>CM077886.1:15551250-18160000 GCA_039720435.1 Amazona ochrocephala | reverse complement strand
CCGGTGGATGCCGGTGCTGGGGCTGAGCACACCTGGTGCATCCCACCATGGCCCTGGCAGCGCTGGTGCTGGGGTGTGGAGCTGCGAGCCCCGGTAACAGCGAGTCCTGCGCGGTGCCTGACTCAGGAGCCCACCGGGGTCAGGCCCGGTCCCGGGGTGCTGCCCCGCACCCTCCCGCAGCTCGCCCAGCCGTGCCCCAGCGGCCTTGGCCGGATGCCCGGCCTGCGAGGGCAGCTGCCGCGTTCCCAGAGGGGCCATGCCGGGTGATCCTTAGGGGATGGCAGGGCCCTGCAGCGACCGCCCCGTACCCGGGGCTCAGAGACCCCTCAGGGCTGGACTCCCCCGCCCCGACCCGCACCACGGCCCGAGACCCTCGCTAAGGGCAAGCCCGCCAGGGGGCGCTGCCGGCGGCGAGCGTGAGTTGCCCGTTTTGTCCGTGTGGGGCCGCCGTAGCTCCCGCCCGCCCTGCGCCTCCGCCGCTGCTGGGAGGCCGCGCCGCGCTGTGGGAGGGTTGTGGGGGTCCGTGGGGGTCCGGTGTGAGCCATGAGCGACATTCGGCACTCGCTGCTGCGGCGAGACGCGCTGAGCGCCGCCAAGGAGGTGCTGTACCACCTGGACATCTACTTCAGCAGCCAGCTGCAGAGCGCCCCGTTGCCCCTGGTCGACAAGGGCCCCTCCGAGCTCCTGGAGGAGTTCCTCTTCCAGGTCCCCAAGGAGCGCAGCGCGCCGCCCAAGGTGGGCCCCGGCCGCGGGGCGAGCGAGGCCCTGAGCGTCCGGACAGGGCCTGGGGGGCGGTGGGAGCCGAGGTCCGCGGGAAGCCGGGCAGGCCCTGGGGCTGATGGCGTGGGGCTGGGCAGCGGCACCCGAACGCAGCCCCGGGAAGCGGGTGTGGAGGGCGAGGCCCCAGCTGCTCAGGAGCCCTGGGGACGTTGCTGCAGGAGCCGGAAGCCTTGTGGGGACAGGATGAGGTCCCTGAGGGGCGGCTGCTGCTGGGGACCGACGCCTCAGGAGTGTCCCTGGGGTGCTGGTGGCGGAGGGGGTTTGGCCAGGAGGGAACTGGCTGGCAAGACCCCGATGGACTAGGCAGGACTCTTGGATACCAGACAGGGCCCCAGGGAGGGGAGTTATGGGGCACCTCGAGGCCCTTGGGAGCTACTTGCAGGCTCACAGTGTTGCAGCTGGGCCCTGAGAGAGCTTTTAGGTGGCTGCTGTGGAATGAAGCTGGGTCCTCCCAGAGAGCAGTGAGCAGAAACCACAGCTGCTGATGAATGATGGGGTACATGGGCCTAGGGCATGGTGGGCTGCTGGGCCCAGCTGTGACCCCCCCCCCCCCCAGCTGCCCAGCAGCACCCTTAGTGCTGTTACTTGGAGCGGAAAGAAATAGTTTTCACTCCAGTACTGCTCTCAGTCTCATATTTCAGTTCGGGGCAGCACTTGCAGGTGCAGCAAGAGCCAGTCTTGGTTATCCAGGTATTCAGACACCACCTAGAGCTTTTCACTGTAACAAGGTGAATGCAGTGGTGGTTCAGGAAGTTTGAATACGTGTGCTGTGCATAAAGGTTGAGTTTCTAACACTTGAGGGAAGCTCTGACTTTTTATTCTTCCTGCCTTTTCACCTCTTGGTTCTTCAAGAGCCCCAGTGTATTTTGCAGTTTTGCTTTTGTTTTCTTTCAGAGATTGAATTCACTTCAGGAACTTCAGCTCCTTGAGATCATGTGCAATTATTTCCAAGAGCAAACCAAGGATTCAGTCCGGCAGATCATTTTCTCATCTCTCTTCAGCCCTCAAGGAAACAAAGCAGATGACAGCAGGATGGCTTTGCTAGGAAAGCTGGTTTCCATGGCAGTGGCTGTGTGCAGGGTTCCTGTTCTGGAGTGTGCTGCCTTCTGGCTGCAGGTACAGCTCCTGTGCAGGCAGGGCAGTCTTGGGGAAGGAGTGACGTGGAAGTGCCACAATACATGAGCTGGGTCAGTGTCACCTAATGGTTGGTGGCAGATGGTTGCAGTCAGCTGCTGATCCTATGGCAGCCTAAGCTGACATAACAGCTGGCTGCCACAGCTATGTTCTCTCTGTGTCTGTGCTTGTGTCCATTCCTTTGTTCCAGCATAAGGGGGAACTTCTGCCAAATCACTTATGTTTGCACTGGCAGAAGGAAATCTGGTGTTGTTTTTACTGCCAGTGAAAGTTTTATTGCTTTCCTCCTCCTCAAGCCCTGCATGTTGAAAGGGGTCAGTGGAGGATTCAGCCAACACAGGAAATAAAACCATGGCAGTTCATGGTCACGTTGCCCAAAGAAGCCAACTCTGCAGTTTAGGAAGTAACCTGTGCCTGGTGTGCAAGGTTGTGCATGGCAGAAGAGGCACAAAATGCCTGTGTCTGGCTTGAGATTTGGGCACAAAATACCAGTGTCTGTCTTCCATGAATGCAGTATGTTAGGGCTGTCCTTTGTCTCCCCCTTGCCCATTGAGATTCCCCACTGTAGACCTCGGGAAGCAGCATCTTTGCTGCTGCTGCCTTAGTGAAAAAAGCATAAGTCACCTGTTTTACAGAAGAGGAAATGCAGACAGGCTGTGCTAGGAGGGAAGGGTGGGAGAAGGCAAAGCAATACTGTTTCTGTGGGGTCCCTCTTTTCCCGCCTGGAGAGCTGTGGTAGGGGAGGAGGGGATGTAACCTGGATAGCAGAAGAAGGTGTAGCTTTTTGCAGATGCCAGCTCTTAAGTGACATGAGGATTGCATATAATTTTTCCCACATTAAAAATGTCAAGCACAACCGAGAGGTTGCTGAGCTAGTTGAACTACAGAACTGTTGCTGAAGTAGTAAGAAAAATCTCAATCTAAGTAAAAATACTGATGTAGAAAGTTTTAATTTTAAGCTACAGATACTGTAAACATGAAATATCACCTATTTAATACTGTGAAACAGTAGTTTTATTTCTGAGTGAATATTTTATATGCAGAGAGAGAGGAAGCACTATTGAATTTTGGGAAACTGGAAACACAAGTGTTGAAGCAGCAGAGAGGCTGGCTGTTGGGGGCAGGCACAGTGTATAGGCAACACAAACTTTGAAGTTGGCTCTGTAGGAGTTTCTGTGGCTGGGTTTAACCTGCTTTTCCTCATGTGCTGCACTGCTGCAGCGAACCCCTGCGGTGTACTGCGTGAGGCTGGCCCGAGCCTTGGTCGATGACTACTGCAACTTGGTGCCAGGGTCCATCCAGACTCTGAAGCAGATATTCAGTGCCAGTCCTCGCTTCTGCTGCCAGTTCATTACATCTGTCACAGCTCTCTATGACCTCTCTTCAGGTAAGTGTTTCCAAACTGTGTCTTTGGAAGTAAGAGGAGCAGTATAATGCAACACAGGTTAACTGTTGCAAGGGAATTAACTGCTGCAATTCTAAAGGTGCTTGTGCCCATGTAAGGATTGCCAGAAGTAGCTCAGGGGTGTGGCTCTTGCCTCATCTCTCACTGGTGTGAGGACAAAAATAACCACTTGGTTATTTTTTATCTACTGAAGGTAAAGTCTTCCTTAGAGAAGCAGCCATGTAATGCCTGACACAAAGTGCAGCGTCCGCCACAGAGGTTCAAAGGACATGGGAACCGTACTGATGGAGCAGCTCTGAGTGGAAGCTGATCTGCCTGTGCTAGGCAGCTGGACTTCCCTATTGCATGTCACCTACTCAGCAGATAGACTCAGGGCTGTCTGTCAGTCTGGTTCCTTCAAAAAATGGGAGAAGCACAAATTCTGAATGTCTGCAAACTGGAGCTGGGTTTCTGTTGAGCACTGATGAGAAATGCAATCAACAGTGTACTCCAGTGTGCTCTTTAACTGTATGTGTGGCCAGGTAGTGATACGACATGTCTCTGGTTGTTGTTGTTGTTGCTCAGACACTGAAAATGTGTAGGTGTCTAAAATAAGATTGATTTATTCAGAGAGACAGCTCAGAGACAGAAAGAGAGCTCATGGTAGACTAGAGACCAACAATACACTAAATACCAACACCACATGTAATGCAAAAAAGCAAATATATTTGTTATTGATAAAGGAGATGTTTTGCGTGGTCTTCTCCAGCTTGGTGGTAGTGAGAAAGGTGCAGGCTTAGACTTTTTTCTTTAAGTATTTAGTAGAGCTCATAGCATATTCTTCCTCAGTATTTTACATGCTTTGTGCAGTCACTTACAAGTTTAAACAACTAATTAAAAGACGTGCCAGAAGGGAAATTACAAGAGTTACAGGAAGCAATTGTTTTTTTAATTCCTTACTCTATTAGAGATGTCACTGGCGACACAAGAAAAGGAAGCTTCCTCTTCAAAGAGCCAGCTGTAAGTGGGCAGTCTCCACCATGTCCTGAGGACAGGAGTGAATGACACAGACAGCAGTATCTGTGAAACAGTTCTCAGAAAAGCTGAATACTCAAAAATACCAATTCTGTATCTGGAGCACATGAGTAATTCTGTAGTCCAGATGATTTCTCCTGTAAGTAATTTCAGGCACAAAAGACCTGACCAGATAGTTCTGTGCTGAGCTCTTTGTTGAGGCTGCATGCAACAAGCAACAAAGTATGTTGCTCAATCCAGTACCCCGCCCCTGTGGCAGGATGAAGTGCAACTGCTGTGAAATCAGTGTTTCTCTTGTCTGTAGCCATGCTGCAGCTCATGACCACCTTTCACTTCTTGAAGCTCTACATAATCCTATAATTCTTTACCTGGCATGTGATTGTGTTGTCGTGTTAAGCTTTTCCACCAGACGTGCTTATTTAGATGAGTGTGAAAGGAACTGAGTTGAATGGCGTGAAGAGAAAGAAATGCCAACAATTTTTTCCTATTCCATTGTCCATTGTACTTCCTGCGGCAAGGGATGAATGGAGACTGAGTTTAAAGAAAAACTGGGGAGATGATGGGTGGTAGAGAAGAAAACGTCAGAAGCAGTTTTGCTGGGAAAGAGGATATAAACGTTGGCATTTGGTTGTGTTTTCAGAATAGGTGGAGAAGGTGAAGTTGACAGGAAAGCTATGTCTTCCCTGGGATAAACAAGCATTTTACCTTTGGTGTCTTGAAAAAAACCAACAAAGTTTGGGAGGTTGTGAAATTGTAATTGTGACAGTGCAAGAAGGGTGTGTGTGAGAGATTAAATAAAGATTGCTGTCCTATGCTCCAGCACAAGGCCTGTCTTACCCAACAATAACTTTCCTATCTTCAGATGACCTCATCCCTCCTTCGGATCTGCTTGAGTTGATTGTGTCCTGGATCTTTGAAGACCCCCGTTTGATCCTCATCACCTTTCTAAACACTCCTATTGCAACCAACCTGCCAATAGGGTTTTTAGAGCTCACCCCACTGACTGGACTGATCCGTTGGTGTGTGAAGGCCCCCTTGGCTTATAAAAGGAAGAAGAAAGCCTCTCTCTCAAATGGACATCCTCCCAGCAAAATTGCCAAGGACTCGACTTCAGGAGAAGACAGAGATTGCCACCAGCTGTATTCAAAACTGCATCTAAGTGTCCTGCAGGTTCTCATGATGCTTCAGGGGCATTTAACGGAGAAGAACCTTTATGGGCGCCTGGGGCTAGTACCCTTTGACCATGTGGTTCCACTTGTTGAGGAAATTAACAGACTATCTGATGAACTCAATCCTCTCAATGCATCCAAAGAGATTGAACTGGCTCTAGACAGACTGGCTCAGGCTTTGCAAGTGGCCATGGCATCAGGAGCACTCCTGTGCACTAGAGGTAAGCTGTCAGTAGGGCTGGCAGAGACCCTGGCACGGGATTCTTTTCCTCCAGTGTGCAGAAGTTGTAAGAGGGAGTTTTGGAGTGGGGGAATTAAAGATTAATGTGTTCACAGCAGAAGGAGTGATTTGCTGCTCTTAGAAAGCAATAGTGTAGGAAATAGTTGAGGAAAGATAACTGGATGGAGAGTAAGAAAGGAGAGATCATTGTTGCAGGTGGCTGGTGTGTTGGTTTGCAGAACTGAAGAACTTCTTTGACCTTGCAGTGTGCAGAGGGGGGTAATAGCTGGTACAGGGACAAATTTGACTCCCTCAGAATTGCTTGTAACTGTTTAAAAAGCACTGACTAATTGTGCTTCAGTTTGACTTTTCTGAGTTTGCTGCTGGAGGAGAGTCTGTGAAGCAGATGAGGTGGGTATGCTAGACAAGATGTTTGAAAAGCAAATTAGAACTCTTCATCTGGAACTTCTGGGCCTTCAGCTCTCCTGTAATGAGACCCCATTACAGTGTATATGGTTTCAGTTAAACTTAGTAAAGAAGCCTGTTTATGTGGCTTTTATCTTTCTGTCCTGTCTCTAAAACCAGTTCTTTCTGAAAGACCTGCAGACACAGCACAGCGTCAGCCAGACTCTTTTCTTGCTACATTCTCTTGAAAACAGGTAATTTTTAGTGTAACCAGGGGATTTAAAGCTTCCCAACAGCCACACACTGCAGACCCCAGATGCAGAGGGGTGGCCTCTGCCTAAGCAGGTACCTGACATTTTTGCTGTGATTGAATCAGCACTGCTGGTAAGGTCTCAGTGTTCTGCTTTCTAGTGTTTTACATACAAAGTAGCTCTGGGTGTAATAAAAACAAGCAGAAAAGTGCATTTTTTTTTTTTTTTAGGTTAATGGCTTATTTCAGCTGTGTTTTTTTCTTAGCTGTTTATGTGGTACATTCTGAATGGTTGCTCTTACTATGGAAGTGGAAGGTAATTTGGGATAAGTAGCTGCCGAAATAACAGTTATTTCAGTGTTTTGGAAGTTTGTTTATCTACAAAGGTACACTTTGTTTTCAGACTATTCCTGAAAGGACTCTATTCAGCAGGGTATGTTGTTAATTACCCTGGTTCTAGCTATTCTGCTTTAGCAGAAGTTTGGTGATGGTAAAAAAGGTGCAATTTTTACTTGATAGACAGGGGGAAAAAAGCCCAACCCATTCTTTACACTAGCACTGTTTTAAAACACCCCAAACCAACACAGAACAAGTACTGGGTAAATTTTGCCTTGCTTTAACCTCATCATAAATGCCACATTCAGTGGCAGAGTCATATTTTCTATTTCCTGTGTCTTAATTACATATAGCTAAGTGTCTGGCATGGAAAGCTGACTGGTGAGATGGAGAAACATTTTCTTTCCTGTGGAGGTTTTTGGTCTGAGAGTTGGGATTCTGGATCTGTTGATGACTGGAGCTTTTTTGGTAATCTGACTTTCCTAGAAAGGAGAGCGGAGAGGAAAAGCTCTCTAATTTCTGCTTTACCCTTACCATGATGTCTTGTGTCCTCTTTCAGATGACTTGAGAACTGTGTGTTCCAGGCTACCGCATAACAAGTAAGAGACCTTCTACAGCCATGTTAGTTTTGATGGATGTTCCAAGGCTCATACTTGGAGGCTGTTGAGGCATAATCTCCCCTAGAAATTTGTGTTTACTTTCTGAAAGTCAGCCTTTATTCACACACAGATTAGCACAAAGATAAAGGTGACAGACAGTGCTTGCTACTTCTTCCCTTGCAAGCTGGACTCTTGACTGAAGGACGCTTCAGTGACTCCCACCATGTAGATGATCTTGTCCAGACTGTGTTTAAATAAATGCACAGAAAGGGAAAATGAAATTACAGTGTGGAACCTACCCCAGAGTTATCCCATCCCCAACTCCCCGCTTGTCTTATCTGAGCCTAAGCTTAACTGCACTGTGCTTCTTGCCTTTTTGCAAAGAGGAGCCAGATTTTATGAAGAAAAAGGAAAAGAGGGGAGAAAAGTCTTTCTGAAAGCTGTAAAGAGCATAATTGAGTCACTGTCCTCTTGCCTCAGCATTGCTGTGTGTTGCTTATGAATTGTCTGTAGAGTCAGTCTCTTGTGGGGTGGGCAGAGCTGTGACAAAAACCCTTCTCTGAGTAATCCTCATGTCTGTCTGAATTCCTCTCCACAGCCTGCTCCAGCTGGTGATCTCAGGTCCGGTACAACAACAGACCCATGGTGCTCTACCACCAGGATTTTATCCTCACATCCATACTCCTCCCCTGGGGTACCCTGCACATGCCTCACACCCTGCGCTCCCGGCTCACCCAGCACTCCCCGCTCATCCCGTGCAACCATTCATACCAGGAATGACATTCCCATACCGACCGATCCGCTAGGACTGTAGAGTGTACCTGGTTTCCCTTAGTTTGGGGAAGCTTTGCAGATGAAACCAAATGTCTCGGGAGCCACATTTTCCTCTTTGGTGTAAAGCTGAGCAGTGCCTGTGTGAGGGATCAGCCCTTCGGATGTGGAGAAGATGCAGACTGGTCAGCTGCAGTCAGTTTGGATGTGGGGTGCAGATGCTAAGGCGGATCATAGGGACAAAAGGAGAGGGTGGGAAGAGGCAACAAAACCTCCAAGCCCTCTGCAGCGTGTGGAAGTTTTCTTGATCCTCATTGTTTCATGGACTCACCAAGGGTACATTTCTCAATCGTGTGTTTCTCTGTAGCCCAGATCAGTTGATGGCATGCTGAGCCCACCTAGTCTTGCTCTAGAAGGGCCAGCAAGAAAGGTGTGAGATTTTTCCCAAGCTTGTCCACTCCAGCCTGCTCATTTCTTTGTAAATGTTTGTATCTATAGCTACAGAGTATGTGTACACTGTATATTTTTGGAACACAAATGTTTGTTTCAGAAGCACAAGGTAGAGTAAAGCAGCACTTCCTGTTAAAGGAACCAATTTAAGAAGTATTAAGTAATTCTGCCACTTTATCTTTCTAACATTGATTAGATGAGTCAACATGTTGGGCCTGCTCCAGGGAGGGAACAAAACCCCTTTATGGCTGCAGTCACCCCTCATCTGCAGGATGGGGAATGCCCTCTTTACATGCCTCATTCAGCGATTCATGAAACTTTGGGGTGAGATCTGGTGCTTTTGATCACAGCTGGCTGGAAAGCTGGCTGCTCCGAGTGAGGGGCAGGCAGGTGCGGATGCACTTAGGAGGGGCAGTAGAGCTTGCTGCTGTTAACACTACAGCAAAACATGCCCTCTAGCCCCTTTAACTGAGCTCTCCTGCCATGCTGTGATTCTCTGAGCTTCTTCTGATGGGTAAAAAAGCAAGGAAGAAAAGTCTGTTCTACACATTGGCGACTACAACAAAGACCTCCAAAGCTCTTGTCCTTACTGGGGGAGATGTGGTAGTTGTGGTTCTGCACTGCCTACAAAAAACAGATGTGAAAAAACTATTTGAATGAAACCGCTGGAAAGGAAACTACATTTTGCCCTTCTCGGGGAGAGGAAAACAGTGTGCTTTAACTTCTGGTCAGCCCTGAGGTGGTCAGGCAGCTGGATGAGGGGATCATTGTAGGTCCTTTCTAACTGAAATATCCTCTCTCACTTTGTGGAGCTTCAACGACAAGCGAAAACCTTTAAAATCTTAAAAGCTCACGACTGGAGTCATTACTGGCGTGAAGTCCCAGCGGTGGGACAGGTCACTGGTGTCCCCGGGCAGGACTGAGGGAAACCGCAGGAAAGGGGACATGGGGACACGGCCGCGCTGCACCCCGTATCCGCAGCGTCAGTGCCCGCAGCTGCCCCGCTAACGTAACACCCCCACTTCCTCCGGGCTCCCTGGCCGCGGCTGCACACGTGGCCTCGGGGAGCGGGGGTTTGGCCTCGGGGAGCGGGGGTTTCCCCTCTGCGCCTGCGCGCCCGCCGCCGGTCACGTGGCGGCGGGCAGCCTATGGGGAGGCACCTTGCTGCGCGGTGTCCGGGGAGGGGAAGCGCCCGCCGGTGCCTGCCGCCCGCCGGTGTCGCCGCCCGGTATGCGCTGACCCGCCCCGCCCGCCCGCGGCGCGCCCGCACGGCGCCCGCCGCCCCTCCGAGGTGAGCGGGGACGAGGGGACGGGGGGGTAGGAGAGAGGGCGGGTTGCCATGGCGATCGGCGGCCCGGACGGGCCAGGCACGGCGGCCCCTGGGCGGAGCAGCGGGGCTCGGCCCCGCGGGCTGTTCTGCCGGTCGCTGTGCGGGGCCGCGATCCGGAGAGCCCCGGGGCAGCCTCTTCGGGCCGGGTCCGGAGGGGTGCGGGGCTTTCCGGTCCCAGGTTCGCGGGGCAGCCGTGCGGGAGCCCAGTTGAAGCAACGCGAGTTTCTTGGCTGAGCTCTGTTATTTGGGCTGTTACAGTAAATAATCCGAACTCGAGATGGAGTTAGTTCGCTGGCACCGCCCCGTGCTCGGGTACAGCGAGTCCAAGGGAGAGGACTATTCCTTGGCTTTGGCAGAGCCGCAGGAGGTCCCGCAGCCACACTGACAGCTATTCCTTCTGTTGGAATGCTCTGTTATGTGCAGAGGTTCAGCCAGCAGCACGGGAGGTCTGTAGCTTTAACTAGTGTGTCTCCATTCCTCCTCTGTAGAAAAATTCCTCCTGGTAAGGCCAGGAATATGTAATGCATCACTAGATCCAGCTATTCCCCTTACGTGGATGCTGCTCTGTGTCCCCTGACTGCTTGGGTCATGGTTCACAGACTGCCCTGGCTGACTCAAAGCTCATGCACACCACAGCAGCTTTGCTTCTCTGTGCTTTGCCCTACAGAAGCATTGTGTTCTTTTGAACCAGCCTGTAGAGCTTTAGCAGAGAGAAAGCAAATGCTCAACCTCCTGTCTAAGCAGGACGACAGCTTAGTGTTTTTACAAGATGTGTCTTGAGGCTTTTCATTGATCGCGCTGAGTCCCAGAGATTTCAGGGCGCGGTGCTTCCTGCTGGGTGTGGTGGCACTCTGGTGGCTGGCTCTGCTAGAGGTGTTCAGCTGCTGTGCCCTGTCCCTTGGGCTGCAGAGCTGGGTTATACCTACACTGTCTGTATGGCAAAAGCAGTGTCTGTGTTTTGGAGACTGCCGAAGCTGTACACTGAAGGTGCAGCTTCCTTCCACTTCCTGCTGGAGTGACCAGGGCTGGTATCCTCACCACTGGGGTTGCCATCTTCAGCCCTGAGCTAAAGCATAGTCTTAGACATTTGTTCTTGTTTACAGGCATCAAATTATCGTCTCCCGTAGTAAGTTGTTTACATGTTTTGGCTGTGTTTGCTGTGTCAGGTTTGAACTCTATCTACCTGCTCTCTGTATCCGCTGTAGTTTTTTCTGTCTTTGTTACACTGCAGCACCTTCCAGTATCACCCAGCCAGTGCCAGATGACTGTGGTGAGCTCCCCTGACCCTTGGCCACTCATTGCAGCTATTCTCTCTGCTCTTGAGAACCATGTGAAAACAGGCTTGAGCGTCTGGCATTTTATTGGCAGATATGTAGAGGCATTATATAGCTGTAACTAGCTCAGACCAAAGGCTTTCTAGGTGTGTTTTTCCTTGTCCTTTTGTTCTGATAATTCCTGATATCTTATTTGAGTACTGCTGAGCAGCAAACTAATGTTCTCAGGGAACTCACTGTGAGAACATGTTGTGTTTTGGTTTGTTTTGTTTTCCCTTTCAGCAGTTAACACAGATCGGAAATGTTTGCCTTTCTCCAACCAGTGTTTGTTTTTCTGTTTACCAACTTTCAGACTTTATCTGCCATTTTATTAGTCTTTTGGCATCGGGAGAGGTTTTGACAACTGTGAACAGCTTTAGATTTTCCTGTCCTGGAAATCTGTGCCCAATCCCAAAGGATCATCAGCCACTTTTGTCGCGTATCTGTTCATCTTTTATTCCATCTGTTTTTGAAGAATCTGCTAAACAGTTTATAGCTGGAATCTCTGTTTCACTATGGATTCATCCTATATTTGCTTCCTTTGATGTGCCATAGACTCTCCTTAGTTGAGCTTAGTTTTCTCAAAAGCCTTTATGGGGTCACTTCTGGTAGCTTCTTGGGAGTGCTGGTGTGTGGTATTTATTCAAATAATCGGTTGCCTGTATGAATAAACTCTAGCAGGCTCTTAAACGTGAGGTTCTTTAAGTAAAAAAAGCTAGTGGCTTTCTCCCAGTGTATTATAATTAGAGTGAAACTTTTCATGTTGAGGTAACACTGGAGCAGCTTCAGCCCCATTGGAAGCAGTGACACTGGGTGCTGTCTGACAAGGCTTTTAAAGTCCATGGTTTTATCTTGCAGGTTAAATTAAGCAGGCGTGTTGTAAACTGGTGCTTTAATTAGTCCTTATATGCCTGGTAGCAAATAAAGAGCCGTGCAGTAGTATGTGAGCATTGTTCTAATATGTCATTTTGTTCTTTGAAGTAGCTGCTGCTGTTGTTTCTCTCAGCTGGTTGCTTGCTGTATTTAAAGCAAGTTGACTTTAAGATGTCTGAGCAATAGGTAAGTGGCTGTCCTGTGAATGCCCTCTTAAAAACTTGTGGCATTCTTAATTCTTGTTTCTTTTCCCAAACCAGATGGCTATCATCCTGTCTTTTGGTACCTGGGCTGGGCTCAGATGTCAGGAAAAGGTGTGGGAACTGCCCGTGGAGTTCAGAGAAATGGTCTTGTGTAGTTGGGAGCTCAGAGAGCCTTTAATGTAATCCATGTATTTATTTTTGTTAATGAGGTCTGGTACTTCTTGCATGTCTATTGTTGTTTCTTTCCCAGAAAGGATGATCTTTATTTGCGTGTGGGGGTGTTTTTTTTATCCATGGGGGGTTATGGGGGGATTGAGGTGTGTGTATGTTTGTCTATGAATAAAGGTGTTGGGCCAGTGTAGTCTGATAAGTTGGTCAGTGAGCTGGTGCTGGTATCTTAGCTCATCTGCTGCATGAACTGGCCCTTCCACCCGAGAAGCCATCCTCTCTCTTCCTGGCTGTTTTCCACCTCTCTGCCTCCCACCCCAGCCACTCCCAGTGTAATTCATCCACTGAGCAGGAGCAGTGAAGCTGGGGTTGGAAAGGCTGACTCTGGGTGACAACGCTGGTGAAATACCTGAGGAATTACAGGTAAAAACCTAGGGACTTCCTTGTGAGTGGTTTGCAGTGCTGATGCAGACGTGGTCATGGCTCTGCCCTCCTGCTCATCATGGGCTGCTGGGCTGGAGGCAGCCTTTGGTAATGGACAGGAACTCCCTCCCATCAGTGACTTGGTACCACTAGCTGCTGTTAATGCCTTGCTCTTCTGGTGTTAAGATGCTTTTAAGGAAACAGTTGGGCTAAGCTGTTCAGTGTAACAGCAGAGAAAGTTCTGCCTTAGCTGAGCAGCTCTTCTACCTGCTTGAAAGCTAAATGCTGTCTGAAATCATTGTTAGAGTGGTATTGCTCCTGTTCTCCTGGGTTTTTTAACCAGTCACAGCATGTCTGATGGCTTCAACACAGTGTTGCAAAACCAGAGCTTCATGTCTTACGCTGTCCCCAACCCACACTTCCCTCCTCGCAGAATGGTAGGAATGGGAGCTGCTCAGTTTTCCAAGGTTAGCTTTTGTTTCAGTTTTACATTTTTCATTTTCAACTTACTACTGTGGATGTAAGAGCAGACATCTGTGCCAAAATCCACTTTAAATGTTGCTAGCTTAAAACAGTAGCAATGGTGCCCTTGGGAGGTGTTTTTTTTGAGTCAAACCCGGGTGTCTGATGCTGGAAAGCACCACTGAGAAAGAAAAGGGAGCCATGTTGGCTCGAATCTTACATTTGGGATGTTGGAGAGGTGCGTGTTTGCAGCAGGTATCTGCCAGCAAGGGCAGCAATGTTCTTTTCCAGCTTTTCTTTGATGTTTTTTGTTTTGTTTAAGCACCTTGTTTGCGAGAGCCTCTCAGAAGTTCCTTGTCTTTGCTTCCTGTAGCGATGTGGGCGAAGGGACTGGGTTTATCGACAGCCGTGTGTTGCTGCTCAGTAATGAGGACAGTGTGTAGGAAATGGAGGCAGGCTCGAACTCCCTCTGCTCGTGTTTGTACTACACCAGGCTGAATTTCTGGCTGTTTTTTTTTAGTCACTACATACATTTTCTGTGTGGCTGTTTATTCTAATTTGGGAACGGCAGTGGGGCTGCGTGTGTGATGGGATGTTTAGTTGGGTTTTTTGTTTGTTTTCTGGACGAACAGCTGCTTATTGGAAACTTGCCCTGTTCAGCATTTGCAAGGTATTAGGTCTCTCCTCTAGCGAGCTTCTTGTTGTAAATGTGCCTCTATTGTGACCCTTCAGTTTTAACTCCCTGCAGTGCTGCTGTCACAAAGCAGATTTTCTCTTCTGCATCTTAACAAGAAAAGATTTAACAGCAAAACCCTCTTAGAGATTCTTGTTCACCATTCCCAGAGGAATTGCTGTATCTGAAGCAGCAGGAAGCAGAGCCTTTTGCAGTATGCTTTGGAGGCGCATTATTTGGATATCACCTCCTGTGATATCTATGGCTTCAGTAACATATCTAGAGTTGTAGGGTAAAAGAACAGCCCAGAAAGCAACTTGCATGCAAAACATTTATGTTTCTGCTGCTGGAAGGCTGACAAGTCAAACTTCAAGTGTGCAGAGCATCAGGGATACAAGTATAAAGGGATTTCACTAACAGTAAGTGTTTTCATTTCAAATGAATAGCCTCTGCTTGCTGTGCAGGTAGAACTACATTTTTGCCTCCTCATTTCTTAATATCCTTTTGGTGTCTGTTTCAAATCCTGATCCTTCATGGCAGGAAGCCGAAGTGTTAATCACTGTGATTCTGTAGCTTTGGCCTTCAGGCATTCAGTTCTGTGTTGTGCACACCTCAGTCTGGGTGTGACAGAAAATGAATTGCAGAGCCAGGGACAAGGCACAAGTCAGTTTCTTAGAACAGTGGTTTCAGAGGTGAAGAAGAATTGTCTGAGCATCGAGGGGTGAGCCTTTGGGGGTGGGCTGAGTGCCAGGATGGGTGCTCCCAGGTTGTGTGTGACATGCTGCCTTCTTGCCTGTCGAGGCCAATGGCCAGGCTCTTGAAAATATTCCACTTGAGGAGAGTTTAATATCAAATTTACTTGTTTGGTACATTTGGTGTTATGGAGGATTTTGATTTAGCAGGGTGATAACTGAAATCACAACATAAGCATAATGCAGCAATTGCAGTGTACAGTTGAGTCCAGATACAAACATGATGCCTGTTACTGGTCCATGTGCGAGCTGCCATGGTGCTTAGTGCCCCCAGTCACTGGGAAGGAATACACAGATTGGAGCCAGCTCAGTACCTGGGCTTTCATCAGTGTTTGTTTAATTGTTTGGTTTTTATACCTTCTGCTCAGCCCCAATATATGCTCCCCCAGTGCTGGTCTGGCCAGCTCCGGGAGACACTGTTCTTTGTATGTTGTCTCAGGGCACCTGGTGATTCACTGGTGCCGCTGTATTATCTAAACCCAAGGTTACCCTCCTGGTCTCCCTGGTATTGAGATAGTCTGTTTTCTTCACAGTACATTCTTCCCCAAGCTCGCTGTTGTTTTGGCCTCCTCCAGGATGGGGGGTACTGGTCAGGGACGCTGCCTTGGGTGGATTTTCAGGAGAAGAAAGTCCAGACGGTAACAAACCCCTTTCTCCAGAGTGATGTCCCTGAGACAAGGTCAGGCTGTGCTTTGGAGGCAAATGGGATCTGCATAGAAGGCTGGACTGAAGACGTATCTTCAAGACGAGGGTCTGGGAGGCTCTGCAGGGGGAGGTGGTTGAGGAGGGCAGTTTTCTGTACAGAAGGAAGCTGCTACTGGAGGAGTTTAAATAATGAGGAGCAAAATGTCTTGAGCTAGTGTGTGTTCCTGAGTAACTGGGGGTTCACAGGGACTCTGAGGCTCGGTGCTTGTGAGTCTGGTAGAAGTGACAGAAAAACATCATGATCAAAAGCACAATTGTGGAATGACATAATCTAGCATCAGAACCTGTTCGCAGCCATGTTCTCACATTATTTTCAGACCAAGGCACAAAGTCAGTTGTTTTGTCCTAGATTTTCCATTGAGTGTCCTGCTCACTCCAAACATCTGCTAATGTAGGGAATTAAGTGATGGCAGTTTTGAGCAGCACTCCTATGGGATATGATGAATGGTGCAGGAATGGAGGTGAAGTGATTAGTGTTCGTGACTGTGAACTCCAAGCTCCGTCAGTTTACACAACGTACCAGGAATAAGGAGAACTGCATCTTCTGGGGTTTGTGTGCTGCAAATCCCAAATAAACCTGCACAGGATTCCTAGAAGGAGCATTTGAAGGGGTAAATGGAGTGTGACAAATAGGATATGGAGGTATGTTTATATCGCATGCACAGCAGAGGTGGCTGTACTGGTGCAGGCAGCACATTTAGCATCCCAGGTTTCCAGTTGTGCCTTCAGGTGCAAAGGAACCAGTCTGAGCCCAGGCAGGGTGAAGAGATTTGCTCCTCACTGATGTTACGTGGGCCTGTGGGCCTGAACAACCTCATCTAAGTTGAGTTAAAACCCCAAAGGGTCCTTCTAACCTGGTTTGTTTTTAATTCTACCAGACTTCAAGTGGTACCTGGGAGGTATGAAGGCAAGTATTAAATTATCTTTAAAATTTGGCTTTTATAATTCTGCCCCAAGTCCTAGAAGTGCCTCTTTGAGATTCTTAGTAATGAATTCATGATGTTTTCAAATCCAGTCACAATTTTATTGTATTAAATGAAGAGCTTGATAACAGGGATGTCCATGTGGAACATTCCCTCTGAGACCAGTAGCCTAAAAACGCAGTAAGTTTAAAATGAAATGCAGCAGGGAAATCTTTATTGCTTTGTTGGAATTAGACCTTTGGTTGGTTCAGATTGAGTGGTTTAATGTAAATCAAATCCCTTGTGCCAGATGGTGTGAGGTAGAGAGACTTACAGCTGTGAAAACTCCTGCTGGTGCTCTTGAAGGGATGCTCCCCAGATAATAGCAGAGTTTGTGTCTGTTTTGAGGACCGTGTTGTTCAGCCACAGCTAAGGGTGTCTGTCATGCGTTTTGAGTAGCTCTTAGTTCTGCCTGGGCTTTGTTTGATCCTGTTTATTTACAAGTGAGTGATGATGCCAGGTGCCATCTAAGGTTTTTTTTCCTGGAAATCTTGTCTTGATGGGGTTTGAGGGCTGTCCATGCACACAAAACTAGCACTTGGTGGCAATGCTGTAGCAGCATCTCTGGTGAGGTACAAGGCCCTAGGGAATCCAGCTCTGGCCTGCTGTGCATGCATGTGAGTCTTCCAGGGAGTATCTGCAGGCTGTGTCTGTGCTGAGCAGATGGTGTGCTCATGTAATGTGACATACAGCTCCTGTGTATCTGCCCCTGGCTGAAGTGCTGGGTAGGAGCAGCCTGACAAGGGCCAGCTCACACACTGCCTTTGCAGAGCAGATGCGTTCCGCACCGCTGTGGTGCCTTAGACCTGTCCTGTGCACGCTGTGTACTTGGTAGTTGTCTGGGGGAACTTAATCTTTTCCTTCAACAAGCAGATAATCCTTACTAATCTAGCAGGAGAGTGCTTGGAGAAAATGCTTTGAGTTCCAGAAGGTAAAGAATCCGGCCCAGGTAAATAAAGGTCTGGTCTATTTAATGGCAGAGGTGCCTGCAATACCAGGGAGGTTGGCTGTGTGTCTCCTGGGACAGTGCTTCCTGAATTGAAGGATCACTTTATAAAACTATCTTGACAGTGCTTGTTTTTCTTTATTCTTTCCTGCAGGATTGCTTCTTTCCTTTGAGGATCAGTTGATTTCCATTAGCTATAAAATTGGAAAGTAAAACATTTTGATGAGCTTCAGTCTTTGTTTCTGCAAGTGAAGAAGATAACCTTCATGTTGTTTTTTGTGTGAACACTGAATTTGAAGCCAATACACTCTTTATTGAAGTTATGTATGTATACAATTCTAGTTCCTATTCATTTAGCTTTAGTCTTAGGTTACCTTGGTTTTATTCTGCCAGGAAATTCAGTGATATTTGTTGCTGGATGATAAAAATTTTATTTGGGATTTTCATGAGCTTATCTGCATGGAGGTTGAAGTCCAAATAGAAGTTCATAAACCCAACGTCTTGTGATGGTCATTGCTGAATTCCAACTTACTTTCACAGGATGCCCAGGGCAGAAACATTGTTAAAGCATGTCTAATGGTGTTAAACAATGGAAATATTAACTTGTTGAACCACTTGACCAGGACTTTGTAGGAATGGAAGTTCTCAAGGGATCTTTCAGATTCATTTAAGCAGTTCCCTGCCAAATTCTGGTAAGCATCAGGCCTTATTCTGGATTTTGTCCTGAGTTCAGCAGTAGCAGTCATTTTTCTCCTTCTCAGTAGCTGGTGCAGTGCTGTGTTTTTGACTTTAGTCTGAGAACAATGCCAGTAACACCAATGTTTTTAGCTGTTGCTCAGTAATGCTTAACTCCAACCAAGGACATTTTCAGTCTCATGCTCTGCCAGGGAGGAGGAGCACAGGAAGCTGGGAGGAAGCAGAGACAAGTCACCTGACCCAAACTGACCAAAGAGGTGTTCCATACCACAGCACATCATGCCCAGTATATAACTAGGGGCAATCACCTGGAAGGGTTAGATCACTGCTGGGTCGGGCTGGGTATCGGTTGGCGGGTGGTGAGCGGTTGTATTCTCTTCCCTTGTTGTTTCCCTTCTCATTATTACTCTTGGTGGTAGCAGCAGTGGTTTGTGTTACACCTTAGTTACTGGACTGCTCTTATCTCAACCACTGGTAGTTACATTCTTTCAGTTCTCCTCCCCATCCCTCTGAGCAGGGGAAAAGAACAGGGGTGGGGTGGGGGGGATGGTGGCAGTGAGTGAGAGGCTGCATGATTCTGACTTACTGGCTGGGCTTAAGCCAAAAATGGATTTGAACACCTGTTGGAGTAAGTGCTGTTTCTCTCCATTTCTCTAGAAATAATGGTATTATTTAGATTTTATATATATATATATATATTTTTAATACAAGGACCATAAGAGGGAAAGAAAACTTCCTGCTCTTGAGTAATCCTGAGTTGAGGTTTCTTAGGTGTGAAGCATCTAGTTCAAGTAAAGAAACTGTCCCTGTACCTGGTAGCTAAAACTCAAACCAACACCTGCTCTTGCACAATGAGACCTACAATTAGGTGGTAGATATATGCGAGTACCAGTACTCTGCTCATTGTGCTGAGTGAACATTGAGAGTTCATGGAGTCCCAACCATTGCTTGGGCTGAGGCTCCTCTGCCTTTTAGGCAGAGTTACTGTGAAATACTGTTCTTGAGCTCATTACAGCTAGAGCTTATTAATGCCAAAGCTTTCTGATGTTATTTTAAAATGGTAAGGTTAGGCCTTACAACGTGCTTTGATTTCAAATTATATGTTAAGTTGGCTTATTTGGTAATGTACTTACCCTTTCTTTTCATCCAACTTCCATTACTGCTAAATACTCGTAATGAGAATTTGACAGGTTCCTCTGCAGATCTTCAGTGCACCCAAGGCCAAAACATTTTGCTAGATTTGTTTCAATAGAGCAAGGCAGAACACTAGTGGGAATGATCAAAATCTTTATACTTTCCTGGAGGGTTTTTCTTTGTTTTGAAATTAATTTGTTGTATATTCGCATCTGCAGGGTTTAGGTAGGAAAGGAAACCAAATGCTCTAATTCTGCTCGCTGCTAGCTTTGTTATTTTGGCAAGGGCTGTCCTCAGCTCTTTCGAATGTTAACTGAGCGGTTATTTCAGAAGCATGGAACGTTGTCTGGTTTTATACTCGCCTTAGATGAGTGTTTCCTGCTTTGACACACGGGGGAGATCTCTGTGCCCGCTGGGTGGAGCAGTGCATGGTGTTAACCGTGCCACTTCCCGGAGCGTGCCCAGCGCAGGAACAAAGGGCTGGCACCTGGGGAAGAGGCATTAAAAGAAACGACTTCACTTTGGGGTTTCAGAAGCAGCTGTGGACCTCCCCCCCGTCAACAGCAAGAGGCTGGAGCCATGTTTTGTGTCACAGTAGAAGAGTCAGAGCTGAGTGTTGTCAGTGTTGCAGCGTGAGTGGAGCCTCTAAACCCCTAAAGGCCCTTTTAACTTCTGGTGGTACTAGGGTTCTATTTTACACTGATACTGGTTACTTCCAAACGTATCTTCTGCCATCTAAAAGCCGGCTGACTCTAAAAGTGATGCTGCGGTCACTGTGCTAGCTGAGGCTTTTGTTCAGGACTCTGGCTCTGCTAATCACAGCATGCCACAGGCTGTGTGGAGGGCTGGGACATGGGTCCTGGGTGTTTGCCGAGATGTGTCTGCAGAGCCAGCAGCTGTCATCAGGGTATGAAGAGAATTGACTTCCCTGGGATTTCTTCTCTCTTGGACACAGCTCTTCCATCAACAGCAGCACCTGGCCAGGGAAGGAAGTGCTCTCCTAAAACCTTGTTGCAAGACAGAGTGCTAGGTGGTGTCTGAAATGTTCTGTAAATGTGCGGGGGCATCTGCCCTGGGCCACGTAATGCAAAGCGGATGGAGCAAGTCCCCACAAATGCAACTGGTGCTGGGAAACGGCTGTCTGGATTTGAGGGGAGAGGAATTACCCGGTGCAACAAAACGGTCATGGATTACTTTATTAAGGCTGGCTTCAGCCACAGGATAATGCATAATGCTTGCCCAGCTCTTTGAGAATATAGTGTTAAATAAACACAGACTAATCCTCACAGGAATGTGTCCTGTGCTGGCTCTGCCTCTCCTGCTGCAGCAGCTGCAGCTGAGGCTGCTCCTAGGCCCCTGCCTTTTCTATTCATCAGCAAAAATATGGCTCTGTTGCGGTTGTTTCGTTTAGCTGGTTCCTTAATGCTGAGAGTACTGCCTGAGAAGGGGTGTTGCCTTACAGGAGCATCAAAACTGACAAAGAAGAATAAAATGTACAAGGAAAAGCACTCCTGCTGCAAACCTGAGTGCTGCTTAATGCCCTCTAGCATAGCGATGTACTGGGGCTTGGAGCTTTGCCATGGCCAAAGCAGCTCTGGCTCTATGTGCTTGCTTGCTCCTCGTCCTCTATCCCCCCACCCCAAAGCCAACCTTATGCTACCCGAGCTTTTGCCAAGCAGTTCTCGCCTATGAATGGTTTTGCCCTCACTGTGAGATCTTGTGGTGGGCCACTGCTCTGGAATGGCTCAGAAGGGGTCTGGTGAGTGTGGCACCGAGGTCCACACTGCTGTGCCCTGGCTACTTCAGCGTGCTAGAAGGTCACCAGGGGCTGGTGCTGGAGAGTGTGCTCGCTGCCACAACAGGGTACAGATTTGAAGTCCAGCGTCGGAGGGCTTGAGCTGGTTCTAGGAGGGTAAAGTTAGTTTTAGAAGCAGCCAGGAGTACTGGCTTTGTGGGGTTTCTAGGCGCTAAAGTTGATTTCAAACTGGCGTCTGACTGGTTGTGAAAGCTGTAGGCTGCTCAGTAAACATGCAGCCAGAGCCCTAGAACAGGCTGTGAAGTAGCTGTGATTCTTTTTTAAGGACTTATTTGGAGAAGAATGAGTGATCCATATCGATATTTGGGTCCCTGCAGATGCCTTTCTTGGGGAAATATGTAGGACCGGTCACTGGGAGGAAAGCTGGGTCTGGGAAGGATCCCTTGCTTGAAGAAACCCATCTCATTTCACCTTTTCCAAGTGCTGTAAGAGAATGTCCTTGGAACTCTGTTAAAGCATTTTGCCATTCTTTCTGCCTGCATTGGAGAAGATTTCTCTAAGTGATAGTAGACCTTAGTTGTATCTTTTCTCCTGTTGAATATGTTGGCTGTTTGACGTGTTCCAGGCTGCACACAAACCAGTGGCGGAGTTTCTCCTTCCTCCCTGTTCTTCATTCATGTGCCTGTGCTACAGATGCTTTTACAACCACTTTTGTTACAGCTTGCTTCTTTCCCTCTTGTACCTTGTTAGGAGAAGGGTGAAGACATTGGAGTAAGTGTCCTGTGCATGGTTAGCAGGGTTGTGGTAGTGCCGTGGTGAAAGAAAAGGATATCTTGGCACTTCTGTGTTTGAATGCTGTCTGCTGGGCTGGAAAGGAAGCCCTTGTGGAGTTGTAGCAGGTAGGAATAAGGGGAAATGAAACTCATTCACCAGCATAAGTTAAACAAAATGAACCTTTTAAAAGAATTCGAATCCTCTGCATGTGTACTAACTGGAGATGATGGTGTTGTGTAAGAGTTTATAAATGTTTTCCTAGCAGTGCTTCCTTTTTAAGCTGTTTGTTCACTTTTGTTTGGTCTTGCGTAGACATGTGAAGAGCTCCATGCATCATAAGCTACACTTGGCACATTGTTGGCTCACTTAATACAGCATCCCGAGCTCTTTTTAGAAGTGGTGGGTGCCACATGTTCCCTCACATGCAGCATCACTGGACCATAGTGTGTAGAGATGCAGGGCTGGGGGGTGGGTCAGGCTGAGAAGTGAGATGTGCTGATCCTGTGGGCAGCAGGGCTTCGAGTTGCTTCTTGGGTTAATGTTACCATGTTTGGTTCATCTCTCTTGAAAACTTATACTGCTAAGAAAACCATCTTGATACTGAGACCCTCCTGCTGCCTTCGTGCAGATGCCTGGCTGCAGCTGGCAGTCAGAACCTGAGCTTAATTCTTAACATGCTTGCTTCCTTTTCTTGCAGGCGTGAATGACAGAGGAGGTGCCCCCGACTGCACTTACAGACGTAAACCTGCGTCTTCTCTGCCACAATGACATAGACACAGTGAAACAACTCTGTGGTGACTGGTTCCCAATAGAGTAAGTTAATGGGGTTTGGGGTGAGATGGTGGGGATCTAGAAACAAATGGTGTGAACCTGCACTGGCCCAGTTCAGAGCTCACAGCAAGGGCTCTGCAGCTATCTGGACTAAGATAAGAGCCAGTTCTGAATCTTTTATACACTGTGGTGGTGTTCCTGTTAATGGCCCTTTGCTGCTTGTCCTGATCAGAAAGTTCCTGTATGCAGATTTTAGCAGAAAAATAGGCTTTGTTATTAAGGGGGTGGATCATCTCCTTGGGAAAGACTGTGTATGAGATGGGGAAGGGAGCACTCTTCCAGGGAAAAGGATAGCATCCTCGTGCTTGTGAAAGCTGTGTTCTGGAGTGTCTGCCAAGAAAACACCCTCAGAGCTGAAGCAAACTGACCTGGAACAACTGTTCCTAAGGGAATGTCTGTCTGAATGTCCCAGAGGAGACCAAACAGTACTTGCCTGTGTACACTGTGGCTTCTGAAGCTCTGGCTGAAAGCTGATCGCAGTCTGTCCCAGGTCAGTTCCCCAGGCCCCCATTTGGTAAATGCTTGTGTCAGCACAAGCATGGGAATAAGGAGCTTTTCCGGGGGACAGGGATAGCTTTCCGGCTTAAAGCTTCCAGGGAAACTGCAGCTGTAGACTTCAAGGATTTCTTTAGCTTTGTTGAGAAGATTTACAGAAGATTTTATTGGACTGTAATTAAGATGGAAAATTCAAAGGAAAAAAGAGGCTTATAGAAGGTGGAAGCAAGGACAGGCGGCCTGGGAAGAATACAGGGATGTTGTCTGGGAAGCTAGGGACCAGGTTAGGAAAGCTAAGGCCCAGTTAGAATTAAACTTGGCTAGGGATGTTAAGGATAACAGGAAGGGATTCTGTAGGTACACCGCGAATAAAAGACAGACTAGGGACAATGTGGGCCCTCTCCAGAAGCTATAAGGAGAACTGGCTACCCTGGATTTGGAGAAGGCTGAGGTTCTTAAGGACTTCTTTGCCTCAGTCTTCACCAGCAAATGCTCTGACCACACCACCCAAGTCTTGGAAGGCAGACGCAGGGACTGTGAGAAGAAGACCATGGGCCCACTGTAGGAGAGGATCTGGTTTGAGACCATCTTAGGAACCTGAATGTGCACATGTCCATGGGACCTGATGAAATCCATCCGTGGGTCCTGAAGGAGCTGGCAAATGAAGTTGCTAAGCCACTGTCCATCATGTTTGAAAAATCATGGCAGTCAGGTGAAGTTCCCGATGACTGGAAAAAGGGAAATATAACCCCCATTTTCAAGAAGGGGAAAACGGATGAGCCCCGGGGAACTACAGACCAGTCAGTGTCACCTCTGTGCCTGGCAAAATCTTGGAGCGGATTCTCCTGGAAGGCATGCTAAGGCACATGAAAACCAACAAGGTGCTTGGTGACAGCCAGCATGGCTTCACTAAGGGGAAACCCTGCCTGACCAATCTGGTGGCCTTCTATGATGGGGCTACGGAACTGATGGACAGGGGCAGAGCAGTTGATGTCATCTACCTGGACTTGTGTAAAGCCTTTGACACTGTCTCACATGACATCCTTGTCTCTAAGTTGGAGAGACATCAATTTGATAGGTGGACCACTCGGTGGATAAAGAACTGGCTGGATGGCTGCGTGTAAAGAGTTGTGCTCAATGGCTCAATGTCCACCTGGAGACCAGTAACAAGTGGTGTCCCCCAGGGATCGGTGTTGGGACCGGTCTTGTTCAACATCTTCTTGGGTGACATGGACAGAGGGAGAGTGCACCCTCAGCAAGTTTGCCGATGACACCAAGCTGTGTGGTTCGGTTGATACATTGGAGGGAAGGAATGCCATGCAGAGGGACCTTGACATGCTTGTGAGGTGGGCTGATGCCAACCTGATGAAGTTTAACCATGCCAAGTGCAAGGTCCTGCACCTGGGCGGGAGCAATGCCAGGCACAGCTACAGGTTGGGCAGAGAAGAGATTCAGAGCAGCCCTGCGGAGGAGGATTTGGGGGTGTTGGTTGATGAGAAAATGAACATGAGCCGGCAGTGTGCGCTTGCAGCCCAGAAAGGCAACCGTATCCTGGGCTGCATCAAAAGAAGCGTGACCAGAAGGTTGAAGGAGGTGATCCTGCCCCTCTACTCTGCTCTTGTGAGACCTCACTTGGAGTATTGTGTGCAGTTCTGGTGTCCTCAACATAAAAAGGACATGGAACTGTTGGAACAAGTCCAAAGGAGGGCCACGAGGATGATCAGGGGACTGGAGCACCTCCTGCATGAAGATAGGCTGAGAAAGTTGGGGCTGTTGAGCCTGGAGAAGAGAAGGCTGCGTGGAGACCTCATAGCAGTCTTCCAATACCTGAAGGTGGGCCTATAAGGATGCTGGGGAGGGACTCTTCATTAGGGACTGTAGTGATAAGACAAGGGGTAACAGGTTCAAACTTAAACAGGAGAAGTTTAGATTGGATATGAGGAAGAAATTCTTTACTGTAAGGGTGGTGGGCCCTGGAATGGGTTGCCCAGGGAAGTTGTGAATGCTCCACCCCTGGCAGCGTTCAAGGCTGGGTTGGACAGAGCCTTGGATGGTGAGGTGTCCCTGCTCATGGCAGGGGGGTTGGAACTAGATGATCTTAAAGTCCTTTCCAACCCTGACTATTCTATGATTCTGTGATTCTAAGATTGCATAAAATGTAACAAACCAGCAAATGCGTTCGTAGTATTTTGGATTTGTAAATTTCTTTTCAACATGAGGCTTGCTGTGCTCTCACTTGGAAATAAATGAACATGTGCTGGTTTCCTGTAGTAGCTGCAGAAGGAGGAGGAGAGCTGGAGGCTGGTGATGCAATCTTTCTGGTACCAATATGCAGTATTTTTTCACATGTGTATAAGTTAATGAGAACTTTGTATCTCAGATGAGGGCAGATGGATCTTGCATTTAAAAATAACTTGCTAAAGATGGAAGTGAAAGCTCTGGGCTATGAATGTAAAATCAACATATAGGTTGTCTTAGCAAGGCAGGAGGCCATTACATGTGCTGCCTGCATTGCTGCTTAGATGCAATTGAAAGAAACCATGCTACCAAATGGGGTACAGCAGCTGTTTGATGTTCATTGCTACTATACAATAGTTAAGAGAGGAAAGGTAAATAACTTCCTAATCCAGATTACATGGAATAAGCTATATCGCAGAAAGAGTTTTAGATTGGCATATGTCTGAGGTACTTGGCTGGCTCGCTGTGCAGAAGACAGCCCTTTCAGTAGCACAGCTTCCTGCCCTTAGTCTTGTGTAAAATACACTGGTCTGCAGTTCCAGTGACTGGCATTAAAGATGTTGCTGTCCATTTCCAGTTGAGCAGCATCTAGGCACAATGTTGGCTGTGGCGCTGCCTACTCCCATGGGCTTTCTGTCCCTAAACATTCCTCTTTTTTCTTCCTTCCCCAGGTACCCTGACTCATGGTACCGGGATATCACTTCCAACAAGAAGTTCTTTTCCCTTGCAGCCACATATCGAGGCTCCATTGTGGGAATGATAGTGGCAGAGATCAAGAGCAGGACAAAGGTTCATAAAGAGGTATGCTACTGAACTGTACTTCAGTAAGAGATAGTCCACCTCTTGCCATGGTTAACTGGGGTGGGACCTCTTTGGGATATTTTTTCTCCCTCTATCCAGACACTTGTTAAGAAACCAGGAACATGCTGATTTCCAGCTAATGGAGCATGGGTGGTGGGATGGGTCTGAACACATGGGCTGCTGAGCAGCCTGGAACCATAGCCTCTTCCTCCTGCAGCTAGGCAGCTGTGGCTGATGGGAAGCTGACTGCTAAATGTGCTGTGCAGGGAGATCCAGTCATGCAAGTGTAATCCAAAAGTGACTGTGTAGCAGGCCATGTACCTGTTTGGCTGTTTTCAGTGTTTCTGGTCATCCATCGCTGGTGACTGAGGTGTGAGCAGCTGTAGGAGAGTGAATCTCTTCCATTCTTATGCAGGTGTTGAACTTCCTTCACTGTTCTGGATGAGTCACTACAGTGACTTCTGCAGAAACTCCTTCATTTACGTGGTCACTGTCTCTAACACAAGCAGAGGCAACCAACCCACAGAAAGCTCAGGCTTCAGGAATAACAGAGCTTGGAGGTCAGGAGAGACAGCACAGTACAGCAAAGAGGTGAAGAAGAGATGGTCTCTGAAGACAGTATGGGAATAGACCACTGGGTTAGCGTACGGAAAACAGCATAGGGAATTGGATTAAAAAGAAGCAGGGCGATGCAGAGAATGCATAATGTCTAAAAGGCTCTCAGTATTATGGTTTAACAGTAATCTTAACATTTATAGGGACTGAGGGCATTGAGTAGCATGGGTCTCTTCATTTTAGCTGTCTGGCTTCACCTCCTAGCTAGTCAAAGTCAGAAACTGCATCTTCAGCAACTCTGACAAAAGGCTCTTGTTCCAGCCAAGCTGAAAGCCAGGGGCTTACTCAGCCACTGCTCCAGGCCATTGGGCCTGTAAACATGCTCCTTGTCCTCTGCAACAATACCGAGACCTCCAGCTGACATGAAGCTCAGATGGAGTGTGCAGACAATAAAGACTGTTGCTGGATTGATGTACATACTGATGGGTAAATCCGGAATTAGCACTTGGAATCCTTCCTGGTAAAGAATGCAAATATATTCTGTCTTTAAGCTCACAGATAATATATATAGTAAGGAAAGATCCTGATTTGTGTTCTGTGTCTGGGAAGATGATATGAAAGTAGGAATAACCCCTAAGGGACCATGCTTGGATTTTTCAATTCCCCACGTCCTTTCCAGAAGCTTCAGTTAAGGCTGTTCAGTGAAGAGAAGTTTCCAGCTATAGCCTTGTTTTCAGATGTTCTGGGTTGGGATTCTTGTTTTCTCCTGTGCCTCCCCAGATATCCTACGAAATAACTTGT
Organism: Amazona ochrocephala; assembly: GCA_039720435.1. NCBI lineage: Eukaryota > Metazoa > Chordata > Aves > Psittaciformes > Psittacidae > Amazona > Amazona ochrocephala. The sequence continues at coordinate 18,132,576 of CM077886.1, read as the reverse complement.
CCTGTCTCTCCTCAGGATGGTGACATCCTAGCTTCCAATTTTCCTTTGGACACACAAGTCGCTTACATCCTAAGTCTTGGAGTGGTGAAGGAGTTCAGAAAACATGGAATAGGTAAGATGCTGCAAAGTGACAACTCCGTTGCTGTCATTTGTCATGTGTGGGCATGGCTGAGGGAGACCTGCAATACCCTTTTGAGACCAGCTTGATGATTTGCACCAGCAGTTGGGAAGGTGACGCGCTCGCATCCCTTCTCGGTGTTAATATGGGTGTACTGAAATGTTGTTGCTGGCTTTGTCCATCTTGATCCCAGGGGATGACTGAGCACACGAAAAACTTGCACCCCTGCTACTGAGGCTGAAAGTGCCAGGACTTCACCCTGGAGCAGGGTTTGAAATGATTTTCCTTCATGGGTATCAGAAGCCTGGTCCCTGAAGCAGAAAACAGCTGCTTATAACTTTACCTAACAGATAGAATAAGCATTTAGAAGAAGAAGAGTGTAACTTGGACCTGATTAAATCTGTCAAATGCATTTAAGAGTCAGCTCTGAATGCCTGCTGCAGCACACAGCTTTTCTGCATCCATTTGAAAATCCTGCAGTCAGAGTTTATCTCTGTTTAGAACAGGATGTGTTTTGTCATCAAATAAGTGCCTTGGTGGGGCAATTTCAAGCATGATCTCTGTCTTTGATCTGCAAAAGGAAACAGGCCAGGTTTGACAGCATGGCCCAGTGTTGCACATCTGATGTTTCTTCAGTGAATGCAGGTATACCTCCTCTTCAAGTCCTCCCTTCTCCCACATTCGTGTTTAGAAAGATATGTACTGATAGGATACATAAAGAAATGATCAGAAGAGTCCTCAGTGAGACCACTGTAGTTAACACTTGCACTGAAATGCTACTGGAGATAAGTATTTTCTTCTTTGTACAGGAACATAAAGAACACAGAAGAGAGTGTTCTTTACACTCTACACTTCACCACACCTTTCAGAGAAGGTGGCAAAGGGGTCTCCTGTTCCATAAAACTGTGGTGGGTTTGAGCCTCCTTTCAGTTTCCAAAAGCTGATTTATTTTTTTCCCAAGCTCCATCTTGCTGGAATTTTCCCCTCTCAGGATTAGTGTGTTCTGTATCCATTACATCTCTACAGCACATTGCTGTGTTCCACCAAAACGTTTGGTCTTGTACATGTAGCAAAACAACCTAAAGAAGCTGCTGCCTGCTGGCGCTGCTGGTGAGACCTTTCTCTTGAGAGCTTTTCTACTTGTGTTTGAAGCTGAAGTCTTTCATGCAGGAGGCTTTTCACCCCAGGCACACTTCTAAGCTCTAAAGCTCTGATTTTTCCCTGGCAGACATGAAAAGGCTTTGGTTTCTAATTCTCTGTTATCCTTAAACCAGAGGGCAGTTGGGTCTCTGAGAGATAAAAGCATGGAATATCTCATAACAAAATAAAACAGCTCTCCTGTTCCTCACCAGTCTCTTGGTGGTGGTTTTGTGCTGGGATGATAAAAATCCTCACTAGGTATCAAGTGACCATGAAGTCAGTGCTGTTGACTTCTGCTCTGAAATCCTATGTGTCCTCATCCCTGAGTCTTACATGCCCTGGGATTGTGAAACAGCAGCATGTATCTTATCTGTGTGTATTAGCTAAGCTATTTCTTTAGCCTGTTTTTACCACACCTTATGGAAGCAAGTTCCCCTGCAGGTTCTGCTGGGTCCTTCATGCCGTGGTGAGGTGGTTTGGATGAACATCCAGTTCTTATCTCTTGGGGCTGGAGTATCCTCTGTGCCAGTCCCTGGTTTCTCCTGCTGAATAGTGGCTACAGCAAATCCAGTTTGAGTGAGACTATATCTCATCTCCCCTCCCTAGGAGAGATCTTAAAATCCTACCAGACCTTAGATTTGAATTCAAGCTCAGCAGACACAGTGCAATAACCTGCTTGTCAAGTCCTGTTGTAAATGGTTTTAAAATACATAGATAGAATTGTAGACTCATAGGATAGTGGTTTGGGTTGGAAGGGAACTTGAAGCTCATTTAATTCCAGCTGCCCTGCCATGGGCAGAGACACCGTCCACTAGACCAGGTTGCTCTGTGTGTGTAAATGTGCTCCGTTTCATGCACGTGATGGAACTGATTCCATTGAAAATGACTCACTGACCCTCCCCAAAGCTGGGAGCTGCTTGCCCAGGGATGGGCATTATTGTCGGTTTCCCGTGTGTGGCTCTTCTTTGTGGTTATTGAATCAGAAGTTTGTGTCTTTATAAGATGTGTTTTGTGGAGCCATGCTCATAGGCAAGATGAGATTCATATTAAAACCACATAGTGTGGTCCTGTTTAATTCATCAGGAGGGTTTGTGAGAACTGGGTTAGATCTGGGGTCTCCAAGTGTGTGCAGCAGTCACTGCTTGGACACTGGGTGCAGGAGATCTCAGCTGGGACCTCCAAACCCTTGTGCTGTCCCGGGACAGCAGCTGCACTGTGTGATTCTGCTGCTCTTTCCTTCAACAGGTTCGCTCTTGCTTGAAAGTTTAAAAGACCATATATCAACAACTGCCCAGGATCACTGCAAAGCCATCTACCTGCACGTCCTCACCACTAACAACACAGCAATAACCTTCTATGAAAACAGAGACTTTAAACAGCACCACTATCTTCCCTATTATTATTCCATCAGAGGGGTCCTCAAAGATGGCTTCACCTATGTCCTGTACATCAATGGTGGACATCCACCCTGGACAATCTTATATCCTTTACCTTCAGTCTGATCAGCAGTGGAGCACGCTAAAACCAAACTGTGTTCTGGGTTAACAATAGCAATCTAGCAATGTGTGAACTGGGTAGGTCTGGGGACTGATGCCTGCTCAGGCATGAGTTTAATCTAGAGCTGGAAGGAAGGCGATGTTAGAGGGATAGCCTGTTTGTCCCCTGGCTTCTCTGTGAACAGTTCAGCGAGGCACTGCAGGATGGTACATTGAGTTCTAAATTGGAGCAAGTTTGATGCTAGTGATAGTGAATACTGGTGTTAAGCCAAAGTGCTAGGTGTGCTTGTGGGGTGCAGGATTTGGCCAGGAGCATGGCAGAGAAGCCCTTTGTCTTGCTTCCGGTGACCTGGGATGCTGTGTGACCCTGGCCTGGCCTGGATCTCAGCAGGCTGCTCTCAGACTGGCTTTGGGAGTTCATTTCAGGTCACTGGATCGTGGAGAAGGAACATGATCTTTCCCGGTTGTAGCTGGTCAGTTCAAACCTCTCCAGGCAAGTGGATGGATTGCCATCCACACAGGAACTTGCTGTGGAGAGCAAAGGGAACCAGCAGCTGCTTAGAGAAGGTATCTCCCACACAAGCTGGAGCCGGTGTTCCCAAGCTGCTGCCCTCTACAGTGCAAAGCAGACCTGCTTCTGATAGAAAAAGCAGGCAGTTAATGCAGAGTAGATCTGTCTGAGCAGAGCAGCTTTCACTGTATCATGGTGTCTCTTTGGGGAGTGCTAGACCCCAGGGTTATTGTAAGTTATTCCTTCAGTTACAGTGTGAACTTTGCTGTCCTTAACTGGGGCCACTGACTATCTACAGCACATTGGATCAACGCTGGCCAGCCTGAGCCCATGTTCAATTCCCCAGAGGATATATCGACAGGCCCAGAGCCTTCTCTGCAGCCTTCTCCCCTGGTCGGGCATTTCTGCCAAGAGCGGCATTGAGTACAGCCGGACAATGTGATGGGAGCGGAAGGTACAGAAGGCAAAGGTGGGTGTCTGGGGAAGAGCCCCCTTCTCTGCCCAGGCCCAGCAGTGATGTGGTGGCAGTGCCCCATGGCCACTGTCCTGGGGAGCTGAAAGTGTCCTTGAGCTGCCGCTCTGCTGCTGGGCAAGCTGCTGTGTAAGTTGTCTGGGGCACAGCAATGCTCCAGCCTCCAGCTGGGGGCCAAACTCCCACTGGTTCAGTTTGAATGGAGTTTGAACTCTGATCTTGCTTTCTTGAGCCCAGAGCCCAACAGCAGAAGAACCTGTCCCTGCTGTCTCCTTTTCCTAGCTCTGTTAGACCAGCTTGCAAGACTCAGAGTGACCACAGTCCTCGCTCTTTGCCCAGCACAGTAACTAGGAGCCCATCTGCTGTTGTCTCTGACAACGAGGTGTTCAGGACAGCAGCTCCTCAGTACGCTTGAAGAAATCTAACACCTTGTTTCCCTTTTCTTTCCATAGGATTGTTCCTCCTTTCATTTCCTGAACCATCCGGCTCTGCACTGATGCCAGTGATGACAACAGCTCTTGATCAGTGACCCAGCCCCTGGACAGGACTCCTTGTTCCACAGGTTGACCGAGATTTGGTAGACTTCACACTTGTGGGGCTGCAGCCCTGACTTACCCCATGTCCTCAAGCCCTGGCTGTGCCCTGGCTGAGGGCCCTTTGCATCACCACTCTGTGTGCATGTTGCACTGTCCCCGCCACTTCCCTTGCCTCTGGTTTGCTCCTATTGGTATACATGATGTAGAGGGGTTCAGCTGCTGCTTCCACACCATGGCTACTGAAAGCAGGGGGAATGAGGTTAACGAATCTGTGCTGACCATGTAAATGAGCCATAAGTGCCCTGGCAGGATGTAGGCATGCCCTTATTGCGGGGGAAGGGGGAGCCGGGTGAGGGGCAGTGGGGATCATGTCTGGGTCCTGCCAGGTCAGGCGCTGGTGCTTCCTGCGGGTAACCTCCAGGGAGGGCAACTGCCTCGCATGAAAACCACCCAGCCCCGCCAGCCCTCCAGCGTGACCTGCAAAGCAGCATCTCATTCAGGATGCATCAAGTAGAAGGCAGGGAATGAAATTGCTATTTCATAGTGAAATATATATATATATATATATATAATACTGTATAGATCTTTCTGCCTTTGTCCAAGTTGGAATGTAGCAGGGGAGGGAAGCTGGGGTGTAGAACTGCTGCAGCCAGAGCCCTGCTCCTCCACTGCATGCACCCTCCCTGGGCCCTGGGGCTGGACTCTGCAGGCTCTTCAGGGATCAGATCTGTGCAGAGATTGCAGCAGCTTCTCCTTGCTGCTCACTGTTGTGCTTCAGGCCATGGTCTGAGCATCCCCAGGGCAGTGCCAGCGGGCAGTCTCCTGGTGGCTGTCCTGTGGTTGTCCAGCTGTGTCCTGGCTGCAGGACCCTCCATGGGCAGGCCAGCCTGGGTCTGGGTCTCTGCTCACTAGCAGTTAACATCCAGCCTGTGCCCCTGGGCTGGCACTGCCCATGGCTGTTCTGGTTGGGGGTGCTGGTCCCTCTTCTGAGATCAAAGAGGTCTAACTCAGTCACTGACAGAAGGCAGAAAGGTTTCCGTGAGGATGGTCAAGCTTGAAGCTGGCGGAGTCCATACTTGGAGACCTTCAAAGCCCTGGCAAGCAGGGGCTGACTGTGGTGTGGGCCTTGCTCTGAGGGCAGAAGTCCCTTCCAGCGCATCCTCTGGCTCAGCAGTACAAGCAGCTGGGTGCAGTTGCAGCAGCAGTCAGGCTGAGTGTGGCTCAAGGGATGCAGTTCTGTAGCAGAGGACCCACAGTGGGGTAGGCAGCTACAGCCTGAGCTGGAAGCTTCAGCTGAGGTACCTCTCTTGGGGTTGTAGCTGTGCCACAGAGTGGGAGAGGAGCTCTGCTGCCACAGCTGGGATAGGCCGGGGAGGGGGCTGCTTTGGCTGTTCCCAGTGCTCCTCTCGCAGCCTGGCTGGGCCCCGCTGCCAGGGCAGGTGCCACTGTGACCCTCTCCTTGCCACAGTGCTGTCCATGGGAGACCTGAGGCACCCTTCCAGCCTTATTTATCTTACCACATTTTGGGGTTTTTTTCCTTATCCACTTTTCACTTAAACGTGTCTGTCTGTTGGGTTGCGAGTTTCTGTAGGAGCTCAAGCCCCTGGTTTTCCTCAGCATTTGCCTTCTCTGGACCAGAATGCCCCTTTCTCTCCCGATTCCCTAGCACTGTTTCCCACTCTCCATGCTGCCCGTTACACAACCCAGCTCCTCTGCTGCAGTTCTTGGGTGCGCCCTGAGGGGAGCTGTGACGGGTCTGTGTCCTCTGCCACCCTGCCCTGAGGAGCGCCATGCTGTCACCATTGGCCTCTCTAAACGTCTTCAATTAAACTAAACTTCTTTCCTCAGTTGTTTCTCACTCTGTGCTAGAGCTGGCCCCAGAGGGGCTGCTCGGGCACCTTCACCTGAGCTTGTGCTCCACTGTGATGGAGGGTGACCTCCCTGGTTGCTGGGATGGGGGGAACTCCTGCTGGGATCAGCTGGGAGCAGGGCCACCAGCACAGAGCCTGCCCAGTACAGTGGAGCTACAGGATGGCGGTGGATTCTACTGCACAGAGAGCAGGGCCTTGTGCGCTGCAGCTGGGCTCCACTGGCTGCTGCAGCAGTGCCTGCATTAGACAGGGACAGCCCCACACCTGGAGCCAGTGCTCTGGCACCTGCAGCAGCGCAGAAGCTTCCCACCAGCCCCTGTGGTGCCTGAGCCCTGCTGGAGTAACAGCAGCACAACCTGAACACCGGTCTGCAGCCAGCCCTGCCTCACAGGGGCTGCCCTTCCCTTTCCCTCCAGCTTCTCGCCCTGGCACAGCCAGCAGAGTGGAGCTCCTCCACCCCTAAAGCTCTGCCCCAGTGCCCAAGAAGGATCCAACCGCAGCGCATCCAGCAAAGCCATTTATTCCGCTTTCCTGCTCCCACAGATCTCCAGGTTGAAACCCACACAGGTGTCCCAGTGCCCCACAGGGAATTCACGATGGGTCACTCCATGGCCCACCAACAGTGGCGGAGGTGCTGGGGTAGCATCCCCATCACTCGGCTGTGCTCGCAGCCATGGCTCCACGGGGCGTTTAAAAAGTAAGACGTTTTGTCCCTTAAAGGTGGGACCTGGCCGCAGCACTGCGTGTCCCTGAAATCAAAGCATAATTCTAAGGCTTCAGCGCCCTCACATAAGCACATGAACTGCCGGGGCTGTGCAGGTTGATCTGGGAAGCTCACTAGAGTTTAATGGCCATAAAAATACATCGCTTTCCCCTGCTTCAGACAAACCCAAACCCTCCCAGCTGGGCAGCAGAATCGTGTGGGCAGCAACTGCAGCCAGCGCTGGGAAGTTAAAGTCTCTATGGTCTCACCCACGTTTAACCAAGCTCAAACACGGCGGCATCACTCCATGGCCTCAGCCACTGGCTGCTGCATCACAGCGTCTGCCCCCAGCACCACCGCCTGCTCCAGTGCCTCAGCCACGGGCACAGCCACCAGCTGCTCTGCCACGGCCTGGCTCTCCAGCCCCACCAGCACCTGCTCTGCCGACTCAGCCATTGCCTGCACCACCGCCTGGTTCTCTGCCTGATCTAATTCACTGCCTGTTTTAGCGTGTGCCATCAGCTCGTTTGCTGACTTGGCGCCCAGGTTGCCCATTGCCCCCGCTGTATGGTCAATGGGTGGCTTCTTCAGCTTCTGCGTGGCGGCCACCGCCTCGGCCAACTTCTCCTCGGGCACCATGTTCAAGATCTTCAGGGCAAAGAGCAGCTGGAATTTGGCGGTTCCAACGAAGGAGTTGGCCAGGAAGTTGGGCAGCCCACCCATGCGGTCTTTCTGGGTGTAGAGGGGAACGCGGACCATGCCCATGACCTGCAACAGCACAGAGCACAGCTCAGCAGAGCCCACGGCAACACCAACCCCCCGTCCCCCAGCACCCACCAGCCCAGGCCCAGGCCCACCCAGCCCAGCCCCTGCTGCCAGGTGCTGCCCATGCTCCCGCACCGGCCCTGCCCTTGCCTGCCTGCCCTCAGCCCGGCTGATGCCCCTGTTCTGCCCTCCTTGAACCCTGCTAGACCCCAGCTCTCCCTGCCCAGGCCCTGCACCCAGCCCTGGCTCCATTCCCCCTCCTGCCCCTTTGTGGGGATCCCGCTGCCCCAGGCCGCTATGGGGAACCCCGCTTCCCCTTCACACCCTGCCTGGCCAGCCCAGGGATACCCCGGCTTACCCACACATCCCCTCACCTCAACCACACCACAACCCACAACCAATTGCCTCCATGTGTGCACCTGCCAAAACCCACCGAGCGCCTCGCAGGCGCACGGGGACACCCTGCCTCTCATGCCCTACCCCGGGGCGTCAGCCGGACCCCGCTACCCGGGAGCAAGGGAAAGCTGCATCCGTGCAAGCCGGGGAGAACTCGGGTCAGAGCAGCACGTTGCCACAGCGCGGGTCGCGAATCCAATCCACGTTACTCAGCACAAGGAGGGGGCAGGCGCCCACCAGACGCGAGATGGACCCCTCCCCACATCCAGCGGGTACACGGGGCTCTTCCCTATGTGGGTGGTCACCGGGAGAGGCTGGAGCTGGAGCCCACTATGCTCCGGAGCCCGAGGCATGACCCCAGCCAACAGCCAGGTCTCCTATCGCCGGTGCTGCGCGGCGGTGCATGGCACCCTCCACCAGCGGCTCTACGTGCGGTGCATTCCCCGCGGGGCTGCGGGAGCCGCAGCCCTGCAGTCCTAGGAGGGAAGCCTGGTCTTCCCTGCAGCGAACGCTCAGAGCTCTACACATCCCTCCCTGGATGTCCCACCTCCAGCCCGTGGTCTCGGGAATGCACCGCGCTGATCTCGATGGTATGCAGCTCCTCCAGGGTCAGCTGCCTGGCGTAGAAGTGTGCCACCACGCGATGTGGCCCCTCTGTCAGGTGCGAGCACAGATAGTCAGCTTCCGTCAGGCGCACACAGCCCAAACCCAAGCCCAGCACCCGATTCAGACCGTCCTCCAGGGACCAGTAACGGCGATCCACGAACCCCCCGGGAAAGCCCAGCAGTCCGTCAAATCGCATCTGCATCTGCAATAGAGGCGCAGGGTGTTAATGGGGCACAGCGGAGCCACGGGAGAGGGCGGTGGGAGGAGCGGGCGTCTCAGCCCGGCATCACAGAGGCCTCCGGGCCGCTCCGACACAGCCCTACCAGCTCCAGCGCGTCCAGGACACCGAGTTCACCGACACCGCGTCCGCCAGCTCGCCGCGGCCCTGGGCCGGGGAGCCGAGGCGGGTCCCGCTGCCCGGCAGCACAGCCGGGAGTCCCGGGGGCTCCCCCCCGGGCTCGGGCCCGCCGCCGCCTCTGCCAAGCCTGATGCTACCGCCCTGCACAGGACCTACCGGACGGCCCCACCTTCCCCCGCCCGCTGCCCTCACCCGCGACTCCCGGAGCCCGCCTCCCCACTGCGCCCGCGGCCCGCCCCGGCCCATCCCCGTGGCCCCGCCCCGTCCCCATCCCGGGCCCCCAGCCGGGCCCCTCACCAGCACGGCGTAGCGCAGCGGGATGCGGCCGAAGAGCATGCCCGGGTTGGGCGCGTACAGCATGGCGTGGCACGAGTGGCTCCAGCCCGGGCCCAGCCGCATCGCATCGTACCGCGTCAGCGGCTTCAGCTCGGGTACGCCCGGCACCCCCAGCGTGGGCAGCGGCGGCAGCACCGCGGCGCCCGCCGGCAGCGCGCCCATGGCCGCCATCGCCCCCAAGGCCCCCATGGCCGCCATCGCCTCGCCGCCCTGCGCCGGGACCCTGCTCCGCGCACGCGCGATGGTGCCTGAGGAGGGCGGGACCGCCCGCCGCAACGACCAGTAGGGACCCGCCGTGCGCCGCTGAGCCAATGGGCGCTGGGCTGGGAGGCCGACGGCGGCGGAGGACCAATGGGCTGCAGCGCTGCTGCCGCGTCTCCCGCCATATTAGGGAAAAGGAGCGCGCGGGGATGGCAGCACTCGCCGCCAATGAGAGCAAAGCTTGGGGCCGGGGATGCGCCGAACGGCACGCCGGGAAGGAGGCGGGCGGCGGCACGGCCGCGCCGCGGCCTCGTGACCGCCACCATCAGCCAACAGCCCCGCCCCTCCGCCCCGTGGCCACGCCCCTGACCCAATAGCCCCGCCCCTCGCCCCCCACCCCCCGGACCACGCCCCCAATACAGCATTGCTCAGCTCCGTGGCTCCGCCCCCGGCCCCAGGCCCCGCCTCTCGCCAACTGGCACCGCCCCCGGGGGCCGGTTCCCGCTTTCTCCCGCTCCCCTTCCCAAAGCACGGACTCTAGAGGCTGCTCCACGGGTTTATTCCTACAAACACAGAGGGGGGGACAGGGGGGGCTCGCCCCGGGACCCGCCGCAGAAGCAGAACAAGGCACACGGCGTGGGCAGCGCCGGGCTCCGTGGAGGTAGCGGGGGGATGTGGAGGTCAGCCCCATCCCAGGCGGTTCGGCTGAGCCCCTGTTCACCTGACCCCCACGTCCTCACCCTACCCCTCAGCAGAGCCCTGCACCCCGGCAAGGCTCCCCCCAGCACGCAGAGCTGGGAGGAGGAAGGCGCAGAGGCCAACGGGGCTGATGGGACAGGCAGGGAGGGCCAGAGCTATGTACAGGCGCAGTGACAGCAAAGGGCTGTGCTCGGTGTGTACAAAATATACAACGGTTGTGTCCTCCGCCTGCTGCTTTTAACCCCAAGCCTTCCCCCACACACACGTTTCCCATGGAAAACACGCCGCCAGCCCTACCCACCGCCCCGTCCCTCGCCGTTGCCGGTGGGATACGTGCATGTCTGTTACAGAACAGCCGGAACGGTGGGTCCCTGGGGCACTGAGGACAGGCCAGCCCCGCTGGGGAGTGGGGAGAGGCCGTGCGTGGGGTTCGGGGCGGGGGTCCACCGGCCGGGGCAGGGAGGTCGGGCCCTGCTCACGAGAGGTTCTGCTCGTCCTCCATGTGAAGACACGTCTGCTCAAAGAGAAGGGGCTGCATGGGGCTGCCGGTGCTGCGGCCTGGGAGTGCCTTGGTGAAGTCGGATGAGCCTGAGGGAGGAGAACAGGCTTCAGACCCAATAATGCCAGTCCTGGGGTCAGACTGAGAGCCCAGGCCCTAGGAAGAGGGTACCCCTGAGACCCCTCCTGCCCTGGAGCAACTACATGAGCTCAATCCCCTCTGCCCCTGCTAAGATGAAGAGTCAGCCAGGGGTGGGACAGGGGCCACTAAGGGGCCACACTACCTGCCACCAGCCATCGGGAGCCTGAATGTTCATGGTGCCCAAGAGGCAGCAGAGCCCCCACCCAGGAGTGTGTGTGGGTGGGGGGGGGGGCAGAGGTTTCTGTTGCCCTGCCCAGGGCCCGAGCACTCAGGAACAGCAGGGACCCCTGTGGGGTACAGGGGTGGGAACAGAGCCAGGACAGAGCCAGTGGTGCAGCCCATCTGGTTTGCTGCCCCCTCCTTCCCTGCTCTGATGGCCAGGATCAGCACCATCCCCACTCTTCCCGAGGGGTCCTGCTGCCCCACACAACGGCGATGCATAAGAAGAACAAGAAGACATACCAGCTTACTCCTCTATACCAATAGAGCAGGAATCAGGACCCAGTGCTGCCCAAGACAGGAGGGAGGAAGGCAGACAGAGAGGGAAGGAGACATTAGAGGGGTACTCAGAGCAGGCTGCGACTCTATGGAAGAAAACAGGCTGCAACAACAGCAGGTGGGGTGAGGGCAGCACCCCGCAGCCCCCCTTGCCGGCAGAGCAGGGCACACCGCGGCCTTCCCTGCTGCCCCCCGCTGGCTCAGTCCCCAGGAGCTGGCCCAGACGGTCCCCCCGCCTCGGCCAGGAGTGCGGTTGGGGCAGGCAGGGGAAGCCACTGTCACACAAACTGTGGCACCGAGCGGCTGCAGCCCAGAGAGGAGAAAGGAGGGGAAGGACAGAGACAAAAGGGCAAGGGAGAAGGAGAGAAGGGGGGCAAGTTACCCACAGCTCGCTCTCCCCGTGCTCTGGGCACCTCCCGTCCCAGCACCGCCCGGGCACCACCGTCCACAACCCCTCCGTGCCATGAACCGGCACCACGGGCACAGGGGGTGCCGCCGACCCCAACGGCGCGGCCGTTACCTGGCAGGTAGACGTCAACAGGAGGGTCGTTCTCCGACTGCGTCAGGCTCCTGTGCTCACCGCAGCTCCCGTCCTGCAGCACGTCCTCCAGCGACGGCGGGCGGCTGCCTGCAACCGGAGAGCACCAGAGAGCCCCTCAGTGCACCCGGCCAGGAGGGCGCGTGAGATCCCAGCCCCAAGGAAGCTCCCCAGCCCCACAGAGGGCTCGGGGGAGCTGGTCAGACAGGCACAGGCCGTGGTGCTCAAGGGCCACCTTTTCATATGCAGGCTGGTCTGCCACAACGCACCCATCACGTCTCTCTTCATGCTCTCAGGATGCTGACTGAGCACCAGAGACACTGGGGCACATCCTGCATGCCCAGTACCATGACCATGCACTCACCAGGACCACAGTGGTGCACACAGGCCTCTCTCCCTCAGCTGTATGAAGCGGCAGCCCATGTGTAGAGCTTACAGCAAGGATTGGTGCTTGGCAAATAAACCAGATTTGTTGGTTTTGCTCCCCTAGGTCGCAGGAAAGACCCTGGCACCCTTCCTGGGTGAAGCAACTGGGGATGGACTTCAGGGGCTGCGTATTTCTCAACTCCTGTGTTCATTCCCCAGCTGTCCCCATCCCACCACACCAGAGGTGGACACCAAGATGAGGTCTGGCAACCCCCATGCCGAGTGGACACCTACCCTGCTGCAGGGACAAGGCCTCCTCGATCTCTTCCCCTGCCACGCTCTGTAAGGAGGAACAGCGCAGGTTAATTCTGCAGGCTGGAGGCTTTGCTGCACTTGTGTCCTGCCATGGCTTCCTCCAGAGCTGTGCTCGGGGCCAGAATTTGCTTCAGGGAAGGACCAATGGCCACCCACCAATGCTGTGGCACCATGGGCTGGGATGGAGGGGTTTACATGCAATGGCAGTGGGTGCTGGAAGCCCAGCCAGCTGAGGGGAGGTCAGCTCTGACACAGCTTTCCAGTGCCCCAGCTCCCAAAGAGGTGTTAGGGACACAGGGAGCAGCCACGTCCCTTCCCCATTGAGCTTATGTGTAAATGAAGGCAGCCAAGACTCTTGGCTCTGGGTTACATGCCAACAAGCTCATCTTTACCCCATCACTGAGGAAGGGATGGCCCTTCACGAAGTACCTCATGTCCCAGCAGCAGCCCCCCAGAAGAGCTGTGGCTCAGAGCAGCTCCCCAGCAAAGCACACACTTACTTCTGGAGAGCTGGTCTCCCTCAGGGCCAGCTCAGCCCCGCTCAGGGCTGGCGGTGAGTCAGAGTCCTCTGAGAGCTTCTCTTCGTCCTCCTCGTGGATGGGGGATGAGGGAGACCGTAGTGTGCTGCGGCAAGAGAAACTCCACTCGCAAGGAGCTGCAATGCTGCCCGCACCATGGCTCTAGTGGATTTGGTGGCAGCAGCTGAAGCTGTCACCACCCCTGCTGTGTCTCCATCAGCAGCATCAGCCAACCTGCACCAGCAGGAGCTCAGCTACTGAGCTAAATTCACCAGGGCCTGGTGAATTCACCAGCTGCTATGAAGAGCAGCAGTTTCTAGGGCAGAGCTTTAGCACAGTAACACAGCTTGGACAAATCTGCCTTGGCAGGGAAAGCAAGAGGCACAGGGCCCATGCTGCCCCTCACACCTTTGGGGGCTCCATTCCCAGGGGGAAATCTGGAAAGAGCAAGTGGAGTGCCAGGAACAAACCCAGTCTGACCCCACCTGTACAGCCCCACAAGGGACACATAAAGGGCACATGCAGTGGGCTGCCCATTCCATGGCATGTGGACCTACATCCTCCATCACAAAGCCAATATAGGAGGCTTTAGACAACTAAAGGGTCTCAGAATTTTGTGCTCCAAAATTCAGGTCACTTCTCTCCCCATTCTTTTGTTCCTGGGGAACTCATGGAAAGCTGAAATACACCAAGATTTGGATGTCGAATGCAAATTGAGGGACTAACTGCACTGGAAAGGAGACATTCCCATCCAAAATTCTCCCTGTTAAAAATCCTCTTTCTTTTGGTGAGTAAGCCAGGCCTTAGGAGACATAAGCTGTAACCTCAGGCTGAACACATGGGTGATGCCCCAGTTGTCTCACCAGCACGAGTACCTGCTGGCCTACTAAAAGATACCAGTGGTGGGACCAGCCAGAGCCCTCTCCTGGCTCCCAGTATGTATGGCCACAAGTCCCCAGGGCTTAGAAGAGGCCCAGACCCCTCCATCCAAGTGCTGACCTATCTGGAGACTTGCTCCTCTTGCCCTTTTGGTGGCTGCTCTCCACAGCTCTGTCCATGCCCACAAGCGGCCGGCTCGCAGGGGGCATCCCATCCACCACGCTGGAGTAGTTGATTTCTTCATACAGAGGGGCTGACGGGATGGTGGGGGAAACAGAGCGAAGGCCGTTCAGCGCTTCCAGCAGGGAAATGGGCTCGTAGCCCGGAGGGATGTTGTCAGAGCTCTGTGGGTGAGAGCGCAGCGCATTAAGAAACCCCCCATCAGGCTGGAAGCCCCATAGAAAGGGGAGGCCCCGCTGCAGCCCTGCAGCTCCACCCTGCGCCCCCAGTCAGCCCAGCCCCACAGAGCCTCAGCCTCCTTCCCTGCACCAGCCACACATTCCCCTTTGGCCTGCAATGCTGGTGATGCTCCAGGCAAGTTTCCAGAGCAATGCTTAAGAAACTGGGCATCTCAGGAAGCTGGAATGGGGCTGGGCATCTCCACACTGGCCAGGGAGGGTGAGAAAGCAGGTTCCTAACAAAGCCACTGTAAGATGTGCTCAGATTGTTTCTCCTAACAGATCGCTCAGAGACCCTTCCAGCTCAGCAAGCAGCCCACTTGTGCTTCCAGCCCTGGTGCACACAGGTCTTTCACAGCACCCCGCATGCACCAACTAGCTGAGAGTTGGTCCTTGGAGCCTACACCACTTCTGCTTCTCCCATGGTCTCCGTCCTCTCAGCTGCTAACACTGGCTCTGCACAGCCGCCTCTGCTAAAAGGTAGGAAAGGGATCACAGAACCGCTGTGCCACTCCGTAAGGGAGGAAGGCAAAACTGCACCAATTCCCAATCCCTCCTTAACTCACTCAGCTTCCAAAGGGACTCTTGCAAAGACATTAAACCAGCACTGGTTTAGCTCCAAGAATCCTCCTGATTACAAAGGTCCTGAGCACTTGGAGAAAAACAGGGTTTATGCTGCAACCTGGAAGGCCATAGGCAGCTCAGCCCAGCCTGCTGCAAACAAAGAGGCAAGACTTCAGCAGTTCAGGCTTACATTAAATTGAGCTGTTTCAGCTGTGTATCCTCATGGTTCTAGTTGAACCTAAGACGGTGTGTGGCTGCTAAGCCTGGCCATGAACTCCTCTGGCTTCTCTGTGGCTGATCTCGCAATCACAGAGCTGCACACGTGCCTGCCCAGCCTGTTCCAACACAGCCACCAATTTGGTGCGAGCTGATTGCTGAACTGACTCACTTGTGGTCACAGAAGGAGCCAGATCCGACGGGGAGGAAAGAACGAGTGGCACTGGGGGCCAAGCATCAACCCACACCCCCTGAGTACTGGCTTTGTGATGTTTATGAGCTTGTATTGAAGACCACAGCGAGTGACGGCAAGAAAACCAAGCCAGCCGACAAGGGATCGGTTCACAGCTGCTGCCATCTGCAGGCAGTGCGGCCAAGAGCCATCTCCACCATGAGATTCATTTCAGAGGCCTGTTCTGTGGACAGAAAACTCAGGGAGACAAAACCCCGCGGCCCGTATCGGGGACATTCTCTCCTGGCTGTGCCTGAGGGTTCAGAGGCTCCTCCTTTTGGCTCAGGTGGTGAAAGCTCAGGTTCTCGGCACAGCTCAGTGGCTGGAGGTGGATTTCTCAACCAGCGGCTACAACACCCTCACTGCAAGTTACTGAGCCTTCAAGCTACCCTAAGGCCACTGCTCTCTCCTGGGACACTTACCACTGCCCCACAGAGCCCACTGCTCCAGCAGCACTGCTAGTCACTGTAGGAAGCTTGCAGAGGGATAGGGTCACACCAAGCTTGCAACAGCCTCATTCCCCGAGCCCAGCCCCACGTTTTCTCCAGACCTAACCAGCACAAGCAGCCACACTCCTCATCCAGGCTGGCTTGAGTGAAAGGAAACTGCAGCCTCCTTGATACCAGTGAAAACTGTAGCTGCATTTGATAGGAGTACACAAAGAGCACAAACAGACCCTTCCTGACCTGAGGGCCTCCCTCACCTTCCCCTTTCCGGCTCCTGGTCCCCCACAGTTGCCATTCATGCTGTCCCCAGCATGGTGTTCCAGTCACACACTCTTACACCAGCTTGGAGAATCCCCAACAACACAAGCTCCATCCCTCCTGTTTCTGTAAAAGCAGAACAGCCCAGTGCAGCCAGTGTTCCTGAATGCAAGTCCTGGTCCAGCGGTGCCTGCTTGTCTACCTCTACATCTAGCATCAGGGTGGAAACCACAAGATGTGTCCATGCCAAACTGCCAAGGGGATGGGACAAGTGCAAGGAAGCTTTTGGGTGAGCCGAGGGGTAAGCAGCTTGCCCACAGGTCGACAAAGCCAGCAAAACATCTTGGCCAGGAACTACAAAGCAGCCAGGCTCAGGACTGGAGACAGCCCCTGTGAGACAGTGCCAGACCCCTGTGGCAAGCCGCTTCCACCTTCTTATTCCTCCACACGCAACCCAGGGGGTTAGTGATGGTGTGTGCAGGGTGTGAGAGCCTGACTGCTCAAGTGGAGGCAGTACCGGGAGTGCTGCAGCCTGTGCAGGGACAGGAGTCAGCCCCAGCGTGTCAGCGAGCCCTCGCATGTGTAACACTTCCACGTGCTGGTGACACCATGGGCAAAGAACTGCCGCAGGAGCCAAACACAACCAAGTCACTTACGGTTTCCCTTTTAGGCTTCCTGCTGGGCAGGGAGACAGGGCTCACTTTAAGGGGTTTAAAGGGACACTGTCAAGAGAAAACCATGTTTAAGGAAGCTGTTTGTTTGGGTTAGTGACACGAAGAGCCACACAGCATCTCCTCGCCTCGCTCCAGGTGACAGCACCTCCTTCCTCTACACATCATGGTCTGCTTCACAACAACCCTCGGGGTTTCTCCCCTGCTCTGTTTCTTACCCCTAGTTGAAGGCAGCAGGGTTACAGTGCTGCAGAGGACAGCTGGGTAAAACAAAGCTGCTTCTGTGACACTATCCTTCTGTTCCCATGAAGGTCTGTAAGATGATCTGGATGCAGATCTCCTTCTCCTCACTCTGACCTCATGTGTCTCGCCAGAGCCAGCTGTGCAACAGCACTGCCCAGGCAATGAGCACCAAGGACATGCAACCAGGCACAGAGGCCACCAGCACCACGCTTCCCATCCCATGTTTCCTCAGCTGCCTGTGGAGACCCTGATGTCTCACGGAGGCTTGCACAGAGGCCTTTCTGCTGTCATGCTGGGAACCCTGATGACAAGGGTATTTCATCAGATGATGCTGCCACACAGATGTGTGTGCAAGTCAAACTGCTACCCCCCCATTTTCCCTGCTCCCATCCTGCCCAGAGGCTGCCACTTTACTGCTGGGATTGGTGCCGAGAAACCTTCTCAGACTGAGGTTTCTGTGGCTTTGTTCCCTCCAAAAGACAAGAGGGCACTTGGCTAAAACCAAGTTTATTAATTGTTAATCCTCGAGAGGAGGAGATCCTGGCTGTCCAGCAGGGTTGGCAAGAAAGGCTGCACTGCTCAGCAAGACCAACGTCTGAGTGTACCTCCTGAGGTCCCAGGAACATAAGCAACTGGTGCATGCACATGCTGCCTGCTTGGGCTGAGACCAGCGCCCAGGCTTTGTACACAGGGTTGGGAGGTACTTACGGAGTGCTCGTCATGGTCAACGTTCTGTGCCAAGACAGGGCTGAATGACACCGGTGACAGAGCCCCCGGCTTCTTCCTCACAGCCCGGATCTGCAGCAGGGCACGGAAGGCTAGGACAGAACAGCAAGCAGGTGACTGCATGGCCAAGCAGGACCAGGCCATGTCTTGTGCGTGCCAGAGCTCCTCAGCTTGCCAGAGACACGCCATAGGCATGGGGGATCTCCACATGTACATGGGGAGCAGGGCTGTGGCACACACCAAAGCCTAGTGCTGTGGTCTGGCTTCTAGTCAATTGAGCTAGACAGGGAAGAGATCTGCTGGCCAAAAGCTATGGGTACAGAGTCCTTGCAGAGAACAGGCACTGCCTGCCCTGGTACCATCATGTACAGGGGTGCTTCAGGCCTGATACTGTACAGCACAGTAAGAAAAACATGAGCTTTGCCTTGGGCAGTGCACCGCAAGCCACAGGATGAGGGGGGGGGGAGGGGCATCATGTGAACCACTTTGGGTTCATCCAGATGCCACAAGCCTCAGCCCTGGGGTCCAGATGGCCCTGGAAGCATCGTGCCTGCCACCGGCTGCTGCCCCACCAGCCAGCGTTGTGGTGCTGAGAGGCTCTGCAATAGCTGCGAACCCAGCCAGAGGGTTAGTGGGCATAGTACTGTCATCAGCACAGCCATCCCTTGGTCCTCCCACCACAACAGCTTTGATCTCCACTCCCTGCCCACAGTCCCATTTCCTATCTGCAGATCTTTAATATTGTTAGTTCCTCTGTGCCAAGGGCGCAGATGAATGAGCCAGACGTGTGTTCTGGTGCAGCTGTAAGAACTTGCTCATAGATAAGGAAAAGCCCAGGCGTTTCCCTAGTTCTGTTGCACCCAGCCTAGAGCCAGAGGACAGATGTTCAGATCTATCCTTGCTGCCCCTGCATTCCCCAGCAGCAGATTCCCAGGAAGTCTGACATGGGGGCACTTTCCAAACAAACACAACCTCCTCCATTGCAGCATGCAGATGAGAGAATACCGTCCCTGTGTTTTAAGTTGCATTATTTATAGTTGAAGCTGTCTGGCACTTCCTCTGATAAGATTTTGCTTTCGGTTACTGCATGTTTGCCACGTTTGAACCGGTCAGACTTAATTTCTCAGGCCAAACACCTGTCTTAGGCTCTTTTTTCTTTTGCTGAGAAATATCAGTTAGAAACAAATACCTCAGCCCAGGGTAAAACAAATGATCCGTATCTTCCAGCAAAAACACAGGCATCATCTCTCAAGGTACTCCTATGCCTCTGTGCTTTGAGAAAACACATGGAATTCAGCAAGTGCTGCCTTAGTGTTAGAATGGGTATTTCATTTTTCCCATGTTTTGGGAGCTAAGCAATGCAGATCCTCTGAATTCTCCTGGCAGAGCAGAGGACTCCAAACTGACTGTTATCTCATCTCTGCCTCCTGGTGAAATCAAAGTAAAGTTGTCAGAGGGTAAAACACAAACAGTGTAAAGTACTTGGACAGCCCCCTGGTGGGACTGGCTGCTGAATGGGCTAGATATGCTCAGGATAAAGCTTCTACATCCCTTCTTTGGGGGGATTTTCCATCATCTTCACCAAAACACAAGATCTGCCTGCATGGCACAGCTCAGAGCACCTGCACCTTCAGATCCATCTCAGTGACAGGCAGGTGGCCAGGGAGGCACTGCAAAAAGAGCCATTCTCCCATCATGGGCTCTTCTCCTTCCCTATTGAAGGACAGTTATTTTAGGTGGCAGGAGTGTTCAAACACCAGTGAGAGCAGCAGCATGTTTGATGCTGATCCTCAGGGTGGGGTATATAAAATACACACTCCCTCTCACAGCCTGCACTGAACTCAACAGGAGCCTAGTAGGGACAAAGATGCCCTTGTTTCCTGGGCACACACTCACGGAGCCTGCAGATGGGGCAGTTGTTGGCCTGGTAGCGCAGGGTGTCAGCACAGGAATTGCACAGACAGAGGTGTCTGCAGGGCAGAATGAGGGTGTCCCGGAGGTCAGACAGGCAAACCACGCACTCGTTGCTGTTGTCACTGTTCTCGTCATCTGAAGGCTGCAACGAGAGGCAAGATGTGGGCATGTGAATGGTAAGAGCCATGTGGAACTGCCAAGGGACTCTGGGCCCTGGGGAAATTCCCACCCAGAAGCCCATGAAAGAGCTGGCATCTTCTTCCCGCAGCTCTCAGCGGGGATTTCTCAAGGAGAGCAAGCTCCAGCCCACACAGCCCTGCTACAGACACTCCTTCCTCTCAGGGCTCTGCTCTGAGCTCACTGAAGGCCAGAGACCAGGGCACTGACTGTGAATCCATAGATACCATTCCCCAGAGCTAGTCTGTGTGCAGAGGGGAGCCCCTTTTGGGTAGGGATCCCCTTGGCTGAGGGGGACCAAGAACAAGGTCCTGCCTGGTAGTTCCCAGGGTAAGCTGGGAAGTGGTCTCTATGACAGGCCAGCCATTCTGCCCAGAGAGAGCAGCCCAAAAAGGATCTGCTTGCTGACTGTAGCAGGCAGCAGGTCAGGCTGCCCCCAGGCTGGACAGAAGGTGGCACCCCAGCCATGCCTAGCCCAGTTCCCATAGGTCCTCTGAGCAACAGAGGAGTGCGTCATTCTCCTGCCACAGCATCTTCACCAGTGTCCTGTGCTGGCGCAAGCTTCATGCAGCTGCAGGAAAACAAGCCTGGGACGCTCACTCACTCACAGCTACCCAGGTACAAAGGTCAGTGTGAATCCACCCCACATGAACGTGCATCACACTCATCTTTCAGTCACTCAGAGACCCAGAAACTGGATTACAGCCACCCAGCAACCTGCTGCTGCATGGAAAAACCCACTTTCTGACCATAAGAGCTCTCTTCACTGACACCCAAGAACGCCACAGAAGTAACACCACCAAACTGATGACCCAGTGTGGGCCACCCTCCACCTTCACCTGGTCCCACTTCATGAGGCCCCTTTGGTCTCCAGGGCTACCACATGCTAGACCACAAGGAACTTTGGTGTAAACAGCAACAGACAGCATCTGCTGCTGCCACATCCAGACCCAGCCTGCTGCCTGTGCCAGCAAAAGGCTGCAAGGTCTGCCTCATCACATGAACTCCTGATCTATTTTGGGAGGTAGGGAAGGCAGGCTTTTTGCTTTTCCATTCAAGCAGTTTGCCAAGTACACTAGTAAGAACAACAATGGTCCAAGGCCACTTGTCTGATGAGCCACAAATGTGTGACTGCTCGATCAGGAGCATCATCACAAGACCGTGTAGGACCCAAAGAGAAGCCTTCAATCCTCTTAAATACATCCTGTGCAAAAAAAAAAATCTTTAACAAGACTTCTCCCTCCTGACTCTTCAGGTGCTGCCTGTTTGCAAAGGAAGACAGAGATCACAGAATGGTTTGGGCAGGACACTGCATTACCTGAAGAAGAAATCCTGCTTGTCTTGCTCTGCGGCTAATCCTGTTTGCAAATCACACGCCACACACACGAGAGCGGTGTGATGCTGAGGCCAGCGCTTGGCACACCGCAGCCCAGGTGGCAGCAAAGGGCAGCTCAAAAGGAGGCAAAGCAAGCATAAAGCAGTCACATAATCTGCATGGGGCTGTGCAGCAAGCTGGGATTCAGCAGAAGGCAATGTTTCTGGTTACAGCATTTGCATACACATCCCTTAGTGATGCTGTGCTCCCTCTTTGCTGAGGAATGCAGGCTGCTCTCTGGACACTGGCAAGCCCTAGAGAGCTCAGTTCACTGCAACACTACAGGAATATGAAGGTCCCGCACCCAAAAAAACCCAAACCAAAGAGAAGAACATGAAGGAGCCATAGCAGCAAAGCACAGCACCAGGCACTACTGCCTGACTGCAGAGGCAGCAACACTGGCCCATGGCTGTCTCTGCTGTCTCTTTGCTCTGATACTCCCCTAGGGCACTGATGCCCTTCTCTCTCAGCTCCCTGCCCTAGGAAACAGCCTTGAGTCTCACGCTGTCTAAAATTATCTCAGCACAATTCCACTGAGTGTTTGGGCCTTACAACAGTGAGAACCTGTCATCCCTGAGCATCTTCAGTGCCTGCAGGGGTGACACAGACTTGACAGTTGTTCTGGGAAGCATCTCCATGTTGCCCTGCCAAGACCCATAGTTAGGCTAGAAACCAGAAGGTGCAGGCTGGAAACCCACAGCTCAGGGAACAGGAGGCTCCTGAGCACCTTACCTTGGTCTCTTGGTTGTTTTTGTTCTCAATGCCGTAGATCTCCTGAAGCAGATAGCTCACCCGGTCAACCTGGAGAAGAAGACAACAGTTGGAGTGCCAGCTGCTCTGTCATCGCTGCTTCCTGATCACCTCCCCTCCCTCCCTGTGTCAAAATGTCCATGTTACATCCACAAAGCCAGCTCTCCTATAGCTACCTGAAAACACTAACAGAAACAAATATCACAAAGTATAGCTGGTAGAATGAGCTTTTCCTTGCTTGAAAAGTGGTGACTGCCCTGTCTTGTCCAAGCAGGGAGCCCAGCTGCCCACTTTTGTCACTATCAAGATCATCTAAAAACCAAGTACTCTGCTTGTCTCACAGATCAAGAGGGAATATGCACCCATAGTTCAAATAAGCCAGAGGCAATCAGCCTTCCACAGTTCTTTCCTTCTGTGAAGTACTGCTTAACTTTAACTAATATTAACTTCCACCCACCTTTGTAACCTTGTTGTCAGCTTGTTACTGACACATCCATGGCTGCACATTACTTCTTTGTTCATCACCAGAGAACATAAAATCAAGCTGCTGAAGACAGACAAACCATGTCCCTTAGCATGAAAAACACTTGAGGGACAACCCTACATTAGTGCAGTGTCATTTATTACCATCCCTAGGTCCTTAGTGGCTTCTCTAAACTGGGATGTGTGGTAGCAGAAAATGCTCAAGCACAGAGGGAAGTCCTTCATAGCCCCAGACCTGGGACACACTCCTCCAAACCATGCCCTTGTGCAGCCACTGGCAGCTGCCCGCAAACAGCCCCAAGCAGCTGGATTAAAGCACATCAGAAAGACTGATGGTTCAAGTCCCAGCAAGGCAAACCCCTCTGCACTGTGGGGTGTTCTCCCCTGTTCCTTAGCTTAGCCAGGAAATGCAGCACAAGACTCTTGGAGCTGTCAGCAGCAGCCCCTACAAGGATGCACAAAGATACCAGCACCTGAGATGTGGTGCTACACAGCAGCTGCCGCAGAGCAGGGTGCGCTCCGCCACACAAAATCCCACAACAGGTAGAATGGTGAAGGGGTTGCAAGGTATCAGTGACACATCTCACAAACAGGGGAAGCAAACACTTTCCTGCCATCTCTAGTAACTGTCCAGTTGACGCCACACAGTGAAACGAAGCCACTGGGAGCCCAGCGCTTCAACAGCTTGTGGATTCAGGGGTTTTGGCATCCCCATGTGTAATCGGCAGCTCTCCTTTTGTCAAACCAGGTGCTCAGAAGAGCAATGGCTTTGCCACGGGATTTCAGTACTAAAGAAGATGTCACACACCAAGATGGGGGCAGGAGCTAGCTATATCCAACCCATCTGCCAGTTCAGAAATGCTCTGAGCTGGGATCCAGCATCTTTAACAAACTAATTCCAAAGTCTCCCCATTTAACTCAGCGTGCAGCTTACAGACAATCTGTTCTAGGGCTGCATTTCATGGCAATGAGGTCAGCCTTTGGACTGCAGAGCAAAATCCTCTGCAGCGGCTCACAACTCACCCAGGAAGTTTGGGAACAATTATGTGGGAGATATCCTTTTGTAACTTGACATCTCAAAGAGAAACTTGTTACAGCATCCTGACTGCTCAGAGGATCATGATGAGTGACAGCGAGTGCAGAAGTGGTCAGCTCAAAGCAAAGAAGATGCCAGGAAGGAAGACGCAGTAGGAGTCTGCATTCATTTTAATTGCTTGCCTTTAAAAAATCCCAAGAAGTTCATGTCCCAGTAGGCAAAGGGTGAGCAGTGCAACATGGCTCTTACTAGAAAGATCTCTAGGTTTTAAAAGAGTAGGAGCAAATAAGCAGATGATTGCACACAATGCAGTCCTTCACCTTCATGCTTTTCCAAACCCTCCTGCACCACATCATCCTTCCAAAGGCTTCTGTTGCTATATAAAGCCTCAGCTGATGCACACAGGAGTCACCAGCCAAGTACAGGTCATGTTTTTCTGCTGATCCATCTGTTTGTATTCATCCATGCTGGATTTCTTGAAACAGATCGGTATGTACATTATAACTGATCTCAGCTGAGAGAACAAAGCAGTTCATCTCATTAGCTGCTGCTTCCTGCTCCCAGAGAGCTTTAGAAGTCGATGCACACAAAAGGTACCTGGCAATCCTGGCAATGGCAAGGAGGTGAAGGTAAAGAAAAGCAGTGATGGTGAAGAATGTACAAGGTTACATGGATAGTTTACTTCATACATATACTCTATACCTCAGCCCTATGCTCTTATGGGTGCAGATGTTACCTCAGTTTCAATGGTACAGTGTGATCCTCTAAAAAGAGCTTCCTTCTATTTTAAAAGCCATAGGGGAGGACAGAGAAGCATTACATTTTACAAGCTGCCAATAAAAGGAAAGTACCCACAACCAAACACAGAGTGGGAAGGTTACATGCTCTGCCAGTGAAGACAGACAGGCACACACTGTTTCACTGCAGGAGCAGCTAACCATACTGTGGTAGGGTGGGAACTTCCCTGAAGAGCAGCTCCAGCAAGACAGCTCTCCATTTGAGGTGTCCGGAGTGCTAAATGGACACTGGTACACACACTGTGTTAGTGTGAGCAGTAACCCAGCATCGACTCAGAGGGGTCACAGCCATGTAAGCACTAGCTTTTTCTTTTAAATCTTTCTTTTCATGAGCTCACAAATGCTCTTCTCTGATCAAAGAGTATGTGAGAAAGAGGCACTGCTGGCACCACACTGCTCTGCTCACTCACTGCTCAGGCAGCTTCCTCCAGCACACTGCAGGAGCTCTCCCCTCAAAAGTATGGCTCTTCCAGATGTTCCCAGTACAAACCTGCCTTCACACACTCCATTGACTCCCTCCCAAAACAGTGTCTGCCTCTATTAAGAGTACCTGTGGGATACAGATCAATCAATTAGCCAGGAGATAATGCTGCAACACAGCCAAGCTAAGCACCAAGGAAGGGAGGGAAGTGCTAAGCAGGTCAATCTCGGGCACACAGGGCTCAGAACAGAAGTCCACTGAAGCAGCAAGCATCACCACTAGCATCAGGATAAAGCTCTGACAGTGCTGTCACTAGTCATGAGCAAGTCTGAAGGACAGGCTGTGAGTCTCTGCACAGCATTGGCGAGGCAGGTAGTGAACTACCGAATGCAATTCTTATATAGGATTAACTGATACCTTTTAGAGGCTCTTTTCTGACCTGGGGACTGCACCACCTTAGGGAAAAAAGCATCTAATCAAGGCACTTGATGATCTTCTTGGTAGTGAAAGGCTTCTTAATTCAGATCAGAAAACCCTAGCCATCAATCATGAGCAACTGAAGTCAAACACACAGCAGAAACACAGCACACATTTGAAGATGAAGGGATCAACCACCAAAATCTCATCTCTTTCTCCAAGACATTTCAAGCTGATCCTTGCAGCAGGATCACTACCAGGTTTCCTTTCAGAAGGTGAAATTCTTTGCAATCTTTGCAGCTGCTGATGTATGTCTTTCAAAGCAAGACTGGATGCAATTTCAATCTTGATAAGGCACTAAACAGCTTCACACCACATCGGATGGGCTAAAAAAGGGCTACAGATCCCTAATGTTTCCAGTTTGCCAGTCTTCTGTCTTCCCTTCCCCTGATCATGTGTGCAGTCTGGGACATAAACAACAACTTAAAAGCAAGACCATGCTGCGATTGTTCAAGTCCCAAGATACTTGTAGGGAACAGGCAAGATGAGCCAAAAGGTCTCAGTCCCAGGGGCTGCTCCAAAGATACTGTGGGCACAACATGGAAGCTTGGGTAGGGAGAAGATGATCCCCTTATATCTTAACATGCTCACACGTGTGGAAAGCTAAGAGCTTTCAGCCTACGGGCAGAAAACTGGGAGCCTGAAAAGACATCCATCCACACCACAAAACACAGAACCTAAGGAGATCAGGCAATGTCAACGAACAGATGTGCTTCACGCTTCTTAACATATACAGCATTTAAGCTCACTTACACAAACCTAATCTACTTACACCTATATATGTAAGCATCAGTACTGTGCTTTACCAGCAAGGCAGGAATGTATAGGGAAGACTGGATCTATACATAGTGCCTGCCTCCCAGGGGAGCACAGAGACCTGCACTATAGCTCTGCCAGTCGCATTGCTGTATTTCTTTCCCCAACACACATCTGTTCGTGCAACAAACAACCCAACATTAAGGGTTGCCAGCAGCTCACTGTCTTTGCCTGTGGTATCTGAGCTAATGAGGTGAGGTCTCGGGCTCTCAGTGAACTAACACTAAAGCTTCCCACTGGGTACAGACAGGTACCTGTGGGACACCAGCAAATGTCTTTAATTAAGGAAACAGGTACTTACAATTTGCTTCTGTTTCAATGGCTTCACGGAAAAGCTGCCATCAACATGCTAGTGGGAAAAAAAAGGAAATGTGTTAAATAGCTGAAGTGTACAAATGAAGAGCAAACAGACTAACGATCAGTCTGCTACCTGAGGGGAGAGTGGCATGTGTATAACAGGGACAGCGTGAATGGCCATCATTCCCAGCAGTTACTGGAACAGGGTATCAGCGTCCCTTGTCTGCTCCAGTGCAGAGCTAGACGGACTTGGCTCAAGTTAAACCTGGTTGAAATGGTCAGAGCATGCACAAAAATCCCTTGACACACTGCATGCTTTCAGGTTGCAAGCAGTCCAACTGGGTGCAAACACTTCTTCAGCCAGTCCAGCAAGACTTGGCAGGGGATATTTAACACCCTAAAATAACATCCAGTTACAGAGCCCCTCTTGAGGCCAGAGCCCTGAGAGAGCAAGGGGCTGGCAGGAGGCTGAGAACAAGAATCGTTCACTGGATGGGGTCCAAACCAAGTCACATATGCTCCACATTGTCACCTTCAGAGCTGCAGTGACTGCCTCAAGCCTTTCACTTGCTCACTGGCAGCAGGCACAGCTGGAACAATTCTGTATATACCTGGTGTCAGAACTGGTGACAGGAATAGTGTGCTATTTCTAGTTTCTCCATCCTCCACAAAGGCCAGCCAAACTGAAAGAAAACAGCTCTCCTGCCACAGTCTAGAGAGCAGGAAAGGAGACTTAGCAGAAACTCCAGCAGGCTCTGCTGCTGTGAATAGCTGCAGCCATGCATCCGTTTGCTGAAGGAGTTTCAGAAGGGACAGCAACCAAAAAGACAAAAGAGTCCTGTTCTCCAGGCAAACACAGAGTGCCAAGTGTCTGCCTTTGGAAGAGCTGCAAGGCCAGACTGAGCAGAGCATCAAGCTTACTATTCTGATCCTAAAGAAACATATAAATAGCAAGCAGGTCTGTCTGTCCTCTGAGCATGCTCTGGCAATCATCAGCAGTGCTTATTAGCAAGGACCTCCTCTGGATTTATGGGCCTACACTTCAAAAGCTCCAATTAATCTAAGGATGGGGAATATATTTAAATGAAACAGGGAGGAAAAAGAACTCAACATGTACTTTGCCCTGTGACTTTTTTATTAAAAAAAAGATTTTGATCTTATTTTAAGTATGCAGTAGAAGATGAGAGGTAAGAAGTGGCCCCACCAGACAGCATCTCCCACTCGCAGCACACACAGACTGAAAAAGAAGGGAAGCACTCTCAATCCTTGAGTTCAGACCTGGACACAGGACATAATCCAGCATTGATGCAATGGCCTGACCAGCTTTAGTTCCCAGGTTTGCCTCATACCTCATTCAGGTCCCTGAACATTACTTTCAGGCTGTTGCCATCAACTTTGTGCATCCAGAATGCCCCAAGGTCCTGCACAGTAGGTGAAATCTACCTATAACCCTTGAAATCCTGCTTCCAAAGCTGCAGCAGTTTAAGCCACTTTCCAATCTCATCAGATAGAACTTTCCAAAGCTTCACTACTGCCCTCATGCTATTACCAATATGTGTGTATTTTCCTACTTTCTACAAGGTGCTATTATCAAGTGCTGGCCATGGGATGCTAGAACGGGAACTTAAGAGTTGGGACAAATCCAGCAACAGATCTACTCCCTGACTACAGAGGCTGGGCTTACTGCAACACGGCTATGTTTGGATACTTGGAAAATAGCAACTAGACAAACTCCTTTGTAAGTAAAAATCATACTTGCATCATCAGGTCTAAAGCCTAAACTGAACCTTGCTACAACCAAAAAGCTATGTAGGCAATAGGTGGTGAGCACAGGTGAGTCTCTCAGATGTGGAAGGCAAACAGGCATACCTTCAAAATCAGGCTGTAATATGCAGGAAGCTGATGGTCTCATCTATTTTTCTCGCCTCAGAAATGGCTGAACAATCATTTTGCAAGACTGGGGTTCTCCACCTACCGTACTTTCCTGCCAGGATGACAGTTGGGCTCCAAACACCACAGCCTAACCCAAGGACCCACTGCCCACACTGTCCTCTCCCTGGTGCTGCTGAACAACTGAGAGATTCCAGTGTGTTTTGGTTTTCCAGATAAGCTGGAGGAGGAAATTAGAAGAGTAAATCCCTGCACTAGTCCCAGGGGTGCTGCAGTTGCCCACCTCATCTCTAATTGCCAGAAGCAGAACTACCTACAGAGCCAGAGCTCAGTGCAGCCATTCTAGGATAGGAAAACTCACCTTCTTCACTAACTCAAACAAAAAACAACCTAGAACACTTAAGAGCATCTTCCAGCCACAGGGCTTCTTTAGGACTGACTGTGCTTCCTATGCCCTCTGACTCAGCTTGTCAACCATCCACATCATCCACACAGGAGGAACAAAATAAGACCTGACAACTTGCTCAAGGACATGGCAGGAACCAAGCAGATTGAGAAACAGAAGTCAGCCACATGCCAGCCTGGAAGTGAGGAATTTCTAAGAGCACAGAATTGATGCTGCTTCCCTTTACATGCCCAGCTCTGCTCTACCATCTCTTGCCTCATCTTAGCATGTCACGAGTATCACTTGCCCAGGATACGTGTCTGCAGTATTACCACAACCAGACACAACATGATGCAGTTATGGATCTTGCAACTGTTTTCAGGGTCCAATTATCATGGGAAGAGATTCTGTTATCAAGGTTTGTGGCATACAGCTTGGCTTAGCCTTACCATGTAGGCCCTGGTCAGCTACATCAAACATGCCACTGAAAAGTAGTGGAGGTCAAAGTCTTTATGCAGGATATATCCTAATTATTTACAAGGGCTTGGTCCTACATGTAAACTAAGGCCAAACAATGGTGCAACAGGGCCTGGACACATCAGATCCAGTTCTGCAAAGAGATCATCATGCTCTGGAAAACTGCATACTAGCAGCTATGGTCAACACCTTCCACCCTCAAACATCTCAGCCACTGAGGCACACCCTCTCCCACTCACAGGAAACACCAGCTCAATTAGCTGAGTGACCAGCTGAGGTACAAATGATAATTACAGGCTGCACAGGAGCTGCTGCAAGCAATTATTTGTACTACAATAGCACCCAGTCAGGGGCAGGACTCCATTGTGCTAAGTGCTATATAAATACAAACTAACGACCCATGAAAACATTTACATATGCAAAGACAGGGACAGAGGGAAAAAGAACTCATTTACCTTTTCAAATGCAGCCAGAAGAACGTGGGCATGACCTGTCACCTCAACCACCACTGCAAAAATAGAAAGAGCAGTCCTGGTTAAACCTTGAAAACAGCACAAGCACAAAACTACCCCAAGCTGCATTCCAGTCTGTTCACAATTCCTGAACCGCCATCTGTTCTATTTTCATCTCCTCTTGCAATTCAAAACTTTTCTTATCTTGTCATCTTGCACTCCTGCAGAGCAAGAACAAACCCTGCTGGGCTCTATAGTGGGCCCCATACAGACATGCCTTCTTATCTCAGGTGCTCCAAACTATTCTACTTTGTTTTCAGAGGCTGGAAAAGGAAAATAAAACAAAGCACCCAGTGGGACTTCACTCTCCCCTCAAATTCCTGTTTTTAATTACCTGAATTGATTACAGAGATTAATAAATCCATCTGGTTTAACTGCAGCTGGCAGCACTTCCAGACCTGTTATTTATCACTTTATTTCACTCTAATCTGACACGCTCATAAAACATTTATTTCTCATACCAATTCTGGACATGAAACATCTCTATCCAGTTCTCTGATTTTTTTTTCCCCAAAGACAAACATCATATCTTCCCTCTTCCAAACTTAAAGCTTCCCTCTTAATCCAACAGCACTGTGAAGGGTCTGTCAGAGGTTTCAGTATTGCGTCCATGATTCCAAAAGCAAATACAGAATAGAAAAAGGTACAATCGCAGTCTCCTCGGCTCAAGGCTCTAAGGTTCTGTTCAGCTCCAAATGGTTGGACCCTTTTGCTTAGTTATGCTCAGACTCATTATATGGAAATGGAAGACAGAGGCCATGGAGGAGTCACGGAGGGAAGGGAAGGCATGTATCCACCTTGCTGTGCCTGGACCAACAAGTACCTGGGCTCTGCTCAGCACATGCAGAAGAGCTGGCAGAAACTCAGCTTTGCGCCAAAAAGCTGAAGGAAGCAACTCCTGAGTTGTATAAAAGGGAGGGGAGCTCAGCAGCTTCCTTTGGACCTTCAGAACAGCAGACACAAGAAGAGGAACCATTCACTGGACTACAGCACAAAGATCAGGTTTGGAAACAGCAGCAGATGGGAGAAGAGAGTCCATGCCTGCAGATTTGCTGGTAACCAAGATTTAATGTGGCAATTTGGGTGCAACTAGGAACATAATGGCATGCAGAAAAGAGGGCTAAAACTGGGAATCCATCTGCTTGCTCCTCCCATTGCCAGCCAAGAGCAAGGCTGCTCCAGCTTACTCAATACATGAAATTCAGGACTCTCCCAGCAGTTTGAATAGCCAAGAAAGAGATAACAGGCATCGCTTCCCTTCATGTCCTCCATGGCATTCAAGCAGTGTGTGTGGCTGGAGCGGTGCAGCACCTTCCCTCCCCAAAGGGTTTCTGTACCTTTCCCTGAGAGCCATCTCGCTGGCAGCAATGCGAGAGGGCTAACACTGCAAGCTCACATTCTCCATGGCACGCACACATCTCCTGTCGGAATTTGGTCCAAACCAACATCTCACTGACTGCTATTTTAATTTGCCATTCAATTTGATTTAACACAAGCAGTCACAGGCCAGCTGTAATTTTCCAGGTGCTCCAAACACACAAGGCCAGCTCCTTCCAGTCGCAGCAGTTAAAAACAGAACCAAAACACACAACAATTTCCTCAAATCTAACTCAAGTGTCACATATTTTTTGTGCTGATACTCCCTCCAGGGGAGGATTTAAAAGCAATTGCCTTCCCAGGTTATTAAAATAGATGCCAGGACACTATTGGCTAAGACTGGGCATGGTATGTGCATAAATGTATGCTTCCCATGCTGCCTCCTGTTCTATTTTTGGTCCTTCTGGGCATGCCCAACATAAGAAAGTACAGATACCTTGCCAAAAGCTCCATAAACAGAGGGTATTTTATATTTATGGTCAAGAAATATACATTTATGTCAATTTTACTAACAGCGCCTGAAATCACTAAAAATAGATGCACTTCAGAAGTAGTTTCCTCTATGTTGCACTGTTCTTTGTTAGTCACACTCTAAATTGGTTGATCCAATTTAAATTGGTTCTGTTTCACTGCGCTTGGAGGACTGTAAAATAAGGCAATGAATTTCTGGGCAATTTCACATCTGTAACATAAGAAACTGAGCAAGTGACTGCACTAAACAGTGCAATCAACAACAGGTTTTTTTTTTCCTTTCTAATTATTCTTATATATTGTAAAAAATGTTACAAACAGCAGAAGTGAAATGCTGGTCCTGCTCACCACATCAGCCCCTGGCTTTAGAGAATGCATGAGCTCCTTGTGTGCTTTTCATCGCTGATGCTTAGAACAAGTGCAAACACATGGAGCCCAAAGGCACGCTCCCCTAAGGAAAATACTGTGGAATGTGAGTAACAATCTAAACATTTGTTGGACTTCCCCCTCCAAAATGGCAATATGCTTTAAAAATAATCAACAACATTATTTCTTATCAAAGGTTATGCTCTTTAACTGTAATCATTCAGCACCCTTCAGAAGCAGCAGGAGAATCTTAATACAGCTGGAAGAAGCTGTATTTGGTTGAACAGTGGGCTAAGCATTTGAAAGCCATTTCTTTTTCTCTGACCAGTCCTAGGGCAAGGCCCACCCTACAGTTAGCTATAGGTTTTATGCAGACAACTCACCCTTTAAAGATGGGGAAAAGACCAACTCCCTTCTTGCCTTACAAACTGTAAATGCAAAACCCAAAGAGAAAGTAATCTGCTCTGATTTGTTCCTGGCATTGGTGGCAGTGCCAGCAGCCCACCAAAACACTATCCCAACACTAAATACCTGGCCATTTTTCCTGTAAAAAACTGAGGCTATTTTTAAAAGCATGTTTTTACGTAAGAACCCACGGTTAGCTGGGCCCTTTCAATACAGGGAAGTTAAGGTGAAGTCCTGAAATATTTTTATTCTGGAAAGGCTCCCCAAGCCTCTGCTACAAGTAAAATGTTTTCATCGTTGCCGAATAAGGCCTGCTCTGAAGGAGTCACATAACCTCAGAGAGAGCTAGATGACCATGGGAGCACACCACCATACACTTACCATCTCCTTCATCCACCACCGCTCGGATAACCAAGGGGAACACGCCACGATCCAAGTCAAAGTTCAGCTGAGGGAAAGAAATGAGATGAGGTTAGACAATTCACACTAGGCTTGCCTGAAGACAGTGCTCGAGATGGAGGTAACATCAGAGGAATGAAAGCACCTTCTGACCCAGTCCCTAGTCTCAAAATGACACAAAAGAGCAGGAGGATTTAAAATTCCGGCACCAACTTTCAAAGGGAGACAACCAGAACAACTACAACATATATGCATGTCCCTGCCCATGGCAGGAGGGGTGGAACTAGATGGTCTTCCAGGTCCCTTCCAACCCTAACCATTCTGTGATATACTGCTTATAGCACAGCAGTACGCACTACTGCTCCCTACACTACAAAAGAAGCCCCGACTCTGTATGAAGTTCCTGAAGACAGAGAGAAAAACCTTCAAGCTCACGCAACACCAGACTGATTTCCCTCTCTTGGCATGTTACGAAATTCAGGTCCCTGACCTTCTAATTGGCGAGAGTGAAAATTTAAGATCTCACTTGAGTGCAAGGAAAACAGACTCTATTTTTTCCTTTGCCCTGCACTTCATTAAAGCACTTCAAAAGCTCCATGTCATCTTACAAACACAAGAAAAATGCAACCTTACAAACACGAGCCTATGCCAGGAACGGAAGTGGCTCAGAGACTGGATTTCTGGTGGCTTTCATTAATTACTGGCTTGGATTTTTTGGTCTCATCTCTTGCCAAGAGAGAAGAAGCTGTCATTTCACCAGGTAGTCTGTTTTCAGTTGTCCAATGAAAACTGAGACCCAATTCGAAGTGGCGCAGCACCGCTCAGGGGGTGCTTCAGGGCTCCCCTCACTTTCCTGCAGCCCTAACATCATGTGCAGCATGATTTTGTCCAGCTAGTCATAAGATAAACTATCAAGACAGCTGCTGACATTGGCACAAATGGCAACCCAGAACACTCAGAACAGAAGGAAGGTGAACCTCACCATGAGCTTTAATGTAGTTGAAAATATTCCTCCTCAAATTACAACCTAAATGTTCATCCTGAAATGAATGGTAACTGTACACCAGGAGATGACATACCCAGTGAACCACCAGCCAAGTATGTCATAGCCATTAGCCACATGGCTGTCCCTCTGCCAAGAGCTGCAGGCACGTGCTTTGGACTGCAACAGCTCACGAGCCAGGGGAAGACGGGACTGCAGTTCTGCTGCTCTTCTGTCCATAGCTGCATGCTGCTCATGCAGGTTACTTGCCTTTGGGGCCACTCGGCTTCTGCAGTGCTTTCTGGAAGTGACTCTTAGCTGCACTCTTTTGCCTAACAAAGCTTTGCACACACACACATCCATTCAAATGTGATTCCAAACAGGTATGTGCTAAAAGACCTTATAATTTGACCGAGCTTCAAGCCTGAGGGACATTGATTTTCATCCTCTGTATGACAGTTTCACATTTTATTCCTCTTTTAAACTACCAGAATCCATTCTCTTTCCAGAACAGCAGAATAACAAAGCGAACACAAAAATCTCATTTAACCACTCAGTATTTGTTACAGAAGAGTTTCATTAAGCCACTATTTTCCAGCCTGCATTTCTGAGCCTTTATGGCATGTCACAGAGGGACATTCATCAAGGACAATTGATTAAAATTGCTGAAAGAAGCTTATGGTTTTGCTTTGCTTCCTGCTCTGATTTATTACAGTACAACAACAGTTACTGTTTGTCAATTTGAAGGGAAAGTCACATCACACATTTGTGGTTGCTTTACGACAAACTTTTGCATTCTCAAACAAAAGGCCTCTTTAAGGCTCCATTTCACATTCATTTTTAGGGACCTGAAAACAACTGCCTCAACACAAGCCATACACTGTAACTTGCAAGCAAACTAGTATATTATGAAGACATAGTAAACTTTTATAAAGCTTTCCACATAACAACCCAACAGAACATTATTTTCTCTTCTGTTGGCCAGCCAAGAACTACATCATGTGCAAGTATTACAGTGAGCAAAACCATGAAGTAAATCTGGGGGTTTTGGACAACGCTAGTAGCAATGCTGGAAAGCAATTTGGAGCATGCACTTGTACACAGCTTGGTCATAACACTCTGCCAGCTCCCTCAGGTGTAAGTGCTGCATTTCAGTGGCCACTTAAGATTCAGCTGTGTGCATTTTACTGGACTTATGAGGACAAAGGTTGGTATGTACACAGAGACAAAACAGGAGAAGAAACTCTTCTGAATCACAGCGCTTGTTCCACATTACCTCCCCAACCAGAGCTCCCAGTAACACCAATGAAAAAAAGAGGAGACAGAAGATGCAGCAGAATCAAGCAAAAGGAGCTAGAAGCTTTTCTGTAGCATCTCTCCCTTTAAGCTGTCAAAGGGACGTGACTTTAGTACCTGAGTTAAAACCTTGCTGGCAGGAAGAAAGGTGAAAATTAAGTTTCTCAATTCTTTAAGAAGAAAGGGATCTGAGCTACATTCCAGCTCTCTCAGATGACATAAGGGGTTGAAAAGCAGCTCTTCCAGGCTTCTGTAGGCTGAACTTGTGAAATCACATATTGGCAGAAAAGCCAAGACATCAGGAGACCAGACTCTGCAGGCTTTTGGTAACCGCCATGGCATTTGTTGAGGCACGGGACAGATTATGGTTATAACTGTAACTTCAAGACAATAGCTATTCAATCTTTCAAAATACATGAAAGATTGCTTTTTTTCCTTTTTTTTTTTTTTTTTTTTAATAGGCAGAGTTATCTATCAGGTTTCACTTATACAATACAGGCTTGGGTCAGGAAATGAACACTGTATCACAGCTGATCTAGGAGAGGGGTCCACAGGAACAAATACATTAGCAGTAGCTGCAGTCCAACTCCTCTGCATCAGGAATCTTTTAAGGCAGGCCTGCACAGAGCAGCAGGAAGATCAAGGCCTCCCTGCCCTGCATCACATGCAGGGGAAGCCCTTGGGCCAAAGCTCAGAGGCTCAAGAAGCGGTGAGAGCCTGGGTTGGAATTTTTGTGAAGATACTAAAATTAATAGGATTCCACAGATCTTGCTATGTGGTAAAAGCCCCAGAGCTTAATTAAGAACAAGCCTTCCTTTGTTTGCAGTTATGGGTTAAACTAAAAGGAGGAAAGGCATCCCCTTATTCACCAATAATGCACCAGTGTGAATCTGCCCCAGAAGGGAGAGTATCCCCCCACCTCACTGTACTGCTACATTCAATAATGCAGGATGTAGCCTTTAAGCAGCAGCCTTCTAGAGCAGTAATCTATAAAGTATTTTGACTGCTCATCCAATCCGTAAACAATTTTGAGAACATACTCCCAATATATGTGTATTTATTATTTATAAGATATATAGGAGCACTATTGAAGTTCTTCCTGCACCCCAGTGAGCTGTCTTGCATGAACCCCACTTGAAGAACAATGGCCCAGCCAAAAAAAACAAAACAAAAATGCCACCAAGACAGAGGGATCAAGACAGACATTTGTTCCCAGGAGCTATTTGGCTGTCAGGGAGAGGAAGGCTGAGGAGTGGCAGGTTCCTCCAGGAAGAGCTCCATTGCCAATCTCTGCAGTCTCCCTCCTACACTAGATGCTCAGATGCCAGCTGATCAGTGATATCAAAAGTTGCTTCTTTGGGTTTCTTCCCTGTTTGCCTGATCTACCTGCCAAGTTCCCATACAGTGTTCATATCTGCTCCTCCTGGGGCTCCACTCATCTCATACCCACAAAACATGCCATGGCAGCTGGGAAAGGATGTTCTACAGCCATAACTTCATGGAATTTAATGTAGTCTAGTGCTTCTGGAACAAGCTTGTGAAAAGAAGAGGATGCTGAGAAAAGACTTACCTCATCGTCCTTCCAGTCCGAGAAATCTATCTTGAAGGAAGGCAAGGAGAACTGCTGGCTTACCCCCCTCTTGTAATGAACTGTCTCCGACTGCAGAGAGGGATTCTTTGTGCTGTATCTGAAGAAAGAGGGGGAAAGAAAACTTGTTGTAACATGTGATTGCTCTCAGCTGGGCTTTCATTCATTCCTGCCAGTCCGCCCTTCAGGAATCACAAGTGGCAGCTCTAAGAGGCAGAGCTGACAGGGACTGGCAGCCATTCAGTGGGGATACAGAAAAGGAAGGGGAAGGTCAAAGCAAGAAGGTGGGCACAGGGAAGGGAAAGCAGAGCAGACACGCAAGGTCTGATTGGGTCCATACTGACCTGCCTGGGAACACTAGGTGTCAGAGGAGCACAGTGGGGTGCAGCAGCCTGGCAAAGGCTGGCTCACTAAATCCAGGGCCTAGGCAACACTGGCTTTCAGCCCAGCACAGTCTTACTTTTTGCAGGGAACCCAGGAAGAAGCAGCAATGATCTAACAGTGGGAACACACAACCCAGCACAGTGGTGAAAGCTATCCCATGCCTCTGCGGGACAGCTCTGCAGTGAGAAACACTTACTTGGCTCACCATCACCCTGGTAAGCAAGAGCCATTCCAGTTCACTCCTCTATTCTTTGTGTGCTTCCCCAGAGGTGTTGCAAGGGCAACTAACACCACCAGACACGCACCAACCAGTCCCCAATGCTGGCCACCTACAGAAGAATCACAATTCCACTGTCTTGAACCCAGCACTGAAACACCAGTACTGCCATGCTGGGATAAACATCTCTGGCATGGGACCATAGCTATCATCCACCACCATCTTCTGCATCCAGAGCTCCCCAGCCGCATCTGCCCCGGGAGAGACCTTTCATTGCCCACTGACTGTCAGCACAATGCACAGAGGGCTTCAATGGCAAAACAGGATCAGGAAGTTTTCATCCCTTTCTGAAGGGTGATTTCTGAGTTGGATGTGCACAGCCAATTCTGGCACAGGAGAGGAGGCAGCAAACTGCGGAACAGGGTGGGAACATCTGAGGCTGTTCTTAACACCAAAGCCTTCCCTGTTGAGCTACCAACCATGTATTCAGAGCATGTTGCCAAACTGGGGAGAAAGTGAGAGATCCCTTGCCCAAGAGGCTTATTCTGCAGAATCAACAACCTCCCCTGGCACAGTGACGAGACAGGTCTAGCTCCAGCTCGACAAGACAGACAGCCAGTCACACTGATGGCATGTTATCTCTTCTGCACACTAACCATCGCTTCCTAAACAACACTTCACACAGTGAGACTGAGAGTGTGCTGGCCTGCAGCCACTGCACACTGAACAGCTACAAGCTTGAAGCCTTGTTGACTCTTCAAACTTCACTGCCACTGTTCCTGATCGAGCAGACAGCCCAGGGACAGGCTCCAGGTACAGGTGTCACACTGGCACCAGGAACTTCAGGCTGAGGTTTTCCTTAATTCAACTTGGAATGTCACACCGGATCCCCTACAACCAGCTCCTCAGATCTTGCTGATCCCATTTGTCAGAGAATACATGGGCAAGTACTACTGCCAGCCCTGCAGCAAAGGAGACAACAACAGAGGAGATCAAGGCATTTGCTGTGGCACTGCAGAGCCCTGTCAAGCAGACCACGTACAGATGCAAAGAAAAGAGAATCCTTGCTTGAAAAACATAATTCTGTACTTTTGAGGACATTCAGCTCTTCTGAAACACAGACACAGCTTACAATTCACCAGGTACATAAGCAGAGGTTGGAAGCTCCAAGTTCCTTTGGCCCAGCTACACCTTGTGGAGGAGTGCAGCACACCAGAAGGGGATGGCAATACAAAGCTTTTCTACATCCAAGGTAATGCCTCCTGGTTTCTGTAAGCCAGGAGCAAGAGGGCTGGGGAGCTCATTGCCAGAGGGGGTGAAGCAAAATCCGTGGGAAAAGCTCATGGGACAGAGTCAACCAAGAAGTGCAGGACTGAGCATTACACCAGAGATGTGAAGACTGGGCTGAAGGATGGCAGAGATGATTGGAGAGGACAAGCCTGAACCTTACAACTCAGCTTCAAGAGATGCTGTGAGTGAAAACTTGACACTCAAGAGCTTTAGCTCACAGAGCCAGAGGACTGCCCTCCTGGACTCAGGCCAGCCAGCACTGTAACACAGAGCCTCAAAGCACAATGATTAGGATGCATTCTGCGGCTGAAGGATAAGAATCTGAATACCAGAGATGATGAATATTCATTAATTTCTCTCAAACCCAAGGAGGAAAACCCAGGCTCTGCACTGGCATGAACTGCTGCCTTTCTCTGGAAAGTGAGTGTAGTTCCTGCACTGTCTGAGGATCCAGAAGTTTTATCAAGTGTTACAAGATCCATGATCTGGAAGGCCATGATGAAGGCCAGGTTCACCACATGCATTCTGCTTTCCTGCCAAGGCAGGCACTTTATGTTATTTATGCCAATACCTTACCCTCAAAGACCATTCTGTACTGCTCTGAAATTGCGCTGCTTTAGTAGGTCTCACTCCACCCTTTGCATTTAAAGCATAGTGTGGGAGAGATCAGAATGACAGGTCTTTTATGTGTGAATTACAGAGCAAGCAATTGAGTGAAGTTTTATTTACTGACTTGTCAAGCACAATGAATAGAGCAAGCCTGTATCTAGCTCCTTTTGTGGTGCTCTCAAAGCTTCCCAGCTCTGCAGAGAGGCACAATTCTCCCTCTACAGCTGGGAAAGCAAGGGATCGAAGAATGACTTATCTAAGGTGACAGCAAGTCAGGAACCCACTGGAAATCAAGCGCAGGGGAGAGAGTGGAGCTGGGAGAAGAGTGTAAATATGCTTATGATGCATGCCAGGAAAATCAGAGGACCTGCACTTACAGCACCAGAAGCTCAAGCCAGTCTACAACAGGAAAACAAGTAACCCTGTTCCAAGGAAGACAGGATAGAACAATACCCTCATGGACTTGCTGCTCTCACTATCCCTGAGAAAAGAAACAAACTAGGTACACAGATTTTCAGAGCTGAACAGTATGACAAAAACACCAAGGAGACTTCCCCCAGTGAACCAAGTGGGCCTTATGTTTCAGACTCTGTCACTGCCTAGGCCCCACTGTCAAACCTTGTATCAGAGTTGGATATGAACACCCAGACAATGCTGGGGACCAGCAGTCAGTGCTGAGGCTGCCGAGCACCAGCAGGACCAGAACCTGGTGAACTCTCTGAAGTGCTGATCCCAGATGATCACAGAGATCAACCACCTTTCTGAGGTGATGCACAGGATCCACTGCACAAGTAAACCCTCCTCATGCTGCACAGCAGCATAACTTGGCAAGCTGTTACAAAGCAAGTATCCTGCATATTAGTGTCTAAGTGGACTCTACCCATCCCCAGCCCTTTTTGTTGGCATCTGCTGTATTTATAAGCGTTCTACTCCCTCCCTGTGCTGCTGTGGGTTTACAGCAAATAGCAGTGGAGAAGCTCTGTAGAGTTGTGGAGATGTGTTACAGAAAAAGAGAGCATGTATTAAGAATAAAGGATAGCAGAGAAGCAATGCACTGCCTCTCCCTGCATAAAGGCTGAAACCTGAATGTCTGGGCTGCTGTTTCTCAGCCTGCACCAGGCCAGGCCTCCATCCAGACAGGAGATCTAACAAAACCACCTTGTGAGCACTGTCAGCTCAGGACACTGGAGAAATAGGGTCTGTCCTATTAGGTCAGGACCAAACAGAAACCCCGGGTCACATCTTTTTAAGCCTCTTTCTTTGCTCAGCTATGTGACAGTGTGAGAATCACCAATAACACAAGGTACCACACTGCTGACTGCAGCAGCAGCCCCCAGCTCTGTTCTCAGGATTCGTTCAGCCCCTCTCCTCCTGTAAGCTCTCTGACACACCTTTACTCTCACAAAGCAAGGCTTACACTCCGTACTGATTCCTTCCTCCTCCACATCAAAGCCTTACACCCCACCAAAACCAGCTGTGTCTTGGAGAACCAGCAGACAATAAGCTGTGTGACTACAGCACCGTGATTTCTGAGAGAACAGGAAACAAACTGAACTACTCCACAGTCTCACTCCTCCATCATTATCTGAGAAGCACTCACTGCCTGCACACAGAAACTAAGCCTGTGGCTCACCATCTTTTCCCTGTCAGCAGTCCAGACTTGCTACTGGGCACCTGCAGACCTTATGTAGCACCCAAGCCACCAGTGGCATGCTAATGTTAGGGAACCTCTGGCTATGCAGAGTCAAATTTCTGTTGCTACATGCTCACTGGAGACACAGCATGAACGCGTGGGGATGTTCCCCCTCTCACTCATGTCCTCAGTGCCTGGGGAAGTTCTCAGCAGGGTGCCAGTCCCAGCTTGTGCAGACTTCCTCACTGCTGTGTTCCTTAGCTCCGGAGCTGCCTCGGACAACTGAAAGATGATTTCTGTTACCACAGGCACGTTGGGACCCCTGACCAAGCAAGGATCCTAGCCAGCTTGCCTCAGGGTTATGCAGAGCACTGTCCAAACCTCATTCCTCAGAGAAAAGCAGGATGCACAGCAGTGTTTCCCCAAGGTACCATTTTTGACTAGTAACGGCTGAGAGACAGACTGTGCTTTGAAAAGCCTGCGGACAAAACAAGAGAGTTCTCTTTCTTTGGCACAGCTCCACACATTGCATGGCAATTTGCAGTGAGCTGAGGACAAGGCAGAGTCACACAAAAGCTTTGGAGGGTACTCAGGAACCAATTCTCCCACTGCTGCAGGCTGTGACCACCTGGCAGGCTCCGACCACCTGGCAGGCTCCACGTCCTCTTTACGGTGATGAAGAGGGAACCAGCCACGTTCTGCTGGCATTCAAAGGGCACAGGAGTTGATGTGGAGCAAGCATGCTGGCTCTCTCCCACATGCTCACTCCCCTTTCATTTTGGGCCAGGACCTTGGGTCAACTTTCGGAGAACAGGGAAGTTGATTTGTTGGAACTGGATGATCTTAAGGTCCTTTGCAACCTTAACCATACTGTGATCAACAAGTGTCTCAACTCAGAGTGATGTTTGTTGGTAACAGAAGCACTACCAAAATATAAGAAGGCCATAGCGCTGGGCCTCAGACAAGACCCAGACCAGAGCGGCTCCCACACAGAGCACAGAGGTTTACCTGGTGCTAAGCTGGTGCATGGCGGCCCCTGACAGTCCTCTCCTCCTGTTTCTTTCCAAGAAGGAGTTTCCACTCCAGGCCAGGAGGAAATAAACACCTTAGCACGCAGCTGAAGCCCTGCAGAGGTCTGCCTTCAGCTGCTGAACTGACTGGCGAAAGCACCAGGCTCTCAACTCCAGCCAAGCTTCAAAGCTGGCAGCTTACACAACAGCTACACAGAGCACACAAAGGCCAGAACTCTTATTAAAGACAGAGCGTTTGTCTGTTCAGTGAGATCTATAGAATTTAGCTCTTCAGCCTGTGAGCTCTGCACACCACAGCGTTCCCTTGGGGACTGGTGTCTGCCTGGATCAAAGCAGGCTTTGGCTGTAAAGGCTTGTGCCTAGCAAAACCCAGCACTCTCTTCTGATTTCTTCACAGAGAAGGAATCTCCCTGCTCAGAGAATTCATATTAATCACCAGTCCACAGCCAAAAGCAGCAAGGGCACCTTTCAAAGGCCCTGAATAGAGAGCTGCTAAAAGGAGTGTGACCAGCAGGTCAAGGGAGGTGCTCCTGCCCCTTTACTCTGCTCTCGTGAGACCTCACTTAGAGTATTGCGTGCAGTTCTGGTGTCCTCAACATAAAAAGGACATGGAACTGTTAGAACAAGTGCAGAGGAGGGCCACGAGGATGATCAGGGGACTGGAGCACCTCTCGTATGAAGATAGGCTGAGAAAATTGGGGCTGTTCAGCCTGGAGAAGAGAAGGCTGCGTGGAGACCTCATAACAGCCTTCCAATACCTGAAAGGGGCCTATAGGGATGCTGGGGAGGGACTCTTCATTAGGGACTGTGGTGAGAGGACAAGGGGTAATGGGTTTAAACTTAAACAGGGGAGGTTTAGATTGGATCTGAGGAAGAAATTCTTTACTGTGAGGGTGGTGGGGCCCTGGAATGGGTTGCCCAGGGAAGTTGTGAATGCTTCATCCCTGGCGGCATTCAAGGTGGGTTTGGACATAGCCTTGGATGGCATGGTTTAGTGGGAGGTGTCCCTGCCCATGGCGGGGGGGTTGGAACTCAATGATCTTGAGGTCCTTTCCAACCCTTACTATTCTATGATTCTATGATTCTATGAATATCTGAGTGCCTCTGACTCTCCTACACAAGCTTCAGTGAAAACAGCCATGCGCCAAGCTACCCGCTTCAGTTAGATTTCATTTTGTGAACCAGCTATTCAAACTTCCACATGCAGACAGAATATACAATCATTGCAGTGTCATGTCCACCATCAGCCTGTGGTAAGATGCTTGCAATGAGTGTAGCAGGCATGGCAAAACAAACAAGGAAACAAGATTGAACAAATGAAATAAAATAGATCCATTACACCCATCTGTGCATCAGCAACACAAACAGCACACCCCCGGAAAAGGGCAAGCATTGCAGAGCTACACTGACCTATTTTCATTGCGTTTTCTCTTTATAATGAGAAAACAGAGCTTGGCATCAATACCAGGATACGGAAGAGAACCTTTTCTGTCCAAAGTGGAAGATCTTATTCATAAGAATGGGCTGCAAACTCATACTTCCCATGTCACATTTATCATCAGCTCCTGATCTGCCCAGATTGCTCATGTCTTTGGAGCTGGCTTTTTCAAGTTCTTCCATCTACAGGGCTGGTTTGACTTCTTCCCCTAGGCAAACAACCGCTGCAGTCATGTTTTAACTACACACAATCCTTCCTGCTAGTCAGCAGGGTAGACTCCTACAGCTGGAAAAGTCTCAGGGGCCCTCCCAGGAACAGGCTAACAGTGTGCATGGCAAGGCTTTTGCTAGAAAAGAAAAGGATACATTTGTAGAGTGCACACAAAAAGAGAATATGAGCATCTCCACAACCTGCTCCAGAAAACACACCAGTCTCCTAAAACATCTTTGGTACACATCTGAGTGTAGAAACATGTGAGCCAGTTACTGCAGGAGAAAGCAGACTATAAACTGGGAGTCCTTCAACTGTTCTCTAGGAGCTGTTGAGGGGTACTGCCAGCCCTGAGATGGAAATGCAATGCAGAGCACCTTGCATTTATCTGGGGGGAAATGACCTGCTTATGGGGAACCACTGGCGAGTAACCAATGTACAGCTTGCACACCTGCATGTCCGTGCCTCCTCTGTGCACTAAGGCAGAGGTTTTCATGCCATTCACATGCCCCATCTAGGGCCCATCCTGGTCACCCAGGCTGAGATGGCTGCCCTTTCTTCCTGCAGATGCTGAACATCCCTACCACAGGGATGCAGCTGCCTCTCCGGCTGGCTAGTCTTAAACCCCACTGAGCACCACAGATTCTGACAGCAAATATCTCTCTGTTTATAGCACATTTCTGAAGCTGACAGGTACTGCTGTGCCTCAGGAACACTGAGCAATACAAGGCTTGTGCTTGCACGTGAGCAGTCAAGCTGTCCTGAGTTTCTCCAACCAGAGTACTCCTTGCTTTCTATCAAGCTGCTGGGAAACTGATGCCAAAGGAAAGGACAAACTGAGAAGCATCACTCCAAGCCAGCCAGATCACAGGTCCTCAGGTAAGATGGTGTGTTACCTCAGGTAAGCTCACTGCAGGGTCTGCCACAGGAAACAGAATCACAGCAGAACAGTTTGAGCATTTCCAAAAACAAGGAAAATGGACAAAGACAGAAAAATAAACAAACTGAGACTACTGGGGGTCTTGAGCTGTTCAGAGGCAGGTCACTGCTAACCCCACGCCACTAAAGAGGCTCTGGACACAGGCAGGTCTGGTATCTGTTACCCTTGTGGTAATACCGGTCCTCTGAGAACCATCATATTTTACTCTAGAGAGTCTTTAGGCTCACCACAAAGTAACTGGGCAAAATATATTCAGAAGGCAAGAGAAGCAGTCCCCTCAATTTAAACTAATGCCCATTTCATCCAACAGGCTTCTACACATATCTGCACTAGCACCAGAAAATGCTGGATACCTTCCCCTGGGCATGGGGCTGCAGAGGTGAAGACACCTCTACAATCACCACAGCCACACATTCACCTTCTCCAGACTTTACTGGCCAACTGTGGCCCCACACCGGGGACAACACAGCTTCCTGTGAAACTCAAGAGCTCATCAGTTCAGGACAAGAGGCAGGTGGTAGTTGGAAGCTACACGTTCCCAAGAACTTGGCTGGGAAACAGTATAGCTGAGCGTATCTCCCAGCAGGATTGCCTCGGAAAGTCTGCTGAATGCTCCTT
Source organism: Amazona ochrocephala (assembly GCA_039720435.1). Classification (NCBI taxonomy): domain Eukaryota; kingdom Metazoa; phylum Chordata; class Aves; order Psittaciformes; family Psittacidae; genus Amazona; species Amazona ochrocephala. Next base: position 18,087,799 of record CM077886.1, on the reverse strand, counting down.
TGAGACAGGTTAGGACAGGCAGCACATACTGATAAAGGCACCAGCTTTTAAATGGAGCCTGAACATCTCCAGGAGGAAGCTCCCTGGCTTGCAGAGAGAAAGGCTTCCCTCTGGTCACAGAGAGCAGCTAATCCCGAAGGTAGGCCCACGACAGAGAGTGCTGTGGCGCTCAGATGAGCAGAGGCTCTAGAATAAGCAATGCCTCTGCTTAGGGAGAGTCACCTTCTCTCCCCTCCCTCCTCTCACCCCAAACTGTAGGCATGTAACAACGCTCCTAGCAGGAGTTTCCCATGAGCAGGAGCACTGATACTATCAGGACCAGTGTTTGTTTCAGCAGAAAAGCAAGAATTAACTAGTTTAGCGCTTCTGAGGAGCCATGCTGCAGGCTGGGGATGAGGAGAAAAGTTCTGCTTTTGCAAAGGGTCCAGAAAGTTTCTCCCATTTTAGGATTCAGCATCGATTTAGGAGAGTGGAAAAAAAAAAACTATTTTGTCTTAAAAGCATCTTCTTCCCAATCAAGCGCTGGACGTAGCTATAGAAGAAGTTTTGAATTTCTTGACAGTGCAGTTTTTGCACATGCTTGGTCCTTTGATGTAGCTGTTAGCACCAAAAGAAATTGAGAAAGAGGAAAAACTACCAGCCCAGGCAGGGGGAAGCTGCAGTCCTATTTGTGCACTAAGAATGCACTCGCTCCTCGCAGAGCTTGAAGAATGCAGCCCAGATTTTTTTCTTCCACTAGAATTTGAAAAGAATAAATCAAAGTAATTATAGCATTGCCCCTTCAGAATTGCTTTGCAAAGCTGAAATCAGAGCTTCAAAAGGCTTTTACTAGCAGCCAGCAAATCCAGAGAAGCAGAGATGCCTACTTCAAGCAGCTATACTAGCCCCAAGACGTGCTTCATGAGCCACTTCCACAGGGAAAAATAGCCTGGGTTGAATTAAAGCAGCTTATAAAGTCTATATTTGTATCTCGCTTCCCCCAGCCCTTATTACCTACACATCTGAATGAAATCAGGATCAAGCCTTCCAAAAGGTTCCCTGGCCCCACACCTATATAGTATTTATTGTCCAAGAACTCCAGAGCAGGGACAGACAGCTCATCACTCCTATACTATGGGGAAATAAAGTATGACTTTTTTAATAAAAGGCCAGCAGTGGAAGCGAGAGCTGAATCCAAGTACTTCACCTTTTGATGTAAAGGTTCAGTGTATGGGGCACTGCTGCCACCCTGGCAGGGCAGCACAGTGTTGTCAGCTACATTTCGTTAGCGAAGTAATGACCGCTGTCTACTGATCCTGGTTTCATGCAGAGGCAGGTAGGGTTCATGAAAAAAGGCTTCTCTTCTGGCATCTGAACAGAGATCTCCCTCAGTGAACCATGGACAGGGTGGATTAAAACATTCAGGTTTAAAATAATATTTCTTTGAAGGTGACAGTTGTGTTAACTTTAAGATGCTCTACCTAGGAATTGTTCAAATTAGATTTGAAAAGCAATTAGGTACTTCATGTTTGCTGCATAAGCTTTAAAGAACAGACAACAGCACTGGTGGCAGTCACTGGCTGAGTGCATGGCACTGATTTAAGTAACACGTGCTCTTTAAGCGAACCAGAAACTGTGTTTTCCTCCTTCAATCAACCAACAGAGTTCTGAAAGGAGAGCTATGAGTTACAGAAGACACACTCCATCCAGAAAGTTACATTCAACAACTATAATACTTCCATTAGGCAACTATTCTTCAAGCACAACTTGACAAAAAAGTCTCTTACAAGTCCAACATAGAGCAGTTTAACCAACAAGAATGCTACACTGCTGGTCTTGGGTGACTCAGTTGCATTTCACCCCAACACAGCCTGGTTCAAGACACAGGTTAAAAAGAACAACTTTCTTTTTAGAATAACTTTCTTCTTTGCCATTTTGACACAACAAAAAGCAAAACTAGGAGTCTGAAAAATAACACATTTTAAACTACATCCATATTCTTTACTGACTTAAGCTCATTGTAAAATGTAGCACGAAGGTTGATGTGAAGCTTATACTGAGTTGTAAATACAGATAATAGATGTTTCATTGTTACTGACCAGTGACAAAGAGAGTCTCCAAAGCAAATCAACAAGTGAATGTGAAAAACAAGATTAAAACCAATGATTCAAACCACGACTTGCTGATTTAAGCCATGGCTGAAGTCTGGTAACATAAATACATCCACCCTGGCCACAGAGGCCCTCAGTTCTTCCCGTTAGCCCACAGCGGGTTTCCTTCTTGGGTCAAAAAACAAGGATCACTGCAGGGCAGCACAAGGGACACTGGTCACCTCTCCACATTGTACCTGTATTAGGAAAAGAGGACTTCAATCTCCAAGGCTGCCATTCCAACACCTTCACTAGCACTAAATTCACAGGAAACCTAAGGACCCAAGAGAGAGAACATGGAAACTTTATTCTAAGGTATCCTGCTTCATTCAGCTCTGCTCAGGACAAGCTGAATCTAAAAAGAAAGCATTTTCACAGCTTGTTGAGAGAGATTTTTCAAGCACTTAAAAGGAGCTAATTTATTACCTCCCAAAAATAAAGGCATTCACAGGCTTCAACAGAAGAAATGAAGTGGCCTAAGCAAAAATTCTGGATTGAGATATCCTCCAGCTTGGAGGAATGCACATCTGGATGGCAGCTTTGAGCCTGTCTCATTTCTAAAAATACACTGTTCATTGGTCATTAGTGGGATGTTTATACTTTGCATAAAACATATAAGCCATTTTACGGTTTGTTATACGTATTTCTCCCAGCTGAAACCTCTACAGATCCCTCCAATAAAACACAAGTTTACCCCTAAATCCGGAGCACCACTGCAGAAGCCATCAGCCTCACGTGCACAGAGCAGCTGATCAGCCAAAAGCCTCTACCAGAGGAAGCCAAGAGCTTCTGCAGCCCGAATCTTCCTTTACCCATAGACCAAGAAGGATTCTTTGTCCCATGGCCATGGGAAGCCTGCTGTAATGTACCAGCAGCTCATGTGTACCCAGCTCACACAAGGGAAAGCACGTTTCAGCCACCTTATTTCTTAATAGAGAGAGGAAATTTTGCATAGTGTTATGGGACACAGTGTTGATTGGAATGGTTTAAATATGCTGATTCAGATAAAAAGGTTTGGAAGCTGTAGGGATGCACTACCAGGATACAAGAAAGACTCCATGGATGACAGTTTGACTATTCTTTCTACAGCTACTCAAAGACTAATACATGTGTTTAGCAGGAAACACACAGTTTCAGGCAATAAATCCTCATGATAACCATTTCCCAGCAGCCTGTGTTGAGGTGGTCATTTATCCCAAAATAGGCTTTGGGTGGGACTCAATTCCACAGATTTACTATGTAAATGTCAGACTGAGCTTTACTTTGGTGGCCCTGATGCTCTCATCACAGAGATCATAGAAACCAGTGAGTTAGGTGATCTGGGTTAAAAACAGGTAGTGTTTGAAGGGGAAGGTGGTTGGGGTTTTTTAAATTTCATAGAAAATCTTGCTGACAAAGGATACAGCTCTGAGTTCCTCTCCTTCGATGCACACAAAACGGTTTCACCACACCAAAAAAACAAACCAAGAAAGGAACAAAAGAGAGGATATTGGCTATGTGAGGGAGGAAAGTGAAAATAATATTCAAAGCTATGAGAATATATAAAGCAAAACAGAAAAAGATTTCCCTCTCCACCATCCATGGCAGCACTGCCCTCAGGGATAATGAGAGGTGTCTGACAGGTTCATCATCCGAGAGCCTGTGCCCCTCCACGTGCCCACACGTCCAGGACTTACACTGCCATGCCACCAACAAACTCCTCTGTAGCCTGGCAGTAGATTGTGATGGCAACACGAGCATCTGCATCAAACGTGAACTCCAGGCTGTACAGGACTTTCTGCTTCCCATTCTCCTCAGTAGGACTGTCAACATCATCTTTATACCTGAAAGACAAAGCCAGAGGATTAGAACATATTTTTATGAGATGTGATCAAGATCACTCTGGGAATCAGGACAAGAGTACTCCAGTGGAGGTGTTCTGGGCAGGCAAGGCACCATGGGCTTCCACTGGGGCTTCCCAGAGACTTCCATTCTTTCCTCCAAGAAAGGTTCTTCCAAGATTTGACTGAAGTTATTCAAGTGAATTATGTAGTGATGGTGTTGAAGAATCTCACTGAGCCTTACAATGCTGGGACACAGAATGAGACAAGAAAGTGAACTCTTGAATGTCAAACCCTTAGGATAAGAAATATTCTCCCTCCTTTTAAAACTTCACATTAGACTCAGTATTTAGGCTAAAGAAATCCTGCATGGGCCTGAGAAGACTGAAGCCCAATTCTTTTAACTCTGCAAATGAAATGGCGCATGACAGGCAAAATAACAGGGTTACTGTAACACAAAACTCCTGATCAACAAAAGATCACACTGATCTGTGTGTTCAGTACCAGACAGAAGACTGATATTCAGATCAGAGAGCATCCAAATACAGGAACTTCAAATACCTTTAAAATTATAAATCATCAACCAAACCTTTGATGTTGCTAATGACTGAAGCTTGCATACATATATTGTATAAACAAAAATTAACACATTCAACTGTGTAACAGACGCATGATAACCAATAGAGAATGAGTTTACAAGTTATTTCAATTTCTATAAAGGTGAGTTATAACTTGGCTATGGGCCACTCTACAGCTGTGTGCTCACCACTGCCCAGGATTACTCCTCCTCCCTTCTGCTAGAAAAAGGCAGGTAATAAATCTGGTGAAGAAGGTGGTATGAAGAAAGACCCAGAGCAGCAAGCTAAGGCCATGGGTGAGCAGTGAGTTATGGCATGCTAGGAGGGGCCAGGGAAACCAGCGATCTGGAACAAGAAGCCAACACAACACACCATGAGAAGACCTCTCCTGCCCTGAAGAGCAAAGTGACAGACAGAATGGACGTGATTCACTGGCAGGGCAGAAGCAGATTCTCATACATAAATTCCAATCCCACCATAACCCTGCAACTGCAGGTACCACCATTAGATCCCACACTGTGCAGAAAAGGTGAATGCAACAGGTTGCCTTTGAGAGGCGTACAACACTACTTGATGTACATCCAGCTCCAGCCTCACTTGTCTGTGGGTACTACCTTAATTGCCACAATGCCTGGGTCAAAGCCAAGCAGCTAAACTATTCAGGAAAAGCTTGGCGCTGTCTCTGACTTCGCAGCATCAGTCAGCCTCTCCCTTCATTAAGCAGCCTCAATGAGTATGCTGCACTGTTGAAAATACTCAGAAATGAGCTAGGCATACCTCCATAATTCCATCTGAAAATTGTCAAGGGAATCCTTATTTACCGAGTTCACTGAGATGTAATAACTGCTGCCTAATTAAGAGAGTTCCAGCATGACTGGATGGCATGGTTTAGTGGGAGGTGTCCCTGCCCATGGCAGGGGGGTTGGAACTAGATGATCTTATGGTCTTTTCCAACCCTAACTATTCTATGATTCTATGATTCTATGAATTTTATTTAACACCACACTGAACAAGAATGAAATGTTCAACTTCAGCCATTTAATACAGGAGGTGCAAAATAAAATTTGAGAGCAGTACAATCAAACACCTAATGCACATACTAATGTAACCCTAGTAAGCCCCTATAGCATACACTTGCATTCCTGCCTGAAGGAGTTGGAGAGCTCCAAACAAGACTTTTGCCAGAGATTCACCGATGTCAGAGCAGTAAATCAAACTAGAATACACCCAACATGCAAGTATAAAAACACAAATCCCAAGAACTGAGGGTCTGAACACTTGCAGCAGCAAATACTGCATACAATATACAGTATAGAGCAAGATGGTATTGTCACACTAGCTAGCTGCATTAAAAGGATAAAATCATGGCACTCGAAGGCTGTAAACAAGAAATACTCTATCCAGCAGGGCAGGTTTGCCTAGAAAACACAAGGGTAGCATCAACATTTTGTGCTGAACTGACCCAACAACAACAGATGGCAACAATCAGCTCACAAGAAAGCAGCAGTGCAAACTTCAGCAAATTCTCTCTTGCCGCATTGCCCTCCATTGATCTGAGGCTGGCAGCAGCGGATCCAGGCTATGATACCTTTGCCACTTCTACCAGAAGAAGTAAGGTGGGGGGAACCAGCACCCCTCAAAGGCAAGCACCAATGGAGGCTACTTCATAGACCTATATTCACTGTATATACAGGTAGGTATTAAAATAGAGATGGCTGGCACATGCATGAGTTCCAAATCAACAGATGTAGATACCTGTAACAGCCCTAAGTAACAAGGTGGGAAACCTGGGGGTGGGGGCAGATCACACAACAACATTTCATTAGTAAAACCATTGCCTGTTTTGTCTTCTCAGAGAAGCCACAAAAAGCACAAGGGTTCCCATGTCACCACCCTGCTCCCAGTGTCACCTCTTCACCTCCCAGCCAGCATTTGGAATGTGTTCCCATCCTTTCAAGAACCAAAGCAGTTAAACCTTTCTAAACCTAGGCTTGACTAGATCTGTTGCCCTGGGAAACCATGAAGGAGCCACTACCAACTACCAGCGGCAGTGCCTGGAGAGAAGGTTTCTGAAGGATGCATCTGCTGGGAGGTAGGAAGCCCTGCCTGCCTGGAACACCATCGCTCAAGCAGGGGGCAAAGTATACATGCCTAAATGGTGACAGTCACAGCAAGTCTGTGTACACATCTTCCAGTTGCAAGATGCCTGGTGCCGGAGGTTAAGAAAATTGTCTGCCACATAGCAAGGAGCTCAGGTGAGAAAAGACTGCACAAGCAGCTATACAAACTGGTAGCTGGACCGAGGAACAAGCAAGGATTACCAGTGCATACTCTGAGAGACAGAGGTATCTCATGTTCCACCTCAAGGTGCAGAACAATAGGATATACCTTCAGGGGACTAGTAAGATGGAAGTCACACATTTTGCACTCCTTCCTTCTTTGCAAGGGGTATGGCAGACAAGGAGGTGGTAGTTCAGCAGTGGTTTGGGAGTTCAAGAGTACTTCTGTCTCCACCTGCGCTTGAAGTTTACAGTTCATTCAGTCAAACCCTACAGTGTTGGTGTGAGGTGGCCACAGATGCATGCACAAGTTTAGAAACCAGTGACTTTGCTAGGTGTGCCTTTCAGTCATGCACATGAGAGCACAGCCTCCACAACCATGTGTATAGAGCAGAAAAGACTGACCACCTTTGAGAACAAACAGCTGATCCAACGTTATGATGAAAAAGGCAAAGCAGGATGACCAAGGGAGCTGAGGCCACCTGGTCTGACATCACCTCTTTTTGCTTGTCTGTTAAAGAATTACAAGATAAAAATATAATTAACAGCAACCACGACAATTTTATAGAACTAGGTGGAGTCAAACCTGATTTCATCCTTTGAGGACATTAAAAACTTCGACCAAAAACTTAGTAGACCTGCAAGATAAATGTGAAATATTGCTTGACTTAGCATTGTGAGATATGCATTACAATAGCTGTAGCAGGCATTTGACATCTCTGTCAGTGTTGACCTGCACTGAGGGAGATCACCATCAAATGGAAGCTTTCCTGTTTAAGCACCCTGCAGAGATCCATACAGTTTAACACTGTCCAGGGCTGCAGACCAGGCAGTCCCAGCACCCTCACCATCACCACCTCCACTGCGGGATGAACAGCTCCAAGGATCATCAGCCCCACTGTGCTGGAGAGGGAAGAGGAGGTTATTTCTCTTCTTTCACTCACAGCAACTCACCCATCTCCTTCAGCCCCTATTATCCACCTCCCTCTCAGGCCCTTATTCAAAGTGCTCAATGGTCTCACTACTCTCCACGGTATTGCTGCTGCTTCAGACACATTCCCAAGGCACTACAATTTCTGATTTCCTTCAGCACTTTTGTTCCACGATGTTATCCAAAGCCCAAAGCCCACACTGAAGCACAGAGGCTGTCCCAGGATGCAATTTTTCCATGAAACAAATTGCTTTATGAGTTGATCTTCCTCCAGTGACTGGAAGTGCTTTCAAGGTAACAGTAAACAGCCAGCTTAAGCCTATCAGGTACTTCAGCTCTGAAATAAAGCTTCCAATCCAGTGCCAGAACAGGGACATGAGACAGACATGAGGCACTCCTGTTAGTGGTTAACAGCAAAACTCCTGCTGCCCTCCTCTGAGGTTCACAGAGTCTCATCCTGCTAGAACGCAAGCACTCGCACAAAGTGTTGAAGACTCAGGTCCACAGGTTCAGTGCTTCTCTCCAAAGCTGCTGTAAACTTTCAGAGTTGGGCAAGGCTCAGAATTTGTCTGGTGAGAGCTGGGCGGGAAGCCCAGAGTGGACATTTCCTCAGATTCCTTCATAAAGTCCTGCACTCCTTCACAGGTGAACAATGACTTTTCAATTAAATACAAGGTTGGTATTGGGACCAGTGCTGTGCAACGCCTTTGTCAGTGACATGGACAATGAGAATGAGTGCACCCTCAGCAAGCTTTTACAAGGCACACAGGGATAGGACAAAGGGGGATGGCTTTCAACTGAAAGAGCAGAGATGTAGATTAGGTATTGAGAAGATTATTTTTAGTGCTGAGGCCCTGGCACAGGTTGCCTAGAGAAGCTGAGGCTGCCTCACCCCTGGCAGTGTTCAAGGCCAGGTTGGATGGGGGTTGGAGAAACCTGGTCTAGTGGAAGCTGTCCCAGCCTGTTGCAGGGGGGGTGGAACTGGATGATCATTAAGGTCCCTTTGGACTCAAACCATCCTATGACTATGAAAAACAAAAACTTTGTGAGCACTACCATCAGATCCTACTTTACACTTAGACACACAACCCAGTATCATTTTATTTGGTGGAGGAGGTGATAAATGAAACTTAAGTAGTTCTGGAAAGAATGTGCAAGCCTCAACTATTTGTTTCAAATAAGCCAAGCTGGAGAGGGCACAAAGTGTCTTTACATACACAGAGGAATAAAGGAAAAGTCTCTGGTACAGAATAGCAGAAAAGGCATGAGACACAACGTACCCTTGGGGACCGGAAATTAAAATCTCATTCTGGGTCTACATCAGTACAAAATTAAATAGAGTAATGTTGATGGTGGTGTCATCAGCAGTAATACAGCAGCAGCAGCACAGGAGCCTATTGGAGCTCACAAGGCAGCAAAAGAACTGATAGTACCAGGAATTAGACAGATGCAAACCTGGACACTGTTAAGGTGCATTGACACTACGTTTCACATAGTCCAGAGCTTCAACTCTACCTGAGAGGGCAGCCACAGAAAGCAGAATGAAAGAACTGTATGTACTAAACCCCATCAACTCCTCCATTCACAGCAAGGCCTCTCCCAGTGAAAAAGCCACTTCCCACTTGGCTTCTGAGATGTTACACCATTTATGTGGATGCCTGCAAGGAGAACAAAATACCCTTTTCCACAGCGAGTGTGGGAGGAAAGCAAGGCTATTTCCTAGAGAAGTATTTCACCCTTTAGCTGGAAGGATGAGACAGCATTCAGAGTGGTTTACCAATGGTTACTTTTTCAGAAGTTCTTCCCTCTTTTCCTGTTCAATCAGTTTTGAAACCACAGGTATTGCTCATTAAAAAAATCCAAACAAACCCTTCATTTTTCACACAAAAACAAACAGAGGGGTTCGTGTGGTTATGACTCAAACTATTCACGTTACACCATGCTCCCAGAACCACCTTGGCTGAGAGTGGAAGCTGGCCCTGTGCCTGAAATGCAGAACTCTGAGCAATACAAAGATCTTTGAGAAATGCTCTGCCTGGACATCTGCCCAGTAGCTCAGACCAAAACAAAGCACTGTATGCTGGGCCTCTGTACTTCAGCCATCTGTTTGAAAGAGTGCAGCCACAGGTCGAAGCGTTTGCACTACACTCAGCTAGCGCTGGTTTAGATCTGAGCATAGCACAGTGAAACATATCTTCATGACTATCCAGACCTCCTTCCCCTGTGCATGGGCCACGAGCCATCTAAACAAATGTATAACACTAGGACCAAACTTTATCTTGGCAGCAGGAGAAACCTGAGGAAATTTCACTCAAGACCAATAAGTCTTCCTGGCCTGTGACTTGCACCAGAATCAGCCACTTTCTGGCTTCTCCTTACATAAGAACGCAGAAAGGAATCTCTCTGTAGGGTTTACTGACCTGACTAATATCTTCCATTCATACTAATGATTTTACGGTTTTGTTTATCACTCTAAGTCTGTCCTGCAGGGACAGATACATCACTAGTCCTGCTTGGAAACACAGATGAGTCAAGCCTAGAGATAAGGAAAATAAAAACACCTGAAAGCTCTGAGCACAAGGGAACAGAAACCTGTAGACATATCCAGCAACAGGGATCTGGAATTCAGCTGTTTCTCCAAAACCTTATCAAATATAGTTTGGCTCTGGAAAGGTTCAGGCTATAGCAATACCTCACAAGTCGGAGAGAGTCCTTGCGGATATTCACCAAACTTCTCAGCGTCTTCACTGGTTCATGTGGAGCTGGAGTGACATAGGGAAACTGGAATAAAAAGGCAAATCATTCTCCTATTATTATACCACAAAAGGTAGTAGCATGTTACCTGGCATACAGTTTACCCAAACCAAGAAACATCTACCCTTAAGGGTACTCAGCACAACAACCACAAGGAACAGTAATAGCAAATTCTACTTACAGATAAATCAAGTATGTTTCAGGATGAAAATCCTGCTCTGGCCCACCAATAACTCGTATTGGCAGTAAGTACTTCAAGAAAACTCTTTTTCTGCACCCTGAATTCTGGAAAGCCTTGCTCTCACAAGCTTTTATTTCCACTTAAGAAACCACCTCCAGCTTGAGCAGAAGAAATGCAGCTCTTCCATGTGTGTTACAGCATGCAAAGGGTGACTTGACTGTTAATCAGCATGCTGAAGCCCTGGATTACAGGGGGAAACTCTTCTTATTCTTAAACAATGGGGCAAATGTTCTGGAAAAGAAAAGAGACGGGGATAGGGGGCCTCATCCTGTCCTACTGTCAAGAGACCTTCTTTCATAGATTGTCTAAATAAAGGACAATAATGCTTCAGATTGTAATTCTTCTTACTGGTCACAGACTCTCCAGTAAGAAATGCAAAGGAAACCACTTACTGTGGTGACCACAACCTGTACAGCTGCAGACCTGCCTGTTGCATCTCCCATCTGCTTGGTGAAAATTGAAGCTGAAACATCACTCACACAACTGCCAAGCATGATAGGTGCTCAGACTGGAGACACAGCCATGCTCCGAATCAAAGCAATGGCATGACACAAAGGTACATAGCTACATGACAGGCTTTCAGGCAGAAGGTAATTCTGAATGTATCCAGCAACAGTGCCACCACACAAACTCATTGGATTTGGGGTCCTTCAGACACACATCTACCAGGTCCCCTGCAGTAGGATAGAGGGAGCGACTGGTAGGGAGCAGAAGTACCAGGGACCACCGATATATATGATTCCTTAGAGATGAGGAGTCTGCTAAACAGGCAGCCAAATGCTACTGCAGCTGAGCTTCAGGGCAGCTCCAGGACACAACCCTTCAGCATTGTCCTCAGACCACAGAAACGCATTGGTGGGGAAAAAGTCAGAGAGGGGAAACATGCTGCCTCCTGATCAACACAGAAGACCTGTGCCACAGCCACAGGCAGCAGACAATTCACAGGTCAGCAGCAACTACTTTCCTTGCACCCTGACTGCTGGGTACCGTGGCTGGTAGCACTGCTTTACATAGAGCAGTCAGGACCAAAGCCACTGCAAAGTGAGAACTCGGTCCACGTCCAGAAAGCAGTTCTGCTGCTCTGTGTTCAAGTGTTTTTTCCTTGAAGATTAATCAGAGCTGCCAAAGGGCATTAACTTTACATAGGCAAACTACATACCACAAGAGCCTCCCTCTCTTAAACCTATTTGGCAAACATCCCACTGTGTTAATAGCGTTCTCACCCACTCCCCTCTGAAGAAATGATGAAATTCAGTGCTGGGGTGTCTACAAGGAAATCCAAGCTGAGACATGCAGGCAATTTAATTCTCCAAGGCTAGGCCCTACAGCCATAGGCACATAGGATATTTTGCTTACAGTTGCATCTTCTGCTTTATTGGAGCACTGCGCAGCTGCTAGTCACAGAGCAAAGGAGAAGCAGTCAGCTTTTAACCTGCACCGGCCTTGCATGCACACATGGCACAGGACATGCACTGAGCATCCCCATGCCTGCACAGCACTGTTACATCCAGGACAATTTCCATCTAAAGTCCTTCCTTTCTAATTCTGTTGCTCATCTGCACTTTCTTCTTGAACACGGGCTTCCCGGCTTCTCCCTTGTCCTACCCTGCAGAGTGCTGTGAACTAACTGTGGTGCTGAGAAGACCAATGGTAAAGCCTGAGGACAACTCAGCAGAAATTGCTTGTAACCAATCCAATTCAGTGAGTCATCTTGCCTCAGTTTCCCCATCTGTAAACCAGGGGTGACACTGAACTGCCCCCAAGCCTTACAAGCATGAATAAACTTCGAGTCACAGCTTTTCTGAGGATGAGAACCATGGCAACAACGTTTTCTTTTGCACATTTTGAAGCTGCAGAAACAACTAGGAAAATAGCTGGCAAAGCAAGCAGCTCTTAACCCTTTTCTCTCCAGCAATCTGAAAATAGCTCCAAATGGCTCCTACTGTTACCTTTTGGTTCTTTTTAAGCAATTCTGAGATGCAAGAGAAAACCAAAACATAACACTTGCGTAAAAGTCCAATCTGTCCCCCACAACAGTGCTATTCCCTGTTCATAACAGAAGAACATGCCAGTCACTCAAGCAGGTAGCTTTTCACAGTCTCACAAGACCCCTGTGAGCCCAGTAATAGCTCCACACTGCAACAGGGAAAACTAAAGGAAAGACTTTCTGAGCAGCCCACCGAGGTTACAAAGCAAGCAAACCCCACCAAATACCAACATCTGTCTTAAGACCACCCAGGCAACCATAACCAGTCCCCAAAATCTGTGCTCCTGAGTCCCTGTCTTCCTTCCTCCACTAATTCTTCCTACTGCCTTAAGTGAAAATTAGCCCAGAAGGTGAATATTGCTTCTTAGGAAAACTCTGCTTGTATCTGAACAGCTATGGCAACTGGCAAGTTGGGCCATGGGGTGGGGGAACACTCTTGCACCTCTGACTGGAATTATTCTCCCAAAGTAGTGAGGGTTTCTTAGCTCTGTGCTATCCTCCTCTACAAGCCCCTACAAAGATTTCCCAGAACAGGCAGAAAACAAGAGGGTAAAATAGACAGCATATAGGAACTTGCCTGAACAGGTCTGTTCCCGAGGAAGTTTAGATCCATGTTCTCGCCAAAAAGGTAGCCCTCAGGGTGAGGGGTGTCAAACTTCTCGCCTCCCATAAAGAAGTGACTTGCAAAGTAGTTTCCTAGAAAAAGAAAACCACAAGGGAATAAAGACCCATCTAAATTAATGCTTCCCAGAAAAGAGCTGCTCTGTGCAGTTTTTCATTCACAACTATGGAAGAGCATAAAACATGGAAAATACTTGCTGGTTCGCTCCTCCCTGTGTTACTAATGGACACTGCCAACAGTAGGAGCAGGGGAAGAAACCCCGCAAACTAGAATAAATCATTACAGTGGAGAAAATTCCATTTTAACTTATTTTCCAGAAAAGGGACAGGGAGCGCTAAGAGTCAGCTCCTTCCAATATTGCTCAGTTCCAATGAGTTCTTTTTTTCTCCACCATACAGTCCCACAAACACCATCTACCTGCTCAGAGAAGGATGAGACTTCTTCCCACTGCAAAGCCCTGCAGAGTCAGAGGGGCTCCTGTTGGGCAACGTTTGCCTTCCCTCCCCCCTTTTATTCCCATATCTCAGGGACAGAACTGCACAAAACCTTTGCTGTGAGCGCTGAAGACTGCACACCTTGATGCTAAGTCAATAACACTGACAGTTCTAAATGCAGAAACAGGGATGTTTGGAGGAGATAAACCCTGGGACTGACTAAACTGAACTTCAGCTCTGAAAGCTTCAAGGCATATTTGTTTCATTCATCTTTAAGGTGACGCACTACAGTGTAGATTTCAGGAGATGAAGTCTGTGCAAAGTCACTGGGATCCTGGAGCACCGGATTAACTGCAAAGTCAACCAAATCAATTCAGCTGCATGAGGGCACCACAAACGTGGCTTCCTCCTACAATGACTTCAGGAAAACACCCTCAAACATGAACTTCACAGAGTTACAATGTCAGATAAATAAGAACCAGGAGGGAACTGAAAGAGGAGGCTCCACCCCAGCCATTTTCCTGGAAGTTTTGTAGTGGGGGTTTCTCATGTGCGTGATGAAAAGACTGAGCCAAACGTACATTCCCTTCCCTATGTGCAGTGCACAGACAGTGTAAGATTTGTTTTAAGACAAGTCATTACAGAAGCACTAACTAATCATCGGAATCGTTATAGAGGCATTATGAAAGAATTTGCAGTACCCTCTAGCTAGGAGCAAGCACAATTTACTCTGAAATGGAAGGGGTTTCTTGAATGGCTGTTTTTTTCTATGAAGCTTTTTTTTCCTTTATGCTTTAAGAAAGGCTCTTGCTCTGCACAGATGGAAGTGCTGTAATGACCATGGTAGTGCTCAGCTATTGCTAAACTCAGCTTACAAGCATCCAGATGCTTATATTACAGAAACACACCCTTCTTTCTACATACAACCATCAACTTCAGCACAGGTCCAGAATCTACTTAGAATCTGTCCTACAGAATCAGCATGACAAAATGTAGGTGCTCCAAATGACAAACAACCTTTTCCGAGCCCTCCCAGAAGCTACAAATTGAAAACCTTATCTCCATATCACCTCCAAGCACAGCTAGCAGGATACAGCCCCTCCACCTGAGATATGCTGCGGTGGTTTATGCTTATACTGAGGTTCGGAAAAGCGCGACAAACACTGGGTTTAGGAATAGATTTTACATGGGTCAAGCAGGATTGTGTTTTGTAGCATTTTATCTGATTAACGGTGAAGACAACACTTCTGCAGGATGTCTCAGTACCTCAGCGGCTGATTATCTGGGATCTGAGTCAGCTCCCTCATACACAGTGAATGAGACATCCTGGGGCTTGACTCACCTCAGCAACCCTGTATTGCAGATTCTGAACAGGGCTTTTTTTTGTGGCAGAAGGTCTGCATCCTGTATGCAGAAGACACAGAGCCCCAGCAGGCACCACCACTGACACGCCATGCCTGCAGGGAGCCAGGGGAGCATCACCCCTGCAGTGCCCTGGGATGAAAAGGTCTCTCCTGTGCAACTGGAACAACAGAGACACAGAAGTAGAGCACTCAAGGCACCTGCCATGCTGCCTGTGCTCTACTATGAAGTACTCTGAGGACCTCTAACACTGTTAGGATTTCTCAGAAATACACACTACCCCCTGCAATAGAGCAATGCTTCTGTAACTGGAAACGACAGCTTCAACTCCACATTCAGACAGAAGGTTCCCTTCATCTTCCTGTTAAGTCACCTCCTGCAATGTGAAGAGGTTTTTTTCCCCAGAGGCACTTCGTTAATGAGCAAACAAGGAATGTAGTCAGTGCCAGTCACAAGGAGCGCAAGGAAACCACTTTAAGGAGCTCAGAAGGAACTCACTGGTAAGAACACCCCAGGGCTCTGCCGGTGCTGCTGCAGACACAAAAGCTGCAGCTTACACAAGGTCTCAAGAGCAAAACTAACAAACCAGGATGGCAGCAAACTTGTCTACACAAATATATAACACTCAAAAAAGCTAAAAAAGCAAAAAAAAAAAAAAAAAACCAGAAAAGATGTTTACTGCAAGCTTTCAGAAACCAGTTGCTACTACACCACATTCAGTTCAGAGCTTTCAAGGTAAAACCAAAGTTATACATTATTCCTCCCAACCACTGGCACAAGCAACTCAGAGTTTGCCCAAGGTGGAGACAAAATGTTTTAAGGAAGTGCTTCTGCAAATATCACACCAAGGGCTAAAAGGACAAAGTAAAAGGACAAAGAAAATTCACGGGGGAAAACATGACATATCCCCTTTTCCAGTCGCTGTGACATTCACATATCTAGCACAAGACCAGCAGGATATTTAGTGCCTCTAAAAGGCCTGTATGTATTTTGTACACATTAAAAACCCACTGCAGCTCCACCACCAGGTTCTGTTTCCAGATCCATTACCAAGATAGCTTTAGGTTTTTAGCCAGACTACTATGGCTCTGGAACCCTGTCCCCACATGTCCCCCCAGCCTATAAAACAACCTTGACCTACCTTATGCAGGTGTTGCAAGGCCAGCTTTGACAAGAGTTCTATGGCTGTGGGCACAAGGAGGATGCTAAGCACCATCCTCTTTCACAGGGAAAAAAAAGGAAAGCAAAAAAATCTTTGTATTAACCCTCCCCAGAGCTGCTACAAACAGAAATCCCCCTGGAAAATGCGGCAACACACTTACAAGGAAAGAAGACAAATAAACAAGGATGAGAACATGAGAAAAATGCCAGAGCACAGAAAAACTGCGGCTTTACTTCCCCAAGGTAAATCAGTACAAAACACAGGAGATAACCAGGTAAAAGACAGCACAAAAAGGTGACATTGCTAATGTAGATGAAGCACAAGCAGTGGTTTTAACAGAAATTGGAGGAAATTGGTGGAAAACTTTACAGTGGCTGGAAACACACCACTGGGACACCCAGAATGGCCAAGCCTGCCTCCTTGTCCCACACAAAACTAAACTGGAACCCAAGGCTTCTCCAAGGCATCAAGAGACAGCAAAATGCTTAACATTTAGTCCAACATGGTGGTGGAGTTTTATTATCCTAGATGTACCAGAATGAAGGTGCTCCAGTCATAATTACTTCTCCCTAATAATACAGCGTCCTAACACCATGACCATGCATACCCAACACACATGTGATGTACGAGTGACGTGCTGGCAGGGGACACAACACTCTACAACAGCAAGGAGCAGAGTCAACAACACAACTGTAGCCCCAGCAAAACAAGGTCTCTACAAAACAAGGTCTCTATCATACAACGGTCGTTAACAGAAAGCAATTAAATGTCCATTCAGGCTTCTCACCACTATTAGAATTAACAGTGAAGTGACAGAAATTGAGTCTTCTTTAATTACCCAGACACTCACCACCAAGGCATGCTGACAGCAAAGCCCTAGACACAGCCTGAGCCCGAACCAGCACCACATCTGGATGGGGCCATCCTCATCTCCCATCTCCTTTGGGCCACCAAGAGCTATCATGCAGCGAACAGGAATGTGGCTCTGAGCTGGGTTAAATATAATCCAGCAACAAGCCAGTAGCAAAAGGAACTGGCTCTGACCCACAAGCACTGCATTCCAGTGCTGCGCAAACCTGCAGTGAAGATGGGAAAGGAATGCTTCAGTCAGTGCATCAGTGGAGATGGTGGCTGTCACCAGCGAGGTGAGGCTGAAGCTCCTACAGAACAACAGCAGGAGTAACTGAGACAATTACCCTGCTGTCCTGTGTGGAGCAGGTGAGGAGCAAAAGCTACGTGTGAAATACAGGAATGTGTTTCTGTCTTGACGCTTTCACAGTACACGTGGCATATGAGTGGAGAAGGTGGTGCTGGACTGGGCATAGCTCTGGGTACTCTGCTCCTATTTAAAAATACTCTTTGATTAAAGCATCATTCCCAGTCAACAAAGCAGTTCAGCTTCCAAGAGAAGAAATCTGCCTCCTTTTTCTTTCCCTTCCAAAAATGTCCAGGGAATTCTCTTCCAAGAGCTACTCCAGAGGAGAAAAGCCATCTCAAGGGCAGGTGCTCCCTGCCCCGCTCCCCACTGCAGATGAGCTCACTAGAACAAGAGACAAGCTGACGAAGGAGCTGCAGAAAACACTGGTGCGTTGCTCACTGGTTGCTAAAGCAATAGGGGCATCATGAGACTGCATGCAGGAATATGGATTGGTTTCCGGCTTCAAGCACAGGAGCACAGAGAAGATCATGACTATTCCTTGTAATTACTCATTTTTAGGCCCATTTCATGTGGATACTAATTCTCCTGTGCAGACTGGGTTCTTCTCCAACCCCCTTCAACTGGTCAGGCATCCGCAATGCCAGCACCATTTCCATAAAGCAAGCAAAAAGGTTAAAACGTACCAGTGAAGAGGGATTAGAGAACAGAACCAGACGGCACAGCATTTCAGCAGCTTCAGCCCCCCAAATGCAGGAGGGGAAACGCAAATAATCCACACCCAAAGCCTTGGAGGAATAAGCAAGGCATTTTTAGAGGATTTTTAACTACAAAACCTCATATCAGCTGCAACAAACCTATTAAACAATCTGTGTATGCCTCACCAGGGACTCTGGCTCGCAAGGACCAAGGTGGATTCCACAACAACCGGCACAAACTTCCACAGAGCACGTGACTGAGCCAGCAATAACCACATCAAAAGTCAGTAAGCGAGCACTGAATATTCAGCTCTGCATTTGCAATCAGCTGTGACTCTGCAGCTGCCATCACCTGGCATGACCCAATCGAGTATCCGTGCTCCTTTTCACAGGCTGACATACTGCTTACAATATAGTCAGAATACCTGTAGTTTGTGTTTATTTCCTTGCACAACAGGTCCTCTTGTGAGGTGGTATATTTGCTCCAGAAAGCAAACCCACCTCCTTCAAACCAATGCCCACCATAGATGGTCCAGACATCTGCAATAAGTCAGGATCTGCTTCAACCAGAGATTTGGAGGGAAAGAAGGTAAAAGTGACCAACAGCCCTAGGTGCTGCACAAGATAGATAACCTCAGGTAACATTCTCTTACCACATCTTCCAGCCTTTAAGGCTAATGTCTGAGCAGCCAGGAGCTGCATGCTAATGCTCCAGTGCACACATTCAAACAGCTAACACAGCTGATGGAAAAGGGGCTTCTTCCAGACAGGCAAGGCTCAGGGCTCATAGCATCAAGTTAGAAATAATTAGCAACTGTTTAGCCTAAGAACTTTTTGTAGACTTCCGCCTTGCTTCCTAAACCCAAGCAAAACCTTGCACACTCACTTCCAGCCATCTTCACTGTCAGGTTTTGTACCACTCACAGCAAATCTTTCCAGCCCCAAGCCAAACACACTTAAGATTGTAGGACCAGAAGGGACAATGTCCTGCTGAACACGCTGCACATGAAGAAGGGGTTGTCATCCTAAAATCCCTTACTCTTCCGATGTATAGTTACCTTCCTTGAATGTCCACCTTAGAATTGTCCATGACCTCTCCTCCTGCCTAGAATGATCCTGAGCTTGAAGAGCTTTTCTCCTGTCCTGAAGTCTAGAGGATCCTTGTTAAATAAACCTGAAGGAAGGTGAAGAGAAAGGTCTAGCCTAAAGCCAGTACTTTCGGAAAGAGCACAAGCAAGCGCAACCAAAAAAACAACAAGCATCTAATTGTACCCAAAGCCTTTAAGGAAATACCAATGCTTTTATTTAATCAGCTGTTTGAGAGTATTATCTGTTCAGTTTTACAAGGGGGGGTACCACTCATGGAACACTCTTTGGCAGCATCTATGTCAAAGACCCCTTCCAGGGTGCGCGTGAACATAGAAACCCAACCTCATGTGTGTGATGCAGCTACCTTGGTAAGCACATTGGCTAAAACCCTGTTAAATCCTAGTCCAGGTCATCACAACAGTCAGAAACAAGAGGGTGAGGATTTGAAAGAAGCAGTTTAATGTTCATTGTGTGTGGTAGTTATAAATTAATCCAGTCCATATCTAAAATTCTAAGTGTCAACAGAAATCAAAGGTTACCTCCATGGCTGTAAGAGAGCTGCCAGCAGGGCCCTTGGTCCCACAGCTACAGCTGAGCAGGCAGCTCACATCCACCCTGTCTCTCACATCAGGAAAGCCCCCCAACCACGCACAGGACATGCACAGTCCTGCTGTGACCCAGCAGTGACATCTGCCTTTCCTAACAGCCCAGTGAAGTAGTTCCCACCCCTTAAATAGGCAAGTTCCATTTTCTAATACAGCCAACACAGATGAAGAATTTTTCTGGCAGGTTTCCCCCTTCCATCTCCTCCACACCACCGTCCTTGCTGAAGGAAACCTTCAACAAGACAAGGTGTAATGATGGCAGGACTCTATCTCAGAAGATCTTGCTCCCCCTGCAAACAAACTCGGGGGACCTGGCTCCCTCCATCCCACAGCCCTGAGGATGTCACAACCAGCAAGTCACTGCACATACACAGAACCTGAGTCTAAACAAAAGGGCTATGCCACAGCTGTACTCCAGAATGAAGGAACTCAAACTGCTGCTCTTCAGTCTTTAGCCTGGGTGGAAAAACCCTAGCAGAACAGACACTTAGAGACATATGTAAGCAAATGGATACTGCAGGAGAAAAGAGCATCTGAATTCCCTCATGACTTGTTTAGTGAGAAGAATAAACGAAACTCTTTAAACACATTGAGCCAGGCCAACCTCAAAAGCCAGTGTAAAACAAGGAGAGTCATGGGATCACCCCAGCTTCACTGAAGTGGCACTGCTGACAACTCTATCAGTTTCCACAACATCTCCCTTTGGGAAACAAACACCCACATAGGCCATGTCAGTCAATGGCTCTGAGGTGAGAACCGCTGCCATGTCTAGGGGTTAAAGGCTGTCATATGGGCAGTCTCCCATCCCCGATTCCACCAGATCCGATTTTCCTCCTGCACCAAACCAAACTCCCCTGTAGCCTCCTCTCTGGCAGTAGGAGATGCCTCGCTTGCCGCAGAGCAACGACTTGCTGTGGTTCCCAGAGTGGAGAAGCAAAGCTCCTCCCAGCTACCAGGACCTACCAGGACCAAAGGGCAGTGACAGAGCCGGCAATGACAGAGGGCCAGGATGGGCTCATTACTGAAGCGCTAGATTCTGGGCACACGGCACTCCTGAATCCCTGCACCCCAGCCAGACAGGGCACTGAGACGCTCTCAGATCGCGGGTTTAGCCCGAGAAGAACCATCCATCCCCACCAGGGAGGCCCCAAGCCAGGCCAGAGCCAGCCCCGGGCACCGCTCGGCTCGGTCGGTGACCGGCACTCCCGCAGGCCCCTCCTCTGGGGACCCCGCGACCCGGACACCCCCCGCTACGATTGTCCCCCCCTGGGGCGGCTTAGGGGGGCACCGGACCCGGCGAAAGCACGTCCCCCGTCCCCGTCCCTGAGGGGAGCGGCGCCGCGGCCCTCACCGGACTTGGGCGGGTATCGGTAGGCCGAGTTGGCCTGGATGTCGATGTCTTCCACGCCCGCGATTCGCCGGCTGAGCAGGGAGCCCATGGCGACCGCGGGCAGAGCGGCCGAGCCGGGGAACGCAGAGCGGCGGCGGCAGCGAAGCAGGGTACGCTGGGAGAGCGAGTCCGCCCGCGCCGCGACTACAACTCCCGTCAGGCACCGCAGCGGCGCCTGTCAACGGCGGCGACGGGCGGTGGAGGCCTCCACTGGGGCGCAGCGTGCGCGCTTCCGGCAGAGGGCGCTGTCATGCGGAGCCCGGGTAGGGGCTGCGGGACTGGGCAGGGGGGCGGCGGGCAGCGGGGGGTACTGGGGATGCGCAAGGACACAGGGGTGCCCAGGGAGGTGTCCAGGGACACCGCCGGCACGGGGATGCACGGGGACGCACGGGGACACCCCGGGACACCCCGTGCACAGGGACGCAGCTTCCAACAGCTGCAAAGGCAAAGCAAGGGGAAGGAATCACGCTGAGTGCGCCCGGCCGGGGAGCTCAGCGCCGAGGGCTGTTTCGCACAGCGCAGGCAATGATTAACCCGCTGGTAGTTGTTTAGCAGAAGAGCTTCACGCAGCAGCGCAATCATCCACCAGCCTCCTTTCCCGCTGCCTGCTGCGGACCAGGACATGGCGCATCCCCCAAGTCCGTGCTGGGATGGGGCGTGCAGGGAGCTGCAGACTGACTGCACAGTCCAACCGGGGTAGCCATGCACCTCCCGGGAACTGGGTGTCAGCAGCTGGGCCAGTCCTGAGAGCTGGTAACAGCTCCTGGCTGAGGGTCGCTGCCAGCAGGAGAGGCAGACAACAGACCTCCCCAGCTGCAGGACCATGGGATGTTCACATGGGGAAACCTCTCCTGGTTCCTCCTCTTGCAGATAATCCCCGCAGGAAAGTGAGCAGAGGTGTCTGTAGTTCATATGTGGCACAGGAGAGTGGGGAATAACTGAAGGCTATCTCACATGACAACAGCCAGGAGGATGGTGTGGAGGAAGAGGCGCAGAAGAGCTCTTGACAATGTCTCAGCACTGAGCTGTGTCCCTTCTGGTCCCCAAGCTCTTGTAAAGGTTCAGGGAAAGCTGCCCAGGCTCAGCTTGCCGAGAGGCACCTCCCTGCACATGCACTGCAGACAGGCCCACGCTGCAGAGGAACACGGGCCCCAGTTCCAGGCAGAGGATTTGGGGATCCTTGGGAGACACAGAGGAGCTGAGGAGGCACATGCAGAATCTCCTCAGTTGGCCTCGAAAGCAAGGGACAGGCAGGGAAGAGGGTTGGGGTGCAGGAAGACAGGACCCTGCGAGAGCCAAGCCTATGACATGGAAAGATTTGTGACAGCAAACGAAGGGTCAGTGTGTGAAATTTGCTGTCTGTAAACACAAACTGAAACACACCCGGGAATAAGCAAACAAACCTGAAGGGAAATGTGCTTCTGGGTGGTTATTGCCCCTGCAGTTGTGGCCACCCAGAGCACTGCAGCTCTGCACCAACGGGGCCATACCAGGCATGGGCTGTGGGGGGAACGGGTGCTGGGACGAGGACTGACCTTGCTCTGCTGCATCCCATGGTGCAGCAGGGCTGAGAAGGACAGGGGAAAGCCTGGGAACCAGAGCAGCAGCCACGTCCTGCCAGCAAACCGGGAGAGTCAGGTACCTGCACCCAGCAGAGGCGAGACCCTGGCTCTGCTGGCAATGCCTGCGTGCTGCCCACTGTGTGACCAGGGTCCTGCTGGCACCTGAGGTGGCGGTGCCTCTTGCTCAACCAGCCTCTCTGTGCAAGAGCTCCTCGTGACAGAAACTGCGCAGAGAGGGAGGGGTGAAGTCTGCTGACCAGCAACGCCATGTGTGTTGCTCCGGAGCTGATCCTGGCCTGCATGGGCAGCTTGGGGATGCTCCACGGTGCTGAGAACAAGCGTGGGCAGCAGCAGGACAATGTGGCCAGCTCATGTGCCATCAGCAGCCCCAAGATGAGCATGGTGAACTCATAACCCCCTACAGCCTCTCTCCACACACCAACAGCCAAAGCAGGGCGCAGTTCTGGAGCATACCCAGCACAGCAAGGCTCAGCAGCTCTGTCTCCCCACGCTGTGCTGGGAACCAGTTTTGGGGAAAGCACAGGGGCAAAACAAAGCTATGTTTGCATCAGGCAGCAGGGCAAGGAGGGGAAATCGCACAGGGACAGAAGATGAGGGTCCCTCTCCCTTCCCTCCTGCATCCTGAGCACCAAGAGCATCCTGCTCTGCCCAGCCCAAGGAGGCAGGTGGAGGTGACTGCTCCAAAGCTGTCCCCTGAGCTTTTGTGGGTCAGAAGCAGCCACTTTCCTTCCACAGCTGCTGGTGGTGCTCACCAGGAGCGTGGCACCATATGGGTTAAGTGGGAAAGACAGGAGGAGAGCTGGTGTCCCAGCACGCAGTGGGGTGTTGGCATTGCTAGGGCTTGGGGAACAGGCTGGAGGGTTTTGTTTGTGCAGAACCTCCACCAGTGGGAAGGTCCTGCCTGGGCCACACAGCTCTACAGAGCTCAGAGGAAGCAGCCGGGCCCCCGAGGGGGTTATTGTCATCTGGGAGGGCAGAAGCCTTTGCTGCAGAACATCTCCCTGTGGGCCCCACTCGGTGAGACGTATGTGACAGGCAACTACAATAGCAGTGGTGTGCCAGCGCCGGGCTCAGCTCTTCCGCTCCAAACCCCAGGGCCCAGTGAGCGGCGGAGCTGAAGGGCAGCACCTCCAGAGAACAGCAGCTCCCTCACCCCTGCCCAGCCTGGGGGACATGGTGCTGGCACACACAAAGGCAGGATATTGCACCATTCACCTCCTCCAGGTCCCTCCACAGCAGCACAGGGGAAGCAGAGTGGGTTTCTCAGGGCAGGGAGCCGGGCTGTCCTGCCAGCCCACATGGGGAGAACCAGCAGTGCCACAGATGGGTCCCATAGGCTGGAGAAGCAGCAGCCCCCCAAGCCTCAGCACTGTGACAGTGACAGGCCCATAATCCCTGGCAGTGGCACCAGGGGTAGGTTATGCACCTTCACCCTCCACCTCCAGGGTCCCTGAGACCCTATTTCCCCCCAGCATGGTGCTGCCAGCCCTGGGCACCGCCTGCACCATGCTGAAGATGGAAAGGGAGTAAGGCATGAAGGTGGGAGGCCCTGACAGCCCAATGGGATGAAAACATGCTCTTGAGGTACAAGGGTGCCTGAGACCCTGGGTACCATCACTGCGTGGAGTGAAAGTGGTCAAGCTGGGGAGGAGCAGAGCGAAACCAGGCCAGGGCTCCTGTCCCCAGGACTCTGCAGAGCCCCAAGGGTGGTGAGGAAGCCTCAGCTCCTGTATTTCCTTCTAGCTCAGCCTTATTTGCTTCTGGGTAAAACCCATTGAGGGGAAGGTGAGGCCGGAGTCATTCTCCAGCATGACCTGGAGAAGAGCAGCAGAACAGAGGAGTGATCCTTCAACTGTGAGCGCACCTCCTCTGCCAGCTCTCAAGGCTCCCTGCTGCTCCATTTGCACACCTGCCATCAAGGGCCATGTCTGTATGTCCCAGACCCAGCTGGCATCCACTACATTGCTCCTTCCTACAAAACCTGGATGAGAAACTAGTTCTGAAGCTGGACTGCAGTTACCAGAACATAACCCCGGGGAACACGACTCCACAGAGTTCCATCCTGGTGACCAGACACAGGCTGGAAGGACACCCACACTCCCACTGCTACACGTTTCTCAGCTACCACCACCTTCCCTTCAGGAGTCTCCTTGGACATCGCTGCTGGGGAGGCAGCTCTGAGCATGCCTGTGTAAACAAGGCAGCATGTTTGCCTGCAAACCTGCCACTTACTGGAGCAGCGCATCCAAAGTCCAGCTGCTCAGGGGTTTATTACCCAGTGAAGCAAGTTGCTTTGTCTCACTTGTCCCCTCCCCAGTGCTGTCACTTGCTTTGTTTGTTGGATACATGTAAAAACAACAAGGTTCAGGTGCCCTGGAGACTACATGCAGTTATTCCTCACCAGGAGGAGGGGCAAGCACATGAACTTTGCCTCCCTAAACACTACCCTGCTCCAAAGGGCTTGCACCCCTCCCTGAAAGCCCTGCTGGGCCTGAGCCAGCCCTCCTCCCTTCAAACTGCATGGTTTCTAAAAATGCCTGTTTATCTCCGATTGAAATAATCCTTCAGATTTGGGGGTTTTCAGCTCTATTTGCACCTTGCTTGCTACAGATCTCTTGTGGTTGTTGTGACCTTGTAAATAGACTAGTCATCTCTTAATGTGTCCCACTGTCATCACCCTACAGCTGCACTCTCACTTTGAGCAGTGAAGGAGGAGGAAAGCCTCTTGGTCCTGGCATCCTCCAAGGCCTGGCGTACCTTCCATGGCTCCTAAAGCAGATGTAGAAGACAGTTACCAGGCGGTCAGAGTTAGACAACCCCAGGGCAATCTGTGCCCCAGCAGCAGAGGTTGCCAGCCCCTCAGGTCAAATGCGTGACCTGCCTGAGCTTCAGCCATTAATCCTCACGGCTCACACATATCTGCAGCCGCATGTGAAACACGGACCAGGATCAGCTTGTCAGTGAACAAACTGCTCACAGTGAGGCCAAGCCCCCACACAGACTGCACGGAAGAGCCCAGAATCCCTCACGAAAGGTGGAGGAGGCTGGAGGCCTTCACAAGCCCCGCGGTTACCTTCATCTCACCCCGCTTTCCCTTGCTTTGTTACCCCCGGCCACTCAACCGCATGTTCCCGCCTGCTTATCGTTTCCTGGTACTTAGCAACACCATTGTCCCGCTCCGGGCGCTGCAGCGCCTGCGTGCATCTACTGTGGCAATGCCCCGCTCTCGAAGGATCCTTTCACGCTGCCAGGGGCCCCCTGGCACCTTCCAGAACCTTTCCCCGCCGCCAGCTCTCCTCTTACACCTCGGCAGCCTGTCAGGGACGTGCTGTGGCCCCAGGAGTCACACCGGAGCAGCCCTGCAGAGGGGACCGCACAACCCCCGCCATTTATCACCGGTGGTGGAGGGCCCGGGCCGCAGGGGCAAACCCCCGCCCTCCACCTCAGGCCCCGGGGTTGTGAGGCAGCTGCCCCGCAGGGGCTGCAGGACACACAGACACACAGACACAGACACACAGACACACAGACACACACACAGACACACACACAGACACAGACACACAGACACAGACACACAGACACAGACACACACACAGACACACACACAGACACACACACAGACAGACACACACAGACAGACACACACACACACACACACACACACACACACACACACACACACACACACACACACACACACACACACACACACACACACACACACACACGCCGGACCCGCCCGGTTGAACGTTACCGGGGCTCGGGCCCCGCCGTTACCTCCCCATCCCCTCCCCCCGCAGCGCGCCGCGGCCGCTCCCCGCACGTCAACAGGAAACCGCACGCGGCTGACTGTAAACACCGCCCGCCCACGTGACCGGCCCCGCCCCGCCCCCGCGGCCCTCTCATTGGTGACAGCAGCGTTGTTGACCATATACGGTCAGGTACCAGCAAGCCGCGGGTGGCGGTTGGTCGGCGTGGCGAGTCACTCAAAGCGCGCCGGCTCCTGGAGGCAGCTCCGCAAACATAGCGGGGGCTGCTGGGAGTTGTAGTCCGAGCGGAGGAAAGGCTTCGCGGCGAGGGGGCGGGCGGGAACTACAACTCCCAGCGGCGCCCCACGCCCTGCCTGTCCCCGCCCCGCCCCTGGCGGCCGACGGCGGGGCTCGCCGGGCGCTGTGAGTCAGTGCCCAGTAAACATTGGCGTGAGCCGCGCCGGCTCCGCCATGGTGGCGGCGCCGTGAGAGCGGGGGGCGGTGCGGTGCGGCGGGCTGGGCGCGGCGGCGGGGGGCCGGGGCCATGGACGAGCTCAAGCACCAGGTGATGATCAACCAGTTCGTGCTGACGGCCGGCTGTGCCGCCGACCAGGCCAAGCAGCTGCTGCAGGCGGCGCATTGGCAGTTCGAGGTGAGGCCCTGGGACCGGGACCCGGCCCCCCGCCGAGCGCTCGGGGCCGAGCGGGTGTGTTCGTGCAGCGCGGTGAGCGTGGGCCGCGCCCGGCCGGGCCCTGCGGGGCCGCGCCGTTGCCTGTGCCCGTGTGCGTGTGCCCCCCGGTACCCTCATATCCCCGCTCCCAGCGCGGCGGCTGGCACGTGGCGTGGGCCCGCGGGGGGGGGGAGGGACGGACACGGGGACGTGCGGGGCGGGGGTTTTGAGTGCGCGCCGCGTTGCGTGCGCGTGGGCCCTGCGCGGGGGGGTGGGGAGCGGCAGCGCGCGGGTGGGTGCCGGGCGGGGTACCTGGGGGTGCCCAGCGTGGCAGCGGCCCCTTCCTCCGGCCCCGCTCCGGCCCTCCCGTGTGTGCCCTTGCGCTGGAAATCCCCGTCCCAGCCGTTTCCATGTCCGTGCCCCTGGGAGTCAGTCGTCGGGAGCCGTGCAAGAGGAGACGTTGTAGGTCAAAGCCTTCCTGGCTCCAGACGCCTTTTCCTCTTGCTCGTAGGCGGGATACTCCAGGGTACTGATAGGGTTTAACGCCGCGGGTGGGGAGCGCCCCGCGGCCTGTCCGGGTGCTCTGTGCCTCCAGAGAGCCCCGAGCTGGAGTGCTGGCAGCACCGCGGCCTTAGCAAGCAGAGCTCCTTCGAAATAGGATTGGGTTTCCCTTGTGCAGCCCCAGCAGCTCTCTAGTCTGGAGCCGATGGATTTGATGCGAATGGCACCTTTGTCACGCATGTTGTGTGATGCAGAAGGAGGTCTGAGTCGGTGTGGAGATCGGGAGGTTCGGTTTGTGTCTGTCCCTGTGGCTGGGGCACCCCTCCCGCGACATCCCGGGTGGGTGCGAGCTCTGCTGGCAGGGCCTCACTCTGGGGGTTGTTCTGAAATGTGATGGATCAGGCATGGATGGATCAGTTCATCGCCTTCTGATCTGTGTGCACTCACAGCATTCCCAGATGCTAAACAAGGGGCCAGGAGGCACTCGAAGCCAAGCCGTGCATGGCCAGGAGCAAGAGGGCACGCCGAGCTGGTGTTCCCCTCTGTTGTGGCCGGTTACTACCACGGTCCACTGCCGGGAGCACCATTGGCGGTCGATGTGTCGCGTGCGTAAGGTGCTCGGGGTTTTGTTTACTAATACAGCTTGACAGTGGCCCTCTGGGACGGACGGGATCCCCTTCCACCACGTCTGTGCCTGTCGCAGGAGCACCGGGAAACGGCTGACAAAAGTGGCAGCTTTTCTCCCCAAAGACTTTCTGCAGAACTTTGCCACCGTTCGGCGAGTTGCACAAGTACAAAAGTCTCCCGGCCTGGCACTCACATGACTGGGAGGAAGCTGGGCTGTAAACAAACGCTGCGATGAGCAGTTACCATGTTCCCACTCACTTTTGGTGCAACGGTCAGATAATTCCCTCTGCAAAATGGCCGCTGGGCATGCCTTCTTCAGGGAGCTGCACTGGGGAGGTGGTGTTTCCCGACTCTAGCCTGCTCCCACCTCCTGCTTGGGATACTCCAAGGCTTTTGTTTTTCTGTGTAGTACCCATATGCTGCTGGCCTGCGTCTGCAGCGAGTGTAAACTGGTGGAGTTCAGGCAAGTTCAGTGTGAGTGAAGACAGTGTAAATTAGCAGTCTCCTCACATTGAAAGCGCTGCTCCAGGGGTGCAGTGTGAATTGGAGCAGCCCGTTTGCACCCTGAGGATGTTGCTTCTCTCTGTAAGACCACTGCAGAGTGAGGTGATCTGCACAGTGGAGCTGAGGCAAGCTAGATGGCCTGGTGACAAAACAGCAGGAGTTGGGTTCTCCCAGCAACACACGTTCATCCTGGCTGGGGCACTCCTGGTGTCCATCTGTCCTGCCCAGGACCTTTCCTACATGGGCGTGTGCCCTGCTCGCTGCTTGTGGCGTATTACAAGGTGCTGGGTCACTGTTAGGAGCAAGAGGGAGGCCTCTTTGAAACCCTTCAGGCTGGTGGGATCCTGATGTTTTGGGACCACCTTCCTGGGCTCGTGGTGCTTTGTGGCTGTTGTGACTAATGGGGGCTGCAGAGGGTTGCTGTGCATGGTGTCCCGCTGCCCCTGGCAGACCTGGAGTTTGTCTGGAAGGAACAAAATGTGATCCAAGACCTTGAGCAGGGCAGGAGATCAGGAAACTGGGATGCAGATGCCTTCGATGCAGCTGCCTTCGATGCAGTGAACTGATCAGAGCCTGAACCATGCTCTGGGGCTCAACAAGGAAGCTGCTCATTTTGCATCCCCTCTGTCCCTGGGGAACATGGGTAGTGTGTGGATTGCCTGTTCCACTTGCCACGACTCCTGGTTCATGGGGAGCAAGGGTGGGCTTTCTCTTGCAGCGCCATGAGTTCTGCCATGCTTCCAGGGACAGCAGTGGTGGGTGCCAGCAGGAATGGCCATCCCAGCCCTCCAGCCGCTGGAGCAGGGCCATGGCTGATGGCAGGGGCAGGTTTACAGGCCAAAGAAAGCAACTTGGAGTGTCTCTGGGTGAAGGCTGGCACTTGGCCCCGGA
This sequence comes from Amazona ochrocephala, assembly GCA_039720435.1. Classification (NCBI taxonomy): domain Eukaryota; kingdom Metazoa; phylum Chordata; class Aves; order Psittaciformes; family Psittacidae; genus Amazona; species Amazona ochrocephala. The sequence continues at coordinate 18,058,037 of CM077886.1, read as the reverse complement.
GCTGTGGGTGCTGGCTTTTTGGAAGAAGCCAGGGAGCGCAGGAGGTACCTGAAACCCAGCTGGCTACCAGGGAGACATTTCAGAGCTTGCAGAGTGGTGCATTGGGCTCCTTCCCAGGTAGAAGAGTATTATTCAGCTTTGTTATGCGCTGATTCCCCCTGGGGCTGCTTGGGAAGGATAAGAAAAAAACCCACCCATTCCTTCCTTTTTCCTTGTGCTAAGTGTCTCTGTTCAGTGTAGTGAGATTGTGTGTGGGGAGCAAGAGGAGGAGCAGGTGCCTGATTCTTCTCACTGTGTCCGTGGTTACATTTCCACTTCCTCTTCTGATGTATTTGTGTTTCATTGAGCTGCTTTCCTTTCCCTTTTCTTTGCGGCTTCGGGACAGGATGTCCCCAGGGCTGCTCTGGCACTGTGGGCTCTCTTCTGCCTGATCCCCTGTGCTTGCAGAGGCTGCAGCTCACACGTGCAGTCAAGATGGAGTAGGCTCAAGTGCAGCTTGAGCAGGGGATCAAACGGCATTCAGCATCCCATCTGCAGAGGGCTGGTGTCCTGCTCCTTCAGGCTGAGCTTGTTCTCCGGAGCACCCAGGTCTCCTTGCATTGATCTCCCCCCCCAGCCCGTGCAGCTGTCCTGTGACACTGGGTCACCACACGTGCCTCTTGGCACCCTGCAGGGTCTCTGTGTGATCTGCTTCAGGCAGAGCTCCTGATTTGTATCCGGGGGGGGGGTTACACAGTGGCCTGGTCCCCTGCAGAGTGTGGCCAGGGAGTGCGTGCGTGTGCTCCTCTCACACTCAGGGTGATATGGGTGATGGGGCCTTTGGTGCTGGGTCAGGGCTGAGGAGTGTCTCGGGCTCTTTCTCAAGCAGAGGAGCATTACTTGGCTTTGCTGTTGCACCAGTTACCTGAGCACTTGTGATGCTGGCGGCAGACCAGGCAGCATCAGCAGCTTTGGGGACATGTGTGTCCCTGGCACCCTGTGCCACTCAGGAGCGTCTCTCCTGCTTGGGGTGGAACTGCTCCAGGTCCTGGGTCCCTGGGGAGGTGGCAGCTTTTCCCATGGGCAGTGGGCAGAGGGTTTGCTTCTGCCATGCTTAGAAAAGGGGCAAATGGAGGGGAGGAGACGTGGTGTTTTAGGCAGAGGGGCCTGTGATCATGGAGTGCTTCCTCCACGCAGGTCACAGCTTTCATCCCAGCACCAGCAGGGATTGGTGGGCAGCTCAGGGGGACAGCAGAGACCTTCTCTGTCCCTGTCTGCTGATGGCACAATCTGAGGCCACTTGGAAAACAGGAGCACAGAGCAGATTTAATCAGCTTATGGTATTTGTGCCCACACCCCTGCCCCTGCTTCCTGTTGGCTGTTACCCCCCCTTTCTTATCACAATCCTTTCTTGTCTGAGTGATAGGGCCCTTGGTGTTGACATCAAACCTCACCCAGGACGAAGGGTAACAGTGGGGAGGTATTGCTGCCTCAGAAGCGTCCATGTTTTGTTAGACATTCTCTTGATTCATAGACATGTGCCTGTTCAAAGAGCTGGTGTCCAGGGCCACAGACCCTATTCCTGCTGTATGGCTGCGGCTGAAACACGGTGGGCCTTGCCTGAGGGTTCTGAGGGTGCTCCTGTCATAGCCTGGCTGGTTGCAAGGTTCGGCTACTGTATTATTCACTGCAGACAGAGAAGTGCAGCTCTTGCAGGGGAGAGCTTCGTCCGCCCAGCTGTCGTACACTCTTCCCGAGGTTTGGGAGCTGCCTGTCCCTGCAGCAGCAATTGCTTCTCCACCCAGGTCTGGATTGTTGTTTGCAGATACCACTCCTGGCTGCCACCTGGTCTGGCTGATGGTTCACCACTGTCCAGCCAGGAAACCATAAACACCTTTATGAGTGGCCAGCCCCAGCTCTCCAGCTCCCCAGTGGTTCAGCCACAGCCGCTTCACCTTCCCTTGGCCTGCCAGCCAGGGTGTTCGGGGCAGAAGTTTTCCATCGGATCAGCAAGCTGAGCTGACTTACTATCATTCGTCCCATCCCGGTGTGTGACACAGGAGTGTGTGTGGCTGTGGGCACTGGGGCAAGGAGTGTGTGTGGTGGTGGGACTGTGGCTGTTTGGTACAACCTACCTCTGTTTCTTCTAGGTTTCTCTGTGTTTTATTTGTTATCAGCTTGGGTAACCCTAGGCACCAGCTTGCAAGAAGGGAGCAAAGTCTTGGGTGGTGTGGCAGCGCCTGGCTGCAGCTCTGTGCCTTGTACCCTGCCTTGTAGACCTGCAGGGTGCAAGGGAAAAGGTTGAATGGGGCTTTTCCTCCAACCAGAACCAAATCCAAACCAGTTCTCATAACATTTCTGTCAACTCTGATCTACAACCAAATAAAACCATTGTTTTCTAGCTCTGAGTTAACGTCTGAACAGGAGTCAGCTTCACCTTCACCGGTCCTGCATCAGCCCAGTCTCCTGTGCCCCCAAAGCGCCGGCTGCCTCTGCTCCTCCCAGACCTGGGCTGGGTGTTTGCCCTCCCCGGCAGCCTGTGTTCCCAGTGTTCCCTCCCCACGTGTCCTCTCACATGCCTGTGGCATGTGACATATTTACCAGGTTATTACTGGTCTTAACTGGAAGCTAACCGAAGTGATGTCAGTCCTAACCATACCCTGCCTGCAGCTGGATTGTAAATGCTCTGGTGTATGGGGTGGGCTATCTGTTGCAGCTTCAGCCCTGGGGATTTCCCAGTGTGAATATTACGACTGTGGTCTTGTCCTGTTAAGGACATGCCTGTAACTGGTTCCTGCTGGGTTTGGATTTCATTTCCCTCCTCCCCCTGCATGCAGTGGATTGTTGTGAGTTGTGAAATGCCTTTTGGGGTCTGCTCCAGCAGTGGCCATTTCTAAGGAATGAGCACAGTGATCCCAAATAGGTGTGGTTGCTGCTCACCACAGTGCGGGCACACAGCAGGCCGGCTCCCTGCGTGGGGATGTGGGAGCAGCTCTGTGCAGCACTCTCCCATGCAGGCATGGGGGCTGCAAGCTTGGTCCAGCCCCCAGGGCCTGTTTTGGATCATTGGGATGTTGCAAAGCCCTGCTGTTGTGCACAGGGATGAGGTGGGTGCCCAGTTTGTGTGCTGGTGGTAGCATCATCTTTTTCTTCTTTTTTTGTTTTTCAGACTGCTCTTAGTGCTTTTTTCCAAGAAACAAACATCCCCTACAGCCACCACCATCAGATGGTAAGTGCTTTCCCACCTCTGCAGCACTCGCCAGAGGAACAGCACCAGCTGGTGGGTGCTTCTGGCTGTTGCTGATGCCCAGCTCGCTGCTTCACAGGCCCTATAGAGCAGGCAGAGCTGCCTGCCAAGGAAGGTTTTCCTGGAGAGCGAATAGGGGTAGCGTAGCCTGTCCTACACAGTGGGACAGCATGCTTGGGACTGCCCTCACGCCTTCAGAGAGGTTGGGGCTGCTCTTTGGAGGGGGATGTCTCATGGAAGATGCTTTGGGCATGGCCAATGGTCCAGACCAGCCCCAATGCGGCAGAGAGAGCCCAGGGGAGCCTGGAGCACTGCCCCCCTGTAAGCTGTGTAAACACACATGCAGATGCGTGCATGCTTCCCGCTCTGCTGCCCAGATACTCATGAGTCCTCCTGTGCTCACTGGAGCGACTGAGCTGGAGCAGGCCTCCAGCACAGCCTGTGCAGTGTGCAGATGGGTGTAAACATAAGAGAGTGTGTATGCACGTGGGTGCTGCCTGCCTCCATTCTCTCCCAGCTAACCGCAAACTCGGTCCCTTAACTCTCAAGCCATGGCAGCCCATAATCTGCTTGGGCAGATATGTCTTAGGGATTTGCTGGCTGCCATGGTCTCATTTAACACTCCATGACAATTGGGGATGTGGAGCGTGCAGTAAGCATGCAGAGCAAGTGCCTGATGGCCCTGCGTGTGCCCAGTCTCCTGTTAGATGGGAGCTGGGCCAGGAAGCTGCTGGGTCAGAAAGCTGCTGGGCCAGAAAGCTGCAGGTCCAGGGTTGCACCAATGAGTTGTGGAGTTGAAGGGTCCCTGCTTCTGTGCAGGAGTGGGGCAGGCAGGTCCCATCTGTGCCCTCTTGACAGGAGCTCACACCACAGCATTAATATTCAGTCTGAAATAACTGCTGCTCGTGAGCAACGTTGTCAGCAGAGCACAGATCCAGGGGCCCCCTGTGCCGCAGCAGTGGGGGCAGAGGGGTCTTGTGCTGGGCCCTGATGGGAAGCAATGGTGGGGACTCCCTTATGCCTGATGCTGTGTCTCCTTCCCACAGATGTGCACTCCTGCCAACACGCCGGCCACGCCGCCCAACTTCCCCGATGCCCTCACCATGTTCTCCCGCCTCAAGGCTTCCGAGAGCTTCAACAGCAGTAGTCCTGTGGCCTCCATGGCAACCTCCCCACCACCCCCAGCCCCACCACTGCCCCAGCATGGGGCCTTCAACCCTGCCTGGCCCACGGCTTCACCCCCCGGCCAGCAGCAGAGCATGTGGACTCCGGCCGCCGCGGCGCAGCCCGCAGGCTGGCCAGCCGCTGTCTCGCAGCAGGCCACAGCAGAACAGAAGGCCAACGTGACCATGGAAGCAGAGAGATGAGGCCGCAGCGGAGAGCGAACACGGCGGGGACCCCTGCGTATAAATATCTATTTCCCCCCCCCCTCCCCAAAGAGGAGAGGAACTCTGCTGCCAGGCGTCTGGCAGCCACAGAGACACACGAGCAAATAGCTGCCTTGCATGGGTTTGGTTTGAAGTAGTTTTTACTTGTCCTCGAGCTGAACAAAGCTCCCCAGAGACAGCAGGAGGCTTCGTGGGACATGGGACTGGTGCTGTCCTCTGCCTGGGACCCTACTGCTGCTGTGGGCTCTCAGGAGGCAGCGCAACCTCCTCTCTTGGGACACCGGAGTTTGCATGCGAGTGACATTTACAGAGGAGGTCCCTTCTTCACAGTCCCCTGGGCCACCCCACTGGGCAGGGTGGGTTGTGCCTGAGTGTTTCTCCCATCCCTTAGCCCCACTTGAGCTGGTGGAGAGCAGATGCAGACACCCCACACAGCTTGTTTTTTGTAAGGGCTGGAGAGAGCAAGGGCTGCTCCTGCTCAGCCGCAGCCTTTGCCCCACATGCGCTGTGCTCGCTGGTGAGCAGGGCTGAGGGACACCAGCTCCTCGGGAGGCGTCTGGCCCCTCATCCAGCCCGGACAATGGGGAGCAGGGGGTGACCCTGGATGGCCCGCCTGGGCCAGCACATCCTCCCCTGCCCTCCTGGGATGGGGTTTGCCTGGGGCTGTTTGCATGACACAGTGTAACCCTAGAGACTGGGATCGTTTTTAACCCCTCTGTTCTTTTCTCCCGGCGGCTGGAAGTCCCTCTGGACACGCTGCAGCCGCTTGCAATACACGCTCTTCTGCTTTGAACCCTGTGTCCTTGCTTCGTTTGCAGCAGCAGTGGGATGCAGGGAAGGCTAGCCTGGGCCTTGGATGTTTCAGGATCTCCCCTCTGAGTGGCTCTGTGCATGCTGTGCCTCTTAGCTGGGGCTGGCCGCATTGTGCTCTGTGTGTGCTGCTCCACACAGCCTGTCTCAGCCTGCAGTGACTGCCAGCCGCCTTTGGCCAGTCTCATGCCAGTGCTCAGCCCCAGCAGAAGCCAGCGCAAATCTGCCCTGCCACATCAGCTGAGGGCGTGAGACCCCACCAGGAGCAGGGCTGGCCTGATGGCAGGTCTGCACTGAGAGCTCAGGTTCCCTGCATGTCATCCACAGATCCTGGGTGTCTTACCGTGACCTGGCTCTAATTCCCTGTATACTGGATGATGGACCAGATCCCATGGAGTTGCCCTCCCTGCTGAGCTTTCTCCCCATGAGGCTGCATCGCTGCGTTCACCAGTCAATAATATAATTTCAATCTCTTATTTGTGTGGCTAAAATAAACATGGTAGCAGTAGTGGTGGTTTCACCTGGGCTGGAGCTGGTGCTGGCCCTCGTGAGCTTCCCTGCATGGGGCTGTGCTGGACCTGTGTGCCTCAGTCCTGCCCCACTGAGGTGGGCTGGGCCAAGCTGGTGGCATATGGAGCAAGCTGGGGCCATAGGGCTTGTTTCCTAATTGTGGTGGCCTGAGCACATTGAGGCCAGTGTGGAGTCCTGCTGGGAGCGGGGATGGCTCATGAGACAGGGAGTAAGGGGCAGAGCCCACCCAGGGGACAGAGAGAAGTGATCTGTCCCCAGCCCTTGAGGGAGGCACCTGCCTGTGAAACACAGGTAAAGCCACATGGAGCCCTGGGTGGTGGGAAGGGGAGCCTGCCTGTGACTGTACCAGCACCACCAGCAGCCACAGGATTGGGCTTTGAGCAACCTGGTCTAGTGGAAAGTGTCCCTGTCTGTAGCATAGGGTTAGAACTAGATGAGCTTTAAGGTCTCTTCCAACTCAAACCATTCTGTGACTAAAACCCAGGCCCAGACCATGCACTTGGACATCTGACTGACGAGTTTGCTCATGGGCATATAGCACAGCCCAAAAGCATCTGGCTGTGATCACTGAGCCCAAGGAGGTCTCATGTGCCCCCACAAGCCTAGGAACTGCACAGGAGAGGCAGTGAAGGAGCAAGCATCTTCATGGTCTGCAGTGTTACCTCATACAAAGAGCAGCTGCCAGGGCAGTGTGGCATTCACCCCACCCATTTCCCGAGGCCCTAGTGTTGCCCATCCCTTCCTCAGATCCCCATACCATTTCACAGCCCCTGGCCAGCTCAGACACCTGAAGTCCTGCCGCTGCCCGTGGCAATCTGCCACCGGCCCCCTGAAGAACTTGTCTTCATCTGCATGGCAGCACCTGCAAAGCAGAAAGCCTTACATGGGGCATGACACCCCCAGCAACACCCCTGGGAGCCTCTCAGGGAGTGCTCAGCAGCAGGCTGGGGCCATATAGCAGGGCTGGTGGCCCAGGGGACACACAGGATGGGCACTCACGTGAGTATGGGGACACATAGTGGCTGCCATACTTGGGGGTGCGGACCGTCTTCTCTGTGATGTGCCGGGTGTGAGCCTGCGGGTTCTTCATTGCTTCAAGGTGAGAAGCAGAGACACTGGTAGCACAGGGAGATGAGAGGTTGCTGACACTTCTGCCACGGAGTGGCACAGCACCATCCCAGGCGCTGACAGTGGGACATTCATGTGACTGCACAGCCTGGCCAGAGCTCATGCGATGTCCCAGGGCTGATCCCCTACATGGGAAGTCCTTGCCCATAGTGGCGGTCCTATTGGTACCCGGTGAGTTCAGCCTGCCCTTATAGATGACCCCATCGATGCCCAAAATATCCACTTCTCTCTAGAGGGAAGAGCAACTGATGAGTTTGGAGGTGCCCCGAGGTTGTGCCCAGCCTGCAGCACTCCCACTATGCCAGTACAGGTGGGCTCAGTGGGTTTCCAGAGCACAGGGACATGTGGATAAGGAGCTTACGTTATTGCAGATGAAGTCCTCTGGGTTTCCGCAGGGACAGACGGTGATGAGGGAGGTGGAGGTGGACAGTGGCCAGGCCGAACTTCCAGGGCCCTGCCTGGCCCTAGGCAGGAAGGGTAATGTAGGTGCTCCCTGCCCAGGGAGAGGAACCCCAAAGGGAGAAGGAGGAACACGGTGGTGCCTGGCAAGCCTCACCTCTCTGGCAGCTGCTGTGCCAGGCAGTTGGAGGCGCTGGCTGGCTGGGGCTGGAGGAGCTGGCCAGTCTTTCGGATGGTCACCAAGGGCCTGCAGGTGAGGATATGAAGGCCAAGTCAGGAAGTGGTCTCTAGTGGATGCACAAGTGGGGGTCTGTCCTGGGGGATGCACACTACTCACGATGCTGGGGCCATGGCCAGGGGTCTGTTGCAGGAGATGCACTTCGCTGGACCAGATTGCTGCCTGCAACACAGGTACAGCTGCTCAATGCTCTGCCAGCAACCCAGGGATGGCGTGAGATCCCATGGGTGGCCAGTACCCCATGGCCAGGGTGGGACACAGAGTGTCTGGATGGGACAGTAGCAGAGGATGGGACAGCATGGGAGGGGTTGAGGCACTGCAGGAGACAACAGAAGGGAACAGAAGGGAATGGGATGGAGTGGGATAGGAGGGGAAGCAGCAGCCCTCACCTCTTGAAGCCAGCAGCACGGCCAGCATTGCAGGATCCCTGGCAGAGGCACTGCTGGATGAGCCCCCTCACCTGCTCCAGCTGTGCCTGCAGGGGAGCCAGTGCCACATGGTCCAGCTGCAGGGAGAGCAGGGGAGCTTGTTAGGACACAAGACCCATTTCTAGGGATGTTGCTGCCCCTGAGGGACACTGGGGACACACTGAGACACAGGGTCAGCCATGGTGCAAGAATCATAATTCATTGGTGTTGGTAGATTGAGAACTCACCCTCCCTACACAGGGATGTGCTCCCTGGCCTGGTGCATCCCTCTATCCCTACCACCCTCTGGGTGACACTTCTACCTTGGAGTCCATCTTGTTAAGGAGCTTCTCTAGGGCATTCTGCATGTCCAGGTCCATCTGGGACATCCTCTGAAGCAGGTCCTGCATCATCTTACTCAGCTGGACCATGGCATGTTGCAGCTCCTCCTGGCTCGCTTTGGTCTTCAGTGCAGCCTTGTCTACTTTCTGAGGAGGGCATGGTGACAGCAATCCCCTGTGCACCCCCAGCCCTGCCACCATCCCTGCATGCCTTTGCTTACCCACAACACCCAAGCCCTGCTCCAGCAGCACCATGCTCATGGCTGGGTGATCCACCACCAACTGCCACACACTCCCAACCACCCACCAAGTGCTCACCTGAGTGTCCTTGGTGTCACCCCACAGCCGCTCCGCAGCTTCGTGCAGTCTCGTGCACTGCTTCTGCAGTTGTCTCACCTGGCCCAGCACTTCCCTGCCAAAATCCAGGCCCTGGGGAGGACAAATGTGGCCCTTGGTGAGAAACAGGGCGGATACAGGACCTGGGCTAGCTAGGGATGCTTATGGGTGGTCCCAGTGAGTGGCTAGTGAGGACATCCTGAGAGATGCCCCAGTGTGTCCCTGGCAAGCAGGGTGTGGGGCTGTAGCTCCCAGGTCCTCAGGCACTGTGTTCCCCTGACAGGCTGGGCAGCTGAGCACCTTGTCTCCTCCATCCTGCCAGCATTTTATCTCACTCGGCACCTTTTCCAGTCGGACAGCAATGTCCTCCAAGGTCATTGACTCTGCTGAAAACAGATACCAAAGCTTTGCTCCCAGCAGTGCTGGCTCCTAAAGGCCCCCAGCACACCACCATCTCAAACCTAAGGTTGTTTACTGGCTGTGGAGTTTCTCCAATACTGTTGCCAGGACCCACGTTCAGCCAGCACTAGGATGTCACGGGCTGGTTCCCACCACCCATGCCATTGTGGCTGGGAGTGAGGCAGAGGGACATGGGGGCTGCAGTGGTCTGGGGACCCAGATGGGATGGCTGAGCATGGTGCTGCCATCCACCAGTGCTGGCAAAGGTCTGGTGGCACAACCCAGAATGGTGGCCCAGCATGGTGGGGATGTCAGTGCACACCACGTTGCTGGAGCTGGCTCTCATGGTGACTGACGTGGGTTTCAACAGTCTCATGCTGCTCCAGCATCCAGCTGAGCCTGCACGAGGCTTCGTGGCCCAGCTCCTGTGAGGCTTCAGGACTGAGCTCCTGTCTGGAGGGCTTCTGAAATGAAACAGTTCCTGAAGTTTAGGGGAGAGAGAAGAGCCCCATGGCATTCCAGAGCCAAGGAGCACTGCCAGCCCCCAGGAAAGGAGCTTGGCACCCAGGAACCAGTACACACCTCACCAGTGGGCGTTCTGCGGAGAGAGCTCCAGCACAGTTCCTGACGCACCTCCACCTGTGAACAGGAGAGAAATCAGCCTTTTGTCCTGCTCTGGGAGGAGAGCACCTAGGCAGACCCTGGGATGGGGAGGCAGATTTCAAGCCCTGCAACCACCCCCAGTGCCATCCCAACTCCGGCCTTGCATGCCTCCCAGGGCCTCAATCTAGAGGGTAAAATCCTCCTGGCACTGAAGGAGGGACAAAAGCAGTGTTGGTGACCAGGATACCAGGGCACCCACAGATGGGTGTCTCTGCTCTGGTGCTCTGGTGGGAAGGTGACACAGACCCTACCAGAAGAACCTTTGTGGGGCCAGATGTTTGCCCAGGCAGGTTGCTGCAGCCAGGGCAGCTTTTGGGAGGCTTGAGGGTATTTTCCATAAGGATTTGTGAAAGCCCGGCCCTGGACAGCTTTGGGACAGTCCCAGGGTCTGGGTGCTGAGTCTCTGCACATAGTGCCACAGACACCTGTGCCCAGTCCCTCTGCCAGGGCTCCCACCACTCACCAGTTGGTCCAGGATGCTCTGCAGGATGTGGCTATACTCATCCTGCTGCACTGACCGCTCTTGCATCTCCTCCAGACCAGCCTGTTAACAGAGGCATCAGGGGGGTCAGCATCTCCAAGGGCTCAAAATGGTGAGGATTGGCATCAACAGGTACAGGCAGCGATTGGCAGTGCCCAGCCATGGCTTCAGGCAGTGTCTGTCTGAAACCCCTGGGCCCCAGGGCAGATCCCCCATCTCCCAGCTTGGCCTCAGGATGGGAGGGAGCTCAAGCTCTAGACCTCATCCCTGTCACCCCGTGCACCCTCTCCATGTGTGCAGGTGCCCAGGGAGCCCAACCCCTCTGCTGAGAGCTCTTCAGCAACTGTCCCAGCTCTGTGCATGCACCTTGTGGAAATTGTCCTTCAGGAGATGTAGCTCCCCCTCGAAGCCCTCGACGGTGGTTTTCAAAGAGCAGATGGTGGTGAGCATCTCCTGCAGCATGTCCATGACCTGGGAAACACAGGTTTAGTCAGTGACGCTGGGTCCCCACAGGCTCTAGGGGACATGGAACAATGGGAAGCTAAGCAGTGCACAGCGAAGACTGGGGCTTGGGGATGTTTTGGGCCAAACAGGGCTACCAGCATCAGCCACCTGTCCAGTCCATAGCCATGCCCATGGAGCTCCCCCGAACTGAAGTGAAAGATGTCCAAAGGGGACAGGTGCATCAGCGCCAGTGCCTCACCCTGGCAAAGTGCTGTCATCTTTTCCCTTTGCTCTGTGCTTGTGCTCTAAGCCAAGGCCACAGCGTATGAGTTGGGTTTGCTGTGGGCCAGCCCCCCCAAGCTGCCCGTGAAGACAACAGCAGAGCACAACTCATCCTTGCACTGAAGCACGTGGCACAAGCCAGGAAGATAGCATTGATGTTACGTGTTGTGTTCCCCACTCAGAGCCTAAACTTGAACAGCCAAATAGCTTGAACTTGTGCAGTGGCAATGTCTCCCATAGGATCCTGCCTTGGTATGCAAAAAGCCTGTCTGCAAGGCAGCACTGCTGTCACTTACAGCTCAGACACTTGCTGTGTAGAAGGGAAAGGAATGGAAGGGAAGGATAAAGGCAAGGCAATGAAAAGGCAAAGATTAAGGGAAAAGGAACAGGAGAAAGAGGAAAGGGGAAAGGGGAAAAGAGAAAGGGGAAGAGGAAAAAAAGGAAAGGGGAAAAGGAAAAAAGGGGAAATGGGAAAGGGGAAAGGGGAAAAGAGAAAGGGGAAGAGGAAAAAAGGAAAGGGGAAAAGGAATAAAGGGGAAAGGGGAAAGGGGAAAGGGAAAAGAAGAAAAGAGAAAAGAAAAGAGAAAAGAAAAGAAAAGAAAAGAAAAGAAAAGAAAAGAAAAGAAAAGAAAAGAAAAGAAAAGAAAAGAAAAGAAAAGAAAAGAAAAGAAAAGAAAAGAAAAGAAAAGAAAAAAAAGAAAAGAAAAGGGAAGGAAAGGGAAGGAAAAGGGAAAGGGAAAAAAGGAAAAAGGAAAAGCTGAAAAGGGAAAGGGTAAAGGGAAAAGGGGAAAAGGAAAAAGGGAAGGAAAATGGAAAGGGAAAAAAGGAAAAAGGAAAAGCTGAAAAGGGAAAGGGTAAAGGGAAAAGGGGAAAAGGAAAAAGGGAGGGAAAAGGAAAGAGGAAAGGGAAAAGGAAAGGGAAAAGGAAAGAACAGCCTAGGGTGACCCCAGCCCCCCCAGCACAGTTGCCAGGGCAGGATGGGACCCAACAGACTTAAATCTCAGAGCAAGTACTGCTGGAGCTCCAGGGGCAGGTGAGGAGTGACCAAAACCACCTTTGGCCAGTGACTGTGTTAAAACACTGCTCTTTAGTTAGTCCCCATAGTGAACCTGGGGCCACTGGAGCATGCTTTTCCAGGCTCTCTGATCCTGGCCAGCAGGTTTTCATGACATGGACATGTTACAGTGTAGGGCAGGACACTGTGTGGGGCAGGATGCCACCCAGAGCAGTGTATCCGGTAGGGCAGTACAAGGCAAAGTCAGGACATGACATAGGGCAGGGTGCTTGTGTAGGACAGGACACTGCGCAAGGCAGGACAGCGTGGGGCAGGACGCCACGCTGAGCAGGACCACCGGGCACATTGTGCTGTGACACTGTAGGGCACAACCAGCAAGACATCAGCAGCAAAGTGTCAATGTGACTGGTGCCCTGCCGAGGCGGAGCACCATCCTGAGGGCAGCTTCTCACCTTCGTTATCCGCTCCTCAGTCACTTCTATTCTCCTCTTCAGCTGTGCCATTTGCTGCTCTGCGGTGCCCAGGGTCCCGCCAGGGTGGCTCAGGGGCGGCTGATAGCGACCCCCCTCATCCTCCCCACCCTCCAGTAGCTGGACATGCTCCGGGGGCCCGGGCAGGAGGACACAGAGCCTGCCAACCTGAGGGCTGCCGCCGCTGGCCACGCTGGAGGCCACGTCCGCTAGTGTGATGGTAAGACTCATGCTGCCTTCGGTCGCCCGAGGGACGCCTCGGGCCGTGGTCACTGGTGGGAGCCTGGGTGTGAGGTCACAGGGGGCGTTACCTGGCAGTGGCCCCTGCATTCTGTTCCCCTCCTGGGCCAGCCTGGCGGGGGGGGGGGAGAACGGCGGGACTGGGACCGGGACCGGGACCGGGACCGGGACCGGGACCAGGCCCTGTCCCGGTGCGGCCTGGGGCGGGGAGCAGGCCTTGGCCCAGTGCGGCCTGGCGCGGAGGAGCAGGCCGCGCTCCGGTGGGAAGCTGTGGGCTGCAGATCAGGCTGCGAGCGGCCCCGCGTGAGAAGCAAGCCCCAGCCCTTGACGGGTTCAGCACGGCCCTGACCCGCCCCGCCGCGGCACCGCCCGCTGCCCTCCTCGCCCCGCCCCAGAGCCGGTGGGTGCCGGAGCAGCAGCCGGGAGGCGGCAGCCGGTAGGTGCGTCCCCGCCAGGCCGCGGTGGGGGTCAGGCCCCTGGGAGCGGTGGGGCCGGGCAAGGGAGGCTGTGGGCTCCGTGCCCCCAGGTCCTGGCAGGCCGCGGCAGCCTTGTGACAGCGGAGCCGGCTGGAGCGTTGGGGACACTGGGTACGGAGGGGACACACGCAGGGGCCCTGCGCCGTCCACCGCTGATACTGAGAGAGGGATGCCCAGTTAACGCGCTGAGGAGGAACCGCGCGGCTCCAGGCAGGGAAGGTCTCTATGCTCTGTGTGCCTGCAGCGCTTGCTGCGGAGGAGAGGTAAGGGCCAGGGAGAGGAGGAGGCAGCCCCTGGACTTGGACTGGGCTTTGCAGCTGTCCGCAGCGTGCAACCAAACCCAGAGCTTCAGTTTGTACCCTCAGCAGTGCGGGAAGGGTTGGGACGGGAGGATCGGGTGTGTTGGAGGGCTGGAGCAGCGGGCGCGGGGTGAAATTCAATCGGATGGAAAGTGAGGTCGTGTACTTGGCCCAAGGCTTTTGGCTGTAAGGAGAGCGCTCCAGCCCGGCCGCGGCCGTGCCAGCTTGCGGAGAGGACGGCCGGGAGCTGCCTGCAGGGCACTGCTGTGAGAGGAGCAAATACGACCCGTTACCCTGACAGATCCCGGCAGGAGGGAGCCAGGCCTAGGTACAAGTGCGTGTGTTTCCAGTCATCCCTGCTGGGGAGAGATGAGCGTGGGCTGGAACTGCCCGTTAAGTGGTCAGGAACCATGAGCCCGTTTTAGAGGAGGTGGAAGAAGCTTGGGTGTGTTGACAAGCAGGAAGAGAAATTATGATGATGGGGATGGTATTGTCCATCAGTACACTGGCAGTGTGAACCCCGTGAAAGGACGAGAGCTCATTCAGCTAATGGGTACTGCAGCACAGCAAACACCAATGAATAAATGTTAGTGAGAGCCTGGGAGGTCTTTAACCCTTCGAGGGCTGACACCTAGGTTCTGCCTCCCCAGGGGACTGGAGAGGCAAAAGCGTAGGAGCTGTTAAGGCAACACTGTTAATTTATGAAGAGTAGTGTTTTGTGACTGCTGCTAAATGGAGGGATGGGGTTTGGGACCCCAGGAAGAGCTCCAGTTCTGTGCAGGGGAGCAGGAAACAGGCGGGCTGGGATGGACACAGCCATGCCAGCATCCTCTGGATCATATACAGGAGTTATGCTCAAGGTTAATTTCTCCAAGTCACTGCAAGCCTAAGTGGGTGCCCCTTGGTCCGAGGTGTCACTGGAAAAGCTGCTCGGAGATGTGCTTGCACTAGTGAGAACTGGTGAGGGGACCGGCAGTTGTCACGTTCCTGGCTGAGCCTGAAACATCAGGTGGTTGAGTAGGTCAGGCACAATGATTTTAAGCAGAGCTGTTTTAAATAGTAATTATAGGGGGTTCGGGTTGAATGTAAAACTAGTTGAGAAACGTTTTGTGAATATGCAACATAGCCTCCTGTTTGTTCCCTTTCAAACTGTGCTTGAAATGGGGTTTTCCTTTCTGCTTTCCAGTGTGTGTTTGGAATAGGCAATAGGGGAAACTAGAATGAGTCTTATGTAACGTAGTATATAACCATAGTATGTCATTCATTCATTTTTAGGAACTAAATGAGCTTGGGTCAGTGTGGAAAGCACAGGCTAAAAACTTCCCTTTCCCAAAGTTTTCTCTGTCTAAATGTTGTAGCAATGTCCGTGTGCCCCAGGAAATCCCTGGGAGCATTTAGTGATGTACCTGTGCTGTTCTCTTTAGGCATTACGTAAGGAAGGAATTCTTGCTTAGGGCTAGGGAAGTGAGGACTTTAGGAACTGACGTGAGGCTGTCTAGTGGCGTGGCTTGGGCACAGATGGGGGATGAAGCTGTAGCAAGGGCAGGGTGATGGAGCAATGTCCCCAGATGTCGTGAGTGATGCCATGTGGAGCAAACGTGCTTAGTCCTACCCAGCTGCTGTGGTATGGGTGCTGTGTCTGCTCAGGGAGGTGATGGGAGAGGGGATGTGTGTGTTTGTATGCTGAGTACCAAAAGATCTTGCAATGGGTATGACTGGGACAATTAACAGACAGGGAGCTTCTCTTTCAGAACCTGAGCCCTTCCTAAGCAGATGGATGACCATGCTGAGTTTCTTGTGTTCCCTCTACAGGTCCTGCACCTGAAATTCACATCCTCATGTTTTTGTTCTGGTTGGAGCTGCTGTTATGAGAGAAGGGAGGGTGTCTCTGTCAGTGCCTTGTTTTGGTTTAAGAGCATGTTTTTGAAGCTCACTTCCTTATCAGCTGTGCTTTCTGTGCGTGGGAAATCATGCAGTGATGCAAAGCGCAGCCACTGCTTTCCTTCTGGGAGAAGCGCAGCTAATGCACTCGTGTAGCTTAAGGGCATTCAGCCAGGGGCCAGGCTGCCCACAACTCCCACAGTGTTAGTGTTTCAGGGAGTTTTGGGTCCTTGGCACATTGGACACCAAGTGACCAACATCACTTGGTCCATTGTCATCTGCTGAAGTGTTCCTTTTGCCAGTGTTACTCACTAACATATTGAGAGAAAGGATGAAACCAACTTTATTATGTAAAATATTACCGTTTTTTCCCATTCAGATGTGAATTTACCAGATAAATACTCGTATTTAAAGCATGTGGTGATGCAAAGATCTTCCGGTATGAGGGTGAGTGGTTTTGGAAGGAGATGCACAGACTTGTAGTACCTGCTATTATCCAAGGCTAATTTTCTCCTTTTGGGTAAAGAGAAGTATAAAATTAGGTGTTCTATATCTGTTTGTGGCACCGTTGTAGAGTCACACTTTTGCTTTCTTACAATTACTTTAATCATGACAGCATATCCTAAACTGAAAAAAGCTATTTTTTTTCAACTCTTTTTAATAGCACTCTTTGCTAGGGTGTGCACTGGGGCTGTGCATCTTCTTTGCCACTATTACCACGGCTCTGCACATGTGGTAATTTTCCAGTGTGCAGGCTCACATTTACCCAGCTTTGCACTAAACCAAGGAAGAGATTGGTGGCTGCAAGGTTAAACAAGGGGGCAGTGGTATTTGCATAATATGGAGGTTAAAATAGTAACAAAGGCAGAATATACCTTTAAGTTTCTAGGTAGATATGCTGGCTTCTTGTTAAACTGTGATGAGAAGGTGGTGTTCTCCCAGACTGATACAGGCAAAGCTGCTGAAAACCGGGAGGACAGGAGAGTTGGAAAACAACAAATAGATACTGATATGCCTCATGGCTCTTAGCAGCAGTCAGTGGTGTTCTAAAAGGAAAGATTCTAACTGTACAGTACTCTTCCCTTCTCCCCGATGCAGTCAAAGTCATGGTTTGCAGTGGCAACTTCAGTTGTTCTGCAAATTGTTGGAGGCTTTTGGCTGGATTTTCTTCCAGGACCTGATTCTGCAACTGTTACGCTGGCAAAGTACTGTAGCCTGAAGCCGACTCTCCTGAAGATTTAGAGCAAGGCATCTGAGCGCACACATTTGTGAACACAGATGTGTATGTACCTTCTTTTTCCTTCAAAAAAACACATGATGAGCAACTTCTGCCTTGGATGTGATACTCGCCTTGCTATTTTCCTGTTGTTCCAAATCATCACTCGGCATTCATCCTGCAAGTGGAGAGAAGTAGTGCAATTTTCATAAGCAGTGTCAGATCTTTACAGCCTCTGCAAAGGACAAATCTCCTCCTCTGATCAAAGGGAATACAACTAGCATAGGTGTCGTAGGAAATCACAATCTATTTCCTCAGCAGTATAATGTTTCTGAAGCGGGGGTGGGGGTGGGGGTGCAGGTGTTCTTTCTGGCATGAAACACTCAGGGAAACTCTTGGTGGCTGTTACAGTTTTGCTTTGGGCTTGTTTATTCAGAGGTGCTTCATGGCTGTGGCCTAAAATTTGTTGTAGTGGAAAGGGCTGTTTGAGAGGCCTGTGCTGGTCCCAGATCTAGGTAAAGAATGGAGGTAGGAAGGAAACTGCTTCATGCCTTGCATCCACTGTATGAAGCCACATATTAGTGCAGTTATCTTTAATCTGAACTCTCTTAGCAGGCCTGAATTTAGCAAAAGAAAATACAAGAAATAACCCCCAAAGATGGCGACGTAATTAGCGTCTTAGGAATTAAGAAGAACAGCTGCTGGCTCTTTGTGTGTGTGTTTGACTTCACATGATGAAACCCAAGAGGATCAGAGAATGAAGGGAGCTGGGGCTTTCCCTGCAACTTAAGTCATGTATTTCTCTGTTATCTGTTGTGATTAGTAAAGTAATTCTGCATTAGTAATAGTTATGTTTCCTTTGTCTTCTTTATACATAAGAAAATGGAATAATACCCAGTTCTCTTATGGATTAGGAGAATTTAAGGTAAAGCATTTGTGCTGAGATGGTGTTCCTTCTGCCCTGAACCGGTGTGCAGGTACATTCCCTATGGTGTATGTCCCCAACCCTTTGATACCCAGTCTCTGCATTTAGAAAGAAAATCTTCCCTACCTTGCCCTAACAGGCTGATTACCTATGAACAGTTTTGGAAGATGTGCTTTTGGAAGGAGCATCCTAGCTTTTAAGTTTCCACTGTTTCATCTTGCATCCCATCTTACAATCACAAATTCCATCTGTCACATCTTACCGTGATGTGTACATCCCGTGTACATCCCATGCACATCCCATGCTCTAGCCATATTTCATCTTTTTTTATCCCCTTGCATTGCGTGGTCATAGAGAGAAGTAATTTTACTTGCAGTTTGAGCCGCGAGAGCCTGTTTGCTTTGGGATGGTTTCCCTCAGCTCCATTTTGGCAGCTAGTGCAAAGGCTGGGTCTATGTGTGACGGCATTGCAGTTATCCCAGCAAGTCCCAGAGCTGAAGTTAGGTCTGTTGGAGCTGCCTTCTCAGCAGGACGCATTCCCCTGTCCTGCCTGGAATGGACAGTGGGAAACGTGGGGACCTGTGCAGTTGGCAGGGAGAGGCTCTCTGACCACTGCAGAGGGTAAGTCAGGCTCTCTGAGCTTCCCCCCTGGTTTATACTGCCCAAAAATACAGCCCACTCCCTAAAAGGACTTTGCAGATGTAAAAAGGGAAAGCAGAGAGGCTTGCTGTTTTGCTATTGGGCTACATGTGTAGACATAGTGCACTTCCTGCCTTGCTCCAGATCTCAGCCACTATTGTTTTGTGAGCACTGACATCCCACAATGGTATCTGGTGAAAGTATCTTTACAGAGGAAGCCCTGACTTACATCATTTGGCAATTGAATCTTTTATTGAGACAAATCATGGTGGATGAGGCGCAATCACAAGTGGGCACAGGTAATCTGCCAGAGTCTGGGTATGGCGGGCATGGTCAGCCTGCTCCCTGCAGGGATGGACTCCAAGGGTCTTCCTGCTTCTTACCTTGGCATATTTAATCTGACAGTATTTCACAGTGCAAGATAAAATGAATCGAAAGGGGTTTTTTTCAAACATGTTTTGCAGCACAGTTATTTGGTTGAAAAAGTACATTTTGTAAGGAGTCGCTGAGGAATTGTATTAAAAATAAGCCCTCATTGCTCAGAAATCCCTTGTGCTTCCTCCCACGGCTGGAAAGAAGGTGTAATCTTTCAGATTATGGGTGAGTGAGTAAGATTATTATCCCAGCAAGAATTGTTGTAAAACTGATTTCATTTAGGTCACAGAACACAGATTGTGACATAGGGAGCAAAACTTAACCATAGCCTGGGTTTACTGGGGGTGAGACAGGCAGTGCTGAGGCTGGCTGCGAGGTGGGAGTGCTTGTGTTCTCCTCAGCTGTTGCAGGAAACCCGTGCAAGTTGTGCATTACCTTGTGCACTTCCAGTGTGGGTAAGGGCAACAGCTCCTCACCCTCTGCTAGTAGCATCCTTGAAATGAACTGCACTTTCCCTTGTAGAAAGCATTTGCCAAGCCTGGAAGTCTTTGTGATATTGGGATGCTAATGTTGTAGAGGAACAAATAAAGGCAAAGATCAGGGCATAGGTGGGGAGCAGTTTACGTCCTGGCTGGGAAGCACCGCCAATTTAGCCTGATTCAACCGGGGCTACATTTGCCTCCCAGGAGCAGAGGGAGGGACAGCTGCTTTCTTTTTATGGCTGTACCATGTGTGTGCAGAGCTCTTAAAAATAAAGACTGGCTAGTATGTTCTGGGTTGACTTGCTCCTATCTCCAGGATGCGGAACAGCTGCTGTCCGTGCTTTCTCTCCATCTCTTTTGGGTTGTTTTGTTGTGTTGGTTTTTTTTTTTCAGATGGCCATGACTCAGCCCTTCCCTGCTGCTCTCTGAGTTTCCTGGTTTCTGAATAGGCTATTCTTGGGAAAGCAGTTCCTGACAGATAGGAACAAGGGGAGTGTTGTGTTGTTTTGCTTTTTTTCCTCCTCTGGCCTGTCTTAATGCTCTCCTTCCCTCTGATTTTTAACTTGTTCCCAGATTACTGAATCATCCTAAATTGTTGGATGCCATCTGGGGTGTTCTTGCCCTTGTACCAAAGGAGCTCTCTCAGGCATGATCCAGGCTGCAGTCCTTGCGCAGCACCAGCTTTGCTTTTACAGCACTCCCATGAGTGTAGAGTTAGACTGCTATGGCTGTGTCTATTGTAAAGCTTAAAACCTCCTTGTTTTAGCCCCTCTAACTCGAGGGGGCTGTGCTTGACTCTCTAGTGATCTACTTTGCAAAGTGTAGGTCCAGGTGAGGACCACTTCTTCATGCTATGTCCACATAACACAGGTGATTCTCATTGAGGAGCTAATAGACAGAGCACTCCGGTTCAAATGGCTAAGTGTGACTTTGGATGCTGCCTCTGCTTACTTTCACAGGTGAGGGGAAAGTACAAACTAGAATTTAAAATAATAATTAAAAAAGCTTTCCAATTGCTTCATTGGTTATTGCCCCCATGGATGGCAGAGGCTGGAAACCTGAAGGGTACTCTATATGAAATGCTTCATGATGCCGTTACACAGCTTCATAGCACAGAGAACTTTGTAATTTCTTCTGGAGTTTATTCCTCTGTAGGGTGAGCTGGGAAAGGTCAGCTTCCAGTGGCAGGTAGTACACCCTGAACCAGGCGTGCTGGCCACCACTCCTGCTAGGCAGATGCCAGGTTAGAAGCGAATGTTGTGTCTAATACTAAACAAGGGGTTTAGTTGTATTAAGAGCACAGCTCTTTCTGTCAAGACAGAGTTGTATGCAAGGGGGAGGTACCCTGAGCTGTTGTATACTTTACCTTGAAAATTCAGTTGGCTTTTTAAAAGGACCAGAGGCACTGTTACGTGTTCTCAAAGTCTGGTTACCAAGAGAAGTTTCTCAGCCAGAAGTACCAGAGGACTCAAAACACAAGGGTGGTGTTCTTCTTTAGCATCCCTCCACATTTTTGGATACGCTTTATTGTTGTTAAGCCAACCAAGATAAAAGCTTTTCTGTGTGAGGAAGCCTTGAGAACATTCACTGCCGGATTATATTGGTCTTTCTGAGAATAAATTAGTGGCTGTGATGTAGGCAGCCCCGCTCACTGCAGCTGTAAAATCCACGCATGCTGGTGCCCCCCAGAAGGTAACATAAATGGGAAGTGTGATAGCTGTGTTTGGGGTAGCACTGTTAACTTGAGATTAGATTTCTGGCTGCTGATGAATTAAAAGCAGCCTGTTGACTTTTATTGATTATGTCTCCAAATAAGAAGCAGGCCACCCTTTTAAGAGAGGGAAAGGAGCCCCTGGGATTCAGAGCAGCTTAATTTTGGGAGATAATAGTGGACTAAAGCTGTATCCCTGCTGTAGTGTTTCTTCAACCTGGGATGCTCTTTGAGGTCCTCGGGGGTCCCAGTCACCCAACACCCAATAGGGGAGCATTGGAGCCTTGTGTTGGAGGGGATGACAAAGCCTGGAACACAGAATGAAGGCAGGCAGTCATGGTGGGACTTCCATTCTGCCACTGACTCCTTTGGGCTTGAGTTTTTAACTATCCACTGGATAAACACCTTCTGCTAGTGTGTATGTGCTGCCCTTTTCTTGAAGTTGTGTTCAGTTTGTCTTCTAATTAACTTAATGCCTTTATTCTGCTTTATGGTATAGAAGGAAGTGCTCGCAGGAGGCGTGGGTATGTGCTGAAGTCTCAGCTTGCCCTTCCCACTTGCTCTATTGTGACCATTCAGCTCCTCCAGAATCTTAATGTAGTCTTTGAGGAAGAGAGTGAAGCTGGGACTCAAGACTACTTCCGTTGCTGTTAAATATCTACTCTTCCCGTGGGTTTGTTGTAGGTCTTCCACAGAGACGTCCTCTGGAGCATATTGGTGTTTGGAGAATGGAGGTTCCCCAAAAGTTTGTGTCTTCAAGCTACACGTGCTGCTATTTTAGTACTTTTAGTACTAAAATACTAATAGTACTATTTAGTACTGAAGTACTTAAATAATAATAGTACTATTTTAGTGCTGTTGTTTTAGCCTTTCAGACTCCCCTGTGGGTGCCACAATTCAGGATGCATTAGCACAGTGGGAGCTCAGGTCTCAGCTGGCTGCTGGGCTATTCTGATGAGAGAGCGAACAGTTCTCAGCTTGGTGTTGCAGCTGTGGGAGCTGCTGGGTCTTCATCAGGCTCTGGAGAGGATTTCAGTCCTGAGTCCTCCAGAGAGCCGAGCTGTTTACCAGCCCTGAGGTAACTTGGTATTATGTGCTTGAATTTTCAGCAGGCTCATTCCCCAGCTGTGAGAGCAGTGACCCAGCCCCAGGACTGGTCACTCAGGACCAGTCAGCCTCAGGACCCTCTGATCAGCAATGCTTTTAGCGTCACAGTAAAGCAGTGGGGTGTTGCCTTGATAGGCAGAGAAAATCTTAGAACAGGGACTTGAGGAGGTGTATTGCTGTGTATTAGGAATGCCTTGAATCCAGCTGCTGTGTCTAGATTTTCAGCAAGAAGTCTTCTGCTTGCTGTGTCCATGGTTCCAGAATTGGTGCAGAATCTGGGTGATGTCCCACATGTGCCAAAACTAGGCTGGTGCCTGGAGCTGTGCCCGAGAGGTAAAAGGACATCATCTCTCTTCCTTCACTCTTGTTTTCACAGGGCGTACAGCTCTGTGGGCCTGACTGCAGATCTTCCTGAACTGGGATGGCTCATTTGTGTCTTGGACAGTGTTCCTGTCAGTTCTGCTTACGTTTAAGTGAGCCAGGCCGGTGATGTCACTTTGCATGCCTGCACTGTCTCCCTTGGTAGGACTGATGTGCGTTGCCTCCCAGTAAGCAGTGTTGGCAAATAAGGCTCATGGGGAAGCAGCTTTTGGCAGGATCCAAGGGACAGAGATGTAGCAGCTCGTTACGTGGCTTTGTTCAGCAGACAGCAGCAGTTTTGGGGAAGGGGTTATGAAGGAGTTGGCAGAAAATGGGTACTGCTTACTGAAACCAGAGTCATGAAATGCTTTGGAGTAAAAATTACTTCCTTGGACTGGGAAGTCAGCACAGACTAGGCACGTCTGGCTGGAGCCGGAGGGAGAAATGGGACAGGCAGGAGCTGCGTGTGACTCAGGGTGCGTCCCAGGGCTCCCTCAGAGTCCCTGTGCTGCTGTTGGACATGACCCAGTGATGGACACAGTCAGTGGCTGTTGATTAACCCAGGGGATTTCCCCTCTGTAGCTGGGACATGGTCATCTGTCTCTGAGCATGCCGGATGAGCTGAGTCTGGGAGCAGGGAGTGCAGGTGCCCTCCTCCTGTCAAACTGCCATGGGACGAGTGAGCCCCACGCTAGCAGGGCCCTGGGCCACCCTAAAAGAGAGGTCCTGGCCTGGAAATGGGAAGGTCTGGTCATGCCATGGGAGGAACAAGGGGAGTGCGATAACATGAGTGGTCTCAGCACAGAGGAGTTCCTCCAGTGTGTGTCTCTGGACGTGCATGGCTCCTGTTCGTTGACAGTAGGACTCAGAGATCTCAGACCTTACACACACACTCCTGCTTAATCCCACACTATGCTTCTTCACAAAGAGTGAGCCATGGCCTTAACTGAAATTGAGTGATAGAGAGCCCTTGTCATTGGTCCTCAGGAAAAAAATCCCAATGCTACACTACCGGTAAAATCTAACTGTCAGCAGCTTCCCTGGCACCAAGGTAGGGGTATCTGTGAGGGTAGAAAATGCTAATGTTGGATTCTATGTCTGAGACTGGAGCTGGTCCTATAGCAAGCTGGTGCTATGGCTCAGATAAGAGAACATCAGTACTGTGTTTTGTACATCTCTTGGAAGGAAAATGGATCTGGTATCACCACCAGTGTATTAAAAATTATTTCATTGAGTTGCAGAATCTGCAAGGGAATTCTGAATAGGCTCTTGGGCTCTGATTAGTTCTGACACTGACATGCGGCTCCACAAAAGTGCTGATCCTCTATGAGTCTAATTTCTGCCTCCCTTGGAGCTTACTGCATTATTTAATGGAAGTCACACATCTACTCAATTTGATTCAGCAATGATATATCTATATTGTTTGACTTTCTCTCAAAAATTCTATAGAATGACAGAGTAATGAAAAATATGGGTGCATAAAGGAATAAAATATTTTTAGCATAGTTTTGGGAAGGATCTCTGTCAAATCCTGAGCTGTGCTACGGGCGGTAGTGGGTAATCATCCTATATTCATCTTTTCTGTGTGAGAGCTGGAGGTGCCATTGAAATGGGCAGGCAGCAGACTGACAGCAGGAGGCACTTTTGTGCGCAGGTAACTGAGGAGCAGAGCTTGCCGCTACCGTCAGTGGCAGAGCTCAGCGAGCCAGTGGGTTATAAAGGAACTGGAGTGGTCCATGGAGAAACTCCAGGCTGCCTCTGTAAAACCTAACTGTCGGGAGTGGGAGGAACTGACGGGGGAGTCATTCTGCCCATGCTTGCTTCTTAACTTGTGCTTCAATGTCTGTTAAGGGGCGTCATCAGAGGTGAGCTACAGAGCACTGACTAACTTCAATGTAAGGAACTGCGGAGCTTCTGCTCAGTCTCCTCTGGGACTTCTGCTTGCTGTTAAGTTTCTTGAGCTGTAGTTTTTGTGTTCGTTTAAATGAACAACTAGTCCTGTGGCACAGTTAAGTTTGGTGTTATGTTTAAAACACTGGTATTGGAGTAGAGCTTGGTTTTAGTGGCTCTAGGTTATTGCAGGTTATGTTATTAACATTATTAACTAGATATCAAATGGATGATGTAATGCAGTACTTATCCTCTCAGGGGGAATTTTAAGTAGATTCACAGGACTGCAGGCAACAGCTGCTGGTATTGCTGGGTGCTTTCCCATGCACGTTATCA
This sequence comes from Amazona ochrocephala, assembly GCA_039720435.1. Taxonomy (NCBI): domain Eukaryota; kingdom Metazoa; phylum Chordata; class Aves; order Psittaciformes; family Psittacidae; genus Amazona; species Amazona ochrocephala. The sequence continues at coordinate 18,033,542 of CM077886.1, read as the reverse complement.
AGTGTTAGCTTCATAACTTCAGTGAATGTCTCACAGAAAAGCTCTCTGGCTCCCCAGGGATTTGGCTTGTGGCACCCTCCTTTTGTCGTCTTAGTCTCCCTGGAGCAGACTGCTGAGGTGCAGAGGATCTCAGGTTTGTCTTTAATGTTACTTTTAAATCCCATCTTGGCATCTATGAGAACACCTAGCATATTGCAGTCTGCCTTGAGGCCAGCTGCTAAGGTCTGAAACGTAGCACCTCTTGCAAGGCAGCCTGTGTTTGCTGCATGTGCACAAAGCTGTCTTTTAGCTGCCCTGTGGTGGTCCAGAGTGCTCTGTGCATGCCTGAACCTTCCCTGATGCCCCTAAATGTGTAAGGGTTGGGGTTCAGTCTTGAAGTGTAACAGAATCATAGAATAGTTAGGGTTGGAAAGGACCTCAAGATCATCGAGTTCCAACCCCCCTGCCATGGGGAGGGATACCTTCTGCTAAACCGTGTTACCCAAGGCTCTGTCCAACCTGGCCTTGAACACTGCCAGAGGTGGAGCATTCACAACCTCCCTGGGCAACCCATTCCAGGTCCTCACCACCCTTACAGTAAAGAATTTTTTCCTTATATCCAATCTAAACTTCCCCTGTTTAAGTTTGAACCTGGTACCCCTTGTCCTCTCACCATAGTCCCTAATGAAGAGTCCCTTCCCAGCATCCCTGTAGGCCCCCTTCAGATACTGGAAGGCTGCTATGAGGTCTCCACGCAGCCTTCTCTTCCACAGGCTAAAGTGTAGGGTAATGGCCTCTCCTCAATGCAGACGCATGATGCTTCCCCTAATGGTGTGCTGTGGTTTGGGAGCCCAGAACAGAGAGCAAAGAGCTACCCCAGTTCTTTCATTTCTGCTGTTTTTTCTTTAAATGTTCAGGTTAACCGGGTTCTGTCAGTGTTGTTTCTGCAGCCCGGGTGAGGAGAGCCAGCAAGCACTTGGTCAGCCCATCTGGAGGCAAATGGCCCTGGAGGGAATCCCAGAGGCAGCAGGAGGTCCTGAAGCAGCAGCTCCTGCACATAACCCTTTGTGGGTGTTGCAGATAAACCATCCTTGTCTTAAGCAGGGGGATTTTGTGTATGGTTTTCCTGACATCCATACAGAGTTCCTGTGCAAAGCAGTAATTTGAATCTTTGGCTGAGGACAGCTGAGCCTGGGCTGTCATGGAGATTATCTGATTGTGCCTTGGATTTAATGCCTGGAGAAATCTTGCTTTGGACACAGCACCTGGCTTCCAGGGAGGATCCTGCTTGTAGCTGATTAACCTGCTGGGTGACAGTGGCACACAGAAGGTTAAACAACGTATCTGAGGTCCCAAGGTAAAGGAGTGCAGCGGAGATGCTCCTCCAGAGATTCACGTGCTGTAGCAGGGAGCTTTGGTCAGCTGATGTAGCTGAACACTGAATAACCTTCTCCTCGAGCAGTCCTTTGTGTTAAAGGACTCCTCCTGCCCTGCTTTGCCAGCAGAGCTGTCCATCAAAGCAAAGGAAGAGCCTGACCCTCCGGGAAGTAGCTGGTTTCTGCAGCTGAAATCTGAGTGCAGAAGTGTGGGAGCAATGTGCTGTTCTGCAGCAGCCTGGCTGCTGCTGCACAGTAAGTTTGAGCTCCCTGCAGCGCTGCTGGAGGCGCGAGGCTTCTGCTTCGGGAGGTGCATCTTAGAAAAAGAACAGACCTTCCCGTTAGTCCTTAATTTGGGCTTCCCTCTGCGCCTTGCGCCAGTGTGTTGTAGGCATGCGCCCTCTTGCTGTCTTGCCCAGGATCAGGATGATGAGTTGGGTTAACAGCGGGGTAAAGGAGGGGTACTGATGCCTGATCAAGGGTTGCCAGAGCATCCTCTCTGTAAAAGAGGCTGCGGCACTGTCTGCTGTTTATTGCTTCCCTCCTGGCTCTGGGGAGGAGGTGTTCGGGCTGGAGGCAGTAAATGCGCATGGGAAGAGGCAAGGCCGAGGGGGAAGTTTGGCTCGCTTGTGGGGAAAACGTCTCTTTTTTTTCCTTTGTTCCATATAAACCCAGCCAGAAGTAACCACTGACACTGCTTTTTCAGCAGGGATTTTTGCTGTCTTTCCATTCCAGGTAAGAGCTCTGTGCTGTGGATGGTGTGTGGTGCTCTCGGGAGCAGTAGGAGTTGGGCCACATCCCCACAAGCTGTGTGGGAGCTTGCAGTGGGCCTGTGCATGGGGAGGGCAGCACTCGTGGCCTGGGCTGTGGCACAGGGGTAATGCAGAGAACATGCTGCAGAGTCCACCCAGGCTGGGCTTTGAAGATGCAGCTCAGAAATCGCTTGTGGAGGAGGGCATTGCCATGGTCAGGGGATGGCTCTGACCACCTCTCATGTAGCCCTGCTCTGTTCAGTCTGTTCCTGCTACCCCTAAAAGCCCTGTAAAGGATAACAGGCTGATGTTTTGCCAGTACCTGGCCTGCATTTTGTGTTCATACTCAGCGTATTTGTCTGTCTTCCTAGTCTTGATATTTTGCTCTTTGTGGACCAGGTAGAGGCCTGTGGCACACAGATGGCTTTCTTGAGGCCAGGAAAACTGGAGTGGTAGTGCCTACAATGCTGTCCCTTGTTCAAAAGGAAGAAGGCTGGCCTCAGTGAGGGGGCCCAGCTTTTTCAGAACTCTTGACTTTGCGTTTAAAGCCTGGAAGCTGAAATTTGTGTCTTTTCGATGTACAACAAAGCTGTTGTCTGGGAAGCTAGGGACCAGGTTAGGAAAGCTAAGGCCCACTTAGAATTAAACTTGGCTAGGGATGTTAAGGATAACAGGAAGGGATTTTATAGGTACATTGCGAATAAAAGACAGGTTAGGGACACCGTGGGCCCTCTCCAGAAGCTATAAGGAGAACTGGCTACCCTGGATTTGGAGAAGGCTGAGGTTCTTAATGACTTCTTTGCCTCAGTCTTTACCGGCAAATGCTCTGACCACACCACCCAAGTCTTGGAAGGCAGACGCGGGGACGGTGAGGGTGGGGACCCTGGGCCCACTGTGGGGGAGGATCTTGTTCGGGACCACCTTAGGAACCTGAATGTATACAAGTCCATGGGACCGGATGAAATCCATCCACGGGTCCTGAAGGAGCTGGCCTAAGCCACTGTCCATCATATTTGAAAAATCATGGCAGTCAGGTGAAGTTCCTGATGACTGGAAAAAGGGTAATATAACCCACATTTTTAAGAAGGGGAAAATGGATGACCCAGGGAATTACAGACCAGTCAGTCTCACCTCTGTGCCTGGCAAAATCTTGGAGCGGATTCTCCTGGAAGGCATGCTGAGGCACATGAAAACCAACAAGGTGCTTGGTGACAGCCAGCATGGCTTCAGTAAGGGGAAATCCTGCCTGACCAATCTGGTGACCTTCTATGAAGGGGCTACGGAACTGATGGACAGGGGCAGAGCAGTTGATGTCATCTACCTGGACTTGTGTAAAGCCTTTGACACTGTCTCACATGACATCCTTCTCTCTAAGTTGGAGAGACATCAATTTGATAGGTGGACCACTCGGTGGATAAAGAACTGGCTGGATGGCCGCACGCAAAGAGTAGTGCTCAGTGGCTCAGTGTCCATCTGGAGACCAGTAACGAGTGGTGTCCCCCAGGGATCGGTGTTGGGACCGGTCTTGTTCAACATCTTTGTGGGTGACATGGACAGTGGGATTGAGGGTGCCCTCAGCAAGTTTGCCGATGACACCAAGCTGTGTGGTTCGGTTGATAAGTTGGAGGGAAGGAATGCCATCCCGAGGGACCTTGACACACTTGTGAGGTGGGCTGATGCCAACCTGATGAAGTTTAACCATGCCAAGTGCAAAGTCCTACACCTGGGTCGGAGCAATGCCAGGCACAGCTACAGGTTGGGTGGGGAAGAGATTCAGAGCAGCCCTGCGGAGAAGGACTTGGGGGTGTGGGTTGATGAAAAAATGAACATGAGCTGGCAGTGTGCGCTTGCAGCCCAGAAAGCCAACCGTATCCTGGGCTGCATCAAAAGGAGTGTGACCAGCAGGTCGAGGGAGGTGCTCCTGCCCCTTTACTCTGCTCTCGTGAGACCTCACTTGGAGTATTGTGTGCAGTTCTGGTGTCCTCAACATAAAAAGGACATGGAACTGTTAGAACAAGTGCAGAGGAGGGCCACGAGGATGATCAGGGGACTGGAGCACCTCCTGTATGAAGATAGGCTGAGAAAATTGGGGCTGTTCAGCCTGGAGAAGAGAAGGCTGCGTGGAGACCTCATAGCAGCCTTCCAATACCTGAAGGGGCCTATAGGGATGCTGGGGAGGGACTCTTCATTAGGGACTGTGGTGAGAGGACAAGGGGTAATGGGTTTAAACTTAAACAGGGGAAGTTTAGATTGGATATAAGGAAAAAATTCTTTACTGTGAGGGTGGTGAGGCCCTGGAATGGGTTGCCCAGGGAGGTTGTGGATGCTTCATCCCTGGCGGCGTTCAAGGTGGGGTTGGACATAGCCTTGGATGGCATGGTTTAGTGGGAGGTGTCCCTGCTCATGGCAGGGGGGTTGGAACTCGATGATCTTGAGGTCCTTTCCAACCCTAACTATTCTATGATTCTATGATTCTATGATTCTATGATTCTATGATTCTATGATTCTATGATTCTATGATTCTATGATTCTATGAACGTGGTTACGTCCTTTTCTGTTATTATTCATTTAATTTTAGTGTGTTTTTTTCCTTTTCTAAATATTGGAAGTTGTTTTTTTGTGGAGGAAGAGCTCCAGAAATGTGCAGTAGCAGCTTTTGAAGTGCCAACATCACTGAACATGGTTGAGTGTGAACAAACGCCGCTTCCTGCCCCAATGGCTGCAACCAGTGCTCACAAAGGCAAAACAAAGCCCAATCGTTGTGAGTCTCCAGTCACCAAACGCTGGGGGTACAGGGGCCGCGAAGATGGTGTTTCTGCTCATGGGAGTGGATCTCAGCTGCGCTGAGGCTGGCTCAGGGCTGCACCAGGGCCAGCGCTGCACTGTCAGGTTGCACGTGAGTTAATGCTTGCCAGTGATCTGCCTGCTCTGTCCTTCCCAGGTTCATCTCACTCTTGGCGATTTCCAGGAGGAAGCAGCCTGAAGTGCAAGACTGCTGTCTGGGGTAATGATGTCAACACATCAAACCTTTGGGTCTCCAAGCAGTGCAGGAATTGCCTGTGACTGGCCTCTTCTTGGCATTTTCTATTTTATGTGTTCAGCCAGGACCTGTTCTGGTAGTGCTATGGTCCGTGATCACACTGCACTCCACAATTCCATTGTTTTTCACAACTGGAGCCCACTATACCTGTGTGGATGGGCAGACCTTTCGTCTTGCCATGTTTGAATCTCAAACTGTTTCCACAGGTATGTAGCAGAGGGAGATAGAGCCAGCAGGGAACACTGGACCCTAGCACAGCAGCTCCTCTCGTCGCTGCTGTAAGCAGCTGGGAGAGCTGCGTGGTCACCAGTTTTGGATGTGTTGGTAGTGGGAACCATGGGCTTTGGGGTATTGATCCCTAAATAACTAGAGCTGGGGATGCTGGGCACAGGAAGGAGGTGCATTTTCAACTGGAAATAGCATCTCCTCTGTCCGTCCTTTTGCTGGTAACCAACTCCTTTTGAGTCTTATGATCTTGCAATAGGTCCTTGCTCCCAAAGGACCTGCACTGGACATTGGTGATTCTGTCAGACCTTGAACTTGAAGGCAATAAACTTGGTCAAGATTGTTTGTAAAGCTTTTATTTCCCCCCTAGGTGTTCAGCTGATCTGTAAGCATCATTATTCCAGTAAGCCTGAGTGTGGAGGCAGTTTCTGCGGTCTTTCGGAATGTTTCTTCCCATGTAAGAACAGCTAGTTCTGTCTAAGCTGTTTTCATGACACATAAAGGCACTGGTGGTTCAGCTTTAATGGACCAGCCTGATTAGCATGGGACAGAGTGGCTCATTGGGCTGGAGATGCTGGAGCAAAGCGTGGCCTCCAGTTCTGTCTCTCTCTGGCACTGCTGTGGGCAGGAGAATTCCTGTTTCTCTTTTTCAAGACAGGAGCAAAACAAGTCATCTTTGCCAAAAGCTAGGTAAAACCAGAAATGACCAGCAGGGAGAATCCTTGTTATGTGCTTCTGGGGGTCATGTTTTGGTACAAAATACTGCTGTGGTTTTGATGCAAAACAGTGCTGTGTTTTTGTTCAGTGTCTGGGTCTTCCCATCTCTCCTGCCTGTGCCCAGGTACCAACAACATGTTTCAGCCAAAGGGAAACACTCCAGGCTCCTGGCTCTTCTGGGTGCTGCTCAGGGAAGCTGCCTCTCCATTGCAGTGCTGCTGGCTCAGTCTGGATTGCTTTGCTTTGGCCACATTGCTTTTGAGAGGGAATACTGCCCGTGAGTGACGTTCTGGGATAGCTCCAGCACAGCGCTGGCCCAGCACTGGGGAAGGCCATGTGCGGAAACGGGCTGAGGCAGGTTTTGTGCTTCTTACATATAGATAGAGCTCAGGAGAAACAGCTTCTAAGAGGCTTGAAAGCAACAGGCTTGCTTTCTCTGCTGGGAAGGGCACACAGCCAGCATCTTGCTCTCTTAATGAGCAGAATATTGCATTAATAGTGGCCGAGTTCTGCCAAGTATGACCAGAACAGCTCCGCAGCTCCTGCAGCTTCCTCCATCCCAGCGCACGCGTGGCTCCAAGACCCATTGGCTGTCACCCTTGTGGCTGCTGTTTCCTGCTGGTCAGGGTGACAGGATTAATTGCTGGCTCCGATGGGGCTGTTGCTTCATCTGGAGCAGCCGGTGGAGCTGTGGGTGGGGTTGCCTCTTGCTCTCCTTGTCTCCTGTTTCTGGTCAGCTGCTTTGGTGACAAGAGGGGTCAGGCCAGGGAGCAGTGGAAGATGTTACCTTACGGGAGGTCAGCATCTGAGCAGGCAGGGGATGAGATGTGGTACATCAGACAAGCTGTGGGCTCAGCTGCCCTGCGAGGGCAAGGGAAGCTCCTGTGTCCCCAGGTAAGGACTCAGGGTGCTCCACTGGGGCTGGGCTCATGCAGGAGCCCTGCAGGCACGGGGACAGGAAGGCCTGAAGCTCCAGTGTGTGCAGGGTGGGTTGGCTAGCTACTTTCAGAATAACAAGTTCTCCTTTTCTTCACATCCCCAGTGAAGCTAAAAAGAGCACAGCCCGATTTGTGGCTTTGTAGGTCACTGAAGGAGAAGGAGGGCTTTGCAGCGTGCTGCACTTCGGGTGCATTTCTCCTCCTGGAAGCGTTCTCTCCTGTGGCAGCTCTGCCGTACCCACTGCATGGCTGGCTCTCCTTCCCCTGGCCTTTAAGGAAGAAACTGGACAGAGAAGGGGGAAGAAGATGACCCCCATCTGCCCTGGTACTGCACTTTGAAGCTGTTTGTCTGCCACACACCACTTCAGACATCTAAGCAGAAATATTAGTGAACACAGACATCCTGGGGAGACCCTGTGCCTCTGGGGCTTTGCTCAGCTCCTGGAGGGATCAGTTCCGTGATCAGTGACAGGCAGTGGTGCTCCCCATGGTCAGCAGTGGGTAGTGGTGCTCCTCCACAGACTTGAGACCTGATAAGATTTCCTGCCACCTTGCAGGAGGCTTCTCGGAAGCAGGGAGCATGAGCTAGAATAACAGGAATGGAATAAAGCAAAGCCAGGCATGTTGGGCAGGGATGGATCTTCCCTTTGCACTGCTGGCAGGGCTGAGCCAGCACTCGCTGCCTGTTCTGATGCCTGTGGAGGCTTGTGCCATGCTGTGGAGGTCAGCATGCCCCAGGCAGGTTGTCCAGCACATGGCATCGGTGCTGGGGCCAGAAGGACCCTTGGTGCCTCTTCTTCCCTAAGCAGTGACCCTAGCAGGGTGCTGCCACCTCAGCCTTGCTCTGGCACCCCTTGGCCCCACGTTCTCTCAAACCACTGTTTGTTTCTTGCCAGGGCAGCAGGGCAGCCTTGCTGCTCATGCCTTGGGGATAATGTGGCAGCAGCGCCTGCTTTGGCCATCTCTTGGGGTCCAGAGCCACCCTGGTTGTGCCCATGGGATTTTTCCAGGCTGGCTGTAGCCTGGGTGCAATTTCCCTGCTCACATCAGAGCTGCTGGAGTGGGACTGGCTGAGAAAGCAGCATCCTGGCAGCACAGTGACCTGCCTCAAGGAGAGCAGGAGAACAAAGGGAATGGGACAAGCAGGGTCACCTTTGCTCCTGGCCTGTTGGGGACAAAGGATGGGGGGTGCCAGAAGCTGTGCAGACCTCAAGGGGAGCTCCTAGCACTGCTCCCTGGGCGCTGACAGCAATGTCACAGTGTCCCATGCCCGATGGCAGCCTTCCCAAGCACTGAGTGAACAGCTTTCCCTTGTATTTCCCAATTTAGTCACGTCCTACCAGATATAACTGAGCCAGAATAAACTGGGAAATCGTGTTTCTTGATGTCGCTGCATTCCCTTGGAGTTTGGAGCATGTTGGAGGGGCTCTTCTACGTGCCAAGGACACATAGCCTCATATGTGCCATTGCAGGGGCACACATGGGGAGGTTCCTGCTCTCCCCATGCCGAGGGTTGGGCATGCCAGCCCGGGCAGTGCTGCAGCAGTGGCTTCTCTCCATCTCTGTAACTCTCTTGCTGTCTCTTTTCACACAGATTTGGTGGGTCAAGCCAGTGACCGGACTCTGCTGCCCAGCAGAATTGTTCTCAGCTCTGTCGAGGCCTCAGCTCCTTGCAGCAAGGAAGAGGACAGGTGAGTTTTACCCCGTGTGAAATAATGTCTCCAGCTCTAAAAGGTGTTCTTACCTTAACTCACTCAATGACAGTATTTGGAGATGCTCTCTGGGTTTGCACCCTCCACCTCAGAGTTTGTGCCTCAGGCTCAGGGCATCCCTCCATCCCCTTGGGGTGCAGTGCTGCCTTGTCACTGATGGTGGAGCGGGGGGGCTGTGGGCAGCTCTCACCCATCTGCAGCACCGTAACACTGCAGCTGCAGAGCTTGGCAGAACAGCTCCATCCTGGTACTGCAGGGCACGTGGGACGTGCAGCCAAGTGCTTTGGATTCACTTCATGTGCCATAGCCCATCCAGCTTTGGGGCTGTGGCCTTGTTCCTGCCTGGGGTGGGTGTGGAGGCCAGTGCAGTGGTGGCAGCAGCCCCAGACCCCTCTGTTACATGTTGCCTTCTTCCCCAGGCACCGCGCAGCTCCGAGCAGGTGTCTGTGCGCAGCCAAACACTGGTGTCTGTTCTAAAGGCTCTGTCTTTGCAAGGCCGCCCTGAGCCATGTCCAGCGACCCTCCACCGCCCTACCCGGGAGGCCCATCCGCACCGCTGATAGAAGAGAAGCACGGACCCCCCCCCGCAGCAGGTACAGGCGCTGGATAACCCTGCTGGGCACTGGGCAGGTTTCCCTGGGCATGGTCATTCACAGCTCTGACCCACAGTCTGCTCTGCTCTGCTGAGGAGTGTGGTGCAATGCCCAGCTCCTGTCTCCATGCCACCCTCTGGGGAAGGTGGGAGGGCCCAGGGGCAGTGGCAACAGCCAGAAGCACTCCCTGCTCAGAACCTGGCTCTGCACACTGCTGTGGGGTGAATTTGGGCTTCCTGTGGCCCAGAGTATGAGTCCCGGGGGGTGCCCCCCATCCCATATTGTTCCCCAACTTCCATGCTGGGGCCAACCCCCAGACCACTCAGCTGAACCACCATCAATCAGCTCTGCAGCCTCCTGCCCTGGCTGCTGACTCTCCATTTCCTTTCAGATGGCATCCCTCCAGTGGTGGGACAACCCCAGGGGGTTCCCATTCCTCCTCCTGAATTTGGGCCCCCACCATATGAGCCACCCTCGCAGCCAGGGTTCATACCCCCCCACATGCCCACAGACCCCTCTGGACCCTATGTGCCACCAGGTAAGTCCTCAAGGGGTTGTGTGAAGCAGGGAGTGGTGATGGGCAGGAAGCCCCCAGAAGCATGTGGTGCCCAGGGAGCAGGGTGTGGGGGTCACAACGGGGGTTGGGGCTTGCAGAGGTGCTCCTCGGAGTGGGTGGCTTGGGGCAGGGTTGGCCCCAAGTCCATACCTGGTGTGGCAGCCGGGTGGCCCTCAGTGAGGCTCTGGCCTTTCCTGCAATGCACAAAGACGCTCACCTGTGTGCATTTCTCATTGCAGCAGGTTACTACCCCCCGCCAGGCCCTCACCCCTCCATGGGCTACTACCCGGCCCCAGGCCACTACCCGTCTCCTGGCGGCCACACAGCCACAGTGCTGGTCCCATCGGGGACTGCCACCACCGTGACAGTGCTGCAGGGCGAGATCTTCCAGGGCGCCCCAGTGCAGACAGTGTGTCCCCACTGCCAGCAAGCCATCACCACCAAGATCACCTACGAGATCGGGCTCATGAGCTTCCTTCTTGGCTTCTTGTGCTGCTTTGTGGGGTAGGTGCTGGAAGCAGAGCTGCGGTGGCAGAGGGTCAGGGCAGGGGCACACATGGGCTGTCTCTGGGTGTCTCAGCTCATGGCACTCTGCCTCTTGCTGTGCTCCAGGTGTGATCTCTGCTGCTGCCTGATCCCCTGCCTGTTTGATGACTTCAAGGATGTGACACACACGTGTCCCAATTGCAAGGCCTACATCTACACGTACAAGCGCATGTGCTAACAGCACCCCAGGAGCCCGAGCCACTGGAATAACACCAGCCCCTTTCCTGCTGCCTTCCTCGTCTCCGTGCGTGCAACACTCCTTTGCTTAACTCTCCGGTGGTGTGTGTGTGTGTGTGTGTGTATCCCTGGCTCCCTCCTGCTCAGAGCTGTGATTGTCTCCCCAGCCTCTGGTACTTGCTGTGAATGGTTGGATCGGTGACGCGGGTGCACAGGGAAGGTGGATGCAGGCCCCAAATGCTGTGTATGGGGCATTGCTCTGCACCCCTCTCATGCTCCCAGGAGGGGGGTGCCAGTGAGGTCCCTCTTGCCTGGAGCAGCAGCTGCTGGAGGCACCTACCCGAGTCCCCACAGGAGGTGTGTGGTAGGAGGGAGCTGTTGCAGGCAGGTGCCTGCAGGTGCTGCCAAGGAGGGGAGCGGGGACTCAAGCAGCCCACAGCACAAACATGGGAAGCACTTTAAGGAAGGGGTTGGGTGGTGGCACAGAGACAGGGCAGCGCCACATGTGCTAGGTTTCAGTGTGGGTTGTGGCCCTCTCCAGCCAGGACAGCATGTAGCCCATAGGCAGAGCCACCTTCAAGGCATAGTGTGTGGGGTGACATGTGGCAGCGGCACTGCACCCTTGATCAGCACCTCCGTCCTGCCAGAGCAGCCCAGCAATCACTGCAGTGCTGCTCCAGCTGCATGTGCCCCTGCTGCTGCTCTGTTGGTGCTGGAAAGCCCCTGGCAGCCTCTCACCCACCTGCACACTGTTAGTGACAACTGCCTCAGCATGCCCCTGCCTGCTCAGTGCTGGAGGCTAGGTTGGTACCAGGCCCCGCTGGCTCGCTGAGCTGCAGCAGAGCCATGGCCCGAGCCCAGCAGGGGCTGTGGGCACGCACCCTGTGCCACCCGTTCTGCCACCACCACACCCATTGGGGTTCCTCATTGCATGTGGGCGTATGGGTTTAGTTTTAGCTCACATGATAGGGGCTGAAGGGGGCAAGCAGGCAGTGACAGCAGCTGCCCGCAGCACTGTGACAGATGAGGGCAAGGGGACCCAGGAGCATTTTCAGCCTCTGTGGCAGCTCCTCCCTCCCCAGGCCCCACAGCCAGGGCAGCCAGAGAGCATAGCCCCTGGAGCAAAACAGGGGTCTCAGTCCATAGGTCTGCATTCACAGCTGGGCCTGCACAGGCAGCTGCCCTTTGCTCAGAGGTGGAACTGTGGCACTAGTTTGTGTTTTTATGTAAATAAATAACAGACCCTCAACTCTCCTGTACATCTTTCTTCTCTGCTCCAAATCCACAGCAGATCTGTTCCGGGGGGAAGCTGAGGATGAGAAGGGATGGCATGGCACGGCATGGCTGGGCACAGCAGTACCAAGCACTAGAGGAAGAACAGCCCCAGTGGCAGAGGCTCTGGGGGGTCACAGCTGTCAGCTGCAGTTGGGGTCACCCCAGCTCTGCCCTCTATTTGTGCTCAGACACTCAGCTGAAAAGGAGAAAAGCCCCTGAGACTGGGATGGAGGAAGGCAGAAGGGGGTCCCCTCACCCAGCCCAGGGCCTTTCTGCCCTGGTTCCTGTCCTCAGCAGAGCTGGGGGTCCCCTTTCTCCCAGGAGAGGCAGCAGGGACAGAGCCAGGTGTAAGGGCAGGAGCATCTGCAGGAGTCAGAGATGAGTACAACAGCACCAGAGGCTGTCCCCACTCTGCTTCTCCCACTGACCTCCTCCCAGCCTTCCGCATCCCACCCCAGCCCTGCACCTCATGGCGATCACTCACTGGCCCAGGGATGTGCTTTGGCCTTACCCCAGCTACAGCATTGCACTTTTTATTCCAGCCAAGGCTTCAGAAAAAAAAAAAAACAAACAACTCCACTGCAACACAACAGACATACCTCACCCCCATCCCCAACAGTCCTGTCCCTCCCTTGGACCTTCTTCCCGTTAACTCCAGTTAACTGGATCCCTTTGACACAACCAAATAGGACAGGCATTTGAGCTAACAGCACACAATCAACACTTCGGTTTCCCTCAGGGTAGGACACCGAGTGCTCTTCACTGAGAAGGCTGACAAATGTTGCAGCTCACAGCAGGAAACTCCATCCAGCAGCTGCTCCCAGGAAGGAGATGGAAAACCAAGTGGGCGAAGCCTTTGCCAGTACAGCACAAGACAGCTCTAGCCTTAAAAGCTGCCCCAGCTTGGGCAGGGCAGCGCTGCAGGGGAATCTTCGCACCCTCACACCATCAGTCCTGTACACTAGTCGGCTATGACATTACATTACAGTGCTTGCATTATTGGTGTGCAGAGTCTTTAACAGTCCCACAAGATTTCTGTTTATTTTCTTACTTCCACCATGCAGTTAAGTCAACAGCAGTGGCAAGGGAATAGCTGGAAAAGGACATAGCATGTCTTCCCTTCCCACGACCGGAGCCACAGGCCACTGCTCCCATCACATCATGTACCAGGCTGCAGCTCCTGCCAGCACGGCAACACAGGCGGCCAGCATCAGCTGCACCAGGGGCTGCTTTGCCAGGGCCACGGTGCCTTGGTAGGGACAGCTGGGTCCTGCATTACCTGCTGGAACACAGAACATGCCGTTAGTGCTGCAGGTCTCACGCCACATGCATGTGGCAGCTGTCTCATCGTCCACAACCTACCAAGCTTGTCTGCATAGTAAGGGCATTTGCGCAGGTCTCCTTTTCCATCGTGGACTGGAAGGCCTCCATCTTGGGCTTCTGCCAGTGACTTGCCAATCTTGTCCAGTTCATCAAGCACCTGCAAGTGGCCACAGCATGTACATGAAGTGGGCAGAGGCAGGCAGCTTTCATCCAGTCCCTGGAACAACCTGGAGAAGAGGCAAGAGCCTCTCCTGCCTCCTTCCCCCAGAGGGATCACATGCTTCTCACTTTGGAGTGTCTTGCGGGCAGTCCTGTGGTGACACCTGGCACATGCTACAGCTCTGAGAGGGCACAGCCCCTTCAAGAGCATCAGGGCAGACCCAAGAGAGAGATGGATGCAGCATGGCCCCACTGCTCACTGCCCAGCCTGCTGCGGGTGGGAGTACAGGCAATGCACTCCCTGCTGCAGATCCTCCCTGGGAGCACTGCTTCTGGTTATGCAGGGGTCCAGCTCTGCTGCAAGGGGCTTCCCTAAGGATCCTGACAAAGAAGCCACGTTTCTGGCCAGCTTAGACCACAGTGACATGCTATAGGCACAGATGAAAGCTTCCATCCAGTAGCTAAGACTATATTCATCCCCCTGGAGCAAGTAGCAGCTCAGTCAGGGTTTATGAAAGGCAAATACTATGAGGACAAGAGGCTACAGGCATTTCTGTCCACTGGGCAGTGTGTCAAGACTTGAGGCAGGAGATTAATTGTAACCAGTGAGTGTAATAGGCTCAAACTGTTTGGGGCTGTCTCAGAGTGAGAGCTTTGCTCTCCCTGCTGTTTCAGAGCCAACAGCCCAAGGGAAATCTTGCGGTGAAGTCATCGTAATTTTGCCCTAATAAAAGGCTAATCAGTGATGTTGGAGCATGGGAGGAATTCCTGCCCAACACCAGCCATGTCTCCAGAAGCTAGCAGAAGAGCTGTTTAAACTAGAACCCCAGCCCCCGAGAAAGGAGGGGCTCTGGTGGTCTCAGACCCAAACCACTGCCTGAGTGAGCAGGCTGATTCAATCAACCTGGACCCAAGAGCTGGTCCAGACTCAAAAACAGCAGCACCCACACACAGAGGGGCTCAAGGGATTTCATACCTGCATGTTAAATCTGAAGGCTCGGTTGGCTTCTTCCACAATCCTTTCTTTGGTGTTCTTGTCCAAATCCAAAGTGTTCATCCTTGCCCTGTAGAGCTGCTTGAACTGCTGCGCATTGGAGATGTTACCAAACACATAGAACTGGATCCCTTCCTCAGTGCTGGGCAACTTGAGGGCTCTCTGGGCTACCTTCTTCAGCACTTGGCCACCCGAGAGGTCCCCCATATAGCGTGTGTAAGCATGAGCCACTAGCAGCTCTGGCTCATTCTGTCCCACATGGTGGATTCTGTCCACATACTGCTGAGTTGCCTCTGAACACTCTATCTTCTCTTTCCAGTCTTCTCCATAGAAATATTGTAGGTCTTTGATCAATGCTTCTTTCCGGTGAAGCTCAAGGGGGAAGTACAGAGGAGCAAAGGTTGGGTTGTCCTTGTTGCGATCCATTTCCTCTTCCAGAGCAGAGTATGTGAAGTAAAGTGCCACAGTGGCCAGCTACAGAAAAAGCACAGTGTGAGAAGCCATTCACTACATCAGCATATTACACCTTCTGGCTGCCTCGCTTTCACAGACCTGGGGTAAACAAGGAGGAAACCCCCAGGCTTGACACAAAACCAGCCTGGAGACCCTGTGCGAGGCACAGATCATTTGAAGGATCAGAGGTTCTTCTCTAGCTACATTCATGACAACGATGCCTTCAGAGCACAAAGAATTAGCCTGGTGTTGCCAGCTCTGTGCTCTGGGGGGACCTCCTGTCACCTTGAGATCAAGGCACAGGGACAAAAGGCACAACTAGCACCAACAGCTTTGTGCTACAGGAGACTACTGTATATGCCAAAACCTTCAGGATCAAACCTAAAACACCATCTCTTCTGTACAGAAGATAGAGCAATCCAACCTGAAGTCTATGGAAAACAGCTTAGCCTTCAGAGGATGGAAAAAAGCACTGCAGCCACACCTGCCCTTGTGGCCAGCAGACGCATGGCCAGAAGCCCAGCACTTCTACCTAGTCAAACTTGTGCTGGATCAGCATGCTCCTCATCCCCCTACCCCAGCCATAGGATACACCAGGGAGAAGTCCTGGACAAGAGCTCTCCTACAGTTTTGACTATGCCACCTAGAAACTGGATTCCTTGCCACCCCCTGCACACAAGGCTGCAGGGCCCTGCCTGAGACTGCATCAGTCACTGGGCACATCCAAGAGCTGCTCTGCCACAGGAGCAGAGCAACACTCACCTTGAAGAGCTCCTCCTTGATCCGTCCTTTCAGGAAGTCTTTGACAAATTGGGTGTTCTCTGCACGGTCATGGGATTCCTTAGTCCCCTCCTTCAGCAGCTCCGAAAGGTCGGTGGGACTGCAGGGAAACAGAGAGAGTTCCTTTTACCCCACTTAAACACACAGGAATAAGTTTGTTCCTGCTGTGTTTGGGGGGATCCCTCACTCCCTGCCATTTCCAGCCCAACTTGGAGAAGGTGCAACTTGGGATTTCTGGAACCAGGCAGAACCAGGAGGGTGGCAACAACCAGAGGCTCCTTCCACAGATGCAGGCACACATGTGCCAAACAGACTTGCCATTCCAGGAGAGCTAGGCCTACCAGGGGCTCACCCCAAAAATGCTCCAGCAATTGACAAGCATCCTCTGATCCCTACACCTTACTTTTGCTTCTCATACATGAATGAGATAATCAATACTTCAAAAGGAGGCCTTGAGCATATGAGGCGCAACCACCAGGGCACACTAAAGGGCACATAAGACTTACTGATTACCCTTCATGGTCACTCCGTAGAAGGAGAAAGGCTCATGTAAGAGCATATGAGAGTTGAGTAGAAAAATAGGGCAAGAACACCCTGAAAAAGTGTATTTATCCAGAATTATAATGGTTTTGCATGTTTCCACAAGTCACCTAATAAAAAGAATAAGTAAAATCAATTATTTTAGGCTACACCCACTGCACCAACGTGGAGTTTGCTACAGAGTTATCAAAACCACTCAAAATCACACCAAAGTGCACTTAACAGGTTTTCTGACTAGTCTGCTACAGATAGCTGCAAGAGACCCAGACACTCCAGACCCAGCGAGTGGGCATGCAGCCAGGCAGCATGAAACTGTCTCAAGTCAAAGAGAAGTCAAGCAGCACGGAATGTCTGGGTATGCTGGGAAGCACCCTGTTCCCTCTTCCCAAGTCTGAAGCCTTCACTTTCAGAGCATGTGTGTGAATTTGTTGTTTAACTTCCGAGAAAATAGTCTTGCCTAAACCAGTGGGCATCCTGCAAAGGCAAGAGAGGCAGCTCACTGGAGCATAGTTCACCTCTAGGGTCATCTTTCAAAACAAGAAGCTGCTATCACATGAGTCTGCCCAGCAAACCATGGAAAACTGGCTCACCTTGGCCAGGAAGGCACAAACACAACTGCCAAATGGCCAAAGCATTTCTGAAGTGCAAGTGATAGTAGAGGCTAAAAAAACCCAACTGCTTTCTGCGAGCTTCAGCCAGATTGCTCCTTCCCATCCCTGCTGGTACACTTTGATTAAACAGATTTACTGCACCTATATATTTGATTAATCAGCTATGGGAGTCCCCCACCCCTTTTCAGATGAGGAGAAAGATCACTCCTTAACCTGGAAGGTCTCCTGCCTTACCCAATACTGTCTGTGCCACATTGTGAGACAGGACTCACCTGACACTATCATCTTCTGTTTCCTCATAGTGCAGCATTTCCCCCTCTCCCCTCTCTGCGATCTCCATTGCAGGCGGTATTGCTGGTTAGTGCTGGAGATTAGACAACCTAAAAGGCAAAACCAGAGAGGGGTTTTAGAAGGAAGCTGCCTTCATGTCGGGATGGGTATGAAATGCTGAGCCATATAGCAAGCAGCCTCTGAGCAGCTCCACCATGCAGGGTGGTGAGGAGCAGCCACTGGCCATTTCCATGGCACAGCAGGCACTTTGAAGGAAGCAATCCTGCTTGTTCAGTTCAATTACCCCAGTGAACCTCAACACTAACACCCAGCTCACAAAATATTACCCTCACAGGAGACCTACAACACAGCACTCTGCATTTGCTTTCCCACTTCAGGATGGCTCCTGGCTGAAAATGATCAGAGACCTCCACATTAGCTATCTGCACTGAAACTGTGAGCAAGCTGCTTTCCACTGGTGCTCCCAAACTTTTCATCCAATGCCAGACTCTGAGCAGAGCAGAAGCAAAGGGAAACGCCTCTCCTTCAATTGTGAGGAAGAACAAGCTACTTCATTTTCACAGTGATACAGAGCTTTCCCTACAAGAAAGCAGTGGTGAATTAGGGCAGGAGTCAGGCAGCTCACAGGGAGACAAACACCTTCCCTGCAATGGAGTATATGCAGAGGAACTTCCAAAGCAGGGACACATTTCACTGCTCTGCCTTTTCTGGGCTGTGCTGCATGTGAAGAGGCAAAATGGCTGCTGCAGATAGCTCCTGCTACCACTCACGCTCTCCTCTCCTGCCTAGCAGGGGCAGGGTTTACTTCAATCCCCAGAAGTAACTGAGTTTGCCCTCCTCTTCTGCAAAAGGAAACAAACAAAAAAATCTCCATGGATGTAGCAGGACACCCAAAGACCTACCCAGAAGCAGGAGTGAGCCACCTGCCTTAGAGCTGAGTTTCCTCTTCAGCAGAAATCCAGCCACCTCATTTATAAAATGGGCCTGTAATCGGCTTTGTGCAGAGCAGCACCATCACCTTACAGGCAGCCTTGCCAGATGAACAAGGAACTAAGTTGCTTCCTGGCTCTTGGAAAGCACTCACTGTAAGAGAGCCATCCCTCATTCCCTGCCATTTGAGGTCAGCCCCCACAGGACTGGAAGAGCAGGCAGGCAGCTGCAAGTTCAGCACAGGGCCAGCACCAGCACAATAGCTGCTGGCTCCCAGCTCTCATGGAGCACCCCAGTTATAAAATAACTGCCCTCTGGCTCCTCACCCTGAGTTTCTGAAGCCCTGTTCTACAGCCACTTCCACTGCCCTCCACACTCCAGCACAGGACTCGGCCAGGAGAGCTGGGAGCTGGGTCTGAGCACCCGGCCCTCATGCAGCACTCAGTTTGGAGGAGACATCACCAGGGTGAAGGTTTCCCCTGTGATCACACAGGCCTTGGGCTCACTGGGACAGAGCCTTCCCCAGAGGGAGGACTGACCAAAATACAGTACTTCGTGATGCCAGCCAGCCCATTGCAGTAACAGAAGTCACAGGGTAAGCAGCCCCACATCCCCAGGGAAACTGAAGCAAAGAGGCAGAACCTGCCCAGGCTGAGCCAGGAGCTGGTCACAGGCCCAGGGGAACAGCCGGCTGCCTCACAGCACAGCCAGCCTCCTGCCAGCACAGCTGCACAAGTCCTGATGGCATACTGCCTTCCTGCGCAGCTGGCTTCAAGTCAGGCACTCCTCAAGAAATGCAGATTCCAAAATAAACTAGAGAAACTGGTTCCAATTTATCGTATGCTTCCAGACAGGCAGAGTCCTGGAGGTAGGGTGTGCTGCCTCTGCATGCTGCCAGACCTGCAGCCACTGGCACAGAGGAGCAGGTAAGAGCAGAGCTACAAAGAGCACTTCAGCACCACCCTGCAGACAGGAAGAGGCCTGCAGGTTGATTGACATTACTGCCAACCCAAAGGAACCCACCAGATCAAGCCTCAGACATGACTAGTTAACAGCAGCAGCAATGGCTCAAGGCTCCCAATGGCCAGACGTACACAGTGTGACTCCAGAGATCATCATTCTACAAGACACACCTGCTAACTCACTTGACAGAGCCTCTGCACCCATGTCTTGCAACACACTCATGTTTAGCAGCACTCACCAGCACTGGGACTTTGCTCTCCATGTCTTGGGGCATCTGGTGGGGTCTCAGAAGCCTTTATCCAAACCTGTAACTAGTGTTGTAGAAGCACAACTCAGAGCAGTGAATTACCTTTCCAGCAGCAGTGTCTGCTGCTGGAAGAAGGGGTTAGCGCACAGACAGTCATTTAAGGACTTTGGTGCAGTCAGACTTGTATCTCCCACAACTGTTTTTGCAGATGCTCCACCTGACACGATCGCCTCTACAGCGATACGCAGGACAGCTACACCACCAGTCCCTTCAGCCCAAGGCGAGGACAGTACATACACAGGACAACATGGAAGCTGAGATTTTTCCCAATACCATCCAGCATAGACATGATGAGCCATGAATTCAGGAGACAAGATAGCACAAATGTAACTCCTGTCCTTTTCAGTACTAGGGTATCACAGGAGAACTACATGAAGGGAGAAAAGAATCACTATCTCTTACCATTACACATCCCTTTTATTCAGAAACTGGTAACTGAAAGCCCACAAGCTAGGCTGTATGAGGCTTGGCTATCTGTTTCACCCAACAAAGGAAAAGCTGGGACAGCAATAGGCTTCATAGGCCTTCGTCCTTCACGCTCTTTATTGAGCTCAGCACGATCAAGAATTATAGAACCACAGAATGGCTGGGGCTGGAAGGGACCTCAAAGCTCTTCCAGCTCCAACCCCATGCCCCTGGCAGGGACACCTTCCACTAGCATATGTTGCTCCAAGCCCCATCCAACCTGGCCTTGAACACTGCCAGGGACAGTGAATAGCTAAGTGCCCCCAGGGCTCCAGCAGAACACGGAGCAGCTCCTGTCCTGAAACACTCAAACATCCTCCTGGAGGAGCTTGTGTGCAGGAACCACTGCAGGCTATGAGGCAGACGCTCCGGCACGCTCCCTCAGCTGCTGTGCGGACGCTCGCCAGCAGGAGCCGAGGGAAGAGATGCGGAAGGCCTGACAAGCGGTGGCCCGGCATAGCCGCGCACAGCACCGCTGCTTCCGAGCACACGGCTAGCAGACGGGAGCACCGGGCCCGGCACAGCTTGAGGCCCAGGCCAGAGCCACGGGCCGGGCGCTGCTCCCGGGACCGGCCGCCCAGGCCTCGCGGGGCAAAGGCACACGGACGCGACCCTCCTACGGCCTAGACGGATTTCCCGGCCGAGCGCCGCCGATACCTGGCCTACACGTCCCCGGGAACGGGCGGCGGGCCCAGCGGAGCAGAGCCCCGCGGGAGCTGGGGAGACCCGGGGGGAAGCCCGACGGCCTCAGCCCGAAGCCGGCCCCGCCGCTATGGAGACGCACCGCACGCACTCACTCACTCACTCACCCTCCTCCTCTGCCGCGGCCACCCACCCGCTGCACCGCGGCGGCAGAGAAAAGCCCAGCCCCGCCCGGCCGCCCCGAATTTATCGCCGAGGCTGCGGACTGCGCAGCCAATCAGGAGCCGCCCACGGTACGCGCCCGCGCCGCCGATTGGTGAAGGCGGTCGGGACGCCGCACAGCGGCCCTAAATCCCCGCCCCTGCCTCCTTTCTCCTCGCCTCTGCCAAAAACGACCTCCGAGCAGCGCGTGAGGCCCCGCCCGGCGCGCATGGACGAAACGAGCGCCCGCGCAGGCGCAGTCGGGGAAGGCAACGCGGCGGCGTTTAACGGCCGTTTATTGCGCGAGGTCATAGCGAGCGGCATCACCCATGGGAGCTGACCCCGGGGTCACCCGGTCCCAGCCCTGCCAGGGGCAGGGACACCCGAACGTGTCCAGGCAGGGCTTGGATGTGCCCAGAAAGGGAGCCTCCCCATCCCCCCCGCACAGCCTGTTCAGTGCTCTGCCACTGCAAGGTAACAAGTTCTTCCCTATGTTGAGCTGTGTCAGTTCATGGCCACTGCTCCTCATCCTGTGGCTGGGCACCACTGAAAAGAGTCCAGCACCTTCCTCCTGGCATCTGCCCCAAACCTTCAATCAGCTCCCTCCACTGGCTCTCCCCTTCTTCATCTCTGAGGGCTCATTCTCCTATGAAGAATTCTTCCACCCTCCACAAGCAGGGTGGTCAATGGGAGAGGGAGACACTGGGCTTTGCTCACAGGGTATCAGACCTCACTGCACTCCCCTCATCCCACCTAGGGGTGCCCAGCCCCGTGGGTGTGCTGGTGCCGGAAGAGCGCTGACCACATGGCGAAGCTCTTCTTGCAGTCAGCACAGGTGTAGGGACGCTCCCTGGTGTGGATGCACAAGTGCTTGATATGGTGGGGAAGCTGCCGAAAGCTGTCCCCACAGTAGGCACAGGTGTAGGGCTTCTCCCCAGTGTGGACCCATTGGTGTTGTGTCAGGACTGACCTGGAAGGGAAGCTCTACAGGCAGTCGGTGCACTTAAAGGGGTGCTCCCTGGTGTGGACCCGCCGGTGTCTCATGAAATCGGAGCTCACGCTGAACCTCTTCCCACACTCCATACACTTGTAGGGCTTCTCCAGGGTGTGGACCCACTGGTGTCATGTCAGGGACAAGCTTACACTGAAGCTCTTCTCGCAGGTGCTGCTTTCGTAAGGTTTCTCGGCAGTGTGCACCCGCTGCAGCTGGACAAGCTGCGATTTGTCATAGAAGCTCTTCCCACACCCAGCACATTAGTAGGGCTTCTCCCCGGTGTGCGTTATCTGGTGATGGATCAGATTCGAGCTTATGCTGAAGCTCTTCCCGCACTCGGAGCACTCATAGGACTGCTCCCCTGTGTGGATCCTCTGGTGCTGGATGAGATGTGAACGGTGCCAGAAACTCACCCCAAATTTGGTGCAGATGAAGGATTTTTCCCCGGTGTGGATACTCCCATGCTCGAGCAGGTTGGAGCTCACCTGGAAGCTCTTCCCGCAGTCCCCATGTATCAACAGTCTCCTCATGGAAGGGTTTCTCTGCTGGATAACATCCGGCAGCCTCCTGGAGCTTTTTCCACACAGTGTCGCTCGGCTTTGCCTCTTCCCCAGACGTCGCTGAATCCGATCTGACCTGCGTGGGAGAACAGAGTCCTGTGCAGGACCCTGGGAACTGTTCTCCTTGGAGAGTCCTGAGCACAAACCCTTGGGCTCCACTGGCCTGCGGATGCCTTGAGGGCCATTGTCTTCATTCTTGCTCACAATCTCATCTTCAGCTGCAATAAAACGAGAATCCAGGGAAGTCACAGGCAGGACTGGAAACTTTGGACAGGGGAAATTGCAAGGGGCAAAGTCTAGAAATTCAACAGATAGATTGACTTTAAGTATAAAACATTCTGGTATATCCTGGGTTCAGGACATGGTATTTCCCTCCAAACTATACAGTGGATTTTTCAGAGTGTTCACAGGAGCAAATGCTGTACATTGCCCTGCATGCTTCACCAGAACCTGAATCTACTGAAATCACTGGCACATTAGAGGCAAAAGTTTACTGCTTGAAGGGGAAAGATGGCTGCTCTTCCAGGATGTTGTATCTGAAAATCATAGAACCACAGGATGGTTGTAGCTGGAATGGACCTCACAGATCATCCACTTCCAACCTCCTGCCATGTGCAGGGACAACTTGCACTAGACCAGGTTGCTGCAAGCCCCATCCAACCCTGCCTTGAACACTGCCAGGGATAGGGCAGCCACAGCTTCTCTGGGCAACCGGTGCTGGCGCCTCAGCATCCCCACAGGGAAGAATTTCTTTCATCTTATCTAATTCTCCCCTCTGTCAGTTTAAAGCCATTCCTCCACGTCCTGTCCCTACTTGCTCTTGTCAAAAGCCCCTCTTCACATTTCTTGTTGGGCCCTTTAGGTGCTCAAAGCTGCTCTAAGATCTCCCCAGAGCCTTCTCTTCTCCAGGCTGAACAAGCCCAGCTCTCTCTGCTTGTCTCCACAGGATGTTAGTAAGAGTTGAACTGGGAGTCAGAGGAAGGCCATAAAGAACTGCCTTGCTCAGCAGAACATTACTTGGGTTTCAACAGTCAACTCCATACTCTTGTTCTGCTGGTACTGCGGAGAAAGAGAAGATGCACAAGGCAGGAGACACGGAGACCGCCTGGAGCCTGGCTTATGCCAATCTTAGAGCAGAAGCAAATTAACTCTATGCTTTCACTGATTCAGAACAAATCCGCTGTGCAAGGTGGTGGCTGAACTGAAGATCCCCCATGGCTGATTCCAGATTATGCTCTGAGGAAATCCAATAAATGTAGAAGATGAAGGTGGGTGCAAATCAAATTAATGCCAGCTGAACAGTTATGAACAGCTCCTGGGACACAGGCAATGAACAAATCCCTGCCCTCTTATGTACATAAGGTCTTGCAGAAACGTTACTGGTATGAATGTTCACTGTGCAGATCCCAGGTCACCTGAAAGCCTGTTCAAGACAAGGGGCTTGTGCTGATTTCTAGGGTATTCACAGAGAGCAGCGACTCCTTCCAGCCCACTGCTCTGAATGTGGTTTGATGAGCACGTAGCACGTTCAGAAGCACATGCCCCCAACAATGCTGTGGCTTTTCCTGTCCAGAGGAAACATAGCTCTTTGCAGGCTGAATGAGCAAGACAGGACCTGTGTGACATGCACACAAAGCACATCTCCAGATCTCCTTAAACATTCAACAGGTATCCTGTGGTTCTCTGAACACCCTTATGAAATAAACCAGTAACATATCGGTCACGTGGGATTGCTGCACAAACCACAGGCACCCCCTGTGGTCTGGCAGAGCTGTCATAAGGAAGTGCATGCCATGGAAGAGCTGAGTTGCTACTGAACCCTAAGTGTGCAATAAAGGAAGAAGAGTCTAGAATTTCAACCCCAGACTCATATATGTACATAGCTCATCTTCCTCTTTCTAGGAAGCACAAGAAAACATCACAATATGATTTCACAGTGAACTCCTAAGGTACATTCTGTGGCAGCTTGCTGTGGTAGTGATGCCACTTCCTCCCTCACACAGTTTTCATTAAAACCATCCCTTGAGAGGGACAGAAACTGCAATTTTGCTATTTACCATGAAGGCATTTCCATTTGTCTGCAGCTAGTCCAGCCAGGTCTGGAGGAAAAGAGAAAGGTGATATCCACAGACAGGACGGAAAGAGGATGTTTCTGGCAGGCCAGCATGAAGCTCTTGACCTGTTTGTCAGACTTACTGAGTAGACAGTGCAGGTAGCAAAGTTGTTCTGTTGCCCTTGTGCCCAAAGAGATGCTAACTTTGGCACTTCCACGGAATTTTGGTTCTTTACATAGAACTTGAAAAAGCCTTCAGAAGTACATGACAAGTAAGTTTTCTATGGCGTTCTATACTTTTTGGGGAAGATCAGGAGTGTCAAGCTTATTTTTACAATTATTGTAATGGCTCTAACATTTCTACAATCACTTCTGTTACTTCTGAGCTACTAGGAATCTTTACTGGCATAGAATCATAGAACCATAGAATAGTTAGGGCTGGAAAGGACCTTAAGATCATCTAGTTCCAACCCCCCTGCCATGGGCAGGGACAAGGATCACCTGCTTCAAGCTCGGAAGCAATGCATCCCTACTAGAAGGAAGTACTGCGAGAGGGCCAGGAGACCTCCTTGGATGGATAAGGAGCTGCTGAGGAAAATTCGAAGGAAAAAACAGGCTTATAAAATGTGGAAGCAAGGACAGGCGGCCTGGGAAGAATACAGGGATGTTGTCTAGGAAGCTAGGGAGCAGGTTAGGAAAGCTAAGGCCCAGTTAGAATTAAACTTGGCTAGGGATGTTAAGGATAAAAGGAAGGGATTCTGTAGGTACACTGTAAATAAAAGACAGCTTAGGAACAACGTGGGCCCCCCTCCAGAAGCTATCGGGAGAACTGGCTACCCTGGATTTGGAGAAAGCTGCGGTTCTTAATGACTTCTTCGCCTCAGTCTTCACCAGCAAATGCTCTTGGAAGGCAGACACAGGGACAGTGAGAATGAAGACCCTGGGCCCACTGTAGGAGAGGATCTGGTCCGAGACCATCTTAGGAACCTGAATGTATACAAGTCCATGGGACCGGATGAAATCCATCTCTGGGCCCTGAAGGCGCTGGCAAATGAAGTTGCTAAGCCACTGTCCATCATATTTGAAAAATCATGGCAGTCAGATGTTGATCCTGACGACTGGAAAAAGGGTAATATAACCCCCATTTTCAAGAAGGGGAAAATGGATGAGCCAGGGAACTACAGACCAGTCAGTGTCACCTCTGTGCCTGGCAAAATCTTGGAACGGATTCTCCTGGAAGGCATGCTGAGGCACATGAAAACCAACAAGGTGCTTGGTGACAGCCAGCATGGCTTCACTAAGGGGAAACCCTGCCTGACCAATTTGGTGGCCTTCTATGATGGGGCTATGGAACTGATGGACAGGGGCAGAGGAGTTGATGTCATCGTGCTGGACTTGTGTAAAGCCTTTGACACTGTCTCACATGACATCCTTGCCTCTAAGTTGGAAAGACATCAATTTGATAGGTGGACCACTTGGTGGATAAAGAACTGGCTGGATGGCCGCACGCAAAGAGTAGTGCTCAGTGGCTCAGTGTCCAGCTGGAGACCAGTAACGAGTGGTGTCCCTCAGGGATCGGTGTTGAGACCAGTCTTATTCAACATCTTTGTCAGTGACATGGACACTGGGATTAAGTGCGCCCTCAGCAAGTTTGCTGATGACACCAAGCTGTGTGGTTCAGTTGATACACTGGAGGGAAGGAATGCCATCCCGAGGGACCTTGACATGCTTGTGAGGTGGGCTGATGCCAACCTGATGAAGTTTAACCTTGACAAGTGCAAGGTCCTACACCTGGGTCAGAGCAATCCCAGGCACAGCTACAGGTTGGGCAGAGAAGAGATTCAGAGCAGCCCTGTGGAGAAGGACTGGGGGGTGTTGGTTGATGAAAAAATGAACATGAGCGGGTAGTGTGCGCTTGCAGCCCAGAAAGCCAACCGTATCCTGGCCTGCATCAAAAGGAGCATGACCAGCAGGTCGAGGGAGGTGATCCTGCCCCTCTACGCTGCTCTTGTGAGACCTCACTTGGCGTATTGTGTGCAGATCTGGTGTCCTCAACATAAAAAGGACATGGAACTGTTGGAACAAGTCCAAAGGAGGGCCACAAGGACGATCAGGAAGCTGGAGCACCTCCCTTATAAAGACAGGCTGAGAAAGTTGGGGCTGTTCAGCCTGGAGAAGAGAAGGCTGCGTGGAGAGCTCATAGCAGCCTTCTAGTATCTGAAGGGGGCTGATAAGGATCCTGCGGAGGGATTCTTCATTAGGGACTGTAGTGATAGGACATGGGGTAACGGGTTCAAACGTAAACAGGGGAAGTTTAGGCTGGATATGAAGAAGAATTTCTTTACTGTAAGGGTGGTGAGGCACTGGAATGGCTTGCCCAGGGAAGTTGTGAATGCTCCATCGCTGGCGGTGTTCAAGCCGGACTGGACAGAGCCTTGGGTGGCATGGTTTAGCACAAGCTGTCTGAAAAGGGTTTGATCAAAATCAAGACAGGAACTCACTGGAAGTATTTCAAGTGGAAGGAGAGCAAGGTCACAATGATGAGGAATTAATACTAAAAGCATAAGGCTGGACTGGCAAAAACAAACAAGCAAGAGAGACAGAAAGACTGTGGTTCTTGCTCAGCCCATGCCAATTTGGGTCGATGGTAAGACCTCTGATATGCCCAAGACTGCCAGGGCTATAGCTACAAGGCAAGCTCCATGCAGGCAGAGTAAGCTGCTGGACTTCTCACTGTGGTACCTCACTGCTGGGACTGGAGGTGGCTGATGTGATGCCACAGAAAGGGCTGGAGGGGAGATCTGGGGCCCAACATTCCAAGCAAACAAACAGCAATCTGAGTAAAAGAATTAATGGACAGATGGCAAGAGGACAGACTGCGGAAGACCTGGCACGGCATTTGGAAAGAGATGTCTCACTTCACAGCCAGTCAAGCATCAATGATTGCTGGGGAGAAGAAATAGGGAAGGAAAGAGAACGTAATTGTGCCTTGCTGCTCAAACCCCACCTTCTGACTGTGTGCAGAGAAACTCTAACAGCTGAGGAAGAGAGAAGCATGACAGGAATGATCAGAGGCACAGAACAGCTTCTGTATAGGAGATGAGTCAACTGCCCATTCTGCTGGGAAAAGGTACAGCTGATGGGAGTATCACAGAGGACTAGAAAAACACAACTGGCCTGGGGTGCTTTGGGATCTATCCTGCACCATCTGGTCTAAATTAACAACTCCTGGCAGCAGTAAAAGGCACTTTCAAAGCAAACTAAAGGAGGCAGCAATTCATAAATCACCTAAATAGGCTGTGGAACTCCTTGCTGCAAGCTGCCATGGATGCTACAACAAACACAGCTTCAGAAGGCAAGAAGACAGATCTTGAGACATTATGTGTCTCGTTCAGGAGCTTCTGAAGCCACAGATTGCTCAGGCCTGTGAAAGGATACAGGGACACATCACTGCTTGTCTGCCCTTCGCTGGGTCTTGATCAAAGGTTGGGCAGCCTGCTGGATGAGGAAAGGCTGAGAGAGCTGGGCTTGTTCTGCCTAGAGAAAAGAAGGCTCAGGGGAGACCTGATCACCACACTCCAGTATTTAAGGGTGGCTGTGAAGAAGACAGAGGCTCCCTTTTCACAAGGAGTCACACAGAAAAGGTGAGGGGTACAAGTTACTCCTGGGGAGATTCTGGTTGGACACAAGAGGAAAATTTTTCCCAATGAGAACAAGCAGCCATTGGAATAATCTCCCCAGGGAAGTGGTGCACGCCCCAACGTTGGATACTTCCAAGATTCAGCTGGACACGGCACTGGGACATCCAGGCTAGGTCATGCTTTGTCTGGAAAAGCTGTACTGCATAATCCTTGAGATCCCTCCCAGCCTCGTGGCCCGTGGGGATACGAATACCGTTGTCACAGGCAGCAGGTGAAGCTGGACGGGCCCTGGTCCAACCCAGCACCGCCGCTCTTGTACATTCTGTGGGCGCTGGTGCTCCTGGAGCACTGTTTCTCACGAGGGGTTCACACTGATGGCCCTTACCTGAGGTGCCGCTCAGAGCAGTCTTCCCTTCGCAGGAGCGGAGACGGGACAAACACAGTTCCTCCTTCTCATCCATGTGGATGATCGGCTCCGGCTCCGCTCCGGGGGCCTCCTCCGTGGAAAGAAAAGAAGAGGCTCAGGCGAGCTGGGCTTTCAGCGACCGCTACCAGAGGCGCGGATCGGAGGGAGCAGCTCCGCGCCCAGCAGGGAACCCGGCTCCAGGGGGCGTGCAGCGGAGAGCAGAGGGCCCGTAGCAACCACCGGCTAGGGACGCCCATGCGGCCACGGGGGGAGGGCTTCCGGGCCAAGCCCTACCGGGTCAGGCCCTGGTCCCTGCGGCCCGACCCGGGCCAACCCTCAGTGGCTGCGCCGGCGCACAATGGGGCGCTGCCACGTGACGGCAGCGACCAACGGCGGGCAGTGCCTTCGCCGCCAAGAACGGACGAAGATGGCGGCGCTGTGCTGCCGGCGGCGCTGGTCCCGTCCTACGGCGGGGCTCCGCGGGCGTGTCGGTACCGAGGGCAGCTCCTCCCGCGCTCGGACCCCGGCGCGGCCTCCCCCCGCGGGTGGGTCACCTGCTGCCGGAGCCCCTGAAGCTCTGTTTGCTCTCCCGGGCGGGGTGTCCGGGGCGGGATGAGGCGCCGGCGCTGCCGGAGGGTGTCCTCGCAGGCGAAGGGTCTCTCTTGGGGTACCTGTGGAAGGCTTCAGCTCTGCGTGCTGGCAAGACTCCTCCGTGCCCCACCAACAGCAAATGCCCACCTCGGGGGCAGTGAAGGCCCTCCATGGCAGGAGCTCGAGGAACAAGACAGGGCAGCAGCCAGCGCTTTCTAAGGAGAAAGCGTCCAGAGGACACAAAGCAGAGCCCTGGAGGTTTGTAGGTGGGCTGCCTGCCCTTGCAAGAGATGGGGACCCCGACGGGGCACTGCCAAGCTGCTGGAGCCTCCCAGGTCCCGAGAGTGGAGGCAGGTTGAGCTTAGGCATGAACTTAAACCCTCAGCCATCACTTAAATCCAGAGTGAGAGAGCACTCCTGAGCAACTTAAGCTTACAAGACTGCATCAGGGCAGCTGGAGAGGCAGGGAACCTGAGCAGAGAAACACTGCTGGTACCTCTGAACCCCTGGTCAGGAGGACAGCGGCTCAAATGTGGTTTTGCTCAAGGCTGGATCACCTCTCCCATGTGCTTCATGTTTCATTACACAATGAGCAGCACATACGCAATGCCTCTGAAAGGAATTTCATGCGGGCATGACACTAAACCCATGCAGGCACATTTGAAAGGCACTTCCAGAACAGCTCCAGTCCCCTTGTAGAAGCACAGGAAGGATTGCTCTTGGGTTTACCCCTTTGATACCTAAAAGCTGGCACTCTAAGTGTCATCTGGTAGAAGGGGAAGGTGCATAAGTCACACCTCTGCTTTACAGCATTCCTGTATGCTGTAGTTACACTGCGCCCCCACGGGGCTTGGCCACAGCAGAGACCATGGTGATGGATCACACCCACTCAAAAAATGGCATGAAGACAGGGAATATGTTCTGCAATATGTGTACGCACAGAACTGTGCCTGTGTAAGAAAACAGCTCTCTTTTCAGATGCAAGATGTGAGAACGTATGTAAACATCTCAGCACAGCTTTTCAGAATGAATCTACAGAAGCTAGTTTTTCAGGCAGGAAACATGACAAAGCACACAGATCAACGTGGTGGTAGCTGCAAAGGATGACCCATAGAGCCGGTCATCCTTTCACTGTCACAGTGAATTTATAAGCAGTGTGTTCCGAAGCTCACGTGGGGCTCACATGGTATATATTGGCAAGACGAGCTTTATACAATGCCAGTAACATACCTGCTCCTTTCTTTAGCTTGAAAAGCAAACCAATACCTTTGTTGAAAAGTTGGGTTTGGTTTGCTTTTTCTGCAGCCCTGGAAGTGTTAAACAGAAGTATCAACATATTTTTGGTAGCTGTTACTACACACTGGAAATGAAAATGAAAGCAATGCATTTTCCAAGACAAATGAGCCTGCATTGGGAAGGCAGCACATCATCGCTGGCACATGGCAGCACCGGTGCTAGCTTGGGAAGGCTGGCTTTGCTTATGGAGTAATGAAGCAGGGGACTGAATGATTTCTGTCAGGGAATTTGCAGTGCATGTCAGAAACGCCCTTATGGTCTTGAAGGCCGCAAAAGATTTGTAATCCTTTTCTCATCGTCTGAGGAAAGGTTTAGAATTACAAGAGACATCTCAGTTTGTCAGTGGCAGCAACAAGGAAGCACCAAGCCAAGCCCCCGCAAAGCAGTCACCTCCAAACCCTGACAGCACAGATGCGGTATTTAAGTCATCTTTTTGCATTAGACAGGGACTGCCCTGTTGCAAGGTGTAAGTATGACAAAGACAGGAGGATGGAGACACTTTCAGTGAGTAAAATTCACCGTTTTTTCATAACGTACTAAGCAGTTATTTATGACTCAGTGTTATTTGAATGACTGTAATTTACATCCACTGAACTGTGACACCACCTTAACTGAAGATGTAATAATTGATGACAAGATCTTTGATTGTAAATGCAAGTCGTACCTAAAAGAGAGTAAAAGAGCTGGGAAGGGATGTTACTTATTTTCCCACATTAAGGCTGGAGAGTAGGACTGAAGTTTTTTCAGGGATGAAGTGTGTACTTGAGAGAGAAATACACGGTACGCTGAGGGTAACAACCTTTACTAGAATGTCACTTAAGGCAAGCCTTGTCCTTTTCACATAACAAACTCGGCTGTTGCACAAGAAGGTAGGTGAGGAAGAGTGATGGGACAGCCAGGGCAGAAAACTATCCCAAATTGCTGACAGTTCACCACATGTGGCAGAAGGCTTTGACAGGAGGTCTCCACACACACACTATACCTGCCATAGACCTGAGAGAGAAGAGGTTCATCAGTGGCCACCCCTTTCCCCTCCACCAGGAGCCTTCTCTCTGAGGCCACACCAGACCCTTCCCACAGCCCATCCTCCCAGCAGGCACCCCCCTTTTCCCCAGGTCTCTCTTCCCTTGGGGCTGCACAGCCTACATGAACTGGGCTCTCTCCCTGACTGATCTCTCCCACCTCTCCTTCCTGCAGGGTGCCCCTGTCAACTCCTCTTCCTCCAGTTCTCTGCCTGGGGTTTCAGTTAGTACAGCCACAGACTCTACTGCTCTCCACTAGACCCAGTGTTGCTGCTTAGAATGCACCCCTAACCTGTCATAAGACACTACTTATAATTTATCATTAGTACCTTACAAATTGTTTATTGTATGCCATATAAATCAAATACACTCAAAGATATAGGGAATTAAAAATATTGATATGTTCGAAACATACAAATACACTCTTAGAAATCCGGCTTCTGATTTTGAAATGTTGAGTCCATTTTGTTCAGTAAGACTCGCAGACTCAGAACTGCCAGAACGACAAAAGTCAGAAGATGCTGTGATAATAAATACAGAAAAGATGAGAGTTTATGGTCCAAGGCTTCCCCAGGAGTCCTAGACCGTTTACAGCCTAAGATCAGTCCACTTTGGAAATGACACTGATCAGGTTTTCTGACTAGTCTGCTACAGATAGCTGCAAGAGACCCAGACACTCCAGACCCAGCGAGTGGGCATGCAGCCAGGCAGCATGAAACTGTCTCAAGTCAAAGAGAAGTCAAGCAGCACGGAATGTCTGGGTATGCTGGGAAGCACCCTGTTCCCTCTTCCCAAGTCTGAAGCCTTCACTTTCAGAGCATGTGTGTGAATTTGTTGTTTAACTTCCGAGAAAATAGTCTTGCCTAAACCAGTGGGCATCCTGCAAAGGCAAGAGAGGCAGCTCACTGGAGCATAGTTCACCTCTAGGGTCATCTTTCAAAACAAGAAGCTGCTATCACATGAGTCTGCCCAGCAAACCATGGAAAACTGGCTCACCTTGGCCAGGAAGGCACAAACACAACTGCCAAATGGCCAAAGCATTTCTGAAGTGCAAGTGATAGTAGAGGCTAAAAAAACCCAACTGCTTTCTGCGAGCTTCAGCCAGATTGCTCCTTCCCATCCCTGCTGGTACACTTTGATTAAACAGATTTACTGCACCTATATATTTGATTAATCAGCTATGGGAGTCCCCCACCCCTTTTCAGATGAGGAGAAAGATCACTCCTTAACCTGGAAGGTCTCCTGCCTTACCCAATACTGTCTGTGCCACATTGTGAGACAGGACTCACCTGACACTATCATCTTCTGTTTCCTCATAGTGCAGCATTTCCCCCTCTCCCCTCTCTGCGATCTCCATTGCAGGCGGTATTGCTGGTTAGTGCTGGAGATTAGACAACCTAAAAGGCAAAACCAGAGAGGGGTTTTAGAAGGAAGCTGCCTTCATGTTGGGATGGGTATGAAATGCTGAGCCATATAGCAAGCAGCCTCTGAGCAGCTCCACCATGCAGGGTGGTGAGGAGCAGCCACTGGCCATTTCCACGGCACAGCAGGCACTTTGAAGGAAGCAATCCTGCTTGTTCAGTTCAATTACCCCAGTGAATCTCAACACTAACACCCAGCTCACAAATATTACCCTCACAGGAGACCTACAACACAGCATGCTGCTTTTGCTTTCCCACTTCAGGATGGCTCCTGGCTGAAATGATCAGAGACGTCCACATTAACTATCTGCACTGAAACTGTGAGCAAGCTGCTTTCCACTGGTGCTCCCAAACTTTTCATCCAATGCCAGACTCTGAGCAGAGCAGAAGCAAAGGGAAACGCCTCTCCTTCAATTGTGAGGAAGAACAAGCTACTTCATTTTCACAGTGATACGGAGCTTTCTCTACAAGAAAGCAGTGGTGAATTAGGGCAGGAGTCAGGCAGCTCACAGGGAGACAAACACCTTCCCTGCAATGGAGTATATGCAGAGGAACTTCCAAAGCAGGGACACATTTCACTGCTCTGCCTTTTCTGGGCTGTGCTGCATGTGAAGAGTCAAAACGGCTGCTGCAGATGGCTCCTGCTACCACTCACGCTCTCCTCTCCTGCCTAGCAGGGGCAGGGTTTACTTCAATCCCCAGAAGTAACTGAGTTTGCCCTCCTCTTCTGCAGAAGGAAACAAACAAAAAAATCTCCATGGATGTAGCAGGACACCCAAAGACATACCCAGAAGCAGGAGTGAGCCACCTGCCTTAGAGCTGAGTTTCCTCTTCAGCAGAAATCCAGCCACCTCATTTATAAAATGGGCCTGTAATCGGCTTTGTGCAGAGCAGCACCATCACCTTACAGGCAGCCTTGCCAGATGAACAAGGAACTAAGTTGCTTCCTGGCTCTTGGAAAGCACTCACTGTAAGAGAGCCATCCCTCATGCTCTGCCATTTGAGGTCTGCCCCCACAGGACTGGAAGAGCAGGCAGGCAGCTGCAAGTTCAGCACAGGGCCAGCACCAGCACATCAGCTGCTGGCTCCCAGCTCTCATGGAGCACCCCAGTTATAAAATAACTGCCCTCTGGCTCCTCACCCTGAGTTTCTGAAGCCCTGTTCTACAGCCACTTCCACTGCCCTCCACACTCCAGCACAGGACTCGGCCAGGAATATGCTTCCAGACAGGCAGAGTCCTGGAGGTAGGGTGTGCTGCCTCTGCATGCTGCCAGGCCTGCAGCCACTGGCACAGAGGAGCAGGTGAGAGCAGAGCTACAAAGAGCACTTCAGCACCACCCTGCAGACCGGAAGAGGCCTGCAGGTTGTTTGACATTACATCCAACCCAAAGGAACCCACCAGATCAAGCCTCAGACATGACTAGTTAACAGCAGCAGCAACGGCTCAAGGCTTCCAATGGCCAGACGTACACAGTGTGACCTCAGAGATCATCATTCTACAAGACACACCTGCTAACTCACTTGACAGAGCCTCTGCACCCATGCCTTGCAACACACTCATGTTTAGCAGCACTCACCAGCACTGGGACTTTGCTCTCCATGTCTTGGGGCATCTGGTGGGGTCTCAGAAGCCTTTATCCAAACCTGTAACTAGTGTTGTAGAAGCACAACTCAGAGCAGTCAATTACTGTTCCAGCAGCAATGTCTGCTGCTGGAAGAAGGGGTTAGCGCATAGACAGTCATTTAAGGACTTTGGTGCAGTCAGACTTGTATCTCCCACAACTGTTTTTGCAGATGCTCCACCTGACAGGATCGCCTCTACAGCGATACGCAGGACAGCTACACCACCAGTCCCTTCAGCCCAAGGTGAGGACAGTACAGACATAGGACAACATGGAAGCTGAGATTTTTCCCAATACCATCCAGCATAAACATGATGAGCCATGAATTCAGGAGAGAAGTCAGCACAAATGAAATCCTTGTCCTTTTCAGTACTAGGGTATCACATGAGAACTCAAGAGGAAGGGAAGTAAGAATCACTATCTCTTACCATTACACATCCCTTTTATTCAGAAACTGGTAGCTGAAAGCCCACAACATGCTCACTGGTCAGGGCCCTCATTTCTTAGGGTGTTGCTGCCCTGGAAGAGGCAGTGTCCTACTCACCAAGCAGGCGGCTCGAGCAGCTGCACACTTCCACTGCAAAGGCTGGAATGTCATTTCATTTGCTTCATGAGCTCTGCTCATCAAGACCTGGCTGACATTCAGGGTAAACACATACCTTCCCAGTGCCCTAACAGCAGCCTCCTGGGAGGAATCCAACAGCTACAAGAGGCACGATAGTGGGGCTGGAAATTGGAGACAAGGCTTAGTACAAAACACCTCAGCACTCCAAACATTTCTTTCCCAATACCAGTGTTCAAACCCTCTGAGAAACCATCCTTGTCTCATCTAGCCAGCAGTTAGTTTGCCACACACGCAGAGGTAAACCCATCTGGGCTGCTGCACTGTGGCAAGATATCGCTGCCCTGGTGCAGAACCTGGTGGTGAAGGTACACCATGTAGATGCTCATGTACCCAAGAGTCGGGCCACTGAGGAACACTAGAACAACCAACAAGTGGATAAAGCTGCTAAGATTGAAGTGGCTCAGGTGGACTTAGATTGGCAACATAAGGGTGAATTATTTTGGGCCCGGTGCCCCCATGACGCTTCAGGCCATCAGGGCAGAGATGCAACATACAGATGGGTTTGTGATCGAGGGGTGGACTTAACAATGGACACTATTGCCCCAGTTATTCATGACTGTGAATCATGTGCTGCAATTAAGCAAGCTAAACGGTTAAAGCCTCTTTGGTATGGAGGACGATGGCTGAAGTACAAATATGGGGAGGCCTGGCAGATTGACTATATCACACTCCCACCAACCCGCCAAGGCAGGCGCCATGTGCTTACCATGGTGGAAGTAACCACCGGATGGCTGGAAACATACACTGGGCCCCACACCACTTCCCACAACAGTGTCCTGGGCCTTGAGAAACAGATTTTGTGGCAACACGGCACCCCAGAGAGAATTGAGTCAGACAATGGGACTCATTTCTGGAACAACCTTACAGACATTTGTGCCAAAGAGCATGGCATTGAGTGGGTACATCACATGCCCTGGGACAACCCAAGCAGAGACAGTGACAGGCACTTATAGCTGAAATAAGTTTTGCCAGAGCTGCCTGGTGCTTACTGATATGACAACGATCCTAAAACAAAGTGAGGAAGAAATAACCACCGGAGTCGGAAAGCCTACTACCACATTTTTGTGGGCATACAGGAGGCATTCTCTAAAAGTAGGATGTAATGTAGGTAACCCAATGAATATGTATGTTTAACGACAACACAATCACAGCCTGGTAGGGACTGGTCCTGCTTGGTAGGGACATGCTTGGAGGAGCAATCCCCCGTGTGTCCCGGCACCGCAATAAACAGTATCTGCTTGTCAACTTAAAACTTTGTTGGTGAGTTCCTGGAGTTCTCTCCCAATCTATCTGGGACCCCAGATGGGACCCTCTCTGCTCGGCTGCAGGACCCGCTGAGAACAGGGCTCCCTAGGGCCCCAGGACAAATTTCCCCAGAGGGACCCCTCGACTCACTCAGATCACTGCGGGAGCAGACAAGGACCATCACCATCACTGTACAGGTATTCTTTTGATTATTTTATTTTGTGGCATTCCGTAAGCCATAGGAGACGTCCTATGCAGGAATGTGGGTTAGCGTTCCATAAGGCGTAGGAGACGTCCAATGCAGGAACGCAGTTCATATTCCGTAAGGTGTACACAAGAATAAGAAAGCCTTCCATAAATGGGGATAAGAAAATCTCATAGGTAAAGACGTATACCTGTCTGCTAGCGTCCATTTGGTATACAGGTATACGTTCTGAATTGTTCGGTAAGGCACAGGAGATGTCATATGCGGGAACACGGTTGTATTTTTCTGGTGTCTGATCCAATTTCTGAAAACCGGTATTGGATGCTGTGCTTGAGTAATTAATGAATGGGGAACCGGTTTTATTTCATCGTGCTGCTAATTACTATTTGTGTCCCTGGTGTATGTTTTTGTCTTTGTTTTCAAAATTGTGAGCACGTGAACAGAATTTTTGGGATCCGGCGTGAATGTGAGTGTGTGTATAGCGTGTATAAGGAAATAACAGAAAAGAGCCCTTGGGGATGTATTCTGGCTCATTGGGAAGGAGTAGGAGGATTCCCCAGGGGCTTGGTAAATAAAAAAACTGTAATGAAATATTGTAAGCAAAGGTGGCCATTGTATACCTTGGAGGATCGGGAAAAATGGCCCAAAAATGGGACTTTGAACTATAATACGTTGTTGCAATTAATGTTATTTTTAAGGCGGCAAGGAAAACGGGATGAAGGGATGTATGCAGGTATGTTTTTCACCTTAAGAAACCACCTGGACTGGCAGACAGAATCTGAAATTAATATAGCTCTGCCAGATACCTGAGTTTGGCTTTGGAAAAGAACAAGGAAAAACAGAAAGCTGAGCCGGAGAGATGTTGTTCAGCCTGTGATATTGGGGGAATGGTGTTTAAATTTAAAAAAAAAAAAACAAAAAAACAGAAAAAACAAAAAACGGAGTAATCAGGAAGATAGGTTGGGGGATTAGGTATCACAGGTACCTCCGAGAGTAGCACACTCGGCATCTGTCCATCTGTTATTGACAAGGAGGAAGAGGTTGCTGTCACTGGCAACAGAGCAGAAGGACTTGAGAATGTTAAAGAAGTGTGGAGAGCGTATAGGAATTGGGAAGAGGTAGAGAAGATAGAGCTGAGTTGTGCTATGGGCACGGCTAAGGTGGCTGCCTTTGGGACAAGTAGATACTGGTGAAGGGACTAATGTGAGAGGATGAGGCAGAGGTAGAGGAGGAATGTCAGTCAGGTCACCCGGGGCTCACCCGGACCCAGCCCTGCCAGGGCAGGGACACCCGAACGTGTCCAGGCAGGGCTTGGATGTGCCCAGAGAGGGAGCCCCCACATCCCCCTGTGCAGCCTGTTCAGTGCTCTGCCACTGCAACGTAACCAGTTCTTCTTCATGTCAAGGTGAAACCTCTTGTGTGTCAGTTCATGACCACTGCTCCTCATCTTGTGGCTGGGCACCACTGAAAAGAGTCCAGCACCTTCCTCCTGGCACCTGCCCCATACATCCAATCAGCTCCCGCCACCGGCTCTCCCCTTCTTCATCTCTGAGGGCTCATTCTCCTATGAAGAAATTTCTTTCACCCTCCACAAGCAGGGTGGTCAATGGGAGGGGGAGACACAGGGCTTTGTTCACAGGGTATCAGACCTCGCTGCTCCCCACACTCACCCCACCTAGGGCTCCCCACCCCTGTGGTTCTGCTGGTGCTGGAAGAGTCCCGAGCTCACGCTGAAGCTCTTCCTGCACTTGGCACAGGTGTAGGGAGGCTCCCTGGTATGGATGCACTGGTGCTGGATGAGGTAGGCACTCTGCCGAAAACTGTTCCCGCATTAGGCACAGGCGTAGGGCCTATCCCCAGTGTGGACCAGGTGGTGTCTTATGAGCTCTGAGCTCCGGCTGAAGCTCTTCCCACAAACCGTACAGTTGTTGGGTTTTTCCCTGGCGTGGACCCGCTGATGACGAGTCAGGGCTGACCTCCATCTGAAGCTCTGCCTGCATGTCCTGCACTCGTAGGGTTTCTCCCCGGTGTGGACCCGCTGGTGTTGTGTCAGGGCTGAGCTCCTGATGAACCTCTTGCCGCAGGTCCTGCACTTGTAGGGTTTCTCCCCAGTGTGCACCCACTGGTGACAGATCAGACTTGAGCTCTCGCTGAAGCTCTTCCCACACTCTGTACACCTGTACGGTTTCTCCGCAGTATGGACCCACTGGTGCCGGATCAGATTCGAGCTCATGCTGAAGCTCTTCCCGCAGGTCCTGCACTCATAGGGTTTCTCCCCAGTGTGCACCCGCTGGTGCAGGACGAGGTGTGAGCTCTCGGAGAAGCTCTTCCCACACTCAGCACACTTGTACGGCTTCTCACCGGTGTGGCCCAGCTGGTGTCGTTTCAGGGCTGAGCTCCTGGTGAAGCTCTTCCCGCAGGTCCTGCACTCATAGGGTTTCTCCCCAGTGTGCACCCGCTGGTGCTGGACGAGCTTCGATTTCTCGTAGAAGCTCTTCCCACAGTCGGCACACTTGTACGGCTTCTCCCCGGTGTGGGTTACCTGGTGCTGGATAAGATTCGAGCTCGTGCTGAAGCTCTTCCCGCACTCGGAGCACTCGTAGGGCCGCTCCCCTGTGTGGATCCTCTGGTGCTGGATGAGATGTGAACGGTGCCCGAAACGCTGCCCACATTCGGTGCAGCTGAAGGGTTTTTCTCTGGTGTGGATTCTTTGATGCTCGATGAGGTTGGAGCTCACCTGGAAGCTCTTCCCGCAGTCCCCATTTACCGTCAGTCTCCTCATGGAAAGGTTTCTCTGCTGGATAATGTCCGGCAGCCTCCTGGAGCTTTTTCCACACAGTGTCGCTCGGCTTTGTGTCTTCCCCAGAAGTCGCTGAATCCGATCTGACCTGCGTGGGAGAACAGAGTCCTGTGCAGGACCCTGGGAACTGTTCTCCTTGGAGAGTCCTGAGCACAAACCCTTGGGCTCCACTGGCCTGCGGATGCCTTGAGGGCCATTGTCTTCATTCTTGCTCACAATCTCATCTTCAGCTGCAATAAAACGAGAATCCAGAGAAGTCACAGGCAGGACTGGAAACTTTGGACAGGGGAAATTGCAAGGGGCAAAGTCTAGAAAGTATCAGATAGATTGACTTTAAGTATAAAACATTCTGGTATATCCTGTGTTCAGGACATGGTATTTCCTTCCGAACTACAGAGTGGATTTTTCAGAGTGTTCACAGGAGCAAATGCTGTACATTGCCCTGCATGCTTCACCAGAACCTGAATCTACTGAAATCACTGGCACATTAGAGGCAAAAGTTTACTGCTTGAAGGGTAAAGATGGCTGCTCTTCCAGGATGTTGTATCTGAAAATCATAGAACCACAGGATGGTTGTAGCTGGAATGGACCTCACAGATCATTCAGTTCCAACCTCGTGCCATGTGCAGGGACACCTTGCACTAGACCAGGCTGCTGCAAGCCCCATCCAACCCTGCCTTGAACACTGCCAGGGATAGGGCAGCCACAGCTTCTCTGGGGAACCTGTGCTGGCACCTCAGCATCCCCACAGGGAAGAACTTCTTTCATCTTATCTAAATCTCCCCTCTCTCAGTTTAAAGCCATTCCTCCTTATCCTTTCCCTACTTGCTCTTGTCAAAAGCCCCTCTTCACATTTTTTGTTGGGCCCTTTAGGTGCTAAAAGCTGCTCCAAGATCTCCCTGAAGCTGACCAAGGTCAGCTCTCTCTGCTTGTCTCCATAGGATGTTAGTAAGAGTTGAACTGGGAGTCAGAGGAAGGCCATAAAGAACTGCTTTGTTCAGCAGAACATTAGTTGGGTTGCAACAGTCATCTCTGTGCTCTTGTGTTGTTGGTATTGCAGAGAAAGAGAAGATGCGCAAGGCAGGAGACACGGAGACCGCCTGGAGCCTGGCTTATGCCAATCTTTGAGCAGAAGCAAATTAACTCTATGCTCTCACTGGCACAGAACAAATCCACTGTGCAAGGTGGTGGCTGAACTGAAGATCCCCCATGGCTGATTCCAGATTATGCTCTGAGGAAATCCAATAAATGTGGGAGATGAAGGTGGGTGCAAGTCGAATTAACGCTAGCTGAACAGTTATGAACAGCTCCTGGGACACAGGCAATGAACAAATCCCTGCCCTCTTATGTACATAAGGTCTTGCAGAAGCATTACTGGTATGAATGTTCACTGCGCAGACCCCAGGTCACCTGAAAGCCTGTTCAAGACAAGGGGCTTGTGCTGATTTCTACGGTATTCACAGAGAACAGCGACTCCTTCCAGCCCACTGCTCTGAACGTGGTTTGATGAGCACGTAGCACGTTCAGAAGCACGTGCCCCCAACAATGCTGTGGCTTTTGCTGTCCACAGGAAACATAGCTCTTTGCAGGCTGAATGAGCAAGACAAGACCTGTGTGACATGCACACAAAGCACATCTCCAGATCTCCTTAAACATTCAAAAAGTATCTTGTGGTTCTCTGAACACTCTTATGAAATAAACCAGTAACATATCGGTCACTGGGATTGCTGCACAAACGCAGGGACAGTGAGAATGAAGACCCTGGGCTCACTGTAGGAGAGGATCTGGTTCGAGACCATCTTAGGAACCTGAATGTATACAAGTCCATGGGACCAGATGAAATCCATCCGTGGGTCCTCAAGGAGCTGGCAAATGAAGTTGCTAAGCCACTGTCCATCATATTTGAAAAATCATGGCAGTCAGATGTTGATGCTGACGAGTGGAAAAAGGGTAATATAACCCCATTTTCAAGAAGGGGAAAACGGATGAGCCAGGGAACTACAGACCAGTCAGTCTCACCTCTGTGCCTGGCAAAATCTTGCAGCGGATTCTCCTGGAAGGCATGCTGAGGCACATGAAAACCAACAAGGTGCTTGGTGACAGCCAGCATGGCTTCACTAAGGGGAAACCCTGCCTGACCAATTTGGTGGCCTTCTATGATGGGGCTATGGAACTGATGGACAGGGGCAGAGGAGTTGATGTCATCGTGCTGTACTTGTGTAAAGCCTTTGACACTGTCTCACATGACATCCTTGCCTCTAAGTTGGAAAGACATCAATTTGATAGGTGGACCACTTGGTGGATAAAGAACTGGCTGGATGGCCGCACGCAAAGAGTAGTGCTCAGTGGCTCAGTGTCCAGCTGGAGACCAGTAACGAGTGGTGTCCCTCAGGGATCGGTGTTGAGACCAGTCTTATTCAACATCTTTGTCAGTGACATGGACACTGGGATTAAGTGCGCCCTCAGCAAGTTTACCGATGACACCAAGCTGTGTGGTTCGGTTGATACATTGGAGGGAAGGAATGCCATCCCGAGGGACCCTGACATGCTTGTGAGGTGGGCTGATGCCAACCTGATGAAGTTTAACCTTGACAAGTGCAAGGTCCTACACCTGGGTCAGAGCAATCCCAGGCACAGCTACAGGTTGGGCAGAGAAGAGATTCAGAGCAGCCCTGTGGAGAAGGACTGGGGGGTGCTGGTTGATGAAAAAATGAACATGAGCGGGTAGTGTGCGCTTGCAGCCCAGAAAGCCAACCGTATCCTGGGCTGCATCAAAAGGAGCATGACCAGCAGGTCGAGGGAGGTGATCCTGCCCCTCTACTCTGCTCTTGTGAGACCTCACTTGGCGTATTGTGTGCAGATCTGGTGTCCTCAACATAAAAAGGACATGGAACTGTTGGAACAAGTCCAAAGGAGGGCCACAAGGACGATCAGGAAGCTGGAGCACCTCCCTTATAAAGATAGGCTGAGAAAGTTGGGGCTGTTCAGCCTGGAGAAGAGAAGGCTGCGTGGAGAGCTCATAGCAGCCTTCTAGTATCTGAAGGGGGCTGATAAGGATCCTATGGAGGGACTCTTCATTAGGGACTGTAGTGATAGGACATGGGGTAACGGGTTCAAACTTAAACAGGGGAAGTTTAGGTTGGATATGAGGAAGAATTTCTTTACTGTAAGGGTGGTGAGGCACTGGAATGGCTTGCCCAGGGAAGTTGTGAATGCTCCATCGCTGGCGGTGTTCAAGCCGGACTGGACAGAGCCTTGGGTGGCATGGTTTAGCACAAGCTGTTTGAAAAGGGTTTGATCAAAATCAAGACAGGAACTCACTGGAAGTATTTCAAGTGGAAGGAGAGCAAGGTCACAA
Organism: Amazona ochrocephala; assembly: GCA_039720435.1. NCBI lineage: Eukaryota > Metazoa > Chordata > Aves > Psittaciformes > Psittacidae > Amazona > Amazona ochrocephala. The sequence goes on along the minus strand of CM077886.1, from coordinate 17,991,158 downwards.
GGATGAGGAATTAATACTAAAAGCATAAGGCTGGACTGGCAAAAACAAACAAGCAAGAGAGACAGAAAGGCTGTGGTTCTTGCTCAGCCCATGCCAATTTGGGTCGATGGTAAGACCTCTGATATGCCCAAGACTGCCAGGGCTATAGCTACAAGGCAAGCTCCAGGCAGGCAGAGTAAGCTGCTGGACTTCTGACTGTGGTACCTCACTGCTGGGACTGGAGGTGGCTGATGTGATGCCACAGAAAGGGCTGGAGGGGAGATCTGGGGCCCAACATTCCAAGCAAACAAACAGCAATCTGAGTAAAAGAATTAATGGACAGATGGCAAGAGGACAGACTGTGGAAGACCTGGCACGGCATTTGGAAAGAGATGTCCAAAACACTCAGACTTCTTCACAGATGTCCCCAGTTTTGTCAAAAAGGACATGTGGAGTCCAGAGGTATTCCCAAAAGACATTCATCCTTCACCAAAACTGATAAAGAAACTAAGCTGCTGTGGGCTGAATGAACTTTACAGGGCAGTAAGGAAGGGAAAAGGGAGGTGGAAACATTTGCTGATGATTTTGTGTTCCTCAGGGTTAAAGACACAAAGGCTGACTACAAACTGTGACAGAGCCTTATGATACTGACCAACCAGGTGACTGGGGATGTTCACTGCAGGTGAACAAAGAACTTCAGAGGAGAACAGCCTCTACAGCTTGCACTTACACCAGGATGGGCCTAGGATATTCTTGATATCATTCAGGAATAGCACCATGAAGTCTGAGCAGCTGGATGAAAACTGCAGCTCCTAGGCAGATAACACAGCCAGTCAAGCATCAATGATTGCTGGGGGGAAAAAAATAGGGAAGAAAAGAGAATGTAATTGTGCCTTGCTGCTCAAACCCCACCTTCTGACTGTGTGCAAGGGGGAGGACAGATCCCCCATGTCAGAGAAACTCCAACAGAGCTGAGGAAGACAGAAGCATGACAGGAACGATCAGAGGCACAGAACAGCTTCTGTATAGGAGATGAGTCAACTGCCCATTCTGCTGGGAAAAGGTACAGCTGATGGGAGTATCACAGAGGACTAGAAAAACACAACTGGCCTGGGGTGCTTTGGGATCTATCCTGCACCATTTTTTCTAAATTAACAACTCCTGGCAGCAGTAAAAGGCACTTTCAAAGCAAACTAAAGGAGGCAGCAATTCATAAATTACCTAAATAGGTTGTGGAACTCCTTGCTGCAAGCTGTCATGGATGCTACAACAAACACAGCTTCAGAAGGCAAGAAGACAGGTCTTGAGACATTATGTGTCTCGTTCAGGAGCTTCTGAAGCCACAGATTGCTCAGGCCTGTGAAAGGACACAGGGACACATCACTGCTTGTCTGCTCTTCTCTGGGTCTTGACCAAAGGTTGGGCAGCCTGCTGGATGAGGAAAGGCTGAGAGAGCTGGGCTTGTTCTGCCTAGAGAAAAGAAGGCTCAGGGGAGACCTGATCACCACACTCCAGTATTTAAGGGTGGCTGTGAAGAAGACAGAGGCTCCCTTTTCACAAGGAGTCACACAGAAAAGGTGAGGGGTACAAGTTACTCCTGGGGAGATTCTGGTTGGACACAAGAGGAAAATTTTTCCCAATGAGAACAAGCAGCCATTGGAATAATCTCCCCAGGGAAGTGGTGCGCTCCCCAACGTTGGATACTTCCAAGATTCAGCTGGACACGGCACTGGGACATCCAGGCTAGGTCATGCTTTGTCTGGAAAAGCTGTACTGCATAATCCTTGAGATCCCTCCCAGCCTCGTGGCCCGTGGGGATACGAATACCGTTGTCACAGGCAGCAGGTGAAGCTGGACGGGCCCTGGTCCAACCCAGCACCGCCACCCTTGTACGTTCTGTGGGCGCTGGTGCTCCTGGAGCACTGTTTCTCACGAGGGGTTCACACTGATGGCCCTTACCTGAGGTGCCGCTCAGAGCAGTCTTCCCTTCGCAGGAGCGGAGACGGGACAAACACAGCTCCTCCTTCTCATCCATCTGGATGATCAGCTCCGGCTCCGGCTCCGCTCTGGGGGCCTCCTTCGGGGAAAGAAACGAAGAGGCTCAGGCGAGCTGGGCTTTCAGCGACGGCTACCAGCGGCGCGGATCGGGAGCGAGCGGCTCCGCGCCCAGCAGGGAACCCGGCTCCAGGGGGCGTGCAGCGGAGAGCAGAGGGCCCGTAGCAACCCCAGCCAGGGACGCCCATGCGGCCATGGGGGGCGGGCTTCCGGGCCAAGCCCTACCGGGTCAGGCCCCGGTCCCTGCGGCCCGACCCGGGCCAACCCTCAGTGGCTGCACCGGCGCACAATGGGGCGCTGCCACGTGACGGCAGCGACCAACGGCGGGCAGTGCCTTCGCCGCCAAGAACGGACGAAGATGGCGGCGCTGTGCTGCCGGCGGCGCTGGTCCCGTCCTACGGCGGGGCTCCGCGGGCGTGTCGGTACCGAGGGCAGCTCCTCCCGCGCTCGGACCCCGGCGCGGCCTCCCCCCGCGGGTGGGTCACCTGCTGCCGGAGCCCCTGAAGCTCTGTTTGCTCTCCCGGGCGGGGTGTCCGGGGCGGGATGAGGCGCCGGCACTGCCGGAGGGTGTCCTCGCAGGCGAAGGGTCTCTCTTGGGGTACCTGTGGAAGGCTTCAGCTCTGCGTGCTGGGAAGGCTCCTCCGTGCCCGATCAACAGCAAATGCCCACCTCGGGGGCAGTGAAGGCCCTCCATGGCAGGAGCTCGAGGAACAAGACAGGGCAGCAGCCAGCGCTTTCTAAGGAGAAAGCGTCCAGAGGACACAAAGCAGAGTCCTGGAGGTTTGTAGGTGGGCTGCCTGCCTTTGCAAGAGATGGGGACCCCGACGGGGCACTGCCAGGCTTCTGGAGCCTCCCAGGTCCCAAGAGTGGAGGCAGGTTGAGCTTAGGCATGAACTTAAACCCTCAGCCATCACTTAAATCCAGAGTGAGAGAGCACTCCTGAACAACCTAAGCTTACAAGACTGCATCAGGGCAGCTGGAGAGGCAGGGAACCTGAGCAGAGAAACACTGCTGGTACCTCTGAACCCCTGGTCAGGAGGACAGCGGCTCAAACGTGGTTTTGCTCAAGGCTGGATCACTTCTCCCATGTGCTTCATGTTTCATTACACAATGAGCAGCACATACGCAATGCCTCTGAAAGGAATTTCATGCGGGCATGACACTAAACCCATGCAGGCACATTTGAAAGGCACTTCCAGAACAGCTCCAGTCTCCTTGAAGAAGCACAAGAAGGATTGCTCTTGGGTTTACCCCTTTGATACCTAAAAGCTGGCACTCTAAGTGTCATCTGGTAGAAGGGGAAGGTGCATAAGTCACACCTCTGCTTTACAGCATTCCTGTATGCTGTAGTTACACTGCGCCCCCACGGGGCTTGGCCACAGCAGAGACCATGGTGATGGATCACACCCACTCAAGAAATGGCATGAAGACAGGGAATATGTTCTGCAATGTGTGTACGCACAGAACTGTGCCTGTGTAAGAAAACAGCTCTCTTTTCAGATGCAAGATGTGAGAACGTATGTAAACATCTCAGCACAGCTTTTCAGAATGAATCTACAGAAGCTAGTTTTTCAGGCAGGAAACATGACAAAGCACACAGATCAACGTGGTGGTAGCTGCAAAGGATGACCCATAGAGCCGGTCATCCTTTCACTGTCACAGTGAATTTATAAGCAGTGTGTTCCGAAGCTCACGTGGGGCTCACATGGTGTATATTGGCAAGACGAGCTTTGTACAATGCCAGTAACATACCTGCTCCTTTCTTTAGCTTGAAAAGCAAACCAATACCTTTGTTGAAAAGTTGGGTTTGGTTTGCTTTTTCTGCAGCCCTGGAAGTGTTAAACAGAAGTATCAACATATTTTTGGTAGCTGTTACTACACACTGGAAATGAAAATGAAAGCAATGCATTTTCCAAGACAAATGAGCCTCCATTAGGAAGGCAAGAAAACACATGAATGTATACAAACAGAACTGGCTGGCAGCACATCATCGCTGGCACATGGCAGCACCGGTGCTAGCTTGGGAAGGCTGGCTTTGCTTACGGAGTAATGAAGCAGGGGACTGAATGATTTCTGTCAGGGAATTTGCAGTGCATGTCAGAAACGCCCTTATGGTCTTGAAGGCCGCAAAAGATTTGTAATCCTTTTCTCATCGTCTGAGGAAAGGTTTAGAATTACAAGAGACATCTCAGTTTGTCAGTGGCAGCAACAAGGAAGCACCAAGCCAAGCCCCTGCAAAGCAGTCACCTCCAAACCCTGACAGCACAGATGCGGTATTTAAGTCATCTTTTTGCATTAGACAGGGATTGCCCTGTTGCAAGGTGTAAGGATGACAAAGACAGGAGGATGGAGACACTTTCAGTGAGTAAAATTCACCGTTTTTTCATAACATACTAAGCAGTTATTTATGACTCAGTGTTATTTGAATGACTGTAATTTACATCCACTGAACTGTGACACCACCTTAACGGAAGATGTAATAACTGATGACAAAATCTTTGATTGTAAATGCAAGTCATACCTAAAAGAGAGTAAAAGAGCTGGGAAGGGATGTTACTTATTTTCCCACATTAAGGCTGGAGAGTAGGACTGAAGTTTTTTCAGGGATGAAGTGTGTACTTGAGAGAGAAATACACGGTACGCTGAGGGTAACAACCTTTACTAGAATGTCACTTAAGGCAAGCCTTGTCCTTTTCACATAACAAACTCGGCTGTTGCACAAGAAGGTAGGTGAGGAAGAGTGATGGGACAGCCAGGGCAGAAAACTATCCCAGATTGCTGAAAGTTCACCACATGTGGCAGAAGGCTTTGACAGGAGGTCTCCACACACACACTATACCTGCCATAGACCTTAGAGAGAAGAGGTTCATCAGTGGCCACCCCTTTCCCCTCCACCAGGAGCCTTCTCTCTGAGGCCACACCAGACCCTTCCCACAGCCCATCCTCCCAGCAGGCACCCCTCTTTTCCCCAGGTCTCTCTTCCCTTGGGGCTGCACAGCCTACATGAACTGGGCTCTCTCCCTGACTGATCTCTCCCACCTCTCCTTCCTGCAGGGTGCCTATGTCAACTCCTCTTCCTCCAGTTCTCTGCCTGGGGTTTCAGTTAGTACAGCCACAGACTCTACTGCTCTCCACTAGACCCAGTGTTGCTGCTTAGAATGCACCCCTAACCTGTCATAAGACACTACTTATAATTTATCATTAGTACCTTACAAATTGTTTATTGTATGCCATATAAATCAAATACACTCAAAGATATAGGGAATAAAAAATAAAAATATTGACATATTCCAAATATACTAATACTCTTAGAAATCCAGCTTCTGATTTTGATGTGTTGAGTCCATTTTGTTCAGTAAGACTCGCAGACTCAGAACTGCCAGAACGACAAAAGTCAGAAGATGCTGTGATAATAAATACAGAAAAGATGAGAGTTTATGGTCCAAGGCTTCCCCAGGAGTCCCAGACCGTTTACAGCCTAAGATCAGTCCACTTTGGAAATGACACTGATCAGGTTTTCTGACTAGTCTGCTACAGATAGCTGCAAGAGACCCAGACACTCCAGACCCAGTGAGTGGGCATGCAGCCAGGCAGCATGAAACTGTCTCAAGTCAAGGAGAAGTCAAGCTGCACGGAATGTCTGGGTATGCTGGGAGGCACCCTGTTCCCTCTTCCCAAGTCTGAAGCCTTCACTTTCAGAGCATGTGTGTGAATTTGTTGTTTAACTTCCGAGAAAATAGTCTTGCCTAAACCAGTGGGCATCCTGCAAAGGCAAGAGAGGCAGCTCACTGGAGCATAGTTCACCTCTAGGGTCATCTTTCAAAACAAGAAGCTGCTATCACATGAGTCTGCCCAGCAAACCATGGAAAACTGGCTCACCTTGGCCAGGAAGGCACAAACACAACTGCCAAATGGCCAAAGCATTTCTGAAGTGCAAGTGATAGTAGAGGCTAAAAAAACCCAAGTGCTTTCTGCGAGCTTTAGCCAGATTGCTCCTTCCCATCCCTGCTGGTACACTTTGATTAAACAGATTTACTGCACCTATATATATGATTAATCAGCAATGGGAGTCCCCCACCCCTTTTCAGATGAGGAGAAAGATCACTCCTTAACCTGGAAGGTCTCCTGCCTTACCCAATACTGTCTGTGCCACATTGTGAGACAGGACTCACCTGACACTATCATCTTCTGTTTCCTCATAGTGCAGCATTTCCCCCTCTCCCCTCTCTGCGATCTCCATTGCAGGCGGTATTGCTGGTTAGTGCTGGAGATTAGACAACCTAAAAGGCAAAACCAGAGAGGGGTTTTAGAAGGAAGCTGCCTTCATGTCGGGATGGGTATGAAATGCTGAGCCATATAGCAAGCAGCCTCTGAGCAGCTCCACCATGCAGGGTGGTGAGGAGCAGCCACTGGCCATTTCAACGGCACAGCAGGCACTTTGAAGGAAGCAATCCTGCTTGTTCAGTTCAATTACCCCAGTGAACCTCAACACTAACACCCAGCTCACAAATATTACCCTCACAGGAGACCTACAACACAGCATGCTGCTTTTGCTTTCCCACTTCAGGATGGCTCCTGGCTGAAAATGATCAGAGACCTCCACATTAGCTATCTGCACTGAAACTGTGAGCAAGCTGCTTTCCACTGGTGCTCCCAAACTTTTCATCCAATGCCAGACTCTGAGCAGAGCAGAAGCAAAGGGAAACGCCTCTCCTTCAATTGCGAGGAAGAACAAGCTACTTCATTTTCACAGTGATACGGAGCTTTCTCTACAAGAAAGCAGTGGTGAATTAGGGCAGGAGTCAGGCAGCTCACAGGGAGACAAACACCTTCCCTGCAACGGAGTATATGCAGAGGAACTTCCAAAGCAGGGACACATTTCACTGCTCTGCCTTTTCTGGGCTGTGCTGCATGTGAAGAGGCAAAATGGCTGCTGCAGATAGCTCCTGCTACCACTCACGCTCTCCTCTCCTGCCTAGCAGGGGCAGGGTTTTCTTCGACCCTCAGAAGTAACTGAGTTTGCCCTCCTCTTCTGCAAAAGGAAACAAACAAAAAAATCTCCATGGATGTAGCAGGACACCCAAAGACCTACCCAGAAGCAGGAGTGAGCCACCTGCCTTAGAGCTGAGTTTCCTCTTCAGCAGAAATCCAGCCACCTCATTTATAAAATGGGCCTGTAATCGGCTTTGTGCAGAGCACCATCACCTTACAGGCAGCCTTGCCAGATGAACAAGGAACTAAGTTGCTTCCTGGCTCTTGGAAAGCACTCACTGTAAGAGAGCCATCCCTCATGCTCTGCCATTTGAGGTCTGCCCCCACAGGACTGGAAGAGCAGGCAGGCAGCTGCAAGTTCAGCAAGCTCAGCACAGGGCCAGCACCAGCACATCAGCTGCTGGCTCCCAGCTCTCATGGAGCACCCCAGTTATAAAATAACTGCCCTCTGGCTCCTCACCCTGAGTTTCTGAAGCCCTGTTCTACAGCCACTTCCACTGCCCTCCACACTCCAGCACAGGGCTCGGCCAGGAATATGCTTCCAGACAGGCAGAGTCCTGGAGGTAGGGTGTGCTGCCTCTGCATGCTGCCAGGCCTGCAGCCACTGGCACAGAGGAGCAGGTGGGAGCAGAGCTACAAAGAGCACTTCAGCACCACCCTGCAGACAGGAAAAGGCCTGCAGGTTGTTTGACATTACATCCAACCCAAAGGAACCCACCAGATCAAGCCTCAGACATGACTAGTTAACAGCAGCAGCAATGGCTCAAGGCTTCCAATGGCCAGACGTACACAGTGTGACTCCAGAGATCATCATTCTACAAGACACACCTGCTAACTCACTTGACAGAGCCTCTGCACCCATGCCTTGCAACACACTCATGTTTAGCAGGACTCACCAGCACTGGGACTTTGCTCTCCATGTCTTGGGGCATCTGGTGGGGTCTCAGAAGCCTTTATCCAAACCTGTAACTAGTGTTGTAGAAGCACAACTCAGAGCAGTCAATTACTGTTCCAGCAGCAACGTCTGCTGCTGGAAGAAGGGGTTAGCGCACAGACAGTCATTTAAGGACTTTGGTGCAGTCAGACTTGTATCTCCCACAACTGTTTTTGCAGATGCTCCACCTGACAGGATCGCCTCTACAGCGATATGCAGGACAGCGACAAAACCAGTCCCTTCAGCCCAAGGTGAGGACAGTACATACATAGGACAACATAGAAGCTGAGATTTTTCCCAATACCATCCAGCATAGACATGATGAGCCATGAATTCAGGAGAGAAGTCAGCACAAATGTAACCCCTGTCCTTTTCAGTACTAGAGTATCACATGAGAACTCAGAGGAAGGGAAGTAAGAATCACTGTATCTCTTACCATTACACATCCCTTTTATTCAGAAACTGGTAGCTGAAAGCCCACAACATGCTCACTGGTCAGGGCCCACATTTCTCAGGGTTCTGCTGCCCTGGAAGAGGCAGTATCCTGCTCACCAAGCAGGCGGCTCGAGCAGCTGCACACTTCCACTGCAAAGGCTGGAATGTCATTTCATTTGCTTCATGAGCTCTGCTCATCAAGACCTGGCTGACATTCAGGGTAAACACATACCTTCCCAGTGCCCTAACAGCAGCCTCCTGGGAGGAATTCAACAGCTACAAGAGGCACGATAGTGGGGCTGGAAATTGGAGACAAGGCTTAGTACAAAACACCTCAGCACTCCACACAGGTATTCTTTTGATTATTTTATTTTGTGGCATTCCGTAAGCCATAGGAGACGTCCTACGTAGGAATGTGGGTTAGCGTTCCATAAGGCGTAGGAGATGTCCAACGCAGGAACGCATTTAATATACCGTAAGGCGTACGCAGGAATAAGAAAGCCTTCCATAAATGGGGATAGGAAAATCTCATAGGTAAAAGCGTATATCCGGCTGCTAGCATCCGTTTGGTATACAGGTATACATTCTGAACTGTTCCGTAAGGCACAGGAGACGTCATATGCGGGAACACGGTTGTATTTTTCTGGTGTCTGAGCCAATTTCTGAAAACCGGTATTTGATGCTGTGCTTGAGTAATTAATGAATGGGGAACCGGTTTTATTTTATCATGCTGCTGATTACTATTTGTGTCCCTGGTGTATGTTTTTGTCTTTGTTTTCAAAATTGTGAGCACGTGAACAGAATTTTTGGGATCCGGCGTGAATGTGAGTGTGTGTATAGCGTGTATAAGGATATAATAGAAAAGAGCCCTTGGGGATGTATTCTGGCTCATTGGGAAGGAGTAGGAGGATTCCCCAGGGGCTTGGTAAATAAAAAAACTGTAATGAAATATTGTAAGCAAAGGTGGCCATTGTATACCTTGGAGGATCGGGAAAAATGGCCCAAAAATGGGACTTTGAACTATAATACGTTGTTGCAATTAATGTTATTTTTAAGGCGGCAAGGAAAACGGGATGAAGGGATGTATGCAGGTATGTTTTTTACCTTAAGAAACCACCCGGACTGGCAGACAGAATCTGAAATTAATATAGCTCTGCCAGATCCCTGAGTTTGGCTTTGGAAAAGGACAAGGAAAAGCAGAAAGCTGAGCTGGAGAGATGTTGTTCAGCCTGTGATATTGGGGGAATGGTGTTTAAAGTAAAAAAAAAAAAAAAAAAAACAAAAAACAGAAAAAACAAAAAACGGAGTAATCAGGAAGATAGGTTGGGGGATTAGGTATCACAGGTACCTCCGAGAGTAGCACACTTGGCATCTGTCCATCTGTTACTGACAAGGAGGAAGAGGTTGCTGTCACTGGCAACAGAGCAGAAGGACTTGAGAATGTTAAAGAAGTGTGGAGAGCGTATGGGAATCAGGAACAGGTGGAGAAGAAAGAGCTGAGTCGTGCTATGGGCACGGCTAAGGTGGCTGCCTTTGGGACAAGTAGATACTGGTGAAGGGACTAATGTGAGAGGATGAGGCAGAGGTAGAGGAGGAATATCAGGCAGGTCACCTGGGGCTCGCCCAGTCCCAGCCCTGCCAGGGCAGGGACACCCGAACGTGTCCAGGCAGGGCTTGGATGTGCCCAGAGAGGGAGCCCCCACATCCCCCTGCACAGCCTGTTCAGTGCTCTGCCACAGCAACGTAACAAGTTCTTCCTCATGTCAAGGTGAAACCTCTTGTGTGTCAGTTCATGGCCACTGCTCCTCATCCTGTGGCTGGGCACCACTGAAAAGAGTCTGGCACCTTCCTCCTAGCACCTGCCCCAAAGCTCCAATCAGCTCCCTCCATCGGCTCTCCCCTTCTTCATCTCTGAGGGCTCATTCTCCTATGAAGAAACTTCTTTCACCCTCCACAAACAGGGTGGTCAATGGGAGGAGGAGACACCGGCTTTGTTCACAGGGTATCAGACCTCGCTGCTCCCCACACTCACCCCACCTGGGGCTCCCCACCCCTGTGGGTCTGCTGGTGCTAGAGGAGCCCTGAGCTCACGCTGAAGCTCTTCCTGCACACGGCACAGGTGTAGGGAGGCTCCCTGGTGTGTATGCGCTGGTGCTGGATGAGGTAGGCACTCTGCCAAAACTGTTCCTGCATTAGGCACAGGCCTAGGGCTACTTCCCGGTGTGAACCAACTGGTGTCTTACGAGCTCTGAGCTCCTGCCGAAGCTCTTCCCACAAACCGTACAGTTGTTGGGTTTTTCCCCGGCATGGACCTGCTGATGTCGAGTCAGGGCTGACCTCCATCTGAAGCTCTGCCTGCATGTCCTGCACTCGTAGGGTTTCTCCCCGGTGTGGACCCGCTGGTGTTGTGTCAGGGCTGAGCTCCTGATGAACCTCTTGCCGCAGGTCCTGCACTTGTAGGGTTTCTCCCCAGTGTGCACCCGCTGGTGCCAGATCAGACTTGAGCTCTCGCTGAAGCTCTTCCCACACTCTGTACACCTGTAGGGTTTCTCCGCAGTATGGACCCACTGGTGCCGGATCAGATTCGAGCTCATGCTGAAGCTCTTCCCGCAGGTCCTGCACTCATAGGGTTTCTCCCCAGTGTGCACCCGCTGGTGCAGGACGAGGTGTGAGCTCTCGGAGAAGCTCTTCCCACACTCAGCACACTTGTAGGGCTTCTCACCGGTGTGGCCCAGCTGGTGTCGTTTCAGGGCTGAGCTCCTGCTGAAGCTCTTCCCGCAGGTCCCGCACTCATAGGGTTTCTCCCCAGTGTGCACCCGCTGGTGTCGTGTCAGGACTGAGCTCCTGCTGAAGCTCTGCCCGCAGGTCCTGCACTCATAGGGTTTCTCCCCAGTGTGCACCCGCTGGTGCTGGACGAGCTTCGATTTCTCGTAGAAGCTCTTCCCACAGTCGGCACACTTGTACGGCTTCTCCCCGGTGTGGATTACCTGGTGCTGGATAAGATTTGAGCTCGTGCTGAAGCTCTTCCCACACTCGGAGCACTCATAGGGCCGCTCCCCTGTGTGGATCCTCTGGTGCTGGATGAGATGTGAACGGTGCCCGAAACGCTGCCCACATTCGGTGCAGCTGAAGGGTTTTTCTCTGGTGTGGATTCTGTGATGCTCGATGAGGTTGGAGCTCACCTGGAAGCTCTTCCCGCAGTCCCCATTTACCGTCAGTCTCCTCATGGAAAGGTTTCTCTGCTGGATAATGTCCGGCAGCCTCCTGGAGCTTTTTCCACACAGTGTCGCTCGGCTTTGTGTCTTCCCCAGACATCTCTGAATCCGTACTGACCTACGTGGGAGAACAGAGTCCTGTGCAGGACCCTGGGCGCTGTTCTCCTTGGAGAGTCCTGAGCACAAACCCTTGGGCTCCACTGGCCTGCGGATGCCTTGAGGGCCATTGTCTTCATTCTTGCTCACAATCTCATCTTCAGCTGCAATAAAACGAGAATCCAGAGAAGTCACAGGCAGGACTGGAAACTTTGGACAGGGGAAATCGCAAGGGGCAAAGTCTAGAAAGTATCAGATAGATTGACTTTAAGTATAAAACATTTCTTGTTGGGCCCTTTAGGTGCTCAAAGCTGCTCTAAGATCTCCCCAGAGCATTCTCTTCTCCTGGCTGAACAAGGTCAGCTCTCTCTGCTTGTCTCCATAGGATGTTAGTAAGAGTTGAACTGGGAGTCAGAGGAAGGCCATAAAGAACTGCCTTGCTCAGCAGAACATTAGTTGGGTTTCAACAGTCAACTCTGTACTCTTGTTCTGCTGGTACTGCGGAGAAAGAGAAGATGCACAAGGCAGGAGACACGGAGACCGCCTGGAGCCTGGCTTATGCCAATCTTAGAGCAGAAGCAAATTAACTCTATGCTCTCACTGGCACAGAACAAATCCGCTGTGCAAGGTGGTGGCTGAACTGAAGATCCCCCATGGCTGATTCCAGATTATGCTCTGAGGAAATCCAATAAATGTGGGAGATGTAGGTGGGTGCAAGTCGAATTAACGCTAGCTGAACAGTTATGAACAGCTCCTGGGACACAGGCAATGAACAAATCCCTGCCCTCTTATGTACATAAGGTCTTGCAGAAGCATTACTGGTATGAATGTTCACTGCGCAGACCCCAGGTCACCTGAAAGCCTGTTCAAGACAAGGGGCTTGTGCTGATTTCTACGGTATTCACAGAGAACAGCGACTCCTTCCAGCCCACTGCTCTGAACGTGGTTTGATGAGCACGTAGCACGTTCAGAAGCACGTGCCCCCAACAATGCTGTGGCTTTTGCTGTCCACAGGAAACATAGCTCTTTGCAGGCTGAATGAGCAAGACAAGACCTGTGTGACATGCACACAAAGCACATCTCCAGATCTCCTTAAACATTCAAAAACATTCATAGCAGCCTTCCAATACCTGAAGGGGGCCTATAGGGATGCTGGGGAGGGACTCTTCATTAGGGACTGTAGTGATAGGACATGGGGTAACGGGTTCAAACTTAAACAGGGGAAGTTTAGGTTGGATATGAGGAAGAATTTCTTTACTGTAAGGGTGGTGAGGCACTGGAATGGCTTGCCCAGGGAAGTTGTGAATGCTCCATCGCTGGCGGTGTTCAAGCCGGACTGGACAGAGCCTTGGGTGGCATGGTTTAGCACAAGCTGTTTGAAAAGGGTTTGATCAAAATCAAGACAGGAACTCACTGGAAGTATTTCAAGTGGAAGGAGAGCAAGGTCACAAGGATGAGGAATTAATACTAAAAGCATAAGGCTGGACTGGCAAAAACAAACAAGCAAGAGAGACAGAAAGGCTGTGGTTCTTGCTCAGCCCATGCCAATTTGGGTTGATGGTAAGACCTCTGATATGCCCAAGACTGCCAGGGCTATAGCTACAAGGCAAGCTCCAGGCAGGCAGAGTAAGCTGCTGGACTTCTCACTGTGGTACCTCACTGCTGGGACTGGAGGTGGCTGACGTGATGCCACAGAAAAGGCTGGAGGGGAGATCTGGGGCCCAACATTCCAAGCAAACAAACAGCAATCTGAGTAAAAGAATTAATGGACAGATGGCAAGAGGACAGACTGTGGAAGACCTGGCACGGCATTTGGAAAGAGATGTCCAAAACACTCAGACTTCTTCACAGATGTCCCCAGTTTTGTCAAAAAGGACATGTGGAGTCCAGAGGTATTCCCAAAAGACATTCATCCTTCACCAAAACTGATAAAGAAACTAAGCTGCTGTGGGCTGAATGAACTTTACAGGGCAGTAAGGAAGGGAAAAGGGAGGTGGAAACATTTGCTGATGATTTTGTGTTCCTCAGGGTTAAAGACACAAAGGCTGACTACAAATTGTGGCAGAGCCTTATGATACTGACCAACCAGGTGACTGGGGACGTTCACTGCAGGTGAACAAAGAACTTCAGAGGAGAACAGCCTCTACAGCTTGCACTTACACCAGGATGGGCCTAGGATGGTCTTGATATCATTCAGGAATAGCACCATGGAGTCTGAGCAGCTGGATGAAAACTGCAGCTCCTAGGCAGACAACACAGCCAGTCGAGCATCAGTGATTGCTGGGGGGAAGAAACAGGGAAGAAAAGAGAATGTAATTGTGCCTTGCTGCTCAAACCCCACCTTCTGACTGTGTGCAGAGAAACTCTAACAGAGCTGAGGAAGACAGAGGCATGACAGGGCTTGTTCTGCCTAGAGAAAAGAAGTCTTAGGGGAGAAATGATCACCACACACCAGTATTTAAGGGTGGCTGTGAAGAAGACAGAGGCTCCCTTTTCACAAGGAGTCACACAGAAAAGGCGAGGGGTACAAGTTACTCCTGGGGAGATTCTGGTTGGACACAAGAGGAAAATTTTTCCCAATGAGAACAAGCAGCCATTGGAATAATCTCCCCAGGGAAGTGGTGCGCTCCCCAACGTTGGATACTTTCAAGATTCAGCTGGACACGGCACTGGGACATCCAGGCTAGGTCATGCTTTGTCTGGAAAAGCTGTACTGCATAATCCTTGAGATCCCTCCCAGCCTCGTGGCCCGTGGGGATACGAATACCGTTGTCACAGGCAGCAGGTGAAGCTGGACGGGCCCTGGTCCAACCCAGCACCGCCACCCTTGTACGTTCTGTGGGCGCTGGTGCTCCTGGAGCACTGTTTCTCACGAGGGGTTCACACTGATGGCCCTTACCTGAGGTGCCGCTCAGAGCAGTCTTCCCTTCGCAGGAGCGGAGACGGGACAAACACAGTTCCTCCTTCTCATCCATCTGGATGATCAGCTCCGGCTCCGGCTCCGCTCTGGGGGCCTCCTCCGGGGAAAGAAACGAAGAGGCTCAGGCGAGCTGGGCTTTCAGCGACGGCTACCAGAGGCGCGGATCGGGAGCGAGCGGCTCCGCGCCCAGCAGGGAACCCGGCTCCAGGGGGCGTGCAGCGGAGAGCAGAGGGCCCGTAGCAACCCCAGCCAGGGACGCCCATGCGGCCATGGGGGGCGGGCTTCCGGGCCAAGCCCTACCGGGTCAGGCCCCGGTCCCTGCGGCCCGACCCGGGCCAACCCTCAGTGGCTGCGCCGGCGCACAATGGGGCGCTGCCACGTGACGGCAGCGACCAACGGCGGGCAGTGCCTTCGCCGCCAAGAACGGACGAAGATGGCGGCGCTGTGCTGCCGGCGGCGCTGGTCCCGTCCTACGGCGGGGCTCCGCGGGCGTGTCGGTACCGAGGGCAGCTCCTCCCGCGCTCGGACCCCGGCGCGGCCTCCCCCCGCGGGTGGGTCACCTGCTGCCGGAGCCCCTGAAGCTCTGTTTGCTCTCCCGGGAGGGGTGTCCGGGGCGGGATGAGGCGCCGGCGCTGCCGGAGGGTGTCCTCGCAGGCGAAGGGTCTCTCTTGGGGTACCTGTGGAAGGCTTCAGCTCTGCGTGCTGGGAAGGCTCCTCCGTGCCCGATCAACAGCAAATGCCCACCTCGGGGGCAGTGAAGGCCCTCCATGGCAGGAGCTCGAGGAATAAGAAAGGGCAGCAGCCAGCGCTTTCTAAGGAGAAAGCGTCCAGAGGACACAAAGCAGAGTCCTGGAGGTTTGTAGGTGGGCTGCCTGCCCTTGCAAGAGATGGGGACCCCGACGGGGCACTGCCAGGCTTCTGGAGCCTCCCAGGTCCCAAGAGTGGAGGCAGGTTGAGCTTAGGCATGAACTTAAACCCTCAGCCATCACTTAAATCCAGAGTGAGAGAGCACTCCTGAGCAACCTAAGCTTACAAGACTGCATCAGGGCAGCTGGAGAGGCAGGGAACCTGAGCAGAGAAACACTGCTGGTACCTCTGAACCCCTGGTCAGGAGGACAGCGGCTCAAACGTGGTTTTGCTCAAGGCTGGATCACTTCTCCCATGTGCTTCATGTTTCATTACACAATGAGCAGCACATATGCAATGCCTCTGAAAGGAATTTCATGCGGGCATGACACTAAACCCATGCAGGCACATTTGAAAGGCACTTCCAGAACAGCTCCAGTCCCCTTCAAGAAGCACAAGAAGGATTGCTCTTGGGTTTACCCCTTTGATACCTAAAAGCTGGCACTCTTAAGTGTCATCTGGTAGAAGGGGAAGGTGCATAAGTCACACCTCTGCTTTACAGCATTCCTGTATGCTGTAGTTACACTGCGCCCCCACGGGGCTTGGCCACAGCAGAGACCATGGTGATGGATCACACCCACTCAAGAAATGGCATGAAGACAGGGAATATGTTCTGCAATGTGTGTACGCACAGAACTGTGCCTGTGTAAGAAAACAGCTCTCTTTTCAGATGCAAGATGTGAGAACGTATGTAAACATCTCAGCACAGCTTTTCAGAATGAATCTACAGAAGCTAGTTTTTCAGGCAGGAAACATGACAAAGCACACAGATCAACGTGGTGGTAGCTGCAAAGGATGACCCATAGAGCCGGTCATCCTTTCACTGTCACAGTGAATTTATAAGCAGTGTGTTCCGAAGCTCACGTGGGGCTCACATGGTGTATATTGGCAAGACGAGCTTTGTACAATGCCAGTAACATACCTGCTCCTTTCTTTAGCTTGAAAAGCAAACCAATACCTTTGTTGAAAAGTTGGGTTTGGTTTGCTTTTTCTGCAGCCCTGGAAGTGTTAAACAGAAGTATCAACATATTTTTGGTAGCTGTTACTACACACTGGAAATGAAAATGAAAGCAATGCATTTTCCAAGACAAATGAGCCTGCATTGGGAAGGCAAGAAAACACATGAATGTATACAAACAGAACTGGCTGGCAGCACATCATCGCTGGCACATGGCAGCACCGGTGCTAGCTTGGGAAGGCTGGCTTTGCTTACGGAGTAATGAAGCAGGGGACTGAATGATTTCTGTCAGGGAATTTGCAGTGCATGTCAGAAACGCCCTTATGGTCTTGAAGGCCGCAAAAGATTTGTAATCCTTTTCTCATCGTCTGAGGAAAGGTTTAGAATTACAAGAGACATCTCAGTTTGTCAGTGGCAGCAACAAGGAAGCACCAAGCCAAGCCCCCGCAAAGCAGTCACCTCCAAACCCTGACAGCACAGATGCGGTATTTAAGTCATCTTTTTGCATTAGACAGGGACTGCCCTGTTGCAAGGTGTAAGGATGACAAAGACAGGAGGATGGAGACACTTTCAGTGAGTAAAATTCACCGTTTTTTCATAACGTACTAAGCAGTTATTTATGACACAGTGTTATTTGAATGACTGTAATTTACATCCACTGAACTGTGACACCACCTTAACTGAAGATGTAATAACTGATGACAAGATCTTTGATTGTAAATGCAAGTCGTACCTAAAAGAGAGTAAAAGAGCTGGGAAGGGATGTTACTTATTTTCCCACATTAAGACTGGAGAGTAGGACTGAAGTTTTTTCAGGGATGAAGTGTGTACTTGAGAGAGAAATACACGGTACGCTGAGGGTAACAACCTTTACTAGAATGTCACTTAAGGCAAGCCTTGTCCTTTTCACATAACAAACGCGGCTGTTGCACAAGAAGGTAGGTGAGGAAGAGTGATGGGACAGCCAGGGCAGAAAACTATCCCAGATTGCTGACAGTTCACCACATGTGGCAGAAGGCTTTGACAGGAGGTCTCCACACACACACTATACTGCCATAGACCTGAGAGAGAAGAGGTTCATCAGTGGCCACCCCTTTCCCCTCCACCAGGAGCCTTCTCTCTGAGGCCAGACCAGACCCTTCCCACAGCCCATCCTCCCAGCAGGCACCCCCCTTTTCCCCAGGTCTCTCTTCCCTTGGGGCTGCACAGCCTACCTGAACTGGGCTCTCTCCCAGACTGATCTCTCCCACCTCTCCTTCCTGCAGGGTGCCCCTGTCAACTCCTCTTCCTCCAGTTCTCTGCCTGGGGTTTCAGTTAGTACAGCCACAGACTCTACTGCTCTCCACTAGACCCAGTGTTGCTGCTTAGAATGCACCCCTAACCTGTCATAAGACATTGCTAATAATTTATCATTAGTACCTTACAAATCGTTTATAGTATGCCATATAAATCAAATAAACTCAAAGATATAGGGAATAAAAAATAAAAATATTGATATGTTCGAAACATACAAATACTCTTAGAAATCCGGCTTCTGATTTTGATGTGTTGAGTCCATTTTGTTCAGTAAGACTCGCAGACTCAGAACTGCCAGAACGACAAAAGTCAGAAGATGCTGTGATAATAAATACAGAAAAGATGAGAGTTTATGGTCCAAGGCTTCCCCAGGAGTCCCAGACCGTTTACAGCCTAAGATCAGTCCACTTTGGAAATGACACTGATCAGGTTTTCTGACTAGTCTGCTACAGATAGCTGCAAGAGACCCAGACACTCCAGATCCAGTGAGTGGGCATGCAGCCAGGCAGCATGAAACTGTCTCAAGTCAAAGAGAAGTCAAGCAGCACAGAATGTCTGGGTATGCTGGGAAGCACCCTGTTCCCTCTTCCCAAGTCTGAAGCCTTCACTTTCAGAGCATGTGTGTGAATTTGTTGTTTAACTTCCGAGAAAATAGTCTTGCCTAAACCAGTGGGCATCCTGCAAAGGCAAGAGAGGCAGCTCACTGGAGCATAGTTCACCTCTAGGGTCATCTTTCAAAACAAGAAGCTGCTATCACATGAGTCTGCCCAGCAAACCATGGAAAACTGGCTCACCTTGGCCAGGAAGGCACAAACACAACTGCCAAATGGCCAAAGCATTTCTGAAGTGCAAGTGATAGTAGAGGCTAAAAAAACCCAAGTGCTTTCTGCGAGCTTTAGCCAGATTGCTCCTTCCCATCCCTGCTGGTACACTTTGATTAAACAGATTTACTGCACCTATATATTTGATTAATCAGCAATTGGAGTCCCCCACCCCTTTTCAGATGAGGAGAAAGATCACTCCTTAACCTGGAAGGTCTCCTGCCTTACCCAATACTGTCTGTGCCACATTGTGAGACAGGACTCACCTGACACTATCATCTTCTGTTTCCTCATAGTGCAGCATTTCCCCCTCTCCCCTCTCTGCGATCTCCATTGCAGGCGGTATTGCTGGTTAGTGCTGGAGATTAGACAACCTAAAAGGCAAAACCAGAGAGGGGTTTTAGAAGGAAGCTGCCTTCATGTCGGGATGGGTATGAAATGCTGAGCCATATAGCAAGCAGCCTCTGAGCAGCTCCACCATGCAGGGTGGTGAGGAGCAGCCACTGGCCATTTCCACGGCACAGCAGGCACTTTGAAGGAAGCAATCCTGCTTGTTCAGTTCAATTACCCCAGTGAACCTCAACACTAACACCCAGCTCACAAAATATTACCCTCACAGGAGACCTACAACACAGCGCGCTGCATTTGCTTTCCCACTTCAGGATGGCTCCTGGCTGAAAATGATCAGAGACCTCCACATTAGCTATCTGCACTGAAACTGTGAGCAGGCTGCTTTCCACTGGTGCTCCCAAACTTTTCATCCAATGCCAGACTCTGAGCAGAGCAGAAGCAAAGGGAAACGCCTCTCCTTCAATTGCGAGGAAGAACAAGCTACTTTATTTTCACAGTGATACAGAGCTTTCCCTACAAGAAAGCAGTGGTGAATTAGGGCAGGAGTCAGGCAGCTCACAGGGAGACAAACACCTTCCCTGCAATGGAGTATATGCAGAGGAACTTCCAAAGCAGGGACACATTTCACTGCTCTGCCTTTTCTGGGCTGTGCTGCATGTGAAGAGTCAAAACGGCTGCTGCAGATGGCTCCTGCTACCACTCATGCTCTCCTCTCCTGCCTAGCAGGGGCAGGGTTTACTTCAACCCCCTGAAGCAACTGAGTTTGCCCTCCTCTTCTGCAAAAGGAAACAAACAAAAAAATCTCCATGGATGTAGCAGGACACCCAAAGACCTACCCAGAAGCAGGAGTGAGCCACCTGCCTTAGAGCTGAGTTTCCTCTTCAGCAGAAATCCAGCCACCTCATTTATAAAATGGGCCTGTAATCGGCTTTGTGCAGAGCAGCACCATCACCTTACAGGCAGCCTTGCCAGATGAACAAGGAACTAAGTTGCTTCCTGGCTCTTGGAAAGCACTCACTGTAAGAGAGCCATCCCTCATGCTCTGCCATTTGAAGTCAGCCCCCTCAGGGCTGGAAGAGCAGGCAGGCAGCTGCAAGTTCAGCAAGCTCAGCACAGGGCCAGCACCAGCACATCAGCTGCTGGCTCCCAGCTCTCATGGAGCACCCCAGTTATAAAATAACTGCCCTCTGGCTCCTCACCCTGAGTTTCTGAAGCCCTGTTCTACAGCCACTTCCACTGCCCTCCACACTCCAGCACAGGGCTCGGCCAGGAATATGCTTCCAGACAGGCAGAGTCCTGGAGGTAGGGTGTGCTGCCTCTGCATGCTGCCAGGCCTGCAGCCACTGGCACAGAGGAGCAGGTGGGAGCAGAGCTACAAAGAGCACTTCAGCACCACCCTGCAGACAGGAAAAGGCCTGCAGGTTGTTTGACATTACATCCAACCCAAAGGAACCCACCAGATCAAGCCTCAGACATGACTAGTTAACAGCAGCAGCAATGGCTCAAGGCTCCCAATGGCCAGACGTACACAGTGTGACTCCAGAGATCATCATTCTACAAGACACACCTGCTAACTCACTTGACAGAGCCTCTGCACCCATGTCTTGCAACACACTCATGTTTAGCAGCACTCACCAGCACTGGGACTTTGCTCTCCATGTCTTGGGGCATCTGGTGGGGTCTCAGAAGCCTTTATCCAAACCTGTAACTAGTGTTGTAGAAGCACAACTCAGAGCAGTGTATTACCTTTCCAGCAGCAGTGTCTGCTGCTGGAAGAAGGGGTTAGCGCACAGACAGTCATTTAAGGACTTTGGTGCAGTCAGACTTGTATCTCCCACAACTGTTTTTGCAGATGCTCCACCTGACAGGATCGCCTCTACAGCGATATGCAGGACAGCTACAAAACCAGTCCCTTCAGCCCAAGGTGAGGACAGTACAGACATAGGACAACATGGAAGCTGAGATTTTTCCCAATACCATCCAGCATAGACATGATGAGCTGTGAATTCAGGAGACGAGTCAGCACAAATGAAATCCCTGTCCTTTTCAGTACTAGGGTATCACATGAGAACTCAGAGGAAGGGAAGTAAGAATCACTGTATCTCTTACCATTACACATCCCTTTTATTCAGAAACTGGTAGCTGAAAGCCCACAACATGCTCACTGGTCAGGGCCCTCATTTCTCAGGGTTTTGCTGCCCTGGAAGAGGCAGTGTCCTGCTCACCAAGCAGGCGGCTCGAGCAGCTGCACGCTTCCACTGCAAAGGCTGGAATGTCATTTCATTTGCTTCACGAGCTCTGCTCATCAAGACCTGGCTGACATTCAGGGTAAACACATACCTTCCCAGTGCCCTAACAGCAGCCTCCTGGGAGGAATCCAACAGCTACAAGAGGCATGATAGTGGGGCTGGAGATTGGAGACAAGGCTTAGTACAAAACACCTGAGCACTCCAAACATTTCTTTCCCAATACCAGTGTTCAAACCCTCTGAGAAAACATCCCTGTCTCATCTAGCCAGCACTTAGTTTGCCACACACGCAGAGGTAAACCTATCTGGGCTGCTGCACTGTGGCAAGATATCGCTGCCCTGGTGCAGAACCTGGTGGTGAAGGCATACCATGCAGACGCTCATGTACCCAAGAGTCGGGCCACTGAGGAACACCAGAACAACCAACAAGTGGACAAAGCTTCTAAGATTGAAGTGGCTCAGATGGACTTAGATTGGCAACATAAGGGTGAATTATTTTGGGCCTGGTGCCCCCATGACACTTCAGGCCATCAGGGCAGAGATGCAACATACAGATGGGTTTGTGATTGAGGGGTGGACTTAACAATGGACACTATTGCCCAGGTTATTCATGACTGTGAATCATGTGCTGCAATTAAGCAAGCTAAACGGTTAAAGCCTCTTTGGTATGGAGGACGATGGCTGAAGTACAAACATGGGGAGGCCTGGCAGATTGACTATATCACACTCCCACCAACCCGCCAAGGCAGGCGCCATGTGCTTACCATGGTGGAAGTAGCCACCGGAAGGCTGGAAACATACACTGGCCCCCACACCACTTCCCACAACAGTGTCCTGGGCCTTGAGAAACAGATTTTGTGGCAACACGGCACCCCAGAGAGAATTGAGTCAGACAATGGGACTCATTTCCGGAACAACCTTACAGACATTTGGGCCAAAGAGCATGGCATTGAGTGGGTACATCACATGCCCTGGGACAACCCAAGCAGAGACAGTGACAGGCACTTATAGCTGAAATAAGTTTTGCCAGAGCTGCCTGGCGCTTACTGATATGACAACGATCCTAAAACAAAGTGAGGAAGAAATAACCACCAGGGCTCCGAAAGCCCACTACCACATTTTTGTGGGCATACAGGAGGCATTCTCTAAAAGCAGGATGTAATGTAGGTAACCCAATGAATATGTATGTTTAACGACAACACAATCACAGCCTGGCTCCTGCTTGGTAGGGACATGCTTGGAGGAGCAATCCCCCGTGTGTCCCGGCACCGCAATAAACAATACCTGCTTGTCAACTTAAAACTTTGTTGGTGAGTTCCTGGAGTTCTCTCCCAATCTATCTGGGACCCCAGATGGGACCCTCTCTGCTCGGCTGCAGGACCCGCTGAGAACAGGGCTCCCTAGGGCCCCAGGACAAATTTCCCCAGAGGGACCCCTCGACTCACTCAGATCATTGCGGGAGCAGACAAGGACCATCACCATCACTGTACAGGTATTCTTTTGATTATTTTATTTTGTGGCATTCCGTAAGCCATAGGAGACGTACTACGCAGGAATGTGGGTTAGCGTTCCATAAGGCGTAGGAGATGTCCAATGCAGGAACGCATTTAATACTCCGTAAGGCGTACGCAAGAATAAGAAAGCCTTCCATAAATGGGGATAGGAAAATCTCGTAGGTAAAGGCGTATATCCGGCTGCTAGCATCCGTTTGGTATACAGGTATACATTCTGAACTGTTCCGTAAGGCACAGGAGACGTCATATGCGGGATCGCAGCTGTATTTTTCTGGTGTCTGAGCCAATTTCTGAAAACCGGTATTTGATGCTGTGCTTGAGTAATTAATGAATGGGGAACCGGTTTTATTTTATCGTGCTGCTGATTATTATTTGTGTCCCTGGTGTATGTTTTTGTCTTTGTTTTCAAAATTTTGAGCACGTGAACAGAATTTTTGGGATCCGGCGTGAATGTGTGTGTATAGCGTGTATAAGGATATAATAGAAAAGAGCCCTTGGGGATGTATTCTGGCTCATTGGGAAGGACGAGGTGGATTCCCCAGGGGCTTGGTAAATAAAAAAACTGTAATGAAATATTGTAAGCAATGGTGGCCATTATATACCTTGGAGGATCGGGAAAAATGGCCCAAAAATGGGACTTTGAACTATACTAACCCAGACTGGCAGACGGAATGTGAAATTAATATAGCTCTGCCAGATACCTGAGTTTGGCTTTGGAAAAGGACAAGAAAAAGCAGAAAGGTGAGCTGGAGAGATGTTGTTCAGCCTGTGATACTGGGGGAATGGTGTTTAAATTTAAAAAAAAAAAAAAAATGAAAAAAAAAAAAACGGAGTAATCAGGAAGATAGGTTGGGGGATTAGGTATCACAGGTACCTCCGAGAGTAGCACACTCGGCATCTGTCCATCTGTTATTGACAAGGAGGAAGAGGTTGCTGTCACTGGCAACAGAGCAGAAGGACTTGAGGATGTTAAAGAAGTGTGGAGAGCGTATAGGAATTGGGAAGAGGTAGAGAAGATAGAGCTGAGTCGTGCTATGGGCACGGCTAAGGTGGCTGCCTTTGGGACAAGTAGATACTGGTGAAGGGACTAATGTGAGAGGATGAGGCAGAGGTAGAGGAGGAATATCAGGCAGGTCACCTGGGGCTCGCCCAGTCCCAGCCCTGCCAGGGCAGGGACACCCGAACGTGTCCAGGCAGGGCTTGGATGTGCCCAGAGAGGGAGCCCCCACATCCCCCTGCGCATCCTGTTCAGTGCTCTGCCACTGCAACGTAACAAATTCTTCCTCATGTCAAGGTGAAACCTCTTGTGTGTCAGTTCATGGCCACTGCTCCTCATCCTGTGGCTGAACACCACTGAAAAGAGTCCAGCACCTTCCTCCTGGCGCCTGCCCCAAAGCTCCAATCAGCTCCCTCCATCGGCTCTCCCCTTCTTCATCTCTGAGGGCTCATTCTCCTATGAAGAAACTTCTTTCTCCCTCCACAAGCAGGGTGGTCCATGGGAGGAGACGACACCGGCTTTGTTCACAGGGTATCAGACCTCGCTGCTCCCCACACTCACCCCACCTGGGGCTCCCCACCCCTGTGGGTCTGCTGCTGCTGGAAGAGCCCCGAGCTCACGCTGAAGCAATTCCTGCACTTGGCACAGGTGTAGGGAGGCTCCCTGGTGTGTATGCGCTGGTGCTGGATGAGGTAGGCACTCTACCGAAAACTGTTCCCGCATTAGGCACAGGCCTAGGGCTTCTTCCCAGTGTGAACCAACTGGTGTCTTATGAGCTCTGAGCTCCAGCCGAAGCTCTTCCCACAAACCGTACAGTTGTTAGGGTTTTCCCCAGTGTGGACCCACTGATGTCGAGTCAGGGCTGACCTCCATCTGAAGCTCTGCCTGCACGTCCTGCACTCGTAGGGTTTCTCCCCGGTGTGGACCCGCTGGTGTTGTGTCAGGGCTGAGTTCCTGATGAACCTCTTGCCGCAGGTCCTGCACTTGTAGGGTTTCTCCCCAGTGTGCACCCGCTGGTGCCGAATCAGATTCCAGCTCACGCTGAAGCTCTTCCCACAGGTCCTGCACTCATAGGGTTTCTCCCCAGTGTGCACCCGCTGGTGCAGGACGAGGTGTGAGCTCTCGGAGAAGCTCTTCCCGCACTCATCACACTTGTAGGGCTTCTCACCGGTGCGGCCCCGCTGGTGTCGTGTCAGGGCTGAGCTCCTGCTGAAGCTCTTCCCGCAGGTCCTGCACTCATAGGGTTTCTCCCCAGTGTGCACCAGCTGGTGTCGTGTCAGGACTGAGCTCCTGCTGAAGCTCTGCCCGCAGGTCCTGCACTCATAGGGTTTCTCCCCAGTGTGCACCCGCTGGTGCTGGACGAGCTTCGATTTCTCGTAGAAGCTCTTCCCACAGTCGGCACACTTGTACGGCTTCTCCCCAGTGTGGGTTACCTGGTGCCGCATAAGATTAGAGCTCATGCTGAAGCTCTTCCCGCACTCGGAGCACTCATAGGGCCGCTCCCCTGTGTGGATCCTCTGGTGCTGGATGAGATGTGAACGGTGCCGGAAACGCTGCCCACATTCGGTGCAGCTGAAGGGTTTTTCTCTGGTGTGGATTCTGTGATGCTCGATGAGGTTGGAGCTCACCTGGAAGCTCTTCCCGCAGTCCCCATTTATTGTCAGTCTCCTCATGGAAAGGTTTCTGTGCTGGATAACATCCGGCAGCCTTCTGGAGCTTTTTCCACACAGTGTTGCTCGGCTTTGTGTCTTCCCCAGACGTCTCTGAATCCTTTCTGACCTGCGTGGGAGAACAGAGTCCTGTGCAGGACCCTGGGCACTGTTCTCCTTGGAGAGTCCTGAGCACAAACCCTTGGGCTCCACTGGCCTGCGGATGCCTTGAGGGCCATTGTCTTCATTCTTGCTCACAATCTCATCTTCAGCTGCAATAAAACGAGAATCCAGAGAAGTCACAGGCAGGACTGGAAACTTTGGACAGGGGAAATCGCAAGGGGCAAAGTCTAGAAAGTATCAGATAGATTGACTTTAAGTATAAAACATTCTGGTATATCCTGGGTTCAGGACATTGTATTCCCTTCCAAACTACAGAGTGGATTTTTCAGAGTGTTCACAGGAGCAAATGCTGTACATTGCCCTGCATGCTTCACCGGAACCTGAATCTACCGAAATCACTGGCACATTAGAGGCAAAAGTTTACTGCTTGAAGGGGAAAGATGGCTGCTCTTCCAGGATGTTGTATCTGAAAATCATAGAACCACAGGATGGTTGTAGCTGGAATAGACCTCACAGATCATCCACTTCCATCCTCCTGCCATTGGCAGGGACATCCTGCACTAGACCAGGCTGCTGCAAGCCCCATCCAACCCTGCCTTGAACACTGCCAGGGTAGGGCAGCCACAGCTTCTCTGGGGAACCTGTGCTGGCACCTCAGCATCCCCACAGGGAAGAACTTCTTTCATCTTAACTAATTCTCCCCTCTGTCAGTTTAAAGCCATTCCTCCATGTCCTGTCCCTACTTGCTCTTGTCAAAAGCCCCTCTTCACATTTCTTGTTGGGCCCTTTAGGTGCTAAAAGCTGCTCCAATATCTCCCCGAAGCTGACCAAGGTCAGCTCTCTCTGCTTGTCTCCATAGGATGTTAGTAAGAGTTGAACTGGGAGTCAGAGGAAGGCCATAAAGAACTGCCTTGTTCAGCAGAACATTAGTTGGGTTGCAACAGTCATCTCTGTACTCTTGTTCTGCTGGTACTGCGGAGAAAGAGAAGATGCACAAGACAGGAGACACGGAGACCGCCTGGAGCCTGGCTTATGCCAATCTTTGAGCAGAAGCAAATTAACTCTATGCTCTCACTGGCACAGAACAAATCCACTGTGCAAGGTGGTGGCTGAACTGAAGATCCCCCATGGCTGATTCCAGATTATGCTCTGAGGAAATCCAATAAATGTGGGAGATGAAGGTGGGTGCAAGTCGAATTAACGCTAGCTGAACAGTTATGAACAGCTCCTGGGACACAGGCAATGAACAAATCCCTGCCCTCTTATGTACATAAGGTCTTGCAGAAGCATTACTGGTATGAATGCTCACTGCGCAGACCCCAGGTCACCTGAAAGCCTGTTCAAGACAAGGGGCTTGTGCTGATTTCTAGGGTATTCACAGAGAGCAGCGACTCCTTCCAGCCCACTGCTCTGAATGTGGTTTGATGAGCACGTAGCACGTTCAGAAGCACGTGCCCCCAACAATGCTGTGGCTTTTCCTGTCCAGAGGAAACATAGTTCTTTGCAGGCTGAATGAGCAAGACAGGACCTGTGTGACATGCACACAGAACACATCTCCAGATCTCCTTAAACATTCAAAAAGTATCTTGTGGTTCTCTGAACACTCTTATGAAATAAACCAGTAACATATTGGTCACGTGGGATTGCTGCACAAACGCAGGGACAGTGAGAATGAAGACCCTAGGCCCACTGTAGGAGAGGATCTGGTTCGAGACCATCTTAGGAACCTGAATGTATACAAGTCCATGGGACCGGATGAAATCCATTCGTGGGTCCTCAAGGAGCTGGCAAATGAAGTTGCTAAGCCACTGTCCATCATATTTGAAAAATCATGGCAGTCAGATGTTGATGCTGACGACTGGAAAAAGGGTAATATAACCCCATTTTCAAGAAGGGGAAAATGGATGAGCCAGGGAACTACAGACCAGTTAGTGTCACCTCTGTGCCTGGCAAAATCTTGGAACGGATTCTCCTGGAAGGCATGCTGAGGCACATGAAAACCAACAAGGTGCTTGGTGACAGCCAGCATGGCTTCACTAAGGGGAAACCCTGCCTGACCAATTTGGTGGCCTTCTATGATGGGGCTATGGAACTGATGGACAGGGGCAGAGCAGTTGATGTCATTGTCCTGGACTTGTGTAAAGCCTTTGACACTGTCTCACATGACATCCTTGCCTCTAAGTTGGAAAGACATCAATTTGATAGGTGGACCACTTGGTGGATAAAGAACTGGCTGGATGGCTGCACGCAAAGAGTTGTGGTCAATGGCTCAATGTCCAGCTGGAGACCAGTAACGAGTGGTGTCCCTCAGGGATCGGTGTTGAGACCACTCTTATTCAACTTCTTTGTCAGTGACATGGACACTGGGATTAAGTGCGCCCTCAGCAAGTTTGCTGATGACACCAAGCTGTGTGGTTCAGTTGATACATTGGAGGGAAGGAATGCCATCCCGAGGGACCCTGACATGCTTGTGAGGTGGGCTGATGCCAACCTGATGAAGTTTAACCATGACAAGTGCAAGGTCCTACACCTGGGTCAGAGCAATCCCAGGCACAGCTACAGGTTGGGCAGAGAAGAGATTCAGAGCAGCCCTGTGGAGAAGGACTGGGGGGTGTTGGTTGATGAAAAAATGAACATGAGAGGGCAATGTGCGCTTGCAGCCCAGAAAGCCAACTGTATCCTGGGCTGCATCAAAAGGAGCGTGACCAGCAGGTCGAGGGAGGTGATCCTGCCCCTCTACTCTGCTCTTGTGAGACCTCACTTGGAGTATTGTGTGCAGTTCTGGTGACCTCAACATACAAAGGACATGGAACTGTTGGAACAAGTCCAAAGGAGGGCCACGAGGACGATCAGGAAGCTGGAGCACCTCCCTTATGAAGATAGGATGAGAAAGTTGGGACTGTTCAGCCTGCAGAAGAGAAGGCTGTGTGGAGAGCTCATAGCAGCCCTCCAGTATCTGTAGGTGGCTGATAAGGATCCTGCGGAGGGACTCTTCATTAGGGACTGTAGTGATAGGACATGGGGTAACAGGTTCAAACTTAAACAGGGGAAGTTTAGGCTGGATATGAGGAAGAATTTCTTTACTGTAAGGGTGGTGAGGCACTGGAATGGCTTGCCCAGGGAAGTTGTGAATGCTCCATCGCTGGCGGTGTTCAAGCCGGACTGGACAGAGCCTTGGGTGGCATGGTTTAGCACAAGCTGTTTGAAAAGGGTTTGATCAAAATCAAGACAGGAACTCACTGGAAGTATTTCAAGTGGAAGGAGAGCAAGGTCACAAGGATGAGGAATTAATACTAAAAGCATAAGGCTGGACTGGCAAAAAGAAATAAGCAAGAGAGACAGAAAGACTGTGGTTCTTGCTCAGCCCATGCCAATTTGGGTCGATGGCAAGCCCTCTGATATGCCCAAGACTGCCAGGGCTAAAGCTACAAGGCAAGCTCCAGGCAGGCAGAGGAAGCTGCTGGACTTCTCACTGTGGTACCTCACTGCTGGGACTGGAGGTGGCTGATGTGATGCCACAGAAAGGGCTGGAGGGGAGATCTGGGGCCCAACATTCCAAGCAAACAAACAGCAATCTGAATAAAAGAATTAATGGATAGATGGCAAGAGGACAGACTGCGGAAGACCTGGCATGGCATTTGGAAAGAGATGTCTCACTTCACAGCCAGTCAAGCATCAATGATTGCTGGGGAGAAGAAATAGGGAAGGAAAGAGAACGTAATTGTGCCTTGCTGCTCAAACCCCACCTTCTGACTGTGTCAGAGAAACTCTAACAGAGCTGAGGAAAACAGAGGCATGACAGGAACGATCAGAGGCACAGAACAGCTTCTGTATAGGAGATGAGTCAACTGCCCATTCTGCTGGGAAAAGGTACAGCTGATGGGAGTATCACAGAGGACTAGAAAAACACAACTGGCCTGGGGTGCTTTGGGATCTATCCTGCACCATTTCTTCTAAATTAACAACTCCTGGCAGCTGTAAAAGGCACTTTCAAAGCAAACTAAAGGAGGCAGCAATTCATAAATCACCTAAATAGGCTGTGGAACTCTTTGCTGCAAGCTGTCATGGATGCTACAACAAACACAGCTTCAGAAGGCAAGAAGACAGATCTTGAGACATTATGTGTCTAGTTCAGGAGCTTCTGAAGCCACAGATTGCTCAGGCCTGTGAAAGGATACAGGGACACATCACTGCTTGTCTGCCCTTCGCTGCGTCTTGATCAAAGGTTGGGTAGCCTGCTGGATGAGGAAAGGCTGAGAGAGCTGGGCTTGTTCTGCCTAGAGAAAAGAAGGCTCAGGGGAGACCTGATCACCACACTCCAGTATTTAAGGGTGGCTGTGAAGAAGACAGAGGCTCCCTTTTCACAAGGAGTCACACAGAAAAGGCGAGGGGTACAAGTTACTCCTGGGGAGATTCTGGTTGGACACAAGAGGAAATCTTTTCTCAATGAGAACAAGCAGCCATTGGAATAATCTCCCCAGGGAAGTGGTGCACTCCCCAACGTTGGATACTTTCAAGATTCAGCTGGACACGGCACTGGGACATCCAGGCTAGGTCATGCTTTGTCTGGAAAAGCTGTACTGCATAATCCTTGAGATCCCTCCCAGCCTCGTGGCCCGTGGGGATACGAATACCGTTGTCACAGGCAGCAGATGAAGCTGGACGGGCCCTGGTCCAACCCAGCACCGCCACCCTTGTACATTCTGTGGGCGCTGGTGCTCCTGGAGCACTGTTTCTCACGAGGGGTTCACACTGATGGCCCTTACCTGAGGTGCCGCTCAGAGCAGTCTTCCCTTCGCAGGAGAGGCGACGGGACAAACACAGTTCCTCCTTCTCATCCATCTGGATGATTAGCTCCGGCCCCGGCTCCGCTCCAGGGGCCTCCTCCGGGGAAGAAAACGAAGAGGCTCAGGCGAGCTGGGCTTTCAGCGACCGCTACCAGAGGCGCGGATCGGGAGCGAGCGGCTCCGCGCCCAGCAGGGAACCCGGCTCCAGGGGGCGTGCAGCGGAGAGCAGAGGGCCCGTAGCAACCCCAGCCAGGGACGCCCATGCGGCCACGGGGGGAGGGCTTCCGGGCCAAGCCCTACCGGGTCAGGCCCCGGTCCCTGCGGCCCGACCCGGGCCAACCCTCAGTGGCTGCCAGAGGCGCACAATGGGGCGCTGCCACGTGACGGCAGCGACCAACGGCGGGCAGTGCCTTCGCCGCCAAGAACGGACGAAGATGGCGGCGCTGTGCTGCCGGCGGCGCTGGTCCCGTCCTACGGCGGGGCTCCGCGGGCGTGTCGGTACCGAGGGCAGCTCCTCCCGCGCTCGGACCCCGGCGCGGCCTCCCCCCGCGGGTGGGTCACCTTCTGCCGGAGCCCCTGAAGCTCTGTTTGCTCTCCCGGGCGGGGTGTCCGGGGCGGGATGAGGCGCCGGCGCTGCCGGAGGGTGTCCTCGCAGGCGAAGGGTCTCTCTTGGGGTACCTGTGGAAGGCTTCAGCTCTGCGTGCTGGGAAGGCTCCTCCGTGCCCGATCAACAGCAAATGCCCACCTCGGGGGCAGTGAAGGCCCTCCATGGCAGGAGCTCGAGGAATAAGAAAGGGCAGCAGCCAGCGCTTTCTAAGGAGAAAGCGTCCAGAGGACACAAAGCAGAGTCCTGGAGGTTTGTAGGTGGGCTGCCTGCCTTTGCAAGAGATGGGGACCCCGACGGGGCACTGCCAGGCTTCTGGAGCCTCCCAGGTCCCAAGAGTGGAGGCAGGTTGAGCTTAGGCATGAACTTAAACCCTCAGCCATCACTTAAATCCAGAGTGAGAGAGCACTCCTGAGCAACCTAAGCTTACAAGACTGCATCAGGGCAGCTGGAGAGGCAGGGAACCTGAGCAGAGAAACACTGCTGGTACCTCTGAACCCCTGGTCAGGAGGACAGCGGCTCAAACGTGGTTTTGCTCAAGGCTGGATCACTTCTCCCATGTGCTTCATGTTTCATTACACAATGAGCAGCACATATGCAATGCCTCTGAAAGGAATTTCATGCGGGCATGACACTAAACCCATGCAGGCACATTTGAAAGGCACTTCCAGAACAGCTCCAGTCTCCTTGAAGAAGCACAAGAAGGATTGCTCTTGGGTTTACCCCTTTGATACCTAAAAGCTGGCACTCTAAGTGTCATCTGGTAGAAGGGGAAGGTGCATAAGTCACACCTCTGCTTTACAGCATTCCTGTATGCTGTATAGTTACACTGCGCCCCCACGGGGCTTGGCCACAGCAGAGACCATGGTGATGGATCACACCCACTCAAGAAATGGCATGAAGACAGGGAATATGTTCTGCAATGTGTGTACGCACAGAACTGTGCCTGTGTAAGAAAACAGCTCTCTTTTCAAATGCAAGATGTGAGAACGTATGTAAACATCTCAGCACAGCTTTTCAGAATGAATCTACAGAAGCTAGTTTTTCAGGCAGGAAACATGACAAAGCACACAGATCAACGTGGTGGTAGCTGCAAAGGATGACCCATAGAGCCGGTCATCCTTTCACTGTCACAGTGAATTTATAAGCAGTGTGTTCTGAAGCTCACGTGGGGCTCACATGGTGTATATTGGCAAGACGAGCTTTGTACAATGCCAGTAACATACCTGCTCCTTTCTTTAGCTTGAAAAGCAAACCAATACCTTTGTTGAAAAGTTGGGTTTGGTTTGCTTTTTCTGCAGCCCTGGAAGTGTTAAACAGAAGTATCAACATATTTTTGGTAGCCGTTACTACACACTGGAAATGAAAATGAAAGCAATGCATTTTCCAAGACAAATGAGCCTGCATTGGGAAGGCAAGAAAACACATGAATGTATACAAACAGAACTGGCTGGCGACACATCATCGCTGGCACATGGCAGCACGCTGCCAGCTTGGGAAGGCTGGCTTTGCTTACTGAGTAATGAAGCAGGGGATTGAATGATTTCTGTCAGAGGTAGAGGAGGAATATCAGGCAGGTCACCTGGGGCTCGCCCAGTCCCAGCCCTGCCAGGGCAGGGACACCCGAACGTGTCCAGGCAGGGCTTGGATGTGCCCAGAGAGGGAGCCCCCACATCCCCCTGCACAGCCTGTTCAGTGCTCTGCCACAGCAACGTAACAAGTTCTTCCTCATGTCAAGGTGAAACCTCTTGTGTGTCAGTTCATGGCCACTGCTCCTCATCCTGTGGTTGGGCACCACTGAAAAGAGTCCAGCACCTTCCTCCTAGCACCTGCCCCAAAGCTCCAATCAGCTCCCTCCATCGGCTCTCCCCTTCTTCATCTCTGAGGGCTCATTCTCCTATGAAGAAACTTCTTTCTCCCTCCACAAGCAGGGTGGTCAATGGGAGGAGACGACACCGGCTTTGTTCACAGGGTATCAGACCTCGCTGCTCCCCACACTCACCCCACCTGGGGCTCCCCACCCCTGTGGGTCTGCTGCTGCTGGAAGAGCCCCGAGCTCACGCTGAAGCTCTTCTTGCACTCGGCACAGGTGTAGGACTCTCCCTGGTATGGAGGCACTGGTGCTGGATGAGGTAGGCAGTCTGCCGAAAACTGTTGCCGCATTAGGCACAGGCCTAGGGCTTCTTCCCAGTGTGAACAAACTGGTGTCTTATGAGCTCTGAGCTCCGGCCGAAGCTCTTCCCACAAACCGTACAGTTGTTGGGTTTTTCCCCAGTGTGGACCCGCTGATGTCGAGTCAGGGCTGACCTCCATCTGAAGCTCTGCCTGCATGTCCTGCACTCGTAGGGTTTCTCCCCGGTGTGGACCCGCTGGTGTTGTGTCAGGGCTGAGCTCCTGATGAACCTCTTGCTGCAGGTCCTGCACTTGTAGGGTTTCTCCCCAGTGTGCAACCGCTGGTGCCGTATGAGCTGCGAGTTCCCAGAGAAGCTCTTCCTGCATTTGGCACACTTGTAGGGCTTCTCCCCAGTGTGTGTTAACTGGTGCCAGATAAGACTTGAGCTCACGCTGAAGCTCTTCCCACACTCTGTACACCTGTAGGGTTTCTCCGCAGTATGGACCCACTGGTGCCGGATCAGATTCGAGCTCACGCTGAAGCTCTTCCCGCAGGTCCTGCACTCATAGGGTTTCTCCCCAGTGTGCACCCGCTGGTGCAGGACGAGGTGTGAGCTCTCGGAGAAGCTCTTCCCGCACTCATCACACTTGTAGGGCTTCTCACTGGTGCGGCCCCGCTGGTGTCGTTTCAGGGCTGAGCTCCTGCTGAAGCTCTTCCCGCAGGTCCTGCACTCATAGGGTTTCTCCCCAGTGTGTACCCGCTGGTGTCGTTTCAGGGCTGAGCTCCTGCTGAAGCTCTGCCCGCAGGTCCTGCACTCATAGGGTTTCTCCCCAGTGTGCACCCGCTGGTGCTGGATGAGCTTCGATTTCTCGTAGAAGCTCTTCCCACAGTCGGCACACTTGTACGGCTTCTCCCCGGTGTGGATTAACTGGTGCCGCATAAGATTCGAGCTCATGCTGAAGCTCTTCCCGCACTCGGAGCACTCATAGGGCCGCTCCCCTGTGTGGATCCTCTGGTGCTGGATGAGATGTGAACGGTGCCAGAAACGCTGCCCACATTCGGTGCAGCTGAAGGGTTTTTCTCTGGTGTAGATTCTCTGATGCTCGATGAGGTTGGAGCTCACCTGGAAGCTCTTCCCGCAGTCCCCATGTATCAATAGTCTCCTCATGGAAGGGTTTCTGTGCTGGGTAACGTCCGGCAGCCTCCTGGAGCTTTTTCCACACAGTGTTGCTCGGCTTTGTGTCTTCCCCAGACGTCTCTGAATCCTTTCTGACCTGCGTGGGAGAACAGAGTCCTGTGCAGGACCCTGGGAACTGTTCTCCTTGGAGAGTCCTGAGCATAAATCCTTGGGCTCCACTGGCGTGGGAATGCCTTGAGGGCCATTGTCTTCATTCTTGCTCACAATCTCATCTTCAGCTGCAATAAAATGAGAATCCAGAGAAGTCACAGGCAGGACTGGAAACTTTGGACAGGGGAAATTGCAAGGGGCAAAGTCTAGAAATTCAGCAGATAGATTGACTTTAAGTATAAAACATTCTGGTATATCCTGGGTTCAGGACATGGTATTTCCCTCCAAACTACAGAGTGGATTTTTCAGAGTGTTCACAGGAGCAAATGCTGTACATTGCCCTGCATGCTTCACCAGAACCTGAATCTACTGAAATTACTGGCACATTAGAGGCAAAAGTTTACTGCTTGAAGGGGAAAGATGGCTGCTCTTCCAGGATGTTGTATCTGAAAATCACAGAACCACAGGATGGTTGTAGCTGGAACGGACCTCACAGATCATCCACTTCCAACCTTCTGCCATTGGCAGGGACACCTTGCACTAGACCAGGTTTCTGCAAGCCCCATCCAACCTGGCATTGAACACTGCCAGGGATAGGGCAGCCACAGCTTCTCTGAGGAACCTGTGCTGGCACCTCAGCATCCCCACAGGGAAGAACTTCTTTCATCTTATCTAAATCTCCACTCTCTCAGTTTAAAGCCATTCCTCCATGTCCTGTCCCTGCTTGCTCTTGTCAAAAGCCCCTCTTCACATGACGTGCTCAAAGCTGCTCTAAGATCTCCCCAGAACCTTCTCTTCTCCAGGTTGAACAAGGTCAGCTCTCTCTGCTTGTCTCCATAGGATGTTAGTAAGAGTTGAACTGGGAGTCAGAGGAAGGCCATAAAGAACTGCCTTGTTCAGCAGAACATTAGTTGGGTTTCAACAGTCATCTCCGTACTCTTGTTCTGCTGGTACTGCGGAGAAAGAGAAGATGCACAAGGCAGGAGTCACGGAGACCACCTGGAGCCTGGCTTATGCCAATCTTAGAGCAGAAGCAAATTAACTTTATGCTTTCACTGGCACAGAACAAATCCGCTGTGCAAGGTGGTGGCTGAACTGAAGATCCCCCATGGCTGATTCCAGATTACGCTCTGAGGAAATCCAATAAATGTAGAAGATGAAGGTGGGTGCAAGTCGAATTAACGCTAGCTTAGCAGTTATAAACGGCTCCTGGACAGAGGCAATGAACAACCCCCTGCCCTCTTATGTACATAAGGTCTTGCAGAAGCGTTACTGGTATGAATGCTCACTGCGCAGACACCAGGTCACCTGAAAGCCTGTTCAAGACAAGGGGCTTGTGCTGATTTCTAGGGTATTCACAGAGAGTAGCGACTCCTTCCAGCCCACTGCTTTGAATGTGGTTTGATGAGCATGTAGCACATTCAGAAACACGTGCCCCCAACAATGCTGTGGCTTTTGCTGTCCACAGGAAACATAGCTCTTTGCAGGCTGAATGAGCAAGACAGGACCTGTGTGACATGCACACAAAGCACATCTCCAGATCTCCTTAAACATTCAAAAAGTATCTTGTGGTTCTCTGAACACTCTTATGAAATAAACCAGTAACATATCAGTCACGTGGGATTGCTGCACAAACCACGGGCACCCCCTGTGGTTTGACAGAGCTGTCATAAGGAAGTGCATGCCATGGAAGAGCTGAGTTGCTACTGAGCCCTAAGTGTGCAATAAAAGGAGAGTCTAGAATTTCAACCCCAGACTCATATATGTACATAGCTCATCTTCCTCATTCTAGGAAGCACAAGAAAACATCGCAATATGATTTCACAGTGAACTCCTAAGGTACATTCTGTGGATTTGGAGAAGGCTGAGGTTCTTAATGACTTCTTTGCCTCAGTCTTCACTGGCAAATGCTCTTGGAAGGCAGATGCAGGGACAGTGAGAATGAAGACCCTAGGCCCACTGTAGGAGAGGATCTGGTCCGAGACCATCTTAGGAACCTGAATGTATACAAGTCCATGGGACCGGATGAAATCCATCCGTGGGTCCTCAAGGAGCTGGCAAATGAAGTTGCTAAGCCACTGTCCATCATATTTGAAAAATCGTGGCAGTCAGATGTTGCTCCCGACGACTGGAAAAAGGGTAATATAACCCCCATTTTCAAGAAGGGGAAAATGGATGAGCCAGAGAACTACAGACCAGTCAGTGTCACCTCTGTGCCTGGCAAAATCTTGGAGCGGATTCTCCTGGAAGGCATGCTGAGGCACATGAAAAACAAAAAGGTGGTTGGTGGGAGACAGCATGGCTTCACTAAGGGGAAATACTGCCTGACTAATCTGGTGGCCTTCTATGATGGGGCTATGGAACTGATGGACAGGGGTAGAGCAGTTGATGTCATCTACCCGGACTTGTGCAAAGCGTTTGAAACTGTGTCACACAACATCCTTGTCTCTAAGTTGGAGAGACATCAATTTGATAGGTGGACCACTCGGTGGATAAAGAACTGGCTGGATGGCTGCACGCAAAGAGTTGTGGTCAATGGCTCAATGTCCAGCTGGAGACCAGTAACGAGTGGTGTCCCTCAGGGATCGGTGTTGGGATCGGTCTTGTTCAACATCTTTGTGGGTGACATGGACAGTGGGATTGAGGGCGCCCTCAGCAAGTTTGCCGATGACACCAAGCTGTGTGGTTCAGTTGATACACTGGAGGGAAGGAATGCCATCCAGAGGGACCGTGACATGCTTGTGAGGTGGGCTGATGCCAACCTGATGAAGTTTAACCTTGACAAGTGCAAGGTCCTACACCTGGGTCAGAGCAATCCCAGGCACAGCTGCAGGTTGGGCAGAGAAGAGATTCAGAGCAGCCCTGCAGAGAAGAACTTGGGGGTGCTGGTCGATGACAAATGAACATGACCCAGCAGTGTGCGCTTGCAGCCCAGAAAGCCAACCGTATCCTGGGCTGCATCAAAAGGAGCGTGACCAGCAGGTCTAGGGGGGTGATCCTGCCCCTCTACTCTGCTCTTGTGAGACCTCACTTGGCGTATTGTGTGCAGTTCTGGTGTCCTCAATATAAAAAGGACAAGGAACTGTTGGAACAAGTCCAAAGGAGGGCCACAAGGACGATCAGGGGACTGGAGCACCTCCCTTATAAAGATAGGCTGAGAAAGTTGGGGCTGTTCAGCCTGCAGAAGAGAAGGCCGCATGGAGACCTCACAGCAGCCTTCCAGTATCTGAAGGGGGCTTATAGGGATCCTGGGGAGGGACTCTTCATTAGGGACTGTAGTGAGAGGACAAGGGGTAACAGGTTCAAACTTAAACAGGGGAAGTTTAGATTGGATATGAGGAAGAATTTCTTTACTGTAAGTGTGGTGAGGCACTGGAATGGCTTGCCCAGGGAAGTTGTGAATGCTCCATCGCTGGTGATGTTCAAGCTGGACTGGACAGAGCCTTGGGTGGCATGGTTTAGGACAAGCTGTCTGAAAAGGGTTTGATCAAAATCAAGACAGGAACTCACTGGAAGTATTTCAAGTGGAAGGAGAGCAAGGTCACAAGGATGAGGAATTAATACTAAAAGCATAAGGCTGGACTGGCAAATCAAATTAGCAAGAGAGACAGAAAGAATGTGGTTCTTCCTCAGCCCATGCCAATTTGGGTCAATGGTAAGACCTCTGATATGCCCAAGACTGCCAGTGCTATAGCTACAAGGCAAGCTCCAGGCAGGCAGAGGAAGCTGCTGGACTTCTCACTGTGGTACCTCACTGCTGGGACTGGAGGTGGCTGATGTGATGCCACAGAAAGGGCTGGAGGGGAGATCTGGGGCCCAACATTCCAAGCAAACAAACAGCAATCTGAGTAAAAGAATTAATGGACAGATGGCAAGAGGACAGACTGTGGAAGACCTGGCACGGCCTTTGGAAAGAGATGTCTCACTTCACAAACCACTCGGACTTCTTCACAGATGTCCCCAGTTTTGTCAAAAGGGACATGTGGAGTCTAGAGGCATTCCCAAAAGACATTCATCCTTCATCAAAACTGGTAAAGAAACTAAGCTGCTGTGGGCTGAATGAACCTGACAGGGTGGTAAGGAAGGGAAAAGGGAGGTGGAAACATTTGCTGATGATTTTGTGCTCCTCAGGTTTAAAGACACAAAGGCTGACTACAAACTGTGGCAGAGCCTTATGATACTGACCAACCAGGTGACTGGGGACGTTCACTGCAGGTGAACAAAGAACTTCAGAGGAGAACAGCCTCTACAGCTTGCACTTACACCAGGATGGGCCTAGGATGTTCTTGATATCATTCAGGAATAGCACCATGGAGTCTGAGCAGCTGGATGAAAACTGCAGCTCCTAGGCAGACAACACAGCCAGTCAAGCATCAATGACTGCTGGGGGGAAAAAAATAGGGAAGAAAAGAGAATGTAATTGTGCCTTGCTGCTCAAACCCCACCTTCTGACTGTGTGCAAGGGGGAGGACGGATCCCCCATGTCACAGAAACTCCAACAGAGCTGAGGAAGACAGAAGCATGACAGGAATGATCAGAGGCACAGAACAGCTTCTGTATAGGAGATGAGTCAACTGCCCATTCTGCTGGGAAAAGGTACAGCTGATGGGAGTATCACAGAGGACTAGAAAAACACAACTGGCCTGGGGTGCTTTGGGATCTATCCTGCACCATTTCTTCTAAATTAACAACTCCTGGCAGCAGTAAAAGGCACTTCCAAAGCAAACTAAAGGAGGCAGCAATTCATAAATCACCTAAATAGGTTGTGGAACTCCTTGCTGCAAGCTGTCATGGATGCTACAACAAACACAGCTTCAGAAGGCAAGACAGGTCTTGAGACATTATGTGTCTCGTTCAGGAGCTTCTGAAGCCACAGATTGCTCAGGCCTGTGAAAGGACACAGGGACACATCACTGCTTGTCTGCCCTTCTCTGGGTCTTGACCAAAGGTTGGGCAGCCTGCTGGATGAGGAAAGGCTGAGAGAGCTGGGCTTGTTCTGCCTAGAGAAAAGAAGGCTCAGGGGAGACCTGATCACCACACTCCAGTATTTAAGGGTGGCTGTGAAGAAGACAGAGGCTCCCTTTTCACAAGGAGTCACACAGAAAAGGCGAGGGGTACAAGTTACTCCTGGGGAGATTCTGGTTGGACACAAGAAGAAAATTTTTCCCAATGAGAACAAGCAGCCATTGGAATAATCTCCCCAGGGAAGTGGTGCACTCCCCAACGTTGGATACTTTCAAGATTCAGCTGGACACGGCACTGGGACATCCAGGCTAGGTCATGCTTTGTCTGGAAAAGCTGTACTGCATAATCCTTGAGATCCCTCCCAGCCTCGTGGCCCGTGGGGATACGAATACCGTTGTCACAGGCAGCAGGTGAAGCTGGACGGGCCCTGGTCCAACCCAGCACCGCCACCCTTGTACATTCTGTGGGCGCTGGTGCTCCTGGAGCACTGTTTCTCACGAGGGGTTCACACTGATGGCCCTTACCTGAGGTACCGCTCAGAGCAGTCTTCCCTTCGCAGGAGCGGAGACGGGACAAACACAGTTCCTCCTTCTCATCCATGGGGATGATCAGCTCCGGCTCCGCTCCAGGGGCCTCCTCCGGGGAATGAAACGAAGAGGCTCAGGCGAGCTGGGCTTTCAGCGACCGCTACCAGCGGCGCGGATCGGGAGGGAGCGGCTCCGCGCCCAGCAGGGAACTCGGCTCCAGGGGGCGCGCAGCAGAGAACACCAGGCCCCACAGCAACCCCCAGGACAGCGACGCCCATGCGGCCGTGGGGGGCGGGCTTCCGGGCAAGCCCTACCGGGTCAGGCCCTGGTCCCTGGGGCTCTGCCCGGACCGCTCTCAGCGGCTGTACCGACGCACAATGGGGCGCTGCCACGTGACGGCAGCGACCATCGGCTGGGCGGTGCCTTCGCCGCTAAGAACGGACGAAGATGGCGGCGGTGTGATGCCGGTGGCGCTGGTCCCGTCCTCCGGCGGGGCTCCGCGGGCGTGTCGGTACCGAGGGCAGCTTCCCCCGCGCTCGGACCCCGGCGCGGCCTCCCCCCGCGGGTGGGTCACCTGCTGCCGGAGCCCCTGAAGCTCTGTCTGCTCTCCCGGGCGGGGTGTCCGGGGCGGCATGAGTCGCCGGCGCTGCCGGAGGGTGTCCTCGCAGGCGAAGGGTCTCTCTCGGGTTACATGTGGAAGGCTTCAGCTCTGCGTGCTGGGAAGGCTCCTCCGTGCCCGACCAACAGCAAATGCCCACCTCGGGGGCAGTGAAGGCCCTCCATGGCAGGAGCTCGAGGAACAAGACAGGGCAGCAGCCAGCGCTTTCTAAGGAGAAAGCGTCCAGAGGACACAAAGCAGAGTCCTGGAGGTTTGTAGGTGGGCTGCCTGCCCTTGCAAGAGATGGTGAGAGAAGGAGGCACGAAACGTAATCAGTTCTAAGTAATGTAAAGTCTGGTAGCTTTGTACTGGAAAGTAACTGAGATGTTTGAAGGTAGTTGACATAGATTTTGTTCTTTAGGACCTTAGTACATAAATGTATGGAAAACAATAGAAAAACAGGAGGTGGGGGTAGGGGGTACCTGGGACTAGCAGATGTTAATGAATCCATTAAGCTGGTGTAAACATCACTGGGGAGCATCCGGGACTAGCAGATGTCCAGGATGGAGACTGCCCCGGGGGTGTGCCGTGGGGTGGCTCCAGTGACTGAATGGGAACTAGACTGGCAGGGAGCTGGGGAATCTCCCCTAGCAGATCCACTGGTTAACTTAAAACTGGAGACTAGAGGAAATAAAGTGGAATTTTAGTGGATACGGGAGCAACTTATTTGGTGTTAAATCAGAGGGAAAGGAATTTGTTACAAGTGTGGGAACTACTGGCTGCCAAGGGGGGGGGGGGGGAAAAATAAGAAAATGCCATTCTTTCTGAAACCCATAAAGTACAAATTGGGAAACCAAACAGGAATTCATAGATTTTTATGCATGCTAAATTCTCCAAATATTATGCTGAGAAGGAACATTTAAGAAGGGAAAATGGAATTAAGCGTTAAAACCAATCAATTAATTACTGCAGTTTTTTGAGTTTATCTTTAATTCAGCAGAAAAGCAAACAGGAGGATCTCCCTGAAATAGAAGAAATCCTTAATCAGGTATATCTGGGAGTACGGGCATCTGAAGTTCCAGGTAAGGGTAAAAATGCTTTGCCTGTTAAAGTAGAAATAAAAGGGGGCCCTGCCAAATTAGAATAAAACAATTTGGAGGATCAGAAGGAATGTAAATAAAAAATAAAAAATTTATATATTTAAAAATGTAGATTATTAATTGAATGTGAAGTGGACTATTTGGATGTTTGTAGGTGGTCTGCCTGCCCTTCCAAGAGATGGGGACCCCAACAGGGCACTGCCAGGCTGCTGGAGCCTCCCAGGTCCCAAGAGTGGAGGCAAGCTGAATTTAGGCATGAACTTAAGCCCTCAGTATTCACTTAAATCCAGAGTGAGAGAGCACTCCTGAGCAACCTAAGCTTACAAGACTGCATCAGGGCAGCTGGAGAGGCAGGGAACCTGAGCAGAGAAACACTGCTGGAACCTCTGAACCCCTGGTCAGGAGGACAGCGGCTCAAACGTGGTTTTGCTCAAGGCTGGATCACTTCTCCCATGTGCTTCATGTTTCATTACACAACGAGCAGCACATATGCAATGCCTGTGAATGGAGTTTCATGCGGGCATGATATTAAACCCATGCAGGCACATTTGAAAGGCACTTCCAGAACAGCTCCAGTCCCCTTCAAGAAGCACAGGAAGGATTGCTCTTGGGTTTACCCCTTTTATACCTAAAAGCTGGAGCTCTTAAGTGTCATCTGGTAGAAGGGGAAGGTGCATAAGTCACACTTCTGCTTTACAGCATTCCTGTATGCTGTAGTTACGCTGCCCCCTCCACGAGGCTTGGCCACAGCAGAGACCATGGTGATGGATCACACCCACTCAAGAAATGGCATTAAGACAGGGAATATGTTCTGTAATACGTGTACGCACAGAACTGTGCCTGCGTAAGGAAACAGCTCTCCTTTTAGATGCAAGATGTGAGAATGTATGTAAACATCTGCAACACAGCTTTTCAGAATGTACAGAAGCTAGTTTTTCAGGCAGGAAACATGACAAAGCACACAGATCAACGTGGTGGTAGCTGCAAAGGATGACCCATAGAGCCGGTCATCCTTTCACTGTCACAGTGAATTTATAAGCA
Organism: Amazona ochrocephala; assembly: GCA_039720435.1. NCBI lineage: Eukaryota > Metazoa > Chordata > Aves > Psittaciformes > Psittacidae > Amazona > Amazona ochrocephala. The sequence goes on along the minus strand of CM077886.1, from coordinate 17,948,646 downwards.
GTGTGTTCTGAAGCTCACTCGGGGCTCACATGGTGTATATTGGCAAGACGAGCTTTGTACAATGCCAGTAACATGCCTGCTCCTTTCTTTAGCTTGAAAAGCAAACCAATACCTTTGTTGAAAAGTTGGGTTTGGTTTGCTTATTCTGCAGCCTTGGAAGTGTTAAACAGAAGTATCAACATATTTTTGGTAGCTGTTACTACACACTGGAAATGAAAATGAAAGCAATGCATTTTCCAAGACAAATGAGCCTGCATTGGGAAGGCAAGAAAACACATGAATGTATACAAACAGAACTGGCTGGCAACACATCATCACTGGCACATGGCAGCACCGGTGCTAGCTTGGGAAGGCTGGCTTTGCTTACTGAGTAATGAAGCAGGGGACTGAATGATTTCTGTCAGGGAATTTGCAGTGCATGTCAGAAACGCCCTTGTGGTCTTGAAAGCCTCAAAAGATTTGTAATCTTTTTCTCATTGTCTGAGGAAAGTTTTAGAATTACAAGAGACATCTCAGTTTGTCAGTGGCAGCAACAAGGAAGCACCAAGCCAAGCCCCCGCAAAGCAGTCACCTCCAAACCCTGACAGCACAGATGCGGTATTTAAGTCATCTTTCTGCATTAGACAGGGACTGCCCTGTTGCAATTTTTAAGGATGACAAAGACAGGAGGATGGAGACACTTCCAGTGAGTAAAATTCACCGTTTTTTCATAACATACTAAGCAGTTATTTATGACAGTGTTATTTGAATTACTGTAATTTACATCCACTGAACTGTGACACCACCTTAACTGAAGATGTAATAATTGATGACAAGATCTTTGATTGTAAATGCAAGTCGTACCTAAAAGAGAGTAAAAGAGCTGGGAAGGGATGTTACTTATTTTCCCACATTAAGACTGGTGAGTAGGACTGAAGTTTTTTCGGGGATGAAGTGTGTACTTAAGAGAGAAATACACGGTACGCTGAGGGCAACAACCTTTACTAGAATGCCACTTAAGGTAAGCCTTGTCCTTTCCACATAACAGAGTTGGCTCCTGCATAAGAAAGTGGGTGAGGAAAAGTGATGGGACAGCCAGGGCAGAAAACTATCCCAGATTGCTGACAGTTCACCACATGTGGCAGAAGGCTTTGCTAGGAGGTCCCCACACACACACTATACCTGCCATAGACCTGAGAGAGAAGAGGTTCATCAGTGGCCACCCCTTTCCCCTCCACCAGGAGCCTTCCCTCCGAGCCTAGACCAGACCCTTCCCACAGCCCATCCTCCCAGCTGGCAGCCCCCTTTTCCCCAGGTCTCTCTTCCCTTGGGGCTGCACAGCCTACATGAACTGGGCTCTCTCCCTGACTGATCTCTCCCACTTCTCTTTCCTGCAGAGTTCCCATCTCAAATCCTCTTCTTACTTACATTTTATCTTTAGTACCTTACAAATTGTTTATAGTATGCCATATAAATCAAATAAACTCAAAGATATAGGGAATAAAAAATAAAAATATTGACATGTTCCAAATATACTAATACTCTTAGAAATCCGGCTTCTAATTTTGATGTGTTGAGTCCATTTTGTTCAGTAAGACTCTGCAGACTCAGAACTGCCAGAACGACAAAAGTCAGAAGATGCTGTGATAATAAATACAGAAAAGATGAGAGTTTATGGTCCAAGGCTTCCCCAGGAATCCCAGACCGTTTACAGCCTAAGGTCAGTCCACTTTGGAAATGACACTGATCAGGTTTTCTGACTAGTCTGCTACAGATAGCTGCAAGAGACCCAGACACTCCAAACCCACTGAGTGGGCATGCAGCCAGGCAGCATGAAACTGTCTCAAGTCAAGGAGAAGTCAAGCTGCACGGAATGTCTGGGTATGCTGGGAAGCACCCTGTTCCCTCTTCCCAAGTCTGAAGCCTTCACTTTCAGAGCATGTGTGTGAATTTGTTGTTTAACTTCCGAGAAAATAGTCTTGCCTAAACCAGTGGGCATTCTGCAAAGGCAAGAGAGGCAGCTCACTGGAGCATAGTTCACCTCTAGGGTCATCTTTCAAAACAAGAAGCTGCTATCACATGAGTCTGCCCAGCAAACCGTGGAAAATGGCCTGCCTTGGCCAGGAAGGCACAAACACAACTGCCAAATGGCCAAAGCATTTCTGAAGTGCAAGTGATAGTGGAGGCTAAAAAACCCAAGTGCTTTCTGCCAGCTTTAGCCAGATTGCTCCTTCCCATCCCTGCTGGCACACTTTGATTAAACAGATTTACTGCACCTGTATATTTGATTAATCAGCTATTGGAATCCCCCACCCCTTTTCAGATGAGGAGAAAGATCACTCCTTAACCTGGAAGGTCTCCTGCCTTACCCAATACTGTCTGTGCCACATTGTGAGACAGGACTCACCTGACACTATCATCTTCTGTTTCCTCATAGTGCAGCATTTCCCCCTCTCCCCTCTCTGCGATCTCCATTGCAGGCGGTATTGCTGGTTAGTGCTGGAGATTAGACAACCTAAAAGGCAAAACCAGAGAGGGGTTTTAGAAGGAAGCTGCCTTCATGTCGGGATGGGTATGAAATGCTGAGCCATATAGCAAGCAGCCTCTGAGCAGCTCTACCATGCAGGGTGGTGAGGAGCAGCCACTGGCCATTTCCACGGCACAGCAGGCACTTTGAAGGAAGCAATCCTGCTTGTTCAGTTCAATTACCCCAGTGAACCTCAACACTAACACCCAGCTCACAAAATATTACCCTCACAGGAGACCTACAACACAGCATGCTGCATTTGCTTTCCCACTTCAGGATGGCTCCTGCCTGAAAATAATAAGTCCTCCACATTAGCTATCTGCACTGAAACTGTGAGCAAGCTGCTTTCCACTGGTGCTCCCAAACTTTTCATCCAATGCCAGACTCTGAGCAGAGCAGAAGCAAAGGGAAACGCCTCTCCTTCAATTGCGAGGAAGAACAAGCTACTTCATTTTCACAGTGATACAGAGCTTTCTCTACAAGAAAGCAGTGTTGAATTAGGGCAGGAGTCAGGCAGCTCACAGGGAGACAAACACCTTCCCTGCAACGGAGTATATGCAGAGGAACTTCCAAAGCAGGGACACATTTCACTGCTCTGCCTTTTCTGGGCTGTGCTGCATGTGAAGAGTCAAAACGGCTGCTGCAGATGGCTCCTGCTACCACTCACGCTCTCCTCTCCTGCCTAGCAGGGGCAGGGTTTACTTCAACCCCCAGAAGTAACTGAGTTTGCCCTCCTCTTCTGCAAAAGGAAACAAACAAAAAAATCTCCATGGATGTAGCAGGACACCCAAAGACCTACCCAGAAGCAGGAGTGAGCCACCTGCCTTAGAGCTGAGTTTCCTCTTCAGCAGAAATCCAGCCACCTCATTTATAAAATGGGCCTGTAATCAGCTTTGTGCAGAGCAGCACCATCACCTTACAGGCAGCCTTGCCAGATGAACAAGGAACAAAGCTGCTTCCTGGCTCTTGGAAAGCACTCACTGTAAGAGAGCTATCCCTCATGCTCTGCCATTTGAGGTCAGTCCCCTCAGGGCTGGAAGAGCAGGCAGGCAGCTGCAAGTTCAGCAAGCTCAGCAAGCTCAGCACAGGGCCAGCACCAGCACATCAGCTGCTGGCTCCCAGCTCTCATGGAGCACCCCAGTTATAAAATAACTGCCCTCTGGCTCCTCACCCTGAGTTTCTGAAGCCCTGTTCTACAGCCACTTCCACTGCCCTCCACACTCCAGCACAGGACTCGGCCAGGAATATGCTTCCAGACAGGCAGAGTCCTGGAGGTAGGGTGTGCTGCCTCTGCATGCTGCCAGAGCACAAACAGTCATTTAAGGACTTTGGTGCAGTCAGACTTGTATCTCCCACAACTGTTTTTGCAGATGCTCCACCTGACAGGATTGCCTCTACAGCGATATGCAGGACAGCTACAAAACCAGTCCCTTCAGCCCAAGGTGAGGACAGTACATACATAGGACAACATAGAAGCTGAGATTTTTCCCAATACCATCCAGCATAGACATGATGAGCCATGAATTCAGGAGAGAAGTCAGCACAAATGTAACCCCTGTCCTTTTCAGTACTAGGGTTTCACATGAGAACTCAGAGGAAGGGAAGTAAGAATCACTGTATCTCTTACCATTACACATCCCTTTTATTCAGAAACTGGTAGCTGAAAGCCCACAACATGCTCACTGGTCAGGGCCCTCATTTCTCAGGGTTTTGCTGCCCTGGAAGAGGCAGTGTCCTGCTCACCAAGCAGGCGGCTCGAGCAGCTGCACACTTCCACTGCAAAGGCTGGAATGTCATTTCATTTGCTTCATGAGCTCTGCTCATCAAGACCTGGCTGACATTCAGGGTAAACACATACCTTCCCAGTGCCCTAACAGCAGCCTCCTGGGAGGAATCCAACAGCTACAAGAGGCATGATAGTGGGGCTGGAGATTGGAGACAAGGCTTAGTACAAAACACCTGAGCACTCCAAACATTTCTTTCCCAATACCAGTGTTCAAACCCTCTGAGAAAACATCCCTGTCTCATCTTGCCAGCACTTAGTTTGCCACACACGCAGAGGTAAACCTATCTGGGCTGCTGCACTGTGGCAAGATATCGCTGCCCTGGTGCAGAACCTGGTGGTGAAGGCATACCATGTAGACGCTCATGTACCCAAGAGTCGGGCCACTGAGGAACACCAGAACAACCAACAAGTGGACAAAGCTTCTAAGATTGAAGTGGCTCAGATAGACTTAGATTGGCAACATAAGGGTGAATTATTTTGGGCCCGGTGCCCCCATGACACTTCAGGCCATCAGGGCAGAGATGGAACATACAGATGGGCTCGTGATTGAGGGGTGGACTTAACAATGGACACTATTGCCCAGGTTATTCATGACTGTGAATCATGTGCTGCAATTAAGCAAGCTAAACGGTTAAAGCCTCTTTGGTATGGAGGACGATGGCTGAAGTACAAATATGGGGAGGCCTGGCAGATTGACTATATCACACTCCCACCAACCTGCCAAGGCAGGCGCCATGTGCTTACCATGGTGGAAGTAGCCACCGGATGGCTGGAAACATACACTGGCCCCCACACCACTTCTCAGAACACTGTCCTGGGCCTTGAGAAACAGATTTTGTGGTGACACAGCACCCCAGAGAGAATTGATTCAGACAATGGGACTCATTTCCGGAACAACCTTATAGACATTTGGGCCAAAGAGCATGGCATTGAGTGGGTATATCACATCTCCTACCATGCATTGGGAAAATCGAACAGTACACTGGGCTGTTAAAAACTGCAGTGAGAGCTATGGATGGTGAGACTTTCAAAATTGCGATACACACTTATCAAAGGCCATCTGGTTGGTCAACACAAGAACATCTGCCAACAGCGCTGGTCCAGCTCAGTCAGAGCTTTTACATATTGTAGAGGGAGACAAAGTTCCTGTGGTGCACATAATTTGCTCGGGAAGACAGTCTGGGTTTGTCCGATGTATACCTCAAGGAAATTTGATTTTAGGGGAAAACAGCCAATGAACTCAATTGTATGCTGTTGCCTGCTATGTAGCACTATTATAGCCCACCAACTAGATATCTTCAGGTCACCAGCGACTGGTTCTGACTTCCCTACGAACATCATCCCAGCAAAGAATGAACTTTGATGAAACCAGACGAGTTCTGCAGTAAAGGAACAATCAGCAACAGCAGGCCAATACTGCACAGAGCCTCTCCTGCTCTGAAAGGCTGCTACAAGAGATGGAGCCCGACATCACAGACCGGATGGACTTGGCAGCTTTACGGGGAGTGGTCCGTGCACTAAGGTGTGATATCTCTCTCTCTCTCTGTATGTATATATATGAGTAATGGTATACTGAAAATGTGGGATCTGAGCATAACGTGAATGGTATGGAATAAGGGGTGGATACTGTCCTGGGTTCAGCAGTAGCAATCATTTTTCTCCTACTTGGTAGCTGGTGCAGTGCTATGTTTTTGAATTTCGGCCAGGGAACAGCGCTGATAATGAAGCACAGAATCAGACTCTACAACTCAAGGTGAGTTATAAAGCAGGTATGTTTATTACGGCGCTGGGTGCAAGGGGGATCACTCCTCCTAACTTGCACACCGAGGGGTTAAGCAAGCAGATATTTATTACACACAAACATGCATATTCATTAGGTTCCCGAGAGAGCGGCAGGGTATTACAATTAGTTTAGGTACTGTCCTGGGTTCAGCAGTAGCAGTCATTTTTCTCCTACTTAGTAGCTAGTGCAGTGCTGTGTTTTCAACTTTCGGCCTGGGAACAGCGCTGATAACACCGATGTTTATAGTTACAGCTTAGAATGGTTTGGTGTGACCAAGGACTTTCTGAGTCTCATGCTCTGCCAGGAAGGAGGGGAAGCCAGGAGGAAGCAGAAACACGATACCTGACCCAAACTGACCAAAGAGGTATTCCATACCACAGTACGTCGTGCCCAGGATGGAAAAACTGGGGGCAGGAACCGGAAGAGTTTAGTTCACACCTCGGTCACTGGGTGGTGAGCAGTTGTATCCTCTTTCCTTGTATTTCCCTGGTCATTATTATTATTGGCGATAGCAGTAATGATTTGTGTTATACCTTAGTTACTGGACTGTTCTTATCTCAAGCCGTGGGAGTTACATTCTTTTGATTCTTCTCCCCATTCCCCCCCTCCTTGGAGTCGGAGGGAAGAAAGAGGTGGGAGTGAGTGAGTGGGCTGCGTGATTTACGGCTTAAACCATGGCAGTTCTTTTTGGTGCCCAACGTGGGGCACAAAGGGTTGAGATAACAACAGGATTAACAGCCACTCATCACAATGCTGCTTTATTGGCTCTCAAAGTTGTTGCTCTGTATCTCACAGGTTCAGCGTATGATACTTTACTTACAGCCGGTATTTCTTATCTTAACATTTTTCAGACATGGGTTTTGGGTTAAAGTTCTTGTTACATTGTACTTTATTGCAATGACTTTCAATACAATAGAGTCAGTGATCATGAAACTGACCCAGCTTTTGTTCCCAGTGTGGTCACCAATTCTATACTTTGGGAGGTATGTAATAGAAGTGTTTAGCAATTAGACATCTCTTTTCAACTCCTCAGGTGGTCAACCTGTGAAGGAGACATTCTTTTATGCTCTCAGCCCCCCCACCAGACTATTTACAGCATCGTTTGAGAATTTTGAAGGTTTTGAATGGCCTTTAGATACCCTTGAGACCTGCCTGCTGGTTGTGATGGGGATTGCCATGTTGGCATGCATACAGAGTTTGTTTTATAGAATCATAGAATAGTCAGGGTTGGAAAGGACCTCAAGATCATCGAGTTCCAACCCCCCCGCCATGGGCAGGGACACCTCCCACTAAACCATGCCATCCAAGGCTATGTCCAACCCCACCTTGAATGCCGCCAGGGATGAAGCATCCACAACTTCCCTGGGCAACCCATTCCAGGGCCTCACCACCCTCACAGTAAAGAATTTCTTCCTCAGATCCAATCTAAACTTCCCCTGTTTAAGTTTAAACCCATTACCCCTTGTCCTCTCACTGCAGTCCCTAATGAAGAGTCCCTCCCCAGCATCCCTATAGGCCCCCTTCAGGTATTGGAAGGCTGCTATGAGGTCTCCACGCAGCCTTCTCTTCTCCAGGCTGAACAGCCCCAATTTTCTCAGCCTATCTTCATACAAGAGGTGCTCCAGTCCCCTGATCATCCTCGTGGCCCTCCTCTGCACTTGTTCTAACAGTTCCATGTCCTTTTTATGTTGAGGACACCAGAACTGCACACAATACTCCAAGTGAGGTCTCACGAGAGCAGAGTAAAGGGGCAGGAGCACCTCCCTCGACCTGCTGGTCACACTCCTTTTGATGCAGCCCGGGATACGGTTGGCTTTCTGGGCTGCAAGCGCACACTGCCGGCTTGTGTTCATTTTTTCATCAACCCACACCCCCAAGTCCTTCTCCGCAGGGCTGCTCTGAATCTCCTCCCCACCCAACCTGTAGCTGTGCCTGGCATTGCTCCGACCCAGGTGTAGGACTTTGCACTAAGCATGGTTAAACTTCATCAGGTTGGCATCAGCCCACCTCACAAGCGTGTCAAGGTCCCTCTGGATGGCATTCCTTCCCTCCAACTTATCAATGGAACCACACAGCTTGGTGTCATCGACAAACTTGCTGAGGGCACCCTCAATCCGACTGTCCATGTCACCCACAAAGATGTTGAACAAGACCGGTCCCAACACCGATCCCTGGGGGACACCACTCGTTACTGGTCTCCAGCTGGACATTGAGCCACTGAACACTACTCTTTGCGTGCGGCCATCCAGCCAGTTCCTTATCCACCAAGTGGTCCACCTATCAAATTGATGTCTCTCCAACTTAGAGAAGGATGTCATGTGAGACAGTGTCAAAGGCTTTACACAAGTCCAGGACGATGACATCAACTGCTCTGCCCCTGTCCATCAGTTCTGTAGCCCCTTCATAGAAGGTCACCAGATTGGTCAGGCAGGATTTCCCCTTAGTGAAGCCATGCTGGCTGTCCCCAAACACCTTGTTGTTTTTCATGTGCCTTAGCATGCCTTCCAGGAGAATCTGCTCCAAGATTTTGCCAGGCACAGAGGTGAGACTGACTGGTCTGTAATTCCCTGGCTCATCCATTTTCCCCTTCTTAAAAATGGGGGTTATATTTCCCTTTTTCCAGTCATCGGGAACTTCACCTGACTGCCATGATTTTTCAAATATGATGGACAGTGGCTTAGCAGCTCCATTTGCCAGCTCCTTCAGGACCCGTGGATGGATTTCATCCGGTCCCATGGACTTGTATACATTCAGGTTCCTAAGGTGGTCCCGAACAAGATCCTCCCCCACAGTGGGCCCAGGGTCCCCACCCTCACTGTCCCCGCGTCTGCCTTCCAAGACTTGGGTGGTGTGGTCAGAGCATTTGCCAGTAAAGACCAAGGCAAAGAAGTTATTAAGAACCTCAGCCTTCTCCAAATCCAGGGTAACCAGTTCTCCCGATAGCTTCTGGAGAGGGCCCACGGTGTCCCTAACCTGTCTTTTATTGGCAATGTACCTATAAAATCCCTTCCTGTTATCCTTAACATCCTTAGCCAAGTTTAATTCTAAGTGGGCCTTAGCTTTCCTAACCTGGTCCCTAGCTTCCCGGACAACATCCCTGTATTCTTCCCAGGCCGCCTGACCTTGCTTCCACCTTTTATAAGCCTCTTTTTTCCTTTGAATTTTGCTCAGCAGCTCCTTATCCATTCAAGGAGGTCTCCTGGCCCTCCTGCTGAACTTCCTTCTAGTTGGGATGCATGTTTTACCCACGACCATTTCGTCTGGGCCTTGTCTAGGGTTAAATGACGATATAGGAGGTCCAAGAGATTTTCCCCGAGGCTGGATATTCATGAGTGGCAGGGTGTGTGGGATAGTATGGGCAAGTATCTAGGCCAGTGGGCCCCTCCAGTGCTTTGGAACTTCACCAATGAACAAATGCAAAACCCAGAAAAATTAGTAAAACACTTAAAGGAGGTGTGTTGTCATTCTGGTCACACTAGAGATGGACAAATCATGGCAACATTCCGGGGCTTGGCCTATGCTTACAGAGCCCTGTTCAACACCATCCAGCACCTTCAAAAGGAAAAAAATGTCCCTGGATCTGAGGGCGGAGCAGCGGATGGCATGGCTGCTCCAGCTCCAAGCACAGCCGCTACACCACCACCAGCGACAAGTACAGCAGCTACTCAAACTTCAACCGTAACAGACAGCATAGCTACTCCAACTCCAAGCACAGCAGCTACACCACCAGCAGCGACAAGTACAGCCACTACTCAAACCCCAGTGACAAGTACAGCAGCTACCCAAACCACAGTGATAATCACCGCAGCTAAACCAGAGGACCAACTCGTACCAATACCGGTTGCCCCTGTACACAAGAGGAAAAGCAAAAAAGAGGCAAGAAAGATAAAGCAAGATGAAGAAACGTCTGACTAGGAGTCATCATCACATGACGAAGAAGAGGTGACTTCCCGATCTCGGACCTCAACCGAGCTATGGAATATGTGAAAAGACTTCACCCATCAGCCAGGGAAGCACATCATCACCTGGTTGCTCCAATGCTGGGACAATAGGGCTGATGGTCATGAACTAGAAGGTAGGGAAGCCAAGCAGCCGGGATCACTTGCTAGGGAAGGGGGAACTGATAAAGCAATTGCAAGAGAGAAACGGTCCCTCAGCCTTTGGAAACAGCTCTTGGAAGCTGTGAAAGAAAGGTTTCCATAAAGGACGATGTTATGAGTCATTCGGCCAAGTGGACTACTTTAGAAAAAGGCATCCAGTCTCTGAGAGAATCAGCCATTGTAGAAATGATCTATCACATCAAGCCGAATAACAGGGATGCACCCATAGATCCAGATGAAGTCGAATGTACATGACCCATGTGGTGGAAATTTACATGGAATGCACCTTTGTCATATACCCATTAATTGGCAACAGTAACCTGGAATGACATAGTACCACTAACAGTGGATGAAATGATTCATAAACTCTGAGATTTCAAAGACAATCTCACTCCTTCCATCATCTCAGCTGTGGAAAAACTGTCCCAGTACCTCAGACAATTGAGAGACGATCTATCTGATCTATCCAGCTCCTCATGTGTACCAACACATGTCTCAGCTATTAACAAAAGGCGTCCTACTGTTCGAAGGTATATATATATAGAAGGTATACACCACGGGCCATGCTATGGTTTTACCTGTGGGATCACGGAGAAGATATGACGAAGTGGGATGGAAAACCTACTTCAGTTTTGGAGGAACGGGTGCGTGAATTGAACAGGAGAACAAAGGTCGAGGCTGATCACCCCATGAAGGCTGCAGCTTCAGTCTCTGGTGAGCAGGTTCCCAGATGGAGTGGAAGAGGCGATTTTACTTCAGCTCCTGTGATAAGGAATAATTCCTGTCAACAAGACGTGAGTGACCAATGTGATGACTATTAGAGGGGCCCCGCCTCCAGCCAAGTGGAGGTAGGAGACAATCGGATTTACTGGACTGTATGGATCAAATGGCCTGGCACATCAGTCCCACAGAAGTATAAGGCTCTAGTAGATACCGGTGCACAGTGTACCCTGATGCCATCAAGCTGTCAAGGGGTGGAACCCATTTCTGTTTCTGGAGCGACAGGAGGATCCCAAGAGTTGACTCCACTGAAGGCTGAAAGCAGTCTGACTGGGAGGGAATGGCAAAAACACCCCATTGTGACTGGTCCAAAGGCTCCATGCATCCTTGGCATAGATTACCACAGAAGAGGGTACTTCAAAGACCCAGAAGGGTACTGATGGGCTTTTGGTATTGCTGCTTTGGAGACAGAGGAAATTGAGCAGCTGTCCACCTGGCCTGGTCTCTCAGAGGATCCTTCTGTTGAGGGGTTGCTGAAGGTCAAAGAACAACAAGTGCCAATCACGACTACAACAGTGCACCGGTGGCAATATCGCACCAACTGAGACTCCCTGATTCCCATCCATAAGCTGATCCGTAGACTGGAGAGTCAAAGAGTGATCAGTAGGACCCACTCACCCTTTAATAGCCCTGTATGGCCAGTGCAAAAGTCTAACGGAGAGTGAAGACTAACAGTAGACTATTGTGGCCTGAACGAAGTTACACCATCCTTGAGTGCTGCCGTACCGGACATGCTAGAACTTCAGTATGAACTGGAGTCAAAGGCAGCCAAGTGGTATGCCACAAATGATATTGCCAATGCATTTTTCTCAATTCCTTTGGCAGCAGAGTGCAGGCCACAGTTCACTTTTACTTGAAGGGGTGTCCAGTACACTTGGAACCGACTGCCCCAGGGGTGGAAACACAGCCCTACCATCTGCCATGGACTAATCCAGACTGCACTGGAACAGGGGCAAGCTCCAGAACACCTGCAGTACATTGATGACATTATCATGCGGGGTGATACAGCGGAAGAAGTTTTTGAAAAAGCGAGGAAAATAATCCAAACACTGCTGAAAACCGGTTTTGCCATGAAACAGAGTAAGGTCAAGGGACCTGCACAGGAGATTCAATTTTTGGGAATGAAATGGCAAGATGGACATCGCCAGATCCCCAGAGATGTGATCAACAAGATAACAGCAATGTCTCCACCAACTAACAAGAAAGAAACACAAGCTTTCTTGTGTGCTCTGGGGTTCTGGAGGATGCGCATCCCGAGTTACAGTTTGATTGTAAGCCCTACCATAAGATGCGGAAGAAGAATGATTTTAAATGGGGACTGGAGCAGCAACAAGCCTTTGAGCAAATTAAATGAGAGATAGTTCATGCAGTAGCCCTTGGACCAGTCCAAACCAGGCCAGATGTAAAAAATGTACTCTACACCACAGCCCGGAAGAATGGTCCTACCTGGAGACTCTGGCAGAAAGCTCCAGGGGAGACTCAAGGTCAACCCCTTGGCTTTTGGAGTTAGGAATACAGAGGATCTGAGTCCAGCTATACCCAAACTGAAAAAGAGATACTGGAAGCCTGTTGAAGGGGTTCGAGCTGCTTCGGAAGTGATTGGCACTGAAGCACAGCTCCTCCTAGCACCTCAGCTGCCCGTGCTGGGCTATATGTTCAAAGGCAGGGTCACCTCTACACATCATGCAACTGATGCTACATGGAGTAAGTGGGCTGCACTAATTACACGATGAGCTCGAATAGGAAATCCCAGTCATCCAGGAATTCTAGAAGTCATCATGGACTGGCCAGAGGGCAAAGATTTTGGAATGTCACCAGAGGAGGAGAAGGTGATGCATGCTGAAGAGGCCCCACCATACAATGAACTGTCAGAAAGTGAAAAGCAGTACGCCCTGTTTACTGATGGGTCCTGCCGTATTGTGGGAAAGCATCGTAGATGGAAAGCAGCTGTATGGAGTCCTCGACGACAAGTTGCAGAAACTGCTGAAAGAGAGGGTGAATCAAGTCAGTTTGCTGAGGTGAAAGCCATACAGCTGGCCTTGGACATTGCTGAACGAGAAAAATGGCCAGTACTTTATCTCTCTACTGACTCAGGGATGGTGGCAAATGCCTTGTGGGGGTGGTTGCAGCATTGGAAGCAGAGCAACTAGCAATGCAGAGGTAAACCCATCTGGGCTGCTGCATTGCAGCAGGATGTCGCTGCCCGGGTGCAGAACCTGGTGGTGAAGGTACACCATGTAGATGCTCATGTACCCAAGAGTTGGGCCACTGAGAAACACCAGAACAACCAACAGGTGGATATGGAACTGTTGGAGCAAGCCCAAAGGAGGGCCACGAGGATGATCAGGGGACTGGAGCACCTCTTGTATGAAGATAGGCTGAGAAAATTGGGGCTGTTCAGCCTGGAGAAGAGAAGGCTGCGTGGAGACCTCATAGCAGCCTTCCAATACCTGAAGGGGGCCTATAGGGATGCTGGGGAGGGACTCTTCATTAGGGACTGCAGTGAGAGGACAAGGGGTAATGGGTTCAAACTTAAACAGGGGAAGTTTAGATTGGATATAAGGAAGAAATTCTTTACTGTGAGGGTGGTGAGGCCCTGGAAGGGGTTGCCGAGGGAAGTTGTGAATGCTTCATCCCTGGCAGTGTTCAAGGCGGGGCTGGACATAACACTTGGATGACATGGATTAGTGGGAGGAGTCCCTCCCCATAGTAGGGGGGTTGGAACTAGATGATCTTAAGGTCCTTTCCAACACTAACTATTCTATGATTCTGTGATTCTAAGATTGAGGTGGCTCAGATGGACTTAGATTGGCAACATAAGGGTGAATTATTTTGGGAGCGGTGGGCCCATGACACTTCAGGCCATCAGGGCAGAGATGCAACATACAGATGGGCTTGTGATTGAGGGGTGGACTTCACAATGGACACTATTGCCCAGGTTATTCATGACTGTGAATCATGTGCTGCAGTTAAGCAAGCTAAACAGTTAAAACCTCTTTGGTATGGAAGATGACAGCTGAAGTACAAATATGGGGAGGCCTGGCAGATTGACTATATCACACTCCCACCAACTCGCCAAGGCAAGCACCATGTGCTTACCATGGTGGAAGCAACCACCGGGTGGCTGGAAACATATACTGTGCCCCACACCACTTCTCAGAACACTGTCCTGGGCCTTGAGAAACAGATTTTAGGGCGACATGACACCCCAGAGAGAATTGAGTCAGACAATGGGACTCATTTCCAGAACAACCTTATAGACACTTGTGCCAAAGAGCATGGCATTGAGTGGGTATATCACATCCCATGGGACACCCCAAGCAGGGCCAGTAACAGGCACTTATAGCTGATGTATATAAAGCAGTGCTGTGCTAGGCACTATGAGGCTTGAATAAGATATCTGTTTCACCCAACAAAGGAAAAGCTGGGACAGCAATAGGTTTAATAGGCCTTCGACCTTCACGCTCTTTATTGAGCTCAGCAGGATAAGAATTATAGAACCACAGAATGGCTGGGGCTGGAAGGGACCTTAAAGCTCTTCCAGTTCCTACCCCCTGCCACTGGCAGGGACACCTTCCACTAGCACAGGTTGCTCCAAGCCCCATCCAACCTGGCCTTGAACACTGCCAGGGATGAAGAAGAGCCAGGTGACCCCAGGGCTCCAGCAGAACACAGAGCAGCACCTATCCTGAAACGCTCAAACATCCTCCTGGAGGAGCTTGTGTGCAGGAACCACTGCAGGCTATGAGGCAGACGCTCTGGCACGCTCCCTCAGCTGCTGTGCGGATGCTCGCCAGCAGGAGCCGAGGGAAGAGATGAGGGAGGCCTGACAAGCGCCGGCCCGGCACAGCCGCACACAGCACCGCTGCTCCCGAGAACACGGCTGACAGACGGGAACACCGGGCCCGGCACAGCTTGAGGCCCAGGCCAGAGCCACGGGCCGGGCGCTGCTCCCGGGACCGGCCACCCAGGCCTCGCGGGGCAAAGGCACACGGACGCGACCCTCCTACGGCCTAGACGGGTTTCCCGGCCGAGCGGCGCCGCTACCGGGCCTACACGTCCCGGGGAACGGGCGGCGGGCCCAGCGCAGCAGAGCCCCGCGGGAGTTGGCGGAGACCCCGGGGGGAAGCCCGACGGCCTCAGCCCGGGGCCGGCCCCGCCGTGCTCCCATGGAGACGCGCACGCGCCCTCCGCCTCTGCCGCCGCCGCCGCCACCCGCCGTCTGCCCCGCGGCGGCAAAGGCCCGGCCCAGCCGCACGGAATTTACCGCCGAGGCTGCGGACTGCGCAGCCAATCAGGAGCCGCCGGGGAGGGCAACGCGGCGGCGTTCAACGGGCGTTTATTGCGCGGGGTCCTTGCGAGCGGCAGCAGCGCTGGGAGCCAACCCCGGGGTGAAGAATGGTGTTGACTGAAGAATAGGGTGGTTTGAAGATTGGGGTGCATTGAAGAATAGGGCTGGAAATGAGTAACCTCAAGAACGTTAGGCTTTGTTAGCAGCTATAGAGAAAAGCAAATTACTGAGATCAGCTTTGGCAGAGCTGCCTGGTGCTTACTGATATGACAACGATCCTAAAACAAAGTGAGGAAGAAATAACCACCAGGGCTCCGAAAGCCCACTACCACATTTTTCTGGGCATACAGGAGGCATTCTCTAAAAGTACGATGTAATGTAGGTAACCCAGTGAATATGTATGTTTAACGACAACACAATCACAGCCTGGCTCCTGCTTGGTAGGGACATGCTTGGAGGAGCAATCCCCCGTGTGTCCCGGCACCGCAATAAACAATACCTGCTTGTCAACTTAAAACTTTGTTGGTGAGTTCCTGGAG
Organism: Amazona ochrocephala; assembly: GCA_039720435.1. NCBI lineage: Eukaryota > Metazoa > Chordata > Aves > Psittaciformes > Psittacidae > Amazona > Amazona ochrocephala. The sequence continues at coordinate 17,932,861 of CM077886.1, read as the reverse complement.
TTCTCTCCCAATCTATCTGGCACCCCAGATGGGACCCTCTCTGCTCGGCTGCAGGACCCGCTGAGAACAGGGCTCCCTAGGGCCCCAGGACAAATTTCCCCAGAGGGACCCCTCGACTCACTCAGATCACTGCGGGAGCAGACAAGGACCATCACCATCACTGTACAGGTATTCTTTTGATTATTCTATTTTGTGGCATTCCGTAAGCCATAGGAGACGTCCTATGCAGGAATGCGGGTTAGCGTTCCATAAGGCGTAGGAGACGTCCAATGCAGGAACGCAGTTCATATTCCGTAAGGTGTACACAAGAATAAGAAAGCCTTCCATAAATGGGGATAAGAAAATCTCATAGGTAAAGACGTATACCTGTCTGCTAGCGTCCATTTGGTATACAGGTATACGTTCTGAATTGTTCGGTAAGGCACAGGAGATGTCATATGCGGGAACACGGTTGTATTTTTCTGGTATCTGACCCAATTTCTGAAAACCGGTATTGGATGCTGTGCTTGAGTAATTAATGAATGGGGAACCGGTTTTATTTCATCGTGCTGCTAATTACTATTTGTGTCCCTGGTGTATGTTTTTGTCTTTGTTTTCAAAATTGTGAGCACGTGAACAGAATTTTTGGGATCCGGCGTGAATGTGAGTGTGTGTATAGCGTGTATAAGGAAATAATAGAAAAGAGCTCTTTGGGATGTATTCTGGCTCATTGGGAAGGAGTAGGAGGATTCCCCAGGGGCTTGGTAAATAAAAAAACTGTAATGAAATATTGTAAGCAAAGGTGGCCATTGTATACCTTGGAGGATCGGGAAAAATGGCCCAAAAATGGGACTTTGAAATATAATACGTTGTTGCAATTAATGTTATTTTTAAGGCAGCAAGGAAAATGGCATGAAGAGATGTATGCAAATATGTTTTTCACCTTAAGAAACCACCCGGACTGGCAGACAGAATCTGAAATTAATACAGCTCTGCCAGATCTCTGATTTTGGCTTTGGAAAAGGACAGGGAAAAACAGAAAGCTGAGCTAGAGAGATGTTGTTCAGCCTGTGATATTGAGGGAATGGTGTTTAAAGTTAAAACAAAACCCACAAAAAATGGAGTAATCAGGAAGATAGGTTGGGGGATTATGTATCACAGGTACCTTCAAGAAGAGCACTCCCATCATCTGCCCCATTGTTATTTATAAGGTGGAAGAGGTTGCTGTCACTGGCAACAGAGCAGAAGGACTTGAGAATGTTAAAGAAGTGTGGAGAGTATATAGGAATCGGGAACAGGTAGAGAAGAGCGAGCTGAGCTGTGCTATGGGCATGGCTAAGGTGGCTGCCTTGGGGACAAGTAGAAACTGGTGGAGGGACTAATATGAGATGATGAGGGAGAGGTAGAGAAGCAATGTCAGTCAGGTCACCCGGGGCTCACCTGGTCCCAGCCCTGCCAGGGCAGGGACACCCGAACCTGTCCAGGCAGGGCTTGGATGTGCCCAGAGAGGGAGTCTCCACACCCCCCTGCGCAGCCTGTTCAGTGCTCTGCCACTGCAACGTAACAAGTTCTTCCTCATGTCAAGGTGAAACCTCTTGTGTGTCAGTCAGTTCATGGCCACTGCTCCTCATCCTGTGGCTGACCACCACTGAAAAGAGTCCGGCACCTTCCTCCTGGCACCTGCCCCAAACCTCCAATCAGCTCCCTCCATCGGCTCTCCCCTTCTTCATCTCTGAGGGCTCATTCTCCTATGAAGAAACTTCTTTCACCCTCCACAAGCAGGGTGGTCAATGGGAGGGGGAGACACCGGCTTTGTTCACAGCGTATCAGACCTCGCTGCTCCCCACACTCACCCCACCTGGGGCTCCCCACCCCTGTGGGTCTGCTGGTGCCGGAAGAATCCCAAGCTCACGCTGAAGCTCTTCCTGCACTCAGCACAGGTGTAGGGACGCTCCCTGGGGTGGATGCGCTGGTGTTGGATGAGGTGGGCACTCTGCAGAAACCTGTACCTGCATTAGGCACAGACGTAGGGCTTCTCCCCGGAGTGAACCAACTGGTGTCTTCTGAGCTCTGAGCTCCTGCCGAAGTTCTTCCCACAAACTGTACAGTTGTTGTTTTTTTCTCCTGCATGGACCCGCTGATGTCGTGTCAGTGCTGAGCTCACTCTGAAGTTCTTCCCGCAGGTCCTGCACTCGTAGGGTTTATCCGCATTGTGCACCCGCTGGTGCCGGATGAGCTGCGAGTTCCCAGAGAAGCTCTTCCCACAATTGGCACACTTGTAGGGCTTCTCCCCGGTGTGTGTTAACTGGTGCCAGATCAGACTTGAGCTCACGCTGAAACTCTTCCCACACTCTGTACACCTGTAGGGTTTCTCCCCGGTGTGGACCCGCTGGTGTCGTGTCAAGGCTGAGCTCAAGCTGAAGCTCTTCCCGCAGGTCCTGCACTCATAGGGTTTCTCCCCAGTGTGCACCCGCTGGTGCTGAGTCAGGGCTGAGCTCACACTGAAGCTCTTCCCACAGGTCCTGCACTCATAGGGTTTCTCCCCAGTGTGCACCCGCTGGTGCCGGACAAGCTGCGAGTTCCCGGAGAAGCTCTTCCCGCACTCGGAACACTTGTAGGGCTTCTCCCCGGTGTGGGTTAACTGGTGCTGGATCAGCTTTGAGCTCTCGCTGAAGGTCTTCCCGCAGGTCCTGCACTCGTAAGGTTTCTCCCCAGTGTGCATCTGCTGGTGCAGGACGAGCTGCGAGTTCCTGGAGAAGCTCTTCCCGCACTCAGCACACTTGTAGGGTTTCTCCCCGGTGTGGATCCTCTGGTGTCGTGTCAGGGCTGAGCTCACGCTGAAGCTCTTCCCGCAGGTCCTGCACTCGTAAGGTTTCTCCCCAGTGTGCACCCGCTGGTGTCGTGTCAGAGCTGAGCTCCTGCTGAAGCTCTGCCCGCAGGTCCTGCACTCATAGGGTTTCTCCCCAGTGTGCACCCGCTGGTGCTGGACGAGCTTTGATTTCTCGGAGAAGCTCTTCCCGCAATCGGCACACTTGTATGGCTTCTCCCCGGTGTGGGTTACCTGGTGCCGGATCAGTTTCGAACTCATGCTGAAGCTCTTCCCGCACACGGAACACTTGTAGGGCCGCTCCCCTGTGTGGATCCTCTGGTGCTGTATGAGATGTGAACGGTGCCAGAAACGCTGCCCACATTCGGTGCAGCTGAAGGGTTTTTCTCCGGTGTGGATTCTTTGATGCTCAATGAGGGTGGAGCTCACCTGGAAGCTCTTACCGCAGTCCCCATGAATCGATAGTCTCCCCATGGAAGGGTTTCTCTGCTGGATAACATCCGGCAGCCTCCTGGAGCTTTTTCCACACAGTGTCGCTCGGATTTGCCTCTTCCCCAGAGGTCTCTGAATCCGTTCTGACCTGCGTGGGAGAACAGAGTCCTGTGCAGGACCCTGGGAACTGTTCTCCTTGGAGAGTACTGAGCATAAATCCTTGGGCTCCACTGGCCTGGGGATGCCTTGATGGCCATTGTCTTCATTCTTGCTCACAATCTCATCTTCAGCTGCAATAAAACGAGAATCCAGAGAAGTCACAGGCAGGACTGGAAACTTCGGACAGGGGAAATCGCAAGGGGCAAAGTCTAGAAAGTATCAGATAGATTGACTTTAAGTATAAAACATTCTGGTATATCCTGGGTTCAGGACATGGTATTTCCTTCCAAACTACAGAGTGGATTTTTCAGAGTGTTCACAGGAGCAAATGCTGTACATTGCCCTGCATGCTTCACCGGAACCTGAATCTACTGAAATCACTGGCACATTAGAGGCAAAAGTTTACTGCTTGAAGGGGAAAGATGGCTGCTCTTCCAGGATGTTTTATCTGAAAATCATAGAACCACAGGATGGTTGTAGCTGGAATGGACCTCACACATCATCCACTTCCATCCTCCTGCTATGTGCAGGGACACCTTGCACTAGACCAGGCTGCTGCAAGCCCCATCCAACCCTGCCTTGAACACTGCCAGGGATAGGGCAGCCACAGCTTCTCTGGGGAACCTGTGCTGGCACCTCAGCATCCCCACAGGTCACCTGAAAGCCTGTTCAAGACAAGGGGCTTGTGCTGATTTCTAGGGTATTCACAGAGAGTAGCGACTCCTTCCAGCCCATTGCTCTGAATGTAGTTTGATAAGCATGTAGCACGTTCAGAAGCACGTGCCCCCAACAATGCTGTGGCTTTTGCTGTCCACAGGAAACATAGCTCTTTGCAGGCTGAATGAGCAAGACAGGACCTGTGTGACATGCACACAAAGCACATCTCCAGATCTGCTTAAACATTCAACAGGTATTTTGTGGTTCTCTGAACTCACTTATGAAATAAACCAGTAACATATTGGTCACGTGGGATTGCTGCACAAACCACAGGCACCCACTGTAGTCTAGCAGAGCTGTCATAAGGAAGTGCATGCCATGGAAGAGCTGAGTTGCTACTGAACCCTAAGTGTGCAATAAAGGAAGGAGAGTAGAATTTCAACCCCAGACTCATATATGTACATAGCTCATCATCCTCTTTCTAGGAAGCACAAGAAAACATCACAATATGATTTCACAGTGAACTCCTAAGGTACATTTTGTGGCAGCTTGCTGTGGTAGTGATGCCACTTCTTCCCTCACACAGTTTTCATTAAAACCATCCCTTGAGAGGAACAGAAACTGCAACTTTGCTATTTACCATGAAGTCATTTCCATTTGTCTGTGGCTACTCCAGCCAGGTCTGGAGGAAAAGAGAAAGGTGATATCCACAGACAGGACGGAAAGAGGATGTTTCTGGCAGGCCAGCATGAAGCTCTTGACCCGTTTGTCAGACTTACTGAGTAGACAGTGGAGCTACCAAAGTTGTTCTGTTGCCCTTGTGCCCAAAGAGATGCTAACTTTGTTACTTCCACGGAATTTTGGTTCTTTACATAGAACTTGAAAAAGCCTTCAGAAGTACATGACAAGTAAGTTCTCTATGGCGTTCTATACCTTTTGGTGAAGATCAGGAGTGTCATGCTTCTTTTTACAATTACTGTAATGGCTCTACCATTTCTACAATAACTTCTGTTACTTCCGAGCTACTAGGAACCTTCACTGGCACCTAGGACAAGCTGTCTGAAAAGGGTTTGATCAAAATCAAGACAGGAACTCACTGGAAGCATTTCAAGTGGAAGGAGAGCAAGGTCACAAAGATGAGGAATTAATACTAAAAGCATAAGGCTGGACTGGCAAAAACGAATAAGCAAGAGAGACAGAAAGACTGTGGTTCTTCCTCAGCCCATGCCAATTTGGGTCGATGGTAAGACCTCTGATATGCCCAAGACTGCCAGTGCTATAGCTACAAGGCAAGCTCCAGGCAGGCAGAGTAAGCTGCTGGACTTCTCACTGTGGTACCTCACTGCTGGGACTGGAGGTGGCTGATGTGATGCCACAGAAAGGGCTGGAGGGGAGATCTGGGGCCCAACATTCCAAGCAAACAAACAGCAATCTGAGTAAAAGAATTAATGGACAGATGGCAAGAGGACAGACTGCGGAAGACATGGCACAGCCTTTGGAAAGAGATGTCTCACTTCACAAACCACTCGGACTTCTTCACAGATGTCCCCAGTTTTGTCAAAAGGGACATGTGGAGTCCAGAGGCATTCCCAAAAGACATTCATCCTTCACCAAAACTGGTAAAGAAACTAAGCTGCTGTGGGCTGAATGAACTTCAAAGGGCGGTAAGGAAGGGAAAAGGGAGGTGGAAACATTTGCTGATGATTTTGTGTTCCTCAGGGTTAAAGACACAAAGGCTGACTACAAACTGTGGCAGAGCCTTATGATACTGACCAACCAGGTGACAGGGGACTGCAGGTGAACAAAGAACTTCAGAGGAGAACAGCCTCTACAGCTTGCACTTACACCAGGACGGGCCTAGGATATTCTTGATACCATTCAGGAATAGCACCTTGGAGTCTGAGCAGCTGGATGAAAACTGCAGCTCCTAGGCAGACAACACAGCCAGTCAAGCATCAATGATTGCTGGGGGGGGGAAATAGGGAAGAAAAGAGAATGTAATTCTGCCTTGCTGCTCAAACCCCACCTTCTGACCTTGTGCAAGGGGGAGGATGGATCCCCCATGTCAGAAAAACTCTAACAGACCTAAGGAAGACAGAAGCATGACAGGAATGATCAGAGGCACAGAACAGCTTCTGTATAGGAGATGAGTCAACTGCCCATTCTGCTGGGAAAAGGTACAGCTGATGGGAGTATCACAGAGGACTAGAAAAACACAACTAGCCTGGCAGGTGGTTTGGGATCTATCCTGCACCATCTGGTCTAAATTAACAACTCCTGGCAGCAGTAAAAGGCACTTTCAAAGCAAACTAAAGGAGGCAGCAATTCATAAATCACCTAAATAGGCTGGCAAACTCTCTGCTGCAAGCTGTCATGGATGCTACAACAAACACAGCTTCAGAAGGCAAGAAGACAGGTCTTGAGACATTATGTGTCTACTTCAGGAGCTTCTGAAGCCACAGATTGCTCAGGCCTGTGAAAGGACACAGGGACACATCACTGCTTGTCTGCCCTTCTCTGGGTCTTGACCAAAGGTTGGGCAGCCTGCTGGATGAGGAAAGGCTGAGAGAGCTGGGCTTGTTCTGCCTAGAGAAAAGGCAGCTCAGGGGAGCCCTGATCACCACACTCCAGTATTTAAGGGTGGCTGTGAAGAAGACAGAGGCTCCCTTTTCACAAGGAGTCACACAGAAAAGGCGAGGGGTACAAGTTACTCCTGGGGAGATTCTGGTTGGACACAAGAGGAAAATTTTTCCCAATGAGAACAAGCAGCCATTGGAATAATCTCCCCAGGGAAGTGGTGCACTCCCCAACGTTGGATACTTTCAAGATTCAGCTGGACACGGCACTGGGACATCCAGGCTAGGTCATGCTTTGTCTGGAAAAGCTGTACTGCATAATCCTTGAGATCCCTCCCAGCCTCGTGGCCCGTGGGGATACGAATACCGTTGTCACAGGCAGCAGGTGAAGCTGGACGGGCCCTGGTCCAACCCAGCACCGCCACCCTTGTACGTTCTGTGGGCGCTGGTGCTCCTGGAGCACTGTTTCTCACGAGGGGTTCACACTGATGGCCCTTACCTGAGGTGCCGCTCAGAGCAGTCTTCCCTTCGCAGGAGCGGAGACGGGACAAACACAGTTCCTCCTTCTCATCCATCTGGATGATCAGCTCTGGCTCCGGCTCCGCTCTGGGGGCCTCCTCCGGGGAAAGAAACGAAGAGGCTCAGGCGAGCTGGGCTTTCAGCGACGGCTACCAGAGGCGCGGATCGGGAGGGAGCGGCTCCGCGCCCAGCAGGGAACCCGGCTCCAGGGGGCGTGCAGCGGAGAGCAGAGGGCCCGTAGCAACCCCCGGCCAGGGAAGCCCATGCGGCCACGGGAGGGGGGCTTCTGGGCCTAGCCCTACCGGGTCAGGCCCTGGTCCCTGCGGCCCGACCTCAACGGCTGTACCGGCGCACAATGGGGCGCTGCCACGTGACGGCAGCGACCAACGGCGGGCGGTGCCTTCGCCGCCAAGAACGGACGAAGAGGGCGGCGCTGTGCTGCCGGCGGCGCTGGTCCCATCCTACGGCGGGGCTCCGTGGGCGTGTCGGTACCGAGGGCAGCTCCTCCCGCGCTCGGACCCCGGCGCGGCCTCCCCCCGCGGGTGGGTCACCTGCTGCCGGAGCCCCTGAAGCTCTGTCTGCTCTCCCGGGAGGGGCCTCCGGGGCGGGATGAGGCGCCGGCGCTGCCGGAGGGTGTCCTCGCAGGCGAAGGGTCTCTCTTGGGGTACCTGTGGAAGGCTTCAGCTCTGCGTGCTGGGAAGGCTCCTCCGTGCCCCACCAACAGCAAATGCCCACCTCGGGGGCAGTGAAGGCCCTCCATGGCAGGAGCTCGAGGAACAAGACAGGGCAGCAGCCTGCGCTTTCTAAGGAGAAAGCGCCCAGAGGACACAAAGCAGAGCTCTGGAGGTTTGTGGATAGGCTGACTGCCCAGGAAGGATTGCTCTTGGGTTTACCCCTTTGATACCTAAAAGCTGGAGCTCTTAAGTGTCATCTGGTAGAAGGGTAAGGCACATAAGTCACACCTCTGCTTTACAGCATTCCTGTATGCTGTAGTTACATTGGCCCCTCCATGGGGCTTGGCCACAGCAGAGACCATGGTGATGGATCACACCCACTCAAGAAATGGCATTAAGACAGGAAATATGTTCTGAAATACGTGTACGCACAGAACTGTGCCTGTGTAAGAAAACAGCTCTCTTTTCAGATGCAAGATGTGAGAACGTATGTAAACATCTGCAACACAGCTTTTCAGAATGAACCTACAGAGGCTATATTTTCAGGCAGGAAACATGACAGCACACAAATCAACGTGGTGGTAGCTGCAAAGGATGACCCATATTGCCGCTCATCATTTCACTGTCACAGTGAATTTATAAGCAGTGTGTTCTGAAGCTCACTCGGGGCTCACATGGTGTATATTGGCTAGACGAGCTTTGTACAATGCCAGTAACGTACCTGCTCCTTTCTTTAGCTTGAAAAGCAAACCAATACCTTTGTTGAAAAGTTGGGTTTGGTTTGCTTTTTCTGCAGCCTTGGAAGTGTTAAAACAGAAGTATCAACATATTTTTGGTAGCTGTTACTACACACTGGAAATGAAAATGAAAGCAATGCATTTTCCAAGACAAATGAGCCTGCATTGGGAAGGCAAGAAAACACATGAATGTATACAAACAGAACTGGCTGGCAACACATCATCGCTGGCACATGGCAGCACCGGTGCTAGCTTGGGAAGGCTGGCTTTGCTTACGGAGTAATGAAGCAGGGGACTGAATGATTTCTGTCAGGGAATTTGCAGTGCATGTCAGAAACGCCCTTATGGTCTTGAAGGCCGCAAAAGATTTGTAATCCTTTTCTCATCGTCTGAGGAAAGGTTTAGAATTACAAGAGACATCTCAGTTTGTCAATGGCAGCAACAAGGAAGCACCAAGCCAAGCCCCCGCAAAGCAGCCATCTCCAAACCCTGACAGCACAGATGCAGTATTTAAGTCATCTTTCTGCATTAGGCAGGGACTGCCCTGTTGCAATTTTTAAGGATGACAAAGACAGGAGGATGGAGACACTTCCAGTGAGTAAAATTCACCGTTTTTTCATAACATACTAAGCAGTTATTTATGACTCAGTGTTATTTGAATGACTGTAATTTACATCCACTGAACTGTGACACCACCTTAACTGAAGATGTAATAATTGATGACAAGATCTTTGATTGTAAATGCAAGTCGTACCTAAAAGAGAGTAAAAGAGCTGGGAAGGGATGTTACTTATTTTCCCACATTAAGGCTGGAGAGTAGGACTGAAGTTTTTTCAGGGATGAAGTGTGTACTTGAGAGAGAAATACACGGTACGCTGAGGGTAACAACCTTTACTAGAATGTCACTTAAGGCAAGCCTTGTCCTTTTCACATAACAAACTCGGCTGTTGCACAAGAAGGTAGGTGAGGAAGAGTGATGGGACAGCCAGGGAAGAAAACTCTTCCGAATTGCTGACAGTTCACCACATGTGGCAGAAGGCTTTGCTAGGAGGTCCCCACACACACACTATACCTGCCATAGACCTGAGAGAGAAGAGGTTCATCAGTGGCCACCCCTTTCCTCTCCACCAGGAGCCTTCCCTCCAAGGCCAGACCAGACCCTTCCCACAGCCCATCCTCCCAGCAGGCACCCCTCTTTTCCCCAGGTCTCTCTTAACTTGGGGCTGCACAGCCTACATGAACTGGGCTCTCTCCCTGACTGATCTCTCCCACCTCTCCTTCCTGCAGGGTGCCCCTGTCAACTCCTCTTCCTCCAGTTCTCTACCTGAGGTTTCAGTTAGTACAGCCACAGACTCTACTGCTCTCCACTAGACCCAGTGTTGCTGCTTAGAATGCACCCCCAACCTGTCATAAGACATTGCTTACAATTTATCATTAGTACCTTACAAATCGTTTATAGTATGCCATATAAATCAAATAAACTCAAAGATATAGGGAATAAAAAATAAAAATATTGACATATTCCAAATATACTAATACTCTTAGAAATCCAGCTTCTGATTTTGATGTGTTGAGTCCATTTTGTTCAGTAAGACTCGAAGACTCAGAACTGCCGGAACGACAAAAGTCAGAAGATGCTGTGATAATAAATACAGAAAAGATGAGAGTTTATGGTCCAAGGCTTCCCCAGGAGTCCCAGACAGTTTACAGCCTAAGATCAGTCCACTTTGGAAACGACACTGATCAGGTTTTCTGACTAGTCTGCTACAGATAGCTGCAAGAGACCCAGACACTCCAGAGCCAGCGAGTGGGCATGCAGCCAGGCAGCATGAAACTGTCTCAAGTCAAAGAGAAGTCAAGCAGCACGGAATGTCTGGGTATGCTGGGAAGCACCCTGTTCCCTCTTCCCAAGTCTGAAGCCTTCACTTTCAGAGCATGTGTGTGAATTTGTTGTTTAAACTGGCTTCCAAGAAAACAGTCTTCCTAAACCAGTGGGCATTCTGCAAAGGCAAGAGAGGCAGCTCACTGGAGCATAGTTCACCTCTAGGGTCATCTTTCAAAACAAGAAGCTGCTATCACATGAGTCTGCCCAGCAAACCGTGGAAAACTGGCCTGCCTTGGCCAGGAAGGCACAAACACAACTGCCAAATGGTCAGAGCATTTCTGAAGTGCAAGTGATAGTAGAGGTTAAAAAAACCCAAGTGCTTTCTGCGAGCTTTAGCCAGATTGCTCCTTCCCATCCCTGCTGGCACACTTTGATTAAACAGATTTACTGCACCTATATATGATTAATCAGCTATTGGATTCCCCTACCCATTTCCAGATGAGGAGAAAGATCACTCCTTAGCCTGGAAGGTCTCCTGCCTTACCCAATACTGTCTGTGCCACATTGTGAGACAGGACTCGCCTGACATTATCATCTTCTGTTTCCTCATAGTGCAGCATTTCCCCCTCTCCCCTCTCTGCGCTCCCCATTGCAAGCGGTATTGCTGGTTAGTGCTGGAGATTAGACAACCTAAAAGGCAAAACCAGAGAGGGCTTTTAGAAGGAAGCTGCCTTCATGTCGGGATGGGTATGAAATGCTGAGCCATATAGCAAGCAGCCTCTGAGCAGCTCCACCATGCAGGGTGGTGAGGAGCAGCCACTGGCCATTTCAACGGCACAGCAGGCACTTTGAAGGAAGCAATCCTGCTTGTTCAGTTCAATTACCCCAGTGAACCTCAACACTAACACCCAGCTCACAAAATATTACCCTCACAGGAGACCTACAACACAGCACTCTGCATTTGCTTTCCCACTTCAGGATGGCTCCTGGCTGAAAATGATTAGAGTCCTCCACATTAGCTATCTGCACTGAAACTGTGAGCAAGCTGCTTTCCACTGGTGCTCCCAAACTTTTCATCCAATGCCAGACTCTGAGCAGAGCAGAAGCAAAGGGAAACGCCTCTCCTTCAATTGCGAGGAAGAACAAGCTACTTCATTTTCACAGTGATACAGAGCTTTCCCTACAATAAAGCAGTGTTGAATTAGGGCAGGAGTCAGGCAGCTCACAAGGAGACAAACACCTTCCCTGTAACGGAGTATATGCAGAGGAACTTCCAAAGCAGGGACACATTTCACTGCTCTGCCTTTTCAGGGCTGTGCTGCATGTGAAGAGTCAAAACTGCAGCTGCAGATGGCTCCTGCTACCACACACACTCTCCTCTCCTGCCTAGCAGGGGCAGGGTTTACTTCAACCCCCAGAAGTAACTGAGTTTGCCCTCCTCTTCTGCAAAAGGAAACAAAGAAAAGAATCTCCATGGATGTAGCAGGACACCCAAAGACCTACCCAGAAGCAGGAGTGAAACACCTGCCTTAGAGCTGAGTTTCCTCTTCAGCAGAAATCCAGCCACCTCATTTATAAAATGGGCCTGTAATTGTCCTTGTGCAGAGCAGCACCATCACCTTACAGGCAGCCTTGCCAGGTGAACAAGGAACAAAGCTGCTTCCTGGCTCTTGGAAAGCACTCACTGTAAGAGAGCCATCCCTCATGCTCTGCCATTTGAGGTCAGTCCCCTCAGGGCTGGAAGAGCAGGCAGGCAGCTGCAAGTTCAGCAAGCTCAGCACAGGGCCAGCACCAGCACATCAGCTGCTGGCTCCCAGCTCTCATGGAGCACCCCAGTTATAAAATAACTGCCCTCTGGCTCCTCACTCTGATTTTTTGAAGCCCTGTTCTACAGCCACTTCCACTGCCCTCCACACTCCAGCACAGGACACGGCCAGGAGTGCTGGGAGCTGGGTCTGAGCACCCTGCCCTGGGTGCAGTACTCATTTTGGAGGACACACCACCAGGGTGAAGGTTTCCCCTGTGATCACTCAGGCCTTGGGCTCACTGGGACAGAGCCTTCCCCAGGGGGAGGACTGACCAAAATACAGTACTTTGCAATGCCAGCCAGCCCATTGCAGTAACAGAAGCCACAGGGGAAGCAGCCCCACATCCCCAGGGCCCTGCACCACAGGATATGACATAGCACAGCCTCCCCAACCAGAGGACAGAGGAAGCCAGGTTCAAGGGCGCTATTTTCGTTTTGATCACTAAGTGGACAGCAAGCATCGCACCACGTGGGCAAACTTGTCACAGCTCCAAACATCCACCATGGGGAAGGGAAACTGAAGCAAAGAGGCAGAACCTGCCCAGGCTGAGCCAGGAGCTGGTCACAGGCCCAGGGGAACAGCCGGCTGCCTCACAGCACAGCCAGCCTCCTGCCAGCACAGCAGCACAAGTCCTGATGGCATACTGCCTTCCTGCGCAGCTGGCTTCAAGTCCGGCACTCCTCAAGAAATGCAGATTCCAAAATTAAACTAGAGAAACTGGTTCCAATTTATCGTATGCTTCCAGACAGGCAGAGTCCTGGAGGTAGGGTGTGCTGCCTCTGCATGCTGCCAGGCCTGCAGCCACTGGCACAGAGGAGCAGGTGGGAGCAGAGCTACAAAGAGCACTTCAGCACCACCCTGCAGACAGGAAGAGGCCTGCAGGTTGTTTGACATTACATCCAACCCAAAGGAACCCACCAGATCAAGCCTCAGACATGACTAGTTAACAGCAGCAGCAATGGCTCAAGGCTCCCAATGGCCAGACGTACACAGTGTGACTCCAGAGATCATCATTCTACAAGACACACCTGCTAACTCACTTGACAGAGCCTCTGCACCCATGTCTTGCAACACACTCATGTTTAGCAGCACTCACCAGCACTGGGACTTTGCTCTCCATGCCATGGGGCATCTGGTGGGGTCTCAGAAGCCTTTACCCAAACCTGTAACTAGTGTTGTAGAAGCACAACTCAGAGCAGTCAATTACTGTTCCAGCAGCAGTGTCTGCTGCTGGAAGAAGTGGTTAGCGCACAAACAGTCATTTAAGGACTTTGGTGCAGTCAGACTTGTATCTCCCACAACTGTTTTTGCAGATGTTCCACCTGACACGACCGCCTCTACAGCGATATGCAGGACAGCTACAAAACCAGTCCCTTCAGCCCAAGGCGAGGACAGTACATACACAGGACAACATGGAAGCTGAGATTTTTCCCAATACCATCCAGCATAGACATGATGAGCTGTGAATTCAGGAGAGAAGTCAGCACAAATGAAATCCCTGTCCTTTTCAGTACTAGGGTATCACATGAGAACTCAGAGGAAGGGAAGTAAGAATCACTGTATCTCTTACCATTACACATCCCTTTTATTCAGAAACTGGTAGCTGAAAGCCCCCAACAGGCTCACTGGTCAGGGCCCTCATTTCTCAGGGTTTTGCTGCCCTGGAAGAGGCAGTGTCCTGCTCACCAAGCAGGCGGCTCGAGCAGCTGCACACTTCCACTGCAAAGGCTGGAATGTCATTTCATTTCCTTCATGAGCTCTGCTCATCATGACCTGGCTGACGTTCAGGGTAAACACATACCTTCCCAGTGCCCTAACAGCAGCCTCCTGGGAGGAATCCAACAGCTACAAGAGGCACGATAGTGGGGCTGGAGATTGGAGACAAGGCTTAGTACAAAAGCACCTCAGCACTCCAAACATTTCTTTCCCAATACCAGTGTTCAAACCCTCTGAGAAACCATCCTTGTCTCATCTTGCCAGCACTTAGTTTGCCAGACACACAGAGGCAAACCCATCTGGGCTGCTGCACTGTGGCAGGATGTCGCTGCCCTGGTGCAGAATCTAGTGGTGAAGGCATACCATGTAGATGCTCATGTACCCAAGAGTCAGGCCACTGAGGAACACCAGAAAAACCAACAAGTGGACAAAGCTGCTAAGATTGAAGTGGCTCAGATGGACTTAGATTGGCAACATAAGGGTGAATTATTTTGGGCCCGGTGCCCCCATGACACTTCAGGCCATCAGGGCAGAGATGGAACATACAGATGGGTTTGTGATTGAGGGGTGGACTTAACAATGGACACTATTGCCCAGGTTATTCATGACTGTGAATCATGTGCTGCAATTAAGCAAGCTAAACGGTTAAAACCTCTTTGGTATGGAGGACAATGGCTTAAGTACAAATATGGGGGGGCCTGGCAGATTGACTATATCACACTCCTACCAACCCGCCAAGGCAGGCGCCATGTGCTTACCATGGTGGAAGCAACCACCGGATGGCTGGAAACATATGCTGTGCCCCACACTACTTCTCAGAACACTGTCCTGGGCCTTGAGAAACAGATTTTGTGGCAACACGGCACCCCAGATCGAATCGAGTCAGACAATGGGACTCATTTCCGGAACAACCTTATAGACATTTGTGCCAAAGAGCATGGCATTGAGTGGGTATATTACATCCCCAACCATGCACCAGCATCTGGGAAAATCAGACGGTACACTGGGTTGTTAAAAACTACAGTGAGATCTATGGGTGGTGAGACTTTCAAACATTGGGATACACGCTTACCAAAGTCCACCCGGTTGGTCAACACCAGAACATCTGCCAACAGTGCTGGTCCAGCCCAGTTAGAGCTTTTACATACTGCAGAAGGGGACAAAGTTCCTGTATTGCACATAAAGAATTTGCTGGGGAAGACAGTCTGGGTTATTCCTGCTTTAGGTAAAGGCAAATCCACTCGTTTGATTGCTTTTGCTCAGGGACCCAGATATACTTGGTGGTAATATGGGAAGATGGGGAAGTCCGATGTATACCTCAAGGAAATTTGATTTTAGGGGAAAACAGCCAATGAACTCAATTGTATGCTGTTGCCTGCTATGTAGCACTATTATAGCCCACTAACTAGATGTCTTCTGTTCATCAGCGACTGGCCTTGACTTCCCTCCAACCATTATCCCAACAAAGAAGGAACTTTGATGAAACCAGACGAGTTCTGCAGTAAAGGAACAATCAGCAACAGCGGGCAACAATCCACCACTGCACAGAGTCTCTCCTGCTCTGAAAGACTGCTACAAGAGATGGAGCCCGACATCACGGACCAGATGGACTTGACAGCTTTACGGGGAGTGGTCCGTGCACTAAGGTATGATCTCTCTCTCTCTCTCTCTCTCTCTGTGTATGTATATATATAAGAGTGATGGTATATTGAGAATGTGGGATCTGAGCATAACGTGAATGGTATGTAATAAGAGGTGGATACTGTCCTGGGTTCAGCAGTAGCAGTCATTTTTCTCCTACTTAGTAGCTGGTGCAGTGCTGTGTTTTTGACTTTCAGCCTGAAAACAGCGCTGATAATGAAGCACAGAATCAGACTCTACAACTCAAGGTGAGTTATAAAGCAGGTATGTTTATTACGGCGCTGGGTGCAAGGGGGATCACTCCTCCTAACTTGCACACCGAGGGGTTAAGCAAGCAGATGTTTATTACACATAAACATGCATATTCATTAGGTTCAGGCAGGGTATTACCATTAGTTTAGGTACTCATTATCATAAGTCTCCTCCCTTTTGGCACTTGAGCACTGCCCTCCAATGGTCGTCTGCAGGAGTCTTCAAGATGAAGGAAGCAGTCTTCCTCATGTGGGCAGGGGTCTTCAAGATGAAGTAAGCAGTCTTCCTCACAGTGCACTTTTCACCTTTGACACAGTTGGATGCCCCAGTAGTCACAATTAGCTGAAACCAGCCATAACTGCAAGTTTCTGAGAGCTGGCAAAGATTTAGAGCAGTGTGACCTTTGTACAAAATTTATTGCAAGCAGAACAGGATGGGCAGACGAGGAGACTCTTAAGCTAGCAGATGTTCGAGAGTCACTTTCTCCAAACTAACTGATAATTAGAAGGATGGAAAGAAATAATTCACTCTTGTTAGTAAGACTAATAAATTCTGTTATCACACCACAGACTTACAACACAAACATTGTTCTCTTAGACCTAAGTTAAAAGTATTTTAACCCTATGTTTTCCAGGCACTTGCTTTCCTTGTATCAATAACACCAATGTTTTTAGTTGCTGCTCAGTTTACTCTGACCAAGGACTTCCTGAGCCTCATGCTCTGCCAGGGAAGAGGGGAAGCCGGGAGGAAGCAGAGACAGGACACCTGACCCAAACTGACCAAAGAGGGATACCATACCACAACACATCATGCCCAGTATATAAGAGGGGCAGTTACCCGGTAGGGCTAGGACACTGCTTGGTCGGGCTGGGTATCAGATGGCGGGTAGTGAGCGGTTGCATTCTCTTCCCTTGTTGTTTCCCATGTCATTATTATTATTGGTGGTAGCAGCAGTGGTTTGTGTTATACCTTAGTTACCGGACTGTTCTTATCTCAACCTATGGGAGTTACAGTCTTTCAATTCTCCTACCCATCTGTCATGGGTTCAGCAGTAGCAGTCATTTTTTCTCCTTCTTGGTAGCTGGTGCAGTGCTGTGTTTTCGACTTTCGGCCTGGGAACAGCGCTGATAACACTGGTGTTTATAGTTACGGCTTAGAATGTTTTGGTCTGATCAAGGACTTGCTCAGGCTCGTGCTCTGCAAGGGAGGAGGGGAAGCCGGGAGGAACCAGAGACAGGACATCTGACCCAGGCTGACCAAAGAGGTTATTCCATACCACAGTACGTCATGCCCAGGATGTAAAAACGGATGGCAGAGACCCGGAAGGGTGGGGGTGCCCTGCTTGGTTGGGCTGGGGATTGGTGGTGAGCGATCGTATACTTTCTTGTATTTGCCTTGTCATTATTATTATTGGCGGTAGCAGTAGTGGTTTGTGTTATACCTTAGTTACTAAACTGTTCTTATCTCAACCTGTGGGAGTTGCATTCATTTGATTCTCCTCCCCATCCCCCTGGGACTGGGGGAAGAAAGAGTGGGGAGTGAGTGAGAGTGCGACTATGTGAGTTATAGAGGCTCAAACCACGACACCATCCCTCCCGGAGAGGGTGGGAGGAAAGTGGGGTGGGAGTGAGAGAGAGACTGCATGGCTGACTAGGCTTAAACCACGACAGGTAGGAAGACACTTAATCCAAACAGTACAGTGCCTTTTGAAGGAAGTAGACACTGCTGTTGCAGGGAAGCAGAAGTGAAGTCCTGGCTTTGCTTTGGCACCCTTGGGAGAAGCTCAGTGATTTGCAAACACCCAGGTGATGCAGAGTTCAAGTTTGCTGTCCAACTAGTTTACAACTTCAAGCTATTTCCCCACATGCAGAACTTGCATCCTTGCTTTAACAAGCAGCAGCAGAACCTGGCTGAACCTCCCCAAGCATCACTGCAGTGGAGACAAACCCCAGAACCCCAGGCCTAGCAGCTTGAAGAGCCATCACACAGGTAACCTGGCACTCACAGCAGAAGAGCTCACCTTCTCCTCCACCTTCTGGGGAGGTCTTTGCTGCTGCAAATGGAGCCTCACAGAATAATTTTTGCACTCCCTGATCCCAGATACGTTCAAGACCTCACCTGGACATAGCCTACATCGAGGAAATAATTCAAGTCTAAGGCACTTTTAGAGGTGCCCACGTAAACGCTACCTCTGTCCCCCAGAGCCACAGTCTAGCACCTCAACAAAGTGACCAAGGAGGGAAACTTGTGTGAAGTTCACAGATCTTGTCCAGTCCTGCACTTTGGTAATCAGCCCTTGTGCCAGGCAGTGCATCAGGAATCTGTTTTCTCATACTGGCTGGGAGAACAGCACACGGGGCACATCAGTCAATGACGTTTAGACCTGCAGAGAGTAGGAATGGAGTGTGACCAGCAAACATGAACTTCCCCAGCAGCTTTTGCTCTGGGAAGAGCCAGTACTTGCCCCGTCCATCCCAGCATGCAGTCAGTTGTGCCTGGGACACCCCAAGCAGGGCCAGTGACAGGCATTTATAGCTGATGTATGCAAAGCAGTGCTGTGCTAGGCACTATGAGGCTTGAATAAGATATCTGTTTCACCCAACAAAGGAAAAGCTGGGACAGCAATAGGCTTCATAGGCCTTCGTCCTTCACACTCTTCATTGAGCTCTGCAGGATAAGAATTATAGAACCACAGAATGGCTGGGGCTGGAAGGGACCTTAAAGCTCTTCCAGTTCCACCCCCCTGCCACTGGCAGGGACACCTTCCACTAGCACAGCCTGCTCCAAGCTCCATCCAACCTGGCCTTGAACACTGCCAGGGACAGAGAAGAGCCAAGTGCCCCCAGGGCTCCAGCAGAACACGGAGCAGCTCCTGTCCTGAAACACTCAAACATCCTCCTGGAGGAGCTTGTGTGCAGGAACCACTGCAGGCTATGAGGCAGACGCTCTGGCATGCTCCCTCAGCTGCTGTGCGGACGCTCACCCGCAGGAGCCGAGGAAAGAGATGAAGGAGGCCTGACAAGCGCTGGCCCGGCACAGCCGCACACAGCACTGCTGCTCCCGAGCACACGGCTGACAGACGGGAGCACCGGGCCCGGCACAGCTTGAGGCCCAGGCCAGAGCCACGGGCCGGGCGCTGCTCCCGGGACCGGCCACCCAGGCCTCGCGGGGCAAAGGCACACGGACGCGACCCTCCTACGGCCTAGACGGGTTTCCCGGCCGAGCGGCGCCGCTACCGGGCCTACACGTCCCGGGGAACGGGCAGCGGGCCCAGCGGAGCAGAGCCCCGCGGGAGTTGGCGGAGACCCCGGGGGGAAGCCCGACGGCCTCAGCCCGGGGCCAGCCCCGCCGCGCTCCCATGGAGACGCGCACGCGCCCTCCGCCTCTGCCGCCGCCGCCACCCGCCGTCTGCCCCGCGGCGGCAAAGGCCCGGCCCAGCTGCACGGAATTTACCGCCGAGGCTGCGGACTGCGCAGCCAATCAGGAGCTGCCGAGGAGGGCAACGCAGAAGCGTTCAACGGGCGTTTATTGCGCGGGGTCCTTGCGAGCGGCAACAGCCCTGGGAGCCAACCCCGGGGTGAAGAATGGTGTTGACTGAGGAATAGGGTGGTTTGAAGATTGGGGTGCATTGAAGAATAGGGCTGGAAATGAGTAACCTCAAGAACGTTAGGCTTTGTTAGCAGCTATAGAGAAAAGCAAATGACTGAGATAAACTTTGCCATAGCTGCCTGGTGCTTACTGATATGACAACGATCCTAAAACAAAGTGAGGAAGAAATAACCACCAGGGCTCCGAAAGCCCACTACCACATTTTTCTGGGCATACAGGAGGCATTCTCTAAAAGTACGATGTAATGTAGGTAACCCAATGAATATGTATGTTTAACGACAACACAATCACAGCCTGGCTCCTGCTTGGTAGGGACACGCTTGGAGGAGCAATCCCCCGTGTGTCCCGGCACCGCAATAAACAATACCTGCTTGTCAACTTAAAACTTTGTTGGTGAGTTCCTGGAGTTCTCTCCCAATCTATCTGGCACCCCAGATGGGACCCTCTCTGCTTGGCTGCAGGACCCGCTGAGAACAGGGCTCCCTAGGGCCCCCAGGACAAATTTCCCCAGAGGGACCCCTCGACTCACTCAGATCACTGCAGGAGCAGACAAGGACCATCATCATCACTACATGTATTTTGATTATTTTATTTTGTGGCATTCCGTAAGCCATAGGAGACGTCCTATGCAGGAATGCGGGTTAGCGTTCCATAAGGCGTAGGAGACGTCCAACGCAGAAACGCAGTTCATATTCTGTAAGGCGTACGCAGGAATAAGAAAGCCTTCTGTAAATGGGGATAGGAAAATCTCGTAGGTAAAGGCGTATACCCAGCTGCTAGTGTCCATTTGTTATACAGGTATACGTTCTGAATTGTTCCGTAAGGCACAGGAGACGTCATATGCGGGAAGGCAGTTGTATTTTTCTGGTGTCTGAGCCAATTTCTGAAAACTGGTATTTGATGCTGTGCTTGAGTAATTAATGAATGGAGAACCGTTTTTATTTTATCGTGCTGCTAATTACTATTTGTGTCCCTGTTGTATGTTTTTGTCTTTGTTTTCAAAATTGTGAGCATGTTAACGGAATTTTTGGGATCTGCCTCATCTGTTATTGATAAGGAGGAAGAGGTTGCTGTCACTGGCAACAGAGCAGAAGGACTTGAGAATGTTAAAGAAGTGTGGAGAGCGTATAGGAATTGGGAACAGGTAGAGAAGATAGTGCTGAGCTGTGCTATAGGCACAGCTACAATGGCTGCCTTTGGGACAAATAGAAACTGGAGGAGGGACTAACGTGAGAGGAAGAGGCAGAGGTAGAGGAGGAATGTCAGGCAGGTCACCCAGGGGTCACCCGGTCCCAGCCCTGCCGGGGCAGGGACACCCGAAGGGGCAGGGACACCCGAACGTGTCCAGGCAGGGTTTGGATGTGCCCAGAGAGGGAGCCCCCACATCCCCCTGCACAGCCTGTTAAGTGCTCTGCCACAGCAACGTAACAAGTTCTTCCTCATGTTGAGGTGTGTCAGTCCATGGCCGCTGCTCCTCATCCTGTGGCTGGGCACCACTGAAAAGAGTCTGGCACCTTCCTCCTGGCACCTGCCCCAAACCTCCAATCAGCTCCCTCCATCGGCTCTCCCCTTCTTCATCTCTGAGGGCTCATTCTCCTATGAAGAAACTTCTTTCACCCTCCACAAGCAGGGTGGTCAATGGGAGGGGGAGACACCGGGCTTCGCTCACAGGGTATCAGACCTCGCTCCTCCCCACACTCACCCCACCTAGGGCTCCCCACCCCTGTGGGTGTGCTGGTGCCGGAAGAGTGCTGACCACATGGTGAAGTCCTTCCCGCAGTCAGCGCAGGTGTAGGGACGCTCCCCGGTGTGGATGCGCAGGTGCTGGATAAGGTGGGGATGCTGCCGAAAGCTGTCCCCACAGTAGGCACAGGTGTAGGGCTTCTCCCCGGTGTGGACCCGTTGGTGTTGTGTCAGGACTGACCTCCACAGGAAGCTCTTCCCGCACTCGGTGCACCTAAAGGGGCGCTCCCTGGTGTGGAGCCGCTGGTGTCTAATGAGCTCAGAGCTCACGCAGAAGCTTCTCCAACACTCCGTACACTTGTAGGGCTTCTCCCCAACGTGGACCCACTGGTGTCGTGTCAGAGCTGAGCTCACTCTGAAGCTCTTCCCGCAGGTCATGCACTCATACGGTTTCTCCCCAGTGTGCACCCGCTGGTGCTGGACAAGCTGCGCTTTGTCAGCGAAGCTCTTCTCACACTCAGTACACTTGTAGGGCTTCTCCCCGGTGTGTGTTAACTGGTGCCGGATCAGATTTGAGCTCACAGTGAAGCGCTTCCCACAGGTCCTGCACTCATAGGGTTTTTCCCCAGTATGCACCCGCTGGTGGTGGACAAGCTGCGACTTCCAGGAGAAGCAATTCCCGCACTCGGCACACTTGTAGGGCTTCTTCCCGTTGTGGACCCACTGGTGTCGTGTTAGGGCTGAGCTCCTACTGAAGCTCTTCCCGCAGGTCCTGCACTCGTAGGGTTTCTCCCTAGCGTGTATCCGCTGGTGCTCGAGAAGCTGCGATTTCTGGGAGAAGCTCTTTCCACACTCAGCACACTTGTAGGGCTTCTCCCCAGGATGGGTTAACTGGTGCCGGATCAGATTCGAGCTCACGCTGAAGCTCTTCCCACAGGTCCTACACTCGTAGGGTTTCTCCCCAGTGTGCACCCGCTGGTGTCGTGTCAGGGCTGAGCTCATGCTGAAGGTCTTCCCGCAGGTCCTGCACTCGTAGGGTTTCTCCCCAGTGTGCACCCGCTGGTGCTGGGTGAGCTGCGAGCTCCCGGAGAAGCTCTTCCCACAGTCGGCACACTTGTACGGCTTCTCCCCTGTGTGGGTTACCTGGTGCTGGACCAGCTTTGAACTCTCACTGAAACCCTTCCCGCACTCGGAGTACTCATAGCACTGCTCCCCTGTGTGGATCTTCTGGTGCTGGATGAGATGTGAACGGTGCCAGAAACGCTGCCCACATTCGGTGCAGCTGAAGGGTTTTTCTTCGGTGTGGATTCTCTGATGCTCAGTGAGGTTGGAGCTCACCTGGAAGCTCTTCCCGCAGTCCCCATGGATCGTCAGTCTCCCCATGGAAGGGTTTCTCTGCTTGATAACATCTGGCAGCCTCCTGGAGCTTTTTCCACACAGTGTTGCTCGGCTTTGCCTCTTCCCAAGAGGTGTCCGAATACGTTCTGACCTGCATGGGAGAACAGAGTCCTGTGCAGGACCCTGGGAACTGTTCTCCTTGGAGAGTCCTGAGCACAAACCCTTGGGCTCCACTGGCCTGCGGATGCCTTGATGGCCATTGTCTTCACTCTTGCTCACAATCCCATCTTCAGCTGCAATAAAACGAGAATCCAGAGAAGTCACAGGCAGGACTGGAAACTTCGGACAGGGGAAATCGCAAGGGGCAAAGTCTAGAAAGTATCAGATAGATTGACTTTAAGTATAAAATATTCTGGTATATCCTGGGTTCAGGACATGGTATTTCCTTCCAAACTACAGAGTGGATTTTTCAGGGTGTTCACAGGAGCAAATGCTGTACATTGCCCTGCATGCTTCACCGGAACCTGAATCTACTGAAATCACTGGCACATTAGAGGCAAAAGTTTACTGCTTGAAGGGGAAAGATGGCTGCTCTTCCAGGATGTTGTATCTGAAAATCATAGAACCACAGGATGGTTGTAGCTGGAATGGACCTCACACATCATCCACTTCCATCCTCCTGCTATGTGCAGGGACACCTTGCACTAGACCAGGCTGCTGCAAGCCCCATCCAACCTGGCCTTGAACACTGCCAGGGATAGGGCAGCCACAGCTTCTCTGGGGAACCTGTGCTGGCACCTCAGCATCCCCACAGGGAAGAACTTCTTTCATCTTATCTAAATCTCCCCTCTCTCAGTTTAAAGCTATTCCTCCTTGTCCTGTCCCTACTTGCTCTTGTCAAAAGCCCCTCTTCACGTTTCTTGTTGGGCCCTTTAGGTGCTCAAAGCTGCTCTAAGATCTCCCCAGAACCTTCTCTTCTCCAGGCTGAACAAGGTCAGCTCTCTCTGCTTGTCTCCATAGGATGTTAGTAAGAGTTGAACTGGGAGTCAGAGGAAGGCCATAAAGAACTGCCTTGTTCAGCAGAACATTAGTTGGGTTTCAACAGTCATCTCCGTACTCTTGTTCTGCTGGTACTGCGGAGAAAGAGAAGATGCACAAGGCAGGAGTCACGGAGACCACCTGGAGCCTGGCTTATGCCAATCTTTGAGCAGAAGCAAATTAACTCTATGCTTTCACTGGCACAGAACAAATCCGCTGTGCAAGGTGGTGGCTGAACTGAAGATCCCCCATGGCTGATTCCAGATTATGCTCTGAGGAAATCCAATAAATGTAGAAGATGAAGGTGGGTGCAAGTCGGATTAATGCTAGCTGAACAGTTATAAACAGCTCCTGGGACACAGGCAATGAACAAATCCCTGCCCTTTTATGTACATAAGGTTTTGCAGAAGCATTACTGGTATGAATGTTCACTGCGCAGACCCCAGGTCAACTGAAAGCCTGTTCAAGACAAGGGGCTTGTGCTGATTTCTAGGGTATTCACAGAGAGCAGCGACTCCTTCCAGCCCACTGCTCTGAATGTGGTTTGATGAGCACGTAGCACGTTCAGAAGCACGTGCCCCCAACAGTGCTGTGGCTTTTGCTGTCCACAGGAAACAGCTCTTTGCAGGCTGAATGAGCAAGACAGGACCTGTGTGACATGCACACAAAGCACATCTCCAGATCTGCTTAAACATTCAACAGGTAACTTGTGGTTCTCTGAACTCTCTTATGAAATAAACCTGTAACATATTGGTCACGTGGGATTGCTGCACAAACCACAGGCACCCCCTGTGGTCTGGCAGAGCTGTCATAAGGAAGTGCATGCCATGGAAGAGCTGAGTTGCTACTGAACCCTAAGTGTGCAATAAAGGAAGGAGAGTCTAGAATTTCAACCCCAGACTCATACATGTACATAGTTCATCCTCCTCATTCTAGGAAGCACAAGAAAACATCACAATATGATTTCACAGTGAACTCCTAAGGTACATTCTGTGGCAGCTTGCTGTGGTAGTGGTGCCACTTCTTCCCTCACACAATTTTCATTAAAGCCATCCCTTGAGAGGAACAGAAAGTGGAATTTTGCTGTTTACCATGAATGCACTTCCATTTGTCTGCGGCTACTCCAGCCAGGTCTGGAGGAAAAGAGAAAGGTGATATCCACAGTCAGGACGGAAAGAGGATGTTTCTGGCAGGCCAGCATGAAGCTCTTGACCTGTTTGTCAGACTTACTGAGTAAACAGTGGAGCTAGCAAAGTTGTTCTGTTGCCCTTGTGCCCAAAGAGATGCTAACTTTGTTACTTCCACGGAATTTTGGTTCTTTACATAGAACTTGAAAAAGCCTTCAGAAGTACATGACAAGTAAGTTTTCTATGGAGTTCTATACTTTTTGGGGAAGATCAGGAGTGTCATGCTTCTTTTTACAATTACTGTAATGGCTCTACCATTTCTACAATCACTTCTGAGCCACTAGGAACCTTCTCTGGCATAGAATCATAGAATAGTTAGGGTTGGAAAGGACCTTAAGGTCATTTAGTTCCAAACCTCCTGCCACGGGCAAGGACAAGGATCACTGACTGCAAGCTCAGGAGCAATTCATCCCTACTAGAAGGCAGTGCTGCGGGAGGGCCAGGAGACCTCCTTGGATGGATAAGGAGCTGCTGAGGAAAATTTGAAGGAAAAAAGAGGCTTATAGAAGCTGGAAGCAAGGACAGGCGGCCTGGGAAGAACACAGGGATGTTGTCTACGAAGCTAGGGAGCAGGTTAGGAAAGCTAAGGCCCAGTTAGAATTAAACTTGGCTAAGGATGTTAAGGATAAGAGGAAGGGATTCTACAGGTACATTGTGTGGAGAGCTATTTGGCTGTGAATGGGCATGTGAGCAATCCAGACAACTGCTTGACAATTGTAAGGTAGTGACCCGCAGGCATTGAGGCCTCGCCTGAGGGTTACTAAAGTTCGTGTATGTGCAGAAGCCTTGGGAAAAGTTAGCATGGAAAACTACTGAGAGAGATAGGCAGAGAAGGCATGTTAACTGTAACCTTGAAACATATGCTGTAATAGTTAACCAATCATTAAACTGTTGCTAGCACTCGGCTAAGTGAAGTTAACCAATCAAGTGTTATCGAATGTTCTACTGTTCTGAAATCTGTTCCTATAAAAGGCATGATTGCGCACATTAAATTGTTCAGCGTGGATCACATTGATCTGTGTTTCGTTGTTCCTAAACCCCTGCGAAGACATTGCAAATAAAAGACAGACTAGGAACAACATGGGCCCCCTCCAGAAGCTATTGGGAGAACTGGCTACCCTGGATTTGGAGAAAGCTGAGGTTCTTAATGACTTCTTTGCCTCAGCCTTCACCGGCAAATGCTCTGACTTCCCCACCCAAGTCATGGAAGGCAGATGCAGGAACAGTGAGAATGAAGACCCTGGGCCCACTGTAGGAGAGGATCTGGTTCGAGACCATCTTAGGAACCTGAATGTATACAAGTCCGTGGGACCGGATGAAATCCATCTGTGAGTCCTGAAGGAGCTGCAAATGAAGTTGCTAAGCCACTGTCCATTATATTTGAAAATTCATGGCAGTCAGGTGAAGTTCCCCACGACTGGAGAAAGGGAAATATAACCCCCATTTTCAAGAAGGGGAAAATGGATGAGCTGGGGAACTACAGACCAGTCAGTGTCACCTCTGTGCCTGGCAAAATCTTGGAGCAGATTCTCCTGGAAGGTATGCTGATGCACATGAAAAACAAGGTGGTTGGTGACAGCCAGCATGGCTTCACTAAGGGGAAATACTGCCTGACCAATCTGGTGGCCTTCTATGATGGGGCTACGGAACTGATGGACAGGGGTAGAGCAGTTGATGTCATCTACCTGGACTTGTGCAAAGCGTTTGAAAATGCGTCACACAACATCCTTGTCTCTAAGTTGGAGAGACATCAATTTGATAGGTGGACCACTTGGTGGATAAAGAACTGGCTGGATGGCTGCATGTGAAGAGTTGTGGTCAATTGCTCAATGTCCAGCTGGAGACCAGTAACGAGTGGTGTCCCTCAGGGATCGGTGTTGGGACCGGTCTTGTTCAAAATCATTGTGGGTGACATGGACAGTGGGATTGAGTGCACCTTCAGCAAGTTTGCCAATGACACCAAGCTGTGTGGTTCGGTTGATACATTGGAGGGAAGGAATGCCATCCAGAGGTACCTTGACATGCTTGTGAGGTGGGCTGATGCCAACCTGATGAAGTTTAACCATGACAAATGCAAGGTCATACACCTGGGTCAGAGCAATCCCAGGCACAGCTGCAGGTTGGGCAGAGAAGAGATTCAGAGCAG
This sequence comes from Amazona ochrocephala, assembly GCA_039720435.1. Lineage (NCBI taxonomy): Eukaryota > Metazoa > Chordata > Aves > Psittaciformes > Psittacidae > Amazona > Amazona ochrocephala. The sequence continues at coordinate 17,906,058 of CM077886.1, read as the reverse complement.
CCCTGTGGAGAAGGACAGGGGGGTGTTGGTCGATGAAAAAATGAACATGAGCTGGCAGTGTGTGCTTGCAGCCCAGAAAACCAACCGTATCCCGGGCTGCATCAAAAGGAGCATGACCAGCAGGTCGAAGGAGGTGATCCTGCCCCTCTACTCTGCTCTCGTGAGACCTCACTTGGAGTACTGTGTGCAGTTCTGGTGTCAACATAAAAAGGCCATGGAACTGTTGGAACAAGTGCAGAGGAGGGCCACGAGGACGATCAGGGGACTGGAACACCTCCCTTATGAACATAGGATGAGAAAGTTGGGGCTGTTCAGCCTGCAGAAGAGAAGGCTGCCTGGAGAGGTCACAGCAGCCTTCCAGTATCTGAAGGGGGCCTATAGGGATCCTGGGGAGGGACTCTTCATTAGGGACTGTAGTGAGAGGACAAGGGGTAATGGGTTTAAACTTATACAGAGGAAGTTTAGATTGGATATGAGGAAGAATTTCTTTACTGTAAGGGTGGTGAGGCACTGGAATGGCTTGCCCAGGGAAGCTGTGAATGCTCCATTGCTGGAGGTGTTCAAGCTGGGTTGGACAGAGCCTTGGGTGGCATGGTTTAGGACAAGCTGTCTGAAAAGGGTTTGATCAAAATCAAGACAGGAACTCACTGGAAGTATTTCAAGTGGAAGGAGAGCAAGGTCACAAGGATGAGGAATTAATACTAAAAGCATAAGGCTGGACTGGCAAAAATGAATAAACAAGAGAGACAGAAAGAATGTGGTTCTTCCTCAGCCCATGCCAATTTGGGTCGATGGTAAGACCTCTGATATGCCCAAGACTGCCAGTGCTATAGCTACAAGGCAAGCTCCAGGTAGGCAGAGTAAGCTGCTGGACTTCTCACTGTGGTACCTCACTGCTGGGACTGGAGGTGGCTGATGTGATGCCACAGAAAGGGCTGGAGGGGAGATCTGGGGCCCAACATTCCAAGCAAACAAACAGCAATCTGAGTAAAAGAATTAATGGACAGATGGCAAGAGGACAGACTGCGGAAGACCTGGCACGGCCGTTGTAAAGAGATGTCTCACTTCACAAACCACTCGGACTTCTTCACAGATGTCCCCAGTTTTGTCAAAAGGGACATGTGGAGTCCAGAGGCATTCCCAAAAGACATTCATCCTTCACCAAAACTGGTAAAGAAACTAAGCTGCTGTGGGCTGAATGAACCTCACAGGGTGGTAAGGAAGGGAAAAGGGAGGTGGAAACATCTGCTGATGATTCTGTGCCCCTCAGGGTTAAAGACACAAAGGCTGACTACAAACTGTGGCAGAGCCTTATGATACTGACCAACCAGGTGACAGGGGACTGCAGGTGAACAAAGAACTTCAGAGGAGAACAGCCTCTACAGCTTGCACTTACACCAGGATGGGCCTAGGATATTCTTGATATCATTCAGGAATAGCACCATGGAGTCTGAGCAGCTGGATGAAAACTGCAGCTCCTAGGCAGATAACACAGCCAGTCAAGCATCAATGATTGCTGGGGGGAAAAAAATAGGGAAGAAAAGAGAATGTAATTGTGCCTTGCTGCTCAAACCCCACCTCCTGACTGTGTGCAAGGGGGAGGACAGATCCCCCATGTCAGAGAAACTCCAACAGAGCTGAGGAAGACAGAAGCATGACAGGAACGATCAGAGGCACAGAACAGCTTCTGTATAGGAGATGAGTCAACTGCCCATTCTGCTGGGAAAAGGTACAGCTGATGGGAGTATCACAGAGGACTAGAAAAACACAACTGGCCTGGGGTGCTTTGGGATCTATCCTGCACCATTTCTTCTAAATTAACAACTCCTGGCAGCAGTAAAAGGCACTTTCAAAGCAAACTAAAGGAGGCAGCAATTCATAAATCACCTAAATAGGTTGTGGAACTCCTTGCTGCAAGCTGTCATGGATGCTACAACAAACACAGCTTCAGAAGGCAAGAAGACAGGTCTTGAGACATTATGTGTCTCTTTCAGGAGCTTCTGAAGCCACAGATTGCTCAGGCCTGTGAAAGGACACAGGGACACATCACTGCTTGTCTGCCCTTCTCTGGGTCTTGACCAAAGGTTGGGCAGCCTGCTGGATGAGGAAAGGCTGAGAGAGCTGGGCTTGTTCTGCCTAGAGAAAAGGCGGCTCAGGGGAGCCCTGATCACCACACTCCAGTATTTAAGGGTGGCTGTGAAGAAGACAGAGGCTCCCTTTTCACAAGGAGTCACACAGAAAAGGTGAGGGGTACAAGTTACTCCTGGGGAGATTCTGGTTGGACACAAGAAGAAAATTTTTCCCAATGAGAACAAGCAGCCATTGGAATAATCTCCCCAGGGAAGTGGTGCACTCCCCAACGTTGGATACTTTCAAGATTCAGCTGGACACGGCACTGGGACATCCAGGCTAGGTCATGCTTTGTCTGGAAAAGCTGTACTGCATAATCCTTGAGATCCCTCCCAGCCTCGTGGCCCGTGGGGATACGAATACCGTTGTCACAGGCAGCAGGTGAAGCTGGACGGGCCCTGGTCCAACCCAGCACCGCCACCCTTGTACATTCTGTGGGCGCTGGTGCTCCTGGAGCACTGTTTCTCACGAGGGGTTCACACTGATGGCCCTTACCTGAGGTACCGCTCAGAGCAGTCTTCCCTTCGCAGGAGCGGAGACGGGACAAACACAGTTCCTCCTTCTCATCCATGGGGATGATCAGCTCCGGCTTCGCTCCGGGGGCCTCCTCCGGGGTATGAAACGAAGAGGCTCAGGCGAGCTGGGCTTTCAGCGACCGCTACCAGCGGCGCGGATCGGGAGGGAGCGGCTCCGCGCCCAGCAGGGAACTCGGCTCCAGGGGGCGCGCAGCAGAGAACACCAGGCCCCACAGCAACCCCCAGGACAGCGACGCCCATGCGGCCGTGGGGGGCGGGCTTCCGGGCAAGCCCTACCGGGTCAGGCCCTGGTCCCTGGGGCCCTGCCCGGACCGCTCTCAGCGGCTGTACCGACGCACCAGGGGGCGCTGCCACGTGAAGGCAGCGACCATCGGCGGGCGGTGCCTTCGCCGCCGAGAACGGACGAAGATGGCGGAGCTGTGCTGCCGGTGGCGCTGGTCCCGTCCTCCGGCGGGGCTCCGCGGGCGTGTCGGTACCGAGGGCAGCTTCCTCCGCGCTCGGACCCCGGCGTGGCCTCCCCCCGCGGCTGGGTCACCTGCTGCCGGAGCCCCTGAAGCTCTGTCTGCTCTCCCGGGCGGGGTGTCCGGGGCGGCATGAGTCGCCAGCGTTCCCGGAGGGTGTCCTCGCAGGCGAAGGGTCTCTCTCGGGTTACATGTGGAAGGCTTCAGCTCTGCGTGCTGGGAAGGCTCCTCCGTGCCCGACCAACAGCAAATGCCCACCTCGGGGGCAGTGAAGGCCCTCCATGGCAGGAGCTCGAGGAACAAGACAGGGCAGCAGCCAGCGCTTTCTAAGGAGAAAGCGTCCAGAGGACGCAAAGCAGAGCTCTGGAGGTTAGTAGGTGGGCTGCCTGCCCTTGCAAGAGATGGTGAGAGAAGGAGGCACCAAATGTAATCAGTTCTAAGTAATGTAAAGTCTGGTAGCTTTGTACTGGAAAGTAACTGAGATGTTTGAAGGTAGTTGACATAGATTTTGTTCTTTAGGACCTTAGTACATAAATGTAAGGAAAACAATAGAAAAACAGGAGGTGGGGGTAGGGGGTACCTGGGACTAGCAGATGTTAATGAATCCATTAAGCTGGTGTAAACATCACTGGGGAGCATCCGGGACTAGCAGATGTCCAGGATGGAGACTGCCCCGGGGGTGTGCCATGGGGTGGCTCCAGTGACTGAATGGGAACTAGACTGGCAGGGAGCTGGGGAATCTCCCCTAGCAGATCCACTGGTTAACTTAAAACTGGAGACTAGAGGAAATAAAGTGGAATTTTAGTGGATACGGGAGCAACTTATTTGGTGTTAAATCAGAGGGAAAGGAATTTGTTACAAGTGTGGGAACTACTGGCTGCCAAGGGGGGAAAAAAAAAAAAATAAGAAAATGCCATTCTTTCTGAAACCCATAAAGTACAAATTGGGAAACCAAACAGGAATTCATAGATTTTTATGCATGCTAAATTCTCCAAAATATTTTGCTGAGAAGGAACATTTTAAGAAGGGAAAATGGAATTAAGTGTTAAAACCAATCAATTAATTACTGCAGTTTTGAGTTCATCTTTAATTCAACAGAAAAGCAAACAGGAGGACCTCCCTGAAATAGAAGATATCCTTAATCAGGTATATCTGGGAGTACGAGCATTTGAAGTTCCAGGTAAGGGGAAAAATGCTTTGCCTGTTAAAGTAGAAATAAAAGGGGGGCCTGCCCAATTAGACTAAAACAATATCCCTTAAAGTTGGAGGATCAGAAGGGAATTAAAAAAAAATAAAAAATAAACTTTAAAATGTTGATTATTAATTGAATGTGAATTGGAATATAATACTCCTGTCTTGACAGTAAAGAAATAAAGTTGCAGATTGGTTCAAGATCTGAGAGCAATCAACAAATTTGTAGAGAATTTTCATCCAGTAGTAGCTAATCCATATACCTTATTGACTAAATTGAATAATAATCAGAAATGGTTTGCCGTCTTGGATTTAAAGGATGCTTTCTTTTGCTTACTGTTGGCCAAAGAAAGCCAAATTTTATTTGCTTTTTAATGAAAAAATCCTGGCACAGGAAAGGAAACCCAATTAACTTGGACAGTATTACCTCAAGGGTTTAAAAACAGTCTGACCATTTTTGAAAATCAGCACTGGAATTAGTATCATGGAAACCACCCACTCAGACAGGGACTCTGTTACAATATTTGGATGACCTATTAATTGGCACAGAAACGAATAATGTATTCAGTGGATGGTGGGATTATTGAATTTCCTGGGACTGAATGCTTATCGGGTAGGACCTTAAGATCATCTAGTTCCAACGCCCCTGCCATGGGCAGGGACACCTCCCACTAAACCATGCCACCCAAGGCTCTGTCCAACCCGGCCATGAACACCGCCAGCGATGGAGCATTCACAACTTCCCTGGGCAACACATTCCAGTGCCTCACCACCCTCACAGTAAAGAATTTCTTCCTCATATCCAATCTAAACTTCCCCTGTTTAAGTTTGAACCCGTTACCCCTTGTCTTATCACTACAATGGTACATGGTGCCATCTGGAAAGAACGAGGACTTTTGAACACCCAGGGGAAACAGATTAAACATGCTACAGAAATTCTAGGACTACTGGAAGCTGTTCAGCTACCTGAGGAAGTAGCTATTATGTATTATCAAGGGCATCAACAAGGGGACTCTTATCAGGAAACTGGAAATAATTTGGCCGATTTTGAAGCCAAATGAGCAGCTGAACAATCTAAAATTATGTCCTTAATCCCTGACGGCAAACTAACAATTGAGAAATCTGAACCTGTATATTCAAAGGAGGATAGAAAATTGAAGATCTCAAAGGACAGGAGAACGAAGAGGGTTGGGTTCAGATACCTGATGGGTGAGTAGTGATCCCCTATAATCAATTATGGAAGTTGATACAAGACGAACATAACAAAACTTATTGGGGAAGTATTGCTTTGTATAAACATTTAAACAAACAAATCATAGGAAGAAATTTATACCCCACAGTTCAGTTAGTGACAAAACAATGTCAGCTCTGTCTTAAGAATAATCCTAAAACTGGAAATAGAAATCAAATTGGGACAATTGGGAATGGAAATTATCCAGGACAGCAGGGGCAAATAGATTTTTCTGAATTACCAAGAAAAAGAGGTTTTTGATATTTGTTGGTGTAAACTGATACTTTTTCATAGTGGCCAAAAGCATTATTCTTGTAGAATAAATAATGCAAGACAAGTGATTAGAACACTGTTAAACGATATAATACCTTGTTTTGGAGTGTCAGCAGCAATTACTTCTGACCAAGGCTTGCACTTCAGTGCAAAATTGTTAAATTAGCAAAAAATTAGAAATTGATTGGCAACTACATGTTCCATACAGGCCTCAGGCCAGTGGGCTAGTAGAAAGATGAACCATCTGATCAAACAACAGATCAGTAAAATACGTCAGGAAACGAATTTATATTGGTACCAAGCCTTACCATTGGCTCTATTAAGAATTTGAACTAAACCTCGGTCAAAAGAAGAGGCTAGGCCATGTAAAATTTTATATGGAAGACAATATCAATCCTAGTTAAAGGAGAAAGTCTTCAGGAAGTGGGAGAAGGCTATCTCTTAGAGTTTCTGTTCAATCTGGGAAAACAATTAGAAGAAATAAATAAGAGAATATTAGGGACAAGAGCGAGAGGTTTGGATTATCCACCCTTTCAGATCCAGAGACTGGGTTTATGTTAACAATTTTTCAGGAGATCCTCTACAGTGGAGCGGACCGCACCAGATATTATTGACCACCTTTACAGCAGTAAAGATAAAGGAACAACCTGCTCGGATACATTATTCAAGAATAAAGAAAGCACCAGAACCAGAGAAGACATGGCGGATCGAACCTTCAGGACCCTTACATATGAAATTGCATCTATCATAATTTGGACTTGTATGATAATTGGCATACAAAATTGGGACCAAATCTTATACCTGAAATTAATGCAGAATGTTTGTTAATCGTAGTGGCTGTTCGGTGTGTGCTCAGTTGCCTGAATCAGGAGAAGATCAGGACATTCCATTAACTGGCGTTCCTATTTCCAACACTGTCTCATGGTCAAATTTGTGGGTGAACACTAGCAATCTACATCCGAGGGAAAGGTTAAGATTTGGGGGATAGTTAGTCCTAATCCAAGTAAAGAATACCATACCTGTGCACAAAGATGTGTTACACCCAGAACCGTAATATGAGATTGTTTAAATGCCACACGTGTAGGTTACTATTCAAATTGCAATCATGCTATTAATACAGATGGTATCGTGGTTCAGTGGTGGCCCGTTCCTGAAGGGAAAGGATGGTATTGGTTATGTGAAGAAAATGCTTATAAGACCCTACCCCCCAACTGGAAGGGGGCATGCACCTTAGGTGTCGTGATACCCAGTCTTACTATTATTGACATGTATACTTCTGGAACCTGGGTTAGAAGTTTTGCTAAACAGATTAAGCGAGGGTTTAACCCTATTTCTGAGCAGAACACCACATTTCATAATTTTTTGAGACGGCTAATTCCATCTTTGGGAGCAAGTGAACTAGAGAAGGCAATCGTAAATATCTCAGCAACCATAGAGGAAATAGAGAGTAAAATCATTGGTATTACAAAACTGAATGGCTCTAGACATGTTATTGGTTTCACAAGGAGGGGTTTGTTCATAATCAATGAAAGTTGCTGTTCCTACATAGATCAAAGTGTCAGGATTGAAACAGATCTGGAGAAAATTTCCTTACATAAATGTAAGGAAAACAATAGAAAAACAGGAGGTGGGGATGGGGGGTACCCAGGACTAGCAGATGTTAATGAATCCATTAAGCTGGTGTAAACATCTACTGGGGAGCATCTGGGACTAGCAGATGTCCAGGATGGGAGCAGTGAAACTAGCTGCTCAGTAGAAGGACAGGATGATTGCGATGTCTGTAATGTTAATTAAGCTGGTGCTTCAAAAAATGCCAGCAGTTAGGAAGATTGTTGGAAGAAGTAAACTACCCCCAAAGACCACCATCACATTTTTGTGTGTCTGTAGGAAAATTTCTGGAAAATGATGTAATCCATGTGTAGCCTCATGACTATGTATGTATACCCAGTGACTGTATAAGGATGGCCTGTGTGGCAATATGGGGACACACGTTAGGTGCAGCTATCGCCCGTGTCTCCCAGCGCCGCAATAAAGAATACCTGCTTGTCAACTTAAAAGTATGTTGGCGAGTTCCTGCATTTTTCTCTGAATCAATGGAAACCCCGACAGGGCACTGCCAGGCTGCTGGAGCCTCCCAGGTCCCAAGAGTGGAGGCAGGCTGAGTTTAGGCATGAACTTAAGCCCTCAGTAATCACTTAAATCCAGAGTGAGAGAGCACTCCTGAGCAACCTAAGCTTACAAGACTGCATCAGGGCAGCTGGAGAGGCAGGGAACCTGAGCAGAGAAACACTGCTGGTACCTCTGAACCCCTGGTCAGGCAGACGGCGGCTCAAACGTGGTTTTGCTCAAGGCTGTATCACGTCTCTCATGTGCTTTTTGTTTCATTACACAACGAGCAGCACATACACAATGCCTCTGAAAGGAATTTCATGCGGGCATGATCCTAAACCCATGCAGGCATATTTGAAAGGCACTTCCAGAACAGCTCCAATCCCCTTGAAGAAGCACAGGAAGGATTGCTCTTGGGTTTACCCCTTTGATGCCTAAAAGCTGGCACTTTAAGTGTCATCTGGTAGAAGGGGAAGGTGCATAAGTCACACCTCTGCTTTACAGCATTCCTGTATGCTGTATAGTTACACTGCGCCCCCACGGGGCTTGGCCACAGCAGAGACCATGGTGATGGATCACACCCACTCAAGAAATGGCATGAAGACAGGGAATATGTTCTGCAATGTGTGTACGCACAGAACTGTGCCTGTGTAAGAAAACAGCTCTCTTTTCAAATGCAAGATGTGAGAACGTATGTAAATATCTGCAGCACAGCTTTTCAGGATTAACCCACAGAGGCTATATTTTCAGGCAGGAAACATGACAGCACACAAATCAACGTGGTGGTAGCTGCAAAGGATGACCCATAGAGCCTCTCATCATTTCACTGTCACAGTGAATTTATAAGCAGTGTGTTCCGAAGCTCACTCGGGGCTCACATGGTGTATATTGGCAAGACGAGCTTTGTACAATGCCAGTAACATGCCTGCTCCTTTCTTTAGCTTGAAAAGCAAACCAATACCTTTGTTGAAAAGTTGGGTTTGGTTTGCTTTTTCTGCAGCCTTGGAAGTGTTAAACAGAAGTATCAACATATTTTTGGTAGCTGTTACTACACACTGGAAATGAAAATGAAAGCAATGCATTTTCCAGGACAAATGAGCCTGCATTGGGAAGGCAAGAAAACACATGAATGTATACGAAGAACTGGCTGGCAACACATCATCGCTGGCACGTGGCAGCACGCTGCCAGCTTGGGAAGGCTGGCTTTGCTTACGGAGTAATGAAGCAGGGGATTGAAGGCTTTCTGTCAGGGAATTTGCAGTGCATGTCAGAAAACGCCCTTGTGGTCTTGAAAGCCTCAAAAGATTTGTAATCCTTTTCTTATCGTCTGAGGAAAGGTTTAGAATTACAAGAGACATCTCAGTTTGTCAATGGCAGCAACAAGGAAGCACCAAGCCAAGCCCCCGCAAAGCAGTCACCTCAAAACCCTGACAGCACAGATGCAGTATTTAAGTCATCTTTCTGCATTAGGCAGGGACTGTCCTGTTGCAAGGTTTAAGGATGACAAAGACAGGAGGATGGAGACACTTCCAGTGAGTAAAATTCACCGTTTTTTCATAACATACTAAACAGTTTTTTATGACACAGTGTTATTTGAATGACTGTAATTTACATCCACTGAACAGTGACACTGCCTTAACTGAAGATGTAATAATTGATGACAAGATCTTTGATTGTAAATGCAAGTCGTACCTAAAAGAGAGTAAAAGAGCTGGGAAGGGATGTTACTTATTTTCCCACATTAAGGCTGGTGAGTAGGACTGAAGTTTTTTCAGGGATGAAGTGTGTACTTGAGAGAGAAATACACCGTACGCTGAGGGTAACAACCTTTACTAGAATGCCACTTAAGGCAAGCCTTGTCCTTTTCACATAACAAAGTCGGCTCTTGCCCAAGTAGGTAGGTGAGGAAAAGTGATGGGACAGCCAGGGAAGAAAACCATCCCAAATTGCTGACAGTTCACCACATGTGGCAGAAGGCTTTGCTAGGAGGTCCCCCCACACACACTATGCCTGCCATAGACCTGAGAGAGAAGAGGTTCATCAGTGGCCACCCCTTTCCCCTCCACCAGGAGCCTTCCCTCCGAGGCCAGACCAGACCCTTCCCACAGCCCATCCTCCCTGCAGGCACCCCCTTTTTCCCCAGGTCTCTCCTAACTTGGGGCTGCACAGTCTACATGAACTGGGCTCTCTCCCTGACTGATCTCTCCCACCTCTCCTTCCTGCAGGGTGCCCCTGTCAACTCCTCTTCCTCCAGTTCTCTGCCTGGGGTTTCAGTAAGTACAGCCACAGACTCTACTGCTCTCCACTAGACCCAGTGTTGCTGCTTAGAATGCACCCCCAACCTGTCATAAGACACTACTTATAATTTATCATTAGTACCTTACAAATTTTTTATTGTATGCCATATAAATCAAATAAACTCAAAGATATAGGGAATAAAAAATAAAAATATTGACATATTCCAAATATACTCTTAGAAATCCGGCTTCTGATTTTGATGTGTTGAGTCCATTTTGTTCAGTAAGATTCTGCAGACTCAGAACTGCCGGAACGACAAAAGTCAGAAGATGCTGTGATAATAAATACATAAAAGATGAGAGTTTATGGTCCAAGGCTTCCCCAGGAGTCCCAGACCATTTACAGCCTAAGATCAGTCCACTTTGGAAACGACACTGATCAGGTTTTCTGACTAGTCTGCTACAGATAGCTGCAAGAGACCCAGACACTCCAGACCCAGCGAGTGGGCATGCAGTCAGGCAGCATGAAACTGTCTCAAGTCAAAGAGAAGTCAAGCAGCACGGAATGTCTGGGTATGCTGGGAAGCACCCTGTTCCCTCTTCCCAAGTCTGAAGCCTTCACTTTCAGAGCATGTGTGTGAATTTGTTGTTTAACTTCCGAGAAAATAGTCTTGCCTAAACCAGTGGGCATCCTGCAAAGGGAAAAGAGGCAGCTCACTGGAGCATAGTTCACCTCTAGGGTCATCTTTCAAAACAAGAAGCTGCTATCACATGAGTCTGCCCAGCAAACCATGGAAAACTGGCCTGCCTTGGCCAGGAAGGCACAAACACAACTGCCAAATGGCCAAAGCATTTCTGAAGTGCAAGTGATAGTAGAGACTAAAAAACCCAACTGCTTTCTGCGAGCTTTAGCCAGATTGCTCCTTCCCATCCCTGCTGGCACACTTTGATTAAACAGATTTACTGCACCTATATATTTGATTAACCAGGCGGTATTGCTGGTTAGTGCTGGAGAGTAGACAACCTAAAAGGCAAAGCCAGAGAGGGGTTTTAGAGGGATGCTGCCCTCCACACTCAAGCACAGGACTCGGCCAGGAGAACTGGGAGCTGTGTCTGAGCACCCTGCCCTCACGCAGCACTCAGTTTGGTGGACACATCACCAGGGCGAAGGTTTCCCCCTGTGATCACACAGTCCTTGGGCTCACTGGGACAGAGCCTTCCCCAGGGGGAGGACTGACCAAAATACAGTACTTTGCAATGCCAGCCAGCCCATTGCAGTAACAGAAGTCACAGGGGAAGCAGCCCCACATCCCCAGGGCCCTGCACCACAGGAAAAGACACAGCACAGTCTCCCCAACCAGAGGACAGAGGAAGCCAGGTTCAAGGGCGCTAGTTTCGTTTTGATCACTCACTGGTCAGCAAGCACCTCACCAGGTGGGCAAACTTGTCCCAGCTCCAAACATCCACCACGGGGAAGGGGAACTGAAGTAAAGAGGCAGAACCTGCCCAGGCTGAGCCAGGAGCTGGTCATGGGCCCAGGGGAACAGCCTGCTGCTTAACAGCACAGCCAGCCTCCTGCCAGCACAGCAGCACAAGTCCTGATGGCATCCTGCCTTCCTGCGCAGCTGGCTTCAAGTCAGGCACTCCTCAAGAAATGCAGATTCCAAAATTAAACTAGAAAAACTGGTTCCAATTTATCGTATGCTTCCAGACAGGCAGAGTCCTGGAGGTAGGGTGTGCTGCCTCTGCATGCTGCCAGGCCTGCAGCCACTGGCACAGAGGAGCAGGTGAGAGCAGAGCTACAAAGAGCACTTCAGCACCACCCTGCAGACAGGAAGAGGCCTGCAGGTTGATTGACATTACTGCCAACCCAAAGGAACCCACCAGATCAAGCCTCAGACATGACTAGTTAACAGCAGCAGCAATGGCTCAAGGCTCCCAATGGCCAGACGTACACAGTGTGACTCCAGAGATCATCATTCTACAAGACACACCTGCTAAGTCACTTGACAGAGCCTCTGCACCCATGCCTTGCAACACACTCATGTTTAGCAGCACTCACCAGCACTGGGACTTTGCTCTCCATGCCATGGGGCATCTGGTGGGGTCTCAGAAGCCTTTAACCAAACCTGTAACTAGTGTTGTAGAAGCACAACTCAGAGCAGTAAATTACTGTTCCAGCAGCAGTGTCTACTGCTGGAAGAAGGGGCTAGAGCACAAACAGTCATTTAAGGACTTTGGTGCAGTCAGACTTGTATCTCCCACAACTGTTTTTGCAGATGCTCCACCTGACATGATCGCCTCTACAGCGATACGCAGGACAGCGACACCACCAGTCCCTTCAGCCCAAGGTGAGGACAGTACATACATAGGACAACATGGAAGCTGAGATTTTTCCCAATACCATCCAGCATAGACATGATGAGCTGTGAATTCAGGAGACAAGTCAGCACAAATGAAACCCCTGTCCTTTTCAGGACTAGGGTATCACATGAGAACTCAGACGAAGGGAAATGAGAATCACTGTATCTCTTAACATTACACATCCCTTTTATTCAGAAACTGGTAGCTGAAAGCCCACAACATGCTCACTGGTCAGGGCCCTCATTTCTCGGGGTTTTGCTGCCCTGGAAGAGGCAGTGTCCTACTCACCAAGCAGGCAGCTCAAGCAGCTGTACACTTCCACTGCAGAGGCTGGAGTGTCATTTCATTTGCTCATCAAGACCTAACTGACGTTCAGGGTAAACACATACCTTCCCAGTGCCCTAACAGCAGCCTTCTGGGAGGAATCCAACAGCTACAAGAGGCACGATAGTGGGGCTGGAGACTGGAGACAAGGCTTAGTACAAAAGCACCTCAGCACTCCAAACATTTCTTTCCCAATAACAGTGTTCAAACCCTCTAAGAAAACATCCTTGTCTCATCTTGCCAGCACTTAGTTTGCCCCAGACACATCTCCACTGCAAGTTTCACACTCAAGATGCACAGCTATTCTTCTCCAGGGAGGAAGACACTTAATCCCAACATTCCAGTGCCTTTTGAAGGAAGTAGACGCTGCTGTTGCAGGGAAGCAGAACTGAAGTCCTGGCTTTGCTTTGGCACCCTTGGGAGAAGCTCAGTGATTTGCAAACACCCAGGTGGTACAGAGTTCATGTTTGCTGTTCAACTAGTTTACAACTTCAGGCTATTTCCCCACATGCAGAACTTGCATCCTTGCTTTAACAAGCAGCAGCAGAACGTAGCCAGACCTCCCCAAGCATCACTGCAGTGGAGACAAACCCCAGAACCCCAGGCCTAGCAGCTTGAAGAGCCATCACAAGGCACTTTTAGAGGTGCCCACGTAAACGCTACCTCTGTCCCCCAGAGCCACAGTCTAGCACCTCAACAAAGTGACCAAGGAGGGACATTTGTGTGAAGTTCACAGATCTTGTCCAGTCCTGCACTTCGATAATCAGCCCTTTTGCCAGGCAGTGCATCAGGAATCTCTTTTCTCATGCTGGCTGGGAGAACAGCACACCGCTGGCAGAAAGCTCCAGGGGAGACGCAAGGTCGACCCCTTGGCTTTCAGAGTCAGGGATACAGAGGATCTGAGCCCCGCTCTGCCCCAAATGAAAAAGAGATACTGGCAGCCTATAAAGGGGTTCAAGTTGCTTCAGAAGGGTGCTCCTGGCACCCTGGTTGCTCATATGGGGCTGGGTGTTCAAAGGCAGGGTCACCTCTACACACCATGCAACTGGTGCTACATGGAGTAAGTGGGCTGCACTAATTACACGATGAGCTCGAATAGGAAATCCCAGTCATCCAGGAATTCTAGAAGTCATCATGGACTGGCCAGAGGGCAAAGATTTTGGAATGTCACCAGAGGAGAAGGTGATGCGTGCTGAAGAGGCCCCACCATGTAATGAACTGCCAGAGTGAAAAGCAGTATGCCTTGTTGACTGGTGGGTCCTGCCATATTGTGAGAAAGCATCGGACATGGAAGGCAGCTGTATGGAGTCCTTGACGACAAGTTGCAGAAACTGCTGAAGGAGAGGGTGAATCAAGTCAGTTTGCTGAGGTGAAAGCCATACAGCTGGCCTTGGACATTGCTGAATGAGAGAAGTGGACAGTACTTTATCTCTCTACTGACTCAGGGATGGTGGCAAATGCCCTGTGGAAGTGGTTGCAGCAATGGAAGCAGAGCAACTGGCAACACAGAGGCAAAACCATCTGGGCTGCTGCATTGCAGCAGGATGTCGCTGCCCGGGTGCAGAACCTGGTGGTGAAGGTACACCATGTAGATGCTCATGTACCCAAGAGTTGGGCCACTGAGGAACACCAGAACAACCAACAGGTGGATAAAGCTGCTAAGATTGAAGTGGCTCGGATGGACTTAGATTGGCAACATAAGCATGAATTATTTTTGGCCTGGTGGGCCCATGACACCTCAGGCCATCAGGGCAGAGATGCAATATACAGACGGGCTCGTGATCGAGGGGTGGACTTAACAATGGAAACTATTGCCCAGGTTATTCATGATTGCAAATCATGTGCTGCAATTAAGCAAGCTAAACGGTTAAAGCCTCTTTGGTATGGAGGACAATGGCTGAAGTACAAATATAGGGAGCCTGGCAGATTGACTATATCACACTCTCACCAACCTGCCAAGGCAGGCACCATGTGCTTACCATGGTGGAAGCAACCACCGGATGGCTGGAAACATACGCTGTGCCCCACGCCAATGCCCAAAACACTATCCTGGGCCTTGAGAAACAGATTTTGTGGCTAAAAGTCCCTATTCCCTTTGTGTTCAAGGCCAGGTTGGACAGAGCCCTGAGTGGCATGGTTTAGTGGGAGGTGCCCCTGCCCATGGCAGGGAGGTTGGAACCAGATGATCTTAAGATCCTTTCCAACCCTAACTATTCTGTGATTCTATGACATCCCAGAGAGAATTGAGTCAGACAATGGGACTCATTTCCGGAACAACCTTATAGACATTTGGGCCAAAGAGCATGGCATTGAGTGGGTATATCACATCTCCTACCATGCAACAGCCTCTGGGAAAATTGAACGGTACAATGGACTGTTAAAAACTACTCTGAGAGCTATGGGCGGTGGGACTTTCAAACATTGGGATGCTGTGGAACAATTAGGAAATATGGGATAATTAGGAATTAAGCTTATATTTGAAATGCAGCATTGTCCACACATAAGGAAAAAAAGGACTTTCAGGGCCTCTCAGGGCGAGATGCAGCCACACCTGGTATGCCAGAAATGTGCACTCCACAACGGTTCCTGTGGCAACACAGACAGAGGGTATAGCGAGGTGGAGATCTCGCAGTTACGCTTTGTCCTAACTTCAGCAAAAAGATGGGAACTAGGTGGTGCAAGAAACGGATAAGCTGCATACTTGCTACCCTGAGCCAGCAGCCTGTCATCTTTTGACAGAATGCCGTCCTCAGTGTGAACTTTGTGTCATTATAATGTAATTATAATGCATTTACATGCTAAAATACACACTCATCTCCAATGCGACCCCCCTCCAAAATGAGACCACCCCTCTCTGAACATGCGCTCTGAATTTTTGGTGTCATATACCTTTAAATCGAAGCGAGAGAAATTTGTACCAATAGTAATAAAAGTATGTATGACTAGAGTCACTCAAGCTCCACCTTGAAGGTAAAAATAATATAAAATGACCCAAGAGAGAGGGGGATATCAGGGAAGATACCATCGTGGACGAGTCAAGGAAGATAACATCAACTGACTCCTGGGACCGGTTGATGGGCTGGACATCTCTTCCCCCCACATAGGGATGCCTGTGGGTAAGACGCACTGTATTCAGTGCTTCCTCGGGAAAACCTAGAATCTCTAGAAAGTTACTTTTACTGTCATCTATATATTTCATAGCTATGCTGTGTTAACTTTATCAAGCGCTTGTATTCATATAATCATTATTCGCACGTGCTTTTGCAGACAGTATCTATCACCGGCAATCCATAAGAACCTGTATCTGTTACATCAATAAATCAATAAACTGTACTATAACGCAATTGAACTGGCAGTGTGGGGCATTATCAGTGAATCCAGATCAATACGCGCCTGGACTGATAGTTGCATCTGATTGTACACTATCAGTGAATCTGGATCAATACGCGCCCAGACTGATAATTGTATATCGGAGCCGTTCCTGTGGTGCGCTATCAGTGAATCCAGAATTAATACGTGCCCGGACTGATAGTTATAGCTGATTACGTACTATCAGTGAATCCGGAATCAGACGCGCCCGGACTGATAGTTGCATAGTGAAGCTGCTCCTGGCCCCTCTAATAAAGCAAGGGGTTCATCCCCCCCCCCCCCCCTCCTTTAACGTAACAGATACACACTTACCAAAGGCCACCTGGTGGGTCAACACCAGAGCATCTGCCAACAGGGCTGGTCCAGCCCAGTTAGAACTTCTACATACTGTAGAGGGGGACAAAGTTCCGGTGGTGCACATAAAGAGTTTGCTGGGGAAGACAGTCTGAGTTATTCCTGCTTCAGGTAAAGCAAACTCACTCATGGAATTGCTTTTGCTCAGGGACCCGCATATACTTGGTGGGTAATGTGGGAAGATGGGGAAGTCCAATGTATACCTCAAGGAAGTCTGATTTTAGGGGAGAACAGCCAATGAGCTCAATTGTATGCTGTTGCCTGCTATGTAGCACTTTTATAGCCCACCAACTAGATGTCTTCAGGTCACCAGCGACTGGCCTTGACTTCCCTCCAACCATCATCCCAAAAAAGAAGGAACTTTGATGAAACCAGATGAGTTCTGCGGAAAAGGAACAATCAGCAACAGCAGGCAACAATCCAACACTGCACATGAGCCTCTCCAGCTCTGAGAGACTGTTACAAGAGATGGAGCTAGAAATATTGGACTCAGCAGCTTTATAGGGATTGGTCCATGCACTGAGGAATGATCTCTCTCCCTCTGCATGTGTGTGTGGATGTATATATATATGTATATATATAAGTCCGGAGTGGGGGGGGAAGAAAGAGGTGGGAGTGAGTGAGCAAACTGCATCAGTTACGGCTTAAACCACGATAGACGACTAAATTCTGTTATCACACCACAGACTTACACCACAAACATTGTTCTCTATCTTAGATGTAAGTTGAAAGTATTTTAACCCTATGTTTTCCAGGCACTTGCTTTCCTTATATCAATAACACCGATGTTTTTAGTTGCTGCTCAGTAATGTTTACTCTGACCAAGGACTTTCTGAGTCTCATGTTCTGCCAGGGAGAAGGGGAAGCCGGAAGGAAGCAGAGACAGGACACCTGACCCAAACTGACCAAAGAGGTATTCCATATCACAGCACATCATGCCCAGTATATAAGCTGGGGACAGACACCTGGAGGGCTAGGTCACTGCTCGGTCAGGCTGGGTATTGGTTGGCGGGTGGTGAGCGGTTGCATTCTCTTCCCTTGTTGTTTCCCATGTCATTATTATTATTGGTGGTAGCAGCAGTGGTTTGTGTTACACCTTAGTTACTGGACTGCTCTTATCTCAATCTGTGGGGGTTACATTCCTTCGTTTCTCCTCCCCATCCCACCAGGAGAGGAGGGGAGAAAGGGGAGGGGTGAAGTGAAAGACAGACAGCGTGGCTGACTAGGCTTAAACCATGACAGGTAGGAAGCAACCATGGCGTCAGATACTGGCCCAGCATGGACTGGCTGCCCCGAATTTATTGCCAAGGCTGTGGACTGCCCAGCCAATCAGGAGCCGCCGAGGAGGGCAACGCGGCGGTGTTCAATGGGCGTATATTGTGTGGGGTCCTTGCAATTGGCACCAGCCCTGGGAGCCGACCCCGGGGTGAAGAATGGTGTTGACTGAAGAATAGAGGGGTTTGAAGATTGGGGTGCATTGAAGAAAAGGGCTGGAAATGAGTAACCTCAAGAATGTTAGGCTTTGTTAGCAGCTATAGAGAAAAGGAAATTACTGAGATCAGCTTTGGCAGAGCTGCCTGGTGCTTACTGATATGACAACGATCCTAAAACAAAGTGAGGAAGAAATAACCACCAGGGCTCCGAAAGCCCACTACCACATTTTTCTGGGCATACAGGAGGCATTCTCTAAAAGTAGGATATAATGTAGGTAACCCAATGAATATGTATGTTTCATGACAACACAATCACAGCCTGGCTCCTGCTTGGTAGGGACACGCTTGGAGGAACAATCCCCCGTGTGTCCTGGCAATGCAATAAAGAATACCTGCTTTTCAACTTAAAACTTTGTTGGTGAGTTCCTGGAGTTCTCTCCCAATCTATCTGGCACCCCAGATGGGACCCTCTCTGCTCGGCTGCAGGACCCGCTGACAACAGGGCTCCCTAGGGCCCCCAGGACAAATTCCCCAGAGGGACCCCTCGACTCACTCGGATCACTGCGGGAGCAGACAAGGACCATCACCATCACTGTACAGGTATTCTTTTGATTATTTTATTTTGTGGCATTCCGTAAGCCATAGGAGACGTCCTATGCAGGAATGCGGGTTAGCGTTCCATAAGGTTTAGGAAACATCCAACACAGGAACGCGGTTAACATTCCATAAGGCGTACGCAAGAATAAGAAAGCCTTCCGTAAATGGGGATAGGAAAATCTTGTAGGTAAAGGCATATACCCGGCTGCTAGCATCCATTTGGTATACAGGTATACGTTCTGAATTGTTCCGTAAGGCACAGGAGATGTCATATGCGGGAATGAGGTTGTATTTTTCTGAAAACTGGTATTTGATGCTGTGCTTGAGTAATTAATGAATGGGGAACCGGTTTTATTTCATCGTGCTGCTAATTACTATTTGTGTCCCTGGTGTATGTTTTTGTCTTTGTTTTCAAAATTGTGAGCACGTGAACAGAATTTTTGGGATCCGGCGTGAATGTGAGTGTGTGTATAGCGTGTATAAGGAAATAACAGAAAAGAGCCCTTGGGGATGTATTCTGGCTCATTGGGAAGGAGTAGCAGGATTCCCCAGGGGCTTGATAAATAAAAACACTTTAATGAAATATTATAACCAATGGTGGCCATTATATACCTTGGAGGATCAGGAAAAATGGACCAAAAATGGCACTTTGAACTATAATACATTGTTGCAATTAATGTTATTTTTAAGGCAGCAAGGAAAATGGGGTGAAGGGATGTATGGCTTTCCCCTTATGAAACCACCCGGACTGGCAGACAGAATTAATATAGCTCTGCCAGATCCCTAATTTTGGCTTTGGAAAATGACAGGGAAAACAGGAAGCTGAGCCGGAGAGATGTTGTTCAGCCTGTGATATTGAGGGAATGGTGTTTAAAGTCAAAAAAAAAAAAAAAAACAAAAAAAAAAACAACAAAAAACAAAAAAAAACAAAAAAAACCAGAGTAAGTAAGAAGATAAATTGGGGGATTATGTGTCACAGGTACCTTCGAGAGGAGCACTCCCATCATCTGCCCCATCTGTTATTGATAAGGAGAAAGAGGTTGCTGTCACTGGCAACAGAGCAGAAGGACTTGAGAATGTTAAAGAAGTGTGGAGAGCGTATAGGAATTGGGAACAGGCAGAGAAGAGTGAGCTGAGTCGTGCAATAGGCACGGCTACAGTGGCTGCCTTTGGGACAAGTAGAAACTGGTGGAGGGACTAATGTGAGAGGAAGAGGCAGAGGTAGAGGAGGAATGTCAGGCCGGTCACCCAGGGCTCACCCGGTCCCAGCACTGTCAGGGCAGGGACACCCAAACATGTCCAGGCAGGGCTTGGATGTGCCCCCACATCCCCCTGCGCAGCCTGTTCAGTGCTCTCCCACTGCAACGTAACAAGTTCTTCCTCATGTCGAGGTGTGTCAGTTCATGGCCACTGCTCCTCATCCTGTGGCTGGGCACCACTGAAAAGTCCAGCACCTTCCTCCTGCACCTGCCCCAAACCTCCAATCAGCTCCCTCCACCGGCTCTCCCCTTCTTCATCTCTGAGGGCTCATTCTCCTATGAAGAAACTTCTTTCACCCTCCACAAGCAGGGTGGTCAATGGGAAGGGGAGACACCGGGCTTTGTTCACAGGGTATCAGACCTCGCTGCTCCCCACACTCACCCCACCTGGGGCTCCCCACCACTGTGGGTCGGCTGGTGCTGGAAGAATCCCGAGCTCATGCCAAAGCCCTTCCTGCAGTCAGCACAGTCATAGGGACGATGCCCGGTGTGGATGTGCTGGTGCCAGATGAGGTGGGGATCCTGCCAAAAGCTGTCCTCGCATTAGGCACAGGCGTAGGGCTTCTCCCCAGTGTGTACCAGCTGATGTATCATGAGATCAGAGCTCACACTGAAGCTCTTCCCACACTCCATACGCTGGTAGGGCTTCTCCCCGGTGTGGATCCTCTGGTGTCGTGTCAGATTTGAGCTCCTGCTGAAGCTCTTCCCGCAGGTCTGGCACTCGTAGGGTTTCTCCCCAGTGTGCACCAGCTGGTGTCGTGTCAGGACTGAGCTCCCACTGAAGCTCTTCCCGCAGGTCCTGCACTCGTAGGGTTTCTCCCCTGTGTGCACCCGCTGGTGCTGGACAAGCTGCGAGTTCTCAGAGAAGCTCTTCCCGCACTCAGCACACTTGTAGGGCTTCTCCACGGTATGGACCCACTGGTGTCGTGCTAGGCCTGAGCTCACACTGAAGCCCTTCCCGCAGGTCCTGCACTCGTAGGGCTTCTCCCCCGTGTGCACCCGCAGGTGATGGACGAGCTGCGTGCTACTTGAGAAGTTTTTTCCACACTTGGCACACTTGAAGGGCTTCTCCCCAGTGTGAACCCGCTGGTGCCGGGCACACTGCGATTTGTCAGAGAAGCTCTTCCCGCACTCGACACACTTGTAGGGCTTCTCCCCGGTGTGGGTTACCCGATGCCGGATCAGATTTGAGCTCACGCTGAAGCTCTTCCCACACTCGGCACACTTGTAGGGCTTCTCCCCAGTGTGGACCCGCTGGTGTCGTGTCAGGGCTTGCATCTCTCTGAAGCTCTTCCCGCAGGTCCTGCACTCGTAGGGTCTCTCCCCAGTGTGCATCCGCTGATGCCGGACGAGCTTCCAGTTCTCGAAGAAGCTCTTCCCACACTCGGCACACTTGTAAGGCTTCTCACCAGTGTGGGTTACCCGGTGCTGGATCAGCTTCGAGCTCACACTGAAGCTCTTCCCACAATCGGAGCACTTGTAGGGTTTCTCCCCAGTGTGCACCTGCTGGTGCAGGACGAGCTGCGAGTTCCTGGAGAAGCTCTTCCCGCACTCAGCACACTTGTAGGGCTTCTCCCCGGTGTGGGTTACCTGGTGCTGGATCAGCTTCGAGCTCACGCTGAAGCTCTTCCTGCAGGTCCTGCACTCATACGGCTTATCCCCAGCATGCACCCGCTGGTGCCGGACAAGCTGTGAGTTCTCAGAGAAGCTCTCCCGGCACTTGGCACTCTTGTAGGGCTTCTCCCTGGTGTGGGTTACCTGGTGCTGGATCAGCTTCGAGCTCTCGCTGAAGCTCTTCCCGCACTTGGTGCACTTGTAGGGTTTCTCCCCAGTGTGCACCAGCTGGTGCAAGATGAACTGCGAACTCCTGGAGAAGCCCTTCCCGCACGCGGCACACTTGAAGGGCTTCTCCTCAGTGTGCACCCACTGGTGCAGGACGAGCTGCGAGTTCCTGCTGAAGCTCTTCCCGCACTTGGCACACTTGTAGGGCTTCTCTCCGGTGTGGGTTACCTGGTGCTGGATCAGCTTCGAGCTCTCGCTGAAGCTCTTCCCGCACTCGGTGCACTTGTAGGGTTTCTCCCCAGTGTGCACCCGCTGGTGCCGGATGAGCTGCGAGTTCCTGGAGAAGCTCTCCCCACACTCAGCACACTTGTAGGGCTTCTCCCCGGTGTGGATGATCTCGTGACGGATCAGCTTCGAGTTCACGTTGAAGCTCTTCCCGCAGGTCCTGCACTTGTAGGGTTTCTCCGTAGTGTGCACCCGCTGGTGCCGCACGAGCTGCGAGTTCCTGGAGAAGCTCTTCCCACATTCGGCACACTTGTAGGGCTTCTCCCTGGTGTGGATGACCTGGTGATGGATCAGCTTCGAGCTCACGCTGAAGCTCTTCCCACAGGTCCTGCACTCGTAGGGTTTCTCCCCAGTGTGCTCCCACTGGTTCAGGATGAGCTTCGCATTACTGGAGAAGCTCTTCCGGCACTCAGTGCGCTTAAAGGGGTGCGCCCCGGTGTGGGTTAACTGGTGCTGGATCAGCTTCCAGCTAATGCTGAAGCTCTTCCCACACTCCATACACTTGTAGGGCTTCTCCCCAGTGTGGACCCACTGGTGTCGTGTCAGGGCTGAGATCTCTCTGAAGCTCTTCTTGCAGCTCCTGCACTCGTAGGGTTTCTCCCCACTGTGCACACGCTGGTGCAGGATGAGCTTAGACTTCTCGGAGAAGCTCTTCCCGCACTCAGCACACTTGTAGGGCTTCTCCCCACTGTGGGTTAACTGGTGCTGGATCAGCTTCGAGCTCACGCTGAAGCTCTTCCCACAATCAGAGCACTTGTAGGGTTTCTTCCCAGCATGAACCCGCTGGTGCAGGACGAGCTGCGAGTTCCAGGAGAAGCTCTTCCCACACTCGGCACACATGTAGGGCTTCTCCCCAGTGTGAGTTAACTCGTGCTGGATCAGCTTCGAGCTTACGCTGAAGCTCTTCCCGCAGGTCCTGCACACGTAGGGTTTCTCCCCAGTGTGCACCCGCTGGTGCTGGGTGAGCTCTGAGTTCCTGCAGAAGCTCTTCCCGCAATCGGCACACTTGTAGGGCTTCTCCCCGGTGTGGGTTAACTGGTGCCGGATCAGCTTTGAACTCACGCTGAAGCTCTTCCC
The DNA here is from genome assembly GCA_039720435.1 of Amazona ochrocephala. Lineage (NCBI taxonomy): Eukaryota > Metazoa > Chordata > Aves > Psittaciformes > Psittacidae > Amazona > Amazona ochrocephala. The sequence goes on along the minus strand of CM077886.1, from coordinate 17,883,046 downwards.
GCACTTGGAGCACTTGTAGGGCTGCTCCCCTGTGTGGATCCTCTGGTGCTGGATGAGATGTGAACGGTGCCGGAAACTCACCCCAAATTCAGTGCAGCTGAAGGGTTTTTCTTCAGTGTGGATTCTCTGATGCTCGATGAGGTTGGAGCTCACCTGGAAGCTCTTCCCGCAGTCCGCATGGATTGTCAGTCTCCTCATGGAAGGGTTTCTCTGCTGAGTAACATCCGGCAGCCTCCTCGAGCTTTTTCCACACAGTGTCGCTTGGATTTGCCTCTTCCCCAGACGTCCCTGAATCCTTTCTGACCTGCGTGGGAGAACAGAGTCCTGTGCAGGACCCTGGGAACTGTTCTCCTTGGAGAGTGCTGAGCACAAACCCTTGGGCTCCACTGGCCTGGGGATGCCTTGAGGGGCATTGTCTTCATTCTTGCTCACAATCCCATCTTCAGCTGCAATAAAACGAGAATCCAGGGAAGTCACAGGCAGGACTGGAAACTTTGGACAGGGGAAATCGCAAGGGGCAAAGTCTAGAAATTCAGCAGATAGATTGACTTTAAGTATAAAACATTCTGGTATATCCTGGGTTCAGGACATGGCATTTCCTTCCAAACTACAGAGTGGATTTTTCAGGGTGTTCACAGGAGCAAATGCTGTACATTGCCCTGCATGCTTCACCAGAACCTGAATCTACTGAAATCACTGGCACATTAGAGGCAAAAGTTTACTGCTTGAAGGGGAAAGATGGCTGCTCTTTCAGGATGTTGTATCTGAAAATCATAGAACCACAGGATGGTTGTAGCTGGAATGGACCTCACACATCATCCAGTTCCAACCTCCTGCTATGTGCAGGAACACCTTGCACTAGACCAGGCTGCTGCAAGCCCCATCCAACCCTGCTTGAACACTGCCAGGGATTGAGCAGCCACAGCTTCTCTGGGCAACCGGTGCCAGCGCCTCAGCATCCCCACAGGGAAGAACTTTCATCTTATCTAAACCTCCCCTCTGTCAGCTTAAAGCCATTCCTCCATGTCCTGTCCCTACTTGCTCTTGACAAAAGCCCCACTTCACGTTTCTTGTAGGGCTCTTTCGGTGCTCAAAGCTCCTCTAAGATCTCCCCAGAGCCTTCTCTTCTCCAGGCTTCTCCATGCCATGGAAGAGCTGAGTTCCTACTGAACCCTAAATGTGCAATAAAGGAAGGAGAGTCTAGAATTTCAACCCCAGACTCATATATGTACATAGTTCATCTTCCTTTTTCTAGGAAGCACAAGAAAACATCACAATGTGATTTCACAGTGAACTCCTAAGATACATTTTGTGGCAGCTTGCTGTGGTAGTGATGCCGCTTCTTCCCTCACACAGTTTCCATTAAAACCATCCCTTCAGAGGAACAGAAACTGCAATTTTTCTATTTACCCTGAAGGAATTTCCATTTGTCTGCAGCAACTCCAGCCGGGTCTGGAGGAAAAGAGAAAGGTGATATCCACAGACAAGATGGAAAGAGGATGTTTCTGGGAGGCCAGCATGAAGCTCTTGACCTGTTTGTCAGACTTACTGAGTAGACAGTGCAGGTAGCAAAGTTGTTCTGTTGCCATTGTGCCCAAACAGATGCTAACTTTGGCACTTCCACGGAATTTTGGTTCTTTACATAGAACTTGAAAAAGCCTTCAGAAGTACATGACAAGTAAGTTCTCTATGGCGTTCTATTCTTTCTGGTGAAGATCAGGAGTGTCAAGCTTTCTTTACAATTATTGTAATGGTTCTACCACTTCTACAATCACTTCTGTTACTTCCGAGCTACTAGGAACCTTCACTGGCATCTAGGACAAGCTGTCTGTAAAGGGTTTGATCAAAATCAAGACAGGAACTCACGGGAAGTATTTCAAATGGAAGGAGAGCAAGGTCACAAGGATGAGGAATTAATACTAAAAGCAGAAGGCAGGACTGGCAAAAACGAATAAGCAAGAGAGACAGAAAGAATGTGGTTCTTCCTCAGCCCATGCCAATTTGGGTCAATGGTAAGACCTCTGATATGCCCAAGACTGCCAGTGCTATAGCTAAAAGGCAAGCTCCAGGTAGGCAGAGTAAGCTGCTGGACTTCTCACTGTGGTACCTCACTGCTGGGACTGGAGGTGGCTGATGTGATGCCACAGAAAGGGCTGGAGGGGAGATCTGGGGCCAAACATTCCAAGCAAACAAACAGCAATCTGAGTAAAAGAATTAATGGACAGATGGCAAGAGGACAGACTGCGGAAGACCTGGCACGGCCGTTGTAAAGAGATGTCTCACTTCACAAATCACTCGGACTTCTTCACAGATGTCCCCAGTTTTGTCAAAAGGGACATGTGGAGTCCAGAGGCATTCCCAAAAGACATTCATCCTTCACCAAAACTGGTATAGAAACTAAACTGCTGTGGGCTGAATGAACCTCACAGGGCGGTAAGGAAGGGAAAAAGGAGGTGGAAACATCTGCTGATGATTCTGTGCCCCTCAGGGTTAAAGACACAAACGCTGACTACAAACTGTGGCAGAGCCTTATGATACTGACCAACCAGGTGACAGGGGACGTTCACTGCAGGTGAACAAAGAACTTCAGAGGAGCACAGCCTCTACAGCTTGCACTTACACGACGAGGGGCCTAGGATGTTCTTGATACCATTCAGGAATAGCACCTTGGAGTCTGAGCAGCTGGATGAAAACTGCAGCTCCTAGGCAGACAACACAGCCAGTCAAGCATCAATGATTGCTGGGGGGAAAAAAATAGGGAAGAAAATAGAACGTAATTGTGCCTTGCTGCTCAAACCCCACCTTCTGACTGTGTGCAAGGGGGAGGAAGGATCCCCCATGTCAGGGAAACTCCAACAAGGCTGATGAAGACAGAGGCTTGACAGGAACGATCAGAGGCACAGAACAGCTTCTGTATAGGAGATGAGTCAACTGCCCATTCTGCTGGGAAAAGGTACAGCTGATGGGGGTATCACAGAGGACTAGAAAAACACAACTGGCCTGGGGTGGTTGGGGATCTATACTGCACCATTTGTTCTAAATTAACAACTCCTGGCAGCAGCAAAAGGCACTTTCAAAGCAAACTAAAGGAGGCAGCAATTCATAAATCACCTAAATAGGTTGTGGAACTCCTTGCTGCAAGCTGTCATGGATGCTACAACAAACAGCTTCAGAAAGCAAGAAGACAGGTCTTGAGACATTATGTGTCTAGTTCAGGAGCTTCTGAAGCCACAGATTGCTCAGGCCTGTGAAAGGATACAGGGACACATCACTGCTTGTCTGCCCTTCTCTGGGTCTTGACCAAAGGTTGGGCAGCCTGCTGGATGAGGAAAGGCTGAGAGAGCTGGGCTTGTTCTGCCTAGAGAAAAGAAGGCTCAGGGGAGACCTGATCACCACACTCCAGTATTTAAGGGTGGCTGTGAAGAAGACAGAGGCTCCCTTTTCAGAAGGAGTCACACAGAAAAGGTGAGGGGTACAAGTTACTCCTGGGGAGATTCTGGTTGGACACAAGAGGAAAATTTTTCCCAATGAGAACAAGCAGCCATTGGAATAATCTCCCCAGGGAAGTGGTGCACTCCCCAACGTTGGATACTTTCAAGATTCAGCTGGACACGGCACTGGGACATCCAGGCTAGGTCATGCTTTGTCTGGAAAAGCTGTACTGGACAATCCCTGAGAATCCTCCCAGCCTCGTGGCCGTGTGGATACGAATACCGTTGTCACAGGCAGCAGGTGAAGCTGGACGGGCCCTGGTCCAACCCAGCACCGCCACCCTTGTACATTCTGTGGGCGCTGGTGCTCCTGGAGCACTATTTCTCACGAGGGGTTCACACTGATGGCCCTTACCTGAGGTGCCGTTCAGAGCAGTCTTCCTGTCGCAGGAGCGGAGACGGGACAAACACAGTTCCTCCTTCTCATCCATGGGGATGATCAGCTCCGGCTCCGGCTCCGGCTCCTCTCCTGGGCCTCCTCCGGGGAAGGAAACGAAGAGGCTCAGGCGAGCTGGGCTTTCAGCGACCGCTACCAGCGGCGCGGCTCGGGAGCGAGCGGCTCCGCGCCCAGCAGGGAACCCGGCTCCAGGGGGCGTGCAGCAGAGAGCAGAAGCCACCCAACTCTCCCAAGATAAGGAAGCCCATGCGGCCGCGGAGGGTGGGCTTCCGGGCCAAGCCCTACCGGGTCAGGCTCCACTCCCGGCGGCTCGGTTGGGGCCGCCCTCAGCGGCTGCGCCGGCGCACCAGGGGGCGCTGCCACGTGAAGGCGGCGACTATCGGCGCGCGGTGCCTTCGCCTCTAAGAACGGACGAAGATGGCGGAGCTGTGCTGTCGGCTGCGGAGGTCCCGTCCTACGGCGGGGCTCCGCGGGCGTGTCGGTACCGTCGGTACCGAGGGCAGCTCCCCCCGCGGGTGGGTCACCTGCTGCCGGAGCCCCTGAAGCTCTGTCTGCTCTCCCGGGCCTGGTGTCCGGGGCGGGATGAGGCGCCGGCGTTGCCGGAGGGTGTCCCCGCAGGCGAAGGGTCTCTCTTGGGGTACCTGTGGAAGGCTTCAGCTCTGCGTGCTGGGAAGGCTCCTACCTGCCAGACCAACAGCAAATGCCCACCTCGGGGGCAGTGTAGGCCCTCCGTGGCAGGAGCTCGAGGAACAAGACAGGGCAGCAGCCAGCGCTTTCTAAGCAGAAAGCGTCCAGAGGACACAAAACAGAGACCTGGAGGTTTGTAGGTGGGCTGCATGCCCTTGCAAGAGATGGGACCCCGACGGGGCACTGCCAGGCTGCTGGAGCCTCCCAGGTCCCAAGAGTGGAGGCAGGCTGAGCTTAGGTGTGAACTTAAACCCTCAGCGATTACTTAAATCCAGAGTGAGAGAGCACTCCTGAGCAACCTAAGCTTACAAGACTGCATCAGGGCAGCTGGAGAGGCAGGGAACCTGAGCAGAGAAACACTGCTGGTACCTCTGAACCCCTGGTCAGGCAGACGGCGGCTCAAACGTGGTTTTGCTCAAGGCTGTATCACGTCTCTCATGTGCTTTTTGTTTCATTACACAACGAGCAGCACATATGCAATGCCTCTGAAAGGAATTTCATGCAGGCATGATCCTAAACCCATGCTGTCACATTTGAAAGGCACTTCCAGAACAGCTCCAGTCCCCTTGAAGAAGCACAGGAAGGATTGCTCTTGGGTTTACCCCTTTGATACCTAAAAGCTGGCACTCTAAGTGTCATCTGGTAGAAGGGGAAGGTGCATAAGTCACACCTCTGCTTTACAGCATTCCTGTATGCTGTAGTTACACTGGCCCCTCCACGGAGCCTGGCCACAGCAGAGACCATGGTGATGGATCACACCCACTCAAGAAATGGCATTAAGACAGGGAATATGTTCTGAAATACGTGTACGCACAGAACTGTGCCTGTGTAAGGAAACAGCTCTACCTTCACATGCAAGATGTGAGAATTTATGTAAACATCAGCAACACAGCTTTTCAGAATGAACCTACAGAGGCTATACTTTCAGGCAGGAAACATGACAGCACAAAAATCAACGTGGTGGTAGCTGCAAAGGATGACCCATAGAGCCTCTCATCATTTCACTGTCACAGTGAATTTATAAGCAGTGTGTTCTGAAGCTCACTCGGGGCTCACATGGTGTATATTGGCAAGACGAGCTTTGTACAATGCCAGTAACATACCTGCTCCTTTCTTTAGCTTGAAAAGCAAACCAATACCTTTGTTGAAAAGATGGGTTTGGTTTGCTTATTCTGCAGCCTTGGAAATGTTAAACAGAAGTATCAACATATTTTTGGTAGCTGTTACTACACACTGGAAATGAAAATGAAAGCAATGTATTTTCCAAGACAAATGAGCCTCCATTAGGAAGGCAAGAAAACACATGAATATATACATACAGAACTGGCTGGCAACACATCATCGCTGGCACATGGCAGCACCGGTGCTAGCTTGGGAAGGCTGGCTTTGCTTATGGAGTAATGAAGCAGAGGACTGAAAGCTTTCTGTCAGGGACTTGGCAGTGCATATCAGAAATGTCCTTGTGGTCTTGAAAGCCGCAAAAGATATTTAATCCTTTTCTCATCGTCTGAGGAAAGGTTTAGAATTACAAGAGACATCTCAGTTTGTCAATGGCAGCAACAAGGAAGCACCAAGCCAAGCCCCCGCAAAGCAGTCACCTCCAAACCCTGACAGCACAGATGCGGTATTTAAGTCATCTTTCTGCATTAGGCAGGGACTGCCCTGTTGCAAGGTTTAAGGATGACAAAGACAGGAGGATGGAGACACTTTCAGTGAGTAAAATTCACCGTTTTTTCATAACATACTAAGCAGTTATTTATGACACAGTGTTATTTGAATGACTGTAATTTACATCCACTGAACTGTGACGCTACCTTAACTAAAGATGTAATAATTGATTACAAAATCTTTGATTGTAAATGCAAGTCGTACCTAAAAGAGAGTAAAAGAGCTGGGAAGGGATGTTACTTATTTTCCCACATTAAGGCTGGTGAGTAGGACTGAAGTTTTTTCAGGGATGAAGTGTGTACTTGAGAGAGAAATACACGGTACGCTGAGGGTAACAACCTTTACTAGAATGCCACTTAAGGCAAGCCTTGTCCTTTTCACATAACAAAGCCGGCTCTTGCCCAAGAAGGTGGGTGAGGAAAAGTGATGGGACAGCCAGGGAAGAAAACCATCCCAGATTCCTGACAGTTCACCACATGTGGCAGAAGGCTTTGCTAGGAGGTCCCCACACACACACTATACCTGCCATAGACCTGAGAGAGTTCATCAGTGGCCACCCCTTTCCCCTCCACCAGGAGCCTTCCCTCTGAGGCCAGACCAGACCCTTCCCAAAGCCCATCCTCCCAGCAGGCACCCCCCTTTTCCCCAGGTCTCTCCTAACTTGGGGCTGCACAGCCTACATGAACTGGGCTCTCTCCCAGACTGATCTCTCCCACTTCTCTTTCCTGCAGGGTGCCCATCTCAAATCCTCTTATTACTTATATTTTATCATTAGTACCTTACAAATTGTTTATTCTATGTCATATAAACCAAATAAACTCAAAAAATAAAAATATTGACATGTTCCAAATATACTAATACTCTTAGAAATCCAGCTTCTGATTTTGAAGTGTTGACTCTGCAGACTCAGAACTGCCGGAATGACAAAAGTCAGAAGATGCTGTGATGATAAATATACAAAAGATGAGAGTTTAGGGTCCAAGGCTTCCCCAGGAGTCCCAGACCGTTTACAGCCTAAGACCAGTCCACTTTGGAAATGACACTGATCAGACAACCTAAAAGGCAAAACCAGAGAGGGGTTTTAGAGGGAAGCTGCCTTCATGAAGGGATGGGTATGAAATGCTGAGCCATATAGCAAGCAGCCTCTGAGCACCTCCACCATGCAGGGTAGTGAGGAGCAGCCACTGGCCATTTCCACGGCACAGCAGGCACTTTCAAGTAAGCAATCCTGCTTGTTCAGTTCAATTACCCCAGTGAACCTCAACACTAACACCCAGCTCACAAAATATTACCCTCACAGGAGACCTACAACACATCACTCTGCGTTTGCTTTCCCACTTCAGGATGGCTCCTGGCTGAAAATGATCAGAGTCCTCCACATTAGCTATCTGCACTGAAACTGTGAGCAAGCTGCTTTCCACTGGTGCTCCCAAACTTTTCATCCAATGCCAGACTCTGAGCAGAGCAGAAGCAAAGGGAAACACCTCTCCTTCAGTTGCCAGGTAGAACAAGGTACTTTATTTTCACAGTGATACAGAGCTTTCTCTACAAGAAAGCAGTGGTGAATTAGGGCAGGAGTCAGGCAGCTCACAGGGAGACAACCAACTTCCCTGCAATGGAGTATATGCAGAGGATCTTCCAAAGCAGGGACACATTTCACTGCTCTGCCTTTTCTGGGCTGTGCTGCATGTGAAGAGTCAAAACGGCTGCTGCAGATGGCTCCTGCTACCACTCATGCTCTCCTCTCCTGCCTAGCAGGGGCAGGGTTTACTTCAACCCCCAGAAGTAACTGAGTTTGCCCTCCTCTTCTGCAAAAGGAAACAAAGAAAAGAATCATCATGGATGTAGCAGGACACCCAAAGACCTACCCAGAAGCAGGAGTGAGCCACCTTCCTTAGAGCTGAGTTTCCTCTTCAGCAGAAATCCAGCCACCTCATTTATAAAATGGGCCTGTAATCGGCTTTGTGCAGAGCAGCGCCATCACCTTACAGGCAGCCTTTCCAGATGAACAAGGAACTAAGCTGCTTCCTGGCTCTTGGAAAGCACTCACTGTAAGAGAGCCATCCCTCATGCTCTGCCATTTGAGGTCTGCCCCCACAGGACTGCAAGAGCAGGCAGGCAGCTGCAAGTTCAGCAAGCTCAGCACAGGGCCAGCACCAGCACATCAGCTGCTGGCTCCCAGCTCTCATGGAGCACCCCAGTTATAAAATAACTGCCCTCTGGCTCCTCACCCTGAGTTTCTGAAGCCCTGTTCTGCAGCCACTTCCACTGCCCTCCACACTCCAGCACAGGACACGGCCAGGAGCACTGGGAGCTGGGTCTGAGCACCCTGCCCTCACGCAGCACTCAGTTTGGAGGAGACATCACCAGGGTGAAGGTTTCCTCTGTGATCACACAGTCCTTGGGCTCACTGGGACAGAGCCTTCCCCAGGGGGAGGACTGACCAAAATACAGTACTTTGTGATGCCAGCCAGCCCATTGCAGTAACAGAAGTCACAGGGGAAGCAGCCCCACATCCCCAGGGCCATGCACCACAGGATAGGACATAGCACAGCCTCCCCAACCAGAGGACAGAGGAAGCCCGGTTCAAGGGCGCTATTTTCATTTTGATCACTCACTGGACAGCAAGCACCGCACCAGGTCAGCAAACTTGTCACAGCTCCAAACATCCACCATGGGGAAGGGAAACTGAAGCAAAGAGGCAGAACCTGCCCAGGCTGAGCCAGGCGCTGGTCACAGGCCCAGGGGAATAGCCTGCTGCCTCACAGCACAGCCAGCCTCCTGCCAGCACAGCTGCACAAGTCCTGATGGCATCCTGGCTTCCTGCGCAGCTGGCTTCAAGTCCGGCACTCCTCAAGAAATGCAGATTCCAAAATTAAACTAGAGAAACTGGTTCCAATTTATCGTATGCTTCCAGACAGGCAGAGTCCTGGAGGTAGGGTGTGCTGCCTCTGCATGCTGCCAGGCCTGCAGCCACTGGCACAGAGGAGCAGGTGAGAGCAGAGCTACAAAAAGCACTTTAGCACCACCCTGCAGACAGGAAGAGGCCTGCAGGTTGATTGACATTACTGCCAACCCAAAGGAACCCACCAGATCAAGCCTCAGACATGACTAGTTAACAGCAGCAGCAATGGCTCAAGGCTCCCAATGGCCAGACGTACACAGTGTGACTCCAGAGATCATCATTCTACAAGACACATCTGGTAACTCACTTGACAGAGCCTCTGCACCCATGTCTTAAAACACACTCATGTTTAGCAGCACTCACCAGCACTGGGACTTTGCTCTCCATGCCATGGGGCATCTGGTGGGGTCTCAGAAGCCTTTAACCAAACCTGTAACTAGTGTTGTAGAAGCACAACTCAGAGCAGTAAATTACTGTTCCAGCAGCAGTGTCTACTGCTGGAAGAAGGGGCTAGAGCACAAACAGTCATTTAAGGACTTTGGTGCAGTCAGACTTGTATCTCCCACAACTGTTTTTGCAGATGCTCCACCTGACATGATCGCCTCTACAGCGATACGCAGGACAGCGACACCACCAGTCCCTTCAGCCCAAGGTGAGGACAGTACATACATAGGACAACATGGAAGCTGAGATTTTTCCCAATACCATCCAGCATAGACATGATGAGCTGTGAATTCAGGAGACAAGTCAGCACAAATGAAACCCCTGTCCTTTTCAGGACTAGGGTATCACATGAGAACTCAGATGAAGGGAAATGAGAATCACTGTACCTCTTAACATTACACATCCCTTTTATTCAGAAACTGGTAGCTGAAAGCCCACAACATGCTCACTGGTCAGGGCCCTCATTTCTCGGGGTTTTGCTGCCCTGGAAGAGGCAGTGTCCTGCTCACCAAGCAGGCAGCTCAAGCAGCTGTACACTTCCACTGCAGAGGCTGGAGTGTCATTTCATTTGCTCATCAAGACCTGGCTGACGTTCAGGGTAAACACATACCTTCCCAGTGCCCTAACAGCAGCCTCCTGAGAGGAATCCAACAGCTACAAGAGGCATGATAGTGGGGCTGGAGACTGGAGACAAGGCTTAGTACAAAAGCACCTCAGCACTCCAAACATTTCTTTCCCAATAACAGTGTTCAAACCCTCTAAGAAAACATCCTTGTCTCATCTTGCCAGCACTTAGTTTGCCCCAGACACATCTCCACTGCAAGTTTCACACTCAAGATGCACAGCTATTCTTCTCCAGGGAGGAAGACACTTAATCCCAACAGTCCAGTGCCTTTTGAAGGAAGTAGACGCTGCTGTTGCAGGGAAGCAGAACTGAAGTCCTGGCTTTGCTTTGGCACCCTTGGGAGAAGCTCAGTGATTTGCAAACACCCAGGTGATGCAGAGTTCAAGTTTGCTGTTCAACTAGTTTACAACTTCAGGCTATTTCCCCACATGTAGAACTTGCATCCTTGCTTTAACAAGCAGCAGCAGAACGTAGCCAGAACTCCCCAGGCATCACTGCAGTGGAGACAAACCCCAGAACCCCAGGCCTAGCAGCTTGAAGAGCCATCACACAGGTAACCAGGCACTCACAGCAGAAGAGCTTCACACCTTCTCCACCCCTCTCTGGGGAGGTCTTTGCTGCTGCAAATGGAGCCTCACAGAATAATTTTTGCACTCCCTGATCCCTGGTACGATCAAGACCTCACCTGGACATAGCCTACATCGAGGAAATAATTCAAGTCTAAGGCACTTTTAGAGGTGCCCATGTAAACGCTACCTCTGTCCCCCAGAGCCACAGTCCAGCACCTCAACAAAGTGACCAAGGAGGGAAACTTGTGTGAAGTTCACAGATCTTGTCCAGTCCTGCACTTCGGTAACTAGCCCTGGAGCCAGGCAGTGCATCAGGAATCTGTTTTCTAATACTCGCTGGGAGAACAGCACATGGGGCACATCAGTCAATGACGTTTAGACCTGTGGAGAGTAGGAATGGAGTGTGACCAGCAAACATGAACTTCCTTAACAGCCTTTGCTCTGGGGAGAGCCAGTACTTGCCCTGCCCATCCCAGCATGCAGACAGCTGTGCCTGGAAAACCCAAAGCACGGCCAGTGACAAGCACTTACAGCTGATGTATGCAAAGCAGTGCTGTGCTAGGCACTATGAGGCTTGAATAAGATATCTGTTTCACCCAACAAAGGAAAAGCTGGGACAGCAATAGGCTTCATAGGCCTTCGTCCTTCAAGCACTTTACTGAGCTGAGCAAGATCAAGAATTATAGAACCACAGAATGGCTGGGGTTGGAAGGGACCTTAAAGCTGTTCCAGTTCCAACCCCCTGCCACTGGCAGGGACACCTTCCACTAGCACAGGCTGCTCCAAGCCCCATCCAACCTGGCCTTGAACACTGCCAGGGATGGAGAAGAGCCAGGTGACCCCAGAGCTCCAGCAGAACAGGGAGCAGCACCTGTCCTGAAACACCCAAACTTCCCCCTGGAGGAGCTTGTGTGCAGGAACCACTGCAGGCTATGAGGCAGACGCTCTGGCATGCTCCCTCAGCTGCTGTGCGGACGCTCGCCCGCAGGAGCCGAGGGAAGAGATGAAGGAGGCCTGACAAGTGCTGGCCCAGGACAGCTACGCATACCCCGGCTGCTCCCGAGCACACGGCTGTTAGACGGGAGCACCGGGCCCGGCACAGGTTGAGCCCCAGACCAGAGCCACGGGCCAGGCGCTGCTCCCGGGACCGGCCGCCCAGGCCTCGCAGGGCAAAGGCACAAAGACGCTGCCCTCCTACGGCCTAGACGGGTTTCCCGGCCGAGCGCCGCCGCTACCAGGCCTACATGTCCCCGGGAACGGGCGGCGGGCCCAGCGGAGCAGACCCCCGCGGAAGCTGGGGGAGACCTGTGTGGAAGCCCGACGGCCTCAGCCCGGGGCCGGCCCCGCCGCGTTCTGTTTGAGATGCACCGCACGCACGCACGCACGCACGCACGCACGCACGCACGCACGCACGCACGCACGCACGCACGCACGCACGCACGCACGCACGCACGCACGCACGCACGCACGCACGCACGCACGCACGCACGCACGCACGCACGCACGCACGCACGCACGCACGCACGCACGCACGCACGCACGCCCTCCCTCCACCTCTGCCGTCGCCACCCGCCCTCTGACCGGCGGCGGCAGACAAAAGCCCAGCTCCGCCCGGCCGCCCCGAATTTATCGCCGAGGCTGCGGACTGCGCAGCCAATCAGGAGCCGCCCACGGTAGGCGCCCGCGCCGCCGATCGGTAAAGGCGGTCGGGACGCCGCACGGCGGCCCCGAGTCCCCGTCCCTGCTTCCTTTCCCCTCGCCTCGGCCAACGGCGACCTCGGAGCAGCGCGAGGCCCCGATCCTCGCGCACGGCCGGAGCGAGCTCCCGTGCTGGCGCAATCAGGGAAGGGAACGTGGCGGAGTTTAACGGCTGTTTATTGCACGGGGTCATTGCGAGCGGCACCACCCATGGGAGCCGACCCCGGGTCACCCGGTCCCAGCCCTACAGGGACACCCGAATGTGCCCATTTAGGGCTTGGATGTGCCCAGAAAGGGAGCCCCCACATCCCCCTGCGCAGCCTGTTCAGTGTTCTGCCACTGCAACATAACAAGTTCTTCCTCATGTCGAGGTGAAACCTCTTGTGTGTCAGTTCATGCCCACTGCTCCTCATCCTGTGGCTGGGCACCACTGAAAAGAGTCTGGCACCTTCCTCCTGGCACCAGCCCCAAAGCTCCAATCAGCTCCCTCCACTGGCTCTTCCCTTCTTCATCTCTGAGGGCTCATTCTCCTATGAAGAAACTTCTTTCACCCTCCACAAGCAGGGTGGTCAATGGGAGGGGGAGACACCGGGCTTTGCCCACAGGGTATCAGACCTTGCTGCTCCCCACACTCAGAACACCTAGGGCTCCCCACCCCTGTGGGTGTGCTGGTGCCGGAAAAGCGCTGAACTGATGGTGAAGCCCTTCCCACAGTCGGCACAGGTGTAGGGGCGCTCCCCGGTGTGGATGCGCAGGTGCTGGATAAGGTGGGGATGCTGCCGAAAGCTGTCCCCACAGTAGGCACAGGCATAGGGCCTCTCCCCGGTGTGAATCCGCTGGTGCTGGAGCAGGGTTGACATCCACAGGAAGCTCTTCCCGCACTCGGTACACTTAAAGGGCCGCTCCCTGGTGTGGACCCGCTGGTGTCGTGTCAGGGCTGAACTCTCGCTGAATGACTTACCACACTCCGTACACTTATAGGGTTTCTCCCCAGTGTGGACCCGCTGGTGTCGTGTCAGGGCTGAGCTCACTCTGAAGCTCTTTCCGCACATCCTGCACTCGTAGGGTTTCCCCCCAGTGTGCACCCGCTGGTGCTGGACAAGCTGCGAGTTCTCGGAGAAGCTCTTCCCGCACTCAGCACACTTGTAGGGCTTTTCCCTAGTGTGGGTTAACTGGTGCCGGATCAGATTCGAGCTCACGCTGAAGCTCTTCCCGCAGGTCCTGCACTCGTAGGGTTTCTCTCCTGTGTGCACCCGCTGGTGCAGGACGAGCTGCGACTTCTCAGAGAATCTCTTCCCACACTCAGCACAATTGTAGGGTTTCTCCCCGGTGTGGGTTAACTGGTGCCGGATCAGATTTGAGCTCACGCTGAAGCTCTTCCCGCAGGTCCTGCACTCGTAGGGTTTCTCCCCAGTGTGCACCCGCTGGTGCTGGGCGAGCTGCGATTTCCTAGAAAAGCAATTCCCGCACTCGGCACACTTGTAGGGCTTCTCCCCGGTGTGGGTTACCTGGTGCTGCATCAGCTTCGAGCTCACACTGAAGCCCTTCCCACACTCAGAGCACTCGGAGGGCCACTCCCCTGTGTGGATCCTCAGGTGCAGGATGAGATGTGAATGGTGCCAGAAACACTGCCCACATTTGGTGCAGCTGAAGGGTTTTTCTCTGGTGTGCATTCTCTGATGCTCGACAAGGTTGGAGCTCACCTGGAAGCTCTTCCCACAGTCCGCATGGATCGTCAGTCTCCCCATGGAAGGGTTTCTCTGCTGGATAACGTCCGGCAGCCTCCTGGAGCTTTTTCCACACAGTGTCGCTCGGATTTGCCTCTTCCCCAGAGGTCTCTGAATCCTTTCTGACCTGCGTGGGAGAACAGAGTCCTGTGTAGGACCCTGGGAACTGTTCTCCTTGGAGAGTCCTGAGCATAAACCCTTGGGCTCCACTGGCCTGGGGATGCCTTGATGGGCATTGTCTTCATTCTTGCTCACAATCCCATCTTCAGCTGCAATAAAATGAGAATCCAGAGAAGTCACAGGCAGGAGAAGGGGAATTAGAGATGTGTGCACGTCTACGTGTGTATGATATAATAGGTATCACAGAAACATGGTAAGATGGCTCCTATGACTAGTGTGTTGGAATGGAAGGTTACTGGCTCTTTAGGAAAGACAGGAACGGTAGGCGGGAAGGGTGAGTTGCTATTTATGTTAGGGATAGGCAGGAGAGTATGGAACTCTGTCTGGGGGCAGGTGAGCAGCCGACAGAGAGTTTGTGGGCCAGGGTTAAAGGGAGAACAGCAATGAGAGACATTACTGTGGGGATCTGTTACAGACCGCCTGACCAAGGGGACTCGCTGGATGAAGCCCTCTATAGACAGATAGGAGCAGCCTCACGCTCGCAGGCCCTTGTTCTCATGGAGGACTTCAACCACCCTGATATCTGTGGGAGGGATGGTACGGCCTGGCACAAGCAATCCAGGATGTTCCTCGATTGCATGGAAGATGACTTCCTTCTGCAAGTAATAGAGGAGCCGACAAGGAGAGGTGCCATGCTTGACCTCATCCTCACCAACAGGGAAGGGCTGGTTGGAAATATGATGCTCCAGGGCAGCCTTGGTTGCAGCGATCATGAGATGGTCAAATTCCAGATCCTCAGGACAGTGGGAAGAGCGTGCAGCAAGCTCACTGCCCTGGACTTCAAGAGAACAGACTCTGGCCTCTTCAGGAACCTACTCAGTAAAGTTCCACAGGATATAGCCGAAGAGGGCAGGGTTCCCAAGACTGTTGGTTGATATTCAAGGATCACCTGCTGCAAGCTCAGGAGCGATGCATTCCAACTAGAAGGAAGTGCTGCAGGGGCTAGGAGACCTCCTTGGATGGGTAAGCAGCAGCTGAACAAAATCTGAAGGAAAAAAAAGACTTATAGAAGGTAGCAGCAAGGACAGGCGGACTGGGAAGAATACAGGGATGTTGTCTGGGAAGCTAGGGAGCAGGTTAGGAAAGCTAAGGCCCACTTAGAATTAAACTTGGCTTGGGATGTTAAAGATAACAGGAAGGGATTCTGTAGGTACACTGCAAATAAAAGACAGACTAGGAACAACGTGGGCTCTCTCTAGAAGCTATCGGGAGAATTGGCTACCCTGGATTTAGAGAAGGCTGAGGTTCTTAATTACTTCTTTGCCTCAGTCTTCACTGGCAAATGCTCTGACCACACCACCCAAGCCTTGGAAGGCAGATGCAGGGAAAGTGAGAATGAAGACCCTGGGCTCACTGTAGCAGAGGATCCGGTTCGAGACCATCTTAGGAACCTGAATGTATACAAGTCCATGGGACCTGATGAAATCCATCCGCAGGTCCTGAAGGAGCTGGCAAATGAAGTTGCTAAAGCTACTGTCCATCATATTTGAAAAATCATGGCAGTCAGGTGAAGTTCCTGACAACTCGAATAAGGGTAATAAAACTCCCGTATTCAAGAAGGGGAAAATGGATGAGCCGGGGAACTACAGACCAGTCAGTCTCACCTCTGTGCCTGGCAAAATCTTGGAGCGGATTCTCCTGGAAGGCATGCTGAGGCACATGAAAACCAACAAGGTGGTTGGTGACAGCCAGCATGGCTTCACTAAGGGGAAATCCTGCCTGACCAATTTGGTGGCCTTCTATGATGGGGCTACGGAACTGATGGACAGGGGTAGAGCAGTTGATGTCATCTACCTGGACTTGTGCAAAGTGTTCGACACTGTCCCACACAACATCCTTGTCTCTAAATTGGAGAGACATCAACTTGATAGGTGGACCACTTGGTGGATAAAGAACTGGCTGGATGGCTGCATGTGAAGAGTTGTGGTCAATTGCTCAATGTCCAGAGGGAGATCAGTAACGAGTGGTGTCCCTCAAGGATCGGTGTTGGGACCGGTCTTGTTCAAAATCATTGTGAGTGACATGGACAGTAGGATTGAGTGCGCCCTCAGCAAGCTTGTCGATGACATCAAGCTGTGTGGTTCGGTTGATACACTGGAGGGAAGGAATGCCATCCAGAGGTACCTTGACATGCTTGTGAGGAGGGCTGATGCCAACCTGATGAAGTTTAACCATGCCAAGTGCAAGGTCCTACACCTGGGTCGGAGCAATCCCAGGCAGAGCTACAGGTTGGGCAGAGAAGAGATTCAGAGCAGCCCTGGGGAGAAGGACTTGGGGGTGTTGGTCGATGAAAAAATGAACATGACCCGGCAGTGTGCGCTTGCAGCCCAGAAGGCCAACCGTATCCTGGGCTGCATCAAAAGGAGCATGACCAGCAGGTCGAGGGAGGTAATCCTTCCCCTCTACTCTGCTCTCGTGAAACCTCACTTGGAGCATTATGTGCAGTTCTGGTGTCCTCAACACATAAAGGCCATGGAACTGTTGGAAGAAGTCCAGAGGAGGCCACGAGGATGATCAGCGGACTGGAGAACATCCCGTATGAAGATAGGATGAGAAAGTTGGGGCTGTTCAGCCTGGAGAAGAGAAGGCTGCGTAGAGACCTCATAGCAGCCTTCCAATACCTGAAGGGGGCCTATAGGGATGCTGGGGAGGGACTCTTCATTAGCGAATGCAGTGAGAGGACAAGGGGTAATGGGTTCAAACTTAAACAGGGGAAGTTTAGATTGCATATGAGAAAGAAATTCTTTCCTTTAATGGTGGTGAGGCACTGGAATAGGCTGCCCAGGGAAGTTGTGAATGCTTCATTCCTGGCGGCGTTCAAGGTGGGGCTGGACATAGCCTTGGATGGCATGGTTTAGTAGGAGGTCCCGCTGCTCATGGCACGGGGGTTGGAACTAGATGATCTTAAGGTCCTTTCCAACCCTAACTATTCTATGATACTATGATTCTATGTGTCTCGTTCAGGAGCTTCTGAAGCCACAGATTGCTCAGGCCTGTGAAAGGATACACGGACACATCACTGCTTGTCTGCCCTTCGCTGGGTCTTAACCAAAGGTTGGGCAGCCTGCTGGATGAGAAAAGGCTGAGAGAGCTGGGCTTGTTCTGCCTAGAGAAAAGAAGGCTCAGGGGAGACCTGATCACCACACTCCAGTATTTAAGGGTGGCTGTGAAGAAGACATAGGCTCCCTTTTCAGAAGGATTCACACAGAAAAGGCGAGGGGTACAAGTTACTCCTGGGGAGATTCTGGTTGGACACAAGAGGAAAATTTTTCCCCATCAGAACAAGCAGCCATTGGAATAATCTCCCCAGGGAAGTGGTGCACTCCCCAACGTTGGATACTTTCAAGATTCAGCTGGACACGGCACTGGGACATCCAGGCTAGGTCATGCTTTGTCTGGAAAAGCTGTACTGCATAATCCTTGAGACCCCTCCCAGCCTCGTGGCCCGTGGGGATACAAATACCGTTGTCACAGGCAGCAGGTGAAGCTGGACGGGCCCTGGTCCAACCCAGCATCGCCACCCTTGTACATTCTGTGGGCGCTGGTGCTCCTGGAGCACTGTTTCTCACGAGGGGTTCACACTGATGGCCCTTACCTGAGGTACCGCTCAGAGCAGTCTTCCCTTCGCAGGAGCGGAGACGGGACAAACACAGTTCCTCCTTCTCATCCATGGGGATGATCAGCTCCGGCTCCGCTCCGGGGGCCTCCTCCGGGGAAAGAAACGAAGAGGCTCAGGCGAGCTGGGCTTTCAGCGAACGCTACCAGAGGCGCGGATCGGGAGCGAGCGGCTCCGCGCCCAGCAGAGAACTCGGCTCCAGGGGGCGTGCAGCGGAGAGCAGAGGCTCCGCATCATCCCCGGCCAGAGACGCCCATGCGGCCGCGGGGAGAAGGCTTCCGGGCCAAGCCCTACCGGGTCAGGCCCTGGTCCCTGCGGCCCGACCTGGGCCCGCCCTCAGCGGCTGTACCGACGCACCAAGGGGCGCTGCCACGTGACGGCAGCGACCATCGGCGGGCGGTGCCTTCGCCGCCAAGAACGGACGAAGATGGCGGCGCTGTGCTGCCGGCGGCGCTGGTCCCATCCTACAGCGGGGCTCCGCGGGCGTATCGGTACCGAGGGCAGCTCCGCCCGCGCTCGCACCCCGGCGCGGCATCCCCCCGCGGGTGGGTCACCTGCTGCCGGAGCCCCTGGCTCTCCCGGGCAGGGTGTCCGGAGCGGAATGAGGCGCCGGCGTTGCCGGAGGGTGTCCCCGCAGGCGAAGGGTCTCTCTTGGGGTACCTGTGGAAGGCTTCAGCTCTGCGTGCTGGGAAGGCTCCTACCTGCCAGACCAACAGCAAATGCCCACCTCGGGGGCAGTGTAGGCCCTCCGTGGCAGGAGCTCGAGGAACAAGACAGGGCAGCAGCCAGCACTTTCTAAGCAGAAAGCGTCCAGACGACACAAAGCAGAGCCCTGGAGGTTTGTAGGTGGGCTGCCTGCCCTTGCAAGAGATAGGGACCCCGACGGGGCACTGCCAGGCTGCTGGAGCCTCCCAGGTCCCAAGAGTGGAGGCAGGCTGAGTTTAAGCATGAACTTAAACCCTCAGCCATCACTTAAATCCAGAGTGAGAGAGCACTCCTGAGCAACCTAAGCTTACAAGACTGCATCAGGGCAGCTGGAGAGGCAGGGAACCTGAGCAGAGAAACACTGCTGGTACCTCTGAACCCCTGGTCTGGCGGACTGTGGCTCAAATGTGTTTTTACTGAAGGCTGCCTCACCTTTCCCATGTGCTTCACGTTTCATTACACAACGAGCAGCACATATGCAATGCCTCTGAAAGGAATTTCATGCAGGCATGATCCTAAACCCATGCTGTCACATTTGAAAGGCACTTCCAGAACAGCTCCAGTCCCCTTGAAGAAGCACAGGAAGGATTGCTCTTGGGTTTACCCCTTTGATACCTAAAAGCTGGCACTCTAAGTGTCATCTGGTAGAAGGGGAAGGTGCATAAGTCACACCTCTGCTTTACAGCATTCCTGTATGCTGTAGTTACACTGGCCCCTCCACGGAGCTTGGCCACAGCAGAGACCATGGTGACGGATCACACCCACTCAAGAAATGGCATTAAGACAGGGAATATGTTCTGCAATACGTGTATGCATGGAACTCTGCTGTATAAGAAAACAGCTCTCTTTTCAGATGGAAGATATGAGAACATATGTAAACATCTGCAGCACAGCTTTTCAGAATGAACCTACAGAGGCTCTTTTTTCAGGCAGGAAACATGACAGCACACAAATCAATGTTAGTACACACTGGAAATGAAAAAGAAAGCAATGTATTTTCCAAGACAAATGAGCCTGCATTAGGAAGGCAAGAAAACACATGAATGTATACAACCAGAACTGGCTGGCAACACATCATTGTTGGCACACGGCAGCACCGGTGCTAGCTTGGGAAGGCTGGCTTTGCTTACGGAGTAATGAAGCAGAGGACTGAAAGCTTTCTGTCAGGGACTTGGCAGTGCATATCAGAAATGTCCTTGTGGTCTTGAAAGCCGCAAAAGATATTTAATCCTTTTCTCATCGTCTGAGGAAAGGTTTAGAATTACAAGAGACATCTCAGTTTGTCAATGGCAGCAACAAGGAAGCACCAAGCCAAGCCCCCGCAAAGCAGTCACCTCCAAACCCTGACAGCACAGATGCGGTATTTAAGTCATCTTTCTGCATTAGGCAGGGACTGCCCTGTTGCAAGGTTTAATGATGACAAAGACAGGAGGATGGAAACACTTTCAGTGAGTAAAATTCACCGTTTTTTCATAACATACTAAGCAGTTATTTATGACACAGTGTTATTTGAATGACTGTAATTTACATCCACTGAACTGTGACACCACCTTAACGGAAGATGTAATAATTGATAACAAAATCTTTGATTGTAAATGCAAGTCGTACCTAAAAGAGAATAAAAGAGCTGGGAAGGGATCTTACTTATTTTCCCACATTAAGGCTGGTGAGTAGGACTGAAGTTTTTCCGGGGATGAAGTGTGTACTTGAGAGAGAAATACACGGTACGCTGAGGGTAACAACCTTTACTAGAATGCCACTTAAGGCAAGCCTTATCCTTTTCACATAACAAAGGTGGCTCCTGCCCAAGAAGGTGGGTGAAGAAAAGTGATGGGACAGCCTGGGAAGAAAACTATCCCAAATCCCTGACAATTCACCACATGTGGCAGAAGGCTTTGTTAGGGGGTGCGTCCCCCCCACTATACCTGCCATAGAAGACATGAGAAAGAAGAGGTTCATCAGTGGCCACCCCTTTCCCCTCCCACCAGGAGCCTTCTCTCCGACGCCAGACCAGACCCCATCCTCCCAGCAGGCACCCCCCTTTTCTCCAGGTCTGTCTTACCTTGGGGCTGCACAGCCTACATGAACTGGGCTCTCCCCCTGACTGATTACTCCCACCTCTCCCATCTCAAATCCTCTTATTACTTATATTTGATCATTAGTACCTTACAAATTGTTTATTGTTTGTCATACGAATCAAATAAAGTCAAAGATATAGGGAATAAGAAAATATAAATATTGACATGTTCCAAATATACAAATACTCTTAGAAATCTGGCTTCTGATTTTGAAGTGTTGAGTCCATTTTGTTCAGTAAGACTCTACAGACTCAGAACTGTCAGAATGACAAAAGTCAGAAGATGCTGTGATAATAAATACAGAAAAGATGAGAGTTTATGGTCCAAGACTTCACCAAGAGTCCCAGACAGTTTACAGCCTAAGATCAGTCCACTTTGGAAATGACACTGATCAGGTTTTCTGACTAGTCTGCTATAGATAGCTGCAAGAGACCCAGACACTCCAGACCCAGTGAGTGGGCATGCAGCCAGGCAGCATGAAACTGTCTCAAGTCAAAGAGAAGTCAAGCAGCACGGAATGTCTAGGTATGCTGGGAAGCACCCTGTTCCCTCTTCCCAAGTCTGAAGCCTTCACTTTCAGAGCATGTGTGTGAATTTGTTGTTTAAACTGACTTCCAAGAAAACAGTCTTCCTAAACCAGTGGGCATTCTGCAAGGGCAAGAGAGGCAGCTCACTGGAGCATAGTTCACCTCTAGGGTCATCGTTCAAAACAAGAAGCTGCTATCACATGAGTCTGCCCAGCAAACCATGGAAAACTGGCCTGCCTTGGCCAGGAAGGCACAAACACAACTGCCAAATGGCCAAAGCATTTCTGAAGTGCAAATGATAGTAGAGACTAAAAAAGCCCAACTGCTTTCTGCCAGCTTTAGCCAGATTGCTCCTTCCCATCCCTGCTGGTACACTTTGATTAAACAGATTTACTGCACCTATATATTTGATTAATCAGCTATTGGAGTCCCCCACCCCTTTTCAGATGAGGAGAAAGATCACTCCTTAACCTGGAAGGTCTCCTGCCTTACCCAATACTGTCTGTGCCACATTGTGAGACAGGACTCACCTGACACGATCATCATCTGTTTCCTCATAGCGCAACATTTCCCCCTCTCCCCTCTCTGCGATCTCCATTGCAGGCAGTAATGCTGGTTAGTGCTGGAGATTAGACAACCTAAAAGTCAAAACCAGAGAGGGGTTTTAGAAGGAAGCTGCCTTCATGTCGGGATGGGTATGAAATGCTGAGCCATCTAGCAAGCAGCCTCTGAGCAGCTCCACCATGCAGGGTGGTGAGGAGCAGCCACTGGCCATTTCCACGGCACAGCAGGCACTTTCAAGTAAGCAATCCTGCTTGTTCAGTTCAATTACCCCAGTGAACCTCAACACTAACACCCAGCTCACAAAATGTTACCCTCACAGGAGACCTACAACACAGCATGCTGCATTTGCTTTCCTACTTCAAGATGGCTCCTGGCTAAAAATGATCAGAGACCTTCACATTAGCTATCTGCACTGAAACTGTGAGCAAGCTGCTTTCCACTGGTGCTCCCAAACTTTTCATCCAATGCCAGACTCAGAGCAGAGCAGAAGCAAAGGGAAACGCCTCTCCTTCAATCACGAGGAAGAACAAGCTACTTCATTTTCACAGTGATACAGAGCTTTCCCTACAAGAAAGCAGTGGTGAATTAGGGCAGGAGTCAGGCAGCTCACAGGGAGACAAACACCTTCCCTGCAACGGAGTATATGCAGAGGAACTTCCAAAGCAGGGACACATTTCACTGCTCTGCCTTTTCTGGGCTGTGCTGCATGTGAAGGGTCAAAACTGCTGCTGCAGATGGCTCCTGCTACCACTCATGCTCTCCTCTCCTGCCTAGCAGGGGCAGGGTTTACTTCAACCCCCAGAAGTAACTGAGTTTGCCCTCCTCTTCTGCAAAAGGAAACAAAGAAAAGAATCATCATGGATGTAGCAGGACACCCAAAGACCTACCCAGAAGCAGGAGTGAGCCACCTTCCTTAGAGCTGAGTTTCCTCTTCAGCAGAAATCCAGCCACCTCATTTATAAAATGGGCCTGTAATCGGCTTTGTGCAGAGCAGCGCCATCACCTTACAGGCAGCCTTTCCAGATGAACAAGGAACTAAGTTGCTTCCTGGCTCTTGGAAAGCACTCACTGTAAGAGAGCCATCCCTCATGCTCTGCCATTTGAAGTCAGCCCCCTCAGGGCTGGAAGAGCAGGCAGGCAGCTGCAAGTTCAGCAAGCTCAGCACAGGGCCAGCACCAGCACATCAGCTGCTGGCTCCCAGCTCTCATGGAGCACCCCAGTTATAAATAACTGCCCTCTGGTGTGGGGGTCTGCGGCAGTTCCTTGGATCCCCTGACTGAGGGCATGAAGTTAGAACTCAGTCTTGAAGATATTAAAGCTTATCCATGAAGAATGAGGCACCGAAAGTATCCGGATGGGAAAGCATAAGGCATGTGGATGGGAAAGCAGGAGGCATGCGGAGCAGTGAGCGAGTCAAAGGAAGTAACTAACTGCAGAACAACAGCTTGGCAAGATAACAGACTTTAGTAAGCACGGTGGGCGACTTCTCAAAAAAAAAAAAGGAAAAAAAAGAAAAAAAAAAAAACAAACCAACACCAGAAACCTCTTGATCTATTGAAGTATTGTGGCGGTTCACAGAGAGAGCACAAACAAAGCCTAAAGAGTCCTGCAACACACTAGGCGCAGGGGACAAGTCCTGCTTAGTGTGTTTAAAGTAACGTAGGGGTGAATCCAAAGCTTGGAGAAACAGATAGATCAGTCGAAACAAGAACTGCTAACTGAAAAAGCAAGAGGGGCAGGGCAACCAGTAGCTTTCCCATCTGCCACCCAAGCAGCATCAGCTTGGCAGAGAAAGAGAAAAAAAAAAAAAAAAAGAAAAATACGGTAATGACACAGCAAACTCCTTGACTGTTAACACCATGCAGTTCACTTCTGCAGCTGCTTCGCATTCCTGTTTCATCAGAATGCCTCTGCTTTAAGAAAACACTTTAACCTGTCTTACCTCTCAAGAACTGATAACCTGGGGGAGGGGGTATATTTGTGTCCTCCTACCTACAGGTCTATGGCGGCTGCCTGCAAAGTTTGTCAAGCCTCACCATGAGCTGGACAGACGAGTGGAAGAACCTGATGCCTCAGCTACAGGAGCTGACCATGAGTACCCTGAGCAGAATGAGATAGAGGAAAAGAAAAATGAAAGATTGCAAAACATCACTTGGGGGCAACTGAAAAGTAACAGCTTGAATATATGTGCTTGTAAAGTAGCTATTATTAGAGGCTGTGATCTCTCTGCTAGACCCAGTGTTGCTGCTTAGAATGCACCCCCAACCTGTCATAAGACATTGCTTACAATTTATCATTAGTACTTTACAAATTGGTTACTGTATGTCATATAAATCAAATAAACTCAAAAATACAGGGAATAAAAAATAAAAATATTGACATGTCCCAAATACACAAATACTGTTAGAAATCCAGCTTCTTATTTTGAAATGTTGAGTCCATTTTGTTCAGTAAGACTCTGGAGACTCAGAACTGCCAGAACAATAGAACTCAGAAGATGCTGTGGTAATATATACATAAAAGATGAGAGTTTAGGGTGCAAGGCTTCTCCAAGAGTTCCAGACAGTTTACAGCCTAAGATCAGTCCACTTTGGAAACGACACTGATCAGGTTTTCTGACTAGTCTGCTACAGATAGCTGGAAAAGACACAGACACTCCAGACCCAGATATTATTAGAGGCTGTGATCTTGTGTATTTATTAAACCACTTGTATTTATTAGCCACTTGCTAATAAGAAACTACACCTGTGTATTGTATGGATTTGTTACTTCTAAAAGAGATGTTAGAGCATGCAAAGTTGCAGCAGCTTCTAGAAAATGCTAAGGCTAAAGCTAAAAAGATTCCAATACAATGAGAGTGTTATAAAGCAGGCAGTGGAACAAATTAAGAGGGTGGGAGAACTCCACTGGTAAGAAATTTCTTTGGCTGGTCCCTCACTACCATCAGCATCTTCCAACATGCTGCTGCACCCTGTAATAGTTACTCTAATGTAAATCTGTATGTGCTTTGCCATAGTAGTGACTTGTTGCTGGAGGAAGCAGGTGAAACTCTCCATTGACAACGAGGTGCCAGGACTGAGGTTGGCCAAATGCCTCCTACCACAGTCAAGGGCAAGACTGGGTTGGCCTCTGTGTTTGCCACCAAGAAGAACCTTTAGCTCTGCTGTTGGCTGCAACCCAGCAGGCGTTGAGCAGTGGAGACACATGTCATGCCAGACCTTGATGTGAGAGATGGCCTCCCCTGTTATCAGAGAGCCATCCAGTGGAAGAGCCAACGGTGTTTACAGACGGCTCAGGGAAAACTGGAAAAGCTGTTACTGTGTGAAAAGAAAACTTTCAACTGGTAGCACTGAATGGAATATCAAGAAGTATCAACCCAAGTAGTAGAGCTTAGAGCAATAGCAATGGTATTTCAACATTTTCCTGGTCTGGTTAATATTGTTACTGACTCTGCTTATGTAGCCAGGTTGGTACAGTGATTAGACAAAGCAGTTCTGGGACAAGTGTCCAATGTAAACTTGTTTGGGATCCTAAAATTAATATGGCTACAATACAAAAACAGAGACAGCACTATTATATTATGCATGTTAAGAGTCACATCACCCTCACAGATTTTGTAGTGGAGGGCAATGCAAAGGCAGATGTACTAGTATCTGTGGTTGCCCTTGGATCTGTTCCCAATGTAAAACAACAAGCTCAAGCATCTCATTGATTTTTCCACCAAGGCTCTCTTGCTCTAAAGCAACAGTTTAACATTTCCAATTGTGAAGCATGAGCCATTGTTGCTGCCTGCCCTGACTGTCAAGGCCAACATGTTCCTGCCTATGTTGGCACTAATCCTTGGGGTTTACAAGCCATACAGATTTGGCAAACAGATGTTACACATGTTGCTGAATTTGGCAGGCAGAAGTATGTGCATGTTTCCATAGATACATTTTCTTCTGCTATTGTGGCCACCGCTCATACTGGTGAATCTGCCTGGGATGTTATTCGCCATTGGCAGCGCGCTTTTGCAACCTTAGGGGTTCCACAGCAAAAAACAAACAAACAAACAAACAAACAAACAAACAAAAAACAAAACAAACAAAAAAAAAAAAAAAAACGTGTTGGTGAAGGTTGTGTCTTTTTTGCAAGCTTGGGGAGTTTCTCATGTTACTAGTATCCCCCATTCTCCAACAGGTCAAAGCATTGTAGAACGAACCCCCTGATATGCTCAAACGTTTTCTTTAAAAACAAAAAGGGGAATGCAAGTATTTTCTCCACACAAACAGTTAGCAAAAGCGCAATTTGTACTGAATTCTTTACATTTGTCTAGTTTTGATTCTCTTTCCACAATACAGCATTTGTGACATCTGACGGACGATTCCTTGCCCAATCCATTGGTTCTGTATAAAGACCTACATGATAACAAGTGGAAAAGACCAGAGCCATTGCTGACATGGGGTCGAGGATACGGCTGTGTACAGCTGGCAACAGGACCATACTGGCTGCCAGCAAAACATATAGAGCTCCAGAACTCAAAAACAGAAAGAAAAAACAGTGACAGAAATTTTTGTTAATATCTGTTCTATTACGTGTGACCATGGGTAATGGAGAAGTATACTGGGCACATTTGTTAACTCCCCCATTATTCAGACCTGTTACATGGTGTGTAGGATTCACTGGTATGCCACATGTGATAAAGGTTCAAGTGACTTCAAATCACACTAATCTTACTGAAATAATCCTGCCTGGAGTAGTGGTTGGCTATGTTAATTACACAGGTCAAGCAGTGATAGAGCAGACACAGCAAATTGTAAAAAACATGCTAGTAAAACAAAAAGGCAGAATGATAGTGGAGACCCCAAATGCACGAATCAAGAAAGCACTGTTTGTCTTAAATGTTTTAACATTATCCAGTTCTGATTTACACTCGGGCATGAATGTCCCCCCAGTGATTAGACATTTTTCTGCACTAACCCATGTAGGCCCAGATCTGATGCCAGGGAAGGAACCTGTTATGGTAATGGTAAAGTTTTGGAAAATCGTAACTGGGAAGGTCCTTTTAGATTAATAACTTGGGGGAGAGGGTACGCTTGCGTTTCTACAGATGGAGGCCCCTGCTGGATTCCTGCTCAGTGTATGCGTCCTGTTTTGGATTCTGACTCCAACAAACGGAAATCTGCATCTACCCTCACTGACACCATGGAACAGCTCTAACATCAGGGTGACCTTAGCCAGGACACTGAATCAAATGACCTTTTGTGCTTCGATACGTACAGCAGACCAGCAGTTCCATACATGTCTAGTTATCTCGTATCTCGGTATTCCATGGAAACCAAGAGGAGGTCCGCGTACGCTGGGGAGGCTATCATGGCTTACACCCAACATAAGTACGATCTTAAATCACACACAGTTACACAGAGGTTGCCAAAAATGAGCAACACTTGACTCCAATTGTAATGATAATGTTGATCTCTGGAATACAGGGGAAATTATTGTAACTAGCTTCTTTACGCCAGGAGTTGCTGCTGCTAGAGCATTAGTGCAATTAAATAAGTTTGCTTGCTGGTCAGGAAAACAAAGTACTGAAACGGCAAAAACCTTAAGTGCCGTAGCAATAGGTATTAACTCTGTAAGACATGCTACTCTTCAAGATAGAACAGCCATTGATTTTTCATTGTTAGCACATGGAGATGGTTGCCAAGAATTTGATGGAATGTGTTGTATGAACTTATCAGGTCACTCTCAATCCATTCATGCTAGCGTTCAGAAATTGATGGACCAAACTCAGAAATTGCAGGAAGATGATGGATTTTTTGGACTGGGAAAGTGGTGGAGCTCCTAGGGACTGGAAGGCTGAGTTATATCTCTCATAAAAGATGGACTTATGATGTTGTTTGTTCTTCTCTGTATTATGCTTGTGGGACCGTGCTTGTTACCCTGTCTGCAAAGGGCCCAGCAGCAGATGATAAACATGGCCTTTTTTGTCAAAAAACAAAAAGGGGGAATTGTGGGGAGGTACAGCAGGTCCGTGGATTCCCTGACTGAGGGCATGAAGTTAGAAGTCAGCCTTGAAGATATTAAAGCTTATCCATGAAGAATGAGGCACCAAAGGTATCTGGATGGGAAAGCAGAAGGCATCCAGAGGACTGAGTGAGTCAAAGGGAGTAACTAACTGCAGAACAAGAGCTTGACAAGATAACAGACTTTAGTAATGCGGCAAAGGGTTATCCATTAATTTGCTGTTGCTAACTGATTTAATCAATGGCTAAAAGACACATGTATGCTAGAAACTCTATATAAGTAAGGGTTTGTAATAGTAAAGGAGAACTTCTACTTAATCAACCAAGAAGCATGCCACATGTCATTTGCCCATCTCAACCACAACACTCTGGCTCCTCACCTTGAGTTTCTGAATCCCTGTTCTACAGCCACTTCCACTGCCCTCCACACTCCAGCACAGGACTCAGCAAGGAGCGCTGGGAGCTGGGTCTGAGCACCCTGCCCTGAATGCAGCACTCAGTTTGGAGGACACATCACCAGGGTGAAGGTTTCCTCTGTGATCACACAGTCCTTGGGCTCACTGGGACAGAGCCTTCCCCAGGGGGAGGACTGACCAAAATACAGTACTTTGTGATGCCAGCCAGCCCATTGCAGTAACAGAAGTCACAGGGGAAGCAGCCCCACATCCCCAGGGCCCTGCACCACAGGAAAAGACACAGCACAGTCTCCCCAACCAGAGGACAGAGGAAGCCAGGTTCAAGAGCGCTGTTTTCGTTTTGATCACTCACTGGTCAGCAAGCACCTCACCAGGTCAGCAAACTTGTCACAGCTCCAAACATCCACCATGGGGAAGGGAAACTGAAGCAAAGAGGCAGAACCTGCCCAGGCTGAGCCAGGAGCTGGTCACAGGCCCAGGGGAACAGCCTGCTGCCTCACAGCACAGCCAGCCTCCTGCTAGCACAGCTGCACAAGTCCTGATGGCATCCTGGCTTCCTGCGCAGCTGGCTTCAAGTCAGGCACTCCTCAAGAAATGCAGATTCCAAAATTAAACTAGAAAAACTGGTTCCAATTTATCGTATGCCTCCAGACAGGCAGAGTACTGGAGGTAGGGTGTGCTGCCCCTGTATGCTGCCAGGCCTGCAGCCACTGGCACAGAGGAGCAGGTGAGAGCAGAGCTACAAAAAGCACGTCAGCACCACCCTACAGACAGGAAGAGGCCTGCAGGTTGATTGACATTACACCCAATTACTGCTCCAGAAGCAGGCACTGCTGCTGGAAGAAGGGGTTAGAGCACAAACAGTCGTTTAAGGACTTTGGTGCAGTCAGACTTGTATCTCCCACAACTGTTTTTGCAGATGCTCCACCTGACACGATCGCCTCTACAGCGATACCCAGGACAGCAACACCACCAGTCCCTTCAGCCCAAGATGAGGACAGTACATACACAGGACAACATGGAAGCTGAGATTTTTCCCAATACCATCCAGCATAGACATGATGAGCCATGAATTCAGGAGACAAGTCAGCACAAATGAAACCCCTGTCCGTTTCAGTACTAGGGTATCACATGAAAACTGAGAGGAAGGGAAGTAAGAATCACTGTATCTCTTACCATTACACATCCCTTTTATTCAGAAACTGGTAGCTGAAAGCCCACAATATGCTCACTGGTCAGGGCCCTCATTTCTCAGGGTTTTGCTGCCCAGGAAGAGGCAGTGTCCTACTCACCAAGCAAGCATGGACCTTATAGGGTTGGAAGGGACCTTAAAGCTCATCCATTTCCAACCCCCTGCCACTGGCAGGGACAACTTCCACTAGCACAGGCTGCTCCAAGCCCCATCCAACCTGTCCTTGAACACTGCCAAGAATGGAGAAGAGCCAAGCGCCCCCAGGGCTCCAGCAGAACACGGAGCTGTTCCTGTCCTGAAACACTCAAACATCCTCCTGGAAGAGCTTGTGTGCAGGAACCACTGCAAGCTACGAGGCAGATGCTCTGGCACGTTCCCTCAGCTGCTGTGCGGACACTTGCCCGCAGGAGCCTAGGGAAGAGATGAGGGAGGCCTGACAAGCGCTGGCCGAGCACAGCCGCACATATCCCTGCTGCTCCCGAGCACTGCGCTGGCAGACGGGAGCACCGGGCCCGGCACAGCTTGAGGCCCAGGCCAGAGCCACGGGCCGCGCGCTGCTCCCGGGACCGGCCGCCCAGGCCTCGCGGGGCAAAGAAAGGCACACAGCCCTAGCCCTCCTACGGCCTAAGCCGGTTTCCCGGCCGAGCGCCGCCGACACCGGGCCTACACGTCCGGGGAACGGGCGGCGGGCCCAGCGGAGCAGACCCCCGCGGGAGCTGGGGGAGACCCTAGGGAAGCCCGACGGCCACAACCGGGTGCCGGCCCCGCCGCGTTGCCACGGAGACGCACCGCACGCACTTACCCTCCGCCTCTACAGGAACCGCCCGCCCTCTGCACCGCGGCGGCAGACAAAGGCCCGGCCCGGCCGCCCCGAATTCCCGAATTTATCGCCGAGGTTGCGGACTGCGCAGCCAATCAGGAGCCGCCGCGGAGGGCAACGCAGAGGCGTTCAACGGGCGTTTATTGCGGGGTCCTTGCGAGCGGCAACAGCCCTGGGAGCCGACCCTGGGGTGAAGAATGGTGTTGACTGAAGAATAGGGTGGTTTGAAGATTGGGGTGCATTGAAGAATAGGGCTGGAAATGAGTAACCTCAAGAACGTTAGGCTTTGTTAGCAGTTATAGAGAAAAACTGTAATGAAATATTGTAACCAATGGTGGCCATTATATGCCTTGGAGGATCGGGAAAAATGGCCCAAAAATGGGACTTTGAACTATAATACGTTGTTGCAATTAATGTTATTTTTAAGGCGGCAAGGAAAACGGGATGAAGGGATGTATGCAAATGTTTTTCACCTTAAGAAACCACCCGGACTGGCAGACAGAATCTGAAATTAATATAGCTCTGCCAGATCCCTAATTTTGGCTTTGGAATACGACAAGGAAAACCCGAAAGCTGAGCTGGAGAGATGTTGTTCAGCCTGTGATATTGGGAGAATGGTGTTTAAAGTTAAAAAAAAAAAAACAAACAAAAAACAACACAAAAACCAAGAAACAGAGTAATCATGAAGATAGGTTGGGGGATTATGTATCACAGGTATCTCTGAGAGGAGCACTCTTGGCATCTGCCTCATCTGTTATTGATAAGGAGGAAGAGGTTGCTGTCACTGGCAACAGAGCAGAAGAACTTGAGAATGTTAAAGAAGTGTGGAGAACGTATAGGAATCAGGAACAGGTAGAGAAGAGCGAGCTGAGTCGTGCCATAGGCACGGCTACAGTGGCTGCGTTTGGGACAAGTAGAAAATGGTGGAGGGACTGATGTGTGAGGAAGAGGCAGAGGTAGAGGAGGAATGTCAGGCAGGTCACCCAGGGGTCACCCGGTCCCAGCACTGTCAGGGCAGGGACACCCGAACCTGTCCATTCAGGGTTTGGATGTGCCCAGAGAGGGAGCCCCCACATCCCCCTGCGCAGCCTGTTCAGTGCTCTGCCACTGCAACATAACAAGTTCTTCCTCATGTCGAGGTGAAACCTCTTGTGTGTCAGTTCATGCCCACTGCTCCTCATCCTGTGGCTGGGCACCACTGAAAAGAGTCTGGCACCTTCCTCCTGGCACCTGCCCCAAACCTCCAATCAGCTCCCTCCACCGGCTCTCCCCTTCTTCATCTCTGAGGGCTCATTCTCCTATGAAGAAACTTCTTTCACCCTCCACAAGCAGGGTGGTCAATGGGAGGGGGAGACGCAAGGCTTTCCTCACAGGGTATCAGACCTCGCTCCTCCCCACACTCACCCCACTTAGGGCTCCCTACCCCTGTGGGTCTGCTGGTGCCGGAAGAGCACCGAGCTCACACTGAAGCTCTTCCCGCACTCGGCACAGGTGTAAGGACGCTCCCCAGTGTGGATGCGCTGGTGCTGGATGAGGTGGGCACTCTGCCGAAAGCTGTTCCCACAGTAGGCACAGGCATAGGGCCTCTCTCCGGTGTGGATCCTTTGATGTCGTGTCAGGACTGACCTCCGCAGGAAGCTCTTCCCGCATGCGGTGCACGTAAAGGGGCGCTCCCCGGTGTGGACCAGCTGGTGCTGCATGAACCCAGAGCTCTCTCTGAAGCTCTTCCCACACTTCGTACACACGTAGGGTTTCTCCCCAGTGTGCACCCGCTGGTGTCGTGTCAGGGATGAGCTCACGCTGAATCTCTTCCCGCAGGTCCTGCACTCGTGGGGTTTCTCCCCAGTGTGCACCCGCTGGTGTCGGATGAGCTCTGAGTTCTCAGGGAAGCTCTTCCCGCACTCGGCACACTTATAGGGCTTCTCCCTGGCGTGGG
The DNA here is from genome assembly GCA_039720435.1 of Amazona ochrocephala. Lineage (NCBI taxonomy): Eukaryota > Metazoa > Chordata > Aves > Psittaciformes > Psittacidae > Amazona > Amazona ochrocephala. Next base: position 17,850,796 of record CM077886.1, on the reverse strand, counting down.
TTAACTGGTGCCGGATCAGCTTCGAGCTCACGCTGAAGCTCTTCCCGCAGGTCCTGCACTTGTAGGGCTTCTCCCCAGTGTGCACCTGCTGGTGCAGGACGAGCTGCGAACTCCTGGAGAAGCTCTTCCCGCAATCGGCACACTTGTACGGCTTCTCCCCGGTGTGGGTTACCTGGTGCTTCATCAGATTCGAGCTCGTGCTGAAGCTCTTCCCGCACACGGAGCACTCGTAGGGCCGCTCCCCTGAGTGGATCCTCTGGTGCAGGATGAGATATGACCGGTGCCAGAAACCCTGCCCACATTCGGTGCAGCTGAAGGGTTTTTCTCCAGTGTGGATTCTTTGATGCTCAATGAGGTTGGAGCTCACCTGGAAGTTCTTCCCGCAGTCCTCGAGCCTCCTCAAGCTTTTTCCACACAGTGTCGCTCGGATTTGTCTCTTCCCCAGAGGTCTTTGAATCCGTTCTGACCTGCGTGGGAGAACAGGGTTCTGTGCTGGACCCTGGGAACTGTTCTCCTTGGAGAGTCCTGAGCATAAACCCTTGGGCTCCACTGGCCTGGGGATGCCTTGATGGCCATTGTCTTCATTCTTGCTCACAATCTCATCTTCAGCTGCAATAAAATGAGAATCCAGACAAGTCACAGGCAGGACTGGAAACTTTGGACAGGGGAAATCGCAAGGGGCAAAGTCTAGAAAGTATCAGATAGATTGACTTTAAGTATAAAACATTCTGGTATATCCTGGGTTCAGGACATGGTATTTCCTTCCAAACTACAGAGTGGATTTTTCAGAGAGCTCACAGGAGCAAAGGCTGTACATTGCCCTGCATGCTTCACCAGAACCTGAATCTACTGAAATCACTGGCACATTAGAGGCAAAAGTTTACTGCTTGAAGGGGAAAGATGGCTGCTCTTCCAGGATGTTGCATCTGAAAATCATAGAACCACAGGATGGTTTTAGATGGAATGGACCTCGCAGATCATCCATTTCCAACCTCCTGACATGTACAGGGACACCTTGCACTAGACCAGGTTGCTGCAAGACCCATCCAACCCTGCCTTGAACACTGCCAGGGATAGGGCAGCCACTGCTTCTCTGGGCAACCTGTGCTGGCACCTCAGCATCCCCACAGGGAAGAACTTCTTTCATCTTATCTAAATCTCCCCTCTCTCAGTTTAAAGCCATTCCTCTTTCTCCTGTCCCTACTTGCTCTTGTCAAAAGCCCCTCTTTACGTTTCTTGTTGGGCCCTTTAGGTGCTCGAAGCTGCTCTAAGATTTCCCCAGAGCCTTCTCCAGGCTGAACAAGCCCAGCTCTCTCTCCTTGTCTCCATAGGATGTTACTAGAAGTTGAACTGGGAGTCAGAGGAAGGCCATAAAGAACTGCCTTGTTCAGCAGAACAGTACTTGGGTTGCAACAGTCGTCTCCATACTCTTGTTCTGCTGGTATTGCGGAGAAAGAGAAGATGCACAAGGCAGGAGACACAGAGACCACCTGGAGCCTGGCTTATGCCAATCTTAGAGCAGAAGCAAATTAACTCTATGCTTTCACTGGTGCAGTACAAATCCGCTGTGCAAGGTGGTGGCTGAACTGAAGATCCCCCATGGCTGGTTCCAGATTATGCTCTGGGGAAATGCAATAAATGTAGAAGATGAAGGTGGGTGCAAGTCGAATTAATGCTAGCTGAGCAGTTACGAACGACTTCTGGGACACAGGCAATGAACAAATCCCTGCCCTCTTATGTACATAAGGTCTTGCAGAAGCGTTACTGGTATGAATTCTCACTGCGCAGACCCCAGGTCACCTGAAAGCCTGTTCAAGACAAGGGGCTTGTGCTGATTTCTAGGGTATTCACAGCAAGCAGTGACTCCTTCCAGCCCACTGCTGTGAATGTGGTCTGATGAAAGCCAACCGTATCCTGGGCTGCATCAAAAGGAGCGTGACCAGGAGGTCGAAGGAGGTGATCCTGCCCCTCTATTCTGCTCTCGTGAGACCACACTTGGAGTATTCTGTACAGTTCTGGTGTCCTCAACATAAAAAGGACATGGAACTGTTAGAACAAGTGCTGAAGAGGTCACGAGGATGATCAGGGGACTGGAGCACCTCCTGTAAGAAGACAGGCTGAGAAAGTTGGGGCTCTTCAGCCTGGAGATGAGCAGGCTGTGTGGAGACCTCATAGCAGCCTTCCAACATCCGAAGGGGGCCTATATGGATGCTGGGGAGGGACTCTTAATTAGGGACTGTAGTGATAGGAGAAGGGGTAAAGGGCTCAAACTTAAACAGGGGAAGTTTAGATTGGATATGAGGAAGAAATTTTTTACTGTAGGGGTGGTGAGGCCCTGGAATGGGTTGCACAGGGAAGTTGTGAATACTCCACCCCTGGCATGTATGCTCCATCGCTGGCAGTGTTCAAGGCCAGGTTGGACAGAGCCTTGGGTGGTGTCGTGGTTTAAGGCTCTATAACTCACGCAGTTGCTCTCTCACCTCCCCCTCTTTCTCCCCCCCCACTCCGAGGGGGGGGGGGAGGAATGGGGAAAAGCATCGAAAAATTTAACTCCCACAGGTTAAGAACAGTCCAGCAACTAAGATATAACACAAATCACTAACGCTACCACCAGTAATAGTAATGACAAAAGAAATAAAAGGGAAGAGGATACAACTGCTCACCACTTGACGACCAAGCTGTGAACTAAAAGCTCTTCCAAGTTCCTGACCCCAGTTTTTGTTTTTTTTTTTAACATCCTGGGCTGACGTGCTCTGGTATGGAATACCTCTTTGGCTAGTTTGTGCCAGGTATCCTGTTTCTACTTCCTCCCAGCTTCCCCTCCTCCCAGGCAGAGCATGAGACTCAAAAAGTCCTTGGTCAGACCAAAACATTCTAAGCCGTAACTATAAACATCGGTGTTATCAGCGCTGTTCCCAGGCCAAAAATTGAAAACACAGCATTGCACCAGCTACTATGAAGGAGAAAAATGACTGCAGCTGCTGAACCCATGACAGGTGGCATGGTTTAGTGGGAGGTGTCCCAGCCCATGGCAGGGGGGTTGAAACTAGATGATCTTAAGGTCCTTTCCAACCCTAACTGATCTATGATTCTATGATTCCATCTCCAGATCTGCTTAAACATTCAACAGGTATCTTGTGGTTCTCTGAACACTCTTATGAAATAAACCAGTAACATATCAGTCACGTGGCATTGCTGCACAAACCACAGGCCCCCTCTGTGGTCTGGCAGAGCTGTCATAAGGAAGTGCATGCCATGGAAGAGCTGAGTTCCTACTGAACCCTAAGTGTGCAATAAAGGAAGGAGAGTCTAGAATTTCAACCCCAGACTCATATATGTACATAGTTCATCTTCCTCTTTCTAGGAAGCACAAGAAAACATCACAATGTGATTTCACAGTGAACTCCTAAGATACCTTCTGTGGCAGCTTGCTGTGGTAGTGATGCCGCTTCTTCCCTCACACGGTTTTCATTAAAACCATCCCTTGGGAGGAACAGAAACTGCAATTTTGCTATTTACCATGAAGGCATTTCCATTTGTCTGCAGCTACTCCAGCCTGGCCTGGAGGAAAACAGAAAGGTGATAACCACAGAAAGGACGGAAAGAGGATGTTTTTGGTAGGCCAGCATGAAGCTCTTGACCCGTTCGTCAGATTTCCTGAGTAGACAGTGCAGCTAGCAAAGTTGTTCTGTTGCCATTGTGCCCAAACAGATGCTAACTTTGGCACTTCCATGGAATTTTGGTTCTTTACACAGAACTTGAAAAAGCCTTCAGAAGTACATGACAAGTAAGTTTTCTATGGCGTTCTATTCTTTTTGGTGAAGATCAGGAGTGTCAAGCTTCTTTTTGCAATTACTGTAATGGTTCTACCACTTCTACGATCACTTGTTACTTCTGAGATACTAGGAACCTTCGCTGGCATCTAGGACAAGCTGTCTGTAAAGGGTTTGATCAAAATCAAGACAGGAACTCACTGGAAGTATTTCAAGTGGAAAGAGAGCAAGGTCACGAAGATGAGGAGTTAATACTAAAAGCATAAGGCTGGACTGGCAAAAACGAATAAGCAAGAGAGACAGAAAGAATGTGGTTCTTCCTCAGCCCATGCCAATTTGGGTCGATGGTAAGACCTCTGATATGCCCAAGACTGCCAGTGCTACAGCTACGAGGCAAGCTCCAGGCAGGCAGAGTAAGCTGCTGGACTTCTCACTGTGGTACCTCACTGCTGGGACTGGAGGTGGCTGATGTGATGAAACAGAAAGGGCTTCAGAAACCAAGAAGACAGATCTTGAGACATTATGTGTCTCGTTCAGGAGCTTCTGAAGCCACAGATTGCTCAGGCCTGTGAAAGGACACAGGGACACATCACTGCTTGTCTGCCCTTCGCTGGGTCTTGACCAAAGGTTGGGCAGCCTGCTGGATGAGGAAAGGCTGAGAGAGCTGGGCTTGTTCTGCCTAGAGAAAAGAAGGCTCAGGGGAGACCTGATCACCACACTCCAGTATTTAAGGATGGCTGTGAAGAAGACAGAGGCTCCCTTTTCACAAGGAGTCACACAGTAAAGGCGAGGGGTACAAGTTACTCCTGGGGAGATTCTGGTTGGACACAAGAGGAAAATTTTTCCCCATCAGAACAAGCAGCCATTGGAATAATCTCCCCAAGGAAGTGGTGCACTCCCCAACGTTGGATACTTTCAAGATTCAGCTGGACACGGCACTGGGACATCCAGGCTAGGTCATGCTTTGTCTGGAAAAGCTGTACTGCATAATCCTTGAGATCCCTCCCAGCCTCGTGGCCCGTGGGGATACAAATACCGTTGTCACAGGCAGCAGGTGAAGCTGGACGGGCCCTGGTCCAACCCAGCACCGCCACCCTTGTACATTCTGTGGGCGCTGGTGCTCCTGGAGCACTGTTTCTCGAGACGGGTTCACAATGATGGCCCTTACCTGAGGTGCTGCTCAGAGCAGTCTTCCCTTCGCAGGAGCGGAGACGGGACAAACACAGCTCCTCCTTTTCACCCATGCGGAAGATCGGCTCCAGCTCCGGCTCCGCTCCGGGGGCCTGCTCCGGGGAAAGAAACGAAGAGGCTCAGGCGAGCGGTTTTGTCACTGACAGCTACCAGCGGCGCGGCTCGGGAGCGAGCGGCTCCGCGCCCAGCAGGGAACCCGGCTCCAAGGGGCGTGCAGCGGAAAGCAGAGGCCCCGCAGCACCCCCGGCCAGGGAAGCCCATGTGGCCGCAGGGGGAAGGCTTCCGGGCCAAGCTCTACCGGGTCAGACCCCGGTCCCTGCGGCCCGGCCCGCACCGCCCTCAGCGGCTGCAGCGGCGCACCAGGGGGCGCTGCTACGTGAAGGCGGCGACCATCGGCGGGCGGTGCCTTCGCCGCCAAGAACGGACGAAGATGGCGGCGCTGGGCTGCCGGCGGGGATGGTCCCATCCTACGGCGGGGCTCCGCGGGCCTGTCGGTACCGAGGGCAGCCCCGCCCGCGCTCGCACCCCGGCGCGGCCTCCCCCCGCGGGTGGGTCACCTTCTGCCGGAGCCCCTGAAGCTCTGTCTGCTCTCTCGGGCGGGGTGTCCGTGGCGGGATGAGGCGCCGGCGTTGCCGGAGGGTGTCCCCGCAGGCGAAGTGTCTCTCTTGCGGTACCTGTGGAAGGCTTCAGCTCTGCGTGCTGGGAAGGCTCCTACCTGCCAGACCAACAGCAAATGCCCACCTCGGGGGCAGTGAAGGCCCTCCGTGGCAGGAGCTCGAGGAACAAGACAGGGCACCAGCCAGCACTTTCTAAGCAGAAAGCGTCCAGACGACACAAAGCAGAGCTCTGGAGGTTTGTAGGTGGGCTGCATGCCCTTGCAAGAGATGGGACCCCGACGGGGCACTGCCAGGCTGCTGGAGCCTCCCAGGTCCCAAGAGTGGAGGCAGGCTGAGCTTAGGTGTGAACTTAAACCCTCAGCGATTACTTAAATCCAGAGTGAGAGAGCACTCGTGAACAACCTAAGCTTACAAGACTGCATCAGGGCAGCTGGAGAGGCAGGGAACCTGAGCAGAGAAACACTGCTGGTATCTCTGAACCCCTGGTCCGGCGGACGGCGGCTCAAATGTGTTTTTACTGAAGGCTGTCTCACCTTTCCCATGTCCTTCACGTTTCATTACACAACGAGCAGCACATATGCAATGCCTCTGAAAGGAATTTCATGCAGGCATGATCCTAAACCCATGCTGTCACATTTGAAAGGCACTTCCAGAACAGCTCCAGTCCCCTTGAAGAAGCACAGGAAGGATTGCTCTTGGATTTACCCCTTTGATACCTAAAAGCTGGCACTCTAAGTGTCATCCGCTAGAAGGGGAAGGTGCATAAGTCACACCTCTGCTTTACAGCATTCCTGTATGCTGTAGTTATGCTGGTCCCCCACGGGGCTTGGCCACAGCAGAGACCATGGTGATGGATCTCACCCACTCAAGAAATGGCATTAAGACAGGGAATATGTTCTGAAATACGTGTACGCACGGAACTGTGCCTGTGTGAGAAAACAGCTCTTTTCAGATGCAAGATGTGAGAACGTATGTAAACATCTGCAACACAGCTTTTCAGAATGAACCTACAGAGGCTATATTTTCAGGCAGGAAACATGACAGCACACAAATCAACGTGGTTATAGCTGCAAAGGATGACCCATAGAGCCTCTCATCATTCCACTGTCACAGTGAATTTATAAGCAGTGTCTTCCGAAGCTCACTCGGGGCTCACATGGTGTATATTGGCAAGACGAGCTTTGTACAATGCCAGTAACATACCTGCTCCTTTCTTTAGCTTAAAAAAGCAAACCAATACCTTTGTTGAAAAGTTGGGTTTGGTTTCCTTATTCTGCAGCCTTGGAAATGTTAAACAGAAGTATCAACATATTTTTGGTAGCTGTTACTACACACTGGAAATGAAAATGAAAGCAATGCATTTTCCAGGACAAATGAGCCTGCATTAGGAAGGCAAGAAAACACATGAATGTATACAAACAGAAGTGGCTGGCAACACATCATCGCTGGCACATGGCAGCACCGGTGCTAGCTTGGGAAGGCTGGCTTTGCTTACTGAGTAATGAAGCAGGGGATTGAATGATTTCTGTCAGGGAATTTGCAGTGCATGTCAGAAACGCCCCTGTGGTCTTGAAAGCCGCAAAAGATTTGTAATCCTTTTCTCATTGTCTGAGGAAAGTTTTAGAATTACAAGAGACATCTCAGTTTGTCAATGGCAGCAACAAGGAAGCACCAAGCCAAGCCTCCGCAAAGCAGTCACCTCAAAACCCTGACAGCACAGATGCGGTATTTAAGTCATCTTTCTGCATTAGGCAGGGACTGCCCTGTTGCAAGGTGTAAGGATGACAAAGACAGGAGGATGGAGACACTTTCAGTGAGTAAAATTCACCGTTTTTTCATAACATACTAAACAGTTTTTTATGACACAGTGTTATCTGAATGACTGTAATTTACATCCACTGAACTGTGACACCACCTTAACTGAAGATGTAATAATTGATTACAAAATCTTTGATTGTAAATGCAAGTCGTACCTAAAAGAGAGTAAAAGAGCTGGGAAGGGATCTTACTTATTTTCCCACTGTCGTGGTTTAAGTCTATAAACCCATACAGTCGCTCTCTCACTCACTTCCCCCTCTTTCTTCCCTCCGCTCCTGGAGGGATGGGAAGGAGAATCGAAAGAATGCAACTCTCACAGGTTGAGATAAGAACAGTTTAGTAACTAAGGTATAACACAAACCACTACTGCTACCACCAATAATAATAATGACAAGAGAAAATACAAGGGAAAAGAATACAATTTCTCACCATCCAATATCAAGCCTGAGCAAGCAGTGCACCCCCCACAGTGCACCACCACCACCGTTCTGGGTCTCCGCTCTCCGTTTTTGCATCCTGGACATGATGTGCTGTGGTATGGAATACTCTCTTTTGTCAGCCTGGGTCAGGTGTCCTGTCTCTGCTTCCCCCCGGCTTCCCCTCCTCCCTGGCAGAGCATGAAACTCACAAAGTCCTTGGCCAGCCTAAACATCACCAAGCAGTAACTGAAAACACTGGTGTTATCAGCGCTGTTCCCAGCTTCATAAACCCATACAGCCGCTCTCTCACTCACTCCCCACTGTCTCTTCCCTCTGCTCCTGGAGGGATGGGAAGGAGAATCAAAAGAATGCAACTCCCACAGGTTGAGATAAGAACAGTTTAGTAACTAAGGTATAACACAAATCACTGCTGCTACCACCAATAATAATAATGACAAGGCAGATACAAAGAAAAGGAGAATACAATAGCTCACCATCAAATATCAAGCCCGACCACCCAGTGCACCCCCACCAGTAACAATAATGACAAGGCAAATACAAGGGAAGGATACAATTGCTCACCACCCAGTATCAAGCAGTGCACCCCCACCGGTGCACCCCCACCACCCTTCCGGGTCTCTGCTCTCCGTCCCTACATCCTGGACATGACGTGCTATGGTATGGAATAATCTCTTTGGTTAGTCTGGGTCAGGTGCCCTGTCTCTCCTTCCTCCCGGTTTCCCCTCCTCCCTGGCATAGCATGAGACAAAGTCCTCGGCCAGCCTAAACATCACCAAGCAGTAACTGAAAACACTGGTGTTTTCAGTGCTGTTCCCAGGCCCAAAATCAAAACCACAGTGCTGCACCAGCTACCGAGAAGGAGAAAAAATGACTGCTACTGCTGAACCCAGGACAAAGAATTTTCTCCACACAAACAGTTAGCAAAAGCGCAATTTGTACTGAATTCTTTAAATTTGTCTAGTTTTGATTCTCTTTCCACAATACAGCATTTGTGACATCTGACGGACGATTCCTTCCCAATCCATTGGTTCTGTATAAAGACCTACATGATAACAAGTGGAAAAGACGAGAGCCATTGCTGACATGGGGTCGAGGATACAGCTGTGTACAGCTGGCAACAGGACCATACTGGCTGCCAGCAAAACATATAGAGCTCCAGAACTCAACAACAGAAAGAAAAAACAATGACAGAAGTCTTTGTTAGTATCTGTTCTATTACGTGTGACCATGGGTAATGGAGAAGTATACTGGGCACATTTGTTAAATCCCCCATTATTCAGACCTGTTACATGGTGTGTAAGATTCACTGGTATGCCACATGTGATAAAGGTTTAAGTGACTTCAAATCACACTAATCTTCGTTACGCCAGGAGCTGCTGCTGCTAGAGCATTAGTGCAATTAAATAAGTTTGCTTGCTGGTCAGGAAAACAAAGTACTGAAATGGCAAAAACCTTAAGTGCCGTAGCAATAGGTATTAACTCTGCAAGACACGCTACTCTTCAAGATAGAACAGCCATTGATTTTTCATTGTTAGCACATGGAGATGGTTGCCAAGAATTTGATGGAATGTGTTGTATGAACTTATCAGGTCACTCTCAATCCATTCATGCTAGCGTTCAGAAATTGATGGACCAAACTCAGAAATTGCAAGAAGACGATGGATTTTTTGGACTGGGAAAGTGGTGGAGCTCCTGGGGACTGGAAGGCTGGGTTGTATCTCTCATAAAAGATGGACTTATGATGTTGTTTGTTCTTCTCTATATTATGCTTGTGGTACCATGCTTGTTATCCTGTCTGCAAAGGGCCCAGCAGCAGATGATAAACATGGCCTTTTTTGTCAAAAATAAAGAGGGGGAATTGTGGGGAGCCACAGCAGGTCCGTGGATTCCCTGACTGAGGGCATGAAGTTAGAAGTCAGCCTTGAAGATATTAAAGCTTATCCATGAAGAATGAGGCACTGAAGGTATCCAGATGGGAAAGCAGAAGCCATCTGGAGGAGTGAGTGAGTCAAAGGGAGTAACTAACTACAGAACAAGAGCTTGAAAAGATAACAGACTTCAGTAATGCGACAAAGGGTTATCCATTAATGTGCTGTTGCTAACTGATGTAACCAATGGCTAAAAGACGCATGTATGCTAGAAACTGTATATAAGTAAGGGTTTGTAATAGTAAAGGAGAACTTTTACTTAATCACCAAAGAAGCATGCCACATGTCGTTTGCCCATCTCAACCATGACACTCTGGCTCCTCACCCTGAGTTTCTGAAGCCCTATTCCACAGCCACTTCCACTGCTCTCCACACTCCAGCACAGGTCTTGGCCAGGAGTAATTTTTACACTGCCTGATTCCAGGTACGTTCAAGACCTCACCTGGACATAGCCTACATCAAGGAAATAATTCAAGTCTAAGGCACTTTTAGAGGTGCCCACGTAAACACTACCTCTGTCCCCCAGAGCCACAGTCCAGCATTTCAACAAAGTGACCAAGAAGGGAAACTTCTGCCAAGTTCACAGATCTTGTCCAGTCCTCCACTTTGGTAATCAGCCCTTGAGCCAGGCAGTGCATCAGGAATCTGTTTTCTCATACTGGCTGGGAGAATAGCACACTGGGCACATCAGTCAACCAGGTTTAGACCTGCAGAGAGTAGGAATGGGGTGTGATGGGCACACACAAACTTCCCAAACAGCCTTTCCTCTGGGGAGAGCCAGTACTTGCCCTGCTGTCGTGGTTTAAGCCGTAAACCAAGCACTTTGCTCACTCATTCCCACTCTTTCTTCCCCCTGCTCCCAGAGTGATAGGACGGAAAACCGAAAGAAAGCAACTCCCACAGTTTGTGATACAAACAGTCCAGTAACTAAGGTATAACACAAACAAGTACTGCTACCACCAATAATAATAATGAACAGGGAAATACAAGGAAAGGGAATACAATCGCTCATCACCCTATACCAAGCCTGACCCAGCAGCAAAAACCCCCCTCTTCTGGGTCTCTGACCTTAGTTTTTTACATCCTGGGCATGACGTGCTGTGCTATGGAATACCTCTGTGGCCAATTTGGGTCTGGTGTTCTGTCTGCTTCCTCCCGGCTTCCCCTCCTCCTTGGCAGAGAATGAGACTCAGAATGTCCTTGGTCATAACAAAACATTCTAAGCAGTAACTGAAAACATTGCTGTTATCAGCGCTGTTCCCAGGCTGAAAGTCAAAAACAAAGCGTTTCACCAGCTACCAAGATGGAGAAAAATGACTGCTACTGCTGAAGCCAGGACACCTGCCCATCCCAGCATGCAGTCAGCTGTGGGGGCCAGTGACAGGCAGTTATAGCTGATGTATGTAAAGCAGTGCTGTGCTAGGCACTATGAGGCTTGAATAAGATATCTGTTTCACCCAACAAAGGAAAAGCTGGGACAGCAATAGGCTTCATAGGCCTTCGTCCTTCAAGCACTTTATTGAGCTCAGCAGGATCAAGAACTATAGAACCACAGAATGGCTGGGGCTGGAAGGGACCTTAAAGCTGTTCCAGTTCCTACCCCCTGCCACTGGCAGGGACACCTTCCACTAGCACAGGTTGCTCCAAGCCCCATCCAACCTGGCCTTGAACACTGCCAGGGACAGGGAAGAGCCAGGTGACCCCAGAGCTCCAGCAGAACACGGCACAGCTCCTATCCTGAAACACTCAAACACTCTCCTGGAGGAGCTTGTGTGCAGGAACCACTGCAGGCTATGAGGCAGACGCTCTGGCACGCCCCCTCAGCTGCTGTGCGGAAGCTCACCTGCAGGAGCCGAGGAAAGAGATGAAGGAGGCCTGGCAAGCGCTGGCCCAGCACAGCTGCACACAGCACCGCTGCTCCTGAGGACGCGGCTGGCAGACGGGAGCACCGGGCCCAGCACAGCTTGAGGCCCAGGCCAGAGCCACGGGACTGGCCGCCCAGGCCTCGCGGGGCAAAGGCACACGGACGCGGCCCTCCTACGGCCTAGACGGGTTTCCCGGCCGAGCGGCGCCGCTACCGAGCCTACACGTCCCCGGAAACGGGCGGCGGGCCCAGCGGAGCAGAGCCCCGCAGGAGCTGGGGGAGACCCGGGGGGAAGCCCGACGGCCTCAGCAGGGGGCCGGCACCGCCTCCTGCACCGCCGCGCTCCCATGGAAACGCGCCGCAAGCATTCACTCTCCCTCCCTGCGGCTGCCACCCGCCCTCTGCTTCGCGGCGTCAGACAAAGGCCTTAAGTTAGGCTTTGTTAGCAGCTATAGAGAAGAGGAAATTACTGAGATCAGCTTTGCCAGAGCTGCCTGGTGCTTACTGATATGACAACGATCCTAAAACAAAGTGAGGAAGAAATAACCACCAGGGCTCCGAAAGCCCACTACCACATTTTTGTGGGCATACATTCTCAAAAAGTACGATGTAATGTAGGTAATTCAATGAATATGTATGTTTAAGGACAACATAATCACAGCCTGGTGGTTGCTTGGTAGGGACAGGCTTGGAGGAGCAATCCCCCGTGTCTCCCGGCAACGCAATAAAGAATACCTGCTTGTCAACTTAAAACTTTGTTGGCGAGTTCCTGGAGTTCCCCCCAATCTATGTGGCACCGTAGATGGGATGCTCTCTGCTCGGCTGCAGGACCCACTGACAACAGGGCTCCCTAGGGCCCCCAGGACAAATTTCCCCAGAGGGACCCCTCGACTCACTCGGATCACTGCGGGAGCAGACAAGGACCATCACCATCACTGTACAGGTATTCTTTTGATTATTTTATTTTGTGGCATTCCGTAAGCCATAGGAGACGTCCTATGCAGGAATGCGGGTTAGCGTTCCATAAGACGTAGGAGATGTCCAATGCAGGAACGTGGTTAATATTCCATAAGGGGTACGCAGGAATAAGAAAGCCTTCCGTAAATGGGGATAGGAAAATCTCGTAGCTAAAGGCGTATACCTGGCTGCTTAGCATCTGTTTGGTATACAGGTATACGTTCTGAATTGTTCCGTAAGGCACAGGAGATGTCATATGCGGGAATGAGGTTGTATTTTTCTGGTGTCTGACCCAATTTCTGAAAACCGGTATTCAATGCTGTGCTTGAGTAATTAATGAATGGGGAACCGGTTTTATTTTATCATGCTGCTAATTACTATTTGTGTCCCTGGTGTATGTTTTTGTCTTTGTTTTCAAAATTGTGAGCACGTGAATGGAATTTTTGGGATCCGGTGTGAATGTGAGTGTGTCTATAGCGTGTATCAGGAAATAATAGAAAAGAGCCCTTGGGGATGTATATCTTGGGAAGGAGTAGCAGGATTCCCCAGAGGCTTGGTAAATAAAAAAACTTTAATGAAATATTGTAACCAATGGTGGCCATTATATACCTTGGAGGATCAGGAAAAATGGCCCAAAAATGGGACTTTGAACTATAATACGTTGTTGCAATTAATGTTAAGTTTTAAGGCGGCAAGGAAAACGGCATGAAGAGATGTATGCAGATATGTTTGTCCCCTTAAGAAACCACCCGGACTGGCAGACAGAATTGGAAATTAATATAGCTCTGCCAGATCTCTGATTTTGGCTTTGGAAAAGGACAGGGAAAAACAGAAAGCTGAGCTGGAGAGATGTTGTTCAGCCTGTGATATTGGGAGAATGGTGTGTAAAGTTAAAACAAAACCCACAAAAAACAAAAAATGAACTAATCAGGAAGATAGGTTGGGGGATTATGTGTCACAGGTACCTTCGAGAGGAGCACTCCCATCATCTGCCCCATTGTTACTGATAAGGCGGAAGAGGTTGCTGTCACTGGCAACAGAGCAGAAGGACTTCAGCATGTTAAAGAAGTGTGGAGAACACATAGGAATTAAGAACAGGTAGAGAAGAGCGAGCTGAGCTGTGCTATGGGCATGGCTAAGGTGGCTGCCTTGGGGACAAGTAGAAACTGGTGGAGGGACTAATGTGAGAGAATGAGGGAGAGGTAGAGGAGGAATGTCAGTCAGGTCACCCAGGGCTCACCCGGTCCCAGCCCTGCCAGGGCAGGGACACCTGAACCTGTCCAGGCAGGGCATGGATGTGCACAGAGAGGGAGCCCCCACATCCCCCTGCGCAGCCTGTTCAGTGCTCTGCCACAGCAATGTAACAAGTTCTTCCTCATGTCGAGGTGAAACCTCTTGTGTGTCAGTTCATGCCCACTGCTCCTCATCCTGTGGCTGGGCACCACTGAAGAGTCCGGCACCTTCCTCCTGGCACCTGCAGCAAAGCTCCAATCAGCTCCCTCCACCGGCTCTCCCCTTCTTCATCTCTGAGGGCTCATTCTCCTATGAAGAAACTTCTTTCACCCTCCACAAGCAGGGTGGTCAATGGGAGGGGGAGACACCGGGCTTTGCCCACAGGGTATCAGACCTCGCTGCTCCCCGTACTCACCCCACCTAGGGTTCCCCACTCCTGTGGGTCTGCTGGTGCCGGAAGAGCCCCCAGATCCTGCTGAAGCCCTTCCCGCAGACGGCACAGGTGTAGGGACGCTCCCCGGTGTGGATGAGCTGGTGCTGGATGAGGTGGGCACGCTGCCGAAAGCTGTCCCCGCAGTAGGCGCAGGCATAGGGCCTATCCCCAGTGTGGACCAGCTGGTGGCTCATCAGCTGGGAGCTGTGGCCGTAGCAGTTCCCACACTCCATACACTTGTAGGGTTTATCCCCGGTGTGGGTTACCTGGTGCTTCATCAGATTCGAGCTCACGCTGAAGCTCTTCCCGCAGGTCCTGCACTCGTAGGGTTTCTCCCCAGTGTGCACCCGTTGGTGCTGGACAAGCTTCGTGTTCTCGGAGAAGCTCTTCCCACAGTCGGCACACTTGTAGGGCTTCTCCCCGGTGTGGACCCTCTCATGTCGTGTTAGGTCTGAGCTCCTGCTGAAGCTCTTCTTGCAGGTCCTGCACTCGTAGGGCTTCTCCCCAGTGTGCACCCGCTGGTGTTGTACTAGGGCTGATCTCCTTCTGAATCTCTTCCTGCAGGTCCTGCACTCGTAGGGTTCCTCCCCAGTGTGCATCCGCTGGTGTTGTGCTAGGGCTGAGCTCACACAGAAGCTCTTCCCGCAGGTCCTGCATTCGTAGGGGTTCTCCTCAGTGTGCAGCCGCTGGTGCTGGATGAGGTGTGAGTTCTCGTAGAAGCTCTTCCTACAGTCGGCACACTTGTAGGGCTTCTCCCTGGTGTGGGTTAACTGGTGCCGGATCAGCTTCAAGCTCACACTGAAGCCCTTCCCGCACTCGGAACACTTGTAGGGCCGCTCCCCTGTGTGGATCCTCAGGTGCTGTATGAGATGTGAACGGTGCCGGAAATGCTGTCCACATTCGGTGCAGCTGAAGGGTTTTTCTCCGGTGTGCATTCTCTGATGCTCAATGAGGTTGGAGCTCACCTGAAAGCCCTTCCCGCAGTCCCCATGGATCGTCAGTCTCCTCATGGAAGGGTTTCTCTGCTGGATAACGTCCGGCAGCCTCCTGGAGCTTTTTCCACACAGTGTCGCTCGGCTTTGCCTCTTCCCCAGAGATCTCTGAATCCTTTCTGACCTGCGTGGGAGAACAGAGTCCTGTGCAGGACCCTGGGAACTGTTCTCCTTGGAGAGTCCTGAGCACAAACCCTTGGGCTCCACTGGCCTGCGGATGCCTTGAGGGCCATTGTCTTCATTCTTGCTCGCAATCTCATCTTCAGCTGCAATAAAATGAGAATCCAGACAAGTCACAGGCAGGACTGGAAACTTTGGACAGGGGAAATCGCAAGGGGCAAAGTCTAGAAATTCAGCAGATAGATTGACTTTAAGTATAAAATATTCTGGTATATCCTGGGTTCAGGACATGGTATTTCCTTCCAAACTACAGAGTGGATTTTTCAGAGAGCTCACAGGAGCAAAGGCTGTACATTGCCCTGCATGCTTCACCAGAACCTGAATCTACCGAAATCACTGGCACATTAGAGGCAAAAGTTTACTGCTTGAAGGGGAAAGATGGCTGCTCTTCCAGGATGTTGTATCTGAAAATCATAGAACCACAGGATGGTTGTAGCTGGAACGGATTTCACAGATCATCCACTTCCAACCTCCTGCTATGTGCAGGGACACCTTGCACTAGACCAGGCTGCTGAAAGCCCAATCCAACCCTGCCTTGAACACTGCCAGGGGTAGGGCAGCCACAGCTTCTCTGGGGAACCTGTGCTGCCACCTCAGCATCCCCACAGGGAAGAACTTCTTTCATCTTATCTAATCTAAATCTCCCCTCTGTCAGTTTAAAGCCATTCCTCCTTGTACTGTCCCTACTTGCTCTTGTCAAAACCTCCTCTCCACGTTTCTTGTTGGGCCCTTTAGGTGCTTGAAGCTGCTCTAAGATCTCCCCAGAGCCTTCTCCAGGCTGAACAAGCCCAGCTCTCTCTGCTTGTCTCCATAGCATGTTACTAAAAATTGAACTGGGAGTCAGAGGAAGGCCATAAAGAACTGCCTTGCTCAGCAGAACATTACTTGGGTTGCAACAGTCATCTACGTGCTCTTGTGCTGCCAGTATTGCAGATAAAGAGAAGATGCACAAGGCATGAGACGCGGAGACTGCCTGGAGCCTGGCTTATGCCAATCTTAGAGCAGAAGCAAATTAACTCTATGCTTTCACTGGCACAGAACAAATCCACTGTGCAAAGTGGTGGCTGAACTGAAGATCCCCCATGGCTGATTCCAGATTATGCTCTGAGGAAATCCAATAACTGTAGAAGATGAAGATGGGTGAATGAAGAATGGCTCCTGGGACACAGACAATGAACAAATCCCTGCCCTCTTATGTACATAAGGTCTTGCAGAAACATTACTGGTATGAATGCTCACTGCGCAGACCCCAGGTCACCTGAAAGCCTGTTCAAGACAAGGGGATTCTGCTGATTTCCACAGTATTCACAGAGAGCAGCGACTCCTTCCAGCCCACTGCTCTGAATGTGGTTTGATAAGTACGTAGCACGTTCAGCAGCACGTGCCCCCAACAATGCTGTGGCTTTTACTATCCACAGGAAACATAGCTCTTTGCAGGCTGAATGAGCAAGACAGGACCTGTGTGACATGCACACAAAGCACATCTCCAGATCTGCTTAAACATTCAACAGGTATCTTGTGGTTCTCTGAACACTCTTATGAAATAAACCAGTAACATATCGGTCACGTGGGAGTGCTGCACAAACCAAAGGCACCCCCTGTGGTCTGGCAGAGCTGTCATAAGGAAGTGCATGCCATGGAAGAGCTGAGTTCCTACTGAACTGTAAGTGTGCAATAAAGGAAGAAGAGTCTAGAATTTCAACCCCAGACTTATATATGTACATAGTTCATCTTCCTCTTTCTAGGAAGCACAAGAAAACATCACAATATGATTTCACAGTGAACTCCTAAGGTACATTTTGTGGCAGCTTGCTGTGGTAGTAATTCCACTTCCTCTCTCGCATAGTTTTCATTAAAACCATCCCTTGGGAGGAACAGAAACTGCAAATTTGCTATTTACCATGAAGGCATTTCCATTTGTCTGCAGCTACTCCAGCCACGTCTCAAGGAAAAAGGGAAAAGTGATATCCACAGAAAGGATGGAAAGAGAATGTTTCTGGCAGGCCAGCATGAAGCTCTTGACCCATTCGTCAGATTTCCTGAGTAGACAGCGCAGCTAGCAAAGTTGTTCTGTTGCCCTTGTGCCCAAAGAGATGCTAACTTTGGCACTTCCACGGAATTTTGGTTCTTTACACAGAACTTGAAAAAGCCTTCAGAAGTACATGACAAGTAAGTTTTCTATGGCGTTCTATTCTTTTTGGTGAAGATGAGGAGTGTCAAGCTTCTTTTTACAATTATTGTAATGGCTCTACCACTTCTACAATCACTTCTGTTACTTCTGAGCTACTAGGAACCTTCACTGGCACCTAAGACAAACTGTCTGTAAAGGGTTTGATCAAAATCAAGACAGGAACTCACTGGAAGTATTTCAAGTGGAAGGAGAGCAAGGTCACAAGGATGAGGAGTTAATACTAAAAGAATAAGGCTGGACTGGCAAAAACGAATAAGCAAGAGAGACAGAAAGAATGTGGTTCTTCCTCAGCTCATGCCAATTTGGGTCGATGGTAAGACCTCTGATATGCCCAAGACTCCCAGTGCTATAGCTATGAGGCAAGCTCCAGGCAGGCAGAGTAAGCTGCTGGACTTCTGACTGCTGTACCTCACTGCTGGGACTGGAGGTGGCTGATGTGATGCCACAGAAAGGGCTGGAGGGGAGATCTGGGGCCCAACATTCCAAGCAAACAAACAGCAATCTGAGTAAAAGAATTAATGGACAGATGGCAAGAGGACAGACTGCGGAAAACCTGGCATGGCCTTTGGAAAGAGATGTCTCACTTCACAAACCACTCGGACTTCTTCACAGATGTCCCCAGATTTGTCAAAAGGGACATGTGGAGTCCAGAGGCATTCCCAAAAGACATTCATCCTTCACCAAAACTGGTAAAGAAACTAAGGTGGTGTGGGCTGAATGAACCTCACTGTGCGGTAAGGAAGGGAAAAGGGAGGTGGAAACATTTGGTGATGATTTTGTGTTCCTCAGGGTTAAAGACACAAAGGCTGACTACAAACTGTGGCAGAGCCTTATGATACTGACCAACCAGGTGACAGGGGACATTCACTGCAGGTGAACAAAGAACTTCAGAGGAGAACAGCCTCTACAGCTTGCACTTACACCAGGACGGGCCTAGGATGTTCTTGATACCATTCAGGAATACCACCTTGGAGTCTGAGCAGCTGGATGAAAACTGCAGCTCCTAGGCAGACAACACAGCCAGTCAAGCATCAATGATTGCGGGGGGGGGGGGTAATAGGGAAGAAAAGAGAATGTAATTCTGCCTTGCTGCTCAAACCCCACCTTCTGACTGTGTGCAAGGGGGAGGAAGGATCCCCCATGTCAGGGACACTCTAACAGATCTGAGGAAGACAGAGGCATGACAGGAACGATCAGAGGCACAGAACAGCTTCTGTATAGGAGATGAGTCAACTGCCCATTCTGCTGGGAAAAGGTACAGCTGATGGGGGGTATCACAGAGGACTAGAAATACACAACTGGCCTGGGGTGCTTTGGGATCTATCCTGCACCATCTGGTCTAAATTAACAATTCCTGGCAGCAGTAAAAGGCACTTTCAAAGCAAACTAAAGGAGGCAGCAATTCATAAATCACCTAAATAGGTTGTGGAACTCCTTGCTGCAAGCTGTCATGGATGCTACAACAAACACAGCTTCAGAAGGCAAGAAGACAGGTCTTGAGACATTATGTGTCTCGTTCAGGAGCTTCTGAAGCCACAGATTGCTCAGGCCTGTGAAAGGACACAGGGACACATCACTGCTTGTCTGCCCTTCGCTGGGTCTTGATCAAAGGTTGGGCAGCCTGCTGGATGAGGAAAGGCTGAGAGAGCTGGGCTTGTTCTGCCTAGAGAAAAGAAGGCTCAGGGGAGACCTAATCACCACACTCCAGTATTTAAGGGTGGCCATGAAGAAGACAGAGGCTCCCTTTTCAGAAGGAGTCACACAGAAAAGGTGAGGGGTACAAGTTACTCCTGGGGAGATTCTGGTTGGACACAAGAGGAAAATTTTTCCCAATGAGAACAAGCAGCCATTGGAATAATCTCCCCAGGGAAGTGGTGCACTCCCCAACGTTGGATACTTTCAAGATTCAGCTGGACACGGCACTGGGACATCCAGGCTAGGTCATGCTTTGTCTGGAAAAGCTGTACTGCATAATCCTTGAGATCCCTCCCAGCCTCGTGGCCCGTGGGGATACGAATACCGTTGTCACAGGCAGCAGGTGAAGCTGGACGGGCCCTGGTCCAACCCAGCACCGCCACCCTTGTACATTCTGTGGGCGCTGGTGCTCCTGGAGCACTGTTTCTCGCGACTCGTTCACACTGATGGCCCTTACCTGAAGTACCGCTCAGAGCAGTCTTCCCTTCGCAGGAGCGGAGACGGGACAAACACAGTTCCTCCTTCTCATCCATCTGGATGATCAGCTCCGGCTCTGCTCCGGGGGCCGGCTTCGGGGAAAGAAACGGAGAGGCTCAGGCGAGCTAGGCTTTCAGCGATCGCTACCATCGGCGAGGCTCGGGAGCGAGCGGCTCCGCGCCCAGCAGGGAACCCGGCTCCAGGGGGCGTGCAGCGGAGAGCAGAGGCCCCGCAGCATCCCCCGGCTAGGGACGCCCATGCGGCCGCGGGGGGCGGCTTCCGGGCCAAGCCCTCCCGGTTCAGGCCCGGTCCGTGCGGCCCTGGCCGGGCCCGCCCTCAGCGGCTGCAGTGGCGCGCCAGGGCGCGCTGCCACGTGACGGCAGCGACCAACGGCGGGCGGTGCCTTCGCCGCCAAGAACGGACGAAGATGGCGGCACTGTGCTGCCGGCAGCGATGGTCCTGTCCTACGGCGGGGCTCTGCGGGCCTGTCGGTACCGAGGGCAGCTCCTCCCGCGCCCGGACCCCTGCGCGGCCTCCCCCCGCGGGTGGGTCACCTTCTGCCGGAGCCCCTGAGGCTCTGTCTGCTCTCTCGGGCGGGGTGTCCGTGGTGGGATGAGGCGCCAGCGCTGCTGGATGGTGACCCCGCAGGCGAAGGGTCTCTCTTGGGGTACCTGTGGAAGGCTTCAGCTCAGCGTGCTGGGTAGGCTCCTCCGTGCCAGACCAACAGCAAATGCCCACCTCGGGGGCAGTGTAGGCCCTCCATGGCAGGGGCTCGAGGAACAAGACAGGGCAGCAGCCAGCGCTTTTTAAGGAGAAAGCGCCCAGAGGACACAAAGCAGAGCCCTGGAGGTTTGTAGGTGGGCTGCCTGCCCTTGCAAGAGATGGTGAGAGAAGGAGGCACCAAAGGTAATCAGTTCTAAGTAATGTAAAGGCTGGTAGCTTTGTACTGGAAAGTAACTGAGATGTTTGAAGGTAGTTGACATAGTTTTAGTTCTTTAGGACCTTAGTGCAAAAATGTAAGAAAAACAATAGAAAAACAGGAGGTGGGGGTGGGGGGTACCCGGGACTAGCAGATGTTAATGAATCCATTAAGCTTGTGTAAACATCACTGGGGAGCATCTGGGACTAGCAGATGTCCAGGATGGAGACTGCCCCGGGGGTGTGCCATGGGCAGCTGGAGAGGCAGGGAACCTGAGCAGAGAAACACTGCTGGTACCTCTGAACCCCTGGTCAGCAGGACAGCGGCTCAAACGTGGTTTTGCTCAAGGCTGCCTCACCTCTCCCACGTGCTTCATGTTTCATTACACAAGGAGCAGCACATATGCAATGCCTCTGAAAGGAATTTCAGCAGACCATGCAGGCACATTTGAAAGGCACTTCCAGAACAGCTCCAGTCCCCTTGAAGAAGCACAGGAAGGATTGCTCTTGGGTTTACCCCTTTTATACATAAAAGCTGGCGAGGCTACCCATGAATGACATCATTTTCCAGAATGTTTGCTGCATACACACAAAATATGATGGTGGTCTTGGAGAGTCATTTACTTCTTCCAATTATCTTTATCACCCTCGAAGTCTTTGAAGCACCATCTTAATTAACATAACACATAGCAACCATCCTGTCCCTCTACTTATCAGGTAACTGCTGCCATTCTGGACATTTGCTAGTCTGGATAATCCCCAGTAGATATTTACACCAACTTAATGGGTTCATTAACATAGCAATCATCCTGTCCCTTCACCCATTAGCCAGATTAACTCTGCCCATCACCAGGTCCTGTTTTTCTGTTTTATTTTTCTTACACTTTTTGTACTAAGGTCCTGTGGACCTAAAACTTACCTTCAAGCACCCCCATTACAAAGCCATCAGACTTAACCTTACTTAGAACTGATTACATTTTGTGCTTCTGTGTCTCCTCCTTTCATAATGAAGCTACAGAGGCTATATTTTCAGGCAGGAAACATGACAGCACACAAATCAATGTTAGTACACACTGGAAATGAAAAAGAAAGCAATGTATTTTCCAAGACAAATGAGCCTGCATTAGGAAGGCAAAAAAACACATGAATGTATACAAACAGAACTGGCTGGCAACACATCATCGCTGGCACATGGCAGCACCGGTGCTAGCTTGGGAAGGCTGGCTTTGCTTACTAAGTAATGAAGCAGGGGACTGAAAGCTTTCTGTCAGGGAATTTGCAGTGCATGTCAGAAACATCCTTGTGGTTTTGAAAGCCACAAAAGATATTTAATCCTTTTCTCATCGTCTGAGGAAAGGTTTAGAATTACAAGAGACATCTCGGTCAATGGCAGCAACAAGGAAGCACCAAGCCAAGCCCCTGCAAAGCAGTTACCTCCAAACCCTGACAGCACAGATGCAGTATTTAAGTCATCTTTCTGCATTAGGCAGGGACTGCCCTGTTGCAAGGTTTAAGCATGACAAAGACAGGAGGATGGAGACACTTTCAGTGAGTAAAATTCACCGTTTTTTCATAACATACTAAACAGTTTTGTATGACACTGTTATTTGAATTACTAATTTACATCCACTGAACTGTGACACCACCTTAACTGAAGATGTAATAATTGATTACAAAATCTTTGATTGTAAATGCAAGTCGTACCTAAAAGAGAGTAAAAGAGCTGGGAAGGGATCTTCCTTATTTTCCCACATTAAGACTGATGGGTAGGACTGAAGTTTTTTCAGGGGTGAAATGTGTACTTGAGAGAGAAATAAACCATACGCTGAGGGTAACAACATTTACTAGAATGCCACTTAAGACAAGCATTGTCCTTTTCACATAACAAAGTCGGCTCTTGCACTTGCACAAGAAGGTGGGTGAGGAAAAGTGATGGGACAGCCAGGGAAGAAAACTATCCCAAATTCCTGACAATTCACCACATGTGGCAGAAGGCTTTGCTAGGAGGTCCCCCACACACACTATACCTGCCATAGACCTGACAGAGAAGAGGTTCATCAGTGGTGAGACAAGGAGGCACCAAATGTAATCAGTTCTAAAGTAACTGTAAAGTCTTGTGGCTTTGTAATGGAAAATAACTGAGATGCTCAAAGGTAATTGACTTAGTTTTAGGTCCTTTGGACCTTAGTACAAAATGTAGAAAAACAGGATCTGGAGATGTGGAGTATCCCAGGACCAGCAGAGGTCCAGGGAGGGAGCAGTGAAACTGTTCAATAGAAGGACAGGATGATTGCTATGTCTGTAATGTTAATTAAGCTGGAGCTCCAAAGACTGCCAGCAGGTATGACTATTGTAAACCACTCTCAAAGACCATCATCACCTTTTGTATACCTCTGGGAAACTTTCTGGAAAATGATGTAATCAGTCTGGAGAAGAAAAGGCTGGGTGAAGACCTCAGAGCAGCCTTCCGGTATCTGAAGGGGGCCTATAGGGATTCTGGGGAGGGACTCTTCCTTAGGGATTGCAGTGACAGGACAAGGGGCAACAGGTTCAGACTTAAACAGGGAAAGTTTAGATTGGATATGAGGAAGAAATTCTTTAAAGTAAGGGTAATGAGGCACTGGAATGGGTTGCCCAGGGAAGTTGTGAATGCTCCATCACTGGCAGTGTTCAAGGCCAGGTTGGACAGAGCCTTGGGTGACATGGTTTAGTGGGAGGTGTCCCTGCCAATGGCAGGGAGGTAGGAGCCAGATGATCTTAAGGTCCTTTCCAACCCTAACTATTCTATGATTCCATGACTCTATGTGTAGCCTCATGAATATGTATGTATGCCCAGTGACTGTATGAGGATGGCCTGTGTGGCAATACAGAGACACACACTGGGAGGAGCTATCCCCTATGTCTCCTGGCGCCGCAATAAAGAATACCTGCTTGTCAAATTAAAACTTTGTTGGCAAGTTTGCTCCTGGAGTTTTCTCCGCATCAGTGGCCACCCATCTCTCCTCCACCAGGAGCCTTCCCTCTGAGGCCAGACCACACCCTATCCACATAAACCATCCTCTCAGCAGGCACCCCCCTTTTCCCCAGGTCTCTCTTAACTTGGGGCTGCACAGCCTACATGAACTGGGCTCTCTCCCTGACTGATCTCTCCCACCTCTCCTTCCTGCAGGGTGCCCCTGTCAACTCCTCTTCCTCCAGTTCTCTGCCTGGGGTTTCAGTAAGTACAGCCACAGACCCTACTGCTCTCCACTAGACCCAGTGTTGCTGCTTAGAATGCACCCCTAACCTGTCATAAGACACTACTTATAATTTATCATTAGTACCTTACAAATTGTTTATTGTATGTCATATAAATCAAATAAACTTAGAGATATAGAGAATAAAAAAATAAAATATTTATATGTTCGAAATATACAAATACTCTTAGAAATCCGGCTTCTGATTTTGATGTGTTGAGTCCATTTTGTTCAGTAAGACTCTGCAGATTCAGAACTGCCAGAACGACAAAAGTCAGAAGATGCTGTGATAATAAATACAGAAAAGATGAGAGTTTATGGTCCAAGACTTCCCCAGGAGTCCCAGACCGTTTACAGCCTAAGATTAGTCCACTTTGGAAATGACACTGATCAAGTTTTCTGACTAGTCTGCTATAGATAGCTGCAAGAGACCCAGACACTGCAGATCCAGTGAGTGGGCATGCAGCCAGGCAGCATGAAACTGTCTCAAGTCAAAGAGAAGTCAAGCAGCACGGAATGTCTAGGTATGCTGGGAAGCACCCTGTTCCCTCTTCCCAAGTCTGAAGCCTTCACTTTCAGAGCATGTGTGTGAATTTGTTGTTTAAACTGGCTTCCAAGAAAACAGTCTTCCTAAACCAGTGGGCATTCTGCAAGGGCAAGAGAGGCAGCTCACTGGAGCATAGTTCACCTCTAGGGTCATCTTTCAAAACAAGAAGCTGCTATCACATGAGTCTGCCCAGCAAACCGTGGAAACCTGGCCTGCCTTGGCCAGGAAGGCACAAACACAACTGCCAAATGGTCAAAGCATTTCTGAAGTGCAAGTGATAGTAGAGACTAAAAAAACCCAACTGCTTGCTGCCAGCTTTAGCC
The DNA here is from genome assembly GCA_039720435.1 of Amazona ochrocephala. Lineage (NCBI taxonomy): Eukaryota > Metazoa > Chordata > Aves > Psittaciformes > Psittacidae > Amazona > Amazona ochrocephala. Next base: position 17,825,983 of record CM077886.1, on the reverse strand, counting down.
AGATTGCTCCTTCCCATCCCTGCTGGTACACATTGATTAAACAGATTTACTGCACCTATATATGATTAATCAGCTATTGGATTCCCCCATCCCTTTTCAGATGAGGAGAAAGATCACTCCTTAACCTGGAAGGTCTCCTGCCTTACCCAATACTGTCTGTGCCACACTGTGAGACAGGACTCACCTGACATTATCATCTTCTGTTTCCTCATAGTGCAACATTTCCCCCTCTCCCCTCTCTGCGATCTCCATTGCAGGCGGTATTGCTGGTTAGTGCTGGAGATCAGACAACCTAAAAGGCAAAACCAGAGAGGGGTTTTAGAGAGAAGTTGCCTTCATGAAGGGATGGGTATGAAATGCTGAGCCATATAGCAAGCAGCCTCTGAGCAGCTCCACCATGCAGGGTGGTGAGGAGCAGCCACTGGCCATTTCCACAGCACAGCAGGCACTTTCAAGTAAGCAATCCTACTTGTTCAGTTCAATGACCCCAGTGAACCTCAACACTAACATCCAGCTCACAAAATATTACCACCCTCACAGGAAACCTACAACACAGCATGCTGCATTTGCTTTCCTACTTCAAGATGGCTCCTGGCTAAAAATGATCAGAGACCTTCACATTAGCTATCTGCACTGAAATTGTGAGCAAGCTGCTTTCCACTGGTGCTCCCAAACTTTTCATCCAATGCCAGACTCTGAGCAGAGCAGAAGCAAAGGGAAACGCCTCTCCTTCAATCACGAGGAAGAACAAGCTACTTCATTTTCACAGTGATACAGAGCTTTCCCTACAAGAAAGCAGTGGTGAATTAGGGCAGGAGTCAGGCAGCTCACAGGGAGACAAACACCTTCCCTGCAACGGAGTATATGCAGAGGAACTTCCAAAGCAGGGACACATTTCACTGCTCTGCCTTTTCTGGGCTGTGCTGCATGTGAAGAGTCAAAACGGCTGCTGCAGATGGCTCCTGCTACCACACACACTCTCCTCTCCTGCCTAGCAGGGGCAGGGTTTACTTCAACCCCCAGAAGTAACTGAGTTTGCCCTCCTCTTCTGCAAAAGGAAACAAACAAAAAACTCTCCATGGATGTAGCAGGACACCCAAAGACATACCCAGAAGCAGGAGTGAGACACCTGCCTTAGAGCTGAGTTTCCTCTTCAGCAGAAATCCAGCCACCTCATTTATAAAATGGGCCTGTAATCAGCTTTGTGCAGAGCAGCGCCATCACCTTACAGGCAGCCTTGCCAGATGAACAAGGAACTAAGCTGCTTCCTGGCTCTTGGAAAGCACTCACTGTAAGAGAGCCATCCCTCATTCCCTGCCACTTGGGGTCAGCTCCCTCAGGGCTGGAAGAGCAGGCAGGCAGCTGCAAGTTCAGCAAGCTCAGCACAGGGCCAGCACCAGCACATCAGCTGCTGGCTCCCACATCTTATGGACCACCCCAGTAATAAAATAACTGCCACCTGCTGTGGGGGCTATGCCAATTCCGTGGATTCCCTGACTGAGGGCATGAAGTTAGAAGTCAGCCTTGAAGATATTGAAGCTTATCCATGAAGAATAAGGCACTGAAGGTATCCAGATGGGAAAGCAGAAGGCATCTGAATGGGAAAGCAGAAGGCATGCGGAGGAATGAGTGAGTCAAAGGGAGTAACTAACTGCAGAACAAGAGCTTGGCAAGATAACAGATTTTAGTAATGTGGCAAAGGGTTGTCCAATAATGTGCTGTTGCTAACTGATGCAACCAATGGCTAAAAGATGCATGTTTGCTAGAAACTGTATATAAATAAGGGTTTGTAATAGTAAAGGAGAACTTCTACTTAATCACCAAAGAAGCATGCCACATTACGTTTGCCTGTCTCAACCACGACATTCTGGCTCCTCACCTTGCGTTTCTGAAGCCCTGTTCTACAGCCACTTCCACTGCCCTCCACACTCCAGCACAAGACTCGGCCAGGAGCGCTGGGAGCTGGGTCTGAGCACCCTGCCCTCACGCAGCACTCAGTTTGGAGGACACATCACCAGGGTGAAGGTTTCCTCTGTGATCACACAGTCCTTGGGCTCACTGGGACAGAGCCTTCCCCAGGGGGAGGACTGACCAAAACACAGTATTTTGCAATGCCAGCCAGCCCATTGCAGTAACAGAAATCACAGGGGAAGCAGCCCCACATCCCAAGGGCCCTGCACCACAGGATAGGACACAGCACAGTCTCCCCAACCACAGGACAGAGGAAGCCAGGTTCAAGAGCGCTGTTTTCATTTTGATCACTCACTGGACAGCAAGCACCGCACCAGGTCAGCAAACTTGTCACAGCTCCAAACATCCACCACGGGGAAGGGAAACTGAAGCAAAGAGGCAGAACCTGCCCAGGCTGAGCCAGGAGCTGGTCACAGGCCCAGGGAAACAGCCTGCCTGCCTCACAGCACAGCCAGCCTCCTGCTAGCACAGCTGCAGAAGTCCTGATGGCATCCTAGCTTCCTGCGCAGCTGGCTTCAAGTCTGGCACTCCTCAAGAAATGCAGATTCCAAAATTAAACTAAAGAAACTGGTTCCAATTTATCGTATGCTTCCAGACAGGCAGAGTCCTGGAGGTAGGGTGTGCTGCCTCTGCATGCTGCCAGGCCTGCAGCCACTGGCACAGAGGAACAGGTGAGAGCAGAGCTACAAAGAGCATTTCAGCACCACCCTGCAGACAGGAAGAGGCCTGCAGGTTGATTGACATTACATCCAACCCAAAGGAACCCACCAGATCAAGCCTCAGACATGACTAGTTAACAGCAGCAGCAATGGCTCAAGGCTCCCAATGGCCAGATGTACACAGCGTGACTCCAGAGATCATCATTCTAAAAGACACACCTGCTAAGTCACTTGACAGAGCCTCTGCACCCATGTCTTGCAACACACTCATGTTTAGCGGCACTCACCAGCACTGGGACTTTGCTCTCCATGTCGTGGGGCATCTGGTGGGGTCTCAGAAGCCTTTACCCAAACCTGTAACTAGTGTGGTAGAAGCACAACTCAGAGCAGTGAGTGTCTGCTGCTGGAAGAAGGGGTTAGAGCACAAACAGTCATTTAAGGACTTTGGTGCAGTCAGACTTGTATCTCCCACAACTGTTTCTGCAGATGCTCCACCTGACATGATCCCCTCTACAGCGATACCCAGGACAGTGACAACACCAGTCCCTTCAGCCCAAGGTGAGGACAGTACATACACAGGACAACATGGAAGCTGAGATTTTTCCCAATACCATCCAGCATAGACATGATGAGCCATGAATTCAGGAGACAAGTCAGCACAAATGAAACCCCTGTCCTTTTCAGTACTAGGGTATCACAGGAGAACTCAGAGGAAGAGTGGTAAGAATCACTGTATCTCTTACCATTACACATCCCTTTTATTCAGAAACTGGTAGCTGAAAGCCCACAACATGCTCACTGGTCAGGGCCCTCATTTCTCGGGGTTTTGCTGCCCTGGGGAAGAGGCAGTGTCCTGCTCACCAAGCAGGCGGCTCAAGCAGCTGCACACTTCCACTGCAGAGGCTGGAATGTCATTTCATTTGCTTCATGAGTTCTGCTCATCAAGACCTGGCTGACGTTCAGGGTAAACACATACCTTCCCAGTGCCCTAACAGCAGCCTCCTGAGAGGAATTCAACATCTACAAGAGGCTTGATAGTGGGGCTGGAGACTGGAGACAAGGCTTAGTACAAAAGCACCTCAGCACTCCAAACATTTCTTTCCCAATAACAGTGTTCAAACCCTCTAAGAAAACATCCTTGTCTCATCTTGCCAGCACTTAGTTTGCCCCAGACACATCTCCACTGCAAGTTTCACACTCAAGATGCACAGCTATTCCTCTCCAGGGAGGAAGACACTTAATCCCAACAGTCCAGTGCCTTTTGAAGGAAGTAGACGCTGCTGTTGCAGGGAAGCAGAAGTGAAGTCCTGGCTTTGCTTTGGCACCCTTGGGAGAAGCTTAGTGATTTGTAAACACCCAGGTGATGCAGAGTTCAAGCTTGCTGTTCAACTAGTTTACAACTTCAGGCTATTTCCCCACATGTAGAACTTGCATCCTTGCTTTAACAAGCAGCAGCAGAATGTGGCTGGACCTCCCCAAGCATCACTGCAGTGGAGACAAACCCCAGAACCCCAGGCCTAGCAGCTTGAAGAGCCATCACACAGGTAACCTGGCACTCACAGCAGAAGAGCTTCACACCTTCTCCACCCCTCTCTGGGGAGGTCTTTGCTGCTGCAAATGGAGCCTCACAGAATAAATTTTGCACTCCCTGATCCCTGGTACGATCAAGACCTCACCTGGACATAGCCTACATCGAGGAAATAATTCAAGTCTAAGGCACTTTTAGAGGTGCCCATGTAAACGCTACCTCTGTCCCCCAGAGCCACAGTCCAGCACCCCAATAAAGTGACCAAGGAGGGAAACTTGTGTGAAGTTCACAGATCTTGTCCAGTCCTGCACTTCGGTAACTAGCCCTGGAGCCAGGCAGTGCATCAGGAATCTGTTTTCTCATACTGGCTGGGAGAACAGCACACGGGGCACATCAGTCAATGACGTTTAGACCTGCAGAGAGTAGGAATGGAGTGTGACCAGCAAACATGAACTTCCTTAACAGCCTTTGCTCTGGGGAGAGCCAGTACTTGCCCTGCCCATCCCAGCATGCAGACAGCTGTGCCTGGAAAACTCAAAGCACGGCCAGTGACAAGCACTTACAGCTGATGTATGCAAAGCAGTGCTGTGCTAGGCACTATGAGGCTTGAATAAGATATCTGTTTCACCCAACAAAGGAAAAGCTGGGACAGCAATAGGCTTCATAGGCCTTGGTCCTTCAAGCACTTTATTGAGCTCAGCAGGATCAAGAACTATAGAACCACAGAATGGCTGGGGCTGGAAGGGACCTTAAAGCTCTTCCAGTTCCTACCCCCTGCCACTGGCAGCGACACCTTCCACTAGCACAGGCTGCTCCAAGCCCCATCCAATCTGGCCTTGAACACTGCCAGGGACAGGGAAGAGCCAGGTGACCCCAGAGCTCCAGCAGAAGACGGCACAGCTGCTATCCTGAAACGCTCAAACACTCTCCTGGAAGAGCTTGTGTGCAGGAACTACTGCAGGCTATGAGGCAGACGCTCTGGCACGCTCCTCAGCTGCTGTGCGGAAGCTCACCTGCAGGAGCCGAGGAAAGAGATGAAGGAGGCCTGACAAGCGCTGGGCCAGCACAGCCACACACAGCACCGCTGCTCCCGAGCACACGGCAGACAGACGGGAGCACCGGGCCCGGCACAGCTTGAGGCCCAGGCCAGAGCCACGGGCCGGGCGCTGCTCCCGGGACCGGCCGCCCAGGCCTCGCGGGGCAAAGGTGCACGGACGCGGCCCTCCTACGGCCTAGGCGGGTTTCCCGGCCGAGCGCCGCCAACACCGGGCCTACACGTCCCCGGGAACGGGCGGCGGGCCCAGCGGAGCAGAGCCCCGCGGGAGTTGGCGGAGACCCCGGGGGGAAGCCCGACGGCCTCAGCCGAGGGCCGGCCCCGCTTTGCTCCCATGGAGACGCGCCGCACGCACTCACCCCCCGCTCTGCCGCCACCACCCGCCCTCCGCCCCGCAGAGGCAGACAAAGACCCGACCCGGCCCGGCCGCCCCGAATTTACCGCCGAGGTTGCGGACTGCGCAGCCAATCAGGAGCCGCCGCGGAGGGCAACGCAGAAGCGTTCAACGGGCGTTTATTGCGCGGGGTCCTTGCGAGAGGCAGCAGCGCTGGGAGCTGACCTCGGGGTGAAGAATGGTGTTGACTGAAGAATAGGGTGGTTTGAAGATTGGGGTGCATTGAAGAATAGGGCTGGAAATGAGTAACCTCAAGAACGTTAGGCTTTGTTAGCAGCTATAGAGGAAAGCAAATTACTGAGATAAACTTTGGCAGAGCTGCCTGGTGCTTACTGATATGACAACGATCCTAAAACAAAGTGAGCAAGAAATAACCACCAGGGGTCCAAAAGCCCACTACCACATTTTTGTGGGCATACAGGAGGCATTCTCTAAAAGTATGATGTAATGTAGGTAATCCAATGAATATGTATGTGTCCTGGGTTCAGCAATAGCAGTCATTTTCCTCCTTGGTAGCTGGTGCAGCGCTGTGTTTTTGATTTTGGGCCTGGGAACAGCACTGAAAACACCAGTGTTTTCAGTTACTGCTTGGTGATGTTTAGGCTGGCCAAGGATTTTGTGAGTCTCATGCTCTGCCAGGGAGGACTGGGAGCCGGGAGGAAGGAGAAACAGGACACCTGACCCAGACTAACCAAAGAGGTTATTCCATAACACAGCACGTCATGTCCAGGATGTAGAGACAGAGAGCACAGACCCGCAAGGGTGGTGGGGGTGCATGGTGGGGGGTGCACGGTAGGGGCTCGCTGCTGGTGGGGGTGCACAGTGGGGGTGCACTGTTTGGTCGGGCTGGGGACTGGTGGTGACCAGTTGTATTCTCTTTCCTTGTATTTGCGTTGTCATTATTGTTATTGGTGGTAGCAGTAGTGATTTGTGTTATACCTTAGTTACTAAACTGTTCTTATCTCAACCTATGGGAGTTGCATTCTTTTGATTCTCCTTCCCATCCCTCCAGGAGTGGAGGGAAGAAAGAGTGGGGAGTGAGTGAGTGAGCGGCTGTGTGATTTTGAGGGTTTTAAACCACGACAGTTATGTTTAACGACAACATAATCACAGCCTGATTGTTGCTTGGTAGGGACACGCTTGGTGGAGCAATCCCCCATGTCTCCCGGCACCACAATAAAGAATACCTGCTTGTCAACTTAAAACTTTGTTGGTGAGTTCCTGGAGTTCTCTCCCAATCTATGTGGCACCCCAGATGGAACCCTCTCTGCTTGGCTGCAGGAACAGCTGACAACAGGGCTCCCTAGGGCCCCCAGGACAAATTTCCCCAGAGGGACCCCTCGACTCACTCGGATCACTGCGGGAGCAGACAAGGACCATCACCATCACTGTACAGGTATTCTTTTGATTATTTTATTTTGTGGCATTCTGTAAGCCATAGGAGACGTCCTATGCAGGAATGCGGGTTAGCGTTCCATAAGACGTAGGAGATGTCCAATGCAGGAATGCGGTTAATATTCCATAAGGCGTACACAGGAATAAGAAAGCCTTCTGTAAATGGGGATAGGAAAATCTCGTAGCTAAAGGCGTATACCCGGCTGCTAGCGTCCGTTTGGTATACAGGTATACGTTCTGAATTGTTCCGTAAGGCACAGGAGATGTCATATGCGGGAATGAGGTTGTATTTTTCTGGTGTCTGACCCAATTTCTGAAAACCGGTATTTGATGCTGTGCTTGAGTAATTAAGGAATGGGGAACCGGTTTTATTTTATCGTGCTGCTAATTACTATTTGTGTCCCTGGTGTATGTTTTTGTCTTTGTTTTCAAAATTGTGAGCACGTGAATGGAATTTTTGGGATCCGGCGTGAATGTGTGTGTATAGCGTGTGTAAGGAAATAACAGAAAAGAGCCCTTGAGGATGTATTCTGGCTCATTGGGAAGAAGTAGCAGGATTCCCCAGGGGCTTGGTAAATAAAAAAACTTTAATGAAGTATTGTGACCAATGGTGGCCATTATATACCTTGGAGGATAAGGAAAAATGGCCCAAAAATGAGACTTTGAACTATAATACGTTGTTGCAATTAATGTTAGTTTTAATGCGGCAAGGAAAACAGCATGAAGGGATGTATGCAGATATGTTTTTCACCTTAAGAAACAACCCGGACTGGCAGACAGAATCGGAAATTAATATAGCTCTGCCAGATCTCTGATTTTGGCTTTGGAAAAGGACAGGGAAAAACAGAAAGCTGAGCTGGAGAGATGTTGTTCAGCCTGTGATATTGGGGGAATGGTGTGTAAAGTTAAAACAAAACCCACAAAAAACAAAAAATGGAGTAATCATGAAGATAGGTTGGGGGATTATGTGTCACAGGTACCTTCGAGAGGAGCACTCCCATCATCTGCCCGATTGTTATTGATACGGCGGAAGAGGTTGCTGTCACTGGCAACAGAGCAGGACTTGAGCGTGGAAGCATACCTTTCAGTTAACAGACATGTGAGCAATCCAGCCTTTGACTTAGCTTCACTCGAGCAGTCAGCAAAAGGCTTTGTGAGGCTTTGCAGGCCGATGAGAGGGTTAACAGAGGACGTGTGTGTGCTGAGAAGAAAGAGTGCTACAGTGTAGCGCCATCTCAATACGAAAAGAAACAGCATGGACACTGTTATCTGGACAGGCACTGGGAAAGTACCGAAGAACCAAAATGGGATGAAGAATGTAACCACATAGGGGAAGGGAAAATAAATGTAACTATAAAGACGTATCCAGTATTTTATATCGACTAACAAAGGTAGTTTGTATCATGTATCCAGTAGACTAACAATGGTATTCTGTAAGATGTATCCAATTATATCCTGACTAGAAGGCATAATGTATCAAACTGTATTTTTGATTCTGAAACTTTTCTATAACAAGGGCGCTTGCGTACAATAAATCGTTCAGCGTTTAATCACATTGATCGTTGTTGCGTTGTTCCATATCCCCTGCACTTGCGAATGTTAAAGAAGTGTGGAGAACACATAGGAATCAGGAACAGGTAGAGAAGAGCGAGCTGAGCTGTGCTATGGGCATGGCTAAGGTGGCTGCCTTGGGGACAAGTAGATACTGGTGAAGGGAGTAATGTGAGAGAATGAGGGAGAGGTAGAGGAGGAATGTCAGTCAGGTCACCCAGGGCTCACCCGGTCCCAGCCCTGCCAGGGCAGGGACACCCGAACCTGTCCATTCAGGGTTTGGATGTGCACAGAGAGGGAGCCCCCACAACCCCCTGCGCAGCCTTGTTCAGTGCTCTGCCACTGCAACATAACAAGTTCTTCCTCATGTCAAGGTGAAACCTCTTGTGTGTCAGTTCATGGCCACTGCTCCTCATCCTGTGGCGGGGCACCACTGAAAAGAGTCTGGCACCTTCCTCCTGGCACCTGCCCCAAACCTCCAATCAGCTCCCTCCACCGGCTCTGCCCTTCTTCATCTCTGAGGGCTCGTTCTCCTATGAAGAATCTTCTTTCATCCTCCACAAGCAGGGTGGTCAATGGGAGGGGGAGACACCGGGCTTTGCCCACAGGGTATCAAACTTCGCTGATTCCCACACTCACCCCACTTAGGGCTCCCCACTCCTGTGGGTCTGCTGGTGCCGGAAGAGCCCCGAGCTCGTGGTGAAGCCCTTTCCGCAGTCAGTACAGGTGTAGGGACGCTCCCCGGTGTGGATGCGCTGGTGATGGATGAGGTGGGCACTCTGCCGAAACCTGTTCCCGCAGTAGGCACAGGCATAGGGCCTATCCCCAGTGTGGACCAGCTGGTGTCTCATGAGTTCAGAGCTGTGGCCGTAGCAGTTCCCACACTCCATACACTTGTAGGGTTTATCCCCGGTGTGGGTTACCTGGTGCTTCCTCAGATGCGAGCTCAGTCTGAAGCTCTTCCCGCAGGTCCTGCACTCGTAGGGTTTCTCCCCTGTATGCACCCGCTGGTGCTGGACGAGCTTCGAGTTCACAGGGAAGCTCTTCCCACAGTCGGCACACTTGTAGGGCTTCTCCCCGGTGTGGACCCTCCTGTGTCGTGTTAGGGCTGAGCTCCTACTGAACCTCTGCCCGCAAGTCCTGCACTCGTAGGGCTTCTCCCCGGTGTGGACCCGCTGGTGTTGTGCTAGAGATGAGCTCAAACTGAAGCTCTTCCCGCAGGTCCTGCACTTGTAGGGTTTCTCCCCAGTGTGCACCCGCTGGTGCTGGATGAGGTGTGAGTTCTCGTAGAAGCTCTTCCCGCACTCGGCACACTTGTAGGGCTTCTCCCCGGTGTGGGTTAACTGGTGTCGGATCAGCTTCGAGCTCACACTGAAGCCCTTCCCGCACTCGGAACACTTGTAGGGCTGATCCCCTGTGTGGATCCTCTGGTGCTGGATGAGATGTGAACGGTGCCGGAAACTCTGCCCACATTCGGTGCAGCTGAAGGGTTTTTCTCCGGTGTGGATTCTTTGATGCTCAATGAGGTTGGAGCTCACCTGGAAGTTCTTCCCGCAGTCCCCATGGATCGTCAGTCTCCTCATGGAAGGGTTTCTCTGCTGGATAACGTCCGGCAGCCTCCTGGAGCTTTTTCCACACAGTGTCGCTCGGCTTTGCCTCTTCCCCAGAGATCTCTGAATCCTTTCTGACCTGCGTGGGAGAACAGAGTCCTGTGCAGGACCCTGGGAACTGTTCTCCTTGGAGAGTGCTGAGCACAAACCCTTGGGCTCCACTGGCCTGCGGATGCCTTGATGGCCATTGTCTTCATTCTTGCTCACAATCCCATCTTCAGCTGCAATAAAACGAGAATCCAGGGAAGTCACAGGCAGGACTGGAAACTTTGGACAGGGGAAATCGCAAGGGGCAAAGTCTAGAAATTCAGCAGATAGACTGACTTTAAGTATAAAACATTCTGGTATATCCTGGGTTCAGGACATGGTATTTCCTTCCAAACAACACAGTGGATTTTTCAGAGTGTTCACAGAAGCAAATGCTGTACATTGCCCTGCATGCTTCACCAGAACCTGAATCTACTGAAATTACTGGCACATTAGAGGCAAAAGTTTACTGCTTGAATGGGAAAGATGCCTGCTCTTCCAGGATGTTGTATCTGAAAATCATAGAACCACAGGATGGTTGTAGATGGAACAGATTTCACAGATCATCCACTTCCAACCTCCTGCTATGTGCAGGGACAACTTGCACTAGACCAGGCTGCTGAAAGCCCAATCCAACCCTGCCTTGAACACTGCCAGGGATAGGGCAGCCACAGCTTCTCTGGGGAACCTGTGCTGGCACCTCAGCATCCCCACAGGGAAGAACTTCTTTCATCTTATCTAATCTAAATCTCCCCTCTGTCAGTTTAAAGCCATTCCTCCTTGTACTGTCCCTACTTGCTCTTGTCAAAACCTCCTCTCCACGTTTCTTGTTGGGCCCTTTAGGTGCTCGAAGCTGCTCTAAGATCTCCCCAGAGCCTTCTCTTCTCCAGGCTGAACAAGCCCAACTCTCTCTGCTTATCTCCATAGGATGTTAGTATGAGTTGAACTGGGAGTCAGAGGAAGGCCATAAAGAACTGCCTTGCTCAGCAGAACATTACTTGGGTTGCAACAGTCATCTCCGTACTCTTGTTCTGCTGGTATTGCAGAGAAAGAGAAGATGCACAAGGCATGAGACACGGAGACCGCCTGGAGCCTGGCTTATGCCAATCTTGGAGCAGAAGCAAATTAACTCTATGTTTTCACTGGTGCAGAACAAATCCACTGTGCAAGGTGGTGGCTGAACTGAAGATCCCCCATGGCTGATTCCAGATTATGCTCTGAGGAAATCCAATAAATGTAGAAGATGAAGATGGGTGCAAGTCAAATTAATGCTAGCTGAACACTTATGAATGGCTGCTGGGACACAGGCAATGAACAAACCCCTGCCCTCTTATGTACATAAGGTCTTGCAGAAGCATTACTGGTATGAATGCTCACTGCGCAGACACCAGGGCACCTGAAAAGCCTGTTCAAGACAAGGGGCTTGCGCTGATTCCTAGGGTATTCACAGAGAGCAGCGACTCCTTCCAGCCCACTGCTCTGAATGTGGTTTGATGAGCACGTAGCACATTCAGAAGCATGTGCCCCCAACAATGCTGTGGCTTTTACTATCCACAGGAAACATAGCTCTTTGCAGGCTGAATGAGCAAGACAGGACCTGTGTGACATGCACACAAAGCACATCTCCAGATCTGCTTAAACATTCAACAGGTATCTTGTGGTTCTCTGAACACTCTTATGAAATAAACCAGTAACATATCAGTCACGTGGGATTGCTGCACAAACCACAGGCACCCTCTGTGGTCTGGCAGAGCTGTCATAAGAAAGTGCATGCCATGGAAGAGCTGAGTTCCTACTGAACTGTAAGTGTGCAATAAGGGAAGGAGAGTCTAGAATTTCAACCCCAGACTCACATATGTACATAGTTCATCTTCCTCTTTCTAGGAAGCACAAGAAAACATCACAATAAGATTTCACAGTGAACTCCTAAGATACCTTCTGTGGCAGCTTGCTGTGGTAGTGATGCCACTTCCTCCCTCACACAGTTTTCATTAAAACCATCCCTTGAGAGGAACAGAAACTGTAATTTTGCTATTTACCATGAAGGCATTTCCATTTGTCTGCAGCTACTCCAGCCTGGCCTGGAGGAAACGAGAAAGGTGATATCCACAGAAAGGATGGAAAGAGAATGTTTCTGGCAGGCCAGCATGAAGCTCTTGACCCGTTCGTCAGACTTCCTGAGTAGACAGTGCAGCTAGCAAAGTTTTCTGTTGCCCTTGTGCCCAAAGAGATGCTAACTTTGGCACTTCCACGGAATTTTGGTTCTTTACACAGAACTTGAAAAAGCCTTCAGAAGTACATGACAAGTAAGTTTTCTATGGCGTTCTATTCTTTTTGGTGAAGATGAGGAGTGTCAAGCTTCTTTTTACAATTATTGTAATGGCTCTACCACTTCTACAATCACTTCTGTTACTTCTGAGATACTAGGAACCTTCACTGGCATCTAGGACAAGCTGTCAGTAAAGGGTTTGATCAAAATCAAGACAGGAACTCACTGGAAGTATTTCTAGCGGAAGGAGAACAAGGTCACAATGATGAGGAGTTTACACTGATGGGGGTATCACAGAGGACTAGAAATACACAACTGGCCTGGGGTGCTTTGGGATCTATCCTGCACCATCTGGTCTAAATTAACAACTCCTGGCAGCAGTAAAAGGCACTTTCAAAGCAAACTAAAGGAGGCAGCAATTCATAAATCACCTAAATAGGCTGTGGAACTCCTTGCTGCAAGCTGTCATGGATGCTACAACAAACAGCTTCAGAAGGCAAGAAGACAGGTCTTGAGATATTATGTGTCTCGTTCAGGAGCTTCTGAAGCCACAGATTGCTCAGGCCTGTGAAAGGATACAGGGACACATCACTGCTTGTCTGCCCTTCGCTGGGTCTTGACCAAAGGTTGGGCAGCCTGCTGGATGAGGAAAGGCTGAGAGAGCTGGGCTTGTTCTGCCTAGAGAAAAGAAGGCTCAGGGGAGACCTGATCACCACACTCCAGTATTTAAGGGTGGCCGTGAAGAAGACAGAGGCTCCCTTTTCAGAAGGAGTCACACAGAAAAGGTGAGGGGTACAAGTTACTCCTGGGGAGATTCTGGTTGGACACAAGAGGAAAAGTTTTCCCCATCAGAACAAGCAGCCATTGGAATAATCTCCCCAGGGAAGTGGTGCACTCCCCAACGTTGGATACTTTCAAGATTCAGCTGGACACGGCACTGGGACATCCAGGCTAGGTCATGCTTTGTCTGGAAAAGCTGTACTGCATAATCCTTGAGATCCCTCCCAGCCTCGTGGCCCGTGGGGATACGAATACCGTTGTCACAGGCAGCAGGTGAAGCTGGACGGGCCCTGGTCCAACCCAGCACCGCCACCCTTGTACATTCTGTGGGCGCTGGTGCTCCTGGAGCACTGTTTCTCAAGAGGGGTTCACACTGATGGCCCTTACCTGAGGTACCGCTCAGAGCAGTCTTCCCTTCGCAGGAGCGGAGACGGGACAAACACAGTTCCTCCTTCTCATCCATGCGGATGATCGCCTCCGGCTCTGCTCCGGGGGCCGGCTTCGGGGAAAGAAACAAAGAGGCTCAGGCGAGCGGTTTTGTCACTGACAGCTACCAGCGGCGCGGCTCGGGAGCGAGGGGCTCTGCGCCCAGCAGTGAACCCGGCTCCAGGGGGCGTGCAGCGGAGAGCAGAGACCGCACAGCACCCCCCGGACAGGGACGCCCAAGGGGCCGCGGGGGGCGGCTTCCGGGCCAATCCCTCCCGGTTCAGGCCCGGTGCGTGCGGCCCTGGCCGGGCCCGCCGTCGGCGGCTGCAGCGGCGCACCAGGGGGCGCTGATTCGTGACGGCAGCGACCAACGGCGGGCGGTGCCTTCGCCGCCAAGAACGGACGAAGATGGCGGCGCTGGTTTGCTGGCGGCGCTGGTCCCGTCCTACGGCGGGGGTCCGCGGGTCTGTCGGCGGCTCAAACGTGGTTTTGCTCAAGGCTGCCTCACCTCTCCCATGTGCTTCATGTTTCATTACACAACGAGCAGCACATATGCAATGGCTCTGAAAGGAATTTCATGCGGGCATGATACTAAACCCATGCAGGCACATTTGAAAGGCACTTCCAGAACAGCTCCAGTCCCCTTGAAGAAGCACAGGAAGGACTGCTCTTGGATTTACCCCTTTGATACCTAAAAGCTGGCACTTTAAATGTGTCATCCGGTAGAAGGGGAAGGTGCATAAGTCACACCTCTGCTTTACAGCATTCCTGTATGCTGTAGTTACGCTGGCCCCTCCACGGGGCTTACCCACAGCAGAGACCATGGTGATGGATCACACCCACTCAAGAAATGGCATTAAGACAGGGAATATGTTCTGAAATACGTGTACGCACGGAACTGTGCCTGTGTAAGAAAACAGCTCTCTTTTCAGATGCAAGATGTGAGAACGTATGTAAACATCTGCAGCACAGCTTTTAAGAAAGAACATACAGAGGCTCTTTTTTCAGGCAGGAAACATGACAGCACACAAATCAGCATTACTACACACTGGAAATGAAAATGAAAGCAATGTATTTTCCAAGACAAATGAGCCTGCATTAGGAAGGCAAGAAAACACATGAATGTATACAACCAGAACTGGCTGGCAACACATCATCACTGGCACATGGCAAGCACCGCTGCTAGCTTGGCAAGGCTGGCTTTCTTTATTGAGTAATGAAGCAGGGGACTGAATGATTTCTGTCAGGGAATTGGCAGCGCATGTCAGAAATGCCCTTGTGGTCTTGAAGGCCGCAGAAGATTTGTAATCCTTTTTTCATCATGTGAGGAAAGGTTTAGAATTACAAGAGACATCTGTTTGTGAATGGCAGCAACAAGGAAGCATCAAGCCAAGCCCCTACAAAGCAGCTACCTCCAAACCCTGACAGCACAGATGAGGTATT
This sequence comes from Amazona ochrocephala, assembly GCA_039720435.1. Lineage (NCBI taxonomy): Eukaryota > Metazoa > Chordata > Aves > Psittaciformes > Psittacidae > Amazona > Amazona ochrocephala. The sequence continues at coordinate 17,810,876 of CM077886.1, read as the reverse complement.
TAAGTCATCTGTCTGCCTTAGGTAGGGACTGCCCTGTTGCTGTGTTTGAGGATGACCAAGACAGGTGTGGTGGGGGGCTACGGTAGGCCCGTGGATTCCGTGACTGAAGGCATGAAGTTAGAACTCATTCGCAAAGAAGTGAGTGTATCCTTGAGAAATGAGGTACCAAAGGCATATGAGTGGGAAAACAGAAGATATCCAAGTGGGAGAGTAGAAGGCATGGAAATGGGAAAGTAAAAGGAGTGTGGAGGAGGAAGTCAGATAAAGGGAGCAATTAGCAACAAAGGAAGAACATAGCAAAACAATGGACTTATGTAAGGTGGTAAAGGATTATCCAATAATGTACCATTTCTAAGTAATATTAACCAATGGCTAAAAGACACACGTGTTAGAAAAGGTATATGAGTAGTGGTTTGTAGTAATAAAGCACCTGGCTATTTTTTCTTCTGATGAAGTCACCGAAAATACGTGTGTGTGATTTTTGGCCGTCTCGACAACGACAGCTGGTGACCCCGACGTGATTGTGCAGGGCGTGATCAAATTGGAACTGAAACTTAAGAGAGAAGAAAAACAAACAAACAAACAAAAGAACAGCGGAGGATAGCCGTGGAGACGGAGCCCAGCGTAGCATTGAGAGCAGTGGGGTTCTGTGTGGCCAGCCTGATTTAAGACACCTGGATAGGTGAGCTGCTGGGGACATGGGAGCCTCTTTAAGTAAAGAGGGATTGGTTGTATTGACCATGTGGACAATAATATTACAAAAGCGGGGGGTGAATGTAGACAAACTACTCCTCTGAAAAATGCTATTATGGAGTAAAAGACAGGGGTATGAGGCTGATACCGTAACAGCCTTTAGTGTTTCTTCGTGGCAACGCCTAGGGGATATTCTGTTTGACCATGCATCTCGGGGGGAGAAAGCAGCTCAGATATTGCTGACAACGTGGCAGTTCCTCTTTGAGACTTTAAAATCATTTAAAGAGCAGCAGGCCAAAGCAGAGCCGTCGGCCCCCCCTAACGATCAAAGCGCGGGCACCCATGGCGAGGAAGGATTTCAAAATAAGAGTCCTCCAACTGAAGGGGACGGAGCTTCTCTCTGTGTGACTGTGCCCCCGGCCCCTGTTGCTCAGCTTGATGTGCGGTTTAAAGAACCATCCAGGGAGCCCGCAGTTTGGTGTAAAATCCTGGGGGGGGGAGAAGATAAAGACACTGGGGGAAGATTCTGATGATGAGATGTATGGTCTGGGTGCCCCAGCCACAGCTAATCGACAGTACAGGTCCCCTAAAGAGTCACTGGTTCATACCCCTTCTAATCCTGAAAAAGACGTGAAGGGACCAGATTACCCTGTTTCGGTGCCCGGTGCCCCCCTCTGCCTCCCTCCAGAACCTCTGCCAGCTGCTGCTGCGGCTGCTAAGACTGAGGGAGGGGATGAAGACAATCTTTCTGACCTGGGCCCTGTACATCCTGAGAAAGAGCCTACTCTCAGATCACCTGAAACCTGTGGGAGGAGATTTTTAATTGCACTTGATAACGCTGGAACTCCAGAACACATTAATGAGGAGCCTGTGCATGTTCATCAGACTGCTGCTGCTGCTCCTGAGATTCTGATGCCTGATAATTTTGATGCTGACCTGGATAGTCCTTTTGACCCTGTGCCTGTTGATCTGGAAAGGAAGCCTGATTTATATCCCCCAGATCCTCATGATAAATGGGCAGCTGTAAAGGGAGAAGCGAGATGGGTGGGAGATGCAGATGTACTGTGTGCTTTCCTGGTGGTGTATGTGCCGGATCAAAACCTGTGGTGGGAAGGTCTCTCGTATGCTCTTATCAAAGATATCAGGCGAACGGTGATATACAACTCATTTATATAGTCTCGCTGTAATAATTATGTACCAGAGGCTGGCAAATATAAGTATGTCTGTGTTTCTGTCGACCCTTGCAGACCTTTATAGATACTGCTGGCCACTTCTTCCGATGTAGGCTGGCCACCTGCATTGGAATGGGTGCGCATTTTGGTCAGTATAAAAGCCCAAGCCTCATGCAGTGCTGGGGGGAGGCAGAGCCTCTGCGGGAACGCTCGCTGAGATTGAGCCTGCCACCTTGCACTGCGATGATGCTGCTCAGAGCTGGTTTCTTGATTGTCTTCACAGGGTCGTTGCACCACGTTCCGTACGTGGGACTGTGTAGTGGGAGTAATGATTGTCTGGATTTTGCGTTTCAAATACTGTAGTTGTGTGGAGTGCGCTTGTGGGATCCCATGCGTGTGGGTGTGTATGTGTGTGTGGGTGTGTGTTGAGGGCAGAAGGTGTTCTGTGTATTTTTTGTTATTGGGTTTGCGTAAAAGTTTTTAATGGGTAGCAGAGTAACATTTTGGGCAAGAAAAGGTTAATGCAAAAGTGTGGTTGCCGGCAGTTATTTATGGCTGCTGCTCTTCGGGCAGGCAGCTCTGGCAGGCATTTACGGCTGCTGCCAAGCAGGCAGGCGTTTGTAGCTGTGCAAAGCAGGGAGATCAACTTTGAAAAAAAAAAAAAACAAACAAAAACAACAACAAAAAAATAAAATAAAATAAAAAAAAAAAAAAAACAAAACAAAAAACAAAGAAAAAAATACCCCACTCTCGATCTATTGAAGTATTGGAGAAGTTTGTAGAGACACCACAAACAAAGCCTAAAGAGGCCTGCAACATACTGGGCGCAGGGGGGGGAGGCCTTGGAGGAACAGACAGATCAGTAGAAGCAAGAACTGTTAACTGAAAAAGCAAGAGGAGCAATGCAACCACCAGCTTTACCAGCTGTCACCCAAGTAGCATTAGGGTGGCAAGAGAAAGAAAAAAATGGCCAATGACACAGCAAACTCCTTGACTGTTAACACCATGCAGTTCACTTCTGCAGCTGCTTCACATTCCTGTTTCATCAGAATGCCTCTGCTTTAAGAAAACACTTTAACCTGTCTTACCTCTCAAGAACTGATAACCTGGGGGAGGGGGTATATTTGTGTCCTCCTACCTACAGGTCTATGGCGGCTGCCTGCAAAGTTTGTCAAACCTTGCCATGAGCTGGACAGACGAGTGGAAGAACCTGATGCCTCAGCTACAGGAGCTGACCATGAGTACCCTGAGCAGAATGAGATAGAGGAAGAGAAAAATGAAAGATTGCAAAACATCACTTGGGGGCAACTGAAAAGTAACAGCTTGAATATATGTGCTTGCAAAGTAGCTATTATTAGAGGTTGTGATTTTGTGTATAAACCCACCTATACTTACTAGCCAGTTGCTAATAAGAAACTGTCATGGGTTCAGCAGTAGCAGTCATTTTTCTCCTTGGTAGCTGGTGCAGCACTGTGTTTTTGACTTTGAGCCTGGGAACAGCGCTGATAACACCAGTGTTTTCAGTTACTGCTTGGTGATGTTTAGGCTGGCCAAGGACTTTGTGAGTCTCATGCTCTGCTAGGGAGGTGGGGAAGCCGGGAGGAAGGAGAGACAGGACACCTGACCCAGACTAACCAAAGAGATTATTCCATACCACAGCACGTAATGTCCAGGATGTAGAACGGAGAGGACAGACCCGGAAGGGTGGTGAGGGTGCACGGTGGGGGGTGCACTGGTGGGGGTGCACAGCTTGGTCGAGCTGGGTGGTGAGCTATTGTATTCTTTCCCTGTATTTGTCTTGTCATTATTGTTACTGGTGGGGGTGCACTGGGTGGCTGGGCTTGATATTGGATGGTGACAAATTGTGTTCTTTTCCCTTGTATTTCTCTTGTCATTATTATTCTTGGTGGTAGCAGCAGTGATTTGTGTTATACCTTAGTTACTAAACTGTTCTTATGTCAACCTGTGGGAGTTGCATTCTTTCGATTCTCCTTCCCATCCCTCCAGGAGCGGAGGGAAGAAAGAGTGGGGAGTGAGTGAGAGAGCGACTGTATGGGTTTATAGACTTAAACCACGACAGAAACAAAACCTTGTATTGTATGCATTTGTTACTTGTAAAAGAGATGTTAGAGCATGCAAAGTTGCAGCAGCTTGTAGAAAATGCTAAGGCAAAAGCTAGAAAGATTCTAATACAATGACAGTGTTATAAAGCAGGCAATGGAACAAATTAAGAGGGTGGGAGAACTCCACAAGTAAGAAGTTTCTTCGGCTGGTCCCTCGCTGCCATCAGCATCTTCAACATGCTGCTGCACCCTGTAGTGTACATACTGCTAATGTATATTTGTATGTGCTTTGCCATAGTAGTGACTTGTTACTGGAGGAAGCAGGTGAAACTCTCCATTGACAACGAGGTGCCAGGACTGAGGTTGGCCAAATGCCTCCTACCACAGTCAAGGGCAAGACTGGGTTGGCCTCTGTGTTTGCCACCAAGAAGAACCTTTAGCTCTGCTGTGGGCTGCAACCCAGCAGGCGTTGAGCGGTGGAGACACGTGTCGTGCCAGACCTTGATGTGAGAGATGGCCTCCCCTGTTATCAGAGAGCCATCCAGTGGAAGAGCCAAAGGTGTTTACAGACGGCTCAGGGAAAACCAGAAAAGCTGTTACTGTGTGAAAGGAAAACTTTCACTGGCAGCACTGAATGGAATATCAAGAAGGATCACTCCAAGTAGTAGAGTTTAGAGCAATAGCAATGGTATTTCAACATTTTCCTGGTCTGGTTAATATTGTTACTGACTCTACTTGTGTAGCCGGGTTGGTACAGCGATTAGACAAAGCAGTTTTGGGACAAGTGTCCAATGTAAACTTGTTTGGGATCCTAAAATTAATATGGCTAACAATACAAAACCAGAGACAGCACTATTATGCATGTTAAGAGTCACACCACCCTCACAGATTTTATAGTGGAGGGCAATGCAAAGGCAGACTTACTAGTATCTGTGGTTGCCCTTGGATCTGTTCCCAATGTAAAACAACAAGCTCAAGCATCTCATCAATATTTCCACCAAGACTCTCATGCTCTAAAGCGAGTTTAAAATTTCCAGTAGTGAAGCACGTGCCATCGTTGCTGCCTGCCCTGACTGTCAAGGCCAACATGTTCCTGCCTATGTTGGCACTAATCCTTGGGGTTTACAAGCATTACATATTTGGCAAACAGATGTTACACATGTTGCTGAATTTGGCAAGCAAAAATATGTACATGTGTCCATAGATACATTTTCTTCTGCTATTGTGGCCACCGCTCATACTGGTGAATCTGCCTGGGATGTTATTCGCCATTGGCAGCGCGCTTTTGCAACCTTAGGGGTTCCATAAAAAAAAAAAAACCACCCAAAAAACCCAGACAATGGCCCTGCTTATGTGTCGGTGAAGGTTGTGTCTTTTTTGCAAGCTTGGGGAGTTTCTCATGTTACTAGTATCCCCCATTCTCCAACAGGTCAAAGCATTGTAGAACGAACCCCTGATATGCTCAAACGTTTTCTTTAAAAACAAAAAGGGGAATGCAAGTATTTTCTCCGCACAAACAGTTAGCAAAAGCGCAATTTGTACTGAATTCTTTAAATTTGTCTAGTTTTGATTCCACAATACAGCATTTGTGACATCTGACGGACGATTCCTTGCCCAATCCATTGGTTCTATATAAAGACCTACATGATAACAAGTGGAAGAGACCAGAGCCATTGCTGACATGGGGTCGAGGATACAGCTGTGTACAGCTGGCAACAGGACCATACTGGCTGCCAGCAAAACGTATAGAGCTCCAGAACTCAACAACAGAAAGAAAAAACAATGACAGAAATCTTTGTTAATATGTATTTTATTACGGGTGACCATGGGTAATGGAGAAGTATACTGGGCACATTTGTTAAATCCCCCATTATTCAGACCTGTTATATGGTGTGTAGGATTCACTGGTACGCCACATGTGATAAAGGTTCAAGTGACTTCAAATCACACTAATCTTCTTTATGCCAGGAGTTGCTGCTGCTAGAGCATTAGCACAATTAAATAAGTTTGCTTGCTGGTCAGGAAAACAAAGTACTGAAACAGCAAAAATCTTAAGTGCCGTAGCAATAGATATTAACTCTGTAAGACACGCTACTCTTCAAGATGGAACAGCCATTGATTTTTCATTGTTAGCACATGGAGATGGTTGCCAAGAATTTGATGGAATGTGTTGTATGAACTTATCAGGTCACTCTCAATCCATTCATGCTAGCGTTCAGAAATTGATGGACCAAACTCAGAAATTGCAGGAAGATGGATTTTTTGGACTGGGAAAGTGGTGGAGCTCCTGGGGACTGGAAGGCTGGGTTGTATCTCTCATAAAAGATGGACTTATGATGTTGTTTGTTCTTCTGTATATTATGCTTGTGGTACCATGATTGTTATGCTGTCTGCAAAAGAACAGAATCAAAAACCCCTGTTTTTGCAGATGCTCCACCTGACAGGATCGCCTCTACAGCGATACGCAGGACAGCTACAACACCAGTCCCTTTATCCCAAGGTGAGGACAGTACATACATAGGACAACATGGAAGCTGAGATTTTTCCCAATACCATCCAGCATAAACATGATGAGCCGTGAATTCAGGAGAGAAGTCAGCACAAATGAAACCCCTGTCCTTTTCAGTACTAGGGTATCACAGGAGAACTCAGAGGAAGAGTGGTAAGAATCATTTTATCTCTTACCATTACACATCCCTTTTATTCAGAAACTGGTAGCTGAAAGCCCACAACATGCTCACTGGTCAGGGCCCTCATTTCTCAGGGTTTTGCTGCCCAGGAAGAGGCAGTGTCCTACTCTTCCAGCAGGCAGGGACCTTAAAAGGCTGGAAGGGACCTTAAAGCTCATCCATTTCCAACCCCCTGCCACTGGCAGGGATACCTTCCACTAGCACAGGCTGCTCCAAGCCCCATCCAACCTGGCCTTGAACACTGCCAGGGACAGAGAAGAGCCAAGTGCCCCCAGGGAACCAGCAAAACATGGAGCAGTTCCTGTCCTGAAACACTCAAACATCCTCCTGGAAGAGCTTGTATGCAGGAACCACTGCAGGCTATGAGGTAGACACTCTGGCATGCTCCCTCAGCTGCTGTGCGGATGCTCACCTGCAGGAGCCGAGGGAAGAGATGAGGGAGGCCTGACAAGCGCTGGCCGAGCACAGCCGCACATATCCCCGCTGCTCCCGAGCACACGGCTGGCAGACGGGAGCACCGGGCCCGGCACAGCTTGAGGCCCAGGTCAGAGCCACGGGCCGGGCGCTGCTCCCGGGACCGGCCGCCCAGGCCTCGCGGGGAAAAGGCACGCGGACGCTGCCCTCCTACGGCCTAAGCGGGTTTCCCGGCCGAGCGCCGCCGACACCGGGCCTACACGTCCCCGGGAACGGGCGGCGGGCCCAGCGGAGCAGACCCCCGCGGGAGTTGGAGGAGACCCTAGGGAAGCGCGATGGCCTCAAACAGGGGCCGGCCCCGCCGCGTTGCCACGGAGACGCACCGCAGGCACTCACCCTCCGCCTCTGCCGCCACCAACCGCCCTCCGCCCCGCGGCGGCAGACAAAGACCCGACCCGGCTCGGCCGCCCCGAATTTACCGCCGAGGTTGCGGACTGCGCAGCCAATCAGGAGCCGCCGCGGAGGGCAACGCAGAGGCGTTCAACGGGCGTTTATTGCGCGGGGTCCTTGCGAGCGGCAGCAGCGCTGGGAGCCGACCCCGGGGTGAAGAATGGTGTTGACTGAAGAATAGGGTGGTTTGAAGATTGGGGTGCATTGCAGAATAGGGCTGGAAATGAGTAACCTCAAGAACGTTAGGCTTTGTTAGCAGCTATAGAGAAAAGCAAATTACTGAGATCAGCTTTGGCAGAGCTGCCTGGTGCTTACTGATATGACAACGATCCTAAAACAAAGTGAGCAAGAAATAACCACCAGGGGTCCAAAAGCCCACTACCACATTTTTCTGGGCATACAGGAGGCATTCTCTAAAAGTACGATGTAATGTAGGTAATCCAGTGAATATGTATGTTTAACGACAGCATAATCACAGCCTGGTTGTTGCTCGGTAGGGACAAATTTCCGCAGAGGGACCCCTTGACTCACTCGGATCACTGCGGGAGCAGAAAAGGACCATCACCATCACTGTACAGGTATTCTTTTATTTTATTTTGTGGCATTCCAAAAGCTATAGGAGATGTCCAGTGCAAGAACGCGGTTAATATACCATAAGGCGTACACAGGAATAAGAAAGCCTTCCGCAAATGGGGATAGGAAAATCTCGTAGCTAAATGCGTATACCCGGCTGCTAGCGTCTGTTTGGTATACAGGTATACATTCTGAATTGTTCCGTAAGGCACAGGAGACGTCATATGCGGGAACGCGGTTGTATTTTTCTGGTGTCTGACCCGATTTCTGAAAACCGGTATTTGATGCTGTGCTTGAGTAATTAATGAATGGGGAACTGGTTTTATTTTATCATGCTGCTAATTACTGTTTGTGTCCTTGGTGTATGTTTTTTTCTGTTTTCAAAATTGTGAGCACGTGAACGGAATTTTTGGGATCCGGTGTGAATGTGTGTGTATAGCGTGTATAAGGAAATAATAGAAAAGAGCCCTTGGGGATGTATTCTGGCTCATTGGGAAGAAGTAGCAGGATTCCCCAGGGGCTTGGTAAATAAGAAAACTTTAATGAAGTATTGTGACCAATGGTGGCCATTATATACCTTGGAGGATCAGGAAAAATGGACCAAAAATGGGACTTTGAACTATAATACGTTGTTGCAATTAATGTTATTTTTAAGGCGGCAAGGAAAATGGCATGAAGAGATGTATGCAGATATGTTTTTCACCTTAAGAAACCACCCGGACTGGCAGACAGAATTGGAAATTAATATAGCTCTGCCAGATCTCTGATTTTGGCTTTGGAAAAGGACAGGGAAAAACAGAAAGCTGAGCTGGAGAGATGTTGTTCAGCCTGTGATATTGGGGGAATGGTGTGTAAAGTTAAAACAAAACCCACAAAAAATGGAGTAATCAGGAAGATATGTTGGGGGATTATGTGTCACAGGTACCTTCGAGAAGAGCACTCCCATCATCTGCCCCATTGTTATTTATAAGGTGGAAGAGGTTGCTGTCACTGGCAACAGAGCAGAAGGACTTGAGAATGTTAAAGAAGTGTGGAGAGCATATAGGAATCGGGAACAGGTAGAGAAGAGCGAGCTGAGCTGTGCTATGGGCATGGCTAAGGTGGCTGCCTTGGGGACAAGTAGAAACTGGTGGAGGGACTAATATGAGAGGATGAGGGAGAGGTAGAGAAGGAATGTCAGGCAGGTCACCCAGGGCTCACCCGGTCCCAGCCCTGCCAGGGCAGGGACACCCGAACCTGTCCAGGCAGGGCTTGGATGTGCACAGAGAGGGAGCCCCCACAACCCCCTGCGCAGCCTGTTCAGTGCTCTGCCACAGCAATGTAACAAGTTCTTCCTCATGTCAAGGTGAAACCTCTTGTGTGTCAGTTCATGGCCACTGCTCCTCATCCTGTGGCGGGGCACCACTGAAAAGAGTCCGGCACCTTCCTCCTGGCACCTGCCCCAAACCTCCAATCAGCTCCCTCCACCAGCTCTCCCCTTCTTCATCTCTGAGGGCTCATTCTCCTGTGAAGAAACTTCTTTCATCCTCCACAAGCAGGGTGGTCAATGGGAGGGGGAGACACCGGGCTTTGCCCACAGGGTATCAAACCTCGCTGATCCCCACACTCACCCCACTTAGGGCTCCCCACTCCTGTGGGTCTGCTGGTGCCGGAAGAGCCCCGAGATCCTGCTGAAGCCCTTCCCGCAGTCGGCACAGGTGTAGGGACGCTCCCCGGTGTGGATGAGCCGGTGCTGGATGAGGTGGGCACTCTGCCGAAAGCTGTCCCCACAGTAGGCACAGGCATAGGGCCTATCCCCAGTGTGGACCAGCTGGTGTCTCATCAGCTGGGAGCTCTGGCCGTAGCAGTTCCCACACTCCATACACTTGTAGGGTTTCTCCCCGGTGTGGGTTACCTGGTGCTTCATCAGATTCGAGCTCACGCTGAAGCGCTTCCCACAGGTCCTGCACTCGTAAGGTTTCTCCCCAGTGTGCACCCGCTGGTGCTGGACGAGCTTCGAGTTCTCGGGGAAGCTCTTCCCACAGTCGGCACACTTGTAGGGCTTCTCCCCGGTGTGGACCCTCTTGTGTCGTGTTAGGGCTGAGCTCCTGCTGAACCTCTGCCCGCAAGTCCTGCACTCGTAGGGCTTCTCCCCGGTGTGGATCCGCTGGTGTTGTGCTAGGGCTGAGCTCCTGCTGAAGCTCTTCCCGCAGGTCCTGCACTCGTAGGGTTTCTCCCCAGTGTGCACCCGCTGGTGTTGTGTCAGGGCTGAGCTCACGCAGAAGCTCTTCCCGCAGGTCCTGCACTCGTAGGGGTTCTCCTCAGTGTGCATCTGCTGGTGTTGTATCAGGGCTGAGCTCACGCTGAAGCTCTTCCCGCAGGTCCTGCACTCGTAGGGTTTCTCCCCAGTGTGCACCCGCTGGTGCTGGATGAGGTGTGAGTTCTCGTAGAAGCTCTTCCCACAGTCGGCACACTTGTAGGGCTTCTCCCCGGTGTGGGTTAACTGGTGCCGGATCAGCTTCGAGCTCACACTGAAGCCCTTCCCGCACACGGAACACTTGTAGGGCCGCTCCCCTGTGTGGATCCTCAGGTGCAGGATGAGATGTGAACGGTGCCGGAAATGCTGTCCACATTCGGTGCAGCTGAAGGGTTTTTCTCCGGTGTGCATTCTCTGATGCTCAATGAGGTTGGAGCTCACCTGGAAGTTCTTCCTGCAGTCCCCATGGATCGTCAGTCTCCTCATGGAAGGGTTTCTCTGCTGGATAACGTCCATCAGCCTCCTGGAGCTTTTTCCACACAGTGTCGCTCGGCTTTTCCTCTTCCCCAGAGATCTCTGAATCCTTTCTGACCTGCGTGGGAGAACAGAGTCCTGTGCAGGACTCTGGGAACTGTTCTCCTTGGAGAGTCCTGAGCACAAACCCTTGGGCTCCACTGGCCTGGGGATGCCTTGATGGCCATTGTCTTCATTCTTGCTCACAATCTCATCTTCAGCTGCAATAAAACGAGAATCCAGGGAAGTCACAGGCAGGACTGGAAACTTTGGACAGGGGAAATCGCAAAGGGCAAAGTCTAGAAATTCAGCAGATAGACTGACTTTAAGTATAAAACATTCTGGTATATCCTGGGTTCAGGACATGGTATTTCCCTCCAAACTACACAGTGGATTTTTCAGTGTTCACAGGAGCAAATGCTGTACATTGCCCTGCATGCTTCACCAGAACCTGAATCTACCGAAATCACTGGCACATTAGAGGCAAAAGTTTTACTGCTTGAATGGGAAAGATGGCTGCTCTTCCAGGATGTTGTATCTGAAAATCATAGAACCACAGGATAGTTGTAGCTGGAATGGACCTCACACATCATCCACTTCCAACCTCCTGCCATGTGCAGGGACACCCTGCACTAGATCAGGTTGCTGCAAGCCCCATCCAACCCGGCCTTGAACACTGCCAGGGATAGGGCAGCCACTGCTTCTCTGGGCAACCGGTGCTGGCACCTCAGCATCCCCACAGGGAAGAACTTCTTTCATCTTATCTAAATCTCCCCTCTGTCAGTTTAAAGCCATTCTTCCATGTCCTGTCCCTACTTGCTCTTGTCAAAATCCCCTCTCCACGATTCTTGTTGGGCCCTTTAGGTGCTCGAAGCTGCTCTAAGATCTCCCCAGAGCCTTCTCTTCTCCAGGCTGAACAAGCCCAGCTCTCTCTGCTTGTCTCCATAGCATGTTACTAGAAGTTCAACTGGGAATCAGAGGAAGGCCACAAAGATCTGCCTTGTTCAGCACAACATTACTTGGGTTTCAACAATCATCTCCATGCTCTTGTGTTGTTGATACTGAAGAGAAAGAGAAGATGCACAAGGCATGAGACACGGAGACTGCCTGGAGCCTGGCTTATGCCAATCTTAGAGCAGAAGGAAATTAACTCTATGCTTTCACTGTTGCAGAACAAATCCTCTGTGCAAGGTGGTGGCGGAACTGAAGATCCCCCATGGCTGATTCCAGATTATGCTCTGGGGAAATCCAGTAAGTGTAGAAGATGAAGGTGGGTGCAAGTCGAATTAACGCTAGCTGAACACTTATGAATGGCTGCTGGGACACAGGCAATGAACAACCCCCTGCCCTCTTATGTACATAAGGTCTTGCAGAAACGTTACTGGTATGAATGTTCCCTGCGCAGACCCCAGGTCACCTGAAAGCCTGTTCAAGACAAGGGGCTTGTGCTGATTTCTAGGGTATTCACAGAGAGCAGCGACTCCTTCCAGCCCAGTGCTCTGAATGTGGTTTGATGAGCACGTAGCACGTTCAGCAGCACGTGCCCCCAACAATGCTGTGGCTTTTCCTGTCCACAGGAAACATAGCTCTTTGCAGGCTGAATGAGCAAGACAGGACCTGTGTGACATGCACACAAAGCACATCTCCAGATCTGCTTAAACATTCAACAGGTATCCTGTGGTTCTCTGAACACTCTTATGAAATAAACCAGTAACATATCGGTCACGTGGGATTGCTGCACAAACCAAAGGCCCCCTCTGTGGTCTGGCAGAGCTGTGATAAGCAAGTGCATGCCATGGAAGAGCTGAGTTCCTACTGAACCCTAAGCGTGCAATAAAGGAAGGAGAGTCTAGAATTTCAACCCCAGACTCACATATGTACATAGTTCATCATCCTCTTTCTAGGAAGCACAAGAAAACATCACAATATGATTTCACAGTGAACTCCTAAGGTACATTTTGTGGCAGCTTGCTGTGGTAGTGATGCCACTTCTTCCCTCACACAGTTTTCATTAAAACCATCCCTTGAGAGGAACAGAAACTGCAATTTTGCTATTTACCATGAAGGCATTTCCATTTGTCTGCAGCTACTCCAGCCAGGTCTTGAGGAACAGGGAAAGGTGATATCCACAGAAAGGATGGAAAGAGGATGTTTCTGGCAGGGCAGCATGAAGCTCTTGACCCGTTCGTCAGATTTCCTGAGTAGACAGTGCAGCTAGCAAAGTTTTCTGTTGCCCTTGTGCCCAAAGAGATGCTAACCTTGTTACTTCCACGGAATTTTGGTTCTTTACATAGAACTTGAAAAAGCCTTCAGAAGTACATGACAAGTAAGTTTTCTATGGCGTTCTATACCTTTTGGGGAAGATCAGGAGTGTCAAGCTTCTTTTTACAATTATTGTAACGGTTCTACCTCTTCTACAATCACTTCTGTTACTTCTGAGCTACTAGGAACCTTCACTGGCACCTAAGACAAACTGTCTGTAAAGGGTTTGATCAAAATCAAGACAGGAACTCACTGGAAGTATTTCAAGTGGAAGGAGAGCAAGGTCACAATGATGAGGAGTTAATACTAAAAGCATAAGGCTTGACTGGCAAAAACGAATAAGCAAGAGAGACAAAATAATGTGGTTCTTCCTCAGCTCATGCCAATTTGGGTCGATGGTAAGACCTCTGATATGCCCAAGACTGCCAGTGCTATAGCTAAAAGGCAAGCTCCAGGCAGGCAGAGTAAGCTGCTGGACTTCTGACTGCTGTACCTCACTGCTGGGACTGGAGGTGGCTGATGTGATGCCACAGAAAGGGCTGGAGGGGAGATCTGGGGCCCAACATTCCAAGCAAACAAACAGCAATCTGAGTAAAAGAATTAATGGACAGATGGCTAGAGGACAGACTGTGGAAGACCTGGCACAGCCTTTGGAAAGAGATGTCTCACTTCACAAACCACTTGGACTTCTTCACAGATGTCCCCAGTTTTGTCAAAAGGAACATGTGGAGTCCAGAGGCATTCCCAAAAGACATTCATCCTTCACCAAAACTGGTAAAGAAACTAAGGTGGTGTGGGCTGAATGAACCTCACAGGGCGGTAAGGAAGGGAAAAGTGAGGTGGAAACATTTGCTGATGATTTTGTGTTCCTCAGGGTTAAAGACACAAAGGCTGACTACAAACTGTGGCAGAGCCTTATGATACTGACCAACCAGGTGACAGGGGACATTCACTGCAGGTGAACAAAGAACTTCAGAGGAGAACAGCCTCTACAGCTTGCACTTACACCAGGACGGGCCTAGGATGTTCTTGATACCATTCAGGAATACCACCTTGGAGTCTGAGCAGCTGGATGAAAACTGCAGCTCCTAGGCAGACAACACAGCCAGTCAAGCATCAATGATTGCTGGGGGAAGAAATAGGGAAGAAAAGAGCATGTAATTCTGCCTTGCTGCTCAAACCCCACCTTCTGACTGTGTGCAAGGGGGAGGAAGGATCCCCCATGTCAGGGACACTCTAACAGATCTGAGGAAGATAGAGGCATGACAGGAATGATCAGAGGCACAGAACAGCTTCTGTATAGGAGATGAGTCAACTGCCCATTCTGCTGGGAAAAGGTACAGCTGATGGGAGTATCACAGAGGACTAGAAAAACACAACTGGCCTGGGGTGCTTTGGGATCTATCCTGCACCATTTCTTCTAAATTAACAACTCCTGGCAGCAGTAAAAGGCACTTTCAAAGCAAACTAAAGGAGGCAGCAATTCATAAATCACCTAAATAGGCTGTGGAACTCCTTGCTGCAAGCTGTCATGGATGCTACAACAAACACAGCTTCAGAAGGCAAGAAGACAGGTCTTGAGACATTGTGTCTCGTTCAGGAGCTTCTGAAGCCACAGATTGCTCAGGCCTGTGAAAGGACACAGGGACACATCACTGCTTGTCTGCCCTTCGCTGGGTCTTGATCAAAGGTTGGGCAGCCTGCTGGATGAGGAAAGGCTGAGAGAGCTGGGCTTGTTCTGCCTAGAGAAAAGAAGGCTCAGGGCAGACCTGATCACCACACTCCAGTATTTAAGGGTGACTGTGAAGAAGACAAGAGGCTCCCTTTTCAGAAGGAGTCACACAGAAAAGGTGAGGGGTACAAGTTACTCCTGGGGAGATTCTGGTTGGACACAAGAGGAAAATTTTTCCCAATGAGAACAAGCAGCCATTGGAATAATCTCCCCAGGGAAGTGGTGCACTCCCCAACGTTGGATACTTCCAAGATTCAGCTGGACACGGCACTGGGACATCCAGGCTAGGTCATGCTTTGTCTGGAAAAGCTGTACTGCATAATCCTTGAGATCCCTCCCAGCCTCGTGGCCCGTGGGGATACGAATACCGTTGTCACAGGCAGCAGATGAAGCTGGACGGGCCCTGGTCCAACCCAGCACCGCCGCCCTTGTACATTCTGTGGGCGCTGGTGCTCCTGGAGCACTGTTTCTCGCGACGGGCTCACACTGATGGCCCTTACCTGAAGTACCGCTCAGAGCAGTCTTCCCTTCGCAGGAGCGGAGACGGGACAAACACAGTTCCTCCTTCTCATCCATCTGGATGATCAGCTCCGGCTCCGCTCCGGGGGCCTCCTACGGGGAAGGAAACGAAGAGGCTCAGGCGAGCTGGGCTTTCAGCGATCGCTACCAGCGGCGCGGCTCGGGAGCGAGCGGCTCCGCGCCCAGCAGGGAACCCGGCTCCAGGGGGCGTGCAGCGGAGAGCAGAGGCCCCGCAGCATCCCCCGGCTAGGGACGCCCATGCGGCCGAGAGGGGCGGGCTTCCGGGCCAAGCCCTACCGGGTCAGGCCCTGGTCCGTGCGGCCCGTGCCGGGCCCGCCGTCGGCGGCTGCAGCGGCACACCAGGGGGCGTTGCCTCGTGACGGCAGCGACCAACGGCGGGCGGTGCCTTCGCCGCCAAGAACGGATGAAGACGGTGGTGCTAGTTTGCTGGCGGCGCTGGTCCCGTCCTACGGCGGGGCTCTGCGGGCCTGGCGGTACCGAGGGCAGCTTCCTCCGCGCTCGGACCCCTGCGCGGCCTCCCCCCGCGGGTGGGTCACCTGCTGCCGGAGCCCCTGAAGCTCTGTCTGCTCTCTCGGGTGGGGTGTCCGTGGCGGGATGAGGCGCCAGCGCTGCCGGAGGGTGTCCCCGCAGGCGAAGTGTCTCTCTTGGGGTACCTGTGGAAGGCTTCAGCTCTGCGTGCTGGGAAGGCGGCTCCTCCGTGCCCGACCAACAGCAAATGCCCACCTCGGGGGCAGTGTAGGCCCTCCATGGCAGGGGCTCGAGGAACAAGACAGGGCAGCAGCCAGCGCTTTTTAAGGAGAAAGCGCCCAGAGGACACAAAGCAGAGCTCTGGAGGTTTGTAGGTGGGCTGCCTGCCCTTGCAAGAGATGGTGAGAGAAGGAGGCACCAAATGTAATCAGTTCTAAGTAATGTGAAATCTGGTGGCTTTGTAATGGAAAGTAACTGAGATGTTTGAAGATAGTTGATATAGATTTAGTTCTTTAGGACCTTAGTACATAAATGTAAGGAAAACAATAGAAAAACAGGAGGTGGGGGTAGGGGGTACCTGGGACTAGCAGATGTTAATGAATCCATTAAGCTGGTGTAAACATCACTGGGGAGCATCCGGGACTAGCAGATGTCCAGGATGGAGACTGCCCCGGGGGTGTGCCATGGGGTGGCTCCAGTGACTGAATTGGAACTAGACTGGCAGGGAGCTGGGGAATCTATCCTAGCAGATCCACTGGTTAACATAAAACTGGGGACTAGAGGAAATAAAGTGGATTTTTAGTGGATACGGGAGCAGCTTCTTTGGTGTTAAATCCAAGGGAAAGGAATTTGTTACAGAAGTGGGAGCTACTGGCTGCCAAGGGGGGGGGGGGGGGAAAGGCCATTCTTTCTGAAACCCATAAAGTAGAAATTGGGAAACCAAACAGGAATTCATGGATTTTTATGCATGCTAAATTCTCCAAAATATTTTGCTGAGAAGGAACATTTTAAGAAGGGAAAATGGAATTAAGAGTTAAAACCAATCAATTAATTACTGCAGTTTTGAGTTCATCTTTAATTCAGCAGAAAAGCAAACAGGAGGACTTCCCTGAAATAGAAGAAATCCTTAATCAGGTATATCTGCGAGTATGAGCATTTGAAGTTCCAGGTAAGGGGAAAAATGCTTTGCCTGTTAAAGTAGAAATAAAAGGGGGGCCTGCCCAATTAGAATAAAACAATATCCCTTAAATTTGGCGGATCAGAAAGAATGTAAAAAAAAAAAATTATATATTTAAAAATGTAGATTATTAATTGAATGTGAACTGGACTATTTGGATGTTTCTAGGTGGTCTGCCTGCCCTTCCAAGAGATGGGGACCCCAACAGGGCACTGCCAGGCTGCTGGAGCCTCCCAGGTCTCAAGAGTGGAGGCAGGCTCAGCTTAGGCATGAATTTAAACCCTCAGTAATCACTTAAAATACAGAGTGAGAGAGCACTCCTGAGCAACCTAATCTTACAAGACTGCATCAGGGCAGCTGGAGAGGCAGGGAACCTGAGCAGAGAAACGCTGCTGGTACCTCTGAACCCCTGGTCAGGAGGACTGCGGCTCAAATGTGGTTTTGCTCAAGGCTGCCTTACTTCTCCCATGTGCTTCATGTTTCATTACACAATGAGCAGCACACATGCAATGCCTCTGAAAGGGATTTCATGCAGGCATGATACTAAACCCATGCAGGCACATTTGAAAGGCACTTCCAGAACAGCTCCAGTCCCCTTGAAGAAGCACAGGAAGGATTGCTCTTGGGTTTACCCCTTTGATACCTAAAAGCTGGCACTTTAAGTGTCATCCGCTAGAAGGGGAAGGTGCATAAGTCACACCTCTGCTTTACAGCATTCCTGTATGCTGTAGTTACGCTGGCCCCTCCACGGGGCTTACCCACAGCAGAGACCATGGTGATGGATCACACCCACTCAAGAAATGGCATTAAGACAGGGAATATGTTCTGAAATACGTGTACGCACAGAACTGTGCCTGTGTAAGAAAACAGCTCTCTTTTCAGATGCAAGATGTGAGAACGTATGTAAACATCTGCAGCACAGCTTTTAAGAAAGAACATACAGAGGCTCTTTTTTCAGGCAGGAAACATGACAGCACACAAATCAGCATTACTACACACTGGAAATGAAAATGAAAGCAATGTATTTTCCAAGACAAATGAGCCTGCATTAGGAAGGCAAGAAAACACATGAATGTATACAACCAGAACTGGCTGGCAACACATCATCACTGGCACATGGCAAGCACCGCTGCTAGCTTGGCAAGGCTGGCTTTCTTTATTGAGTAATGAAGCAGGGGACTGAATGATTTCTGTCAGGGAATTGGCAGCGCATGTCAGAAATGCCCTTGTGGTCTTGAAGGCCGCAGAAGATTTGTAATCCTTTTTTCATCATGTGAGGAAAGGTTTAGAATTACAAGAGACATCTGTTTGTGAATGGCAGCAACAAGGAAGCATCAAGCCAAGCCCCTACAAAGCAGCTACCTCCAAACCCTGACAGCACAGATGAGGTATTTAAGTCATCTGTCTGCCTTAGGTAGGGACTGCCCTGTTGCTGTGTTTGAGGATGACCAAGACAGGTGTGGTGGGGGGCTACGGTAGGCCCGTGGATTCCGTGACTGAAGGCATGAAGTTAGAACTCATTCGCAAAGAAGTGAGTGTATCCTTGAGAAATGAGGTACCAAAGGCATATGAGTGGGAAAACAGAAGATATCCAAGTGGGAGAGTAGAAGGCATGGAAATGGGAAAGTAAAAGGAGTGTGGAGGAGGAAGTCAGATAAAGGGAGCAATTAGCAACAAAGGAAGAACATAGCAAAACAATGGACTTATGTAAGGTGGTAAAGGATTATCCAATAATGTACCATTTCTAAGTAATATTAACCAATGGCTAAAAGACACACGTGTTAGAAAAGGTATATGAGTAGTGGTTTGTAGTAATAAAGCACCTGGCTATTTTTTCTTCTGATGAAGTCACCGAAAATACGTGTGTGTGATTTTTGGCCGTCTCGACAACGACAGCTGGTGACCCCGACGTGATTGTGCAGGGCGTGATCAAATTGGAACTGAAACTTAAGAGAGAAGAAAAACAAACAAACAAACAAAAGAACAGCGGAGGATAGCCGTGGAGACGGAGCCCAGCGTAGCATTGAGAGCAGTGGGGTTCTGTGTGGCCAGCCTGATTTAAGACACCTGGATAGGTGAGCTGCTGGGGACATGGGAGCCTCTTTAAGTAAAGAGGGATTGGTTGTATTGACCATGTGGACAATAATATTACAAAAGCGGGGGGTGAATGTAGACAAACTACTCCTCTGAAAAATGCTATTATGGAGTAAAAGACAGGGGTATGAGGCTGATACCGTAACAGCCTTTAGTGTTTCTTCGTGGCAACGCCTAGGGGATATTCTGTTTGACCATGCATCTCGGGGGGAGAAAGCAGCTCAGATATTGCTGACAACGTGGCAGTTCCTCTTTGAGACTTTAAAATCATTTAAAGAGCAGCAGGCCAAAGCAGAGCCGTCGGCCCCCCCTAACGATCAAAGCGCGGGCACCCATGGCGAGGAAGGATTTCAAAATAAGAGTCCTCCAACTGAAGGGGACGGAGCTTCTCTCTGTGTGACTGTGCCCCCGGCCCCTGTTGCTCAGCTTGATGTGCGGTTTAAAGAACCATCCAGGGAGCCCGCAGTTTGGTGTAAAATCCTGGGGGGGGGAGAAGATAAAGACACTGGGGGAAGATTCTGATGATGAGATGTATGGTCTGGGTGCCCCAGCCACAGCTAATCGACAGTACAGGTCCCCTAAAGAGTCACTGGTTCATACCCCTTCTAATCCTGAAAAAGACGTGAAGGGACCAGATTACCCTGTTTCGGTGCCCGGTGCCCCCCTCTGCCTCCCTCCAGAACCTCTGCCAGCTGCTGCTGCGGCTGCTAAGACTGAGGGAGGGGATGAAGACGATCTTTCTGACCTGGGCCCTGTACATCCTGAGAAAGAGCCTACTCTCAGATCACCTGAAACCTGTGGGAGGAGATTTTTAATTGCACTTGATAACGCTGGAACTCCAGAACACATTAATGAGGAGCCTGTGCATGTTCATCAGACTGCTGCTGCTGCTCCTGAGATTCTGATGCCTGATAATTTTGATGCTGACCTGGATAGTCCTTTTGACCCTGTGCCTGTTGATCTGGAAAGGAAGCCTGATTTATATCCCCCAGATCCTCATGATAAATGGGCAGCTGTAAAGGGAGAAGCGAGATGGGTGGGAGATGCAGATGTACTGTGTGCTTTCCTGGTGGTGTATGTGCCGGATCAAAACCTGTGGTGGGAAGGTCTCTCGTATGCTCTTATCAAAGATATCAGGCGAACGGTGATATACAACTCATTTATATAGTCTCGCTGTAATAATTATGTACCAGAGGCTGGCAAATATAAGTATGTCTGTGTTTCTGTCGACCCTTGCAGACCTTTATAGATACTGCTGGCCACTTCTTCCGATGTAGGCTGGCCACCTGCATTGGAATGGGTGCGCATTTTGGTCAGTATAAAAGCCCAAGCCTCATGCAGTGCTGGGGGGAGGCAGAGCCTCTGCGGGAACGCTCGCTGAGATTGAGCCTGCCACCTTGCACTGCGATGATGCTGCTCAGAGCTGGTTTCTTGATTGTCTTCACAGGGTCGTTGCACCACGTTCCGTACGTGGGACTGTGTAGTGGGAGTAATGATTGTCTGGATTTTGCGTTTCAAATACTGTAGTTGTGTGGAGTGCGCTTGTGGGATCCCATGCGTGTGGGTGTGTATGTGTGTGTGGGTGTGTGTTGAGGGCAGAAGGTGTTCTGTGTATTTTTTGTTATTGGGTTTGCGTAAAAGTTTTTAATGGGTAGCAGAGTAACATTTTGGGCAAGAAAAGGTTAATGCAAAAGTGTGGTTGCCGGCAGTTATTTATGGCTGCTGCTCTTCGGGCAGGCAGCTCTGGCAGGCATTTACGGCTGCTGCCAAGCAGGCAGGCGTTTGTAGCTGTGCAAAGCAGGGAGATCAACTTTGAAAAAAAAAAAAAACAAACAAAAACAACAACAAAAAAATAAAATAAAATAAAATAAAAAAAAAAAAACAAAACAAAAAACAAAGAAAAAAATACCCCACTCTCGATCTATTGAAGTATTGGAGAAGTTTGTAGAGACACCACAAACAAAGCCTAAAGAGGCCTGCAACATACTGGGCGCAGGGGGGGGAGGCCTTGGAGGAACAGACAGATCAGTAGAAGCAAGAACTGTTAACTGAAAAAGCAAGAGGAGCAATGCAACCACCAGCTTTACCAGCTGTCACCCAAGTAGCATTAGGGTGGCAAGAGAAAGAAAAAAATGGCCAATGACACAGCAAACTCCTTGACTGTTAACACCATGCAGTTCACTTCTGCAGCTGCTTCACATTCCTGTTTCATCAGAATGCCTCTGCTTTAAGAAAACACTTTAACCTGTCTTACCTCTCAAGAACTGATAACCTGGGGGAGGGGGTATATTTGTGTCCTCCTACCTACAGGTCTATGGCGGCTGCCTGCAAAGTTTGTCAAACCTTGCCATGAGCTGGACAGACGAGTGGAAGAACCTGATGCCTCAGCTACAGGAGCTGACCATGAGTACCCTGAGCAGAATGAGATAGAGGAAGAGAAAAATGAAAGATTGCAAAACATCACTTGGGGGCAACTGAAAAGTAACAGCTTGAATATATGTGCTTGCAAAGTAGCTATTATTAGAGGTTGTGATTTTGTGTATAAACCCACCTATACTTACTAGCCAGTTGCTAATAAGAAACTGTCATGGGTTCAGCAGTAGCAGTCATTTTTCTCCTTGGTAGCTGGTGCAGCACTGTGTTTTTGACTTTGAGCCTGGGAACAGCGCTGATAACACCAGTGTTTTCAGTTACTGCTTGGTGATGTTTAGGCTGGCCAAGGACTTTGTGAGTCTCATGCTCTGCTAGGGAGGTGGGGAAGCCGGGAGGAAGGAGAGACAGGACACCTGACCCAGACTAACCAAAGAGATTATTCCATACCACAGCACGTAATGTCCAGGATGTAGAACGGAGAGGACAGACCCGGAAGGGTGGTGAGGGTGCACGGTGGGGGGTGCACTGGTGGGGGTGCACAGCTTGGTCGAGCTGGGTGGTGAGCTATTGTATTCTTTCCCTGTATTTGTCTTGTCATTATTGTTACTGGTGGGGGTGCACTGGGTGGCTGGGCTTGATATTGGATGGTGACAAATTGTGTTCTTTTCCCTTGTATTTCTCTTGTCATTATTATTCTTGGTGGTAGCAGCAGTGATTTGTGTTATACCTTAGTTACTAAACTGTTCTTATGTCAACCTGTGGGAGTTGCATTCTTTCGATTCTCCTTCCCATCCCTCCAGGAGCGGAGGGAAGAAAGAGTGGGGAGTGAGTGAGAGAGCGACTGTATGGGTTTATAGACTTAAACCACGACAGAAACAAAACCTTGTATTGTATGCATTTGTTACTTGTAAAAGAGATGTTAGAGCATGCAAAGTTGCAGCAGCTTGTAGAAAATGCTAAGGCAAAAGCTAGAAAGATTCTAATACAATGACAGTGTTATAAAGCAGGCAATGGAACAAATTAAGAGGGTGGGAGAACTCCACAAGTAAGAAGTTTCTTCGGCTGGTCCCTCGCTGCCATCAGCATCTTCAACATGCTGCTGCACCCTGTAGTGTACATACTGCTAATGTATATTTGTATGTGCTTTGCCATAGTAGTGACTTGTTACTGGAGGAAGCAGGTGAAACTCTCCATTGACAACGAGGTGCCAGGACTGAGGTTGGCCAAATGCCTCCTACCACAGTCAAGGGCAAGACTGGGTTGGCCTCTGTGTTTGCCACCAAGAAGAACCTTTAGCTCTGCTGCGGGCTGCAACCCAGCAGGCGTTGAGCGGTGGAGACACGTGTCGTGCCAGACCTTGATGTGAGAGATGGCCTCCCCTGTTATCAGAGAGCCATCCAGTGGAAGAGCCAAAGGTGTTTACAGACGGCTCAGGGAAAACCAGAAAAGCTGTTACTGTGTGAAAGGAAAACTTTCACTGGCAGCACTGAATGGAATATCAAGAAGGATCACTCCAAGTAGTAGAGTTTAGAGCAATAGCAATGGTATTTCAACATTTTCCTGGTCTGGTTAATATTGTTACTGACTCTACTTGTGTAGCCGGGTTGGTACAGCGATTAGACAAAGCAGTTTTGGGACAAGTGTCCAATGTAAACTTGTTTGGGATCCTAAAATTAATATGGCTAACAATACAAAACCAGAGACAGCACTATTATGCATGTTAAGAGTCACACCACCCTCACAGATTTTATAGTGGAGGGCAATGCAAAGGCAGACTTACTAGTATCTGTGGTTGCCCTTGGACCTGTTCCCAATGTAAAACAACAAGCTCAAGCATCTCATCAATATTTCCACCAAGACTCTCATGCTCTAAAGCGACAGTTTAAAATTTCCAGTAGTGAAGCACGTGCCATCGTTGCTGCCTGCCCTGACTGTCAAGGCCAACATGTTCCTGCCTATGTTGGCACTAATCCTTGGGGTTTACAAGCATTACATATTTGGCAAACAGATGTTACACATGTTGCTGAATTTGGCAAGCAAAAATATGTACATGTGTCCATAGATACATTTTCTTCTGCTATTGTGGCCACCGCTCATACTGGTGAATCTGCCTGGGATGTTATTCGCCATTGGCAGCGCGCTTTTGCAACCTTAGGGGTTCCACATCAAAAAAAAAACAAAACAAAACCCAAAAAAACCCCAGACAATGGCCCTGCGTATGTGTTGGTGAAGGTTGTGTCTTTTTTGCAAGCTTGGGGAGTTTCTCATGTTACTAGTATCCCCCATTCTCCAACAGGTCAAAGCATTGTAGAACGAACCCCCTGATATGCTCAAACGTTTTCTTTAAAAACAGAAAGGGGAATGCAAGTATTTTCTCCACACAAACAGTTAGCAAAAGCGCAATTTGTACTGAATTCTTTACATTTGTCTAGTTTTGATTCTCTTTCCACAATACAGCATTTGTGACATCTGACGGATGATTCCTTGCCCAATCTACTGGTTCTGTATAAAGACCTACATGATAACAAGTGGAAAAGACCAGAGCCATTGCTGACATGGGGTCGAGGATACGGCTGTGTACAGCTGGCAACAGGACCATACTGGCTGCCAGCAAAACGTATAGAGCTCCAGAACGCAAAAACAGAAAGAAAAAACAGTGACAGAAATCTTTGTTAGTATCTGTTCTATTACGTGTGACCATGGGTAATGGAGAAGTATACTGGGCACATTTGTTAAATCCCCCATTATTCAGACCTGTTACATGGTGTGTAGGATTCACTGGTATGCCACATGTGATAAAGGTTCAAGTGACTTCAAATCACACTAATCTTACTGAAATAATCCTGCCTGGAGTAGTGGTTGGCTATGTTAATTACACAGGTCAAGCAGTGATAGAGCAGATACAGCAAATTGTAAAAAACATGCTAGTAAAACAAAAAGGCAGAATGATAGTGGAGACCCCAAATGCACGAATCAAGAAAGCACTGTTTGTCTTAAATGTTTTAACATTATCCAGTTCTGATTTACACTCGGGCATGAATGTCCCCCCAGTGATTAGACATTTTTCTGCACTAACCCGTGTTGGCCCAGATCTGATGCCAGGGAAGGAACCTGTTATGGTAATGGTAAAGTTTTGGAAAATCGTAACTGGGAAGGTCCTTTTAGATTAATAACTTGGGGGAGAGGGTACGCTTGCGTTTCTACAGATGGAGGCCCCTGCTGGATTCCTGCTCAGTGTATGCGTCCTGTTTTGGATTCTGACTCCAACAAACGGAAATCTGCATCTACCCTCACTGACACCATAGAACAGCTCTAACATCAGGGTGACCTTAGCCAGGACACTGAATCAAACGACCTTTTGTGCTTCAATACGTACAGCAGACCAGCAGTTCCATACATGTCTAGTTGGCCTGCTGGTACAAGGGGTAGTAAACAATGCAACTATTTCTGATTGGGTTCAAGCGTTGCCCAACATAACGAGAGATCCAGGAGAGACAAATATTGTAGGGACGGTGAATGCCCCTCAATGTTGGTGTTTTGGCTGGAAAGGAATGCGATGTACCACAGCCATGACATGATCAGGCCAAGGTGGGTCAGAGCCTCTGTGGTGGTACCTGAAGCATTATCACAATTTTACTGATGTCTGACCAAACAGTCCTCTGTTTTCGTAATATGACAGCAAATAATAGTTCATGGTATTCAGTTGTTAATGAAACTACTATCCATAGCTTACCAAAAGCATTAACCTAGAGATATATTCTGCTTGTGTGGTAAAAAAGCATATTCCAGTATTCCATGGAAACCAAGAGGAGGTCCGTGTACGCTGGGGAGGCTATCATGGCTTACACCCAACATAAGTATGATCTAAAATCACACACAGTTACACAGAGGTCGCCAAAAATGAGCAACACTTGACTCCAATTGTAATGATAATGATCTCTGGAACAGAGGGGAAATTACTGTACCTAGCTTCTTTACGCCAGGAGTTGCTGCTGCTAGAGCATTAGTGCAATTAAATAAGTTTGCTTGCTGGTCAGGAAAACAAAGTACTGAAACGGCAAAAACCTTAAGTGCCGTAGCAATAGATATTAACTCTGTAAGACACGCTACTCTTCAAGATGGAACAGCCATTGATTTTTCATTGTTAGCACATGGAGATGGTTGCCAAGAATTTGATGGAATGTGTTGTACGAACTTATCAGGTCACTCTCAATCCATTCATGCTAGCGTTCAGAAATTGATGGACCAAACTCAGAAATTGCAGGAAGATGATGGATTTTTTTTGACTGGGAAAGTGGTGGAGCTCCTAGGGACTGGAAGGCTGGGTTATATCTCTCATAAAAGATGGACTTATGATGTTGTTTGTTCTTCTCTGTATTATGCTTGTGGTACCGTGCTTGTTATCCTGTCTGCAAAGGGCCCAGCAGCAGATGATAAACATGGCCTTTTTTGTCAAAAAACAAAAAGGGGGAATTGTGGGGAGGTACAGCAGGTCCGTGGATTCCCTGACTGAGGGCATGAAGTTAGAAGTCAGCCTTGAAGATATTAAAGCTTATCCATGAAGAATGAGGCACTGAAGGTATCCAGATGGGAAAGCAGAAGGCATCCGGGGGAGTGAGTGAGTCAAAGGGAGTAACTAACTGCAGACAAGAGCTTGGTAAGATAACAGACTTCAGTAATGCGGCAAAGGGTTATCCAATAATGTGTTGTTGCTAACTGATGTAACCAATGGCTAAAAGACGCATGTTTGCTAGAAACTGTATATAAGTAAGGGTTTATAATAGTAAAGGAGAACTTTTACTTAATCACCAAAGAAGCATGCCACATGTCATTTGCCCATCTCAACCATGACACTCTGGCTCCTCACCCTGAGTTTCTGAAGCCCTGTTCTACAGCCACTTCCACTGTCCTCCACACTCCAGCACAGGTCTTGGCCAGGAGTAATTTTTACACTGCCTGATTCCAGGTACGTTCAAGACCTCACCTGGAGATAGCCTACATCAAGGAAATAATTCATGTCTAAAGCACTTTTAGAGGTGCCTACATAAACGTTACCTCTGTCCCCCAGAGCCACAGTCCAGCACCTCAACAAAGTGACCAAGGAGGGAAACTTGTGTGAAGTTCACAGATCTTGTCCAGTCTTGCACTTAGGTAATCAACCCTTGAGCCAGGCAGTGCATCAGGAATCTGTTTTCTCATACTGGCTGGGAGAACAGCACACTGGGCACATCAGTCAACCAGGTTTAGACCTGCAGAGAGTAGGAATGGGGTGTGATGGGCACACACAAACTTCCCAAACAGCCTTTGCTCTGGGGAGAGCCAGTACTTACCCTGCTGCCATGGTTTAAGCCATAAACCAAGCACTTTGCTCACTCATTCCCACTCTTTCTTCCCCCTGCTCCCAGAGTGATAGGACGGAGAACCGAAAGAAAGCAACTCCCACAGTTTGTGATACGAACAGTCCAGTAACTAAGGTACAACACAAACAAGTACTGCTACCACCAATAATAATAATGAACAGGGAAATACAAAGGAAGGGAATACAATCGCTCACCACCTGATACCAAGCCTGACCCAGCAGCAAAACCCTTCTCTTCTGGGTCTCTGTCCTTAATTTTTTTACGTCATGGGCATGACGTGCTGTGGTATGGAATACCTCTGTGGCTAGTTTGGGTCTGGTGTTCTGTCTGCTTCCTCCCGGCTTCCCCTCCTCCTTGGCAGAGAATGAGACTCAGAATGTCCTTGGTCATAACAAAACATTCTAAGCAGTAACTGAAAACATTGCTGTTATCAGCGCTGTTCCCAGGCTGAAAGTCAAAAACAAAGCGTTTCACCAGCTACCAAGATGGAGAAAAATGACTGCTACTGCTGAAGCCAGGACACCTGCCCATCCCAGCATGCAGTCAGCTGTGCCTGGGACACCCCAAGCAGGGCCAGTGACAGGCAATTATAGCTGATGTATGTAAAGCAGTGCTGTGCTAGGCACTATGAGGCTTGAATAAGATATCTGTTTCACCCAACAAAGGAAAAGCTGGGACAGCAATAGGCTTCATAGGCCTTCGTCCTTCAAGCACTTTATTGAGCTCAGCAGGATCAAGAACTATAGAACCACAGAATGGCTGGGGCTGGAAGGGACCTTAAAGCTCTTCCAGTTCGAACCCCCTGCCACTGGCAGGGGCACCTTCCACTAGCACAGGTTGCTCCAAGCCCCATCCAACCTGGCCTTGAACACTGCCAGGGACAGAGAAGAGCCAGGTGACCCCAGAGCTCCAGCAGAACATGGAGCAGTTCCTGTCCTGAAACACTCAAATATCCTCCTGGAGGAGCTTGTGTGCAGGAACCACTGCAGGCTATGAGGCAGACGCTCTGGCACGCCCCCTCAGCTGCTGTGCGGAAGCTCACCTGCAGGAGCCGAGGAAAGAGATGAAGGAGGCCTGACAAGCGCTGGCCCAGCACAGCTGCACACAGCACCGCTGCTCCTGAGGACACGGCTGGCAGACGGGAGCACCGGGCCCGGCACAGCTTGAGGCCCAGGTCAGAGCCACGGGCCGCGCGCTGCTCCCGGGACTGGCCGCCCAGGCCTCGCGGGGAAAAGAAAGGCACACAGCCCTAGCCCTCCTACGGCCTAAGCGGGTTTCCCGGCCGAGCGCCGCCGACACCGGGCCTACACGTCCCCGGGAACGGGCGGCGGGCCCAGCGGAGCAGAGCCCCGCGGGAGCTGGGGGAGACCCGGGGGAAGCGCGACGGCCTCAAACAGGGGCTGGCCCCGCCGCGTTCCCATGGAGACGCACCGCAGGCACTCACCCTCCGCCTCTGCCGCCGCCAACCGCCCTCCGCCCCGCGGCGGCAAACAAAGACCCGACCCAGCCCCGCCGCCCCGAATTTATCGCCGAGGTTGCGGACTGCGCAGCCAATCAGGAGCTGCCGAGGAGGGCAACGCAGAAGCGTTCAACGGGCGTTTATTGCGCGGGGTCCTTGCGAGCGGCAGCAGCGCTGGGAGCCGACCCCGGGGTGAAGAATGGTGTTGACTGAAGAATAGGGTGGTTTGAAGATTGGGGTGCATTGAAGAATAGGGCTGGAAATGAGTAACCTCAAGAACGTTAGGCTTTGTTAGCAGCTATAGAGGAAAGCAAATTACTGAGATAAACTTTGGCAGAGCTGCCTGGTGCTTACTGATATGACAATGATCCTAAAACAAAGTGAGGAAGAAATAACCACCAGGGGTCCGAAAGCCCACTACCATATTTTTGTGGGCATACATTCTCTAAAAGTACGATGTAATGTAGGTAATCCAATGAATATGTATGTTTAATGACGACATAATCACAGCCTGGTTGTTCCTCGGTAGGGACACGCTTGGTGGAGCAATCCCCCGTGTCTCCCGGCAACGCAATAAAGAATACCTGCTCGTCAACTTAAAACTTTGTTGGTGAGTTCCCGGAGTTCTCTCCCAATCTATGTGGCACCCCAGACGGAACCCTCTCTGCTCGGCTGCAGGAACAGCTGACAACAGGGCTCCCTAGGGCCCCCAGGACAAATTTCCCCAGAGGGACCCCTCGACTCACTCAGATCACTGCAGGAGCAGACAAGGACCATCACCATCACTGTACAGGTATTCTTTTGATTATTTTATTTTGTGGCATTCCGTAAGCCATAGGAGACGTCCTATGCAGGTATGCGAGTTAGCGTTCCATAAGGCATAGGAGACGTCCAATGCAGGAACGCGGTTAATATTCCATAAGGCGTACAGGAAAATCTTGTAGCTAAACGCGTATACCCGGCTGCTAGCGTCCGTTTGGTATACAGGTATACGTTCTGAACTGTTCCGTAAAGCACAGGAGATGTCATATGCGGGAATGAGGTTGTATTTTTCTGGTGTCTGACGCGATTTCTGAAAACCAGTATCTGATGCTATTCTTGAGTAATTAATGAATGGGGAACCGGTTTTATTTCATCGTGCTGCTAATTACTATTTGTGTCCCTGGTGTATGTTTTTGTCTTTGTTTTCAAAATTGTGAGCACGTGAACAGAATTTTTGGGATCCGGTGTGAATGTGTGTGTATAGCGTGTATAAGGAAATAATAGAAAAGAGCCCTTGGGGATGTATTCTGGCTCATTGGGAAGGAGTAGCAGGATTCCTCAGGGGCTTGGTAAATAAAAAAACTTTAATGAAATATTGTGACCAATGGTGGCAATTATATACCTTGGAGGACCAGGAAAAATGGCCCAAAAATGGGACTTTGAACTATAATACGATGTTGCAATTAATGTTATTTTTAAGGCGGCAAGGAAACCGGGATGAAGGGATGTATGCAGGTATGTTTTTCACCTTAAGAAACCACCCGGACTGGCAGACAGAATCTGAAATTAATACAGCTCTGCCAGATCTCTGATTTTGGCTTTGGAAAAGGACAGAGAAAAACAGAAAACTGAGCTGGAGAGATGTTGTTCAGCCTGTGATATTGGGGGAATGGTGTTTAAAGTTAAAACAAAATCCACAAAAAATGGAGTAATCAGGAAGATATGTTGGGGGATTATGTATCACAGGTACCTTCGAGAGGAGCACTCTTGGCATCTGCCTCATCTGTTATTGATAAGGAGGAAGAGGTTGCCGTCACTGAGAACAGAGCAGAAGGACTTGAGAATGTTAAAGAACTGTGGAGAGCGTATAGGAATTGGGACCAGGGAGAGAAGAGCGAGCTGAGTCGTGCTATGGGCATGGCTAAGGTGGCTGCCTTAGGGACAAGTAGAAACTGGTGGAGGGACTAATGTGAGAGGATGAGGGAGAGGTAGAGGAGGAATGTCAGGCAGGTCACCCAGGGCTCACCCGGTCCCAGCCCTGCCAGGGCAGGGACTCCTGAACCTGTCCAGGCAGGGCTTGGATGTGCTCAGAGACGGAGCCCCCACATCCCCCTGCGCAGCCTGTTCAGTGCTCTGCCACAGCAAGGTAACAAGTTCTTCCTCATGTCAAGGTGAAACCTCTTGTGTGTCAGTTCATGGCCACTGCTCCTCATCCTGTGGCGGGGCACCACTGAAAAGTCCAGCACCTTCCTCCTGGCACCTGCAGCAAAGCTCCAATCAGCTCCCTCCACCGGCTCTCCCCTTCTTCATCTCTGAGGGCTCATTCTCCTATGAAGAAACTTCTTTCACCCTCCACAAGCAGGGTGGTCAATGGGAGGGGGAGACACCGGGCTTTGCCCACAGGGTATCAAACTTCGCTGATCCCCACACTCACCCCACTTAGGGCTCCCCACTCCTGTGGGTCTGCTGGTGCCGGAAGAGCCCCGAGATCCTGCTGAAGCCCTTCCCGCAGTCGGCACAGGTGTAGGGACGCTCCCCGGTGTGGATGAGCCGGTGCTGGATGAGGTGGGCACTCTGCCGAAAGCTGTCCCCGCAGTAGGCACAGGCATAGGGCCTATCCCCAGTGTGGACCAGCTGGTGTCTCATCAGCTGGGAGCTGTGGCCGTAGCAGTTCCCACACTCCATACACTTGTAGGGTTTCTCCCCGGTGTGGGTTACCTGGTGCTTCATCAGACTCGAGCTCACGCTGAAGCTCTTCCCACAGGTCCTGCACTCATAAGGTTTCTCGCCGGTGTGCACCCGCTGGTGCTGGACGAGCTTCGAGTTCTCGTAGAAGCTCTTCCCACAGTCGGCACACTTGTAGGGCTTCTCCCCGGTGTGGACCCTCTTGTGTCGTGTTAGGGCTGAGCTCCTGCTGAACCTCTGCCCGCAGGTCCTGCACTCGTAGGGCTTCTCCCCAGTATGGATCCGCTGGTGTTGTGCTAGGGCTGAGCTCCTGCTGAAGCTCTTCCCGCAGGTCCTGCACTCGTAGGGGTTCTCCTCAGTGTGCATCTGCTGGTGTTGTATCAGTGCTGAGCTCACGCTGAAGCTCTTCCCGCAGGTCCTGCACTCATAGGGGTTCTCCCCAGTGTGCACCCGCTGGTGCTGGATGAGGTGTGAGTTCTCGTAGAAGCTCTTCCCACAGTCGGCACACTTGTAGGGCTTCTCCCCGGTGTGGGTTAACTGGTGCCGGATCAGCTTCGAGCTCACACTGAAGCCCTTCCCGCACACGGAACACTTGTAGGGCCGCTCCCCTGTGTGGATCCTCAGGTGCAGGATGAGATGTGAACGGTGCCGGAAACTCTGCCCACATTCGGTGCAGCTGAAGGGTTTTCCTCCAGTGTGGATTCTTTGATGCTCAATGAGGTTGGAGCTCACCTGGAAGTTCTTCCTGCAGTCCCCATGGATCGTCAGTCTCCTCATGGAAGGGTTTCTCTGCTGGATAACGTCCGGCAGCCTCCTGGAGCTTTTTCCACACAGTGTCGCTCGGCTTTGCCTCTTCCCCAGAGATCTCTGAATCCTTTCTGACCTGCGTGGGAGAACAGAGTCCTGTGCAGGACCCTGGGAACTGTTCTCCTTGGAGAGTCCTGAGCACAAACCCTTGGGCTCCACTGGCCTGGGGATGCCTTGATGGCCATTGTCTTCATTCTTGCTCACAATCTCATCTTCAGCTGCAATAAAACGAGAATCCAGGGAAGTCACAGGCAGGACTGGAAACTTTGGACAGGGGAAATCGCAAGGGGCAAAGTCCAGAAATTCAGCAGATAGACTGACTTTAAGTATAAAACATTCTGGTATATCCTGGGTTCAGGACATGGCATTTCCTTCCAAACTACAGAGTGGATTTTTCAGGGTGTTCACAGGAGCAAATGCTGTACATTGCCCTGCATGCTTCACCAGAACCAGAATCTACTGAAATTACTGGCACATTAGAGGGAAAAATTTACTGCTTGAATGGGAAAGATGGCTGCTCTTCCAGGATGTTGTATCTGAAAATCATAGAACCACAGGATGGTTGTAGCTGGAATGGACCTCACACATCATCCACTTCCAACCTCCTGCCATGTGCAGGGACACCCTGCACTAGATCAGGTTGCTGCAAGCCCCATCCAACCCGGCCCTGAACAATGCCAGGGATGGGGCAGCCACTGCTTCTCTGGGCAACCGGTGCTGGCACCTCAGCATCCCCACAGAGAAGATCTTCTTTTATCTTATCTAAATCTCCCCTCTGTCAGTTTAAAGTCATTCCTCCATGTCCTGTCCCTACTTGCTCTTGTCAAAATCCCCTCTCCACGATTCTTGTTGGGCCCTTTAGGTGCTCGAAGCTGCTCTAAGATCTCCCCAGAGCCTTCTCTTCTCCAGGCTGAACAAGCCCAGCTCTCTCTGCTTGTCTCCATAGCATGTTACTAGAAGTTCAACTGGGAATCAGAGGAAGGCCATAAAGAACTGCCTTGTTCAGCACAACATTACTTGGATTTCAACAATCATCTCCATGCTCTTGTGTTGTTGATACTGAAGAGAAAGAGAAGATGCACAAGGCATGAGACACGGAGACTGCCTGGAGCCTGGCTTATGCCAATCTTAGAGCAGAAGCAAATTAACTCTATGCTTTCACTGGTGCAGAACAAATCCTCTGTGCAAGGTGGTGGCGGAACTGAAGATCCCCCATGGCTGATTCCAGATTATGCTCTGGGGAAATCCAGTAAGTGAAGAAGATGAAGGTGGGTGCAAGTCGAATTAACCCTATCTGAACAATTATGAATGGCTGCTGGGACACAGGCAATGAACAAACCCCTGCCCTCTTATGTACATAAGGTCTTGCAGAAACGTTACTGGTATGAATGTTCACTGTGCAGACCCCAGGTCACCTGAAAGCCTGTTCAAGACAAGGGGCTTGTGCTGATTTCTAGGGTATTCACAGAGAGCAGCGACTCCTTCCAGCCTACTGCTCTGAATGTGGTTTGATGAGCACGTAGCACGTTCAGCAGCACGTGCCCCCAACAATGCTGTGGCTTTTCCTGTCCACAGGAAACATAGCTCTTTGCAGGCTGAATGAGCAAGACAGGACCTGTGTGACATGCACACAAAGCACATCTCCAGATCTGCTTAAACATTCAACAGGTATCCTGTGGTTCTCTGAACACTCTTATGAAATAAACCAGTAACATATCGGTCACGTGGGATTGCTGCACAAACCACAGGCCTCCTCTGTGGTCTGGCAGAGCTGTGATAAGCAAGTGCATGCCATGGAAGAGCTGAGTTCCTACTGAACTGTAAGTGTGCAATAAAGGAAGGAGAGTCTAGAATTTCAACCCCAGACTCACATATGTACATAGTTCATCATCCTCTTTCTAGGAAGCACAAGAAAACATCACAATATGATTTCACAGTGAACTCCTAAGGTACATTTTGTGGCAGCTTGCTGTGGTAGTGATGCCACTTCCTCCCTCACATAGTTTTCATTAAAACCATCCCTTGAGAGGAACAGAAACTGCAATTTTGCTATTTACCATGAAGGCATTTCCATTTGTCTGCAGCTACTCCAGCCAGGTCTGGAGGAAACGAGAAAGGTGATATCCACAGACAGGACGGAAAGAGGATGTTTCTGGCAGGGCAGCATGAAGCTCTTGACCCGTTCGTCAGATTTCCTGAGTAGACAGTGCAGCTAGCAAAGTTTTCTGTTGCCCTTGTGCCCAAAGAGATGCTAACTTTGGCACTTCCACGGAATTTCGGTTCTTTACATAGAACTTGAAAAAGCCTTCAGAAGTACATGACAAGTAAGTTTTCTATGGCGTTCTATTCTTTTTGGTGAAGATCAGGAGTGTCAAGCTTCTTTTTACAATTACTGTAATGGTTCTACCATTTCTACAATCACTTCTGTTACTTCTGAGCTACTAGGAACCTTCACTGGCACCTAAGACAAACAGTCTGTAAAGGGTTTGATCAAAATCAGGACAGGAACTCACTGGAAGTATTTCAAGTGGAAGGAGAGCAAGGTCACAATGATGAGGAGTTAATACTAAAAGCATAAGGCTGGACTGGCAAAAACGAATAAACAAGAGAGACAGAAAGAATGTGGTTCTTCCTCAGCCCATGCCAATTTGGGTCGATGGTAAGACCTCTGATATGCCCAAGACTGCCAGTGCTATAGCTAAAAGGCAAGCTCCAGGCAGGCAGAGTAAGCTGCTGGACTTCTCACTGTGGTACCTCACTGCTGGGACTGGAGGTGGCTGATGTGATGCCACAGAAAGGGCTGGAGGGGAGATCTGGGGCCCAACATTCCAAGCAAACAAACAGCAATCTGAGTAAAAGAATTAATGGACAGATGGCAAGAGGACAGACTGCGGAAGACCTGGCACGGCCTTTGGAAAGAGATGTCTCACTTCACAAACCACTTGGACTTCTTCACAGATGTCCCCAGTTTTGTCAAAAGGGACATGTGGAGTCCAGAGGCATTCCCAAAAGACATTCATCCTTCACCAAAACTGGTAAAGAAACTAAGGTGCTGTGGGCTGAATGAACCTCACAGGGCGGTAAGGAAGGGAAAAGTGAGGTGGAAACATTTGCTGATGATTTTGTGTTCCTCAGGGTTAAAGACACAAAGGCTGACTACAAACTGTGGCAGAGCCCTATGATACTGACCAACCAGGTGACTGGGGACATTCACTGCAGGTGAACAAAGAACTTCAGAGGAGAACAGCCTCTACAGCTTGCACTTACACCAGGACGGGCCTAGGATGTTGTTCATTATTATTCAGGAATTGCACCATGGAGTCTGAGCAGCTGGATGAAAACTGCAGCTCCTAGGCAGACAACATAGCCAGTCAAGCATCAATGATTGCTGGGGGGAAGAAACAGGGAAAAAAAGAGCATGTAATTCTGCCTTGCTGCTCAAACCCCACCTTCTGACTGTGTGCAAGGGGGAGGAAGGATCCCCCATGTCAGGGACACTCTAACAGATCTGAGGAAGATAGAGGCATGACAGGAATGATCAGAGGCACAGAACAGCTTCTGTATAGGAGATGAGTCAACTGCCCATTCTGCTGGGAAAAGGTACAGCTGATGGGGGTATCACAGGGGACCAGAAAAACACAACTGGCCTGGCAGGTGGTTTGGGATCTATCCTGCACCATTTTTTCTAAATTAACAACTCCTGGCAGCAGTAAAAGGCACTTTCAAAGCAAACTAAAGGAGGCAGCAATTCATAAATCACCTAAATAAGCTGTGGAACTCCTTGCTGCAAGCTGTCATGGATGCTACAACAAACACAGCTTCAGAAGGCAAGAAGACAGATCTTGAGACATTATGTGTAGTTCAGGAGCTTCTGAAGCCACAGATTGCTCAGGCCTGTGAAAGGATACAGGGACACATCACTGCTTGTCTGCCCTTCGCTGGGTCTTGATCAAAGGTTGGGCAGCCTGCTGGATGAGGAAAGGCTGAGAGAGCTGGGCTTGTTCTGCCTAGAGAAAAGAAGGCTCAGGGGAGACCTTATCACCACACTCCAGTATTTAAGGGTGGCTGTGAAGAAGACAGAGGCTCCCTTTTCAGAAGGAGTCACACAGAAAAGGTGAGGGGTACAAGTTACTCCTGAGGAGATTCTGGTTGGACACAAGAGGAAAATTTTTCCCAATGAGAACAAGCAGCCATTGGAATAATCTCCCCAGGGAAGTGGTGTACCCCTCAACATTGGATACTTTCAAGATTCAGCTGGACACGGCACTGGGACATCCAGGCTAGGTCATGCTTTGTCTGGAAAAGCTGTACTGGATAATCCTTGAGATCCCTCTGAGAGATAGAGGGGTACAAAATTAGAAAATGAAATATATAAACCTTTAGAATCCATTTTAAGTAATGTTAAGTTTGATAGCTTTGTAAAAGTAGTAATGGAAAATTACTGAGATGCATGATATACAGAGAAAAATATAGAGTACAGCTAGAGAACATGCTGAGAATTCTTGCACAAGATAAACTGCTGTAGTTGATGTAGTTTAGGCCTTTACGACCTTAGTACAAAATGAATGTAAGAAAAACAGGCTAGAAGAACAGGACGTAAAGATAGGGAGTATCTGGAATGGCAGGGGCCCAGAATGGGCTGCAGCTAAATTAACTGATAAGTAGGAGGACAGGAAGATTGTTATGTCTGTGGTGTTAACGAACTGATTAAGCTGGTATAAGCATCTACTGTTCGTGCTTCAAAGGCTGCCAGCAGTAATGAAGACTGTTGGAAAAAGTAAACGACGCCAAAGCCCATCAGCAGATTTTTGTACGCATGCGGGGAACTTTCTGGAAAATGATGTAATCCATACGTAGCCTCATGAACGTGTATGTGTGCTTGGTAGCTATACAAGGACTGCTTTTGTAGCAATACGGGGACACACGTTAGGAGGAGCTATCCCCCGTGTCTCCCGGTATCGAAATACAGAATACATGCTTGTCAACTAGAAAACTTTGTTGGCAAATTTGTCATGGTGTTTTCTCCGAATCACCTCCCAGCCTGGTGGCCCTGGGGATACGAATACCGTTGTCACTGGCAGCAGGTGAAGCTGGACGGGCCCTGGTCCAACCCAGCACCGCCGCTCTTGTACATTCTGTGGGCGCTGGTGCTCCTGGAGCACTGTTTCTCACGAGGGGTTCACACTGATGGCCCTTACCTGAGGTACCGCTCAGAGCAGTCTTCCCTTCGCAGGAGCGGAGACGGGACAAACACAGTTCCTCCTTTTCACCCATGCGGAAGATCGGCTCCGGCTCCGCTCCGGGGGCCTCCTCCGGGGAAGGAAACGAAGAGGCTCAGGCGAGCTGGGCTTTCAGCGACCGCTACCAGCGGCGCGGCTCGGGAGCGAGCGGCTCCGCGCCCAGCAGGGAACCCAGCTCCAGGGGGCGTGCAGCGGAAAGCAGAGGCCCCGAAGTATCCCCCCGCCAGGGACGCCCATGCGGCCGCGGGGGGAGGGCTTCCGGGCCAAGCCCCACTGGGTCAGGCCCCACTGGCTGCGGCCCGACGCGGGCCGCCCTCAGCGGCTGCAGCGGCGCACCAGGGGGCGTTGCCACGTGACGGCAGCGACCAACGGCGGGCGGTGCCTTCGCCGCCAAGAACGGACGAAGATGGCGGCGCTGGTCCCGTCCTGCGGCGGGGCTCTGCGGGCCTGTCGGTACCGAGGGCAGTTCCCCCCGCGCTCGGACCCCTGCGCGGCCTCCCCCCGCGGGTGGGTCACCTGCTGCCGGAGCCCCTGAAGCTCTGTCTGCTCTCTCGGGTGGGGTGTCCGTGGCGGGATGAGGCGCCGGCGCTGCCGGAGGGTGTCCTCGCAGGCGAAGGGTCTCTCTTGGGGTACCTGTGGAAGGCTTCAGCTCTGCGTGCTGGGAAGGCTCCTCCGTGCCCGACCAACAGCAAATGCCCACCTCGGGGGCAGTGTAGGCCCTCCATGGCAGGAGCTCGAGGAACAAGACAGGGCAGCAGCCAGCGCTTTCTAAGCAGAAAGCGCCCAGAGGACACAAAGCAGAGCTCTGGAGGTTTGTAGGTGGGCTGCCTGCCCTTGCAAGAGATGGGGACCCCGACGGGGCACTGCCAGGCTGCTGGAGCCTCCCAGGTCTCAAGAGTGGAGGCAGGCTCAGCTTAGGCATGAACTTAAACCCTCAGCCATCACTTAAATCCAGAGTGAGAGAGCACTCCTGAGCAACCTAATCTTACAAGACTGCATCAGGGCAGCTGGAGAGGCAGGGAACCTGAGCAGAGAAACACTGCTGGTACCTCTGAACCCCTGGTCAGGAGGACTGCGGCTCAAACGTGGTTTTGCTCAAGGCTGCCTCACCTCTCCCATGTGCTTCACGTTTCATTACACAAGGAGCAGCACATATGCAATGCTTCTGAAAGGAGTTTCATAGAATCATAGAATCATGGAATAGCTAGGGTTGGAAAGGACCTTAAGATTATCTAGTTCCAACCCCCCTGCCACGGGCAGGGACACGTCCCACTAAACCATGCCATCTAAGGCTATGTCTAATATGCTTCCTATACAGAAAGCTCTGGGGAAAAAAGTTTATAAGGAAGAAACTGGTAAGTCTCACAGAAGCTTTGGCTTTCAATACTGGTTTATGTTTCTTTCCCCTCTGAAAAACTGCTTTTAAATGCAATAGTGAATTAGCTGAATCGGCAAGTTTGCTGAATATCATATGCATAACTGGGTCTCTAAAGCATACTGTGTGATATTTAATTATTAAATAAGAACTTAACTTTTGTAGAAGTCCAAGTGCTTACCATAATAGAATTAAAAGAGTATAACTGTTTTCCTAAAACATTATGCATGAGAAAAAAAGTATATTTAATTACCCTTAAAATGTTTAATTTTGTGCTTATTCTTAAGTGCACATATATTCTCATGTAAAGATCAGAAATCAATTTAACTATATGCAAGAAAAAAAATGTATCTAGTTTCAGCTATATATTAATATCTCAAAAATTGAAATATTATGCTGATGATAGATGAACATATTTGACTAGAAATCCTCAAGCACTGAAGTCCAAATTATTGTACGAAGAGGAGCTATCCCAGACAAGGAGATTACGTACCCAAGTACACAGGATTTGATACACCCCAATAGAAATACTAAAAGTAATTCTTACTTACAAAAGTTAGTACTTTTAGGACAATGTCAATTATTCCAAAGTGACTTCAGTAAATGAAAAGCAGCAATCCTTGCGTATTTTACTGCAGTCACCAAGCAGTGAGTAATAGTGACATAATAGCGCTATTTGTAGACTCTAAGCTATGTTGCTTGAAATATATATATATATCTATCTTAGAGATTTAGTAATTTCCAACTTCTGCCCATAAAAAAAGGGTGCTTAGAAAGCCTGTTGGCCAAACTACATGTAGTACGAAGCAGGCCCACATCACCTACTTGATTTCACTTTGATCATACTTTCCCTTTCATACTACCTTAATTCCCACTGCTCAAGAGAAATTGCAGGTCACATGCATTTGTTTTGCAATGTCCAAAGCAAGAGGATGTCTTGGAGATTCACTGATCTATTAAAAATGCCTTCAATTTCTCAAGTTTCCTAAGATATCTTGAAATGCTTTAATTTCTTCTGGAAACATAAATTTCAGCAGACCATGCAGGCACATTTGAAAGGCACTTCCAGAACAGCTCCAGTCCCCTTGAAGAAGCACAGGAAGGATTGCTCTTGGATTTGTTCCTTTGATACCTAAAAGCTGGCACTCTAAGTGTCATCTGGTAGAAGGGGAAGGTGCATAAGTCACACCTCTGCTTTACAGCATTCCTGTATGCTGTAGTTACGCTGGCACCTCCACAGGGCTTGGCCACAGCAGAGACCATGGTGATGGATCACACCCACTCAAGAAATGGCATTAAGACAGGGAATACGTTCTGAAATACGTGTACGCACGGAACTGTGCCTGTGTAAGAAAACAGCTCTCTTTCAGATGCAAGATGTGAGAACGTATGTAAACATCTGCAGCACAGCTTTTCAGAATGAACCTACAGAGGCTCTTTTTTCAGGCAGGAAACATGACAGCACACAATTCAACATGGTGGTAGCTGCAAAGGATGACCCATAGAGCCGCTCATCCTTTCACTGTCAGTGAATTTATGAGCAGTGTGTTCTGAAGCTCACTCGGGGCTCACATGGTGTATATTGGCAAGATGAGCTTTGTACAATGCCAGTAACATACCTGCTCCTTTCTTTAGCTTGAAAAGCAAACCAATACCTTTGTTGAAAAGTTGGGTTTGGTTTGCTTTTTCTGCAGCCCTGAAAGTGTTTAACAGAAGTATAAAAATATTTTTGCTATCTGTTACTACACACTGGAATTGAAAATGAAAGCAATGTATTTTCCAAGACAAATGAGCCTACATTAGGAAGGCAAGAAAACACATGAATGTATAATGAAGCAGGGTATTGAATGATTTCTGTCAGGGAATTTGCAGTGCATGTCAGAAATGCCCTTGTGGTCTTGAAGGCCGCAAAAGATTTGTAATCCTTTTCTCATTGTCTGAGGAAAGGTTTAGAATTACAAGAGACATCTCAGTTTGTCAGTGGCAGCAACAAGGAAGCACCAAGCCAAGCCCCCGCAAAGCAGTCATCTCAAAACCCTGACAGCACAGATGCGGTATTTAAGTCATCTTTCTGCATTAGGCAGGGACTGCCCTGTTGCAGGGTTTAAGGATGACAAAGACAGGAGGATGGAGACACTTTCAGTGAGTAAAATTCACTGTTTTTTCATAACAAACAGTTTTTCATGACACTGTTATTTGAATGGCTGTAATTTACATCCACTGAACTGTGACACCACCTTAACTGAAGATGTAATAATTGATTACAAAATCTTTGATTGTAAATGCAAGTCGTACCTAAAAGAGAGTAAAAGAGCTGGGAAGGGATCTTACTTATTTTCCCATATGAAGACAGGTGAGTAGGACTGAAGTTTTTTGAGGGATGAAGTGTGTACTTGAGAGAGAAATACATGGTACGCTGAGGGTAACAGCCTTTACTAGAATGCCACTTAAGGCAAGCCTTGTCCTTTTCACATAACAAAGTCGGCTCTTGCACAAGAAGGTAGGTGAGGAAAAGTGATGGGACAGCCAGGGAAGAAAACTATTCCAAATTGCTGACAGTTCACCACATGTGGCAGAAGGCTTTGCTAGGAGGTCCCCCCACACACACTATACCTGCCATAGAAGACCTGAGAGAGAAGAGGTTCATCAGTGGCCACCCCTTTCCCCTCCACCAGAAGCCTTCCCTCTGAGGCCAGACCAGACCCTTCCCACAGCCTATCCTCCCAGCAGGCACCCTCCCTTTTCCCCAGGTCTCTCTTCCCTTGGGGCTGCACAGCCTACATGAACTGGGCTCTCTCCCTGACTGATCTCTCCCACCTCTCCTTCCTGCAGGGTGCCCCTGTCAACTCCTCTTCCTCCAGTTCTCTACCTGGGGTT
The DNA here is from genome assembly GCA_039720435.1 of Amazona ochrocephala. Classification (NCBI taxonomy): domain Eukaryota; kingdom Metazoa; phylum Chordata; class Aves; order Psittaciformes; family Psittacidae; genus Amazona; species Amazona ochrocephala. The sequence continues at coordinate 17,769,641 of CM077886.1, read as the reverse complement.
TCAGTTAGTACAGCCACACTCTACTGCTCTCCACTAGACCCAGTGTTGCTGCTTAGAATGCACCCCCAACCTGTCATAAGACATTACTTATAATTTATCATTAGTACCTTACAAATTGTTTATTGTATGTCATATAAATCAAATAAACTCAAAGATATAGGGAATAAAAAATATCGACATATTCAAAATATATAAATACTTTTAAGAAATCCAGCTTCTTAATTTGAAGTGTTGAGTCCATTTTGTTCAGTAAGACTCTGCAAACTCAGAAGAATTGCCAGAATGACAAAAGTCAGAAGATGCTGTGGAAAGAAATACAAAAAAGTTGAGAGTTTAGGGTCCAAGACTTCCTCTAGAGTCCCAGACAGTTTACAGCCTAAGATCAGTCCACTCTGGAAATGACACTGATCAGAGAAGTGGGTTTAGTTCAGGGTGTAAGATGTTATGAAGCGATCCAGTGGCCACTATGATACTGTCTTAAAAACATTTGTGTGGAGGACAGAGCTAGGCTGACAAGGGAAATGGCACTCAGAAATGAAGCACATGGTATCTTTAACATGGATCCAACAGGCAAGTGAACACACACAACTGAATGTTTGACTCTAAGGGACTTTCACATGACAACTGGTGTCTGAGGGTGCTTTTGGGAGCCATCATAGAGACTACCACTGTTTTGCTTCCATTTAAGAAACACAGATTTAGGAGTTTTACCAGAGACTGTGAATTGAACCAAGGACAGAAGGAAGGCATTGCATCCCCACAATGCTCCCAACCTTAACAATCAGCAGGGCAAATCACATGCTGAAGAAATGACAATGGAAGTCACAGAGGTGTAACCACTCAGTGCTTTACACAGGGTAAAGGGGACTTATTTATTGCAGGTGGGTTATTCTACTCAGTACTGGAACTTGAAAGTTGAAGTGTTTCACAGCCCAATGGCAGGGAAAAGGTCCTGGCAGGTGTCACTGCGGGAAGCACCTGCCCCTAGAAGCACCAACATGAAGAAAAATTGGGGATGTAAATCCTATTAGAAATATGGAGAGAAAAGAAAAGGCACAGGAGGAAAATCGAGGGAAAAAAGAGGCTCCAGACAAGCTGTGTACTGAAGGCAGGACAGAGACTGGGGGAGTTTGGGCTATTGGGAGCAGAGGGCTTGGACATGGAGCTCCGTTCAGACCCACTCCGCAGCATGTCATGCGAGAGCAGGCCACCAGGAGGAGCAGCGCACCCGCCGATCACAGCACCGCCGCCACCTCCAGCCTGGAGCAGCTGTTCCAGCTCGTCGAGGCGGCCTCCATGGAGAAGATTTTCAGGATGGAGGAATGGGCTCCATTCAGTATCGTCTCCTCCGTCTTTTTTCACCCTTTTTCTTTTCCATCTCTTTTCGGGCTCCAGCCGTGGTAAATGTGATACAGTGAGCATCTAAAAAGTCTAGCAGCTTTGCTTTGGATATTTTAATGCCGTTCTGTTTGAGCTCTGTGTGCAAATCAGCCAGCTCAATTGGCTCATAGAACAGAATCTTGTTGTACAGGGCTGTGTTTGAGCGGATATAGCACCTTACTGCCTCCATCTTTTCTTCTTCCCGAGCTGCTGCCTGAGATGCTGTAAATTCCTCTTCGTCCTCCTCAGACTGAAAAGCACAGGCTTCAAATCCATTCATGAAAGAACTAAGAGCAAGATCAATTAGACCAGAGAGCAAGGAAAGAACAGGCCATCAAGAACAGGACCAGAGCTCCCCAGATCCCTGGTGGCCAACCTCTGTGGCTACCCTCTATAGGATCAGAGATTCTCCAATGCCAGCACTCACAAGATGAGTGAAGAATAACATGGCACGTGCTCTGCAGACCAACCCATCCCAGCCATGACAGTGCTGGTCCTGCTCACCCAGCCCCGGAGCCATCTGTCACTCCTTGTTCCACATCCATAGCACCTACTGCTGCCATACTGCAGCAGCCTCTTAAGCAGTGCTGTGCCATCCTCTCTCTGTGCGCTAGCTGCAGGTTTTCAACCAACACCGAGGGCTCCTTGTCACTCTAACCTGTGGAGACCAGGCATGTCAGATTTGGGCCTTGCTCACATGCAGCCACAAGCACTTTTGTGTTCTGAGAACTAGGAATTAGACTAAAAAACCCAAAGCCTATTTCTTTTGTAGGACTGTGTTGACCTTCAAATAACACACCAGGGCCACTGTAGGCCACATTCCTAGCTCATCTGTCCTGCACCACTGACTGTTTTGTTTGCTGTTTTGCTGCCTTACCTCTGTGAACCAAAGGAGATGTCGCTACCATCCAGTGAAGAAACTGTGGACTCCTGAGATGCTGAGAACATTGGTTCCTCACCATCAGCTGCCAGAGACCATTTCTCTGGAGATACAGATGACTTTTTCTGCTCTTTATCTCCCTCTGGGTGATGTGTCATTTTAGTCCCCTCCTTGGGTGCTCTACAGCCTGTTTCATGGGATCCAACAAGGTCATCATCAGCCCTCTGCACTGCAAGCACTGAAGAAGCTGTAGCAACCCGTTTCCTTTTACCCACAGTTCTCGAGGCACTGGCACACTTTCCACCTCCTGCCCGGTCTGCCTTTGGCTGCCTGGAGCGTTTGGCTGGGGTCTTCTGCAGGGGAGGCTGGGAAGATGGGATTTCATCCTCAAAGTCAGAGTCCACGTCCTTGTGAGTATACTGGAATATCTCTTTCAGCTTCAACACCATCTGGCGCTTTGGGAGAGCGCGAACTCCGAATCTGAAAGAGAAAGGTAGAAGGTTAGGTTAAGATAATGCTCACCTCACACCGTCATAGCTCAGGCTGGAAGATCCAGTGGTCCATCTGGCAAAGTATGATTGTGACCTCAAAAAATGCTACCTGGAGCTTCCCCAGGTTTCACTTCCGCTTTCTTTCACACTATTTGCCAGTGAGTTTCTGCTCATAGAGGTAATGCTTACCTGCTCAACTCCTTCTTCAGCTGGGGGGTCTCCATCATGGAGTAAGCTGGCATTGGTGTCACTTGAGTGCTGGGAGACTTGTCATTCTCCTGACAGGAAGGTTCTGTAGCACAATGAAATTACCATGATCAGAATCAGTACAGAAAGGACTTAAAACAGCTGGTGTCTTCCCTTTTAATGCCAGATATTCTAGTATCATGTAAGTGTTTAAGTAGCATAACTTTCCTACAAGGTGTTTTAATTATTACTCGGCTTCATATTGGACAGAATAGTCAACATTTCTTATTTTCTAAACTGAGATACTTGGCTTTTATTGACTTTAAATCAGAAACCAGATTAAATTAAGATATATGCCATGTCTGAATATGGAGCCCATACAAGGCTTTGTTCACAAGGCAGTTAAAAAAACATGTTTACTGAATTAAGTAAAGTTGTTTTTCTCCCAGGAAGGAAATTTAATAATAGGAAATTGATGCAGAAGAAACTGAGCAAGTCAAGCTTCTGGGCTCCTGTGTTAGATACTGATTTAATGAAACCAATTTACTGATACTGTGAAGCACAGTCTCACATGATATTCTAAACACACATTACACTGATCACTTTGTATGGCTTAATGAATTATTTCATTAGATATGATGAGATCTGGTCTCACGTGGAAGGAACCACACAAGGATATAGAATCATAGAATCATAGAATAGTCAGGGTTGGAAAGGACCTTAAGATCATCTAGTTCCAACCCCCCTGCCTTGGGCAGGGACACCTCACACTAAACCATGCCACTCAAGGCTCTATCCAACCCAGCCTTGAACACCGCCAGGGACTGAGCATTCACAACTTCCCTGAGCAACCCATTCCAGTACCTCACCACCCTTACAGTAAATAATTTCTTCCTCATATCCAATCTAAACTTCCCCTGTTTAAGTTTGAACCCGTTACCCCTTGTCCTATCACTACAGTCCCTAATGAAGAGTCCATCCCCAGCATTCCTATAGGCCCCGTTCAGATACTGGAAGGCTGCTATGAGATCTCCACACAGCCTTCTCTTCTCCAGGCTGAACAGCCCCAACTTTCTCAGCCTATCTTCATACAAGAGGTGCTCCAGCTCCCTGATCGTCCTCCTGGCCCTCCTAGGGACTTATTCCAACAGTTCCATGTCCTGTTCATGTTGAGGACACCAGAACTGCACACAATACTCCAAGTGAGGTCTCACAAGAGCAGAGTAAAGGGGCAGGAGCACCTCCTTCAACCTGCTGGTCACGCTCCTTTTGATGCAGCCCAGGATACGGTTGGCTTTCTGGGCTGCAAGCACACACTGCCGGCTCGTGTTCATTTTCTCATCGACCAACACCCCCAAGTCCTTCTTGGCAGGGCTGCTCTGAATCTCTTCCCTGCCCAACCTGTAGCTCTGCCTGGGATTGCTCTGACCCAGGTGTAGGACCTTGCACTTGGCATGGTTAAACTTCATCAGGTTGGCATCAGCCCACCTCACAAGCACGTCAAGGTCTCTCTGGATGTCATTCCTTCCCTCCAATGTATCAACCGAACCACACAGCTTGGTGTCATCGGCAAACTTGCTGAGGGCGCACTCAATCTCACTGTCCATGTCACCCACAAAGATGTTGAACAAGACCGGCCCCAACACCGATCCCTGGGGGACACCACTCATTACTGGTCTCCAGCTGGACGTTGAGCCATTGAGCACTACTCTTTGCGTGCGGCCATCCAGCCAGTTCTTTATCCACTGAGTGGTCCACCTATCAAATTGATGTCTCTCCAATTTAGAGACAAGGATGTTGTGTGGGACGGTGTCGAACACTTTGCACAAGTCCAGGTAGATGACATCAACTGCTCTACCCCTGTCCATCAGTTTGGTAGCCCCATCATAGAAGGCCACCAAATTGGTCAGGCAGGATTTCCCCTTAGTGAAGCCACGCTGGCTGTCACCAAGCACCTTGTTGGTTTTCATGTGCCTCAGCATGCCTTCCAGGAGAATCTGCTCCAAGATTTTGCCAGGCACAGAGGTGAGACTGACTGGTCTGTAGTTCCCTGGCTCATCCATTTTCCCCTTCTTGAAAATGGGGGTTATATTTCCCTTTTTCCAGTTGTCGGGAACTTCACCTGACTGCCATAATGTTTCAAATATGATGGACAGTGGCTTAGCAACTTCATTTGCCAGCTCCTTCAGGACCCGCAGATGGACTTCATCAGGTCCCATGGACTTGTGTATGTTCAGGTTCCTAAGAGGGTCTTGAACCAGATCCTCTCCTAGAGTGGGCCCAGGGTCTTCATTCTCACAGTCCCTGCGTCTGCCTTCCAAGGCTTGGGTGGTGTGGTCAGAGTATTTGCCAGTGAAGACCGAGGCAAAGAAGTCATTAAGAACCTCAGCCTTCTCCAAATCCAGGGTAGCCAGTTCTCCTGATAGGTTCCAGAGAGGGCCCATGTTGTCCCTAGCCTGTCTTTTATTTGCAATGTACCTACAGAATCCCTTCCTGTTATCTTTAACATCCCTAGCAAAGTTTAATTCTAAGTGGGCCTTAGCTTTCCTAACCTGGTGCCTAGCTTCCCAGACAACATCCCTGTATTCTTCCCAGGCCGTCTGTCCTTGCTTCCACCTTTCATAAGCCTTTTTTTTCCTTCAAATTTTGCTCAGCAGCTCCTTACCCATCCAAGGAGGTCTCCTGGCCCTCCTGCTAAACTTCCTTCTAGTTGGGATGCAACACTCCTGAGCTTGCAGCAGGTGACCCTTGAATATCAACCCTTGGGCCCCCCTGCCCTCTAGGGCTGTATCCCATGGAACCTTACTGAGCAGGTTCCTGAAGAGGCCAAAGTCTGTTCTCTTGAAGTCCAGGGCAGTGAGCTTGCTGCACGCTCTTCTCACTGTCCTGAGGATCTCAAATTCAACCATCTCATGATCGCTGCAACCAAGGCTGCCCTGGAGCATCACATTTCCAACCAGCCCTTCCCTGTTGGTGAGGACGAGGTCAAGTATAGCACCTCTCCTTGTTGGCTCCTCTATTACTTGCAGAAGGAAGTCGTCTTCTACACAATCAAGGAACCTCCTGGATTGCTTGTGCCAGGCCGTACCGTCCCTCTAACAGATACCAGGGTGGTTGAAGTCCCCCATGAGAACAAGGGCCTGTGAGCATGAGGCTGTTCCTATCTGTCTATAGAGTGCTTCATCCAGCGAGTCCTCTTGATCAGGCTGTCTGTAACAGATCCCCACAATAATGTTTCCCATCACTGTTCTCCCTTTAACCCTGACCCACAAACTCTCTATTGACTGCTCACCTGTCCCCAGACAGAGTTCCATACTCTCCAACCTATCCCTAACATAAATAGCAACTCCCCCTTCCCGCCTACCATTCCTGTCTTTTCTAAAGAGCCTGTAACCTTCCATTCCAACACTCCAGTCATAGGAGCCATCCCACCATGTTTCTGTGATGCCTATGATATCATACCCCTGTAGACGTGTACACATCTCTAATTCCTCTTGTTTGTTCCCCATGCTACCAGCGTTTGTACAGAGGCATCTGAGCCGAGCTCCAATTGAAGCTGGCTCATTGGCTGGAGTGGCTGGAATATCTCTACATTGCTCTGAGCATTTACTATAGGTGCTGACAACTGACTGGGTGTGTTGGGATGGAATGATGCCCCCCCCTCCCCCAACACATCTAGTTTAAAGCATCCTTGACCAGTCTGGCAAGTCTCCTACCAAAATCACTCTTCCCCTTCTTCGTCAGACCAGCTCCACCAGCCCCCAGTAGACCCTGCCTACTAAATTGAGTCCTGTGTTCAGGACACCCAAATCCCTGACTATGGCATCACCCTTCTAACCATTTATTAACTTGGCCAATCCTCCTAGCCTTTTTAAGGTCCTCCCCTGTATCCTGGAGAATTGATGAAAAGACAATCTGAGCTGCAGAGCCCCTAACCACCTCTCCCAGGGCTCTGTAGTCCTTTATGTTCTCCGGGCTACTGCTATCTATATCACTAGCACCCACATGGATCACTAGAAATGGGTAACAGTCAGGGGGACAATATGTGTGGAGCATACAAAGGTCTGTTGCAGGGGCCCAGAACCAGCAAAGAGAAGGCAGCAGGAGAGAACAGTACATCGCACAGCTCTGCAGGGAAGCATGCATGGGCAGAGACAGGCACCCACGTCAGCAACCCTCTGTGCCTGCACCACTGTGCTGCTTACCTCATGTCCTTATGTACATTAGCACAAGCATTGCTTCATGACTGCATGAAAAGCAAGACTGCACAGAGCACCCACTACCCCTGGAAGCAAATATCCACTGTCATGCAAGCTGAAGGCTGGATTTTCATTCTGTTTTGGCAAGGTTTTTTCCTCCAGGTACCCGTAGCTTCTGCAAGAAGTACCATTGCTATCACAGAACCAGTGTGAATGAAATACAAGTGGCTATGCTCCAGGAATCCCATTTTTAGATATGATCTCTCCCACGTCAGAAGATACTGCACCTTTTTTGTGCCTGGCCCTGACAATTACTTCAGACCAGAAGGCCAAAAGAGCCTTTCGATATATTAAGCAAACCACAGGTGAAATGATCACTTAAAATGAAAACAATTTAACCTAGTCCAATAAATCTAGTATCAATACAGGCTCTCACCAGGAGTCTTTACAGCATCTGCCTGACGTGCACGTGCTGCAGCTGACAACCTCTGAGACAGAGGAAGCATCTCTGGAAATTCATCTTCTTTATCTTCTCCATTCCAGACATCCCAGATTTTGGAGTTCAGGTAACTTGCTCTATTGCCCACCGATGACCATGCCTCAATAGGACTCTTTTCAAGACAGAACAAAGTTGTTCTGCCGACAGGACTTCCTTGAAGGGGGGTACTGCCTTTAATTTCCTGAACATGGGCTGGGCTCTCCCACTGCTCATGCCAAGAGTCAGCTCTGGGGCTGCTGGTGGTGCTGGTCTTTGCATGCCTGACCCGGCTGGAGTCCTGGCTGTTACCTCTGACTGGTGACACATACTCAACATGCCAGCAGTCATCAGTGGGGATTGGGGGCTCATCACAAAGCAAGACGCTGCTGCTCAAAGAAGGCAGACTTATCTCCTTTTCATTATCCTCTACCTCAACCACACTGGTATTTGTTTTATCTTCCAATGACTGCTCATTGCATTGAGGCACAGGTTTGGATAAAGATGAAATCTTGGCGCATTTGCTTTTTATGTCAGTGTGGCCAGGGGAGAGCAGAACTGGATCCTCTGGAGAAACCTGTGGGGAGTTCATGGAAAATGATTCCACAGTTGGGCTGCTGGGAGGGCTCCTTTCACTGACTCTGTTCTTCACAGGCAAATGTATGTCTGACAATGTTGTTTCATGAACTTTTATTGAATTTCCAGTCATTTCATGGTTACTGTTACCTGCTGTGAAGTTCTTTGTGCTGAGTTTAGATCCTGGACTTTTTAAAGAATTAATACCTGTGACCTGAATATGTGTTGAGAAGCTTCTGCTTTTGCTCAGAACCGGTGTGTCTGGTACTAGCCAGGAGCTGTCTGTACCTGAAGACATTTCATGATGGAGGCTTTTTTCAGGGCTCAGGTTTGGACTCCGTTTGCTCTCCATGCAAGCATCTACTTGTCTGCTGGGAGGCAATCTGATGGACATGTTTACATCATTGCTTATATGCACCATATCTGTAATGACATATGAGACCTGGGGTGATCTTTGCTCTGTTTCAGTGACTGATGAGTTCTGTTCAGGTTTTGCTATCTCAGGACCTTGTTCTACATTTGAACATTTCAGTTGCCCAGAGATTTCCATTTTCTTTAGAGCAGAGCCTGACTCTGGTGACTTCTTGTCTTGTTGTAATTCCATTTCATCATCAGAAGATAAAACAATAACATCACCCTCCTTGTTCCCCTGAGCTGCAGCATCCTGAGTCTTGATGACCAGTGATGACAACACTGGGACATATGTATCCTTGTTTAAATCAATGTGGGGAAGCTTTGCTGGAGAAATGATGCTCTTGTTTCTTGGTGCAGTATCCAGCTCCCTGGCTTTCTGAAAGCTTATTTCATCAGATGGGAATGATTTTTCCTCTTTGTTTTGCTTTGGTGTTGACACACGCTCGCTGGCAAACCTTCTCTCCAATTTTGGAGATGCAGGTGAAGAGCCGACAGCGGGAAAAAGGGGCACATAATGTTTGGGAAGAGGACTCCCACAAAAACTGTTCCTATGTGGAGAGAGATCTTTTTGTGACTTGCTGTACAGAAATGACTCATCAACACGTTTTTCACTAGGAGCCTTCCCTGATTCTTTGATAACTTCTTTCAATGGAGAAGGCTCACAGTAACTTCGCTGAGTTCCCTGAGAAAACAAGCGTTCATAACTTTCATTTCTATTAGTATCATTGTGGAAACTTGGTAACTGGTTTTCACAGTGATCTGCCTCGTCATGTGAGACCTGAGATGACTTGTTATCCTTCACACCTTCACATTGCTTAACACTCTCTCCTTCATTAGTTGTGGCACCATGGGATGCTATGTCCCATTTTTGAGGTTCACTGTGGTGAGGCACAAAAGTGGTCTGTAGATCATTCATCCTCTTGCACCTATTTATATCCTGCATTTTCTCTTCCTGTGCAGAAGAGTCACATTTAGATTTTTTCACATCATTGTCATCCCTCAATTCTTCGAAGCTATTGCTTATTAAAGCAGATTTAGATCTCTTTACCTCTTCTTCCTTAGTTTGCTGGTTTGTACCCTGCGATGCCTCAGTATCACTGCAGATGCTGCAATCTGTTCCCTTTCTCCCCTCTGTTTCACCTCGAACCATTTTTCTCTGAGTTGCAGCAAACTCATAGATTTCCTCCAGCTCCTGTTCACCCACCCCATCTTCCTTCTGGCATTCAGGGTTCAGCATAGCTACTTCTTCCTCATCTTCACCCACCCACATCGACTTCAAGAGGTCTTGGAAGTTCTCAGCTCTGTCTTCACAATCTTTGCCATCCATCATAGAGATAAAATCGTCTTCTGAATCAACTCCAGAAGACACCTGACTCTCTCCAGTGTTGCTTTCGCACTTCTCCATCAGTTCCCTCACACCAAACCTACAAGGATATAATAGTAATGTTAGTATTTTCCTCCTTCAGTATTACTTCACCATTTGACTGCCTGATCACTCTTGTGAGCCTTGTAAAGAAATTGCCTGAGGATGCTGTTTTCCCAAGATATACAAGATCCAGTATACTCCTGAAATTCCAAATGTCACTCACATGAAAGCATCAGGCTCGCTCTTCCTTTTTTATGTTTGAGACTAAACAGGTACATGACTACAAGGGGTTTACCCCTTCTGCCATTTGCACTGGTGAGAGCCCCAAGGAATGGCTGGGGCTAGTTAATTTCTGTCACATGCAAGCTTCATGGCTTTTAAGAGTAACAGGGCAGCTCTGCACATACATTTTGGCAAGACCCAACCATTTCCCCGCCTTGTATCTCAGCAACTGCTCCCATTTCAAGCTCTTTACTTAGCACATGCCTAGGATTGTGACTGAGAGCATGGCTGACACGGAACATCGGAGTTCTAAGCAACCAATATGCTCTGCAAGTGTTGTTCATGTTAAGTTCATTGCTAGTGCAATGCTTTGGGAATCCCATATAAGAAGACACGCTCATCACTGGCTGTCAATAAACACCTTGAGACAAAACTCTTGGCAAAAAGTCTGCTAAGCATATGCTGAACATAGAATATCTCTCACAGGTACACCCTGAAGAGAGACTTGTGGAAAAGATGTGGGTAGGCTGTTTTTGTGTGCAAGTTTCATTTAAGATGTAAGCAGAGGATTATGGAATTTGTAAACTACTAAAACTGTACTGAAGGCTGTAAAATTGGTTCTGTATGGCTGAAAGCACAAGGGAATCCAAAACATGCTCATGGTACAAACCTGACAGCCAGAGCGTGCACCTGGGGCAGCACCCCAGCAGGGATGTCAGCATCAGCAGCATAAAGGTACCGCAGGAATGCAGACACTGCCTCTGCTGTCATGTCACTCAGCAGCACACGCCATGTCTGTGCGTTCCCATCCTCCTCCACTAAGAAACCTTGGCTGTGAACCTGGGGGAAGAGGAAAGCAAAGTCCATTTGCTAGTAAAGGAACAGCAACACCAACATTCTTGTTCCTGTCAGCTTAACTCCTTTCATTTGCCAAAGTCTTACCCTGAGACCAGGATCTTATGCCTCAGAGGAAAGCTAAGATGGCCACTTACACAGAGCTACATATAGAACAGGACATTTCCTTCCCTACTCTACAGTTGTTGGCTTCCATGAAGTTTAACTACTCCTTTTAGTTTCACATATAAAAGATGGTCTTAAAGTTCTCCAGTTAGTTTTAGAATCAAATTACTTCTCAGAGCACAATTTCCAGTGTTATCTACCTCTCTACAAGCAAGCTTCCTCTGATCCGTTTTGAATTTACCTACCGTTGATGCACTGCCAAAACTCTAGTTCTCCTGGTGTCTCACAGGAAAAGAGACAGGGCAAAAATCACTTAGGAAGCTTCCACCATTGCTCACAGGCAGAATGCAAGGAAGGGTCCTTTTGCCTCCCCATAGTGTCCTCAGATAAAGTACCACATTTTCCACCACTTGGTCACGATTCTGGTTTCCTAAGCTGAAAAAACACTGCAGGTCCCAAGGCACTTGCTGTTTGGCCCAGCAGTGCTCTGTGCTGATTCTGTCTCATTAACTGATTGTAGGTGTGGGCAGTCTGGGCTTTCCTGAAGCAGAGGAGGAAAGTACATCAGCAGTACTTACAACTTGGATGACCTGTGGACATCGCGCGTACAACACAAACATGTGGGCATAAAGGACTTTCCCACAGTCCACCTGGAATTGGACATCACTTAAGTGGGGGTTGTTGATCATTGCACCAAAATCTTCAGCCAGCAACCTGAGGGAGGACTAGAACACAGAAGGAACACAGACAGAAGTTATGTTACAGCTGTCAAACATTTCCCGGAAAAATAAGGGAATAACCCAGTTCATCAGCACCGCTGCACTGTGTATCCCAGTCTGGATACATTGCCTTCGCCTCCTGGAGATAATCATCAGTATTATCAACTTCAGGTCTTCCATAGAACAAACAAGCAAAGACTAACAGACATTTCTGGCTTTGTTTTTCCACTTTTTCCACAGTCTGGCAATTATGAAGAAAGAGCAGTCATGCTGTATTCTACTGTACTTGTTCTGCCTTGTATTACAGCACATTATCACCCTCAGATCTTCACCACACCATATCCTGATGAGTTGTCCTAGGTTCAGCAGTAGCAGTCATTTTTCTCCTTCTTAGTAGCTGGTGCAGTGCTGTGTTTTTGACTTTCAGCCTGGGAACAGCGCTGATAACACCAATGTTTTTAGTTGCTGCTCAGTAATGTTTAGTCTGACCAAGGATTTTCTGAGTCTCATGTTCTGCCAGGGAGAAGGGGAAACAGAGGAAGCAGAGACAGGACACCTGACCCAAACTGACCAAACAGGTGTTCCATACCACAGCACGTCATGCCCAGTATATAAACTGGGGGCAGTTACCCAGAAGGGTTAGATCACTGCTCCGGTTGGGCTGGGTATCAGTCGGCTGGTGGTGAGTGGTTGTATTCTCTTCCCTTGTTATTTCCCTTATCATTACTGGTGGTAGCAGCAGTGGTTTGTGTTACACCTTAGTTACTGGACTGTTCTTATCTCACCCCATGGAAGTTACATTCTTTCGATTCTCCTCCCCATCCCTCCGGGAGCGGGGGGGGGGAGAGAAAGGGGGAGAGTGAGTGAGTGAACTGTGTGGCTGACTTACCACTGGGCTTAAACCACAACATGTGTTCTAGCACTGTCTAGAGTTGGCCTCTTGATCTACTGCCTTCCACCACATTTTTAGGAAACTGTAATTTCCACTTTGATGGACTTCAACTCAAGTTGCTTTAATTAGAATAAAGAGAAAGGGGATGACTCAAGCATGGGGTAATGAGCCTTTCTTCTCTCATTCACTGTGTCAACGATAGCTGAGAAGAGCAGCTCTGCAACAAGGGGTCCCCATAGAACAAAACCAGTGTAGGTGTCTAGTTCAAAGGAATTTATGTGCATGGTCCTGAAACCCCTTTTGAAAATTCCACTCAGTTATAAAAAATAAGTAATTCAATTATAATTCCAGAACCTCTTCCTGAGATTTTGGGGAGGGATGGTTGACCGCACTACCTGTGACTGGAAAGCTCAGGCCTGGGGTATGCTGCCAAAGAAAGCAACGAGACTGTTGGTTGATATTCAAGGATCACCTGCTGCAAGCTCAGGAGCGATGCATCCCAACTAGAAGGAAGTTTAGCAGGAGGGCCAGGAGACCTCCTTGGATGGGTAAGGACCTGCTGAGCAAAATTCGAAGGAAACAAGAGGCTTATAAAAGGTGGAAGCAAGGTCAGGCGGCCTGGGAAGAATACAGGGATGTTGTCCGGGAAGCTAGGGACCAGGTTAGGAAAGCTAAGGCCCACTTAGAATTAAACTTGGCTAGGGATGTTAAGGATAACAGGAAGGGATTTTATAGGTACATTGCCAATAAAAGACAGGTTAGGGACACCGTGGGCCCTCTCCAGAAGCTATCGGGAGAACTGGCTACCCTGGATTTGGAGAAGGCTGAGGTTCTTAATGACTTCTTTGCCTCGGTCTTCACTGGCAAATGCTCTGACCACACTACCCAAGTCTTGGAAGGCAGACGCAGGGACGGTGAGGGTGGGGACCCTGGGCCCACTGTGGGGGAGGATCTTGTTCGGGACCACCTTAGGAACCTGAACGTATACAAATCCATGGGACCGGATGAAATCCATCCGCGGGTCCTGAAGGAGCTGGCAAATGAAGTTGCTAAGCCACTGTCCATTATATTTGAAACATTATGGCAGTCAGGTGAAGTTCCCGACAACTGGAAAAAGGGAAATATAACCCCCATTTTTAAGAAGGGGAAAATGGATGAGCCAGGGAATTACAGACCAGTCAGTCTCACCTCTGTGCCTGGCAAAATCTTGGAGCGGATTCTCCTGGAAGGCATGCTAAGGCACATGAAAACCAACAAGGTGCTTGGTGACAGCCAGCGTGGCTTCACTAGGGGGAAATCCTGCCTGACCAGTCTGGTGACCTTCTATGAAGGGGCTACAGAACTGATGGACAGGGGCAGAGCAGTTGATGTCATCTACCTGGACTTGCGTAAAGAGTTTGACACTGTCTCACATGACATCCTTCTCTCTAAGTTGGAGAGACATCAATTTGATAGGTGGACCACTCAGTGGATAAAGAACTGGCTGGATGGCCGCACGCAAAGAGTAGTGCTCAATGGCTCAATGTCCAGCTGGAGACCAGTAATGAGTGGTGTCCCCCAGGGATCGGTGTTGGGACCGGTCTTGTTCAACATCTTTGTGGGTGACATGGACAGTCGGATTGAGGGTGCCCTCAGCAAGTTTGTCGATGACACCAAGCTGTGTGGTTCCATTGATAAGTTGGAGGGAAGGAATGCCATCCAGAGGGACCTTGACACACTTGTGAGGTGGGCTGATGCCAACCTGATGAAGTTTAACCATGCTAAGTGCAAAGTCCTACACCTGGGTCGGAGCAATGCCAGGCACAGCTACAGGTTGGGCGGGGAGGAGATTCAGAGCAGCCCTGCGGAGAAGGACTTGGGGGTGCTGGTCGATGAAAAAATGAACACAAGCTGGCAGTGTGTGCTTGCAGCCCAGAAAGCCAACCGTATCCTGGGCTGCATCAAAAGGAGCGTGACCAGCAGGTCGAGGGAGGTGATCCTGCCCCTTTACTCTGCTCTCGTGAGACCTCACTTGGAGTATTGTGTGCAGTTCTGGTGTCCTCAACATAAAAAGGACATGGAACTGTTAGAACAAGTGCAGAGGAGGGCCATGAGGATGATCAGGGGACTGGAGCACCTCCCGTATGAAGATAGGCTGAGAAAATTGGGGCTGTTCAGCCTGGAGAAGAGCAGGCTGCGTGGAGACCTCATAGCAGCCTTCCAATACCTGAAGGGGGCCTATAGGGATGCTGGGGAGGGACTCTTCATTAGGGACTGTGGTGAGAGGACAAGGGGTAATGGGTTTAAACTTAAACAGGGGAAGTTTAGATTGGATCTGAGGAAGAAATTCTTTACTGTGAGGGTGGTGAGGCACTGGAATGGGTTGCCCAGGGAGGTTGTGGATGCTTCATCCCTGGCGGCGTTCAAGGTGGGGTTGGACATAGCCTTGGATGGCATGGTTTAGTGGGAGGTGTCCCTGCCCATGGCAGGGGGGTTGGAACTCAATGATCTTGAGGTCCTTTCCAACCCTAGTTATTCTATGATTCTATGATAAATGCTCTGTTTCTGCTCTGGAACTGCTCCCAGTATGAACCCACCCCAGGCAATCTCCTAAAGACTCAGATTCCTCTAGACAAGTGTTGTGGCTCTGGAGGTGGTCAGCGCTTCAGACAAGTGTGAAACACCCTCAGCTCACAGCTGACAGGCTGTCTGACTGTAAGTAGAAACCAGTTTATAACTAACACACTGATAATTGTCCTGTGCTTTCCAAACCTACTGTAGAGTTGAGGAACTGTAAGTTTTATTCCAGTGAACATCTGCTGTCCACCTGGAACAACACAGCTCTTTATTTCATTAGCAGGTTTCTACATTAGCAGTGGACTGTGGAAACCCAGCCTTTCTACTCGCTCCAGCATGTGCTTGCAGGCAGCCAACACTAATTAGCACCAAAACAGCAGCACACACCAGAACACTTCTTCATAGGTGGGCTAGAGAAGACTCTGCATGCCATGGCAGTGGTGTGGACTGCTCTCCAAGGGGAAGACAGGAAGGTCAGTCTGGAAACTAATCTGATGTTTCTTGGTTTCTTATTCTTGGCAGGTAGGATACCCGGAAGACAGTACCTCAGGAAGCCAGTAAACACAGACTCCTGATGCTACGTTCCAGGCAGCAAGCCCAGATCGGCTTTCCTGCCAATGCTAAAATTATGAATCAAGAATGGGGAAATTAAATGAGACTACAACCCTCCTAGCTGCACCATTCTCTGTGCAAAGCAAACAGACTGGTCTGAAGACAGTGAACACAAAAGAACACTCTCTCCTACTGAAGTGGCCTGCCAGACTGGACTACACAGATGTGACAAGGGTCTTAAGCATGGGTGGGAGGATATGCTACCAATTCAATGCTCTATTTGCTCTACTTGGTTACACTCTGTGCTCCTATAAAGCACAAATCTCTCCCACTGGCAATTCAACTCTTCAGCAGTGCTTCACTTGCTCAGGAAAACTACCACGGAATCAAACTAAATCTGAAAACAAAATAATCATACTGGTTTTACTGGTAGCAACTGAGTTTTAGCAACAGTATCAGTTTCTGTATTGCTGCTAAAGGTCTCTGGCTTAACAGACTCAGAAAATTATAAAACAAGACTTTTTTTCTCCTGCCCATATTTTTTTTTTAATACCCCTAAGGAATACCTAGAGTCTCTGGGATGCTCAGGTTTAATACCGATTCCCACCTCAGAGAACTGTCTCCTTCAAAAAGTATCTTAATTCTATAAGCACAGTATATGTAAGCGCATTCTCAGGGCATCCAAATATACCCAGCTCCAAAAGCTCCAGCTCTCATGGCATGATTATTTGTTATCAAACCAAAGATAAATTGCACCAGATAAAATGGATGACCTTGGTAAGAAAATGAATTAATTTGGTTTTATATGCACTTCAATTGAAAACTGATTAGGCATTCATGGGGGATTACATATCCACTGGTGCCTCTGGGGCAAGGTGTGATCTACAGAATGCTACTAGCTTGATAAAAACATCATCTGTGGCTTAGTAGCCTGTATTCTTCACTTAGTCACCACAGAGAACACACTGATTTTCAAGCTAATTCCTCTGATATGTGTTCCCACAATTGAGTATTTTCTATACCAAACCTTTTAAAAACTCATATTAGCAGAAAAAAAATGCTCATTTTCCATGGACCTCACAGCATTCCACATGATCTATCAGGCTTTTAGGCCAGATGGCAAAATGCAGTGCAAGTCAGCCAGTCCTTGCAATAATTCTCTCTCCCACTGCAAAGCAGGGCATGGAGCGGAAGGTGATGGAGGAGGAAGAGCTCCATTCAGAACCACACAAAGTAGGTGTGTGAGCCTGGAGGAAGCACTGGGAAGCTCTGTCTCTCCTGGGCTCCAACCAATGCTCTTGGACAGCCTGAGTATTAAAGCAAAGTCCTGCTTAACATTGTGCAGCTGCATCCCTAGTTCCTACCCCCAAATAATGCAGTAACATAACACTTTAACCTGGTTCTCTTTATATAAACTATGCACAGTTTGGCCATTCTAAATCACCTCTCATCAGGTAGGACAAGTACTGAAAAATCCACATGCCTGCTTGTGGGCATCAATGAAATAACACCCACATGTGCTGATCCCACCTGTGCCCATGATGATTCCTGGGTAGCTGTGAATCTTAAGCACCTCTTTGTTTCTATGGAAAGGAGTGGGAAATACTCCATACTTCTCTGAATTGCACAAATGCAATAGCTTCTTTTTTACAATGATAAACAATTACAAAATAGCAGGGGGAAAAAAAGAGTTATCCTTACTTTTTTACAGCTGCTCGTCAGAAGGCTCTTCTCTTTGGATGGGGGCACGAAGCCACTATGTGGAATATCACTGGAAGTCATTTCTTTTCCTCAAAGAAGAAAATACACATCACAAATCACATACAACTTCTCTGTGAAACAGAGTGATGTAAGGACTCCTAACAGGATCCGTGCCACAACAGCTCCCTAGAGAGCTGTTACAACCTGAGTTGAAGGCTCATCCTTTCCCTTTGCCTTTGCTGGAGGGTTTGGCTCAGGGCTATGACAGGCTGTGAGTACCTGAGTACCATTCAGCCATGAGCTGCACCAACCTACTGAAGATCTGTGTGTGCCATAATCATCCAGATGGAGGAACCGAAGAATACAACATGTTTTCCAGCTTTCACATCTCAATTTTCCTCCATTGGGAAAAAACTACAGCACAGAACAGGATGGGACATGCCACAGTTTCATCCCAGCAGATAGGCAGAATGTATCTTGGATCCGCATTTCAAGCTAGAAAAATACTGTGGGCTCTAGCGCTCAGAGGCAGACACTGAAATCAGTTTTGCACAGTCTGAGCTCTGTGGTATTCGACAGAATGCACAGAACGGAGTGCAGAGCAACAGAAAGAATTCACGTCTTCTGAAATGGGCTCTGGTGCATTCAGGGAGACCTTAGAGCCAATTCCAGTGCCTAAAGGGGCCAACAAGAAACCTGGAGAGGGACTTTTTACAAGGGCTTGTAGCAACAGGACAAAGAGGAATGGCTTTAAACAGGGGAGATTTAGATTAAATGTAAGGAAGAAGTTCTTGCCTGTGAGGGGTGCTGAGGCGCTGCCACAGGTTACCCAGAGAAGCTTTGGCTGCCTCACCCATGGAAGTGTTCAAGGCCAGGTTGGATGACACTTGGAGCAACTTGGTCTAATAGAAAGTGTCCCTGTCCATGGCAGAAGGTTGGAACTGGATAAGCTTTAAGGTCCCTTCCAACTCAAACCATTCTGTGATTCCATGATTCTGCTGAACAGCCAGGCCTTTTTAAAGGATAACATTGACTTTGAAATGCACAGTTGTGTGCCACATGCAAATGTGACTGGGGACATCAGAGAGCTGCCCATAGAGAAATTGTAGGTGTTGTATTTTTTCAGCCCTGTAGAGGTACAGATAAACTTCAGGTTTGTGTAACTGATGTACCAACAAAAAATCATCCCTTTTGCACATCTCTCTCATACAATTGCCTCAGGACCTGACAAGACAGTGCACATAATGGTGCCCAAAAAGCAAGGATGAGGATTTTGTCCCAGCTGTTGAACATGTCCAAGCTCCATCCTGGTGGAAAATACTTCGATATCTTTGAGGGAATTTTAAAATAAAATTTAGTATCTGCTGTCCAGGAGTTCTTTCAAATGCTGGGACTTAGGAATCATTTCAGAAATGTCAGCTTGACTGTGTCTAAGGCTTACTGCAGAAAAATGTCTCCCCCACAATATCACCTCTTGGATCAACATCAACATCCTGTGGGTGCTGTCATGGTTCTCCTAACTTAGTATGGTGTTAAGTCTGGCTCTGTGTAGCTGAGGGACCAGGGACAAGGCTGGCAAGGCTGCCAGAACTCACCTGGTTGCTCTGTTTCCTGTACATGGCCAGCATCAATGTTCCACTGAGTAAGGGTAAGTCCTTCCGTGGCCAAGTCAACGAGGTCCTGCAGGATTTGTGCATCCTTCTGGCTGAGAGATAAAAACTGCCCGTCTCCTTCACAGCCCGACTTGAATTCATCAGAAGTTTGGCCTCCAGCCTCTGTGCAAGTGGGCTCATGAGAACTGAGTTCAGGCTGAATTTGCTGGGATACTTTTGGCTGATCAGATCCCACTGTTGGCAGAAGGGTCTCAGGCTTATGATTCTGATCAAAAAGAGAAAGGAAAAAAAGATGCCATTACATTAGGTCTCATTTTGTGTATCTGCATTTGCAGAGCTTAGAGTACAAACTCTGCTTCATGCTTTTGAAACATCTAGTTGTCGTGGTTTAAGCCCAGCCATAAATCAGAACCACACAGCCGCTATCTCACTCCCCCCCTTTACCCCCACGCTCCTGGAGGGATAGGGAGGAGAACTGAAATAATGTAACTCCCACAGGTTGAGATAAGAACAGTCCAGTAACTAAGGTGTAACACAAACCACTGCTGCTACCACCAATAATAATAATGACATGGGAAAATAACAAGGGAAAAGAATACAACCACTCACCACCTGCCGACCGATACCCAGCCCAACCAAGCAGTGATCTAACCCTTCTGGGTAACTGCCCCCAGTTTATATACTGGGCATGACGTGCTGTGGTATGGAACACCTGTTTGGTCAGTTTGGGTCAGGTGTCCTGTCTCTGCTTCCTCCCGGCTTCCCCTCCTCCCTGGCAGAGCATGAGACTCAGAAAGTCCTTGGTCAGACTAAACATTACTGAGCAGCAACTAAAAACATTGGTGTTATCAGAGCTGTTCCCAGGCCGAAAGCCAAAAACACAGCACTGCACCAGCTACTAAGAAAGAGAAAAAATTACTGCTACTGCTGAACCCAGGACAGTATCCACCCCTTATTCCATACCATTCACGTCATGCTCAGATCCCACATTTTCAATATACCATCACTCTTATATATATATACATACACAGAGAGAGAGAGAGAGAAAAATATCATTCCTTAGTGCATGGACCAATCCCTACAAAGCTGCTGAGTCCATCTGGTCCATGATGTTGGGCTCCATCTCTTGTAACAGTCTTTCAGGGCAGGAGAGGCTGTGTGCAGTGTTCACACTCGTGAATAACCTGGGCAATAGTGTCCATTGCTAAGTCCACCCCCTGATCATGAATCCATCTGTATGTTGCATCTCTGCCCTGATGGCCTGAAGTGTCATGGGCCCACCAGGCTCAAAATAATTTACCCTCCCCTCCAGCAGTTTCTGCAGCTTGTCGCTGGGGACTCCATACAGCTGCCTTCCATCTCTGACACTTCCAAAGCACTGGAGGGGCCCAGTGGACTAGATACTTGCTTGTACTGTCCCACACACTCTGCCACTCATGACTGTCCAGCCTTGGGGAAAATCTCTTGGTCCTCCTATATCATCGTCTAACCCCAGACAAGACCCAAACATGACTCCGCTTAACTTTCGAGATCAGACAAAATGGTCATGGGTAAGTCAAAAACACAGCACTGCACCAGCTACTAAGAAGGAGAAAAATGACTGCTACTGCTGAACCCAGGACACTAGTAAAGGATTACAGAGCATTCCCCAAGTACAGGGGCTTCTGAGGCACAAACCCTCTGCAGTTTCATGAAGGATTCTCCAGGGATAAGACAGCTCTGAAAAGAAGAAAGGAAACTACAACAGAAAACACAGAAAAGGTGGTGTTCTCCAGGAGCATGTCTGTGCAGGCAGTTGCCAAGCAGGGCTAGAAAGGATGGTAGAAATGCTTCCACTCCAACACCTAAGTATTTCATTATAGCTGGAGCACTGGCAACAGTCACAGCTGAAGCTCTCCAGGCACTTCTGGTTCTGAGTTCTGAAAAGGTTTTGCAGTTACATGTAACTAAATCAAACCTTCACCCTGGAGCTGATATTTTCCAGGTTTAGTCTCTGTTTCCCAATAAAAATAGTTTTGTTTGTTTATTTCTGGGCAAAAATGGTTTAGCCATTTCTGTAAGTGGAAAGAATCAAGAGGGAAAACACACTCTTTCCATGATCCTAAAGGCTTGCTTTCTTTTTATTTTTGAACTTCTCTGACAGTCTTTGGCTTGAACACGAGGCTTTGACTAGGGCAGAAGTATTAAATAAAGCCCCTATATATGCACAGTTTTTGAAAGGAAGCACCAAATAATTCTTCAAGGAAAGAATGAGGGAAGAAAGAGAAGCAATATCCTTCTTGGAAAGCAAGTACGTGATAAGATCAGAGACTAAAAGAGCTTTGTCTATTTTTGCAGGCACTTCTAATAAAACCCCAGAGCACTGAAAGAGGAAGGTGATCTTAGTGAGAACGAACAAAACAGTAGAACTGAGAACTGTATCAAAGCTCGTATGCACCCAGAGCAGTGGGATGCACAAAGAAACGTGAAGTGCAAATATTCCATTTTACAACCCACCTTCTTCTCTGTACAACACCAATACCAGTCTTCAGTTTAAACTTATCACCCAGATCCCTGCTGAGTGCTGCACACCAATAAAGCTCATACTAGAATTTATCCGAGAGAAGTGCCAAGAAGGAAAACAAGGATCAGGCTGCTGTAAACATAGACAAACTAGTGGCAAAATGAGCAGGATGGGGTCCCTTTACTCAGCACTCTCCAGTACCATCAGTTCTATTTTCTGAAAACTCAGAGAAGAACGTGGTAACCTCAGCTTCAGTCTCCTCTCCAAAAGGGAGAAATCAAAGTTCAGGAGCATAAAACCTAATTGTGTAAGACCAGGGGACAACAGGGCACAAGCACTGAGTATGCAGAGGCAAGGGATCACATGGTGCTTGTAAGGTGGGCTGATGCCAACCTGATGAAGTTTAACCATGACAAGTGCAAGGTCCTACACCTGGGTCGGAGCAATCCCAGGCAGAGCTACAGGCTGGGCAGGGAAGAGATTCAGAGCAGCCCTGCCAAGAAGGACTTGGGGGTGTTGGTCGATGAAAAAATGAACATGACCCGGCAGTGTGCGCTTGCAGCCCAGAAGGCCAACCGTATCCTGGGCTGCATCAAAAGGAGCGTGACCAGCAGGTCTAGGGAGGTGATCCTGCCCCTCTACTCTGCTCTTGTGAGACCTCACTTGGAGTATTGTGTGCAGTTCTGGTGCCCTCAACATAAAAAGGACATGGAACTGCTGGAACAAGTCCAGAGGAGGGCCAGGAGGACGATCAGGGGACTTGAGCACCTCCCGTATGAAGATAGGCTGAGAAAATTGGGGCTGTTCAGCCTGGAGAAGAGCAGGCTGCGTGGAGACCTCATAGCAGCCTTCCAGTATCTGAAGGGGGCCTATAGGAATGCTGGGGATGACTATTTATTAGGGACTGTAGTGACAGGACAAGGGGTAATGAGTTAAAACTTAAACAGGGGAAGTTCAGATTGGATATAAGGAGGAAGTTCTTTACTGTAAGGGCGGTGAGGCACTGGAATGGGTTGCCCAAGGAAGTTGTGAATGCTCAGTCCCTGGCAGTGTTCAAGGCCAGGTTGGACAGAGCCTTGAGTGATATGGTTTAGTGGGAGGTGTCCCTGCCCATGGCAGGGGGTTGGAACTAGATGATCTTAAGGTCCTTTTCAACCCTGACTATTCTATGATTCCATGATTCTATGTTTAAATACCAAATGAGGAAACAGAAGGGTTAGAGGGCAAGTGAACTAGGGCACACAAACATCAGAACAAAGACAAGAGTATCCCACCTGCACAGGCTTCCAGGGTACAATTGGAGGGGTTAATGCAGCAGTGTAGAATGATTCAGGGTCATAATGTCCAGTCAGAGCGCTGATATTCCATAAAAAGCACTCGTTGGCTTTGGACAATGGCAAAAGCCAGGTTGCTTTCCCAGATTCGTTTTCCAAAATTCTACTAGTGGGAAGCTGAGGCGTGGGAGGCAATTCCACCTCTTCTGCAAGCAGCATCGCTACTCGCTCTTGGATCCTTTTGCGGACTTTCTCCGGGTCCTGAAGCAGTAATGGTGGAGGTGCAGTTGGGCCTCTTTTACGCCGTTTTTTCTCTTTAAAAAGAAAAGGAGGAGGAACCCAAATAAATAAACAGCTGAACACAGAAGACAGAGGAGCTCAGCATGCAGCTCCTTTAAGCACTGTAGTCAGCGATGACCAAAAGACAGCTAGATGCTGCATGCAACTCTTTGGATTACTGCAGCTAATCTGAAGCCTCACATCATCCTTGTAGAAGAAATAACTCCAGAAAAGACTGTCTCCTGTTCACACTGCTGGGAGCTGTCAGATCTCCACAAAATCTGATCATTATGGAAACAACTGATATCGATGCAGTCTACCTCCCAGCCTCACAGCACAGTGCTTGTATGCCAGCACTTTGCAGTAAAGGGAGAGAAACCCACCAACAAATCCATGAAGGACTTTGTTCTTCTGTACTGATGATGGCAAACCACAGCTCACACAAACAATGAGCATTTCAAAAATCCTGTGTCTTACTACCTTTGCATTGCTAATGCCCATCCCCAAATCCAGCTGGGAGTACTTATTGTCAGGAAGAGACCTGAGCAGGGTCATGAAAAGTCTCCCTTTCATATGCAGCACTTGGCACTCTCCCCTAGCAATTGTCTTCCTTTCTATACCTTTCTGCACACTGAAGCAGCTAAGCACATGCCAATACATGTAGTGTACACATATGCCCATTATGGAAAGAAAACAAGAGGTAAGGCTGAAATAGCTGCATTAATCCAGGTTGTGGCAGGATGAATAGGAAAAAAATCTACTGCAGGAGAAATAACAACAATCTTTTAATGTTATTTCTTTTCACTTCCATGGTTTACAAAAACCAAGTGCTTATCTTAAGAATATTTCATAGATTCAAACCAATCGAACTGAAAAAAAAGCATTATATTCCTACGGGATTTCACTAAAACCCATGGACATCTTGCAGCCTTTCTTGACTGTGTGTGGATAATGCATATTGTTGAAACTCTGACAGCTTAAATAAAACAGAAACAGGGCTGTCATCCCTCCTATGCCCCATAGATATAGGAAGAGCAGGCTGGATTATGTTCCTCTTCCACTAACACAGCCTTTAACGCTAACTCACTTTAACACATACCTGATCCTGGCTTCCATTTGATTGGCAAAGCAGCCACTGGTTTCACGTTCGTCACCGATTTTCCTTGTTCCTGCTTTTCTTGCTCCAACAGAGAGTGTGACATTGCCATAGCAACCAGAAAATCTTCATCCTTAGTCTCCATTTTGGCCCTCTTATGCGTTTTCTTTGAGGCCTCTTTGGAGGAGCCTTTTCGCTTTGACCTGCTTGGTTGATTGCTGAAATACAGGAATGCACCAGGAAACCCAAGTTAACGTGGCTGGATCCAAGACAAGAAATACTGAGCACTCCAGACCAGCTGCTCTACTTGATCAGAAAGACTCCCATATCAAGGATAATGAAAAACTATTCAGTACCTTCTTCCCTAGAGTGAGCAAAGGATTTCTTTTCATCCATGGAACTTAAAAGCAATTTAGAGAAAGTCTTACTCTGAACAGATAAACACAAGCTCACAGCACTGATACAAGCATCCTCTATCTCTACCTTGAATGCTTTTTTTGTACCAAAGGGGAAAAAACAAGTTGAAGCAGGGTAAAACCAAGGTCACCAGAAAATGCTTTCCCACTCTTCTGCTTCCACAGGAAATGGCCCTTCCTCAGCACAAAGGGACTTAGGAGTCCTTCTACAAATTCAGCCAGGCACCACTTGCTGTGCTCTTGGATTTGATCAGAATCAAATCTAAGAAAGCAGACGCAGCTCTGTACTGAGCACATCTCAAAACATCATATCTGTTTCCTCTTTGGCTTGGGGTGTAAAGCACATACATCCAACATAGCCACAAGCTGAATAGCTGAGGCATTGGCATGACAGATGCTCAGGAGACTGCATGCTTGCACTGTGTGGTTTGCTTAATAAACTCAAATACACCATTCAGCTTTACTGCAATAACCTCCTCACAGAGCACAAATAATTCTGACAAACCAGTGTAAGATCATTTTACTCCCCATGTTGCTCCTGCCTGCTGACTTTTACAGTCACCCACCACCTGGCTACTTCTAAAGGAAAGCAAGATGATTTCTCCAACTACCTACCACATTCTCTTTATGTGGTACTGGATCATGACTCTACTTGACCTTCTTTGAACTTGGAGCCCAGCCAGTGTGGAAGTCTGCCTTGCTTCTACCATTCATCCTGAGGAGCACAGGTTCAGTGTTTCTCAGGACAGGGAAAGTAACCAGCATCTTTTATTTTTACTAGCTTACCTGGGACACTGAAGAGGTGCTTCACCAAGGGTGGAAACCTGCAACTGTACTGCCTGAAGCAGCATCTTAGGGGGCACGTCCATCTCGACAGCACAGTGTTTCAGGTGACTGACTCGGCTCTGTGGGGTTTGGAACTGCTTCCCACAGATGGGACATTCAGGGACCAGTGGTTTGCTGGAGGATGACATCTGTGCTTCTTCCATCTCATCCAGACACCTGTGAGATGATGGTAAAACTTACCTCTGAAGACTTTAAAACTGTCCACACTAAGATTTAAACCATATTAAAGGAAGCACAATCATCTCCAATATTTGTAACAGTCAGAAATATCCCTTGAAGAAACAAGAATTACATGCCCACCACTGTGATGAATATGACATGTAACAGTTATATAGATACTATTGCCTCAGAGTCATATTAGAAACATGGTGCTCAAAGCAAGTGCAGATAATAACCCTTTAACTTCATTGTGTGTCCATCACCTAATCCCTCTCTCTGCATTCATGTTAACATTCCAGCTAATTTATAAAACACTGTTAAAAAACAGAATCACCTACCAGAGAAATCAGTCTTCCTCACCCAAAACAGGACTTCTTGTCCTTCTCACTACTTCTGTAGCATGATCACATGCAGTGTCAAAAGCACAAATGTTTTCAAGTTGGACATCTCACTTGACAGTGTTGAATATCACACAAAACGGAGGAGTTGAAAATAACACTCAAGAGTGCAGGATGATGAACTTCTAAGAATTTCTGGTAGGCCAAAACTATGTCTCCAAAGACATGTAGGGTGTGAACTCTTGGATCTGCAGTGCCTATTATAAAAATCACTCCCTGATTAGGCAATGACACACCACCCACACACACAGGGCAGTGTTAACAGACCATTCATCTGATGTACCAGGACTGGTGACTACTGGCTCACCAGTGCATATATCCACCTACAGCTTTACCTCTTGTGATGAAGACTGCTATCAGAAAATCCATTGCTAATATAACTTTATAATCTCATCATACCTGCTTAACAGTTCAGTAAGTAGACTTAATTTCCAATAAGCATTTCTGGCACACTGTCACTGTTTTACAACCTTTGTCCACTCAAGCAGCAGTAAATATCTGAAGACACAAACAGCAATAACACCTCTAAAGCTGCAGGTGCAGATAATCCTAATGAATGTGAGTCACTTAATAATGTGATGTAGGATTGGACAAATTAAATCCCTCTCGCTTCTGGAGGAGCTCAAATTAAGAAATTACAATCATTCAAATGTGCCATTTCTGATACTCTCTCAATAGAGAAACACAGAGTTTTAATTTACAAAGAGCTATCTGTACATAATATATTAACAGATCTTTATATTTACCACTAAGGAAACTGTTAAATTAGGGCGCTATTAGTTATTTTTTTGAATTGCATCACCTTTCCCTCAGCAAACACAATGACACACTAGCTATCCTTATAAGATTAGCAAAATAAAGCAAACATTACTTTGTTGGCCAAAATCAGTAGATCTCCAAATCTGCAGCAGCGGGTCCTCATTAATTTTGATTCACAATTGCAGCTCCTCTGCCACACTACCAATGAAAGCAGCACTGGCCTGACAACACCCATGCAGAAGCCCTGCAGAGCAAGACAATCAGCCTCTGCTTTGAGATCGAAATGACTTGTTAATTCAAGCCATAAAGGTCAATGCCACTCTGCAGATTCCCCTGCTACCATGTTATTTAATGGCTAAACTGAGTGAGCAATCTGTGAGGCTAAGGGGGAAAGCATGTGGAAAGGACACATCATGCTGGTCGTTCACCTGTTAACATGCTGCTCTCGTCGCTTTGTATTCATGGCTGAGAGATCCTTCTGGCAGATCTGACAAAAAAACAAGCCTGCATCTTCCAGGCTTGCCAGGGCTTCCTCTTCTGTTTCCTGCTGAAGAGCCAAAGCCAGAGCACCGTCATGTTCCATGGAGGGAAGATGGTGGATATCTGGCAAAGAAAGGAGAGATTATCTTAGAAAAAGGAGAGATTATCTTAGAAAAATGAGAATCCTGTATGAAAGGCAAGGAGCTGTTGTACTTATTTATTAGATTATTAAACTAATGTTCATTATTAGTTTATTAAATTAGACATAAAAATTAATTGCAATCTTTCTCTTGTATCTTCACACCTGACCTCTCACAAGGACAGGTACACAATGCCCTCTTTAAATGCTACGAGACTGCACTAGCCACGAGGCAGGAGGTGGCAACATGTTCACAGAACACCACATGTCAGAGCCAAGTGAAGGGCAAGTTTTGGCTGAAGTTTCTGGGGACAACATGGCATCTTACATGTTACATATTAAAACACAGCAGATTGCCCATACAGAATCAACAGGGCCTTGACTTTTAAAGAATGAAACAAGAGCAAAATGGCAGTGAATTCAGTTCATCTGCATAGAACATATTACCTCACAGAGTGCTTGGAGATCTACCAAAGATGGGGGCTACCTGAGAGTCGTATTTACCAAACACCTGCCTAATGCTGTCCTAAGGGAAGGATGACAAAGTTCACTGATGCTGTTGGAATTTCAACCTGTTTCCAAGAAGACAATTATCCCTCTGGAATCTAAAATGAGGTTAATTCAGCCTCAGAGAAGAGCTGGGAGAAAAGTATGTACAATCCTTTCACAACAGAGAAAGCAAGATTTCTCAGCAGTCTCGAGTGATTTATTCAGTGCTGCACATTGAGCCATGAGGCTGGCTGGGAACAAGGCCCAGGAATCTGGACTGCTTCTCATGCAACCACGGTCACCATCCCACAGCACTCTTCCTGCATGTACCAGAGCTAACAGGAGAAACATACCATCCTCTGGTGGGTTCTGCTCCTTGCTTTCATCAGGAAAACCTCCATTGGCTACAAACTTTGGCAAACCATCGTCTGTGCTGTGTTTTAGCTGCTCAGGTGCCTCTCTCTTGAACTGCTGCATTCTCTCCACTACCACCTCTGCTACCCGCATCTTCGACCCTGCGAGCAGTGGTACCTTTGAGGTGGGTGAAGAGCAGTTCCCTGGCTGTGTAGCAGGATAGAAGGATAACGTAGTCTGGGAACAGCCACGCAGAGTATTTACTACAGGGAGAAAAGTGCCAGAGCATTACCAGTCAGTTCTGAAGACAAAGCCAAGCTGCCCAGAGAGTTGCTAGGAAGCTTTCCTCAACAGCAGCCTAAGCCAGGCTGTTTTGCAACAACCATTCTTAAAGGAAGAAGTGAACAATTTGATTTGCTGCTACATGAGTTTATACTTGATAACCACAGTAACTGTATCGGGCTTCTGTGCTACAGTGGAGTTTAGATATTGCTACATCCCTTTTAGAGGAAGGCCCAGAAATCCCATATGCTGGGCTGCATCACAAGCAGCGTGATCAGCAAGTCAAGGGAGGTGACTCTCTACTCCACTCTCACGACACCCCACCTGGAGTACTGTGTTCAGCTCTGGGGCTCCCAACATAAGGATGTAGACTTGCTGGAGCAAGTCCAGAGGACTTGTGTAGATGGAAACACAAGGATCAAGCCTGCTTCAATCAGTGCTGCTGTATGTTCCCTACAGGTGCACTTCTGAAGACCTCCCCTGAACTACAGTCTTTTCCCTCCCAGCCTATTTTTCATCTGAACAGTTTTGGTTCACTCACCTGAGAGAGTCCTCTGGCTACACTCACTGGTTACTGGACTTGGCTGGCTGACAGAGAGAGGGTTTCTCTTTCCATCCCCTTGTACAGTCTCACCACCATTACAGGCCACAGCATCATCATCTTCTTTGTGCACCAATGTTTGCTCCTTTGGTCCCAAATCTTGAGCCAAGTATGTCTCCTTCACAGCTGGTAAGCGATGATGGGTTTGGCGCTTAACAGCAGCTTTGCCTCTTCTTAATTTGCTTCTTGCTGCAGCGCTCTTTGACCTGTTCTGAGCCCTTTTTGCTGCCTCAGTATCCCCAGCTTTTTTCTTCCCTCTACCCAAAATATTTGCCCACAACTCTTTAAAATCATTGTCCTGTTCATCCATTAGCATGCAGGCTCCAGAAACACTGTGGCCTAAAGATACCATGAGGACTGGAAGGCAGGGGGAGACACCAGAATCAGTTCATCATCTGTGACCCACTATCTTCACCAATTCCCCTCCACCACCTCAGAAATGTCCATTCTCCAGACTTCAAGGAGGTCAACAGAGTGAGCACTTCTGCGCTGTTCTGACAGCTCATTCTTCCACAGTTAATTCACAGCCATTTAGTAGAGCACATTCTCCACGGACCCCACCTGCTTTCACAAGTTAAGCACCTCAGTTTGTGCAGAGCATGCGCAGAAGCTTCCTGATGTGCTATAGTGCTTCAGAAAGACACTTAAAAAGCCCTCAAATAAAGAAGTAAAAAAGGTGGTTATGTAGGATGGTATATGCAGATGCAGTGTGGGACACGCTGGTCTAGAACTTTGAAGGAGGAAAGGATTTGTATAAAATAGTATGATTAGAAAAAGCACATACTGACCCAAAACACCATCCCTATAATTGTACTACAGACATGCAGAAGCTATGTGAGGAAAGAAGAGAAAGCTTTCAAAACAGGTATCTGATACTGGGTACGCTTTTGTCCTGGAGCTCAGGATTTGAGACTGTCCCTTTTTTATATGCATTCATACTTACATTTATATAACACAAGACCAGCAAATGGAGCGGGGAGAAAAAAGCAAGTCCTACACATCAAGCAGCTATTTTAGAATGCAAAATTCTGCTTTGCAGCACCACAGCTTTAAAGAGAAGAGCCCGACCTCATTCTGAGAAGCAAATAAAGGCAGTTTCTGGCATTCCAAAAGGGTTTCTGGGACAAGTCTGAGAAAATTCTATCAAATATGTTCCTTCTTTCTCTCCTGTTACCTCCATGCCTGCTCACCTTCAGGATTAGCTCTCCTGCTAACTAATACTGAATTTGTCCTCCAAGTACTCAGTAAACCACAGCACTGACCACGTTTCACAAACTGCTGTCAAATACACAAGGTAAACAGACTAAACAAGTGGTATTTTTAAATAAGTTTCTTAACCTTTTCAGCTATAGTAAGAACAGCAGGACTAGCTAGGGGTTACTTGGAACAGCGCTGGGTACAATGTCCAGATGGAAATGCCATCAACCCCCAGGCAATATTAAAACTAGATCTCTATTCTTAGATATTTTCATTGTCCTCTTCTTCCTAGTCCTAAATTCACTCTGGTTCTGGCTATTTTAACAGAGGTTTTATATTGCTCCCAAAACCTATTTCTTTCAAGCCTAAACCAGAGTGTTTCACTTGGAATGGCAGCAGCTGTGGTTCAGTTTCTCCAGTAAAGCTCTGGGCACAGAAAGACTCAAAAAGCAGGAAAAACACATGCGAGATTGTTTTCTCAAATGACTTGGCTGCAGACATGCAAGGCTGAGGAATGCTGGTTACACACTTTCATGGGTCAGCCTTTCCTATAAGCAATTACAGATGTTAATGGATTTATTTATTTTAAACTCAAGCTCCCAAACCAGCAGATTTTGCTGTGAATCTTGGAGTCATTTCCTGTTAGAGAGAAACTGAAGTTTTATGCAGCCAGCTCATAAATTTAGTTTTCCTGGACAGAATCTTGGTGTAGTTATCACTGTAAATTTACCATTTTCTTTTAAGTAGGAAACAGCATGCACAGAAAAACAGAATCTTACATCCTTCATGGCTTTAAATACCTCTCACAGATGCATTTGTACTGGTGTATTATTTATGGTGAGCTCCTGATATTAAACTTTAAAACAGATCAGTGCTTTTGCATTTGCAGTCAATGTTTAGTACCCCAGGTAGACCAAGTCAGACATACAAATGATGCAAAACTAAGAATGTATCTGTCTTACCCCTCCCTTTCCAGACTTGTATTTACAGGCTCCTGCTCTGTACAACATCCGTATTTCTGATGCTGCTGCTATTGGTGTACCCAACAGCCAGCCTTGGCATCAGTTTGTAGAGCTTGAAAAGAAAAGGCTTGAAAAGTAGCTTCTTTCAGTAGAGTATTTGATTCATTTTGGAAGATTTTAGGACTCAACAAATCACAAAGCTGGTAAAATAAAATAAACAGCACCACTTACCTATCAACTTAGATGCGAAGTCTATAGCCCAGCTGTGCCCTTCAAGTAAATGTGGATCAGTGAAATGCTACAAAGCACAACCAGTAAGAATGAAAGATGGAACCTGGAAAATGGAAGAAAAAGGCTAGGTTTAGAGTATTCTGTACTGACTGCTCTTTTTGATCGAGTTCCAAGTTGCAGGGGGAAGGAGACAGTTCTAATGGTGCTAAGTTCCGCCACTTCCACTGACTCATGTACCTGAACTATTCAAGTTATACACATTGCTCAGGATCTGCTCAGCCTAGTGAGCATCACTGCAGCCACTGCAGAGAAAGCCCAGAACCCTTCAGAAGGCAGAGCAGGTCAGACAGACTAGATAAGGTTCCTCAGGACTTTGTCTGAGCCCATAGCTGACCCCAATTTGAGCAGGACACTGGACAAGAGACCTCCCGAGTCACTTTCAGCCTGAGTTATCCTATCATAGAATCATAGAATAGTAAGGGTTGGAAAGGACCTCAAGATCATCGAGTTCCAACCCCCCTGCCATGGGCAGGGACACCTCCCACTAAACCATGCCATCCAAGGCTATGTCCAACCCCACCTTGAACGCTGCCAGGGATGAAGCATTCACAACTTCCCTGGGCAACCCATTCCAGGGCCCCACCACCCTCACAGTAAAGAATTTCTTCCTCATATCCAATCTAAACCTCCCCTGTTTAAGTTTAAACCCATTACCCCTTGTCCTCTCACCACAGTCCCTAATGAAGAGTCCCTCCCCAGCATCCCTATAGGCCCCCTTCAGGTATTGGAAGGCTGCTATGAGGTCTCCACGCAGCCTTCCCTTCTCCAGGCTGAACAGCCCCAATTTTCTCAGCCTATCTTCATACGAGAGGTGCTCCAGTCCCCTGATCATTTTTGTGGCCCTCCTCTGCACTTGTTCTAACAGTTCCATGTCCTTTTCATGTTGAGGACACCAGAACTGCACACAATACTCCAAGTGAGGTCTCACGAGAGCAGAGTAAAGGGGCAGGAGCACCTCCTTCGACCTGCTGGTCACACTCCTTTTGATGCAGCCCAGGATACGGTTGGCCTTCTGGGCTGCAAGCGCACACTGCCGGCTCATGTTCATTTTTTCATCAACCCACACCCCCAAGTCCTTCTTGGCAGGGCTGCTCTGAATCTCCTCCCCACCCAATCTGTAGCTGTGCCTGGCATTGCTCTGACCCAGGTGTAGGACTTTGCACTTAGCATGGTTAAACTTCATCAGGTTGGCATCAGCCCACCTCACAAGCATGTCAAGGTCCCTCTGGATGGCATTCCTTCCCTCCAATGTATCAATGAACCACACAGCTTGGTGTCATTGGCAAACTTGCTGAGGGCGGACTCAATCCCACTGTCCATGTCACCCACAAAGATGTTGAACAAGACCGATCCCAACACCGATCCCTGGGGGACACCACTCGTTACTGGTCTCCAGCTGGACACTGAGCCACTGAGCACTACTCTTTGCGTGCGGCCATCCAGCCAGTTCTTTATCCACCGAGTGGTCCACCTATCAAATTGATGTCTCTCCAACTTAGAGAGAAGGATGTCATGGGAGACAGTGTCAAAGGCTTTACACAAGTCCAGGTAGATGACATCAACCGCTCTGCCCCTGTCCATCAGTTCCGTAGCCCCTTCATGCTACGAACAGTCCATCCTTGCTTCTTCCACTGGGACTAATTTTGTTTCCTGGTAATTTTCTTTAAACGAGAACCACAGCAGTTAATTCCTACAGAAATCCATCAATGTTACTATCATATCTCTCTGGCCACACAGCACCCTCAGCTTTTTGATCCTGCCACTTTTAGGCTCACAGGGATCTACTGAATTGAGTTCTCTGGTTTAGCTGAAAAAAATCCAGGAGGAAGTATGGAGAAAGTATCCCTTTTCATCAGTCCTGTTTGCTTCCTTTGTACTTCATTGACTGTCTTCTGTTGAAGAGGACAAAAGTTCCAAATCTCTTTAGACCACTCAGTATCTTATTAAACTGTATGTATCACATCTTCCAGTGTCTGTGTCCTAAAAGAGTCACAGTCTTTTCTCTTTTCTTAGGAGAATCCTTCCTGGCCCCATACCACCTCCAACAGTATTCCCTGAATCCACTTCACTCTCCATTGCTTTATCTGAGATGCATTGACTAGTACTGCAGACAGCAGACTGCTGATACTGCTGCTGAAGTAGTTTTGTACTGTTCACATTCCCTCCCCATTGAGGCATTGCAGATCCTAACATCATCTTTGCTTTGTTTTGAACGCATCTGCTTGCTGAGCAAAGGTTTTACCTGAACAAAGACACACAGGGCTCTTTCAGTATCTGGTATCATTAAGGTGTTCCATATGATTTATCCATTTTCCAACCTCCATGCTCTGCTTTACACTCCTCCACGCTAAGTTCATGATCCATGACGCATGTTACCTGCAGGTTGGAGCCTGCTGGAACCACTTTCGATCTCAATAGAGCTGAAAAAGCTGTGTCACTGCACAGTGTGACCACCATGCACGGGCTGAGGTGCATTCAGAATGAACCTATGGATGTTCTTTGCTGCTTTCCAGCCAGTTTCCTCTCTCAGATCATTTACCATTCATAATACCATTTATCATTCTTTATCTCTTTCCTCTTTTCAAAGGATTTCTGAGCAAGCTACATGAATCCATTCTGTATTTCCTGATTTGTTGACAAATTCAAAGAACTCCATTAGACTATGGCAAAACAGTCTACTGGAGAAACAAGACTATCATATTGACAAGATGCTATCAAGTTAAAAATACATGAAGACAGGTACCTATAAACAACTTTATGATCATTTCAATTGGTTTAATAGGTACATATAAAAGACTTACTGCCTTGTAATTATTCAGTTCAATTGCAGAATCCTCCTTAAAGACAAAACCAAAAAACCCGAAACAGCAAAATCCAAACAGGTAAAACATCTGCTACCCTGCCACCTTTCAGAGCAGATTCTCTTTTAACAATGGAAAGCATCTTTCTTTCAACAGTCCACAACTTGACTCTCTTCTGACCTCTCAAACATACACCATCTGGACCTATTCACTTGCTGTTTTAGACTACTTGTTCCAGGAACAATTCTCCTGCCACTTGAGCTTCCAAGAATATGTCATCATTATGGCTAGAATGCTGTTGATCAATGCTAGGCAGGTCTCAACAACTTGTACCCAGCAGATATCTTCTCCCCTCTTGACCCCCTCATTGGTGCCTCCGTACATATTGTCCTCAATTACTCATCTCTAAAGACAGACTCTATACCTTCAAAAGAGGGAAATGCCATGCTACCTTGGGAGCAATTTCCTGGTTTTCACAAGAAATGCCAGGACGAGTGGGATTATTTAACACTAGAAAGCAAGGCAAAAAGTAACCTTTGTTTTCATACATACCATTTTCTTGTGATGAAAGGACAAATTACCCCATCCTGTAGACAAACCCTCTCCCTCCACCTCCTAGCTGGTGACACAGCCCAGCAGGCAGCTGCATTCCTAACTGGCTGTAGGAAGACCCAGTGCTGAGTCTGCAGCACCTGTCTCCCCCAGGCAGGAAACACGAAGTAAGGCCACGTTTGCGTGCTAGGCAGCGGGTTGCTGCAGGAAGGGTGGCACACCTTTCTCATCAGGAGACCCTTCTCCCGCTTCCTCAACCAGCAAGAACAACATAGGAGTGGTCTCGACAGTCTTGTAAGGCTGGCCAGAATATAATGGGAAGTCAAAAATGGGATTAAAGTGACTGATATCACCTCAGTCTTCAGAAATCAGTTAACTGCCACGGCCTACATGAACCTGGGCTGCTAATACCAGTGGTGACAGGGACATGATGATAGGATGCAAGCTGCTGCGCTAGCACTAATAGTATTATTGCCCTCCTCTTCTCTTTTTGTGAAAGCTGTGGCCTACAGATCTGAAGGCTGTTAGCAAAACTTTCAATCAAACCAGTCCAAGCACTGCAAAGGGGAAGAATTTTTGTAGTGTTTGTTCAGGAAACCGCAAGAGAATCATAGAATCATAGAATAGTAAGGGTTGGAAAGGACCTCAAGATCATCGAGTTCCAACCCCCCTGCCATGGGCAGGGACACCTTCCTAGGGATTCTTTCAGACCAAATCCTGTAATAAAAAAATCTCCCCACAGGTTCCTGATGGAAAAGAACTTACATGTCAATAGTATAACTTCCAAAAACATACATTATCCTCCATACTTTTAGAGACTCCTCACTACAGCCTGTTCTCTCCAGGTTCCTGCACTAACCAACACCTTTATTGCCGACACTACTCTGCAAAGACACAGCATCAGACCTGTACTGCACAGGGTCACTGTGTTTAAAGAAGTGCAAATAAATGTACACCGAGGACAGCAGCGCTTGTCCTGTGAGGAGAGAGCAAATGTGTATGGAAAAGGAGTTCAAAGTCAGGTACTAGCCTTCATGTCCTGGTCTCTGATGGCCTTCCTGTGCCAGAAAAGGATGACAAAACCAGACATGGAAAATAGGAAATGACAAATTAACACAAGTCTGTATAAGCAAGGAAATGATAGCTGGAAAATCATTATCAGATTCTAAGGAGCAATTTTAGCAGTGACCAGTATCAATGTCTACCCAACACTACCCACTTCCATTACCTGATATCCCATCAGAGTACCATGCTCCCATTTATTTTCCAGACTATCCTCCCCCTGCTAGTACCTTGTACATACAGCAAAGTATTTCACAGCCAGTAAAAAAAATAATCATATTCCAGGCATGAATTTTAAATCACTACTTACATGATAAAATGTCCCTTTCAAACACTGTAGAGACCAACCTTACTTCATAAAGCACTCCACTGAAAGAGAAAAATCTTTACTTTCTACCTACTCTGGAAAGATAAAGGGGAAGTGAATATAAAAATAAAAACTAACGGTTGCTCAGGTGCAAATGCTCATGGTTTTTATGCAAACACAGTACCATTCGGATCAGAAATACATGCAGCTGGTGTTTCAAAAATGCTTATTTGATTTGACTGAAAACAACAAGAAATTACTAATTTAAACAGAAAACTACAATTGAGAATTGAGGACTGAATAAAAACATTTCAGAAGAGGCCAATAAGAGAACAATGCTTCTTAAAACCTAACTTGGTTTTCAGAGAAAAAAATCACAGTAATAATAAAAACAAATATATAAAATAACAGCATGGTAAGGGAATGGGATAGCATTGAATATAATCAATGGATTTTATTAACATAAGAAGGAGGTAAAATTACCTAAGATTATTTATCTGGACAGAAAAGTTAAAGACTTTACAAAAGATCTTTTGGTGTGCATCAAAACCAAAAAGAAAAACCTACCACGGCCACTAGATCATTATAAAACAAACTGTAGAACTGTTAATACTGGGAATATGAAATATTCTTACAATATCCACCCCACAATGTAGTAGCCCATTCTAAGAGCAATCCAAAGCATACTGAAAAGCAGCCATTGAAGGTGTTTCTGTAAACAGAACCAGATCATTTGCAAGTAGAAGTTGCTGTGATTTTTCAAAAAGGACAATTAGGGAAGTAAACACCCATCTTTCAGACTGAGATCAACACCAGACTGTGAAAGAAATGGCTTATATGGGAATTGATGAGTAAGGATGGATAGTAAAATTTATAATAATCAACACACCTTTATGAAACCCAAGATCTCCTATGTTAAGCTAATGCGTTTTTAATGAGACCTCTATGTGTTAACGCAGGTGTAATCTCTTTGTAAATCATTAAAGAAGTATGAAAGGACAAAATGATTAATTAAAAGCATACAAATCAATACAACACATTTAGAATTATTAAAATGTTGCTAGGTAAGTTTCAAAATGCAACTGCAAACAGCAGTTGATGCATTGAGGGCATTATGTTTCTAGCAGCATCCCATAGGGATTAACTCTCCTCCTATCTTGTTTTTCTATTATATTTAGACTTAGGAAATGAGTTGGAAGAGACATAAACCACCACTGATCAAGCTGTCTGGTTATGCAGAGGAGGGAACTATTAAAGTTGATGACAGAGAGGCAGACTGATGCAAACCACTTCATAAACCACTGCAAATCTCAATACAAAGTCCCAGATTTGGGACAAGGCCATACTTACAGAATAGGTAAATCTACACTGGGAAACAACTACAAAGGAGTTTGGAGTCTGGACAGATGTTGGAACACTGGCAGGCCCCTATGGGAGTCCACAGCCATACTGATAAAAAAGGTTCTATATTTCTTGTAGTGGGTACACATGAACGCTATGGTGATATTGTTACAGTGCACCTAAGGCATGATTCCTTCCAAGAAGAAAGCACTGCCCACAGCACATGGAGCCAGTGGCACATGGCTTAGGAACACGGCTGGTTCAGGCTGCCTTTTCAGTCACCAGTACACAACCTCACCCAGCCATCCTTCTTCCACACAGACCACAACATGACCTTGTCTCAGGTGTTTAACACCGCTCTCATATGGATAATTCTGACCATGGCAAAAAATTCTATCATTGTGTGGATCAAGAATGGAGTAATAAGCGTTACGGATGTTTGCAGTAAGAAAATCAACTGAGTAATTAATGAAGAAGTGAATATAAAGAGAAGTAAGAGCACTCCAATGTTATAGAACCAAGCCATCTCCTTCCAAGAAGACAATGTTATTCTAAAGGGCACATTCACTGTGTATCAGTTCTAATGATACTATTTTTTTTCCAAAAAGTGCATTGTCCGATTTACGATTATCATAACAAACCCAAATGTAGAGTGAAATTTAACACAGCATCTTGATTTCCCCACATTCTCTAAAACAGAAAGATGCTTGCATTGGAAAGGTGACCAAACTCACAGATTTCTAAAGGTAAACTAACAATGTATCTTTTACACTAATGTTTCATTAATTTACAACAATTAATAACTTGCTGTCAGCTAAAATTACATACAAGAGCAACAACAAAATACCCAACATGCTATTTTGTGGACATGCTCCTTCATGATACTTCCATGCTGTCTTATCTGTTCTCCATACTCCAGCACCAATCATAAACACACTGTGTTCAACTATTCTGAAAATACATCTGTACATTCCCTCCTACTAAAACATCTTATTACCTTAGTTCTTTCACCTTCTCAATATCCAAATATATTGTTACCTAAAGTTTGATTTGAGTGTTCTGGGAAACTCTGGTACCAACCAATGACCTCAGGGATGTGCAGATGTGTATCATCCATGGACTGCCATGATAATAGCAAGAGGTCAGCTCTCGGGCAATGATGTCAATCTCTTTGTGTTCAATTTTCAGAGAAAACTCCGGGCAAAAGCCTGGCCTACACCTGAGAACCCTGAAGCATAGTCTGAGTTTCATGAGCGTACAATGCGCAGAACATCCTGTCTAAATTGCTGTTTTCTACCGTTTGACAGGTTCTTTTTCTGCAGAAAAAGGTGTAATAAAAATTGACCCAGTGGGAAAAGCAGATGCTCAAAATAACTTCAGGTCCATTTTCTTCCAAATATGAAGGCCATGGTAATTTTTTTTCCTGTTTCTGCCTCTGACACATGCGTATAGTGTAAAGCAACAAAATGACTTCTGCCTCTTGTGAAAACTTTTAATCCAAACAGCAAAAACAAAGGGGAGAGCAGGGAGATGAAGAACAGGATTCTAAACAGATATGAAAGCCAACTACCCAAAGGTCTCTTTTTCTCATCAAAACAGGGACTTTACCTGGCCGGTGATTTTTTGAGAGTTTATACAGAAACCAACAGACTGAGCACCAGTCAACATTTCCGCCTTTGGGCTCTACTAGAGTCAAACTATTCAGTACAAATAACATATGTTTTTGCCCAGCAAATGTGCAATTTTGGCTTTATTTTAAACCAGCATGGTTAAAAGAAGCACCTGGGTATCTGCAGGACCAGGGACAAAGTGTTGTCAGCAAACCAGCCGGCACCCACTGTTTCCCATCAAGGCAGAGGATTCCCCACACACTGACCCTCGAGCCCTTGAGCCTGGAAGAGAACAACAAAATTCCATGTTGCTTCATGAAGCAGCTGACAGACTCCTCATAGCATCACAGAATGGTCAGGGTTGGAAGGGATCCTCAGAATGGCTTCCCTTTGTCACACTGCTGGAAATGAGTTTGCTTCCAGACTGGATCACAGAATTACATAATCATAGAATGGTTTGGGTTGGAAGGGACCTTAAGCTCATCCAGTTCCAACCCCCTGCCATGGGCAGGGACACCTTCCACTAGAGCAGTTTGCTCCAAACCCCATCCAACCTGGCCTTGAATACTGCCAGGGATGAGGCAGCAACAGCTTCTTTGGGCAACCTGCGCCAAGTTGTTAATGAACCTTCCCAGCAGTCAGTGCTTGCTAAACTCTGACACCCTCGCAATCGGCCCTTCCATTGAAGAACTTTGCCCCTGCCACTGAGGTTTTGCTTTTGATGCCAAGTCAACATCAATGCTGCACTTCACCCTACCGAGGAGCCGCAGCGGAGCAATGAGCCACCCATTCAAACCCAACCGGAGGCCCCCTAACGCGCTGCTAACACCCCGAGGTTTCTGCTGCCGGCGGTACCTGACGGGCCTCTGCGGGCTCACGCCGGGGCTGGCCTCAGGCAGCACACCCGGCAGCGCAGATGCGTGTGACGGCAACGACACCCGCCCCGGGCCAGGAAGCGACCCTCCCTCCTCAGAAAGCATCGCCAGCTCCACGGCTCAACACCACCAACTCCCCGCCAGCAGGTGGCGCGGCGCCGCGCTGTTGGCGCCGGCGTCATGACGTCACGCCGCCCGCCCGCAGGTCACCCGCACCGCTGCCACGGACGCCCGCGCTCCCGCCCGCCCGCCCGCCGCAGCCGCAGCCGCAGCCGCAGCCGCAGCCGCAGCCGCAGCCGCAGCCGCAGCCACGTCCCGCCGCAGACCTCTCTGCCGTGGCACGGGCTCCAACCGCTCCTTGCGCCCCGCCGCCACGGCGGGGAGCCCCGGTGCTGAGCCGCAGCGCATGCGCGAGGCGCCAATCACCGTCCTTGTCCCGTGACGGGCGCCGCGCGCATGCGCGAGGGGATGCCGGCAGCGCTTGCGCATGCGCACAAAGCGAGGGCCGCGCCCTTCCCGCGCAGGCGCACGGGCTTCCCGCCGCCCGTTGCCATAGTGATGCTCCCGCTCCTCCCGGTCCCTGTTGGCGTTGCCCCTTGGCAGGGCCGGGCGGATCTGCTCTTCCTGTTGGGGGGGAACGGGCCGCCCCCCGCCCTCAGGGCGGCCGAAGCCTCCCCCCGGGCAGGCAGCGGCACTGGCGGTGCCTCCTGAGGCGGACTCGGCTTGAGGAGGGCAGACCAGCGGCCACCGTGGGGGGCCGTGCTTCAGGGTAGCAGCGGTGGGCCTGGTGCCTCCCGCCCGTCAGGGCCCCGGCCCAGCGCGAGGGTCAGAAAGTTCTGAGGCGTTTGATGATGCTGCAACCGGGTCTGGGAAAACTAGCTCCGAAAGAGGAAAGCACAGCAGAGCACTGCCTGTTAACGTGTTAAAGAACCCTGATCTCTCAAAATACTCTTATGTAGCAAAATAAAAAGTGTAAATAGGGAGAGAAACATACATACACCACCTGTAGGACTATAGTCATGGGCT
Source organism: Amazona ochrocephala (assembly GCA_039720435.1). Classification (NCBI taxonomy): domain Eukaryota; kingdom Metazoa; phylum Chordata; class Aves; order Psittaciformes; family Psittacidae; genus Amazona; species Amazona ochrocephala. The sequence continues at coordinate 17,728,360 of CM077886.1, read as the reverse complement.
CACAGAGTGGTTTGAGTTGGAAGGGACCTTGGAAACTCATCTAGTTCCAGTCCCCCAGTCCTATCACTACAGGTCTAGGTAAGCAGTACCTGAGTTTCTTGTAGCTCCAGCAGGTCCATGTCCTTATGCTGGGGGCCCCAGAGCTGGATGTGGGACTGCAGGGGAGGTGTCACAAGTGTGAAGCAGAGGGAGTGAATCCCTTCTCTCGACCTGCTGGTCATGCGTCTTTAAAGTCACTAGTTTTCACATCTAAAAGCTGAGGTCCATGTCTGCAGGATGTGGAGCTGCAGTGAGACCATGATAATTGTAATGCTTTGCTGCTCATACAGATATTAATGGAACTGTTGAAATTCTAAGGCAAGCAGTTACATGGCTCAAGCTTTTGCCAAGCTTACCTGTCAACAGAAAGAGTGTTGCCTTTTTATTTTGTACTTCTTACTATGTGGGGTTGAACAAGAAGATGGATGCCATTTTTTTCCACTATATTCCATTCAGGTTTAGAGACCTCATTCTGAGTAATAACTGACTCAGGATCAACAATCATTTAATCCAAGTTAATAGCTAATTGTGGCCAAAGGTCTGCAGGTATAAAATAACCTCAGATACAGTGGAGGAGGTGGGAATTCAGACACTGGACTTGCGTTTCGAACATGTTTTGTGTTAAAATCAGGATTTCTTTCTCAGCACTTGGTATGGATGCAGCAAGAACTCAAATCAGGCCTGGAGAACACTTGTTAACAGGCCAAGAGGCAGAGGGAAGAGGTCCAGTGGCTCACACAACACACCCAGGCTGACATTCTTCTACTAATTGTGAGCAATATGATGGATTCTTTACATATAACATTTATTTTTCCATAATTGTATCTTGATCTGTAATTTGGCATCACCAAATTAAAGGGACATTCCCATAGCACTGCCTGTTTGAAAAGCTTTTACAAGAAAATTAACTACAACTTTTGAAATGGAACAGGTTCCTGCAGCAGCAAGCCTTTTCACTTCCAGGAAAGCAATTTAGTTTTTAACCCATGCTAAATTCAAACAATTTTAGCTGAAAATCTTTGAATTTTAAGCATAGAATTGGTTATTTTGGCAGAACTGATGGGTCTGTTTTCTGCAGCAAATCGTCCCCAGGAGATGCAATGAACCTATGTCAGTACAAGAACCTAAAACTGATATGAAGAAATCCTTTGGTTTGTGTCTTTCAGCACTTCTAGTTTATTCAAGTTCTTTCTGAAATTGCTACACTTATGGGAATTAGAAGCACTCTGAAGAAAACCCTGCAAGAACTTGCAAGCGCACATTGCACAAATGTACTGAAAAATACTCCAGTCAGATGTACCGGGGCACCACATTGATTCCACAAGAACAACTATGCCAAGTGGTAGTTACTGAGAGCAGCCCTGCGGAGAAGGACTTGGGGGTGTTTATTGATGAGAAGCTCAACGTGTGCCGGCAGCGTGCAGTTGTAGCCCAGAAAGCCAACAGTATACTGGGCTGCATCAAAAGAAGTATGGCCAACAGGCCAAGGGGGGAATTTTCCCCCTCTACTCCATTCTCATGAGATTATACCTGGAATTCTGTGTACAGCTCTGGGGCACCTAACACAAGAGTGATGTGGAGCTGTTGGGAGTGAGTCCAGAGGAGGCCACGGAGATGCTCAGAGGGCTGGAGCAGCTCTGCTCTGGAGACAGGCTGAGAGAGCTGGGCTTGTTCAGCCTGGAGAAGAGAAGGCTCTGGGGAGACTTAAGAGCAGCTTCCAGTGCCTAAAGAGGCCAACAAGAAAGCTGGAGAGAGGCTCTTGACAAGGGCACATAGTGACAGGACAAGGGGGGAATGGCTTTAAACGGAGGGGAGATTTAGGTGAGATATAAAGAAGTTCTTTATTGTGAGTGTGGGGAGGTGCTGGCACAGGTTGCCCAGAGAAGCTGTGGCTGCCCCATCCCTGGCAGTGTTCAAGGCTGTGTTGGACGAGGCTTGGAGCAACCTGGTCTAATGGAAGGTGTCCCTGCCCATGGCAGGGGGTTGGAACTGGATGAGCTTTAAGGTCTTTTCCAAACCAAACCGTCCTATGGTCCTAAGTCACAGTAACATTTTGTTGCACAACACCTTAAATGCAAAAGTGAATTTAACAGCACCAAGTATTTATCAAATAAGCGGGAGGACTCAGAGAGCACCTCCACAAGGCAGCAGAGATCTGCTGACTCCGTCACACACCTGCAGTTGGGGAAACTTCCCCTCAGTGTTCAAAGTGACACTGAACACAGCCAACACGTGTCTTCAGCCATACCAGCCTCGAAATTGCTGCTGCCAGGCAACGCTGCAACCTCCAGCTCTTCTGCCACGTTTCACGTAGTCAAATGCATTTTTCTAACGCAAAAGTGCTGAGATACCAGAGAAAAGGGCTCCTGAGAAACGTGACACACATTAACATGCACAGGCGTCTGCTTTTTCACCACTTGAATCCTTGAGAGCTTTCGGCGCTCCACATGAGAAGCAGGAACAACCTGAGCCTTGATCATGTAAATGCAGCCTTTTAAAGGTGTGCCCTGGAAAGAGCCAAAGGAATCATGCTATTTCTAATCTGGTTGGGTCTGAGAGCACCAATATTTAGCAGTATGTACTGGCTGTCAAGCGGGGATCTACCTCACAGGGTGTTTCAAGGCCTCCAACCATTCCTAAAGGCAACAAGGACATAGAATCATAGAATAGTCAGGGTTGGAAAAGACCTTAAGATCATCTAGTTCCAACCCCCCTGCCATGGGCAGGGACACCTCCCACTAAACCATGCCATCCAAGGCTATGTCCAACCCTGCCTTGAACGATGCCAGGGATGAAGCATTCACAACTTCCCTGGGCAACCCATTCCAGTACCTCACCAAACTTACAGTAAAGACAAAGATGTTGAACAAGACCGGTCCCAACACCGATCCCTGGGGGACACCACTCATTACTGGTCTGCAGCTGGACATTGAGCCATTGAGCACTACTCTTTGCGTGCGGCCATCCAGCCAGTTCTTTATCCACCAAGTGGTCCACCTATCAAATTGATGTCTCTCCAACTTAGAGAGAAGGATGTCATGTGAGACAGTGTCAAACTCTTTACACAAGTCCAGATAGATGACATCAGCTGCTCTACCCCTGTCCATCAGTTTGGTAGCCCCATCATAGAAGGCCACCAAATTGGTCAGGCAAGATTTCCCCTTGCTGGCTGTCACCAAGCACCTTGTTGGTTTTCATGTGCCTCAGCATGCCTTCCAGGAGAATCTGCTCCAAGATTTTGCCAGGCACAGAGGTGAGACTGACTGGTCTGTAGTTCCCTGGCTCATCCATTTTCCCCTTCTTGAAAATAAGGGTTATATTTCCCTTTTTCCAGTTGTCGGGAACTTCACCTGACTGCCATGATGTTTCAAATATGATGGACAGTGGCTTAGCAACTTCATTTGCCAGCTACTTCAGGACCTGCAGATGGATTTCATCAGGTCCCATGGACTTGTATACATTCAGGTTCCTAAGATGGTCTCGAACCAGATCCTCTCCTACAGTGGGCTCAGAGTCTTCATTCTCACTGTCCCTGCATCTGCCTTCCAAGACTTGGGTAGTGTGGTCAGAGCATTTGCTGGTGAAGACTGAGGCAAAGAAGTCATTGAGAACCTCAGCCTTCTCTAAATCCAGGGTAGCCAGTTCTCCCGATAGCTTCTGGAGAGGGCCCACGTTGTCCCTAGCCTGTCTTTTATTGGCAATGTACCTATAGAATCCCTTCCTGTTATCTTTAACATCCCTAGCCAGATTTAATTCTAACTGGGCCTTAGCTTTCCTAACCTGGTCCCTAGCTTCCCGGACAACATCCCTGTATTCTTCCCACTGCAGGGTGTATTCACTGTTTGTACCCAACATCAGCTCGGATATGCAGCCACAATTATGGGTGTGGAGAGGAGAAGCAGCTCTCCCAAAATCAAGCAGCTCATCAGAGGCAGACTGATTCTCCATGCAGACCTACTGGACTTCTGCTAGCTACTTTTTAATAACTCACTTTTTCTCCTCTGCAGGGAACTGCTATCAGATCTGGCATAGGGCCACAGTGCTTTAGACTCCAGAATGAAAATCCTGGCTTAATTTAATGCATGCTAGTGGTACTCTCCCATGAATTACAACTGTATAGATGCTGGCAGGTCCCTAAAATAGCAACACTTTGGGTACACGTGTGAGACAGGATATTTACTATCACACTTCGGTTTTGAGCTGTCTCTGCAGAAAACAGTGATTATGGAAACTTGTGGACACTATTGCCAATACTAAAAAGGTTTTAAAATAACTGTGTTTGAATTCACTGTGCAAAGGTATTTATAGTAAATATGTAAATATGTTTAACTACAGATCTATGAATGCACACATTACATGTTACATACACATATAGGTATTTATCCCCAGTGTGCTGCAGTCAGCATTTCTCAAAATGTGAGTTTTACCTTTTTATCTCTGCTCAGTCTGATGAGCAGATCCACTGGTCTGTGTCAGCACTTGTAATGATGGTAATATACTTTTATTGCTGGTGGCTCTTCAGCAGCTCCAGATTAAATTTTAAAAGCTTTTCATACAAACTGATTCAATCCAGGTCAGCAGTGATCAGAGAAGCAGCCCTGGAGGCCAATTCCAGTGAGTAAAGTTTAGGGTTTGCATTAAGTTTTTGTGTTAATCTGCCCTTCTCATGGGCTTTCCCCACGCTGGATGACAGAGATCAGCACAACACTCAGTGCACCGAGTCTCTTGAATGGGCAAAAGAAGCAACAATGGAGCATTCTCCTCTAGAGCAGGTTTGTTTCATTTTCCTCTAAAGTGTAAATTTTGGGATGGTGCATACCACTATCTCCACCTCCACTTCTAAGCCTGTCAGGAAAACATGCATGTTTCCATTCAGGAGGTCACCCAGCACGGGTTGGAGTGTGCACGTCGAATTATCTTGTTATAAACCAAAATTTGTCGTGTTCTCCTGGGAAGTAAAATGAATTATAATTTCCAATAAGAATCACGATCATTAAGTAAAGGCCACTAATGTAAAACTAAACATGCTAAGAATCTAAGAACATTAAAAATACAGTGCCCAACTAAAATCCATGTCCTGGGATTTCTTGAAACACATTGCAAGATAACTTGGAACGCTTGCTCTTCAAACTATCTGCTAAACTACAGGAGACAGAATAAGTCCATGATTGAAATACATGAATGAAGCAAACCTCAAGCTCCATCTCCCTCCACTTCTTGTCACATCTCCGACTTCCTGAGTTTGTAAGGATTTAATTTAGGACAGTTCCATGTAGGATTAACTTACTGATTTACTTCCAGATCAGGTTTTAACCCCAATTACCCCTAATTTACTTAGGCTGCAAAAGGAGAACTATCTTTGCTTGGCATCACATCTTTGCTTCTTTGTTAACTGCTATTACTTAATCCCAAATTCTGTGCAGATCATATCTTGACATTGGGAATAAAGTTAGATAGATATGTTTAATAGACAATTCATTACAATACCTTTTGCTGTATCAATTTAAAAAGAGATGGAAACTCTTCTTTCACCATTTTTTCATCCTTCCTGCTGCTCTAAATAGATTACCAGCGATGCGACATAGAATCATAGAACAGAATCATAGAATAGTCAGGGTTGGAAAGGACCTCAAGATCATCGAGTTCCAACCCCCCTGCCATGAGCAGGGACACCTCCCACTAAACCATGCCATCCAAGGCTATGTCCAACCCCACCTTGAACGCCGCCAGGGATGAAGCATTCACAACCTCCCTGGGCAACCCATTCCAGGGCCCCACCACCCTCACAGTAAAGAATTTCTTCCTCATATCCAATCTAAACCTCCCCTGTTTAAGTTTAAACCCATTACCCCTTGTCCTCTCACCACAGTCCCTAATGAAGAGTCCCTCCCCAGCATCCCTATAGGCCCCCTTCAGGTATTGGAAGGCTGCTATGAGGTCTCCACGCAGCCTTCTCTTCTCCAGGCTGAACAGCCCCAATTTTCTCAGCCTATCTTCATACGGGAGGTGCTCCAGTCCCCTGATCATCCTCGTGGCCCTCCTCTGCACTTGTTCTAACAGTTCCATGTCCTTTTTATGTTGAGGACACCAGAACTGCACACAATACTCCAAGTGAGGTCTCACGAGAGCAGAGTAAAGGGGCAGGAGCACCTCCTTCGACCTGCTGGTCACACTCCTTTTGATGCAGCCCAGGATACGGTTGGCCTTCTGGGCTGCAAGCGCACACTGCCGGCTCATGTTCATTTTTTCATCAACCCACACCCCCAAGTCCTTCTCCGCAGGGCTGCTCTGAATCTCCTCCCCGCCCAACCTGTAGCTGTGCAGGAGTCCTTACAAATCTAAGTACTTAGAGAAGCCTTTGCTCCTTGAACTTCTGCCAACTATTCGATTTCAACCAGGACTTACGCAGACTTTTAAACCCATTGCCACCTGTTCACACTCCAGACTCTTTCCAGGAGGAGTGGAAGGGGAAGGGCTTGTGATTTGAGATAAAATTCTTGCTAGAAGGGGCTCCAGGACTGATGGTGGGAAACAGCACTAAGGAGCACCTTTCTGTCATGGGTGAGAAAGGGAAAATGATTGTCCAAGCAGCTAAACTCCCCACTTGGGTTGCAACCACAGCATCGGCCACGAAGTGCTCCAGAGAATGTGGAGTTTAAGCCTAAAGCATGAAGTAAAGGAGAAACAAAAGATGATTCTAAGAGCAGAGGGAGAACAAGTGACTTTTTTTTTACTGAAAGAAGAGCTTCCTGCTGATGACAGAGAAAAACCCCACTCCAGAGGTGTCAGGAGGTGAGCTGTTCTGGGCAGAGAAAGACAACAGGATAGATTTTAGTACGCCATCCTCTTCTTCCCAAGAAACAGGGGAGACAGCCAGCTGGAAAGGACTTTGTACAGGGTAATTCCAGTAATCAGCCAAGCTTCCAGGAATTCTCTGAAACCCCAGGAGTTTTTGAACCCAGGAGTCACTGGGAAACTGCATGATCTCAATGGATAAGGGTTGGACAGACCCAGAAGTGCCCTGGGAAGAATTTTCAAATGAACAGGGTGTTAGGCAGAGATGCTCTTGAAGCTGCTGTCAACATTTGTGTTGATTGCTTCATCCAAACCCAGCAGGTACTTGTCTTTGTGCCTCAGGATCCTGAAGGAGGTTTGTTTCACTGTGTGCTGGGATTCTTGAGTCCTGGGCTGTGTCCCTAACTAAGATTCACTGTGTTTCTTAGGGAAATTTATTTATGCTCCATGCATACCTTATTTGTACAGTAAGAATATTTCTGTCTTACTTCACAAGGAGAGTGGGAAAGATTAATTAACAATTCTGAGGCACTACAGAAGTGCTAAACATTATTAATGGCTCCCAAGTTTTCTTCTTTTGGAAACAGTGGCCATTTCTTCCCATAATGTTTAAAACAGTTGCTGCTCAAGGAGCTTAGATTGCAGATTCCTGGCCTGTGGTTTGCTCATAAATCACAGGCCTGGAGCCTACCCAAGACACTCTGGATAGTCTCAGCAGAAGTCTGGATGAGAGAAAACACTGTTCTCAGTCTGGCCCAGTGAACTACTTTATGGGCCAGTCTAGTTTCAAGGTCCTGAGCCAGACACTGAGAGGGATTCTGTCCAAGTTTAAAAGCATGAGGTCTCAGGAATGGTCTCTCAAACTGGATTTCACTGCCTATAAATTTTTTCCATCTTCTGCCCTGCAGGATATAGGTTTGACTCCACAACTGATGAGCTTGGGCAGAGCAGGAGAAAAGGCCACTCTGTTCATCACCAATGGTTTTTCAGTGCACAAAGTTTAACTTATAGAAAAATGAACAAAAAAACCCCAACCAAAACCCAACAAGAATAAGAGGCAGGCAGCAGTTAATAGGGTGCTAGTAAATATCAAACCTGACAGATCAATTTTCTGCACAAAGCAGGGTTCAGCATTGCTTACAGCCAGGAAACTAAGCTCCATGAGATTCTCCCAGGTTGGAGATCCCTCCAGGTCGAAGATCCCTAATTCCATCTCATGGAGAAATCTGGTAGACCAAATACGGAAGTAAAGGACACAACTAGCCCAAGCTGGGCACATCAGGGCACCATGCCCACATGTTGTGCACTGTTGGAACTCATGGTTCAGCTCAGTCTGCTGGAAAAATCCACTCCTGCTGCAGGAAGAGAACAAGCTGGATGGAAACTGCCTAATGATAAAATGCACTCAAGGATGAGTAACCTAGTACCTGAGTGGAGATGGGAGCTGGAAGAGCTGGAAACTGCAGCTTCACTGCTACGAACAGCACTGAAGTTCTAATGCAGGATCCGAACAAGCCTCCTCTGCTTGCACAGTTTTGAGGTGGTGCAGAAAGTGAAACTCCAGGTTCTAACTAGCTTCCCATGCCTCCCTTTTCCCATCACGTTTGAAACAACTCATCCCTTATGCTGCTGGTTTACTAAAAGCCTCTGTGGCATTCCATGTGGAGGCCCTTTCAGACACAAAGTCGTCTACAGACTCGCTTTTGAGTGACACACCCATATTCCTATCAGCACTTTAAGTCTGTGTTCCTCAGCATGATGCCATACATCCCCTTTTTCCACTAGGTTCTGTTCTGATAGCCACACATAAACCCTTCATACAGCAGCACGCTGCAAGTATTTGCAAAATACAAGGGAAAGTGGAGTGTGAGAGGCTAGGACCCAGAGAAGCTGCTGGTGCATGCAGTGATGAAGCTTAGACAAAGCATCGGACAAAGTGTCGTGATAAAGTATGTGAGATTGGGGTCAAAGCACCCTCCTGATCCTGCTGCTCCTTGCTGCAGAGGGGCCCTCAGGACTATTACCACCTCTTGTGTGTTTGACGGGTACAGTGACAAAGGATAGGTCTGCACTCCAGGAACAGAAATCTTATCTGATCTTTTAGTCACAAATCTCGAATGGCAAAATATAGCACTTCAGGACTGCTCGTTTTCCTGGAGGATTCCCAGGATGGCAGAAGTTAAAGATGTGTCAGTTCACAGCAGTCTCACAGTCAGCTCCACTTCTCACTGCATTCAATTTTACAAACCAGCACCCAGCTCCAGGCATTCCCTCAACAGACACTACTTTTAGGCACTCTATGAGTGAGCACCAGGTGACCAGCCTGCAGGCTGATGCACTCCCCTGCCGTACTGTTAGCATCAGAAAATCACCAAAGGTTTTGATTTCTTCAAGCTCTGTTAGAATCACAGAATCATTTAAGTTGGAAAAGATCTTTAAGATCGAGTCCAACCATTAACCTAGCACTGCCAAGCCCACCGCTAAACCACATGCGTAAGCACAAGATCTACACGTCTTTTAAATACCTCCAGGGACAAGGATACCACTGCTGCCCTGGGCAGCCTGTTCCCTTGCCTGATCATCCTTTCAGGTAAGAGATTTTTCCTAATATCCAGTCTAAACCTTCCCTGGTACAACTTGAGGCTGTTTCCTCTTATCTAAGGGAAAGAGACCGACCCCCACTTCACTACAGTCTCCTGTCAGGTAGTTGTAAGACAGCAATAAGGTCTCCCCTGAGCCTCTTTTTCTCCAGGCTCAACACCCCCAGTTCCCTCAGCCATTCCTCATCAGACTTGTGCGCCAGACCAGCTTCATTCCCTTTGGACCCGCTCCAACACCTCCACGTCTTCCTTGTAGTGAGGGACCCAGAACTGAACACAGGATTTGAGGTGCAGCCTCACCAGTGCCGAGTACAGGGGAAAAGTCACTTCCCTGGTCCTGCTGGCCACGATATTTCTGCCACAATGCATCAGAAGGGGTGTAGGACATAAAAGGTGGCTCCTTCTTCTCAACACCCTCGAAATCATCACAGTAGTTCCTCTTCTGCATCTGAATGAAAATGAAATTTTAGGTTAAAATGGCACCCTGTGCAGCGGGCCCTTTCATTCCTCTTTGCACAGCCAGGCTTCCTTTAGCATAAAGGGCTGGAGGTTGTCCTGTCCAGCAGAGCATCCAAACAGTTAACCAAATGCAGTTCAGGAATCTTAATCCAGCAATTTAAAGGTAAGCTAAACAAATATTAGGGCTACCTCAGAGCCCACACTGAGCAGAAGGAATTATTGTAAACCAGTTTGCATGGTGTAAACCAGACACATGGAGGGAAACCCCGTGTGGCATTTTTCTGTTACAAATTTCTTCTGTTGAAGAGCCATTGCTCCTTAGAAAGGATTCAAAGAGCCAAACTCCATCTTTAAAGACAAGGCTAACAGGGTTCAATAGCTACAGATTCTCCTGTTTTCCCTCCACGCTCTCTGCCACTACCTACTGTTGTTTTCACAGCCCTCTCTCCCACCACTGACCAGTGCCTGATGACCTCAAGAATCAAGCAGCATCTGTACAGAGAAGAAACAATGAATCACCAGCTGGAAGACACAAAGACCAACAAAGTAAGGGGAAGAGAGAAGTGGAGGCATCTGGAAAAGGGAGTTTTATTTGTTATAAATACAGATCAGCTCGACATGCAGTTTATCCTCAGAACTGGCAAAAACCCTGGAGACTCATCAGAAAGCCACACGTTGGAAAGCTGTTTCCCAATTACTTCTCCTTCTCCACAGCAAGACCAGGATGAACTCAACCATCCAGCAGCTCAGTGATCTTTATACTGACATGCTCCACCAATAGTCTCTGTGCCTGCTAATGGCAGCAATCCATCTCCATGGCTGCAAAGTCCTCCTGCCTGGTCAGAGGTGGAGGTTTCTTAACAAATTAATTAACTCTGTCAGTGCTTGTTCGGAGCACAGTGGTGCACAGGGATGCAGCAGACTGGGGGGGTTGCATTCAGAGACTTAACTGGGACTCTTGCTGCCAATATCTGTTTTGGTTAAAGGCCATTTCTAGAAACTACAGTATGAATTGAGGCTCTTCAGGCTTATGTCAGAAAAGTGGGTATATTGTTTTAGCAGCAGCCTCTGGATTTTGTTCCCAAGACCATCACTCTTTGCACAGGTCAATGACATATGCTCTTATAATTACAACTGGCTCCTCCCTGTGCAGGGAGGGTTGGAAGTCCCCTGCATTCTCCCCAGCCCTCGGCCCCGTGAACCTGGCACTGCACAGGGCCTGCAAGCAGATGCTGCAGTAGTTGACAGGGTGACTGCACTTGAGGGAAGAGAGATCAGCACAGAGTTCATCCTTCAGTCTTCTGTGGCTCAGTTCTTCTCCAGGATTCTGGTGAGGAGTTCATTCAGCTTGTTCACCATTGGTCTGGGATCCTCATTCAGCCCTGCTGCTATCATGGCATTCTCATAAATCTGAAAAAGAGAAGAAAGCATTAAATAAGGAGCAAGAGCGAGCTGCATGAGAGCTGGGGAGGGAGTGAGTGTCACTCTCCAGGACTGGCATGCCCAAACCAAGTACATCTTCTAGGCCATCGGGTAAGAAAACACACGGACCGCAAATACCAAGAATACCCAGAGTGGGGTACCACGGGAAGATGTGATTCTGTCCCACTACAAGGGCTTCACCACACACGGTCTGCAAATACCAAGAATACGCAGAGTGGGGTACCACGGGAAGATGTGATTCTGTCCCACTACGAGGGCTTCACCACACACGGTCTGCAAGCTGACTCTGGGGAGAATGGTGCTGCTTCTGGAGAATGCCTGGTTCTCACCTGATCGAGCAACAGCTGGGCCAGATCAGGCTGACTGTCCTTCAGCTCGTTAAGCTTCTTAATTAGAGCATGCCTGTAAGAGAGAGAGCAACACTGAAACTTGGTATTTTCAGACACAATGAGAAATCTATTTCCAGAATGAGCAGCTAAGACAAGGTGGGACAAAAAGGGTTCTACCTAAAGGCCAAAATAGCTCCAACGACTCCTTGCTCCTGCTCTTAAGGCTTCTTTCTTCTCTCCTACCCTGTCCTAAAATCCTCATGGACCCCAAAGGGCTGGACATAGCCTGTGTGGGTGGCTCATGTTGACTGTGCCATGCAGGGTCACGTATTAAAGCCCTGTAGCACATGCTGCACTTAAGGAGAGCTCTGCTAACTGGGAGCCTCACATTGCCTTCTCCCTGCCTCCACCCCAGGAAGCCTGCTGTGCCCCATGCCTAGCACCAGTACTGTTCTCCTTACCTGGTGTTGATCTCCAGGGTGGGCTGCAGGAGCTGGGCGCGTTCTTCTTGGGTCTTGGCCAGCTGCTGCATACGCAGAAAGTGGCGGGCAGCCCCCATTTCAAGCACAGTGATCATGGCAGGGTGGGTGTCCAGCCGTGTAGTTACCTGTGGCAAAACCAGCCATTGGTGGCGAGATGGAAAGTCCATGTGGGGCAGGTTCAGGGGCTCAGAGTCTTCCCCAGCACAGATACACATCAAGCCTCCACATGATTTATCCCCACCCCACAGGAGTTGCTTAAACCAGCAGGAAAGCTGGAGGCCCAAATGGCCCCGCTGGTCCACAGACAGTAGCTCATAGCTGGACCCAAAGCACTCCTTGCCAATAAGACTTTCCAGTCCTCAGGCAAGAAAGTCACCAACCTGTTCTGGTAACCTGAGCCTTAAGCAGTAAAATGGGCTTTGCTCATTACAGCAAGATGTGGTCTTTCCACTGCCACACTGACCATCCAAATGACAAATGCCAGCACCTATATCATTCACATATATCACTATATACAATATATGGGGATGAGGCACATAAATAATTTCTCTCAGGAAAAATCTGTGGCAGCAGATCCCCAATCAACCACCATCTTTTCCCCCTAGATGATTACCTCCATGGATCTCCTGTACTCAGCCACACAGAATACCTACCTTAACACCAGTGACTTGAGAGCCTAAGGCATTCCTCATCCAGGCCATGAGATCCTCAGCCTCTTTCTCTGTCAGACGTTCTGCAGCTGGCAGGGATAAGAGGGCACATCTGAGCATGCACCTACAGTGTGCCAATGGACAGTGAGCTTTATCCTCAAGCTCAGTCCATTTCATACTTCTATTTACTTTTGTGGAAATGGGAAGGCAGCACCACTTGGCACACACCTATGTATATATCCTCATCCCAGACCTTGCCATACCCGAAGAGGGCAGGCTCATGCCCTCCCAGTGCCTGCCTGTCTCTGCCAGGGCACCAGATGTGTGTGTGTGTTGTTAAACTTGAACCATAGAAACTCCACCTATAACACTCCATCGGTTTAAATTACCAAATTGCTTAAATTTGGTTCATATGGGATGAAATGGATTTGTAAGAACTTCAAGTTGCCTCAGAACATGAGAATGGCAGGATAAAAGGAGTGCTCTTGCTTGCATGCTCAAGAGCTGCATGAGGACTGGACGAGGTGTACCCTCACTAGCTGGCACAGGGCAGCAGGACTGCTTGCAGCAGAGGAGCATCACGATACCTGGGCCGCTCTCCTCAAACTTCTCTTCTTTATAGTGATCAACCACAATATCTGTCTCCACCGAAATCAGCTTCTTCTTGTCAAACTCTCGAAGGTGCAAGAGTGTCAGCTCATCAAATTGCTCATAGCAGAACAGGACCTGTGCCAAAAAAGGGACAACAACACATTGCTTGGGACAATAACAGCATTTCCTCCTTCCTAAGGCAATTCCACACCAAACAGCGAGAACATCACAAGGAAACTAGCAGGTTCAACCTCATGGTGACTACCACTCAGGGCTTTGAATGAAAGCAAACCCTTGGAGGGCTTTGTTACCATGAGTGGCAGGTCTGCAGCTAAACGAGTCTTGCTGCCCCATGGTAAGTGAGAACCAGCACTACCTCTGATCCTGAAAGGGCCACCTGCCTGCAGAGGACACTTGTAATACCACTAGCAGCCCTGCACAGCAGCTCTGGGGCTCCTGCTCTGAGGTTCAGTGAAGGTTTAGACAGATGCACTAACAGCCTGCACAGTGCGTGACAGCTCCTTCCTGGCCTCCTGCTGCAGGATCCAGTCTGAGTGGGGACAGGGAGCACGGGAAAAGACACCGCAGTAGCAGGGTCTGTCAGAGGCCTCAGTGCCCTGCTCAGCCCTGAGGCCCAGGTGAGCCATGACCACAGATGCAGTGACTCGGGGTGTTCCCCTGGCACACTGCTCACCCACCTCCATGTCCTTTTTTTTCATGGCCTCAAAGTACGGGGAGTGCTCAGCCAGGTGCCGACTGGGCGCACACAGGTAGTAGATGTTCCTGCTCCCTGCCTTCATGCGGGAGGCATAGTCAGTCAGGCTGGTGAGCTGGCCTGCGGGCAGGGACGACGATTCGTAACGTAGCAACTTTGCTATGTCCTCCTGGAAGAAATGTACTCCTGTGAGCAGGCAGCAGGCAACTATAGCTCTACCTGACCACTCCCAGCCCCAAGAATTCCCTTTGTAGCATGCAGGCCTGTTTGCAGCCCTCCAAAAAGGCTCAGGGGACTCCAAGTCCCTCCTTTCCTGCTCCAGATATTATGGAGGGAGAAAAGCGACCTAGACAGGATGTAGGTCAAGCTCTCCTGGAAATGGGAATCCAGGCAGAGGACAGTAATAGTGGGAAGCCCTCCTTCATTGCCTGCTGTAGTTCATATTGCATCAGGGAGAGCTGACAACACAGTGTGGGTACAGAGACTCCAAAGTATCTCAAATTAAGTGGGAAGCAGCACCTTGTCAGAAAGAGCGAGAGTTTGGGCACTAGAGAATCTGTAAGTCTTGTTACACTCAGGAACACAAGCTACGGGTGTGTAATATTCACAGAGAAGTAGCACTGCCCTCATCCCAGGTCATGGTAGGAGCCAGTAATCTTTCCCATCAGATGCAGTGCTTCAGGACTCCTGGTACCTTGACATCCTGCTCTGCTATTGTGACAATCCCCTCTCTCATGAATACTCCATAGTCCTCAAAGAATTTGGCATATTTTTCAGGGTCCTTCTTGCTCTGGTCAATGAAGAACTTGATCAACCTCTTCTGCAAAACATCTCGGAGCTTCCTGCAGCAGAAATAATTCTTTCTAAAGACAGCTGCTAGACTAAGAGGTTTTAGGTGAACATCTCTCTCCCTGTGCAGTGTTTGAGAGATGCATCTGCAAACCTGATGACAAAGAAGAAACTGTGGGTCCACTGTCTCCTCTCCCTCATGGCTCTACATCTGTTCTTTGTATCTCAGTCAAGAGAAGCTCCTGGGCTGGAGAGACAGCTAGAGCTATGCTACAAAAGTACTGCTGAAGCTCAAATCTTCAGTAACTTGTGTCTCAGTGATGCTGCTGTACATAACCAACCATGCACAGGGCATCTGCCTCACTCCCACAGCTACACTTACACATGGGAAGGAAGCAGCTATAAAAGGATTATGCTTGCGGGAATGCTTTCTGAAGGCCTGAAAATCCACTGTGAAGTGACCGGGTTTATTTGCTGACTATAGTGAAAACAGAGGCATTTCCCTAGCCACAGAATACAAAGTTAGCCATCAAACTTAACAAGGTAACACCACCACTGTAAAGGAGCAAAAGCCTACTTGTATATTTCCTTCAAGTTCCAACAATGGCAGATGTTTGAGAGGGGACCTGAAGGACAAAAAGTAAGGAAAAACTTACTTCAGATCTAAAGGGTTTTTAGAGGACACAGGTCTGTGGGCAGCCAGCCTTGCTGGGCCTTGGCACCAAATGAAAATCCTGCTTGCTGGCACTCAGTTTTAAACAAATGTGTGTGTGAGTGCAGCAGAGCTTTGAAAGAAGTCTGGAAACAAGAGGCACAAGGTGCTGTTTGAAGATCTACACATAAATAATGGTGACACTGAAGTACAGCCTAGCTTCCTAGTACTGACAGCTTTGGTTTTGTTTTCCAAACCACTTGGTGGTGTAGACCAGACACTTTAAATAGCGAATCCACTGTTACTGTTGTAGACCAGGGATACTCAAAGGCAGCCTAGGACATTAAGGGCACATGGCCCAAGCAGGTGGCAGCAGATTGTATGACATAGGACACTGCTCCCAAACCTCGAGATGTGACCAACATGGCTGAGAAACAACTCACTTCATAGACTACAGAAATTCTCAAGAATGGAAATGCTGCAGTTTACATGCTGGGTCTTTCCAAGTGCCTCTAACTATCCCACAATGTCCCCTCCTCAACCAGCAAGAAGCTGGAAGAGCCTCAGCAATCCACAAGATCTACCTCTTACTTACTTGATCAGTGCACTCTCCTGCAGCAGCTCCCTGCTGAGATTCAGGGGTATATCCTCACTGTCTACAACACCTGGAACAGAGAGCAATCTGTGAACAATGAGGTTAGCAGGAATGCCAGATGGTGGAAGGCAAGGCAGCCCCTTGCCTCACACCCTGTGGAAGCCATGGTCCGCAGCCCATTATGCCTGGTCCCAGCACACACCTCTGAGAAAACGCAGCCATTTAGGCAGGATGTCTGCAGCTTTGGTTTGGATGAGAATTTTGCGGCTATAGAGGGCAATGCTGGAGCCCAGTTCCCTGCTGATGTCAAACATGGATGGTTTCTGCAGCAACAAGAGACAAAAGGGTAACACCAACACTGTGCAGGGTGCCCAGCTGCACACTACCCTGCACCATCTCTGGCTGCACCAGTTGACCAGGTCATACTGTGGTCTTCCCTACCAGTGCTGAATCCATTGAGAGACAAAATTTTGGCTGTTCCCTAGGGAGCTACCTGAGCCATCTCCCTGCTCCTGTCATGGCTCAGTATCCCCACAACCATCCTGTGGTACTCAGCCCACTGCACAGATGCCACACTGGGTATTTCTGCTTGCCATTCTGCAGCTTTATCTGCCTCCTTTCCCTGAGCAGCTCTCCTATTCACTCCTCTTCAGAGGAACTGGGCACATGTCCCCCTGTTCCCTGGACAGAAGGGAACATACTTGCTCAGGCACGTAGAAGATGCTGCGGATGTTGAGGGGAGCATCAGTCTTGTAGTGCAGGATGTAGCGGGGCTTGTCGTAAGCTTGCGCTATGAAGCGGTAGAACTCCTCATGCTGCCACTCGCCGATATCCTTGGGGTCCAGCATCCAGAGTGCCTGTGGAGGAGCAGGGACACGAGTTCTCATCAGCTCACAACACCTGTGGCCTCAAAGTGCACAGCTCTTTCAGAGTTATACTTTCTCTCCAAGATGCTGGAGCAAGAAAGTATGATCTTTCAAACAGACTCCTCTGCACAGCAGTGAGATGTACTGTGATTCAGGCACATTATCACAGACTAACAAAGTACTGCTCCTTAGCTGATCTCAGGTCACCTCCCATAGAGGTGCCCCTGCAACATACATAAGGCAGCTTTGTTTAAGCCAAAACAAAAGGGATTTGGCTAACTCCCATTGCCTTATACTTGCTACTGGCTAAGAGCATCCTGGACAGCTACCACAGCTCAGCTGACTGGCAGCACTGGTCAAGCATCTCAAGGCCTGACCAGCAAATAAAAGAAAAGTGAAAGTTAAAGTGGGTCTGTTTCAACCAGTCAACCTCCCTGACGGAGGTCACTATCACTACTGACATGGTTTAGTGTTGGACTTGGCAGTCCTGGGGTGATGGTTGGACTTGATGACCTTAAAGACCTTTTCCAACCTAGTCGGTTCTATGGTTCTATCATCCTACCACAAGGTCAGCCAAGTGCTTGTAAAGCAACTCCCAGATTGCCTGTTTTCCACGGATTTGTTCTGGAGCAGTCCAGGAGATGCTTTGTAAACCACTCGGCCATCCTTGCTGCAGGGCCAGAGTGCTCCAGCAGTACCATTTCACATGCTAACACGTGAACTGAAGTCATAAGCTCCACACCAGGTGCTTTCCAGTGGCCATGCTTTCCACTCGCTGCTGCCCTAAACCCTCCAAGGCTTTCTGAAGCGTTCAGCCCATGCTCACATCACAAGAAAGTTTTCAGTACCTCAGCAAAAGACCAGCATCTAGCAAAGACATGGGAGGTTCTGCACATTTAACAGGCATTGGCTATCAACTAAGAATCTTACGTCCCCAGCCAGGTGAAGCCCACTACAGTCACTGTCACTCACTGCCACTCAAGCCCTAATAACAGAGCGACTACTGAGGGCAATGCAAACATCCAGCCCACTCTCCACCTACAGGAATTCAGGGTTCTGGTAGCCCTACCATGCTGCCATGCTCGTTAAAGCTTCTTCTACCTCAAAGCCTTGTTCCATGAGTGGCTTCGTAACATTTCCAGCTCATACAAGTGTCCTGGAGGGTTGGCAGGATCACAGGTAGGATTATGGACTCAACTGGGTACTAAGGTGCTATGCAGCAACTGTTGTTAAGGAAAAGTGCTGCTTCCCCAGAGGCTTACTTGTAGCTACAGTTATCACAGTTACACCAGAAAAACCTCTAACTCCACATAGTACACTACATGGCAAGCATTCAAGAGCTTATCTAGGAAAATCCACAACGAGAAACTAACTAGGGCTCTGTTTACAGTGAACTGACGGGGATGTGTGGAAAAACACGAGAACAAGATCTTGGATAAAGCAAAGGCCTGAAATAGGAGCATAATGAGAATAAAGCTGTTGCTGTAGCCCAAGGGAAAAGAGACTTTCTGATAAGAAGATAAAAGTACATGACTCTATTAAGCACCCCTTGCTCTAGTACTACTCTTCTCTAGGGAGCCTGTTCTATTGATTGCAAGGTAGAAAGTGCAAACAGCTGTCTAAGTCTATTTCTAGTTTTGTAATTTGAGGGAAACAGGTAGAAAGTCCCTGGAACAGAAACACGCAGGAATCCAAATAAATATCAGTGACTGATAACAGAAATTACAGAACCTTAGATAAAGGATAATGAATTTAAGTGCAGGCTTGAAAGTTTGTGCATTCAGTGCCACATTCCAGTAACCAAAAAACCCACACACTGCTCTCTTAGGTAAGGAAGCTTTAAACAACCTCTCTTAGGTTACCATACACTGCTCTCTGCCTGCTCTCTTAGGTAAGGAAGCTTTAAACAACCAGAAAAGGAGATGCTGGATGAAAATGATTCATAGTTTTTTGTTTTAAAGATAATAATTTCACCCGACTCCTGCAACTGGGCCAAGAACTTCCTGACTAAAATAGAGCTGGCTGCAATAAAATTGCAAGCTGGCAGAAAATGCATCAAGCAGTGCTCAGCTAGGAGCTGTGAAGAAGATCAGGCTGTGACCTAAGCCACTAAGAAAGCCAACCATTCACTGGCACTGGCTATCCCATGCTGAAGGACAAAGAACTGAGGCAAGAGGTGCTAGCACACCAGTGATATGAGCAATCCCCACACCACTAACATGTCACCTGGCTGGAATAGTTAGAATAAGTATTATAAAGCATTGAAATAATAATTCTGATTAAGGGAAGATCCAGAAGATAACTATAAATAAAAAACTGCTTTGCTAATCTACAGGAATTCTCTCCAACAAATGCAAATAAGCAGGTCCAGGCATGACTTCTGCTGCATTTTTTGTAAGAGCAAGTAGAGGTAGGATAAGGGGGAATGGCTTTAAACTGAGGGTGGTGAGGCACTGGCACAGGTTGCCCAGAGAAGCTGTGGCTGCCCCATCCCTGGCAGTGTTCGAGACCAGGCTGGAAGGAGCTTGCAGCAACCTGGTCTAGTGGAAGGTGTCCCTGCCTGTTGCAGGGGGTTGGAACTGAATGACCTTTAACATCTTTAACCATTCTATAATTGTAAGATTGTCTCCTTTTGTTCTAACTCATCACTGCAGGGCCTGTGATATCCTGGACAATCCTCCCAATCTCCAGGGACAGCAGCTGTTTTCTGTCTCCTGTGGGGGATTACAGTGGTTTACCTCCACAAGTGACCTCAAGAGCCCTCCTGCTCACCTGCAGTGTGTTAATTCTTCTCCCATTGAGGTACAGTGGGAAGCTGATGAAGTTGCTGTATTTTGTCACCACTTCTGGAATAGAAAGACACAGAAGAGTTGTATATATGAAAACCACACAGTTAAGAATTTCCTCAGTAAGAGCAGACGAAAGGTGTTGCAGGAGAGGAGAAATGCTGTAAATGCACCTCCCACTCATGGGGCACCAACAGACTTCACAGAGCCCCCCAGCAGGTAACAGTGTAACAGCATCTGCCTCCTCCACTCACCCTTGACTCGGTCTTCATTTGCAAACTCCTTGCAGTCTTCTTTGAGATGAATAATAATCTTAGTCCCAGTTCTGACACCAGATGCTTCTGCAATCTCAAACATTCCTGAACTAGGATTAGAAACAGACCCTGTGTCATTTTGTGCCTCAGATACACCCATGATAGGACATAAAACCGTTTTATTAAATTAAGAGCACAAACAATACTTCAGGGCCAAGCGGAAAAGACAGAAAGTTGGGAATGCATGAATGTTCTCTGTGCTCGTGAGAAGCCCCCCCAAGCACGTGGCTGTCTTTCCTACAGAGACTCCACACACAGCACACTAAGTGTTTCTCTGTAAAGGCACCAGCAGCCTCTACTGAAAACAAAACAAAGTTCAGGTTGTTTGAGCCTAGCCTTCAGCTACTCTCCTACATTTCCTACAGTGATTGCAACACCTAGGCTCCTGCCTTCTCACCTGTCAGCTCTGACTTGTTTGTGGGCTGTTGTTCATATCTCCACTGGAGGATGCAGTGACTGGTTACAATGAAACACAGCTGTACTCTGCTGAAGACAGCCCCTTCTGGATGACCACTCATACCCGACTGCTAAATGAATGCCATATGGGGATCCAACACTGGTGAGCACACTGACCCAGGGCAGAGCCAGCAGCAGGGATGACAGACATGCAAGCCTTCAGGTGTACAGCAGTACGGACTGCAGTGCACGGCAGCCTGAGACTGTCTGATGTCTCAGTTACAAGATGCTTTTTCAAGAATTTAAATAACAGGCAATTCTTTATTCCTAGTAGATTTTAAGGGAATGCAAAGCTTGTAAACCCTAGAAGCTCTAATTTCAACATGGTCCAGCAGTCCACAGCTTTGCCATCACTGATGTTTGCAACTTCAAGCAAAAAGCAAAGGATGAGGACACAGATCCGACCCACAGAAGACATGTGCCTACACAGCCACAACATGGCACAAACCCTGCCTACCATGGGTGCCCTCGAGCAAAAACCCAGCAGATGACTAGGCCAAAGAGGTTAAATTTGTCTCTCCAGTCTGGGGCACTGCTGAGAAGATTGCCTGCCAGCAGGAAAGGAACAGGCGAGGCAGGTACTTTCTTTGTCCACAACACATCTGCTTCGACAAAGCACGTTTGTCCTTGTGGTTTTCACCCTGGCACATCTGGCCACACTTTGTTGTGATGTATGATCTGTTCAGGATCCAAACCAGTAAGCGTGGTCATGAAAGACACACAAGCCCCATCTTGATTTGCACAGCTTTCAGTCTGCCTTGCCTGGACTCAGCCCTGCCATGATTCCATCCCATTCTGCAGCCTTACCCATCTGAAGACCAGTGGTAGCCTGGGCTCCCTGGCTCTGCAGACTGTGAGAACACCTCCACTTTATCAGCCACCATGAAGGCTGAGTAGAAACCCACTCCAAACTGGCCAATGATTTTACTGCTGGCTTCAGCTTGGCTCTGCAAAGCATCTAGAAAAGCCTAGAAGAACAAAGAAGACATAAATCAGCAAACAGTGATGTCAGGTACCACCAGGAGGCTGCAATCCACCCTCATGCCCTGATGCAGCCCTATGTCAGGTACCCAGCCCAGCAGCCCAGCCTCATCCCACATTTCCACATTCAGTGCTCTGAGGGCAGTGACCAAGGAAAAGGGTTTTCCCACAGGGGACTGCACCTCTGGAAAAGGGGAGCGTTGCATAGGGCACTGCCACTAGCAGTGAAGGAAAACAAGAGATGCCTCAGTCAATCAGAAGCATGAAACCTTAAAATAGCGACTCCGGAGATGAAAAACAAGATCAGGTACATCTATGAGCAGACAGCTGCTGCCCCCTGGACAGTGGGCAAATGCTGAGGGAACATGTGCCCCTCCATAATGATGGCTTGGGGAGGAAGGTGTTTGGGAGCGAGGGCAGCCAGGTGCAGCAGCATTACACACAGGGCCCATTAGTGCTGCTTAAGCACCACAGCACACACCATTAAGAGCTAGAAGACTCTGGAGGTAGGTTTCACCTTCCAAGAGGGGTGTAATTTCACAGCTGTGTCAGTGGCCAAGGGACAAAATGGAATGAGAAATTACTGGGAGAACAAAAGTGGCTGTAATTGGAGAAGCCTCTTCTAAGGGGAGGAAAGGGGGTGCCTCATCCCAAATTACCTTTGAGCCTGATCTGGCAATGGTACCGAGGTTAGAAACCAGCTCCTCCTGGGTCATCCCAATCCCTGTGTCCTGAGAACAAATGGCAATTGTAGCAAAAATATCAATAAAGGAGCACTACTTTAGCAAACAGCACCCAAATAACTTCTGACTCCCACTCTCTCCCAGCCAGCTGAGCAGAAAAGGCAAGAGCAGGCTTCCAGCTATGACTCTGCCTGTTCACGGAAAGGAGAGCGGACTGAAAAGGCATGCAGCTCCAAGTGAGCTTTTCAGAAAGCTCAAAGACTCAAACCGTTTCTCAAGAGAAGACAAACTCGTGCCAAGACAGGCATAGGACAGTGCTGGGAACAGATCTCAACTCAGTCACAGCTTTCCTGTGCCAGGTGTCGAGTATGTACAGAGAGAGTTTCCATTCCTGAACAGGTCCAAAGGGGAGGCTGTGAGAAGCAGATGGGGACCCGATGCTCTCATACCGGGAATCTGTGGCAGAGCAGCGAGTCCCTTCAATCTGAGGTAATGCAGACTCTTGTCTACAAGCACCACATTCACTGACCTCCACTGACTCTGTCTCCCCCTCACATTAAGCTCCACAAGACTTGAGTATGAAGCTGTCAATGCCCAGGTCCCTGAGCGCTGAGTATTGCACTGCCCATGAGAACAGGCTAACAGCAGCCACACCTCGCAGTGCTCTGTCCAGGCTTCGAAGGCACACAGTTTGTTGCCATCACCGCTTTAATCCAGATTGTATTGCTGCGTGCAAACATCTCTGCTGCTAGCACATGCCCCCCAGGCAGCAGACCCTGCAGCAGCACATCCAGAAAAGGCTGCAGCTTCATTTGTTCCCACAACATATTTGCATGATGCCAAGACAACACGGTTAACAGCAAACCCCAGCTAGAAATGGCCACACAGGACCCCAACAAAAATCTTTCCCGCTTTGTAGTCCAATGTATTTTCAGAGTTTCTCCATGCGCATACTGCACAGCAGCAAAGGGCAGGCTAATGCTCCCCAGGATGCCACTTCTGAAACTCCCCTCCCCAGATCCCAGCAGCTTCTCTACAGAAGAGAAACATCAAAGAAGATACTCTTACAGGTCCTCTGAGCCACTCCCTGAGGTGGCAGCAGAGTGAATATGACGCAAGTGAAAGGTGATTCTCATTCACATGAGAAGTTCAGCTCTACTCCAGTAGTGGTGAGCACAGTTACCGCAGCTGACGCAGCCTGCACATCCGGAATGGCCGACATGCTCCCAGTGTTGTTAATGCAGGGTGGGATTCAGTGTACAGGAGTCAGCAAAATGGGAAAGGGCAGAGCTGGCTGCTGATAGATGGCTTGGAGGTGAGATGCCAGAGCACGTTCTGGCACAGCATGCCTCTACCACCCATGTGGGGCATTTGCTGGGCTTATTACTAGCAAAGTAAGTTAATGTCAGTGCATGTTTTCTAATACAGTGTTTAACTCCGCTGAAGGATCAAACTGGTCAACTTTTGAGGTGCCATGTGGGTAAGACATTTTTCTGCAGCCCCTCAAGTCACAGTGCAGCAACACCTTTCCCTTGATTAAATATATTAAGGCCAGTCAGTTGACTTGGCTGAGAAGAGGGATGATGCCCAGTAAGATCTCAACAGTAGCAGATGAAAAGCCAGGAAAAACAAACAGGCTATGGCAAAATCTCATGAATCTGACATGGTCCTTTCCCCCAGGGAAGAAGAAGCCAGAAAGAGAAGTTTTCAGCATCTGGTTCAGGTTTTGTTCATGCCAGACCCTGAAAAGAACACTTAAATCCTCTGATCCACTCCTATTTATAGCACAGCATGTCATTCCAAATTCCAGTATATTAAAAAAATATATATCCCTACCCCATGAATTTATTTGGCTATTGAATTCCAAATGCCCTGCCAAACTTATTGCAAAATGTTTAATGGCAGTTCCTGCAGACTAGTTCGATGAGGGTGAATTGCAACAAAGAAAGAGAGCACAGCTCAAACCACTCTGCTCCCCCAACAGCCCGAGCCGCTGCCGGGGAAGGCGGAAAGTCCTTTGAGGTGGCCAGCAGAGATCTTCGGACTGCAGACATTTCCTACTGCAGGAAAACACCTGGGCAGACTGCGAGGGAAAAGCCATCAGGATTCAAACCGCTCTTGCTGCGTATGCGCTTCCTGCGGCTTTCCTGCTGCGCTTCTCCGCTCCCCTCATCAGATGGTGCTGCGCTGGGGAACGGGGAATAAAGCGGCAGAGAGACAGAAGAGCTCGGCTGCTGAAGAGCAGGCCGATGGGAGGCAAATGAACCTGCTGCGAACAGCCCGCCTCGGGCTGGGCAGACGCGAGCGCTGGCAGTTCCATGTAATCCAAGGAAGGAGCTGGTGGGACTTCCACTGCCCGTCTCACACTGCTCCCTGCTACGCACGCACGCTGCTGCTCGGCCTCTGGGCATCTTCACCAGGAACCACAGTGCCATCACACAACCCCCTTGAATGCTTTCTCCCTCTGCCTTCAGTGTGTATGGAAAGTTTCATGAAGCTGCAAACAGCCACAGCAGAGTCACTTGTACAAGCACGAAGCAAACTGCACATGGGGCTTCACAAATTACAAGGTGTGATGGGTATGTTCAAAGTGCAAAAATGCTTCTCCACAGCTTGGAGAAACCACCCACCGTGTACCATGAAACAGTGCTCAGTGCACTGACACTTCATTAGCTGAAGGTTAATTACAGAAGCCCTTCTGTTACTGAGCAGAACAACAACCTACTCACCTGGTTGAATTTCCCTTCTGGGACTTCTTAGGGTGCAGAGTAAACAGCCTCCCCCTGAACCATCCCCTCTACCGCCCTGTCCCTCTGCAAGCAAACGCCACAGGCTACGGACCTTCACTCCATCTTCTGAAGAGCTCTACAGCCAAACTCGTTGAACTACACTTCTAAACTAAGTAATATTTACGCCGAAGAGATGGCAGCTGAACATTGCTTTTAGCACCTTTGTGTGTGTAAAGCCCTTGCAGATGCAAAGCCTGCTGTTGAACTGTGCAGGACCTTTGTGCTTTCCCTGCACTTTGTTCTAACCTTTGTTTGTGGTGTGGGTGCTGGACATTGCAAACAGAGGCTGCTCTGTGTAACAACGGTGGGGGGAGAACTGTCCTGCATGCAGCACCTCAGGGCTTCCACAGTAAAATCCTCAGTGTTTGCTCTGCAGCCCTGAGGGCCTCCCTCTTCCTTGACGAAGTGGTAAATGAACACCTTCAGCCCAACTATCCATCTCATCAAATCAGTCAGTCCACAGCTCTTGTTTTCCTACCATATTTCCGGTAAAGCAGAAACCAACTGTGCACAATTACAGAACAAACGTAGTTTAAATCAACAAATTTCTTAGTTTAGCTGGTAAACAATAACCTCAGTAATGTAACATCTTTGCTCATTACCCAAGTCAAGTTTAAAGTACTGCAGAGCTTCCTTACACCTAACAATCCATTAACTAACTGTTAACTGCGGCCTTTGCAGGGCTTCATCTGAAAGAATGCTTGCAGTTAAATGTGTCTGAGCTACCGGGTCTTTCATTTTGCTTTGTTGCAACATGAACACTTGAATCACACATTCCAGTGCAAAATCTCAACGGGGCACTGACTACATTATAGAATAAAGACATGCTGCTTTTGCCAACTGATGAAATGTCCGATCAGCAAGTGACCTCCTGTTATTTAAATACCTCGCTTAAAGAGACTTAAAATTCCCTCGACCAGGACAGCAGTCGCACTGAAGCAGTGCTCTGGGTTAGAACCTATATGGCATTTGCAGCAACACCCAACAGAAGAAAAGCCACAACAAGACTGAAGCATACAGACACAAAGTACTCTTGGCCTAGTACATGGTGGCTGTCCAAAGCAGAGAGCCTGAGGTTCTCTTTCCCTTCCAATACCTTGTGTTAACATGATTTTCAACAATTCTGAGCACTGCTACAGGCTCAGCGTCCCCCACCCAGGTCTAAATACCCACTGTTCAGAAAAGCACTTCCTTCTATCCAGTTTGAATTTCCCATTTTAAAAGATGACATGCTCCTATTCTGGCATGAAGAGGAAGAAAAGATTCTGCATTTCCTTCCCTAGTGCAGGTTATTTGATACATTTATATCTCTGGTTCCCTGGCTTATTTGTTAACGATGATGCAACAACCAGAAGCTCTAACGTTCCTCTGCAATCAGTGGCACATTTCCATAAGCTTAATTCCACCTAAGGCTTGTTGAAGTACAGGCAGCTTTACCCCTCCCTCTCCACCTGCATTATTGTCCACCTCCTGCTCCCCAGCCTCCTCAAGCCCAAGAAGCAGAGGGATACCGCAGCGCTGCACAAACAGAAGAAAGACATAACCCTCTCCCTACTGCAGCCTCGTAGCTGGACACAACCCAGCATGGGGGGGGACCAGCTCCCTGCCTGCACCAAGCTTTGGTGGACATGTGGGTGCACCTGCATTGAACTGCTGAATTCCAGTTCCTCATCAGAGCCTCAGGACAGCCCCGCTGCAGCTTTGTTGCAGACAGTGTATAACTCTGGGAGAGATCTGCTCAGTGATGCAGGGAGCTGTTGCAGGGAGGAGTGGTGTTTGCAGTCATTTTAACTCCTCCCAAATACAGCAAACTTGTTATTTTGTGGCTTCACAGGCACCGATTTTGGATGACTGCAACAGTGAGAAGCAAGCTCAGCAAAGAGAACTGAGCAGCCCAAGCTCTAGCAGCAATGCTGCCGCTTACCCATGTCAAAACAACAGCCACACTCTTGCACCCAGCAGCAGCAGCTACGAGCTTTGTGAACATTTCCAACAACTTCCTCTAAATTACTAGCACTGTCCTAGCCCCAAATGAAGCATCAGCAATGAGCAGGGCTCCAGTGCCTGAGCTTAAAAACACACAGCAGTATGGCAGAGCTGCGCAGAGTAACACTGACACCACCACAGCCAAACGCTTGTCACCAGCCAAACAGGGCAGCCTCGTGCAGGTGTTGAAGGAGAGATCTGTGGTCACAGGCTTTGGGTCTCAAAAGGGTTCTCTGTTCCCACCTCAAAGGGCTAAAAACATGTCTGGAAAGCCTCAGCCTGCAGAACTGCAGAGCTCTGCAGATCTGTCCTTACTGAAAACACACCCCTAACATTTTCAAATGGATTTTCTGAAGAGATCTGACCTCGCAGGCTGTGGCTGCTACCAGATGGAGCTGTCCTAGAAACAGAAGGAGGCAGTTTCCAAAGGGGTGGAGGACACAGTGGAATTTGCTAAAACAACCTGACTTTGGTGAAGGAACTGTTGTGGTATAATCCAGTGAACTAGACAGTGAACATTCCCCCTTAGCAGATAGAACACTTGGCAACGTTTAGGAAGAACATCCCTGAATGAGGACATTGTTTTACGATTCTGAGTCTTGCTATGCTTGGGACTGAAATTCAGTCCTGGCAGAGAAGTAAGCAGAACTGCAGTCACTTAGGAGAGATGAACATGGTCCTTTACTAGAACTAAATAATCCCTGCAAGGAACATGCCAGTAATGGACGCCATTGCACATAGCATATCTGCCTTTTCTCAACTGGTGAGACACAAAGAAATGCCACAGGGCTTGGAAGGAGAGAGAAGAGATTTAGAAAATCCAGGGGCCAAGAGCAGCATGAAGATCTGAGAAGAAGGACCTAGTGGTGAGGGTGAGATCACAGGGCGTTTTTAGAAAGAAAACAAACAGGGTGACCATTCCTACAGATCACATGTGAGGGACCTGCTGCCCCTGTTTTGGTGGGTTCTACTGGGTACAGAAAACAAAACAGCATTCCTGTAAGGTAGGAAAATGTTCTGAATGAGGTTTGTTCAAAGTAATCATCATATGCAGTATGTTTCTCCAAGAGGTTACAAATAAACCCTTCACTGGAGGTAAGGAGCTTTAGGCACTGAGAAGCAAACCTATTAAAAGAGATTGAAGTAGCACTGTTCTCTCTCCCTTCTCACAGCAGAATCACTGCAGTTAAAAGCTTCCTAGTTAAAACTCATTTAATCGCATTAAAGATGCACAGGCAGCCAGGTAGGGGGTTATAAAAAGAGCAATCCCTAACACGTCTAATTGGGTCTGATGTCAAATGCACCCTATCTGCAAGGTGAGCAAACAGGTCTCCCTAAACAAACTGCCAAAGAAGGGGGCAATTTCCACAGTCACAGGGCATGAGTTGTAAGAATGTCTGGATGGAGTCAGAGGCCAATATGGTCTCAAAAGGGAAGAACAAGTGCAAGGCAGGACTGCCACCCTGCCTGGGACTAAGCAAGAGCTTGGTTAAAGAACTGGTGTTACACAGCAGTTAGAAAAATGCAATAGTCAGGTGTGATAGGAATAGCAAAGGCTTTGTATTACGGTTTGAGAATCTCTGGGTTGATGGCTGTGCTGCCCACTGACGATCACCAACTTCCCCATGGCAACCGCAGCTGCTTGTTCTGCAGAGAAACATTAGTATAAAACAACTACGCAGCCTTTAACAGCCAGTGCTTTTGTCCTACGTGAAAAATACCACTGTGTGCTTTGCCTGTGCCACGGCTCCCCTGGACCTGCTGTGGTCAGCCTTCACTCACACACTGCTCTCTGCCTCGTTCTCCACTTTCCACAGCACCTCTCTCATGGGTGACACTGGTCCACAAGGAAAGTTACCAGTCTGCCTTCTTTGCGTTAAGAACTTTGCCAAGAAAACACCAAAACTGAGCTTCAGCCTTCCACCCTGGACAACAGCCATGAAGAAGAGCAATCAAAGTACAGAGAGAAGGACCAGCTCCACTTTCACTCACCACACTGGGGCCCACAGGTGAGCATGCTGACATTGCTTGTCCCTATCCTGCTAAGCATTTTGTCACCACAGGGAATAATCAAAACCAGGGCTGCAGAAAAGAGGACAGATAAGTGCCACGGTACTGCCACAATGTATATAGCCGCAGCTGTAAATCGGAGCAGAACCTTATCATCAGCTGGACTTGGCCTGTCCTGGAGCAGAAGGAGATAAAACATCAGCAATGGGAGGTAACACCTCAGACTTAAGGAGGTGAAGGAAATCCTCCCCAAAGGTCAGCATGAAACCAGACTCCCAACTTTTCCAGCACTGAGAAATGCACATACAACTTGGGAAGTGCACAGATTAGGTACTGGGTAAAAAGGTACTGGCAGTTCCTTGTAGGGAAGGAAGGAGTGGCAAATTTTCCTATGGGGACAAATGGGGAGCAGAGAGAGCAGTGGTTTCTTATCGAATTCTGAGGTTACAGCCGCACGAACCGGAGTACAGCTGAGGACAGAACACTTCTTTAGGCGGGCTTGGGAACCCACAGGACTGTGCTGCCACTCAGCTTCTACTGATCTGTCACAGGACAGAGGCTAGTGATGAGAGCTGCAGGGAGCAATGCTCTCCTGCTATCAAAGGGAGGTACCTGGATAGTGATGGTTCCCTTTCCATTGTCTGTCTGCAGATGGATCTCCATCTCTGGCAAGGCCTTCCCTTCTGCCATCAGCCGATGACGCAGCTTCTCCAGTGCATCGCTGCCATTGGAGATTAGCTCCCGGATAAATACCTGGGGATGAGACACATCCTGACCCTACAGCCTGGCCTTGTCCACTGCATGGGACTCCAGAGACCTGGGAAATCATTGCCTACTCACAATCTAATTCCCAGCTCGAAAGCAAAAGAACTACATTTCCCATTATCTGCCAGGAGAATAGTTTGTCTGAACTCAATTTCAAAGTGCAGAGGCTCTGAGGCTAATGGTCACCGGCCACACCTACAGACTGCTTTGAAAATACATTTTCCAGGTGTCTTTAGAAAATGTCATTCAACAGCCAGGACTTGCTGGGAAACTGAGCAGGTATTGTCCCAGCTCCACTGTTTTGGAGGTACCTCTTGACAGAGACAGGGCTTTCCCAACAGAAAATCTACCAGCAACTAGTGGGTGCCTCACCTCCTTTTCTGAGTACAAAGAACAGGCAACAATGTCCAGCAGTTTCTTCGTTTCAGCCTGAAATTCATGTTTAGAGGCTGCACCTAGAAAAAAATCACAAAGACATCTTTAAGGCATTTTCCCAGGGTCCTCTTGGGCAGAAAGGCAAAACTGCAGTCTTACCACTTACTTTAGCTTCCCAGGAACAAAAGCCTGAAGCAGGATGGGACAAAGGTAGCTGCAGCCTCCAAGATGACAACAAAGATGACAACATGCTGCCTCATAGGCAGCACACTTTACCAAGCTGACAGTTTGCCTCTGAACCTCAGCTCCTGGCACGCAAACCTCAAGGCAGCCAAAGCCTGTGGTTCTGGCACATTGGTCACTCTTTCTGGGCTGCAGAGCAATCACTGAAGGAGAAGTGAAAGGTGATTCCACTTGTTCCTAATGTGTTGCTCTTCCAGTCACCCTCTCAAACACCTCCCATGGTTTTTAGCCTGCCTTCCATACTCTTCCTTGACTCAGTTTTCAAGGGAACCATCTGTACATGCTCTGCTCCAAGAGCTTCTACAGCCAGGTAGCATTTCTCATGCCCAAACAATACTCAGAGCCTTAAGTAGAAAGAGGCAGATTCTCAAATGTCTCTCCGGATTGGACAAGGGCGTGCCTATGTACAGCCATATCTGCAGGTGGGTAGCTGTGCCCAGAAAGAGAATTTTCTTTGTGAAGAAGAACACAACAAAACACCTCAGCTGAAAGACCACCTCTGGTCCTTTAAAAATAGCATTTTCTCCTGCTAGAGGCATTAGAGAACCCTGAAGCAACGCCAGGAAAGCCACGGGTCCCACATCGCCTCTGCCATGCCTTGCTGGCAAGAATCTGTATTCCCCAGTGGCAGGGGCGAAGCTGGGGTGTGAACAGTAGCCGAAGCAGTGCATCAACCCCACTGGGGGCCACCCAGCCTGGCAGCCTCAAAAGTACCTGCCAGAAAAAACATGGAGTACAGACTTAAGATACTATTTCTGTGTTTGAGTAACTCACATGGCTTGGCTTTAAAGCATCTCTCCCTGGAGATGTGCAAAGCAATTAATTCTAACTAAAAGGTTGACACTAGGATTCTCATTAGACTTCTGTGATCCACAGCAATGACTTCGGCAGGCACAGCTTGCTTCTGGGGAAAAAAAGCCTCTTTTTAGGCAAATTCTAGTGCCTGTGGAGCCTCTACACATATGTGTGGCCATCAATTGCCTGGCTAAGCCCAGAGATGCAACTTCTTCCCGCAGTCTCGATGGCCTCATTTCTCAGTGAAGGCCACTCTGATTCACAAATTCCAATTTTGGGGAGGCGATGGTGCAATATAGATTCAGACTGCAGCTAGGATGCAGCAATCAATACCTGCACCTCCTCCTGGGGCAGAAACACTACTGCAGAGAGCTAACCCTCACAGTCAGGACACAGAGGCATCCAGACCTCGTCTCTGCCTGCATCCCAGGAGTGCCCCCACAAGACAGCTGTGTTTGTGCCCACCTTTCACATTCTCCGTGTTGCTGATGATGTTGTGCAGGGGCTCTTCTTCCTTCTCCTCTGCTGTCTGTGTGCTGTACGTCCGGACAGCAGAAATGCTTGTGGCAGGAATGTTGTACCAGAGGCTCCCATGATGGATTATTTGCCTTTGGAGACATGCTGCTCCCTTTGCTAGAAGACACAATTGAAGATGTGTCAGTACACGCCACAAGTACCAGCAGCAACAGAACACTCTTTAGAGGTCCCACTTAAGCAATCCCATGGGGAGCTGCAGTGCCTGATCAAGACTGAGGCTCTCTCCCAATGGAATAGGTACCATCTCCCTCTAGCATTGCATTTCCTGCAGAAGAAAGGCAAAGTGCTACTTTAGATTGCCTCTTCTGAATTAAAATTCTAGCCAGAAGATGACCATTAGCAGCTCTCACAACAAAAATAACCAGTGAGGAAGAGGCAGTCTGCAGTTTTCATTGCTGTTACCTGGCCAAGTTGAAGACAACAGGGAACACCTCAACTCCCACATTACTGCCATTGGAAACAAAACCTCAGTGCAAGGCAGCCTGCACCTCCAGGAGATGCCTCCTCTGTCAGGAGATTAAACAAAGCCAAACCGGGCCACCAAAAGACTGTTTGCAGCACTACATTGCTCTGTCCAAAGCCAGGTTCTTGGTGTGATTTCTGCATTGTAGTGAGAATGGCCTGTGCCAGAGAGACAGCTTGCAGGGTGCAGATCTGAACATGCAGCTGCACTGCGGTGGGAAGCGATTTGCCTTCCCCAACCCTACAATGAACATAAACGGACAGGGAAAAAGCAACCAGGATCGTCTTGCAAAGCAGAGAGAACCTGGATAAGCAGCAAGTGTCTGGAAGGAGTGACAAGTCCACGCTTTTCTTACACCTCAACTCTGTGCTTGTAAGCTGTTCCATCAAGCAAATAAAGGAAGCAAACCCTACACAGCAGGCCTGCAAGAGGCACGTTTTCAAGGTGTCCTTTCTTTAGATGAACAGGTACAAGCTTACCCAAAGACTTAAGTAAGAACCATTGTATGGCCAGAGCCCCCCAGCACACTGTGACCTCCCTAGAAACAGCTTCTGTGTCTGTCCCCCACCCTCCAGTCCAGCTGACATGCCAGGAGAGCTCAGCTCCCTCCTGAGCCTTCCTCCACCTTGTCACAGCCCTGCAGTGAACTCTTTCACCAACACCCCTCATCATCCTCTGGCTCATCCTGGGAGGTCTCAGGCTCCCTTCACAAGTGCTCTGCAAACCTCCTGCCCACCTCAGCAGGTTCTACAGCCAGTACAGTCATCAAGAACAGGTCTTGCTGCTCCAGATCATCAGGCTGGGATCTTCCTCCAGCCCAGATGAATACAAACCCCTGAGCTGTAACAGTACTTTTGGCTCCTACACCTCATCCTGAAGAGCTGATCGAGGAGGTTGTCAGCCCTCATTCTTCCTCCTCCTCACAGAAAGCTTTGATTCAAGATCCACTTTTCCAGCCAGAAGCTTGAATTACTCCTCAGTCATTCTGCCCTTAAAGAAAAGAGCCCACAAATAGTTCCTAATGCATCTGAACACCTCCTACACACATAACTGTTCGCTCCCTGCGTCACAAACAGTTCTGCCGCATTATCACAGGACAAGTTCTTTATCTTTCATTCAACTGCCTTTGTTGAGCTCATCTGAGAAAGCAACAACGAAAACAGCCTGGGAGACTGGAGCGGAAAGCAGCAGAGAGCTCACCGTGTGGCTGTCCAGCCTGTCCAGCATTGGAGAGGAAGGGCCTGAATCAGCCCAGGGATCCTGCGTTTATTTACATATTTACACAGGGTTTACGTATTTATGCTCATTTTATGCTCAGTGTCGGATACTCCGAAAAATCTGCACATGTACGTACGCGCACACACATTTTCCAACCAGCAGAAACAGAAGGGGGATCTTGTTCCCTCCCTGACTCCAGGATCCAAGAGAAACAGGCTGGGAGCAGCTCTGTGCTAACCTGAACTACCATCAGATCTCCAGGCAGACAGGCTCTGGAGCCAACACAAAGGTCACCCCTGTAGCCTATAACCACTCCCTGACTCTAGAAACCACAGCTATTTATAATTTTTGATATATGCATGCTTTTTGTCCCCTGACCTCTAAAGCACAGTAATAAACCACCACCCATCAGTTCAGATGTTACTTGTGGATTTGTGTGATGTTTGGTCTTATCATCCTTAACTAACAGCCCATCCTGTGCCAGGGAGAGACAAAGCTCATTAAACGCAAGCTGCAGCATCTTCAGACTGTTTGTCTCCTGCAGAGCCCTTGCTTAGCCAGCAGGGAAAGGCTCCAGGCAGTTTTGGATACAAACCCACAATTATCAGCACACAGAAGTTGCATCTGCTGAGTTAACAGGCAAAGTGACACCTAGAGTGAGCCCGAGAAACAAATTCCTAAAACCAAGAGACAAAGAAGGAATGGTTTTGGCTCCGGGTGAGTGCTGCAATGTGCTGGGGCAAATCAGGTCTTTTTGTATCGAGTTAATCAACTGCTGAGCTTTATCACATACCTTCCTGTTTGCATCACTGCCCCACCTGCACCATAGAAGATGGCAGATACCCACATTACTCTCCAACTTCCAGTTCTCAGTGGATCCCAAGTGATCCTGTGTGTATGACCACAGGGCAGTTCCCCCTTGCAGGTGGGGAACATGCTATAGAAAAGGGAAGGACCTGCGGGCTCGGGGGTTCCTTTCAGTGCCAGATGCCTCAGTGATTCCTGATCCCCTCAGGAAACACAGTGCTTCTGGGAAAAGGACTGCTGTGAGCCAAGCCAAATGCCAGTTAGAAATTTAGGGTGGGGAATTGAGCACAAAGAATAACCAGCTCAAGACAAAGAGGAGAATTTGGGTCAGCAGAAATTACCATAATAACGTGCTTGCTGTGCTGTGCAAGCCTGAGGATTCTTTTGCAAAGAAGAGCATGAAGAATAAGCTGCTTCCAGCCCAGCTCTCATCAAAAGAAGCAGCTTCTGAGCTGGGCATCAGATTCTGTGTGAATCTGGAGAGAAGAGAGTCCCTGACTGATGCACTCAACCCAAAACACCTCCCAAAAACTGCACCAGTTTCAGCCTTCAGCAACTGAGAGCCAAGAGAAAACGATTCCAACTTTGTGTGGTGGGAGGAAAGGACCAGCTGCCCCTGCAGCCAGGGATGTCCACCTGCACCCACGTGGAAGGACACCACCTCCTGTGCCTCCCTCTTTATTTCCACCCCACACAGCTCCTGCTCACTATTTTTTCCATGAAGGACCCGAATGACAGGTTAAGGAATAAACCTCTGGCTGTGCTGGAGTCTGTCTATCCCAACAGAGGAACGTGGCTTCTCTCTCGGACACAGGCACTAATAAACCACTGGGGATTTCTGCGGTGGAAGAACTGAATTGCCCAGAAACACCAAAGCAGCACTCAGTGGCACGATAAATCTAACAGTCTGACCCTGATAGTGACCCTCTTTGTCACACGGTTTTCTCTGTCACATTTTTCTCTTCGTAGCCCACAGGGAAACACAAGACCACACTGACAGACTACAGACCTGTCCATCAGGAGCCGGGCGACAGATAAGCCTGGCAGATACCGAGCAGAAGACATGCAGGAACCGTCAGCACAACCCGGCTGACGGGAGCTCAGAAGCACGCTACCAGAGCAGCACACTGTGCCCTAGATGGGACAGGGCATGGCACCATCAGGACCTCAGAGTTCCCATCTTCTCAGCCCTCGATCCTGATCCTGCCAGCTGCCTCAGGTGGAATCCTGAGCACACCCCTGGTGAACACAAACCCTAAGGCTCATTTGTATGGATCTTTGGAATTGGAACAGCCAGAGAACAGCAACCCTGCTGCCTTCTCTGCTGCCTTCCGTGCTGCACACGCTATACACCCTACATGAGCCAGGACATGAACCCAGACACGCTACACATGCTGTATGAGCCAAGAGGTGAACCTGGATGTGCTACATGACCTGGATGCTACACATCCTATATAGGCCAGAATGTGAACCCGCACATGCTACAAACGCTATTATGAGCCAAAAGATGAATCTGGTCATGCTGCATGACCTGAACGCACTATATGCCCCATAGGCCAGCATTTGTACATAGCATATCATGCGTCTAGGAGATGAACCTGGACACACGATACACCGTGTATGCGCCAGGACATGAACCTGGATGTGCTGTATGGCCCGGACATGCTCCACACACTGTATGAAACAACACCGGAACCTGGACATGTTCTTCACTCTACGTCAGTCAGGACATGAACCTGGACAAGCTGCACACCCTATGGGAGCCAGGAGGTGACCCCGAGCACGCCGTGTGCCCTAAGCGAGCCCGCGCGAAGCCTCCTCCCCCCGCGAGGGCTGGGCCTTCACGGTTGCCGGTGGCCGAGGACACGGGAGGCCTGTGGAGCCGCTGCCCGGGGTCCCCCGGGACGGAGGCAGAGCTGCTTGTGCACACACGGGCCCGGGGCCGCTCCCACAGGACGCGACCGGCGCATACGGCAGCGAGGGCAGCCCCGGGGAGGTGAAGGGTCCCTCACGCCGCCCGGCCCCACGCACACCCCCCGCCCGCGCGCCGGCCGAGGCTCGGTGGCGGCGGGTGACGCGCGCCGGGGCGGTCCATGCTCACCTGCGGCCGCCCGCGGCCCGGCCCCGGCCCTCAGCAGCGCCGCCAGGCACCGCCCCCGCCGCGCCGCCGCCGCCGCCATGCCGCGAGCGCACCCGCCTCACGCCGCTCCGCTGCCGGCGCCCGTCGATGGCGTCACGGGGGCGCGCGGACCGCCCTTACGTCATGCGCACGCACACGCTCCGCCCGGTGCTGCGCCGCGCGGCCTAATCCGGGTGCTGCCAGTGCGCTCGTTCATCCCCGCCCGGGCCGCGCCGGCTGCCGCCGCTCGGTGCCCGCTCACCGGCTGCGGGGTGAAGAGCTCCCGCGGGGAAAGCCGCGTGCCGCGGGGCTCCCTGCCCGGCTCAGCCCCTCTCCGCCGCTCTCCGCCGTCAGCGCAGCAGCCGTTGTCCGTGCCGGGTCCCGCTCTGCTGCACCGTGTGACAGAGGTGCCAGGCCCGGGTCGCCACGTACAAACCTGCCCGGCGAAAAACCCTTTCTGTGTCTCCCCCCCCCCGCCAGCACTTTCAGCGGGAGCCCGGCGCAGTTAACACAAACCCGCTCGCTCCTCCCCGCACCCGTGAGGGTGTTTCGCGGTTCGTGGCCCAGGTTCTGCTGCAGTGACCCCGTTTCACATGGCGGGAGCTCGGCTGACAGCCGTGTCTCTCCAGCCTCCCCATGAAACCAGGAAAGGCTGCATGAGGCAGGGAGCTGCCTGAGGAAGCCTCCCTAAGCGGCACCTTGGCCAGGCCTCCCGAGAGACCCGGGAAATTGCTTAATACGTTGTTTTCTCTGAAATCCCTCATCTCCTGCAGCTGCTCTGAGTGTAGATCAGTCAGAGCTAAAGGGCCGAGGTACTGGAGAAGGGTTTTGGATGGTGTAGGGTTGAGAGAGGAAATGCACTGCTCTACTGAGAGCCAGATTTGGAACGTGCGTGAGAGCAGAGCGTGGCCTCAATGAACACACAGCTAAAAATAACAAGCCTGAGCGGGTCTCGTTTCAGTGAGCGCTAACCACTTCCAGGCAGAGATGAGGGCCTTCAGGAGGGAACTGTGACCACAGAACAGAGGCAGCTTTGTAACCCCAGCTGGCTGGAAAAGCTACAGCACTCGTGCTCGCTGCTTATCTTTGGGACTGGGGGGATCCACATGTTGGTTTGCAGGTTTGTGCTTAGGAAACACTTGCACGCAGTGGGGCTCCTCAGTGCTGGATGTTACAGATTAGGCAGAACAAACCCAGCATGAGCCCTTTCATCCCTCTGGCACTCTCCTGCTGGGCTGTGTTTCCACCTGGAACCAACCCCAGCCCCTCCTCGAGGTTCCCTGTGCTGCCGCCAAAACCAAAATGACTTCAGAGTCCATTTCAAACACTTCCCTCCTACCACTGCTTTAATTGCTACCTCCAGCTGACCCCACAGCACTCCTGAGCATTGCTCTGCCACACCATAGAGCTCTTGTACCTGCTGTGAAACACCAGAACCCTCCTCCTCCCTTGCCATGGGTCTGACCATTAAGCTGCAAAGTGTGGTGCTGGAGGGAAGGCTTGGGGAGTGCCTGGTACAAGTCCTCCCCTCTGCCCAGGCTCCCTTCAATCATCTGGTGGTTGGCACTGACTGGCATCAGCAGTCCACTGGGGAGATCACCCTGCTCCCCATTTTAATAGTAATGCAGGAAGGACACACTGCTCCCACACAGCAGCTTATCTGCTCAGCAGTGCTCCCCCAGCTCCCAGCTCCATGGTGGCTGCCTGATCTTCACTGCCCTGAGAAAATCATGGGCTGTTATTTGCTTTGGAAGAAGCACCTGCTGCACAGCAGGGTCACCTTGTAGGCCATTAACTTCACTTACTGCCATATACTGCCACTGACTTGAAGAAACACTACGTGCTAAGGCTGCAGAGACTGCTTCCAGTTCCCAAGATGGTGACCGATGGGGAGTTTGGCACTGGCTGTACCCCAGCAGGAGGGCTCCTCTTCCTCAGCCTACCACTGCAGCCAGCGCTCACCCCTTTGCTCTAACGCATCCAGGTGGAAGGCCAGAGCAGGGAGCACTTACACCAGTGCAGCAGGCAGAACTCTGGCTTGATGGGACAGCAACAACCAACCAAGGTGGTGAGCCTCAGTAGTGTGTCTATGGCGAGAAGAAACACGCTCACAGCCTGATGTGGTGGCAGTGCTGGTGGACATCCGATGAGGAGCAGAGAACCACACTGTTGCAGCTCAGCATTCAGATTTAACCTTGTTCCCCTGCAGAATTCAGTAAGCGAAAAGGTCTTGGCCACTCCCTCTGGTGACAAAGGTCCTGCACCGCTCTCCACTGTGGTGGTGTGCTTCTAGGATTCTGCTCCTTTATGACCAGTACCTCCCCCATCAAAACACAGATCAGATGGCTGTCCAGTCTTCAGATATGCTTAATTTATCAATGCCCAAAGGAGACAGTAGTGAAGCCCCCAATCCTGTTGTGACTGCACACCAAGCCCAGCCTCTCCTGTTTGACTTTGCATTTCCCTTTGCTCCCTGGTAAAATACCTGCTCTTACCCGAAACAACTGCTCCAGCAAGCTGGGATTGTCACATGTAAATCCATCCCTTGCTCTGTACTCTCAACGTACTTCAGGTGGTATTCTGGCATTTGCTTCCCATCAGGAACAGGAATGCATGAGAGCCACACCTCCTCTGTCCTCCAGCCAGGGCTCGGTTTATCCAAATCCAGACACAGTGCCGATGCTTTTAAAATGGATACTACTTAAAGATATTAGTGAGATTGAGTGCTGTTATCTTAACCTTGGCTGTCGGACATCGCTAATCCTAGTGGGCACCAGCCAAGTGGAACCATCCTCCAATCCAAGCAGTTTTACCAGCTTTTATTAGAAACACCAGCACATTTCAAGTTTCCTCTTTTTGATCACAAATATAGTATTTTTCCTCTTTAAGTACACAGCATGAGACACAGCATCAGGGCTTTCCACCTTTTTTTGTTCTTTTTACAGCACTTTCTTTTGGACAAGCTTTGGGTTAGTGTTCACTGACCTCACCCCAGCCCAAAATTTTGACATCTTGAATTGCTGAAGACAGTGGCATGGGCAGATGAATCCAATGGTGGTGAAAAGGATACAACAGTGAAGAGTTTGCCAGGAAAGTTTAAGCAGAGACCCTCTACAGTTAAAAAGAATGAAGCAGCACCACAGCACACTGCTCTTTGCACAGGATGGGGATAAGAGTTGAGAGAAATCGTTCTGCTGTTCTCCCCCCATCCTGCCCCAACGCTGTGCCAATAAAACCGGTACGGCTGGAGGAAGCCAGGACTGCCCGGTGCTCCTGCTGGAGAAGGATACCTTCCAAGGTCTGCTGCAGATCCTGTGCCAGGCATGTGTAACCTTACAGGCTGAGGGGTGGTGGTTGAGACCAGCCATGTTTTTAGCTCACACCTACAACTGGGAAAGTTTCCCAGGAGCTTTTAGCTCCGAGAAAGCAATTCACTGCAGGGGGAGGAGGAGCAAGTAGCCCAGGGACATGAGGGCATGGTGACAGGATATTAAAGGGAACATGTACATGATTTGTTATTTTTTATTCCACAGAAAACCCTCAAATCTAGACTCAGAGTTAACAGCAGAAAAATAGTGTTAAAGTCAATAGGTTCATATTTTACTGTAGACTAAATAAATTAGCCTAGAATTAACTCAGTACTCTCTATTTTCCTTTCATTGGTGATCCTTCTCTAAATTAATGCAGTTTTTAAAAAAGCAACAGCTATTAATAATTTATTCCAGTTAACCCTTATGGATGAACACCTGCAAATAGTCAATGGATGGGAACCATTCCCCTCTCCTCTCCCTCCCCGAAAAGGAAACAATCACTAAAGGGTGTTGTAAAACAGACATGCTACCTACAATACTCCATGGATCGTGCCACTCCTACCACTGCCTCTGGCTGCTCTGTGTAATGAGTGAATATTCATAGCTATGTCTTACAAAGAACATGATCCAAAAAATATATAAATAAATAAAAACCTTAAACATTCTTACATGGATTTTAAAGAACAGAATACATGTTAAAAACTTCAGTAATTTATATCGATTTTAAGCAATACTTTATATACAATGGAAAAAAGACATGCATAGTCCAAATACAATGTTGAAAACAGCATTTTCATAACAAAAAACCCAACCACTAAGTGTTAATACCATGTACATGAACTCAAGAAGGACCACCCTTTTTGTCTGTTGCACACAGTTTATTTAACAATATGATATTATAAGTAAGAAATGAGTTTTTTGTTGGTTTTTTTTGTGTTTTTTTTTCTTTTTTTTTTTTTTTTTTTTTTACCATTCTATACAGTGATTGAATCTTCTTGGATTTTCTTGTTTATAGTAATTATAGAGCTTGCATGATTTACACTAGAATTGCTTTTCCTCATTTCAAGTTTCACACAGAAGAAAGAAAGAAAAGAATGCTTCTTCTCTATTCAAATCAGCACAGTCTAAGAGTGATCATCCCTATTTTCATCTAAAACCAGTTTT
Source organism: Amazona ochrocephala (assembly GCA_039720435.1). Classification (NCBI taxonomy): domain Eukaryota; kingdom Metazoa; phylum Chordata; class Aves; order Psittaciformes; family Psittacidae; genus Amazona; species Amazona ochrocephala. The sequence goes on along the minus strand of CM077886.1, from coordinate 17,687,553 downwards.
ATCAGAGAAACAAAGCAACAATTTCTACATCTGCAAGACAAGGATTTTGGCATTGGCCAATGTGTGGTTTTGTGTGCAAGAGTCCATTCCTATCTTCCCAGGGGTAATACTTCAAATGCCTGCAGAGTTCGCTATAGAAAAACAAAAAACTTCCCACAACATGTCAAAGTTACCGGGATACATTATAATGTTGCATTATTTCAGGAAACAGTTTCTGAATATTATTTTTTTTTCTTCTTTTAAACGCAAATGTTTAAAGTCTTGAAAATACAAATAAAAAATATGAATATAATGAACTTGTTTTCCCCGTTAAAAAAAAGGTATGAGTCAACAGCAACAAAAAAATAAAAACCAAAAAAACCCACAAAAGAGACCAGATATTTTAACCGCCTGGCTTTAACAAAAAAATATATTCTTTGTATTGTTTTTTTCTCTTTTTTTTTTTTTTTAAACAGCAATTCATTCTTCCATGTGTAGGAAGCAGCAGTTCCATCCAGGATTCAAAACCACCCAGATGTCTGAATTTTCAGTACAAAACGTCCAAGAACACGAAAGGAAAAACAAAAAACGAAACAAAAATGTGATGCTCCCATAATGCTACAAACCCTCCACAAATTTTTCTAGTGTGTCCCCGGTGGTGTCACCAACCAGAGACAATTCGTTAGACAACGCACTCCTGTTCGGGGTGTTTAGTTGTGGAAGCATTGCACTCTGTTCTGGGTTGCCCAAGTGTCCCTGATCCATGGAGCTAGCCATAGTAACTGCAAGTCCTGGGTGGGGGGAACCAGTCTGAGGAGAGACGTGGTGAGGTGACGGTTGGGGCTGTATCCTGGGTGATGGGCTGGAATGTGGTGGCTGGGACTGGGGACGGGGAGACTGAACGGGTGCTGGGGACCGCACCTGGTTGCTGAGGGAGGTGGCAATCTGCTGGCCAGGGAGATGAGACGCCTGCGGTTGTCCTGAGAGCATGTGCTGCTGCGGGCTCATGGGGTTAGGCTGCCCGGGGGACCCTATCTGCTGCTTCATCTGCTGCTGTTGCAGGATCCGCTGCTGCAGTGCTTGCTGGATGTTGGGTGTGCCGTCAGCCCCCATGCCGGGCTGGCCCATCTGGTTCAGCTGTCCCATCTGAGCCATCTGTCCCATGGAACCCCCCTGTATTGATATATGCTGCTGCATCCGTTGCTGCTGCATGGCTTGAGGGTAACCTCCTGGTCCTTGAGGCTGCTGGAACTGGTTATGGCCTGCCATCCCTCCTGCCATGCCAGCTCCTCCTTGCTGCTGCTGCTGTTGCTGCTGCTGCAGTAACTGCCTCCTCAGTATCTCTCTGTACTGTGGACTCATGTTTGCCATGCTCGGGTTGTGGCCAGGGTTCATAATGTTGATCGCTTGCCCCTGGGGATTCATGGCTCCTATCCCTTGCTGCTGGGGTGGAACACTAGGTCTCTGCACTCCCGCTTGCATCGCGTTCATGTTCTGCAATCCTGCTTGCGTGTGCATGCCTGGCTGCTGCATGCCGGTCTGTGGCTGCTGCAGCCCAGGCTGGGGCTGTATGCCTGCTTGTGGCTGCATCCCAGGCTGGTTTGCCACGTATTTGGCTGTTCTTTGCTTTATAAAAGCTGCCATAAGCTGAGGGTTGGACTTAAGGATATTAAGAACCTGCTGTTGCTGCTGTGGAGAGCTTGGTGATTTCAAAGTCCTCAGTAAGTCCTGAAGTGCATTTGGGGGGATGCTTCGGGGCGGCTGCTGCACACCTGGCATCCGTGGCCCAGCCACTGCCTGTGGTGTTGCCATTGGCATAACGGGTCTTGCCATTCCTGGCTGCATTGGTTGCTGCTGTGGCATTGGAGGTGACTGCCACTGCCCAGGCTGCATGTTGGACATCACTGGACCACTTACAGGGTTGGGCCGGGGTACATTCATGCTGACTTGCTGCATCTGGTTCACTGAACCCACCGTTGGGTTTACTAGCCCTGGGCGACCAGGAGGCAAACCATTGTTAATGTTGTTGACCCTGTAGAGCTGCTGCTGCTGCTGGGCAGCTTCTCTCTCAATCTGCCGAGCTGCTTCCACTGCGGCTGGTGGAGGCTGAGCCGGAGGTGGAGGTGCAGAAACTGGGTTTGCAGGTTTTCCTGTTGAAACAGTAGTAGGGGGCTGAGTTCTCGACACACTGGGAAAGCCAGCCGGTGACATACTTACAGGGGAAGGCTGGGGCTGGGGAGGAGGCTGCGGTGTTTGTGGTGTACTTGGCTGCTGTGTAGGGGTACCAGGCGTTGCTGAGGTAGGAGAAGGCAAACTTTGCTGAGGCACGTTTCGGGTGTTCATGGTAGCCATCCTTCTGCGCATGAGCTGAGCCTGTTGCAGGCGATGCTGGATCTGCTGCTGCCGAAGCTTGTGTTTGATATTGAGACAGAATGGCACAGGGCATTTGTTCTCTTGGCAGTGTTTGGCATGGTAGCAGCAAAGAGCTATGAGCTGTTTGCACACTGGACAGCCACCGTTGGTCTTGCGCTTGCAGCCCTTGGTGTGCTGGACAACCCGTTTCATCTTCTGGCAGGATGGCAATGAGCAGTTTGCATTGCGGCACTGACAGGCATGGACAAGGGACTGAATGCAGCGCTGGATGCTCAATCGTCGTGACTCCTGGGGGCTCTTTGACTGCTGCTCTCCTTGGCTGTTGCTCTCATCATCCAGACCCAAGCCCCACTTAACCATCTTGTGGTCATGACTCTTAGTGTTGTAGCAGTTAATGCAGAGGTCGTAGTCCTGCAAAGAAAACAGAGAGTTTGGTTGTCTACAGAGCATTAACCGTACCAGAAGAAGATGAGAAAAGTAGGAGGGGTTCTGGGTGAGCAACATGAGCCTGGTGTGGAAGCACACTCTGGGTTTCAGTGGGTACACATGCACAGAACAAAAGCAGGACAACAGCCATGAGCTGTCAACAGCCACCTGTTTCAATTAATACCTCATACGCTGAGGGAGAGAAGTGGCTGTGTAGCCTGGAGAGACAGCAGGAGCGGACCTTTGGGGCAGGGAGTGTGGGGCGGCTGAGGGCAGAAGCCACATCAGCAAAGTGAGCCCAGAGTCACAAGTCTTGGCTACTATCAGTAACGACGCACTGAGGGGCTGTAATTGTCTCTTCATTTTATTACATGAAGACTGGCAGGAATTGTTTTTTTTTGTTGTTTTTCCCCTGTTGATGAGAGGAACTTTTCGATGATGCCTATCTGGGTAACCTACAGAAGGAGAGCCAAAACCTCCAACTAGTAAGACAAATTTACTGTCACTGCCTAAAAGACTGGGTTTGACTCTCCATTTAGCTATTCTTAGTGTAATTACTGACTACCTTGAAATACGTATTTTTTTTTTTTTAGATCTCTAAAATGACCCTCAAATCGAGTGTAAGTTTCATGCTATGAGAGGCATAAACCCGAAAACCTGCTCACAACCCCCACATTTTTGCTGCTCTGTCCTTTTTTTGGCTGGAGGAAGGGCACTCCCTGACCCAGAAGTACGCAGAAGAAGCCTAACGGCCATACTTAATTCCATACTTCCACCACTTAATCCCCCAAGTGTGTATGATCCATTTCCTTCAGTCTTGCCTCAAGAAGCCCTGTTCACTGCTTTCCTCAGAGGGATTAATTAAGATTTCCACCACAAACTTGGCAATAACTTGCACTAGGCTGCACTTACTCAATTTCCTTTTATTTTTTGTGTTCAACTACAGCCAGAAGTCATCACAAGTCCTCCAGAGGCCACCTCCTCCTCCTCCTCAAGTCCAACAGTAAAACTCCACGCATAACTGCTCTCTAACATAGTTCAGTGGAATTGATCTATGCTGTAGAAGTAGCAGTCACTAAAAGCATTGAGCCAGGTTAGGAAGCAATTATTTGGTCTGATCTGAAGGGTGGGTAACCACTAATGCTGGGCTGAAGAGACAACAGTCAAGAGTTGTGGCAGCTCCTTGCCCAGCTTTGCAGCAACCAAAACGCACACCCACTGTGCTCCTTACAACACATGGTACCACATACAAAGCAGAACAAAAGCTACCTTGCAGAAAGGTACACTAACTTCTCTTGTGGACACCCATGTAATGTGGATGAGCTAGCGCCCTGCAGATTCAGACTAGTCTGAATGCAGTCATACCCCACCACTTGGTCCTGAAGATCTTTAACTTAAAAACTTGTCTATACAGAGGAGCTATAGTGCAATAAATGACGCAGCAGTAGCCATTCTGGAGTACTGGTGTTTTCCATGTCAAGAAAATAAAAGCAGTTAATGTAGAGGAAGAGGTACCCACTGTGGCCATCACCTTCCCTTAAGGATTAGCAGCCTTTTTATCATGATAGGCTTAATCTGGAGGAACTTTGGGCAGTACAAAAATAAAAAAGTCCCACCACAAACCCTCTTACTCAGCTGCAGGGCAAGAGAGAGCAGAAGTCTCTGGTGATAGCCACCTACCTCGCAGACAGTGCAATGCCACCTTGTTTCCACATGATGTTTGCACTCATTGCACGTATAGACAAAGCGATCCTGCCCTTGAGTATGTAGTTCCACCAGCATGCAGAGCGTGGACCACTTGGATCGGCGCAGTGAGGAGAACTCCCAGTGCTTATCTCTGGCTAAGGTGAGGAAGGCATCTCGCCCATCCATCAAATCACAGCTAAGTAATGGATCGGGGTCCACAATGGGAGGCAGAGTGTTAATTACAGGCCCAGCATGTAAATGAATCACAAAAAAGACCTGCAGATAAATGGGGGAAAAGTAAAATCAATGAGGTTAGATCATCTTGCAGGAAAAAGCCCATGTTCTGCTGCAGCAATGCTATACTACAAATGTTATCTAATTAACATAGTTTAGGCTGATCTCTTCCAATATATTCTTACACAACAAAAGATTCTAGTGCAATCACAACCTTTACTCCTCCTGATTTTTCAGTTCTGCGTATCATCATACCTGGATTTACGGCAATAAAACAATCCCTTTATACAGCGTATTTTGACAGTACCTCTTTATGCTTCTCCATAGTAGCATACAGCTTCTGAGACAGATCATTGGACACGTTCGGCATGCTGGGTTTCTTCTTATTAGCTCTGCTGATGCTACTCTTATTCTTGTTGGTTTTTTTGTTGTTCTTTTTCTTGGCGTTTTTGCTATCACCCTGGCTTCCCTGCAATAAATGCACAGGAAAGATGTTACACTTAGTGCTCTCTCCCATTCACTGTAGCTGAAAGTGAAACGCTTTAACTGTCAGTAATAGAGCTTTATTTCAATGCCTGAAAATCAGCAATACTGTGTTAAATATATCCTATCTTCCAGGAAAAAGCAAAAGCCAAACTGGCAGGCAAATTCAAACACTGTTTCAAAAAAATAGATTTTTAAAGTATGCATATACATTAAATAATTCCCATTTTACACTTCCCCCCCTCTTCTCAAACACTGTACTTCAACTTCCACTGCTTGCTTTACAAGATCTCATAGATATTTGATGATAAACTGAGTTACAAATAAAACTAACTTAAATTCCAGAAGTGCAGTATTTTGCTTCATTGTGCATTTGGGGTTTCACATACTTGCTTGAGCTCTCATTTAATGTATGTTTCTTTGTATTGAACAAATTTAGGGCTAGTGCACAGATCAAAACATGCAGGATGTAATACTAACAAAATACATTATTCTGAAGACTTACAACTGCATATGCAACTTCAAAAAAAAATGCCCCAAATCCCCCAAACCTTCACTCGTGCCTAAGTTACAACAACGCAGACCACAGTGACCATATACTGAATACTAGATGTAAGTAAAGAGTAAAAAATAGCAGATGATGCTATTTAGATGACCTGTGGAAACAGAAATAACTTTTAGACTTCATGTCCTTGAAAAATAAAAACCCAAGGTCTCAGCAGGGAGCTCACCACTCAACACAAACCCCCTCTCTAACTGCTAGAATATTAAAACAGGCTACTGAAATACTCTGATATATATATAGATATATATATATATGCAAGAAGGTTTCATGAACACTATGTACAAGCAGACACAGGCTTTATCTGCAAGCACATTTATTCAGAGAACATGAAAATATTCCAACTGAAGCGATTTTTATATATATATATATATATATATATATATATATATACACACACATATATACACACACTGTTGCCATCCTTCCATTCCATTAATTAGGTTTAGATAGGAATTGCTTGTCCAATCGTGTTTTCTCTGTAACTAATTTTATGAACTTTTTGACCAAACCTCTTTGGAAAGTAAAACTATACTATTTTATGGGAAACCAGACAGAGCTCCAAGTGATTTGAAGGTATTCAGAAATGAGTTATTGTACATTCCCATCTCTGCTTCTCTGCCACCCAGCTGGAATTAGGGCACGTTCTGCTTTGCCTAAGCATTTTACAGCACCAATAGATTTGAAAGTTTAAACACCAAAAGGCAGAAGAGATTGAAACACAGGTAACAGCAGCCTAAGTTTTGTTTTCTACTGCACCTTTAGCGAGTTTATATTTGATCAATTATACAAAGCTATTCCAACATCAATGGCATTAAGTGGGAATATAAGGAAGTTAACAGTCAAGGCCACATCTTCTTGCTTTGGGCAGACAACCCGTACCAGTTTCACAGTTAGATGTGCTGGGCTTTTCAAAACACCTTTCTTCCCCCTTTAGACGTAGAGGTTTACATTGGTGTTTTCACTGGAAGGGCATGCTATGATTTATTGAAAGTGATACTGTTAGCAAAAGAGGACTGCAACTTAAATTCCAAGCCTTCTCTTTCAGTTACTTTTATACTGCTGTTTGTTGAAATATTTCAGTATTAATAGTTACATTTAGAAACAACAAGGTGAAAACTATTAACTTGATTGTTCTCTAAAGAACATACCAAAAGCCCTATTAGCTTTGAAAGGAGCCGCTAAGGTTTAATGGAAGGAACTTTCTGACCCAATGAAATTGATGGATTAAGCTCTACCACTCCACATCAATCCCATGTAATACATACTGTATGCAAATTGCCATGGCATCTAAGCTGAATGCAGTTTTCCCAGTTAAAGCTTTTGGTTCCACCTCAAGCTGCTAAACTTCAGATTTTCCTACTGCATTTATTTTCAAAACACCTTGCAAATCATAAGTAAAGAAGTATAAAAGTGCGAAGACCATTTGCTTACAGATAAAATCAAGACAGGAATAAAAATGAGTAATGAAATTCCAGCCAGGACGCTGAAAAACTAAGTTGTTGAGTTTTTTGTCTTTTGTTATGCACAAAGACAGAATGCTGGTGAAGGAAAACCACCACCAGCGTCAATGTTTCACATCAATGCTTGCAATGAATACTTTGAAATTTCAACCTCCTACTGTCTCAAACGACTACATATTGCCTTTGCTTAAATAAGAGCAAAATTTAATCCAGCTCTGAAAAATAAAGCATCTTTCAAAATGCAAATATTGAAGGTGACATGCAAAGGTGTGAACCAGAAGCTCAACCAAATAACTGTAAACAAATGTACAGTGATGATGCAATCCAAAAGTAGCTTAAAAGATTTCTTTGAGAACAGAGATGCTGAACAGAAATAACTTCTGATTCTGTTAAAAGTACAAAAATAGTAAGTTATCAGTATACGATTACCTAAGAGGAAAATCAGAAATTCAGTTAAAGGGAACCCTGATTTAACAACTGACGTGAATGACCCTCTTTTCTTGGTCACTGGATGTGAATTCTCTATTAAAGAGTTAATTGTCAGCTTTGTGAGCCAGAAGCAAACATAGCATATAAATTTAACTCACCTCTGTTGTTTCACTAGCCGCAGTACTTTCTTCCTTTTTCCTTTCTTCCTCTTCCTGCTCCAACTCCTTAATGCTTTCTTCCAGCACATTGGGCCAGAAATCACCTTCAAAATAAGGCAGCTCCTTGGCACTTGTCAGCCTGTCCTCAGTTGCTTGCTTGAAGATGTCCTGTTAAGTGTATCACACAATGCCAAGAATAAATAAATAAAGACTGCGCAGGAGAGAGAGGAGAACCAGAGATCTAATCCAGTGCTCCACTGAACGGCCATGTCTCAAAGCCCACAGCCCACCCTTGGCAGGCCTCCTTTTCTGGGTGCTGGTCAAAACCTGGCCTGGCAGTACTGATAACAGCCCTCTCCCTGTTTCACCTCAGAAAAACAGCTGCTGAGGCTCTCCTGTACCCCCACCATGCAATCGGTTCAATGTTCCTGACATGATGGGAGAGACTACAATACCCCTGGAATACCTAACCACCCCTCCTTGGTAACCATGCCAATTAAAAATGAAGCCTACAGTGCTTGGCTTATCCTACACTGGACAAGAGGAGGACCTGTTCTAGTGACAGCAAGACATCCAGCCCTTTCCCTTACAAATTCGAAAGCACATAAGCACTGCAATGCATGTGGCTGGGCTGTGCATCATAGGTGCAATGAGCCTGGTAAGTCCAGAAGAATTGCTGAATGCACTCTACATCTACTACACAGAGGAATCCTGAAGTCTGGTTGTGGTAGGGGGACCGTGTACAGCCTGTGTGCTTCACTAACACAGCTCGCTGAATCTCTGGGGGCCACCTGGACAAAAAGACTGGGGACCAACAAGAGGAACAGGTATTCTAAAAAGGAACAGGTACTTTATACAGTTATTCTGGAGGTGGTTTTTTAAGGTTCATTGTGTTTAACAAGTACATACAACACAAGCCCAGTTTCTTGTCTGGATTAACTTCAAGACCACCTTACCAGAGACAGATTTTCTAGTTCTTTGCTATGCCAGATCAGATGACAAAGCTTACTATACATTGTTCTATTCCACACATTTAGAAACTGTCACTGGCAATCAAAACATCATTTTTTTCCAGCAATGTCACTACGATTAAGAAATTCTTGTGAATTTTATCACATAAAGAGTGGCAAATACCACTTTTGCCATCTTTAACATATTTCCTTGGTTACACGTGCAATATTCTCCAGTTGTGAAAATAATCCTTCCTCAAGTGAAGAAGCAGTTTTATGAGCAGTTTTTCTGATTTTACACTTAGTGAGTCCGGTATTCCACCTGATCCTTGATAATCACCAGAAGCAAACAATTTGTATAAACCTTAACAAGCCAACTAGTTCCTTGCCTAGAAGATTGCAGTGGAAGAAAATACACAAAGGAAGGTTCTTACACAGCTCCCTTAATGCAGAAACCAAACCTAAAGAACTCAATCTGAAAGGCAGGACCTCCAGAAAATCTAAGAAAATGAAGACCAGCTGAGAATAAAATCCCTTGTACAACACTACCACAGCTTCATGCATTGTGAAACACTATTAGCTAGCTTCAAACAAAAGCCCATAAAAATTAATTCAGGAAGTACAGTAGCAAACCTTGTAGTCATGAATGATTCTCTCAGCAAACGCCTTATCCAACATCTTCTTATACCATTCTTGCAAACGTTTGGGTTTGGGTATTTTCTGATCAGGTGGATGGCAATGAAAAATATAGTCATCTCCTTCACTTGGGGGACAGGCCCAGATATGTCCTGTCACATACCTGCATTTCACACACAAGGAAGAAGTCTTAATCATCCTAACATCTTAAAATTAATTCAGACAAACTGAGATACAAATTTGCACCTCCTCCTTTTCTTTCCTCTTTGTAACAAATGCTGAGGCAATAACCTCTATTATACAAGAGGTGAGAAAAGGCCTGGGATATAATAATGAAGCTTAAACATCACGTGAACCTCTGATAAAAAAAACAATACGCTGTCAGTTTAAGAATCCTAACACCAAGTTACTGATAAAAGTCCAAATTTCTCCAGAGAGAAATTTCCCTCTCCACAGAGGCATTTGTTCCACACATCTCAGAGAGGGCAGAAGAGAGACTATCCCAAGTCAAAAGCTACTTAGTCTCCTGGATTAAAAAAACAATACCAAGAAAAAGAGTTTCTTTCTTTACAAAGACCTCACTTACCCAAGTTTCTTCACGTACTCCAAATATCCAATGAGGATTTCATGATAAACTGCAGTTCGGAGACAACGGGGGCGGAAGAAATGAATACTATCTAGATATGATATGTACACACGCCTGTAGTAACGAGAGAAGAATGACGGAAAATCATGTATGGCTGAACACAGAATCACAGAATCATAGAATAGTTAGAGCTGGAAAGTACCTTAAGATCATCTAGTTCCAATCCCCCTGCCATGCGCAGGGATACCTCACACTAAACCATGCCACTCAAGGCTCTGTCCAACCCAGCCTTGAACGCCGCTAGCGATGGAATATTCACAACTTCCCTGGGCAACCCATTCCAGTGCCTCACCACCCTTACAGTAAAGAATTTCTTCCTCATATCCAATCTAAACTTCCCCTGTTTAAGTTTGAACCCGTTACCCCTTGTCCTCTCACCACAGCCCCTAATGAAGAGTCCATCCCCAGCACTCCTATAGGCCCCCTTGAGATATTGGAAAGCTGCTATGAGGTCTCCACACAGCCATCTCTTCTCCGGGCTGAATAGCCCCAACTTTCTCATCCTTTGTCTACTGTGAACTGACTTTTATATTAAATATGTATCCAGCTAGACTGAAAAAATTAATGATATTATTTTAATGCATATTTAGGCACCTTAATATGGTCTGAAGACTTCTCAAAAGCAAAAGATGGGTAGCATTTTTTCAGACAGCAAGAATAAAGCAGGACTTATTTGTGCCACAGAATTGAAACACATCTTCTGTATTTGTCCAGTAAATGTAGCAAGATGTTCTCTGTGCAAGAACCACCAGTATAGAATTGAAAAAGTTACCTTGTATTTGGAGGGGGGCAATCTGAGCCATACTCCTGCACATGCATGCCAAAGAAGCACACGTCAACTCCATCTATCTCCTCAAATGCAAATAGAGCTTTGGTACGGTAAGGGAAAGATTCTGACATTTCACCAGAATCCACGAATCTGAAGAAGGGTGGTAGGAAGAGGAACGGGAGTTAAAAAAAACAAACCCAACAACAACAAAAAGCCAATTATTAAACCAGTGTCCAACCAGAAAGAGGAAATTCTTTTCAACTTTATTTTTAACTTATTAGAAATATTTATGCAGAAGTTAAACATGGTCAGATCAGAGCTGTATAAAACAGGGAGCCCTGTTACTATAAAACTCATGACAAGACAGTTTCCATACAGTTATTATGCGAATGAACAGGCAAGCATTGAGTGCAAGAGCAAGCGTTGTAACATGGTGCAGAGAAGAAAACCTGATGCATTACATTGAAGTAATGTCATGTAAACACTGTCTTTGTGAATTAAAGCCAAAATACTTTCCAGAATAAACATTTTATGTTTTTCCTTTATGATGAGGCAAATTAAAAGTAACTTCAAAAAGCTAAGGTATTTATAAAAACACAATAAAAAGAAGGAACAGTAAGGATGAGAATCTCAGCTACTGCTCCAAACTAAACTATGGATTCTGTAATGCTAAACAAACATAGTCAGACTCTCTCTCAAGATTTCGTAATACAAAGTCATAGCATAATCAAAACCAGGATGTCCCTGCTACCCCCCAACAGTCGAAATACAAGTGTCATCTCTTCTCAGTTCATTTACTGCATACTGCTTTTTTTACCTTTCATCATCTTATAAGTGCCTGAATTTCAAAAACACGCAAAAGGATTAAGGCAGAAATTAGCACCATTTCGAGATTTTTATGCAGAGAGACACCAATAAAAAAATCAAGATCACATTTACTGTAATTAACAGAACTAACCTCGATTTCATTCCTGGTTTCACTTCTACTGTCTTATCTGAACTTGCTACTACTCTGACAAAAACCTCTCCAGCTTCAGGATGATTCTGTCGCCGCAAGAATTTGTTTACTCTGTCTTCCAAATGGTTTCCTAAACGCGTAGTCTGTAGCCCTAGAAATGAAGGGGAAGAACATGACAATGGAAACGTTAATGCTGGAGAAATGACTGTTAAGTCAGGGTGGTATGATGCTTGTAAGGTCTTTCAGGTTGCTTCTCTGTATAGAAGTAGGCTTTTTGCCCTTTAACTCCGTATGAAAACTGGATGCTTTTATTTATGCAGCCAAAATTCAAAAAGTAAACCCATCCATGTTTTTAACCAAGCCGTTAAGTGTTCACACCCTATTGTGGAAGCTAAAACCACTGTAGTGGGAAAATTACTTTGTACGTGAACTAACAAACACAGCTTTACATCCCATTTCTAAATTTGCAGGCTTATTTTATGAACACTGCAAATGTTTTCTCCTAACAAAAACACTATCTGGCTGTTTGACAGAGATTACATCACTTTATAGATCTGGCCCAATGCCACACCTTTTTAGGCAGAGGAAAGCAAATCAACAGAAATGAAAAGCCTTTTGACTTCAATGGAGATTTCATTGCTTTTTCTTTTCTTTTCAAGAGAGCTTTTAGATTGAACAGTTACAGTAATCTGCACAGAAAGGTTACATAGTTCTTGCACAGCGATAGAGGTCTTTAAAAGTTCAAGTCCACACATTGTCCAGATCCCCCCCTCTCGGTTTTCACATTTACAATTAGTTTTTGTAGGGATAGCTAGTTTTGTGGCATTACAGGATGTGATGGATTTCAAACAAATCCACAAATTACAGAAATTAAGTCGAAGATTTTGATTTAAATTAAGCAAATAGAAGCAGCACACTGTTTTGACTTGAAGACTTATGACCATTTCTCTTATCCTGCTGTACTTATTTTACCAACAAGTATTTCTACTTCATTTTTACAGTCAATCTGCTATCTTTTTCAAAGTGACAGTGCAATGTACAGATGTTTACTTTACTAAAATGCATTTAATTTTCAGCTCTCCACTGCTTCATTTTTCAGTTGTTATTTGGCTATTGACACAAGGCTGTTGGTTCTTCTTCCTGACTAAGAGCTTGCACACAGAATGCTGTATACCTAATCTAAAAATTATTTTAGGCTCCAATACTGAGTAAAAAAGCCACATATACTCAAAGGAAGATCTCACTTTCCAATAGATTTATATACTTAAAATTTAATTATATAATCAGTTTACAGAAATGGCCAAATGTGGTAATCTTGTTTTACATCTTTTAGCCTGTCCCCTTGTCCAATGGGATTCTGTGGCTATGACCAGCACAACATATTCTGTAATTCTAAGTGTCATTTACTGAGAGCCAGTAATTAAACCTAAAGGCATGTTAAAATAAAAATTACACTATGCCTTTTATCAATTCCAATACACTGGCCTTTCCCAGTGTTTCCCAGCCCAATACAATACATTGGGCTTTCCATATATATTAAGGGGGTCAATTTTAAAGGAAATACAAAGATTTTTACAGAAATTATTTTCTGAAGAAATTATTTCATTTTGTTGGTTTCTCAGAAAACAAAGCAGAATAAAAAAGAAACAGCTCAATTTCAGCTAATGGGTTGGTACATTTTTAGAAAGCCATTTTAGTTAACTCTGCTGTCTTATTGTGTGTTCATTTTACCATCTTTTCAATGCTAAGCAGCCGAAGGATATCTGCTACCTTCCTTATGCTGCAATTCATTGAGACTTGAAAAACAAACAAAAAGACCAGATAAAAAGATAAAAAGAAAGAGGCAGCACTGTAACGAAAGGAACTACAGTCACATATTTGGATACATTAGAATGTGCACATTCTTTTAGAAAGCAACTAGATTTTGGTTCTTGGACACTTCTAACATACGTACTTCCAATAGAAGCACAGGTCTCAATGAAAACTGCAGTGCAAACTTGAAAAAAAGGCATCCAAACCAGTAACAGCATAGAAGACTTTCAGGCTCATTGAGTATCAAAGTTTTGTTGCAGTAGCAAAGGCCAGACATTTCTTACAGCATGAGTGACAGGACAGATAGGAAGAAAGTCAAACTTCTGGCTGACTGTCTTTTTGTTGGGAAATTATTCTGGGTGACTTACTTGTCAAGACATCTTTTGTCGTTGAATGTCTCTCCATTAGCTACTGGTTAAGTAATATTTGTAGATTTTCTTAGTAAGAAGCATACTTCAAAAGTTAAGAATTTTCACAGCATAAGCTACCTATATGCTGGCTTATATGTTGTATTTGGCATGCTATCAGTCAGGTTTATGCAACCTACTTGCGATGTTGGTTAAGATAACCAATTTGACTTAATATACATTAGGAATACAAATGTTACCATATTAGCTGAGCAGTAGCTTGCAGCTGAGGGATGTGCTATCTTGACTATCAGCAGTTGTGCCAGCACACTTGAGAGAGGGTAGAAATATTGATGGCAATTCATTAAGTTTGTTATGGGGAGAGAGGAAACATGTTTATGTTTCAAACCTTCATTGCTCATGTTTGTTTTCAGGTCAGCAGTAAGACCAAGGTATTGACAAGAGCAGGCTTTCCTTCCCTGTTCTTGTGTTTCCACTAGAGCACTGTTCAAGAAAACTGATCTCAAGAGCTGAGCCCACCAGTGGATTACAGCTGGCAGAAGGACTCAAGGGAAAAAGAAAACAAGGGGAAGGAAACAGAAATCAGTGGAAAGGAAAGAAGCACCATTATTTCCCTGTGCAGATTTCCAAAGAGCAAAATGGTCACCTGGAACTAAATGCCTGCTTACTCAAACTTTAAGCAATGGCACAGAACAACTGCAGACATACAAAGAATTGCATACTTATTTAAGACAATTTACATTAATATATGCTGTACAGTAAGCATATAATAGAAGAGACATCTATTTAAAACAGTTGCCTAAACCTACATTTTTATTTCATCATTTTATTAGTGTTCTCTTACTATCTTAAACGATCTTTAATGAGGCTAATTTCAGTCTTTTTAACAATACTATCTTGCATGCTTCAGGTTACTCCAGAGACCGTTTTGATTACTGTAACCTAATACACCTCAAGCAGCATTATCATCTCCAAATTATCCCCCTTCGAATCTCTTATTATGCAATCAACCACACATGAAGTTATCAAGAAGTTCCATTATTAATGCAAAACCATGCTTTTATTACAATTTGGAAGACTCAGGCTTGCAAAGTCACGGTATGACAAGGTAATGCCCAAAATTTCCAAGGGCCAAAGAAGAACAAGGAAGGAATCAAGTGCTCCTGTAAGTTCTAGTTGTTCAAGTGTCTGAATCACCCTCTTGGTTTCTACACTCACGTTATTCTCGTGCTCTGTGCACTAACATTGCATTTTCAATGCTAGTTCCTACTCCTTCCCCACCACACAAGTCTGTATAAAAGTTACCAAATTATGTTTCCTGATCTTAAATGTATGTAAAGAATGCCTGTGTAAGGATTACTATGGAGACTGAGGCAACCTGACCTGGCATCTTTTGGTACGCTCTTTAGTGCACGTTTCAACAACATTATGACAATGGTTACTTCCAAGAAAATGTAGACACATAGTACAATCGGTTACTTCTTCTAGTGGACAGTTCCACTTTATAAGCAAAAGCTCTTCAAGTACATTAGTACTTGACATCACCACAGTACACCTGAAATGCAGCATAACTTGTTACTACATGTTATTTGAAGGGCACAAAGGTTATAGTAATTTACTACATTTTCAACACTACATGGAAACATGTACAAATACAGTAAAGTGCATACAGCCTTATGTTTCCCCTGTTCTGTTTTCCCCTAACTTATTTGAATCTTAGAAAAATAAGAACCCAGACACCAAATACCTCAAGCAGCATTAAAACTTACCACAAACACATAAAAGGCAGGTCTTTAAAATGTTGATTAAAACTCTGACAGCTACTAAAGCCTTGGGCTACACTCCTCCCCATCTGCAAACATTCCTGTACTGTTCATGGTGCCAACAGAAGGTCTCAATCAAAAGGCTATTAGGGGTGGCAGGGAGAAGATGAAAGTTTAAGATAAAAATAGAAATATCAAACTCACTTTTAGCACTGAATTTGTTTTCTTTGCGTGTTCTACCAGTTTTCTTCAAACAATTATCACAGACAAACCTATTGAGGAAAAAAAAATAATATTTTTTTTTTACCAAAAACCTTAGTATACTCCCATTACTGGCCAGCTTAAACCCAATGGTTGAACCCATCTTTCCCTGTTCAAGGGATTTCAAGCCTTTATGAGCTGTTTTAATTCTGCCAAGCAGTTACACCTGCATTTGTGTTCTGCACTACAGAAACTTATCTCCAACCACCTTCCATTGTTTAGTAGTCTAGAAAGAAACCACAGAAACCTGAATCTATGAACAAGTTGGTTTCATGCAATTTTTATCTGAATATACTGAAATGAGACCCCAACCATCAAAAAATGTATTTAGAAACACTTTGTCCTTTTGTACTCAGCTCTTAGAAGGCAGTGACTGCACATGAAAAAGCAAAGGCAGAAAGTCTTGATTATATAAACTACACTGGTTATTACACAAAGGCTAAAAAACACTAACAAACATCTTACCCTGAAGGCCAAATAGTATCATAATGCAATACACAAATTTGGTGCATCTTCCGACCACACTCTTTGCAGTCAACAAACCTGAGAAGAAAAACAGCAATCACTTTTGTTGTTAGGCTAGTGATTTTCCAGGATTCACCAAGAAAAGAAGGACTTTTTAACCTTTTGCTAAGAACTGAATCAACTTCAGCAGGCCCCACTTATGTGTCAGTTTAAAAAAACAACCACAAGCAGACTAAATGGTCATTCAACTTACTGTAGGTGTAAAAACTAGACATTCATGAATCACTGTGCCAAGAAAACATGTATTAGCCTGTCCCTGCCTGCATGGGTCTGCTGTAGTTCTGTTGTTGTTTTATTCTGATGGGCTTCTTTTTGTTCGTTTGTTGTTGTTTTTTTTTTTTTTTTTGTGTGTGGTTTTGTTTTTTTTTTTTTTTTTTTTTTTTTTTTTTTCCCTTTTTTTTTTTTTAAATAGCATGTCAAAATTCCTTTTTTGGATTTGAAAAATGTCAGAGCTTTTCCAAGTCAAGACTGTAACACCAGTGCTGAAGACAAATGCATCACGACCTATTTCTCTGCAGTCTCCCCTTGAAGGTCTGTGGAAGGAATTCTATTTAGTATTTGCAAAGACGAGAAAAGGAAGAGAAGGCTGAGGTTCTTAATGACTTCTTTGCCTCGGTCTTCACTGGCAAATGCTCTGACCACACTACCCAAGTCTTGGAAGGCAGATGCAGGGACGGTGAGGGTGGGGACCCTGGGCCCACTGCAGGAGAGGATCTGGTTTGAGACCATCTTAGGAACCTGAATGTATACAAGTCCATGGGACCGGATGAAATCCATCTGCAGGTCCTGAAGGAGCTGGCAAATGAAGTTGCTAAGTCACTGTCAAACATATTTGAAAAATCATGGCAGTTAGGTGAAGTTCCCGACAACTGGAAAAAGGGAAATATAACCCCCATTTTTAAGAAGGGACAAATGGATGACCCAGGGGATTACAGACCAGTCAGTCTCACCTCTGTGCCTGGCAAAATCTTGGAGCGGATTCTCCTGGAAGGCATGCTAAGGCACATGAAAACCAACAAGGTGCTTGGTGACAGCCAGTATGGCTTCACTAAGGGGAAATCCTGCCTGACCAATCTGGTGACCTTCTATGAAGGGGCTACGGAACTGATGGACAGGGGTAGAGCAGCTGATGTCATCTATCTGGACTTGTGTAAAGCCTTTGACACTGTCTCACATGACATCCTTCTCTCTAAGTTGGAGAGACATCAATTTGATAGGTGGACCACTCAGTGGATAAAGAACTGGCTGGATGGCCACATGCAAAGAGTTGTGCTCAATGGCTCAATGTCCAGCTGGAGACCAGTAACAAGTGGTGTCCCTCAGGGATCGGTGTTGGGATCGGTCTTGTTCAACATCTTTGTGGGTGACATGGACAGTGGGATTGAGTGTGCTCTCAGCAAGTTTGCCGATGACACCAAGCTGTGTGGTTCAGTTGATACGCTGGAGGGAAGGAATGCCATCCAGAGGGACCTTGACATGCTTGTGAGGTGGGCTGATGCCAACCTGATAAAGTTCTAACCATGACAAGTGCAAAGTCCTGCACCTGGGTCGGAGCAATCCCAGGCACAGCTACAGGTTGGGCGGGGAGGAGATTCAGAGCAGCCCTGCGGAGAAGGACTTGGGGGTGCTGGTCAATGAAAAAATGAACACGAGCCGGCAGTGTGCGCTTGCAGCTAAGAAAGCCAACCGTATCCTGGGCTGCATCAAAAGGAGCGTGACCAGCAGGTCGAGGGAGGTGATCCTGCCCCTCTACTCTGCTCTCGTGAGACCTCACTTGGAGTATTGTGTGCAGTTCTGGTGTCCTCAACATAAAAAGGACATGGAACTGTTAGAACAAGTGCAGAGGAGGGCCACGAGGATGATCAGGGGACTGGAGCACCTCCCGTATGAAGATAGGCTGAGAAAATTGGGGCTGTTCAGCCTGGAGAAGAGAAGGCTGTGTGGAGACCTCATAGCAGCCTTCCAGTACCTGAAGGGGGCCTATAGGGATGCTGGGGAGGGACACTTCATTAGGGACTGTAGTGAGAGGACAAGGGGTAACGGGTTCAAACTTAAACAGGGGAAGTGTAGACTGGATATAAGGAAGAAATTCTTTACTGTAAGGGTGGTGAGGCCCTGGAATGGGTTGCCCAGGGAAGTTGTGAATGCTTCATCCCTAGCGGCATTCCAGGTGGGGTTGGACATAGCCTTGGATGGCATGGTTTAGTGGGAGGTGTCCCTGCCCATGGCAGGGGGGTTGGAACTAGATGATCTTAAGGTCCTTTCCAACCCTAACTATTCTGTGATTCTATGATTCTGTTCCAAACTGCGAGGGAACAAATTAGTAGTAAGATAAAATGTTGTCTCAGCTAGTTAAGGACAGCAGGAAAAGTAGCATAGTGCTGCTGAAGGAATGTTCAACTTGGCTTTCACCAACTTCCTGAGGGCAACAAGCACAAGGGAGGAGGATGGGTCTTTCAATGGGTTAAGCTTCTCTTCACTCAAGTGAAGAGAAAAACGTGTTTTAGAAGTCTAGCTAAACAGAAGAGGAAAATGCTGAACTTCTCCATGTCCTCAGGGTTTGGTGCGAAAGGCTCTATATGACAGAGCACCATTTTCAGCTACTTGTGCAGCACCTTGCAGAACACACCTTAGGCATTACCCAGATAAACAGAACTAAAACTGCCATTAAAGCAGGCTCATGTTTTCCCCTTGAATATCAATACTAGACATCACATTTGTATGATGCTCTGTGAACTCCCGAGACAGATTCTGCAGCATGTTTGGGTAAAGATGGGGGCAAAATTAAGGCTTTTTTATCCATTGCCTGATTTCTGAAGTGCTGGCTAAAGGACAAGTAAAAGTGGTGAGATTCACTTAAGAAAAACTATGGCCTGGTACTTACGGCTCTGGATCTAGTGTATCATTTTTCTTCTTTTCAAACTGATCCTTAGAGATGGTTCTGGAGACAAAGAGTTAATATGAAAATTCAGTAGTACCTTTATATCAGAGGCCAAGACAATATCATGCTTTTCTGAACCGTAGCAAATGAGCAGACCTTAAGTCTGAAGAAAGCATATCATTTATTTTCTATTCAGAGAAAGCAATTCAGTTCATTGTAAGCTCCAGAAAGTAATTTTCCCGTTTCACTTTCTGTGTAAATTAAAAGCAAAATAAGATACCCAAGTATACACATAAATTTAAGATCATAAAGAACAGGAGAAGCTATCACCAGTAAATCAGCCACTTTCCAAAACAGCTTGTATTCCTCAAATCTTAGAGCTTGGTCAGGTTAAAGACAAGCCTTTGGTTTCATGAAAAAAAGCTGTATTTTAAAAGGTGAGACATCAGGATTAGCTGAAGTCTTTAATTTGAAAAGGTAATGGATTAGTGATATTTATTTACACACCTTCCATTCCCTCCGCTCCAACCACATTATCTAGTATCTGCTACCCCTGCAATCAGTCTAAGGGCAACTCTTGAGTAGCACAACTGGACACAAGCAACACTGTTTGGCAAAATCCTCCTACTAGTAAGAAAGTAGACTTTTCCCCATGAACACCACGACTGGCCATGGTGTTTTACTATCATATCAGGACTAGATATCATCCCTCCTATTTAAAAATATGGCATGCAGAAGAAAGGAGGCAACTTACGTTTGAGGCTGGGAAGGGTCATCACCCAGGGTGACATTCTCCCCCTGAATTTCAGTGAAACACTTCTCACAGAAGTGATACCTGTCAGCAAGAAGGCCATATTTGGGTGAACTGGTCCAGCACAACATACAGCCACCCAAGCACGGAGCCACCAACCAGAGCAGGGCAGATCACCACGACGAAAGGGGGGGCGTTGTTGGTTGATTGATGGGTCAGTGTGGACAATGAGGAGGAACAGAGGGAAGGGGAGGGCAGGATTAGAGAACAGGGGAGGGAACAAACAGCACAGACGTAAGAGGCAAGACGCAAACACCAAGACAACACAGAGCAGAAAGCCAAGGCAAAGCACAGATTAGCATTCGGTCTCATTTTAGACATTACTAACAAGTTGTTGGGTGTCAGATTCAAAATTTGGGGAGGATCAATAAAGTAGCTACCAAGTGCTACATTTGTATAGACTTCAAATTTAAGAATTTGGATTTGATTTGCATTACTTAGGAAAAAATGCTCTTTGATTCCAGGCTTGTGACTGATCAAGTTTCCTTTGGGTAAAAACATAGCCTGTCAAAAAGCTTTAACACATTTATTACAGATTAAAGGGATTAGAAAATATGCTGAAAGCGTTTACTGATTGTCAGTAAAAATTGTAAAAGCAGAAAAAAAAAATCTATAAAAATATTAAATAAAAAGTTATTTGACTGTAAGATTAAATGTGACCAATTGCTCAGCTAATATTCTTCAATATAAATGAAACCAAATCCATACTCTAGACAAACATTTAACAGAAATGCAACTGTGGGTCAGTTTCCAGCCATTTATCTATATAGGTATAATATGTATATATGTGAACAACATTAAATATTGTACATACATACATTTATCAGGGTACATTAAAGACGTGGAATTAAGTTTTACAAATTGAATGAGGCTAGGTACAATTTTTGGTCACCAGACCAAGAGCCAATCAAAGTTATACTCAGCAAAACCAATGCTGCAGTTTAACAAACCAAGCTGAGTAAATTGGAATACAACTCTATGAAAATACAATCTGCATTTGAAAAAAATAAAATCAAAGTTACATGGATTTTGGTGGGGGTTTTGGGTGTGTTTGTTTCAGATGAACTGGAACCAAAGTTGTCAGGGTCATTAAAAATAAATAAAACAAAGGAGGCTAAACGTTTGGAAAGGATATGAATTCACACATGAACAAAGGTAACAAAGAGAGGCCAGAGCTGTAAAATGCAGGAAGGCTACAAAGGATCGCCAAAATAAAAGAGCTTTATGGGGGATCAAGAGTGAGAGAGTATAAGCAGCAATGGCAGCACAGTAAAACGCAGTTTTAGTACTCAAACACTAGAACTTTAAGAATGGTAAGTATAAAAAGCATCAAACGAGACTCAATGTCACAATGAACCAACAACTTATGGGATGGAGAACAATAAAAAAAGCGGCTTGCCCCTTCAAACACATACAGTTAAACTACTGGAATCCAGGTGACAGAACTCCAAGTCTGTGCTTTTCTGGAGGCATGGAAGCCGTTTACAGGCACTTATTGAGATGTATGGAACTTCCTCCTGTGACACACACAGGCCATCACGTCACCACTACGTGTTTCTAAACCCTTGTGAGACACAGCACAGCAAGCGGCAGCGGGTCTTCCAGCAGTGCCTGATGCATTAGGGAAAGACGCTCTGCAGAGCAATCTGTGTCCTCCCTAGGCTGAAGCCAGGTCTGTGTTACCACAGTATGATTTACAAGAGCCTGAAAACTTCTGCAAACTCTGCCAGCTGGCTCAGGCTCAAAGAGCTACTCTGCTAGCCAAGAAACAAATGCAGCAGCACACTGAACACTCCCTCTACTGTGGGACTGCTACGAAGAGGAAAAAAAGGTGTATTTTATTCTAGTTAATACAGCCCATACTGACATATCCATGTAGGCATCTTACCAGGAGGGCAGCTGCAACTTTGAGAGCAAACAACTGAGCTAAAATGCTCTGCTCCCTGCCCAGAGGGCTGACTGCCAGCCTGCCACAAGTTAAATTGCAAGTGACTTCTGGGTCAGCTTGACCAGAACTAAACACATCATCCTCCCAGGGAAAACCAAGTGTTTTGGAGCTGAGAGTGCAACAGAACAAGGCAAGGAGGAAAACAAAGTATTCCAATAATCTGTAATAATTTGTTAATGATAAATGTATCATTGTTGCTACAGACCAATATTACAACATATTTTCAAGACTGGATATTGACAATGCACATCTCATTTACACTAACTTCACTCACTTCGTACCCCTAATGTGATATAGTTTGATAATTAAAACCCCCACCACAAACCCTAAACATTACAAGTTCAGTGCGTAAAAGAATATAAAATTCTATGTCCTTTATTTTCTATAAATTTTTCTTCAACTAAAAAACTAATTATTTTCCTTACTAACAGGTTTTTCCTTTTAAGAGTCAGATTGGGAAGGACTGAAACACAGAAGGACCCTCCCAAACACCAGAAAAATCAATGGCCAAGGCTCCTGTTAATAGTTCATACTTTCCTGCATTTAAACCATCCCAGAAAAGGTTAATTCTAATCCATTTTCAGAATAATTTATGGGCTTTCAAAGCACTCATGAAACTGAGCAATAAGGTTGACTTCGATACGGGGTTTAAGTTACACTGCAGAATTCCAACTAGCTTCACCAGCACAGGTATTTTGCCCTCTGTTCATGCTGCAGCAAGCTCGGTCCTGCCAGCATGAGGGCTTCAGTTCGCAGTGTGTTAAGCACGAGCTCCAGATCCAGAGGGGTTCACAGGATTCCAGATCCTGCAGAACCAAGGCCTTAGCACTAGCAAGAGTCAAGCCTTCATGCATGGTATTAAAATGAGGAAATAAAAATTGAAATACAGTGAAAGTGAGTCACCTAAAGATCATGAACATTTGTCCATAAAATAACCAAGGTGAAACAATAGCTATAACTTATTATGAATATGGACTCAGAAACGGAGGCTTGCTTGTAAATCACTGACTTTTGCATGTCACTAGAAACACTCAGCAAACCTCAAAGCATACAGTATTCTAGTTATAAGTGTCACAGAAAATCCAAAGAATGTACTTACTGCAACACATCAAAAACGAAAAACTTTTCAAATGCAGACTGTTCAGATGACTGATTCCCATTTATCAAAGAGCAACAGTATGGTTTCATACCACAGGCCAAAAAATGCTCAATCCCTTCATTAACTGGTGAATTTCCAGATGTAATTAAGTGAATTCAAAGGAAATTCTAAATTAGTAATTGGATGTTAGTACTGATATGAAAAACCAATCAGTGTTCTCAACTGGATAGTCACATACGAAGTATATTTTCTGAACACTTAACATAAACTTCTGCTTTACTATGGAAGCCCAACAGCTCTATACAAAAAAATTCACTTTTAATTACTGAAATGTAGTGCTAGAGTTCATTTATTCTGTGGTGCCTCCTAGTTGTAATTTAGGTATGTGATACACCGAACTTGAAGAACACCCCATTTTGTCTGTTCTGCAAACGGAAAAAGTCAAACACATTTGACCAGTTAAAGATCTGTTGGAATGACAGAATGCGTTTTTCACTAATGTGCTACTTGGTTATGAAAAAACTAAGATTTGACGATCACTATCACAGGAAACAGTTACTTCGACTGTTTTAGAGCAATACATCTGATGAGTAAGGGCTTTCTATGATCTGACAGTCCAAATGCACACTTAAAAATATGGTGATAGAGCTTTAGAAGTATTTTCTTAAAAAACCCAACCCAAAAAACCCATTTATCGCTTGATTTAGTTGGCCCAAAAGAAAAAACCTCATACCACCCCAACTCAAACCCACCACAAAACCCCAAACTCAACCCTTCCTCACAACATCTGGATCAACAGAAATCTACACCTACTTCTGTTCTGCTACTGGCCTACTGACACTTAAGACAGATCACCTCCTTTTTATTACTACCATTTTAGACTAAACTCAATGTAAATATGCTATCGCATTTATACCAGGTAGGAAACTGAAATATTGCACTGCCGATTCCAGAGGAGCCCATTGCCCCATCAAGCCTGTACTTGCTAGCAACCAACACGGCCTTCCACTCAGTAATCCATATGATTAAACACTGACTTGAAAAGGAAAAATATAACAGAAAAAAACCTTAAATTAAAAATTACCCCTTCAATTATTCCTGAAGCTGCTTTTCAAATACAGCACTACCTGGATGTATAACATGGAAAGTATTCGAAATTCTACCACTTAAGAGCTGGTATTTAAGGGTTATTTTTCCCCCACTTCCAGTATTGAGCACTATCTCTTTAAATACACTTTAATCATTTTATTTCTGCCCAGACTATTTTCAGTGTTCACAGTGGCTGTATAAAACCTTTTGTGAGATCTCATGAATTTACATTCCTCCATGTCAGTAGCATCTGTCTCACAAAGGCCACCTAAAACCCAGCATACAATTTAAGATGACATGTTTTCATTTCCCACACTGCTGCTTCAGCTAGGTTGTACACAACAGTCTTGCACTACCTTACAGCGTGTTTGGTGATGTAGGGATTGCCCTTAGAGAGAACAAATGCAAGCACTGATTGTCCAAATAAGTTCTTTAACTTCAGTTAGACAACAGCCTGCTGTGCACTTCAAAGCTGGCAAAACTTACAGCCTGCCAAGCCTATGGAAAGTAACTAATAACTTTGTTTTAAACAGGGAAAAGGAAGTTTGAGTGTCAGCCCGTTTATGGTTTGCATTTGGGGAGGGGAAACATTACCTAAGAAACCAAAACCAAAGCCAAGTTCTAAGTTTACTTTGTTATTACAGCACTGTTGATTTAAGCACTAAGTGGAAAATTAGTCTTATAACGTACAATTGTTTAATAATCGTAAAATACCAAATCCTAATACTAATTAAGAGACTACTGCTGTCACAGCTTCTCAGAAGTTTCTGCATAGTTTTCAATGCTAATTCAAAGCTAAGTTAAATAGAGTTAAGTACTAACTAGCAACAGAGAATGTAAGTCTTGCAATCAATCACTGTATCTCTTACTTTGCAAATTCTGACAAGCACAAATCTCTGTACTTTTTTACATTTCTCCCAGAACAAGGTAACATGATTTCTCAGTGCCTTTGTGCAATTTCGCCCCTTTTCCTTCAGCATCCTGCTATTCATTTTGCGGGAAACATGGACACCTTCACTTCCACTTACGTGGTGTACGGTGCATCCTAACTAAAAGCAAGTACTAAGTACAGTGAGTATCAAACTGCAGTACAGAAAACTAAGGGGTCACTTGCAAAAGGACAGCATGCAAAGATATATAATCAACTTTTTCTTGACTGGGCTGACAAAGGAAAGAAAGTTAATAATCTTCCTCCTCTGTATGTGCAGAGAACTCAAAGGATCTCACTTTCTGAATAAGAGGGGGGAAAAAAAACATCATGGACTTACCTATTCTGGTAACTGTAGTAGGCAGCATCACGAGGAATAGTACACAGCTGCTTGCCATAGCAGCACAAAGTCTGTGGAGAAAACTCATACTGCAAAACAACAGTGAGAAAAGAGGCTTTAAAATGTAATCTTATGTTAATCAAGTATCTATTAGACAAACCTGATGCTTATGGACACCATATTATGTTTATCAAACTCTTTCAAACTATTGTAAATGCATTAGCACAGCTTTCTTAATTACAATTATTAACTATGTAAGCTAAAGAGCTGGTCCTCTAACCGCCTACTTCATTGCAACAGATATGGGAAACAAGCAAAGCGTTTTAATGGCGCCAATGACCAAAAAAGGTGTTCTCCAAGGGAGGAAATCACAACAATAATAATAGAATAGCAGCAAGAAGGATGCTGTCTACCTTTTTTAGCTCTTAGCATGTTTATAATAAAGCCAAACTTCTAGCAAACCTTTCATTCACTACAAATTTTTTTAAAAGAGTCTACAAAGCTCATGTTTTATCTGATTAATCAAGCTAAGTTCTTTGGCAGGATACAACTCCATCCATGGAATACATACCTTGCGCCCACAACAGTAGCCAAGTGATTGCATAACAGGATCAATTTCTTGTTCAAACACCTCCGCAAGTTTAGTGCAAAACTTGTAGACCCTGGAAGTCTTGCGATTGTAGAGCCAGGCATTGTTAAACATCAGCCAAACATCGTCCACATACTGCCAGGGTTCTTGGTACTGCCCAGTATCCAATTTACGTTTAATGGTTGAAAGATCCATAGGATTCTTCACAATGTCGAAGTAGTCCTTCAAACACACACAAACCCCTTTATTTTTAAGATGTCAACTGTTCACAATATGTTAAACAGAAAAGACAAAATGTTTATATGAGCAAAGACAAAACACACAAACATTTTATGTTTTTTTTTAATGCCAACTCACCGGAATCCCTAAAAGCTGGGGATCCACAGGCTGTCGAAAAGGTAGAGACTCTGGGTCTTGCCGGTACAAAGCTTCAAGGGTAGGCATGAGAGCCTGGCGCAGCTCCTCAGGTTTGAAAACTGTTAATGAAAGTCAGAAAGGTTAGAAAATTTCCTTCTGTGTTTCCTAACCTCTTGACTCCCCTAAAAAAAAAATAATGAAGAACTATGTTAGCACAAAAATCTTTAAAGGGATTTCCTGATCTACATGGCTGATTAGAGGCAAAACTTACAATCAAGAGGCTACTGCACAGCTTTTGTTTACTCAAATCACAGTAGGTGACATTCCCAGAATAAGTAGGCGGGAACAACTGTAGTTGATAATGATATGTATTCTAGCACATAAAAAGAAGTACTTATCCAGAAGCAAATTAATTCAATTGCTTTAACATGGATGAACCTTAGCTCTTCAGAGAAGAGATGCGTGTTTTCCTCTCCCTCTTTCCTAACCTTGTTTGCTATTTCCAAGGCAAGATACTCCTTGAAAACACCATAGTGGACAAGGCTGAAGAGCCAGCTCTACAGAGAGTAACCAGCTGTCTTGATAGTTGGCACAGGAATTTCCTGACCATAGTATACAAATGCTCCTGAACTGATGCACTGTTAATTGATTTTTAAAGTGTTAATACTTTCAGATTTATGTGCATCATTACAACCACTTGGCAACAGTGACATGGCAACAGCCACGTTTCTTTCAATAGTCGATGACAAGGACAAGAAAGGCAATGCATTTTCTGAAAAATGATAACTTGGAGAGCTCTTTGAACATCTCAGCGGTGTAATTACATTTATTTCCTTACGAACAGAGTCTTTAAATAGGAAAGAATGCCTATTATTGAGAATAATAATAAAAAAAAAAAGACAAATAAGGGAAGCAAGATGGCATCTAATATTTATCTACCTGGCTGAAATAAGAACGATACCAGGAAAAGGGAGCAATTAGGAGTTCTGTTGAAAGCACTTAAATCAACAGGGCTACAGTGACCCCTTCGAAGCTGATCATAGCTTCTGTCACTCAACTGGTATTTTGGCAAGATATAAATTGCTTTTTGTGACTTCTAGTTAAAAATCTATGATTTTAAAAAAGTTCTTTCCCCCCCCCCCTTTTTCATTTGGAAGGTATTTCTGACAGAAGTCTTTTCATGTCAGCCGCACTCACTGAAATCACACACAAAATAAAGCAAGACAAGAAATGAAGTTGACACGACTCAGAAAGAGTTTTGAAGCGTTACATTCTCAATTTTTATGGCCATCTGTAAATGCTGCACTTCTTAGAAATTGTTAGTCAGGATGAAAACTGTACAACCATTTGAGTGGACTTCCTCGAGAGAGGAAAGATTGCTGCTCACATACACAACAGGCAAGATACCACCCAAATTATGGCAAAAGACTAAGCAAGCTGCCAGAAGGGCTTCTGCAAGGGCCTGCCTTACAGTTGTATCAAGACCTTATGCTGCTACTACTGAACTCAGACTCGTCAGATTAAAAATGAGATGAGCCAACAACAACGAATGCAACCTGATAATCATTTCACCTGTTGCCACAATCTCAGTCCCCATAAAATGGTAATTCTCTTCCAGATTGATCGATACCATGTATGCTGGCACCTTTCTAGGAAGGGAACCCTATCATATACTCTCAAAGTTTTATGAACAACTACTAAGTCATATTATGGAATTCTCGAGAACAGAAGGAAATACTAAATTGCGTTCATGAGAATTATTCTTCTCTACTGCTTTTGGAAACATGTTGTTCTAGCTCAGGCAGTTCATAATCTAATAATCTGAATTATTTTATTTAATAAAATTAAAAAGGTCAAAAAGCACCTTTTAATAATCTATTCTGTCCACCTGCTCAACATTTCTTTAAGAACTTTCCTGTATCAACCCCTGTAATAGCATACCAATAAGCTAGAGTATCTTTTAAATAAATGCAGTCTTAATTTAAATCCATACTACAGAGACTCAGTACAACTTTTGCCAAGTTCCTTGAAGCCCAGTTATCTTTGGTGATAAAGCTTACAAGCTACTTTCATTCTGGAAGTTTGAAAAAATAAAATTAGAAATCCAGTTATTATTTCAATTTATGACTTGACCTAAAAAAGTGAAGAAAAGTTGTCTTTGGCAGCAAAAAGCTGCTCTGCCTTTAAGAATATGACTAGTAACAGGACATTTCATCATAGGATCTCCTTCTACACAGATTTTACAAGCAAGTTTCTGTTTTCCCCTCAGTCCTTTTCCAAAGTTAAATGCCCTTGGTTATCCTCTGGTAGCTGGATGATCTTTGCAAGGAGCTGGCATCCAGTTACTCATTTTGTCCTGGATGTGTGGGTGGAAAAAAGAAAATGGGATCTTTGCCTGAATCATGATAACGTATTATCTGCCAGAGAAGAGTTTAATGCTACCTTTTTAGATCTGTATTTCTTTCAGAGGAAATCCTGCTTGTAACTACCAAGGAGAAAACTTGTAAAGGAAGATGAAGACATTTTCAAAACAGTAAGGACAATACCCCTGAATACCCCTCCCCAAACCAATTCCTTGCAGGTTTTCTATTATTATGTCTCATAAAGAAGGGAAGAAACCAGTAAAACTAATCTTGGGAGGTCAAACTAAGGCAGACACCTATGACGAGGAGACAGGAGCTACTGAGATGAGTATAATCCTGTTTCTTTTGCAAGAGAATAGGCA
Organism: Amazona ochrocephala; assembly: GCA_039720435.1. NCBI lineage: Eukaryota > Metazoa > Chordata > Aves > Psittaciformes > Psittacidae > Amazona > Amazona ochrocephala. The sequence goes on along the minus strand of CM077886.1, from coordinate 17,658,305 downwards.
AGGAACCAAACCCATTCCTTTCTTGCTCACATTAGATTTGCAGGAAAACAAGCAAAAGCAAGCCAATCCCTGAATTCAGAAGGGTCTGGTTGCCTGCATTTATGAAGGCAAATCCTTGATGAGGAAGAGAAGCTTGCTGAAGGGATGTCTGCAATTCTCCAAAAAAGCTCAACTACAAAAATTCAGGAGTAAGTGAACTGAGCAGACCAGTATCTCAGCAGTACTACCTTGGTCTGTTTCCTAGCCCATACAGTATTCCCTATCACTTTAGTCAGGTTACAAACTAGTTGTATTAAGTGAACGCAGCCAAGCCACTGGAGTTCAGTACACCTGGGTGGTTGGTACAAACAGATGAGATTCCACCTCCACAACTAAAGTCACCTGTACCCAGAAAAACAATCCAATGAGGTCCAGGTGAACCTTTTCAAACATTAACATATCAGACTATAACTTGCTAAGCTATGTTAGAGCATTCACACTCTGCCACCTCCAACCTTGAGCTTTCCCCTTCATAGCTGCAGCATGTACTTGCTACATCCCAGGTTACTGTGTGGTGAGCCTCATGAATCTGGATTCATGGGAGCAAAGAAGAGATTCCAACACTTCTGTAACCCATGCAAAACTCCATGAGTCTCATAAGCAGTTTTAAAATATCATGTAACCAGTAAACATGCTTCACAGTATTCACCCTCAGATAACTCTTATTTAGCATTTTGATACAAATGCTCTATTAAAGTTGGACAAACTACTTGGTGAGAAAATGTCACCATTTAAAGTTGTGTATATGGTTGGCACCTGCCCACACTGCACATGTATTACAGTACATGGTTACTTAGTGACACTATTTACAAGATAAAATTGCATTACTAAATGAGGCACTGGAAATACATAGTAACCCAGACTGAATCAGCAGAAGGACACAGCACGGCTTCCATGGACTAATTCTGCAAGTACTTTCTACCTCTCGCCTCAATTTGCTTGCAAGTGCACTCCTAACAAGCAGCAGTGATTCTTTCCACTGGGAATATAACTGGTTTATAAATGCTAATAAGCTTTCCACTCCCTATGTTAACATTTTGCGTGAAACAGGCTCTGCCAGTTAGTTCTGCAGCATACTCTCATTTGGCTGGCCCACTGTGCTACAAACTGAAAACACCATCTAAAGAAAAATGTGCTTTATACTGGTTTATACTGCTTTGTCAGAAAAAGATTTTGCTTAGTAATTAAATGCAGCTTAAAGCATATACAGGAGATACAGATTCAAGCTGCATAAACTTTCAAACTTTATGATTACTTGATCACATTCTGGAAAGCTTGCACACATAATATTCTCCTAATGAAGTTATATGCAGTTTCCTTTTCAAATAAAGAAGGAAGGAAAAAGAAAATAGGTAATTAAATGGATCACCACTCTCTTTTCTGACATTTACAACATGTCAAAAGCTTACCTTCGGTCAAAAACTAAAAACCACCCACAGAAAACATTATCTCAAAAAAGTGGATGCCAAGACACAGAGGTCTCAAAACAGGTAAGGTTTTTGAATCCAAAAACTTACCTTGCAGGCTCCCACAAAGCCTGCATGACAAGTAATTTATTTCTGCCTGTTTTAACAATCTTAATTCATTTATTTCTTATCAACCCAGGGCATGCAATCATTTACATAAGTCCACTCAAAATCCGTAATGCCACCAAATTTCCTTTTGGAAAAATACACAATACAGACCCCCACACCTAAACCTATGCTGACACTGTAGATTAACTGAGGAGACTACTGAACTAAGCACTTCTGAGAAGCAAGCTTTCAAATGAACACTATACTGAAAATGACATAGGACCTTAAAAAAAGTTTCAGTTTATCGCAGCAGTCAAGCCTTGCAGGAATACAGATTGAGGAGTGGAGTTCAAGCACCAAATTCTCAGAGAAGTGAATGCTGAAACTCAGTATGAGGGCAGTGTGTGCATCCTCTAACGGAAAAGCAGAACAAAGGGTATTCTTGGTTACTGAGAGCACCCTTATCTACGCCGAGCTCCCCTGAAAGACACTGGCCAAGATGTACAGGGAGAGATTTATATACATAGAATCATAGAACCATAGAATAGTTAGGGTTGGAAAGGACCTCAAGATCATAGAGTTCCAACCCCCCTGCCATGGGCAGGGACACCTCCCACTAAACCATGCCATCCAAGGCTATGTCCAACCCCACCTGGAATGCCGCTAGGGATGAAGCATTCACAACTTCCCTGGGCAACCCATTCCAGGGCCTCACCACCCTTACAGTAAAGAATTTCTTCCTCATATCCAATCTAAACTTCCCCTGTTTAAGTTTAAACCCATTACCCCTTGTCCTCTCACCGCAGTCCCTAATGAAGAGTCCCTCCCCAGCATCCCTATAGGCCCCCTTCAGGTATTGGAAGGCTGTGATGAGGTCTCCACGCAGCCTTCTTCTCCAGGCTGAACAGCCCCAATTTTCTCAGCCTATCTTCATAATTCTCCAGTAATCACTGCCCTGGTCCTTCTGAGCAGAAACCAGAGTCTGTGAGAAGACTGCTGTGATCAAGACCACAATGACATGCTTTTAACCCTGTGATTCATGTACCATTAAAGGAATCCTACTTTCAAAACCAAGTTAGAGTATTGATCTATAGCTCAACGTGTTGGAACGCACGTGCAAAACAGATGTCCCACCAACAGCTGAGACTGTGGATAACGAATGTTAGTAAAACCTAAATACACAAGAAAAACTCAGTTTTCATGCACATACTTTTTTTGCGGGGCTGAGATGGCGATGTGGATTGTGAAGTGGTTCCATTAGTGCTGCTCTCCTCTTCCTCTTTAACATCTACTTTTATTTCAGGCTTCTTCTCTTCTATTTCCATTGGCTCTTGTTTCAGTTCTGTTCCATCTGTTTCTTCTTTTGTTTGTGAAGGTCCTTGTAAATCCTCCTCCACCTTAAGAAAGGATGCAACGAGATGCACTATTAAATCTACAATCCAAACTTCAGACATCAAAATATTAGTTTGAGATTGTCGAAGCATTCTCCATCCATGGCTTTCCTCAGGACAGTTACTTTCCAGTAACTACCCTCCTCTCACCCCTTAGCTCACCAATTCAGACACATTATTAAGTGCTTTTATAGCTATCACTGCTTTCAGTTAAGCTGTATAGAATCTCATTTACCTCAGTCTTAGCTTCCACTTGTGTCTCACTAGTCTCTGGCTCAGTTTCTTCAGTTTTAACTTCTGATTTGCTTTCTAGCATTGGTGCATCTGGTCCTAGTTGCTGGGAATTCGTATCAGCACTAGCAACTGAGGCAGGGGTGGGGACCCTGTTATCAATACTAGCTGCTGCCTGGGATAGCTGTTGTAAAAACAGTACAAAAGAAAGACACTGCATATATAGAAATATTTTCCTTTACTAAAAATGAACAGCACAAAAGAGACATGAGATGATATTCTAAAACAGTGCAGAACATGGATACAGGAGCTTACTGTAGCCAAGTTTTGATATCCCACATTTAATAACTCTGCTTTACAGAGGAGAAGCCAAGGAAGAATTCTGCCCCAAAGTGGCTTCTTTTACAGAGAAAACACCTGCCCAGTAAACCACTGTACATCCCTTGAGACGTGCATTTGTCCTGACTGATTCTTAGAAGGAAAAAAACCCTATGCAAATCTCATGATCAGACAAGATCAATTCTGATTAAGGCCAAATATAACATCAGGCCTGTTATACCTCATCTTTCTGCACATTGCTGCAATTTTTATTTTGAGCAGTTCAAAGTCATTCAAGGCACCCCCCTCCTTCAAACAATACTGAGAATATCTGAACACACACATTTTTACATATCCCTATAATGAACCCTTTGGTCTAACATAGAAGCTACTACTGACAACTACAGCCTCTACACATTCATGACATGGTGCTATACGTAGGGTGAACTTTCGTGGAATGTCACTAGACAAGAAGAATGCAACTAGCTGGTACTTACTGGAGTGCCAGGTGGCTGTGCCTGCACAGATGTTGGCTGTTGCTGAGACGGCTGTGGGGTTGGCACAGACTGGGGTTGAACTGGGGTCTGAGGTTGCGGTGTGACTTGAGCCTGTGCAGCAGTCTGCCCTGTAGGTGTGCTTTGTGTCTGTGTCGCGTTTGGAACAGAACCCGGGGTCGGTGTTGGTGTTTGTCCTGAAGATGAGACTGGTGTCGATGGCTGAGTAGGTGCTGCTGGCTGAGGAGGAGTTATTCCTGTTGGTGTTTGGTGCTGGATAGGTGGCATCACAGCAGCAGTGGACACAGGAGGCGTAGCCTGATGCAGAGGTGGCTGGGTCACTGGTGGACACGGTAACTGCCCACTCTGCGGTCCTAGCATATTCATGGAGTTTGGAAGAGCAGCACTGGGAACCTGCCCCTGCTAGAAATAGGGACTGCGTTACAGACATGTGACTCCAAAAATTCTGAAAAAGCACCGAAGCCTTCTTTAACAGAATCCCTAAATCTAAACGTGAGACCAGGTATATACAAATGCTACTATTGCAAATGACTATGCTCTGATTTCTCTAATCATTTTCATTAGCTTAGTCAAAGACCCTGCTCCTAGACCTAGATGCACCATGCACACCTTCTCATGTTAATTCTACTGGCACAGAGAGGGAATCCTCACCATCTCTGACTAACAAAGAAACCCACACGCAGAAAATCTCTAAATCACGCCATTAGCTGGGCAAAGGTCAGGTTTTGCATACAAATGGTTTTGAGCAAATACTCAGTTTAGGCCAGGTCTCTAGAGCAGTCCTGCTTTAGGAGGCAGTTCAACTTATTTAATGCCTGCCCCATGTACAGTGCAACACTTAAAAGGTGGTGTGGTTGGTTTTTTTGGTTTTGTTTTTTTTTCTTTTAATTTCTAATTAGACTACTCCAGATGCTTAAGAAAACCTTGCACTTGTTTTTCAGAACAGCAACAATAAAGTATTCTGGATGTGCACAGACTTGAAAACTACATCTACTATTTTACATTTAGTACATTTTATTAAAGATTACACCAGATAACTAGCAATAAAAGAAGAATACTCTTAATCCTTAGATGTACTTCTTACTTGAATCCAAATCAATTAATGTTCCTACAGATGAGTTTTCAAATTTAAAACATAGTTCTATATTATAGAATCATGGAATCATAGAATAGTTAGGGTTGAAAAGGACCTTAAGATCATCTATTGCCCGTATATAGTCAGTCTTATTGAACTAAGTGCATTAGGAAAAAAACGTTCACCACAAAAGTGGTCAAAAAAGTGAGCCAAGTGACCCAAGAAACTGTAAATGCTCCATCCCGCACGTATCCCAAACTTGACTCAACTGAGCCCTGGGTAATCTCAGTTGTCTCTCATTTGAGGATAGGACTGACCAGAGAACTCTGGAGGGTCCCAACTAACCTAAATTACTAGAACTCCAAGCTAAAAAACAAGCCTCTCCTGTGGAAAAGCATATACTTCAGCATCATAAGCACAGCTGCTATTTCATTGACCACTGCTATTAACAGAAAAATGTTACATAAAACCCCTAATTTTCTCTTCAGAAGTACAAAGGTTAAAACAAACTTTGAAAGATCTTCAATAACCACTTTATTGTAATTCTTGATTTAGAGTCTAGCTACTCAGGTCCACACAAAGATAAAAGCATATGCTCACAGATGTCCCATGAACTAACTTTTCCCCCTAAAAATCTCATCAGCATGCAGTTTTTTAGAATTTAAATGGGACAGTTCAGAGCACTGCCCCCCACTTAGCACATGTAGATAAGTAATACAAGAGCTTATGAAGAAGGCAAGTGCAACCCAGTATCCCCCAAAGTCAGGGATGACTACAATACACAATGGATATATAAATAAACAGACATAAATTAAATAAATTAGAACAAAGTAATTAGAGTAACTCAAGTAATAGAAAATACGTCTCACCTGTGCCACTCCAGCCTGGGCTGTTGATTGACCCATGCCCACACTGTTCACATTCATAGCCCCAGTGGATGCTGGAAACTGATTCTGGGGCAGGAACTGGTTCTGAGTAGGAGCCTGACCCATCATGTTGTTGGAATGAGCTCCCATCATGTTCTGTGGCTGAGGCATTCGGGAAGGAGACATTGCCATCTAAAAAGTAACACCCAAATTAAGGATATTGCCATCTACTGTTGTGTAGAAAGACAAAAGAAAATACCCTCAATCTAATCAACCAAAAGATAGGGCAAAAAAATAAAAAGAAAACTGATTTCAGTAAACCAAGTGGAAATTGGTATATGCATATAACTAGCATTTGTTCCACAGTATTCATGATGAAGTTCTTTTCAAAGAGGTAATATTCAAAACTCTGCTAAGAGTGCTAACTCTACTTTGTTCTCTGAGCTAAGGAAGATAATCCAGAGTAAAAAGAATAAAACCATGTTTTAATAGAGGAATAAAGAACATATAAAATGCAAAGAGAGTTTCTGAAAGAACTATCCTCTTTGTCATGGGTTCAGCAGTAGCAGTCATTTTCTCCTTGGTAACTGGTGCCGCGCTGTGTTTTTGATTTTGGGCCTGGGAACTGCGCCGATAACACCGATGTTTTCAGTTACTGCTTGGTAATGTTTTGGTCTGACCAAGGACTTTCTGAGTCTCATGCTCTGCCAGGGAGGAGGGGAAGCCGGGAGGCACCAGAAACAGGATACCTGACCCAGACTGACCAAGGAGAGGTATTCCATACCACAGCATGCCATGCCCAGGATGGAAAAACAGAGGGGAGAGACCCAGAAGGGTGGGGGGGTGCACTGCGTGGTCGGGCTGGGGACTGGTGGTGAGCGATTGTATTCTTTTCCCTTGTATTTTCTCTTGTCATTATTATTATTGGTGGTAGCAGTAGTGGTTTGTGTTATACCTTAGTTACTAAACTGCTCTTATCTCAACTCGTGGGAGTTGCATTCTTTTAATTCTCCTCCCCATCCCCCCAGGACTGGGGGAAGAAAGAGTGGGGAGTGAGTGAGAGAGCGACTGCGTGAGTTATAGAGGCTTAAATCACGACACTCTTGCACAGACTGCTGGAGATTATTTAATCTCTGGTATCTACCCCTCTAAAGTTGTTTTGGTTTGTAGTTTTGCCTCAATAAAAGCCTGACAGACTCTGTCCATTTCCATGAAACTACCCTATAATTTACAGTGCCACTCTATGACATGGCCTTTTCAGAACAGTATTAACAATGCTAAATGTAACCAACCAATTTTGAGAAGAACTTATAGAATCATAGAATAGTAAGGGTTGGAAAGGACCTCAAGATCATCGAGTTCCAACCCCCCCGCCATTAGTAATAAGAAGTACAAACCGCAGGAACGGCGCCCATGTTGTTCATTTGTACAGGGTGGTTCATTGGAGAAGCTGCACGGGGTCCCATGGGTGCTTGTGGCATCTGTACATTCCCTATGGACATGGGGTTAAACTGATTCATTCCTGCAAATGCATCCCCAAAACAACTCATTAGGAACAAGTCATCAGAATTTACGTATGCATACTCTGTTATAAAGTTAACATTTATTATACCTGAAGTTTGACTGCCCTACACTTGCCTTTAAATTCTGTTCAAATTACTCGGCTTAAGAGACAAATCAGGATGTTAGAGGTATTTAGAGGAATACCAGTTACGGTGAAATATAACTTTTAGTTAAAAATTAAAATGCAGAAGATGAAGAGTGGGGATGATGTGCAAAGACAGGATGCTGTGTGTAAATGATACCATGGGATGATTTCTTAGAATCAGGCATTTGCTGTGAAACAGCAATGTCTCAGTGAGGGCTCACTGAAATGGTTGAAGTAAATATGATAAAAACACATTTGTATACATGAAGGCAACTCAGGACAGAAGCTAGTAATACGCTTAACGGGCGTTGTGCTTTTTATACAAAACATTTAACCCCTCCAAAAAAACCCCCAAACTTGTCTATTAGGAATAAATGTGTAAGTAAATAATTGAGCTATATATGCTATCAATTTTTTCCCCTACTGAAATGCATTTTAAAAGGATGTAACTTCAAGGACATTTCAACACAAGTTTCAACTTACACTAACTGATTCAAGAAATAAAATAACTGGAAGAAACTGAAACACCTAAAAGTCACAGGGTTTTATTTTTCAGAGAAAAAAACCCGCCCACTAGCCCAGAGCAGGCTAAATGAGCAATGGCAAGCCATCAGCACTACAAACAAGCCACAACGCTCTTTCAGATGCACTCTGCATCAGAAACCAAGAAAGGCCATTATTAGTTGTACATACTCTAGGATTAATGTGCTAAGTTTCCAGGTACAGGTGCATTTTTGGCTACTTAACTGAAGAAAACATGCCAACATCTCTCTCCCCCTGCCCCTTTACAGTTTTTTAAATGAGATTATCCACAGTATTCTTGCTTGCGCTCTCCTCTGTCTGAAATTACTTCACAATTGCTAGCAAAGCTTTGGGCACATATTGCCAGTTCTTTAGACAAGACAGCACCAAGACAGTTCCTAACACAGAACGATAATAAAGAATGATGCTGAAATAAGAAGGAAGAGCCAGTAGCTCTCCCCACCCCAACTGCATGAGAAAAACAGAAGATCAGCTTTTCCCCCTAACAATTATTTTGAACCCATAAATTGTATACAGAGAGGAAAACATAGATACCTTGAGAAACCTGCATTCGACTTATAGGCACGGTTGGCATGGACATAGGCCCATCTGCAACACAATGGAAGAATGGTCAGAAAAAACCACAAACTATGAACTCAGGATTAGCAAAGAGCCCAAGCACACAAACTCTGCAGAGCTAAAGGTGAGATGCACAAGTATATCCTGCAGAAGTACTTACTGGGTGGCCGCACGGGCTGTGCCTGGCCCATGGCAGCAGCCACCTGTGGGATGCCAGGGGGTTGAGGGCCTGCGCTCTGCAAGGCTGGCTGATTCCCCAACATCCCTTGTTTGTGCAGACGAGACCTCCGTTTTTCTTCTAGCTCCTTCTGGATCTTATAGATTTTCTCTGCTAATAAATGATAGTATTCATCCTACAAGAGAGAAAAAAGAAAAGTACTCAGTGTCAAGTATAAGAAAGCAGCAGCAGAACTCATGCAGTCTACCAGAAAAACATCAACCTGGTTTAGGTTCTGTAATGTCTACACCTGCCTATTTGAAAAATAAGTATTTCTTTTTAGAATTCCATTATATTGAAACAGTCTCACCACTGCTTTACTGCAGCACAGGAAGGAAAAAGAAAAAACACCACACTTCTATATATAAGACTTGGCTTTATGGCTATCCTTCAGACCTACTCTGAGTAGATTAGTAAACAAAGGAGAAGACTGTAGAATCTCTGTTGCTTAGATGAGAAACATAAAGCTGTGATTCACGTTCCAAGTGTTAAATTATTTTTAAATGTTGTATTTACAATAAATATTTCCACAGACAGAAGAAAAATACATTTCCAGCAACACAGACTAATTACACTTCAGGAGACAGGTGTTAAGGACAGACCAACTTTTACATATGGAAAGGAACCACTCTTTTGCTAAGGAGTCTGACTACTGACAGTCATTGCAGGGAACAAACAAAACCAGACAAAACCCCAGAGGAATGGAGAAAATCAGTGAAAAATAGTCCACAGGCACAGAGAACTAAACACAACACTGGTATGAGATGAAAAATCCATTTTACTCAATCCACACTGACAACAGATCAAATAAGCCAGTCACAGTGCTCAGTAAGACAGATAATTTTGCTTACTGGCAGATGTGTGTCCAGCAATTGTTAAGTGCATGAGATTATACACCTGCTAAAGGCATAAAACCCCCTCAAACCCTCAAGACCAAGTTTCTTTTGTGGGATTACCTATACTTTTAAACCCCAGGGTTACATGGAGCAAAGGTGGAGTGATGCCTGTCCCACAATCCTTTTGTCTTCATCCAATTTTCCTCAAAACTAGATTACACTAGGATTGAGCTCATTTCAGAAAAATTAACAGGAGATAGGGATTTCTCATCAACCTTGTTAAAGAAGTCCAGAACCGCAATACAAAACTTTGGGTTTAGGTCACTTCCCTCCTCCAAGTGTCTCAAAAATCCATTAGTGCAGACGCTGTTGGCTGTCCAATTTAAAAGCATTACAGTCCCTTCCCCCGCTACTGGCTCGACTTCCTACTCGTAATGTTGTCCTATGTCCACACTGTAAAGATTCCTGAAAAAAGGATGTGCTCGCAAGGAGCACACCATATTAAAACCATGTAGTATGTAGTAAAACAACTGCTTACAATCATGCTTCATACTAATCTGTTTTTCAATGTCAAGTGGAATGGATGCTCCTTTAAGAGAAGGATGTAATTCCATGTGGTCTTGTTATTACATTCTAAACTACTCCCTTCTTCCAAGTTTGCTGCCTGGAGCCAAATACATTAGATGCATTCTCGTAAAAGCAACTTCCGGCAATTAAGCCCTCACAGCTGTTTTAAGGGGTAAAGAAAACATATATCTGCATGTTTCTCTAGCACACTAGGTCAGAATACATTTAATTTTTTAAATAGAAGTCTACTATGCTCATCCTTATTGAGAAAGTATTTAGATGCATACGTACGTCTATGAAACCCTTGTTCTCTCTGAACTCGTTTCCTAAAGCTGTCAGGGTGATCAAGGGTGATGACACTCAAGTCTTCCTTGCTAAACAACCTCTTGGTAGCCACAAGGAGAAGATGATACGGTCACTGACCAACACTGACACAACAGCGCTTTACATCTATGGCCACTGCCTATCTACCTCCAGGAAATTCCACCTTCAGCTCTTCTGGGAGATGGTCTGAGGGGGCCAACTACGTGTTACTGTCTTACTGGATGATTATCACCCGAAATGGCACTAACTACTCTCTTTAGATACTCTTATCTTACTTAAGAAAGGACTTAAAGATTCTGATCAGGTAAGATCTCATCAGCTATGATGACTGGCACTACTAACATTGTCTCTACCAGACGAAAACTTCCAGAAAGTGGCTCCTTTAGAGCAGAATTAGTACAGTGTCATAATGAAACAGTATCCTCAGCATGTCAAACAGCGTTTGCTCCTTCTGAGTAACACAGATTTGAACTGGCACCCCCTTGGTGACAAGAGCAAAAACCATGAATAAGAACAGAAATTGTGTCTTGTTTCCTATGCACAAGGACAAACACAGGCCAAGTGACTCATTATGTTGAGACATGAAATAGCTATGTGTCCTAGACAAATCACTCTCGACGCTGCTGCATAGCAGAGAAATAACTCCAACAGCACAGGTAAAGAAAGCAGTACAACAGGACTGAGTCCTAGAGGAAAACTGCAGTTGCAAAGAGTCATTAAATTTCAAAACTACTATTCACATAGACTTCCAGAAAGGAGAAAGTCAGTAAGGGAAAAATCAAGAACGGCAAGCTGCGCTCCATCAATTCGTGCACATCAATCGCACTTTCAGGAGGAATGCAAATAGGGCTGGGATGATCTCGTATAGCTCTCATGGAGCTGAGGGAAGTGAATTAACTTGGAGTGACATTAATCAGATGGCTTCGGACTACACAAACACTGTCATAGACAGAAAACATGACTTCCCTCATCAAGAGAACTGTGGAATGATTGTGCTTTTCATTATCCTTATGAGATTTGTGGTATTACTGTTTTTTCACATTTACCAAACAGCAACATACCCTACTATTAGCAGATTCATACATATCTCCTTCCACCTTCCTGGCATAAGCCACCAAATTCTCCATGCGGCGATCCTTCAGTGCTGCTGGATCAGGAGTGGGGAAGATGGCTTGGACACTAAGAGAAAGGAAAAGAAGAAAAAAAAATCTTCAGAGAAAAAAACCTCAATACAGCTTTATGAGATCATCTCAGACATTCCCTTACACACCAGATACGTAAAATCATAGCAAAATAGTTCGGTAAACAAACAAACAAACAGAACAACTAGTACTGTATTATTTCCCAAAAGATTAAAGCAAATTCAATGATGAAAAAGGTGTGAGATTTAACAGTCTAGAGTTCAAATACTCGTTTACTACTGCAGAGCAAATTTACAAGCAACATGAACTGATTTTATGCTCATTCCTTAATGAGCTGAATGAGCTGAAGAGGAGGGTTAAAACTAACAGCTCACCCTCAGTGGCCTGCTGTCAGACAACCACTGACAACTTTTTCAACAACCTTTCAACTTAATGATAGAACTACTGTATTGAAATTCTTTAAAACATTCAGGAAAAAGACAGTCTTGCTGAATACTTACAGTTTATGCACTAAATGATTGCGCAGGTCCTGAGTGACATGTTCATGCCATGCTTTCCTTACCCCGGTACTAGAAGGAGGTGCAGCCGTTGGCATTGAGCTGAGATTTCCAACATTGCCAGAATTTGTGCCATCATTCATTAGTGGGCTAACATAAAAAGAAAAAGGACTGTTACAGTACAAGAATGCAGAGTTTTGTTGTATGTTTGATGTCTGAAGTAATTTTTGAGTAATTGCTTTCATCACTTCTAGCTACTGCATCAAACATTTTCTAATTCTGGTATCAACAAACCGCAACACCTAAAGCAGCAAAGCTCAGGAATTTACAAGACGCGGTATGAATGATAAAGAATCACAACTGTTAAGGGATTTGTACACTCACTAGGGGGACAAAGTGGTAGATACAGAATTGAAATAGCAAAGAAGAGCATAGCTATATATGTGACTGATAATTTCCATGCCAATACAGTTAGTTTTTAAAGCATGCTCTTTATTTACATTCATAATAGTGTAAATAAATGTTTAATTGAGCAGGAATGAAGATATGTGCATTACTTATTTGTCCCAAGGGATGTTGGAAGAGCAGTTTCAGAAATTAGACTAGCTTGCTGGTCTGTTGTTATTCCTCCTGTGGGAAGGTTCATCTGGTTGGCTCCTTTGGAACAAAATTAAACATCATTGGTACCTAGTTCACAATTTGCGACAATAAAAAGGCACAACTACACGTTACTGACCCAACTGGTTAACGAAAGAAACAGTATATCAGGTAAGTACTTTATGATAGTATCCCGTGGTACATATAAGTAGCTACTTACGCAATCAAGTTACTTTCAGTCTGAACATTTTCGTTCCCACAAAAACTAGTCTAGTAACATTAAAAATTCATAACTCTTCAGATTAGTTCAGTAATACAAAAAGAAGATAATACTATCAATTAAGTTCCAGAAAGAAATTAGCTTCTGAGACAGAACTGTCTGCTAAATAGGTGAAATGGTTGTTAAACCAGAGTTCTTCTGCAATTCTGCCCCATCACCTCAGACAACACCACACTATGGACTGTATTTTAAAAGAAACTAAAACTACTTCTATTTGGCAGAAGCTTCCTAAAATTCAAATGTAAATGAATGGTAGTGCTTATAAATAGTATAGTGATCGAGTGAAACAGACTATGCTAAAAATTGAACAGTTCTGTTTATTTTAACACCTTAGTATCCTGGTATTTTTTCCACCTACCCAATGCATTAATGGTCCTCATTTGCTGGTGAGCCTGAGGCTGTGCCGGCTGTTGGCCTTGTACCTGGGGCTGCAACTGTGTTTGAGGCTGGTTGCCATATGGCAGTCCAAGAGCAGCATAGGCTCGTTGCATGGAGCTGGGGTCAATTGGATTAGGATTACTTAGCGATGGAGTATTCTGCTGGCCTGTGCCAACAGAACCAATGGAATTTTGGATTCCACCAGCTGGAGACCCTAAAAGGGCTATTAAAAAAAAAAAAAAAAAAAAAGGATAAGAGAAAATGGAAAATCAATGAGGACAAACAGTGTAACAAATCATGCCAAGAATCAACAGAACATGCACAGAGTTATATCTTACGTATTTTCTGCCAAAGGACAGAATAACACCAGAGATGCCAAGTAGGGAAACTCAGCCGTTGATTCTACAGGACAGAAACCACCCTAGCAATTAATACATGCAGTCTAAAGAGAAGTGCTGTAAATTTTGGGCAGACAGGCCCATAATTAAAGTAATATACATAAAATATAGCCTCCAATATAAGGCTAAATAGAATTTCATGCTTGGGACAGTAGACTAAGTGCGCGGTTAAAAAAAAAAATATTAATTCCTCTACTTCCCGCTTTCCCATCAATCCCATTTTAGGTCAAAATATTTGGCTCCAGAACAGAGATCCTGAGTTCACCAGACATACTGTGTCCTTGGACACAAAGGTAAAACTGAAGGTCTGTTGGTAGAAATTTTCATTCAAGCACTCACTAGATGAATCCTCTGAAGGCCAAATTACCCTAAAACTCAAGTTATTCAGAGATATGAAAAGCCCAGATGGGTTTCAGATTGTACTGACAAAATCTAAAATAATTTGAAGAGTCAGAAAGAGGATGCGCCTGCTACTGGTTTTGCTAAACAATTTAGATAATATTTAGGTACTCATAAACCTATATGACCACCACAACCAACCAACCTCTCTCACTGCACAGATGTATGGAAAAGTCATTTCCACTGTAAACAGGAAATGTAAACAACAGGGAAAAGTAGTTTTTACTAAACCCAGAAGTGAATAAAAATTTGCTTTTTGGTCCTTATTTTAACTGTCATTCTAAGTAATAACATGTTCCACTGTGAATGATACATGAATTATATCCTTCATTACAGAGATACCACGTTTTGATAACTGAGACTCTGATGGAAGTGATATGTACTTCACATTTTCCCCCTCTAGTAATTAAATATGTAACGTGCATTACATATTTGTGAGCTAAACACAGAAACAATAATTGCTTTTAATATAGACAACAATAACATTTATCGAAATATTAGGAGAGGCACATGTTTAGACAAAAAATAAAATAAGGAAAACCAGCCTTCTGAGACATTAACAGCATTATCTAAGCTTTCTTAAATCCTGACCCACTAGGGAGACAGGGAGAATCACTGAAAAAGACACACATGCTTTCAGCTTCCATCCAAGAGAAAACACACACATTACAGAGTCCAGACTTTTCCCTCTCCAGACGAGAATTCAATTTGATCTTATTTGCCAAAGAACTACAAATAAACACAGTCAGAGATCCCCCTCTCCAGAATAAGCAGCTATGCAAAAAACATTCTTCATTTCCCCAAGGACAACCCACGGTATTTTCAATATTGGGTTTACCACAGAAATTAGGCTTACATATGCTTACACTTTATGGACAAATTCATATTAACTTCTGAACTCACTGATCATTTCCAAGCAAGTTTAAAAACAAGCTGACTGAAATCCTATCAGGTTTCATTAAAACAAACGAACACACACGCACCCAAACCAACATACTAAAGATCTACAGTATGAATTTCTTGTTGCACTTGCACATAGCACTCTGGAATCTCTACGAGAAAGATGTCTTCACACTAGCGGAAGCCAAGAAATAGGAAGTCTCTAGGATGATTAAATAGCACAAAACTTGTGGTACCCTGGAATTCAAAAGGCTTCAGAAGCTGTTGTGACAGCAAAGGATCGATTCAGGAGCTAATAAAAATTCCAGCTTGTTAGAAGATGACATTCCTCCAGGAAAGTTACAATACAACACCCCCATACACTCTCAGCATTGTCTGTAAATCAGGACATCTCTGGAGGTGGCAGAACGACCACAGGTGATGCCAAAGGCTGGGAACAGGAAAAAAGGCTTCCAGCCATCCCACTGAGGACAGCCAAGAATTTCACCATTCCTCATGCTCTTCTAGGGAAAAAAGCAGCCACTGATCTCCAGAGGACTGCAAGCTTGGCTTGAACCTCACAGTGAAGCTAAGGAATACCCTGGAGAAGTCAACCACCACTTGCCCGCAGCTTTGGGCTGAGCTTTGGCAGTGGCGTCTGTCACTGTGAAGCATAAGTGCAGCCCCTGTGTTAAAGTTCAGCTTTAGGAACCGCCATCCAGCCAACTCTAGAGAAGTTTACTTAAGCAAGGTCAGTCTGCCCCAGATAAAAGACTACTTATAAAAACTCAGTTTGGGTAGTCAGCAGAGTTGACAATTAATAATACTTTAAAAGCGACAATGTAACCCCAAGGCAACAAGGTACGAAGAGCACTATTTTCACTTGCAGTTTGAAAACACTGATGATCTCCAAGAAGTTCCATATGTGTGCATGTAACTATTCAAGCAGTCTTTACCGGCAAATACTCTGACCACACTACCCAAGTCTTGGAAGGCAGATGCAGGGACAGTGAGGGTGGGGACCCTGGGCCCACTGCAGGAGAGGATCTGGTTCGAGACCATCTTAGGAACCTGAATGTATACAAGTCCATGGGACCGGATGAAATCCATCTGCAGGTCCTGAAGGAGCTGGCAAATGAAGTTGCTAAGCCACTGTCCATCGTATTTGAAACATCATGGCAGTCAGGTGAAGTTCCCAACGACAACTGGAAAAAGGGAAATATAACCCCCATTTTTAAGAAGGGGAAAATGGATGACCCAGAGAATTACAGACCAGTCAGTCTCACCTCTGTGCCTGGCAAAATCTTGGAGCGGATTCTCCTGGAAGGCATGCTAAGGCACATGAAAACCAACAAGGTGCTTGGGGACAGCCAGCATGGCTTCACTAAGGGGAAATCCTGCCTGACCAATCTGTTGACCTTCTATGAAGGGGCTATGGAACTGACGGACAGGGGCAGAGCAGCTGATGTCATCTATCTGGACTTGTGTAAAGCCTTTGACACTGTCTCCCATGACATCCTTCTCTCTAAGTTGGAGAGACATCAATTTGATAGGTGGACCACTCAGTGGATAAAGAACTGGCTGGATGGCCGCACGCAAAGAGTTGTGCTCAATGGCTCAATGTCCAGCTGGAGACCAGTAACGAGTGGTGTTCCCCAGGGATCGGTGTTGGGACCGGTCTTGTTCAACATCTTTGTGAGTGACATGGACAGTGGGATTGAGGGCGCCCTCAGCAAGTTTGCCAATGACACCAAGCTGTGTGGTTCGGTTGATACGCTGGAGGGAAGGAATGCCATCCAGAGGGACCTTGACATGCTTGTGAGGTGGGCTGATGCCAACCTGATGAAGTTTAACCATGCCAAGTGCAAGGTCCTACACCTGGGTCGGAGCAATGCCAGGCACAGCTACAGGTTGGGCGGGGAGGAGATTCAGAGCAGCCCTGCGGAGAAGGACTTGGGGGTGCTGGTCAATGAGAAAATGAACACGAGCCGGCAGTGTGCGCTTGCAGCTAAGAAAGCCAACCGTATCCTGGGCTGCATCAAAAGGAGTGTGACCAGCAGATCAAGGGAGGTGATCCTGCCCCTCTACTCTGCTCTCGTGAGACCTCACTTGGAGTATTGTGTGCAGTTCTGGTGTCCTCAACATAAAAAGGACATGGAACTGTTAGAACAAGTGCAGAGGAGGGCCACAAAAATGATCAGGGGACTGGAGCACCTCCCGTATGAAGATAGGCTGAGAAAATTGGGGCTGTTCAGCCTGGAGAAGAGAAGGCTGCGTGGAGACCTCATCACAGCCTTCCAATACCTGAAGGGGGCCTATAGGGATGCTGGGGAGGGACTCTTCATTAGGGACTGTGGTGAGAGGACAAAGGGTAATGGGTTTAAATTTAAACAGAAGAAGTTT
Source organism: Amazona ochrocephala (assembly GCA_039720435.1). Classification (NCBI taxonomy): domain Eukaryota; kingdom Metazoa; phylum Chordata; class Aves; order Psittaciformes; family Psittacidae; genus Amazona; species Amazona ochrocephala. Next base: position 17,640,690 of record CM077886.1, on the reverse strand, counting down.
AGATTGGATATGAGGAAGAAATTCTTTACTGTGAGGGTGGTGGGGCCCTGGAATGGGTTGCCCAAGGAAGCTGTGAATGCTTCATCCCTGGCGGCGTTCAAGGTGGGGCTGGACATAGCCTTGGATGGCATGGTTTAGTGGGAGGTGTCCCTGCCCATGGCAGGGGGATTGGAACTAGATGATCTTGAGGTCCTTTCCAACCCTAACTATTCTATGATTCTATAAAACTCACTAAAGCTGATGAACAGCCAAATGCTGCTTCAACACTTCCAACTGGAGTATTATTATTAGGGGAAAGACTACGTTCTCACAGCCAGCAGTACGCTTCCAACATGGAATTAAGTGCCCCGGACTATTTGGTCTCAGCTTCTCCATACTTCGTAATTCAATTAACAGCATTGGGTTATTCAATTAATAGTATTGGGTATTTTTGTAACATCAGGGATCTGATTTTAAAGGTGGTTTATTTTATCTGCTGGTTCACTGGTTTTATATGAATGCATGACATTACCTCAACCTGCCAAACAAGAAGATGGTGGAAGAGAGTATTAAATTTCCATACTGGACAGATCAAGTGCAAATGCAGTCCTTTCTGTGGCAGATATACCATGGGAGGTCAAGTTAACTAAAATAAACAGCACTGAAACAAACAGAAGTTATCACATTAGGCCACCACTACATGAAGCAAAGTCTACAGTGATTTTAACTGATGCTTCAAACATTGATAAGCTTGTGACAGAAGCCAAAAGTGCAATGACAGCTCTGTATAGGACTATTCATATTCTAATTGCTTTAAAGACAACCAAACTCCGTATGCCCCACCATACAAAGTCACACGGGTGACTTTCCATATATCTGATGAGTGGCAGTTAAAACAAGCAGAAGTTAAGCAGCCCCAGAACTTCCTGAACAGCCCTGATTAGATTAGGCCCTCCTGGGCACATGCATTAGGATGTAACCTAAATGATCAAAATCTCATCTACAGGATTCCTGTTTCAGTGTGCAAAGTAGATAATGCTGCCTTAATGAAACTCCATGTTTTCTAGAGAGGAATCCTCCACCTGACTAGAATTAATTTTAAACACAGATTCCTACTGTTATTTTAAGTATGTATGCCCAGCACTTCCCTAACCTGACCACCCCATTGAAAGCAACAAGTTAATCCATTTTTTAAAAGTCTGATTTACATTTTTCATTTTACTTCCCAATTCTGTAATTGAGACCTGTCCAGCAGGGTTCAAATGCTCTGTCCTGCAGATCCTCGCTCTGCTCATTATACCCATTCTAGCTCTAAGTGGCTGGAGCAAAAACTCTGCTGGTGACCTTGACTCACCTCAGCATAAGCCTGTCCTGCACCCTGAATTACGCAGGTGTACAGAAGGTTAAGCATACACCATCATCTAATTAAAGGCTGTATCATGAATCAAATCATGGGGTAACTAAAAATTTTATGAGCAGCTTAAAGGTAGGAAGTATTGGTATTAAACTTCACCCCCAATGCCATTTTAATTTTTATTTATATTAAGCATTAAACTAAAAGCCTTCACAGTATAGCATCGTATTAGTCAATGAATGGAACTTCTTAATCTGTGGGCTAACCATGTGGCGCAGTGGACTAACTGATAGGTGGCAGGTCACCATTATGTATCATTTACAGCGCTTGAAAAAACGAGAGACATTTTGTTTGCAGATTTTACTGACAGTAAGGCTTGAACAAACTGGATTTCATCTCCAGTTTTTGCAGGAAACAGGCTCTAGTGAAGAAGTAGCTGCCTATCCTTCTGAACACATCTCTCCATGCACCAGTACACTCTGTTTTTCCCTACAAAGGGTTAGTTTCCAAATGCTCTACATTCAGGTCTTCATTCATTTTCTGCTCATACTCAACAACCTACTCCCTCAGCCAGCTAGCTCCCAGTCCCTCATTTCATTTCCTTCCTCAGAACCCCACGCCCTCCAACCCCAAATCCACATGCTCCAGAATTTCTGGCCCCATCTTTAAAATCACATTTTTAGATGAAGGTTAGTCATCTAAAATTTACTCTTTTTCAATCCAGCTTTTTCCTCACTGTATCTTACTTAAAATTTACCTACAAGGTAAAATACAGGGGAGACTAACTGCTCTAACTAACATGTTCAGAATTCTACCTTCCAGTCTCACTCAACAGAGCAGGGTTCCCAAAGATTTTCTAGTGTCCCCTGATGCTGGAATGAAGCACGTGCATGAGAATGGGCCAGGTCCTAACAAATGGTGAGCACAACACACCCACCACCACCAGCAGGGCTGCAAGGGGAAGCACATTCAGTAGCTGTCTGGTGGCACAATATATACCTGCTCAAGTCAGGAACAGAAGAATTAAGAAGCTCAAGCATGTGCAAGACAAAATGAATCTTCAGAAAAGTAACTGTTACAGTAGAGCCATAAAACAAGGAAACATATCAACAGCTGTTTGCAAGAGTTTATAAATCAAATTGTGGTAGGCACAGCAGGAAGCAAGAACTACTTCCTAACAAAAGCAACCCTCCCAGACCCTAAAACATTACAACCGAATTCCAAGTCATTACTTTAAAACACAGGAGTCACTGTCCTATTCAAAAGAAAAGCTTATCATGCTTTAGCATGCGCAAAATCATATTTGGTTAGCACTTTTCCCCTACTCCCTCTGCAGAGGTATACATGGTATACACAGAAAGAGCCGTGTGGAACAGAAATAATTTCAGATTTGTCCCAACATGTCCTATTAACAAGTCATGTTACTATCAGCAATTACAGTAAAAGACAGTTCAAGATTACTTATATAAAAACAAAAACTATAAAAACTAAACCTGGCACAAATATTCCTTGCAAACTATCTAAACACCAAAACATGGGGTAAGATACCGGTAAAGAAAGAGCTCCATGGTAATAACCTAAACCCAGGGCTTTGTGCAGCACATGCAAATTCCCCAAGGAGCGGGAACAGATAGCTACGAACAGCACAGGAACCAGCACACGTGGGAAGGGCAGAAGCAAGCACCAAACTGCAATGGCTCGGAAATGCTGAAGTGCAAAACTGCAGAACTTTCTGAAGGATCAGCACCCTTTGAAGGAGCTGCTTGAAAGCCCAGCCCAGGTACAACAGGACTCAAAACCAGCAGTGGGAAAAGAAGCATTAGCACAGGTAGGAAGATTTTAGGACTCAATCTTTAATGACCATCAGGCAGGTCATTCATGCTGTAAGGAAGACAGCCTGACAAAAGTAATGAGGGCTGCTATACGTATATATATATATATATATATATATACTTACATATATTATACCGGATTTTTTTTCCCTTTCTGAACGTTCTCATCAGATTCTGCCATATGCAGACCCCTTCCTGCCACCCAGCTTAGTAGATGCTATAATTACTTATTCCTAGGAGAGCCAACATTTTCTTCAAGTCTTAAACTAGTCTGGCTTAGGTTAGTTGTCACCTCATCAGGCAGTGTTTTCAAGTGCATATATTAATGTAAGATATTTCTGAATGCCTGAAAAGGGACATCCTTTCTATTCTAAAAAAGTGTTTTTAGTATCCACCTTACCTTTAAACCAACCACGAGGTGTTATGTATTATGTTCTGGATTATGTCTCTGAGTCAAAGAACCTTGCCCATCAGTGTACTAAACTGCAAATCTGCCTGTTTACTACCATTGGATCATTAATTGAATGGAAGGAGATTCCACATTTATCTCCCCGCATGCAACAAGAGAGACAAACTCTACACTTAGCAGTTATAATTCTGTTGCATCCAAACAACATCCTACTTGATCCCATAACAAAATTATTTTCAATTTTTGTTCAAGTGCCTTCTCTTTTGATAGGTTCTATTAACAACAAAACAAATACTGCACAAACTACTTTTCTGCAGCAGCTTGTATTGAAAAAACCCATTCTGTTGTGCTAGATGTTGTTAGCACTTTGATAACAACTGTGTAATAAGGATGTTATGCACAAATGGACCATGTCATATTAAAAAGCAAAGCTTTCAACACATTTTTTGGAGGCCAAACATAACTAATCACTTGCAACAAATGACTGCGTTCAACATACAAGACATATCTTGTTTACCAAGGAGATGTTTGGCAAAACAAAAATAAAATTCTCAATTCCAAGTAGCACTATATTTATAGTTTGGGTTTTTTCTGTTTTGGAGGGGAAAAACCCACTCCTGAAACCATGAGAGCATGTTCAATGGATGCTTATGACAGTCTTACCAGCTACTCTTTCCCCTGCCTTAATTTCACCTAACTCGTAAGTTCTTCGCCGTCTTCCAAGGTTTACTAGTGCTCCTCACTGCAGTCTCTGCCTAATGGAAATGAACAGAATGCTTCCAACATGATTCCAATGTACAAGCTTCACAAGTCCTCCAGCTGTTTTTCACTTCTTAAATCTTATTTAAATATACTTAGGCATAACATCACTTAGACTTTAAGAACTGCTGCACCTATACTGTCAAATGTTCTACCTTGGCATCTTTTCAAAGGGTTTGATGAGAAGCAAATCTACCAACAGCAGTTCAGTATTTTCTGTTTCAGAGCAAGAGGGAAGAAACGAACTGGAGATTGACTGCCCACATGCATCAATGACAGCTACACTATTGCCAAAAAACAGGCATGGGCAAAACCATTATGATTTGCAGAACTTCAGCCAGCATTAAATAAACTTAATGATCAAGACAGCCAGACCAGATCTTTCTGTGCACAAGAATATCTTCTGTCAACTTTTTCAAACATTTTTATCATTCTTAATCACTAGCATGTTGAATTTAAGTTGTTTCTAGCTGAAAGAAAAATAATGAAGTAGCTTCTATCTTCCACAAAACCCTACCTACATCCAAAGCTGCATTGTAATAGGAATCTATTGATCTGCCTCACAATGAAAAACCAGTTAGAAGTCACCACTTTCCTTAAAAAAGATGTGTGCTTATTTGATACTCTCCCTTTTCAATAGTGTATTTAAGTAATAAATTGCATTCAGTGATCAGAAAGGGGAATTCACTAGCATATCCATCCTCATACAAGATTATTAAACAGAATGAAGTTTGTTGGGACACTTTTAAAGTTCATTCCTACACTGCACCTTTGATCAACTTTAACAGTATCATTCCTCTGTGAGAGCAGAAAAACAACTACTTACGCTGTTGATTTCTTTTGTCACTGGCATTTTTCAAAGGCAGGCACACAGGACAGTCATGCCGAGTACAATTCTTCCAGTGGGAGATGATTTGTCTTGAAGATGCACAATGAGCAACTGTAACAAGGAAAAGCAATAGAACTAAGGACACTCTCGTTAAATGGTTTTGAATTAACTCACCTCACTTCTCGGTTAACTGGTTTTAAATGAACTCATCGCATTTTTTAGAGCAACCCCATTATTCCTCCTTTACAAACAATCACAGGTAAATGTAACTAGAATTTTTTGGTATGTGAAAATAGTACACAATTTGCTATACATTTCGTATACAAATGAAGGAAACTAGTACTAAAATCTAAGACAAAGACATGGTGGCTGTTACACCCTCTTTATACAGAGGAGATGTAAAAGTCTCTTGCAAGGCTACGCTGGTACTATCCTACTTCTAAACGGCAAACATTGCATTCTGTTTTCTAAACGGACAACTATGGAGAGATCAGAAATGGAAACCAAGTGAAGGTGATGAAAAAGGGAGCAGCTGTTTAATTAAAGAACCAGTTCTGGCACTCATTTGTGCCTGGTATAGGGATCTTCTTGACAAGACAACACTGCTGACAAACAGGCAAGAAACCTTACACAGCTCATTTACAAGAGTAGCCTCAGCAGCGCCTCTTACCTTGACAGGCCTTTCCAGCTTGACAGTGTGTCATGTGGTTGAGGACGTTTTTCATGGTTCGACAGTGTGGGAGAGCACATGCCCGCACCTCTCCGTTAGCTTGCTCACGCCGCTGACATTTGTGAGCGTGAAGCAGCAAAACCAACTGCTGCTGGATCAGTTTGCGCTTCTCCGGATCCGCTGTTGGTCCAGTTGCCATTGCCTGCGTCGGTACGATGCCCACTTGTTGTACTTGGGTTTGCATCTGCGACTGAGAGAACACATAGTTCAGTATCGTGTTTGCAAGTCTCAGTTCTGATCTTACTGTCATATAATAATAATTTGAGTATCACAAAACTATTTGCCAAGCATTCTACTATGACTGACTACAAGGAATATTATGCTAGTCTCTGCAGCATTCTCAAACATTTCTATTCTAACCCTGGAACATTAAAAATGTATTGAGAAGTTCTTCTGTCAACACATTCACTACAAGAGAGATACTGAGTTGCTGGACTGGGTTCAGAAAAGGGCACTGAAGCTGGTGAAGGATCTAGAGCACAAGTCTGATGAGGAGCACCTGAGGGAACTGGGGTTGTCTAAAGAAAAGATGGCTCGGGCAGACTTTATGGCTCACTACAACTACCCAACAGGAGGTTGTAGGGAGGTGGGGATTGGTCTCTTCTCCCAAGTAACAAGCAATAGGCCAAGAAGAAACCACCTCAAGCTGTGCCAGAGGAGGTTTAGATTAGATATTAGGAAAAATGTCTTCATTGAAAGGGTAGTCAGGCACTGGAACAGGCTGGGGCAGTGGAGGAATCACCATCCCTAGAAGTGTTCAAAAACCGTGTAGACGAGGCCTTTACTGACATAGTTTAGCGGTGGACTTCACGGTCCTGGGTTTAGGGTTGGACTTGATGATCTTAAAGGTCTTTTCCAACCAAGCTGATTCAATGATTCTATAATAGCTTAAGTAACAAGCCATCCAAAATCTTCAGTTTACTAGACTGATCATAATTCCAACAGGAATGAGCTCTTGCCAACACCTGCAAATGAAATTCATGTCTGTTCAGTATATTTTCATATGATAGATTTTATACACTTTAATCCTAGTTTCTTGTCCCCAACAGAAAGAGGAGTCCAATGGGAGAAGACAGGTAAAATTGCATGACTGTCTCTACATGCTACAGTAAAAGATAGAACTGATTCTCCAAGCCTAAATTAGCCCTTCTTCTCACAACTAAGTGCTGATATTCCTTTCATAGAGCAAATCTCCAACATGTAAGATGCATACAGTTTTTCACAGCCTAAACCTAGATTGCATTATGTCTGCTGAAGTGAGCTAGAGTTAACTGAACTACAGGGCGACACTAGGTTGTATCGGCTTGTAAAATCTACTGTTTTATTTCCAGCATTCATTCTTCACGGACACACTTCTGTAGCAGTACCCAAGCCCTATCTGACAGAGCCCACACACCCACAGAGATCTTCAGTCTAAGACATAGCTTGTATCTCTGCAGAAGAGAAATAGCTTCCTTAACATGTCATTTTTTCAGCACAGATTTAGAGCTTTTCTACTACTTTCCTGGACCTCTGAAGGGCAACAAATGCAAAAACCTGATTTTCAAAATTAAACACATTCAAAACCTGCAATGACTCCACCAGCAGGAGCAGATATGGGACTGTAAAAGTGCTTAAATCCTTGTGATTTGCAGCCTGAATTAATCTCATGGGTGAACATCAAAATGTCCCAAGAATGGCTCTGATTATGCACCGTAAAAACAGGTTACCACAGAAAAGCTCATCACTTCCAAGCTACCTAAGGAAAATCAGCCATTAAAAACATTTATAAATAGAATATAAGAAGAACAGGATTATACTGGGGAGGTAACAGAGGAAATAGCTCAGTGCTGTCTAAAGCGCTACTGACCAAAGCCTGCTTACTACATTTAAGGAAAATCCTTCTAAAGTGACAGAACATACTACTTGTAGCCCACTCTATTTCTGACCTTTAAGAAAGGCTCCCCAGAAAATTCCAGTCTACAAAACAGAGCAGGGTGAAAGAAACCCATCCTCTTATGCTCCCAGTGCACGAAACTGAAACAAATTCTTTAATTTCTTCTGTGAGCAAAACCACAAGAGTAGACAGGTTTTCCTAAAACAATTCTTGGGTCACAAATAGGAAACAATTAGTCCAGCCAATCTGCAAAAAACCACAGAGACCATGCCAAAGAAAATCTTGTTGGAAGCGATTCTTTCATCCCAGTCAAAGAATTGTTTCCCAAGCCAAAGTTTTCCTTTTGTTACTACCCTCCCAGTTAACAGACATGACTACAGCTGTATCAGCACAGATGGCCTGACGCAAAGGAACTTCTTGAAGACTGAGTAAGAAAAAAGCAAGATCATGGAGTATTGGTAGTTAGAAGAACCATCAGTCTTGGTCCAGATGACAGTGTCTGCAGATAGACACAAAAAAGGAACTTAGAATATTGCCTAAATTCTGTAGAGCTATGTTGGTCATTATTTTAATCATGTAAAGACCTAAACCTACAAATACAATGAATGATCTTTCCACCACCTATCTTACTTTAGGGGCTGTTCACTGCTGGAGGAAGTTGATCTCTTCTCTGCTAGCTTGTCTTAAGAACAGTGAGCAGTCTGCAGGACCAGTTCAAAACTGGAGATACGCAAGTACACTGCAGTGATGCCAAAGGTGCCTAATCCTCTGTCAACCACAGAAATCTTTCCACTCCAGAACATGGGGAAGGCTGCATGCTGCTGCACCTGAACAACCAACAATTTTCTTGATGAAGTAGGAAATTCAAACACCTCTGATCCTACAATTAAAATAAATGCTTCAATGGTCAGACACACAAGGTAAAAGAGAGAGTTCTGCTTCTCTTGCTACCTTGCCGAGCTCCACCACACACAGAAAAAACATCCATCACGTGTTCAAAGTCTGCTAAAACCTCCCCCGACAGAGACGGTAGCTTCATTAACTAGCTTTCTAGAAATAGAGTAATACAACACTTACGTAGTGCAAAACAAGTAATCCCATTTAGAATTATGGAAACCATGTATTCATGTAAGAAGGCAGTTCTGCCCTCTCCCTATTCCAAAGGGCAAAAACTTCCTGTGCTTCTGGGCAGCACAGATACACAAATATCTTCATCTTTATCTCCATGTTCATTCCTTCTCCCCAACAGATTACCACTTTCTGCAATCCCTGTATTAGGACAAATCTTGAGTTTTAAAAATGCCTTTTAGTTCTTTAAGCCAGGTATGTAATGAACAATGGACTGTAGTAAGATTAAGGACCCACTGCCACAGAGGACTATAAAAGCAATGTCACTCACTAGCGACAAGAGATTTTAACTTGTCATCCACACATACATTTACATTTATGGGCACATCCAGTCTATCAACTTAAACTTTTTAAAAAACCCAACTCTTTCAGTATCTGCAGAGAGCAAGGCTGCATCCCACCTTCACTCACACAAGGTGAAACACCCCCAAACCTCTTCAATTCCCCCTTAATCAGAGGCTTGAAGTGTGACCTTCAGAGTCCCTTTCAGAGAAGGGATAGTGGGCAGAAACTGGATATATCCATGAACCATAAATCTTGATTAACACTTGTAATTAGCCACACTTCTATTGGAATTAAGTATTTGCAGGGTCATCAACAGAAATGCTCTAATAGGTGTTGAACCAGCTCTGAACAACCCATGAAGCACTGTTCTGCACAAAACTGCAATGACATCAAGGAAGCAGGCGCTTCTCAGTGCAGCCACTTCAGAACCCAGGCTAATTACTACAGCTTCGCCGTGAAAGGGACACAGAACCAGTTTACACTTGCAATTCACTCTGATACTCTCCACGTGGATGGTGGTTTCTCTGGTTCCACCAGTTACTGTGAACAGACACGGTCTGAACAGCCCAGTTCTATCCAAACAGGAAAGATCCTTCTGAAACGAGGCATCCAAAGGTCTGCTTTGGCTCCAGAGGCTGCAGGCTTATGCACGCACAAAGGAGGCTGACATAAGCTGAAGTACAAGCACAAGCATTTGCGTCCAATAACCCAGCAATGCTCCATTTCCTCTTGCAAGGAGTATGAGGAATTGGAATCTGAGTCTGTATGGTGGGCAGAAGACTTTAGACAGGGTACGGAAAGGGTGGGGGGGGAAAGGCTTCCTGAACCGGACACTACCTCAGAAGGTGATTGTGCTTTCTGGAGGGCAATGGACTTGAGTGGCAAGAAATTACGTTAGCCTGCTAGAAGCAAAAATGCGAGAGGCTGTCATGCAGCCACCAAACATGAAAAGAGGTAAAGGTGATGCTCAGCTCCTGCATACAAACCCAACATGATGCACAGTCTTAACATGAAGAATGTATTCAGAGCCCAAGATTTATTTCAAAGCTTTGACACTGACATGGCTACAGGCAGAGCCTTCGTGTCAAGAGTGAAGAGGAGTATTTTCATCTTCCAACTTCCACTTCTCACTTACTTACTGAACATAACTTTCACCTCTGAAGCTGGTGTTGGTGAGTGAGCTTTCCAAGCCCATGACAACCGCAAAAGGTGAGGAGGCTCCTACAGTCATGCCATAGAAAGAACTCGAATGATTGGTCCTAGAGAACACCCTCAGTGCACTTGGCTTTTAATTGGTAAAAGAATTTTCTTTTAAAACCAGCAAAGGCCTCAATATTATGTTGTTGACTCTACTGGGAATCATGGCTGGATCAGTGTCTTTCTTAAGGATACACTTTTGGAGTTTCATCTCCTTATCTTTCTGATTTGAAAGACCAGCAAATGCCAAGAAACACACACTGAAGTGTTTGAAGTAACAAAAAGGGACAAAACTTGATACACAAATCTGTAGACAGAGACCAGCTCTCACGTACAGGAAAGTACCTGAACAAAATATTAAGAGAGGTTTATATAGGATTTACTGGGGGATAAAACAGACAGAGGACTGAACAACATTAAAAATCCTAAATAGCAAATCTATGGATAAGAGACAAATGAGAAGTTTGTATGCGAAGGGAAGACATGCTTTTAGAGCGCTGGCTCTAGAGTACTTCCACCTCAACTGCTGGAAGACGGTAAGAAGTGGTGATGGATATTCTCTACCACATATATTTGTATATGTGGATGGGAGAACGGAACACAAGCCAGAACTCTGGGGAAAGAGCAGATCCTCTTTTTCAGTTTCTGCCAGCCTGGCACCATATCTGCAGATAGTGCAAAACCTAAAATGTTCTACCATTCAAAGCAATGTTCCCGGGAGGAGCTCCTGCACCAATATAGAATAGAGATGCCTATTCTGTTCCTGACAAAATAACATAGTTTCTCTGGCACTGAAAACTGTCAGATTTGTTTCCGGGTTATTAAGATCTTCTTTAGAAGACCATGGCTAAGCAACATGGACAACAGCTTTTCCCAGCTGTTCACTAGGCCACTGCTCCATTTCACATCAGCTGGGATTTTCTTCAGGATGGGAAGGAGTGAGCGTGACTGTGAATGAGAAACTTTCAGCATGCAGGTCAGGGCAGGCACTGGGAAGGCGAGCACAGCAAACAGCAAGCCCACCAAAGACCAGACTACTGATGAGAGAAGCAAACAGAAACACAGCATGTCTCTGGGGCAACAGTCACAGACCTTTCCCACAGTGAAAGAGAAGACTGACTGCTACAAGAGAGAGGAAAAATAAAAAATAAAAATAAGTCACTGAAATGTTAAGAAATCAAGACTTCCTCACTGTCGGGACTCAACAGTCAGTGATTTTTTATAAAGCCTTTTATTTCTGGTCTCTAGAATAAAATATGAGTTGTCTATTTAAAGTAGCTACAGTTCTATTTGTTAATTAAATCTGGCCTCCCAGCTTAAAAAAGCTTTCCTTCTCTCTCTAGGAGGTCCACAGTAAGGCACACTGAAGACATCCTCATCTCCAGTCACTGTTTTCCTCTCTTTTCATAAAAATCTGTTCATAAAGAAATCAAAAAGACAAAAGAACCCAGAGAAACAAGGAAGAATGCAACAGAAAACTCAAGATGTCATTTAAGAAGAGACTGGGGATAGGGGGGCAAAAAACACAAATGAAGATATGTTGTTCCATTCCAGGTCAAGAGAAGGGAGGAGAAATGGTTTCCTTTTCTTCCAGAAAGTAATATTCTCTCAACTCCACCTGCTGGTCACTGGGATAACTGTGAAACCAAGCTGGTGTCTGGAAGCCGAACTTCACACATTGTACTCCTAACCCCTGTAGAATTACTAGATTCACTGGTATGTCCATGAAGAAGCCATCTATTACAATGCCTGGAACACAAGCACTGCAGACAGCGCAAAGCTTCAGCAAGTTTGATGGAAAAGTCTAACAGGGTTCCCCCCACTGACAGCACATCCCAGAGTCGGGGTACTCCAACATCAAGAGGCTCCTGGTTCCCACTGCACACTGCAGCGAGTGCCAAAGTGTAGAGCATGGCTCACTGCCACAGTCCCTCAGAGATTTTGCATAATCTCACTACAGGCAGAGCACTGCCAATCCTGCAGCGAACAATTTAAGTAACACCAAAACTCAACAGTGTGTCACCAAAACTTCCCAGGATGTCAGAAGCAACATCTACATTTCTGAAACAAGTCATTCACTCAAGATTTCAAGCTGCCTAATCTGTAAAGAAAACTGTATCCTGTAACAGTCATACAAAACAATAGCTAATATTCAGATCCACAGTTAGCAAAACAAAAAAATAAATCCATCCAGCTGGCACTGAAAATTAATACCTTCATGCTGACCTTTTAATCATTTTAATACCATAAGGTTTGTTATTTCTTTCCTAATTAAACAGATTATACCAACATGCTTCTCAGGGTCTAGTGTAGGGACGGAAGATGCCATGAACTAACACCTCTGAGGATCACTTCGTTTGGGAGGTGGGGAGCAAGAGAGTGTTCTTCTCTGGAGAGGGGCAGCCTGAATTCAGATTAAAGAAGTCCACTGTTGCAGCAGAGGTTTATCCCAGCTGCCAGCATGATATTTATGCCTCACAGCAGGAAAACTGCCGATTAGTATTTAGGACAGCGGTGCCACAGATAATGATGCTTAGAATAATGTGGGTTAAAAACATCCCATCTTTTGCTTCACTTTTCCAGTGTGCACAAGGTTACAAAGAAAAGCAAAAGGAGCATTTCAGAAATTCCTGCTTTTCAAGACTACGAGGCCTTAAGACAACAGCCGCACCTTTCCATTTCCTCTTCTTTTATTTAGATATTCTTATTGGTAACCAAGGTGTTTAACGTCACTCTGGAACCTGGTTTCCTGTGTCAGACATGCCACATATAACCAGTGTTTTCATTCACATGGGTTCGTCTCTCATGGACTAGTATTTACAGGGCCCTTAAAGATAAAGGTAGTATAAAGGACTGTTATAGCAAAATACGTAGCTCCCATCTTCCAATCATTTCCCAAACACCCCTGGAGGTCCTCTTAAAAAGATGTAGTTGGTATTTCACTTGCTGTAGTAGATGGAGTCTGAACTGATCCTCCACAGGTTCAGTTTTGACAGATGGTAACATAACTTTTACACTTCACTCCCACCTCCTTTAAGAAACAGGACAGGCAATGTCTCCAGCAGACCACGCACAAAGCCAAACGCCACAAACCAAACCGCCATCTCTAGGATCCTAAAGCATCACAGGACATAGAAAATGGCAAAGGGACTGCAGCAAGAAAGCACGGCATAATAGTTCACACACTGCAACTCTGGTCTGGGGAGCTGCCTCTATCAAAAACAACTTTTCACAAGGGCTATTTGAGTCATATTTTTAGTTGCCCAACATGAGACACAGACAGCACTTCCATGAGTTATGGAAGCATACATCTAGCTGATGTAAATGTTATTTTACCCATAACATCTTAACATATGAAATGAGGAAGGTTTTAGCAAGCCAGAGCCTACAAACCTCAAGTTCAGAGGCAGGAGATTCTTCCAGTCTTAGTCTTTCTGTGCCTCTCAGCCTCATGTTTAAAACTGCGGCAACACATCTTTATCTCAGAGAGGCACTGTGAAAATTAAAGAATCTGAAGTATGTGCCTGCTCCAGTGATGACTGCAACAGAAAAAACTGTTTGGAAATGACTGTCTGAGAGAAATATATTACTACATCCAGACAACAAGGCCCACAGCTACACACTGAGCATCAAAAATAGAACAAAATGTTGACTAGATGCTCTTTCAGAAGGCACTGTTCATATTGTACGCTGAATAGAGCAAAGTCCCTGTGGAAGGAATAGCATATGGCCATGTATGCGCTATTACCAAATAATTACACTGCCTTACCCACTGCTGCCAAGTAAAGGTTAAATTTTAACAAGTCTGACATTTCCTTTCAAATTCCTTGGCTTTGCAATAAAAATGTTTAAATGGAAATTTCAGTTTTCAAAGACAAAAATTCCACCCCATCAGGACTGTAATCAAACTCTAACCACCACATGACCCATAAGCAGGGCGAGACCTTTTGGTGTGACAGTACAGATGTCTATCAGCTGGAATGGCCATTATTTTCTGTATTGGCTTGAGGAGAAAAAGATATATTGGGCATACAAAGCTTTTGACACCTGAGAAACAAAGAAAGATGGCGCTGATTGTCCTCTCAGAAGACAAGTGATATTTCTGACAATTTAAAAAGGCTGCAATTGATGGCATTAGGAAAGTAAGTTTCCCTTGCTGTATTCCACCTCTTGGACAAGACGGGAGAACGGAAACTGGAAGTTTTTTTCCTTTTACTTCCTTCCCAACCACTGGACAAGCCTTGATGGCAAACGCCTTTTTTGTTCCACCTGAGTATCTGCCATTACATCCTATACTAGTAAGTGAGTACATTAAGATTTAGGCTTCCCAAACCCTGGTATTTAAATGAGAACAAAATTAGGCTTCAGAATGATCCAATCTCTGAGATGAACACAGCACTTTGGGAGGACTTGCAGGTTCTCTGCAGAACCAGGGCAATAATTCATTTGCTTTACACCTGATCCAAACTTCAAGTATTTTAAAAACAAAATTAGAATAGCCATGCAATAAATTGTCTTTTAGAACTATTCTGCATGAGCACAAGTGGTATTCTGAACATGGTCTTAATTCTAGTCACTAGCTCTTTCCATAATCATAAGCAGTAAATGACAGATGATATTAAGCAAAGATTTCACAGTGTAACTAAAGGAAAATTAGGAAGTGGTCCTCCAAAATCAGGAGAAAAGAGGAAGATTATTACACTCTGTTCCCTCTCATATTTAGCCTTGTTAGTGACAGGCAGATAGCAAACTCACTGATGGAAGGACAAGCATTGCTTGTGCCAAAAAAAAAAAAAAAAAAAAAAAAAAAAAAAAAGAAGCTAGTTTTCTAGTTAAATTGAAAAATAAGCAATTTGCATCTTATGGAAGGTTTTACAAGTTTCTATAGTAACTGCGACCATGTACAAGAATATAAAATGCAACAAGCTGGAGTTTCCATAGAAACAACACAAGCAGTTTGATTAATACACAGACATCCTGAGATAAATGGGAATGTTTACTTTCACTTTATAAAGAAAACTCTAGTAAACAGAGTATTACAAACTGGGCAAGGTATCCTGATAAGCACTGTTCTCATAAGCTTGTGAGCAGCAAGTCACATACAACAGAAACTGAGAAGCATGTGGCATGTTTACCACTTCAGATTCAAAGGATATGAAAGGTACTATGTTGTTTCAGGAAGCTGATGTTCTATCTAACACATTAAAATTGATTTAGGAATTTAAACTTACGAACAGCGCTTACAGAGAAGACATTTTAATTTGGTTTGGAACTAAATGTACCAGACAAAATGAAAGGAAGTAATACAATTTTTACACCAAAGCACCGTGATGTCTTAGAAAGTTAAGTTACTGCACGCACTACAGAGTGGCAGTGAGGAAGCACAGGGCAACTCTGATGTTTAAATGACTGTGGAGTAGTGAGTGGTCCAGTAATGCTGCTGAAGCTGTATCACCCAAGAATTTAGAATGCATGATTGAGACACAATGAATAAGGGAAACAGGCAAGTACGACTCACCATGTTTGGCACACTGGTGACAGGAGTACTCTTGATGTCGGCTGGAAAGGGAGACAAACTATTTGCCATGCCTGGCTTGCTTGGTAACTGAGGGTTCACTCCTGTAGCTCCCATCTGCTGCCCTCCAGTTTGACTGAAAGGCTGCCCAAAGGGACTAGTGTTACCTGCCATTCCCATCTGGAAAAGAATGAATGAAATTATTATCACCTCTTTAATTCCAAAGGGACATTAAGAAAACATATGTCAAATATTGATCTTTGCATTCACAGAGACCAAATTCCAGTGTCAGTTGCTCAATATAATATTATCATTTTTACAACTTTAAATAAAAGTACCAAAAAAAATTTTACAAGTTTACAGGTGCGTGTCTTAAGCCTTGCAACTTAACTTACAAAATTATTATGAAAATGCAAAGGGGAAAACAAGAACTATCCTTCCTAATCTGCATTGACAGAAATTACTTTTTTCAGCACTGGAAAAAACTTTTGAAAACCAACAAAACCTCAAATTCTGTAATACTTTGTGCACTCTGCACAAAGCATGACTTTGTACATAGACTAGAAGGGAGGGGAATATACAGAGGCATCTAGCAAATGCTCATCTACTTATGATTTCATACTTGAGAAAAAATGTCTGAGCAAAAGGACATCTGTCCAAGGCTGACATCCTTCACAAATCAGACCCCCAAAACTCCTTTAGAAGGGCAAGCAGAAACATGACTCCTTCCGAATGAGTGAAGAGAACACTGTCCATCTGAAGAGGCATTTCGCCTGAAGAAGTCTTTCAAGAGAAGTGGTGAAATCTCTATTACTTGAGCCAGTTAATATTACACTGGACAAAAGGTCCTGAGAAGACATTTTAGCAGGAATTTGCTTCTTTCAAAGAGGGCAACTAAGACTAGGACTCTCCTTCCCCCTCCAAATAAAGAGGAAATAAAAGTTGACAGATCATGTTTGTGCTCCCCCCTGCCCCACACTGGGAGAATTTCCAGATGACCTTATCACCTGTCAGAATGTCTTAAATACAAATCCAACCACTGTGCAAGTCTTGAAATATTAAATCCTATTTTCTCCTTCCTTTGACCTATTCAACCCATCTACACACAACATAGCGGTTTTCCATGGTCCTGGTCTTTTCACTCTCCTTACCAGCAGGGATTCAGGAGGACTACTCCTGTGGCTGGAAAAGGAACTGTGCACATCAGTTTGCCAGTGTAACAGCCTCATCATAAGGAACTGCTCAGTGTTTTTTCACACTTACAGGAATCGGGCTGTATGACCAGTTTATGAAGCACTGGTTAAGAGCCTTGAATTACATCGGGGCAGAGTCCAATAAACACAGTTTGACTGTGCCTTGTCCTCTTTGTCAGTGTACTTTGTACACCTGGGTTTCAGACAGCTGGCGCAACCACATTCGAAGTAGCTTTATGTTAGGAAATACTCCCTTAACGTGCATCCTGCCAAGTGGTTATTGCCAGATTCAGGCCTTTTTTCCACTGTACAAACTGTTAAATCTTTACAGAAAAACCTGACCCACTACATACATGTTAAAAAAAAAAAACAGCAGCTGTTCCTTGTCAGTGTAAAGAGGTTATCAGGTATGTGCCACCTTCTACTGTAAAGCTGAATAATTCAAGCAGCATTTAAGTCCAAAAAACACATTGCTTAACAGCATCAAAAACTTAGCAGTAATGACTGCTCTAATAGAAAAGTATGGCTACTATCACACTGCACAAATATTAACAACTATATTTCCTGTATTTCTGTAGGACTGTATGTTAGGGTTTTATTATTGTTATTTTGGCAACTTTTCTCTAAGGAATTAATAGCGAAGTATTTAATAAACTTGCCCACTCATCTTAGCCCACTATTGCAGACAAAGTATGAGAAAGGATCATATGATACCTACAGCTACTCATTAATACTATGACGGTGTATCAGACTAACAGTGAAGAAAATTTCTGAAACTAAAAGTGAGATTCTGAGAAAGCAGCTTATGACTACTTAAACCTTTCAGAAGCCAGAAACAGGAATATTAGCTGTTTGGCTCTTACTCTGTTTCTGCTTTTGTCCAAATCCTCAACTACAAACTTCATTCATTTGTAAACATAATCAAGGAGTGCAGCACAGGCTGGGATCAACCCAGCTAGGGAGCAGCTCTGTGGAAAAGGACCTCGGGGTCCCAGTGGACAACAAACGCTACATAAGTGAACAGTGTACAGCTGCAGCAAAGGGTTATATCAACAATGGCATTTCCAGCAGATATAAAGATGCTGTTATCGCACTCTACTCAATGTTTGTCAGGCCACACCTGGAGTACTGTGTTCAGTTTCGGTCCTCGCTATATAAGAAAGATTTGGACAGGCTGGAGAGGGTCCAGAGAATTGCCACGGAGATGATCCAAGGGCTGGGAAGCCATGTGAGAAAAGGCTGAGAGAGATGGGCTTGCTCAGCCTAGAGAAACGAATGCTCAGGAGAGACCTGATCACCAGGGGAGGAGATGGAAAAGACCCAGTGCAGGCAACAAAGCTGCCCAACACCCACTTGTTCAGTTTGTGCAGGGTAACTTTCTAAGCCTCTGGCAGAATCTGAAAACACAGCTGAATTTTCAAAAAGTGGGAGACTTTCTTTAGGCAGTGAGGATGTTAAGCAAACTTGACACCAAATTTAAGTTCTTGCTCCAAAAGAAACAGAGAGGTTTTCTTCATCGCATTTCATTCTCAAGAAAGATTAACATTTTTATTACAGGAAAAAAGTTTTAAAATAGCTCTTTAGGAAAAATATTACAAATATTTGTCTCAAAAGATAAAGAACAGAAAATTTCATTTTAAGTTTGTTACAACTCTAAGCCACTAGAACATCCTAAAAGCATCAGCAAACTGCAATACTAACAGGTTTATCATATTTAAATA
This sequence comes from Amazona ochrocephala, assembly GCA_039720435.1. Classification (NCBI taxonomy): domain Eukaryota; kingdom Metazoa; phylum Chordata; class Aves; order Psittaciformes; family Psittacidae; genus Amazona; species Amazona ochrocephala. Next base: position 17,621,883 of record CM077886.1, on the reverse strand, counting down.
TTTCCTTTTCAATAGATCTTGTTATTAAACATATCACAACTCAGTACAACAACAAAGCAACCTGTCAAGCCTCCCAAAATGAGTGCTTAATACGATGATGATAATTTCTCCTCTTCTAGGTGATCATTAACTAACAGATACCTGATTGAAATTTTAAGAAATGCCTCGCTATTCTTTGAAACCAAGCCAGAAGCAGAGCAACTTCCATTTGAAACATTGTGGTTTTTCAAACCTGCTATCTGCCACGTAGTGTTCCAATTCTAAAGCTGTTCTCCAATCAACTAAAGGAACCTAAGGCTGAAGAGTTATATCGGTCTACAACTTTAAAAAAAGCAGGTAGTTTGATAACACTGTAAAACATCAGACATGTCCTTTAACCTACACTTCATTTTTTTTTTAAATTATGGTCACTGAAACAAACTGCTAAAGACTTTCTTTGTTTGAAGTCCATCTGAAAAAATGTATCTGAAAAGGTGGTAAGATCTTTCTTTTGTGGCAGTCCCTGAAGTAAATATGGAGACATAAGTCAGGAGGGACCATATACAAGATGAGTTTATTAAAGCTCAGAGATGTTCATAGTTTCAGGTTTTCTAAGCTCAGTTTTGCCTCAGAGGAGTTAAACTTACTAATGGAACTGTGATTTCCAGAGACTAGAAGGGCACACCACAATGCAAGAATTGCTCTAATGAACTCTCATCTATTCGTAATAGTTTTCAACCGAGGCTGGAATTAACAAGGAATTTTAGTGGCAGAACAACCTGCTGACAAACAGCATTAAGATCAACAGCCTTTCAGAGCTGTTACTAGTAACTAGCTCAGCATTTACTCCAGCAGCGAGCACCTCCAGCAAACAGAGTCAGCAGCAAAGCAAAGCATTGCCAGCACCCCACCAGTGAGAAGGCAGCAAATAGGAGGTGGAAGAAAAGCAAGAATGGGGCAAAACCCCTGCATATCAACACGGAAAGATATCCTACTGCATAAGGCATTAGCTGGCATTTCCTGGTTAATCTGAGCATCGAGATAAGGTGACCTTCCTCAGAACTTCATTTAAACCGCTGCTAATTGAAATCTCAAAAAACAACTGGCAAAATATAACCAGATGATCAAGCCTGCACATAGTAAAGATTTTACACTGCGTACTCATTCCACAAACTGAAACCAGCAGCTCCAAACCAAGCAACTCAGAACGCTCAAATGCTTCTGCCTCTTCCCCCAGTTCTTTTCCGATGCGAAACAAGGGGGCAGGTGGGGGAAGAAGGCAGATACTCAGAAGACCTTTGTTTTTATATTTAAGTCATTAAAGATGACAAACCAGCATGAACATGGGAGTTAGCAACCTGGTAAGAATAGTCTTTTCATGCAGGACTCTGAGCCAACACAAAGATTTGTATGTTGCTTAAAGTTTAGTAAATTTACTTTCCTGGAAGGAACAAAATCAAAAGCTATCCAGTGCGAGTTGCTTCTTTTTTCACCTGCAACAAATGGGCATGGGTATGTGCATCACAGGACCACTCAAGATTCAACCTATTAGCATGGCAGCTGGTACGCTTCCCTCACAACAGAAGCAGAAAGCTCTCTGAAAACCTGGGTTAAGTGGCACTTTGCTCCCATTTTGTACTAAGCTTAAGGATGGATGTTCCTTCCCCTGTTGCCTTCTCTTCCCTTCCATCAGTTCATTCAACTGTCAGTTGATCTCCCTTCTCAAGCACCATTTTCTCTAGGCCACGTTCTCTGATCTCTATCCCGGGTGGCTCCTTTCATCCCCCCTCATCCTGGGGCAACTCATGTTTTATCCTCATGTTTCTGTGTCACAATTTTGTGCAACTCCTGCTTCTTGCCTTGTTCTTTGCGCTCACAACTGCAATGACTTCTGACAGAGTAAAGCAGACATTTTCACAAGCAAGGTGCTCTCTATGCAGCTGTTGGTCAGTTGTGATGGGGTAGATGCGGAGGTGCTAAAAACCACCCTAGCATGGAACTGTAAGTTAAGGCTAGAAGCACCTGAAGAAGTAGCATGATTAATGAAGGAGACCAGCTTAAACACAGTATTTATACTCTAAAATAGTTCTTCTCAGAAACAGAATAATATTACTCTCCTTTAATGGAAAAGGCATTTAATTTAATAATTCTGCTATTCCAGAAAGACAAGCAGATTCTGTTCCCTTTTATATCACTATGGCAACTCTCTAAGATACTGGAATCTATTATTGAGAGTGGATAGGAAATAGGGTATTTCACTACACTCTCACCAGCCAAGGAAAGCAAAAACTTCCAAGCTGAGAAAAGAAAACCAAACCTTTGTTTAGCTGACTTGGACTACACAAGTTTCAGCAGCAGGTGCAGGAGGTACTTCTCTGGTTTATTTTTTGGTTATTTTCAGAACAGCAATCCAATTTCCTCTAGCACCTGGAGCTTCACAGATATTACAGATCAAGTCTGTAACCAAATTTATATACCTCATCTGATGGCTCAACTCCAAGCTGGTGGGACTGAAATGAGAAGTTCACCGATCTAATTTAAAAGATACCTTAGGAGCAGACTGGACCTTTATACTATGCCATTTCTTCTATTTTTAAAAGCTTACCCTTTTCCTCTCTTCTTTATCACTGCTGACATACCACAGAACTTCCTCTAGCTGAACATCAAGGAGCTTTTCTCTTTGTACATGAAGCATCTAGGCCATAAATAAATCCTGTCCTTTCCTCCTACTCTTAAGTTTTTATTAACTGTCCCTTCACCTTTACCACTACAGCCATTTATCTCATCCAGTTACTTCATTACAACATATTCCTCTGATGCTCTCAAGACATGCAACTACTACAACATGCTGCAAAAACCATTCCCTGTTACAAGCACTCAATTTCCTATTCACAACCCCTTTTTTAGCTTCTCCGCCAAAATGCTGTCATAAACCACAGAACTGTACACACTTCTGCTCCTTACTGCCCATTTTCCTTTAGGCAACTCTGCTCTCCTCTGTCTGCCCCAACCCACCTTTCTCCAGAGTTTCCAAACTTAATAAAAGGGACTGGCAGGACAGACTGAGCTCTATCAGTTTTCCTACAAGAGAGATAGCATCCTCATTGCAGGCACATACCAAGAAGGAGCACCCACCTCTGACAACACTCCCAGTACTGTATCTTGCACCACCACTGCCTAGAGTTAATGTTAATTTTTTTTGTTAGTTGGTCCAGACAGATTAGTCCAGGGGAAGAAAAACAAAACCAAAACCCCCATCTTATCTTTAAGTTAAATGTTGATCTTCATTAAGTTTTAAAGCATTGACTCTTCTGTACAAAAATGGAAGGTTATTATGGCCAAGTACTTAAAACCAAAACAAAAGAATAGCACCAGATTTGGACCAGCCTGAGAGCAGCAAAACCACTGAAAGGCTGACACAAGAATCAAAGAGCTCAAAGCAGCACAGGTTCAGCAGAAAATAAGCCGGGCTGAACTAACCTGACTATGATCCAATTCTGTAAACTAAAAATAGTTACCATTAATATTCAGCTTGGTACCTACTAGATTTTTAACTAGAAAACAGTCCTAGAAAGAAAGGAAGCAAGCTAGACAGCTTGGCTGGACTTTGAAAGCTGTGAATCTGCAAAGTGCTTGAACAACAGCCCTGAGCTCTCAGTATGACAACAGGAGGTTTGAAAACAAAACTAGGTTAGCATGCAACGGCTTCTTTATGTGCTTGGCTTGATGTGAAGGCTACTGCAATGACAACGATCATGCTGTATTAGTTCATGAACGGTATGTAAAAACGATAGGATTCAGAAAAGCCTCAAGGTCTATTCAAAGTACTAAAATGCATGGCTGCAACAGAATCTAATTGTAATCACACCCTAATTTATTTAGCTTACTATTTAAGATTATTAATTTGCTTATCTTATTAAGGTAAGGACTGACGTGAACCTAAAGTACCAATTTAGGGAATAGGAAGGTGATAACAGGAATATTTTCTATTTAGCAGATACATATCAACAGTGAAGAGCTGAAGCTCTTCAGCTTCGAAACAAAAATTAGAAAAAATCTAAGTGACCAAATATCACTGAAATTCTTAAGATTAATGCAATCTTTTATTTAAATAATGTGTGCTTTTACTCATCAACAGGAATTAATTCACAAAAGCCGTAAGACCTATAATCAGAGGTATCGTGTCTGACTTTATCATTGTCATTTTTATATGTGTAATTCTTTATTAAATGGAACCTAATAACTGAAAGGGAATTGTAAGTTCCCTTCTGCTTGTCTATACAGAAAGGCTGAGAAGAAAAAGTCACCCCAGGAAGTAAAAATCATTTAAGACTCTGACCAAGCTGCCAAGACTATGAAACAAACCCAGAGACAAGTATCAAAGTCCAGGAAAGCAGCGGTGCAGAACAGAAATCACAAAACTGAATCAAAACACTGTATCTTCCTTGGCACTGCAGATCCCCACTAGACAGAACATGGCTTAGTGCAACTTCAGACGACTGCCCTTCTACTGACACAAGATCAAGACAAGGGTGGACTCCAAGACAGAATTTCATTCACTCAATCCAGTAGCAATTAAGCTGCCTCTTCAGACTGACAGTGATTGCAGTGAAGTTGTTAGCTGGGTAACCTAAGGAAACTGAGCTTAAGCAATAAGTGCTGTGACTATCGGTGTCCCATCTCCTCCCCCTTCCTCCAATCAGTTTAATCACTTTGTAAATCACTGGTCAATTTGACCCATTTTTGTTAAAGGTCTCACAGATCATTAAGTTCCTAAATAGAGAGATGAAGAGGTAGATTATGACACTCAGATTAACATCTCCATGTAGAAAAGGCACAAAGACCCTTGCTATTCCCCACCATGTTTAGCAGAGGACAGTGCATCCAGGGCTCTCGGAGAGCCACTGTTATTGCCAGTTAACTCCTGTCAGCACCTCAGAAAGACTATCTGAGGACATGGCAGCAAACTGAAAGTACGACAGGGAATGGTTTAGAAGACCCCTGGGGAGGGGTTCTGTGAAGAACTACAGCCTCTACAGTGCAGCATGAGGATACACAGCCAATCTACTAGGTATGCCACTCTCAGATCCATTTTGGCAACAGAAAAATAAGAAGGTCAGACCTTTTTTCCCCCCCACTAAACTGTTCCCATGTCTCTGAATCTGAAAAGATAGTTACAAGAGGAAGACAAAGACAGCCTTTTTAGTGAGTCACCGCTATCTTACGTTCTTCTGGACTTGTCTATGTACAAAAGCTAAAATCAATTTAATTGTAAGAGCCAGATTTACAATTTGAATTATTTCAGAGAACAGAAAATGCATGTCATAATTAAGGAAAGAAGACAGAGAGCACAGACACCTTAGACATGATCTCTTATGATAAAAGGCCAGGTCTTCACAAACTAATAGTATTGTTGAAGAGCTGCATACGTGAGAGTTTGCCTGTTCAACAGTATAAACTGCTCTAGTAAGACACATCTGTCACTCACTACTGCTTTTTTCTAAATCCCCTGTAGTTGCAAAGAACCTTCCCCCTACTTCCTCCTGTTGTATCGCTGAAATAACGTTGTGAGAAATAACATGCTAAACACTGAGAAGACAACAACAATTTCACCCTTCAAAAGCTACCTGTGAACAATGATTCAGTCTTCTGAATGCTTGAGCTGCAACTTTAGGGTTATACCATAATCAATAGCCCTTGGTTGTCAGAGCAACTGTGCATAAATAATCCAGCCCTACCAGAGCAGCTGCAACTCAGCATCTGACATGCTTCATCCAAAATCTCCTATTACATTACCAACACGTTAGGGACACCTTTCCTCTCTCTTTTTAAGAGCAAGCTGGTAAGAAATGGAAATTCTGTACTTCCCACTACGACCCACAGATCCAAGAAGTATCCTTTGGGTTCAGCATGAACAGAATGATTTGGTATACAGACATAAGTATACTGCTCCTGCCTCCAAGTCATCACTGTCACAAGTCACCACAGGACAGAGATGATTCAGAACCTCTTCAAGTACTTGCTGCCACCAAGCCACTGCAATCCCTTACACCCTTTACTTTCCTCTTTTATGGGCCTCACCAAAATCAGTCACTTAATACTCCATTATCGGACTAAGCCTTCGAATCCCCTGTCATCAAATTACTACACCTACTTAAAATCCAGGCTTTCAATACCCAACTTGGTTAACAAGCTCAGCATTTTGTCTCCCTTCTCTCTTCCCATTAACTGAAACGATTTTGCTACCAAGAAGTGCGTCACCTTGCTTGGCTTAAATAATTACAACTTTCTACTTTTTGATCTTTCTTATCTTTTGCTTAAGACAAGGAAATGAAGCAGCCAGGTGCCTCAAAAGTTATCAATTAAAGTATACAAAGTTCTGTGAATATCAGAGTGTATCTGCACTAAGTAATGGGAGAACATCAGAAATTCAGACTGACAGACAATTCAGTTGCTTTTAATACTGTTAGTAAGCAACAGTGAAAGAGGACAGACCTCCTTTCAGAAGGCTTCTTTCTGCTTCCCAGAGTGGTAACTGCAGAAGAGATAGAGACTAATGCTCTGTCATCTGCACTGCTTCACCACTGGCTCCCAAAGAATTTAACACACTCAGTTTTGAGAGCTGCTATGATCTAGCACCAACAACCTGGAATTAATCCCCTCCTCAGTCCCTGTGTGCTACTGCCACAACTCCACTCAGCCACTTTGCTTGCACACTGAGTACAAAAGAGCTGCTTTCCAGGCAGGCACATGCCGAGGACTTTGCACTTTGGACTCTTACCTCCCCCTGGTATGAAACACGAATCTCCGACACAAAGCAAGGTCCACCTAATCGATTAAGGCTCTCCAAGAAGTGTAAAAGAGAGGTCCACTAGGAATTTACATTCATGTGTGAAGTGGGAAAGACAGGCCTTATTTATTATGTTGGCATCATCTTGTATCTGTTTACTGACATGAAAAAAAAGTCTCTACTAATTACTATTTCATCCTATAGTAACGTGTTCCAGAAGAAAGTCTCCATGGTGCTTGGGCTGTATATGCCAGAGGGACAGATGGAGAAGCAAGGAAAAGATTAATCATTTTATGGCAGAAAGCCAGTGGTGTTACCAAATAAAAAAAAAAAAAAAACAACTCTGTTTCAGTGCAGGACCGGGGGCAGTACTGTTACCTCAGCTGAGGCGAGAGCTCACCTAAACCAATCTGCAGATTCAGAGGTCTGACAAAAATACTCATTTAAAAATACTCACTTTTGAAGTCAGTAACAAGAATGCCTTTAAAAAAATAAAAATAATCAAGAAGCAGTTTGAGAATTAAATCGTGACCTGGCAAGCAGCATTCAGAAGAAGCCTGACTTGTGCTGAAGTCTCCACTCCCCTACCCAGGCTAACTGTTCTAATAAGAGCCTACTGCAACAGAATCATGAAGCATTTAGAGAGCCTTGCTCTTCAGTAGTAAACTAACTCAAAGAAAAATACTCAGATGCCAGGAACAACTGTAATTTACTTCATCCTTTATTAGAGGATGAGAGATTTGGTAAAACTAGAAATAACATTTTAAAAACCCCCTGAAGAGGAGACCAGGTGTTTTATTACCACTCCTAACAAGATTTGAAATTCTCTTCCAAGCATTTCACAGAGGTCAAAGACAAATTTAAGTTATTCCAGGGCAACAAGACCACTTCAAAAGTGTACAAGTGTTTCTGCATAATTACTGAAATACAAAAGGAAGGATTTCATGGCAAAGTGCTCCTTACAAATGACTGGATATATAAAGAACAAACTTTTAATACATTCAACTAGAAATTAACCTTTTCCAGGAGAAAAAAAAAAAATAAATCACATGCTTGCACTGTGAATATGCCTTAGGAAAGAAAATGTCTGCAAAACTCTGCACAAGCCTGAGCACTGATACAACCGAATATACTACAGGAAGAACTAATTTCTGCACTGAGCAGCACTGCTGTACTTACAAAGCAAAAACAAAGCTCAGGCAGCTTACTTTGTAACGAGTGTCACCTCTGCAAATAAAAACATTAAAGCTCTAATAGATAATTAGCCACAATCGATCAATGCATTCCAATTGCTTCAAGAACTTTCATGAGTGCCAAGCAGAAAAAGTCACCTTCTCAAGATAAACAAGACATATTCTTACCACATAAGGATAGACAATTAACAAGAACTGCTAAATTAACTAAATATGCTTCAAAGGTTTGTTTCATCCAAAAAATACAGTTTGGACACAAACAACAATTCAACCGCACTTACAAAGAGGATTTTGAAAGAATAAAATTCAGTTAACGAACGCCTCTACAGATTTTATATTCACAGACCAAAATCTTTCTGAGTTACTTCTAGAAGCAGAATCTGTGTGTACTAAAACACATTAGTACACACACTGTGTACTAATTCGTACACACACAGCGTGTACTAATGTCACATCAAACCAGAATTTTCTAATTCTAACAAATTTCTAACTTTGAGTTAAGATCTAAGTTGATCTCAACTCAAATATCCCTGTCCTCCCCCAATTCCTGTACTTCATCATCATCAAGCTAAATGGAGGTTTCTGAACCAACAGCAAATCTCAACACAAAGTTAATGCTTCTTCCTTTATACTCTGTATCACAGATATTAGCCTTTTGAAATGTACCCAACAGGTCACAGAAGAATCTACAGATGTGGCGACTGGCACCTCAGCAGTTTTGAAGTCCCTACAGTTCGCTAGAGACAGACAAGAAAAAGGAGAGTACAACATTCCTCAAAAAAAAAAATCAGTATTATTTGGAATAAACTGTTTCAGTAAGAAAAACAGTAACACTATTTAAGAGATTCTTTCCCATTTATCTCGCAGAAGCTGGCCTAGGACGCATTACCAGGTAGTCTGTGTGATACAGCAGCCTACAAAGAGGTGGAAAAAAGGCATTAGTAGTTCTGCAGACTAACAGCAACAGGAAAGGTGTCCCAAAAATATAATGAAAAGAGGTTTTCTGTTTTCCTTCTTTACAGTATGTACTGTTCTCGACAGACATGAGTCCTAAGAGGAAAGTGGGCATGCTGAAGGGGGAGACTGTGCTTCTAAGAATTAATTATTCTATTTCAATCCAGAGTTGGGGGGGTCAGGTATCTTTCAAATAGACAAGAAACAAATTTACACCACAGGTTACATTAAATACATTAAAAGGGGAAAAAAAATATTTAAAAAAAAAAATCAATAGAGTTCACTCCAAACAAGCACTTAGCACAAATATCATAGCCTGACATTAATAGTAACTAAGGAGAAACAGAACTATAAATAATTTATACTGTTGAAATAATACTTAAATAACTCTAAGCGTCAAATATGTTTATTTTGAAACACCACAACGACTCCAACAGTTACCGTGAAACCTCCAGTCTTTCTGCAGAAACGGTCTTCTGGAATAACAATTCACATGAGCCCACCAGGAGACTCCTCAACAGGCTTTTAAACAAGGCAAACTCTAATGGTTGTCTTTAAACACACGCTTAAAATTGAACAGTGTGAACAAAGGCCTGCACATACATGCCTCTCACTGAAAGCAGTTTGCACACAGCACTGTCCAGAAACTTATTTTAACACAAGATGCCCAATATCAGACTAATGAAGCAAACAACTCATTCCAAGAACAAAATATCATCTTCTACTGATGGTGTTCCAACACTTTTCCATTTCCAGGGGAGCACAGTATCACAGAATACTGGACTGGAAGGGACCTCAAGGATCCTCTGGACCAACTTTTTTTGGCAAAGCATGACCTAGACTAGATGCCCCAGTGCCCTGTCCAGCTGTATCTTAAAAGCGTCCAACATCAGAGCGACCACCACTTCCCTGGGGAGATTATTCCAATGGCTGATTGTTCTCACTGTGAAAAATTTTCCTCGTGTCCAGTCAGAATCTCCCCAGAAGTAACTTTGTGCTCATCACCCCTTGTTTTTCCCATGTGACTCCTTGTGAAGAAGGAGTCTCCATCTTCTTTGCAGCCACCCTTTAATACTGGAATATGATGATCAGGTCTCCCACGAGCTTTTTTTTTCTCTTGGCTGAACAAACCCAGTTCTCTCAGCCTTTCCTCAAAGGGCTGCCCAGTTCTTTGATCATCTTTGTAGCCCTTCTCTGGACTCTTTCCAGTCTGTCCACAGAGATCCTCCTATTGTAAAGGTAGCTATTTAATTTTGTCCATTTGCCAAAACTTTCAAAGGGCACTTGCTTTTTGTCCGTTTTCTAAAATCCCCTTAAAAAACCAGAATACCCCACAGATAGAACAGCATAATGCTGCAGTCACTGAAAACTCAAAACCTTTCCACTCCAAAAACAGCAGCACCTCCCAGAGACTGCTAAAGAATCTATTTACTACTCTCTTCTAAAAGCCTATTTCAGACAGGTCCTTTTGGCAAGGATGTTCCTATATTTAATGTGCTGTAATTTCATCATGATTCATTCTAAAACAAAGGCACTACTGAATCCCTTTTATGGCACAGTACGCTGCTTATTTGCCAAACCTAAAGCAGATTCACACACACACATACCAAAGAACATTACTATCACTTTGAGGCCTGAGCATTTTCAGAGCTTGTAAGTACTAACATTTCCAGATGCTACTTAGGTAGTTTTTGTAGCACCAGGAGTTCAAAAATCATCTGCAGTCCTCACTCATGGAAATCTAAATTCTACAAAATATTTCTGGCCTTAGAATTACAGCCACTGCTGCAATTACATATACAGTTCAGACACAAATAAATAATCTCAGTGTGCCACTTTCCTCCCCGTTTTTTCTGGAGTAAATACTTTTTACTGTAGCAGCAAGACAGACAAAGCTAAAGCAGTCAAACTGTCTATATATGCCACACAAATGGATTTACGCTTCCAAACCACCAGTTATTTCCTCTGAATATTCACAGGAAGAAAGGAATATTTTTATTTTTTGCCATTCCTTGTCCTCAGCCCTGCAAAGCAGCAGTTGTGTAAGAACTCAGTACTTTTTTATGGAGATGTGAGGAGAAACTGTATTGAAATATACCTTCTCATTTAAAATTTAATCTTTAAATACAGGTGAAAACTAGCCTAGCCACTATAAGGTAGACTTGGCCATGCCCTGTGTAGCCTCTTGTTTGAAATTTCAACCCCCTAGCTAAGTGAGGAGATATCAAAATCCCCAAATACAACTTTTACATGTAATGCTGTTTTTTGTCTGATAGTAAAAGGTGTCCCATTTGTATTTCAACAAAGTGGCTTTCTTTTGTGGAAGCTGCAGAAAAAGAACTGCCTCCTCTCACTGCTCTTCCACTCCTGATCCATTTCTTAGGCAGACTGACAAAATGCTCTAAGTAATTTTCTGATTTCCTGCATTGACTTTTTCCTAAGGAAACAAGTAACCAGCATTTAGTTTTCAGACCATAATACTGGCTGCTTTGACACATTCCTGCATGTAATCCCAATTACAGGATTCCCAGAATAATCATAGCTCATTGTCAAGTACAAACATTAAGTTTATCTTTTAAGTAAGGATAACTTTTGAGGCCTGCTAAAAGGTTTTGTCGTCAGAAATGCTTCTGTGAAACAGCATCTATAGGCACGCTTGCAGTCTATTAAAAAAATTAATACGACAAAGACACTTCCTTCTGACTGAAGTAACCAGGTATTTCGTAACAGATCAACATTTAAGTTGGCAGGTGTTCCTCCCTCCCAACATCTGAGTCATTTTTTACCTATGTATTAAAAATCCAAACTACAAACAGCAGCAGGAAGGTATGTGAAAACAGTCTAAACACCCAAAAGAAGAAATTTCAGTCACATCTACTAGTTAAGACTTGAAAGATTTTATCATTTTAATAAACCTCCTGAAACAACAATGGAAATCTTGCTTTTAATCTGTGGCTTCCAAAAGAACTGATGGATCTGTTAGTTTCATTTCCAAAAGCATTTTTCAGATAAACTACTTAGAAATAAACCCTACCCCAAACACAAACATTGAAGAAGACAGTAACCAATATGATTTAGTGTTAGTGACAAAATCCTTAACGTTTGTGTTGTGTGACCACAGTAGATGACTGCAGCACAATTCTACTCTGAAAAGACACCATAAACATTTTTGACAGCTGAAATGGCAAGCCAATGCCAATTAACAGAAACAGGCTTTCTAATGCCAGAGTTCGAAGCAAGAGGGGAAACCACACTGTGGTCTGCCCCTACGAAGGCTGCCTGTTCTGTTGCTTGCAGCATTTACCTTGCAGCAGTAGAGCCAAACTGAACCTAGATACCTGCTTAAGCGTATGCAGAAGATAGCAGCCAAGCGACTATCACTTCAAAGATCTTCAACGATATTGCACAACTGCAAATGAAATGTAACTCGTGTACTAGAAATAGGAAACAACTCAATTTCAGGTGCCATGAGTAACAGTTGTGGTAAGAGAGCTTTTCAAGTCACCAGATCGCTTCCACAGATCAGAGTAAACTCATCTGTGGAGCACCACTTTCCAGGGTCATGTTTCAAAACAAAACTGTGTTACAGATACTGTAATTTTACTACGAGTCAGTGTGTTTTGCTGTTATGTGTTTCTATATATTGAGATCCTTCTTCTGTTTGTATTATTATAAAAGCACATATGCCTCTTCTCAGTAAAAATGCTGTTTCGGCGATAGTTACTCAACAGAGAACCAAGCAACCATGGTCAAGTATGCAACATTTGTCAAGAGTCCCCTGCAACTGGGAAGCAGCATTTTTTGGAATATGATTTGGACTGGCTACTTGTGTTTGCCAGAGACATGGTCTGCTAGGAGACAGCTTGGCAGCCTAGGACAGACAACTCAGAGGATGACAAGCACATTAACTGCAAGTCATGTTAGAACAATTCAGGCGGATTCAGACAGATTGAGAGTCACCAGAGAAACAAACAGCACCAGCAGTTTGCTATAAAGCACACAGAACTGCAAAGGAATAAGAACATCTTCAGCTGACTTAATTCACAAGCAGCAAGTGCAGCTAAACCTGGTACTTTGCAGTATCAACTGGGTGAGCTCCTTAAATAACTAGTGCAACTTTTTTCTCATCACAAGTTTTCCTTACTACATATTCCAGTCAAGTAACATAACTACATACACAATTTCAGTCTTGCATAGGAATTCTTGTTCTTTAATGTAGTTATCTTATTAAGTTTCCTAAAGATTCATATCCAACACCAAAAAAACACTCAGTGAAACCGGAAACAAAACTGTGAAAAGTGCTTGTCAGAGGCACATGTAGTATATATGTATATATTCAGCCTCAAAACAACTTTTACAGCTCAGTAATAAACAAAATGAGACAACTGATTACTTTCGTGGTAGACAAAAAGAAAAAGGGGGAAAAAAAACTTTACTGTTTTCTGAAGTTCACTTCTACTAAGAGCTCCTCCTCTTCTTCAGTATAAAAAACTTCTACTGCAATATGCACTGTCATGTGGCTTTTTTGACTAAAAGAATGTAAAAACATGCACTATTTCAATAAATTAGGCCAAGACAGTTAAGAGAAAACACTGTTCTGAACTCGCACGCAAAAATCTAGCATAACAGACCTGGCTTTGCACAGTTAGTGATTATGAACCTGTTACAATTTTGTATCAATCCTACTACTGGTGATATCTGCCTCAAGTATTTTCCTTCAGAGGTTTCAAAATATGCAGAACATGATTACTTAAAATCTATAATCTTTAAAGGCATTTTACAAAAAAAAAAACAAAAAAACAAACAAACAAAAAAAAAAAACACAACACACACCAAAATGTTGTAATCCTTGTAACTACGTATGAAAAAAACCAACCACTTTCTCCCAATTCCTGTAAAAATTTAGACTAAGACCCGACCAAACAGCTCCATACTTTACTGGGACATACAGAGCCCAATAACATGTTTGGTCAAACCGCACATTTCAGAAAGAAAACTAACCTTCAGGTAGGTTTACTAGTTCTATAGAGAAAAACACTTTGAAAGGAACCCCCAGCAAACGGCAGTTTCATTGCCACTTAAGAGCAATAGCTTCTGCCACTCATTAGTCAGAAATAGCTACAGGATTTTCTCCTGTAGTATCAGTTCCTGCTACTGGGTATCAGCAGGTCCTTACTAGAGTGATACAGCTCTGAAGTTACTGGTAAAAAGGAGATTCCTTTTACAGACTGTAGAAAGAGGCATTACACCTTGGAAACACATGGAAAAGAAAACACTCAAGAGTCCTACTCATCTCAATGTGACTGCACTACTTCTTAAGGGAAAGAATGAAAGTACCAATTAAGGGAATCACTGTCCAAAACTCTCAACAGAGTGCAAAAAAGAAGCTTGAGAACTGTATCAAATAAATAGGAACGTCCCAAATTTCTCCTCTGATTTTCCACAAGCTTTGATAGCAGTATCAGCCTGAGGGGAATGCATCTCAGCAAGAAACTATATAATATCTGATCTCCAGAAACACAACTTCCAGCCCTTGCCAGCCACAATGAACTATTTGAAGGCTTTGTCTCCCTCATTTGAAAAAGCAACTCTGACAGCAACAGGAGAGTATTAAGGTACAGAGTATGCTTGCAATGATGCGCTGACTTCTATGGAAGCAACAGACCATCTGCTTAGCTTTGCTACTGCTTAACATGTTCTGCAACAATCTTAACTCTGATTTAAAAAGATTTTCTAGATGGTCTGAACATGTTTTCTGGACTTAATGTATTTCACAAAAAAGCATGGCACAACACAAGAGGACAATCACATTACTACTGCAAATTACTGTGACAAAACGATCTGTTCCTCTACCCCTGCCAAGAGATAACTGTTCAAAGAATAAACCTTCTGCTCTTTTAAGACACCTTAAAGAACTTTAACCTAATCAAATGAAAACTATCCTTGTAGTGCCATCCAAGAAAACAGGGCCACAATGCCACAGTTATAGGCAAAATTGTTACAGGAAAGGAGCGGTAGTGAGGAGAGCAAATGCACAGTAGTATAAAAGAGAAGTTTCCTCAGAGGTTTCAAGATGATCTGAGACAAGTCAAACGCCACAAAGCAGGTGCTCTAAATAAATCTGAATACGTAGATTGCAAAGTCACAGCCAAGGAAGAATTCAAATCCTTGATACAATAAATAGCTGTAGCTTTCATTCACAAAACCTCCTCAGGGACTACACTACTACCTATTTCCAAAAACATTCTAGGCTATCAAGAACACACCATACACTCCCAAGAAAACATGACTATGACTTTAATAGGTATTGCCTAACTTGTACTGATTGACAGGTTGCTTCTTAGAGTGGACCACATGAAATCTGTGAAATTCTTTGTTCACGCCTGTATAAACTGAGGAAGTATTTTGCTTTAATCTCTCCCTGCCAATGGAAAAACAGCTGTCTTGATCTCAAGCACATTATGGCCCTCTGACATAGAGTATCAGTTATTCCTCATTCTCTTTTAAACTGGTTCAGGGTAAGGCTGAACCACCACTTTCAGCTTCTGCAAGCACATGGATCACAAGCTCAAGACACCATGCTCACTTCTAGTTACTTTTCATTCTCTCTCGAGCTGCCTTAAAAAGGCAAGTTCTGCTCAAAATTAACAGTATTGGCTTATGATGCTCCAGATGAAATGAATCCAAGTTATTTCTGAGAGCAGGTGAAGGGATCAGAATCAGGATTTTTCTTTTTCCTTTTCTTCTTACTAGAAAGAATGCCTATAAAAACATACCACAAGAAAGAAAAACAGAAAAAGCAATGGACTTTCCTTGATTAGTCATTTACTAAAAAAGGATTAGAACAAGCCATCAAGGAACAAGGTCTTGCTCCAAACTAGACCCAAACCATAAAGGGTCACGAGTGCTACACACTGCCTATAAACACACTGAATTGAGAAAGACGGGCTTCTGAGCCACACTAGAATGAGGTTTAAATCAGTGACACACATCACTTATTTTAAACAGAATGAGAAAGTCTTGGGTTCAGAAAGTTCTTTTAGATATTTTTTTTTCTGTATTTGTATTTCACACCTTTCTTTGCCCTACAATAGAGTGCTACAGCCACCACCTTCAAGAATTCATTTCTAGCCTCAATACAGATCCTCAAGCACGATGGCAGCTACATTTTAAGCCAAGTTAGGCACATTCATCATGAGGTAAATCAGCTGCCTCACCGCTTTTATTGCTGCTCTTCAAATCTTTTAAACAGTATACGTTAAGTAGAAAACATCAAGGAACAGAAGGTGAAAAATTAAACTAACCCACAGTTTCCTTCAGCAGAAATGTCAGTGTTTTGAAGGACAAACTGACTGACTGAAGCGTTTCCTCACTCTTCTTGAAAGCTTTCACCACAACTGGAGCATCAATAAGCAAAAAAGCTAATACACAGTCATGTTTGATAATCCTATTAGGACAAAACTGGGGGGATGGGAAGAGACTGGACAAGCATGTCAATCCTCAAATGCCAATTAAGAAAGTGGCAAAAATAGAGAATGCTTCTGCTTGTCAGAAGAAAATTCAGGGAGCAAGTAATTTGTTCCAAAAGCATTTGTGTAAAACACTGTGCTCACCTGCTTACTGCGACAAAATTAAGAGGTAAATAAAGTAAAACTTAAAACCAAAACAAAAACCACAAACCTTTTAAGCTTCATCTTGTTCAACAAGAGGTACAGCCCTGGAAAATACCATCTCTTCTATTTTTAATAAATTGGCCAAATTTTAAGACCTGTTTTCTCTTACATGCATTTTCATGGAAGCACCATTTTACCATTTCTGCTCTGTCATTAAGCAGCCCTACTTTCTCAGTTTCTCCAAACAACTTCCTGTGTAAGGCCTTTGAAAGCACTACTTTTGCTCTGGTCTTTTGGAAATGCATCACCAATGCACAGGAGGAGCACAGCACTGCATACGAGGACAAACTATTTACGTAATTGGGAACTTCCATTATTCTTTTCCAATGTATTTCTTGTTCAAATTAACTTTTCCCTTACTACTTGAACATGTGCTAACTCAGAAAGTACAGATCACCTTCCCAAGCTGGTGAATCCCATTTGCAGCTGGCATCAGGCTAACACTGAAGTCCTTGAAGAATGGAATTTGTCTGAGTGGTGGCTTATTCCTTACCAAGGTGGGTTTTTTTATTTTAAACCAAGACATCACTGAACCTCCCCCACCAGGCTCACACACTACTTTCATCAGATGAAGATTTCAGGCAGGCCCCTTTGCTTTGAGGTAATTCTGCTTGGTTAGCTCACATAGGAAATTAGTAGCTTTGCCATGTAACTGCATAGTGTCTAGGAAAATCTTTGAAATTAGATATCCAGAACTTTATAGAAATAAGCCATATAATAGGGTTTTGTCACTCTTCCCACAAATTTCAAAGGAAAGAAAACAAAAGATAAACTGATTCTCCATGCGCACACCAACCTGCCTCTCATAAACAATGTAGCAACTTTGGAGGCTGGAAACAGCCATATCCACTTTCACATGCTACACCTTTACTAAGATCACAAGCATCTCTTGCTTAAGCAAAGGTGTCCCCTTCACTGCAGAGAAAATACTTCTTACGGTTTTTATTTTTAAAAAGTAAAAATTAACTATATAGTCTTCCACAGTGATGTAAGCATTTCTTCAGAGATGACATACACTTTCATATCAGGCAATGCAATTTTTTCCATTATTCTTAACACATCAGTGAACTAACATTTATGTGCTAATAAGTGACAATGACTAGTGATGTATGAACAGCTAAAATATCAGAGATAAGAAAATTATCTTTTTCTACATATCAGAATATGGTGGGTTTGTAACCAAAATTTCACAAAGGAACTGTAAAAAGCAACACAGCCAAGAGATGAGACACACTGCTGTCCAATTGAGACAGAAGGAGCAGCAATCAAAACACTTCTCTAAGCTCAAGAACTAAAAAACAAGGACTACATCAATCAGGAAGCAGCGCAGTGCTCCAAGCAGGGGGATATACTTTCAGGTGTATATATTCCCTGCCTGCTCAGCAATGGTCACTGAATTAGACTTCTTGCCCCAACACTGCCCTTCCCTGTCACAGACTTCACATTACTTTGACAATCTATGTGAAATTTGATGTTTTCAGACCAGTTCTTCTATATTTGAAAACTCTCACTGCACAGCTGTTGCCAGTGGTCCTTGACAAGGGGACCAATTGTTACATCTCTCCCTTCAATTACAGGTATTTCTGTAAGTTTTCACATTGCTTTAGAAAATATTGTTGTCTGGCAGCTAACTCAAGATGCTGCACAGAAATAATCTTCTATTCCTTTCTGCAGGATTACACTACGCATTTTTAATTCACCCTGCTAAGATACTACCCAATTTTTAAGGACGTGTGTTTCAACAAGCGCTTTCATTTCTCATTACATGAGAAATACTATTTCAATTATCTTGCTTTCATGGTATCACTGGTGACTGAAACAGGTAACTACAGACTCAAAAAAGTGCATTCTTTAGTGCTGTTCCAGAAAACAATCTACTAAATTTTCTGAACACCTGTATGGAAAAAAAACAAACAAGTGCAATAAATAGAATATATCAAAGTATTTGTACATACTTTAGTTATTGCTCCTGTCTGTGCTGTGTTCAGTCCGGTGTGACCAGCCATCTGTGGAGATACCTGGGTTAAAGTCTCTGCCAGCACACTGCCTGCATTCCCCTGCATGGCAGGGGCAGAATATTGCATTCCTGCTCCCCTTCCTCTTCCAGCTGCCCCAAGAGATCCATTCATTACCTGCCCTTGTCCTTGCTGAGGCTGATTCATTAAACTGTGACCAGAATTACTGTTGAGAAGGCTCTGGTGTGTCTGACTGAAATTAGTATTCATACATATCCCAGGTCCAGTCTGTGATGTTGCAGGGCTGCTCGTCACCAGCCCCACTTGTTTTTGTGCTTGAGAGTTCAGAGTTTGTGACGCAGGTGTGGTAGGTCCAGAGGTGCTGGCTGCTTGCTTTGCCAGGCCAGAAGCAGAAGAGTCTCCCTGGTTTAAAGGACTTTTACCCATAGCACCCAGATTACCAATATTAGCACTGTTCGGCTGCCCTTGAACTTGACTACCAACTCCTTGCTGGACAGGGCTATTTGAGTTCACATTTCCAATTCCTGGGTTTAAGGAAGAGCCGCTGCCTCCCCTTAAAAGCTCAGAAAGTTGCTTGTGTTTGGAAGCTGCATCTGGAACAAGGCTTCCACTGCTGTTTAAAAGGCCCAACTCGCCATTGGGGATCAGCTCATCAGGAAGATCATTTTCCAAGTCAAACAAAGATCCAAAATCTACAAGTTAAAAACAGAAACAAAGGTCAGAAAAAAATGACAAAAAAGTAACTAAAACAGTTATCCACACTATTTTGCAGCAGTCCTAAGCAATGACATGCGTTAAAGTACATCTTTACCCAAGATCCAACAACCCAACCAGCAAGCGAGGGTCTCTACGACACACACTCCTGAGCCTTTCAGAAAGCACAGTTCTTGGTACGTACTGCGCACGCACACACAACCACACAGGATAAGGATAGCCAGTAAATTGTTTTATCACAAAACTTTTAACAAAACATTGTATCAAGCTTAAGAAACTAAGGTGGCACATATATGATGATCTGATTTAGCCTAACTCCTCAATTTCTCTAGTTTTAGCTAATAGAAGGCAGCAGAAATATTTTCTTTTTTGCTACTCATCTGTTCTCCCAAAAGAATGATTAAACCACCTTCTCTGACCTCCTATATAATCCCAAGCCACTGCATTTCACCCAGCAATCCTACTGCAACCTTGTAATTTCTGTTTGCGCATGGCCAAATAACATATCCAGCTAGGCTTCAAAACTGGATCAGAAGATTACAGCTACTTCTTCAGTAGTTTGATCCCAGTCCCACATATAAACACATGCATTATCAGTTTCTAGTTATTGATTTGCATCATGATCCCCTACCTCAGAAGATTCCGAAAGGCACTCAGCATTTTCTCCTCATAATGTCTCTTGAATCAAGTCACTCTCGATCCCTGAACAGCTCAAATAATTCAAACTGCTCGCTTAAGTGCCCAGCCCTCATTTATCATGCCCAATATTGACAGAGGTAATCCACACACTCTCCAGATGAGTGAAATAAATCAATCTAATCTTCATTAAGCCACTTGAAGGAACTGCTCTGCCTGGCTGAGCATCCAGACTGATAAAAAGCAGTGGCAGGTTTTTCATTTCGTTTTCAAAAGGAGCAACTTGGGTTCACCAAAATGTTTTATTGCACATTATAAGCAGCATCTGTGTAAGAATTATTTTAGTGTGTAACTAAAAATAGTAAGTTAGCTCACTTTATATAGGTACTTCCATGTGAAAGCAAGTTATATATTTGAAGACCTAAGGACAAGTACATGCAGCAACACATACAAACAGACTAGCCTCAATTCATCAGAGTAGTTGTTCAAACATGCAGCACATGTCAGAAAAGTTTTCCAGCCCAAGGATGGGATCTAAACCAACCACTTTTTACTGCAATGTAATAGAAATGTGTGAAAACTTTATTTTGGCTCCCCCCAAGCTAACCCTGAAAACCCCTCACCCTTCAACTGCAAAAAGTTGGTGTAAGGGTCAGGTTGCAAAAGTGGCATAAGTGACAGCATGGACCACTGTAACTGCACTGAAAAGAAACAACAAAAACCAAACAACACATAACCTGTATCACCACAACAGGATGCATTATCAAGACACCTCAGTACATTTGAACACAATGCATTTCATCAGCACTCAAGTTCCCAATCCAGCCGCACTGAAGAAAAATGAACGGAAGCTTTCAGATGTATTGCAACAACCAGTGAATTACAGCCACAGTAAACACACACAAAAATGTTAAGTTCTGCCTGTTTTGAGGTGCTCATGGCAGCTTAGAGTCCTACATCTTGCCATCGTTACCTACTGAGGTCAGTCAGCTCTGAAGAAGCTTTCCAGGCTGGCATGAAGTTAGCTGTGACAAAATACACCGCAGTTCAGGAACAGAGCTATGCCCTTTCAAGCAGGCAAGTAACAAACTAACATTTTCCTTAGCTAGGTTCATGAAAGTATTTTTAATTTCTCTCTTACTTGCCGCCTTTCACTTCTCTTGTTTAGCTCACCTTTTTAGCTTGTCTTCACAAAAATTCCTGGTGTACCTTCAGTGATTGTTTCATCTCTTCTTTCCCACACAGCTACTCGACATGACGCTGCAATTTGTGTCTCTTACTATATCTTTTGATTCTACTTTTCCTTCTTCCAAGATTTCACTATTTTTAGCCTTCCATCCCTCTCTAACTCCCCTGATGAAAACTCCATTGCCTGTTTTCAGAGTCAAGCCCCGCCTGGCCACAAGCAAGTCCCAGGTCCCCATAGCACAGCCCATCTCCCTGCACATGGAAGGCTGCAGCCTGGAGCATGACCAAAGCCATCTGTCTGCATGTCACCAAGGTGGTGACACAGGGTCTATGGCTGAGGCTTTGCCACTTTTGCTAAACAGCTCGTCATCCCAGCTAGCTGGGAAGTTCAAGGTTTAAAGTGCTTGCTTCGCTTTGACAACTTCCATAAATCCCATGAAACTATGTTTTCCAAGCTTCTGCACCAAAATCATTAATGTTTCGTGACTAAAAGGGCTGGGGCAGAGGAGAAGTGACAAAATGTGGAAGGAAAAGATGGTGCTGTGGCTTAAAAAAAGAAGAGCAGTTTTTCCAGGTGCATTTCAAAATGGGATGCTGGAGTACAAGCACTCAGATCTTTTTTGTTTTGCTGGCCAGACTCTCAACATTCTCATCAGAGCCAGGAACTGGAAATGTTTTTTGCAGTTTCCAAAAAGGTTGAAAAGAGCATTTGGGAATACTGCCTCTTAAAAATCTGAAATCATCTATCACTCTAAAGCTCCTGTAAGAAGGCTATACATTAAGGTTAGGCATGGAAAGTTTACAGCTCTGCTAGCAGGAAAATAAAAAGCAGGTAAACAGCTTAGTATGGTGGCCGTGCAAAAACTCACTGAGTATTCAAACATACAGGCAATGATTAATCTTCCTGCTTTTATATTTTAGTCAGTCATGTACATTTAAAACATCAACACAAGGCACTTTTTACAACGGTTACAAAACAGAAAACAAAAGTCTACTTGAACACGTCTGCAACAAACCCATAAAGATAAAAGATTGTCTTGGCAGTTATAGAAACAACAAATGTACTTATACACATGTAAAAATCTGCTGTAAGAAGAACATGGCCCATTTCTACTTGCAGCAAAATGAGACGTAACCTCAGCCCCCCCATCCTCATGAGAAGGCTGTAACTGCTTCCATTTTCAATGCTTTGACTATGTCAATGTCAGTGGCAGCTACCAAGAGTCTAACAATCGAGAGATGCCTTTGCCTTTACACAGTTACCTGAAGCAATGCTCAAAAAACACCTACATTGAGGAATCCCACCCAGATTATTGAGCTTTGTACCTACTCCGTCTCTCAAACCCAACTAGCATGCAACAGAACAGCAAAAGCAGTCTTCATTTTAAAGGTTAGATTCCCTTAACTAGTAAGGCACATACATCCAGTTTCAGCGCCTGTGAAAGCAGGAGAACTGCCTAAGGCTGTGGAGACCCACTTCATAGTGTCTCATCACTAACACAGCACTTCTGATCCTAAACCTCACACCTTTCATTACCTCTGTTACATAAACACAAATGTCCTCTTAATAGGAGAGTGCCAAAACCCAGAGATAACATGTCTTTCAGAAGGGACGGAAAAGCACGAGGCAGCTACAACACCCCCACTCTTTCCAAAAGGCTCCTTTTCCAGTTTGAGAATTTTGCCTTCTTTGAGCAGCTATCTTCACACATAAAGATAACCACACTTGAGACACACACTCTCCTAATTTCAGTTTCATGAGCTTAAATGTCACAGTTTTCTGCCTTCCTGGACAACACTTTCAGCAACCAGAATAAAAAAAGATGTTCTGTTTCCTTCTAAGCCTTTTCAGAAGAAAAACTGTGCTGCTTTCTTAAGGCAGAACA
Organism: Amazona ochrocephala; assembly: GCA_039720435.1. NCBI lineage: Eukaryota > Metazoa > Chordata > Aves > Psittaciformes > Psittacidae > Amazona > Amazona ochrocephala. The sequence goes on along the minus strand of CM077886.1, from coordinate 17,598,894 downwards.
TTTTCAGCTGTATGACTACCTGCAACTGTTATCAGGAGACATTTTCTTAATATAAAGATTCAATCAATTAACTTGCTTCAATGTCACAATTTCCCCCTCTCTTTAGCTCAGCCTTGAGAGGCGACAAACATTCTAAGGTATTTTTTACATGTTTTATTATCTCAAACATATCACAGCAAGCAGGAGAACTATCAAACTCAGTTTCATTTCTTCCTGCATAATCTCCATTTGAAACGTGATTTGGAGTTTTCCCATTATAAATTTTGACTGCCCTTCCACAGAGCAGACACTGAAGTCACACAGCAATACAAGCAGTATTTTCACTGTGCCTTTCTTTCATGCCAACATAGCTGTTACATTTCAGTGAGCCCAGTTTTGTTTTGTAATGCTTCTTTCAATCATGCCAGACCCCAGTAGACAGAGCCTCACAGTTCAAAGCTCAAGTCATTCCCTAAAATTCGATGTCAGGTAACTCAATTCAATAGCAATACTGTTTGTGCAGTCAGGAATTACACATCCATTCCAACCTCTTTTCTAGGTTTGAGGATTCTATAATTTATTGTTCCACAGAAGACAATAAGCACATTTAATGTTTTTGAGCAACTGAACAACATATTTGTAGAACAAACTTTACATTAGCATCTTAACCTAACAAGACACACAGAGAGATTGCAAACTGACCCTGACTTTCAGAAGATGATGTTTAACAACCAGGTTCAGAAAGACAGCACTGAGGGACCTCGCTGGGCCAAGGAGACCCCAGCGGTTGGGTAGAGGGCAGTGAGGAGGAAATGAGAGACCCAAGAGCAGGCATCTGGCTGGGTCCCAACAAGTTATGGCTTGCATGATACAGAGATTGGGATATTTAACTAAATTTATTTATTTATGCCTGATCTTTATGAACCACTTGCATTTGGGATGAGAAAGAAATAGTCTGGTTTGCTTGCTCTTCAGTCAGTAGACCAATCAAAATTCAAATACACTGTTAAACAGAAATGAGCCTCACCTATAGCCATTCTAGGTATTTGCCTCTAGGAAACTTGTTGGAATAATTACCACAGCGCTCGCTTGCTTACAGGCTCACACTGAAGTTGGAAGGGACATCAGGAGGGCTGTAGCCCAAGCCCTGAGCTCCTCGGCAGCCCTTCACTAAATCCACTCCAGCTCCTTCATTATCTTCCCAGGATGGAAGGGAGGCTGACTTGCCTGTAGTTGAATGCATTGTCCTTTTAGCCTCTCTTGAAAATGGATGTAACACCTTTTCTTGCCTTCCTATGGCTGTCTGGTTTTTTTTTGGCAGGCGGAAGGTGTGGTGTGTCTGGGGAGTCACTAATTCTTACCATGCTCACTTTGCAACTCGTCTTCTTGCAAGCATGACTCTCCATAAGATGGATACTATTCAGGGTACACATATGCAACTAAATAGTGACACAGTTCCCAAACTCATTTAAATGAGATCCATTTTGTGCATCCCAATAATCAAAAGGGATGCTATCAGCTTAGAATCTAGTTAATTTTAAAGTAGCTACAAGCTCCTAAAATCTCCTCCAACACATTTTTGTAAGACTTCAGCAACTAAGTGACTTTTCAAAAATGAAGCTCATTACACAGAGCAAACAAATCAAGAAGCTAATGAAAAAGAATGAGTTCTCATCTAACTTCCATTGCAATACTACCAGTATTATTGATTCAGTTTTAAAAACATTTCTGACACCAGACCGAACACCAGACATGCAAGTCAGGATGGGGAAAAATGCAGTGTCTATATCCCCTGTACACAAATGATGTGTGTGATAACAACTACCTGACAGGGAAACGACCAACTGTTCTGCCCTCAGCTTTTTTCTCAACCCCCTGAAAACAGAACAGTATAAACTGAGATCCTTCCTTGATCACACTGAGTTCACTTCCTAGCCTCTCCTTCCCCTTGCATGTTTTATATTACAGTGTCATATCCTTAAGGTTTCTCTACACTGTACTTATCCAAATTGTCTCCACCATCTCTTTTTTGCTGTGCTCATAATGAAAATACAATTTGTGTTGAAGGTCCAGAAAACCTAAGACGCTAGCTTCTTTCAGGAATAATCCCTGTTTTCAGATCTACCTTTCTATTGAAACATATGAATAACCGGTTTTAATATTGGAACACTGAAGTAAAGCAAGAGCACATTAAATGCATCTGGAACCAAAGTTAATATACAGAACCAAATATGAGAAGTGCATTCAGGTAAGAAGCTACTCTCTCCTCTCCTTCCAGATGCCAGATGAGAATAAAAATCAAATAACCCCCAAAATGTGCAGCAGAAGCAGCCCAACGAGAGTGCTCAATATGGTCTGTTCTTGGAAGCACTGGATGGCAAATGATGGGTTGACTTTGCTTCCCTGTGATCCTACAGAGCTTCTCCATAACCCTTCTTCCTCTGGATTGTTTCCTAAGGTATCTTTGCTAATTTGACACCATTTCTGTGTCCATTCTGCAAGTAACTTTAAATCCTACCCAGTAGCATCTACAACACAGACATTACTATTGTCACATTGTGGGTGACAATCAGGCTACACACAGCTACTGACCAAAAGGCTTCAGTAATTTTCTTTGCCATAAGAGCAGAAATCTGGACAGAAGGAATAGGACACAATCTGCCTACAGACCGGGAGACTGCCTCACTGGTAACATCAGCTCCTCATTCACAAGATCACCCTGATGAAGCTTAAATATTTTAGTGTTCCTGGAGCACATTAACAGAAGCAAGATTGCCTTCTCATCCCATCACAAATGCACACATCTTTTCTCTTGCCCTATTTAACAGCTGACAAACATTTAAGTTTAGGATGACCCTTTAAAGAGGAATCATCTGCAAGTCCAGTAATTAATAGTGGGCACTTGCTTAAGGCAGCATGAAATGCATGGTCTGTACCAGAACAGAGGGTTTGCATGCAAATACCATCAGTTAGCTCACACAACTGACAGATCCACTGCTCCACATTACAGCTATGCCACACTTACGGCAGATCTGGAAAAAAAGTCATCAGATAATGCACGAAGATGTGAATTATCTTGACAAACTTTAACTGTGACTTTCCCTGGCCACAGACTTTGTATTAAATATACAGGTCAATGGAAGGTGTTTCAGATTTTAAATTTTCAATCCTCCATCCTCCCTGAAGTGACAGCATTGGTGGCAAGAACTCCACACACGCATTGCCTTCTAGCTCAAGCTGCTTCTAGCACTCCCTTCAGCTACAAAACTCCTTATCTGGAAGTTCCTACCTTTACGCACCTTCCTTAACAGAAGCACAGAACAGATCTATTCTGTGAAGACTAGAATAGCAATGATTAAATATGCACTTGAAGTAATATTATGAAACAAACCCAAAAATTGCTATGCAAGATTACTAAGACACAGGCAAAATTGTGTCTCTTTTATGATGCATAATAGCTGCAAAAGGCATGTTGCCTTTCTTGTTATTTTAATGCCACCTTTTCCTCCTTATTTTTGATACCAAATTATACGTAAAGGGTCATTTGCCTAGTTGCTCAAATTCAGCTGAGTAAGAACACACAACACAAAATAAACCAAATGTGCATGAGGAAGCAACAGTAGACATCCACTTAAAACTAACCATTTTTATATATTTCACTCAAAAAAAGCTTCCAACCATAACTGCCTGAATACAAAAACTCCAATGCCCTCACAAATCTATTTTACTTTAAAGCATTAATTTCAGAGATAAAGCTGTTCTGAACCATTCTCATTAATACTTTTCCTTAAAGGAGTTTACGAACCTTAGGAATAAACTTCACAGCTACTACAAAACAGGTTTACATTCAGTACTTACTGAACTGTAGTCTCTTGCACTTTTCTTCGCTCCATTAGATGAAACTACAGGAGATGACACAGAACCTATGTCATCAACAACACCCACTACAACAGCTATCGAAGTACTAGCAGTGGTAAAGGTGGGCAGAGCGAGAGAGAAGCACATGTCCTTCACATGCAACACACACGTCCAGGGGCTGGAATCTGATATTCCTTTTTCCCCTCACCCTGTGCAACAGAACGGAGCCAGCTCTGATGTCTGTCTTAGAGATGTCCAACAGCAGCAATGAAATAATGCCTGCCCGTGAGAATGGGGAGCATGTCACCCAGAGAAAGCAACTCCTTCTGATAACGCTGTCTTACTGAGGAAGTTCCCACAACATTGAAGATGACCACTGGAGAAGCAGATTATTTTAGATTTATAGATGCATAAATAAAAATACACACACAGAAAATTACTGCAAGTCAAAGATGCTGTATTTATCCAACATTCCAAATAAGATCCTTATTTCTCAATGGCAGTGAATAAGAGGAGAGGAAAGATGAAGTGAAGCTTTGAAGATTTATGTTAAGAGATTTAGATTCTGAGTTACGATTGTCAATTACCAGTGATAAGAAAATGGAAATTTCTCTTTTGATTCACACTATGATTCTGAACAATACTTCATAGTGTTTGTTGAGACATCTCCATTAGAGTTTTGCAAATAAAAGTTTTATGTTCTCTCTGTATCTTAGACATCTGAGAAGACAGATGGAAAACATAACATATGTTAAAAGAAAGATTTACAAAGCAAAAATTCTTGAAAGTGTAAACCAAATTAGGGTGGAAGTGTCAAATTTCTAAGCTATCCCACATGCTTCTTCATTGTGCAAGAACAAACCCCAGAGTTTTTCAAATCCTGTTTTTCAACTACCCCTTCCACACTGATTTCACATTAACCGGCAGTACTTTGCTAACAGAGTGTAATTTTTGCTCATGTTTTGCTCTGGTAGCAGGTAACAGCAGAATGTGATATCACTAATACAAATAAACAGCAAGAATAGGTAAATTTTTTTTGTAAAGTGAAGTTGCAGACATAATGGTGAAACACAGTATGTTGCTGTAGAAATAATTAATGGCACTGGACTCTGACTCCTAGGAATATTCAGCCAGAATGGAAAGTGAATAATCTGCAACAGAAAACTAGGAATCATTTCACAAGCTATCAGGAGATCTCTGGGGTACAACAAAGACCAAACTCTCGAGCACAGCCTTATTCCAGCCTCTTGTTGGCAGTGCTTCTCCAGCAGCTCTATGCCACAGCACAGAACAGCATTTACCAAGTTGATTTTAAGTCATGAACAGGGAAGGAGTCAATTTGATAAACTCCCAAGTACATACACAATTGTCACTCAAAGTATGAATTTCAAAAAAAGAAATAGGCGCAACAACAGGGCTGCCACTTACAATCAGAATGGCACATCATCGGCTCAACTTTTCATCTCACACAGATGTTAGTGTCAAACTCCTTGGAAAAGCCTATAAAAAAACCTCCAACAATGATAAAGTACACAACAACCTGCTGTCAGCAACACCCCATGAACAGGTAAGAAATTGGCTCATTTATTGAGAATCTAGTGCAGCTAATCTCTAATCTCTACATCTGCTGTCCTGTATTACAACTGCAGGCATGAAGTTATGCAGGTCAGTCACAGAGGAAAAAAAAAAAAGTTAATTTAGCTTGTATCAAACTTAACACAGCTCAAAGAAAACATTTTTGCTTGGCATCATCATCTCCCATCCAACACCTCCATAAGTACATGTATACAATAAGTCTTAAGAAATAATACAGCCATGAAACACTGCACCACATTTTGCACCATAACTAGCTGGAATAGGAGAAGTAGCACAAAACAAAGGACACCCCTGTGAAATAATTACAACTACACACACTCCTTCCCCTACATCTTTTCAGAAGAACTGTTTCTGTTCCCAATTTCTGCCTCGTAAATCCAGTTTTGTTCACTTAATGGAATTGCCTGTTTCCTTATTCCAGGGAGAGATGGAGAAAAGCATGTGTATAAAAGTGATTCTTACTGTCACAGCATGACACTCAAATTTTGCATGCATCCTATCAATCAAGAGCAGACTAGTTAAACAGGCTTCCACGAAACTTTTCAACTACATGGGAATGAACCCTCCGAAAACACACATACTAATGCTTTCATGCGCACAAACAGAATCTGATTTTAGATCACTGAGATGTCAGTCCATTCGCAGTCTCAGCTAAGTATGCGAGCATAAGCTTAGAAAGCCTTGCTGTGTCTCCTTAAGCTACTTTGTTTTAAAGGTAGTACACCTTTTTTAAAACTAAATCCACAGAAATACACCTATCTGGTATTCGGGAGGAGAGCAAGATCGCATCAGGCTGTGTAGCGCCACAAACTCTCTCCTGCGCAGTTCTGTAGCTTGCTGGGAGTTAGCCAGAGATCTACTTATCTCAGCACATACAAAGACATGTGCAACAAGGCCAGTCTTTCCCCAGTTTGAAAATGCAGGCACTGCAATGCTGATACACGGGGCCATAAAGAGAATGTGAATTACAGGAGATCTCAGCCTGCAGCTTTTGCAGCTGCAGCCATACTGCTTAATCTGTTCACGAGCTGAAGTTGTGGAGGAAAAAAAAACAACAACAAAACCAACCAACAAAAACCACATATGTGAGAAAGTACAAGGTGAAAATCCCATTCTAATGGACTTTTGAAGCTGCTCATCTCTCTTTTGAACTTTAGGAATTCATTAATTCGTATTGCTCAAGACACCCTCTGCTTTGGCTCAGACCATGATTTGCCTTTTCTGGACCCAGCACAGCTCTACAAGAGCAGAAGCTGCTGAGTATGTAACAAATGCAGACAGAAGCCTTGCAATGCAACACAGACTACCACCAAGCCACCCACAGAGCCACAGTGAAGGGGCACCTGCAGAGCACCAGCTTCACTGCTGCTCCATTCAAACAGGTTTCTCACAATCCACACACAGAGTTCAGACTGAGATCAGCTCAAAAATGCTGCCAGTTCACTATATATTCTGCTCAAGGACCAATGCCAGCAACATACAACACAATCATGACACTCAACGTTAAAATAATACGCTGCCATAACCAAAGTTACTGTAATTCTATTTTTCTACAAGTCTGTGGCTTATTCTGAAGCACTCTAAATGAGAATGCCTTGTAACAGTTACAGAAAAGCAAGTGCTCAGGTATGAAAAACACTGTGCATCTAAAAGTGGTAGACAAGCACATTACTCTTACCTGGCTAGACAAGGAAAGATCTTTCCCATGGACATTTCACCACAGGTGACAGCTTGTTCAATACTGCACAGAAACAGCAAGCCATGAGTCTCAACCCTCCTTATTGATACAAAGAGCAACAGGGCAACTGCAAAATGGGACTACCATGAAAGTTAGCAATGGTCACAGCTCACATTTCTGTTACCTTTTCATCTCCACTCCCTTCTCTGAGACATTCGATTTAGCTGCTTAACAGGAAAGGTGCATTTTCAGAACGTAAAGCAGACCAATTTCAATTGCACAAACTTTGCTCTGGTAAGCTGAGGAGCTATTTTTATCAGAAAGATTAAAGGCAGCTAAAATTTACCCTGACAAAAGGAGTTGCTTAACATCATCAAAGCATAAAGTGAAATATCAACAAAGACAAGCAGTTGCTTTTCTGCCAAACGTTCAGGCCTGCCACCAGACCCTTCACCACAGCACCACTGCACTCAGTAACGAGCATCTGCAGGCTCTGAGCTGTACTCAGCAACAGAACTGTACGAGCGGGCCCGACACAGCGCCTTTTAAAGCACGTCCCAGTCATGCAAGCTGCTGCAGCAGCAGCAAACAGCACGGGTTTACAACTGCCATTCCCATTCAGTTAACCAATACACAACTTGCTACTTGTTCTGGGCACAAACCTCAAACCCATCTCCCTGAGCACCTCTGCTCACAAAGGCAGCTTTCCAGGTTGCAACATAACTTTTTCAGTGAAGCTTCAGTGCAAAGAAGCAGACCAGTTTAGGTTCAGAAGCAAGTATTTGATAGCAATCACTACACCAACTATTTGTATTACCTACTACAAAGCACAGAAACATTCAGCAGTCTTTCAACAAGCAGCATTAGCTACTGGCAACAAACCTAAGGAGAGTTTTTTGGAAAACGCTCTTCTAACGTTTCCTGCACTCTCAAACAAGAGGTATTTTTGCCTGAAGAACACCAGGATGGCAACTGAACACTACAGACGTACTCCTGTTTGTTCAAAATACAACACAGTGTGGGCTGTCTCTGGTGACCAAAGGCCCCCTTAGCCATGCAAAACTTTATGCAGATGCTGGAGTTTAGGTATCTAGCACTGCACAGAGCTCACTGAGACATGAGAACTTGCTGAACAGGAGGTAATTATGGCTGAAGCATTCCAGAACAGACCAAGTGAACTTCAAAAAAGAAAGAAAAAACAAAAAAGACACCGCTTCAAACACCTTTCACTACCTACCAGTAGAGTCTAAAATGTCTAGCTGAAGAATTAAAGAACTGTGCTTTTTCCAAGTTACTGCAGTGCATTTCGTAGCAACTCGCATATCAGCCTCCCGTATGATATTCCACCGCTTCCATGACAGGTATTAGCATAGTTCAATCACAAGACCTAGACCTCACCTACATATTCTCTGCCAGTTCTTGCTCTCGATACCGTTTCTTTTTGGCGTGCTTATTTGTAGGCTGAGAAGAAAAAGGTTCTGTAACACACACACCCCCAAACTGAAATGACTGAAGTATCTCTAAACTATTGCCAAACGCAGATTAAGCAAACCGAAAATACCTCACACAATTTATCAGCCCAATTATAGTAATAATTTTTTCAGTCTATAAAAACACAGCAGGCACAGCATGATTAACTTATCACTGTCCCTTCAAAAAGATTCATTAATCTCTGAAAACAGAAATGCTAGTCCAACATACTCCATGTTCCCACAAAGCCACTGTTTCAGTGATTAAAACAGTTGGAACACTGAAAGACGTCAGTACATGCACACATGCTGTTATGCACACACGTGCGTATTTACAACGGGCACACGTTTGCTGGAAATGAAACATTCTGATGTGCTTTATTACCTATGAAACCATTATGATTGGGGGAAAAAAAGGCATGGGCACGCTGAAGACACTAAGCGACAACGAGACAAGTCACGGCGACTGCCGGTCTTCTGGGTATTTCATCACACGAGTAACCCACAACTTCAATTATTGTCTACACGTTGTGTTTTTTAAAGGAAAACACTTGAAATGGTTCAAGCCAAGCGCTTTAAAACAGGGTTACAAGTGGGAGATGGAAAAAGAAAAACGCTAATACACTATTAAGGAGTTTTTATTTCATGGTGTGCTGCACGCAGGGGGCAGAGGGGAAGAAACTGCCTGCTTTGGGGTTTTAGTTGTGGGCGATATATGGGTTTTAAGCAGCAGAGACAGAAACCCTGACCACCCCGTGCAAGAAGCAGGGAAGTCGGTGTTTCTGATGGCTGGGTTTTCTCCCTTCCTACCCACACTCCTCTCACCTGGGTAACCTCAAGCCGAAGTGGATCCCTCCACCCTTTCACCATCAAAATGAAGAGGTGGTGGTCACTGATGCAGGAAAGTGAATTCAACTCAAAAGGCCTTACTTGTCTCTCCCTACCGCTATTTATAACCGGGACGGTACTTGGCGTTCGGGTCTCGCCTGGTAACTTCGAATGGAGAAGGCCCAACCGCTCCGGGAGGGATCCTTCCCCCCTTTCCCGGCACCTCGCCAGGCCGGTTCCCACCCCCGCCAGGAACCGGGGAAGGGCGGGCGGTCAGGCCCAGAGGCCTCCAGGCCCGACCGCCCGCCGGAGGGAAAGAGTGGGGGGAGAATCGCCGGTGAGGCCAGGCCACCCCCGCACCGCCCCGCAGGCCTTACCTGTGCTATCGCTGGCGGAGAAGCCCGGCGAGTTGAGCTTGGCTCTCTTGGGGTTGGGCGGCCCGTCGAGTAAGTTCTCCGCCATGGTAGCCGGCCGAGGAGAGGCTGCCGAGCCGGTAATCGCTGTCGAGGGGGGGAGCCCGTGGGGGGGTGAAGCTCGCTTTCTCCCCGTTCCTCCAATGGGGAACCCGCCGCCGAGCAACAGCGCCGCTCAGTGCCCGACCGGCGGCGGCCCCCGCTCCCCCATACCCGGGCCGGGCCGCCGCCGCCGCAGCAGGCCGCAGGGGAGGAGGGTTCGGGGCGGGGTGGGGAAGAGCCCAGCGCCCCCTCCCTGCCGGCCTCGCTCCTCCCGGCCTCTTCCCCCCGCCCGGCCGCCGCCGCCGCCGCCGCCGCCGCCGCGGAGGTGCCCGGATGGCGGCTCAGGCAGTCACTCGGGGCGCATAGCGCCCCCCCGCTCGCGCCCCGCCGCCGCGCCCCGTCCCCTCCCCTCCGCGCCGGGGGTTTCGCCCCGGCCCCGCGGCGGCCCCCGCCCGCCGCCCCCGCCCGCGGCCTGAACCGCGGCCGAGGTAGGGGAGGGGGGGGAGGGAGGAGGAGGAAGGAGGGAGGGGTAAAAAAAAAAAAATAGCAAAAAGCCGCAAAAAACCGGAAAAACCCCGAAAACACCAGAAAAACGCCCAAAAACAATGAGCGCGGCGCGGCGGCGGCCGCGGCTCCCGGTCCCGGCGGCGGCGTTCGACTGGCTCCGGCCGGCTCTGCCTCGCTGCCTCGAGCCCGTCTGCCCGTCGGCGGCGCTCGGCGCGGCTGCCCGTGTCCCTGCGGGTGGCCCCGCTGCCCCGGCCCGGCCCGGCCCGGCCCCGCTCCGCTCGCGCCGCGCTCCGGCTCCGCGACAAAGATGGCGGCTGTTGATTCCTCAATTAAAAAAAAAAGTTTTTTTTTCTCTTCTCTTTTCCAGAGACCATGGGGGCGGGGCGGGGGCGGGGCCTGCGCGTGGCGTCACCGCGCACGGGACCCACCGCCCCCGCCGGCGCCGGAAAGGCGCGAGCGGCGCCGGAAAGAGCCGAAGCCGTCCTCAGGTGCTCCGCGGCGGGGTGGGGGCGCGGTGGGGGCGCGGTGAGGCCGAGTGATCGCCTCACACCCCCCACCCCCCCCGCCCCCCCTCCCCCCCTCCCCCCGCCTGATTCAGGTGGATGGCGATGCGCCTCTGGCATCAGCACGGTCGCTGTGTCCTCTCCGCCTCGGTCCCCTCGTCAGCGTCCTGGTTATCCCCATCTCCACCTTTCCCCCCGCTAAGTGAGGGGAGATTGAGTCTGTCTTTCCTCAGTCTCCCCTGCTTGGTCCTGTCAGGGTTCCCGCTCAGGACCCCTACAGCGTCCCGTCTCTGTTATTCCCCACATTACCCTCCTCTCAGTTCCCCCCCAGCCCGTTTCCTCTCTGTCTTCCCTCGGTCTCCTCACAGTCACTCCCTGCGCAGTCTCCCCTCTCAGTCCCACCACGGGTGTCCACTCTCAATGTCCTCCTCACAGCATCCCCCTTCACTGCCCCCAGTTCCCCTCAGAGCTGAAGTGCAGCAGGACCCCTAAGCACTCCTGACATAGTCAGTGGTGGCCATGCCAGCCCATGCCCTCCTGCTCCTTCAAGTGATGAGTGTAGGGACTAACACCCAGTGAGGCCTTGGGGTGATGCTGAGGCCATGGGGTACTTGTATCCCCCCCAGGCTTCCCCCAGCATCCCCCACTTGTTCTGGGCCTCCTGCCTTCCTGATGAACCTACACAGCCACCTCTGCACCCCTGCAGCCTCCTTGTGCCCATACCCACATGCACTGTGTGAGGGGTTGCTGTGGCCTGTCTGACAGGCTTCTTTCTGCACACCCATGGGCTCGCCTTCCTCCTGCTCCTCAGCCATCATATGTGGCTGTGCTGGCTCCATAGTAGGGCTTTGCAGGTCTCCAACTGGAGCTGATCATAGCCAGCCCAATCGCTCAGGCACCAGAGCCGAACCCAGCCTTGCTTTATAAATACCTCGTGCCCTGTCTAGACAGACTTCCCCAGCCCAAAACAGGTTTATAGGACTGGAGCTCACATACTTCTGTGGATTTCCATACTGGTTCCCAACCTGAGAAGCAGGTCGTATAAGCTGCAATGATGTGCCAACGTGGCAGCAGAGCTCCTTGTGCCCAAATGGGTTGCTTGGGGCTGTTTTCATCGCCTACATGTCGGTATGTCCCCAAAGAGCAGCCACACCAGAGGATAGGCTGGAGAAGGGAGAAGACTGAGACAATCCTGTGGACGTATTGATGAAGTCCATAAGCCAAGATGGATTAATCTGCAATATTTTATTGGTTTAAAGGAGATCTATAATGATATATTCTTTTGTGAAGAGCAAGCCTGCCTTCTGTTTACTGCAAAACTCGAATTCATTACATTTACTTCTACATTTACATGCATTTCATTACATTTACTTGCAAATTCTGTATTTATTTACATGATGCCTGTCCTCGCTGAGGTCTGACTGTAATCACACTGGAGGTCTCTTACAGGCCTCTGCTTCTGTCACTGTTATTACTCATTAGTTACTACAAGCAAGTGCTCTCTGGTTATACCTGCTTTAATTTCCTTCAAAAGCAGTGAGTTCCTGTCTGGTTTGGGTTGGCTCAGTGTGGGACAGGGTTTGGTGTCTCATTGCGGCTCAAGATGTGAAAGCACCAGCTCTTGTTCAGCAGTGTTTTACTTTGATATAACGCATTTTCCCCAGTTCAGATTGAGGGAAAATGCTTTGCTGGGGCAGGGGGGAGGGGGAGCGTGGAAATCAGGTGAGATTCTCTGCCAGGCACAGCTGAGGACAGCAGTGCCCTTTGCTATCTGCTGTTTCCACTTTTTAACAAGTTTGGTCAATGCATTTTAAACTGTAGTTCGATAACTTTTTGTGCTTGCCTTGCCCATTATCATACAATCATAGCATGTTTTGAGTTGAAAGGGACTTTAAAGATCATCCAGTTCCAGCCCCCTGCCATGGGCAGGGACACCTTCCAATAGACCAGGTTTACTGAAGGTGGTCTTGACATTTAAGGATTTGCTGGAGCAGCTGACACCAGGAGACCCCCATAGGTTTTTGCTCCCTTTATGACCTCCTTCTCTGCTGCTGCAACAGCTCTGCAGCTCTGGCATGAAGTCAGGATGGAGATTTACCACTGGGGACAGAACCTGAGTGGTCCCACAGCTACCACCTACCTCCAGGAAGATGTTCACACTGCCTGATATTAGACAGTGCACTGATGTTACGCCAGTACAGCCACTGAGCAAGGGGCCCTTGACCCCGCCACTGCTGCACCGGCAGCTGGTGTGTCTGCGTGCCGGCCCAGGCAACACTACATACTCGGTGTTGGGAATAGGGAGTATATGGGAAAGCTCATACAGGCCATGGTTCCTCTTCCATTAGCTGAGAGAGCTCCTCTATCTTTACAGCAAGTGTCAGGCTTGTCATATCAATGGAATTGTGGGGGGGAAGGGGGGGGAAGGAAGAGGCAGGCTGTGGGTCCTGGGGACAGAGTGGCAGATGGAAGAAGTGCTTTGGAAGGAGGGAATCCTATAACCCAAGCAGTAAGGGCAGCAGAAGAGGACCTTATTGCTCCTATGTCCTGCAGGTTCTTCGTGACACAATGTCCGCTTAGGATGGCCCCAGTTGCTCCCTGCCATGGGATAAGAACAGCATTGGGTTAATCACAGGAGGGAGAGGAAGCCCTTGACTGTTATCCACTACCCCCGCCAACAGGGCTATGAATCAATAACCAAAAGGCTTAATACCTCTGCAATGCTTGGGGTACCAGAGCCCTTTGGTAACAGTATTGCAAGAGCTGGTGGCCTCACCCACTGGTAATGTCAAACACAGAAGAACTCAAATGAAGTAGAAGGAACTAGTGAGAAGAATGGAAACTCTTTGAAAGACACTATACAGCAAGCAAACGAGCCCTACCACTGCAAACTTGAACCCAGGATTCCCGGTTTGGACCCCAGAGTGCAGCTTCCCACTCCCCCAGCTGATGGTTAAACCCTTGCGTGGGTCCTGAGGACTTAATCTGAGCTGCTCAGGAGGCACGGTGAAGCAGGTGCTTCATGGATAACTCCTTTATTCAGAGACTAGTTCCAAAAGAAATTGCATAGTAAAATCTGCACTGCTGCAGCCCATTGCCAGACTTCTGTCTCCAGAAGTAAGCTGCTTAATTCCACAGTTACTTAGGTCCTACCTTCCTTCCCTGGCCAAAACATGGAAGTATGATTTCTATAGCTTGTGACTTCACAACCTTACAGCCAAACAATTAACAATGTCTAAAGAACTTCTGAGGATCTCTGCCCTGTAACTTGTAGTCACTGTGGCATCACCAGAGCAGTTCTCATTGGGAATAATAGAGCCTGGTTTTCCTGGTAACATTACATCCCAGCATCTGATGGCCTGACCATCCCTGTGTACTGTGAGATGAAGCTGTCCTAGGCAAAAAGATAAGCCCGGCACCCGTTACCCTCTCTCCTCCTGCCTGCCACAGAAGGTGCTGCCCATTCTTTTTTCCAAGCACATCTGTCTGGTTACACACACCCTGCACTCATGGTATTGTGGAGCAACTTCATGTGAAACAACTGTTGTTTCTGGCTTCTGATTTTCATTGTATGTGTGAATTCTTGTGGTGTTCAGGAAGTGGTGGTAACCCCTGGGACCGCAATCATAGTGCTGTTAGTGCTTTTTTGTGTTTAGCTATATATGTCTGTGCACTTCTGCAAAACCTTAGCTGCTTGGGCTACGGAGCCTAACTAACTTCCCAAGTGGTCTCCTTGCTTCATTTTATGTAAAACAGTGTCTCTGCAGGTGGCTAGCCATGCTCCATAGGTGCCATCCTGTCATTTAATGCTGTCAAGCACTGGCCAGATCTGATTCTGCCTGCCTTTTCAGTACATATGTATTATTTTAAAGCCATTTCCTACCTACTTGTTGGATAGAGTCTAGTGGGGACTGGGTGCAGACATGGATGCTACTGCTGCTCAAAATCCTGCCCATCCTCTCTACCAGCATAACACTGATGTAAAGGAATCATCCATGTAACAAGCAAGGGTATCTCACAGAAGTGAGAACAGTTCACAGTGTCACACAGTCTTCTGCCACCAACATAATCAAATCTGTCACTCCAAGAGGTCCTTTTTTATGTCCAAAATGTGAAGCCCTTTTGCTGGAGTTATCCTGTACTTCAGCCATGCCTGACAAACTATTAAGTAAAATCTGTATAAAATCTGTCTTTACACTCTCATACTGGGTTGTTGCTCTACAAATCATAGTTTGCACTATGTCTGAGAGACAACAGTCCATTTGTTTTAAAGTCAAACTGCTATGAAAAATATTGTCTTTGGGCTCTGCTACATTACAGTTTTGTCAGCCTGACACCAGCTCTCCCCCAGCCTCATGGTCACTTTGAAAATCATATTTCTATCCATAAAATAGTAATCTGGGACAGTTTCATGTCTGCCAGCTCCCTTTTAGCAGTTGCAATTAGTGCCTCATGGGTGGTTTCAGTCAACATGGGCCAAATTAAAGACATGAAACCTTTTGTTCCCTTGCAGATTACGGTGAAAGATCCTTTGCCAGAGCACACAGAGATGCCCAAAGGTACACTCTGGACATTTTAGATGGGAAGATTTTAGTGTTTTCCACCTCCCTGCTCTGTGCCTTCTCCCTCGGTCAAAGATTTGGCCTTCCCCATCCCACAGCCAGTAGGAGGGAGCATTTGCAAGCTCTTCAGGTGCTGTGTGTAACAGCTTGGCATTAGCTAAATCCCAAATGAATGGCAGCCCAGGTTAGTGTGCTGAGCTGTGAGCACCGTTCATTCTCCCTTCCACTGAGTTCACTACAGAATCCACCTCCTGCCTGAACCTGTGTCTAAGAGAAAGACCTCATCCCTCCCTTCAGAGCTGGTGCCTCCATCCACTCTTTCTTCTGTTCTCTCCATGCTCCATGCATCCCAGAGCAGTGACATGTTCATCTTTGAACCTCTGCCCCAGTGTGGGGGATTGGGTGATTTGCTGTCCCTTGAAAAGTTCCTCCTTGGCCACTTCTGTCCTCTGCTGTTTCCATGGGGGCATAGTAGAGAAGAGATCACAGACTCAGCACATTTTACCACAATAAGCATTTCTCCATTCGATCAAATGTGATCCAAGCATTTATTAACCTACTTGGATAGACTGTATATTTCTTTTGTGGAAGTGAATTAATTACTATAAATCAGCTGTTCTTGTCTCTGTGTACAGCTTTCTTTTTTTATTGGTAGCAGTGCTCACAGCAATGCATTGACTTCCACCTAAGTGTCTAAGATGACATTTGGAAATGCTCTCCCTGCACCCTGGTGGACTGCACTTATTTTTCTGATGTAGCAAGATCTGATGCTCCCATGCAAACTCCACCTGAGCTCATAGTCTCACTGTCATCCTATTAGTAACCTGTGTGCAAAATCCTCCTGAGCCTTTGCAAAGCCAAGCCACAGTTTTCCCCTACTCTGCCATGGTCCTGGCAGGTGGAGGTAGCCACAACAGAACTGCTCTGCTATTGCTCACGCTCCATTGCACCTTGCCTGTCCCTCTGCCTCAGTTCTCTTCCTTAGAGGAACTCTTGGTGTCTGTCACAGCTTTAGTGCAAGGCCTTTGGTTATCTCTAGGAGCTTCATTCCTGGAAAATTCTCCCTTCCTTGTCAAGTGTCAGTCCTGGCTTGCCCACCAATCTGTAAGCTTTTTGCTTTGGCTTCAAACCCTCACACCTTTCAAAAATCTGTCTTTTTCATCAGAGACTGTTGAACTCCTGGAGTCACTCAGAGAGCAATCCCAAGTTCTTCTGTAGTGTCAGCTTCTCTCCATCACTTGGATTAAAAGCCAACTCTGTGAAATATTTTGGGTTTAGGTGGCAGATAGCTCCATTGCCTTCTGTGTTAGGCTTCAAGAGTTAACTCTGTCCAAGTTACCAGAGATGGCTGTCCTCTCCTTTCTCAGACCCTGTCACATACCATCATGCATACGACAGGCCCACTTGGGGCAGAGACCACCTCCAAAAGTGAATGCGCAACAGCCCTGTGCCTCTCTGCACACCCCAACTGCTGCCCCCAAGCTAAACTCTTTGGGGGAAAATGGTCACCTGCTGCCCAGACTTCCCTGTCCTGCTGCTGTCTTGTGCACCCAGTAGTCAGCAAGACTCTGCTCAGCCTCTGCTTTCTCAAGGCACCTAAATTTTGTGTAGGCTGGCACTTCCAACCTATATCTCCCACAGCTCACCCTGAAGAGGAGCAGGGGTCCTTATCCTCCTCAAGCCTTTGAGCAAGGCTGTGACTGTGCTCTACTCCCTTGTAGGAAAGGGTCCCCAGCAGTGACCAGGAAGCCCTTCTGGGCTGGGTCTCTGAAAAACTGTTCAGCTGAACCAGTTCCAATTTGTATAAAATTCTTCAATATTCATCAGGGCAGGGAGCCCATTGAGCTGGGTTGACAAGGTGAATACATTAACCACCTGTTTGTTCCTCCAGCCTCGCTCTTCGTTCACCACAAGGGTTCTTTCCTTGTTTTGAACAAAAAAAGCAACATCTGCAGGATCTCAGAGCTCAGTGCTGTCTAGTTCAAAGTGGGACCTGCTGGGGTCCTGCCCCACTTGCTTGAAAAACACCCAGCTAAGGCATGCTGTGGGTACCTGGTCCACATCACCAGCTTGGCCAAGTCAGCCACCAGGAAAGGTCAAGCTCCAGGCTCAGCCTTAGGGTGGGTGGACATGGTGGTCTCTTGAGGGCCCTCCTGCTCAGGAGCCATGGTTCAGGAGACCTGGGGCCAAGCCAAGCAGGTTGTGGTGTAGGGCTGGATATCGGGAGAGTATTACAGTGGCAGATGTCAAGCAGGAGAGACAGCTACTTCTGGTCTAGAGTTAGGAACTGCAATTTCTAGGAGGAAAAAACCTAAATGCTGGTTGTCTTCTCAGAATTTCTGGGGAACTGGTAGAGTTGGGTGATGATGGCTTTTTTCCCCTTTTTTCTGGCAAACAACATATTTGTGGAGAACTGCACCTTTCTGTGGGTGGATAACTCTTGCATGTTCAGGTATTCAGCAAGGATTCAGAAAACCCCTGAGGTGTCATGTTTGGAATTAGGAAAGCACTGAAACCTTCTGATCTATTAATTGATAAAAAAACCATTTAATTTCCATGCTGCATGAACTAAGCTTTAAAACCAACTTTTTGCTCTGAAACTGGCAAAATAAAAGGAGTAAGAAAGGGCAAGTGACCAAAATCTATCATTTAACCAATCTTGCCCTCACTGAATTTTTCACATCAGTTTGCTTCAAACCAAATTCCTTTTATTTTCTTCTTATAGCAACAACCAGTTCGAAGGCACCCCTATTTCTTTAGCCTGGTGGTTCTTTCAGAAGAGCTTCTTTGGTAAGGTCTGGCTTTCATGCATCCTACTCAGATGCATCTCACTTCCCTCTTATTGACTTGCAATCAGCTGCCTGAATCGTAGAACCCTAGAATGGTTTGGGTTGGAAGGAACGTTAAGGCTCATCCAGTTCCAACCCCCTGCCATGGGCAGGGACGCCTTCCACTAGACCAGGCTGTTCAAAGCCCCGTCCAACCTGGCCTTGAAGACTTCCAGGGGTGGGACATCCACAACCTGACATTTCTGGAGTGCCCAGCATAGCGTGTGGCAGAGCCAAACCCAAGCCCTTTCTGTTGATTCAATCCAGAGTTTCTTCCAAATTCAGCATGAGGGCTTTAGCTGAAAGACCTTTTTCAGCAGAAATCACCTTTGCAATGTATTTGCATAGTGCCTAAATAATGGGCTCAGGTGAAAATAGAAATAATTGTTGTCATTACGGCTTCTAGCTCAGGTGAAGGGATCAGAGCAGGGCAGAAAAGTGGCCTGTTGTGGTGGTGATAATCGGCACAGGAAAAACTGGGATAATTTCTACTGGAAAACACGTGTGAGAGAAACTCCAATGAGGTGCTGTACTATGTTGCTTTCAAGTTTATGAAAAACGTGATCACTCTCTCAGCTGTGCTGTCCATTCTGTGACATTGATGGCAGGACAATTTAAAGCTGAAAGAATCTGCTGGCACAGTAGGTAATTTGCCTGGGGAAATTAGTTTCAAAAAGGATCAGAAAGTTGAATACTATTGCTGAGCTTAAAATGAAGGTGAATAATTTTATAGCCAAAATAATATTTTTCTATGATAAATTGTGTAGAAGGCAAGAGTAATAAAATGTCATGCTCCAGGGTATAAAACAATCCCTGTAAAGGTCAGGAAGCACTTTAAACGTACATGCACATCACTGCACATTAGTCCAGATGCATTCTAATTTGTTTGGACTTTGTGTCCTTTATTGCACATGATACTTTTCTCGCCTGCCGTTCCTCAAGGCCAAACGTCTTGTCTGCTGGACAGAGAAACCTTTCCCAGCTCTCTCACATTATTGCTCCATTTCTCTAAGCATGAGGCTGAGTTATTTTTGTTCTGCTATTTTGTTTTTGCTCACTACTCCTGTCCTGTACTTGCAAGACTTGACACACTGTAAGGTCTTGGTAAATCACCCTCTGATTTGTGACTCTATGATTTTGCTGTTACAACACTGTCTCTAATTATAACAGGATTAACTCTTCAAACCAACCTATTCACCTTATGCACATTGCTCACTTCCTACAACGCTGAGTTCAACAGGTTGGCTGTTGATGTGCGCAGCTCTATACATGTACTCTGTGCTTAGGTCTTAGCTCATCGTAAGATGATCTTGTCACTTGTTTTTCTGTTTTCTTAAGCAGATAAGATGTTAAGAAGAGAAACTCCCTTTTTTCCTGCTGTTCTTTCTACCCCACATCGGCCATTAAAGCTACCCCAGACTTGTGCTCATCAGGCGAGTGGAGCCAGAGCAGCTCCGCATCACCTAGCCTGGAGGTCTCACCATTGCCATCCTGGAGCAGTGCTTCACAAAATATCGCACCTCATCTCAACCCCCAACTCCACCATATCCAGTATATGGTCATAACTATTAAATCAGCCTGTAAGCGACCAGTTTGGCCCCTCTGCCTGAGCCCACATCTCCCTGTTTATTTGAAAGCTTCTCACCTGTCTTCCAGGCTCTTCTATACAAGAAGGCACTTGGTGCTCATACTTCGGGCAATTTACCAGAGAACTCTGAAGCACACTTGTGAAAGAAAACCAGACCCAACCTTTTCACAATGGCTTTCGGTGATGCTTGCAGCATCCCAAAATGCTTGGGTGGAATTTGCTCATGAGCTTTGTAAAATTACCCTCTGGGAGAGAGCAAACAGGAGAATTCAAGCTAGGAAAGCAAATTTACATTAGTGAAGTGTTAAAACAAGACAAAACTCTTATCTCAAACCCATAGAACAAAAGCAGACAAAGACTCCCAATACAGGATTTTGCATGGATGAAGACCCTGCCAGGAAGAGTTTATAAACTTAGAACAGAATGTACCAGAGCCAGCATGAGCACAGTTGTTCAAGGAAGCACAGTCCCATGACCCCAGTCCATGTGTGGGGAGAGAGAAGCAGTTGTGAAGAGAGTGACCTAAGACTTCCAGCTATGGAGGTGACCAGCCTCGACATACAGTGGCACTTGGGTTGAGCCTTGGTTGACAGCACCAACAGCAACTGTGCTCTCGAGCCCCTTTTTTGTACCCCTGGTCCTGCCTCCTCCTGAGGTTACAAAGCAGGGGCCAGGCCAGGGCAGGACAGCCAAGGCTGTGTGGCTGGCACCACTAAGGGTACAAACCCACCATGGGGCTGCTTAAAGCTTCTAGGAGGCATCCAGTGAAGACAGGGAGCTGGATGTGTATTTCACTTGCTCACAACATGACACTTTACCTAGCCTTTTGTGGCTCCAGTAGCTGGTGCAGAATTAACCATGGTGGAGCCACTTCCGGGCTTCTTTGAAGGCTCTCCCAGGGCAGGTCCCTTGGTGGCTCCTCATCCTGCTGAAGCCAGGAAACATCCCAGCAGGGTTCAGCAGCAGGTGGGCAGCCTGGGAGTCTGGACACGGGGCTCAAATGCCTCCTGCCAGAAACCCTGGGATTTTTTGAGACTTCTGGAAAGAAGTCTCATTCTCATCCTTCTCCTCCTTTGGTCTGTAAGTGGTTGTTCTCATGACGTGGTTCTGGTCTCCCCAGCCTTCAATCAGAGGTGTTCAGAGCTCTTTCAGAGCAAAGGCAGCCCCATCTGCAGCAAAAGGAGTGTGACCAGCAGATCAAGGGAGGCGATCCTGCCCCTCTACTCTGCTCTCGTGAGACCTCACTTGGAGTATTGTGTGCAGTTCTGGTGTCCTCAACATAAAAAGGACATGGAACTGTTGGAACAAGTCCAAAGGAGGGCCACGAGGATGATCAGGGGGCTGGAGCACCTCCTGTATGAAGATAGGATGAGAAAGTTGGGGCTGTTCAGCCTGGAGAAGAGAAGGCTGCGTGGAGACCTCATAGCAGCCTTTCAGTATCTGAAGGGGGCCTATAGGGATGCTGGGGAGGAACTCTTCACTAGGGACTGTAGTGAGAGGACAAGGGGTAACAGGTTCAAACTTAAACAGGGGAAGTTTAGATTGGATATGAGGAAGAAATTCTTTGCTGTAAGGGTGGTGAGGCACCGGAATGGGTTGCCCAGGGAAGTTGTAGATGCTTCATCCCTGGCGGTGTTCAAGGCCGGATTGGACATAGCCTTGGGTGGCATGGTTTAGTGTGAGGTGTCCCTGCGCATGGCAGGGGGGTTGGAACTAGATGATCTTAAGGTCCTTTCCAACCCTAACTATTCTAGGATTCTATGATTCTATCTCCTTCTCCTTGAGCAAGCAGTGGCTCCCTGAACTCCCACTCCAGCATGACTTCTCACCACAACACTGGGGTATCTTTATAGCTTTGGTCTTGAAGTTGGTTCATTTGCTGATTGTGCCAAACCATCACGAAAACATCCCCAAACAGTTTCTGCCCCAATACTGTTGTATTTCCCAGAGTTTAAGCCAAACTGAAACCATTAGATCATCTTTTTTGCATTTTTGGATGCCACACATCATTGCATTTCATGTGAATACTGAGCCCTGTAACTCAGGTCAGACAAAGCCCTGGAGCCCCCTTCCTCCCTGGCTGGCACAAGGCATCCAGCTGTCAGACTGGGTGATCTTATAGCACTGGGGCAAGGCAAGAAATCCTTGTGGCTTCATCTACCAACTCCCCACTTACAGGCTGAGCCATTACTCCCAGAAGCTGAATTGAAAATGTGCGCTTGAAAATGAGCTAATTTTGCTTTAAAGGCTGCAAGCCCTGGTGAGTGCACTGCTCCCCTTGCAAATTGTCGCAGTATGCAGTTACTGTCGCTGCAAGAGAGCTGCAGCTTATTTCAAGGTTGAATTTGTCCAGCTTCTCATCCCTGGGACATTTACATCTCTGGAAATAATCTGGGGACGTTGCAGTCTGCTGTAGTGAAGCTGTCGCTTTCCTTGGTCAGGCCTTTAGGCAGGAGCTTGCTTTTTAACAGTCTGTTGTCACTACATGTCCCCTTTCTTTATATTCTTTGCTTATTTTTTTAACATTAGGGGAAACATAATATTTTACTTTCAAGCTTTTCTTCACAATTCCAAGGGCCAGATCCTTTATTCAACTGACAAGAACTGAGAAGCTCAGGCATTTGCATGACTGCAACCAATGACTTTAAAAACTCTTTTAGCTAAATCATTGCCCAGAATTTATCAAAGACTCGCCAGGCTGATGTACATGAGGGCTGCTGACACCCAGCATGGAACATATGAGCCCTAAAGTACCTAAAATTATCTCGTGTTAGCTTTTCAAAATATGTCTCCACCCTCCATTCAGAATGACAACTTTTGGCAACAGCAAGAAAACAGAAATGACAGATGGTAACAAAATCTGGTACACAAACATGACAGTAGGCAATATAATGAACATTTCACCCACTCGTTCATTTATGCTAACCATTGCTTTTGAGCAACCTGAATTGTTATGCCAGACAGCAGCGGATCTGAAGCATGGCATCGCAAATCTCAAAGGGCCACCAACCTGAAACCAGAATAAAACCCCCACCGGGCTACTTGTGAATGAATTAAAGTATCTCCAAACTAGAGCCTGCTCTGACAGCCACTGAAATATCCTTCCATTCCTGAAAAGCACATCCAGCTCTCCCCTTGCCCTGAAAAACACCACATCCACAAAACGGAGGCAGTCCAGTTTTCCTGCTACCCAGAGCTGCACCAAACCTCAGATGAACCAGTAAAAATCAGCAGGCAAAGATGGAAATTAGCATCCTTGCAGTGAACACACATTTAATGAAACATATTTTTTATGGCGACAAAAATTGTCTTTAAAAAATGCTTCCCTTCCAGACCAAGCTCTCCAGGACGGATTCAGTCCCCATAGGAAAATGTTTACTCTTTTATTTGAAGCCCACTTATCTCACGCTGACATTCTCAGTGGAAGGTGCTATGTCACCCACAAAACTCCTTTTATTTCCTATAAAAATGTAAATCAGCCTATTTTTTCCCCCAACAACCTTATGTAATGAACAGTATCCTTGCTCAATTATTTTGAAGACATGCTTTCAGCCTCTATTTTATGCAGAAATCTGAAAGACTGAAACCATTCCTCCCCTTCCCTGACGTTTCAGTGCTTGCTCCTATTACTGCTGATGCAAAGGTCTATTGGCGTTCCTGGGGTGGCTAAGACCTAAAAACATCTCAGAGGGCAACAGCAGCGCCATTATATTCTCCTGAAAGTATAAAATAAGCTTTTCCATCAATAAATTGCCAGCACTTTGAGGAAAAAAGCACAATCTTGAGCAATTGCCCTCAGAGCTGGCCAAGATGTGTAATTGTACGAAGCTGTATATATATGTCATGAAGGAGGCCAGTCCTCCATGGTGAAGATTTCCAGACACTGGCCTTTGTAAGACCCAATTTTCATTTGCTTGCAATGCTGTCAAACATTACCTACAGTAGACGAAAAGCTCCCTTCTGGGGCCAGAATCACAGTGAAAGCTCACAAGAAAAAAGGCAAATTTGAGCCAAAACATTTTCGTTGTTTTTGAGGGGGAAAAAAATTACTGTGTGGTCTTGGTAGGTTTCCAGTAACCAGGTCTGCAAGTTCTAAGCTCAGCCCCAGGAGAAGGGGTTGGAGATTACATTTGAGAGAGCAGTGCATCTCCCATCATCCTCATGAAGGTCCACCCAGGTTTGTCTGACCTGGGGTGAACATAGCTGTCTGTCTTCTTTCTCTTATCATCTCAGGCCCTGGACGAAGCTTCGCAGCCTGTTTAGTTGTTCCGTGGGTGGAAGCTACTCAGTTTCTTTAATCACCCGTGTTGCCCATACCCACTTCTTCTAGCCCTTCTGCATGAAGAAATACAGCAATTCGAATCTCAACAGCATGGAGCAGTCAAAGCAGAAGTCCACCATGCACAGAGGCGTGCCAGACCAGGGCTTTCTGTTTGCCTCTCTGCTTCAGTCTCAATCATTCCTAAAGTCCCCAGCCAGCTCCCAGCTTTGGCAATGCTGTCACAGCTTTGCAGTGGGTAGGGGTGTCCTGCACAGTGGCCAGTGGCTCTGCCCACCCTCAGGGACACTGCTGCTCGCTTTCAGCAACCTTGCCTTTGAAAGAAGCCTGTTTTGAGTCATAATGCTCCTCCTGAGCTGGTTCATGCCTGTGTCTGGGTCCCGACCCACATCAATGGCAAGAAGACACTGCTTCACCTGACTTTCCCAGATCTGATCCCACCTCAGATCAATGCCCTTTTGGAAGCACACATCTATCCAAGAATGCACCATTCAGGATCCCTTTGGGACACTTATTCCCTCCTTTCCCTTGCTCCTGAAAGGACCAGCCTCCTGCAGACACCACTGATGTCTATACAGCCCAGGACACTGATGGACCATCTGATGGTTGTGGACAGTGCTGCAGATCTGGGACAACTCCAGCAGCAGGACAACCTTGGGCTGAAGATGGGGGCTTTGGCTGGAGCAAGGCTCACCAGCTCTAGGCAGCAATCCATGGCTCAAGGCTCCCTGTGGCTGTAGTGTGGCTGTGGCCATCTGGGAGCCCAGTGCATCCTCCAACCTCTCCCCATCTCTTACAAACCACATCAGCACGGACAAACTGGAAGCCAGGACTATTGTGTCGAATGTGGGACCCATCCATCCACAGCTACAGGTGACACCTGTTAAAAGATAAGCAAACCCTCCATTTATTTTGTTTTTTAGGGTTTTTCCAAGGTGCTTCACAAATACAAAGTCTTCCCATCCCCTGCCATCCCTAGTCACCACCTCTTCTGCCCAGTTCCAGAGTTAGGAAGCCAGAAAGGATGTTGCTCTCTTCACTCCAGGATGTGGTGAACCGGCTGGCAGGTTGTCTGGAGGTAAGAGGTCTGGCCTGAGTCAGCATGAGAAGGTGGGAGCTTCTGCTTCTTGTTTGTTATGGTCCAGGGAAGGTGTCTGTGTCCTGCTGACAGCACACACTGCTCCCAAAACCAGGAACACTGGCTGGGGAGGATGCTGCTCCAAAACCACGGCTGAAGGAGACTTAACCCCGTGTCCTCACCCATCCAGGCATGTTCACAGGGAATTCCACAGCCCGAAGTCCCTGGGTGCCCTGGTGCTGCCTGGCCACGGTGCACCCAGTTCTAGCGCAAGGCCCGGGTGCTCTCAGTTGCTTTGCTGCAGCTGGGACCCCGGGCAGCCTCTGGCTCTGCTGGGGCTGTCCCTGCTTTTCCAGCCGGGGCTTTGTCTGCTCTTGGGACACACTCAAAGTTCACTGTGCTATAAATACCCGGGGGCAGGGCTGCCAGCACGCTCCTGGCTGGAGGGGGGATGTGTGCTAAAACCAAACGGGGTTTCATTGCAATTAACCCTTTGGGTGCATGACTCCCCTCTGTGCTGTTTGAAAAAGAGGAATCCTCTGATTTGAAATGTTTCTCAAGCCAGAAGAGTGCAGCAAACTCCTTCTGTGGGCTGATTCCTACTGGGAACGGCCCAGGAATCACAGGAAGCGGGGGAGCACAACAGAGCTGGGAGAGGTTGCAGGGGACTGATGTTTAGTAGCCAGACACACTCTCAGTCCCTGTGTGACCCTCCAGCTGGAGCCGAAGAGCTAAAGCACATAGAAACGCACTAAATCAGGACTAGTTCTGTCCCTGCTTCAGGCACAACTCCAAAATTGTGTCCCCAGTGATGCCAGGTCACCCAAGGCAGACCAGAGCTCATCACCTGGGTGCAAAGGGGCCTGAGGCTCCCTGGGGAGCCAAGCCCATGGGTAGACCCCTGCTACCGCACCAAAGCTGTACAAAGCCCTTTTATGGTGCCAAAGTCAATAACCATTTCCCTGCCACACACCTCACTGCGCTTAGCTGAAGGTTGAGCCAGCCTCTGAGAAGAGCCTCTTCCTCCTTTTACTGTGTTCAAGCCACAGGAGATGGAAAGCTTGGAGCTAACAGCAGAGGATGGATGCTGGAAGCAGCAGAATGGAAACACCTGCAGAGCCCTGATGGGCTGTGTGAGACCCCACCGGCTCCTGCTGAGGCTGGACATAGATCAGTGCACACATGGCCCAGGGATAGGACAGGCTCAGGACCCAGCGAGGTTGTTGTCCCCAAAGGTCCCACAGTGCCCAGGACTGATCCCCAGCTCCAGCAGGGCTGGGGCTGCCCTGAGCTTGGTGCAGGCCTATCAGGGCTTGTGCTTCCAGTCCCCAGGGCCTCGCGGACTCCTTTCACCCTGGGGATCCTGCAATGAACCATTAACCTTAGGCCTGCACAGGTCACAATGTTCAGCTGACTCTGCCACTGGAACAACCTCATTTCAATCTTAGAAACCTCACCTTTAGGCTAAGGAGGGTGACTTCATCACCCCACTCTCCGTCATCTCCCTCTCCTTCTCATCACCACCACAGAGGTGACGCTTCCTTAGTGCTGTGAAATGCCACATCCCTGCCTGGAGTTTGCTCAACCAAGTTTTTGGCTCATTCAGGTCATTGCTCCTGACACCAACATGGGTCCTGCCCCACCACGACACTGCACCCTAAGCCATGCTCATCCTTCGCACTTCAAGCAGCAGCCGTGCTCCCTGCGTGGGTCCGGGACGTCACTGCCTTAGAGCTGGGCTCTCCCAAACCCCATGGCTGCTGTGTGCAGCACTGCTGGACTGTGCACTGCGCATCCCCGGAGCAAACGAGCCGAGCAGGTGGCACTAGGGGGAGATAAAGGCCGGGACATACCGGGCCCTGTGCCTTTGCCACTCCTGTCCCCTGTCCCCAAGGCCACCCTGCCTCCAGCTGCCTGTAGGAGCAAAGGGCAGAGCTGCAGGTTTCCATGCGTCTTTCCTGGCATCTTCAGTGTTTGGGAAGCACCTTTAACAATGAGGGTACTTAAAGTGTTTACACCTTCATGCAGCAGGTACAAAGCAAAAAGCTGCCTTCTGCCACGTGTAGATAGCACAGGGGCACTGAAAAATGCACCAAGGAGGAAGGAAAACAGCACAAGATGTACAGAAGAGGGGCCAGCAGTGAAGGAGGAGTCTAGGGAGCCAGGCTGAAAACAGAGTGTAATGCATACTGCAAGACCTCAGCTGGAAACTGAGCCCATCACTGCCCTGGCTCCCCGTTCCCGATGCCCCTGTGGGCACACTTGGCATCAGCACAGCAATGCCAGCCCCCACAGGGTCCCTTTACCAGTAAATTGGGAACCTTCAGGGCTAAAAATCATTTCAGGGGGATCTCTGGCTTCAGGCACCTCCCCAGTGTCATAGCAGCTCCTCTCCTGCCCCAGATGTTCCTTTCTCCATGGGCTTCCTGCGATCTCTCACATTGGAGATGGGAGGATTTCACCAGGAAGTGTTTTGGGAGCTCCTGGGAGACAAGGAGCAGAACCAGCAGGACCTGTCCCTGTCAGAGCTGTTGGTGCACAGCCGGATCTTACAGGCACCCATGGGTGCAGCTGTGGGTCCTGTGACATGAATCAGTACCTCACACTGAGAAAAGCACAGTGCAACAGCAGCTCCCCGGGCAGGAACAACTTGAGGGGGACACGTTTCGCTTGTATTTTCCATGGATTAAAATAGAAAGGGTAAATTTTGTCCCCTTTTTCCAGCAGGAAGGATTCAGAGCCCGGCTGGCACAGAGCTATAATCACAGATGCTATCAATAAAGGATTGTATGTTGCCCATGATGGCAAGAACGCATGGAGCCCTTGGGGCCTGTGCTCACCAGGCACATCATAGAATCACAGAACACCAAGCTGGGAGGGACTTCAAGGACCTTCTGGCCCAACCTTTCTAGGCAAAGCCTGGAAAGAAAACCTAGAAAGCCTAGGACACCTAGACTTAACGCCCCAGTGCCCTGTCCAGCTGAACCTTTAAAGTGCGCAATGTCAGTGCGTGCACCACTTCCCTGGGGGGATTACTCCAATGGCTGGTTTTCATTGGGAAAAATTTTCCTCATTTCTCCCCATTGGGAGAAATTCTGTCAGAATCTCCCCAGAAGTAACTTTGTGCCCATCAGCCCTTGTCTTTTCCATGCGACTCCTCATAAAAAGAGAGTCTCCGTCATGTTTGTAGCCACCCTTAAGCACTGGAACAAGCTGAAGTTCCTGAGCTCCCCCCAGAACACCTGTAGAGCACCTGCCCCCAGACCCACCAACCCACCCCAAAACCGTATTTTCTCTCCCCAGAGCTTGGTTTTGCAAAGGTTTTGGGCTCATGGCCTTCCCAAATCTCAGTTCTCTCAGTTCCAGGGGGAGCTGGACATGGCTGGGATCTCTGCAGAGCAAAGCTCACTCTCGAGTCTGTGCTGGCCCCTGCCTAGCCGAACCCGACCCTCTCCCTGCCAGTACAGGGCTTTCCACCTCCTCCACCACCACTCTGCAGGGGCTCTTCGGCTGTGAGTGGGTCCCAGTGCCCATGGTTACGCCATGGCACTGAGCAGCATTGCCCACCCTGCAGCCCAGCTCTGGTTTACTGATGCTTAGGGCTCTAGCTCTAAAGTTTTCAACATCTTCCCTCTTAAACTTCATGCCTGGCCACGCTGGTGTGGCCGGTAACTGGATAGGGATCTTGGAGCAGGGAGGCTGGATGCAAAGACAGAGGAAGGCAGAGGAGTGCCCAGGCCGGGTGTTATCCGAGCCTCTGCAGGAACAAGGTGTCTTTGCCACGATGTGAGCTGGCGAGAGAGAGGGAAGGGAAGGAGTTCCTCCGTCAGCACTTTGCTATGCCTCACGCTGCCCGTTCCCCACTCACTGGGCTCCCGGGCTCACTGCTGCGGTGACGGGATGCCATCCAGGGCTGTGCAGCTCCAGGGCTGCTGCACGCTGGGTTCTTGCCCCCCCCCAGGCCTGGAACAATTCGCATCTTGCTTTGGCTTCATTCCAAACGTGCTCCAAAAGCAGTGATTTGGTGTAAAGCAACAGTACTGCTTTTTCGGGGACGAGAGGCGAGTGAGGGGCACCAAGAGGTGCCCTGACAGGTTACCCCATGTGCTGAGTGCCTGCTGACAATGCTGGCATCTGAAAGAGCTGAAGGTTTGTGCTCAGCCCCTGTTACAGCCCATAGAAACCTTCAGGGGCTCTGAGGCAAGTCTGGGATTTGCGCTGTCTCTTACCCATCAGAGCTGTGGATTTGCAGAACAGCCCAGAGGTAAAGGCTCATTGCTGATGGTATCTTTGAATGATGTTTAATAAGGACAAAAGCATTCCCTGTGATTCTGCTCATGGCAGTGCTGCAACTGCAGTGCAACCTCCCCATTGTGAAGTGCGTCGTGTGCCTCCAAAGCACGCAATGGCAGGATGCTGGGCTGCAAATGAGCAGGGGTCAGGGTTTAGTCCCCACAGAGAGGAGCAATCCATCTAGGAAGCTCAGGTGCTTCACATTCCCAAAACCAGGCTGGAACACTGACCAGTGAGACAGGCGGCTAGATCCAGAGATTCAGCTTGGAGAAGACCCCCCTGGGCTCTTGAATGCTTCAGCTTTGCTCCGTGCACCAGCAGAACCCGGATTTGGGCAGCAGAGCTCAGTGGGGTGCTGTGAGCCTGTCCCCATGTGCTGCCTCCTGCTGCAGTTATGGGTGCTGCTACCCTGGTATCTTTGGAATGGGGCAAACCACGCCCAGCCACCCCCAGAACCACATCCACCAGCCAAGCTTTAAAGCATCCCCGCACATCCTGGTCCAGGGGCCAGAGGCAGCTGTGTGTAATTGGACATCATCTTGTGTGTCAGGCTGGGGCCTGAGCGGAGCACCCATGGGCGCTCTGCTGGACTCCATAGCTCTCCAACAGCCACTGGGTGCCAGAGAGGAAGGAGCCTGAGCCAAGTGGTGAACCTGACAGCAAACCCAACCTCCGCACCACCGTCTGGCTTAAACCCTCTCATCTGGGAACACTCAGGCAGGTGACAGGCTCGCCGGTGCAGTGCCACAGTCAGGGCTCCTGGCTTCAGCTCTGCCCTCTCAGACCCAACCTCTTGGGAGCTGCTGTCCCTGAGCCTCTTGCCAGCGTTTCTCCCCTTCTGACACATCAGAAAAGTTTCCATAGTGTTTGCTTTCAGCAAATCATTCCCAGCACCACGTCACCCCACCACGTGCTTTACTGGTTTGCTTCCAGTCTCCCAGCTTGGACACAGCCTTTGGAAAATGACATTTCACCTCCAATATGTGCCCCTGGCACTAAAGCCCAGTCCCTCTGCTTTCCCCAAAGGCTCTTTGTGCCAAGCCCAATGTGTCCACTTGTCGTAAAGCATCGAGTACAAAGCATATGCAGGACAGATGGATACGAGGTTTATAAGATAATTAAGCATGTTAATGAAGTTCATTTGCATCCAGCTCTTAAATTCCCATAAACTCCGCAAAGCTGTGAAATGGGAACTGCCGCTCCACGCCGCAAAGCAACAAAATTCAGTTACCAAAAGGAAAACACCGATGGACAAGTGGGAACAAAACCGGCTGTGGTCCCGGTTGAGCAGAGCCCCAGCACGTCCCTGCTCCCATCACAGAGTGCCACCAATGGGCACCCCTCCGACGAATAAAAACTGCTTATGGGCTTTGGCTGCGCTGAAACATTAGGAAAGCCGGGGGGGGGAATTATTACAGCGAAGAAAGGTTTGACCCCAGAGAGGGAGAAAAAGCCCCATGGTGCATAAACAAAAGCTGGTCACCAGCGCAGGGAGCCAGGCTCGAGGCCCCTCACTGACCCAGGCACTGGCCGTGCCTGAAGCACGTCCACAGTCAGCAACATCTCCCAGGTCCTTTGGTGAAGCCTCAGTAATGGTGCAGCAGAGCACCCACGAGCAGGGATGGTGTCTGCCTCGGGCTGGGCTGCCTGGCTGAGACCCACAGGGAGCTGGAGCAGCCTCAAGACAACAGAGAACCCCCAGGGACACCCAGGGAATCCAGGTCAGGAGTCAGCAGATCTGTTCCAGGCCCACCCCCCACTCCTGATGCCGCTAAGCCCAGGCCAGGTCCACGCCGGTTCTCACCTCAAGTTGAAAACCCACCTCTAGTAACCAGGAGCAGGCAGTTTCCAGCCACCCACCAACCCCTGCCTGCTGAGGACACCCTCACCTCACTAATAACCCACCAGGGAAGTCAATACTTACCTCTGGGCACCCAGGAGGATCTTGAAGCACTAGGAAGGAAGGAACCAAGGAGAAACGCCTGCAGAGCTGCCACTGCCACAGCGTGACCGAGGAGCTGGGTCCTGGCAGCACCTGCAGACAGGAGAGGAGCAATGGCCTCCAGGTTGGCCCTGGTGCCCCTCACCGAGGACACTGGTCATGCTGAGGCTGCCTACAGCCAAACACAGCTTGGCCTTTTGGGCACCACTGTGAAACATGTCCCTGAAAGACCTTTGGGCTTTTCTTGTACCCAAAGTCCCCGCGTAAACTGAACAACTGCAGGGTGCATCTCTCAACATACCCAATGTCGGTGCACAGGGTTTGTCGTGGCTATGAACCAAAGAGGAGAAACTTTAACGTGGGGTGACCTGGGGAGGAGACAACGCAGAACTGCAAAGGAAAATGGGAAGACTGATTTTATTTGAAATGCTTTGATAAGATTTATTAAAAAATATCCCTTGGCAGTTGACAATCACCACGATCTACAACAGGAACCCGGCTGGGTAACATCGGAACAATTTTGCCTACAACCAAAGGCGAACACCCAGGAACACTCAAGCATGGCTTACACACACCTATGGGCATTGAAAATGGGGGGTGGCATCAAGGAACACAGCGCAACCACTTGCTGCAGAGAAAACTGCACCACACAGGTGTCACACATGTGCTCCGGTACTTACCATGGTGGTGGAAAACCCCAAACCTATTTAAAATATGGGGGGAAACAATAAATTGGCACCCTCAGAGAAACCAAACTCCATGGCTCTGCAATTCCAGAATGACAAAGCTCTTGGTCTGCTGCAGCCGCAGGGGAAACGAGGGAAGGAGAAGCTTGGACACCTGGCCAGATCTGCACAGGAGCATCCTGCTCCACAGCCCCATCACCAGCACACACGATGAGAGGGGCTGGAGCTGCAGGTCACTGGTCTCAGTGGGCAGAGGGAGAGGAGCGCCTGGGCGCAGATCCCAAGAGAACCACAAACTCAAGGTCAAATCCTGCCTTTGAAGGGCTAAGGGTTTCACTAGGTTATTCCCCCCTGCCTCAGTGAAGGCCAATGAACACACAGTGGGATGCTTAAGAGAGACCCCAAGGGAGGCAGGGATGTGCGGGAGGCAAGCAGATAGTGCTGAGCCGCCCGCAGCAGTCCAACACCTTCAGCTCTTCCGTATGGACAGATCCTGATTTTGAAAGTGTAACGGCTCCTCTTCTTGGACAGCCGCTCCTGGTCAGTCATTTCTTGTCCTGTGGGCTCATACTGCAGACCAACAGTGCCTCACCCCCACTTCCCAGGTAGATTGAGAGAACCCAAGCAAGGCACTGCTATTCCAGAACCAACCATCAGTGCTCTCCGCTAAAGAAAAAAACAACTGTTTAAAACTCATCCCCAATTCTGGCCAATGCAAGGTCCCCACGTGGAAAAGCTCCTGCTAACACCTCCCGCCATGGCCAGCAGCGACCACATGATGGCTGCAAAGGAGCTGCGGCCCAGCTGTGGCCCAGCCCCTTCCCAGCACTTCAGAACGGTATTAAAATGAGGAAAAATTAGGAAGGAGGCAGCTCTTCCCTAATTTAGGAAGGATTCCCCACCAGCATTGGGAACACGAAGGTCATTTGCTGCCAACCAACACATCAAAGTGGAGCAAGTCTACGTGGCAAACTCCTTTTGCGTTTGAAATGCCTTCTAAACATGCATCTCATCATAATTTAACTCAGTGGTTTCATCACTTGTCAAAGAAACATTGGAAAAAGCCAGATCCAAAGCAAAGGCCTGAAAAAACTTCTCTTCCAACAATTACTCTTTGACACAACGTGCAAACGGCCCAGGGCTGCGTTTGAAGTCGTGCTGGAGCAAAAATAAGAAAGCAAACCAATTTCAGGTTGACATAGTGTATTGTAAATTACGTTCTCAGCTTTTCTACGGCTACGATAGCGTGAAACGATCTGCCATACAGTAAACCAGTTTAATATACAATTGATTACAGAGCTGTAGTAAGGAGTCGGAGATAATACGCAGTTATCTATGTACATTTATAGCTTCATATTTCACAGATACGACTTTGTCCCATTTCGGTTTTGTCAGCGAAGCGCAGGCAGAGTATTTACAGGGAAGCCGCTGCGAGGAAGCCACGCCCCCAGCAAAGCCCCGGCAGAAGCTGCCGTGTGCCCCAGTGGCGTGTGTAAACAGAGCGGGTCTCTCCTTTCCCGGGTAGGGATGGCACAAGGCCAGGGGACGCGGGCTTCACTGGGGTGGGAGAGAAGGAAAACAGAGAGAACATCTCCAGCTAACCCGGCGACTTCAAAATGGTTTAATTTGCCTTTTTGTCCTTTCAACTGGAAACTGCTCTCAATTAATGTTTCAATTCATAATTCAATAGCACTTCAATCACGTTCTCAGTTAACACTTCCTACACCATCTCCATGTGCTTATGCAAGGCCGGGCAGTGCTGAAGCTTTGGGTAACACTGGCGAGGCAGCTTTGAAAGCAAGCAGGGGGTGGTCGGGGGTTCTGGCCCCGCACTGCTGCCCAGTTGACAGCCCCTCAGAGAACTGAAGCCAACCCTGGATTGAGTTTCTTGCTTCCCAGAGAGTTTCCCACAGGCGACTGGGTACTGCAGCTCGACATACAGAGACTGCTCATGCAGGGTCAGGTGCTGGTGTGATGCTGCATAAACCACAGTGGGACAGACCCAGACCTGAGCCAAACCATCCAAGTGGCCCGGCCATGGCTGGACATGCACGATGCCTAGTGCACAGTTCTAATAACCAGCTGAGATTTGCTGATGTGGAAACACAAAATGCAACCGAGAGACCGGGAGGGAAGACATACTGACAAAGGCATCCGACTGCCACACAGCTGCACGGGAACTGGCTCAGCCAAGCAGGGCAGCAGGATGCTGCTCCTGAAGCAGAGCTCCCAGACCTCACCCACCTCACCAGCTCAGTGGGAGTTGGAGCCTGTTGCTGCCCGACATTGCTGTGGCACCGACATGGCAGCTCCTCAGTGTCCTGCTCCTTCCCAACTCACCCAGCTTTCCCATCATTTCCATCCCTGCCTTCTCCATCTCAATGCCACAGGACTGAAAGAGCCTGGGAGCGGGAAAAGAGGAATCCAGCCCCTGCAGCCAGGAAAGAAGTTGTTTTATGCCCAGTTAAAAATACTGTTTCATGGAAAGAAGGAGCTTTCCCGAGCAATGCAATATAAAAAGCCACCACACCACCCCTGGGGGAGAGAGGTGACTTTCCTGAGAGCACAAGGGGGAGCCTCTCTACCTGCTCCTGGGTAATTTGGTGAGGGGGGGCCAAGGTCCTTATCATCTTTGGATACTGCCACTGCCTCCTTGCACAGAGGAGACACCCGCCATTGAGCAGAATTCTCAGTACAAGATCAAAACTGGGTTTTGTCTCTCAGCAGACATTTGGGGTTGTTAAGGCTCTTGGCTTTAAAGAGTTTATTACTTTGGAAGTTTAAAGCTGTACTTGCAGTAGGGTATACCCAGTCTCTGTCTCAGCATCTCTCTCTCTCTTAACATGATCTCTGAAAACTAGAAGAAATTAAACTGGGAGAGGGCTACTCTGGCAACTCCAGACCTGCACTCCAGAACTACAACACATGAAGAGAAACATTAGACGGTGCCGGTGGGACTGTGCTGGTACCTGCATGGTGGGCAAACCCTGGTTCACGCAGTAACATGGAGCAGACCACTGCACCCAAAGCCAGATTGGACAGGGTCTTGGGTGACATGGTCTAGTGTGAGGCATCCCTGGTCATGGCAGGCGGGTTGGAATTGGGTGATCTTAAGCCCCTTTTCAACCCTAACTATTCTATGATTCTACAATACCGCAGCTGCCCCAGACAATTTCTAGGAACAGCAGCAAGATGGAGTTTTCCAGCTGACAGTAGAAGTAAATGACAAACGAAGCTCTGGTCTCACTCAAATAAAAGCAAAGTTTCAACGTCGCTAAAGAGGCATCTTCTCTCAGGGCATACCTGCAGATGTACCATATGCTGCATTCTTCACTGCCCTGAGCTTAAATCCTTCAACAGTGCATCGACACAAACCATCTTTCAACTGCAAACTAATATTTAGCCAGTGCACGAAGCTAGAAACAAGTGAAGACATGAGTGACTGAGGGAGGAAACAAAGGAAAAACTTGAGAAAGTTACTGGCTTTTTCTGACTCATCCAAAAGATGATTTGAGAACCGATGCTCAAAGCGGGGACATGCATATTGCTGCTCCTCGCCAACGACAAACTGGTCAGAGCACCACTGGTTAGAGCTGAAACTTAAAATCTTAGTAACTGTTCCCAGCCGCAGTCTTCTCTGCGGCGCTTCAGAGTCAGTGAATGCTGCAACTTCTGGACATTAAAATACGCGCTGTTGCAGTGAGCCAGGCAAAAGGGAGAGAACAGAACAAACCATGGGAAGGCCAAGAGGGGAGAAGCTGACAGCTTCTTTCCAGAAGTATTCACCATCACACTGCACACGACAGCCCTCCTGCTGCACTGCTGCTGACCCTTGTCTTCCACATCTCCAGTTTCCCTTACGTTTTAGGTATACTTTAGCAGAAAGAGGCCCACTTTCTTGATAGGGCTTCACACAATCATACCACCACCATCAGTGGAGAGACCAGGCTCAGCAACAGCAAGCAGTAATTCAAGTTCTTCCCTTCAATGTTGCTCTCCTACAAATCAAAACAAGGATTGACACAGCCTGCACAGAGAACTCAAGAGGAAAACCCCCATCAGAATAGATGACTTTCCTGCCCAAACCGATGTTTCACATGCAGATTGCCAAATCTCAGTGTTACTCTGAGACCCTCACTGGGTTTTCACAGCTGCCTGGGCATTGAGGTGTAAGCACCGCAGCACTGGGGTATCCCTGCACCTCCACCTCGACTGTCTCTCTCCTCACATTAATATCATTCAGTATTTACAGTCAAACCACCCCAGTGACATTTTCAGTAACTAGGATAATCATATCAATAACTACTGCATTTGTAGCAGTTCTGTAATATTTAACTAAAGCAGGACTTAGAGGAATGCTGCTTCGGCAAATCACAACACTGACAGCAAACACTGGAGTTTATTTCTTCCCCTCCTCTGCTTTTGCACATTTGCTAAAACTCAGGGTAACAGAACTCCTTTTCCACTTCTGGTGCGATGAAAAATGAAATTTTTCACAGAATTCTTAAGCTTAACTACTGGGCTATGCCTGCTGCTCTTCTGCATCCTCTGCCAAGCAGCTTAACAACACAAGGAGAACAAATGACTTAACAAACACAAGGAGAACTGTGACCAAACAAACGGACAAAAGGCATCAAAGCAAACTGGCTCTTCTCATTCGTATTAGGAAACAGAGAGGCAAACAACAGCAAAAGCAGGATCTGATGCCCTGACCCACCAGCAGCAGAGTTGAAACATTGCTGTGCAACGTGGAAGACACAGTTTAGCAAAGGTGAGTGGCAGGGAGGCAAGAACCACTCGACCATCCCATCTAGACCAAGCCAAACGTGACCACAGCAGGGAAGGAGGGAGAAAACACAGTCTCTCAATTTGGCAAACCACCCCCCTGCCCAAGCTGCACAGTTGATGGCATAAAGTTGATTGCTTTGTAAAGAGCTGATCACATTATAGGCAACCTCAGGCACTCGCAGCCTCTCATGGTGTTGCAAAGTAACAACATGGAGTTAACAACTGCTCCCTTGCAACATTTTTGTTGCATTCAGAATTACAATGTTAGAAACAGGTTAAAGGAGCAGTTTCAAAATTCTAGACACCTTAAAATCTTGGCTCTTCAATGAAGAATAAACTCTCCTTTAGCTAAAAGCTGGTACGGGTACAGTGTTTGGTTTACAGCTCCTTTCATTTTTGCTCCAGGCACCTCCTTTCTGTGTTTTAGCCCCGAAGTAAGAGTATCCAAACACTTATGCTTTGGTGAAGCCCTTTGGGAGTCCACCCTCTCCCCACCTCCTTTTGTCACATAGAAATCCTCTGGCGCCCTGCATTAGGACACAGCAGGAGCAGCAGCAGCAGTGCCCAAGTTACCTCCAGGAAAGGCGAACGGCCGCAAACCCTGGGAAGTAACAGGCAAATCTGTTCTTCTCAATATCATAAATGCCAGAAGTAAATTGAGGGGAATGCCATTTACTTGTTTTTTTTGAATGAGAAATCTGTTTCACAGAAGTTGCTGTGAGAAAAACAAGCGGTTCTGTGTGTTAGCAGCAGATTAAGACCACACTGAGGAAAACAGTCAGCATATTCCTCATTACGCTCTAGAGCAGCTCCCACAAGTGAGCTGTGGCAGGAGGCAACATGGGGCTAGCAAATATCCAGCAATCTTCCTGACCCCCCTTCTCTGGGTAAGTTTAAAATCATCACCATTAAACCATCCTGTGAACAGGAAGCGCAGCCATGCACAGATCATTCCTGCAGAGTACATTTCCAGGTGCCTGGCCAACTCCTCAACCCCTACATGGTGTTTGAACTGTGCTGGCACTAACCCAGCAAGCGCAGAAGAGATTTTAACGACATGAACTTTGCTCATGGCCTCCCACAAGTGCACACGTGTCACAGCTGCAGAGAGGAATGCAGTACTGCACAAGGCAAAACTGAGTCTGGAGGCAATTTTCATGACGAGTATTGGGACATCTCTTCAAAGGTGTAAAGGGAAGGTGGAAAAGTTCACGTTCCACTGTTTTACAACAGAAAATAGGTACCTCTTGTTTCTTGTGTCTGGGAAGACCTCACTATGCACCAAACCATAAGCTGTGAGCTTCTTGAGTTCCTTACTACGCTGCATTAAAGGGAAGATTTCAAACCTCAGAAAGAAGACCTGCAGTCTCAGGCGTTGAACACTTGCTGCTCTCCTGGTGGCAATAAGCAAAGTGGGGAACCACCAGTTACTCAACTTTTTCTGGCTTTTTTCCCAGCTTCAGAGTTAAGGCAGAGTAATGCAGCCGGAAGTTCCCAGAGCAGACAACAGCCCTTCATTTCAGAGTCCACTAATACTCCTGTCCTCAGTCACTTTATTTGCTCAGTGCCAACAAAAAAAGAGGTCCTGCTATTTTATTCCTGGTATTCCAATTGCCATAAACCCAACAATCCTCCCGCAGCACCATACCACAACAGCATGGGAGCGATATTTGCTCTATGGGCTGGAGGATGAGGCTTTTGTATTCTGCAGTGCATTGCTTCAGTAAGGAGAAGGAAGGTGCTCTGGGTGCAGGGCCCTTTTCCCTTCAGGTTTAATCACAGGGCACAAACCTCTCACTGGATGCAGGCCTGTTGCTGGTGGAGGTTTAGTTATTGTGCAGTGTCTCACACAAGAAGCTGGCACGTCTCAACTGGACTCTGCCACTGCAAACAGCTGATAAACGAGAGAGAAATGCTAGGTAGAGTCATCTATAAAACTAGGAGAAAGAAGTCAAAGGGAGAAAGGTCTGAATGACTTTAAGACACTAATGTAATACTAGAAGGCATGTAAACAATTCTGGACCACGCTAACTCCTCTACTGTACGAAAACAAATACTGACACACATGTAACTCAAACAAGAACCCTAAAAATGGTTTCAAAAATACATTCTTTAGATGCAAGAGGTATTTGCAGAATTATACTACCTGAAAGTTGGAAGTGCAACCCACTACGGGGAGGGCGGCAGAAGGGGGCTAGTTTCCATCTACAGAGAAGGAAGGCTGCTGTAAAACTGTGCACTAATAAAAATCTTGTATTGTTGCTCATCAGGAAGAGCCCCCAAACAGGCTACAGCATCTGTGGCA
Source organism: Amazona ochrocephala (assembly GCA_039720435.1). NCBI lineage: Eukaryota > Metazoa > Chordata > Aves > Psittaciformes > Psittacidae > Amazona > Amazona ochrocephala. The sequence continues at coordinate 17,559,672 of CM077886.1, read as the reverse complement.
AAAGGTATGGGAAGGAGTATCTCCTGCTTGTTTTGTATGCTGGCACACTGAGCAAGTAAGATTAATTTTAAATAGCTTTTCTATCAAGCACAATTTAGACATGCGTAAACAGCAGCTTTTGTGAGAACAGCGTGCAGAGTCTGACCCAGAAATCTCAGATTTACATTTGACACAGGCTTCAAGGGCTCCACGCTAACTGTGGAGTGTAGATGGATCTCAAATAGCTGAATAGGAACTTCACAATGTATATATTTATTACTCAAACTCCAAAAATCACATAGGGAAAAACAAGGAGTATCAATATATTCTGACTTTAGTTCAGATGGAAAGAAAGAATTAAACCCCACACCAATCTGCAGACAGCACAGCATTGCATTTCACCAGCTCCTCCCCAACTAAGAAACTTACTTTGGGCATAAAAGCTCTTTCATTTTATTTGGTGTCACAAGGAGTTGGCTGAACTGGAATAGCTGAATAATTAACACTACCCAAAGAGGGGCATCAAATGTAAGCGAAGGAGGTGATGGAAGCATGCAGAGGGCAAAGTGGTATAGTCTAATGCCCTCATCTTGCAGGTCCCTCTGTGCAAGCAGGTTCCTGTGCTCCCGCAGGACTCCGGTCCCAGGGACCTGCACAGAGTTATCTGCAGGACTGGGAAATTATTGTGCTTCTCAGCTCACCAGAAGGGACTCTTTTCCCTCTTCCTGTTTTCAGCGGCATGCAGGGAGCATGCTGTTCCATTCCCTGCTGCAAAAGCACAGTGTAGGGGGGGGAAATCCTGAAAAATATTGTGCAGCACCATTGATTCAGTACAGAGGGAAGCTGGGATACTCAAATGCATTTGGTGGCTTTGGAAGTTTCACCAGCTTTGAAACAAATATTGCCTAGGTAACATCCTCACAGTGTGGTTGGTAGTTCAAAGAGGCTGAAACACCATCTTATTACTCTTATCAAACCCATCACCAATTTATCTCTCCTGATCCCATACACACACACATGCAAAAACCCCCAAACAAAACAAAACAAAAACCCAAACAGGAATAAAATAAATAAATAAATAAAGGCGTTCCCCAAACATTCATTTCACTTTTCTCTCTCTCTCTCTCAAATCAGACCAGCTTAGAGACAGCCACTTCACCGACCCTTGCAAATTCAGCCAGCTAACTGACTAACATGAAATTACGTTAGACTCTTTAAGACATGAATTGTAACACTCACATGGTCACTCATCTGCTTCTGGAAACCTGTCCTCAGAGCTGGTGATGTCCAAACCCTTATTCCATTCCCACATATCAGTAACTCATTGTCTATATGGAAAAGAAGTGTATCCAAAGCACACAATGGCACATTAAGGTTGAAGAAAGGATTGGTAAAGGAGAAGAAAAACTACAGCAGTTTTTTAGCCTACTCTAACTAAATGTTGAGCCACTCCAGAACTCCTCCTCCAGCCCAACACAAAGTCAAACTGTGTCACCCCCTCTCCAAGACATTCTTTTCTGGTATGTTACTGGCACTTTATGTCAGTCTCATATGGTAGATACATGCACATTTGTCTGTGTGTTTACATATAAAAGGTCTGATAACAGTAAAACATTGTTCAGAGAGATATAAAAAACCCAAGGAGTTGCATTAGCCAAAAAAAGTGTTTTGTGAGAAACAACAATAAAAATGATATAACCACAGCTTTTCTTTTCTCTAAAATTAGATAAATACCCAAAGCTATGATTTCACTTGGGGCCTCTGTACCTTGACAGGGAGTCCAATGGAGTATATCTGAAGGCACTTAATATCCTCTACTCAGCTGTAAGATGGTTGCACAGGGAGCTGGGGAGCTTGGGATGTGATTTGGGGCATGGAGGAGAGATGGATGAAAACAAGCCCTGAAGAGCTGTGATCCACACAGCACTAGGTGCTGAAATGAAAACAAACGTACAACCCAGGTGTTCAGAAGGTCTCTCTTGAAAAAGAAAACTGCCAATTGCAAATGTCTTTGTGTTTCTATTGACAGAGCACTTCATGCAACTCTGACAGTGCATCATACACTCTTAGAGATATTTAGCTTTGTCAGTTCATTGACCTCCTCAGTTCCCGCTTCCTCGCAGTCAGTCTTCTCGGAAGCTTTGCCAAACCTGCACCTCTCCTCTGCTTTCACCATGTCTTTCTGGAGCTTCTTGGTGGAAGGAAGGATGTCCTTGGTTTCTGAGTTATCTGTGCCATGGGCTACCTTATCAGAATTCTGTACAGAAGGCACCAGGTTGGCAATCTCATCTGTTGGAGATCGCCCAATGCTGCCATCCACTTGAACCCGAATGTCTGGAGATATAGACAACTGGTGATGTGGCACAATCCCATTGTCCATGCATTTTGGGTAAAGGTAGGTCTTCATCTGACCTTTCCCCTTCACATTGACTGTCCCCCGATAGTCAAAGTCATACCCCATCTTGTTTAGGATGCGGTAGCTCTCCTCACTCACCTGTATACGACACTCTACGCCAGTGGTGTCCATTCTGCTAGCAATGTTCACAGTATCACCCCAAATGTCATACAACAACTTGGTGGTGCCAATGACCCCAGCAGTGAGGGGGCCATGGTTAAAGCCAATCCGAAGTTTAAAATTAAACCACAGCATATTGTTGTTGAAGTCATCCACCACTCGCATCATTTCTTTGGCAAATTCAAAAAGGGTTTGCAAATGCCCATGGGGATGGTTGTTGTCCTGACACTGAGAGGTGTTCAGTCCTGAAGCGGCCATATAGGTTGCCCCAATTGTTTTGATTTTCTCAATGCTGCTGTAATGTGGCTTGCTCAGCAGCTCATCAAAATCCCCAATCAATTCATTCAAGACTCTGTAGCACTCTTTGCCTCCTTCGTAGTTCTCTTCATAAAACTCGCTGAAGTTCACAATGCTTGCAAAGATTACTCCGCCACTGTCATGGTTTTTGGAATAGCTCTGGGAAACCTTCAGCTGCTCAGCCACGTGGTATGGAATAATATTCCTCAGCAACCAGTCCGCTTGATCCCTCATGCTCTGAATTTTGGTGCGATGAAGATCAGCCTCCACATCTCCATGGTAGTGAAGACGGTAACTGACCTCAAACTCTCGATTCAGAAACCAGACCAGGAGGAGCAGAAGGAAGGAAACCAAAACCACTTCTTGGCCGATCAGGTCTGCTGGCCTCTTCATGTCATTTGGCACCGAACTGTTGCATGGACTCTTTCTGGAGCTGGAAGCAGAAGAACATGAAAGGTGTGTTTAAAAACGCTGAGTTAGGGCATTGCCATTTCTGCTCAGCATCCTGTCTAGCAAAGGAATTCTTTGCTAGAAAAAGATGTATAGGTAGTGTACATTACATACTAAGTTATAAAATATGCTTTGATAACTTTATCTGCTGTTAAGCATGCTAAAGAATTCATTTCATTGTTAAACTCGTTGAGTACTTCCTTAAAGGGTTATCATCAGGTTCAGCAACACAGAAATTGCCTGGCCTGTGCGCAGCAGTCACCAAGGAAACAGTTATCATTATATCTAAATATACGACTAAAAGCACAACAAGTAAATATGTATTTAAAAATGCCTCTGTATGCATTATGAGCGATGTGTGCACATGCATCTCTATATGGGGGGTGCCCACAAGTTTTGTGGAATTTTTATCGTCTCCAATATTCAGAAACATCTGCTTTATACTCCTAGTGCCTTTCCCTTGTTTCCTCATCTAAGACCTTTTCAGTATGCCTTTAATGTTAACACACAAAGGTTTGGGAAGTAGATAACCCTGTACAAAACACTTTATGGAGAACTGCATGAAAGTGAAGACTATGGAGCTCTGTGTTGACATCTTTTGTACATTATAACCACTAAAGCTTTCTATGGTGAAGACAGAAAGTTTCTCAAAGTGCCAAAATTTAAAAAAAAAAAAAAAAAAAAAAAAAAATTACCCCCCCCCGTCTCACATAGCCCAAGAACAGGATTTCAAATCCTTCCAAGAGTTCGTCAACTGCCTGTTGAGATCATGAAGCAACTGCCTGTTGAGATCATGAAGCACATGGAGTGTGCTTTCAGTGCCAAACCACCCTTAACAAGAAGACATCTGCAGTCTACGACTCAAGTTTCTGAAGAGATGCAGACACAAATTTCATCTGAGGAGACATCACCTATGTGATCCTAGAAGCTAAGTCTGAACCCAGACAGACTGGCACGAAGTGATTCCTGGAGTCACTTCACTGCAAGTTTTCTGTAAAATTATGCCAAAGCTCAAGATTTGATATGAGCAGACACATGCTGAAATTCTTCATGTTAAAGAGATGGTTTGATAAGGGAAGGCATCACATCAAACTTTCTCCTTGACACACAGAAAGACAACCTGTCTCTCAGTGTCTGCATGGATTTCTCCCATGAAGATATGTTAGCAGAAGAGATTAAAACTCAAAGCACAACTGTAGCAGCAGCTGAAGACAACTAGATTTGTTTCTGTAATACATGAAAGCATTTCTAAGTTCAATTTGTTTCTTTATGCCTACACAGGACATTTCCACTTCTGGAATGGAAGCAGACTCTTAAGCAATGGAGCTATATTATGGGCTTGGTTTCTTTTTCTGAATGTTCATTCTCCAATATTTGGTTGACAAAAAACAAGCACGATGAAGCAGAACCATAGCAGAGTTGTGAAACAGATGAACGTGCACAATCTCTGAAAGCATCTGTAGGTTCTATGGTCTTCGTTTGTATTTATTAGCTTTTATCAAAGTAACCCTGTAGGAGAAAAAGTTTCTCTTAAGTAAAATGTTTACGCCAGAGAGCTTACAGGTTGAATTTCAGATTAAAGATAAGACTGCATATTTTGTTGGAAATCATAGAATCATAGAATAGTTAGCGTTGGAAAGGACCTTAAGATCATCCAGTTCCAACCCCCCTGCCATGGGCAGGGACACCTCACACTAAACCATGCCACCCAGGGCTCTGTCCAACCCGGCCTTGAACACCACCAGCGATGGAGCATTCACAGCTTCCCTGGGCAACCCATTCCAGGGCCTCACCACCCTTACAGAAAAGAATTTCTTCCTCATATCCAATCTAAACTACCCCTGTTTAAGTTTGAACCCGTTATCCCTTGTTCTATCACCACAGTCCCTCATGAAGAGTCCCTCCCCAGCATCCCTATAGGCCCCCTTCAGATACTGGAAGGCTGCTATAAGGTCTCCACGCAGCTTTCTCTTCTCCAGGCTGAACAGCCCCAACTTTCTCATCCTATCTTCATACGGGAGGTGCACCAGCCCCCAATCATCCTCGTGGCCCAAAATCACTCCTTTTGTTTTCAACCATAAATATACTTTCAATATACTTTCATAAATATGCATAAATATACTTTCAACCATAAATATATTTCTCCCAGGAGATTAATTCTATTGGTTTGCTATTAAAAAAACACAAGGGAATAATGAAAGGAGATTACTAACTCACCAAGCAGGTCCCTACAATCAGGTTCCCATAATTGCTGGTGCATTGCTATACTAAGACTCCTTTGTTTTCTTCCTTTCTCCCTGACAACTACTTTTCTCAACTGAACTTCTACCATGAACCTATTGATTTTCTCCCTAGAAAGACAAGTCAGAGACTAAGACAAAGGCTAAGTTGTTAGTGACTAGAATGTAACACATAACAATTCCTGAAATACAACCCTTGCTACCTATTTTGCAGGTGGCAAAGTAACCTCCCAGTTCGATGGGGTTATAAAACACAATGAGGAGAGGATAAGTAAGAGATTGTAGAAAGTAAGTAAGGCTGGAGAAGGTGAGGCATGAATCTTGCTTGAGGAGCATGAGTCAGGTTCTTTTCAGAACAGTTTGTTATTTTCTGTATCTTGTGAAATGAGATCTGCTAGAGGATCTGAGCAAGGACATGTTACTCCTTTGAGAGTATGAGTTTGATCCAGATAATCTGCTCTAACATCAAACATCCCTGTCACAGGGATTTATGTCATTGAAAGCTTTTTATTTACAGTTTGTTGTACAAAATGTTCCTCAAAGTACTTGATTTTCTCTTACATGAATTAGCCAAGCACCACCAATTCTGTTACAAAAAGTGGCTTGTGTTGAACACAAAATCTGCCTTTTAAGAAGAAACTGCTGCCTCTCATTCACCACTCCTGAAGTACTGGCATCTGCAAGCACTCAATCATCTCCTCCAGTGCTGACCTGACCTTATTTCCCATGTGGGTGTACAACCTTAGAGATCTGCATGTGAATCGAGTGCCTCACTTGTAAGATGACCTGATTTCATTAATAAGCTAATGGGTTAGTATCTCAAAAAAGAAGGTGCAGTATCTTTTCCAGAGCAGGCGTTTCTGATCACAGTGGGACTGCTACAAACATTAGGACAAAAAGCCACAAGATGCCAGCCTGAAGGAGAGAGCAATTACATCTTATTCATTTTGAAATCGAATTTTTGGATGTTGCAGCAAGCAGGTTTCAAGACCTACAGGACTATAAATTATCTTACACAGTCAGTTAGCAAAGGTGACCTGAAGCTACTTTTCAAAATGAAAAGAACAAAAAGAACCCCCTCCCCCACCTATAACAGAAGGGATCACACACCCCAAATCTTCTTAAGACCTCCTTTTTATGAGGTGCTGCAGCAGAAAACAGATTTTAAAAATCATGCAGATTGAAATCTTAAGCTGACAATGTTCCTTTAAGTCAAACTGGTGAAGTGCTTCCTGGCACAGACACCTAACTATTAACTTGGCATCTGCATCCAGGCTGTGTGTTGAATATGGAACAAGTGAGAGCTCCGGAGATAGAATCTCCTTTGGCTTGATCACAAATCATAAAGATAATGGCTTTCCAATTACAAAGATTTTTGGAAAGCTATTCTTCTTCTGAGCCAGTAACCTATGTTTGGATTTGGATATCTTGCTGTATTTAAACAGGATGCATGCCTGCTAAATCTTAATGAGTAACGCTATGGTGGAACAGTGTGAAAAAGGGAAATCAAAGTGCTACTTTTGATGAAGAACATGTAATGGATGTCCACAAAAAGCCCACCTCAAGTGGCCTATCACTGTTCCTCCCTGAGTGGTCGCAAACTAGAAAATGATATACTCTACCTGCTCTAAGAAATTAATGTGAACAAGAGATATTTCCTGCTTAAAAGACAAAGCTTATGGTTGCATCACTTTGGAACTAAAGAGCTTGTCTGTTTGAAAACCAAGGCAAATTTCATATTTTGATTTACCAAGCACAGCGTGGACAGTCCAGAGTTGAACTTTGTGCTAAGACTTCATCACCACTACTAGCATCTTTCCTCCCACACAACATTAATTATTATCTCAATTCTTGATCAAGAAGAGGGAATAACCTCACTAAAGGCATGCAAAACAAGTAAGTCTGGCCCTCTTGGAACACAGAAGAAACTTGTATGCTGACTGAAGTGAGAAAGGAACCTTATTTATTTCAGTAAGAAAGCAACAGCAAAACAGCTTGTTAAGATAAGGGAGTTTCAACTTTTTATTATTCCATCACGAGGAGAAAGGGGAAATTCTGCTTGCACACAACACTAGAACTGTGGTATACAATAATGCACATTAAAAGATCCCCGAAAAGAGAAGCCAAATTCTGTTGCAAATTAATGGTAGAAATTGAATAGGACTAACTCTTAGTTCTCTCTTTAACTCCCAACACTTTGAAGGATCATGTTAATTTACAAATTTGGGCTGGTTCAGTTCAATGGAGCCTGGACTGTTAACAAAGATCACACTGGACTGGTACAATTCCTGCTTTACAACAAAGAGAGTGGCCAACTAGCCTGACAAAACCACTGCTGACACACAGAACAGCCAGCACTGTGAAGTATTAACTTGTGCACTCTACACATGCATTTTTCCCCCAACTGAAGGAGTGACAGACAAAATACAAATCTAGTACATCTCATAATGAAAGTTAAAAATGAAGTTTGGAAGTGTTTAATGAGAGAGATATTTTGGTCACTGCCTAATTTGGCCTTTAGCTGGCAAGCTTCCAATATCTGAAGGGGGCCTATAGGGATGCTGGGGAGGGACACTTCATGAGGGACTGTAGTGATAGGACAAGGGATAACGGGTTCAAACTTAAACAGGGGAAGTTTAGATTGGACATGAAGAAGAAATTCTTTACTTTTAGGGTGGTGAGGCACTGGAATGGGCTGCCCAGGGAAGTTGTGAATGCTTCATCCCTGGTGGTGCTCAAGGTGGGGTTAGACATAGCCTTGGATGGCATGGTTTAGTGTGAGGTGTCCCTGCGCATGGCAGTGGGGTTGGAACTAGATGATCTTAAAGTCTTTTCCAATCCTATTCTATGATTCTATGATTTGTACAGTATGCAGAGCATGTTCCATGCCTGCTTGCAGCAACATCTGCTGCATGGTTTGGTTTCTTACCCATTTTTACCTTTACTTGTCATGAGTTGAAACTTACATGATTATTTACGGAAGAAAAATATTTGCATGCAAACAATGCTCGATAGCTAACTTCTTAACAGATTTCTAATAAATGATGATGTACAAACAGTCACTGAAGAGAAGACTGGGCTGTCAAACAGTTAAGGCAGAATTTATCATTTACTGGTGATCAGCAGCCGGACAGGAGCTAACTAAGCTGCTCTCAGTGCTGGGCGAGACATTTGCAATTCTGAGCAGCACAAAAGGTTTGGTGATTTCACAAACTCGTAATAAACCACTAAGAATCCAAGCTCAGGCTAATCCTAAGACATTACTGCAGTGATCACCTTTAATATTTTGTACACTGTACACCACATAATCAGTGATGCTTTAACATTTTGTACATTGACTTTTCAGCAAATTCCCTTCAATGTTTTAGTTAAAAAAAAAAAACAAGAAAAAAAACCCAAGAAACCCAAACAAGCCACCTCTGTTCTTTTGGCTTTAACTTCCGATTCTGGAGTTACTGAACTGGAATTCTGTTATGAAAATTAAGTTATCTTTCATGAATCAAAGCCACATGAAAAGGAAAACCCATGCTAAAACCAACCAAACAAAACCCCGAACACTGTAGTAAGTGCTGACTTCTTGGTGAATAAATATCCAATATGAAAGCAGAATTACCACCTCTCTGTGATAACTTTTCTAAACGTTTTCTAAAACATTTCTAAACTTTTTTTAACACTAAATTACCACAGCATTCATGTAGATGGCATTTTTTAAAAGGTACTTGTTTTGATACATACTCCCAGTAAAAGTGACACACTCCTCAAAACAGATTTGTTTAGATTAATTACCAACTCAAGTATTCACAGGGTTGTTAGTTCCATCAAGTACAACATTGCCCCATCACTGCCCCCAAATTTGTAATTAGCAAACACTACTTTCCTAATAGCAGAGACCAACAAAAACAGTTTGAAAATGGTACTGCAAAACTTGCAACAAAACACGGAGAAATTCCACACTGAAACAATCTGAGCAAATCTTGAACATATGTACTATTAATAACCCAAGAAAAGATTGGTGTGTGTTTGTTTATAAGTCTGAGGGCTAAAATCTCATTTGCTCCCAAGGATATGCCTTGCAATTCTGCCTAAGTGAGCTCAGGGGGCCCGACAGCACCCAGACTGTCATCACCAACATTGCTCATCCCAGTGAAGGCAGCTGGCTTCACAGACAGCATTTTCAGCTGAAGCTCCTCTACCACAGGGAATTCTCACCTGGCAAGCTGTGGATAGCATCCAACTCAGAACACTTCTGGATGGTGCAAATCAACCAAGGAAATAAAATAAATAGCTCACGATGTATAGATAATGCTTCAAAAACTACTACTACAAAAACGGATAGTATTTTATAGCTTCTCCATAGTCCTAGTTCCTAGAAATCAAATTTTGGAAGAAAACTGCATAATATAACTCAGTGACTGCAGCAACAGCTCTCTGATGATTTTTGGTCATATCCAAGTCCCCTGCAAAGGAAATTACATACACAAGGAGCTTAAACACAACTTGCCCAACCAATTTGTTGAATTCCCATGTGTATTACTGCAGCAAAGTTTTGCTACATATAATTGACTGGAAATTTTTCTATCCCTAAACATAAAGAAGATTGTAATTTAATATAAAGCTTACCTAAAATTCTGTGCCAAATCTAGATGAAAAGTTTCCATGGAGCTGAAATAAAAAAGCATTGATTTCAGAAGGAAAGGTAAAGCAACAAACAAAGCACCCTACCAGAATTCTAGTTATCATTTTAAACTTTTCTATTATGTAGATGTAGGACCAGTAATTGCATTGCATGCTTGATCAGCTTCAGACAAACTTTGTTTGAATGTGACTTATCTGCACTTTTTGCTTGGAAGAAGCAACTAGTCACACAGAGATACACAGACCCCTAAAGAGTAACAGATGATAATGCAGTCGAGTTGATGCCTGTTATAAGTAAGTGTTAAACAATCCAATCTTACCTTGGCAACAAGAAAAAGCAATTTCAGAACTCTAAAACTCACTAATGGCTTCATCTTATCTGATCACACAATACCAAGATTTTAAAAAAACCAACAAACCCAACAACCCCTCCCCAAACAAATATGGAGCCTATTTTTGAAAATGCTGTTACAGGAAACCATTAAGTAGTTCAAGCAACTTTTGTGTTTACTTGTATTGCAATTTCTCTATCACGATCATGTATTACAACTCTCAGGATTGGTTACTTTTGGAAAAAGTAAAGAAATCTGCAGCATGGATTTATTTGCCTGTGATGCTCACAAAGTTCCAGTTAAAACTGTGTCAAAAACCATTATCCAGATTAATGACAGGAGAGGAACAAAAAAGTTATTATTAACAAACCAAAGTTATGGATGTCATTAATTCAACCTGTACTATTTTTCGTCGTGATCAATTCTATACATCAATTTTGTCAGTCCTGCAGTTGAACAGCTCTGTTATTTCAAATATTTATTTTTTCAAGATGAAATAACAATGTATTCCCTGATTTCTGTACTTTGCCCATTAATGGTCACCCCTCTTCAAACCACAGGTTTAGTCTAATATGACCAAGGAAACCATTTGTCAACTGACTCTACTTCAACTTATTTTTTTTCCCAAGGAAGAACTTTCTTCCTATAACCCTTATAGCCACTTCCAACTTACAGATGTGAATAAAGGGTGACTTTCATTCTCCCTGCCCTTTTTTATACAACTCTGATCAAGATTTAAAGAGACCACTGAAGATACTGAAGAGGGGATTAAAAGCTGAATGCTCACACAAAACATGTATCTGCAAACTCTTTTTGGTTTGCTGTTTTTTCATGTATTTCAGGGCATGATTGAGCAGCATCTGAAGAAGGGATAGGAACTAGTATAATCTAGCATTAGAAGTCCTTGCAAAGCCCACACTATGGTAGGAGAGCCAAAGGCTGTGACATTTCTTAAGCCACTGAGAAGTGCAAGTTGATTATAAAATTCTGACAATAGGAGTGAATGGTTTGGAAGGACTCCCTTGAACCTTTTGGCAAGAAAGTAGAGAATACTGCAAACAAGTTCTCCTATGGAGAAAACTGGAGGAAAAACTTAAAAGCGTTAAGGTTATTGCACAGAAACTGCATTAACTTGATTCTTCAGTTACTGTCTGGCAGCGTCCTCTGTAAAGGCAGGAAAGTGAGTAAGGAAACAGCGTATTAGAATCCTGTTAAATCGTAGCACCTGTCTCCCACAGTGGAAAACTCCTTGAGAGAGGAGGTATTAGAAAGATACATGCTTCCTAAGGGCAAAAATAAATCCAGAGGGAAGTGAGGGAACAACTGGACTCTCTGGTACCACCAAATGTATCGGAGATTTCTTTATAATAAAACAGATTTCCAAACAAATGGTGAAAGGCAATTCTATGGGTCTGATAAGAATGCGTGCCCTGGAAACACACTGTTTGAGGACAAAGTGTCATTTCAAAACAGACGACAGGAAAAGGGCTCCTCAGATATTGTCCTGAAATCCTTAAAAATATGAAAACAAAAAAGGAAGAACTCTTCCCAAATACTAAGTTTGAGGGGCTGCAGAAAGTCATGACAGATGCTAAAATCCCATGCATTAGATCTTCACTTCACTGGCGGAGAAAACCAGAGTTGTTAATCTAAAACACAGTCTTATGAGTGCTAAGGTGCTAAGATGCTCACCTGTCTGGACACAAGGAGATGTAGAGCAGAATGAGAAGCACTGCTCCTACTACAGTTGCCAGCAGAGATCGCATCCAGGAGCTAAGCTGGCAGAAGTTACAGTACTGCACAATGGTGATGAGAATCGCGCAACACATAAACATGGTGTACTGCAATAGAGAGAGAGAGAGAGCACAAGTTAGCATCTTCTGCTGACTGGAGCCCTCCTGTACATAAATGCCAGTGTAAATTAAATAACATGTGACATGAAAGAGAAGGATCCAATTTTGGTTGTATTATATGCATGGTAAGTAATCCCTCACAGTGTCTGCATCAGGACACAGCACCCAAAGATGGAGATCTTCCCTTCAAAGAAGGAACTTTTAGCACAGGTAGTCTGTCACAATTTTCTGTAGATGGAGTTTTGTATTACTGCATTACACAACCATTAGTTCAGTAACTTTCAATACCTTCAGTTTATCTTTGCAAAAGGCTCAGTGCTTCTTCTTATCAAAAAAAGAAAAAAAAGAGAGAAGAAAGAAAGAAAAGAAAATGGAAAGGAGAAAGGAAAGGAAAGCAAAAGAGAGGGAAAGAAAAGCAAAACAGAAGAAAAAGATAAAAATAAAGAATAAGAAACAAAAAAAAAAAGAGGAAGGTAAACATTTGGTAACCTCCTCTCAGCTGCTGGGGTTAGGCCCTGTCTATTTTAAACCAAACATCAAAATTCCACTGCATTGAAAATGTGGAACACATTAACCCTCAGAAACTTCACCCAATTGCCTATGCTTAAAAACACTTTTTAAAGGTTATTATTATACCTGCCAGCAACAGGGGCATTCAAATAAGAAAAAAATCTGTGTTGGTAATAAAAGGCCGGGATCAGTCATCGTCAAACTAATGTTTGGTAACACACTCACTTGTGTCAATTTGAAAGGAGCATTTTAGATTTTCTGTTCCAAATGCTGCATCTTAAAAATCTTTTCCCTTTCCACAAATTCACTGGATAAAGAAAAGGAAGTGCAGGACAGACATATCGCCCAGAATGTCTTAATTTTCCCAAGATATAATCTTACAGTGGTCAAAACTCTCAAGCTGATGTGCAAATTTTGGTTTTATCAAGAATACTTATGACCATCCAGGCTAGAACAGAAACTTCACAACCATATTACGGATTTCTCTTCTAGCTACATATGGCGGTTTACAGTATCAAATGATCATTCTCTCACTTTTTCTCTCATTTTAAATTTCCTTTACAGCTGAAGTGCAGGGAATGCAGATTAGCAATTCTGTAGCATAACAAATAAGCATGTGATTCAGAAGCAGACACAGTGTATGGAAAAACACCCTTATATAATTCACCATTTTTAAACCACAATCACAGTTGTTGTTTTTCTGAATGACCCAAAAATGGATAAAAGGAATTTCAGAAGTGTCCATAAACCCCCCAGAATTTGAATTTACTTTTTTTCCCCATTTCAGTTCTCCTAAAGTGGCAGAGCATGGGTTTTCACTCCAAGTGATGCCCCAGCATGGAGCCAGCCTATAGAGGGTCAGGAAGCGCTGTGTTTTACTATGTAAGCATGGCTTTGGAAAGTTTTTTTTTTCATTGCTGCTTTGGTTAATTTTGATCTTAATTATTTTATATCCAGGGAAGGTATAAAATGCTATGAATAAAAAAAAACTTTGCAAAACCATGTCATAGTAAAATACGACACTTACCTGACCCTCTATAAATTGACTTCATTTCCTAGAGCTCCATGACTGTTGAAACACTGAGCACAAGGTGAGTTGGGACATCTCTTGGAGGGTAAGCCAACAGCCCCACAACTTAAGAGGACCTGCAAGAGGAAAGAAAGCAAAGCTCATTCTCAGTTTGGCGACGAACATCACCACCTCACTGCTGCTGCCTGACCTGAGCAGGCATCGAGAATACACCAAAGAATAGTTCTTCCAACATTTTTTGTAAACGTTTGGAGAGATGATCAAGGATGGCAATGAATGGGATGACATCAGAGTCAATGCACAGATTTGAAGGTTTTCACCTCCCTTCAGTGTGATGAGAACATTCCTACAATTAACTTACTGGTGGTCATGAGGGGAAAAGACCATCATTAAACTGAATAAATAAATAAATAAATAAATTTTACAGCTTAAAAATGATTAATTGACATTCACAAAATGTAAAAGCTGCAAATGATTTTAAATACAGAATGTGAAAGAATATAAAATGCACTCCTCTGTGACTGTGATAACCATGGAATATCTATTTAAATTGGGAAGGACCAAAAACCATCTGGCTCATATGCTCCCACAGAACAAACACTTCCCAATACCCTGCAATAAACTGTGATAGGAAGAACAAAGAGGATCTGGTTATTACCTACACCCAGGGCCCTGAAATAGCAAGATGTTTGTGAAACAGAATTCCCTGAAGATCCAGGAAAGGCAGGATGTTACACTGTGCTACCTAAGAGAAACTTGCAGAAAAAAAACCTTTCATCTCTGGTTCCAGTCCATTCACAAAGTTTTTAAGCATTGATTTTATGCTACAGTTAGCCTTTAAAGTATTCTATTCTTCCCCTTAGTTAATACTTAACCCCTTGTTCCCCCCTTCTGAATGTTTTTATTAAAGGAGACAACAAATCCCCTGTGGACCTTTCTGTGGCTGGGCTAAACATGCCAACTGCTTTCAATTTTTTTAAACAGACAGCTATTGCATTCCTTTAACCATTCCTGCAGCTCCTGCACAGCACAGTAATCATTTCTATGTGCTATCTCTCTTTCAAGTTCCTCCATCTAACTCCACAATGAAAATACATCCACTGCCAATACTGCATTCATTGTTGAGATTCACTAACGTGCAGGCAAAATTTTAAGTCATACACAGCACCTCCCACTACAAACTCTAAATCAAACCCAGAAACAACACAATGACAAGACTTACACTGTTTGTATTATCTAAAACAACCACCTGCAGAAAGGGTTTGGTATAAGAAAAAATAAAAGCATGTATGTAAGCATGTACGTAGGCAGGCATTCAGAGGCATCCCTCTTCTCTTTTGTATGAGAGTTTTCAAATAAGCAAGTGACTGTATTTACATAACAAACTAGGCATTTCATCACACACAAAACCCTATCCCTCTAAGGGATCTGTATCAAACAGATGTAAAGCATGAGGGAGGTGAAGGGAGAGAGCAGGCAAGCAACAAGCTTTGTTAGATCCAAAATGTCAGATTATGAAATGGAGTTCGACAACTTACATGTATATTTGTTTCAAAATCAGAGGTGAAGTGTGAAAAAACTGCAAGAGCTGGGAGAGAAACCAGGATTGCGCCGAAAAAATGTCGAGGCAGCCAGCCAGATATCACCTCCAGGAGATGCTTGGTGCAAGACATCACCTCCTCCAGAAAGAACGCCATTCTGGAACAAAGGAAAGCCCAGAGCCAGCATTAATTTCAGCACATCATTTTGTACATCTCATTTACCTGCAATAATATAACTTCAAATTCTTCACCTAGACTGCATGAGCAATTGCAGCACATTACACACCAGAGCACCTGCTGGTGAATTCAGGAAATGATCCACCTTTGCTGGAAGATGACTGGTTGGTGACTCACAAGGGGTGTCAGCAAGTGGGATGGTGGGCTTGGAGAAAACAATCTGAAATCCAAATTTCACTTACTTGGGAGGCAAGCATAGGGAAGACTTCCCTCCATTCATAAATATTTAGCCTTAAAGCAGGTGGGGAGAGGGGAGGCTTTTACAAGTTAGAAAAAAATACATAACATAACACCAGAAATGTCTGAAAAAGAAGGCTGTATGCCCTGCTAAAAGCTCAGTCACTCAGAGGCTATGTAAACCCATGCCATCTTCATGCAATCAAAACCAGTTCTCCCAGTTACAACCACCGAGACAGAAGCTCCTGTCTGCAATCAGACTCTGTTCCCTCTCATTAGGGAAGGGGAAGAGAAGTGTGGGCTAAGAGCTGGCACCCTCGGCAGTCAGTAGAGCCCAAGAAGCAGTTGGGATGAGCACCTCGGGGGCCAGCTGGCACGCTCCTCCGCTGCCTGTCGGGATCTATCACAGCAACCCAGTTGGCTCTGCACAAGGAAAGCAGGAAGGAACGGTTCTTGCCTCAAGCTGCTGATAAAGTGACGGCCCAAACCTGTGAAGTGCTGAAGGAGCCAACTGGAAGAGCTCTGGAGAGCAGCTTAACAGAGATACTTCTTAAATGAAAGCATCTCTAATTGTTAAAATGAATAAGGAAAGGTAAAAGGACACTTAATGCTCGAGGATATGGCATAGAAAAAGGTTATTTATCTACAAAAACAAATCCTCAGGACAACTTTCTTCTTACAGCTCAAAAACATTACTCACTCCAGAAAAATTCCAACTGCAGTTCAAGTTTCTAATTATTTTTATGAAGCCATAAAAAGGTAACATAGTACACTCAGCTTCATTCAAAGCCACAGCATGTGGATGTATGTAATTACCAGAATCAGTCTAGGCAGGTAATTCTGCTTTTGTAACACCAGACTTCAGCAGAGGCCAAACAGTAAATAATAAATACAACATATGCTAAATACAAAATTCACCATCTCTAAAGTTACACAAGTTATTCCCTATCACCTACGACTTTTAAAAGAGGAAAAGCTACCCACTGATTTTTTAACGCTGTTGTCTAAAATACAAGATATTACTCTGGATAAAAGCCTGACTCAAACCAGAATAAATTTGAAGTTCTTTAAGTGAATCTGACACTTATTCCACTGCTTTAAATAGGTATTGTTTATGAATGACATTTCAATTATCTGGTCCAGACTCCTGAGAATTTTGTGACCCCGAGCATTTTTTTTTTAAGCTTCGAGAGCTCTTCTCTGATTTAATATATTAAAATCTGGAAATTACACTTAAATGCATAGAAAAAGATAAATTCGGGTTAACAGGATTAAGACGCTGTAATATATCGGGACTCCACGAGAGGGTGCTCACAGATTTGCTAGTTCCTCCTTCAATAGACTTCCATTTGCACAAAAAATGACAGCTATATTCCATCATAACAAAGAATTTCTAAAGCACAGAAATTAAAAAAAAGTATATAAAGCAAAAGAAAATTTATAAAAAAGCTCTATAAAAGAAGAATTTTTTTTCTGAAGTGCTATATACTGTCCCAACTCAGATGCCTCTAACACCAGTGACAGAACTGCGCCTGTCTTCAGTGGCAGCTCAACTCACCCAGTAACAAGCACTTCTGAAAATGCCACCCGAGTTCATGCCTCTGAAAATTGAGGTCAATTCTCCCAAAGCCTACAAATTAGTATTAGCATTTACATGGCTGAACTGTGAGAAAGGTATCATAGAATCACAGCCCGGTGTGGGTTGAAAGGGACCTTAAAGCTCATCCAGCTCCAACCCACTGCGACAGGCAGGGAGACCTTCCACAAGACCATGTTGCCCCAAGCCCCGTCCAACCTGGCCTTGAACACTGCCAGGGATAAGGCAACCACAGCTTCCTTTTCAAGGAAACCAACCTGGGACACAATGCTGAGCACCCCTGGGGCCAGGCTGCATCTCAGTGCTCACACTGGCAGCTGGGTGGGAAGCCCGGAAAAGTGGGATCTGAGGAAGCAGATCATTGACACCTCTGCCCATGCTCTACATGATGTTCCACATCGCTCCCATGCAGGCTGGCACAGAAACCAGCTCTGTGGCACACAAATCATGGCAGATACCCAGTGCAGCTCATCTCTCTCAGCACATGCTGCTGCAACACGGAGCCCCTGTTGTGTGGGCTGGGGCTCCGTGCTGCAGAAAGCTTTCCTAGTTTTAATGTTCTTTGCCAAGCCTCTATGCCAGGACAAATTCTTGTAGGAACTATAGCAACAAATCCTGCCATGAGGACACTTCTTTATCTAGGCAGCTGCGTGTTCCAAAAGAGCTACTGCAAATTCCAGGACAATGCCACATTTCTTGTGATAATGTTTTACCTTTTTGCATTTATTTTTTTATCTCCCCCCTAACTCGGTCCAGTATTTGTCACAATCTTCTGCACTCTGGAATTACAACAATTGAAATCTCATCCTTCGCAAAACATCGAAAGCCTGGGAATACAGCACAACCCTTCCACCGCAGGAAGTGCGTTTAAATCCAGACAGCAAGAAGAGCTGCAGACAGATTTAATGGCTACAGGGCAGTATCAGTAAATAATGCAGTGTCAGTGGGTAGCTCAACAGGGTTTAAATGCTAAAGCATCCAAGATGTTTACACAAGCTGGAGTTCAAATTAGTAACTTTGACATAAATGATTAATGGGTAATGGAGAATGTTATCATCATTCCTGTATTTACTGGCAGTTTAAAATCAATTCCCATAGTTCACATCAAAAGTTTTTGGCACAGCAGCCATTTGGTGGGATATTAAATACCAAAGCCACAGATGTTAGAAATAAATAAAGGCAAACAGAATACATTGTTTTCCCTTGCATCAATGCTCTGTATCAGTCATGGTGTTAACAGAAGCAGTTCATTATGCTCTATTTGCAGAAAACAATTTCAGTTCCTCGCCATTTGGAATTTCAGGAGAACCAACTGGTTTGCCACAGAGTCTTGGCTATGGACAGACTATGGGTGCTACTCCAGCAAGCCCAGAAGTGCCAGGCAAAGGGCTGTTTTGTCAGACAAGAGCAGAACCCCATTCTACCGTTTTGATTGTGCTTGCTTTCTTCATCCAGAAGACAATTTTTTGCTGCCTAGAAAGGTTCTTTTAAATTCATGAACCAACTTCTGCAGTGCTCCCACCTCTCACTCTTTTGGACAGTGCTGAAATACCCACTACTGTGGCCTCACTTCACTGAGAAGTCTGCACTGAAGGATGTTATCTGAAGCAACACTTTTTTTAAAAGCAAACTTATTTATAACAAGTTTCACTCAAGAACAAGAACCAAATGTCAGAAGTATCTAGTTAACAAAAATCCTGTATTTACAGCTAAAATAGTGGACACATGTTGGTTGGAACTAGATGATCTTAATGTCCTTTCCAATCCTAACCATTCTATGATTCTGTCTTTCAGCTGTACTCCTGCAGAAGCACTCCTAAGAATCCCAAGTGAAATCTCACACACTGTTTCATGTTCAATGACATTTCCCAAGGTACTTTTACAAAACAGTAGAACTTTAGGACCTCTTATCCTTCACCTGCACTCATGAAAGTCAAAGTAGTCACATTTCAAGCGGGAAGGACATTCTTTGCACTACATTTACAGAACAGGAGATGGCATCTCCCACATGCTTACAAATGAAACGCCTTTTTTTGTGCGCAGCTTTATACAGGTAATTTTAGAGTGGCACTTGTGAGAACAGTTGGATCCTCATCTACAGATACTCCAATAACTTATTATCAGACACTTCAGAGGAATCAAAACATCCTTCTCCCTTGTAAGCTTTGCTCCATGAGGACCTCTCTTCCAGAACTCAGGAGTTTCAACTTGTTTCACATTGTACATATGAGCAGCCAGAGAGCTCTCCCCTCCCACTCCTGCAGCTGGACTAAAGCTCTGAGCCACCAGAGTGAGTGCTTCCTAGGCTAAGTCCTGGATTCAATTAAGAGCTAGACTGATTTAAAGACAGGGTGTTTCACATCATGACAATGAAAATACAATAAGAAACTTAGGCAAGAATTTTCTGGTCCTAAAATAATCCCTTTTCCTGAAATTCTGGGATTGTGCCCAGCATTGTAATCCAATCTCCTCCCTTAAAATATCTCGGTGGTATTTTGTGATTGTCATTTGGGATGACATTTCTGCACAGGAAGTTCTGCACTGTTTCTGTGAGTAACGAGTGGTCACAGTGAGCAGTCCTCACTTTGAAGAGGAAAAGGACGATTTTCTTCTTTGTGCTCCAGGGAAGTATACAGAAGTGTGTGTCACAGGTTGTGAAGCCCTGAGCAGTCCAAAAGCATATTTTATGTATTTACTATGAAGTAAATACATATCAGAAATTCAAAACAAACAAGAAAAAATCCCCCAAGCCAAAACAGATACCTTTTCCTACAAAACCCCCACCTGCCCCCCAAATATGCTATTGCCATTACATTTAAAACGGAAAACCTACCAGATAGCTTCTGAGATCTTTCATCTACAAACTGGTGTACAGTATGAGGCTATTTTCAAGGTATCTGAGTAAGACCTGCTCAGATCTGAGATGATCCTGTTTCATACTTTAAGAGATTTGCTGAAGTGTTACCTTAGGTGTGATCAGAGTTAAGCCAAATACTAATTATATCTCATTAGTACAGGAAAGACTGTGAATGTGAGCCCACGGTAGCAAGCTCCTGAGAACCAATTGCTTGTAACTGCAGAGTAAATACAGAGTAATTTGCAGACACTCCCCTCCCACCAAAAGAAAGGAGCAACACATCTCTCACTTCCACAAGGGCTCCAGCAGCAAGGGATACATGGTGACTTGATTCCTAAGTTCCTGCTCAACTGCCAACGTGACGGAGAGGTCAGGGAATGGCAGCCATCACTTATCCCATCTGGTGATTCCCACTTCCCAAACTAACTAGGAGAATTTGTGGGGTCTTAAGATTAATGGTCAGCTTGACTCCAGTGAGTGCAGCAGGTGCTAGTGACCACCAAACATCTGCACCCATAGTAGTTGTGCAGGAATTACAGTATTCCATGTGCCCAAAGCTGTGAGTGCTGCTTTGGATGAAGGCAGTCCTGCATGTGTCAATCCAGTGTTTATTGAAAATCTGTTATTATTACACCAGGTGGGATGATGTGAGTTCTGATGGCTGGCTACTGGTGTTCTTCACAGTGTGAGATGTTTCTCAATCCATTTTTCAAATCAGAATTAAACACAGAAGAATGATTAGTATTAAAAAATAAATTCTTCTAAGACCTAGGAGTCATCCCGAAACACTTCCTTTTTAATCTCACTGACTTTAAATGAGGCATCCAAGCCAGCTTAGTAAGTAAAATTTGGGCTTTAAGCCAACATAGTCTCATGAAAATATTAGAAATGTCAGTGGCAAAACCAAATAGTGTTAAGAAAACACTATAAAGTCACTTAAACTCACCTTAGTGACAGCCGAGGCTCACTACAGCATGGCTCTCAATAACATAGTGCTGCCATGAGGTTAAACCCCTATACACAGCTCAGAGAGACAAAACCTCTTTGTGAATTCTCGACTATAAAGGTAGCCTATTGAAAACAATTTTCCTTCTCCTTAAGAAACCCATAAACACCAATTACAGAACAGGACTGAAACAAAAACCTATGTACCTTCATACAAAAATTTCAGGATTATAGTAATAGTTCTTTTAAATGTACAAAATAAAAAAAGCATATTCAATGTAGTATCAGGAACAATAATGAACTGAAAAATACTAAAATGGAGTAAAAATTTACCTGGAAGGTGAATGAACACGAGTTTTCTCCAAACATACCATGAGAGCAGAAACTAACCCTTCTGCAAAGTGGTGGCTGAGTTAGCCAGAGCTGAACAAATTCAAGGTACAATGCCATGGTCACTGAACCCAGACTAGCTGCTCACTGCTGCCTTCCTACTCTCCCACTGGTGCCATGGAAGAGCTGCTTGGCCACATTAAACTGACAAAAAACCTTCCCCCCTACCCAATACAGAGTACAGACACTGTTCTGCAAAGGGGAAAATGTATTTCTGCTGTGGGAGAGAGGACAGAGCAACAGATAATCCAGTGTAGGATGCACCAGAATGACAGTCCTACCAGTTCAATCATCTCCCAGTACAGGTCTTAACACTTTCTGACTCTCTAGAATTTCTAAAAACTTCAGAACCACAATGCTATTCAAACTGCAACTCTCAAAGACACCTGGTAAGAAACACTACCCTTAAAAGCATTTCCACTGTTTATAAATGACCTCTGTCTATTCCTACATGCCAACTTTCATGTATGTATGCACACACATTTACACAGACACTGAGTTAAAAGCTTGCATCAGTGGCTTAAGTACTAATTGTGTGTTTTTCACCTTGACCCTGAGAAGCCAAAATCAGAGTGCAAACTGCAATCTCTTGTTCCTTTCTAAACAACAGCAGAACGGCTTCTAACTTGCAATTGCAAAACCATTTTAACTTACCCATACCCGACAGATTTGCAGAACTATATGTAGGACATGCATTTCGCACACCAACCTTTCTAATATGCTCTTGTGCCAGAGAAAGTGCAGTGAAAACAGGGGATGAAGAGAGCAGAATAAAGTTGCTCTCGCAAGTATAGACAAACAAACAATTTATTATTGGGTTTATCATCTGGGTTAATAACAGGCTACACGTGGTATCTGTATTAATCAGGCAACACACCCAGGAGAGCATGAGTTTACGGAATACTTGTACAGGCCTCACCTCCAAGGGCACAGGATGGGTTGAGGTGCAGGGGTTGGAGGGACACCTTTAAGGATCCAGGGATCAGAGATTCTTCACTGCAGGTTGTGAAGAGCCAGCGTGGGGCTGGCACTGCCTGCAAAGCCACCCTTTCTGCAGTGACAAACCAGTGCCACTTCCCTTCTCAAGGACTGCCACACAGCCCAGGAGTCGGGGGAAATGCTGAACTCCAATTATGTGTCAAACAGAGAAAACAAAACTATTTGACTATTAAACCCATGAGACTTCAAATAGAGATCATAAAGAGAATTAATTCTAGACAGATGCAATGTGACTTTTCTTTTTTGTTCACTTTTTTATTTTTCTTGTTTGTTTGCTTTGAGAAAAGGACTGTTCTTTGCATTTCTGATAAATTATTTCAGTTTTAACACCAGAATGGTGTTCTTTTAGCTTGGAATTTTAAGTTTTTATTTTAAGGACAGATAAGTTTTCAGTTTGAACTCCCTCACTCTGAAGGCCCTGTGACAGGAGAAAGTATACAGCTGTGTGTAACATCACAAGGAATAATAAGGGGCAGGCATGGTGTGCAGATTCTGTTTCCTTAAGTGGCCTCTATCAGAGAAACCTTTTTCTCCTATAATTTCTGTAGCTAGACCTCTCTTTGCACAAGATCTGCCTCAAGCCTTCTTGGCTTCACTAGCACTGTTCTCCAAATATAACAGACCATCCAAGTGGGTTCCCGGGATACTGTCAAACAAAATGCTCCCAAGCCAGCCACCATTTCAGTTCTCACTGCTATTTCAAGACTTCCTTATGCTTTATTTACCTAATTGAGATGACAAGGGACAGCACCTCTAGCAGGATGGCGATGATGAACACCACAACTGCTCCAGGTGGTGGAGGAGATGCAACCATCCCGTGTTTCAGGAAACACGTGACAGAGAGTATAAGGAAGACTGTGGTGGAGAGGAACACGTCCAGGAGTGAGCTGAAGGTAGCGCTGGCAAACGTCTTCACTGGAGCATTGCTCACAACCTGTGTGGAATACAGGGATTGAGGGAAGGGATGAAAATGAATAAATGCTATTTTGCTGAATTAGATTGTGCCATAAACAGCAGCTCAAAAAAACAAATAAAGGAATACAGAACATTTTGCCACTTCATTAATCCAGCGTAAATACTGTTTTGAAACGAGACAGCAGAGGTAGTTCAACAGCCATCAGCTCCCTGAGAATAAGTCTGCGTTGGAAAAAGGCACTGGCAGCACAGCCCTTTGGTCTGGGGTGATGTTTACAGAGTATTATAATACAGAAATAAACCATATGAAGAGTGCCTACTCTATGCAAGGAAACATAAACCCCATAATTACTAGGAGTTAAAGTTGTAAGAAGTTTTCCTCAAGGATTTTAAGTTAAAATAATATTTGAATTTACAATATGCCTTTAAGCTCTGATGGTTGCTTAAATAAACCCTCCAAACACCACTCTACAGAAACAGTCTCTTGCCTATGGCAGAGCTCACATCTCCCTTTCAGCCCAGACTAAAAGCAGCCATCAGGAAGCTATGTGATCTGCATTGATCAGAGCCCAGGACATCAAGTTCTGTTCTTCCATAACCCCCCACCAAACATTCTCATCCCATCTCATTCTGGCTGCACTGCTGTGCAGCTGTGCTGTGTGCTCCTTTGGCCAGTCCAGCTGAAAACGAGATCATCAGCTTCAAAACCTGGCTTACTTCAATTGGCACAGTTGCATGAGAGTTTATGTCTGCCCAAGGGACCACAGAGAGCAAGTTCCAAAGAAAAACAGAAAGTATGTTATCAATATCACCATGAAGTAGCTCAGTTTGAGCATTTTGGTTCAACTGGGAATTTCTTTTGCTCCTCAGAACGCTATGTGCACTTAGCAATACTGGGAAAATGAACTTGTTCCTCATTTGTACCCTCTATGCAACCTAATAAATTCAGCTAGCATCATTTCAGTGCCAATTACCTTTTAATGAGAGCTGTAGCATAATCCTGTTAGTCCACACAGAGAGTCACATAAATTGAACCAAGGAAAGCAGCACCGTGCCCTGAAGTGACAGCGTTAAAGATGCCCTAACAGTGTAAAGTAGTGCCTAATTTCCAAACAAGAACAGGCTAAGCAAGCTCCTGGGCAGTACAGCCACTTACGAACAATGATCACAAACACGCATGCAGTCAGATTAGAAGTCAGTTTAGTTGTGTTGGAAGTTACTCTCAGCAACAGTTTACTGCAAGGCAATTAAAGAACTAGGAGTGCTGACAAATCATTTCACTCTCCAAGGGAAGATGATTTTGTTGTTGTTGTTGTTTTTCTGGACCAGTTTTATGCTAATACTGAGGCTTTAACAGGGTTTTGCCCAGTGCTGCAGTTACTGCTAGAGAGTAAAGATTCCCATTCCCAGGGAGTTCTTCATAATTTTCAAATTAATAGTTTGGCACTAACAAAATGTGCAGACCACATTCCTGCTCATACTAGGAATTTCCTACATACCCACAGTAATAGTCAAGCATATATAGATTGACCTATCACTGCTTCACTTCTCTTTCCAATCTTTCCATTGAGAAGAACTTGATTTACTGTTTTCTGTATAGTTTAAGCATATTTTGCAGGCTATATCCCATGGGACATTTCTCTCGGCTGCTGCTACATAAGCTTTATTCAGAGAGATACCACCAGAATACAGTGCTGCAGGATAAGTACAGAGCTCCTGAACAAAGTGAGCAAACTGAACAGCAACACAACTATGCTTCTCTTTGTTATTAAGGAAAAAACAAACCAAAAGGTTAAACCTCATTTGTAATCACTGGAAAACAAGCAAATATCTACTGATATGGAAAGCCTGCGATATTATTAGCTGCCAAAGAAAGTAAGGACTTCTTACACTCAGTGGAGAATACTGAAGAAAGTACCAATTTTCTTACAATTAACTCACTGTTCTCAAAATTATGCAGTGATTTGAATTGCCTGCTTCTAAATGCAGCACACTTAACAGAATTAGAACATTTGAGTTCAGAGCAGGTTTGGGTTCCACAGGGACAACCGTGAGACTGTGACATGAACAAGGATCAAATTCAGTTACCATTCTGAAAGTTAGGATACTTGATGAGAAGGCAAGCAGCATTTGGCCCTAACCAACCTGAAAATGGAGAAAAGGCAGGTGAGAAGTTTTAGTGTATTATATTAGCGCATCTTGGTGGACTGTGAAAATGCACTTCTAGCCCAAATGTTAGATCAGACTCAGCACATGGCACAAGACAGGTAAACGGGAAGGAGACTGTTTCCAGAAGCAGCAATAACATAGTAAATCACAATGGACATTTCATGACCCTTGCCATCAACTGCAATGAAAAGTGTTAAAAATAATGGCAGATAGCTGCTTAGACAGATTACAAAAAGAAACCAATGCCGAGAGAAACATACCTCTTCCTGATAGCTCGTTCTGTAGGTCATCTCCAAACCCTGATCCAAGAAGTTCAGGCTCAGCTTGTTAATTGGTGGTTTAAAGAAATAGTCTTTCATGAGGCTAGAGAGAAAAGATGGTATATCAACATCAGTTAATTCAGCTAATACTCTTTGAGAGCCCCTCCTTCCATGGTTTGTGTTTCTAGGGATGCTGGTGCTTGGCCTTGAAGCTCCTGCAGCTTTTCTTTGCTCTCGGTCACTGAAGTACCCACTTATCCACATTGCTGCTCAGTCAAAGGAAATACTTTACTTAAAAAATGACAGAGCAAACTTTCATACTTTCGGAAAGAAACTAACAAGTCCCTCCAGAAACTTAACAGCTGTAACCTCAGATGACTACAGCTAATTGTAAATAAGCCAGCAAGTAATGAAGGTTAATTGCTGCTGCAGAGGCACAGCCTTAGGAGATGTGTGGCTGTGGGGTATTTGTGTCTTGGGTGGAATTCTGTTGTTCAAAGCAAGCCAAGGATGACAAAGGTGACAAACTGTTACGGGAACAAAAAACCCAACAAAACACATTGTCCATCTTAGAAATCAGCACCTTCTTGTTGTTTCAAATATATTAAAGTAACTGAGTAACTCAACTGGGAACATTCCCAGTGTTAATGATCTGGGCTGTGGAGAAACAGAACCTGAGGAGATGGGTAGCTTAAATGTAGTTCTGAAACAGAAGATTTGAAATCACCAGAATTGTCAACAAAGGCACCAACAAATAATGAAGCCAGCTCACTAGGACTAACAAAGCAGGAGGCAGCATCTACCAGTGGGTGTTTATGCACTTCTTTACCTTCTCTTCCAGTGCCAGGTGCAAAAAAAAAATCATAAAAGAGGCCTCAATCATTAAAAGTTGTTTCTATTCCTCATCCTCTGCAGCAAAAGTGGAACGCTTTTGAGTTTTACATTAGTTGTAAGAGGTTTCTGAAAGTTTTCTAATGACATAAACAGCACTTGGTGTGCAAACCTTTTCTTTCTCCAGTAGGTGTTAAAGAGCTGAAAGGACTCAACTTACAGTGCACTCAGTGCTTTGTGCCTGACAGTCACAGAGTAAGGTCATGTCTGCTTATACCATTTTATTGCTGCGACCGCCCATCATGCTCTCTTCTGTGCCATCCTCATTTGAGACTTTCAAACACTGGCTCTTGCTACGAATCTCCTTTAATTCTCAAGCACTTGTTATTTAGAGTGAACTAGCTGTTTTTAAAATTGCTGTAGCATCTGAGATGAGACGGCTTCTTTCCAAGTGCTTTTTCCACCTTGAAAATTCTAGCACTGGAGCAAGAGTGGGCTATTTTCAAGTTGACCTCTCTACTCAAAACCCAGAGATGCACACAAGATCAAATCCTAAGCAGATGAAGAAGCTGAAATATCCCACAGAGCTAACCTGTACCTGAATTGTTTCTTCTTGGGGGGTAGAGTTTTTTGGGTGTTTCTGTTTTTTTCTCATTTTATCCTTCCTGAACACTTGGCTAAGAGGCTTCCTGCAAGTTCAAGCTCCCAGCACATGATGTCAGGTGGGAAGCATTTTTTTCCTTGAGATGCAAGACCAACCAACCACACATTCCTAAACTGAAGCTTGATAAAACAAAAGACTTCAACCATGATTATGGCAGACACTTTACAACCTTGAAGCATTCTGGCCTTGGCTAGAATATTGAAAATATTGAAAACGTCAAGATACTGTAGAGGGATGACAGGACACATCCACTTGAGTCCTCTTTTATTCTTCCGAGTCTTCCCTCCCTCCCTCATCTCTCTTAGATGCTTCTAAGTTCATCTTATAATATGAATTTTACAGGGTTTTTCTCTCTCTTTTTTTTTTTCTCTTTTTCTTTTCCCTCTTTTAATACTATTGAATTCACTTTCGTCCTCCAGGGGAGCTCATGGTGAGTATGGTGATGCTGTGCTGGAGCTGCAACCGTCAAAGGATATAGAAAGAACAATCCCATTTGTCAGGGCAGCACCAAACAGAACACATAACACGATGAAACCAGGGCAAATGCAGCATTTCTGACGTCATCCAGCCAAACCATGCCAGACCTGCTCCCTGTCCATTGTCATCTGTCCCAAAGAGGAAGATCCCAGTTTAGTTGACTAAACAGAGCCAAGTACACACTCTGCTTCCCAGGAGGCGCTGTGCCCCCCCAGCACAAGTGATCTCTCTTTTCCCTCAATCAATTAAGACTGGGAAGTGAGAGATGAAAGAAACAAACAGATTTTAAAAGTATTTAAACAAGAAAATGACCCAAGCCAGGGATGAAGGGCTGCACAGAACCCAGCTTCTGGGAGAGCTTGGTATTTCTGCTCTGTAAGTCTATAGAGATCATTTGTAAGTACTGTCCTGATTATGCATAAGTATTTGTTTCTTGTACTTCCCCTAAAGGTTTAGAACCTAAGGAATATGTCATTTTTCTTGGAAATAAAGATCTAAAAAGTGAGAATCCTTTGAGGATATCCCCAATTAAATTAGTTTAAACATTTTGCTCTCTTACATTACAGTTGTCTTTCAAAATGCACAGTAACATGCAGATTAACATTAACAAAGCTTAGTATTTTCACAGTGGTTTTAGCAAAACCAGACTCAAAAATCTATGTACTGTTTGACAAATATATATAATTGAGTTGTAGTAAGATGCAAATTGATAACTTCTATGAAAAGGAATCTTGTATAATGCAACAATACGAACATGGACATGGAACTGTTGGAACAAGTCCAGAGGAGGGCCACGAGGATGATCAAGGGCCTGGAGCACCTCCTGCATGAAGACAGGATGAGAAAGTTGGGGCTGTTCAGCCTGGAGAAGAGAAGGCTGTGTGGAGACCTCATAGCAGCCTTCCAGTATCTGAAGGGGGCCTATAGGGATGCTGGGGAGGGACTCTTCATGAGGGACTGTAGTGAGAGGACAAGAGGTAACGGGTTCAAACTTAAACAGGGGAAGTTTAGACTGGATATGAGGAAGAAGTTCTTCACTGTAAGGGTGGTGAGGCCCTGGAATGGGTTGCCCAGGGAAGCTGTGAATGCTCCATCGCTGGCGGTGTTCAAGGCCGGGTTGGACATAACCTTGGGTGGCATGGTTTAGTGGGAGGTGTCCCTGCTCATGGCAGGGGGGTTGGAACTAGATGATCTTGAGGTCCTTTCTGACCCTAACTATTCTATGATTCTATGATTCTATGATGCGCTAACACTGCCTTTATTACTACTATTTTTATAGACACTGGGACTGTGCTGAGTTATTTGTTGCAAGGTGACATCTCAGCACGCAGAGAGACCAGTGGCCACTTGTGAAACTTGTGGCCACACACCTAAACTCTAGAAAGAGGCTGGAAAATTAAAAATATCACCAGTGTCAAGCATTTCCGCTTAGCCAGCCCTAGGCAGCTTCCTAACACAATGCACAGGCTCCCAGATCCTCCCTAGGATGTGTTTAATTCTTCCCAGATGTACAGGAAGCCAGGGTGGCTAATTTATGCACCTTATCACTATATCTGGGTTATGTACTTTCTGTTAATAGGAATTTATATCACTGACCAGAACACCAGCATTGTGCACCACACGTGCACATCACTGCACAGTGGCAGGGGAAGCTCACTCTTTGCTGCTGTTGGGTATGCAGTAACTAAAACTAAAACTAAAGCAGCAGAACTCCAGTATTATTCTTGTGAACAGGATTTCACGTACAATGACCATGGGGAAGCTCGGACTTCACCATCCCTCCCTGAGAAAACTTCAATTTCCCATTCAAACATCCTCATGGACACTAACTCAGTCGAGACCAGCAATTTTTACAGTAGGAGATCAAGAATGTTTTTAAAATTACTTATTAAATCATGTTGAGAAATGTTAAGAAGGATTAATGTAAAACGGTAGGTTTAAAGCATTTTGCATAGACTTAATTAATCAGAAGCTTATTTTTGGAAAGTTATGTTTATATGAACTGAACTCAGCAGAGAAGTTTCCCTGGCAACAAGAAATGGCCCACTTAATATGGTAATGATGATATTTAATTGAGACCAAAAAAAAGCCAGGCTTTGACTGATATCACACATGGTCCTACTTTTTCCAAATCAGAAAAATTATCAATGTCGTAAATGGAGGAGGAAAGCACCAGGATCAAGGACTTGAGCTAGATACCTTCAGCAGAGCAACTGCATAAATTCAGTTACTTCCAAAACTTAAAATCTGCAGTACGCTAGTTACATTTTAAACAAAATCCAATTTGTTCTTGCTGATTTCTGCCGATATTTGGACTTTCCTAATCTGTATGTCTTCTGATATTTGAAAATATCAGCTAAACACCTATTCTCAGTCACTAATGACAGACCATGCACCGGAAGAAGGGATGAGGAAATGGGACAGACCCTAAAGTTTACCTGAAGTTGGCCATAGGAGAAATGCAATCTGAAGAAATCTAGAGAAGAGACCAGAGAGAGACTTGTGTCTCTCACTTCTCCTTGCTTTAATGAGTTTTTCAGCCAAAACAACAGTGTCCCTGGTTCCAAGCAGCCTGTAATCTAAACAAGCATCCAGTTTCAAGGACATTTAAATAAAATACTCTTAATCTGGGTGGAACAGTGAAGCAAAAATTAGAGTAACCATAAATAATAATAAACCCAAGTTATCTATTTAGTCGCTTCAGTCAAATCACTGCCATAATAACAGAGATATGGTTGTGTATGTACAGAAGTCACACTACTGAATTTTGAAGAACATATTTTCCTGTGCTCTAAATAAGGCTTTTGTTTAAAACAGAGAGAGAAGCTTTTTACAGAAGAATGAAAGAAGAACTTTACAAAATTATGTAGGTAGGTAGTAGGTGCATGAGAATTCACTGCTATTAATTATGCTTCCAAGTCCAACACGATTTCCAGGTATTAGTCACACAATGCTACCAGATGTTGTTCTTTTGCTATACAAAAATGTGAGGTTTTGAGGTTCAGATTTTATTTTACACTTTAAAATGCAGGTGAAGGTAAACACTTATGTGCATTAAGAGGACTTTTGAATGTCAAGATAAGAATCCAACTTCATGACAAGTCGTTTAAAGAGTATTTTTCCTTTTTGAAGACTTGACTGAAGAATGCCCATTGACCACACAAATGATGAAAAACCTGGTTTAACGTATTCCTGAACAGAATGTTTCTGACGTCAAGTGTCTACTGTAGTTTAAGCAGAATACAGACTAAGGATCAGAAAACATATGACACATGTTAACAATAATTATTGACATTAGGCAAAAAGCACACAAATAAAGATTAAAGATATGGGACCCCTGTTACTGACTTCTCACCTTTACACAATTTTATATTGTACATTTCTACTTTCCTTACCTGTCTTCTTTAATCACATCCACAAAGTGAGCATCTGTCTTCTCTCTGATGTTTTTGAACCTCAAAGGAAGAAGAGCTGACTGATCCAGGCTCACTCCGCCCCACCTTCCTTTCTCCTGCAACATTTCATAAAGCGAGGTTTGACTATTGCTGAGCTTTTCTTCCTGTGGAGGACTCAAAAGTCCATTTTGAGTCTTTGGACTGTGTCCTCCTGGACCCTGAATGACAGAAAGCAAAATACAACAGGGAACATTAGTGGCTGAGAAAGTAGAAGAGCAAAGTATGGAGCAAAAGTTGAAAGAGGTTCTTCCCTCAGCACATTGAGCTTCTACTTGATCATGTCAAAGACATAACCCCCACCTGCCTTGAAGTCGTTCACATCTTCTGTAACTGATTTAGGCAACATCTTTTTGCCTCTCTTTGGAACTAAGGTTCCAAGAAGCAGAAAACAAAGCACATTTTCACACATGTAAATGAAGACCACCCACAAGCCCAAACTTCATTCACTCATCTTAGAATCAAGATGCTTCTAAAAAGGTTTTTAAAATCCCACTTAGACTGTGCTGTCTTTCCACAGGTCATGAGACAACTTACTCTGTCAGCCCTTGCTGATCCTTCCACTGATCACTACAGCCCTGCTGCTTTCCCAGACAGAGCTTCCTGCAAATGAAACCATGCTTTCTTCACTAATACATTACTTCTTTCTGGCTTTCTTTTGCCTTTGCATTAATTAATGCTGCATTTTTAAATTGTGACAAATGCAAATGTGTATCAAACTTGGCATACTTGAATGTTCATCTCCCCCCCCATCTTACCATTTATCATGTATCATTTATCCTCATCCTGAAACCTACTCATGACAGAAGCTTCTTCATTCCTGCCTGTACAGCAGTCAGCACAACAGTGACAAGCTCCTCCAGAAGAGTATTCTTGGATGCCACCACAGTGACCATAAATATCATTCACCACCCCAACTATGCACTGAAACATATTACTTAGATTGTAAAACCAACTTAGTTAAGAAATACCTGGTTTCTGGCTGCCCATGTAGAATTAATTCAACCTACTTGTATTATCAATCATATGATCACAGAATGGTTTGGGTTGGAAGAGACCTTAAAGATCATCTAGTTTCAACCTCCTGACATGGGCAGGGACACCTTCCACTAGACCAGTTCACTCGAAGCCCCATCCAACCTGGCCTTGAACATTGCTAGGGATAGGACAGCCACAGCTTCTCTGGGCAGCCTGTGCCAGTGCCTTACTACCCTCACAGGGAAGAATTTCTTCCTAGTATCCAATCTACATCTCTCCTCTTTCAGTTTAAAGCCATTTCCCCTTGTCCTATCACTACATGCCCTGTAAAAAGTCCCTCTCCAGCAAACAAGTCATATGAATATAGAGAGGTTTAACAAAAGGTCCAGACAGATGACTAATGGAGCAGCAGAATGTCACTTTGTGAAGGGAAGAGTCAGAAGGCACTCAGGCTTGGCTTCTTTTTTGACTTAGCAATAACTTCCCAAGATCTCGAGGGCTAAAGTCATAACAAGGTGTGTTGGAATGGTTCCCTGGGGCTATAGGAAAAGCAGGAGGGAGGTGGGCTGCGCTTCCCCTTCCTCCTGCCTAGGAGGGATGCAGGATCCCCACCCTGCAGGCTGCCCTGATGAAGCTGTGAGCTCCTACAGCCATTTGCTGGGAGCCAGGAGATGAAAGGATTCCCAGTCTAGTCCCTTCTACCACTCACAACAGTTGTTTTGGCAGCTTGCAGGTGTTCCCAGCAGAATGACAGCAGATGATGAAGCAGAATAGGAAATTTAGTAGTTACCTTGGTGTGCTGCCAATGTTTTGCTGAAGACCATAATCAACAGAAGAGAAAGGTGATTTCAGCAGCACTTATCTCAGCAAAAGCAGACCAAAACCAAGCCCCAAGACTGGAGAAACACTTGTGTGTGACAGAAGGGCACGCTCCTGCCAAGCCAGAGACACAAGAACTTCTCCCATAAAAGGTCACTAGCTTCTTTTCTTACGGAAAACATTCAGCAGCTTCACAGAAAGCTCTCCTGCAACCGTAACAGGTTATCCAGCCGATCCAGAGGGAAGAGCGCTACGGAGCACAAGACGTGTTGCAGGGGCAGGGTAACCTCTGGTTTTGAGATGAGAAGTACTAACAAAGGCAAACCAAAGAGAAATGTCCAAAAAGTTGCTAGAAATTAAAGGTTTTCATTGTTTGGTGGGGGTTCTTTTTAATTTATGCTAAGGATTACATTTGCTCAGAGCACTTTCGAGAACTTGAGGCCTAAAAAAAAAAGATGAAGGTCATAGTTATCACCTTTGATTTTTTTCCTGGTAAAGAATCTTTCTCCTTTTCCTCACCCTTGCAGCAGCTGTCATTACTTGAAAAGCAGTAACCAAGAGTGCAGCATTTTTGCTATGAGCACCTCAAATAAAAGACAAGGACTCCATGCCCTGTTTGCTTTCCCTATCTGTTACTCAAGTTCATCTGAAAAACACAGTGAAAATTCCTGCTCTTTCAGAGAAGGTCAGCATGGACTTCTCTTGGCCTTTTCTCTTTAGCTCCTTGGCAAAGGCTCAAATCCCTAAGAAAATTCTTTCCTTCAGTCAGCTCAAGGTTTTCCTCTGCTGTCTCCACTCTGTTAATCTTAACAGGAGAGGATTAGTGTGAAAGTGCTTGCATGTCAAGAGAAAATCCCCTATTTATTAAATGTTAGCTCCAATGTTACTGTGGTTTCTGATGGCAAAAGCCCATACAGGTGTTTTTGAGCACTTAGAGGTTTGCTGCACCCTGTGACAGTGTCTTCTCATCAAGAAGCTCCAGAGGCTGTTGGGACCCATGGAGGTCCAAGGACATGGTAAACATCACAAATGTTTCCCAAGAGGGAGGACATGAGTGCTGCAGGGCCAGGCACAGCACCAGGGAAGGGACCAGACTCCAGAGATGGGTAGAGAGAGCTTGTGGCTTTTCTCGCAAAAGCTGAGACTACAAAGATTTGGAAATCAAACGCCACAGCAGCTTTGTGCCCGTAGCTGCTCTTTAAGCTTTCAGCTAAACAGGCATCCCAGCCTTACCAAACAGCCACCTAACTGCTCCAATTTTTGCCTTAGCAATAACAACCAAATCAAAGAAGGACATGTGTGATTTGGTCTCCACTTTGTGCTTCTTCCAGTGAAATGACAGACATTTTATTCAGCACTGTGCAGACCTCTTCTGAGCAAGGTTAGATGACTTTCTCATTAGCACACATAAAACAACCATACCTATAGTAGGAAGAATCTCAAAGGATAATCCTGATGAAGACAACACATGACACTAGGCATTGGTACCTCAGGAAAATCTCTGCTTTCATTGCTTCCTGGAGTTCCCTGGCATGTGGGCAGAGGCAGTCTGGGGAAGAAGTATCTCGTGCATACCATCTTGGCAGCCTGGGCAGATCTCCCACAATGTTTTCTGTCTTAAAGACCTCACGTTGTTTTGAGACCAGTACCTGCTGGCCACTCTGCAATATTTCTCTCAGAGACGAAGGGATTATCATTTTATTTTTTCTTAGGCTGTTTCTTAGGAACCCTGGCACAGAATATGGTCTACTGCGTTACATACCATTTCAGCCCAGTAAGGCAGTCTTTGCTTTTGAGCTTACAATTTCGGTGTAAGAGACAACGGGTCAAATACAGACAGAGAGCAGATGGACAAACACAGATTAATGCAGTAGCTCCTCAGTAGAATAAGTGCTGGCAAGGTTTTCAATTAGCCCTAAGCGCAAGAAGAGTTGTAAAGACAGATGTGAAGAATAAGATGGCTATCTCTGAGTATGTTTATAAAGTGATTCTTCCCAGTGAGAGAAAGCATTAAACTTATTTTAAAATATAACAATGAGGTGATGAGCACTGGTATCCAATCTGCATTAGGCAGGAGCTTAATATTCAGGAAGGAGTGAGAGATGATGGGTAGAGCAGAGAGGTTACGAAGCCCACGAACAAAATGAACCAGCAATGCCTGGTACTCTAGAGAAGCAGGTGACTTCAGCAAGAATATCTAAGCAACAGGCAAGGAAAGGAATCGGGTAGTAGCATGCTGAAT
This sequence comes from Amazona ochrocephala, assembly GCA_039720435.1. Lineage (NCBI taxonomy): Eukaryota > Metazoa > Chordata > Aves > Psittaciformes > Psittacidae > Amazona > Amazona ochrocephala. The sequence continues at coordinate 17,524,281 of CM077886.1, read as the reverse complement.
ATGTAAGACACTGTATTTGTTGCTCAGAAAAAGGATGCAAACAGACTTTAAGGGAATGAATTCCAGCATATGAACAGGAATGGCTTTTCTTAGAGCCACAATACAGAAGACACTGGCAAGACACATGTGTAACTTGTGGCTAGATAACACACAGCTAACGGGTGTAAGGGATGGAGAGCGCGGTGGTAGTGTTTGTCCCACTTGCTTTGGCTATTCTCAGCCTAATTTAAAGAGTCCAATTTTAGATTCTTCTCAGTATCAAGCTGGGGTCATAAAACTACTAATAATTTTGAAAATCTGGGAGAGAGCTCAACTAAATTTTAGAACACCTGCTCAAAACCAAAATCAGTTCTGCTGCTTAAGAGCTTGAATAAACTAACAGCAACGCAAAAAAGAGAAAGCTAACCAAAGCAGAGAAATAGGGGGAAATAAGAGAAGTGACAAATACTTAAATTACCTTCGTACTGTTTTTATGCTCATCCTGACAACCATTTTGGATAGCTCCTTCCTCTATGCTGACATCACAGTGAGGAGCAAGGGTGGTACTACATGAAGGGCAAGGCTGCAAGGAGACAAAAAAATTTTAGCCACAAATGTTCTGATGTCCTCGTAAGTATTATGAAATTTGTAATTTAGTCCACTTGTATACTTGCAGCATGGTTAAAAGATAAACAAAGCTACAGAATGGGCAGCAGGGAGCAAAATTTAACTGGAACAGAATGCACCACTTCAAAAATAAGTCACAGATTTTCTGTTTACTGAAGTTAAATCTAATCCAGGGGAAGTTTACTAGTGTAAGATCACAGATACACTGTAATCACTGCATACTAGCAAAGGACATCCCCAAGAAGAATAAAATAATCTGTAGTAAGAGAAGTCCACTTCTTTTGTTTCAAATCTGCCTGCAAAAGGATCTGAACATCATTATGAGTGAAGACTTAGCACAACATGCAGCAAAATTCAAATAAAAGCATGAAACACCATGATGCATTATGAACAACAGTACAGGCAAATGGAAAGCAACAAATCTGAAACTAATAAAGGGAAATACTTTTTCATACAGAGCTCTAAGACAGTAGCGTGGAGCTCAGGCTCCCATACACTGCGGAAGCCTAACACCCAGCAGATGTCACAAGAAACAAGGAACACAAAACCATCAGGACCTGTAATAGTTGCAGGTTATACATTTTGGAAGCAATCTAAAATGTCACACTTCAGCTTTTACAACACCCTAAACCTTTAGAGTTAAAATACAATGATCCTAAGGTGAATTCACCCCCCGTCTGTATCCTGCAAGTTCTTCATCCTTTTCTCCAGTCCTGACAACATACAGGCGGGAACCTGCTTCTGAGGGACCTTCTGTCTGATCCCTATTGGCAATTCCACTGTTCTGGAGACAGTCTGCTGTTACTTGCTCGAAATCTACTCATGGGTAGAGAGACACCAGTCATGGGGAACGACATATTGAATTTGGCCCACTAAATGGTGGTAGGTGACCCACTAAACATTTTGATAAATTTCCCAACAAGGAACTTGAGCCTTTTGTCACAAACTCAACACCCCCTGTGTTCATTTTATCTGTTTATTTTGAACTCAGCAGGGACTTGTTCTAGCCTCTGTAGTCTTACTCTTCTGATCCAAACCCACAACAACTTCTGCCTTCAGGTTCACTCCCAATTTCAGAGACCAGCATGTAAGTCTTGTCAGAACTGACTTCACCCTTACCAGTCTCTGGTATCACACCTGGAATAGAGTAATGCAGGTTGTTTAATTCTCAGGATGTTAAAGCATTTAGCCCAGGCCACTCTTCCTGCTGCTGCCAATCCACCTAATTGCGCAACAATGCCTCTCAAAGGCTTTCATGAAAGCTAAGCCTCCTTAGCAGCCAGCAGACCATCATATCTGCTATTCCTCACGGGTTTGGCCCAGTCCAAGGCACTGAAATTATGCGTTTCCTAATTTGGCATCAGATAAGCAATTGATACTACGTTCTGAACTTGTACAGTCAGAACAAATACCAGCACACTTGGGGAAACAATGAAGTTGGCTCTCAAATGTTTTTGTTTAAAAAAAATTTAGGACTAAATATGATGAATGCCTTGGGCACTTTGTGGAAAGCAATATGACAATGGGCTAATGAGCCTTCTGTGCTCCTACAGCGTTAGTCAGTAGATGTATCCATGGCAAAAGTCAGTTAGTGGTAACAAACCCAAAACCCCTTAACAAAAAAATAAAGAGAATACTCCCTGTTCATTCTTGCTAATAAATCATCAAGACCACCTCAAATGCTTAGCTTCTGGGGTTAAACCAGAGGACAAAATCCTCCGAAAAGAAGCCCAACCTCTTGAGAAAAGGTGGAAGCCCATCTGACTTACCCCATGTGTTCAAGTCAACATCATTAACTTCATCCTCTGTTATAGACATTCACAGAAGCTCAGTGTCTATGTGACCTCATCATGATGAATAATACATTAATGCACTTTCAGCAAACACTAAGACAAGCAAAAGTACTTTCTGTTTTCATACCAGAGATGATTAAGACAGTTTATGATTCCCTGTCAAGTAAGGGATTTCATAAAATATGATAGGGAAAATTAACAGATACCAAAACCAGTTAAACATGACACAGTGTTTTCATTAAAAAATTCAGTTGCTATTATAGATTTGCTTGCAGTTTTTAGCTTCTATCGTCACCATTTTAATTATGTGCATGCATTTTATTGATATCCATAATGCAACAAGGTTTGCAATTAAATGAACTACAGATACACTGGAGGAGAGGAGGAAATACAATTCCTTTCATGGATCAATTACTGTAGCATTCTCCTTCCTTACTTTCCTTAACAGTTCTTATCTGCTAGAATATCTGTTCAAGCCCAATACGTGAAAGTCATCCTTTGCATCCAATATGGCCCTTTATTCCCTTTAAAACAAAAATACTTCAACTTGCCTGCAATTTTGCCCCTCCTACTTGGTCTCTTTTGCAGAGCTGGAGTCATCTCCTCCTACACTGACACTGTTTACAGCTTTGTATTTAAAACACTTGGCATGTAAGTCATGATTCTTTTGCAAATTATTATCTCTGGACCCTACCAGCAAGCTGCATGCTTAAAAAAACCCTCCAGAACTTAACAAAAAACCAAACCATGGAATTGCAAAAACAAAACCCACTCCTTTTAACAAAAATCATACATGATCTGTGATTAAATTGCACACTTGTTCTTTGTGGAATTTTTTTAATATACATATTTATTTATTTCCCACTGTAAGACCTGCTCCAGTCTGGCTGACATATCAAACATTCCTTAAAAGCTTGACCCGGGATTCTCAGTCCACAATCACTCCAATAACAAACTATGCAGCAGAGAGAAGGCTGGTGCATACCTACACTCGGAAGCATGCTGTGGGGTCTGGAATACCTGTAGCTAGCCATGCTGTGAGAAGCAAGTATGCTTTGCACTCCTGTGCTGTAACTACAGTTGCAGAACACATTTTAAGTAAGTGCTCGGCATTCACACGATTGCTTCATCACTATGCTACACACGCATTCTGACATGGCCTGTGGCACATTACACAGATGCTTATCACATTGCAGGGAAAGCCAAGTCTAGGGTCATTCAAAATTCACTCCAGCATCAGTGTATTTTGGGCAAGACAGGCACACTATCTTCAAAGAATTGCAAGGCCTACAATGCTCATGGTGATGATAAGACCAGGTACCTGCAAGCACAAACTTGATGTAGTAGTGTTAGCACAACAGTAGATAGGGTATCTGAGAAGGCTGAAACTGAGTTGGCACTTGTTCTAGATGCTCTTCTGAAGCAACTTCTTTTAGCTTCTCCTTCACTTATCTGGAAAGTTTGTACTTTTGCACTGTACAGCCAGTCATTTGGCATTTAAACAGCAATTAACACCCACCCAAGACAGTCCCTGAGCAGAAAATCAGGGACTAGGCAGTAAACAAAACACCGTGGCCAGCAGCATGACTCCATACTGTACACTGGCTGGTCAGGAATAGCAGGGCATCTGTGTCCACGCTTCTGCAGAGTAAGTCACCCCATGTTCTATAAAATACTTAACCATAGCTGATCCTTAACAACAGATCTCATTTTGGGCTTGGATCATTTAAACAAGTACCACCACAAGTTAATACATAACAAATTTCATCAAATCCCAGCTGCAGTCAGGTCAGTCTTGTACTTTGCTGTAGTTTCATTGTCCTCCAGTTACAGCTTACTCTGCTGTCTGACATTAACAAGCATCCTTGCTTTCTCTCCAAACAACACTCTTAGTTTTATTGCTCTGCTTAATCCCTCCTGTCTCCCACCTGTTCCACGGATAGGCAGCTTGGTAACTACTGCTCCACTTGGTACGTTCCTCTTCCTTCACTACTTAAAATAGAGGAGTTTCTACCCTTTACTGTCACATCTGTACCTCTGCATGGCCATGCACTGAGCAGCACAGACAAGCTTACTTGTGCAGATACCCACCGACATGTATTTTCCTGCCTTACTTGCTAGCACCTTCATTGAAAGAGAAAAGAGATCTGTAAAGCTGGTGCCTGAGGGATGCCAAATATATTCTTCCTTATACGGGAGAACGAATAGAAAAGCATCACCAGCAACTTGGATGCAGTCAAACCACACACAGTGTATATTTTGGGGAGGGATAAGTATGTCTACAGCTGCTTTCTGCAGCCCTAGCTTGCTCTCCAAGGAGCAAATTTAACTTATTATTTAGGCAAGCCTTCCAGCTGATTTCACTTGTGATCCAGTGTTTGTACTCCACAACTTATAAGTGGGGACAGACACGGTAAAGGTGCCCTGCTCATGCTCTCCTAATCCAAACAACAAACCTAAAGACAGCAAAAATGAAGTAGCATTAAAAGTCATGCCCCCCCCTCAACTCTGTCAGCTCAATCACAAACTGGCATTGAAGAGACCCTCTGAGGACTAAACACACTGAAGTCTAAGGACAGTGACCCACAGATGACCACCCATGGCTCTGGCATTTGTGCCCACCTCGGGCAACCCAGGACAAGGAACTCTTAGCACGAATGAAAATAAAGAACAGACATCTGTTGTTTGGGAAATCTGTTCTGAGCCGAGATGGAGAGTAACAGCAAAGCTTCAAAGCAATACACATTGTTTCACAGATTTCCCTGTCAAGAGATCTTTTGAGAGGTGTGAACATAACAAAATGTCATCATTTCTCTAAGCTACATCCATACAAATCATTGCTCTCAGTTCCAGATATAGGTTTCTAGAGCAAGTAGATAAAACACAACCCCATAGCCTACTCATGCATTTTCTCCCATCACACAAACAATCCCATTATCTTTTTGCAGGGATGTCTGCTCTACACCCATATGAAAAAAAACACAGGTACATGATCTGCATCACGAGGAATGGCAGAAGCATTTTGCAGAAAAAGCAGAAAACTGTAGAAGTTACAGTAGCTGCATAAAGCATATTCTTTATTCCCCCATAAAATCAAGACCATTGAAAAAGCAGCACTGACCTCTCAGCCCTGAAGTATATTTAAAAAAATATATTTATGTGAAACCACCTTCAGAAGTTGTTCACTTTACCTTAGGGATTGCTTGACAACTGCTGAGGTGTTTTACTTTGCAAATTTTTTCAGCCCTCAAACTACTTCTTGTCACTACATGTATATATATATACACCTATACATACACATATATGCAAATCTCTAGAGCAGTGCACAAACAAGGCTGTAAGGTTTCCCCATCCATCCATACATCTCTCCCTCAATCGCACAGTTTGAGATCTGTGCTGCTTGGCTTTGAAAAAAGAACTCACCTTAGGTTTTTCTGCATGCTTGAGAGTCTTTGTCAAGTCACTGGCATTCTCGGCTGATGATGCGCCTTGTATCCTGGCTCCATCTCCAGACTCCAAGCCAGGAAGCAGTGTTTGTGAACAGCTGCAGTGGGGCTCCTTCACCTTCTGACCAGAGATCAGATAGGTCTTCAAACCTACCAAGAAAAGAAATTAACAGTCAGAGCTGCATAAAGACAAAAATAACTCCTTTGGACTTCTCAGATTCGAAACACAGCAACTGTCAAAGCACTACCAAGGCTCAGGAATACAGCACACAGAAAGACTGGCTGGGAATGACCACCAGGAATATAAAGATGCTCTGTGTGAAATGGTGGCTATTAGGACTGCCCAACATCTTCTGTCCCAGATGCAAGGGACTAACACACAGCAATAGCCAGGATCTACACATACTTTATTCCATTTTCACTCATGTACTTCTGAAAAATAGAGCTACGACCTTATGTATTTGCTTCCAAGCTGTAATCTGAGCTCTTGCATTAACGCTTTACTTCTGGAAAGGATTTGCAGCCTGTTTTTCAGGGATATCTGTGTTAATATTCTACTTCTGAAAAACCAGCACATATTCCTCCACTTGCCAGAGATGTCGTGAAGACTGCTTAACGTTGGTAGCACACTGAGAAAGGAAATGGCGTTTAAGTGCTAGAAATCCTGATGGGTTTTCATAGTTAGTGCAGACTTCACATTTTTAAAGAACAGAATCAATCTCTCCCTCTCGCACGTACTCCCACACACGCCCTCTGCAACTGCTGTAGGAACTGAAGCATAATTGGAAAGCAGATCCAATATTAAAGGCCAGGCTGGTAAATACCATGTTGTAACAAGCTGAGCTGTAACAAAAACCTGTTCAAAATGAAAAGATCTGAATTTTGTTTAGAATATCACTTATTTTACTTCCTTGAAACTTTGTGTTATGACCTTCTGGGTTATTTCTAGGCACAAAGACTGAGAAGGTGCTTCAAATCACATTGCTTCCTGAATCCAAATGAATTAATGTTACTGCCACTGTATGGGAAAGCTCCCACTCAGCAAGGAAGGGCACCAATGCGCTCCAGAAAGCATGGAGGTCATCAGCTCACAGAACTGGAGAGTGCCTGTTACTTTGTGGTACCAGAGGCTGTTGTCCTGGGTGTTTCTGCAGCTCGAGACTCACGGGATGACTGCTGGGTTTCTATTTGGGTCAGCTGCACAGCACCCCCCCTCACCCCTTTTACTGATACTTGTCACCCAGTTGCAGGCAGACATGTGACTGTCACAGCCATCGACTGCAGGTTTTGTTCTGTATGATAAGGTCATTCTCCCACAACCTTCTTCACAGACAAAAAAATCGTGTTCTATAAACCTTGTATATTTTTGTCCACAATACGTAAACACAGACAGTGTTTCATCTGTAACCTTTCCAATAAAAATGTTAGGCATACTAATAACAATTTCACATTTTCTCTGTTTATTCCACTAGTAATTTCAGCTCCACTTCTACAACCAACACAGAAACCCGCAGCTGTATTGACCATTTCAACCTTGGGTTCAGAAGCAGCCTGGAGAGCTGTGGTGCACTCACGTAGTGCTCCAAGCCCTGGAGCACCCGCTTGCATACTGAGGATGTTACACTGGAGCTAATCTTTATTTTTATATCATTTATTGTCACGCTTGGATTTTATTTGGCAGAGCAGCTTCATAACCCCCCTGGAGCTGCTGCTGGCTTCCAGATGTAGGGCTGTCCCTTTAAAACTTATATTGATGGGGGCTGTCATTTAAGGAATTCACCACAATCAGCTTACAGTTATATGTTTACTGTGGTAAAAGCTGGAACATTGAGCTTCGTATTCCTACTTTTAACAGCTACCTTAAAGCAACAGGATTATTTTACCACTCCTATTATTCCTCTATTTTTTTCTCTTAACAAACACAATCTCTTGGGGTTTTGTCTCTTTGAAAAGGCACTTTTAATGTCTTCTTGTGCTGCACAGCATAATTATTTTGTCAATCTGTTGCACACAATAAAATTATCTCCAGTTTGAGCTCCTCACAGAAGGAAAAAGGGAAAAGGCTATGGTATGCTGGGAACTGAAAACACGTTTGGGAAAGCAGAATTCACCCTCACCCTAACCTGAAACTGCAGTGGGCTGCAATTCTTCAACCCTGCTCCCCACCTTGTCCTTCTCAACATGGCAACCCCACCAACCCCAGCCACCATCTCCTCGGTGGCAGCCACAGCCGCTTGCACCGGCTCTGCCCCACAGGCTCTAGCTGCAGGGTTTAATGTTGGCTATGACAGCTGCTGTTGGCAACAGGAACGATCAAAAACTCTTTATTCTTTCATTGTGCTTCTCAGACCCGCCACATCCACTTAACAAGAATCTGCAACGTGAAATCAGACAAAGAGAAGCCAATGTCCTACAGAATCACAGCATGTGTGTCGTAAGTCAGCAGGGCTACTAGCAGAGCTGAATGCAAGGTCAGCATCTCAGGGAAGCAAATAAGGGGAGGAAAAAAAGGTTATTTTTGGAAAGCTCTGGAAAATCAGGAGGTGCAAAAATCCTTCATCTTTACAGAACTTTACTAACATCACCAACCTAATACTTGGTTTGTTATTAAATCCTTCTTACTTTAGGAAGGTTCAATTTGCTTTAGTATTCCTTGCAATTCCCTAACACTTCACAAAGCAACTCCTACATTCAGTCTGAAATATTTGGGTATAAAAAGGGGTCATTAATTCAATAGAACTGTATTGATGTAACTAAGATGTATTTCACAAGAACAATATTCTTCCTCCTTCTCCATCTCCAGTGAATTAGTACAATCAACAGTCTGCCATCTTCCAAACAGTCAGTGCATGGAGTAAAAAACATCCATGCCACATGCATGCACGTTCAAATCAATTAAGTAACATAGCAATATTAAATGAATAAGCCAACAAAGGAGGAGCTGCTATTTTATGTGAAAAGCAGTAAACAAGGTGCAATTTTTGGTGTGTTGCTGCGCAACGCTATAACTGAAGATATGGCAATGAAGAAAGCACTACGAGATGCTTATACTGCTATTTATAAAGGCAAAGCTCACCCTTTCTTCCCCTCCTGCCATTCTCAATCTTATAATCACTTCCTTCCCCTAAATTTACTCAAAAGAAATGCTGAAAAATAGCACAACCTCAAATTGCTTGATGGCAAATCTCTGCTCTGGCAGGCTTTACCCTGCAGCGCATTGCTGCTTTTTCCAGAGATGGCTCTTGGAAGCAAAGACAGGGAACTGCTTACAACCCACCCCCCAACATATCAACTGAACATACACAGTACTTTCTGCTCCAGGGGAAAAAAGTGAGCCATGTTGTTTATCTTTGAGAAACAGAAGCAATTTCCTTCGCTTGTCTTCAAGGTCTGAGAATCTGTAAGTGTTATGAAGAGTAACTGCTCCTGCACACTGAGCCAAAGCACTCATTTCTTTAATTCAACCATTTTGAATATTGATGTGGTAGTGTTTGTAAAGTGCATTTTTGACAAAATAGTTAATAGTTAAGGTGAGGTCTCTGTAGAACCACAGTGGGTTTATTACTCTTACTACTCCTGAATTTTCGAAGCATTAGGAAATTTCTGGCTCCTTTCTTCAGTTAGCTTTTCTTTTTATCAGTGATATTCCTCTGAACTTGTAAAAACAGAAAACCATCCTAACCACTAAAAAACCACCCCTAATAACAAAAAAAAACCATACGCATGCACTCACAAATGATTTTCTGTATGCACAAAAATAAACAAAAGTATAAATAAGGCTGTATATAAACATCCCAGTCTTCAACCTGATTCTGGTAGCGTGAGAAAACCAGTCACTGCAGAGCTAATGGAACATTCAGCAACGCGGGTGTGGGCAGAGGCTGGAGCTCCGTGTCCACACGCTGCCTCCCTGACTGCTCCCTGCCAGACCCTGGATGATACCAAACCAGGATGGGCTGAAGCCACTCTGTCAGCCTCAACTGTAGCTATGCTTATGGAGGAAAACTGTCACCGGTAATTAGTAGGAAGTCACTTGCTGGGAAGCAACAGGGAAAAGGAGAGAAAAGATGTTCTGGTCTTTAGAGTCCTCAATTAAGTAATTTATTTCCTTTCTTTCAGCTCATTTATCCTCATGAGTTCAGTACTGAAGTTGCTGTTATGCCAATCTAATCTAATTTTTTTACATTAGTAGAGGGCATTCCTCCATGCATCTTTTGAAGACGAGATGTCTCCTACAGATCTCGAGAAAGGGGGGATTAATGCAAATACTGAGAAGCAATTTTTTGGTAAACCAAGATACAAGTTTCAACTTTTGATGCTTCACCTGCATGTGATTGAAACTTTTTAGCCCTCTATTGATAGCTGACAGGAAAATTACCTTCTCTCTGGCAAACTGAGCGCGTCATACTTCTCACATCTCTAACAAACCTCAAATGCTTTTGAAACCCTTTTAGTACTGATTCTAAGAGACACCAAAAAACAACTGCAATATTTCAGTCGTGGTCTTACTGATTCATTTAATAACAATATAATCCCATTCTTATTTCATATCCTTGTTTCTCACTCCATTAATCCCTTCCTCTTTTTCGTTGTAGTACATGGAAACAGGATTTAACTAACAGGTGATCCCTTTTCAGAAGAACTACTTCCCAGTACACAGCCCTCTGTTCTGTAATACTAACAATGTTTCCTTGTATTGCTGTAATAAAATCCAAATTGCACTGACTATCCCCCCTTCAACCAAACACCTTCATACTAATACTTCTCCACTGTTTATCTTTCCATCATTTCCCTTAAAGTCCACATACTTTGATCATTTAATATTATCTCTTTCCAAACAAATACATATTTACAAGCCAACTGAGCTCCATTTTCACAACCCTCTATTTTGCAGTACCTTACCTCACAAAATCGGAGTTTGCATGAAAACTTTCATCATGAGAACCACATTGACTGTCACTTGCACTGATTTTTAGACTGCTGCTTCCACATGAGGGCAAGAATTACCTTCCAGTTTGAAAGTAATTCTAATCATCTGCCACAGTCTCCCATAAGGAACAAAGTTAGCTATTATCTTTCAACAATTTAACATCTTATTTTATGCGACTCTGATACAAGTAACTAGCAGTGGTGTAGCAAGCTCATAAGAGAAACTTTGCAGTTCAGGACTGGCATTAGCTACTTTATGAACTACCGTGAGGTAACTCCTCTTCGCATTACACTTCCCTGCAATCAGCCCTTGCTTTCTCTTTTTAGAAATACAATAAAAAGTTTTCTCCATGCCTTTTAAAGACATCATCTTTGCCCTTGCCAAAAATCTGGGAGCGAAAATATGGTGTTCAGCCATTGCCATTCCACGGAAAGGAAACAGACCTACGGTTAGGTTTCCTCATACCATAAAATATGCTGCTATATGATTTTATTAAACTCTGACTTGCTCTGTAAAATACATTATTAACTGCAATGTCTGGAATGTAATATGACAGGCAAACAACAGTAATAATAAAAGAGACCAGAAACTTTTTTACTACTTCTAATTGCAGATTATTTTTGCATCTCTCTAACTTTTTCACATTGTGTTTTTTTTTTTTTTTTTCCTTGTCAAAGCTTAAATAATTTTTCAGGTATTAAGCTCGCCTGTTTATGCAAGAAATAACATAGTGCATGCCATGACTCCAGGAGCTTTACTATCCTGCGGGCCCAAGCTGTTGCTAAATCTAAAGATGATTTTCAGCAGGAAATACCCTTCCCTCATTCTTAACAGCCAATAGATGCCAAATCTGTATTTATAAGGACTGTTTTCTCACTTTGTTAGACCTACTTTTGCACAGAAAGTTCATGCAAACCTCTTCCCCCCTTCCAGCACAACATTCTTCTCTATTGAACCAGGAACTGGTAATTTATACCACCACAAGAAACCTCAGAACCAGAAAACTCTGAGGAAGGCCACTGACCCCGAGAGCCCAACAGTGCTGTCCAGCAATGCTGACATGCACTGTCAACATGTGCAATGCCTCAACAGATTGACCACCCAGAATGTGCAAGAACATGATGAGATGCTGCTCAGCACACATAACATTAGAAACTGATGGACAGAAACCTTCACTTTGTGTTTCACTTGACATCAATGCTGAAAATGGATGAATCATAGAATCATAGAATAGTTAGGGTTGGAAAGGACCTTAAGATCATCGAGTTCCAACCCCCCTGCCATGCGCAGGGACACCTCACACTAAACCATGCCGCCCAAGGCTATGTCCAACCCCACCTTGAACGCCGCCAGGGATGAAGCATTCACAACTTCCCTGGGCAACCCATTCCAGTGCCTCACCACCCTTACAGTAAAGAATTTCTTCCTCATATCCAATCTAAACTTCCCCTGTTTCAGTTTGAACCCATTACCCCCTGTCCTCTCACTACAGTCCCTCATGAACAGTCCCTCCCTGGCATCCCTATAGGCCCCCTTCAGGTATTGGAAGGCTGCTATGAGGTCTCCACGCAGCCTTCTCTTCTGCAGGCTGAACAGCCCCAATTTTCTCAGCCTAAATCTGAGATTTAAATTCCTTTTCCTAGGTAAGACTGTAGCTAACGTCATACAGATAACTGAGGCATCTTCAGAGAGGTACCCAGTAACCAATCTGAACATAGTGTCAAGAAACTTGTAACTTCTAATGTAAATAGGCATCATTACTTATATAATGATTTTTTTTCCTATTCTGCAACTTTGTCAAAAGATTGTTCCACTTAAGAAATAACTTCAAAAAGTTCCCCCCTTGAAGCTTCTATTAATTTCATGATTAAGGTATTTGTGTATGCAGAAATGAAGAGAGAAGCAGAGGCTCAGAGGAACATCCTTACCTGGGCAACAGCACTTGGTAAATACAAACTGGGCAATCAAAGGTGTTGAGATATCCCTGCAAGGCACCTTTCAGTCAATTCAACTGTCACAGTTGCAAGAGCAGAAATGCTATCTATGTCCTAGTAGTTATTCCTCATCACAACTCAGTGAAGTCACTCTTACTTTGAAGCTTGACTTCTGGCTTTCAGAAACATAGGCATGTAAAGGCCTATAGGTGCATTTTTAATTACAAGGAGGTGACTGCATTGTAATTAGATTGCTCTAAGAGAAAATTGTAGTCAAGCATGTCAACAACTGGGAAATAACAACAGCAATAATAATAATAAACCCATTTCTGCTTTGAACCTCTGAAGCAGCCCAGAACTTCTGGGACCCGTGCTAAGAGACCACTTACAGGACAAGTGCCTGCAGCACCTTCCTCCCATAAGGGCATCGGCAAGCAATCAAACATCTGCTTGTCCACACTGAATAGAGCAGTATGCAGAGCTTCCACAGCCGAACCTTGCAGCTTCCCTTCAAGACATCATGCCCAAGATACAGTTATTAGCCTGATCTCTAACTGCAAGAGGAGCAGCTTTTCCAGCAAGTTTGCAAGATGCTCCAAGAGTGGAAACAATTGCCCAACCCAGCCTGCCAGCCATGCCCAGGATGTGCCAAGGAGAGTTTATCTGATTTCCTGAAGGAACTACCAGCAGCTGCGGTTCGACAACCATAACATCCAGTTTCAACCCCCTGCCATTGGCAGGGACACCTTCTACTAGACCAGGTTGCTCAAAGCCCCATCCAACCTGGCCTTGAACACTTCCAAGGATGGGACTTTTGCTTGCTTCTGACTACAAACTCACAGTTCCCTCATTTTTATTTTTTTTAGACCTTCACTTTTTCCCCCATCTTCCCAGATAAACTAAACAAGATTTTCAGAGAGGAGCATAACATGTTTCCATAGCCATACATCAAACACACATTTACTTCATTCTGTTACACAACCTCCCCTGCATCACTGAGTTACTTCTCTTTCAGGCACAGCATCTCTCTGGCCATCCTTCCTCTGTGTACTAGGGTCAGCCTGACAGACCCCACCCCTCCCTCAGAACAGAATCTGACTAAAAAATCAAAAGCTCATCACTGTCTTTTATATCAACAGGCATTTTCTGTCAATCACACTACAGCTCTACACAAGACAACACTGGATGACTTTACAAATAATGAAAGTATTTTCTCCAACCTGCAAAGCTGCATTTCCAATGAAGCAAGTCTGACTTTCTCACCAGCAGAAACCACTTCCAGCTCAGTGCACACAAAAGATGAAACCCAGAATGCCTGGATTCTAACAGTCCAGCCTACCTGGAAAAGCACTTTGAATGTATGGAGCAACATTTCCTGTCACTGAAATAGAACAGGAATTTACGAGCCAACTTGCTATCTTAGGTCTCTGGAAAGCAGAAATAATGATAATAAGAAACAGAACTTTACAGACTGGAAACACAAAAGGAACTCCAAAGACAAACCTCAAATCCTACCCTCATAATCTCCAAAGGACTGCAAAGAGCCAGAGAAACCAGAGGCATCTTCTGCATTATGGAAAACCACTGTTTTTCTTATGCCTCTTTTGTTTAGCAAAATGCTTACTTTTGATCAGCTAACAGACAACAGTGGGTTTGGAAAATGCTGATCAACAACATATGTGTAATTTTGGTATTCAACATCTGCCAGTTTTAAGTGGGGAACCCTCTACCCAAACCCACAACCTACATTTACAACTAACCGGCACAAAGAAAGTTGCAGGCTGTGGGTCTATCCTCCTTTAGACTCTTTTTCTTCTTCTCACCTGTGTGGGATGATAAAAACTAACCACCAAACAAAAACCACAGACATGCATCTCAAATACAAAGGTCTAGCTACCACTCTTGGCTCAGGGATGTATTTACATATGTACTTTTAAACTCTCCTGGAAAAATTAAAGACAGTCTGACTAGTGAACCTGGGCCCTATCCTGTGGTTTATGACTGCCCTGATTTACTTTCTGCTCTACCAGTTCTGACTGACCACGGCCTGAATGCGAATGGCAGATGAACCCATTCTCTGGAATGACTCCGTGCAGCTCATAGGCTGACACCTTAATAGGAAAAAAAGTAACTTTGAGTCAAAAGATAAGCCTGGGATTTTTTCGGTCTTGCCAGGGGCAATAGTGTGCTCCACAAGGGAAGCCTGAAGTCCAGCAGATTTATTAACATGCTGCAGATAAAAGATTATCTCTGTTCTAAGGGTTCCCACAAAACCTAATTGATGTATGATGTTCCTACATTTAAAGCAAAAAGACGGCCTAATTCCAGCTCTAGGATTAACTGGTAAAGGTACTGTCTGGGTTTTACTCACATTGCTAAAGCCCTCTGTAAACTCTCCTGCATTCTTGGTCATGAAAAAGCATTCGCTTTTATTTTCCACATTTATTGACTATCCCTTTGCTCTCTGTGTTAACTTTAACACCTGAGAAGGAATAAGCAAGACGAGAGAAAATGAAATTTTTGAACAATGCAGCTGCCAAACCAAGAGTCAAGCAAGCACACAGGACATGGCTTTTTCAGGGCATTCAGACTTCTTCCAAATTGATACTATTCCTACCACAGAATACCCTTTCTGAAAATATACCTAAGGAATAATGAATTAGAAATTGAATCTAACTATTAACACAGCCCATTTAGAAATTCAACACTTGCTTCACTGGCTGGATTGTGAACAAAGTGCCAGTGTTGAAGAAATGATAGAGGCAGAGGAATGAGAGCTGAGTAATCTCAGCCCCAGGAAAGCTGCTCTCTAGCACTGTTCTACTCGCCACCGCACCCACTGTAAGTTGTGAGCTGTGGTATGGAGACACGCAGCCTGCTTTGCATGGCTGCAGTGATGTACAGCAGATGCAAATACACTTTAGATATACAACATGCCTGTTTTGGCATGCAAGGGACTCTGTTCTTTAAGAAAAATGATAAGGTCACAGCACTGTAAAGTCTTTTGAAGAAAATAGACATTTTCTTCCAGTTTCTTGTTGAGGGTGCAGATGTTGGTTTGGGGTGTTCCTCTCCTTCATAACTGACAAGAAAGTATCTCAAAGTTCAAAAACAGATGGCTCAGGCAATAACCACCCTTAACTTTTGTCTAGCCCTCAATTTTAACAAACGCAGGACCACGTACAGAGACCCAGGCATTCCTCTGTAACACACTTGCATTATGTGCATCCCTGTACTTACATTAAATTACTGCTATGGCCAGGCCATGGTAACGGCATGGAAGGCAGCAAGACGATGGAGGAAGCCTTTGCGAGAAGCTTCCCATATAGTCTCTTCAATCCAAGCTCTCTGTCAGGCATGTCAACATTTCCCTGGTGAATTTGCACACATGGGAAGCTCTGGCATTCCAGATCGCTCATAGAGAGCAACGATCCTTTGGGGATATGTAGCATATACTTCCATAACTTCCTTTTATTATAAACAAAAATATGTTTCCAACTTAAAATTACATTTTACTGTGGGAGGGAAACCAGCAGTCAGAAAACTGCATGGGGGAGATTTCCAAGGCAAGACTTCAAAACATCTATTTAAACAACAGCATTATAAAACAGAGATCTATGGATAGATTAAGAGTTTTCAAGAAAAATTCCACTCCTCTAGACTGAACAGTGCATAAGCCACAAGCATTCCAGAAAGACATCCTACATATTAAATTTTCTTCTACCCACATACTGGCTGGCATACCTTAGGAGCTATGGATGGCTGTACCAGCGTCTGCTAAACACAGGCAGAATTTAATAAGTTGAAGAGAGAGAAGCTTCCGGTGAAAGTTTTGTCAGCTCTAGGTTCTTGGGAATGGGAATTTATTCATTCCAAACTCAAAAGGCATGGCCAGTTTGAAAGCAGTTAGAAGCTTACTAGAAATCCCACCCAGGAAAAGTTCACTTGGGACCAGAAGATGCCACCTATCTTTGTGATTGCTGTTTTAGAAATTATGAATAGCAAGCGCGCAGGATGCACAGAAGGATTCCAATAAAAAACAATGGTGTGATGCAACCAGAGCCTGCTCTGGCCCTTGGTAATAGAGTGAGCTATTGCGGCTCTCAGTACTAACATTTTTTTAATAGAATCCAGACAAAGGCATGCACCAATTTAAACAAGACTTTAGAAGTCTATTTTGCTATACTGGTGCAATCTCTCTGTGTTGACAGGACGACAATCAGGCACATTCCTTCCCCCTTGCATAATGCAGGTAGTCTGGATTTGCCATGCTAAATCAGCATTTTACTTAAGCCAGGGCAATCCTACCAGCTAATCCTGCCCTCGCGCGGAGCCATGCAACTGCTCTGCTTGCTGTGGACTTGCAGGCAAGCAAGCCTAAATCAAACCAGAAGCATGTGCAAGCCTGCTACAAGCTGGTGGGCTCTGCATATTCGACTTTTTTTGGTTGGTTGCTGTTAAAAATTCACAATCTGACATTTAAAAGGGAAAGTAAAAACCAGGCATCATACTCTCAGCAGCAGTTTTCAAAGTTTTTTCCAAGCAACTGATCACTACTGAAAGCACACAGAGAGCACCCACGTTTTGACTTGTGTCAAAATGAAAATGTATCATCTCAGGAATCTTTGTGGCCACACACAGAATCACAGAATTGTTTGAGTTGGAAGGGACCTTAATGATCCAGTTCCAACCCCCTGCCATGGGCAGAGACCTGCCATTAGACCAGGTTTCTAAAAGCCCCATCCAACCTGGCTTTGAACACTGTCAGAAATAAACTCTAACTTATACGTTTCCAAATATCCATCATCTACTGCTAAGAATGGCCCTTCTCATTGAACCTTTCCTCACTATTGGCCATCCACGTGTAACTTGTTACCTCTTCCTATTACAAAAGGCAGTAAAAATAATAGCAATTACTCGAGAAGGCACATCAGGGCTTTAGGAAACGCACACTACTGGTTCTGCTACTCCACTTGACTGCAAACTTTGACTGGCTTTTCTCCATGCCTGTTTATCTGCACTGGGGCATCCTGTGCTCTGCAAGTAATCCTAAACACTTAACTGAAACAAATGAGACAGAAATATTCTACAGACAATAGAACAGAAAACACAAAAGATTTGTCCTTAAGGGACCAAATAAAAAAAAATTAAGTTTGCATTTCTCAGATAATTCCTGCATTAAAAATAAGAGGATCTCTATCATTTTGAAATTAAAGATCATCCCAGCTCTGTTGCTCTTTGGTCGGAACTGAAGAGCTACGTAGTGAGCTTCTACAGAGCCTGCAAAAATGTTGCTTGTCACATGGGAGACAGACTGGAGCAGGGCCAGCATATTGCAACAACATGACAAGCCAGCAATCCCCCCACCAGGACCACCGATTGTGGGAATCATGTGAGCATCAAGATAATTATTCAAATGGGCTACAGAAACCAAACAAATAGAAATGACGCTGCACTACTGAATTCAGTCACTTCCTAATTCCCTCGATACTGAGCCTTGTGCAATGCAAACAGACAGCTGTAATTCAAGGTAAGTTGTTATTCATAACCTATGCACCACTTGTTTACATGTGGTTGACAGTTTTGCATGGTTACTAATTCAGTACTGAAAAACAAAACTAATGCAAATAAAACTGCAGCAGGAGGCACTTCAGAATAACAATATATAGCAGTAGTACGAACACTGGTCAGGTAGTGAAGAAGAAATCCCTAAGTGCAGCCACCATGTAAAGATGCATCGCTATACAGCTGGATTTTTAGTTTAATTGGCAAACTTCAGCCACTGAGTATTTGCAGTGTCTCCAGCACAAAAAAAAAGATTGAGAGCCACTGCTGAGAACAGCTACTGAGCATTGCGTCTCCCCCAAGCAGAGAATCATCTTTTCAGTTTCTTTCCCCTCCTTAAGTGAAATATACAAACACTCCCTCCCCAAAATAAAAAAATTTGAAAGTTGTGAAACAAAGCTAAAAAGGAAGTACTTCCAGAACCGTGTTTATTCACACAATCAAAATGCTTCCGAAATTTTTTCCATTTCCCTTGTGTATAACATTCAGACATCCTCTTTGTCCTGACACGACACACAACCTGCATGTTCCTCTTCAGACAGTAGCCACAGGTTTGGAGCCCAGGCTGGATTCACAACACGGATCCCTTTTACCTAGGACATGGCAGTAAACCCACAGTGCAAACTGGTCCTGTGTTGCTACACGTGGAGCCTC
Organism: Amazona ochrocephala; assembly: GCA_039720435.1. Classification (NCBI taxonomy): domain Eukaryota; kingdom Metazoa; phylum Chordata; class Aves; order Psittaciformes; family Psittacidae; genus Amazona; species Amazona ochrocephala. Next base: position 17,505,353 of record CM077886.1, on the reverse strand, counting down.
AAGGATACAACAGCAACCGCTACTTCATGTGAAGGTGCCATGCTCCTGGCTTGTTAGGCCAATGAGAAAGACACAGCCAACTTCTTCACTGGAAGAGTCTTATCCAGTAGTTTAAGTTGTTTTTCAGACTGTGATCTTTAGACTCTGTGTAGTTATGGAGGAGTTTTTAGGGTCCGCTAATGAAAACCAAGGAAAACAAGCTTTCTATGAGCTGGCTTTGAGTTTCTAAGTGTGCCAAAGCACCCGTACTCATCAGAATCTGCAAACCAGAACAGGCTGACAAGCACCATAACAAGGGATCTTCTAGGACACCTTCTACTGCCCTCTCCCATTATATCACTGTCCAGTGGAGCACGCTGCATCTTTTACTACTAGAAAACAACATGATGGGCAAGAAGAGTGATGACCCCTCACCAACTACAAGGACAGAGAACAACCTTTCTGTCACAGGAGTATCTGTTGATGGTCTTCAGCCCATCACTCAAAGCTGCCAGTACACAGGAGCCAAACACCTAGGTCAGGAGACATTAGAGCAAACACAGGTATCTCGTAGAATATTTTGGGTCAGAAGAAACCAGTTGGCTTCCTGGGCTGCAAGCACGCGCTGCTGGGTCATGCTGAGCTTCTCATCAACCAACACTCCCAAGTCTTTCTTCTCAGGGCTGTTCTCAATTCAGTCTCCACCCAGCCAGTATTTGTGCTTTATTTGTCCTCTACTGTTTACCTCCTGCCAAGTCTTAAACCACACTACCTCTAGTCCCGTTCATTCACTTCAAATGCTGTATCCCTATTCAGTTTAGCAACTTGTACTTCACCAAATAATATAACATGATAGTTTAATCATAACTTAGATGAAACGTGCCCATAAAATACAGAACATATGTAAGGAATTCTTGCATGTATACAAATGGTAAACTACCTGATGAAACAAATATTGAGATTTGTCCCTTGCTAGTCAACAGATTTGCTTGATCATCATTACGTCATGCCACTAAAACTACCTAGTGTGAATGACATTAAGTAACATACAGTTAAATAAACATTCTCCCATGCAAGTCCGTCAACATGTTCCTTGGGCTTGCCACTGTTTGAAATGAGCTCATCCCCACACTAGAAACAAGTCTGCCCAAAGCTGATACTCAAACCTAGTTTTTAAGACCTAAGGAGATACTAACACCACCAGCTGACAAGCAAGTAGAAGTCTTTCGAGTGACATAAACCAGACACGGGCAAAATCAGCATTTCTGTTTTTCCAAGGTCTGAATATCCCATAAATCCTCTATTATTATTCTCTGCATTTGGACCAAACCTGGCAGCCTGCTTCATACCAAAGCAAGCTCCCAATAACCAGCTCCTCTGTCAGCTCGTGTCCCATATTAGATTTCTCCATCCTTTACAAAAACATTCTCAGACTTTGTGCTAATAACAAGCTGATTACATTTCAAACCCTCAGGCTAAAAGTTATTACTGGGGAGTACAGGAATGTGTCTGGAATGCAAAAACAACCGGGGTGAAAATCAGTGGGCTCTGAGCTGGTATAAATAGATAGATACTTCACTAAGGAGACTTATCTCCTCTCAAAAAACCTAAGCCTCAAGACAGTGGCCCTCTGTCTCCTCTAGTTAATCTACTGGTGAACTGATCCAGCCTAGCTGATCCTAGCTCTTGGGAAGAGGCATCTCATATCTACACAAAACATAAATAACATTTCTGTTACGCTTATATGCTCAACAGTCAATTACCCGTTGATAAACTGATATAAGAGACAGTAGTTTTGATATTCACATTTTGGAGAGAAATAGGGGAAAAGTTCTTTTTATGGAGGCTTTCTTCATTGTTAAGTGATACCACGTAACAGGTTTATTGACAGAAAGTTTCTGTTACGAAAACTTACTTTAGTCCATGCAACTTCCTGCATCACCCTCCACCTCAGAGTGCCCAAGCACCTTCAAGCAGAGTATTAAACCATGAGAGCAGCACACAGAGCATGAAGGTCTCTTCTCTTTTTCCAGTCTCCCTGCAAAGGGTGTTATAGCACATGGCAAGAAAGTAGCTCTATAGTACCTATATAAACAGGCCCAGGTGCCTGTGGAAATTAGGGAATCAGAACCCCCAGGTTGATTTTGGGGTCTATGGGCTGGTGTTGTTCTACATCTCTGCAACTTAAATCCCTTCTCATTTAGACATGGAGTTGTTCTTAATCACTTTGAAGTAAGATGTAAGGGACACTGGGAAAAGCAAAAATCACATCTCAAGTCTCCAGGAGAATATTCGTGTGAAAGCTACATATTCAACTGCAGCCATAGCTGTAGGAAAAAAACAAAACAAAACAAAACAAAAAAAAAACAAAACAAAAAAAAAAAAAACAAACAAACAAAAAAAAAAAAAAAAACAAAAAAAAAAAAAAACTTTTTAAAGAAAGACTTAAAATCTAAAAATCATGTGAAAGCACAGAAACAAAAGAAATATCCCCTTTCCTACCAAACCCTGGGTCTCTTGGCTATACATAGCAAAACTGAAAGAAATCCAACAAAGGTTAAATATTTCTCCAACCCCTGTATCTGCTTCTGTGCTGCTGTTGCCATTTGCTGTCAAAACTCTGTTAGAACTGGAAGGGGCATCTCCATGGCCCAATTTCTTTGTACTTCTACTAAATCACTTGCCTAATGAAGTAATTCATGATTTATTTGAAGATCCAAGCATGCAAAAACAAAATTCTTCAATGAAGAATGAAGTACTTTGTGGGATTACTTTTCCCCTGAGGTGAGGGATCAAGGTTTCTGAGAAACATGATGAATCACTGTGGGTTTAGCTTACTCATCTTAAAAAGTGTTTTTTTTTTTAATCTGATAACAAGCAATTCTTTTTTTCAAAAGTATCTAAGAAACACTATGAGCTTATTTGAATGAGAAACAATATGTGGTTTTTTTACTCTCACACTTGTACATATTATTTTATGTAAAGGGAGGGGTTTATGACCAACTGATGGCACTTTTAGCATCATGCTGAGATAACTCTTGCTAATTTGGAAGCAACAGCCTATTTGGAGTACAGCAAGGCAGTTGCAAAACTCAGAGAGGCATAGGAAGTTTCAAAACAAACACTGACAGTGTTAAAACCATCCTTCAATTTGTAGTGTCTTCTTTCTAGGAAACTGAAATTAAACATCCAACATAATGAAGTTAAAGACACTGACCTCATTAAATGGTTTTAAACAGAGTGCCTGGCTTACAGGAGAGTTCACAGGTTATTCAGCACATGTTCCCTGTCGATAACATCAAAACTTCAGTCACACAAGTCAGCTTGTCAGTTTTCACATCAACTTTATGTGCAGTGAGATCCCTAGGTTTTGTGGGCACTGTGCCCTTCTGGGTGGACTTCTGACTGCCTTTCACTCTTCCTGTTGCTCTTGCACACTCTCCTTTCTTAACCAGCAACACAAAATTACAGGAGTATTTTATACCAAAATAAAGAGTACCCTCCAAAATGATTAAATCTAAAAAAGCTTTAATAAATCTGTTTGATAAAAGTGTACTTATTGAAAACAGTTACAATTGAACAAATATGTTGTGAAAATAATTTTTAATATAAAAGGAAGACACAGCAATGCTGTGGGTATCACATATAAGTAAAGGATTTTTCCTCCCTTAGAAAGCATCATCATATGGGATCTTAGAAACACCAGGAAACCAGAGTATTACAAGATACACGAGCATGCAAATATACATTGCTAACACAGCAGCCTTCCACTGAAGCTTATAGAAAGATCACTTCTTCCACAGGGGAAGAAGATCAGAGGTTGTATCAAATTGGACAAGCCAAAATCAACTGCATTATGCAGTTGATCCTTTTTGAAGAAGGCTTTGCCCATCTCACAGTGCACAGCAGCAGCTCTCTGTGTAACAGATAAAGCCCCAACGGGTGACACCCTCAGCTGGCAGGTTTTGTTCCACTTGAGACACGTCCCCAGGCTGGAAACCTCCATTCATGTCTCTCAGGAAAATGAAACTTCAAAATGAACAGCAGCATTCTCCTGCAGAGCAGAAAATCCAACCGAAAACAAACTTTCAGCGCTAAACCCATAATTCAATGTCTTTTTTTCCAATTAGCTGCCTAGTCCAAGAAAGGACATTTTAATTTCTCATTGATCCAGGCCACTGGAATTTCACGCAAGAGTTCACTCGGGAAACTGTAACGGGGGCATATAAACTTACAACTGAGAAAGGAAATACTGTTCTAATAGTTACTGGAGGTCTCCACTGAGTCATGGCCCTCTACCAAAGGTATTGCACAACAGCTGGTTGTCCTGTTTGTAGAACACAGACGATACGGAAATCATATAGTGTTTCTTAAAAAAAATAATGAATGTAGAAAAAAAGAAATGAAAGCTTCTCCTATGAAGCACTACAATTGTGAGGGTTTTTTTCTTTTATTTTTTAATTTAATTTATGGAGCTGTGACAATGTTAAGGAGTAATCTTGGGGTTTAAAGGGAGGTGTGCTTTTCATCTTTTATGTCAGAGGCATAACGGTTGTTTACTTTAGAGGAAAACTGATTATTTTAAGCCTGCTCTCCCATTAGCACCAAAGCACAAGCAAAGCATTTGTCTTTTCAGCTGAAAGTTAAAAAACCAAACTTGAAAAACCCAGTAGCTGTGCTCAGCGATGCCTGAATCTGATCTTTTGGTGTGAAGCCTGTGTTGCTTTTAGATTGCCACTTTATCTACCGGAGGGTACAGCAAGTTCAGGAAAAGATTTGCCAACTCAAACAGGGAACTGTTGTGAGGACTACCACAGCACCTACACTTTGCTCAAGATAACAAGGTGATTTCAGGAGTTCAGCTGAGGGGTCCATAACAACATCAGAACCAAGGAAGATCTCACAGGAAAAAAACCCAGTATTTCAGGAAGATACAGAATAGCTACTGCTCTCAAAAGCGAATAAATAAAAACACTGGGTTCTGAAGTGAGGCTGAGCACATTGTTGCCTCATGCCCTAGAAGTACTGGACAAAGACGCTCACCCCAGAGAGGTGTATGCAGTACAGAACTTGCCCTGAGTAACCTGTATGAAAAGCTTTAGTTTACATTGCTCTTTTCTGGGAAAACGAACTTAGAGGACATCATCTCCTTCTGGCCCAAAACAAAGAATCCACTGACCTCCCCAGAGGCTCTTCATCATCTTTATCACCCAGAACGTGCAATGAGAGCAGCATCGTAGCCTGTGCCCCCAGCACAGCTCCTCATGCTGCCGCAGCTCCTGTGAGCACCTGCAGCACTGCTGCTGCAGCTCAGAGCCTCCTGACAGCGCATCTCCTCTGGCACTCTACATACATATACAGCTGAGGAGCACAGATGGATGCTGTCCCTGCAGCAGTGCCTCCGAGGTGCCCTTTCATTGCACTGGCCTGAAAATGAAGTCAAAAGATGCTCCTTCCCCCTCCCCCCCAAGTTTGTAACTAGATGGATTCACACATCTCAATATCTGTTTATTTTTACCCCCATCCCCCCACCCCGTTTCTGTCATTCTAATGAGGAGTCAATCTTGCAATTACATTCTGGAATATTTTTCCTGAAAAAAAGGGCATAAACCCATCGGTTTGTGTTAAACTGAATGCAGAGTGGAACTTTCAAGTCATATGCTGTGCTCATGAGACAATACAAGGCAGGCTCCACAAGAGAGGAACCAGAATCAGGCGCTAAGCCTGGCATTCCAAAGTGACCTTCTGGCCAGCTTGTTCCCTGGAGACAAGTCTGGACCAGCTCAGAACCACTGACAGGTTAGATAGACATCAGGACATGCTTCAGAACCAACGGTGGCAACGGCCTCTGAGGGCTGCTTATCAAGTTGAACGTTGCCTTCTCTAGATCCTTTCTACAAACCCTGCCACAAGGACTACAAAGCAAGTGCCTTGATGCATATACTACATATATATATATACACAATATATATATACACACACACACACACACACACACACATATCCACACCCAAGCACGTATATATACACACACAGACACTAAGGAAGATTCCAAGTCCTTTTGAAACAGCTAAAATCCTCCACACAATTTGCAGGAAGGGAGCAGGAGAATGATTTTTCCTCTCTCAGCCTCTTCTACTATGTTCGCCTCCACACAGGTGAGCTGCAGCGCTTATGGAGAAAAGAGACCCCTGTGCAGCACGGGAAAAGTTTTCCTTGTCTTAGAGATCTGCTGTGTGCCTGCACAGTTTAGATTTTCATTGATCCAGCAGAAGAATATGCAGGCAGAAGGAAGTTTTCCAAGTTTTCATCATATTTGACTTTAAAATTCCTCTTTGTGCCCTAATCTTCACAAAGGAAGGTCATACTAGATGGATTTTTTTCAATTCAGGCAAATCTGAATTCATCATTCATTTTATCTGACTGGTTAAACACCACTCAGTAACAATCATCACGGTTCGTAACAGCAGCCCTATAAACACACCTGCATCTCCTACAAAACTCTGGTGCTGCAATAAACCTCATAAACCTACATATTATTGAAAAAAAAATTTAAATCTTTTTCACTTGAGATTACAAAATGTTTCCTTCAACATTTTTATTGCTATTTCTTCAGAAACAACACTGTTTAATGTCAAATTCCCACTCTGTTCTCAGAGCAATTTCCACCATAACCTCACATGGCCATGGAAAATGCTGACGACATATTGTATTTATGCACCAGAAGCTTCATGAAACTCCTTCAGTGAGACGCCTATATGGAGCAAGACCTTCTAAATCCCCCAATATGCAATGATAAACAGAATATAAAGTCCTGTCATTGAAAGAAGAAAAACTCAAGAGATGAATTGGTTCATCTGACTCAAAGCACAAAGGTTACATCTGAAAAGTACCAATTTTAAATGCCAAAGTAGTTCTTTCCTCACTCCCTCTCATTTGAATTTAAAGCAGGGCAGCACTACTGATACTGTTCAGTGCTAATGTTGTTGAAATGGAATGGGAATCAATAGGGGTTTCACAGGAAGAGAGAGCACTGAAAGGAGATGAGCAGTTTCAGTTCTGCTTCACCTCTGCCAGCAGCAGCTTCAACCACCTCCTGGATACTCAAAACCCAAATTATCTCCAACACCTTACGTCTGCCAAATACACTAATTTTTCTTTCATCATCTACAAGTCCCTCGCTCTCACATACTCAACAGCTCTTCCACTACGAGTTAACATGATGAATAAAAAATATGCAGCATGCTGAATTAAAAAAATCTGGGAACAGCTCTAACAGCTCTGAAGCTGCTGTACAGATTTTATTACTCTCTTGCACAGTGAGGCAGAGTGTACTTGCAGCAGCCGCCTACTTCCCAGTTCAAAAGAACACAGAGCTCTTATCAAGCATTACGCTACACATTTCCAGGTTGAAGGAAAGTCCAGGCCACAGATAAATGACATGGGATTCCTATTTTCACTCTTCATACGCACCTTCATAACCTCCCCACTAAGGCCATACATCACAGCAATATTCTTTAGGTAAACAATTTAATTCTTGTGTTTAAATTAGTTTCCTTCAGAAACTTGCAAAATTTTTGTGTGTTGGGAAAAAAGAAAAAAGGTTAAAAACGCAGGGGGTAAGAAACCTGCAAACAGTGAAGTCACGTAAAGCCTCCATGCAAAATCATTTTGAATTCAGATTCAATTGGAATATATAGCAGCCTAGGAAATCACGGTTCTAAACCACAAACATGCAAGGGAATATTTAGTAACCCCAAGCAAAAATCCCCTGGCCTTTCTAGCAGCACAGTTCGAGTTTGAAGCTTTACATCTATTTATAGACCTCGGGCACATATCACTACAATAGTTGATTGTGCTTTGCAGCTGTTTTGTATATCTAGAAGGGCAGGAAAGAACAGACTGCACTTTGATCTTTCCCTTTTTTGGACGATTAAAACAACAACAAAAAAAGGCCATTAGAAAGGACTCAATATTTTTGAATCACAAGAGTACATGTTCCAAAAGCCACAGCTTACACTAAACATGTAGGACTTGGAGCTAACATGTTCAATTGTTTACTGTTATTATAAATACAGGCTGCAGAAAATATTTATTCTAGAAGCATGGAAACTATTTCACCTATCATGAAAACATATGCCAAATCTAATTATAGGAGTCTTTACTCCCCAAAGCATCTGTTGATAAGTGACACATACATAAAAGTAAGATTCAACTTGAATGCAACTGCATCATAAATTAGCACTTAGCATTTCTCAGGCAGTAAAAGAAATTCAGTGTTTGCTCAAGAAATCACTGTGGGGTATGCATTAACTGCATACCACCTGTAAAACCTGCTAGTATTAAAGCTTTATAAATTATACAAATGTACTGGAGCTAAGACTATTGAAAGCAGAAATATATGTTACTCATGGAAGTCAGTTCAGTGATTCCTACCTTACAAAGTGTGCAGGCCCTTTCTGAGCTCTAAGGTCAGGGAAGAACCTATTGGCCACTCCAATGTTCTCACTATATGTCAAGCATTCAAATAGCTTGACAATGGTCAGTACCATGAGGAGAAAAATCTGATTTTTTTAGCAACTGAAAGGAAATAAGCCTAAAGCAAGCATCTTCAGAGACCTGACTGTACCATATCTAGCATCCCCCAGAATATTTCTAATCAATTACTGATAGGATTTACAAACTGCAATAGAACAGAATATAAATGTCCAGCTTACAATTACTATCAAAATGAGTTCAAATAGCTCATTTCCAAACAGCCATGTGGACTGAAGTACATGAATATGTTTAAAGCAGCAAATGAGCAGTCTGTAGAAGTGATTAAAAAGGAAAAAAAAAAGCACCATTAGGGAAAAATGGAAGGTAAAAAAAGAACTCTGTGGTATCACAGCAAGACCTTATTGACTGCATAGGGTGCCCACACACCTTCCTGCTTCAGCAGGCTGCAGGGCAACCTTGTGCTTCCATGCTTTCCAAATGTTGATTCAGGTATGTCAGGGAGAACAAATAAACAAATTATAGAATTAGTGAGATGGAAAAGCAGCAGTCAGCTGCAAGAAATGCAGCAGATCAAAAGGAGGAGAGAACAAATCTGTAAGAGGAAAGCTGGCAAGAACAGACCTTACTTAAGCGCTGAACAGCCCCAGAGTTATCTGTATTGCATAATCAGCACAACCCATTTGATGATTATGAACGAAGCTTTTAGGCTTTTAAATATATAAGATAGGACACTAGAGAGTACTTTTTAAAACCTCATTTTAAATAAAAATATTTATCTATACTCATATCCTGAATGCAGACTTATTTCTGCTATGGCCTGTATCTCTCTGCTGCGTCTATCTTGTTTATTTAAACCTGAGTTCACAGGGATAGAATGGAGGTTTTTTAGAGCACTTAAGAGAATGTTGTTGATTTTCATTAGCATTATTATATATTAGATTAGAAACCAATATACAAAAATTATAATCTACTAAATAAATTACTTATAATACAGCAATATTAAAAATGCTACTACTTGAGGTTGGACAGGGCTTTTTTGAGCAACTTGGTCTAGTGGAAGGTCTCCCTGCCTGTGCCAGAGGGGTTTGAACTGGATGACCTTTCACGTCCGTTCCAATCTAAACCACTCTGTGAGTCTATGATTACCCTGATCACAGGTATGAAGGTGGTAGAGCAAATATTTATTGCTAAATAAAACCACGTTTCACTGTACACATCTAAACCAATAAATAAAATTTAAAAACAAACAAACAAAAAACCAAAACAACCAACCAACTCTTTCCTTTCTTGGCCACAAAAGCTTTTAGGAACCATTTGATTTTTCACTGACTAAGAATTAATGATATGATTCCGTCAGCAAATACCACAACTACGAGCATTCCTTGGTGTCATGTCTGTCCTGTTCCCAGCTACCTTTCCTAACACTGTGACAACCAGATGACTTAGTTCAAACGGAAGCACTTGCCCTTAATCCTACACCTCCTCTTGCTGGACCTTCCAGTGGCACAAAAACACCTTTTGCCATGAATATTATCAATCCATCACAAGATCAGCCAGGTAGAAGCAGGAGTTGCCCGGCTGCCATCCCTGTGCAGCTATGCAAAACCAGTTGTTTGGTGAGTTACTCTGAACAGTGAGCAAAAATTCCACACTGCCATGAAGATCACAGGTAGTTCAGGAAGAGAATGGGGAATCAGACTTACCACCAAGAGAAACTGCTACTGGAGAAAGTAATGCAAAATAGCACTTCAGCAACAGAGAGCTCGTGGTCCTGGAAAGGAACCTCCAAACCACAACTTCAATACTATGACTCAGGATTAGCAGACAGTTATGAAAGATAGAATAAACAAGAGAAAGCATGAGCTGACAAAGACAGGAGCAGCATCTATGGAGATTAAGATAAATAACATAGAATCACAGAATCATAGAATAGTTAGGGGTGGAAAAGACCTTAAGATCATCTAGTTCCAACCCCCCTGCCATGGGCAGGAACACCTCCCACTAAACCATGCCACCCAGGGCTCTGCCCAATCTGGCCTCAAACACCACCAGTGATGGAGCACTCACAGCTTCCCTGGGCAACCCATTCCAGGGCCTCACCACCCTTACAGTAAAGAATTTCTTCCTCATATCCAATCTAAACTTCCCCTGTTTAAGTTTGAACCCGTTACCCCTTGTCCTATCACTACAGTCCCTAATGAAGAGTCCATCCCCAGCATCCCTATAGGCCCCCTTCAGATACTGGAAGGCTGCTATGAGGTCTCCACGCAGCCTGCTCTTCTGCAGGCTGAACAGCCCCAACTTTCTCATCCTATCTTCATACGGGAGGTGCTCCAGTCCCCTGATCATCCTCGTGGCCCTCGTTTGGACTTGTTCTAACAGTTCCATGTCCTTTTTATGTTGAGGACAACAGAACTGCACACAATACTCCAAGTGAGGTTTCATGAGAGCAGAGGGGCAGGATCACCTCCCTTGACCTGCTGGTCACGCTCCTTTTGATGCAGCCCAGGATACGGTTGCCTTTCTGGGCTGCAAGCGCACACTGCCGGCTCATGTTCATTTTCTCATCGACCAACAGCCCCAAGTCCTTCTCTGCAGGGCTGCTCTGAATCTCTTCTCTGCCCAACCTGTAGCTCTGCTTGGGATTGCCCTGACCCAGGTGTAGGACCTTGCACTTGGCATGGTTAAACTTCATCAGGTTGGCATCAGCCCCCCTCACAAGTGTGTTAAGGTCCCTCTGGATGGCATTCCTTCTCTCCAACGTATCAACCGAACCACACAGCTTGGTGTCATCAGCAAATTTGCTGAGGACATGTATAACTCTGCATAATACCACTGACAAATTTATTAATCTGGTCCAAGCAAGCTATATTTCAGAAAGGTAGGAAAATACTCTGAAAGGCCTCAGTGTATTCACATTCTGCAGTGTAATCCAAGACTGAATTTTTGCATTTTAAACTTAATATTTTAAGAGCTGGAAAGGCTGCAATTTAGAGAGATCTCCCACACTATTCCCTTTTACAAAACTTTCAGTAAGAGCATGTTTTACATACAAAATATAAACTCTTCCAAGTGTATTTAGCTGTAGTTATCAATGGGATTCCACGGGAATGTTACCTGTTATCAGAACAACCCTTTTCAGTAGAGGGATGCCTCCCTACACTATTATTTCTGAAGTAAAACATGTTAAACATTTAATTCAAATGTCAGGTTGGCTCAGCCTGAGCCAAATGCTAGCTGTAAGTAGTGTACAGCTGTTGTGCTATGTCAATACATGCTAAAAGCTTCCATCTCACTGGTTTTATGTCTGTGGAAGCCACCCAGTCTTGATGACACAGACAGTATACAGTAAAGCTTGTATAGTTACTGCTGAACACAAAAGCACGCCAAAAGAACACTTAGGATCTTCGTTAAATCCACAAGAATAGGAAATCCAGAGGAGAGTCCCTCAACCGAGGCCATGGGACAAGGTACTTCAAGACACAAGGTACGATAAATACCATATTCTTGCAAAATACAATTGCTAAAGTTCCAAAGAGAAGGAGAAGGAGAAAAAACAAACCCCATTTGACTGGTGAGATACTCAAGATAAGAAAAGTTAATTAACAGTGTCTGTGAGGGGCAACACAAGTGTCCCCCAGAGAAGCTTCCCCAGGGAGTCTGCTGAGGCAGGCAGAAGCCCTGGACTCAAGTGACTTCAATGCTGGCATTTGATGAAGCCAGCTCCTGCTGCCTGACCATATTCCTCATCTTTGGATCAGACAGCTCCAAATCCAGCCTGGAATTTATGGATAAACCTCCAAGGATATCAACTTCGTTGTCAATCAGTTTGTGTTTACTGACAAGCAGATCAGACATTCTCAGGCGACAAGCAACAAACGCTCAAGGGATCTGAGGCACCACAGCTGCCAAGGATGTACTTGTGACCAATTTGAGATATATTTCCTAAAATACAAATGCAACTTCTAGAAAACACTGCCATTTTATCAAGCAACAGACCCTTAGAAATATTTTTACCATTGAAACATTACACACAGTAACCGCTATTTATACCTCAATATGTCAGCCTTAAATATTTACTTTTCCACTCACGTAGTTTACTTTATATGCCAACAGAACACTTTCTTGCATCATTTAAAGAGCTTATAGAAATTAAAACTCTCTAAGCTATAATTAAAGCGTTATAAAATAATTCAAATTAATGACGAGGGGAAAAAAACTTTCGGTACTTTTTATCCAGAATTTAATTTAATGCAAAGACACATGATTTTTGCAAATAATTACTTTGTTTGCTAGATTCCTCCTGATAAAATAGAAGATTTTTTTTTTTTTTTAAAGCAGTAAACTGTTTTGAACTTTAAACCTCTATCTAGGCTTTTACAGGATGACCATTCATCAGTCAGCAGCACTACATTATTCCCCTGCCCTACGGGTTCTGAAAAGCCAACAATTCTAGTCAAGAGTAAGTAAATGTTTATACTTGGTGCTGCACATCCCAAGGCACTATCAGCAGTTACTGGACATTCTTCCCAGAAGGCAAAGGGCTGGGCAGCTGTATTTTGACAAGAAATGTTGTTTCCTTTTATGGCCCACAGAGTCAGTGGCTGTGGTCTGAGTACAAGAAAAGCAGTGAGTACCCTGTGCTTCATCCATCCTACGGCACTGTTATCCCTGGGCAAGCTGCTCTTCCCATCTTCATCCTTATTCTTCTCTTCCTAGTACTCATTTTCTAGCGCAAAAGAGATGCTCCAGATAGGACATTGTATTATTTACTTTCTGGTTTGCTCTACTATAACTCCCATATATCCAGAGTTAAAACAAACTACTTGATTGAAAAAGGTTTATGGGTGCTTCTTAGCCCACCAGAGATGGGCTCTTTTCCTGCAAAGGAACCAATGAGGGGCTTGTCTACTCTGTCACATCTTTTAATTTTCATATTATTAAAACCAGCTAAAACAGGTTTTGAAGCATGAAAGGCCTGGAGATTCCCTGCCAATTCAGCTACACTGAGGTTGCATAATGTTCCAGCTCACAGCCCATATAAAATTAAAAAGGATGACTATAAGCCTTTCCAATCAAGTTTTTGGCTGTTTCTTTGGGAATTCTGTCCTGATGGACACATGAACTAGAGAACTGCAAGGAAGAAAATGAGAGCAGAGGAAGTGGGAAACAAGCGCAGTGGATCAGCTGCAGACTAAGGAACACTTGTCCATCAGCAGATCTGCTGTGCCAGATTCCAACCAGCTACTCCCCAGCTACTTACTCCTATTACTTCATTTACTCCTTTTCCTTCCGCTTTTCACTCCTTCAGTTGTACCAAGCACTGAATCAGCCCTTTCTTATGGCTTCAATCTCAGAGTAGAAACCTGGAAGGAAGGACTGGAAGGAAGGGAAGGGGCACGGGGAAAAGTAAGAAGCTGGAGGCAGGGAAGGAAAACATTTCTAAGATTTTACTAATGAAGGCAAAACAAATTTTCCAAATGGCAACTGGAAATTCAACAATTCTAATATACATGAAGGGGAGAAGGCCAAGAAACCACACAGACACATGGACACTGTCTGCATCCCTTTACAAACATCAACGTCTCATTACTTCCCCTACTTAAATCACTTCAGCCACTTTCCTAAAGCAAAGCAAAAATTGGTATTTTGTATGAAGGCAAACTCCAAACAACACTTAAAAAAACTTAACAAAAACTTACTTTACTTAATTAACTAAACTAACTTAACAGTTAACAAAAACTGCACTAGCAGAGAAAAACCAGCCTCTTAGAATGCATGCAACAGAGCGCAAGCAAGCAGCAGGGATTTGTAGGGATGTAGCTTTGCTGGTTAGTCACTTGCACAAGCTTATGGACATGGGAAAACTGCAGACTGCTGACAGGAAACACACAACCTCCTGTAATGGAAAATCCTGCAGAGAAACACCCCATGGCCACTGCAGCTGCTGTGCTGCAGCCTGGTAAGCATGATCTTGTCCTCCAGCAAAACACATCCAGCCCCAGCAACCCTGAAAAATCTGTGTTTGGCAGCTGGGTGGAGCAATAGAAAAGCCTGTCTCCTTTCCATCAAAAGGCCAGATTTAGGTTACCGGACTAAAACTCAGGTCTATCCCAATTGCATCAACCCGGCACAAGTGGGACACTGGAGAAACAGGCCATCAGCTCTTCCTGGTTTTCCTTGGGAACATGCTGTATCTTGCTAAGTAAAGGCTTCAGATTGCTCAACACACTTCCTAGTAAAGCATTCCCAGTGAGACAAGCAAAATAGACTTATACCTCGCTTAATTCCCCAATCTGAGTTTAAAAGTTGGTTTGTACAACCTGTAGATGGATAGATCAAAATGAATTAGGAATCAGCTCCCACTCCAATTTCAGTTTGCAAATAAAATTCCAGGTATAGCCTAAACAAGTTCAGGACTTATAAAAGTTTAATGTTGTAGAAAATGCTTAAATTGTAAGGAGGTTACAATGGTAAATATGAATAATTACATCTGGCACTGTTACATCAGGCTTGAACAAAACCTAATAAACGACTCAAGTTTCAAACTCAAATTATCAAGGAAACTGGATACAGACATACACTGGAAGCCTTTCTGTGCTAAACACAGTCCTGTACATTATAACAAGAAAATTAAAGAGAAAAAAATTAATAACACAGATACAATGAAATCCTTAGCTGAGAGCCCTGTATACATTAATTAATATAAACAACAATCCTCTAAAACTTCTCGAGACCATGAAATATACAGTACATTAAGGCAACAGTTTTTCTGATTGTGAAAATAAAAGGAATTGATTAAAATAACACCAAACAAAAAACCACCACCAAAAAAACCCAACCAAAGCACCACACAACCCAAACTGGGGGAGGGGGAGGGAGACAGTCTCAAGTTTAAGGTACCTAAAAACAGCCCTTGAAGCAATCCTGCCCTAAGGATATTTTGATCTTAGTCACATGTTTTTTCTAAGGTATTTTTATTTAGTCTCCAAGTAGATAACTGCAAGGAGAGAACTACTAACACAGTATAAAATTAATGATGTCTGCCCTCATAGCCAAGGGAGGCACTACGTCTGAAATATTACCAATAAAACCACTGGGCTCACCGGCCTTGGAGAATGTTCTCTCACACACACATACTGTTCCCATCACTTGCCAACTTTGTCTCAATCAAAAAATAAAGTTTATTTTCTTAATCTTTGCTACAAGTACTTTGAGACTTACCTGCTTATCAATAAGCAAGCCTATACAATTGTATTAGTAGATTAGAAAAAAAAATCAGAAGAGACAATATTTGAGAATGTTTCATGATACACGTGTGCTCCTGTTTACACAAAGCCAAAAAGAAAAAGGATCTTTTATTATTCGTGGCTCTTATTTTCTCCCAAATCACCTATTTTTTCATTTTCATCTTACTCTTTGCAATATAAATTTAGAAAATACACAGAAACAACAGCTCACACAACAACCTTTCCAGATAGTTACATCTGGTTTGCTTTTCGCAAGTTCAGGCAGCTCGAGTGAAGCTTCCAGTTAAATAGACCTGGAAACGTTACAGCAAGGCTCATAGACCAGAGCAGAACAAATTCCAACAGATACATTTGTAATCACAAAAGCTTATCATACAAGTGTACCCACAACACAAACACCTTCAGAACATGGATCATTGGTGCTGCAGACCAAGGCCTGGCTAACTGAAGTGGAATTGGATGTGGCTGGCCAAGGCAAACAAAGATAAGCACAGAAGACATAACAGCCAGATTTGCTCACGCACAGGCAACACAGACCTGGCACATTTACCTGCAGGGACATCGGCTGCCTCTGTAGTGGAGGCACCACTTACCAACAGCTAGAACATAAAGAGACATACAGGTTCCACCTTGGCATTTTATATGGCCGCAGCATCCAAAGATTTGCACATTAAAAGAAAAAAAAAAAAACCTAAACATTGGTTTGCAATGTATTTTTTCAGTACTGAACTAACAGAATCAATGCATTTATTTATACATCTACTACACATGTGTGTATAAAGATAAAAATTACTATCATTGCATGTTGTATTTATACCCAATAGGAAAAACTTTGGTAATGAGAAGCAGAGACTGATTAAGTGTTAAAAAAAGGAACACCAACCCTGTGAAGCACCTTCAGCAGCTCTCATTAGGAAGAATGGCAAGCACTCTATCCAACACCACATTATCATTCCAGAAATGTTATCTGTCCAACACCACGTTATTATTCCAGAAATGGGTACCACGATATCAACACACATCTGGGTCAACACCTTAAAACCTGTGTGGGCAAACCCACATCTGTGTGCACCCCTGGGAACACACTATGGGGCTGGGCTACCAAGACAGCTGGGGTCTAAACTTGAAGGGAAGGAAAGGCATAGCTTTAGCAGAACATTATTACTCCATGTAGCTTCTGATGAGAGCAAAGATCATCTGTATCCACTTCAAGCAGAGGAACTCTCCTTTATTCTGCATCCTGGACAAGTCAGACAGTTCACAACACAGAAATAACCCCAAACCAACAATGTACCCCCCAGTAAATCAGCAACAGCCCTATGCCAAATAATTCAAAAAGAGGATCAAAATTCTTTTAATGCCATCTTGCTGGAATACTGCATCTTTTTACAGCAGCACAGCTAAGCTGTTACAGCAGCAATACATCACTATTCACAGCTTCCTAATACTTTGTAGAAGGTGATAAGTTATCTTCACAGAAGTAATAAATGATGGGGCTGAAGGGGACTGCTGACCAGACTAGGCACTCACCTGCCCCAAGGCCAGACAGCCAAAGCAGTCCCTACAGATAGTTCCTTAACTTCTGCTTAAGCTGTTGCTGTTTCCTAATAAGCCTAGTACAGAGCTTCTTGCTTCGTTTTCCTTCATCTCCGTGGGCAGCCTTCACCATGTCTGAAGACTGTGGCTTATCTCTCCCATCCAGCTTTTTATTCCAGACTAAACCAACTGCCATCCCTTTGCTCTCTTCTAGACATGTGACTATCTCAGTTGCTCTCTTATGGACTCTCTTCATTTGCTTTGCATCTTTATTGGTTTTTCCACTACTGAAACAAAATTTGTGAGATTTAAGGACTAAACAAGAAACACCCCACAAGAAGCAACAGAGGTTAGTTTTCCACAGATTTCAATTTCTTGCAATCTCTTCCCTCACCCCGTCCTCCAACAGCCCTTTGATTTCCACTTCTCTACTGCCTCCCAGCTTTTCCAAATGCCATCACAAAATTCCTCTCCAATTTACTTCTCAGAAGATACAATCTAATGGATAATTAAGAATACTAAAGAAAATGTAGGAATAACTATTTTCCCTTAACAGCTTCCATTCCATTAAAATATTTTGCTGCTATAATGCCTACAGGGCTTATCTACAGTTACAAGAGAAGAAAGAAAATAAACATTGAAAATTTATCTAAATTAGCCACAATATTTTGAGCAAAGCTACCATGGCACTATCAGACCTTGGAAACCTGCACAAAAATGTGAGATATTGCTCAAAAATAAAGTTTGCTTTTCAGTTTTATGGCTAGAAACCATAATAATACCAGTATCTGTAAACCCTACCTTTTCTATTTCACAACATACTTCACAGCAGTAAATTTCATTGGAAACACGATTCCAACTCCCACCACAAAGTCCACCACAATCTCCAGGTTTTTATGCCTTCGAATTATTGGTAAACAAACATTAAAAAACATTAAATAAAAAGGGGGAACAAACTACAATATTAACATATGATCAACTACATTAAACTGTAAATAAAAGTACAGGGTAATTCTTAAGGGGGGGACGGACGTACTGCTAAGTTTGTTTATAAAGGAGTCTGGGTCTCTTCCAAGTTTCACGTTCCAGCCTGAAAATAACTTCTTAAAACAGCAGTCAGGTTTTTTTGGGGAAAGGAGAATGATCTACCAGCAAGCACGACCTTTCTTTAGAAGTGCACAAGTTATCAGGGGTAGTAGACTGTGCTTCACTGACACAATTCAACTACGATGCTGTCCCTAAAATCCGCAGTCAATGTGAAAAAGCATCCAAAAAGAAAAACTAATGTCCACAGACAGACCCCAGCACCTGAACTCATGAAACAGGGAAGCACCGTAATCTCCATGCTCAGTACACCATGGGAACTAATCATCTCCCACTGGATCAAAAATCAGCCATTAATCTTGCTTTCACTTCAAGTTCTTTTAAAACATATTTTCCCCAACTAACTTCTCACTTCAGCAGATTTATTATTTTGATTTAAAATAAAAAAAATGCAATATATTTTAAAATTCAGTAATTAAAGCTCCAAATCTCACAATAAGCTATTTTAAAGGTAAACATGAAGGAACTCAACAACCTACTGACTCTGCTGTAAAATTCACAGTAGTGTTTAACTTTCAAATTGTCATGTAGCATACACACTTGGCGTCTCTGCTGTCCTGGCTGGTAAGACTGCAAGTAAAAGTAAGTCCTTTCTTTTATACAATGTATATTGATAGTTCAAAACCTCCAATTTCTCCACACATGGAGACACATTCACAACAGAAGTAGTATTTGCATAAACGATCATGCTAAGTAGTCTCTACATTCAAAACAGACAAATATTGTCTGAATACATTTACTGACTCAATCTCTTCTACATATGGGAAAAGTAGAGGTTCCTCCATGGTTTAAAGGTCTTGGAATTTACTTTGAGGAGACCAACAAAAAATACTTTGGATATACTGTTGCTCTTTCTATCTCCAGCACCCAAAAAGCTAAATTCTGTTTTAGGAAACAGCATAAATTGCCCCAGATGCTAGGCAGCATCAGAAAACTTTAGCCCATTAAAGAATCACTTCCTTCCTCCCAAATAAGTGTCACTTAAAACTCTGCTCTCGTCTAGAGCTACCATAACATCACAGTAAAAGATAATACATCATCTGTTTTGTATTAAAGAAAACATACTGAAAAATGCAGTTCCTGACAAGTTCTCCTCTCCAGGTTGCGAGGTGCAACACCCAGCTCCTACCAGAAGCACAGGAACTGGAACCAAACCAAAAGATGCAAACAAGCAACTGGGAAACATCACTAGTAAGTCCTGCCCAAACACAGAGAAGCAAAACAGACACCTGGCTGCAGGAAGAGGACTTACTGAGGAGGTGGAGCGAACGTTCCTTCTTACAGATACTGCACCCCCTGTACCAAAGAAGGGATTTCAAATGCTGCTGGACTGAACCTATGATTCTTCATCCTGGTTTTGAAACCACGAAGTCCATAGTCCCCCTCTCTCTTCTTGTTCTCATGTCTCATTGCAGATATATCTTTTTAGACCTCAAATTATTTTATTAATTATTTATACAGCCATATTGAAAAGGCAAAGTACAATTCTCCCCTCTATTCTATTACTTCAACATGGGGAGAAACATGCTATAGGTAGAAAATGTGGAACTGCGATGGGATGTGAGAAAATATTCCCACCTCAGCACAAAAAGAGTATCTGCAGGCAAACGGTGTCCAAGAATTATTAAGCAATACATCCTGTGTCCCATGGAACAATAATACTAATTTTAACTACTCACTATTTAGTCCCCATTTAACTCTGGGTTTCTGGACAGCCCTTAAATACAGCATTTTGGGAATCACTGTCAACAAAGCATTAGCACAGCTTCTCATCAGTAAGTTCGCTCATTGTCCTACCTCAGCATACAACAGCACTTTGCATCGCGCATCCTACAACAAACATTCTAGAAGTGAACACATGTATGACTGCTGGGGGTTAAAACCTGGGTTTAAGAACCACACAGTCGAACACCCAGTAAAAATCTCAGTGACAAGAAGTCAGCGCTTCATCGTCACATTTTCAGGATGTGACTGGTAAGCTTCACGTAAAAAACCCCAAACCCTTACATTAGCAATAGTTAAACTTCACACAACAGGAAACTGAAGTAAACTATTCCAGAAGCTTGATTAGAACAAGCAGGAACACCACAAAACACAAACACCAGGACACCTGACACAGCTGGAACTGGAGTTTGGTTAAGGATGACTTGCCTCCTCTGGCAGATGACTGAATGGGCACATCAGAAAAATAATATATTCAGTCAAATGCATAGATAATGGATTTTCAGGAATGGGCTACACAGATACAGATGAGTTTTTCATTAAGAAATTAAAGTTGAGATTCTAGACTCAACTTTTCAAACCAAGCACTAGGCTCACTCTTACTGTACAGTATCCAGGTAAAAGTACTATACATTAAATCCACACTAGTTATTCAAATACCCAGTGATCTTTCCAGCTTGTGTACTGTGCCTGTGTGGTCGATTTTTATCCTCTGACAAGGGAAAGGAAAGAGTAAATATTAGAGAGTAAAATTTCACCCTCCATTTGTTATGGGTCAACTATATATTAGTACAAAACTATCCAAGCATATATAAATGAAGACATTAAATTTAGGCTTTTTTGAAAGAAAGGGGGCCTTCTTCAATTTACAAGACATGGCAAAGTCACATCAGGCAAAAAAGAAAGCTAACTATGCTCAAAAAAGGAAAATTATTTTTTTGTCCTACAAGGTTCTAACAAAGCCATCACCAACTCAAGCGTAGAGACAGGATCCTTGCTGGTTTTGCTAGATTACAGCCCACCACTAAACTCAAGCTGCCATCCCTTCTTTCCCTGCTTCCATCACGCACCTCCCCTTTGCCACGCAAAGCAGGACAGCACATCTGGAAGGAGTTATCGGCAGTACTGGCTCACTGCTTTCCGCCTGCACTTCGAGAGTGCACCCCCCTCGCTCCACATTAACTGAGCAGGCCAGGTAGCAGGCGGCTTCTTAATCAACTCAATACCACTTCTTGCCTGAGAAGTGCCTTGTTCAATAAAGATCAAAGGATGAACCCCTTCAGTGGCCATCTAATATCAGCTATACTTCACTGGCTGATTTTCCTTATCTTCTAATAGTCATCGCAGCGGAGTTGTAATTTTACATATGCATTGAAAGGGCAAGAAAACCCCTTATAAACACTCCAGGCCATCCTTCTGATCCCGAAGTCTACATTTACAGCTGCAACTCTTGTACTTTATGTTCATTTTACACTGAATCACCTAAATACAGCAGCAAGGTCTTTCAGTGGACCGTTTTGCTTTACTTGTATTTGTGAAAGGCATTTGCTACATTTAAACTTGTCTTATTTAGATAAACTATAGACATACCCAACATACATTAAAAGCAGCTCCTGAACTGAGTACTATGTCTTTCCCACACAAACTGTTGTGCCACTGTGATATCCCAAAGTTTATATTTAACACACACACACACACACACAAAATCACATTATTTCCATAAACTGATAATTCCGCTATTAAAACTAACTTGCTCTTCTTTGAAAAAAAACACAATCATAACTGTGAACTTTAAAAAAGTGCCATTTGAATTAGGGCGATTTAGTGTTTAAAAAGCTGCACCAAGCATTGCTGGGGCATGGTCCAACTCCTGTACTTACTAAGTAGTGCAGGAATTAACAAATCTTTTGCTCCAAACGGGTTAGACAAATAATGCACTGTCAGCACAATCCAGCTCCATTACAGCAGCAGAACAATTCACACAAATTTATGACTGTATCAGCTGCACACTTGTCCATGGCTCGTATTAGGCTCATACAAGTCAAATCATAATCTAAGTCCCAAAACAGATAAGTAATACAGTTTCTTTAAATGTTTATCAAATACACAACTTCCAAGAAGCGCTGGTAAGTGTGGAAGCCTAGTAGGCAAATATCCTAACTTGGAAAAAAAATCTTTATCTAAATTTTAAGACAATTTCCAACTTTGTCACCTCCTGAAATCTTGGAAAGAATTAAAGGCTTAACAGATGTACCGTATTTTAAATATAGCCACATCATGCATGCATTTTTTTATAACACTTAGAAAACACTGTGCCTGAGCAAAAATCTCTTCCGTATGGTCTGATTTGCTTTCATACCCGATTATGGACACAGAATCATTACCAACTCCCGAATAGCAAACAGTCATCACCAAACTGTCTCTCCAAGCAGGGGTAAGACACAAAGCACACCAGTGTCCAAGTGCTGCATCAGGGCTCAGAGCACCTTCCCCTCAGTAGCTTTTGCACATGAAAAAAAATGGCATCCTTTATCTCCTTTTCAGAGGAGACCTGATCACTGTGTTTCAGTATTTGAAGGGTGGCTACAAAGAAGACAGAAGCTTCCTTTTACACGGAGTCATATGGAAAAGACGAGGGATGATGGGCACAAGAATCTCCTGGGGAGAGTCTGACTGGACACAAGAGGAAAATTTTTCCAAATGAGAACAATCAGCCACTGGAATAACCTCCCCAGGGAAGAGGTGTACTCCCAGTATTGGACACTTTTTTAAGATTCAGCTGGACAAGATGCTGGGATATCTAGTCTAGGTCACGCCTAGAACAGTTGGACCGGATGACTCTTGAGATCCCTCCCAACCTGGTATTCTGTGATTCTAGGATTCCTTTTTTCCCATCCCCTGCATCAGACAAAGCAAGAGGTCTTGGGCTCAGTCTCCATGAGCACACAGATCATACTCAAACACGCCTCCACTACAGCAGCAATGATCTTTCTTTTCCAGAGCTGGTCTTCTACAAGTGACGCTGGGGAAATCCTTGCCACACTGAAGCAATCACAGCTAAAGACAAGCGCACCCTGAAAACCTCTCCTAGGTGTGGCTCCCACCTCCTATTATCAACAGGGAGTTTTTACAATGATCCCTATTAAATATAGACAGCTCAGCAAAACTTTTATTAGGAATGCCACCCATTTGATTAATATCTAGTCATTTGAGCTACAAAACTAAAGCACAGTTTCCAAGCTGATTAAATTAAAACATCCGATTATCAAGAAATAACAGACTACAAACACCATTTGGAGCATTTTCACATAAGAAACACCCTAAGGACATATTTACTGAAATGCTCTATATACACATATATATGTATGTAAAAAAAGCAAATAAATCAAAAGCTTTATGTAATTAAGACTTTTTGGACTTACTTGTGGAAAACTATTGTATAATACAAATTAAAACACCTGACACAGGCAAGAAAACGTGACTTCAGTCACGCCCAGCACTCCTTTTGTTTAGCTCTGTACCCACAGCAAATTCCAGAAGCAAGAATGTTTCATAACCAAAGACCCATATGTTATTTTAACATCCTTAACAGAAAAATTCAGGTACTGATCATTATGGATTCCAAAACCTAAGGTGAGGCATGGGGTGTGCTTTCTCTAAAATGATTTATTGGGATTATGAAACAACTTATAATGAATTTTCTCATCCTCACATGGTATTTTTAAGAACACTTTCTGCTTCTAGTTGACGTCACATTGCCAAGCAGCAAGTAAAACATTAAATATTATTTATGTTGTCTCATTAGTAACCTACATGTACTTATGAATCTCTTACATAACCTGTATCTTAGTAGCAAGGTCAGTTCCAACCAGGGAGCCAGAGCAAAACAAGTAAAATCCTTTTCATTTCCCACATATTGTTATCAAATAACAACCAAGTTTTCAAAACTAGAAATAGATGGGAGAGGTTACAAAAGCCTTGGATCAAAGTCTGATTGTCTGCTGGTGTAGTTTCACTGTGGGCACATGCGACTGCAGTCTCCATCGCTCATTTGGAAGCCTGCAGCCATTTCTCCTCATAGTGCCGTCCAAATGCTGACCTCCTGGAAACACCAGCAGCTCCTACCAAGCATCACGCTGTCTAAACAAAGGAAATTTGGAGCTAACGTTGTACCTGGGCTCTTTGCAAATAACGCCCTTGCAGGAACATTTCCTCACTACATCCTGTCTTTAACACCGGTCCTGTAAGGCCCTGAGCATTTCCAAAAGATTTATCTGCTGTACGCTCGTCCAAGTCGGTCAGAGGTTAAAGACTCTTAGTACCTTACAGGACAGACTTCACATGTCCATTAAACACAAGTTAAAGAATGCAAGAATTTGATTCCAAGAACTACTGGGCACAGCTATGCAAAAGCTTCCCAGGAAGGTCTTTTGAAATAGCATACCCTGAAGAGAATAAAAAAAAAATTAACTTCTCTTCCATGTGTTAAGCGGATGCATCTACAGCAAACAGCAAAACTGCACATTAAAGAAATAAAAATATTCCATTTCTGACCAGAGCATCTTTGTTTATCTAAGGAATGTAAAGAACTAAGCATTTAATATCAGAAGCAGAAGTTTTCCTACCTTTCCTGTAGGCTGAAATGACGTTTCATAGCATGAAACATGAATTTTATTTCAATTATAGACTTTGGGGGTCGGGCTGGGGTTTTTTTCATTTTTTTCTTTATTATCCGTTAAGCAGAGTCAACCAAACTATCACTATTTTGGCTCTTAAAACATACAAATAGCTGTTAATAGCATCAGTATTGCTTACCAATTAGCTCTGCTTTCCACTTTCTCCTCCTCCCTCTGTTTAAAAGAGCAAAGAGGAAACTTTCTACTAAGACCTATGAATTAACAAGACTGGAAGGAAACTAACTCCTTATACACTTCTAGACAGCTGGATTTAGATGCTTTTTCTCTCTTTCCACGTGGTCCCTCTCCTACCCTTGCAATGGCAGGGCCCCTGGTTTAAGGAATCACGTGGCCGGCAGAAACTCCTGGACTTCCAGCCTATGATGACATCCACACAAGTGGATTTGAGTGAACTTCAGCTGACGGCTAAAGGAAAAAAAATGCAAAAGGAAGCAAACTTCACTAGTAGATAATCAAGATACGATAGGGACAGCAAAAGACATTTTGCATGTTTCTGCACATGGTAAACAGCAGGCAGAAGGATAGGTCCCAGTAGCAACAAGGGACTTTACCAGTTCCTCTGCCCGTGCCAGTTTTGGAGATTAAGTAATGCTGTTCTATGGCAACATAACATGATTTATAAATTTATAAATAATAGCATGATTTCTAAATTTACCTTGAAAACAAGAGCTTTAGAAGTGCAACACAAGGAAGCGTTATCAGTGAAGTAAACACTTGCATTATAACCGTTATTTATATGGTTTGCTAAGAATTCCCACATTAAGTTACTGTAGCAAATACAAGCCTAAAAAGTTTTCAGGCAATCGTAAGAGGTATTTTGAGTCCAAGGGATGCTAGCTGCAGAAATATATCTAAAACATTTGTTTATTCACAAAGTAACTTCAGAACCATGAAAAATATCTATCCCTAAAGCCATATATCTAGTATAGATCATATATCCATTGCTCTTGGTTAGAACATTTGGAGAAAAATAATGAGAGAATATTCATTTGATGAGAAGACTTTGGCTTGGAAGGGCAGTGCAGATTTCTGGTACAGTCCACTGCTGACATATGCCTAGCAAGATACGACAAACCAGCCACATCAGACAGTACCAGTGCCCAAACAGGACATTCAGGTAAAGAAGCTGTAACACTGCAGCACAATCTCCACTCTATCATTCTATTCCAACTGCCACTTTGTATTTTCACAAATTATTACTTGGGAGCAAACCACTAGGCTTTCAAGACCTGCATGGCTTTGCTTAAATGGAGATCCAACAATCTCCTACAAACCTATGGAACAGACATCACAGTAACACAAACTTATATAACAGAACCTGTTAAAATGTGTTAATGAGACTACATTGACTAGCCAGCTTCTTCGCAATAGCAACTCCCACGGGAAGTTAAAAATTTAAAGGCTAGGATTCTTTTCCCCCCTCTTTCTTTTCAAAGGACAGAAATGAGATTGAAAATCATCTAAAAATAGCAGAGAATTTTCAACTGTCAGCTGTAACGGAGAGCGGAATGGCAGTCTCTCCTTACAGAGCCAGGATGGATGGAGAGAACTTCTGATTCAGGACCAAGAGAGAGATTGCTTGCACACAACCTGGAGACAGTAGAAAATAATTGTATTTACTAATTTTAGTAATATTCCAGGACAACCTACAGCAACTTGAAATCAAATAAAATTGTACTTTGTTTAAAAGTGGCATATGTAAATTCTTATATCTTCTGCCTGCCAGAAGAAAAGTACATATTGTGAAACAACTGCAAAAAGAGTGTTAAACAACTCATTCAAATCATGCATCCTCCTCGTGACAGAAGATGGATGTAAATTATGTGTCTTTGTCTTTTCAATCAATCTTTTTTCCCAAAAAGCCACCATGTCAAGGCTTTCATTTTAAGAAGTTCTTTTGCATTTAAATAGCCTCTCACCCATCTCTGAAGATTTACTGGTGCAAATGAGAAGAAGGAAGAAGACTGCTCAGATTTGCTAGCTGTAGTGTACCTGTTTACGTTGCAGCACCTCTATTTTGGGTAGCGAAAGAGAGAAACGTAAATGCAAGACTCTTCACATGATGATCACAGAATTCAGCAGAAGCCATGGTGTCCCTCCAGTATCACAGGACCTCAGATTCCCATACTCATCTGTCCTAATTTCTAGAATGAAGCTCCACTCCTGCCATGCTCACTTCAACTCGTGTAGGATGTAAATGTCTTGAGGTCTACAGAAATTGTGACTTCACTTTACAATGCTTACACAGGGCTTAAACAGAGCTGCAACACTTTACAACCAGACTGTCAGTGCTGCCTTGATTTATTTGTTAATTAGTGTCAGGGCACACAATAAATTGAAACTGGAGCCCACACTGCTAAACAAAGAACATTGCCAATCTCCATCCTGTACAAAGTGGAGAATCTTCCACAGATACTAACTATGCTTCTAAATTATTTTTCACTGCGTGCTGTCTAATTAGCCCTGAAGTATGTTACTGAAATTCAAAGCCTCAAAAGCCAACATCGAAGTTTTCCTTAAATAATAAAAACAGCTTAGGTGTGAACACTTTTTAATTGAGATATTTTTCTACTTGGTCTTGCACAAATAAAACCAAGAGCGACGAAACAAATCTTCCTCAAAATTTGGAGAATCTCTGGACTTCCTGCAGAGGTCACAGAAACCTACCTGGCAGAAAAGCTGATCAGCACTAACACACAAGTACATAGGTTTACTTTCAGGAAAAATTATGTCATCACATCATGTAAAATATTTGGAAAGCTCAATAATCACTAGGTTTCCCTACAAAGTTCTTTCTCTTGTTTATAGCTATGAAACATCTTCACTGTGTGAAGACTTGACAAGAACCAGGTTGAACAACTACAGTCACTATTTACCTCCTTTTCTTTTTGCTGTTACACAGTAAAATTACAGATCACGTCAAGATGTTAAATCAATGTTGAATTTACTTCTTCCTGGCAATATGTCTTCATGCAAATTACCTCTAATTATAATTCTTTATCTGTCACTGAGTATTTTTCATTTTTTGAATACAGGAGTGAAGTCAACCTGTGGATGTTATTTTCAGGCTCGCACTTGAAAATAAGATCATGAACCACTACACCTCAGTAACAGTGTTAAGAGGTCGGATTATGTAAAATAGATAAACTGACTAGTCATTAGCATCTTCTGTCCCAGTCAGTACTCAGAGTTTTGTTTTGTGGGAAAGTGGAAATACACACACATGCTTACTTGGTCCTATGAACTGTTGCCTGACCCTCAGATTAGCATCAGAACACATGAAATCCAGAATTACAATGTCTATCACAAATTAGTTCAATAAACATAAATAGAATGTACCTAAAGATTTATATTTATTGAATATGATGAAACTAGAGGTTGAACAGGAAAACATCACAACAGCTGGCAAGACACAAGACAAGCACCCTAACCTCCTGCACTCGCCCCAAAAACACACACTAGTCACAGACTAAAGCTGATCTCAGACAAGACACAGAGCAAAGCTGAATCTGTGCACAGTTCTCTGTAGAGCCATCCTGCTGGCACAAGCACAAGCCTTCTACATTTATACTACACCCAGCAGGCTGGGCTCAGAAAGCTAAGGAAAGCTTTCATCTTATCTTTCATCTACCTGTGAACTTTCAGAAGCACATAACAGCGATGGGCCCTCTCTGCACCGGTCCAGTAAAGACAGATAGATGGGGCAGTCAGGGAAGACCTCACTGCTACCAGGGTGTAATTGTGGTCTGCTTCTGTCTGGCTGCAGAGAGGAGGAAGGGAAGAAAAAAATCAACCTTCATAACCCTGCCTGTGACTTCTGTCTTTCAGAAACACCACACTGTATTCCCTGTAACCCAAACTTCAAGCAGCAGCAAAGTATGAAGTCATCAAGCAGAGCTGTATCTCATGATCTGACTAGGGAAGACCACCCTATGGGTTACAGGCTGCTACCACATACAGAGTTAGGCTACTTATGGAGAAATAATAGCCCTAACTCACATTAAAAGTTTTCAATATCAAGCAAAATGGTGACTTTGATTTGCTTGATTGAAAAAAAAAAAAAAAAAGTAGTTTAATAAAAGTAAAGCAGCTATGAAACACAACATGGAGCATAGTGAAAGACAACACAGCATCCTGCAGATCTTTGACAGGCTTTAGGAGGAACAGCCACCGGTTGCCCCACATGAGCTGGTGGACTTCCATGCAGTAGGGGCTATGAAAGCTGGCCTTGCCTCTGAAGCCATTGACCACTTTGATTAGTCACGTGATAGAGGACACAAGAGCCATAAACCTTTCTTCCATGATGAAACAAACAACAAAACCAGAGAGAAAAGCATGTCTGTATCTTCAAGGGCCTCGAACAGAAATTCAGCGATAAAGCAATTCCTTGAGGCAAACCAAACAAGGAGGCATCTTGCTGCAGAAAGTTCGGGAATTATTTTAACAGGAATTTTAATAACAGTGACTCTTATTTGAGCATCAGCGTACATACAAACGCCTCAAATGAAATCATGGTTCCACTGTGCTATACTCTATAAACACAGATAAAGCCTTCTTGCCCTAACACGCTTACGTACATTGAGCACTCAAAAAAAAAAAAGATGCTGGTGACCCTGGTATTTCTGGAAGTGTTGCTGGCTGGCAAATAGCAATATCGTGACCTCCTAAGTAACAAGAAAGAGAAATGCAAACAACCAAGAAGAACGTAGCAAAACAGAAGTATTTCCATAAGCAGAACTTTTTAGATCCTCAGAAGAGATCTCTGACTCCAGAGCTCAGAAGGGATATGTTAACATATTATGTATAATGTATTCTGTGACTCTCAGCATCTCCTAATCTTCAATAAATTTACCTGCTAGGAAGCTCAACAAAAAAAAACAGAAAAAGAATTCTGTTGCAAAATTATTATGGAAGATAAAACTGAATTGATATCTAGGGTTGTCTGTAGATATCAAAAAACTTTGCTCTCCTGAGCTCCCCTCACATCCAAGGGGATCAAGCGCTGTGAAAACAGACGGCGTAAGCAATCTTAAATCAGGCAAAACCACTGCAGGGTCATCATGGGCTTGCTCTCTTTGTCAGTTTGTTTTAGACACCATCTACTTAATTTAAAAGTCAGAAACAGAAGGGGACATACCAGGGCCTCACTTCATGCAATAAGGAAGCAAAGGAGAAAGAAAAGGAAGAAATCCTAAGATTTCAGTGAACCAAAAAACAGCACAGTGAGAGGGAAACTTAGTTTTGCCTCATCTATTCCAAAAACCAAGGAGAGCAGCACTAGGACAACTCAGGGGACCTTTACATTGGTATGTCAGATGGAACAGGGAGCACGGTTCTGAAGCCATTTGCCCAATTCACTCCAATGCACCCTGCTTTGGTGCACACTGTAGAGCTGTGCCTGGAGTCCTTCTGGGTGAGCTGAGCCAAAAGACTCGCTCCAGGAGGATGCCTGATGTGCTCCAACAATGGGGGCACTTTTGTGCAAAGACCCAGTCCAAAAGCAGTCTTAGGTAAAAACCCTGAAATGTGCATAATATGGGCACTGAGTCCTCAGCTCCTTCCATTCTCCTCTATAAAGAGTTTACGTGATCATGGTGCCCTTAGCCTCAGAAGACAGCTACAGCTACCACGGCAGCTCAGACAATTAAGAGATAATATACTAGATATACAACATAAAAAATAGGATATAATTAAGATAGCAAAGGCTGAAAGGAAGCTGAGAAGTGAAGTACCAGTAGGGAAACAAAACTTATGCCCGTTATCTCCACAGCACTTTTGTACTTGAAGAGTACAATGTATGACATAATGAAAAAAAAAAAAAACACAACAAACTTCCTCTTCTCTATCACTATCATCAATGAATTCTCAAGGAAAACAGGGAAGTAAAGCTTCATAACCTCACCTCCCTTCACAAACCTTAGCAGGTGCTTGTCAGAGGACAATTAATTAAGAGGCCAAATCTCAGTTTACTCTATTAAATCTCAGAGCTGCTCCTTAACAACACCCTCTCCTGCAGCAGGTTCTAGACACCAGCCTGTGGCAATGCTGTTAGGTTGCTTTTACCAGTGCCCTCTTTTTCTTTCCTTCCCTGATGCTGTTTTTCTATTAGCTAAGGAATCTGACCGTGGAACAAAGCACTGGGGAAACAGGAAAAAACGGGCAACCCTGCAGCACTCACCACGTGCCCCTGAGGGTCTGGGCATGGGAGGGAAAGGGACTATGTGTGCCACAGATAACAGGCAGTCACAGCAGAGCTCTGCTTGGTTTACAAGCCTACACAGATGCTGATTTCTGTAACTACATAAGACATTGATAAGAAATGGAAGCTAATTACA
Source organism: Amazona ochrocephala (assembly GCA_039720435.1). Lineage (NCBI taxonomy): Eukaryota > Metazoa > Chordata > Aves > Psittaciformes > Psittacidae > Amazona > Amazona ochrocephala. The sequence goes on along the minus strand of CM077886.1, from coordinate 17,474,231 downwards.
GCTCCACAACAAAAAACAGAAAGGAAAGGGTGAAAAAAAAAAAAAACAACCCAATCCATGTTCCTCGTTAAACTAATTCTTACCACATGCTCCAGCTGCTTTCATAGCTAGGTTTCAGGGTAAAAAGAGAGCATTAAAAGGTCAGCCCAACATACTTCATCTTATTTAGACTGCATTTCAGTTTGTTGTCTGTAGTGCCCTAGCTAAAGCTGGACCTGTGAAAGGCATTCAAAGCTGCAAAATCCAAACCCCTGTACTGATGAAAGATGGCAAACTATGCTCTCTCACAATAAATAAGAACAAGGACAGAACAAAAGTCTCAGATAGACCATGGAAAAAAACCCACACTTGGCACATGATAGGATTGCTCTACACAGTGCTCCTGTGATCTCCTAGAAAATACAAACAAATAAAATATATAAGAGCAGTACCATCAGTCTCCACAAACAAGTTCATGCTGTTTTGTGATTAATGATAGTGAGTACAGTTATAAATTTAGCAAAAATACTTAATTTCATGTGTTGCTACACCACAGCCTTCATGCTGCAGCTGACTGTAAAGGTAGGTGGAAGAGGGAAATATCCCAGGGCTGTTTCTCTACAACCTATTACATTTATTTTCAGCAGAACAGCAAGATTCACCTTAGGGTAAAGGAGAGATTACATCTGATCCTTTTTTCTTAAGAGCACACTGTAATACATCAGTGTCAACAGTTTTCAAAAAAAATTAACTGAATTTGTATTTTTAGAAGCTCAACAGAAAGCCAAAGCCCAGGGACACACATCTGCTTCAGTCCTATGGCTTCCAGCCACCAATGTCACTGTCGATATTTTTCCTCCCCATGAGCCTCTCATTTCAGCCCACTGCCATATGCATGCAGACAGCCAGCTCACCAAAAACAAGTATTTGTGTCACATCAGAATAAGCACCTGCCACAGGCGAGCAGCCTGCCACTACCGCTTCCACGCTATTTTGCAATACTCCCCACTCTGTCCTTACTCACTGACCTTTCTACAACCATCCTGGCCTCGTTTTGTATTTGTTGCAACAAACATCTCCTTCCCCCACCACAGCACTGTCCTGTGACTCCTTCAGTTTCTTCCACTCCATTTTGCAGGATTACTTTACAAAAAAAGGGGTACATTTATAAAAGGGTTTGTGACATATTTCGCTCCGATTTTGATTTGGCTGCTCCCCACCTTGGGCTACAAGCACTGCAGAGAACCACAGCTCCGCCAGACAAAGGCACAGCACTGAAGAGACGTGGCTTTTACTAAAGAGACAATTAAACCCTCAGCATGAACAATCCTCCTGCACGCACTTCTCAGAGCTGCTAGAAAGCAGTCAAGGGTTTCATTCCAGAATGAATACTCCACAGAAAAATGAAAATCAGACCCTTACACAAGCCATGAGGGAAACCAAAGGATCCCTCATTTTCTCTTCCAAAAGGCAAATTCATAGTTTCATCTCGAAATCCTTCGAGCTGCAATGAGAGCCTCTGCCAGCTCACTGAGCCACCTGAGTAACTTTTTCCAGCCCAACTTCGAACTGTAACAACTTGCTGTATCAAACTGCCAAATCTACAGGGCTCATTTCTTTCTGTGAATCCAGCTGTCATGTTTCCCAAATGCCTTCACAGTCCCAACTCTCCCAATGCCAAAAAGAACTTTTCACAGATATACATAATTTTGCAAAACACATATGCTCTATGTATGGCACATGAAGCCAATTAACAAGTTTACTTACTGAATTAAAGGATGACACACAACAGTGAAACAAAAATCTCTTGCAGACAGCAAACACATTAACCTTCTCCTATGAGGCGATTCTCTCAGGAGGAGCGCTAAGAAGCTTTAAAGTCTAAGTGGATTTTGAGTACCCCAGAAGATCTTTCACACCTATCTCTGTGGCATCTTTTATTCCATAACTCCCATGGTGTTTCTGATCACCAGCACATGGAGTTAAATGTGAAATGTGTTCAATTTGCAAGTCAGCAAGCACAGATCATGCGCTAGGGAAAATATAATCTCTCATAAAATGAAATAAAAAGACAGCATAAAATAAAAGCAGGTACCTTTTAACTGGTCAGCTACCACGCTCTGACCAACTCGTTCGATCACCTTTCCATCCTCCATTTCATAACGATCATCCAAGTATTTTGCAGTAGCTTCCGAAATATGGACTTTTCCAGCCACCCCAAGCTGCTCCATCAGATTGGCCAAATTGACATCATTGGACCACACATCGAACTTGAATCTCCTCATTCCCAAAATGCCACACAAGACTGTCCCGGTATGAACACCGACACGCATGTTCACCATTTCTTTTTTCTCCTGGCAAAACTGCTCAATGGCTTTAATCATTCCTAAGCCCATCTCGATGCAGCAGTAAGCATGATCTGCCCGGGGCTCCGGGCAGCCAGCTACGCAGTAGTAACAGTCTCCCAAAGTGCTTATCTTCTCACATTTAGTGTCCTCACACAGACGGTCAAAGCGTCCAAAGAGGTCGTTCAAGAGCCCCACCAGAGCGTGGGCAGATTTATTGGCACTCATTTTTGTGAAGCCAACAATATCTGCAAACAAAATGCTCACTTGCTCTATCTGCTGCATCTTAAAAGGACGGAATATGATGGAAGTTTTCTGTATGGAGGGCTTCTTCTTCCTGTTTTTGGGGCTTGAGGTGGAATGACGTTTGATGGAGTTTTCACTTTCATCATCCCCCTGCTTCATTAAGTCATCGGCTATTATTCTTGGCATAACAGAATGAATCATCCTCTCTTTCAGGGCTTTTTCCACTTCCAAGTCTTTTCCATGCATGATGGACTGCCCCACTTTCAGGAATGTGCTTCTCGATCTGACTTCGGACATTATAAATAAATGGATACCGATGGCATGGATGCAGATGTGCAGGAAGGCTTTACTCAACAGCTCCCAGTAAACGGCACCAGCCTCGGGAGGTGTAAAACAGTTCTCATCACGGAAGTGATAACCAAAGGTCTCGAAGAGGACTGAGTATGACAGTCCCAGAAACAAGCTTAAATACAAGGGTAAGTGCATCACTGTGTAAAGCAACAAGAGCACTTCAATACACATAGAAAAACTGCCTACTTGAGAAAGACAAGTGTCTGTGGGATCTGCCGGGGGAGTCTGATTGGACATGTCACCACTTCCTGAGATAGGTTTCAGAGCCTGGAACTGCGGAGCGAGAGTCAAAGCAAAAACCAGGAGGGTGAGCATCAGCGAAGTCCATACATAATGGCGGGCATAAGTCTTGGTGAAAGTGAATGCAAAAAAGCCTACACATACCAAGAGGAAGCACAGAGCCGGCACCATGAAAACAATCTGTTTCTCTCTCATGTGTACGCCAAAGTAAATGCCCCAGAGAAGGCAGGCCACACCGATGTAGAAGAGGGCATAGCGAAACCTCCGCTGGGTCTGCGGGAAGCATCTCTCCATGCAAGCCTCCTCCAGGTTGTTGGAGTCGAACTTGGGGTTCCACCACTTGGAAGAGGCCCTCTCGAAGAGCTGAGGCAGCTTCTTCGGCCGGCGGAGGCCGGGTCCACTGCCGCCGCCTCTGCCGGCGCGACGGGTGCCCCCTGACTCCCCGGAGCTGCAGCTGGAGGAGATGCTGTACTTGCAGTGCTTGGAAGAGGAGCAGCCCTGGTGCTGCTTGGGGTTGATTTTCACCGTCACGCTGTTGCTGTCCCCGCTGGAGTCGCAGCTCACCTCGGTGCTGTGGTGATGCAGCAGCTGCTGGTGCGGTGGGGAAGCCATGTTGTCAATTCCTCCTGAAGAGCCCGCTCAGGAGTTGGGTCTCTCGGGCTGGGGAAGCCACCGGGCTCCTTGCAGAGCCGCCTCTAGTCTCCTCCTGCCGGCACCGCCGCCTGAGCAGAGGGGCGGCCGGGCAGCGCCGCGGCGTTCCGCCGCTCGCTGGGCTCGGCACACAGGGCGCTGGGGCGCGGGCAGCCCCACATATTCCCCCCGCCTCGCACGCCTCCGCCGGCCGGGCCGGGGCTGCCGCTCGCCGCTGGCCCCACTCCCGCAGCACCCTCCAAGGAGCTCAGTCCCGCAGGGGGGACGCCGGGCCCCCGCCGGGAGGGGACCGCTCCTCCATGTCGGCTGCAGCTGGCCGCGGCTTCCTCCCGCGCCCGCCGGGCAGCGCTCCCCTCACGGCCGCCGCCAAGGGGCTGGCTCCCGCCGCACCGCCTCCTCCCGCGCCCGCCCAGCCGGGACGGCACCGACGACCGCCCCCCCGCGGCCCTCCCCGCCAACGGGGCCCGGGGCCCGCAGTTGCCCCACGCCTTCCTGCCGCCGAGGACAGCGCCAGGGCGAGAGAGGGAGAGCCCCTGCGGCGCCTCTCAGCCTCCGGCCCAGGGTTCCACCGCCTCCTCCCGGCCTGCCGCGGGGCTGCCCTGTCACCCGCCCCGGCGGGTGGTACCGCGCCGCCGCGGGGAGCTCAGTGCCCTGCCGGGGGCCGGCCAGCCCGCTGCGCGCCGCCGAAGGAGGGGAAGGACGGGGACGCGCTCAGGCGCGGGCCGCCACCATCTTCCTCACGGGGGGACTCCGGAGGGGGGGCTACAGGCGCGCACCCCCGTCGGCCAATGGGGCGCGGCGCCGCCGCGGGAGCGCGCACACCCCCCCCCCTCCCCGGCTCTCTCTTTCTCTCCCTTCCCGCCCGCCCTCTTCCCGGCGTGAGGGGCGCGGGCGGGGGCCGGTCCCCGCAGCCCCCCTGGGCGCACCCCTATCCCCACAGTGGGGGGTGGTGTGAGTTATTCCTCCGTGAGGCAGCGACGCGCCCTCGCCGCGGGCGGGGAAGGGCTGACAGCGACGGGACAGTGCGGCGGAACTGGAGGCTGGGGCCTGGCGGCTCCCTCAGGGTCCGTCCGTCCCCCCGGGGCCGCCCTCTCTACCCTCAGGACGGGTCCCCCCCCCGGCGAGTCCCCAATGGCCTCAGGGCCGTGTTTGTTCAGGGATGGTCGGGGAACCGCCGCCGTTGGCAGGGCTGACATTTGCCATGCGCAAACAACATGCACTTTAGCAAACAATTGAACCTTTCCGCATCCCCGTAGCCTGCTGGAAACTTGCTGGGTTATTTTTCTCCTCTCCTCTTTCTTAGCTTGTTTATAACTGACGCTATCTCGCCTGCACCGCTCCCTCAATTTCATTATCTCTTCCTACCAGATGGCCCGTATCTCTCCCTCCTTCACAGGGTTTCTCCCTGCGCTTGCTTCAGCTTCTTCCCACCCTCTTCCCAACTCTCCATCCCTTACCCCTGCTCACAGGTGATGTTAACACCCAAACCCTCGGTCCCAACATCTTCTCCTCATCCTGCCCCCTCTCAGCCCCTGCTCTGGTTCTTGTCTGTTTTCTTCCTGCTGCAGCTCCTGCTTCCTTCAATCCCATTTGCTGTTTTCCAGGTGAGGCTTTTACAGCTGGCTGCTTGCAAAGGCTCCAGCCACCCTTCCTTCAGCAGTGCTTCTTACCCAGCAGTGAGCCCCTTACCCTCAGAAGCCAACACCTTTTAGTAAAATGCAGTCTTCTCAGACAGCAATAGAAAACGCGTGGTCACACAGATGCTGAAACTGAAATCTGCATTTTTCCCCATTTCCTTTGTGAAGATATTCCTTATTGTGCAATAACCATGCTGTAAAATGTAGCTTTATTATAATGATTTGGAGAACTTTGTGTTTCCTCACATACTCCCGTGGCCCCCAACATAAGGAGGACATGGACCTGCTGGAGCAAGTCCAGAGGAGGCCACAAAGATGCTCAGAGGGCTGGACCAGCTCTGCTATGGGGACAGGCTGAGAGAACTGGGCTTGTTCAGCCTGGAGAAGAGAAGGCTCCCGGGAGGTCTTAGAGCAGCTCCAGTGCCTAAAGAAGATAACAAGAAATCTGGATAGGAGCTTTTTACAAGGATCTGTAGTGGCAGGACAAAGAGGAGTGGCTTTAAACTGACAGAGAGGAGATTTAGATTAGACATTAGGAAGAAGTTCTTCCCTATGAGGGTGCTGAGGCGCTGGCACAGGTTGCCCAAAGAAACTGTGGCTGCCCCATCCCTGGCAGTGTTCAAGGCCAGGTTGGATGGGGCTTGGAGCAAGCTGCTCTAGTGGAAGGTGTCCCTGCCCATGGCAGGAGGTTGGAATTGGATGAGCTTTAAGGTCCCTTCCAACCCAAACCATTCCATGATTCTACAAAAAAAAAAAAAAAAAAAAAAAAAAAAATTGAAAAAATCAATAGCATATTGAAAAAATCTATAGCAATAATTGGTTTGGGTTTGCTATGACACAGCTGTCTCTTGAATTCCAACTAATGGCTTGGCTAATCAATATTTTATAGCAAGTGCTGCTTAGCGTGCTGCTCTTACATAAACACTGTTAGAAGAAAGAAATCACTCAGCTGACAGAGCAGAAAGCACGGATGGCCTCCTGGGCTTGGCTATTAATTGATAAATTTACCAAGACTTCTTTGCAATCTTTTGATTGATTTATTTAAATGTTCTTTAAGTTACATTTTTACTTTTTAAAAGATGATGAATTTATTTAATCTGGAGAATTAAATAAATGTGACAGCTTCCAAAGGTTCAAAGATATTGTAGAAATTGGGGAAGAGAAGGAAAAAATGGGGTTTGCCTCTATGGCAAAGAATTTAAGGTAAAACTACCTTTTTTAACAAAAACTTTGATATGTAAACCTGTAAGGTTTATGCTGTGATGGGGTGATTTGAACTTTGAGATGTAAGAGGTACTGAAATTCCAGCATTAATTCTTTTAGCATTGTTTTATGATAGTATTATTATTTATGTTGTTGTTGTTATTGCTTACTATATCCTTACTCAGCTGCCAGCCTGAGTCAGCTGCACTACCTTAACACCCCCCCCCCAAATAAGATAGAAACTGCAAAGAGCTAAAATGGGGGGGCTGGGGGAGAGGGAAACAGGGAATTTCTCAGTAAATCAGGATGTCATTGAGAAGAACACCAGGGTACATTTTCTTCCAGTTGAAGATGTGAGTTTTCCCTCTGGTATCAACAAAGTCACGATTTCATTTGGTTCTTTTGGTTCTGGGCTATTTAGGGTGCCTGGGTGGTATGTAAGTCAAACACCGTTTGCCCAGAGTGTAATAAAAGTTGAGGTCCTTCAAACTGGTATTTACTACCGAACCTTGCTTGGATAGACTGTAGTTCAATTTTCACCTAAAATGCGGATGCAAGATTGTGGATCATACCTTACTTCAGAATACAACTGTTGGGCAGTGGTTGGTGTGTGTACAACAGTAAGTAAGCGCAGGGAGGAGGTGGTTCAGCTGCCTGCATGCTGCACTGACAACAAGCCTGCTTGCTTAGTCTGAGGAGAGAGCCTGCTCGTGTATTTTCCCTGTATGCACACAGATGAGAACAACACTTTGGGCATGGAAGTACATGTGTGAGGGAGACAGGATGAGCAAAAACAAAGCTCAGGCTGGGAAGCAAGAGAAGTGTGTCTTGTTCCCCTATGCTCAATAAAGCAGACTTTGTATGTCTTAAAGTAAACAGAATCCCATCAAAGGTATTGACTACATCGCAAGTTTTAACTGAGTGACCCACATGATCCCACATTTTGTCTGGCTACTAGTCAGAGGCTGCTTTTGACCTCCAGTGATGAAGTAGTCTTTTCCAGCTTTCATTTACTCATTCAAAGGACAGTGAAATGGGTCTGAGGGAGACATCTGACTTGTTAAAACCCTCTCTTAGTGAGCTTCAGATTGTGATGACAAGACTGTTCAGAATCCTTGCTCCCCCAAGGAAGCTCCCACTAGCTTTGTTACCTGTAGACTCCCATCCTGCTCCTCCTCTTGGTATTTTGGATGAAAGAGTCCCTCTACGCTAACCAGCCCAGCCATTTTCTGTCATTACTAAGTTCTGTGGAAACATACAGTGTGTATGCAGGAGAGAGAGCGCTCCTGTTAGCTCTGCACAGGCTGGGAAAGACCTAGTGCTGCCTCCTGAAAGACTGAAGTTTTAATTGAGTGTTATATTCTGGATATTTTTCTTTCACTTTGCTCTTATCACAAAGGTTTTTCTCCATTGAATTCAAGAAGCAGGTTAAATACGTGTAAGCAGTAGTCAAGAAATGCCTGTGATGTTTGTATTTATTTCAAGTATGAATAAAATTTGTCTTAGAGGGCCAGAAGTGGTCTGAAGTTGTGTCCTTTATTTCCTGCCCTGCCTTCTGATTTGTTTTAATCAGGAGTTTAACTCCACGGCATGAAAATACAGTGTGTCCCTCTAAGGCAGCATCTGAGTGGGCAATACTTGTAGCATCCTCTGAAGAAGATGCTTCCTCTTGGTCGCATTCATAGCAACCTCCATTTGCAAATCTTGGTGGAGCAGGAGCTGCCATGCTGTATCAGTTTTGAGTCCCAGGTTCGTTTTAGCGTCTGGTAGGTCTGGGTTGTGCTGTTTTCCTGAAGAGAACTCTGACTGCCCATCCAAAATACTCTGTGACTGCTTTCCTTTCTCAGAGACTGAGTTAGAGGAAATATTTTACAGTGCAATAGCTGGGCAAATGCATATCCTACTTGCACGTATCTTTTTGTGTCACTAAGAATACATATTTAGAGAGTTGAATTTACTTCCCTTCTAAGAGATGAAGCTTTTGTCAGCTGTAATGATTAGCTTTTATTTGACATTCATAATATTGTACTGCATGGCTTACCTGATGGAGCTGTGCAAAACTATTTATGGGGGTTCTGAAATGTGACAACCCACTTCTTTAGATTTCACAAGCCGCCTTCATGAGGTGGAAGAATATGGCGTGGAAACTGTTGGCTGGAACAACAGCCTGTGGTAATGCTGGTGTAGCTGTGAGGAAGGATGCTCTTTAGGAGTCTGTGGCTTTTATTGTATGCTGTCAAAGGAAAACTTACAGACGTCACGGATGTTGATCCTGTCTGCCTCTGGAAACAGCATGAATATTGGAGAAAAATACATTAAAACCTATTTAGTCCGTCCACAGTCAGAAAGGCTCAAGGGAGACAGCACAGATGGCCCATTCCCCACTTTCTTACCTTAATAAATAGCAGGATCTCCCTTTCTGACAGACTTCTGCATCCTTGCTGACATGTGCAGCATTCGTTATGAGCTCTGATTTGAGTCCTGGTAAGCTCTAGGTGAATGAACTCATGTTATTGATGTAAAACCAACAAATTCTGACTTCTGTTCACAGACTGACGGGTAAACATTAGAAAATACTTCGAAGGATAAATACTCCTTCATGGCTTTTAACATCAGAAAAGTGTCATAGTGCTTATTTTGCCTTCCCATGAAAGAAGAGCACAAGGATTATCTTTGGTGTCCCTTTGAAACCACAGGAGCTGAGTAAGTGGTGCATTCTCCTCACTTCTCAGGGCAGCCAGGTTTGTTTTGCGTTCTGTGTTTTCATCCTTCTGAAACTGCAGTTCAAATTACTCATATTACTGACACCATTTCATATCCCAGACGAGCAGATAAAATAAGCAGGTAAGCAGCAGATCTTTTTGTGGGATTTGGACCTCAAGAGGGAGGATAAAACCTGAGCAGGAATCCGTGGCTCCCATGGGATCAGGATTTTACTGTCAGTCTTTATGGTTGTCTCATTTGAGTGGCCTTTTACACTGAAAGCAGTGCAGAGTCTACCACTTATTTGATGAGATGTCTGCCACCAGGAGGTGGCTTCACTCAAATATACATTTTGGTAAGATGAAGACAAACTCGAAATTTATTGCTCATTCCATTCATAACCAGAAGTTCTCCTGCGCTTGCCAAGCTGCTGAATCAGCTCGGGTACATCACCCTCGAGTCAGCAAAGCCTGAAATAACAACTAACACCCTTTCCAAAGAGAGGAAGCACCACTGTTGTCTGCAGATACAGCCGCATCTAACCTGCTCTGGTGACTATGAACACCTGGTGGAGGAACTTGCATGACACTCTTCTTTAAAAAGAAAAGAAGGGAAGGCAGGAAGGCACTTCCTTACCTGAAATGTGAGCATTAATATTGCTATGAATGTCTGGGTGTGGAAGCACCAAGGAATAAACAGCAGGAGCACCTTACAAGTGGCAGTTGTTTATATCATCCAGCCCAGCACAAGCTCCCAGTGCACCTACTTGCAGCTTGAAAATACGGAGATGAGTGACAGACTACACCCAAGCAAAAGCAAAGTCTTAAGCCTTTAAGAAACGATGGCAAGAAGATAGGGTAAAAGCTATAAAACACTGACTGGAGATCACCTACAGTGGTGCTCATCCAGGATGCCCGAAGTAGAGTCGAGTAACTCTTGCTGCCATGCTGTTACTCTGCTCCATAGCACAGCATGAAATAGCAAAAACCAGTGCAAACGACCACTGGTTGCAGTCAGGTAGTGGGAAGTGACACTGTCAGCTCATCAGTGGGACTTCCATGAGTAGGTAGAAGGCAGTGAAAAGGTGTGTAAAAATAGTCCCTATGTGATATAAATTAGGGAGGAGCTTCTGTGGCTGCAAATCAGGCCAAGAAGTAGAAAAATAATCACAGTGTTAATTCACCCATTCTCCCCTGCTCGAGTTGCTCAGCTTTTTATCTTGCAGATGTAGCACTAGTAATTTTTAGCATCCCACAAAATGACACCTGTTAAAAATAAAGTCTCAGGACATGTCAAGCAGATACTTGTTGTGTGCCACCTTCCCAGGAATGCTCCTGGTTTTCCCTCCGCACGTGCTGCAGGTCTCACACTCTTCCTGGTCCAAGCAAAGGACTGCTGCTGGCACTTTCTGTTAAAAGTCCTCTGAAATAGCTCTACCTTCTATAAAGGGTGGGTTGTTCTGATGGGCAAACAAGAAACCAGTAGTCCCTTTTGAACCCTGAGCAGATGAGAGATGACACCGTTACCAGGCTGAGGGGAAGAAAAACACCCTTTGCCATGGGGAAAGTCCACATGTATTTTACTTTCTCTGGAAACTTCTTCTCTGTCTCCTCTGAAAGAAGTGCTGGATGCCCACGTGCTGTCCCGTGCCACAATGAACCTGCTCCCATCTCACCATGAAGATCTGGTACGTGCTCCTTTACCTGCACAACATCACGGCTGATGTAATCTTGAAAAACACAGTTTATTAAGCAATGCCATGGATAAACAGAAAACAAAACCTTTCTATTCTGTTCTCACAGCTCCCTTATTTAGACAACCTGTCCTCATATTTCGGTATCTGTGGGAAGGTCCTGATGGGTAGGGGACCCTCATAACTAAATTGTTCTAAACCAGACTAACTATTCAGAACTAAACAGTTCATATAACCATGCAGGCAAATCTCCTTCTAGGGTGACACTTGGTGTGGGATTTTCCTGTGGTACTATGGAGGAAACGGTAGAGATTTGGAAAAACTGTCATTTCTGCAATGGGTGTGAAGGTTGCAACATGTGACTTCACCATTTTCTGATTTTTACAACAGTACAATTGCGAATTCCAGCACAATTAATATCTAGTGTTTTGGATTATTCAAGTGAAAAGAGGTGGGTATGAGAATTTGCTGGCACAATTACAGGCTTATGTAGTCATCTTGTGCACACGCCACAGGCTTGGAAGAAAGACCTGCTGCAAATCCACAGAAAACCCTAGCTGGGGGATTGTAAGTGCCGCAAGGAATTACACAATGGAAAGCGTAGTGAAACATCTGTTGTGCATGCACCAAGCCCTCTTTAAATTTAGGTTTCTAGGGATAAGAGAATTGCTGTGGCATTGTTGTGACTTGATCCCTTGTCTCAGTTGATGTGTGACAGAAAGATGACACCAGCGCTTCTGAGCAGGGAGTGGGTCTGTGAGAGCTGTTTGAGCTGAGTGTTCCCAAATGCATCCCTGAATAGATTCACTTTCTCCTTCCCTGGCTCAGGCTGTCGCAGTGTATTTTAGCTACGAATCTGTTATTCTGTGCTGTGGGAGCCAGAATCGTTTTAAAAAATAACCTAACTCAGTAATACCAGATTTGTTGTGATCTTTTTTTCCTCCCAGAAAGGGCAGAAGAGAGCATCCTTCTCAGCTAGACCTGAGATTTCACCTGCATGGTTGCAACACTGATGCTGTCTGGGAATATAGATGACCCCCGCTACCCAAACCAGAGCCCCTGTTACGCTAATGTGGTGACTGAAATTGGGGAGGCCCAATGCAGTGCGCTGATCCTACTGCTAGGTGTTATATTTAGTATTTGTATTCATTAAGAACTGATGTCATTCTAAACCAGTTGCTGCTGGACTTCTCACTTTATGACTGAAAGGTTTTATTTACACTTCACAAAGGACAGGCTGCAGTTAAAGATTATTGTTGGGGCTTCAGAATCAAGTACTTAAAAATCACCAAAAAGATTACAATCATTTTAGCATTTTTAACACTCTCAAACGATATCCATGGAGTGCTTTATGCTTCTGGAGTATTCAGGACTTTTGCAGTGCTATCGATGGACCATGAGTGCAAAAGGAGCAGTGAACACCTTCCAAACACTCATGTTTAAATGGAGAATGAATGCATGTTTCTGCCACGTGCCCAGTTCTGTTTCCAGGGAACAAGATGGGAAGAAAATGGTGCTGAAAAATGAATGCACTCGCTTAGGAAGAGGTAGTTATTGTATCTCCTAGCCATCTTTACCTGTGTTACTGCCCTGACAACCGTGGTATGGTATGGGAATAAAAAGTGAAGTAGCTCAAGTCTGGATTCTGCTGTTTGTGGACTAGACAAATGCATGAAATACATTTTGATAGGGGTAAGAGAAAACATCCCCTTCTGCAGCAAAGCAGATGGGGTACTGAAAACACAGCGAATGTATGTTAAAAAGCAGGCCTGGGGAAGGGCAAAGCACAGTGGCATATAGAATGTTATGAAAGATTGCAGAGGGAGAATGATACAATCCATCAATTATTGGCTAGATGCAATCAGGATTTAGGAATGGTGCCCTAATCCTTCTATAAACCGGGAATCTCCTTGAATGGGGTGATGGGAGTACCACAGTCACACTTGATAAGCAAAATTCAAATAACCCTCATGCTTCGTGGCCTGAGCTAAACTCCTAAAGACACAGTCAGGAAAAACCATAACCCATCACAGGCTTTTCAGCCATTCCCAGCAAAGGTTTCCTGCAGGCTGCAACTTTCGGAGGCTGTGCATGATTTATACCTGTGAGACCTGCTCAGAGTCTATGTTTCAGTAGATTCAGAGAGAAGCATTATTACCAAAGTGTATCTTGAAGAGGGAATTTGGTGCAGATGGAGCTGGCTGCTGTGCTCCTATATGTGACCCCCTCTTGTTACCACATACCTGTCCCACATATTAAATGTTAATTTGGGAAATTATTTCCTAGAACTCTTAGAAAACACAACAAAGAGCTGGAATTGGTTCTCAGTATTTCTTCAGTCCAAACAAACAAACCCGCCAACAAGCAGATTGTGTGTCTTATGTGTTCAGTCAAAACATCTTGGTTATTAACACTAAACTCCTGGGTGCCTGGAGAACCTGCTCAGGAACAGGCTACAAAGCTGAAGCATGGCTGGGAATATATATTTAAAAATCTATTAAAAATATACTAGAAAAGCCCTGTTCCACCATCTTCAGCTGATGTTTCTGCAAGGTAGCAAACACAACCTCTCCCTGCAGTGACAGGACATGCCGTGTGCCAGCAGGGATGTGCCATTGCATTGGTGTGTAGTAAGTGTGCCGTTCCAGTGGCTGACTGGTGTGCTCGTGCCTCCCTCAAGGGCTCTGTCTTTCACAACCAGACCTGGTCCACTGTGAGGATCACTGGAGGATGTTACATGCTCCTGCAAGTCCCTGCAGTGGTTTTGGGACGCAGAGATGTGGGTTACAGAGTGAAAATGCTCCAGCTATAAATGAGAAAGTGGGGCCTGAGAAGCAGGTTCATTGTGCTCAATGGGATTCTCCTGTCTGCCCATTTCTCCTCTTGTACTATCCTCATTTCAATTCCTTTCTCACCTTTGATTATCTGGAAGAGCAGGGAAAATATTCTATTCCCCTTTCATGGTTGTAATACAAATTTATTAAATCTAATTTTATTATAACCCAAATAATGATTGCCATGTGTCATTTTTTATCTGGCCATTTCAGCTCTTAACAAAGGAACTGCCCTTAATCTGGATCACTCACCTCCTTTTCTTGTTGTGTTTGATTCAAAGTCAAGGCACATGCCATATTCCTTTAAAGGCAGTTTGTCTTGAATTGAAATGTGTTGATTTTTAACCCCATTTTTCATCCTGTCCTGTCTCACCTTTACAGCAGGCTGTGTAGACCAGGAGGCACCAAGTGCATCACTTTGCTAAAGCCTCAAACTTCTTCTTATAAGCCAGAAATACAGGCATGGCTCTTGGACAGATTATGATCTTCCTGGCCTCAGCAAGGCTGCAAACTATCCCACAGCACATCTTCTTCCCCTAAACCAGCAGTGTGCTTTGCTACCCATGGAAATTTGGGCAACATGGACTCTCTGCCTTGAATTTTTCCCAGCAAGACTGCTCACAGTAGCAATGATTTAGTAGGTGGATGTCTCCGTCTTTCACAGAACAGAGCTTCAGGTGGTTTCTTCCTAGAGCCCACCATTTCTGCACCACTCAGCATCCTGCAAGAGGATGAATACATGGAGTTTTGGGGCTAAGGTCATACTTACATTATCTATTAGGCTGAAAAGCAAACACCCCTTTTGTAGGAATAAAGGATGGTCCCAGTGCCTAAGGATGCTCAGCAGGGGTGTTCTGGGCTGGCTGGGCTGCCCCATCCATCTCCTCCTGTGCAGCATCTCAAAGCTGTAAAACACCTCAGTCCAAAAGATCTCCCTTTTATAAAGCCTGAAATCTTACAGAAAGTAAGGAGAGGCAAGCAGGGCTGAAGAAACCTCTTAGTAGACTTCAAATGTTGTATTTAGTGTTGCTGCCGTGTAGGAAGAGTTCAGTTTTATTTAGCAAAAGCAGCCAAACCTACTGGACTGTAGTGTTGGAGGACTTCAATGTCCAGCAAATAATAACTGTCTTAATTTGCACAACTGGTGTCAATGTTGAGCATTCTAAACTAAAAGGGCAGAAAGTCCTTAGTGGGAAACATGGCTTTTGAAGCCTGACAATTTAAACTCAGGCGGGATGGGCTTTGCTCAGACTGCCTGAGGAGAAAGATCGCCTTTGGCCCAGCACACCAGGAAGGATTCCCAGCCCACAGCCGAAACTTTTCAAGAAACTAATGAAAATGGAGGAGTATAGCATACACTGTTTTGCAACCCCGGCCTCAGTCCTGCAGGCACTTCCCACATGCACTTAACTTTATACCCATGCTTGGTTTTGAGGACCTGCATGGGATTTTTCGCACCTGTAGGTATAAGTACGTGCCTGAGTGTTTGCAGAGCGGAGCTTAAAGCCGAGCTCCGTGTTGTTGAAAAACTGGCACTATGTTGAGATCTCTGTAATTGGCTCATTGAAATTCTTTGTGTTAGGGAAAAAAACACTGAGAAATTCAGGAATTGAGATTCCTCAGGCGGTCTCAGACCTGCTCCCTCAGGTGAATAGGAGCTTTTGTTGTGCCATATCACAGCATTGGGCCATGAAACTTCCGTAGCAGCTATTAAAAAGCCCCACAAAGAAACAAAAACCAAAACAGCCCCTTCATGTATTTTGAATCTACTGCTCATAGGACGATGTTGCCTGAATTTCTTTCCACTCTCTAATGTGTATCACAGCTAAAGAAAGCATGTTTGGACACTAGCTGAAACTGAAAGGTTTTCCCTCATCAGTGGGAAGCAACTGATTGGGAAAAACATATTTTCATATAATTTTTAAATTTTTTTCCATCTATTTCTTTTATATCTTGGGATAATATTGTACCTGCCACAAAGCAGCCCTGAAACAGGAATAAATCACCTCTGCAAGCTGCAGTCCTGCTGTTTCTGCACAGAAAGCAAACTGCCACTGATCACGCTCACATCAGGGCATTTTGTGTTTACATAGAAGACGATGATGTTTGCAAGCGAGGGAGGGTGAAAAGAAAAGCCATTCACTGGCACTGTGGTGCTGGCAAAATGTTTCCCTTCTCCTCTGCAGCAGCAGAGCCCATGGACGCAGCTGGAGCCCTGGCCCAACTGCTGCTGTTGCTCTTTACTGTCCAGCACCGAGTGAAGCCAGGGTATTCCCGCTATCTCCTGCATTTCACCCCAGACCCATTGCTTGCCATCACCACCTGCCATGCCCCAGCCAGCCAGAGTCCCAGATTTACCTGAATTTCAGCAGTATGCTTTGTGCTCCCTCCCCATCCATCCTGACCCTCCAATTGACCCGGGTTCCTGCATGGCTCTGAAAAGTCAGCTTTGCCTCTGAGGATGCTTCTCACATGATCTTTATCACACTCAGCCTAATATTTTCAATGCAGTATTCCTGGCACCAGTATCCTATATGCCACAGGGCTTATTTTTCCTTGCTGCCCGTTTTTATCTCCAACTCCCTCACTCTAAGCCTTATCTAGGCTCTTTGGCCTTTCCCTGGGCAACATCAGGGGTTTAAGGACCTACTGCGGAAGGGACAGGGATGCTGGCCATGCTGTACTAACCTGCCGTAGTTGGCATACCTGGCTCTGCATTGCTGCCGCTCTCATGTGTCATTCCTGGCATTCCCTAGATTTTCAGCACTGCCTGTGGCCATGTTGCTGTCCTGTCAGTACCTGGGGAGAGGCAGAGGAGGGTCCCCTTTTAGCTCCCTCTGCCGTGGCTCCTCTTGGTGTCCTCTGGCAAAGGCTGACCCATCACAAGCCCATAGTATCCTGCTTTACCTTCACCAGGAGAGAACTACAGCCGGAATAACCCAGGCAGACCGTACAATGAGACCCTGTCCTGGGATGCAATGAACCCTGTTCTGCTTTGTCCCACGACCACGCTTGTGGGCACAGCTCTGCTGCAGACCTTGGGGCTGCTGTAGCCAGGGCTGGCTCTTTGGCAGCATTGGGCTGGGACCTGGGCACCTCTCCAGTGTTTCCCCAGGCCCCAGCACCGCTCATCACGTTGTGAGCAGGTACTGAGAGCACCCTGTGCCTGACAGCCTGGTGGGTGGAGGAGCTCACTATTGGTTTTACTGGGGCACGCTGTGCTCATGCCAGAGCTTTAGCGTTTTGCTTTGATCAGGTACAGCCTGCACCCAGTGCTGGCTGCAGAAGAGCAACTAAAGACATCAGTGACCAAGGAGGTGAGCAAGTACAGCTTTGATTTTGGCTGGGGTTGGGGCTGCAGCTGCAGCTGGCGTAAGATTTGCATTGGTTGCAATGGGTCAGAGGCAGCTGGGGCTCCTTTGCTTCCTGTTCAATCTCCCATTGCTGGGAGCTACAGGCAGGATTAAGGAGAAAAAGCAGTGTACGGGTCATGAGAGGAGGGAAAACAGAAGCAGCTCGGCCAGCTGAAGGGGAAAAGTGGGACACATGTCCGTGGAAAGCTGAAGCCACTTACAGAGGATGCGTTTACTCGGATTTCCTTTCACTGTGGCTTAATGGCAATGTGTTTTAATGAGAGGTAGAACAGGAGCTGGGCTTCTGCCTAAACACTTCTCCATTCTGCATTGACGCGCTGAATTTAGTATTAACAACAATTAATCATAGCTACCAGGAAGCACCCGGCAGCGTTCCCTGCCCCGGGAGTGCTTGGTTCACATGCTCAGTCCCATTAATTCCCATCTCCAGGTAAATGGCATTGGAAAATCATAAGGAAGCTCACCACCAGCTCACCCTCCTGTGTTCCATTTGGTCTCCTCGTGCCCCAAAGGGCTGCTTGGATAATTTCAGCTCCCCGCAAGCTGGCTGAGGTTGCTCCAAGCCCTGTGCAACCTGGCCTTGAACACTGCCAGGGAGGGGGCAGCCACAGCTTCTCTGGGCAACCTGATATGCCATACCTGCTGGGGTCTTCCAGTTGCAGCATGGGGCATTTCGGGTGCAAGGTTTGGAGGGGTTTTGGCCCCAGCATCAGATACATGGGTACAGCAGGGGACAGGCTGGACAGGGATGGTCCCTTCCGTGTCTTCCCTTGCAACATGCAATGTGGTACCCGGAAAACTTTGTTGCAAATGAGCCACTGGAATATTGGATATTTTCATCCCTGAAATGCAGAGATGCCACCAAGGAGCTGAGGTTGTGGAGGGCAACCAAAGGGGATCATAAACCTCTGGGCTTGTGTTTGAATATTGGCAATGCCACCGTCAGCTTTGGGAGACCTTTGGGAAATCTGCTCAAGACCTCCCTTGGTGGGAGCACCCTGGGCACAGGAAGGACCCAGCCACCACTGAGCCCTCGGCAGCACCAGCGGCTTTTCCCCACGATGTCTCTAAGAGAAATATTGTCTTTTCCATCCAAGAGGTGGAGCAGAGCTGCTGCCAGCACCACGTCTCAGTGGAATCAGGTTTTGTTCTGCCAGGAGTGTTACCGACTCATGATTCACATCTTTACAGCCGCTTTGGAAAGAAAATGTGCTGCTCGCCAGGCAGACCTTCACGCACGTCAGGATGCCACGGTTTTTCCAGACTTTCCAAAGGAAGCCATGGCCAAGTGAGACATTCTTTCTCCTCTTCCAGCTTTCTTGGAACAACCTTCTCTGATTAATGAGCGAGACAGATAGTTGGAAAGACAGGCAGGCAGACAGGCCAGGCAGTAGGGTTATAATAGGCAGTTTACATGACTCCCAGCCTTCAGTAGGATGGTGCCTCCATCCACCTCTTGATAGGTGACTGGTGAGAGCCCCTCCTGCTCACTATGGTCCTCAACCCCCTGTTCTCCACTATGGTCCCCAGACCCCTGCCCTCCACTGTGGCTTCCAATCCCCTGCCCTCTGCTGTGGTCTACAGTCCTCTGCCCTCCCCTGTGGTCCCCAGTCCCCTGCCCTCCACTGCAGACCCAGAGCCAGGTGCTGCATGAGCTCTGGTTTGCCCTGCCTGCCTTGGTGCCTTTGTCAACTGGGAAAGCACAGAGGACACTTCCAGCCAGGGCATCCCTGCAGGGCTCTCTCCAGAGCAGCAGTCAGGGCAAGCAGGATGCAATGCAATGCTGGAGGGAGGCGAAGCAGCCGCGGTGCAGAGCATCCCCGTGTGCTGCAGCCCACCTCACCGCCAAGGCGTGCAGTGCTGCCAGCAAGGCTGAGTCACGGGCACTGTGCCTGCCTCGGCGCGTGGGCTCCCAGCCGTGACTCAGCCCCATGGCTGCCAGCGCTTGGCCACCCTGCATCTCCTGCTTTTCCCCAGGGCTTTGTGCCACAGCCCCCATGGGTGAATCAGAGCTGGCTTCGTGCTGGTCCCTCAGGGATGAGGGGAGGGTTGGTTTTTCCCTCATGGCAGAGGCCTCTGGGAGGGGAGGAGGAAGAAGAGGAGCACACACAAAATAGCATCTCCTGGTGCGACTGGGAGCAAGAATCTGTCCCACCAGGAGAGATCATGCTGCCCTGGAGAGCAAAGCAAAGGAGCTGGGGTCACCCTGGTCCTTTGTGCCTGTGGCTCAGGAAGCCAGGTTGGATAAAGCAACCAAATGGCTCAGGTATGGCCAGCAGGTCCTGTGCAGGGATGGGTAGGAGACTGGGGTGCGGGGAAGGAGGTGGGAGCTCCTGCCTCACTACCTGCAGCTGCACCCCCTTGGACATCCCACCCCCAGCACCCACACCAGCAGGAGAAACATGACAAGCATCTCCAGGGAGTGTGTTTGGGAAATATCAGGTTTTATTAGACAGGCTGATGTTCAAGCTGACAGTTTTATCCCAATGCACACAATCATGAGCATCTACATGGGGCTGTGTCCCAGCTCCCTCCCTCTTGTGATGCTCTTAGAGAAGACACTCAGCCCCCCAGTGCCACAGATGTAGGGCCTTGGGGTTTCTTGGAAAAATGAAAAGGTCTCCCTGCTCCGCATTTTTGCATTCAGATTCCCAGAGCTCCCCTAAGAAAGCCTGGAGAGAGCTGGGCTAGGGACTGCGATCCTCTTGGGACTCAGTGCCACTTGGATCCACAGGAAGAGAAAGCATCTTGGTGTTGGCATCTCCCAGAGCCAGCGTGGAGCTGGGTCAGCATGTGCCACAGGGAGCAAAAACCAGCCCCAGCCTCAGACCACTACTGCCATCACTTTGGAAAGAGAACCCTGACGTACACTGTCATGGGGAGAAATGGGGTTTGGCTGACACAGAGGATCCCCAGCCAGGACATGGGCACCAGGGTTTGTAAAGGGTATGCAAGTGCTGAAGGCAAGAAAAAGGGAAGAGAGGAGGCAATGAGTGCTGGAGGATAACACAAAAGAAAAGAAGGAATGGGGAGAACAGTGGGGGAGGCCTGAGAGCAGAGCAATGATGCCTTCAGGTTCCAGGCCATAAAGGAGAGTCAGAGCTCCTTTCTGGGATGGGGGACCCTACCCCTGGGTGCCCCAGAGTCCATGGGCTTTGGGGTACAGGGCAGCAAGGAAAGAAACAGAACTTGCAAATAGAAACATTTGATGATCTTTGCTTGCCATGACAGTGACGCGCAGTGTGACAGCAGGAACAGTGACAGCATTAGCCCATTTCTCTTGGTGTTTCTATTCCATCAGCTCTTAATGGAGAGCACATAGACAGGCCCAGCGGAGAAGAGTGAGAGGCAAGGAGGAGTGGGTGAGACAGAGAGGGATGCTGATGAGCAACAGGATCATGTACAAGAAAGAAGAAGGAACAGCAGCGGAGGGGGCAGCAGCTCTGGGGCAGGTTCAAGGCCTCATGGCACTGACTCAGGAGCACAGTGCTTCTCTCTGGGCTGCTCTGGCTGCTGCTTTCTCTGATGCTCTGCTTGCCTTCACTTGGACCTCCAGTCCCCTTCATGCTGCAGGCAAAATCTCTCTGCGTGAGCCATGCCCTTCCCATGCTTGGATGTAGATCTGTGTCCGGTTCAAATGTAGAGTCCTACCTCGAAGCAGAGCCAAGGAGCGTGGGAGTCCCTGCAGAGTATCCCCCAAATTCACTTGGACTCTAGGGGACCTCTTCTTCACAGCACCTGGCCTCAATGCCAGGGAACATGGAGTTCCTATGGACCTTCTGCCTTTGCTCATGTCGTTTTGGGCATGTGGAGGCAGGGGACACAGGCCTTCACACCCTTCTCATCACAACACAGCCTTCCATTCCCAGCTTTCTCTTTCCCTCTTTCATTCCTTTTCCATTTTTCTTGCCTCAGGCAGCACCTCCACACCTTTGTGCTCCTGTCAAAGGTAAGCCCTGTGCTCCAGAGGCTCCTGAAGAGCACCCTTAGCTGCAGTTGTTTGAGAGGAGGAAGCAGAAGGGCTGTTCAGCAGGTCACTGGTGGGCTCAAAGGTGCCAGTCTCCATCCAGAGCAACATCTACCTCTTGGTCAGTTCATGCGTGGCTTAGCAGGCAGCTGTGCTGTCCATGAGGGCCAAGTGCTGAGGCCATGCCTAATCCCCTGGCTTTCACTGGCAGGTTTCAAGGCCAGCTGTCCACAGGGAACCTCCCCCTGCTCAGATGCTTCCAGAGCATACTCCTTCTCCCAGGACTGAGCACTGACGTGCAGAGGTGAGCCAACAAATGGCTAAAATGGGGGTAGTTTGGTGAACAAGCCACAGAAACCTGCCTGATTCTCCTAGGGAGAACAGATCAGCAGATGGGATAATGAGCCCCTGTTCCTGCCTCCCTCCTGAGAGCACAAAAACATGAGGGTCTGACTGAGGAAACAGCCGCATGGAGTTGAACAAGGTCAAGCTGCCAAACTTTTGACCCTCAGAGCGCTGCTGAACACAGGCTTGACTTGCCAGCGTGGGTTTTACAAGTTAATGGCACATGCAGCCACGAAGTGCCCTCTGTCTGTGCTGGCCCAGGGTGAGGAAAACCTGCTCACAGCATCCTGCTCACAGGACTGTCTGATGTGGGGTGCTGGCCCTCCTCCTCCAGCACAGCTCAGCCGGTGCTGGCAGCTCCTTTCAAGCCCACTTCTTCCTCTGACATGGACTTGCAAATTCCATCATGGCTACCTGCCTGGAGCTGCGAATGCCCCTGCAAAAGCCCCTTCATAAGGTGAACACCAAGACAAAGGCTGCAGAAGATCCGCTCCACTGTTGAGTGAAAGGGCAGGGCAATCTGAAAGTCTCGGAAAGGAAAAACAAGATCAATATTTGTGGAGACATGTAGGAAGTTTGTGCTTGAAAACAACAGCTGGGACTTGGCCTCCCTTTCCTTGCCCAGCACTTTGCACCATGGCTCCTGGTGATGCTTGGGTTAGTGTGTCACCACTCTCCCCTGTGCTCTCATGTAGTGCCCTCGTTCTCGCTCCCTGCCGGCTTCGGGGATGCAGAGGTTAAAATTCCTCTTCATGCAGTGCTGGCACCAGTGAAAAAGCAGCTACAGTTCTAGTTCACCGTGCATTGCTCATACTTACAGCTTAAACATTGCCTTCTACTCAAAAGAACAAAGATAAAATGTCAGGAATTCACAGTTTTTATTCTCGTTCTTATGCCCACCCATCTTCCCCTGCCATTGATGTCAATGACTCAACGTCCTCATCCTCAGTAGCCTTTGCCAGTGCAGCACTCAAAGGGTTAACAAACCACGGCTTCTTGGACAGATAAGACATAAGCTCATTCACCGGTAGGGACACGTGGACGGTTAGATCATAGAAACACCTTAGGGCTTCCTGTAGCGATTCTTTGGAGTTTCGCCACAGCCAGTGATGTCACAGGAGAGAACACTGGGCTTCTTTCCCAAGCCAATGCTTCCCAAGAGATCGGGAAGCTCACGAGTGATGGCCTTCTCGATCTTCTCTAGGAAACACCCTCCCATGTAGGAACACTGCTGAGACAGCAGCTTAAAACTGGTGATGGGGTTGATGCCAAAGAAGTCCTTGTAAGCCTCACGGTTGGGGAGGTCAAATTTGCTGACATTGGTCTTTGCCAGAATGGATTTAAAGATAAAGAACTTGTCAGGATCCTCCACAATGTCCCTGAACACCAGTTCTCCATCACTAAAGAAGGTCATTTTGTCCTTGTAGGTCTGTAGATAGCGATCGACCAAAAGGGCGTGGATGCGCACCCGGATGGCGTGCTGGCGTATGAAGGCGATCTTATTTTCCATCCTGTTCTCAATCACCTGGTTGAGATCTTCCAGGAGCGATATCTCTTCTTTGAGGAACAGGTCTCTGTGGGTGTCCGGATGGTAGTCCTGGGGCCAGAAGGAGCTCACGTACACCCTGGGTGGCTCTGTGACATTGATGAGAGGAGCCAGGCTCCAGAATAGGGCACCGTAGACTCTCATGAGCTCCTGGGTAGCCAGGCTGTCAGCTTTGTTCAGGATGATTCGAATCTGAGATTCGCGGCCCTTCAGCTGGCGAAAGAGCATTTCCAGCTCCAAGCCCACGTCCAGCTTCGTAGGGTCAAAGACAATGAAGATGAGATCAGCTCTGTCAATGAACCACTGGCACACGTCGTTGAATGGGTAACCTTGGGGAGAAGACAGACAGAAATCCAGCAGAAATGGTCAGCACAGGATGAGTCCCTTCAGGAAAAGGGATAGATAAACCATGAGCTGGCCATGCCTCACGCCCTGTCTGGGTTGGACGGGGGTGAGACACAGCGGACTTCCCATGCAGCCTAGAACCTGTTTTGCATGTGCTAAAAACACTTCAGAGTTTCTTGGCATGAAAAACCATCCCTGTGTGCTTGGGCCTGTGACTACGTGTCTCCCTCAGCCTCACCTCCAAGCCTTCTTTCTCCCTGCTGCTGCCACAGATTCCTGCTGCTCCTATGAGTAGATATCAGCCATGTCATTGCTTTCCCCAATAGGCAACAAGTGGGTCAGGAAACCCTGCTGATCTGTCCTGGCACACGAAGTGCTGTGGGGATGGACTGGTGCTTCTCTGGCCCTGCTGTCTCACCAGCCACTGGCAAAGCCTGGCTCCAAGGCTGACAAACAGGGTGTTAAATGAGTAGCTGAGGCACATCTCACAGCCTTACAGCATCTTTCCTGGAGTCCCTTAGATGAACCCAGTAAATCCTTACCTCGTTCCTGCTGCTTGCGGTTTTCAATGATGCCTGGCGTGTCCACGAAGGTGACTCGCTCCAGCAGCTTGTGGGGCACCTCAATCCCTATCAGCTTCTCCAAGAAGTTCTGCCCAAACTTCTCCAGGGGTGAGAAGGAGCGGGCACTGTCAGCAGCCATCACTATGCCCTCGATGGTCTTCAGCTTGGGGCCATGCATGATGACAGTGAATTCAGAGGTGGTGGGTTCTGCCCCTGCCCAGAAACAAGAAGAACAGCAGAGCTGTGAGATTCATGCTGGCCAATAGACGTGATAGGGCTGGCCTTAGACTAGCTGGGGTGCTCAGGAGCATCACTCTCTTGCCAAGAGATGTTGGAGGAAGGCAAGCAGCAGGGCTATGAAATTCCTGCCAAACCTCTTGAGAAAATGCCAGCAGAGCTGATTTCTGCAGGGACTGGCTGTTCTGGAGGTGGCCTGACTGCACAAGGCACCCTGGAGAGCCACCTCCTGGGAACCCTCATTACCGCAGCACAGAGCTGGCCGCAGACTGTGGATGTGAGATGACATCCGTGGAGTAAGGAGGAGGGAAGGGGAATGGATTTTCTCCTGGAAGGGCAAATTAATTGGCTCCACATGAGGAGGGAGGAGAAGAATACAAAGGAAGTTACCCTTGTGATGTGACCACTGCTTTTACAATTGGGGTCAGAGGTAGTGAGCCCCTGTGCTGTGGGACAGGGATGCTGCAGTGGGAGACGCCCTTCTGCCCTGGGGAACCTCTTCTTCTGCACAGTACCACAGAACAGATCTCAAACTCCCTGTTGCAATAAGGGGAATCGAAGAGACGTGGCTGGGAATCGCTGACCACAGGGATGCAGCATGCAGGTGTCAGCACACTTTTGGCAGAGCAGGGAGGGAGCGGTGAGTGTGGTACCTGTGTAGAGCTGGTAGGGAGTATTGTCCAGCCCGAGGAGGTAGTTTATCATGGAGGATTTGCCAACGCTCCATGGTCCCAGGAATAGCACCATTGGCTTGGAAGTGATCTCCCCATCTGCAGAGAGGGGAAATAACAAGAGGAAGTGAAGAAACAATAGCTGTCGCCGCTGCACGATTAACTCCCGGCTGTAATGAGTGTCCCATCTGAGCAGCGTGGTGATGCTGCCAGGAAAACAGCCACCCTTTGGAGCCACCAGCCATTAACAAACCAAGGCATAACCCAGCGATGGGCCCTAGTGTCTGCAGGAGTGGAGCATCACTATGCTCCTCGCTTGTCTGACCTGGTCTGAGCTTTGGCCCCTCTTAGACTGCAGGAGGACTAGAAGGTCTTTCAAATCTTGTCTCAGTTGGTTCTGGTTTAGCCGGAGTGACTTTGGGGCTGACTGTAGGAGCAGCTGCCACAAACTATGAGACATGTGGACGAGGTGCCCATGCTGCAACCAGGAAAATGAATGCCTCATGCGAAGGGAGCTGGCATGGTTTAAGGAGCAGCACTATGGTGCAGTGCTTGGTAAGCGCAGTGCAAGCCTTGTGCCAGTTGCTTGCAAGCCTTTCTACTGTACCCTCACCAGGATCCACTCCTGCATCTTGGCTCCCAGCCCTCTGGTCAAGCAGAAGGTCCCTGCCTATGTGTGAGCTGGGTGTGAGGCTCCAGCTGGTGAAGGGAAGGCAGGCGGGGCAAATGTCCCTGCTTTGGGCTTGGGAAAGGTGGGAAGAGAAAGAACTATAGTCCCCATCCCACACTCTTCTAGTCCCATAGTTTGCTAACGGCTCAAGGAGGCTGGTGATGGGCCCATAAGGATCTGTCCCTATGCCACACAATTGGTCCAGGAGCACAGAGGTCCCTGGACCCATACAGCCATTGCCCCCAGGAGCAATCCCTGCTTGAGCAGGACTCATGCAATCAGCCTATGCCCACAGTGCTTGACCCCTACAGCCCCCAGGCTACAGGGCAGACAGTCAGCAGAGCCAGAGAAGCCCCCAAGCTGTGCCAGCCCTCAAGCCATGCCCAGGACAGCTAGTCTGCTAGAGACCAAGTCAGGACAGAAATGAAAGCAAAATCTGGATGAGTGAGTTCCTGTTGGTGGCAACCTTCCCTGAGTGGGAGAGGGTCCATCCCATGCTGCCAGCAGAAGTCCAGCCAAAAGAGGGGCTGGGTGCCACTGGAGGAGCTGGAAGCTGCTGTCCCTCAGACAGAGCTGAGCCTTCCACTATGGCCCAAGGCAAGGAGTTGCCCATGCGGTACCTGCAGGGCCCTTGGGACACTCTCTGGCCCCACACCTAAGGCAGAGCTTTTATCCCTGCAGTGGCTGAGAGACCCCACTGCTCCGTGGCTGCTGCTCACGCAGGAGCCAGCAGCTTTCCAGCAAGCCAGAGATCCATCTCCAAGGTGCAGACAGCTGCAAAGCCCACATGGTGCTGAGCTCCCACCCAAGGGTGCTGGAAGGCAGTGCATGGTGGCTCTGCGCCAAACCCATCTGTCCATGGGTGCAGGACATTCCAGCCTCCTTCTGCCTACATCTGCCCATCTCAGGGCCACCGTATCACCACTGGGTAAGGGAATGGGCTGGGGACATTTCATGCCAGGAGCACAGCAGCATTTGTGCAGCTCAACCCTCCTCCCCAAAGCAGGGCAACCACATCCAGACCAGGGGGACAGCCCAGCCTGCTGCCTGTGAGCTGCAGGGATCCAAAAGTGTCTTCTCACATGGGACAAAGACAAATGTTGAAACCTCGGACTTTAGATACTAATCACGCCTCTGTGCTACTTTATCGTTGCTGCTCTGTTCTCCTGCTGCTTTAATGGTGTTTTGGATCATTATTATTATTATTATCCCCTGTGATGTTGTGCCAGAGGTTTGAGGCAGGTCCCCGGGTGCTCTTTCACAACACGCTCCTGTCCAGGTGTGGCTGTGTGAACACGGCCGTGCTCCACATCCTCACCTCTGCCCCGCTGTGCCCAGGCAGGCAGCGATGCCTGCAGCACCATGGTGGGTCACTGACAGCTCCTCGAGCCCACCTCTACCCTCTGCTCTGGGAGCTGCGTGCTAGCACCCCATGGGCTTTGTGGGCACTAAATCCTTGTGGCTCTGCAGGTGGAACAGTAGCTCTGAGGATGACGCCATGCATGGGTCCTCCTTGCTGCTGCCCAGGGTCTGGGAGAGCAAAGAGCATCTCCCACTGAGGAGGAACCTGGCATCTGTCCCTACTATGTCCTCTTCCACTGAACCTGTCAGCACCAATTTGGGTCGCCTTGACTGTTCAGCTGGGGGAAAAGAGACAGTCCTTGCCAGCACAGGGCAGGGGTGGTGGCAGCTCCATCACCGCAGCTCTCTCCAGCCACCCTGTGGCTGCTCGTTCCCATCCTCGCCTGCCTCACTTCCAGCTCCAGCTCATCCCAGCTCCATCCAGACATGTCCTGGTGACATTTGCAGAAGGAGTCACAGGCTGGTGCATGATCAGGCCCTGCCTGCGAGCAGGGGGGTCTTCAAACCCTACACCCCTTCATCTGTGGACCTGCTTACAACACAGCAGCTTGAAACAGCTTCTCTAAGCTGCCGGGTTTGCAGGGTAAGGAGCATGCTGCAGTCCTGCAACGCACCTGTCAAACAAGGCCAGGAAAGTCATGCCTCCCTCCACAGGGCCTGCATTTGTCTTGCACTCTGGAGGAAGGAGCAATCTGGATGCCCAAGTAGGGTCTACTTTTCCTAAAGGAATGGCGTTCTGGGAGGTTTCTGTTGCTTGCAACGCCAGGCTGCCGTGGGTGGGAGCACTGCTGCACTGGGGTTGGAATTAACCCTAGGCTGGGTCTCTCCTCCTTGTCCTCAGGCCCAGTAGAAGTGGCTGGTGTTAGCCCATCCCACACTGTGCAGGTCTGCCCCAAGGACAGCAGGCAAAGCGGAGGACACAGCAAAACTTCCTTCCTCTCCTAGTTCAGACTGAACCACAGGCACAAACATCTTGCTCTGTCCTCAAACCACTCAGGAAACCTATATCACCATGGGAGACCCTCCCAGCATCACCCACACTGCCACTGCACACCTCTGGCCACTGCCTGCATGTGGTGGGACACGAGGGCCAGAAGATGGGATTTCCCTGCCTCATGTTGCAGCAGGGACACTGTCCCCATGGAACAGCACTGGACCCAGGGGAAAGGCTGGGTGTTGGCTGGTATTTCTTGGCTGGTCTCCCATCTCCTGCTTCTCCAAGGGATCTGGCAGCACACCCTGAGCAGGAGAGGTAGGGAGAGGAGCCAGCTCCGGCTCCCAAGGGGCTGAGGCCGCCACACAGGGGCCCGCCTGTGCTCCTGGGACAGCTGCTGTGGGCTCATCGGCTTAAACTGCAGCCGGAGGGGATCAAGGGTGGACATTCGGGGAAATTTCTTCATGTAGAAGGGTGAAGGGTGGGAAGAGCTCCCCTGCACAGGGTGGGCTATCTGATGGGCTCCTCCAGTTCAAGCTACAGCTGAATGATCTACCCGCAGGTCCACCACAAATGCCTTTGAACCACAGCTAGAGAATTACACAGCCTCTGAAATCTTTATCCCAAGAGGGAAAGGTGTCAAGGCCTGAGTGAAGCAGGGACTGCAGGAAGGAGAGAACTGATGGGATACACAGTCAGGCCACAGACAAAGTGAAGCAACACATGTGCTAAGCTCTGGAAGGGCTGGGGGCATCAGTGGGTGCCAGGGGATGCTGAGTGCCAGGACCTGCTCAGTGCCCAGAAAGTGTGGCTCTGCTGGGGCAGGTGAATAGGAAAAGCCACAGGCCAGCAAAGAGCTTGGGGAGCACTGGCAGCATGCAGGCAGCAGGCAGCGATACCAACCTGTGGCAGAGGAGCCCAGGGTGCGTCCGGGATAAGCTGTTAGCAGGGGACACAGGGAGAGAGAAAAGGTACCGTGAGTCGAAGGAGGGACGCAGCTGCCTGGGTCTGGCCCAGGTCGAGGAGGGAAATGAAGACTGGCCCTGGCCTTCTTGTGGGCAGGAAAAGCCAAGCGACGGCCACATTCCCAGCAGGAGAGAAGGAGTTACAGTCTGTGAGCATCAAGATCTGCAGCTACCAAGACAAGCACTAAACCCCAGTCTGCTTTGCGCACCAGGAATGTGGCTCGAGGGAGAAGCCCCAGGAGATCTGCCACGTCTGAGAGCACCCAGCCCTCCTGTTCCACTCAGGGGAGTTATTGCCATCCCCGGCAGCATTCATTGAGCAAAAGGAGCCCAACAAGCCATGGTCATGACAGCAACTAACCATGACAAGTGCTCTGACCACCCCAGCAGTGGGGTTATCTGTAGCCAGCTGATGATGTCAAGTGGGAGGACATTCCCCATAAAGGGAGACTTGCTAATTGGCACATATAGAATCATAGAAACACAGAATGGTTTGGGTTGGAAGAACCATCCAGTTCCAACCCCCCTACCACAGGCAGGGACACCTGCTCAAAGCCCCATCCAGCCTGGCCTTAAATATTGCCTGGGATGGGGCAGCCACAGCTTCCCTGGGCAACCTGTGCCAGTGTCTCACCACCCTCACAGGAAATAATTTCTTCCTAATGTTTAATCTAAATCTCTCCTCTTTCACTTTAAAACCATCCCCCTTCTCCTGCCACTACATGCCCGTGTATAAAGTCCTTCTCCAGACTTCTTGTAACCCCCTTTAGGCATTGGAAGACTGTTATAAGGTCTCCCTTGAGCCTTCTCCAGGTTGAACAAGAATAAACTCTCAGCCTGTCTGCGTGGGAGAGGTGCTCCAGCCCTCTGAGCATCTTTGTGGCCTCCTCTGGACTCACTCAAGCAGGTCTATGTCCCTCTTGTGTTGGAGGCCCCAGAGCTGGACACAGGACTGCAGGTGGGTGTCACCAGAGTGGAGTAGGAGATGAGAATCACCTCCCTCGACCTACTGGTCGCACTTCTTTTGATGCAGCTGGTTTGGCTTTCTGGACCGCAAGTAATATACATAAATATTTACACTTATGTATATTATTATATATATACTTATATATATATATGTAAGTATACAGTAATTAGGGTTACCAGCATGCACCACAGACTGGCATGAGTTCACAGCAAGCTTCCCATCACCAGACTGGGAGAGTCCCTCACCCCTGAGCTGGGGACAGTCCCTATGGGGTGGCCCCACTGTGACCAAGCACACAGGCAGATCCAGACAAAGGGATGGCAGAGTGGAAATGCGGGACGGTGGCAGCAGGGAAGAGGGGGTGGCACCTGCCAGGCTTAAACACACTGTAAGCAGAGGGTGTGGGGTGAGCTTTCTGGGATGTACCCTGACAGTTCATTCTTCAGTTGACGATGGCAGCCACAGCTCCCTTGTGACACTCAACTACATGGGTGCTTTTGCAAGTGGCGGGAGCAGAGAGGCTCCCTGCTTACATTGGTGTGTGCAAGCAGAGCTGATGGGAAGGGAGACAAAATGGAGGGCTGCTGTGAAATGGAGGGGCAAGACGCTTGCGGCAGCACCCCTCTATATTGGCTTACACCTCCAAAGGTCACACATATTCCATGACAGGCCTGCCCCGCAGCTCTCCCAGCTGTCCTGCTCCTCCCAGATCACTGAGCCGGCAGCTCTGTGCCCTCCAGCCTTCCCCCTGCTGTAGGGGTACAGAGGGGGACACTGGGGACATCTTCCAGCTTGCAGGGCACCACCAATGCAAGGAGCCTGAGGGCACAGGCGCAGTGCAGAGGAAGCAGCTCAGAAAGCTCCATCAACCTCACCATGTCCTCACTACCCAGCAAGTCAAAAGAGCTCCTACACCAACCCTCTAATTTGTAGGTTTCTCTAATTACATTGCTAATGAGGGATTGGGAAAAGATGGATCTGTGGGTATTGAAGGCAAACTGCTAGAGTTCCAGGATGGGACTGTGTTCTAGGGTATGTGTGGGATGTCAGAGATGCTTTATGGAGTTTGGTAGCAAGAGAAATGTTTTGAGGGGAGCGTGTGGCTAGGGCCTCTCATGGCAGAGCCAAGGCTTGCAGGGAACGCAGCATCCATGTGCCCTTCTCTTAGGGTCAGGAGGCTGTGAGCATGAGTTACCAGCCCTGGGATTGCATTTGCACCACTGGGAGGGTGCCATGTGGGACACAACAGGGTGTGCTGGGCATTCAACACTGGGAGCTGACCTGGGGAAGTGTCAGTCTGAGGGATGGTTGTTCCTTATGGTGAAGTGGAACAGACTGTGTAGTGCTGAGAGGAACACCAGGACCGGCTGTCTGCTGAAAAGGGGCCTCAGGTCTGGAAAGCACAAGGATTAGTGGTTGTTTCCTCAGGAGCTGGGAAGGAGGAAATGAGCAGGGGCCTGGGAAACACTTGCTTCCTCCCAAGAAGGGAGCAGAGAGGTGGTTGGTTGGGCATAGGATAGCTGAAGGGCAGGGTGGGATGTCCTGAGCAAGGAAATGCATTGTGCACTGGGAACTAAGGCTGGGGGCTGTGTGGAGCAAAGTGAGCATTAGAGGCTGCCACTGTAACCCCAGTTATTCTCCTAAGCAGTGTCCAAGGCTGAGCTGCCAGCAAATGTGGATGCTTGTGCTGCCACCAGCACAGACCACAGCAGTTTGAAGAGGAGGCTGGGCTGTCGCTGAACCTGTGAGCTCCAGCATGGAGGCAGCAGGGACAGGGCATGTCTGGTCTGTCCTCACTCCATGGTGCCACTGCTGAAGAGGCTGTGGGGATGCACACTGGGGTGCCAGTCCTGCAGCTCGTGGTGCTCCTTTACCAGGTATCTGGCAGCACTGTGCTGGCTGCATGCAGGAGAGGCAGGCCAGCACGCTTGGGGTGACAGCAGCTATGAGGTGATGGTCTGTGGGGCAGCTCTCCTGTGCTGGCTGCAGCATGGCCTGTGAGCCCCCCTCTTCCCTTCCCACATGGCAAGCAGGTCATGGTCCCCCACTGCTGGCAGGCAGCACAGAGAGAGGTGACAAAGGGACTGCAAAGGCAGCAGCATGGAACTGCCTGTGGGAGGCCCCTAGGCAGGGCTTTCGTTTGAAACCTACAACCACCCCATCCAGAAGCACTGTGAGTGGGCTGTGGATGATGTCCAGGGTGTTCTGCGTCTTGACAGAACAGAACCTGGGCTGGTGATGAGGACTCTATAGCCCGTGCCCCATGGGTTCCCACTGAACAGGGATCTTGGGCTTGAGCCATCTGTGCTTGGAAAATGAGGCTGCTTGTGACATGTGGGTCACAAGAGCTTCCTGTAGTTTGTGAGCATCTTCGGGCCAGGGCTGCACTTTTGCCTTCTGGAGGGACATGTGTACTAATGGGGCTCGGCCCAACCCAGTGCCGGTGGCCATAGGAACCTGCTCACCTGATCCAATGGGTCTGTAATTGCTAAGGGGTGGAAACTTCAACTCCCAGGATGAGTGAAGGCTGTTGAGCTTGAGGGATACCCTGCCCACATGGCTGTCCTGTACTGAGCAGGAAGGATGCCAGCTCCAGCCACCCTCAGGAAGCTCATCCCCAGCCTTGAGAGGTCCTAAGCTTCCTTGCCAAGCCTGTTTCATTGGGTCGTGATCTCTGCTTGGCAGTGGTACAGGGCATTGATGCTGAGCAGGTGGAGGACCCGAGGCAGGCAGGGTTCAGTGCTTAGCCTACACAGATGGTCCTGACAGCAGATGGGCTAAGGCAGATGCAGAAATGCCTGCCTCTGGGTTCACTAGGGCATGTCCACTAAGCCCAGCAAGTTCATGGCCTTCTTGGGAAGCTGCAAAGGAAGACAAAGTATCCAAGCCTTTCCACGATCGGCTCTGTTATCTGCACCCCAATGACCTGATGGTGTGAGAGACCCCAGTGCCCATGGCGTTACCTGTGATCTCATGCTGCCTCAGCTCGTTGTATCTGTAGGACTGCTCCAGAGGTTTGATGGAGGAGTGGTAGATCTTCCTCAGCCGCTGTAGTACTCCTGTAGGGGCAGAAGCATGCAGATGGGTGAAAGGTAAATCCCACCACCATGGCTGAGTCCACCCTAGGTAAGCTGTTGGGCATTCCCTGCAGATCCTGTGGATCAAGGGACCTGGTTCACAGCTGAAATCTTGGCCAAACTTATCCCAGGTAAACCTTTTGATGTCCCTCCCCAGCTAACGTTTCCCACTGGGCAACAGTCCCTATGTGCTGCCAGTCTTTCACATGCCAGCAGCTGATGGAAGGGACATCCCTCATTAATGCTATTTAGCAGTCAAGACCCGTGATCCCAAGTAGCCCTCCACCATGATGCCAGGGACCCTGGCACAGCCCCTAAGCTGCTCACAAAAAGAAGGAAAGAGCCTTTTCCTCAGCAGCTTTTATCACTTTCCAGTCAAGACTGCTCATGAGGCTAGCAGAAGCAAGCCTTGTAATAGCAAAACCCAATAAATAATTGGAATAGAAATCCCAATTCTATCACAAGTTGTCCCAAGTTTCTCTGGGCAGGGATGTGGCCGGCTTGGGCTGATTCACCATCTTCATCTTCCAGCCTCTCTATCCTCCTAATTCTTGCAAACCCTTAGGACTGCCTTTAAAATACACAGAATTGTGTTAACCCAAGAGCAGCAAAAGGGCTGTTACAGAAGATACAGTGTTGCTCAATTTACAAGAACTGATGTTAAAACCAAACGCTCTGGGGAAATAAAATCTCATCCGTGCTTTCAGCGCAGCAGAACAGCGAGGAGCCCGTCCTGCAGGGATCATGTAGACTGAAGGAGCAGGGCACACATGGCTCAGTGCCACCCAGGCCCCTCACCTGAGAAATCATCGGCGGGTTTGTCCTCGTTCAGCTTGAGGGTGTTCTCCAAGTGGGACCGGTCACGCTTGGTCAGCTTGCTGGCATCTTCAGCCTCTTCTGCAGGGAAAAGGAAAGGAGACCTGTTAGAGTGAAGGGGAGGATCCACACAGGGGCTCACACAAGGAGAAGGCATGGGGGAGCACACATACCCCAAGCCTGGCACCACTGTGCACCTCATAGCCCCCATTGCCTTTGGCACGCAGTGAGGGCTCTGTTTTGCAAAGGCTCCTGGAGGCTTGGCAGAGGCTGCCAGAGCTATGGCTGCTGGGGAAGCGTCAGGGGCAACTGCTTGGCTCCGAGAAGGGGCTGGCAAGGGAGGCGCGCCGTGCACCCCCGGCAGGAGCGAGGGCCTGCCGCTAATGGGGAATGCGGAGAACGTGCCTGGAAGGGGCTCCCAGGGCTGGGTGCAGTGCAAACACGTGTGGCACCTGCAGCCCGATGGGGCCCCTGCCCACCCCCAGCAGCTGCGGCTCTTCCTGGGCTAAGCCTTGAGCGCCGGCACGCTCTGCTCTGCCACCCCCCAGGAACTGCGCCCTGAGCCAGAGACATGAGCGTGTGCGAGGCTGGGGGTGGCTCTTGAGAGCCTGACCCATCCACAGCAGGGTCATTCCCTCCTCCTCCCACCTCTGCCCCAGTATCAGGCTGGAGCCCTGTGCGTGGGGCCCTGGGGATCCTGTGGCTCATCCTAGGCCGGGGAGAACGAGGCAGTTGCCTCCCCATAGGGTAGGCACCCCAGTGTCCCTGAGACAGAGACATGTCCTTGCCCTGGAGTTGCTGGCACACCAAGGGCCACATGCAGAGCTTTTTGATAACAGGAGCTGGGTCAGGCTTTAGTGGGGGCTGGGGGGCAGGTCTGGGGACAGACATGTGCCAGCTGGCTGGGCTGGGGATGCCTGGGTGAAGCAGGGCACTGTCAAGCCCTGGGGTTGTGTGGATTGTCTACTGAGTGCTGGGCTGAGGAAGACCTTTTGACTTGCCAAGTAAAGCCACAAAGACAAAATTGGGTTTCCCTTTCAGCACAAATGGGAACTTTTTGAGCTGGGATGTTGCAGATGAAAGCAAAGAAAGACTCGTCTGGGTCCAAAGGTCGCTGCCCAACCCACGGGCCAAAGTCCACAAGAGTTTCTAGGAGGGGGATGTCCCTTTTCCTTATCTAGCCTTTTACTGACCCAACATGGCCAGAGCCAGTGCTTTGGCAACACGTGTCTGAATTAGCTCTTCACACCTCTCCTACGAGGCAAGGACTGGTAGGCAAGACCCACTAGCCCAGGCAGCATCCTGCCCTCACACCAAGGCAGCTGGGGGTCTGGAGGATTCCGAGGGTGGAGGATAAAGAACCTTTAAGAGGTCTGTGGGTGCTGGAAGGGGCCTGGGTGTTAAGAATCTTATCCACGTCCACAGCCCAGAGGAGAAATCATGGGCCTAAAATTGCATCAAGGGAAATGCCAGCCAGCTTTGGTATCACTGTGATAAGCGCCTACATCGCAGGCATCTGCAGCTCCTGCCTGCGCCCTCAATGCCTGCAGCCGGCCCAGCCGTGCAGCGGTTAGGGGCAGGCAGCACAAGCGTTAGAAGACGGCCATGCACTAGGCGTGGTTTAATGTGCCAAGCTCAGCTCCGCCGGGGTTGATAGTAGGTCACTCTCGCCGCTACACACTGACAAGAAAAGACTCCAACCTATCTGCCTGTGCCGGAGCATGGCAGCAGCTGGGCTTTCTGTTTCTACCAGTGATGGCTTGTCTGCAGGAGGGTCTTCTGCGGCTGGCGGGTTTTCCACCACTGCTGGTGGGTCTTCTGCTGCTGGCGGGTTTTCCACTGCTGCTGGTGGATCTTCTGCTGGTGGGTCTTCTGCTGCTGGTGGGTCTTCCACAGCTGCTGGTGGGTCTTCCACAGCTGCTGGTGGGTCTTCCACAGCTGCTGGTGGGTCTTCTGCTGCGTCCCCACAGGGTAAGTGATGGCAGCTGACAGGGCCATCCCTGGCTTCTCCCTTTCCGGCAGCTGCTGGTTTGCCACTGCCCTTTTTGCTAGAGGTGCCATCTGTTTTCTCATTATTCCCTTCATCTCCATCCTCTGGCCCCATTGGCCCAGCATCCTGTTCCTCAGACTCTTCCTCAGACTCTCTTTCCTCCTCGGACTCTCCCTCACCTCCATCTTCCTCAGACTCCCCCTGCTCATCCTCTTCCTCTGAGCTCTGCTCTTCCCCATTAGGAGCAGACACTGCTTTTGGCTCCTCCATCTTCTCTTCCCCAGGCTGCCCCTGCTCTTCAGAGGCTCCTTTCTTGCCACCAGACTCCTCTTTCTCCTTGGTGTGGAGTCCATCCTGTGTGCCAGGCCCGCCATTCCCTTCATGATGCGCTGCCTCAGGGGTGACCAACGTGGCATCCTCCCCTGGACCCTGTGCCTCACCGGGCCCGTTCTGTTCCTTCTCCATGGTGGTCTCCTCCATCTGCCCATCCCCGGGCCCCGGATCCTCACTCAGGCCACCCGCCGGCTCTTCCTCCCCATCTCCCTGTCCCTCCTCAGTGGCAGCAGGCAAGGAGGCGTTGGGGGGGCCACCATCTCCGTCCTCCTCAGGCCTGCTGCTGGCTGCCTTCTCCTCCAGCCTGGGCTCTGAAGCTGGCAAGGGGCCTTCAGCAGCAGCACCAACATGGTCTGTGCCAGCGGCGTGCAGCTCTAAATGATGAGAACAGCTCAGTCAGTCTTACCCGTGCCAGCATACGGCTCCTGGGGCCACCAGCCCCCTGTCAGGCCAGGGCGGGGGGAGGCCTGCCCTCAGGGCAGTATTTGTGGCTGTTATCAAGAGGTTTAAACTCTTTCCTAAACCCTCTCTAGTTCCAGCTCCATTTTCCATCCCTGTCGCAAGAAGCTGGGTGCAAAGAGGGGTTTGGGGGTGGCAAAGCTGATGCTAGCAAGGGGCTCTATGGCTGTGCTGGCCATGGCCGCCAGGGCTGCAGCTTCCACCAGCCATGAAGCGCTGCAGGAAGGCAGCAAAGCAGCCCTAAAAAATGGGGGGAAATGAATAAAAAAGCATAGCTTGAGGGGCCACAGGCACTTGGCAGGTTGAAAAGGTCCTTCCCCAGCCCTGCCTCAGGAGAGCATAGCACTGGCCGTGGTGAGGGAGGGGAGGAGGAAGGGGTGCAGGGCTCCCAGCAGGGGTTTTCCACAGGCAGGCAGGGCCTGACCCAGCCGCAGGGATCAGGAGCTATTTATTGTGAGCATCCCTTCACTAAGAAAGCATTTGCTGTGCTGTGCGGCTGGTGGGGACACAATGAGTTTGTTCTGTGGCCCAGGAGAAGCCATCCGTATTTTCCATAGGCCTCCAACTGCAATTTAACATTAGTCAACGGGTGCCAAAAATAAAAGATCACTGGCTATACTGTCTCTGTTACAAACAGTTGCTGCTAGTCTAAATAATCCCCTGAAATGTCTAATGCCTGCATACCAGGGAAGTGTTTCAGAAGAAAATAATTCCTTTGTACTCCAGCTGGCAAGCAGATGCCAACCAGGAAAACTTGCCATCTCCACCCATGCTGCGGGAGGCAGCGCTGGGCACGGGCAGCACCGGGCACAGCCAGCCCTCTCCTGCGGCTCCTGTGCTGTATCCCTGCTGGCAGCCGCAGGGCTGCATGTCCTGCCAAGCATCGGAAGAGCTGGGGCTCACTGGCTTGGTCACAGAGACCATGGTTGCTGAGCTAAGGCAGTGTCTGCAGCAGCTCCAGAGCACTCAGACCACTTTGCCATGGCCAGGGATGCCAGGCCAGTGGTTGCATCACTGTCCGTGCTGGGGCCGGTAGTGCTGCTGGCCAACGGTCAGGCAGCAGCGGCAGGCTCGTGACACGGGATGAGCCGTGCCAGCGGCTGCAGGGACAGGCTGCACCTCGACCTGCCAGGGTTTCTAGTCACTCTCATGTGCAGCCTGGCATGATGGAGCTGCCGCCTCCACCCCTTTCCCTGCCAAAACCGGATGCACGGGTCACCCTTGCTCTGCCCTCACTGACCTCCTCCATCCTTTGCTGGGACATGGCTCACAGGTGCCTCTGGGCTCACAATTCAGCTTCCAGCTGGATGGAGATAGGTCATGAGCAGCTCCCACCCACCTCCCTCCCACCCGCAGCACCCCTCTTCTTCAGGTCACCTTCCCACGGGACCTCTGGGACCTCTCAGCCTGGCAGGAGCTGCTAGAAAGTGAACATGCTACATCTGACCTGCAAAGCCCCGGGTGGCTGGGGGCCAGCATGCCCCTGCCTGGCCCCAGAGGCCTGGAGACCAGCCTGGGTCTCCTTAGGGTCCCCTTAACTGACAGGGATGGGTATATTCTCAGCTTGGCCCCAAAATCGCCAGTGACCTGAAGGGATGGCAAGGGAGTGTAGCTCCTCAGGATGGCATCTGGGGATAGTCAAGGCAGTGGGGAGCAGGAGGACCAGGCAGAGGAGATCTTGCACATCCCCAGGGCTTTGTCTGTGGTATGTGTGTCCTCTCTGGCCCAACACAGGGGCACAGAGCAGCCATCGACTGCTGTGCCAGGCATAACAGCAGCCCCAGTGCCCACTGTAAACCACCTCCCACGGGCACCCAGGCACTCCGACCGGGATGTTCCTGCTGGTGTGCTGGTCACAGGCTTTATTTCCTGTGACCTCCAAGATCTTACACAAAGTCCCTCTCCCCTCTCCACCTCCTCCTCCCTCCTGTTTCCCTTACATGGTCTCCAAATCCATCACACACCAAATTGTGCTGATCTGCAGATGGCCGGCCAATGAGCAGTGAAATGGGACGAAGGTTACAGGCTTAACACCCTCCGCGCATCCACTGGAGGCTAAAAATACAGCCCAGCAACTGTACAGGGGGTCAGAAGGAGCAGCTCGGTGGGGTGCAATGGTGAAGCACCAGCCCCCTCAGCCACTGGCCCCAGCCCCTCAACCTCTGCCAGACAAGGGTGACGTCCTCACCTGGGGCCCATCCTGCGGGTCCCTGTGAGCCAGGAGGGAGCTGGGACAGCCGTGTTGTAAAGTGACACTGGGTCTCCCCTTATTCACACCCTGCATTATGCCAAGCAGCTGGGTGGCATCAGAGAGAAGCCCTCGCCCCGCTCCCCACGGGGACGTGACCTCCCAGAGGGTCCCTGGTTTGCGCTGCCCTGAACCTCACACCCGTCTGCAGGGGCTGGAAGGGTTGTCAACAGCCTAGGGATCCCTTCTCCAGCCGTGGCAGCACCCTGAGGCACAGCCAAGGGGTTAGAGCTCACGGAAGTGCTTTGGGTGCCACAGGATGCCCCAGGTGGTTTGCACCAAGGAAAAGCCCATGCAGAAAGGATAGCAATGAATGCCAGAGGCTGAACGTGACCCTGCCATCGTGTCCCCTCCGTCCCTGCATGGGGCCATGTGGAGCGCAAGCAGCACCCTGGCGCCGAAATGGGTCCTCCACAGGGACAGCCCCCAAGCACGGCGCCAGGGCAGGGGCCATCTCAGAGGGATAGATGGGCACAGGTGGCCCCTGAGGGACATGCTCCCCCTCCAGCAGAAATAGGAGCCCCGAGCGTGGGGCTGGTGATGTGCAGCGCTGCAGGATGGATTTTCACACGCCCCCTTCCCCTGCTCTGATCCCAACTTATCCTCCAGCTCCCGCATGTCCTGTTCTCCCTCTGTCCTCCCAGTGGGGTTTCACGAGGAGCTTACACCCCAAATGTCTGTCCCTTCCTTTTCAGGGAAAGGCAAGACTGCTTCGTTCTGGTGAAGCCCTTTGAAACCTCATGGAAAATAGCTGGACCCAAAAGAGCTGTCCAGGATTTTCCATGGAAGACACCAGCCACGCTGCTTGACTCACTGCAGACCCCCATTTCCTGAAAGATCTCCCTCCACCATTTTATAGCAATGTTCCCCATGGCGTCTGCTCAGGGATGTACTGTACCCCTGGTGCTCCTCCAGCTCATGGCCCCACAGCCCAGGGCTTGGGCTGGCTGGGGACCTGACACGTGTTTGCCAGCGTTCTGGGGCTCAAGCCACCACCCCACGGCACCTGGCCCCTGCCTGCCATGGCCATGTGCTGCCTCAGGGGTCTGCTGGGGAGAGGATGCGCAGGGGGATTGCTCCTACTGCTGCCAGTCAGCAGCCTGGGAAAACGAGGTTGAGCAGATTAGCCCTAAGCCTGACCTTGCACAACCATTAACCCCTCCCAGGTGGGAGGCAGGGCCAGGGCAGCCCAAAGTGGGAGCTGTGCCCCTCACCTGGGATCAGGCCTGGGCACTCCAGCCTTGCATATACACCCTGGGTGCTTGGCCGGGATGCAGCAAAGGACAGCATCTCCTCTCCACTCTTGCCATACCTCAGTTTCCCCATCTGCACCATCCCAGCAGAGCCCGGTGCTGCTGTGGAGCCCTGCAGAGGAAGGTCCAGTGTTCTCTTGCTCACATTTCATATGGCAGCCCCTTGACAGGTGGGAGCCTAGCTCCAGTGCCAGTTTGGAACCAGCCAGGCCAACACCCTCACCTGGGAGAGGAAAGTGTCCCAAAGCAGCTCAAAAGGCACAGCACAAGGGTGGCCAAGGATGGGGTTGGCACTCCAGACCCTTGTGCACCCAAAAGTTCAGGACACCCAGCCACTGCAGCACATTCCAGAGGCTTCTTGTTTCCAAAGCATTAGCAAAAAGCAATTGTTTTCCAGTTTTTCACTGCAGAGCCCAGCAGGGGCATGGGAGACAGCTTTGTCAGACTAACCTAACCTCACCTGCGGAGGAGATTTTAAGTTTAGTAGAAAAAAACATATAAACTGATTTGATTTCTATAAATAGTTGGCTAGAACTACATGATATTTTGATTAAGAAAGGGTAAAGAAACCTCACCAGGATGTTCCAAAGGGATTAAATCCAGGCTTCGAGCTTTCTAAATATAGAGATGAAATCGGGGAATCACTTCTACAGGGTGTTTCTTTGACTGCCTCTAGGCATCCACCCTGAAGATCTGGAGGAAAACCTGAGCTCCTGACTTGCAGAAGACACAAAGATCAGGGTGGGGAGAAGATGAAGCCATTGCCACTCCCTGGCCAGGGGAGATCTGGGCCCACAAATGAGCAGAAAGCCAGAAAACAGCATGTATTCTGGCACAGGCAGATGTCAGGTTCTACAGTGAGGAACATTTCTCTATCTATCTGTGGTGTCCCTTGTGGGGTCTGCAACCTGGGGGTGCTGAAGGACCTGAGAAAAACGCTGTGGCATGGCTGGGGCTGAAGGAGCCCCTTCCTTTAGAAGAAGGACTCCTGAGGTCACACCAGTACTGTCGCTGGGCCTCCAGGAACGGGAGGCTTCACCCACCCTCCCCAGCACTTCCCAGTGGATATGCTTCATGCACTCAGTATAAGACTTTCTAGGTGAAGACTCCCCGTGCCTCTTTTTGGTCATCCCAAGGATTCCTGGTTACCTGGGCAGGACAGGGAGAGCCATTGGATCTGTAAGCCTGGATTTTATGCCTGATGATCTGTTGTCCCATAAGATCCTCAAATCCATGGGAATGTCTGGGCCATGCCAAACAGCAGTACTCAGCCCTGGGCATCTCACCTGTACGCCCAACAGCAGCACGGGGGGCATTCCAGCTCAGCTGTCGCACAGGGATGGGGTTACACAGCTCTGATCCCATTCACGCCATGTCCCCACACGTGGGGAGGTGGCAGGGTCTAGCCACATGCCTGGCTGGTACCGGGGCTGTGCTGCTTCTGCCAGTGCCGCAGCCTGGCTCAGGGTGCCTGGCTGGAGACTCCCTGCCCCTCCGCCAGCCCCCACCGGCACACGAGTACGTCGGCTTCCTCGAGTTATTGCTTACAAGGGAAATGTCCCCACGGGCTGAAAATAGCTGGGCAGAGCCCTGCCAGGCACCAGGGCCACTGCTATTCCTTCAGCGCCAGGGAATGGGCAACTTTATGAGAGATTTGGTCAGCCTTGGACCTTCCGGCGAGGCCGGTCTCAACACCCCGGTGAATCCCTGCTTCCAGTGCAGGAAGCTGGCTCCTGCGTGGGGATGGTGGATCAGCAAGTGGGGACATGGCAGGAACATGGAAAAAGCACAGCCCACTGAGTGTTGTCCAAGGCACAGCGCAGCCCTCCCAGCACAGTGCTCTCACGGGACCCACTGGTGGCCCTGTGCCCTGTCCTCACCATCCTGCCCGGCTGGCTGTCACCTACACACTGAAACAAGGATATCTGATGGGAGGGACTGTCACAGCACAGCAACCTGCCCAACGTCTGCCTTGGTTTGCTCAGACAACAGTTTGTGAGAGAGATGGGGTACCCACAGGGGCCGGGATGTCCTCCAGATGAAGTATTAGGAGTGTGACAGGGATTCTGGTGACACAAGCAACCAAAATCTGTGAGTTCCTGTGACACCCCAAGCCCCTTGCCTCACTGGCCACCCCTGTACCCAATGGTGGTGGTGTCCACAGTTGTGCTGGTCCTGGGAGGGAACTGGAATGAGTCCAGTGGCATGTCAGTGGGACACAAGCAGCCCCCATCTCTGGGGGAGCTGGTTGCTCTGAGGGGCATTTTCCCAGGATGGTCAAGGTAGGGAGACCCCATGGGATGCTGTGTCTTGGGCCCTGAGCCCACCCGAGGTGACACAGGCAGTGGAGCCCACTCTAAGATGTTCTGCTCTGGGAGGTGAAGCCCACCCTAAAGTGACACATTCCTGGCGATGGAGAGCACCCCAAGGTGACATGTCCTGGGTGATGCATGGGGAGCATCCCAAGATGCCATGAGGACATGGTGATGGAGCCCATCCTGAGGTGACACCTCCCAGGCTGGGACAGGATGAGGAGTCCCAGGGGCAGTGGCGAATGCTCGTTGTCACCAGGAGAGGTCTGGGCCAGCCCTGCAGTGCCCTCAGGATGTGCTGCAGGAAGACACCAGCATGCCAGGGCTTTCCTCAACCTCGTCCATCCTGGAGATGGTGACGGCACAGCACAGCCCTCCACTCAATCCTGCGGTGGCTGGGGAGGACAAGGGCTCCCCGGTGCATAGCTGCCAAGCACAGTGGATGGGCACTGCCCATTCCCAGTGGTCACAGGGACTCACTACGGCCTCCCAGACTGGAAGGGATGCCAGGCTGTGCCCAAGGTGCAAGGACACCTTCCACTGGGCAGGAGCAGGGATGGAGCAGCAGACGAGCGCCCTCGCCCCGGGCCCTCACCCAGCCCTGCCGCATGTGCTGGCCTCTGCCAGAGATCCCGGTGCTCCAGGGAGCTTTGCCAGCCCTGGCTATGTAGGCCATAGGGGCACTTCCCACCCCTGGCCTGTAGGAGCTGTGACAAGGCCCCAAGCGGCCCCAGGTGCCACCAAACCTGCCCTTGCCACGAGGACCGCACCTCTCCGCAATGCATCAGTGAAGCCCCCAGTTCTCTGCTGGGCTCTCCCACCTTTTCTTCACTAAAGGGGAATTAAATGGGAAGACAAGGCTCACAGATGGGAGAACAATCCCCCTGAGCCACCTCCTGCACCCCAAAGGAGCCTGGGTCTGAGGACCCATCTTGGCACCAAAGGAAGAGCAAAACTCGTGCGAACTCCACTGGCCCCCGTGGAACAGAACCACAGGAAGGAGCTGGGCTGCTGCTTGTATCCCTTTACCAAACCTACAGGACCAGTGTGAAATTCCAGACCCACGAGCAGGAGGCCTCAGCCACCCCTTGGAACTGGCTCCAGAGCTGCAGACCCCAATGCACCTCCTGGCCCTGGAGTCACCTCCAAGATGGAGGATCCCAACACTGGCCTGAGCCAGGCGCTGGTGATGAGGTGCCCAATCCATGCCTGGAACCATGGCATCACCCAGGCTGCTCCCTGTGTGCCGCTGCTTGGGACACGCCAGCCTCCATGCCAGCCTCAGCACAGCCGAGAGCTGGGCTGGCGGTCACTCACCATGGTGACAGCCACCCCGTCCCCAGACCCGACCTGTGGCCCCGCAGAGGTCACCCCACTACCAGCGGGGTGCGTGGCTGGCACTAACTCCCGTTTATTCGCCAGAATGGCCCAAGATGCCCTTAAAAGGCCAAAACTCGTGTGGGCCGGGGGTGCCGGGTGCTGGAAGGCGGCAGCTGCGGGTGCTGGTGCGCGGGGCCGCGGCGGCACAGGGCCGGGGGGGCCGGGGCGGCCGCAGGGAGCACAGTGTCCCCTTACACGGCTGTTTCCATACTTAGCTGCCCCCCTCCCGGCAGAGCTGCCGCCAGAGCCTGGCCAGGCAGAGAACCGGCCCAAATTAACTCAAGGGCAAGCAAGGGTACCAGCAATGCCGCCCTGCTGCATGGCCCCAGGGCTGGGATCTGGGCTCTCAACGGAGAAGGGACGGCCTAGGGAAAGGGGTCCAGGATCACCCAAAGTGCTGCCTTGCTTGGCAGGTCTTTGGGTGGAGCGGAGACCCCCAGGGCAAGCAGCCCACCCCATTCCGCTCCAGCTACCGGGTGCCCCAGCACCTTGGAAGCCCCCACCCGGGTCCCCACAGCCCAAAACCAAGCTAACTTGGCACCCATGGGTGGGCTGACCCTGAACACGTTAGTGGCAGCACAGCCCCTGCGCCCACCCTGGCTCCAGAGCAGGGACCCCAGCCCACGCCCCCCACCAGCCCCTCCTGGTCACAGCCCCCACCGTGTTTCCCTGCACGTTTTGGGGTGACTCTGCAGCCCTGGCAGAGCTGCTGGGGAGCCCGAGCAGTTGTACTCATCACCATGTCCTACTACGGGCGCCCACCCAGCCGTGGGGCTCAGACTGGGCTCACCAGGCACCCCAGTGCCTCACCAGCACCTGCAGCCCCACAGGCACCCACAGCCCTGCTAGCACCAGCAGCCCTATGGGTACCTGCAACCCGGCAGGACACTCACAGCCCCATGGCACCTGCAGCCACACGGGTACCTGCAACCTTGCAGGGCACTCACAGCCCCATGGCACTCAAAGCCCCACAGGCACCCACAATCCTCATGAGCACCCACAGCCCCAGTGAGAACCCACAGCCCCACAGGCACCCACTGTCACAAAGATGCCAACAGCTCCTGTGGGTACCCAGAGCCCACAGGCACCCATGGC
The DNA here is from genome assembly GCA_039720435.1 of Amazona ochrocephala. Lineage (NCBI taxonomy): Eukaryota > Metazoa > Chordata > Aves > Psittaciformes > Psittacidae > Amazona > Amazona ochrocephala. Next base: position 17,429,440 of record CM077886.1, on the reverse strand, counting down.
CCCACAGTCACCCCGAGCCCTATGGGTGCCCACAGCTCTGCTGTGTTCCTGCAGCCCTGTGGGTGCCAACAGCCCCACTGGGTGCCCACAGCCCCATAGGCACCTGCAGTTCCATGGGGACCCACAGCCCCATGAGACCCCACAGCTCTGTGGGACTCCTCAGCCCCATGGGCTCCCACAGTCCTATAGGGACCCACAGTCCCACGGAGACCCACAGCCCAGTGCTCACCCACAGCTCCATGAGGACCCTGAAGCCCCACGGGCACCCACAGTCCTGTGGGCAGCTTGTACCTGCAGTGCCGAGGAGCAGGAGCGAGGCCACGCAGCAGCAGAGCAGATCGAGGCGCTTCATGGTGGCTGCCAGGAGCTCCTTGCCACTCGCTGCCTCTATTTATACGGCGTCAGGCGCAGGGCAGGGCCGGCAGCTGCCGCACAGCCAGCACAGATGCTGCTGCCGCTGCTCTTCCACTCCCAGGGGCCCTGGGGATGAGGACAGGGACAGGAACGGGGCACAGTGGCAGTGCTGCAGCACCGGGAAGGGGGCATGGCGTGAGCGATGGATGCGGTGGCATCTTGACGTGGGGTAGCACTGCCTATGCCGGGTCAAGGTCTCCATCACAGCATCCCACTGGCATGAGGTAGTGGATCTCCTTGCGCTGCCTCAAGATCCTGCATCCCGTTTTTGGCAGGATCAAGATTTCATGGAGGGGGAGAGCCAAGCATCATGGCACCGCAGAGTCCCCTATCTGTCTCCAGAGGTGAGTGTCCCCAGGCACCTTGTCCTGGGCTGATTTGGGAGCCTCTTGCGTCACCACAGGTCACCAATTCCAGGCAATGCCATGTACCCCGTAGACAAGGGACGTGCCTGGGTGTGTCCTCATCGTCACCAGCACCACACTGCCAGCACCGCATGGGGATGGTGGGGGGCAGAGGTGCAGGGTCACCTGCTCCTGCCACCCTCACTCGTAGGGGACAGCCACTCAGCGCTGTCCCCAAAGCCTGCTGCAGCAGGCCATCACTGGAGGAGCCGCTTTTGGGGAGCCATGACCCGGCTTTTTCCTGGGAAAGTGAAGAATTGGAGGAAGACATGAGCCCCCTCCCCCCACCAAGCGCAGCTCTCCTTGCAAAGGTGGGAGCAAGGGGGAGGCCCTGGCCCCCAGCTGGAGGTGTCAGGGAGGGGACAATAGTGAAGGAGCATGCATGGAGCCGGTCCTCAGCTGGGCACCACTGAGCACCATAGCGTGGATGAGGAGTGGGAGAAGACCCAGAGCCATGGGAAATACCAAGAGGTGGGTGTCCCCCCAAAAAAGCCTTGTTGAGAGATAGGTGCCCCCACCTCGACAGGGCCATAAGGCAGGCCAACAGCCCCATGGAGAGCCGTGCAGAGATGAGTGCCCATCCAGCTATGGGGACACCCCCATCCTGGAACACCACAGGTGCCATCCATAGGGCAGAGGATACGAAGCCTCACCCCAGCCTTACGGCCTTGCTAAAACCAGCCCCAGACCCCCCCTCATCTCAGCAGCAAGCTGAGCCCCTGTGTGCTCGTAGCATGTGCAGGCAGCACTGGCAGGGCTGAGCTTTAAATATAGCCCAGCCACTCAGCAGGAAACCCCGCTCAGGCTGGCATCCTCCTGCCAGCTCCCTGCCTGTGATTGCCACTGCAGGCAGAGCTCCCTGTCCTCTCCACCAGCCCCAGGGCCCCCAAGAGGGACCTGGGTCCCGCAGGGCCCAGTGCTGATGCTGTCCCCATCACCCCCAGAAACATTAACGTCGGGACCAAGCTTCTAAAAAACCAAGTACAAACTTTATTTTGTTTCTTTACAAAGGCACGAGCCTCTTTTTTTTTTTTCCACTTTCTTAACAAAATAGAATAGCTTCTCAATCAACACAAAGACCTGAAAATCGTAAAAAAAATACAAAATAAAACAAAAATAAAACAAACAAAAAAAAAGGGAAAGGAACCGAGAAACAGCTGCGGCGGGGGGGAACCTACCAAATACCACCCAGGCTCTACACACGACTGGCCTAAAACCCTACAGCCGGGCGGGGGGCAGCGGTGGGGGGCACACAGAATGGGGACCCCCCCACCCACCACAACAGACCAAAGCGACACAATCAAGAAGTAGAAAAGCTCTTCGGAGCTGACAGACCCCGCAAACCGGATTAAGTGCTTAAAGGAGAGATGGGAGCAAGGTGGGGGGATGGAGACAGGGATGGGAGTGTGGAATCAGCCCCCAAACCACCATCCCTGTGCCAAAGAGGTGGGCACTGGAAACACTGCGGGGTGGCACGTGCTGTCCCTCCCGCCTGTGTTCCGATGGCATAATCCCAGGACTTTGGCCTCCCAAGGGATCTTCCCTGCCCCACAAAGTGTGGGAGCTGTGGTGGGGCTGGTTGGACCCCAAAGCCAGGGATCCCTGTCCCACCTTTGCTGCCATGTCACTTGGCATCTCCCTGCTGCTTAAAAACGAACATTTAATTAAAAAAGGAAAAAAGAAAACAAACCACAGAAGAGAAGGAAAAACCAAATTAAGATCCCAACCAAAGGCCCCATCCCAAGGGAAAACCATTGAGAACACGGGACGACTTGTCAGGACTCCCCGTTGGTTGGCGGGGGGGGTTGATAACATGGGGTGGGGAGCTGTGATTTCCCCCCCCCATCCCTAATGTCCCCCGCCACCATCCCATTGCGCCCCAAGCCTCCCGTGTCCCCTGTGGCCACCCTTGAGTGCCCACCCCCCCCCGAGTCTCCCCCCCGGGAGCTGCAGGGTGACCTTCACCTGCTTCTAGCGCTCTGCTTTACAGTATTGGGAAAAGGTCATAAAAGAGACCCAAATCACGTTGTATTTTTTAAAAATCTCAGCATATTCTCTGACGTTCCCCCTCCACCCTGGTCCCCAACCCGGCTGCCGGCCGGGGGGTGTCAGGGCAGCTCCCCGTCCCCCGAGGGCTCTTCTTTGCTCTGGTCCATGGAGTCACTGTCGTTGCCCTCGGTGTCGGAGGCAGTGTCGGAGGCGGAGGGCTCGTGGCAGGCGCGCGCCGGTGTCACGATGACAGCACGTCTCTGCTCCTCTTCCTGCAGCTGCTTCTCCTGTGTCCCCTCGATGTGCTGGATCGCCTGCCGAGGGCAACCGCCGCCCGTCAGGACACCGTGTACCCCCTGCTGATGCACCCAGCAGGGCGAGGGACCCCCCCAAAGCACCCCTGCCACCGTCCTCTCCGGTGCCCCCCTTACCTGAACGATGGTGTCAAGGTTTTGCCGGGACGTGGAGACTGTGTTAATGACTGAGGATGGGCCCATGGTGACCACGGTGACGTGATGGGAGGGAGGCGGCGCTGGAACGATCACAGTGGGGTGGTGGGTGGGCGCTGGGGGAGCATGTGATGGCAGGAGCTGGGGAGAGAAGCAAAACACCCCCTAAGTCAGCACAGACCAGGGCATGGTGGCAGTGGGGAGAGCATCATGCTTGTGGAGCCCAAACTCCTTTGAGAGTCCATAAAAACTGAAGCAGCAGCTCAGTTGCTCCAGTTCACCCATCCCAGACAGGCAAAAGAGGATACCAGCTGAAAGCTGCATCACCTTAGCTTTGGCAGAGCGGAACATAAAAAACTCCCCGTATCCCAAAGGTGGAAAGATTTGGGCTTTTAAGCCAAGGAGAGGCAAGTGCCAGCCCTTCCATCGTCCGACCTGCACAGCTGGGAACCCGCCGCACCTCTCCTAGCTCCTCATTACAAGAGCAGATGGGAAGATCTGCCCTAACAAGAGGCTAAAGAGAGTTCACCTAAAAATAGGCTGAACTTCCCCAGGAGGCGGCCGCAGGGATCCTGCAGGGACACAGCTCCACAGAAGCCAAGGGAGGGAGGAAGCTGTTTTTTCTCCCTCCCTTTGAAGCTCCTCAAACCAGCATCCCCCCGGCTGAGCTCCAGGGTGGCAGCAACAAGGACGAGTGCCAGCAGTGAGCAAGGACGGTGCCGGCACTGCACTCACCCTGCGCTCACCTCCTCACTGCACCAAGCTGGCCAAAGGCTCCCCCCACTGTTAGCAAATCCAACTGTGCCAAGGGAAAAAGCAGAAGGCTCCATCCCTGTAGTCCTGCCACATCTGCCAAGCACTACTGCCTGCCAGCTTGCCTGCTCCCCCTTCCTAGCCTGGTGGGTGGCAGGGAGCGGTCTGGGGGTTCCCAGTACTCAGCAGGAGTCACCCAGCAAGAGGTGATCCTTCAGAGATGGGGCTGGCCTCCACACCACTGCAAACCACCTGGCCCAGCACAGGGACCATGAGCTGCAACACCTCCACATAGGATGGATGTCACTTTATCACCGGAGAGTGAGGAAATGTGCCTGCTGGGAGCTGGAGCAGGAGCACATCTCACTCAAGTGGGAGCTGCTCTCCATTCGTGCCTAGTGGGGAGAGTCTAGCAGGGAAGGACATGCTGGTGGGGGGGCAAATGAGGGGTGGCTGTATCCAGCACCTCCCAGCACAGCCTTGGAAAGCTGTGGGCTTGCTAGCACCAAGGTGAATGAATCCCTGCCCACCAGAAAGCAACCTTCCCAAACAAAGCCATCCGCGCTGGGGAACAGGGCCGCTTGGAAGCTGCTGCGTCATGGTCCAATCCATGATATCCACCCCCCCTCCCCCCAAAAAACATGGGGTACCCATAAGCACAGCTCCCCTGGATGCTGGAATGGGCTGTGCAGTGACCTCTTCCCAATTCTTCAAGGGAGAAAGCTTTGCTGGGACCTTGCTGTCCATCCCAGCCTAGCCCAAGCGAGGTGCCAAGCACATCACCAAACCGCCTGACCGCCTGTATTTCATTGTGCATGCACCCAGCTGCACCGTTCAGGTGGTCGGAGGCTACTGGGGTGTCCCCATGGGTGGGTTACAACCAGGGTGGGCTGGGACAGCATCTACACTCACCTGGGTTCGGATCTGCTGCTCGCGCTCTAGCTTCTCCTGGTGCAGCAACCTCACCTGCTCCTGCTGCTGCTGGAGCTGCACTTGCTGAGCGATCACCTTCAGCTTCTCGGGGTACATGTGGGCCTCCAGGGAGCGAACCTGCCGGCCAAGAGAGCCCTGATATTGGTGGGGAGCCCAGCCTGCTGCTGGCAGAACACCCCTTGATCCCCAGCCACAGGCTGTCCCCCTCCACGCAGTGGCCACAGCAGAGCCAGGGAGCCCACAGCCAAGCACAGCGCAGAGGTGGTCAGAGCACATGACCTGCTACACTCCAGCCGCACCAGCATTCCCAGGGAGCTCCAGCAGGGCTAAAGGATGCTAAAGGATGCGTCCAGCTGGATCTGGCCCCACATGGCCTCACCTGCTCCTCCAGCATCATGCGGACTGAGCGCTCCTTGTCCAGCTGCTGTCGGAGCTCGATCATCTCCCGCCGCAGATCCTCAGCCTTCTCGTCCTCCCAGATGTCCGGTGAGCCGATCCCCTCGTCCTTGTCCTCTGCCCGTCGTCGTTTCGGGGAGGAGCCACTGAACTCCTGCAGTGGGGGATGCAGTGTCAAGGGACAGGGACCGCCTCTGATGCTCTCCCCACCATCCAGACCATGTCTGGGTGGTGACACCCTCTTGACCAACCCCCAGCACAGCTCCCTGCAGGGAAGGGTCTCCCTAGGGACATGGGATCAACACAGCGGACAGATGGCTCCTGTGCCCTGAGAACACCCACCCTCCTGGTCCTCACTACCCAGCCTCATGCAAACCCACTTCTCAAAGGGTAAGTTCAACTGGGCTGCCCCAGAACTGAAGGAGCCACCAGGCTGTACCAAGATACCCCAAATGGAAAATGGGACCCCAGCCCCTCTCCTCCTGCCAAGCAAAGGCCAGGTTGAACCGTGCTCCCATGCCCTGCCAGGAGGGTGCAAAACATCTCCATTCCCTGGATTATTAGGGCAGATGGTCTTGCCCTGACACCAAGGAACAGCGATGATGTCCCCTCCCTGGCCAACCAGGACTGTCCCATCCCTTCCCACCCCGTCCCTGGGGTGCACAAGCAGGTGTGTTACCTGGATGAACCGCTTGAGCTGGGTGTTCTGCTGCAGTAGCCGAGTCTTCTCCTGCTCCAGGGAGAAGATGTACTCAGCCGTTTGCTGGAGGATGGCTGCCTGCAGGAGAGCCGGGAGGGGAACACTGAGGCAGAAGACACTAAGGCACCTCCCCAAGCCCCGCGCCAGCCAAGCTCCCTCCCTGCCTGGGACACAGCATCACTGCTCCTTGCCTGGCCCTAGCATCTCCATCCAGGTTCTGCTTCACCCCTGGGTCTCCCCTGGGATTTCATCATGGTGAAGCTCCAGTTTGCTCGTCCCAGGAACACATACGGCAGCCAGATGCCAGCTTCTCACCTCACTCGCCTCCACAGCGTGGCTACCTTGTTACCAAGGCACCTGCCACCCTGCTCCTAGGGCACTGGGTGCTGTCACATGCACCCAGCCCACTCTGAGACACCAGGGTTGCAATGCACACCCGCTCCCACGAGGAAACCTCTTCCCAAGAGACTTTCATCACTGAATTAACATAAGCAAATACCCAATTACTCTTACAGCCCTGTCCTACCCAACAAGGAACTCTGAAAACCTCCACGTGCAGAACAGTGTCTGCATGCCACTCACCTTACTGAGCTTCTCCCCATCCGTGTGTGGGATGAGGGTTTTCAGAGACTGGAAGCCAGCATTGATGCTCTGCATCCGCCGTCTCTCGTTGCTGTTAGCGATTTCCCTGCGTATCCGCCGCTCCTGGTCCCGCTGGGTCTCCGGAGTCAACGGGATGTTAGCCAAGCTACAAGAGAGGCACAGGGTTAGGGAGAAGGGGGCTGCACCCCTGCTACCAGGTTGCCCCCTCTTGTCCCCCCTCGCTTTGCAATGATGATGCCAACCACCAACGTGATGGCAAACACGGAGGGGATGATGGCTGTAACACTGACCAGCACAAAAGCGGTTGGGTGAGTTTCTCCAGCCCCATATCTGACGCTCTGGGGGATGCACTGACTGAATAGCCCCGCTGCAGACCCCCCAGCTCTGCTGAGCTCAGACTACAGCTGCCCCACGCCAGCACCAGCAGCAAGGCTGGGCATGGCAGGGACCCCTGGGCAGGCGAGGGAGGCTGCAGGTCGGCCGGCTGTGTCCCCACGGGGCCGGCCAGCGTGTGTGGCCCCGGGAAGGCGGCTCCCTCCCTCCCGCCCTGCTGATGGCTTCCAGATGACAGCTCCCAGCAGAGAAGCCCCCGTCCCACCCCAAGCCGCAGTTCCTGCCTGCTTCCTGCCGCTGCCTCCTCGTCCCCCACGTCCTCACCCCGCAGATGGGCCGGGAAATGCCTCTCAGAGCTGGCAACACCACCAGCAGCAAGTGGGGACAGCGGCAGGGAGGCATATGGGTGACCAAGGCCAACACCCATGGGTCAGGGTCATCAGCCCCCCAAGCAAAGCCCGCTGCTGTGGGGCTCTGGCTTCTTCATCCATACCCCACTTCCCCAAGAGTCCAGGGAGCATTGCAAGTGAATGCTGGCAAGGGTTTTGGATCGTGGGGATGGCGAGCCTGCCAGGTAGTGGCCAGCACCATCAATTAATAAGCAAAGCACAGGGCAATAGCTGGCCATGACACCAAACCAACACAACCAGCAGCACTTGCACACCACGGTCGTTTCACCTCCCCACTGCTGCCATCAGTGGCTCTCCCCCGGGTGCATGCAAGCACCCAGCACCCACCCAGCAGGCTGCCGGAGCCAAGGATGTTGCAGCAAGGCATCAAAGCCTAAATACAACAGCAGGGCTGAGGCGCAAGGCGAGATAAGACGGCTCCAGCCTCCCGCCCAGGTGCCCAGCAGCTCCGGGAGAGGGAGACGGGACCATCCTACCCAGCGCCTTGCCAGGGCCAGGATGGAAAGCGGAGCCTGGCACCCTGCCCTCCCTGTGGTCCCAGCAAGGCCATGGAAGAACCATGCAGACTGGGAAGGCCTAAGTGGCAAAGTCAAGCCCTGCTTGCTGCACTGACGGGTGCCCAAGCAGCATCCAGAGGATCCCAGGCCACCCATTGCCTGTTGTGACCAGGGAATGCACTGCAACTCCTCCAAGATACATGGCATGGGGAAAGATGCTCATCCCAGAGGGATGGAGAAAGATCCAAGCTCAGTCCATGAGGCCAGGAAGATGTTTGTCCCCAGCCACTAAGGCAGCATCCCAGTGCAGGCTGGCACTGGGTGCTGAGTGCAAGCTGCACTAGTTCTCTCCCGTGCAGTTCACAGTGGGTGTCCTGGGGACTGCAGAGCTCGAATTGGTGCCTGGGGGTCTGCACTACTCACAGGGAGCAGCCGTTCCCCACATAGACCAAGAGCTGCCTGCAGTGGGATGGTGGCACAAGGCTCCCCTCCAGCGGCGGCCATCACCCCTCCGTGCTCCTGCTCCAAACTTGTCCCCAGAGCACGCCAAAACCCAGCAGGTCTCAGAGACATAATTCTTTCATACAGGCAGAGACTGTTCCCCATCTCCCTGCAGCAATGCCTGGTGGAGCCAGAGAGGTGTCCAAAGCACGGCTCTGGGATGTTGAAGTGCCAGCTGAAGCCATGCAAGGGGAATGGGATGGAGACGCCCAGGACTGGGCAGCACGGAAGCAGTTTCTTAAATACCGGTGAAGGAGGAAGAGCCTGCTTCCTCGCCGGCAGACCTCCCGCAACCTGCCCCAGCTGCTCTTCCTGGGAAGAGACCCGAGAAGTGACAGTGAAGTATGGAAAGGCGGAAAACCCCCATGGATTCGGAAGCTGGCTTAGCACCCAGCACTGCCAGGGATGGGGCAGGGCAGAGTGAGCAGGTGGCACCCACCAGAGCCCTGGCACAGGAGAGAAACCCCAGGGTGTCCCCAGCCTAGATCTGGTGCTGCGGATTTGGGTCAGGCGAGTAGAATTTGGTCCTTCCCACCCTTGTGGTCCAGCAGCCCCTGGCACAGCCCAGCAGGAACGTTACACTCGCCCAGACCTCGACGGTAACAAACCCACAGGGCTGCTGGAGCTCGTCAATGCCATGCTGCTTCTGCCCGGCAAAGATGCTGGGGCCAAAACTGGCCCCATTCTGCCGACAACCAGTGCTGCAGCTTGCACTGGTGGGCAGGGGAGACATGCCTGTGCAGGCAGCATGTCCCCAAGCTTGCAGGCACGGTGTCACAAGCTCCCTAAGGTCACAGGCAGGGTGCCCCAAGCTTGCCAGCCGAGTATCCCATGCTTGAATGCAAAGTATCCACAAGCTTATAGGCAGCACATCCCTAAGCTCACAGGGTTGGCATCCCCAAGCTCACTAACCTCACAAGCAGGCTACCTGAGGTTGCAGATAAGGTATACCTGAGCTTGCAGGCAGGGTATCTCCCAGCACCCTGAGCTCACAGGCAGGGCAGCCCAGAACTCAGGGTGGTGGAAAGGCAGTGAGGCTCCCCCAGAGCTCTGCCCCATACCAGGGGCAGGTGCGGGGCCATGCAGGCCTCCACATTTCCCTGCCCCACGTACTCACCCTCCCACCGAGGCCACCGGCCCACGCTGGGCCACAGCCACCTGCAGTGACCAACATGGGGGACGCTGGAGAAGCCACCCCACAGCTGCACCCCCCGGGTTGCCCCCAAGTGCGGGCACCCGCCGAGCACCACCGGGATGCAGACCCTGGCCCCAAGAGCCCGTGAGGCAGGGGGGAGCTGGGGCCGGACCGCCCCCGGGGGAGGGACCGTGTGGGCTCGGGCTGGCGGGGCAGGGCCCCAAGGGGCCGCGGCTGCCCCACACGTGTAGCAGGGCCTGGCTGCTGAGAGCTGCCCCACAGCGGCTCCACGGGCGCGGGCCGCCCCACACACGCGGCCGGGCCCCACCGCGAGGCAGGCCCGAGGCGGGGGGCATCCTGAGCTGCTGCCCCGGTACCGGAGCGCCGCGGACCGTCCCGCATGGCCCAGCGGGGCCTGCACCGCCCCCCACGCGTGGCGGGGCCCGCCCGCCGCCGCCTCCCCGTCAGGCCCCGCCGGCCCGGGGCGGCCCCGAGGCTCCAGCCTCATGCCCGGCCGGGGTGCAGGGGTTCGGGGGCTGCCCCGATCCGCCGGGGCTCCCCCGCCGCGTCCGCGGGCTTTGTGCCGCCGCCTCCCCGCACTACATGTCCCGGCAGCCCCGGCCGCGACCCGCCTCCTCCGGGAGGGCTGCAGAGTCACGGCCAGGCCCGGCAGTAAACACACCCCCCCCCCGCACACCCCGCCGGACCCCCCCACACCCCTTTAACCCCCCACACACCTCCAGACCCCCCAACCTCACGGGGCGGCGGGGCCGAGCGGGCCGCGCCTCCCCCCCACAGTCCCGCCATGCGTGGCCGTCCGGCCCCATGTGCGCGGCAGGACCACGTGCGGGCGGTGGGACTGCGGCGGCCGCGCTGTGCTTCCCACCCCACCCTCAGATCACCCCCAAACCCGCCCCCCACATGCGGTCCGGGGGCCCCGAGCCCTGCGCCGAGCCCCCCGCGCCCCCCGGCCCCCACCTGCAGAGCCCGCCGATGACCTCCTTCTCGGATTTCCTGAAGTGCTGCAGCGACGGCACCTTTTGGGCCGGCACCATGAAGTACTCCATGCCGGAGCGGCGGGGGGGCGGCCGGGCCGGGCCCGGCTCCGGCTCCGGCTGCGGCTCAGGCTCCGGCGGCCTCTGCCTGCGGCTCAAGGCGGGAAACAGCTGGTGCGAGCGCGGCGGCTCCCGCCCGCCGCCGCCGCCTCCCCCCCGCCTGCCCGCCCCCGGCGGCGCCGCCTCCGCCTCCGCCAGCCACCGGCCCATGTAAACAAAGGACGGCGCGGGGAGCGCGGGGCGCGGGAGCGACCCCGGCACCACCTCACGGCGGGGCTCGGCAGCGGGGGGTCCTGCCCCGGCCCGCCCCGCCCGGTCCGACTCGCGCGTCCCCATTCCGTACACCCCGTCCCATTCTGCGCAGCTCCGTCCCACTCCGACCTGTCCCCATCCCTTCCTATCCCATTCCATCCCATCCTGTCCATGTCCCATCCTGACTCGTCCCCATCCCATCTTATTCCATCCCATTCCGACCTGTCCCCATCCCAACCTGTCCCTGTCCCATCCTGACCCATCCCCATCCTATCCTGACCTGTCCCCATGCCATCCTATCACATCCCATTCCGACCTGTCGCCATCCCATCCCAACCTGTCCCTGTCCCATCCTGACCCATCCCCATCCTATCCTGACCTGTCCCCATGCCATCCTATCACATCCCATTCCGACCTGTCCCCCATCCCATCCCAACCTGTCCCTGTCCCATCCTGACCCATCCACATCCTATCCTGACCTTTCCCCATCCCATCCTATCACATCCCAACCTGTCCCTGTCCCAACCTGACCTATCCCCATCCCATCCTTACCTGTCCCCATCCTATCACATCCCATTTCAACCTGTCCCAACCTGACCCCTCCCATCCCAACCTGTTCCCATCCCATCCTATCCCATCCAATCCAACACCTCCCCATCCCATCCAACCTGTCCCTGTCTCATCCTGATGCATCCCCATCTCATCCCATCTGGCCCTGTCCCCATCCACTCTTGCCATATCTCATCCCATCCTATCTTGATCTCTTGTCCCCATTACATCCTATCTCATCCCATCTTACCTTGCTCTATCCCTGTCCCATCCCATCCCATTCCAACCTATTCCTATCCCATCCTGTCCTGACCTATCCCCATCCCACCCTGTCCATCCAGACCCATTCCATCTCATCCCATATGGCCCTGTCCCCATGCGATCCTATCCTACCCTATCCCACCCTGACCTCTTGCCCCCACTGCATCCTTTCCTCATCCCATCCTACCTTATCCCATTCCATCTCACCCCGCACCCTGCCCTATCCTACTCTGCCCTATCTTATCCTGCTCTATCCTACCCTATCCCATCCCATTCTATCCTGACCTCTTGTCACCATTACATCCTATCTTCATCCCATCCCATCCCATCCCATCCCAACCCAGCCCTATCCTATCCTATCCTATCCTATCCTACCCATCTATTCTGACCTGTCTTGTTCCAATCCCATCCTATGCCACCTTATTTTCACCTGTCACATCTCATCCTTCCCTATCCTATCCCCATCCTATCCTATCCTATGCCATCCTATCCTGACCTATCTTGTCCCCATCCCCTCCCTTCCTGTCTTCATGCCATCCAGTTCCACCCTGTCCAACCTCATCTGATCTTGTTCCATCCCGTCCTGTCCTCATCCTATGCTGCCCTATTCCATCCTATCCTGCCTTAGTCCTGTCACAGCCTACCCTACCCTACCCTACCCTACCCTACCCTGCCCTACCCTACCCTACCCTACCCCACCCCACCCCTAGTCCCGTTACAGCCTACCCTATCCCATCCTATCCTACCCTACTCTACCCTATCCTAACCTATTCCCATCCCATCCCATCCCATCCCATCCCTGTCCCATCCTGTTCTACCCTATCTGATCACATCCCCATCCCATCCCTGTTGCCAGCAGGACCCTGCAGCTCCCGCTCCCCCTGCGACCCTGGGACGCTGCAACCTTCCTCTGCCCCGCAGTGTTCCACAGAACCTGGCCCTGCCCTATGGAGGTGACTGGGGAGGCAGGGGCTGCCGGGGAGGGGGGAAGAGGCTTTGGGGGCTGGCAGGGGCCATGGGGCTGCCACAGGGCTCAGTAATTTGGTGGTGACAGGGGTTACATGGCTGATGGGGGGCTCCGCGGGGGCTGGCAGGAGCGGTGCAGGACACCCGGGGGTCTGTGGGGGTCCCCCAAAGCTCCCTCCCCCGTACTGCCGGCGTGGGGCCAGGGCCACCGCAGTGGGGACGCGAGCAAGGGGGGCCTGGGCATGGCGCGTCCCCCGGGCGGGCAGGATCCCCCCCCCTTCCCCCGAGCAGCCCCCCTCGGAGCTGGCAGGACAGGTTCTGCCTGGCCCCGGCCCATCCCTCCACGGGGGCCTCTCTGCCGGGGGCTGCGGCATCGCCCCGTGGTGCGAGGACACCCGCGACTCCCCCGGGGTGGGGGGGCCGGTGCTGGCAGCCCGCGCTTGGTCATTGCCCGCGGGCTCCGGAGAGGGGGCGAAGGGACTCCGCACCCCCCGCCGTGCTCCGCCCATCACTCCCCGCATCCCCCCGCACCTGTGGGCGGGGGATCCCCCAACGCGCTGCCGGCCTCCTGCCTGTGTGTGGCACGGACCGGGGTGTCCCCGGGGTAGGGGCCCCATCGGAGAGTACTTTGGGACCGGGACGGGAGGTGATCGTGCTGCCCGGTGAAGGGGCGCTGGTGACCAGGCTGGGGACACTGAGTCACCTCAAGTCCCCGTCCCCACCGGGGTCACCACCACCATGGGTGGCATCGAAGCGCCCCCCTTATATTCCCCCAAGACGCAGCTCAGCCTATTTCCATCATTTGGGGGGGGGGCAGAGAAATCGGGGTTCCCACCCCTTTTTTTTTTAAAACCTCAAAAAACGGGAATGTTTGGGGGACACAGCAGCACCTCAAAAAAAAACCCCACGTGGGGGGGTGATTTCCCCCCTCCCCCGTGCGCCCCCCCGTTGCTGCTCCCCGCAGGAACCCCCGGGGCGGGACGCGCAGCGGCCACCCGCGTGTGCAGCGCGGGCGAGGCCCCCCCGCGGCCCCGGGAGGGAGTTTCCCCCCCCGCCCCCCCGGTGCGGGCTGCAGCATCCGGGCCGGCCCCGCCACATCCTGCCGCCGGAAGGAGCCGCGGCCCCGCCGCCCCGGGACAACCCCCCCGGGGGTGACGTCATGCGGAGGCCCCCGCCAGGCGTGACGCCAGCCGCGCTCTGTGACGTCACGCGGCGGGCGGGCGGCACTGCTCCTGCGGGGAGGGGGATCTCCCCCCACCCCCGGTGTGACCCCCCCCGAGCGGCCCCGGTGCGGGGTTGGGGGGGGGAGGCTCTGGTGGGCACCGCCTCCCGCTGCCTGCAGCGCCGTTGGGGGTCCCACCCTGCCCCCGCCGCGCCACGTCCCCGGGGGGGGACGGACAAGGACACCGGGGGGGGGGGGGGGGGCCCGGCTCTGCCGCAGCGCCGGGGTGACCTTGCGCTGGGGGTGTCCCCGCGTGTCTCTGACTCTGTCCCCCCCACCACGGGGCGGGGCTCCCCCCCGCTTCCCCCCACCGTGCCCCCCGTTGCCCCCCGCGGCGGGGAGGGGCCGGCTCCGGCCACCGCCCAGCTCCCGCCCGCACCCGGGGCCGGGCCGGTCGGTGCGGGGCGGCCATAAATCACGGCGGGCAGAGCCCCCGCCCCGCCGCCGCCCTCCGCCGCCACCGCCCGGGGGACCGCGGAGGGGGGGGCAGAGCCCCGCCCCCGCCCCCAGCCCCTGCAGATGTGGCGGAGCGGCCCGGCGGCCCGGCAGCGGGGGGGCCCGCTCCGCCAAGCCCCGCTACCCGCCCCGCTCCTCGCCCGCCGCCGGCGCTGAGTCCCCGCCGCAGGTACGATCGCGCACCGGGGACCGGCGCTTTGTCGCGCAGCCGTGCCCGCGGGAGGTGGGGGGGGGAAGAGAATAAGGAGGATGCTGCTGCCGCCGCCAGCGCCGGGGGGAGAACCCTCCTGGGAAGCCCCTTCCCCGCCCCGTCGGGAGCTCCGGGACCTGCCCCGGAGGGCGGGGGGGTGGGGGTCCCTGATTCGGCACCTGCAGCCCCGTCGCCGGGGGGAGCAGAGGGGGGGACACATGGGACGTGGCCCCGCTGCGGCCCCAGGACATGGGGGGTGAGAGGGAAGGCGGCGAGAGCGCGGGGCCATCCCGGAGGACGCGGGTGGGTGGGGGGGGGCGGTGCGCAGAGAGGGGTGCTGGGGGGTGGCCGTCACCCGCTGCCCCCCGCGCCCGGGCCGGTGTCCTGACCTTGGCTGTGGGGCGGGGGCTGCGGCGGGACGCGCTGGGTGGCTCCGCCAGTCGCGGCCATCCCGGAGACCCCCCCGGGTGTCCCTGCGTGCGATGGGGTGGCTTTGGCAGGGGCCTCAGGGCAACCCCATCCCGGCCGCGGGTGCCACCGGTCATCCGCTGACCCCATCACGGGTGGGGGGGGGCGGAACCGCGGCCTCGAGGGGCCGATGTGAGGTGGTTGAGCTCAGGCTGTCCCGGCACCTACGGGTTTGGGGGCCCGGATGGGGTGACCCCTCCTGCGAAGTGCCAGCAGCGGGGGCCAGGGGCTGCCACAAATTGTCCCCGATGTCCCCGGCTCCTGCTGCAGGGGCTTGTCCCCTTCCCAGCATGAAGAAACCCCTCTGCAAGTGGCCACCTCCCCTTCCCTGCGCCTTTGTGTCACCCTGCTCGCCTGCTGTCACCGCATCCCCTGACCTGGGACCCCACATCCCGCAGCCCGGGCCCCTGCCCCGGAGCTGGATCTGCTGGTGAACGGGGACCAGCCCTGTTCCCATCCCAGCATGCTCTGCCATGTCTCTTGGCAGAGGTGGCAGGGTGCATGCCATGTCACTGGCCACACTTGGGGACTGGAGCCACGGCCACTCCTGGGGGCATTGTTGGGAGCTGCCATCAGCCCTTGTGGCATGGGGTGGTGGGTGCTGAAAGGATGGTAACAAGCCAGAGCCACCAGAAGGTTGTGGCCCCTAGCCCTGGTACGCACTGGGTTTCAGTGAAAAGCGGCCGTGCCAGTGCTGTCCACAGTGGGACATGAAGGGCTGGCAGGTCCCACGGTGGCCTGTGCCCTGCCAGCAGCCGTGGGGACAATGACCTGGGCTGCTGTGGTCGCGGAGACCTGGGAGGAAAGGCCAGGTCCTGCCACGCACCCATGCGGCCTGGCACCGGGTGCTTCAGAAGCTGCCTGACCCCAGATGCCAGCCTGCCTCTGCCAGCCCTGCCAGAGCCGGCAGCACTGTGCCGGGGGGCTGAGCTCTGCCTGCTCACAGCGTTGGCACCGAACCTGCTCCCCAAGCCCCCGGGTCACCGTCCCTCTCGGGAGCGTCGGGGGCCCGGCTTTGGCATCCGTCGCCGTTGGCATCCCTTGCTCTTGGCATCCCTCTCTGCCGCCGCCGCCGGGAAGTCTCTGCCCCGCGGCCCCCCTGCACCGCGCTGGTCCTGGCGGGTTTTGTGCCGCAGCTGGGGATGGAGGGGGGAGCACTCCGTCCATGCCAGCGGCGGGGGTGTCTCGGAGGACTGGCACCCTATCGGCTGCACCAGGGTCACCCCGGTGCCGCGGCCGTGCCGGCTGGACGGGCAGTGCGTGGGGACGTGCGGGACATCGGCTGGGCCGGCGAGCCGGGGGAGGGGGCTACCCCTGCCCCCGGGCTCCATCCCAGCGGCCCCCGCCCAGACCGGGAAGCCCCTGGGCCCCGCGCCGCGCTGGACTGGTTTGAACTGGCGGGGCGGGGGGGGCTCGCTGGGCGGCCGGAGGGGAAGCTGGGCCGTGGCCGGGCTGGCAGCGCCTGGCGCGGACAGGAGAGGCCGGGGGGGAGCGCAGGGGCCTCTCGCGGGGGCCGCAGGTGCTGGAGCAGCCGAGGCCGAGCCACCTCGGGGCCGGCGCCGTCCCCATCCCGATCCCCGCGGGGCCCCCGCGGTGTCGCAGCCCCAAGCGGGGCCGGTTCCCAGGAGCAGCGGCGGCGGCGGCGGCAGGGCCGCGTGGTTTGGCAGCGCCTGCTCGGGCCGTGCTGGAGCCGTGGCGTCAGCGCCTGGAGGCCCCTTTCCCACCGCCCCGCCCGGGGCCGCCCGAGGGCCCCCACCCGGCACCGCCCGCTCCGGGGCCCCCCAGACTCCGCACCCCGGGGACGTGAGGACGCGGCCACCACGGAGGGAGCAGCCCCGACGCTTTGTCCGGCCCCCCCTGCGGGACCCCCATCTCTGAGGGCTGCTGGGGCCCTCCCCTGCTTCCTTGGCGGGGGGTCCCACTGCGACATCCCCGCTGTGGGTCCTGCCCACCATCCGTCTGTCAGTCCCTGGGCTGTGCCAGCGTGCTGTGGGGCACATGGGGGGAGGGCTGGCTGCAGCCTGAGAACCATGGGGGGAGGGCTGGCTGCAGCCTGAGAACCATGGGGGGCTTGGGGCAGGGACCTCATGTGCGGTGCAGGGTGACAACCCAAGAGGGCAGGAAGCTTGCTGTGCGACAGGCACCATACCTTTGAGGCCTCAGGAGGGTGGCTCTGCCAGAAGGGATGGGACTGTGCTATGGGGCAAGCCCCACAGCTATGGCAGGAGATGGAGGCTCAGGCTGGGACCCCCCACTGGAGAGGAGGCACCCTGCTATGGGGCAGGCCCCATGGCCATGGGGATCTCAGAGAGGCATTCCCCCTGCAGAGCAGGGGAGCTTTTGACAGGGACCCCCGTGGGGCCAGCCCCATGGCCAAGATGGGGGCAGTGCTGCTGTGGGGGGTGCAGGTGGGGGGTCCCCCGCCCCGCCGGCCGGGCCCCATGCCCCCCGGGGCTCCTCCACATTCCTCAGCGTCTGAGCCGGGATGGACCCCCGCCAGAGCATGGGGCCCCGCCGGCGGGCCAGGGCGGGGGACAGGCCCCCCGGGGCGGGGGCAGATGGGGGGCCCCCACTGCCACGTGTGCTGGGTGCGCGGTGCCACCCAACACGGCCCCTCGGCTGCCCTCCCCCTGCCCTGGGCAGTGCGGGTGGGGGGAGAGGAGGGACATGGGTGCACAGCCGGGACCCGGTTGGCACTGCCACGGTCAGGCTCAGGCGCTTGCTCCTGCACCAAGCTGCCCGTTCTCAGCTGCCTGCAGATGTGTAGCAGCAGAGCCATGGGGGTAGCAGTTTTGAGGAGGGGGAAGGGAGCTGTGGTATGGTGACACGGGGCGGTCTGCGCTGCAGAGTGTCACCCTGGGGACAGTAGTATGGAGGGCTCTGGTCCCTCACCACATCGTGGGGAGTGTGCTTGCAGGCAGCAGACCTGCAGTGCTATGCTGTGCCACGCCGTGCCGTGCCGTGCCATGCAGTGCCGTGCCACACTGAGCTGTGTGCAGGCAGCCCCAGCCTGGCCTCGACAGGCAGCGGCGCTGGCCGGTGGGGAAGGGGCCCCGGCGGGGAGGAAGCTCGGCTGCCTCCGGGGCTAGGGCCAGCAGGCTCCGCTGCCCGGGTCACCGCGGGGCTGGTGGCCGCGACCGCCCTGCTCCACCGCTGGGAAAGGCCTCGCTGGGGCATGGGCAGACCGACGGGTGAATGGGGGAGCAGAACAGGGAAGCCGCAGCTCCAGGGCTGCAGGGTTTGGTAGCTGGCCAAGGGGCTGCATTGGCCCCTGGGGTTGGCAACATGGAGAGGACAGGCTGGGGTCACTGAGGGGCCGGTGGGGGGGCCATGGCTGTGCCCTGCCCTTTGCCCGCTGCAGGGGGCCCAAGGAAGGGTGGCCGGCGCAGTCCCGTGCCAGCACTGTAGCCTCCAGTGCCTGCTCAGCCTCCGGCCCGGAGCAGCAACAGGCATCGCCGTGGGGCCAGGGTAGGGTGATGCTACAGGTGGCCCCGGTGCCCCCCATCACCGCGGTGACACCTGCGTGTCCCCCACAGCGCCCACCCCAGCACCATGCATTCGCTGGAGGAGCCGCTGGACCTCAAACTGAGCATCTCCAAGCTGCGAGCCGCCCGGGAGAAGCGGGGCGCTGCCGGCCCCCGGCCCCGCGCTGCGCAGCGCCCGCACACCCCGCCGGCCGGGGATGGCCGGGGAGGCAGCCGGGGGGGCCGCCGGGCCGGGCCGTCCCCCAGCAGCCTCCTGGCGCACTCCAGGCTGGTGGAGCCGCCGGACGGGCGCTTTGCCGCTGTGCCCGTGGTGGACCTCAGCCTCTCGCCACGCTCCGGTGCGGAGTCTCCGTCTGGCAGCGCCTCGCTCTCCCCCGAGCACCAGGGCAGCGGGGACCTGCCCGGGCCCCTCACCCCCCACGTAAGTACATGTGTGTGCCCCCCCCGGGTAACCCAGTGATGGGGATTGTGCCTGACCTCGGCAGCACGCCCAGGGCTGCTCTGACACAGGCTCTCAGTGTGTACACTCACCCTGGGGTCAGTGTCCCCCCCAACCCCCAGTGGCATCCCCAGTGTGGCTCCTGGAGGGGTCTGTAGGGTGTTCTGGGGTCTTTGGGGGTCTCCATCCGTCCCCCAACGCACCCCTCCCCTGGCTCTGCTCCAGGATTTCCAGTCTCTGCGCTACATCGACGGCCTCCCCAGCTCCTTCCAGTTCTTCCTGCCGCTGGGAGCGGGGGGGGCCCTGCACCTGCCCCCTGCCGCCTTCCTGCCCCCCAGCAAGGAGAAACGCCTCCCCCCCGAGCTGCCCCTTCCCAAGCAGCTTGTCTGCCGCTGGTCCAAGGTCAGCAGGGAGGGCTGAGGTTATGAGGGGTTATGGGGCTGGGGAGGGCTGTGCAGAAGCTTTGTGGTGCTGGGGGTGGCCATGGGGGCTGAGAGACTGTGCGGGGGCATTGGAGGAGGAAGAAGCTGTCTGGGAGTTGGGGGCCACATGCAGGCATTTTGAGGCTTGGGGGTAGATGGGGCTGGAAAGGCATGGCAGAGCTCTGTGGGTCTTGAAGGGGCGATGTGTGTGTGGGGGGGCACGCAGGGACAGTTTAGGGGTGATGGGGAGCTGGGGACTGTGCAGAGATGCCGGGGAGGGTGGTATGGGGCTGGGGGATTCATGCAAAGGGCCATTTCCATCTCTTGGTGTCCCCCCCGGTGCCCACCCTGCTGGGCCCCTCACCCCGGCCTCTTGCCCACAGTGCAACCAGTTCTTTGACCTCCTGCAAGACCTGGTGGACCATGTCAACGACTTCCATGTCAAACCCGAGAAGGACGCAGGGTACTGCTGCCACTGGGAGGGCTGTGCCCGCCATGGCCGGGGCTTCAACGCCAGGTGGGAAGGGGGAGCTCTGGGAGGGCTCTGGGGTCCCTTGGGGCTGCTCTGAGTCACCATGGGGGAACAGGAGCCCAGCGCTGGGTGCTGTGCAGAGGGAGGTCTCCAGTCACCATCCCTCCAGCATGGGGTGCAGTGTCCTGGGGGGCTGGATGATGGTGCTGACCTGGATGCCCCCGTCCCCTCTCCCTTGGTGTCTCCCTGACCTTGGCAGGTACAAGATGCTGATCCACATCCGGACGCACACCAACGAGAAGCCGCATCGCTGCCCCACCTGCAATAAGAGCTTCTCCCGCCTGGAGAACCTGAAAATCCACAACCGCTCGCACACAGGTCAGCACAGGCCACCGTGCGGGAGAGGGGAGGGAGGACACCCTCAGGGGGCCTGCCAGGGCCGGCCCTGCTCCCCAGCAGACACGGTGCTGTGCTGTCCCGCAGGCGAGAAGCCCTACATCTGCCCCTACGAAGGCTGCAACAAGCGTTACTCCAACTCGAGCGACCGCTTCAAGCACACCCGCACCCACTACGTGGAGAAGCCCTACTCCTGCAAGATGCCCGGCTGCCACAAGCGCTACACTGACCCCAGCTCCCTCCGGAAGCACATCAAAGCCCACGGTCATTTTGTCTCCCCCGAGCACCCTGAGATGCTGAAGGTCCACCCCCCTCCCAAAACACCCCTGGGCTCGGTGGAGGTGCCCTACGTTAACGGGGCACAGCTCGTGATCCCCAACCCCGCCACTCTGTTCGCTCCCCCGGGACTCCCGGCATTGCCCATCCCTTTGGCTCCGGCCCCACTCGACCTCAGCGCCCTGGGCTGCGGGGCTGCCGGTGCGCTGCCCGCCCTGCCCGGCCCTGTCCTGCCCCTCAACGGCGGCCCCTTGAACTTGGCCAAGAGCCCGCTGCTGCCCTCGCCCTTCGCGGCGGGGCTGGGGCTGCCCGTCATGTCGCTGCTGGCTGGCGCGGCCAAGGCTGAGGGGGAGAAGGGCAGTGGGGCTGAGGGGCGGCCACCCAAGGTGGGCAAGGGGGCAGAGAGCCGCAAAGAGAGGTGCGAAAGGACGGAGCTGGGACGGCCGCGGGTGCCCCCTGAGAGCCTGGCTCTGCTGCCTGGGGCTGTTCTCGACCTCTCAGCTGGCGTGGGCTCTGGGGGGAGCCCTGAGGCGCTGCCCCCAGGTTGGGTGCTCATCCCCCCTGGCTCCCTGCTGCTCAAACCTGCCGCCGTGAATTGAGGGGCCCGACGATGCCCGGGGCCAGCCACCGGCCCAGCGGGCAGACCCTGCTCCCTGGGGATGGGGGGCATTGCCCCCTCCTCCCCTCCCTGTAGTCCCCAAGGGCCTGGTTCATGCTTTTAACCACCACGAAAGAAGAACAAACTCTTCTGAGAAAAGCAATAATCCCTCAGTATCCACAGCCGGCTGCGACCCCACACCCCAGGGGCAGCCATGGGGCAGGCGGGGGTTCGGGGGTCCCCCTGTACCCCCTGGCCTGGGCAGCTGGACACGCCGCTATTTATTTCTTGACCAGCCCCTGCCCTGGCAGGGTCCTGCTCGGGCTCATCTGCTGCCGCTGACTCCGCGTTTCCCTGCCCAAGGCCTTGGCACCACTGGTGCTGTGGAGGCTGCTCCAGCCTCTCACCCCATGGACAGCGGGGTGACAGCTTGGGGACAGCCGCTCCCACAGACCCAAGCTGTGCCTAGCTGTGTACCGCTGCCTGGCCAGCATGGCTGCAGACAGTGCCATGGCCATGGCACCCCAATGCCGGGCCCAGCTGGCTGGGTACCTGCTGGCCTGGTATTCACCCCCATCTCCGCTGCTCCATGGCCACCCTTATCCCTGCCGCCTCCCCGGCCCTCGCTGTGACAAGGCACATGGCTGTGTGTGCCGCTAGCCACGCTGGCTCCGCGCCGGGGCAGAGCCACCCTGTTTAGCTACGTTCATACCTAACCATGTACCACATGCAGGCAGCGCAGGCACAACTCCAGGCATCGGCAGAGCTGCTGCCAGTGGCACATTGGCAGTGGTTGGTGGGGGCTGCCTGCTCCTTGGGATGGGATGTTCCCAGATGAGGCCCCCCCCAGGTTATGGGGCAGTGCTGGGGCAGGCAGGATGCTGCCACAGGGGCAGGAGTGGGCAGTGTTTCCGGCCTTTGTGCAGCCAGAGCTTGGAGCCACCCCTGGCACATGCAGAGGGGTCCCCTGTACTGCTCGCTGTTGGGCAGGACCCTGCTTATGGCCTCCCCTGAACTAGGGCAGGGGTCTCCTTCATCCTGCCTGCTCCATGCTGGAAGGAGCCCCCAGCCATTTGTGCCCTGCAGGGAGCCGGCCTCCCTGCCCTCACCCTCCTTGGGCCGGGCGCTGCCACAGCCCCAGCATGGCCACAGGCCACCGACGAGGCCGCCCCGGCCAGTGTACCGTGTACGTCTCCTTGCTCCTTCGTCAGTTTGTTGTTGCACATTCCAGGACATCAGTATTTTAACGTTTTCGAAGTGCCTTTCTATCGTAGTTTCTGGGTTGTTTTTATTTTTCTCCTGTTGGGCTCCATCGCTGTTAGCATAGCGTTTAAGGACTGCAGAAGTAAGAGATAAGCTAACAACTATAACACTATATTCGTCCAGGGGAGAGGAAGTTTATTAAGAAAACAATAAAGTGAAGTTGAAGTAAGTTCCTGTTTCAGTGCATGACCACGGTGATGGCAGCAAGGAGGCCGCAGTGGGGACACAGGGGTACAGGAGAGGGACAGGAGCCATCTCGGGGCACAGCTGCTCTGCCTGAGTCCCCTGGCAAGTCCCCACACTCCTGGGCCAGCAGTGCGGCACCAGCGAAGCCCTGGCAGGGTCTGTGGGATGAGCCACAAGTGGAGGTGGCCACAGTGTCAGTGTGTCCCCCTCAGCCCATCCCAGCAGCCTGCCCTCAGTGAAGGGTAACAGCACAAATCTCCTGGTGCTCCTGGGGTATGCAGTCAGAGGTATCCATGCGCTCAGGCCAGGAGTGTTCAAACCCACTGTAAATATAGCTCCCTGGGAGCCACTTGAGCTCTGTCAGCCCTCAGTGCTCTGCGACCACCCATTTGTCCCCAGCTGCCTCCCTCCTCCCCAGCAAAGCCCAGCTTTGCCAGCCCCTTGCAGGGACCAATCCCAATCCCCTCTGGGGTGGTGGGTGATTCCCCTCTCCCAGGGCACAGAGCAACCAGGCCAGGTGCTAGAGTACATACTATTTATTAGCTACCTATAAGTTAAGGGTGAGGGGCATGGAGGCAGCATGGGTCACGTCTCAGCTTTCCGGCTTTTCTCTTTCTCATCCTTAGCCTGGATGCGGAGCTCCTCATCCAGCCGCTCCTTCGCTCTCACCACCTGCAGGACATGAGGACAGAGTGACACAGAGGGACAGGGCTGCCCCTTCCCCTCCCTGCCTTATCCATGCCAATGTTCCAGCTCTGCTCTCCCAAATTCCAGGTAGAGAAGGTGCTGAGGGCAGGGCTGGGTGCCAGCGCAGCCCCAGCTCCACTCCTCCTTTGCCTCACCTTGGACTGCAGGTAGAAGGAGCCTCCCACCGACTTGTCGTTCACCTTGAACAAGTGGTCGTAGTTCTGCCAAGCAGAAGTTCCCTGTCAGATTCACCTCCTCTGCCCTCCCGAGCCCCGAACCCTCACAGCCTCTCACTCCCCGTGGCGGTGCTGGACGTTACAAGTGCAATCCTGGGACACGACTGGCTCTGCTCGACTCCCTAGTGGGTCCCCACGCTCCTGGTTGGGTCCCACATCCCCCTCCTGAGCAGCACCACCGAGGAAATGCAGGGGCCAAACTGGGTGGGCTGCTAATGCCCAGAGCTGCCAGAACGCTCCTCCAGCTGGGGCAGGGAAACCTCAAACTGGGATTAATCGGGCCCAGGACAGTGCCACACCAGGCAGCAGCCACTGGGGAGTAGGGCCCTGCCAGCACCATCCCTCTCCAGCTCCAAGAGAGCCTCTACCTTCTGGATCTCCTCTGGGTTGAGGTTCGAGACGTTCAGGATCTGCTGAGCTTCCTGGAGGCTGATGCCAATGATCCTGGAGGCGGCAGCGGACTGGGGCCTCTCCGAGCGCCCTCGTGCATCTGCTGCTGCTCGGCTCGCTGCCCGGAGACACCGAGGGTGTGAGTGCCCCCAGCAGTGTCCCCGGGGGACCCCCAGGCCTCGGGACGGCACCGGGCAGCAAAGCCCACAGGCTCCGAGGTGCTCAGCCCTAGTTTCACCCCCTGCCCTCCTCCCACTGCCTCCATCCCACGGGGGTCACCTAGATGAGGTCCCCAGTGCTGCACAGGTGGCAAGAACAGGGGGGGACACCCGTTTGCTGTCAACACCCACAGCGAGCCAGACCGCAGGCAGGCAGAGGTGGGAAAGGCCGCAGCTCCCGTGTCCTGGGGGTGCGTCCCGCTCTGCCCCGTGCGGCCGCGGGGTGTCTCGGAGCCTGACAGCGATGCCCGTGACGGCCGCCGTGCCAGCGCCGGGCCGCGGGCACTGACGGTCCCCCTGCGACAAGGCCTGCCCGGGGCTCGGTGCGGGGATGCGGAGCCGGGCACACGGTGCCGCAGCTCGGCGCGTACCTGCGAACTCCTGGCGCAGCGCCCGCATGAAGGCCCGTCCGACCACCTGGGCTCCCACCAGGATGATCTGTGCCAGGTACTTGGCCTGCGGGGACACGCGGCTGTCACCGCCCGGACCGGGCCCCGCTCCCGCCGTCCCCTCGGGCCCGGCCCGTCCTTGCTCCCCGGGGCCCTGCCCGCCCGGCCCCGCTCTTGCCCCCCGCCGGCCCCGGCCGCGCCGCCTCCCACTCCTCTCACCATGGCCCCGCCGCCGCTTCCGCCACGGGCGGTCACGGGGTCAAGGAGCGAAGGTCGCACCGGCTACAGAGACGGCAGTAGCGCCGAGCGGAGAGAGCCAGGCTTCTCGGCGAGGACAGCGCCCCCTGGCGGCCGCGCCCAGGAGGTGCTGCCGCT
This sequence comes from Amazona ochrocephala, assembly GCA_039720435.1. NCBI lineage: Eukaryota > Metazoa > Chordata > Aves > Psittaciformes > Psittacidae > Amazona > Amazona ochrocephala. The sequence goes on along the minus strand of CM077886.1, from coordinate 17,404,672 downwards.
GGCGGCTGGGGCCGCGCTGCGCTGCGCATGCTTCCCCCGGTGCCCGGCCCGGGTGTGCCTCGTTCCCCGCCTCCCCGGTCCTCGGTTCCCCGCCCTTGGAATCACGGTGGGAGACGGGTGCTGCTGTAGCGGCTTTAATAGCGGGGCCTGCCCGCTGCGGGGACTGGTGCGGTCCCTGCCGGCCTCCTCTCAGCCGGGGCGGGCCTCGCGGCTCCTCGTCCTGCGCTTCGTCCTCGCTGCTGGGCCCGGGAGGGAGTCCCCGGCGCGGCCCGCGGAGTGCCGGTGTCCGGCCTAGTCCTGCGGAGGCCGGGTGCGGTGAGGGGCGCGGTGGGACCGGACCCGAGGTCTCACACTCGCATACACCCCCCCAGCACTTACCCACTCGTCCTCGTCCACCCCCTCGAAGGAGTCCTGCGGCAGCGGGTCTTCCCGGTTGCCCAGCCGGGCCACCATGGCACTCAGGAGCTGCAGGGAGGCAGGGCAGCACCGTGGGGCCGGGGCATCGCCCCCAGCCCAGGCCCCGCGGCAGGGGGGGAGCCCATGCACCCACCTCCTCCTTCTTCTGCTCATCAGACTTCTCCAGGTACACGGCCGCAGGGACGAACTTCCGCGCTGGGGCCTCTTTCGGGGCCTGGCTCACTGGGAGAGCAGCGTTGCCGTGGGGCAGGAGGTTTGCCCCATGGCTGGCACCCCCTACGCACTCCCCGTCCCCGGGGGTCCTCGCCTGGCCCCTCTGCACCCACCTGGCGTCATGTCTGTGGGCTGCAGGCTGCTGCGGCGCTGCTGCCCATCCTCCCCCGACAGCCAGGCGGTGCCGCTGAGGGCCGGCTCCCACCAGACACGGGTTGGCGGGTAGATGTCGTCCTGGAAATACTCCTTCTGCAGGGCGAGGGGTGCTGAGAGGGGTCCTGCTTCCCGTACCCCCCGCCAGAAACACAGCCGGGTCCCTGCCACCTACCTTGATGCGTGGCACATGGAAAGCCACAGGCTCGAGGGTGCTCTGCCCGAGGCGCAGCGCCCGGGCGAACTCCACCTCCCGGACCTCACACACCGTTTTGGGCAGGAAGATAAAGCCCTGATGGGGCACAGGCGTGAGCAGGGTCTGTTCTGGGTCTGGCTGCGCAGGGAGGGGGCAGGGACAGGCAGCACAGCCCCAGTGGGCCCCCCCTTACCTTGTGGGGTTCGCCAGAGGTGAAGCTGTTGCACTCAAGGAAATAGGGTGGCTCAGGCGTCACCTCATAGAGGAAGACCCTGGTGTCACCCTGGGGATGGAGCAAGACAGGGGTTGGGGGGGGTGTGTGCATGGAGCGTCCCTCCACATGGTTGGGGTGCTGTGGGCAAGTAGCCCCCCAGTTTCTGAGGGTTAAGCCCTCACCTTGCCAGTGAGGAAGACAACGCTGGTATCCTCATCATAGAAGGGCAGGAGGGTGGAAGGGGCCACATCAAGGCCAAGGACAGACAAGGGTCCCTTGGGCAGAGCCTGAGCCTGGTACAGAAGGATCCTCCTCTCGCTGCGGCTGCAGGGAGGTGACAGTTGGGGGACACACACACAGTGTCCCCTGGGGCCCCCCACCCTGTGTGTGCCCTCTTTACCTATCAAAGCCGGACACCAGGAGGTAGTCGCCACCACAAACCCATACGAGGCGTGCTCCGCGGGCCCCCTCGGGACCTGGACCCTCCTGTGTGAGGTCAGGGTCACCCTGTCAGCTCGGAGAGAGCTGAGGGTGCGGGCAGGTGCCCATGGGGGTGTCCCCAGGTCTCCAGCCGGTCCCCACCACCCTGATTGTACCTGTTGAGGCAGAGGGCTGCGCCGTGGCTCATAGAGCCGTAACCGACCATCTTTGCTCACTGTTGCCAGCTTCTTCCCATCCGGGCTCCAAGCCAGGCTGAAGATCTGGGGAGGCAGATGTCCTGTATCCCCTGCCTGTCCAAATGTGCCCTTCACGGGTCCCCAGATGTGTCATCCCTTACCTGATCAGTGTGTCCCTGCAGGCACAAGGCTTCCCGCCCAGTGCTCAGCTCCCAGATCCGCACTGTCATGTCATAGGAGGAAGAAACCAGGAGATCGGATGCCACGGGGTGGAAGCGGATGGAGTAGATCTTCTCCGTGTGACCTGGTAAGGTTGAGTGGTGCGTGGCTGTCCCCACCTGAGCTGGGATGCAGACATCCCAGACTGGTTTGTCCCCAGAGTGGGGTGCTCGCTGTGCCTCCCCACGTGCCCCTCACCTTGGAGGACAGCTTCAGGCTCCTGCAGTGTCTCCTGCAGCCCTCCCTCCGGGATTCGCCACAGCCGGATCTTGGCATCTTCACCAGCTATGGCACCAAAATGGGTGGGCAGTAGTTAATACGGTGATCTGGCATGCCTGGTGCCAGGGGAGTGTCCCAGTGAATTCCCTGGGGACAGCACACATACCGACAGCGAGGCGCTGTGGGTCGAAGGGGTCCCAGAACAGGTCAGTCACAGCCACGCTGTTCTGGATGGTGGGTATGGCTGCGTCAGGGAGACGGCCGGGCTTGGAGAGCTGTGGAAGAAAGCCAGGGGGTCACCTGCACTGTGCCTACCAATGCCATGCCAGCCACTGTGCCGTGCAGGGGGTACCTCGAGGATGGCGATCTGGCCACCAGCGGAGAGCAGGGGCAAGGCGACGAACTGGTGGTTGGCGCAGAAGCCGTCACACTCGCCCGGCGTGGTGAGGCTGAGCCCCCGCAGGTTTGTGAAGTGCGTGTCGCGGTGCAGCACCCTGCCCTGTGCGTGCCGGAAGCGGGAGCTGGGCCCTGGCACAGGCAGGGGACGGGTGAGTGCTCCACGTCCTCCCCCCAGCACAGCCACAGCCAGGGGACACCGAGCCCACCCTGCTGCCTGCTCACCCAAAATGCTCTGCAGTGACTTCTGGCTGGGGCTGCTGGCAAAGCCGCTGGAGGGGCCGGTGCTGGCTGAGAGGGAGGTGGTGGCACTGCCCGGTGAGGCCAGCGAGGATGGTGAGGAGTAGCCACTGCCCCCCTATGGGAGAGAGAGCGGGCAGGCAGGAGGTGCTGGTGTTCCAGCCCTCCCACGTCCCTGAAGGGCAAGGGTGGTGGGGGTCACCCAATCTCTCAGCACCCCAGCAAATTCCCCAGCGCCCTGTGCTCACACTCTGGTCGGTGTTGGTGTCGGTGTTGGTGTTGGTAGGGCCAGCGTCAATTGTGGGGCTGGTGTTGGCTGCCTGCAGCCATGTACAGGCTATGACTGGTGAGGTGAAGGTCTCCGTGGGTCTCCTTGCTGGGTGCAGGCTCACCCTCCCCACCTGCTGGTGAGCACAATGGTGGGCAGGGGGCAATGGCAGCCCTGGCAATGCCACTGGCAAGGACAACACCCCAGGTGACACTGACCTGCTGGCTGTCCCCTGCCCACCAGGCCTGGGCGCCGGTGGCTGGCAGCGTCCCGGTGCAGTCGGGGAACAGATCCTCATGGAAGTCTTGGACAGACTGTGGGAGAGGGGACACGGTGGGGTGGGTGTCCCCAAAACCCCACAGCCTGTGTCCTGCTGCCAGCTGGCCCCCCCAGGCACCTCATGGCACTTCAGTCCCTGTGTGTGTGGAGCCCTGTCCCCACAAGCTGCACATTGAAGCCTGTAGGTGTCAGGCACTGCATGCCGTTGGGCTGTCTCATGTACCCCTGAACACATCCAGTCTCCCAAACAACACCCAGCACCCAGCATCACCCCGTGCAGCACCCAACACCCATGTTTTGGCACCCAGCCTTCAGCTTTAAGCACCACCAGTGTGCTGGATCGAGTACCCAGGATGCCACCTCCTGCACCCGGACTCTACTACCCAACACCCAAATCCCAACCAGTTCAAGCACCTGGTGTTCACAATCTGGCGCCCATTACACAAGAGCACCCAGCAGGTAGCAAGCACCCAGCACCTTGCATGCAGCAAATGAACTTCCCAAATACAGCACGCAGCAACCTCAGCCTCCATCACCCACCATCAGCACCCAGCTTTCAGCACATAGCACCCAGGCTTTACCTCTTCTCCTGCTCTCCCCAGGCTGGATCCCCCACACTTGGGTCCCTTTTGTCACCCAGTGCTGGTGAGGTGTCACCCATGAGATGTCACCTGGCACCCATGGTACAGTGCCACCCGCAGCACCCCTTACCTTGCGTGGCACCACGTAGCTGACAGGGACGAGGGCGGTGTCGGTGAGCTGCAGGACACGGAGCACCTCGCAGGCCATGACATCCAGGGCCAGGCGTGGCACAGTGGCCAGGCCCCGCGTGCTGCCCTCTGTCCGGCACTGGGTCACTGTTGGGGGGGACAGGCAAGCTGGCCGTGGGGCAGGCAGAACCTAGCCCCTGGGGGCTGCTGGGAGCCTAGCGTGGGATGTATCCTGCTTACCCTGGGTGAGCGCCGGCTGTGCGGGTGCCACCTCGAAGCAGTACAGGAGGTTTTCTCCCTGGAAGAGAGGGGATGGGGACAGGACATGAGTGGGGCTGTGGGGAGCACCCCACGACACCCACAGACACCCCCCTGCACCCCACTGCCATGGGACCTCACCTTCCCTGCCACCACCAGCAGCCCCGTGTCGGCATCGTACAGTGGGATGGCCGCCCTGCAAGGGAAGGAAGGAGCTGAGCTGGGGCACCCATCAGTGTGGCACCCTGGCAGCCACAGGGCTGGGTCCTGGGTCCTGGGTCCTGCACCTTTCACAGCTGGAGCACGCCCCAGACCCTGTCCTGGGGAAGCACAGGGCATCATTATCAGGCCATGCAAGAGGCAGGAGGGCCGGGCCAGTGCCAGCTGCTCCCCTGATGTACAGGTCCCCAAACCGTCGCTGTCCCACCCCAGGGTGACAGGTCTGCAGGATGCCACTGCTGGCCACATCCTGCACTGGCTGCATGGTGCCCGCCATGAAGCTGTGCCCAGCCATAGGGCATCCTGCTCCTGGATCTGCACCCTGCACCTGGTGATGGCATTCGGGGAAGCCACCGTCACCTTCAGGGGAGCCCCAGGGCCGGCCGGGCCAGCTTGGCCAGTTTGGGGCAGGCGCATGGCACACCCCAGCACGCCGCTCACCTCACCCGGACCTGCTGTGCCAGGAGCCCCGGGAGGGCCCTGGGGCCAGGGCTGTGCCAGTTGAAGTGTGTCCCTGCTCCTTGTCCTGCACCTTGTCCCAGCTTGTGACTGGGGTGCTCCACAGCCAGAAGGGGCCATGGCTGGGGGACACTTGGTTTCTGGGGGCACGGCAGTCAGGACATGTGGGGAACAGTGACTGGGGAGTGCTCAGAGGCTGGAGAGGAAGATGGTCAAGAGTATGCTCAGTGGCCAGTGGGGACTGTGACCAGGAACACTCACTGCCTGGAGCGGATGTTGGTGAGGAGAAGCATGAAGCCACCTCTCTGCCTCCCCTTGGCAGGGGTGGAGGAGGCATTTCCAGAGAACAAAGGGACAATCTATTACTTTTGGTTGACATTTCTGTGGTTATGCCCAGGGCACCGAGCTGCACCGATGTTTTGCACCATGTGGCTATGAGGAAATTTGGTGAAACCAAAACTGTGATGTGCTACTGCCCCAGCTGGTCCCCATGGCAGGGCCACCCCGGCACTGCCACAGGATGGCACAAGGCACGGCTGTGTCCAGTACACTATGGTCCTGTGCTGGAACTGTTGGCCTAACATAGGCAAACCCCATTGGGGTTGGCTGTGGCAGGCACCGCGGTCCCCTGCCTGGCTACGGTCACTGTCACCAGCACTGCCACCACCGCTGGGGTCCAGGGTTGGGAGAGGTTGTCCCAGCCCAGCCAGTGCTGTCCTTGTGGCACCAAATGGGAAGTGCTGTCCTGTGGCACTTTGCACAGCTCTTCCATCACTGGAGCACCAGGGCAGCACTGAGGGCCACCCAGTCTCCCCTTGTCCCCCAACAGCTGGAGACATGGGCTTTACAAGTGCTGGGGATACTGGGGCGCATGGGTGCCAGGGTCTCTGGTTACCCTGGGTGTGCTGGATCTAGGGGCCTCTGGGAATGACCAGGACACCCAGCCCCTGGTGTTACAGGGGTGCCAGGAGACTGGGGGTGCTGGGGATACGGGGAGGATGCCTACACCTGCACCTGTATCTGAACCTACGGATGTGAACACTGGGGGTGCTGGGATCCCAGCTACCGCGCCCCGGGGTCCTGGAGCTGCCAGGGGTCACAGTGACTTGGGGTCTCCGGGCACTGCTGAGGTCCCGGTGTCTCGGGGGCCCCGGGGTCCCGGTGCAGTTCCGGGGGGTCCCGGGGGTCCCGGGGGTCCCGCCCCCTGTCGGGCCCCAGGTGCGCAGGGGGCGTAGCCTTCGGGGCAGCTGTGCCCCGCCCCCCCTCCCTGTCCCCCTCAGCCAATGGGAAGGCGGCGGGAGGGCAGGCCCTGCCCTCCGCGGTTTTAAAGCCACCCCCCGCGCCCGGCGCCGCCACAGAGGGGAGCGCCCGCCCGGCCGCCGGCTGCTGCCGCCATGCACTGACCGCCCGGCACAGCCCGGTGAGTCCCGCGTCCTCAGTCGCCGCTGCCCGGCCCTGCCCTGCCCTCGCCATGGGGCCGGTGACTCGTGGGGCGGCGGCCCACGGGCGGGAGGGGGGGCTGTGCTGGGCACCCGGGAGTTCGGGGAGTGGTGGGGCCGAGGGGTCCCGGTGAGCCTGAGCAGAGCCGCGGGGCACCCCGGGCTGGCTGCCCTCCCCGGCTGGCAGGGTGTCACCCGGCTTCGGCCAGAGGCAGGGCAACCGGGGCCAGCAGCTCACTCCAGGCCTTGGCTGGGGGTCAGCGTGCCCTGCTCCCCCTGAGGCCTGGGCTGAGCCATGGGGCCACCCGGCTGTCCCCTGCCTGGGCTGGTGATGAGGGGGTGATGGCACTGCAGGAGGCAGGGTGGGGGTTGCAGGCATGGCCCTGGGTCCCCTGTCTTTGCCTGTGCCTGTCTTGCCAGGGGATGCACCAGGGTCTGGCCTGGGGATCTTGCCAGGGTGCTGCTCCCATGACAGGGAAGAGATGTGGCTGGGGTGATGTGAAACCTATCTCCCTCCAGCTGTGGCCGGGTGGCTGTGACCCACCCTGCCAGCAGACGGGCTTCAGGGCACACACAGAACCATCGCTGGGTGCTGGGTCCGTCCTATGCTCTCCCTGTCGTGGCAGATGCAGTGCCAGAGCTCGCTCTTTGGGGTCAGGCAGAGGTGGGAGCTGTTGGCAGTGGTGTTCACCACCACCTCCTCAGCAGAGGGCTCGGCTGGGGTGGGGTTTGGCTGCCCTCCCTTTGCCTGTCCCCAGGGGCCAGCATCCTGCCTTGCTGGCCCGCCATGGGGCCAAGCAGGGCCCCTGGGCAGTGCCAACGAGGGTTTCCCCTCAGCTGGTGCAGAGGGATGGGTGCCAGCAGGGCCACTGGCCAGCCTTGCTGGTGGGGATATCCCACTGCTGCTCCTGCCACCAGCTCCCTGCGTGCTTCATTGTCACCCCGTGTGCATTGTGGGGGTGCTGGCACCCTGTCACTCTTTCTAGGTGTGACTTTGGGCCATCACAGGGTAAGTGTCCCTTTCTGTGCCTGGCTCCATCCCAGGCTGGCAGCTGCCACAAAAGCCAGAGCATCTCAGCAGTGATGCTCCAGTTCTTAGACCCCTCTTCCCAAGCAGAAACCCCCACTCATGTTCCCCACATACACTGCTCTTGCCCACATGCCTCACACCGGCAGGTCTCATCTTTCTGGGGCTGGGGCTGGACTGGCCTGACCCCACCGGGGCCGTGCCACTGCCCACACAGCACTGGGCAGTGCTGCTGTCAAGGATGACACTAATAATGACTGGTTTTGCCTGTACCACGCCAAGGCCTCGCCGGGTGGCCCTGGTGCAAGCACTGCCGGCCCGGCTGGCTCTGCCAGCGGGATGCAGGAGGAAACGCTTAGGGACAGCCACCGCCACCCCAGTCACGCCGTAGGAATCTGCCCGTGCTGCTGGGGCCACGCGTGGCAGCATCACTGGCCTCCTCCCAATACTCCCTGGTGTTTGGGCTCCTCCGGAGGCGGTTTGGCTGCCGGTAAAGTGGCTCTGCTGGTTTTTTCTCCTTGCCAGCACCTGAGCTGGGGAGCACAGCCGGGTCAAAGGGGCAGGAGCGTGATGGAGGGGCCGGCGCACGCCCTGGGGAATGCAATAAGCAGGCTGCATTCCTCCAGGGCTGCTGCGGAAACTTTAATTAAATACGGAGGGGAGCCTGGGAGGAGGTGGGCGGTGTGGGGTGGGTTGAAGGGGAGGAGGATTAAGGGCTTAATCCTGCATCCCCCAGCACTGTCACAGGAGGGGGCATATGCTGACATAGGCTTGTTTTGGGGGTGGTTAAGTGAGGGGAGCAGCATCCACATCCTGCCTGGTGAAGGCACTGTGGCCCTCCCTGCAGTGACAGGGACAGAACCCAGGGCCTGGCTTTTGTGCAGAGCCCTATCCTGCCTGCACTGGTGCCTACTGGCCAAGGAGGCAGCCCACCAGCCTGCTGGCAACAACGGTGGCTTTGTTTGGCTGCAGGGCCTCACTCACCGGTGTGGGGAAGGATGTCCCAGCTGTGCTGGGTTCCCCAGGGAGAACGGCCACATCCCTGAGCCATGGGGAAGAGCAGTGATCCCCGGGAGGGCTCCTCTGGCCTGTCCTGTGCAGGTGTCACCCTGCAGCATGGGGACAGCATTGGCTTCATCCTGAAACACGTGGCAGGTACGACGCAGGACATCCCCTGCTGAGTCCCTCACCCTGGGCAGGCAGCTGGAGAGCCCAGCCTGGGGGGCTGCAGGCAGGGAGGGGGGGACACGGTACTCCCGCCCCGGCAGGCTGGCAGGGAAAGGCTGAGCTGGGACTGGGGGAATCTGAGCCCAGATCCTCCCCACAGCCGGAAAATATGAATAATTCGGCAAATATCTGCGGTACAGGCGCGGGGGAGCCCAGCCAAGGCAGCAGCAGCCCGCTGGCAGGGCGGTCCTAACACCTCCAGCAGAACCGGGGCCCCCTCTCCAGCCTTGGGGACCCCTCTGGGACATGGGGAGGTTGTTCCCCTGTGCCCTGTTCCAAAGGGTAAGCACCCCTGCCAGCCTGGGCTGGGTTAACCCCTTGAAGTAGTGTCATGGCGCGGAGGCGGTGTGCGGGCAGGATGCCGGCATGTGCCGGCGGAGCGGGGTGATGCCGAGGGAGAGGTGTCAGCGGCGTGCGGGTGGAGCAGCCGTGCCAGCCTGCCTGGTGCTCGTGGCAAGGCGGGGATGGATGTGTGGCCCTGGCCGGGCCGGCCAAACCTGCCCGGAGCAGGGAGCCTGGCAGGCAGGGAGGAAATGCCAGCGTAATTAAAGGGACGAGAGACTTGGAGTCAGCAGCTGGGTGCAGCACGGGACACGTCAGCGAAACCCGACCCTGGCATTGCAAAACCAGCCCTGGCCTCGACAGCATCCCGCAGGCCTGGCCGGACGCTGCCCATCCCGGCACAGCAGTGGCAGGACGCTGGGCATGGCCCCCCTCCTGCCCTGGGGCTTTGCCTGCCAGCCTGCAGCCACCCTGTGGCTGCGGGAGCCGCCCCGAGGGCTGGCACATGGTCAGCAGTGCTGGGTCTGCCCCCAGCCACCTTAGACCCAAAACTGCTTTGTTAAGTTCTCCATGATGCTGTTTTGGCTCTACTTGGTTCTCATGCTGGGCACTGATGGCCTGGCTGTGGATGTGGGGGAGCAGCAGCACCCCATGGCTCAGGGCTGGGGAGGGGGTGTCAGGGAAGGTCTCCGTGGCAGTGACCCCAGATCAGCACAGCTCCCCCAGCACATGGTGTCAGGGGCTGACAGCACAGGTCACAGCAGGGCAGGGCCAGTTCGGGCCAAGTGACTCAGGCGGTTGTGGTGACCCTGCCCAGCAGCGGGGCCACCCCACCCTCAGTGCACCCCACCCTGGGGGGGGCCACCCGGGGAAGAGGCAAGGATAGAGCTTGCTGCTGCAGTAACCCCGACCTGCTCCGGCTGTGGTGAGTCGCGCATGGGGGGCTCTGTGGCATGGGGGGGCTCTGCTGGTCAGGCTGCACTGGCAGGGGGGACCCAGCATGGGTGAGACCTTCCGGTACAGGATTTGGTGCTGGTGCACCGATGGGGCAGGCGGCACGTGCTGCTCGTGACCCTGCAGCCCCCCTGCACACGGAGGAGGCCCCTTGTGAGCTGCAGGGGGTGTTTTTCTGGAGCTCTGAGCAGGGGAGGACGTGGAGAAGGCCAGGGCTGGGGAAGGGGCTCATGGAGCAGGGTGCCAGTACCCCCAGCTCTGGCAGCCTGGTGGGGTTTGCCTCGTCCCTGCTGGGGACCCCGTCTCTGCTAAACCCCACATGCCCCTGAGATGGGGTGGCAGGAGATCATGGGTCCCCAGCCCAGCCTGTGCTAATTAGGACTGTCACTAGAAAGGGCTGAAAGAACGGGTTGAGAGAAGGGGCAGGGGTGGTTACAGCCAGGGCACCTATGGGGGGCTGAGACAGGGGTGGTTAAAACCTCACCCCAAGAGCATCCTCCCCTCCATCCCTGCTGTCCCCACCCCTGAGTGATGAGGATGCAGCCCAAGGTGCTGTGCAGAGCACCCGGGGTGCAGGCAGGAAGGTGAACAGCAAAGCAGCCATGACCCCCAGGGGACACAAGCCAGCTTGGTGAGGGCTCTGCAGGGATGTAGCCAACTCTGAAGGGTATGGGGGGATCATAGAGCAGGGGAGCACCCAGCTCCTTCAGCACTCAGGCTGTGCCTGCGTCACCCTTGGGTGTCCCTGTCCTCAAGGGGGATAGCTGCTGGGACGGCAGCACAAGCAAAGGGTTAAGCTGAGCTCGGATGATGTGAAGGCCAGGGAAGGTCAGCCAGGCTCCCACCCGTGTTTGATTTGCACCCTGCTGAGCGTACGGCCCCAAGAGACCAGGCCAAAGCGGGTGGAATCTGTCTCATGGTAAATCTGGGGTATGCAAAGGTGCCACATCCCTAACCCTGGGAATCCAGGTGGAGGGGACAGCAGCATGAAGCCAGGCGAGCAGCCCACATGTAGCTTCGCTCTTGTTGGCTCTGTCCTGGTCGCAGCAGCACAGAGGAGGCAGCAGCACAGCGGGGGCATTCTCACTCCCTCTGCAGCCCATTTGGGGCTGAAGGGTCTGGTCAGGGCACAGGGAGATGGCTCTCACACCCCAGCAGTGGTGCAGGGGTAGCGGGGGGGCTCTGAGGCACCCCACAGCCCTGCCAGCCCAAGGTCCCCCCAGCAGGGCATGGCCCCTAACCTTGACTGGGTTTCTTTCTCTCGCAGAGCTGACACCATGAACCAGCTGATCCTTTGCACGCTGCTGCTCTTGGTGTGCGGGGAGCTGGCTGGAGCATGTCCTGCAGGCTGCCAGTGTCAAGACCCCAAGACCATCCTGTGTGCGGCCAGACGGGGCCAAACCATGCCCCAGGGGCTGCCCCCTAACACTCTCTCCCTCTATGTCTTTGAGAATGGCATCACAACGCTCAGCGAGGACAGCTTTGTGGGCCTGCCTGCACTCCAGCTCTTGGACCTCTCACAAAACAAGATTACCACCATCCAGAAAAACATCTTCCAGCCCCTGACAGAGCTTGTCAACTTGGACCTGTCGTCCAACCAGCTGCAGGAGATCACCAATGAGACCTTCCATGGGCTGCGGCTGCTGGAGCGGCTCTATCTGCAAAGGAACAGGATCCAGCACATCCATGCTGCTGCCTTCGACACACTGGAGAACCTGCTGGAGCTGAAGCTGCAGAACAACCAGCTCTGGGCCGTGCCTCCCCTCAACCTGCCCAACCTCCTGCTGCTGGACATCAGCTGGAACAAGATCCCCACCATCGCACTGGGGGCCTTCCGTGCTGTCAACATCGAGTCCCTGAAGATTGCAGGGCTGGGTCTAACGAGCTTAAATGAGGAGCTCTTCCAGGTCCAGAACAACCTTCACGAGCTGGATGTCTCTGACAACCTGCTGGAGCGCGTCCCGGCAGTCCTGCAGCGGCTGGGGAGCCTCACCAAGCTCAACCTGGCTGGCAACGCACACATCTCCCAGCTCCCAGCGGAGGACTTCAACAACCTTCACAACCTTCAGGACCTGGACATCAGCAACCTCAACATCAACACCATCCCTCGGGATTTCTCCAGCTTCTTCCCAAGGCTGCGGGCCATGACAGCGGCTGGCAACCCCTTCAACTGCATCTGCCAGATGAGCTGGCTGGTGCAGTGGGTGAATGCCAGCAGCGTGGTCCTCCGGCGGCCCGAAGAGACGCGCTGCCACTTCCCCCCGAAAAACTCCGGCAAGCTCCTCCACCACCTGCAGTACGCCGACTTTGGCTGCCCCACCACCACCACCAGCCCCACCACTGCACACACCACCACGCTGCCACCGCCTGCCCCACTCCCCACCACCAGCCGCCCGGCGCCACAGCCCAGCACTGCTGCTCCCACAGTAGGGGCTGGGGACCCCCAGGGCAGCTCCACACCAGTGCCCTTCAGTGGCCCCCCAACCCCCACCACTCCCCCAGCACCCATCTGTCCCCCTCGCACGTGTCTCAATGGTGGCACCTGCCACCTGGGTGTCCAAAATCTCCTGGAGTGCCTGTGCCCGGTAGGCTACACTGGAGCGTACTGCGAGGCAGAGGTGAAGGGGACAACGCCCCCCCCAGCCACGCAGGCCCCACCGCCCAGCCAGCGGATCAGCATCACACAGGTCAGCAGCACCTCCCTCAAAGTGGACTTGCAGAACTACGTCCAGTCCAGAGCGCAGCTGAAGGGCATTCGCTTGAGCTACCGAAACCTTTCTGGGCTGGACAAGCGGCCAGTGATGCTGCGTTTGCCAGCTTCACTCTCTGAGTACACGGTGCGGGCGCTGAAGCCCAACTGCACCTATCGCGTATGCATTGGGCCTCTGGGGGAGAAGGTCTCCAAGGAGGAGCACTGTGCTGAGGTGAAGACCTTGCCAGCGAGCCACCAGCAGCACTCCCCTGTCACCCAGGGCAAGGACAACAACCTCACCCTCATCGTCGTCCCTGCGCTAGCTGCCGTGCTGCTGCTGGTAGTGGTGGTGACTGCTGGCATGTACTACTGCCGGCACCGCCGGGTGAAGGCCCATGCCGGCCCTGGGGTGGATGCCAGCCCCCTGGAGCTGGAAGGGGTGAAAGCCTGCCTGGAAAATGGTGATTTGAGCAGCCATGGCTGCAAGATACCAGAGGCAACGATGCTTTCCAGCGGCTCCGAGTGCGAGGTCCCACTCATGCAGTCGCACTACCCCAGCAACAACAATACCCCAGGGCTCAAACCCTCCTACTTCTGAGCCAGGCGGGACTGGGCTGTGGGGCGAGGGCAGCTCTGATAGACAAGGGTTGAGCTCTGGTGGTGGCACCCAGCAGTGCCCCTCCAGGGGCGAGGAACGGCGAGGAGTTAACTGAGTTCAGGCAGCAAAACCCCAAACCCATAACGTGCAATTTCTGAGAGGCTGCCACGCTTCGGGAGGAGACAATTCTACCACTCAGTGCCTTGGTTTCTGTGACTCTGTAGAACGTGGGTAGCGACCAAGAGGGGGTTGGGGTTTTAATTTGGGGTTTGGATGGGGTTTTTTTAGCTACTGCTAAAAAGAAAGCAGCCGGTGACTCGGCTAAGGGATGTCCACGTGCTGGTAACAAGGGTCCTTTAGCAGAGCACGGCCCATGCCTCTCAACTCCCTGGAAGCTGATGTGAGCAATAAGGCCCAGACGAGGTGCTGGGACCCTCGGGAACCCTGGGCTGAAGGAAGCGCCGAGCAGGCAAACCGGGAATTGAAGCTTTAAGAACTTAAAGAGATATTTATACACGGATATTTCCCATTTCTTCTGGGAAACCTTTGTTTTGTTGTTGTTTTCTAGCACAGGTTTGTGTCCTTCTCTTTTGTAAGGCGGACCAGAAGGGTGGCTTTTTGTAAAAAAAAAAATAAAATCACAACAATGAAAAGCTCTGCACAGCCCCAAGCAGCTTTTGCAGGCGCTGCCCCTTGGCGGACAGGGGTGCGGGCAGCGCAGCCTGTCCCCTGCAGAGGAGCGGGAAGGTCGGCCGCGTCCTCCGGTTGTTGTTGGCGAGCACGGGGATGAGTCAGGGTGATGGAGGGGGGAGTTTTCCCGGCTCTGGGCGGTGGCACTGAGGAGGCTTCACCCCCGCAGCGCTGCCCCCTACCACGGGGCTGGGGAGGTGTTGCCAAAACACAGGCCGCCGGTTTCAAATCAGCCCCTGCCCTGTGCATCATCCAGCCTTACTTCATCCCTCCCTGCCTGCCAGATGGCTCCGGGGCCAGCTGTGGGACAAACAACCCAGCCCAACCTCTGTAACCTCCTGATGTCACTCCCAGTGGCACCGGGACCCCCAGAGCACCCATGACAAGTGTCAGCCTGCTCAGGGTCCCCCCAGCCCGGCACTGCAGCCAGGGCCAAGGCTCAGGCCCTGCAGTGAGCCCCCTCCACCCGGCCCCAAGAACAGCCAGTTTCGTGCGCCGGGGAGGGCTGGGAGTCGGCGCTCGGCAGGTTCCCGCTGCCAAGTGGTTTCTGCTCCAACCCTCTGGTTTTAATCGTTTTCCAATCCTTTATCTTTCAGGCTGGAATTTTCCAGGTTGGGGCCCTGCCCGCCGAGGTATGTTTGATTTGGAGAGAATGAGCATGAGCGGGTTGAAGCGCCGCGGCTGCCGCCAGCTGAGCTGAGGGTCACCGCCGTGCCGCGTGAGCTGCCGGCCGCACCGGGGCTCTGCTGCAGGATACGGCCCTGACCCCGACACCGGCCCAGTGCCGCTCATCCAGTGGCTCTGGATGCAATTAGGGGTGTGCAGCGGCAGCGGGTCTGTCTGGCGCAGCCCCCCCGGCTCCCAGGTGGGCTTCCGGCAGGGCTGGCTCCCATTAGGGCCGGCGCAGCAGCAGGAGGGGCCCCTCGCCGGCGCAGGCGGCTCGGTGCGATGGCCACGCTCGCCCGCTCAAAGGGCCCATTGTGGTCCTCTCCCCACAGATTTTTCAAATTAACATCCCAAATTCCTCCAAAAATTGCTGCTGTGTAAATATTTTCACTGTGAGCTTTGTGTATTTTCCAGCCCTGCGAGGAGGAGGAGAGAAGAAAAGTCCCCGGCGGAGCTGTGGCCTCGCACTGGGTGCCTCTGGCCATCACCACAGCAGCCCCCTGAGCCCACCTGAGCGCAAGGTCGGCCCCTGTGTGTTCCCTCACTGGCACTGGCTGCAAGGGACGGGCAGCAGGGACCTCACAGCGGCCCTTGAGCTCCTTCACTCCCTGCCCAGTGCTTTCCCTCCTGCTGCATGGCATCATGATGTGTCCTTCCCCTAATGAAGCTCTTTGCCCCTGGAGGTTTGCAGGGGGACCCCCACAGGCCAGGTGGGTGCTGGGGAACCCCAAACAGCTCAGCAGATCCCATCACTCTGTGGAAGCTTCCAGCAGCTCCATAGTGGCTCCATTCATGTTGGAGATGCCACATGGGTTGCCCAGCATGGCAGGAGCAAGGCACGGGCTTGGCTTTGCCAGGTGCAGTGCAGTGGGAACGCACAGCCCAAGGTTTTCATGGTGGCCCAATGGAACTGAATGACAAGGGAAGGGGCTGGGCTGCAGTCGCCAGCAGCCACATCAGGAGCAGCACAAGGGGGGCGGTGAGGTTCCTCTGCACAAGGGGCATGGGGATGCTGTGGCCAGGGCAGGGGTTGACAACCTGTGGGGCTCAGACCCCCCAACACCCACGGCTGCACCCTGGAAGCTGTGGGAACTCAGCAGGGCCCAAAATGTGCCCTTCCATCCCCAGAGCCCCTGCGAGGTCCTGAGCCCCAGCGCAAAAGCCCTCTGTCTCCTGCCAGCCACAGTGTGCGCCAGGAGCGGCTCCGAGCAGCACATCGTGCGGCGCTGCTAATACTTGTGAGCTGAATCAGCGCTGGGGAAGGATTGCAAAACCCCCTGGAATGAGCCCAAAAAAAATCCCTCTTGCTATGCGAGCCAGCGGGGCCGGTAATGGAGAGCCCCAGCCAGAAGCCACCGGCAGGATGGGGGGCTCAGGCAGGAGCCATAATGCGAGGAGCCACCAGCTTCTCCAGGGCAAGTCCTGCTGCCCTCAGGGCTGGCCCAGCCTGACCAGGCACAGGCAGCATCCTGCAGCCCAGCAGCAGCAAGCCTGGAGGTCTTTGGCCTCCAGAGAAGCATCCCTGGCCCAGGCATGGCCTCGTGGAAACCAAAGCCTGGTCCTTCTGGATCCCCCAGGTCCCCACAGCCAGAGCGGAGCCCTGGGCGGGACGTGCTGCCTCAATGCACGGTGCTGGGGGTCCCATCCCCACTCCCTTGGGGTGACAGCAGGCGTATGCCCGTCCCACAGCCCCATGTGCTGCAGCAAAGCATTGGCTGCCAGGAAGAGCACGTGGAGAGGCAGAAATCCTGCCGGCTTCCTGGGGAGCTGCAGGGGCCGGGGCCGGGGCGCACCAGTTGGCAGCGGTGGGCTGAGGCCGAGGCCCATCTGGGAGCGATTTGGGCACTGCTGTCGCTCGCTGCCTTCCTCACGGCCCTCCAGCACACGGCTATTTTTACTGCCGTAGGAACAGGCGGCTGCCCCACCATTAACCCCTTCATACGGCTGCCCAGGGCATCTCGCCCTGCAGGGACAGGCTCCGCTGTGGTGGCACCTGATGGAGTAGCCTCTCCCCACTCCTTGTGTCTGAGGTTGCAGCCAAGCGGGAGCAGCAGGAAAAGCCCTTTCCCTGCTGATGGCAAGCAGCTGCCAGCCCAGGCATCCATGGGAGCAAGGAGCAAGGGCAGAGGTCTGCAGGGGGACAGGGATGGGGACAGGTATGGAGCTGTCCTGCTCGGGGCTCTGCCTCTGAGATCTGACCACTGGAGTGGCCGTTGTCAGTGACCTCCATGATACCCAGCATGACCCAAAAGGGCTGCCGAGTGTCAGGAATAAGCACTGAAGAATTGGCGTGGCCAGGCGGGGTGGGAGCAGGACCGGCCATCAAGATACCATTACAGCTGGTGACCAGGGAGAGGCGGCAGGATGATGGTGGGGACACATGGCTTGGTGAGGCTACGGGCCTTGCTGCTCAAGAGGGCTGGAGCCAGGCCCCTCAAGGGCCAGCTCAGCTGCAGGCTTTGTCTTGGGGCAGCAGCAGTGGGTGCTGGGGCCAAGCACCCCTGGGCAGGATCCATGCTGAACTGCCTGGGACCCTCCATGTCCTGCTTCAGCACTGGGGGAGCCAAACAGCCCCAAATCCCTCTGCAAACCTCCTGCTGCACCAGCCCCAGCACCTCCCAGCTCTGGTGGATGTGAAGGGCAATGGGTGTCTGTCTGCTCCCACCTCTCAGCCCCCACTACCAGTCTGCCCTGTGGGGAGCTGCCCAGTGGTGGCACACACTATTGGGGCTGTTCAGCCTGGAGAAGAGAAGGCTGTGTGGAGACCTCATAGCAGCCTTCCAGTATCTGAAGGGGGCCTATAGGGATGCTGGGGAGGGACTCTTCATTAGGGACTGTGGTGAGAGGACAAGGGGTAATGGGTTTAAACTTAAACAGGGGAGGTTTAGATTGGATCTGAGGAAGAAATTCTTTACTGTAAGGGTGGTGAGGCACTTGAATGGGTTGCCCAGGGAAGTTGTGGATGCTTCATCCCTGGTGGCGTTCAAGGCCAGGTTGGACATAGCCTTGGATGGCATGGTTTAGTGGGAAGTGTCCCTGCCCATGGCAGGGGGGTTGGAAACTCGATGATCTTGAGGTCCTTTCCAACCCTAACTATTCTATGATTCTACGATTCTATGACATGGCTCCTCAGGACCTCTGCAGACCCGGCCGCCTTGGCTATATCAACCCAGCCACAGCCGCAAGCTGGCCGCAGGGCGGACGGGTGAATGCCCACTGCCCCATGAGCAAGCGGGCACCCCCAGCCTCCATGGGGATGCTTTCAGGACACCAAAAGATACAGCAACACAAGGGAGCCGCTGTTCTCGCTGGCCCCAGTGTGGTGACAGCCCTGTCCCCAGGCACTGCTGTGCCAGCCGCTGGGAGCATGGCAGCAGGGTCTGGTCACTGACCCCAAGTCGGAGCTGGTAACCCAACCCCACCGGTGCTGGTTACAATTTAGGGCAACAATAACCCATTGAGGCCCCTTCCTGGCTCCAGCCCTGCTGCTCCTTGATCTAATTAAAGGGGCCTGGGGGGGAAGACAGAACCCGAGATGAAGAGAATGGCAGGTACCTGAAGGCGGCACATTGAGGACCACAGAGAGGCGATGGGGCCATCTGTGCCTCCTGCCACCCGTTCCATTAGAGATCTGAGCATCTGAGCGCAGCCCGGCACAGCTGGGGTGCTTTGAAAATGAGGTTTATGCAGTCGCAAAAATCTCACCTCCTCAAGATTTAGGATGGGGGACCCCAAAACACATTTGCTGATGTGGGGGTGAATGGGGCCACTGCCCTCCACTCTCCGCTTTCCTCCCTGTGGATGCTGGGCAGGGGCACAGCCCCCCCGTGGGGCTCGGGGAGCTGTGGACACTGGGGCGGGCACAGTGGGGTGGCCTCCACCTTGGGGCACACCATGGCCCTGCTTTGAGGTGTCACAAGGGTGCCTGAGACGCGCGGTGCCGGCTCGGCGGGCACAGGCCCCTGCGGCAGGGCGCGGTGGGGACGTGGTGGGGACGCGGGCTCCCCTTCCTGCCGGCCCGGCGTCAGTAATGAATGGTATGAGCTTCCTGCCCGCCCACTGATTGCTTCCTCAAAGAGCCTCAATGAGCTGCTGCTGCTGTGCCCGCTCCCGCAGGCTTGCGGCACGGCCGGCACCACCAGGCTGCCACACGGCGCTCGATGCCCCACCCCGGGCACCCACGGCCATGCTGGAGATCTCCAATGAGCACCCCAGCCCCACGGCTGCTCCACCATCCCTGCGGCGCTGAATCCCTGGATTCAGCAGGCAGCACCCTCTGCACCGAGCCTACAGCTCCCCCGTTTGGGCACTCTCCACGGGGGACTTGGTGACCCCCAAGCCCTATCCCCCTGCTCTCACCATGGCTCCAGTGCTCCTGAGCATCGCACCCCACTGGCCCCCAATCGGAATGGCTCTGCTGGAGGGAGAGCGCAGCCCCCGCTCAGCCCCTCTGCTGGGAGCCAGCCCAAATCCCCCTCCGCCATTTGTCATCTCCATGAGATTTACAGGCAGGGAGTGGCTGGGGCTGGAAGCGCAGCTGCCTAACACAGCACCCCCGCTCCTCAGCACCTCCCCGACACGGGGGGCTCCCTGCTCACCACCACCACCCCCAGCCCTTCTCTGTATGGCCCCGCCACACAGCGCAGCGCGGCAGAGCCTGGCGTGACGCGCAGGCAGCTCCCGCCAGCTGCATTCCTGGCGGCCGATAAACCCGGCAGCCAAAATAACTGCGGCCTGCGCAAAGGGGGCTGAGCACAGCCTCGCGTCTGCATCCAATTTATCCAGGCTGGCCCGCCCCGGCCCAGCGCCGGCGGGAGGCCCATGCGCAGAGGGAGCGAGAAGCAGCAGGGTTTGGGTAATTCCCGCAACGCTCTCCGCCGGCAGCAGTAAGGGACCCCAAAGCATTCCTTTGAGGCACACTGTGTGCAGTGAGGGTCCCGCAGCCCTGTGCTTTGACAGCAGCTCTGGGGAGAGCCGGTGGCGCTCAGCACAGCCCTGCGAGGACTTGCCCAAACCTTCATAACCCCATCAGGATGAGGGTGCTGCCTCCTCATCCTCCTCCTGCTGTTCCCTCGCCCGCACTGTGACGCCAGGCCAGCCTGCCAGGCAGTGTAGGAGAGGCCAGGCTGGGTCTAACCAGAACATTCCTCACCCTGGCAGTGCCCACAGACAGGAGACGGCTCCACCGCACCTTGACAAGGGGCACTGACCCCTGACTGCCACAAAAACTCCTTTTCCATTTCCCCAGGGAATGCCTGGTGAGCATGGCTCTGCTGCCAGACCGGCCCCGGCTGGCTGGGCAGCCACCACGGCACCATGGCACAAAGCACCGCAGCCCCACTGTGAGCAGGGGGTCGGGGTCAAACCACTTCAGCACGCAGGCAGTGCCAAAGGGATTTGTTTGTCCACAGCATCCTGTCATACTGTGCCAGTTCACGCACTCCCCCAGCTAACAGCCACTTCAGACATGCCACTGCTGTCCCCAGCAGTGTAACCACAGCACCACAGAGCACCCATCCTACCCCAGCACTGCTGGGGACACTTTTGTGCATCCCAAGCACTGCCACTGCCCTCCCACCCCATCCAAACAGTGGCGGGGACATGGCCATGCCATCCCCAGCCTTGTTCCCAGCTTTGTGGACAAGCAATGTCAGTGCCACCTCCCACTCCCCCACAGGTCTCTGACCATGGCACTCCCACTGCCCACCCTCCCACCCCGTGGTGAGTCGCCATCCCTACCCGGGCGAGGTGTCCAGCGCCATGGAGAGCATTGCCCCGCTGAATCGCCGCATGTCCCACAGCTTCACCTCCCGCTCCCGCATCTGCAGGGGCACAGACATGGTGTTGGTGGGCAGCGGGGATGTTCAGCCAGCCTCACAGCTCCACCTTCTTCAGCACCCAGCCTCCCTCCATCCCCAGCAAGGCTCCTGCTTTCACAGGGGACAAGACACTCTAAAAGCACCCGGGGCTCCAGCACAGTGCCTCAGGGAGCAGGACTGGGACATCCCAGTAGTGCCAGAGCCCCTTTCCCAGCGAGGACCATACCTGGCTGAACCCGATGGAGATGAGGCAATCGCTGGAGCCCATCCAGAGCAGCCGGGAGTCCTTGTTGTTCTCGTGTCCCAGGACACTCTGCAAGGCACAGGAGGCAGAGCTGTCAGTACCGCCAGCTGCCACGCCAGGCACACGGTGTGGCACCGTGTTCACCACCCACTCAGCACATGCAACCCAGCGCTGGCTCCTTACTCCACCGAGGTGCCAACGTGACAGTGCAGTGGGGACAGCCTGCAAGCGGTGAGTCCTCTGCCCCCACAAGCTGCCGGTGCCAGTGTGGTTGCTCTGTGGAGCGGCTGGCCTGGCTCCTGGTGAGGAGCAGAGGGTGACAGCAGGTAATGTCAGTGTGAGGGGGCATGGGACGACTCCTTGGCCCTCTGGGGCTCTCCCCACACATGGTGAGGAAGCTCTGGGGCCAGTGTGCCATGAGGAAGCTGCTCCACGCCAGCAGCCATGAGAAGAGGCTTGGCCATGGCCATGGTGAAAGAGGGACTTACTTCCCCGACAGAATGAGCACCATGTTCCACTGGCCATGACCGCCCCACCACTGCAGCAGGCTGGGGCACAGAGGTACCATAGCTCCTACCTCCCCCACCAGAGAAGCCCCATGTAACCAGCCTCCTCTGGTCCCAGCCATGGGCCTCAGTGCAATGCCCACTCTCTGGAAAGACTCGCAGCTGGGGTGGGAGAAGGCACATGGTGCCAAGCTCATCCTCCCCCTGGCTCCAGCACATGAGCCTCCTTGCCAGCACAAACATTGTGCTCGCCAGCCAGCATGGCTCACTTTGAAGACGCAGCACGGGCCAAGCTGAATGCTGGCACTCCCAGCCACGGGGCAGGATGTGGGGCAGGAGGGGCCAGTCCCCCACCTCCAATACGCTGGCATTGGAGCCATCTCCTGGGATGGGGAAGGGCCTGGAGAAGGGATCACGTCCCAGCAGCAGTGCCAAGAGGGATGGAAACCCCGGGTGCTGGGGCCAGCTCACTCGTCAGCCAGGAGAGCACTTCTGCACCTGAGCCGTGCAGCTGTGGCAGCCAAGACTCAACAGCTGGAGATTGGATAGCCGATGGTGCACCGCTGGTGCCCCAGCCCATCCGGCACAGCACCAGAGTTGGTGCGTGCAGCCCCAGGGCGGGCGGCGCGGCTGGCAGAGGGCAGGGTGATGCTGCTGCTGCTCCCAGCCCTCGTGGTGCCGGCTGCGGCTGGGGCCATGTTTTCTGCATTAGTTCCATCCCGGCTGAGCAGCACGTATGGCAGCAAGCATGCAGGGAGGCCAGCGCCGGGGCTGAGCTGCTTTCACTGGTGAGATCTCCTGGCACCCACCCCAAGGTGATGCTGGGAGCCCCCTGTGTCCCTGGAGCAGGGGACCAGCTGCAGTCTGCAGTATGGGCATCCCTCTGGAGCTGCTCATCCCCCGGCAGGCTCAGGGGAGCCCACCAGCTCCAGGCCAGCATGCAGGAGGCAAGGAGGCCTCACAGCTCCCCGGCCATGCCAGCACAGAGGCAGCCCAGCCTCCTCCAGCCCATTGTGTGGGTCCAGCCTAGCTGGTTTTAGGCAGCCCAGGCTGGGGGCAGCTTGTGCTCCCTCCTCGGAGCCGGATCGACCGCTTGGGGAGGGTTTCCCAGCACCATCCCTCTCTTCCTATCTCAACGCATCCCTCCCAGCACAGACTGGGGTACGATGCTGGTACCCCTGGGGGTCCCCAGCCCTGCTCACCGTGCAGCCCCCACCGTGGGCTGTGGGGGCCAGCGCCGGGGAGCAGGGCTGGCGTGTGGGATGCAGCTGTTGGCAGCAGCAGTGCCGCGGCGGGGCTGGGAGCTGGTAACAGCTGCCCGCAGAGAGCGACCGCCTTTGGCTCCCCGGCTGCTGGGAGAGCCCGGCACAAAGCAAACACTGCTCAGTGCTGGGGCAACTCCCAGGGTGATCTCAGCCTCGGCGGGAGCAGTTACGCTCGGCTGCGATGCAGGGGAGGAAGAGATGGAGCTGGGAGCCCACGGGCCATGGGGCTGGATGGGGGGGAGGTAGGTAGGGAGTGGGGGTCACAGCTCTGCCATTGGCAAAGACCCTGTGGCTGGTAGGGACAGCCTAGCTCTGCCTGTGGCCAGCAGGCCATGCGCATGGCTAGCAGACCATGGGCATCTGACCCCCGTGGGAAGCAAACCCAGCAGTGGGACCTGCACGGGCACAGGAGGCACCAGAGCCAGGCTGAACCATTCCTTTGCCAGTGGGAGCCAGGCCAGGAGGGGTCCCCCAGACAGCGGACAGACACCTCCTCCCTGTACCAAAAGTATGGGTCCATGCTCAGGGGCAAAGCCATCACTCCCTCCAAGCCCCATGAGGCAGGGGGGCAGGCAGAAAGAATGGCTTCCTGGGGTGCCAAAGGGGTTAACCATGGCACCAAATCCTCCTCTTCACACAAGAATGGGAGCGATCTCCCTCTGTCACCAAATCCTAGTTACTCCAGCTGTGGCCAGGAGAGCAGAGCAGCCTCTTCCAAGTCAGCCCCACTTCTGGTCTCTGCCCAGAGCTCAGGGAGACCAGGAGCTGTCGCCTCCCCGCAGGGATCCCAGCCACTACACATGGTGACAGTGATGCTCCGGTAGCCATCATGCTGCCAGCACTGGCCCCTGGCTGCTGGCAGCTGTGGGGTGTGTGTCATAGTAGGGATGGACCGGGGTGAGCCCCCTCCTTATGCTGCCTTCCCAATTCCACGGGCTCTGCCTCTCCCGCCTCACTGCAGCACAGCCCCCTGCCTCCATTCAGCTCCTCCTACCCTCAGCAAAGCCAACACAACATCCCAGAGGATGTTGTGGCCCAGTCAGGGCAGGAAGGTGAGCGGGCTCCCACTGGGACAACCCCTACAGCTGCGGAGGCTCCCACCTTGACATGGATGCCCAAGCATGGGAGCAGGACCTCCCACCCAGGGCAAGCAAGGGAGAGGCCTGCTGGCTGGGCAGACTGCAGCACTCACCAGCACCCATCTCTCCTCTCCCTCCTCTCATCCCTTTGTGCAGCCACTGGCCCCACAAGCCCTGCTATGACGCTGTTATCAAACCCCCAAAACAACTTTACCCTCTTGAGTATGAGCCTGTCAGGAGCCCCAGGTGAGGCAGCAAGCTGGGGGCTTCCGAAAGGCTGTACTGGAGCCTGAGGGAAGCGAGGTGCCAATCTGCACCCCTGTGCCTGCACCCTGCTGAGCTGGTGAGGCCGTCCCTAGTGCACCCAGGCAAGGATGAGCCAGTGCTCCTGTGCATCCGCATCCCTCACAGTGCCGCTGGCTCATCCCCTATCCTCCTCAACTTCCCCATGTCTGCCATACCAAGCGGCATTCCTAGGAAGGACGGCCGAGGGGGAAGTAGAGCAGAGGAAATATAAACAGTCCTGTACAGCTACGCTGGGGAACAGAAGCATGAGAGCGCCGAGTGTGCAGTGCTATAAATAGGCAGCCCAGAGCCAGGCCAACTTTTTCAAAGCTTCCCACGGTCTCCTTGGGAATGTGGGATGCTGTGGACCTTCCCTCAGCCCGGAAGAAGCCACTGCCGAGGCTGGGAGTCAGGTACCCCCGGGGTGACCCCAGCGTGGGATACCGCGCTAATGGGGTTGGAGGGAGGAAGACTAAAAGTCTCCATGTCCTGATGCGCCTTCCCCCAGCCAGTGGTCCCCAACCGGCCCCGGATTGACAGACGGATCCTGGGCAGAGGTGACAGGGGGCCCGTGGGGTCCTGGCTGAGGGCACAGCCAGGCCACCCCAGCCTAGATGTCCACCTTGCCCCAGCATCGTCCAGCACCATGGCCACACCACATGGAGACCCATGTCATACTCTCCCACTGTGGCAGGGGCTGATGTGGCCCATGGGATAGTGGCCACAGCTCGGGAGAGGGGCTGGAGTCCCTCTCCCAGCCCTGGGGCCATGGGGGGGGGGAGGGGAATGAAACCCTGGTCTTGGGGGGACAGTGCAGTGCTGCCCCACACCAACTCTGCTTGGAGGGCTGCAAGCCTTGGGTACACCCAGGCACAGAGCTCTGCCCCCAGCATGGCCCATGAGGCGAGGGGAAAGACCCGCAGTGGGAACAAGCCCACAGGGACACCCTCCCAGCTGTCCCCAGGCGCCCGCAGCTCATTAGAGCAGAGCTCATTAAAACGTGAGCAGGAGCGTGCGCTCACCCGGTGCGCGGCCGTTCCCTCGCCCCCGTCCTGCCAAAACGCCGGCAGAGGAAGTTTCTCATGAGAACGAAGCCGGCCCCTCTCCATCCCACACTGGCCGCCCTCGGCAGCCACCCCACAGCCCAGCACCAGCAGCACCCGGCCCAGCCCCGTAATGGGAGCCAGGTGCTGGCCAGATGCAGCCCCTCGCAGAGTGCAAGGTCAGGGTGCAGCCCCTCAGCTCTGCACATCACCGGCTCCACAGGGATGCACTCGGCAGACACAGCTCTGCTGCACCAAACTGGGGCTTCAGCTCGATGGTGGCCATGCTGGTCACACAGCATAGGACAGTCCCCCCCAGATAGCAGCTTTCTGCCCCTGCGAACCACCCTCCTTCTTTCCAGCAGCACCTCCAAGTGTTTTTGATCACACATCTCTGTCAGTAAATGTTTCTGGATGTACTCCCAGCAGATGTGTATCAATTGACATATGAATGATAAGCATGTACAGCTGAAGATCTAATATTTTCTCCCTGTACCCCCACAGATGGCCATGTGCACCCCACTTTGGGGAGCACTGCTTCAGAGGATAGGCAAGACCTCAGACCGCTGTGCTGGCAGGGCATGGCATGCCTATCTTGCTCCTGCCAGCCCCAGAGAGAGGAAGCCCGGGGTCCTCTCCCCAGGCATAGAGACCCAGCATGGAGACCCATGGATTGCCAGGACCTAGAGGAGAGGGTGACCAGTAGAACAAGCAAGTGGAGATGCCACTTTAGTACCCCACACCATACCCGAATCACTGCCTGGACCTCATCCTGGTGACCCACTTGAGGCATCAACCAGGGTACAGGCACCCTGCCGGTGCTCTGAACCCCTGCTCAGCACCAAGTCCCGAGTCCCGCAACCCTGGTGCACCATGCACCCAAGGGCTCGTCCCAGAGGGACGTGGGGGGATGTTTTGTGGGGTTTGCGCAAGGACCACAGGGTGGGAGCCCTGAAGCACTGAGCCCCTGCGGAGCCAAAGCCACAAGGGAGAGGATGTGACTTGCTTCCAGTGAGAGGGTCAAGGCAAGGAGGGTGACTACTGGCACCCATGGGAAGGGAGGGCAGGTTGTGGCCGGGCCAGTGCGGCCTTGGGAGGGTAAGAGGCAGAGGACAGGACTCATAGGAGCTCTCTGGAAGGAGCCAGATCCAGCCAGGCAGGGGAGCGTGGCTACGCAGGGGGGCACATAGGACCTGCTGCACCAAAGGTGTGGCCCTGGCATCTCCACCACCAGTTTAGGAGCTCCAAGGAGGCATGCTGAGCAGCAACAGGGTGCAAACACAGCCTTAATGCTTACAAACAAGCTGCTGCTACTGCAGCTCCCTGATCCATCCCAGACACAACAAAGAGGGTCTGTGCACCCAGCAGAATGAGGCCACTGCTTTCCCAAGGGAACTCATGGCCTCGGTTACGTACTGGGCACCCCATGGGGTCAGAGAGGCCCCAGTCACACCACTCTCGCTGCGTCACACACTCCTGCCCACTGCTGGGACATGCTCAAAATAGCTGCCACGGACATAGTCAGGAACAGTGGGGTCAGGCCCCACCGGGGGCACAGCCATGGGTACAGGCAGCCTGCCAGTGACCCTCCTCACCAACGGTCCTTGGTCATCTGCCCCATGCATGCTGTGAGACCCAGGAGCAGCATCAGGCATCGCACACCACAGCCATGACCCATCCTCCCTGAGGCTTCTATTTTAGCTCCTTCTCATCTTTTTTCTCCTGCTCTAACAAAAGGAACAGTTTAATGAGCCAGGCTTGGCAAACTAAGAAAACCAGCCAGACAAAGAGCCCTGTGCCGAGGCCGGCTTTGGCACCATGTGCGGCAAAGGGACCGGGGTGAGTGATCCCGAGCCCTTCACCTGCTCCAGAGGAAACCCAGCCAGTGGTGCTGACGGGCCAGCCCAGCTGGAAATCAAATCACACTGCTCACCTCTCTCACCGCTGCAAAAAAACCTGGCAACTTCAAAGCCTCACAAGGTGCTGGCACCGCACGGTGGCCCAGGCATCACCCGGTTTTGTAACCGCGCTGGCCCCGGGGGGAAGGAGCCTTTCCAAATAACCCGGCCCTCCGGCAACCAGGGAAAGAAGAAAAAACAAAACACAGGGGTGTTATTGCTCCTGGCTAAGTAAGCCCTATGTAAACTTCCAGAAGATTTATGGCATTTTAAAGTTTTCCCCTTCAGCACAGTACTTCCCCAAGACTAAACATCTTCATCAATTCTCAGCCAGCCAGGGTTAGGGCTGCAGCGCGGCAGCACTTGGCTGCAGCAGTGAAGGTGCATATTTCTCTTGGCAAAGCCAGAGCGCCGGCCCTGGGCTGGACGAGACGGCAGTGGAGGGAAGTGAGCTGCCTGTTTTGAACAGCCACCATCATTCACACATTATTTTTAATAGCTCAGCGAGACAGAGTCCACCCTCCCCAGAAGACTTGGCTCAAGCCCATCGTGCTCACAGCTTCACCAAAACGTCGTTATACAGGCAGACAGGTCCGGCAGGAGGAGAAGGTGGGCTAGGCAAGGGGGAAGCATTGCCTGAGGCCATTGGTGGATAGGAGCAGGACGAATCTGGGAGCAGAGACCAGTACCTTCCATCCACACCAAATGGCACCCACAGCTGGGGAGCATCATGGGGCCCTCTTGAGGGCTGGGAGCACTTCGCCATGGCTCGCTTGCACTGTATAAACCACTGGGTTTATACTAATATATAGTGTTGTGGTATTTATAAGTCTGCCTGAAGGGTCGAGGCACTGCTTGTACCTGCAAAAAGCACCCAGGGGCCATATGGGATCTCAGCACCCAAGCAGCCAGCAGCAGGAGAGTGCCGGTACAGTGCTGGAGCACCAGCTTCCTCCAGTTAGTGTCCAGGGTTACCACCATGTCCAAGCACAGACAGCGGAAGCCATCGACTTCCTGAGCCCACAAGCACACATATGCCAGTAGCAGGAGAGACGCAAGGAGTAGCAGGGCCTGCAGCAGCCAGCTCACCCTGCTCTCCGCTGCATCCCTCCCCTCCCAGAGGCTTCTAGCCCCTTCTGCAGTGAGGGACAGCAGCCACTGGCAGCCAGAGCCCCCAAGCCACAGGAAACCTCTAATAAGAGGCTGTTTAAACTCAACATCAAGGTTTAAGCCCTCTACTTATTTCCTACTCACTGTTATTTGCTGAGCTGTGCAGATCCAGCTGCCCAGCCCTCACCCTTGGCAGGTCCTCATCCCTGAGAGCCTTTTGCACAGCAGCACGGAGCCAAGGAGCCCTCAGGCCCACCGCAGCTCTTGTGCCCCTGGGGCTAGGGATTGCTGCCGCCCGCAGGCAGCCAGCCCCAGCCAGCAATGTGCCAGTGTGGTGGGGGAGCTCACTGGCCTGGATGGGAGGACCCAGTGCCAAACCTCACAAGGACTGAGGAGCAGAGCAGACAGCCCCATTCTTCCTGCCCCCAGCCCCTGCAACTGTGTTACCACTGGGGCCTCTCCTGAGATGAGCCAGAGCTGGGAGAACGGCCCTAAAGCCCACCCCACAGCAGGCAGTAGGCACCCTGGTCAGGCTGCCTGCACCATGTCACCCAGCACACCCGGGAGGGACAGTACCTGGGAAGCAGCTGGGCTGACTCGTGGGTCAAAGATCCGCAGTTTCTTGTCCTGTACAAATAAAAAGAAAACAGAAGAGGGTTAAGGACCCTGGGGCCAGGGAGATGTCAGGCAGTGTTAGGCAGAGGGCTGCAGTGAGCAGTCCCCTTCCTGCCCATCATTTTCCTGCCTCCAGTGCCTGCCCCTGTGCAGGGCTTGCAGAGTGTCCTCCAGATCCTGCCCCACACCATGGGCAGGGACATACCACCAGGATCCCTCCCAGTATCACAAGGAACCCAATACCCTCAAAACTGCTCCCAGAGAAGGGGAGAGCCTCAAAAGTAGAGCCAGGGCTGGAGCCCAACCCTCAGATTCCATCCTACCAGTGCTCCCCAGCATCCCACAGGCAGGAGAACAAGGCCTCTCCTGCCTGGCACCCCACAGGCAAACGGGGCATGGGATGCCCTTTGGAAAGGGCTGGCTGGGGCACAGAGGCAGCCAAAGTGCCATTTAGGGAGTACACACTGTGCCTACTAGACCCAGACAGCACGGCAAGGCTCAGGGGCTGACCTGCATCTCAAATGGCCTTGGGGTTTTAGCCTCTGTGCTCAGCCTGCACGCTTGGTACAGAGCACCAACTGCTCACTTAGCACCCTGCATGCTTGGCGAGCCTCCATGCTCCGTGCTCCGTGCTGGGCCCAGTCTGTACATTTAGCCTCCACCCCGGGCACAGGGAGACAACTGCTCACTCAGCCTGCAGGCTTGTTCCGCACGCTCAGCCAGGCTTGCACACTTGGTCCTGCTCACCAAGCTTCTGCGCATGGCCTGGGGGGGGTCAGCTGGCTTGGCTGCACGCTCAGCCTGCACACTTCGCACAGGGGAGACGCTGCTCGCTCAGGCCACACCTCGCGCTGCCTGCACGCTTGATCTGCACTCGGCCGGCCCGCTCGCCCGGCCTGGGAGCCTGCCCGCTGGGCCTCCATGCAGGGCCTGCGCACAACCGTGTCCGGCAGCAGGCGGGCAGCGAGCAGCAGGCGCCATCTAGCGCTCTCGTCCTCCTTGGCTCCAGCGCTGCCCACTGACCCCATTTCTGCCTTTTTCTCCCCAGAATGGGGCCACCGTGCGCCCCCCAGGCCCGGGGTGCATGCGCAGCCATCCCAGCCGGGCCACGCCGCGGTGGCCCCTGCGAGCCGCTCACCTTGCAGGAGGTGCCGAGCAGGCTGCCGTCTCGCTTCCAAGCCAGGCTCTGCAGCTGGTCCCTGTGTGAGTCCAGCACTGCGGGAGGAAAGCAGGCTCAGGGCTGGGGTCAAACAGGGTCCCTCCCGCGGACAAGGCAGGCGTATGGGCAGGAGCCGTCGCTCTTCCTCCATGAGCACGTCCCAGGGGAAATGACCCGGCTTTTCCCAAAGAGCTGGTGGCAGCCACAGCCAGGGGATGCTGCTGTGTCCATGCAGGGAGCATCCCTGCACCGCTGGCAGCTGGGAAAGCCGCAGGGCACTTGCACCCCTGTGCTGCCACCCAGCCTCCTCTCCCCATCAAGTTACCTGAGGTCTGGGCAAGGCTGGTCAGCAACAGCCCATGGAATCCACACTGGGACGTACAGGAAGAGGGACCCGTCACCCAAGCAGATCCCCAGCAAAACTGCTACACAGGAGCCTTTTACACTGCCGCATGAGAGCATAGGGGAGCCCATGTACACACAGAAGTGGCTGTGGTGGTCCCTGCCCAAAAAGCCACCCATGCTGCCTGTTTGGTGACACTGAGGTCCAGATTTGAGCCCATGTACCAGCACGGTGCAGACACTCATTGCAGGCAGGCATTGGCGGGCACGGCCATGCCTACCTGTCAGTGGCTGCTGCTGCTCCATGTCCCAGATGGTGACTCTCTTCCCTGTGCCACTCGCCAGGATGCCGTCCGCTGTGGGGTGGAACTGCAGCATGTCCACTGGGGCCCCCCCGGGGCCCAGGGTCAGCCCTGCACCGCTGGGTATGTCCTGGCTGCTCTGGGGCAGGCGCCACACCTTCACCTGCAGCACCAGGGAGAGGAGGGTCAGTCCCTGGGCAGATGAACAGGACCCTCCTGGGTGCCGGTAGCGCACGACCTGGGTTTGCTGCTCTTCCAGGCTCCGGTCCCTGCAGACACCAGGTGACCCACATCACAGCTCAGTGGGATCAGAGCTGTGGGCATTCCAGGTGGGAGAGGGTTGATCCCTGCTCAACACCATCTGCCCTGTCCCCCACAACCTGGGGACATCTCTCACCTGACACCCTCCTCCCCAGCCTCCTCTTATTCCAATCACTCAGGCTCTATCACCCCTGGGTGAATCACAGAGACATGCCAGGGAACACAGGATGTCCCCTTGGGAGCCCTGGCACCAATCACTCACGGTCTCATCTGCAGAGCCAGTAGCCAGGAGGAGCTGATCGAATGGTGAGAAATCAAAGTCTGTCACCACATCTGGAAAGAGAAGGGCAGATGTTTGTCCTCACCTTACCCCTGCAGGCAGCGTGTCTGCCACCTTTGCTCTTCCCCAGCCTCTTTTCATATACACACACTGCACACAGGAACAGGCAGCTGGGGTCAGATCCAGCCCCATCAGAGCATGTTGGAGTAGCTCAGCTTTGCTACGAAAGTGTGAGCCCCTCCACGCTGTCTGTCAGGGTCTGACACCCCTTTGGCAGGCAATGGGAGCCCTGAAGGGTAACACTGTGCAACTGCATTTCCCTGTGTAGCCCACCACCACCCCAGCTTGGCCCTGATTTCAGGACGAACATCTCCAGAAGGCACAGGGAGAAGCAGGAACAGCACAAGGCATCTGTGCTGGCCCAGACGCTGGTGAGTGAGGCCACGGGCAGCTGGGGCTTTGCTGGTAACAAAGCTCCCTTTGTAGCACCGGGCCCGGCGTGCCGATGGTGGGGAAGCTCCTCGCAGAGCCCCGTGGGAGAAAGGCCGACACCATCAGCAGCAGCCCCTCAGATGCATTTGGCACGCTCTGGGAAGTAGGTCACTGTGTACTTTCCTGCTTCCAGGAGGTTGCTGAGAGACAGGCCCAGGAGGCAGGAAAAGTGAGCAGCGAGCTCTGCTGCATTTGCCCCGTGAGGAGAGAAAAATGCTTCCCCTGCTTTGGAGGTGTTGCTCTGGCACAGCCGGCTTCAAAGGGCTCCTGCTAAATCCCATTAAGCAGCTGTTAATGCTGCACTGGATGCCCGTGCGCCCCTCCATGTCCCCTGCAGCAGCGGAGCTAGCTGACACGCTCCCGGTTCCTAGCGCTATGCCGCTTGGGCAGGGATGGAGTCAGATGGAGGCAGCACAGGCTGGGCACGCCACACAGTCCTGCAGCCATGCCAAGGCACTGCACACACGAACACGGTGCTGGGACTGACTCCCATTTTGCTGCTCTGGTGCAATTCTGGGGTAATGGGTGACCAGTGCCCCCAGGCTAGCACTGCTGCTCTGATGCTGCAGAGGAGTACCTGCAGTACCCCAACACTCCTTCCCCGTGCCCAGGCAGGAAGCAGAGCCCTCCACCTCTGCGGTATGCACCCCTCTGCCAGTGATGATGCTGCCAGCACCTCTTCCCCTGCAGCAACTCTCTCTACCCACATCAGAGCTGCTTAAGGCCACGTAGCAGCTGCTCCAGCCTGTTCATCCTGTCACTAGAGCTGGGTACACCTGCAGTGATGCCAGCTCCTCTGCCAGCCTGGCACTGGGTGTACTGGGAACTTCAGGGTGTGCAATGAGTAACATAGAAAGGGTGTGCTAGAGGAAGAGCATGAGCAAGAGCTACATGTCCAAACCTCACCGCAGCTTGAAAGATGAAGGGATGTGGATCAATATGTCTCCTTAGCAAAAGTCCAGCCTGGCAGAGCCCCATGTGGTCAGCGTGGCTGCAGCCAACTTGTGCTTCACACACAAGTGAGACTTGTCAGGGTCTCCCTGCCTGTGGGTGACGGTCCCTAGGAACTCCAGCAGTTCTCCCAGCTCCTTGCCTGGGAGATAGCCCAACACAGCATCCTGGGCTGGGACTCAGTGCCCAAGCAACTCCACACAGCTTCACACAGAACACAGTGGAGGCATGGGAACAAGCCAGTCCAAAGCCAGCAGACACCCAGCTCACCTGAGTGGCAGCACAGCTGAGACACGGTCCTCTTGCCTCCATCCTCGCACTCCAGTGGCACAATGCCCAGCACACCTGCAGGGACGATGCAGGAGCAGGTCACCAGCTGCCTGCCAGCCTGCCCACAAGGAACCCCCCCAGTCTGGGGCACAGCAGGGGCACCCAGCTTTGCAATGCAAGCCAGGAGGTGTGGGATTGTCAGCATCTTTGTAGCAACTCGGGGGAAGCTTCCTCCACATGCCCTCATGCCTCCTGTGATGGGTCTGACCCATCACCCCGCCCCCAGGGCAAATCCATCCCACACCCCCAGTGGCACTGGGCACCCTTTCCCTCATGCCTCACCTGATGCCTCGGCATTGAATGCAATCCAGCAGCAGCTGGCCTTCACGTTGTTCCCATAGGATGTGATGGAGCCTGCTCGAATACCCCCAATCCAGGCCTGGAATGGAGAGGGAAAACCCATGTCAGGAGATGCTTCTGTTTTGGAGGGAGCCAACACCATGGCTAGAGCATGATGGGAGGGAAGATGAAGCATCGGCATTGCATTGCTGGAGACCCTCAACACCACCAGAGCTCCCACGCCGATGAGCCTGGCACTACCTGGAGGCTGCCAACACCAACGGGATTGCGCTAATGGCACATCTGTAGAGCTCTGTCCCATGGGAGGGCCAGGGCTGTGTGGCTACTCATGCTCTCTGCATAAAAGTGCAGCCCCTCAGAGGGGCTGGAGGCTTCTGGGCCAGCTTCGCCAGGAACAGGAGGCACAAACATCCCAGCTCCCAGTGCTGCTTGTCCCTGAAATTGTCCCAGCCCTGGGCCCTCCCATGATGGGAAGGGCTCAGGGGACTCTATGATAAACTGATGTCAGGGAATTTGGGATGGGACAAACGCTCCTGGGCTGTGAAGCACTATAGGATCAAGCTGTGGCTGACCAAGGCAGAGCAGTGCCTCCAGCAGCATGCTTTCCCACATGGACTTACAAGCAAGGAACTTCATCACAGCTCCAAAACCAAAATCCTCCTTTGCAGTGGTTCCCATTACTACCCCACAGCCAAGCACTGCACTGGGATGCCCTGCATCAGCCAGACCCACTCTGGGTGATACAGACACCTGGTCTCAAGTGGCCACCAGGACCAGGAGCTCCAGGCACACCCAGGGCCAAGTCCAACCCTCAAGCAAAGACGGGTGTTGCACAGCTGCCACCATGCCTGTAGGCACACCAACATCCACCAGCATCACACAGAGGTGCGTGCAGTGGGTGTCTGGAGTGGTGGAGAGCTCACAAACAGGTCAGAGCCCTGTGCAGGAATGGAAGCTGCATATGCAGCCCCAGAAGGACTGAGAGCCATGTTTCCTCTCCTTGCACAGTTTCCTTTTGACAGAGAGCAGCAGTTCCTGCAGCACTTCCTCTAGTCCTTGTCACAGCTGCCTGCTTGGTTGCAGACCTGTTAACCCTTCTCCTGCCAAAGGTGGGTCCCTCTCCCTTCATCCATCACGTGGCAGAGGGCTCCAGTGAGGAAGGGGAATGGGGTTGGAGCTTGACTAAACCCCAGGAGGAAGGGTCCTGCAATCTGTATCCAGTCATGGTCCCTCAGCAAGGGGGTACACCAGCCACATCCAGAGTACCACACAGGACCCCTGCAGCACGGTCAGAAGGACCACTGGGCTGGTCCATCCCAGCCCCACAACAACCCTGCAGGCAGGCAGAAGCCCTTAGGGAAGTGATTCGCTCCACAGAGTGCCAGGGCAGCCAGTGAAGCATATGGTACCTTCCAGGCTACGCCCCTGCAAGCTTTCAGGGCGACTCTGCCAGCAGAGCCCTGCAGACACTGCCTGAAGGGGAGAAGCAACTCAGATGTGATCCTTCATGTTTACACTGCACTTCCTTATCCAGCCAGGTCAAGTGTCTGCCTCCATAAACAAGTTGCACGGCCAGACACAAACAGCGCTCCCTGCTGTGACACCCGAGATGGGTTTGGAGAGGAGACATCCACCTCCCGCCTCCTGCCCCGCAGAGCTGGGTGACATGGCCTCGCTCCCCAGGGACATGTTTCACACCTGGGTGGGAAATGCCTTTTGGAAAGGCCACCATCTGCGTGCCAAGCCTGGTGGGAGCTGCTGGGGATGGAGCAGCCGCCTGTGCACACGCTGGGGTGAGAGCACACTGTCCCTTGGTGTCCTGCAGAGCTCCCTCACCATGGGCAGTGACACAGGCAGCAGCGATGGGGCGGTCCCTGCCTGGAGGAAGCCATAAACCCCCCTGGCCAGGCATCCAGCACACACACACCCCCCCCCCCCACACTCCCCAAGCCGGCTGTCGGCAGCAGCTCATTTGCACCCTGAGGTTCACAGCCAAATGCTCATCTGGCTGAGTGTGACCTGCCACCTGCTCTGCAGACACACATGCACACAGGCTGACATGCTGTGGGAATGGTGGGATGCTTGAAGCTGGGCACAATGGCGAGGCCACCACATCCCCTCCTACAGCCTGGCACAAGGACAGCCGGGCCAGGAAGTGACAGGAAAGAAGAGCACTGACATCCAAGGGCTGGGAGATGAACATTTTGGTGGCCCTAAATTCTATATAAAGGCAGTAAATCACAAGCATTTTTAGCAGCACCACCCATCCAGCCTGAGCCCTCCACTTTTGGCCACATAGCCTACACAGAAGGGTACCAGCTTCCTGCACCTGTGTGCCACCCTGGCATGACTGGTAACAGGAGCAGCCTGCATCATACAGCTGGCCCATGCTGTCCCTTCTCCATATGGACCATCCCTGGCAGGGACTCTGCTCCAGTTGTGCCAGGCTGGGAGCCACCCATATAGGATCCCACCACTTGCCTCCCCTGCAGCAGAGCAGCAGCACCTCACTCACGGCCACAGTGCTGCAAGATGCTGGGTGAAGGGTGTCTGGCTCAGGGAGCGCCCAGAAAGGCTACATGTTCTTGTAACGCCCCCGATGCAGCTCACCCGGAACAGCCCACCCTGACCCAGCCTCTCAGCCCCTGCTCAGCTGAACCTGCAGAGGACAGGGGTCTGGGAGAGCACCGTGGTCGAACTCCACAGCCTGGTAGGACTACCCGCTGCCACCATGCACCGAGGTGGGTCACAACGCTCGGCACGGTAGGGGATGGTTATCTGTGCGGAAGAGGCTGGAGCCAGGCCCAATACAGCCCTGTGCTGCCCAGAGAGACTCGCCAGACCTGCCTGGCCTCAGCAGTGCCGAGCTCCACAGCTCACAGGCTGGGTGATGGAGCTCAGCACCGTCCCGTGGGGCCCAGCGCTTCCTCTTTGCCTGCGGAAGCAGGGTGGCAAGAGCAGGGCCCAGGTTTCACACTCGGGGTGCTCACTTCCCTGGCTGGCCATGGGCAAGCCAACGTTGCAGGGAGGGACAAGCACAGGTGAGGCAGCAAGCTGAGCTGGGACAGCACGCAGGCCAAACCAGGACCAAGCACCTGTGCCAGCCGTGCCCAGTGGCAGAGTGGCACAATCTGGCTCGCTGCACCGCGGTACGGGGACCCTGAAGCACTGGCACTGGCTGCACCGGAGCAGCTCCTGGCTGGTTGGGCTGCCCCGGGAGAGGGCCGGGGCTCTCCATCAGCACCGGCTGCAGGGCACCCCGTGGCACTGAGCCGACGCCAACGGAGGAGCGGGCGGTGGAGGGTGCCAAGGAGGGGCCGCCCGGGTGATGCTGCCGCGCCGCTGCCGGGCACCGGGCGGGGAACCCGGGCACGGCCCCGCTATACCGGCGGTGCCGCAGCAGCGGGACCCGGAGCCGCGCCCGACGGAGGCGGCACCGCCGGGGCTGGTGCTACCCCGCCCTCCGGGAGCCCCGGTCCCGCTGCCCCCGCGCCCCCGGTCCCGATCGGCGGGAAGCGCCCCGCGGCGCTCACCTCCCTGCGAGGCGGCCGGGCCTCGGTGTGCCGGAACTTGGACGCCTTGAAGCGGTTCATGATGCCCCGGCCGCACCGTACCCCGCCGTGCCCAGCCCAGTCCGACCGCGCTGCTCCGCCCGCCCTGGGGCCCCGCCCGCAACCACGCCCTTGTCATCGAGCTCCGCCCCCCGCACTGGATCGCGGTCTGCGCAGCAGACCCCGGCGCGGGGCGGCGCAGTTGGTGTCTGTCGGAATGGGGCTGGCTGCCCTAGAACGGCGCACGGGGGCCGTCAGACCCCGCCGGACGCCCCGTCTGTGTCTCCCCCTGCCCCGGTCTCCTGAGCGCGGCGCCCGGCCTGCCCTTCTCCTGGTACAGCGACCCCGACCGGCCCCTTCCGTGTTGCTGCCACGTCCGGGATCCTCTGGGGGTTCCTCTCCACCGCGGCGGCACCACCGCGGCCACCGGGCATCGCGTATGCACACACGGGGACGGCCCCGGCGCGTCGGCGGAACGGGGCTACTGCGCAGGCGCGCTGCTCATCCAGCGCTGTGCGTGCCGCCGGTGGCGCAGGCGGTGAATGACGGTGGTTTTTGTTGTTCCCGGAGGGAGCAAAGCGGAGGACGAGGGAAGAGCAGAGCATATGAGTCATCAGAGACCTAAAGAATATCCTTATCCATGGGCAGGGCCCTGCCTGGCGAGAACACCAGGTCCTTTGGGGTCTTTCAAGCCGGAGATCAGGTAGGTGTGCGAATATGAACCACTGACTGAGCTGTGGAAGGAGCCAACGCAGTATTGCTGGTACCGAACAGCGCTGTGAGAGTCCATGGAATCAGCTCCAATCAATTCATTACACTCCAGTGAAGAAAGGTCCAGAAGATCATGGAAATCAGAAGTTTCTGAAGTGGGAAGAAGGGCCCTGCAGAATCACATTGCATTAGACACGTTGTTAGCATCAACAGGGTTGTGCTAATGCCAGTTGTGTTTATGTAGACCAAAGCAAA
The DNA here is from genome assembly GCA_039720435.1 of Amazona ochrocephala. Classification (NCBI taxonomy): domain Eukaryota; kingdom Metazoa; phylum Chordata; class Aves; order Psittaciformes; family Psittacidae; genus Amazona; species Amazona ochrocephala. The sequence continues at coordinate 17,367,222 of CM077886.1, read as the reverse complement.
AGAACAGAAACAGATTTAGAGGAGATCTGGAAATGGGCTAAAGTTTTTTGCATGAGGAACAAAAAGAGGATACATCTTACGGGTGTCAGGAAGCATGGCCCTGGCTAACCTCTTCATTCCTGACATAAGGTTAAGACGTTGCTTGGTATTTTAATTATGATATTGGTAATTTTCAAGAGCATTTCTGTAATAATGCAGTGTATTGGGAAATAATGTAAACGATGAGAGTTATCTAAAATTGAAATAAGTCTCCAAGGGGGTACTTGTTACCCAGCAGTGAGGAATACTTCGTCCTCCATCACTAAACACATCCAGGCCTTCTTGTGTACAGGGGAGACAACAGCACAGGTTGGTTCTTCAGCTCACCTGCAGTGCCTGTCATTTTGTTGTCACATCCAGAGACCTTATCCCCTGGAGGGGACTGCATGGTACTGGGCAGGCCCCAGCACATTGCAGTGATTTGTGCACCTTGGGATACAGCATACTTTTCCCAAATATTTTACCAGTTTTTCCAGGTTCTGCCCATGTTCAGGGGTGAAGTTCCAAAACACTGGAGGTGCCTACTGTTGTAGGCACTTGTCCGTACTATCCCACACACCCTGCCACTCATAACTATCCAGCCTCGTGGTAAATTTCTGCATGGTGATCTTGAATAGTTTAACCTTAAACAAAACCTGAACCATATGCCACAACATGTTGGTTCCTAGCAAAAGGACGGGGCTGGTTTCAAGGGTTAAAATCTTCAAAATTCTCAAACGCTATTGTAATCAGCCTGGAGGAGAACGAATATGTCAGCCGGAAGGAAAGATGGAAGCAAGCTGTAGGAAGATGTCTCCCCCGTGGGCTGTCTCTTCGGGGAGGAAAGGCCAAAGGTGTAATTACAACTAGTTCCCAGTAGATGTCTCCCGAAGCACAGAGGTGATGGCCATGCTGTGTGCACAGGGCAGATACGTTTCACGACGCACATTTCTATCGTATCATAGACCATTGTTAGAAAGTACAACAAAATTATAATCTTAGCCCGGGCCCCAGCGATAACAAACATCGCCTCAGGGAGCACACGCTGCAAGTGAGGTATCACATATCCAACTCTGAGAACAGGCACAGCAACTCTTGAGGGTGAATGAATCAACGTTGTGACCAGTGACTACAAAGCCAATACAATGAATGCTGACAACAAATTTGTTTTAACACTCTTTGGTCAGGTCTGTCGTTAACTCAACCCTTCGTGCCCTGCGTTGGGCACCAAAAAGAACAGTCGTGTTTTAAGCCCAGCCAGTAACTGAGCACCACACAGCTACTCACCTCCACTCCCCAGTGGGATGGGGAGGAGAATCAGAAGAATGTAAAACCCTGGGCTGAGATAAGAACAGTTTAATATTCAGTAAAATATAATAAAAATACTAAAAATAATACCAGCAATAACAATACTTATACTAATAGGGAAAAACAAAGAGAAAAGACAAGTGATGCACAATACAGTTGCTCACCACCCACTGACAGATACCCAGCTTGTCCTAAGCAGTGATCCATCCCTTCTGGCTAACTACCCCCCCTGACCCCAGTTTATATCCTGAGCATGACACGCTGGGGTATGGAATACCCTTTGTCTAGTTTGGGTCAGCTGCCCTGTCCCTGCTCCCTCCCGGCTTCTTGTGCTCATCTTCACTAGCAGAGCATAAGAGACTGAAAAGTCCTTGACCACAGTAAGCGCTACTGAGCAACAACTAAAATATCTGTGTGTTATCAGCTTTAGACTAAAGCTAAAACACAGCACTGCACCAGCTACCAGAAAGAAAACTAACCCTACCCCAGCTGAAACCAGGACAATCTGTAACACATTTCAAGCTCAGCTTGATCCTCATCTGTGAAAATCATTCTGATAGGAATCTGATCAGATGAGTGGGATTCAAAATGTAGTTTGTATGAAGTCAGGTTTTAAAAGTCAGAACATACCTTAAATGATCCCATATCTCAAAGTAATGCTTCAGATTCTTGGATTTACACATGATAGACAGCAATTACATTTTACATTGCATCCTTCATCTCTATGTGACATATAAACAACCACTATGCAAGTCACAATCTTTTCTCCTTAACTATCAATAGTTTTACTGATGTATGTAATGATAAAACAGAGGTGAAAAATGGTAGAAAATTACAGTTGTCATGGCCTGCTGCCTTTGCTTTTTTCACATCCTGACATTCAAAAGTTCTGCTTCTCAAGGGCCTGAAAACAATCAGAAGATCTTGATAAGCAGCAATTCCCAGTGACAGACCTTGCTACGCATCTAAACCACGCAGTATTTCAAAATCCATGTCCTGTGGTTCACCTGTTGTTTTCATTGACTACATGAAATTTCCCCAGACTTCTGAAGACAAGTATCTGTAGAGGAGTTTTTAAATTACATGTAGGGGGACCATTCCTTAGCTGCCTCTGAAAAGCTTACTAGATGATCTTAAGGTCCTTTCCAACCCTAAGTATTCTGTGATTCTATGATTCTATGAAGTATTTATTCTCAAAGCAGAAATTAATCCACTTAAGTGATTCTCAATTCAGTAAAGCACTGTGTTGTTCATTCTCTAAAAAGGATCATTTGGTGCAAAGCATGGAAAATGTATTTGATAGTAGATGGGTGTAGATTGATGTAGATGGGTGATGGCACTTGCAGTAAAGCAGACTTGGGGAAACGATGTGCTACAGGAGTAAGGAAGACATTTTCTATCTTCACAGGATTATTGTGCCACTTTCATTTTTTAGTAACTTTGATACGAGGAAGTTAATATTAAAAAAAACCCAAGAAGTTAAGCACCTTGTTGGGTGAAGCTGGCTTCACACCAGCTGGCTTTAATATGAAAGATGTAATACCTGAGTTCAGAAGCTGTTTATAAAGTAAAATATTGGGTTCAGACAACCAATGAGACAAAACCCAGAAGCATTAAGAAAAAGTTGGTTAAATGTCATTATGATAAGGATATTGTTACTTAGAAACTCATGTTATGTTAATAATTTATCCACTGCCTTGTTTAATGCACATTAAATCCTCTAAGTGGCATGCTGTTTTGTTATATGTAGACTGTGCACACACACCAAAAAAAATAATGTCTGGAGATGACTGGATACTGATGGTTCTCCTACAGTGATATTTACCCTTAGGTAATAATAAATATATGGCTTATTTACCAGTGAAGTTACATTCCAGCTTTTTTCTCAGTCATGGAGTTTACAGGGCTTGCATTAGCTTTCCACATAGAATTACATGTTGATACTAATAAATGCTTTCTCCTTGTCACTTGGTTTTCCCCAAAAAGGATGACAGAAATTAGTAGATTTGCACAAAATAAGAAAGGAGTTATCAAATGTAATAATCAGTCATTTAACTGTAAATCCACAAAGTGCTGCCAGGGGGGTATTCCTGCAGTTACAGTACTGCAACTTGAGTTCAAAAACTCCCCAAGATACCTTCTATGAATAATATAATTCAGACAAACTAAGCTGTCCTGCTGGAGTTGACATCACTACAGAGAGTAATGGGAAATCAATTTAAGAAGTGTCAACTCAAGAAACAACAGAAAAAAGGGAAAACAATGCTCAGATTTGACTCTAAAATGTTTCAGTGTGACTCAAGAGTGACACCCAGGGACGATTTATAAAGACCAATATGAAATATACTTCTTTGCTGTCCTAATGTGATTATCAACTACTGACAACTCCTCTCTGAACTCCTAATCTACATCTGGAAGCAGTAAAACATCCATTTGTTGTTTAGAATAATTTTAGCATACCGACAATTCTACTGGGGTGTCAGACTACTGAACTATTTTTCAAGAGATCAAATATTTTTGCTGATGAAGGGGTTACAGGTAGGAAACAGCACAGAATAGACCAGGAAGTTGTATTTTGGAGCTGTACACACACATACGCGCATGCACGCAATTTACAACCTTCTGTCATGTGAGCAGCAGACCTAGAGCAACGTGCCACTGTGGCAGAACACAGGCATAATGAAAATTGAATGGAAATCACCAAAAATAATATAATTATGCCAGTAATTAAACGTAAAGATTAAAATTCGTCTGTCACAGAACAGTGGCTTACGGTCCATTTACCACACATAACTTCCACAACAAAGTTTTGTTCTGGCACTGCTTTGGGTTCCTCTGTTCATGCTTGTGCCAGCTTTTTTGCCTGACTGTACTTCAGAAATTCTGCTGGCATAATTACATAGCACTTATCAAGAGAAAGAGGGGTTTCTGCTAGGACTATTACATTCCCTTCACAAACAACATTAACTAGGCTGACAAAGGAATTCTTCTGGCTGTATAGTTGCTTCTACATTGGTCATTTTGTGCTGGCACAGCTCTTTTTTTTTCTACTCACTGAAGCAACTGACCTACACTGTCAAGTCTTATAGTACATGCTTGGTCTGAGTCCTTTCCAATTCTCTAAAGCTATTTACAGAAAAAAAAATACAAAGAAAAAAAGTCCCTTAAAAATCACCTCATCACAACAATCCTAAAAATTTGTGAGATCAATGTACATAAAGAAAAAGCACCACTTTTTCTTCCCAAAAGTTACTGCACTTGAAGGAACAGCATTCTTACAGTCAGTTATCTCCTAAAAATTGTTAAAACTTCTTGAAATGGTTATTTTCAGAGATCCATCTTTTAAGTGTATGTTTTAATTGTATGGCTGGGAGGAGATAAGCTGTTCAAGGAATAGGGTCACACTGCTAATAAACAAAAGGAAAGGGTTATTAAAGGATTCATCATGTTCATTAACTTTTGCAAGCTGCACAGAACAATGCTCTTTTTAGACACAGTATTGTTTAATGTCCTTTGGACATAGTGCAAAATCAAGAACAATGTGGATGTTGCCTATTTGTTTCCCCACATTTTAATTAGACCACCACTGCTTTGAAAAGAGTGATGTTGCTGGTGCTACATCTGGTATTACCAAAAAAAGATTAAAGAACAAAACAACTGGAGAGAAAAATGTTCCTTAAAAATAGTAATTAAAATAACAATAATATAAACATTGTCAACTAAATCTCAGACAGTTTCTGTATCCCTTGCTACATTCAACATTTACTTAGCTAGGAACCACATTATGGAAAAGACTGAGTACATAGCACAGAAAAGCAGTATCAGGAGACTGTAAATCATTGGTGAAAGAAGATACCTTTTTATTTGTCTGACATTCCACATGTGCCAACATAGTTATGTAACTACTAAGGACAATGCAGAAAACAAGAATTGTGCAAGCAAGTTTGGATTAAGCTAATACTTGTTAGAATGCCAGAAACATTTTTATGTTGATTCCATGGTTTTTACAGAATGCAAAATGCCTTTTCTTTTTTTCTTAATTTTTTAATGTAAGCACGCGCATTTTGTGTTGGAAAAATCCTCTCCCACATGCTTCTATTTTAGTGACTTTGCAGATGGACAAAACTAAAACTAATCAGTGGTATAATGCCAACAGGAATAATGGAGTTGCAGCAAAACCAAATGTACATTAACACCTATGAGTGACATTAAGTGCTTGGCAGACACTAAAGTCTAACAGAAATGTTTGTTCTGATAATTGCAATCAAATTCTTTAGCCATTCAGTGTTTGTGGACAAGTTTTACAATTACTTAATTTCAGTTTCCCAGGTACTGCACCAGAGTGCCAATATATGCTGTCTTTCAAGACAGGAGGGAAATTGTAATTGATTTAGCCATCCCTAATCCAGAATAATTCCCCCTGCAAATTGCCTGATCTGGAATAAAAATACTGGCACAGAATAATTCAGGAGTGATTAGTCCTATTTAGAAACAAGCTCACTATTTCATTCTCACAATTTAATAATGAAGTAATTATTTTCTGGAACAATGTTAGCATGTTAACTGGCTATAGAGGAACAGCTTTAAAAATCCCATGACATTGTTATTCTTGCTTCCTAACAATAGCACCATTTTCCTTTAGTCATTACCAAAACTAAAATCTTAATGGAGCTCTACTGGACAAAATGCTCCATCACCTGGACTTCTGGAGAACTAAGGTTAAAATAAAGCACATAAAAATCCCACATGGAACTAGCTTTCTATTCCCACCTCCCTGGAGACAGACAGATAGCATGTAAAACTTTCTATATGAGAAGTCAGTGTTGTAAAACTCTTACCAGATGCATAAGGCAGGAGACCTGGACTAGAGATGTTATGGAATCCAACAGTGGATGTGGCAGCTCTGGGCTTCTCCATGTCAGGGAGTCACTGCAATAAGAAAGCGTGTGAATAAACAGCATGTTACATGCCCTTCATTAACACCCTCTTACAAAAACATTATTAACAGTCTAGAAAAATTATGAGGTACAGCTGAATTCTGTTTGACAAGGACTCACGTTAGAATCACAGAATTGTAGAATCATAGAATCATTTAGATTGGAAAAGACATTGAAGATCAAGTCCAACCATTAACCCAGCCCTGCCAAGCCCACTGCTAAACCATGTCCCTAAACACAACTTCTACATGTCTTTTAAATACTTCCAGGGTTGGTGACTCCACCACTTCCCCGGACAGCCTGTTCCATTGCCCAACAACCCTTTTGGTGAAGAAATTTACCTAATATCCAATCTAAACCTTCCCTGGTACAACTTGAGGCTGTTTCCTCTTTTCCATCACTTGTTACCAGGGAGAAGAGACCAACCCTCACCTCACTACAACCTCCTGTCAGGTAGTTGTAAGACAGTGATAAGGTCTCCACTGAGCCTCCTTTTCTTCAGGCTCAACACCCCCAGTTCCCTCAGCCATTCCTCATCAGACTTGTTCTCCCAAGACCCTTCACCAGTTTCATTCCCTTCTTTGGACAGGCTCCAGCACCTCCATGTCTTTCTTGTAGTGAGGGGTCCGGAACTGAACACAGTATTTGAGGTGCAGCCTCACCAGTGCCGAGTATACGGGGACAGTCACTTCCCTGGTCCTGCTGGCCACACTGTTTCTGGTATCTTGTGCATCTGTGGTAGTCTGTAAGCCCCATTTTAAATGGTAGCCATCTTTTTGCAAATTTCTACTTCTATATTAAGCTACAAAACTGACAATTTGATGATATCAAGAATTGCAAATTCTCAGTTACTTGTCTCCTGCTAGAACAACACTAGCTTACAGCCAGTCTCCTGAGGATCTGGCACTTAAAAGTTATCACTGTTACACAGCCAGCTCAGCACCTCAGCCCCTGAGATTCTCAAATTTGTCTCAGGTCACAGGGAGCAAAGATATCCTGTTTCCATTTATCACTTCCAGAGAATCTCTGTGTCTTATGCTTGTAATATTTACTCTTCACATCCAACAGGTATATAGGTGAAAAAAGTTAATGAAACTGAAGGTTAATTTTCTAATCAAAATGTTGCTAATCAACATGAAAGCATAAGAACAGTTGAACAGAGTTCTGGATTGTACTGAACAAGATTTATTTTTAGCTGCTTCAGTGCCTCAACTGACATGATGCCTGCTCCCAACAATCCTTACACCTGGATTTCAGATTTCCAAAACCATGCAGTCTCTGCCTCTTGAAAACAGATTCCATCCTGTCTCTACCCTTTCCAGTCCTAACTCAGTCACTGTAATCATCATTAAAGTGATCTCATTTTTCCCTTCCTTGGATGCGCATTCTTTGCTCAGCACATTCCTTCCACATTAAGCAGCCTTTCTGCTATTTGCATTTTTGACTGTCATAAGGTTTATTAACTACGTATAGATTCTTCACAACGTGCACACCTAGACCACTATCGTTGTTTATTTTGAGCTTCGATAGCAAAAAACCCACACATATACCAAACAGTTTTGATAAACTACTACCTAAACTACCCTTCCCCACTACTTATCAGTTTATCAGCCCATGGTATCAGAACCACAGAAGGATGGGTACCTGTCAGAGCGAGTCCAGAGGAGGCCACAAAGATTCTTCGAGGTCTGGAGCACCTCTGCTCTGGAGATAGGCTGAGAGAGCTGGGTTTGTTCAGCCTGGAGAAGAGAGGGTTCTGGGGAGACCTTAGAGCAGCTTCCAGTGCCTAAAGGGGCTACAAGAGGTGTGGAGAGGGACTTTTTATGATGGCCTATAGGGACAGGACAAGGGGCAATGACTTTAAACTGCCAGAGGGGAGATTTAGATGAGACATTAGGAAAAAAATCCTTCACTATGAGTGTGGTGAAGCATTGGCACAGGTTGTCCAGAGAAGCTAGGGCTGCCCCATCTCTGGTGGTGTTAAAGGCCAGGCTGGACAGGGCTTGGAGCAACCTGGTCTAGTGGAAGGTGTCCCTGCCCATGGCAGCGGGATTGGAACTGGGTGATCTTTAAGGTCCATTCCAAACCACACCATTCTGTGATTCCATGAAGAAATTCTAAGAAATAAACTGCAATGACTGTGCATTCAAGGAGAGGCACCTTGAACAAGGAACTAACTAGCACCCAACTTACAGCTGGTTTAAGTCTGAATAACAGGCTAACTAAGATGTATATATACAGCTGAGAACTCTGAGCCTCCAGATAAAGTCACCAAAAAAAGGGATGGCACTTGTGATAAAGACCTTTCAGTCTTTATTTTTAGAGATATACGAGCAGGAGAAGGAAACTTGTATGTTGTGTGCACATACAAAAGTGAGACACACATGACTACTTTGGAAAACAATGAGCTGGGTATATGAAGCATTTGAGAGCTAAGGAGATTGACACAGAGGACTATATACTGATATTTTGGCATAAGGATCCATATATTTATTTTGCTATTTAAAATAAAAATTAATTTTAGCCCTTTCTGAATACTGCAGTATGTGCCTTAACTGCTCCAAAAGAAAGGTTTTAACTCTAGATTGGAGACCTCAAAAAGAAGAATTGAGCTGAGATGTGCTCATTCACCAACCCACAATGAAATATGCTGAATTCCTTTGAGGATGCTCCTTTGCAAGCTTGGAGTAATTCTACAACTGGACTGTGGAAGATAGTTTATGCTATGGTGCTACATAACCAAAGACGACTTTTATTTGAATCTCTTTCAACCAAATAGCTTAAAATACATTAATGTGAACCACAAATACAGCAATAATGTGAGTGTCCAGCAGAGGGAGAGTAACAGGTCAGAAACACCATTTGTAAATAGCAGCGTTAGAACAAACCAACCAGTGAAAAGACTTTTCCAGGTCAAGATATCTTAGTTTGGATTATAGCTGGTCTTGTGCAACTATAAAAGCCTCTTTGTAATAAACTTATGCTTCCAGGAACACCAGCAAAGCTTAGGATAGACTTGGCTCCTGAAAAAGCCATCATGCTGAAACGTAGTGTGGTTTTATTTCTCTAGTGCTCAGCTGCATCTCCACCAGCTACCTGGAAGGAGAATTTGCCAGAGTTTGAGAATATTAATTTATAATCTCCTGGCACCTAATCAAACTTAAAATAGTTCAGTACTTTCAGTTCTGTGTCAGGCCTCATGAATATTATGAAAGGTATTTAGAAAAATTCCCGCACAGTTTTGCTTCAGGAAACATGTATCACATGTACTTAGGTACAGCCTTAATCCAACTTTTCCACAAAAACTTCCTGGACTGATTTCACTCCATCTGCTTCTTCAAAGTAATGCTAAACTTGATGTCTAAATGTCTTTTGAGATTGTTTGTTCACATAAGTCTCAGATAAAGAGCAGTGCTTCTAGAATGGCACTTTCACAGCTGAGCAGTGTCCTGTATTTTTCTTTTAATAATTTACCTTGTAACTGTTGTATTTTCTTCCTCCTAGGTAAATTACTTGTTCTTTTAGCTTTGTTTTTAAAGACTCACTCTGCTTTCAAAGCAATTCTAAGTATCAGGCTACTCACCTAAGTGCATAACTAATGTACATATTTAAATACCTTTAAATTTCAGGGCATGGCTCCCAGTGTATCAGTTGAATTTCAGCTTGCTGCCACATCAGAAAGGGAAGTTTTATTTCTTCCCTGCTCCTCCCAGTCTCAGCCAAACACTTCCCATTTTGCAGCAGTTCAGGAGCTTATCTGATATCAAGGTAAACTGAGTCAATTCATTTGTAATCACGGCCAGGTTGGATAGGGCTTTGAGCAACCTGCTCTAGCAGAAGGTGTCTCTGCCCACGGCAGGGGGTTGGAACTGGATGAGTTTTAAGGTCCCTTCCCACCCGAAACATTCTGTGAGTCTATGATTCTATGTAATTCAGCACCCTAAAACCATTCTCCTTCCCCCTCAGACTGCTGCTGTTTTATGGAGTTTAATAAGCTTACCTGTTGGTGGTGAGCTGTTAATTTTTTGAACATGTTAATGTGTTTGAAACCTTTCAGTGAAATACATCTTTCTTCTTCTGCATCAGGTCACATAACTAAACCATTGGTGTTTCATAGGTGTATCTGTTTGGGTGTAAAGTGCTTGTGAGAACCTTGGATGAATGTTAGTACTAAAGTACAGAATACTATTCCTAATGTCATATGCAGGAGGACCTCCATTTCACTGCTATAGGACTGACTTTTCACAGGCTGCAAACTAGTTGTGAAGCTACCTTGAGATAGCTTAATATGCGAATATGTTGCTCTCACTAAAAATTAAGTCTTGCTCATTCTTACTTTATACAAGCTCTGACATTTGTCAAACACCTCTCAAGGGTTGATTCATCTCAGTAACCCAGGAGGAAAAGAAAGTGGATTGTTCTGTAGCTATATTTAATGCGCTAGACTGACTCAGCAAAGGGTCTAACAAGCTAGAAGGCAGCAGGAGGACAGGTAGAACTGCGCAAGGTCAGGTAGAACTGACAGGAGACAGTTTCTCTGCACCCCAATCCCCACAGCTTAACCCTGAGGTGGTCCAACCTCTTCTTTCCTAAGTAGTGCTTTGATAATTAAAGTCAATCATGATGTGATGATGAATTTATATGGGTGGTTCTTTATAGGAAAAGCTTTTTAGTTTTTATTAAATTAAGGGATAGTATATTTATTATAAACAGTTTGATGCAGAAGAGATTTAAACAAGAGAAGCTTTCATAACGCTTTAAAACCTCAAGAGAACATAACCATTTACATTCCAGTAGGTATTTTGTGAGTAATTTACCATGATTCCACTTCAGTTTTGTTTTGAGTGCCAGCTGTTCCTAAGTGGAAACACAAACTACAAGCCCTGCTAAAAATTCAGCGTTTGAGTTTACACAATTTATGGCAGCCTGCAAAACAGGTTTGTGCACTCTGAAGGACATCTGGCATCTTCTGAAATTATTTGTGGACTAATTGTTTATATCCTAGCAAGTACCTAGGGAGTAAGTACCTGTCAAGGAAAGAAGGAATGCTGGATAACACAAGTAATTTTTTCCCCTTGAAATGAGTGGTAACACACAGGTCTCTTCCTCTGATCAAACTCATGTTTGTGCCCACTCCCTGCACACATCCCAAAAAAGTAAAAAATATTACCCCCACTGAGTACTTTAAGAGCTGGCAGAATGAAGCTCCATTTCAAAAACCTTCAGGAAGCATTCTTAAGTGATGACAAAGTGTATGGAAGAATTGCTGCCTACATGTTCTGTGTGCCGGTAATCTTAAAGTAAGTCTTAATTGCTCTGGAAATCTACTACCTGCCTCCATTTAAGCCTTTCCTGACTTGTAGGCTGTGTCAAGGCTCAAACAAAAAATGAACTTGCAATGCAGCATCGCAGTCATTATAAACCTGAGTGCTATTAAATGCTCATAATGCTGGTAAAAAGTGTAGAATAGCTATCCACTCTGTCAGCAGAATTCATGACGCATGGTTTCCGCTGGTGTCTTATCTATTATTCAGCAGTAGTAACCCATGAGCTCCTTTGTTCCAAATTGTGTTACCTTGTTTCCATACTAAATGAAATGTATCAGATGCCTAGTGGTTAATAAATGTCACCTAATAGCAAAGGCCAGTATTAAAAAAAAAAAAAAAAAAAAGAAAATATCCCAAACAAACTAAAAACCTATATTGAAGTGTTCTGATGTGTTCCTTATGATACAAGCTGCTCAGGAAACATATTTCTTACCCATTCTTACTTATTTGTAGCTTTATTTCTGTTCTTCCACTATTCTCGTGGTAAGAAGGGATCATATCCAATTCCTGCTCTATCCCAGCCCTCAGGGGGACTGCATATTATTATTTCTATTATGATTGCCACACACATCTGAGAAACTTACTTGTAATTTAACAAAATTCTAAATATTACAACAGTAACACAGGTTAATTGTACTTCCTTAATGGTACTCAACTTTGAAAAGCAGAGGCCCTAGCAATGCGTGTCTTAAATCTGAGAAGGAACTCTGCACCAGAGAATGACCACAGAGTGGCTTTCACAAGGTCTTTACAACTCATTCTTTAGGCTCTGGTGAGCGTAAGCTCTTGGTGAAGGTAAGCTCTTGGTGCTTCAAGGAGACTTCCACTAGCAGAGGTGTGTAGTCTTTCACTGTCAATACATTTTTGTCTTGCAAAATTAATTATCTGTGGTGTTGGTGGGGATATATATATGTTTTTAGTTTACTTTAATAAATGCTGCCGTGTGCACTAGTGTTTTCTCTGGATGTGATCAGTTGGACACACATTTTCCCATTAACACTTGTGCATTACCTGCCATGTGGAATTTCTTGTTTGTCAAGGGCGTACATGTTGCTGCTGGTGTGCAGCCAGAAACCATTGTGCTCTTGTGTCAGGATGTTACGTAAGTGCCACTTTGGGAGAGTTTGTGTAGTTGTCCAATCAAAACTGCACTGGATTTTGTGCTGAATGGAGATCTTTACATTCCAGTTCTAAGCCCATCTGTTTTCAAAACAACTCTGTGACCTGTCTTACACTGTTCTAATGTAAATAAGCTGCAAATGACTCAGTCCTCACATGTGAGTGCTCCAAGAAACTCCCTTCTTCCAAGCACTGGCTTCATTTAGTTAAAAACACTTTAACGCTGAGCCTTACAAGATGAAGTGCTGCCACAGCCTCGTGCAGCCTACTAACCAAAATCTCCTGGTTTCCCCACTGTTCCTCTCCCATCTCCTCCAAATATACTTAACTTCAATGATTTTGGGGTTTGGTGGTTTCAGGTTTTTGAAGGTCTAACAGTCTTACCAATCAAGGGCCTCAGTACTTGACAAGCCCTACTGAATTTGGTTTAACTGGATTGTTTTAAAACTGGTAATAACCAAGTCAAACTGTGCTGTAGAATCGCCAAAATTGGAACTTCTAACGCATCATGACAACTTACAGCTGGACATAGGGAAATGTTTGCTCTCCCCTCATGGGACACAAATGTGCTCACAGATCTTCCTTCGGCGGTGCGCTGCCTCAGCGCAGGTGCCATCGCTGCACCGTCACTGTGCCCCTATGCTTTCCAGGACTCGGTAAGTGCAACTTTGCATAGATAAAAGCTGGAAAGCGCATGTCTTCAGTGGCTGAGTCCTTATGGAGGCGGGAAATCCCGTGGGGTGACACCCCCGCCGGGCCCGCTCTCCTCTGCGCCCGCCGGCGGCCCTGGGAGCGCCAGGGACGGGCTTATCGCTCCCGGGAGGCAGCGTCCCACGGCTGCTGCCTGTCCCCTTCTCGTGCGGGGTGAGGGAACGGGGAGCAGCCCCCCCGGCGAACTGCGCGTCTCAGAGACCTGCGGGACACGACACACAAACGTCGCCTGAGGCAGCGCTGACGCCCGGCCTGCTGGGACGGGTAGTTCTTGTCCCGCCTCAGGCGTTCGCGCCAACTACATGTCCCGTCTCCCCCCGTCCAGAAAGTGGAGGCGGAAGCGGCAGAAGCGACGGGCGAGCGCGAAGGCTGACAGGAATTGTAGTTCCTCCATGCGCCGAAAATGAAGGGAACTACAATTCCCGTCTCTTCCGGGGAGGTGGGATGAAGCGAGCTCGCGCAAGGCACGATGGGTATCGTAGTTCCCAATGCCACTCAGCCGTGCTGCGGGATGAGCCCCAGGGGAACTAAGAACTACCAAAATGGTGGCGGGGGATGCTGAGGGGAGGAGGCTACGGGAGCTCCAGGAGGCCACACTGCGCTCGCGTCGGGGTGGTGGAGTACACGCGGAATCGCCGGAGCGAGTGCTGAGTCGGTGCCGCCGCCGGCTTCCCCCTCGCCCCGGACGCTGGGAGACGCTTCGGGGCCGCAGAGGCTTGTGGGGTAGCCACAAAATGGAGGCGAACGGGAGCGGCAGCGGGAGCAGCAGCGACTCGGCTCCCGACTGCTGGGATCAGACGGACATCGAGCCGGGCAGCGGCGCTGGTCCGGGGTCCGCCCCGCCGGCTGCGGAGGCCGAGGCCCAGCAGGAGCTGCTAGGGGCGGCCTTCAGCCGGCAGCTGAACGTCAACGCCAAACCCTTCGTGCCCAATGTCCATGCCGCCGAGTTCGTGCCGTCCTTCCTGAGGGGCGGCCCGGCGCCCGGCCTGCCTCCACCCTCACCCCCGCCCGGCCTGCCGCCGCCCCACGGTAGCTGCCGCGCCGGGACGGGTGGGCGCTGAGGGCGGAGGGATGGGGGCCATGTTGGAAGGGCGCGGGGCCGTGCTGCGGAGGGGCTCGGGTGGAGGGGCTCGGGTGGAGGGCTGCTGCGCCCCACAGGGCAGGACTGGAAGGACCACGCGGGGCTGGTGCGCGGCGCGGAGGGCCTCCGGCGGGCAGGCGGGGGAGCCGGGCCGGGCTGGGAGGCGGCCCGAGGACCGGGTGGGTCTGGCTGACGGGGTACGGGCGGGGCTGCAGCGCTGGAGTGGGGCTTGGGGGCCGGGGGGTGAACCGGCCCGGGGGTGGGAGAGAGGCCCGACCCAGCTGTTGGGGCCCCGGGTGCTAACGGCAGCAGGAGGGTCTCGCCAGTGAGGGGCGAGGGCAGGTGTGGATGGGGAGCCGCCGAGGAGAGCTTTTTGCAAGAGAGGGATCTGGGGAAGGAGGCTTAAGGCAGCGAACATCCGGGCAGAGGAGCCTGTGGGGCATAGGTGAGGGGTTGGTTGCGGCGTCTGATGTATCCCTGAGAGCTGGGGGGCCTTGGGAGGGGGTCTGCAGGCCGCTGTGGTACAGCTGGCCCGGGTGGAGGGGCTCTGCGGGATATGCCCTGGGAGGCCAACCCGTGGCACCGGGACTGTGCTCTAGGCGCAGCAGGAACTGGTGTATTCTGGCTGTCCGCGGAGCCTGCGTATGTGTCTGTGGTACCTTTACTCGCCAAGGGTCGCCCATGACGAGGGGAAGCCATGTAGTTCTCTCCTTCCTAAAGCGCTAGAGAAGTTGTTGAAGATTTTGGTGGTGATAAATTTAGTGTTGCTGGGGAGAACAGCACTGCTTGAGTCACCAGTGGGTCAGATGTATCTTAAATGTCTTTTTGAAGATTACAGCAAGGAGGTTTGGGGTTTTTTCTATTACGATGCTGATAAACGATTAGTAGGTCAGAGAGGTTTGTCCAGCTGGCCTCCGTCAATGGAATAACTTGAAATTTACCCTGCTTTTAATTTCAAAGGATCTTTGTGTACAAAGCCAGTGTTTATACTTGATTTACTTTGCATATGGGAAATTAAAGGAGAGCTACTTTTGAATTTCCAGCTCCAGACTGAAGGTACTTCCAAACATCAGGCATGCTAGTTAACTTTGGGGTAGTATTTTAACGTCACTTCTGCAGCTAAGGAGTTTGAGGCCTGGTTGAGTATGATAGTTTAACAGCTTTCTATTTTCCTCCATAGTTTCTGTATTCCTGTTGGTACAACAGAAAACAACCTAGTATTTCACATATTGATTCTAGTAATTTAATTTCACTAAAGTGACTGCTTGTTACAGTATGTTTGTCATGATATCCTGTATTATTTATTGCATTCTGATTTAATGTATTAATTAGTTTCTCCCTAATACCTATGTTATCAGGTGTTAACAGCTAAAACCTGTAACTTTCATATATGAAGCTTTAAAATTTTCATAGCAGACTGTTAACCTTTTTTTTTGTGTTAGAGTAAATGTTAGATTATGATTTTATCAGAAATTGTAGCTCATGTGCTATGCGGGCAGGACATGTGTTAAAATATTCTTTCAAGAAGCCATGGGCAGACTCTTGGCTTCCATTTAGAATAAATGTATATGTTAAGGTTCATGGGTGTAAAGAGAGGGAGCTTGAGGCTGGGCTGAACCTGTGATGAACCTTTAAATAATCTTCAAAATCTATTCTAATGTGGTTTTCACCCATTGGAACCTGAATGCAAGGAGATTTATAACTATGTAACCAGTACTGTGATTGAAAACTTTCTTGAATATTACTAGAATAACTTTGTTTTTTTCTCCCTGGCTACTTCTGTAAGATTTCTCTTCAGGCTTTGCATGTATATGTATATATTTAGGATTTAAACTACATTTCCTCACCTGTTCATTATATTTATTTCTTCATGATCTCATTTTCTCCACTCTTTTGCTACTTCTGAGGCCTATGATAAGCTTTGTCTTTCCAGAGACTAGACTTTACTGAAAGCTTCTTGATCATCTAGAATGATCAGGATAGCTTTTCTTTCTATCTTAGTTGCTGGGCACATTTCCTACATACTGGTATAATCTACCTGGTTTGAATTCACCTTGCTTCTGCATCTTCTTCAAGGTTTAGAATTTTGAGGTTTTATAATTAGGTGGAAGTCCCTAAGATTAAGCAAACAAAAATGTGCAGATAAAAAAAAATAAAAAGTATTATTTTTTCTTACCTGGAATACTGTACTTATTATCTGCCTGTCCAGGTCAGATGTACTTGGTTACAGTAAGTAATTGACAGCCTTGTCTTCGCAGATGTTCATATAGGGTGACAACTCCTTTCCTGGCCAGAAGAACTAGGTGGAGCTTACTCTGGAAATAAGTCAGAACAACACGTGATTAGGCAGTAGTGCTGAATAGGTTACTTTCCAGCAACCCAGTTTGCTTTTGCTCCCACAGGAATTACGTGTTCTGTGACACTCATTCTTCACTACCTTGTGTGGAAAAAATATTTCTATTTTTTGTATGTACAAATTCTGGTTTGTACTGAGAAGAATCTAAACTAAGCTTGATTATTAGGAAGGACCTAAAAAGCTGGGTGTTAGTTTGAGGACTTAAGGCACTTAAAGTTAAGTTCTAGTAACACTTTTCTTCTTTGAACTTTCTCTAGGTGAGGTTTTGTTTGAATCCTAATTCCTTATTAATTCAAAGGGTGTTGCAGGTTGAGATAAATGTGTAGTAGCAGCATGGCATATAGAAAAATTGCGCAGCACTGATCTCCAGTTTGTGGCTGTAGTGGGTAAGAGTGTTCCCTTTTATGCAGACTTCATGTTTTTACTAATTGGTATAAAATTCCTGTCACTTGTCTTTAGACCACTGACATAAAGCTCACAGAAGCCGTGAAGGGAACAAGAAGTTAGCTTCCTAAAACTAGGGAAGTCCCAAGACCTGCATTCCAAGTAGTTTGAAACTTCTGTTTTATGTGTACTTTCTTTTGATTGCAAATTGTTTATTAGGGAGAATATTTGACCAGTGTTTACCACTAATATAATTCTTGCTTGCAGATAGCTTTGTGATGGAATTAGTTTGGAATTAAATTATCATTTGATTATGTGTAAGAAGCATATGTTATTTAAATTCTTGAATCTAAGGAACAGATTAAAACCAGTATGTTCTTAACATTACAGCTGCGAGGACTTGCTTTTATCAAGTTATGTCCAAGTCAAACTCATTTGTGTGAAAATTTTCCTTGTTGGATTCTACTGGTCATGTGAAATAAAGACATCTCGATTTTTCTGTCTGCAACAGACATTGCTGTAGCACAGCCCCTTCCAGTGAGCAAGGCGAGTGTGTCAACAAGTTCTGCTTCTAGGAAAGCTTACTGTAGATAGTTGTTGGACTAGCAAATCCAACTCAAGGTAAGGTCTGATAGAATGACAGCAGATTGTGTTAGGTCCTCTAAACATTCTTAGTCACAACTGCACCTTGTAGCTTCACTGTTCTGTAGCATCTATGACTTATTTTTGTACTATGGATTATTAATTTTGTAAGTGCATATAAAATGTAATTACATTTGGGTGGCTTTTTGTGGTGGCTTTTGGATGGATTTTTGTTTCTGTACCAAGACATGGATCAGAAGTGTAAGGGAATAGTTAAAACCTGCTCCCTCCCGCCCCTGCCTGATTAATAAGATTTCTACTGTGGAAGTTTTGGTTGGATCTGAGGGATGAGAGGAGTGAAGGATTTCTGAAAATGCAGCATCAGCCTGCATTCTTGTGGTTCAATTTTTTGTCATAGTTCTGGAATATTCACGGAATTCTTGGTAAAATTGATCGCAGCTTCCTTGTATGGGCTTTACCATATTTTATTTTGGATTGTCTTCTTTTTAGAAGTAATCGCTGATGCCTTTGGAGCAGGAGACCGAGCTAGGTAACTTCCAACCTGAATTGTTCAATGATTTGAAGTATGCAGTGGTGGTGGTAAGAACAAAGCGTTGTTAGCACAAAAAGAACAAAAAGTGTGTGACACATAGCAGTTAGTATAGAGACGGATAGTGTTTATCCTTTTGGTGGTACTAGTGCTACTGCTTCATTTGCTAGCTCTCTTGACCAAGTAAATTTCTGAACCTATTAGTTAATGACTACAGTTTTGACAACTTGCACTACTGTCTTGAGCCAAGCAAGCATCTGGCTTAAGATTCAGTGCCCTTTGGATTGCTTCACTCCCTAAATATTCTCACCTGCAGTAGTCACTTTTTAAAATAGTTATGTTAGAGCAGCTGCACATCCTCAGCCTTCAAATGCTGTAAGTAAGTGGATGAAGCATTTATCTTTCTGGTTTTCCTTGCTCTCATTTTCTTGACTTTGTAGCTACCTGGGACATCTGCATCATCCTCCCCCCCTCTCCCTGGCATCAGAATCAAAAGGAGGAGTTTCAATATCTTCTGCTTCAATTCTGAAGCCTATAATTTGCAGAGTAGGATGATGAATTATCTGTATCATCACATTCCCCAAAACTGGTCACCCTTCTTTGCAGACTGTATTTAAAGACTCTGCAACAGTTCAGTCCTCAAGGTATGTCACTTTGCATGTGAACTTGCTAAGAAAGGCTTGTTTGTCTAAAACTAGTAGTCCACCATTCAAGAAGCTATCACGTCATGTGGTTTACTTATATGAATGTTTGGATAGCCATATGCTGGTGATTTTCTCACAAGTAGGGTGTTGGTAACGCTACTGTTAAAACTTCATAACTAAACATGAACTGCTTATGTGACAGCAGATCAGTGTCATGAATACCAGTATATGGTATAAATTCTTCTTATCAAAAAAAATCTCGAGTCATCACTTGACTGTCTAGAGCAGTGTTGTTCTGTGTCAGCTCCTCTAGGCAGGTGAGCTGCACAGTCTCCTTTAAAAGTCAGTGCAGAGAAAGGCTGTATTTCTTGGCACTGACTTGCTGGATGATCAGATATAATAAACGTGTGTGATGCAGTCAAGGTGCCAGTGTGTTACACAGATGTCCTTTGTCTACATCTGAACTGTCCCCAGGAAGGCAGCCAGGACTGTGTTGCTCCTGTTAGAATAATTCATCACTCTTGTGGCCTTTGTATGACTCCAATAAAAGGTGGACCGGCTGTAGACTTGATGAACTGTCCTGGAGTCTGCATGCAGTCTGCTGACCGTGTGTTTGGACTACTGATTTAATATGTTTTAAAGCACAATGTTACCTTAAAACTTGATTGCTGTATCAAAATTAACACAAAAAGGATTTGGAATAATTCTTGAATTCTGTTATCAATCTGGTTTTACAATTCTGCTTTCAGAATTTGGGGATTTCTGTCCTGTTTTGTGATGACAAGAGAAGCAGCTGGTTGGTTGAAGCAAAGATAGATTGTTTTGGGTTTTTATTATGAACAAATAAAGCAGTCAAAACTTAATCAGTGACATTTATGACTGTGTTTTGAAGAGGTCTGTATGAAAATGATGCTGAATTTCAGTACAAAAGTTAGTTCAGGACAGGTGATGCAATACCGAAAATGCATTCTCTAGAATTGTTTGAGAATTTATGTGTAAATTTTACACTTACATGTAAATGTTAAGATCCTGAAATCTATGCTAGAAAATCTATGGGGTGCTTAGGTTTGTTGGGTTTTATTTTGTTTGCATTAATTGCTATTTCTACTGGGTTATGAGAGATCTTAGTGTAATCCTTAACTATTCTAATGCAGAGCTTCATGTCTTGACTATTGGTCTCAAAAATCAATTTATCAACTGAGCATAAATACTTGGCCTTAAGGAAGAGGGGTTTTCATTATATTCCCTGAAAATCCCCATAAGCTTTCTTTGACTTAGTTGTGAAGAAGCATGTCTGGTTTAGATAAGATAAACTTAAGGTGTGTCCTCACTGGGGAAGGAAGCAGAAGGGTCTTTTACTAAACTAACATGTAGTAAAATCCTATGAGTACCAAGCAAGGGCTGATTTTTTTTTTTTTGTGAATTTTACAAAGTTACGTTGAAACTGTTAAAGCTGCTCTTACATTGGTGCATTTCAGAAACTGGGCATACACCTCTGTGTCCACTGGTGAAGTTGGGGCACAGGCTGTGAAACAGAGCAGAGACAAGAATAAAATAGTTTTGGGTTTAAGTTAACTTTAAAAACATCTGCCTTTATTATGTGAACTCCTGAACACCCTTTCTTTCTCTGTATTTTAAAATATTAAGTATGAAATACTTTGTTTAGCTTTAGGACCTGTGCTTAAAGTGATTTGTTTGTTTGTTTGTTTTAAACTAAGAATCTCTTGGTTTTTTTATTCTGATTCTCATGTTCCATGTGTTTGACACAGATCTTTATTTTTACTTCTGTATTTTTTATTTTTTGAATTCAAGCTTTCATTTGAAAGGGTGGGGGTGGAAAACGTCTGTTATATAATTCATGAAAACTGTTGAGACTATGTGACTATTGTGCAAATATGGACTGAACTCAGGTATTCAAATCTCACATGCATAAAGGTGATGGGGATCCTGAGATGGGTGTCATGTATTTCTTCACTCTTCGGCCTTCCAAGAATTCCTGTGAAGGAACTTGTTGTTCCTCCAATACAGGCATCAACAAACTCACTATACAGGTCATTTAAGTTTTGTAGATAAGACACTTCTTTCAAGCTGAATTTGCCTCTTTTTTTAAATTAATCTCTCTCTCTGCTCTGTTGTGTAGAGTTTCATTAACCCCCATAGTCCACCTCAGTTGTCAGGTTCCAGTACTGGTTCTTATCAGTGCAGCAGCAGAGGGGGCTGGGAGCTGTGAGTGCTGCCATGCATAGCAGCAAATGACAGCCCCTCATCAATTCCGTGAAGGCATTTGCATTGTGGCTCCATAACTGCTTCTGAGGGGTTACCAGTGAACCTCTGAGCAGTCTCTGCTTGTGTGGAGATGCCTCTTGGCTTATTCTGGGATCTACCTAATACTGCGGTAAAGATGGGAGTTGTCATTACTGCTTAGCGCTTGAGTTTGACTTTAATACTGTATTTTAACTACCATTCTTTCAATATGGATTCCTAGTTTGCTAGCTCTACCTGCTGTATGTATAAAAATCTTATTTTGTTCTAAGATACATGTAATTATATAGCAATATTCTATTTCTTCTATGCAAGCTTTCTAAATTGTTGATGCTGAGAAGTTCTTGGCTTATACTGTTTTAACACAACATTTTCAAGAGAGTAATTGCCCTGTTTTTAAAGTTGTGTAATTTTTTACTCTTTATTGGGAGTGTGGATACCCCTCCAGTGAATTCTGTACCAAAATAAAGACAAAAATTATTTTTACGTTATTCACACAAGACTCAGAATTACATAATGCCCTTGTCTGGTGGTGTGCCAGCAGATAAATGCATGAGGTGTATCCACTTATCCCTTTGGTGTTGACAACAAAGATATTCCAGAAAATGTCCTAGGGCTCTGATGTTCAAGAGGACTTAAGATAATCCGCTCACCTCCTGTAATATAGCGAATAAGATTGCAACAACAGTTCTTAACTTAGAGATTGAGGAGAGATGGAGATTGGAAGATGCAATGTAAAACATAATTGCTGTTTATCATGTGTAAATCCAAGAATTTGAAGCGTTACTTTGAGATGTGGGATCATTAAAGATATGTTCTGACTTTTAAAACCTAATTTCATACAAACTACATTTTTGAATCCCACTCATCTGACCAGAATCCTATCAGAATGATTTTCACAGATGAGGATCAAGCTGAGCTTGAAATGTGTTACAGATTGTCCTGGTTTTGGCTGGGATAGAGTTAGTTTTCTTTCTAGTAGCTGGTGCAGTGCTGTGTTTTAGCTGTAGTCTGAGAATAATGCTGATAATACGCAGATGTTTTAGTTGTTGCTGAGTAGTGCTTACTGTGGTCAAGGACTTTTCAGTCTCATGGTTTGCCAGAGAGAAGGGCATGGGGAGTTGGGAGGGGGCAGGGACAGGACAGCTGACCCAAAGTGGCCAGAGGGGTATTCCATACCCCAGTGTGTCATGCTCAGGATATAAACTAGGGTCAGGGGGGGAGTTAGCCAGAAAGGATGGATCACTGCTTAGGACAGGCTGGGTATCTGTCAGTGGGTAGTGAGCAATTGTGGTGTTCAGGTTTTTATTTTTGTTGTTCCCTATTATTACAAGTATTGTTATTGTTGGTATTATTTATATTATTTTTATTATATTTTACTTAATTATTAAACTGTTCTTATCTCAAACCGTGGGTTTCACATTCTTCTGATTCTCCTCCCCATCCCACTGGGGAGTGGAGAGCAAGCAGCTGTGTGGTGCTGAGTTACCAGCTGGATTTAAACCATAACAGTCCTTTTTGGTGCCCAACATGGGGCATGAAGGGTTGAGATAACAACAGACCTGACTGGAGCATGTTAAACCAAGTTTGTTGTTAGCATTTATTGTATTTGTTTAGTAGTCACAGGTCACAGTGTTGCCTCATTTGTTCTCAGAATGGTTCGCTAGGTAATGCTGTTCTTGTCATATGTGCTTCCTGTGGTGATGTTCATCCGTGGGGCTTGGGCTCAGGTTATAATGTTGTTGTACACTGTAGTGCTGTGTTATGATGGAATCGCTGGTCATGAAACTAATCTGGTGTGTGCACTCAGTGTTGTCTTCCTCTTTGTCCCTCGGGAGCCATCTGTTGGGAACCATTAACAATTACACCTTTGGCTGGGAGAACCAGCCTGTAGTAGACTTACCTTTCTACAGCTTCTGGCCTTGCTTTTCGTCTTTTTTCCATCCTTCCTTTTCCACCTCCTTTCTTCCAGTATCTTCATTCTCCTCCAGGATATTTACAGTATCTGAGAGTTTTAAAGATTTTGAATATTCTTTAGGTACCCTTGAAACCAGCTTGCTTCTTTACTAGTAACCAGCATGGTTTTGAATGTTTCAAAACAGATCTTGCTTTGGGTTAAACAGCAGTATTAGGCCACTCCAGCCCCTGTTGTTTCGGTTTTCTGCTCAGTGCTGATAGGAGATGGAGGTGCAGTAGGACTGCCAGTATCCCTGTAAGGTGGAACTGGTAGGACCTTCCCATGCAGTTGTCATACCAGACATGTATTGTTTCTTTGGATACAATGAAGCTGGTTTTTAAACACCAGTTAGATACTAACACTTTAAATAGCTAGCATGCCCAAAAAGGAGGGGCAGATAAAATACTATGTATAGAAATACTGCTTCTTTTAAAACTTGCTTTAAGTGTATCCTTCACTGGGGCGGGGGGGGAAGGATAAGGAACTGGGTTTAGAACTG
The DNA here is from genome assembly GCA_039720435.1 of Amazona ochrocephala. Lineage (NCBI taxonomy): Eukaryota > Metazoa > Chordata > Aves > Psittaciformes > Psittacidae > Amazona > Amazona ochrocephala. The sequence goes on along the minus strand of CM077886.1, from coordinate 17,343,487 downwards.
GTATGTTATTTTCACAACTTTCAGGCAGTGTTCTTTAGAAGTATTTGTGCTTTGGGGTTATATTTAGAACTGGTTTTGGGGAGCGTGGCGGTGTTCTTAAATACACTTCTTGCAATAAAGTTGGGAGATGGTCTTTTGTGCCAAAGCGTGGAAATTGGTTACATCAGGGTATTTTAAAAGTTAAACCTTTTTCTCTGTAGGTGCACCTGTAGAGACTTCTCCAGAGGAGCAGACAACCTCTTGTGAAGGTAATTGGGTTTGTGTTCTGATGGTACACAGCACAGCTCCATTACACGACTTCAAAAAAATATTGCAAAGAATGTTCTTTTTTCTTTCTTTTTTCCTTTTTTGTTTTTTTAATCTCTATGAATCATTTCCAGTCTTCATTCTCTTCATCCTCACTACTATTGTAAGGCAGTGTGGTTATCTGTGGCTGTTTATAGCTTGATAGCCAGTCAAGCAAGGCACATAAAGACCAAGTGGTTTATTGAAGGTCATAAAGCTGCATGAAGCAGAATCTAAAAAATGGAATCTGTATATTAAATAGCATTGGCAGGTGCCCAAATGCATGGTAAATATGTGTACTTAATGATACCTTTTATTTCCCCCTAGGTTCAAATGCTGCTGTTAACATGGAAATTTCAGAATCTGTTGGTAAGATGAGAATTGGTCCATTTTACTGATAGTACTGTAAAATACTACTAGAGTGCTTTTGCTGAGGCATTGCAAACAAAATCTAAGAATATCTTATTGAGCCTTTGCATTTTTGGTACTTACTAATTTTCATTGTGCCTTTGTCTTTAGATTAGGAAAGAGGTGACTGAACACTAGTATGCATTGATAGGTGCAGTTGGATTACTTCACTGAAAAAGCATCAGTGCTTTACTTAAAATTAATTTTATATTACAAAATAGTCCCATTGCTATATATGAAACAATGATTTAAAAAATGTTATAGTGATCTGTAACAACAATCAGGACATGGAAATTGTATCTTCTTCCTTGTATTTGTATGGCTTTTGAGGGAACTTAAATCATTATACCTCTTCTTTTCTTCCTAACCATACAGTAGCATGTGTCTGTGAATTCAGACCAGTGTGATAGTATGAGGGGATCTTCAGATTTTTTTTCTCTTGTGAAATTGTTACCTTTTTAAAACGGAAGTGTCTTAATCCCTATGAATCATAGTTTGCTGATGTCAACACACATGCTAGTTTGAAAGCTCCCAGTAACATTATTTTCAGAAATGAGCAGCAGTTGCCCATTTTTGTGTAGAAAGACATTAACAGATTAGATCATTGAAGTCTTTTGATTGCATCTTTGGGATAGGGGCTTTTGTCTATAGTCATTGCTTTTCATTTCATTATCTATTCCAATATATCTAACTGGTTAATTTTTAGTGGAAAACGGGGAGACGGAAATGTCCCCAGAAGAGTCATGGGACCACAAAGAAGAAACAAGTGAAGCAGAGCTAGGAAGTGGTCCCGCAGGGGATGCAGGGCCTTCTGAAGAAAGTGCTCAGGAAATGATGGAAGAGGAAGAGGAAATACCAAAACCGAAATCTGTTGTAGCACCGCCAGGTGCTCCTAAAAAAGAGCACGTAAATGTAGTATTCATTGGGCACGTAGGTAAGTTTTAAGTGAATGTGAAGTAGTTGGATCTTTGTATTGTGTATTACCTAGAACTCTGAGGATTAGAAATTAATTCTGCTCTTTGTAGGGGTGTACATATTCACCATGTCTTGAGGTTAACAGGAACATGCATTCTAATGAAGCTGTTCTGGAAAAATGAAAAAACTTAAAGGAGGTCTTTCAGGGATAGAGTGCCTGTGTTCTCTGAGTCACAGTAGTGTCTGTGTTCATCATTTCTCAAATACCTGCTCCTTTGAGTGCTTAAGTGGTATTTCTGTGATTATGATCCAAAATCAGAAAGCAGTGCTCCTTTTCTCCTTGTTTTAAGTCTTTTCAGAGGGTTCTTATTAATTGTTACTGAATTCCAAAATTATTATTTAAAATATTAAGTACTGTACAGATATAAAATAGTTGAACATAGTAGATGAACATAATTCAGAGTTAAAAGAAGCATTTATAGCAAAACATCCCAATTGAATAGTTTCAACAAACTTCAGAAAAATCTGAAGTGCTGTCAAAAGTACAGAAAAATTATTGAATCATGAGTTTTACATTGAATTCTGTATCTTTGTATACTCTCTTATCACCTTAGGAGTACTGTAACTTAGTCCTCAGGTAATTCAGAATGGAGTCAGAGAGAGTACAGAGGCAGTGGGAAGAGGTAATGTCTCAGCATTGATGCGCAGCCTACAGAAGTTAGGGACAAGGGAAAAAGGAAGCAGAGAGAGGGATTTTGCAAGAACTTCCCACACTCTTCACTCACACTTTTGCTGGATCACTGCTTGTTGGTTTTGGTTTTTTTTTTTTTGTTGTTTTTTTCTTGTTTGTTTGATTGGTTTGGATAATTCCAAGTTTATGTGTATGAAACCAGATTTTTCAAAATTCTGTGTCATTGAATGAACAATGAATAACTATGAAAACAACGGAAGCTGAGCGATGACTCAAAAAACTTAGATTGCAATTAAAAAATATATCTTTAAAGAAATTAGATTACCTGGTTCATAATTTGTTGTTTTGGTTTGGTTTTGTTTTTTTTTTTCCCCAGGATTTTCTTTTAAATTATGAATGACTTAATTTTGTTTAAATGTTTTTTGTTTTAGATGCTGGCAAGTCAACTATTGGAGGACAAATAATGTAAGGGAACTTAAAGTTTTTAGGATTTGCTGTTCCTTCTTGTGAATTAAAAATACATTAAGTAAAATGAGTAATATTTTCTTTATGGCATTAATCAGCATAGGTTAATATTTTTTATGATAAAATGTTACTCTTCCTGTCAACTTAGCTACTTACTGTCCTTGGAATTTCTTAATTCCAGCAGATCTGATCTAACCACTATAGGAGTTTCACTCACTTAATGCAAACAACTGTGCACAGGCATACATTATTAAATTAAAAAAAACTTAAATCTCTTTCTTAGAGCATGACTGTTTTAATTCGTTATTTTAAAATGCTCTGTGAAACTGCTTTATACCCTTTGTTAAACTTTGGCTTTTTTGTGAAGATTAACAAAACCCTGAATATCCTTGTTCCCTGCTACTGATGCCGTCAGGCATAATTTGATTTCAAAATACGAAATTATAATAGTTAAGCTTTAAGTTTATTTTAGAAACAGTATCCATAGTCTGTAATATTGTTGAGACAAAAGTAAATAAATGCACCTAGATCTAACAGTTTATAAAAAGCCAAGAAATGGAAATCTGCACGTGAAGAATAAATGCTCTTCTGCTGATGCAAAGTATTGCTATGTTTTTAAAATCATGTTCTCAGCAAAAGTGGGAGGTCTTTGTCTTGGCATTTTCATCTTGTTTTGTTTTGACCAAACTGGAATTTTGGAATTGTCATGCTACATTTAACCTTGTAGTTCACACTACAGCAAATTAGCATTAGTATCTGATGGGTCTGAGTGTTATCCTTGTATGAGGAGATGCCTATTCTTAACACTCCCACCAATATTCCTAAAGCTTTATGTGGTCTTTCATTTTTGCAGAATATGCCTTAGTTGTAAGGGTGGGAGGAAATTGGGTGCCTCTGCCAACTTTGTTATTAACTCTTTATTTACTCTTATCATACTTAAACTAAGTAGATTACTGTAATTAGAAGATTAAGTAGAAATAATGGAGGGGAAAGTATAGAAGTTTTAATATAATAAAACTGTACACTACTCAACTGCTTTTCATAACTGAAAGGTCTCTCTTAAAATATCAGTTTCCTTGTTCTATCTAAAGAGAATGAAAACAAAAATATTTGTGTATGAAAAATTCTCCTGTCACAATTTTTACTTAATTTTTAAATACCAGATTAGTCTCAGAAAGGGGCTTAACAGAAATAGTTCCTTTTCAGATCTTGTCTCTATAGAACATTTTACAATTAGGCTTCAAAAAAGACTTTCCTCATACTTTTGCTGAAGGTGGTACTGGTGTAATCTTGACGTATCAGATAATGATGTGGTTTTTGTGGAGAGAAAATTCCACTGCTGCTTGCATCAGGCTGTTCCGTATTTCAAAATAATCTGTAGGTATTGTACAAATATTTAACTATTTGGAACCATGATTCTTTCTACTTTATATGAAATTGCGCCTTCCTCCCTTCCCCTTCTTAGGTATTTGACAGGAATGGTTGACAAAAGAACACTTGAAAAATATGAAAGAGAAGCTAAAGAAAAAAACAGAGAAACATGGTAAGAACTTTCTGAAGGAATGCAGCACTGTCTTTTTGCTGGAATGAGTTTTGAGTGTGTGTGTGGGGAATCTCTTGTTTTCCTCCTGTACTACTTTAACTAAAACTGCATGAAATAGTGAGATTCACGTTGGAACAGGTTTTGCTGCTCCAGTGCTTTGGAAAACTTAGTTGGTAAAAACAGTTACAAGGCAGACACTTTTCTTGGAAAGTCCTGGGGTTATTCTATCTGTTTGTCTTTCACCTGTAAAAAGCAGAGAGATATCTAAGGGACAGGAATTAAAGTTGTCAGTTTGGCAGACATGAGGAGAGAGCGAGTGAATAGTTTTGGCTGTCACCTTATTTTTCTACGAATAAAGATAGGGTCTGCAGTTCTTAGGGTTCCTCCAGGCAAGATGATGCTGCTGTCATGTTTGTATTTTTTTGTGGGCCTCTTGCTTGGTTTGGATTTTGTTATTGTCTTTTGGGTTTTGGTTTTGTGTTTGTGTATACAGCACATACAGCAGCCCTTTTTCTCCTTCAAACAGCTCCTGGAAAGTTGATCTTCCTTTTAGAAGCTTTCCATTTTTGGCTGTGGTGAAGGAAAACAGGTTCATAGGGCTCTGGAAAAGAAGCGGCTAAAGACTCCCCTAGGGGCAGAGCAGCAGTCAAGCATTCAGTTCAGGGCAATGCTCACCCCTTAATTGTATTATGTGTGGTGGGGGATAGGAAGGGTGACAAGAACCATCCTCCTGCTGGGAGATGACAATTGTAATAAATATTTCAGGTGCTTCCATCAAAAACCCTGGAGAGCTGGAAAAACAGATTTTCTCTCCCCCTCCTCATTTAGAGGATGAGTTGCAGGAAGTGCCTCCTCGAATGCTATTTTTATTCTTTAAAATATGCCTTGATATACAACAGAAAGTATGACATACCTCTGTGTCTTTATTAAAGGTCTTGTATGTGAAGGGAGCTGCCACTGGCACTATAGCTCACTATATATACACAAACACTGAATAAAATGTCACTGTTGATCTTGGAAGTGCTCAAGTTCAGTAATGATGAGATGGTTAAAATAGTTGAGCAGAAAAAAGAGACATTTTACAATGAACAAACACATAAATTTAGTAAAAAATTCTACAAAAATAGAATGTTTGGGTTTTTTTGTCTTTTTTAGGTACCTTTCATGGGCCTTAGACACAAACCAAGAAGAACGAGACAAAGGCAAAACAGTAGAAGTGGGTCGTGCCTACTTTGAAACTGAGAAGAAACACTTCACTATTCTAGATGCTCCTGGACATAAGAGCTTTGTTCCGAATATGATTGGTGGGGCTTCGCAAGCTGATCTTGCTGTGTTGGTAAGGCTGAACCTGATTCTTTTCTGTTAGATATACTGTGGAATTCAGCTTTTTTTTTTTTGTGGTTTTTTTTTTTGTTTTTTTTTTTTTTTTTTTTTTTTTTTTGTGTTTTTTTTGTTTTTTTTTTGTTTTGTTTGGTTACAGTAGGCAGAATTTTCAACTCCGAAGTCTACCAGGTTGACTGGATTTTGGAGTAACTTCGCAGCTTCGTAGAATTGTCCACAGGTGTCATGTGGCTTTATATATATATATATATATATATCAATGCAGAAACTAATGGGTAATATTGAGGATATACCAGTCAGTGCATTTGGAAAACTCCCCAAAGTCATGTTTGAATAAGGCAGGATTACCCATTGCTGATCATTTCATTGAGACATTAAAATGTGTGTTTTTAATAGGTTATTTCTGCAAGAAAAGGAGAGTTTGAAACTGGATTTGAGAAAGGTGGACAAACAAGAGAACATGCCATGTTAGCAAAAACAGCAGGTGTAAAGCATTTAATAGTTCTTATTAATAAAATGGATGATCCAACTGTAAACTGGAGTAATGAAAGGTGAGTTTAATATTAAAAAAGTCTTTATCAAAAGATACAGAAGTAAGTCCTAAGTAATTTTTTGCATCTTATTTTTGCTGAAAGACTTGCAGACGGGTGGACTAAGGACAGAGGTTATCAAAATTGCAGGAAAACCAGAAGGAGAGTGCCTCTTAACTCGGCTTGAAGTTCTACACTACTGACTTTAAAATATTCACCTTCACCTGTTTGGCTTCATGCAGCTGTGTCTTAACAAATCCAAGCATTCTGAGAGTTTAGCAGTTGACTTGGAAACTTTATAACTGAACCAAAAAGGGAGTGACTGTTTTCAGTAGTTTAGTTTGCCAGATTCTTGGTTGCTTGGCCACATTTCTGCTGAACTGATAGCTTAGATTTGGTGAGAACAGCAGTATCATGTTCACCTGATGTGTCCACCCATAATTATTTGGCCTTGTTCTTTTATGATAAGCTGAATTGAATAAGCAAGTCATGTATTTAAAGTGGTTTGTGATTACAGTCTGAGAAGGGGGGAGGGAGAGAATTTTGTGATGATACAGGACAGGTAAAAATAACTAGAAGTAATATATAATATTTAAGTAACCAATAAAAAGGATTAAATTACTCTTTTCTGCCTTAATGCTCAAACACTACTAAAGGATATGAGGCGTGCCCACTTGTGCTGTCTTGCTCCTGCCCCAGCCTTCTGGCATCGTTGAATTCAGCTGAAACTGACTGAGGGGAAGCAGTAGGAATAAGCAGCATTAAATGTTACAAAACTATATAGAAGATTGGAGGAAATTAAGCCACCACTAAAGTGAAAACCTGCAGCATGACCTCAATAGCTGTCTGCTTGGTCTGTCCTGCTAGCTGGGCCTGAATCTCAGCATGTGCTGCTGCTTACCTAGCCCTGTAATTGAGGTATATGGAGAAAACTGATGATTCATTGTGGAGCAGAGGAGTGAGGGAGAATAGACAACACCAGGTTGTGCTGGAAAACCTGGGAGAAGATGCAAATAGGCCACTAAGGTTATTAGGTTTGCTTGCTGCTCACATAATAACTGATGAAATTACTGTGGGGTTTGTTGGGGTTTTTTTAAAGCATAGTATTATGTCATGCTGAAATAATTGAAACTTATCTAGATCTGCCTGTCATTTTTAATAGATATGAGGAATGTAAAGAGAAACTGGTGCCATTTTTGAAGAAAGTTGGCTTCAATCCCAAAAAGGATATTCATTTCATGCCCTGCTCAGGACTGACTGGAGCAAACCTTAAAGAACAGTCAGAATTCTGTCCTTGGTATATGTATGTATCTTAAATTGAACAACTTGGATATTTGCTGTATTTCAATAAAAGTAAATGCTACCTTTCAGCTAGGAAGGAGTATAACATGATATATTGTAGCTGTGCTCTAAAGTGCTTGAGGAAGTACAGTTGGAGCAACAAGAACACAGCTGTTCAGTGAGCCAAATAAAAGCAGTTTCTAACTGCAAAGGATTAAAGTTAGCAGAGTCTGTGATAGTATTAACAGTATTCTTTGGCTTTGTGCATTTGAGTGCCATTCTAGCCCTTGAATTTTGCATTTGATGCTGCAGTTGACGTGTTACTAAAATGAGTAATCATTTGATGTGAAATTTGCTTGAAGTTGTATTATAATTAGTGACAAGCCGTGTCCTTCCCTGGATGTCATGTTTTCCAATATTGTTCATGGCAGATATTAATGAAAATCGTGTTGGACCTAGCTTATGGTTTTGTGTTTCCAAACTGTATTGCACATCTAGCAAGATTCTTAAAGGAATAATAAACTTGTGTAAAATATGCCTGTAATGTAACTTAAAAACTACGTGTATTTCCTGAGTACCAACCTGCCAGCCAGTGTAAAATGGACACTAACGAGGGCACGTTAGGATAGATTTAAGTGTCTTAGAGGTCACCATTCTTATTAATGAGAAGGAAAATAATTCCCTTTTTTGGACTGCATTTATCCATTCTGAGTAATTTTGCAACAAAAAGGTGCTTACAAAATTGAAACAAATGCCTTCTGCTCTTTTAGTGGACTACCATTTATTCCATACCTGGATAACTTGCCAAACTTCAACCGCTCAGTTGATGGACCAATAAGGCTGCCAATTGTGGATAAATATAAGGTACAAATTAATGGGATTGCAAGAATAAATGGGCTGTTTTCAGAAAGCAGTATATGGACTATTTAGTGTATTTTTAGAGGGTGTCTTTTTTTCTTTGGTATATCTACATTTCCAGCTGTAGCATAGAGGCAGGGCGGGGAAGTAAGGTTTTGGCATTATATGAGACTTCTCAGATCTGTAACCTTTCATGAGAACAGTTACCAAATCATTAAGTATAGCAGTGCTAAATAACTTCACAGAGTTAAGTAATCATACATAGAGCTAAATCATAAATATAGCAGACTCTTTAGGAAAATATTTTCAATTTTTATGTAAACTTTTTTTCTTTTTTTTTTTTTTTTCCCCCAGGATATGGGCACTGTGGTCCTCGGGAAGCTGGAGTCAGGCTCTATTTGCAAAGGACAACAGCTTGTGATGATGCCAAACAAGGTATAGTTAGATTTAGATATTAAAAAATGTTACTACCCTAAAAAAGAGCTTGACTCTTAAATATATATATTACTTGAAATCAGAACACTTTCTATTGCTCAGTTTAACACAACTAAGCTTTTATGTTTCACATGGGTGATGTTTCCAGGGTGGGTGTGTGTGTAGTTCCTTAGCATTCAGAACACAGCTTGTCTCTCCTTAGTAAACTCAATTGCTGGGCTACAAATCATTGTAATTTATTTGAACTGTGGTTTACTTCGCATTTGTGCTTTGCATTTTTGGCCCACAAAGCCTTTTCCTGCTGGGGTTATTTTCCAAAGGGAAATAGGAAAAAAATTTAAAGTATGCAACCAGTACACAGTGTTCCAATGAAAAAACCTAAAGTTTGCTTTAATTAAGTGTAGGTTGGTTGTGCAGGTGGGTGGCTGTTCTATGATATAAGATCACTATTTGGAATCATTGTGCTGCCCTGAAGAATGTGAAAATTTAAAAATGAAGGATGTGAAAACGTAGTTGTGAAAACATTGTTGTGAAAACATAGGGGAAAGGCAGTGGATGAGAGTAGTATGTTCAGCTAAAGGTGGCATTTGCTTCCATTGGTTTCATATAAAAAGGGTTTAGGAATGTTGTTCTTGCCTGTCCATGTCATCTCGGTTTAAGCTGACACACTTTTCTAATTCTGGAGGCTGAGGTAGTTTGCTAGAAAATGTCTCAATGCTCAAACGTACGATAACACTACAGCTTATTGAAAGTTGGTTTTCCTAATCAAAATACGCTGATCAGACTGACTTCCATGTTACTCTTCTCAAGAGCTGCTGACAGTTGAAACTAAGCTTAGTTTGAGATTCTGTTTTCCAGTTTTTAAGGTAATTTTACAGACAATGGCATTTTATAAAACTGCTTGACACTGTCCGACACCCATGTGATTTTGGGTTGATTAGGAGAAACATATAAACTGTAAATGGCTTTAACTGAACAGTTACAGAATTCTCAGTAAATAGGCAGTGCTTTTGATGACACACTTCTTTTTTTCTCATTACTTTGGCAGCTAGTGAGAATTGAACTAAAATTTCGTGTAGTCAGAACAATAGACCTCCTCCTTATCTGCCTTTCCAATATTTATTTTCCATTGATAACTAGTACTGTCAGAAAAGAGGTTACAACTGGGAGGAATGTGAGGAAATACATTTTGGTGTTTGCTTGGAGAGCGTTCATTAATATACATCTGGTATTTTTAGCTTTTCCAGGAAACTTGATAGAATTTTGGGATTCAGGAATTTCCTGGATTATGTTAATATTCAGGCTGTTACATTTTGCATGTAACAAGTCCATACAACCATGTAGCTTTTGCGTTCTTCTTGGATAATGCGTATCATTGTATCTCCCATATCTTTATAAGTTTTAAACTCATTTCACTTTGAGTAATAGTGGATGGTTTTGGAATTTGCTTTTCATTGAATATATGCCATAGAATTATATCAAAATTATTTTATTAAATATGCTATTTTAAATATTAGTAACTCTTAATTCACATATTTTAAGTGTTCTGAAGCTCACATAACCAAATATAATGAATTTAAACAGTAATGGCATTATTTATTGAAATCCTCTTGTGTTAAAATGATTTTTTTACCAGACTAAAAATATTCACAATAGAAATATACACTTTGCTTTCTTTAAGCACAATGTGGAAGTTCTTGGAATCCTTTCTGATGATGTAGAAACTGATTCAGTAGCCCCAGGTGAAAATCTAAAAATCAGACTGAAAGGCATTGAAGAGGAAGAGATCCTCCCAGGATTTATTCTCTGTGATCTCAACAATCTCTGTCATTCTGGACGCACGTTTGATGCCCAGGTAGAATAACTAATGTTTAATTGTGGTATAGATGGGTAAAAAGCATTAAAATGTTTAGATTTGGTGAAGCACAAAACAAAACTTCAGTAGTTTGAAATTTCAGTACAGACTTCTTATTCACTATCGTATCTCTAACTTGCCAGTAATGTATACCTGACAGTCTGACATCTTGAATTTGAGGTTCTGAAGTATCATTTATTTGTTTTGAATGTAACTTGTCGATGAAGTTTTAGGTACCTGTAACTGTGAAAGCAAGATCTTGTCATGCTAACTCTTCAGTTTTAAACTTTCATACTGTAAACACCTTACTCAAAAATTCAGGGTTTTTTTTTTAAAAATTGTGTGTATTGTGCAGCTGTACATTTTAATATAGTTCTGTGTTTGGTTATTCTTTTCTTTTATAATTGAGGAAAAATGCACTTTTAATTGTTTTACAGATAGTGATAATTGAGCACAAATCCATTATCTGCCCAGGTTATAATGCTGTGCTGCACATCCACACCTGTATTGAAGAAGTTGAGATAACAGTAAGTGTCCTTTCAAGTTGTGATGTTAATATAGATAATCCCCTTGTTGGGGTGGGGAGTTATGTATGTCGTGTCATACAGCTGTAGAGCAACTAACGCAACAAAGCTCGAGCCTTGAATAGAATCCTAGCTTAGTACTGTAACGCAACCAGAAATGGCTGCAACTGTTAGCATAAGCCTTCTGAAGAGTGTGAAAGGTCATGACTGACTCCTTTATGCAGTAAATATTAAAAGTGGTATTTTTATCTTCTCCAGAAAACCTTGTAGAATTTTAGGATTCAGGATTAGGATTCAATAAATATGTATTTATAAGTATTTTCTTCCTTAAACCACTTCAGTTTTGTTCGCAAAGGAAAAATAACCCTTATTTTAATTTTGGGGGTTTTATTTGTTTTTCTCTTGTACAGGCCTTAATCTGCTTGGTAGACAAAAAAACAGGAGAAAAAAGTAAGACACGGCCCCGTTTTGTGAAACAAGATCAAGTATGCATTGCCCGTTTAAGGACAGCAGGAACTATCTGCCTTGAGACATTCAAAGATTTCCCTCAGATGGGTCGCTTTACCTTAAGGGATGAGGGTAAGACTGATTGACAGTTACTAGCTGCTGCAGGAAGCGTTATGTGAAATAGGAAATCATGCATGGCAATGAGGTATTAAAATGCTGGTATGCAGTGGAAGTCACTATCTGGTAACAATGGAAAAGTAAATCTAAGCAAATCATTATCACTGTGCAGAGTTCTTGCTAGTAGCAAAATGTGTTTTATTTTAGAGGAATAATGGACAGAAATGTGCACTGTGAAACAGAAAACGTAGCCAGCATTGTTAATGCATCCTGGAATGTCCACCTACAATATGAATATCATAGTTTCTCTATTTAAAGCTAGGAAAGATAAGGGGGGTTGTGTATTTAACCTGGTAAACCTTGTACGCTTGCAGGGCACATTTGAAATAAATCCTTTTTAAAAGCAGTACACAGATCTGCTAGAATGATTCTGCCTTGCCTTCCACTTGGATGAATACAGAGCAGGCTTTCCACAATCCATGTTTTATTCTTTACTGTGAGAATAGCAGATTTACTATTTTGAAGATTTTATTTCCCTTATAAAATACACTGGTGCTTTCAGTCTACAGTACAATTTATTCTCTGTATTATTTCTAATACACTCAAGAGCCTGTATTTTTGAGGAAAGTTTTCATGTTCTTAGGGACTTTTACGTTCTTTTCATAATATATGTAACTCTACTGTTTGTCTCCTTGGTTTAGGTAAGACCATTGCAATTGGAAAAGTTCTGAAACTGGTTCCAGAGAAGGACTAAGCATTTTTCTCAATGATCCCGCACAATACTGTGAGGAAAATCGACTCTGCAAAAGCCTACTTCACACCGCCTTCTTATTTTCTGCCCATTGATAAACTTCCCCCCATATTTTGCAAAGACAAATTTCACAGCAAAGGTCCACATTATGTCAGCTTTCTCATATTGAGAGCTCTGCTATGCCACTGTTGAATTTTCCCAAAAAAGAATTTTTTTTTTCCTCCCAAATTCTGCTTCCTTGGAAAGATTCGGCAATAGCTTTGTAAGTGATGTGGACATAATTGCCTATAATTATGAAAATCTAAAGGATTTTTAATGTTTAATTTCCCCCAGCATATATATTAAGACCTCTTTTTCCAGGCCGATCATTCAGAGTGTGCGAGTGTGTGTGCACATGTTACAAAGATGACTACCATGTTAATAAACTATTCAATTTGAAATCTTTTTCGGTATTTGAATTGCTTTTGAATAGTGTTTTTTATCCGGATGTAACGCAGTTGCATTAGCTTTTTAAATTCCCAGTAACCTAGATCTTTGGTTACTTGGGACTTTTCTAAACTCCTCAGCCTCCCCACACACACAGTTTTAAATGAGGCAATTGGGCACTCAACCAAGTTTGTATTAAAAGAGTTAGGTTTGCCCCTTCCCTTTGTTGGACTCATTCTTAAACTTGAAACTATTCGTGCAAATGTGGCACCTTCATCAGCTTTACGTTTGTTAATATCTTCAGCAAATTTAGGTTGACTTAACATCATTACTAGACAGTTAAGTCAATTTCAAAGGTTAGATCTGTGTACCATCTTTATAAAAAGTCAGCATTATTAGATTCCTAACTGCAGAAATGCTAACAACCAGTAAATCAGTGAAACTTGCAAAACTAAGAGAGTCTGTGGCAATAGTGCCTATTAGTATTTATAAGAGCTTCATTTTGTGGGAGAACTGGGCCAATTAAAAAGTGCCAGTTATAAATTGCTCAGTTCACCCTGGCTTTAATTTGGAAGGCTGGATAATCCTTGCTGTTTTAAAGATCAGTCTGAACTGAGAGGGAGAAAGACTATTTAAATCCCTCAGAGTTTGCACATACTGAAATATGAGAGGGTCAGAATCAAGCACAGTCTGTAAATTTTTGCATATCAAAAAGCAATGTAAGCTTCTGAGGACCAGTGAAGTTTTTCTTGAGAAATTAAAGCAAAACTGGTTCAAAATAAAGCTTACTCAGTGCAACTTGAAGGAGCTGCATAATAAAATCCTATTTAGCTGCACTTTGAAAGTGGACTGTCTACAATTGCTGTCCTGATTCTAACTATTAGGATGAAGGCTAATGGATCTTTTGGGGTTTAGGTGTTTGGTTTTTTTCCATTTCCCAGAGTATTAGTAGTAAGTATTTAAAGGTATCTTCAGAGCTTCTTCAGGATGTCTCAAACTAAACATTTTCAGTTGTACAATTGTGGCAAGCCCGTCTCCTCCCCAAAAGTTTACAGTCTAGTGACTGTCTCTGAATTCACAGATAAGACTGAACCCAATTTACCTTTTGGGTTTTTTGTTTTGTTTTGTTTTTTGTTTCTTTGTAACTGTGGAACTCCCATTCATTTCACTTACAGCTACATTGTATGGACAGAAGAAGTTATTGTCCTTCAGTTTCATATGACTACACTTGTAGCTACCGTAATGCATGGAATTTAAATAAATTTTATTATGTCTGCAGATCTCTGGGCTTTTATTTTTTTTGATAAATCTGAGTTTAAAAGTAACTTTTTTTTTTTCCTACCAAGTGAACAAATTCCACAGTTCCTTGGATCTTAAACTAATGAAGAAATTAAATGCCAAGGAAGCTTACTGTCTTGTTCATATTCTGGATTGATTTAAGATTTCCACATATCTGACTGCTTCCTTGGAGTAAGCTCATGGATTTGAAAGTTGCAAAGACCATTTCTGGAGAATACTTAGTGTTAGATTCTTAAATTATTACACCTTTTAAATTTATTTTTTTTAAGCATTGAAATGCATCTCAAGACTGCATAATGCTCTAGCAGAATTTTTCCACTTTTGCTCAAACATAATGAGGGATTCTAAAGGCTCATTATTGTGAGGCTGGACTGAGTATTTATTATTAAACTGAAAAATTGTGTGGTGAATTGAAATACCAGTAGATAGAAAGTCTGAGTGTTTCCATTACTCATCCCATCTAGTACATTTAATTACCATTTCCATAAATCCAGTTAATGTCACCGTGTCTGTAAAGGACCGCTATATTACTTTGAGTTCATTAACAGAATCTACAGTATACAACTGAAGAGATTGCTAACCTGTAGGAGGTTCTTACTTGGGTATAAAATATTTGCGTTCTATGACAAATGAAAATGTAAGGCATAAATTACACAAATTGGCTGCAGTTTGAGTAGAAGAGCTGAAAGTACATGGTATTTGAATAGTCCTCAGATTACATCTCAACTTTTTCATTTCATCTTCATTCTACATTTTAGAGTCCCATTTGTACTACTATTGAGTACAGCTAAATCTAAATGAAAGGAAAAACAAAAGATAATGTGGCTTTGTTTGAAATAAATACTATTTGCTGATTCACTGATGTAATAAACTTTTTTTAAATGACCATTTTGAATACTTCCTTTTGTTAAAATGTGTGGTGTGCTGCTTTGAAGATAAAAAAAAAATAAAGGAGCTGTGCAACCACTACAGCTGAAAGGAAGGAGAGGGGGGGGAAAAAAGAAAAGGAAATAGATGTTGGATTGAAGCTGCAGGAACCCTAAGAGCCTGTGTAACTTTGCTATCCTGTGATACTGGCAGAGTGTTCCTGGGTCCTGCTGTGGATGTAACTCAAACTAGCAAAACTGTGAGTGTGTTTCTGCAGGAAGGAGGGATTTGGGGTTTTTGTTCCCCCCAGTATAATGGCATTTCTGGCAGTCTGTGTGCAGTGGTACTGGTGAGGATCACATCTAGTTTCCCTGATCATTGGCCAAAGTTTGTAGTGTAGATACAGCTGAAGTGCATAGCCATGATGTAACTTATAAAAACATAAATTATAATTCTATAAGACTTTGTATGTCCTTGAACTGAAAGCCTTGGTATATGTAAGAATAATTAAATGTAAAACAAATCTGAATGTTCAGCAGTACTAATTATTCTGCAACAGGAAAATAATGACTTGTTTGTGCAAGTTACAAGAAGTGAAGCACACTAAGTGGAGGAACGGGTACACCAATTGACTAACATTCCATCAACTACCTACCTGAAACTATTCCAGTTCCGTTGAGTCATCTTTGCAGACAGTAGGGAACCAGAACACAAACATGTCACTGGTTTCCTGAGACACTTCCTCTGGTAGTAAATTGTAAGCTTGAGCAACAACCTATTGATGGTGTAATACTGCTGTAAGAAAAATGGCTGCTCTAAAGAGGTTTGTCCACTGGGATAGTTGCTGGTCATGAATTTTATGCCTCTCTACAAATTTTTTTCAGTGGCATAAAAAGCCCAGCGAAAATTGCTCAATGAAGAACCTCTGTTTTAGGCTACATATAGCACCAGTCCGTATATTAAAAACTATGTTAATTATGAGAAATGTGTTTTTATAAGTGTTTATTACTGAATATTACCTAAGAAAAAAAGATTGTTTCAGTGTCCCGACTATTTGATTCTGTGTTACTCTGGCTTTTTGGTTCTTAATGCAGACTGTTTAAATGATGATGTTAAAGCAGATGAAATGTACTCCAGGCAAGACTGTTTCCTTCCTGAACTAATAGTTAAAGGGTCTTACTCTGCTGTTTTTGTATACCCTATAGAAGATTTGGTAAAAAAAATATACCAACAAAACTGGAGTTACTACTGGAGATTTTATATTGTGAACCTGTTTCTTTCCTTGTATTTATTTTAACACACTATAAACCTTACAAAACATTTCCTCTGGAGAAATGCTAGCAAGGAGTTTAGTCTTAATATAAAATTGAAATTTATTCTAACAACTCCCAAATCTGTTGTGTGTATATATAACTTTTAGTAGTATACATCCTTACCTTGGCTTTCCTTCCACAAAAGTCTAAATTTCCAATGTAAATTGGGGTTTTCTACATCTCCCCTCAGACACATACACCTGAAAAAAGTTCACATACTTCTGAATAAAGAGTAATAAGAGATACGACAAACAAGCTGCTGGATGAAAAAAGGGTACTTGAGGCTGTGCTCCTGTCATCTGTTAAGCCTATAGAACTGGTGACAGGCAAAGGATTTTAATAAAACTTTGCCACTTGTGTCATGAAGATGGGTTCCTCTCCTGTTGGAGTAGTCTTTGAGTACTTGCACTGTGAGCACCCAACTCTCTGACAGTTAATTAGTTTATAGCTAGAGGCTTACACTGGGATTGCAGAGGAAGACAATCTGAAGAAAACTAGTGCTTGAACTCCAGATCTAGAGGGGAGATTCTCTTCTGAGATATATTTTGTAAGGGACTTCTCAGTCCTGGTTTAATTTCTGCATATTCTTGGTGCCAGCTATGTTGAAAGAAGTACCCTTGTAGAGACCTGGGATTTTGACATCTGCCATCAAATAACCTGGAGGAACACAAGCCTGGGAGTGGAACTTGTGGGAAGCATGCTAAGGGAATCATCTTAAACCTCAAAGACCTGTTTATAGCAGAAAAAATTGCTACTTGTACTTCCATTTTGCTAGGAGAAAGTACAAAAGCAGGGATGTATAGAAACATCCTCTTAAATAAGTAATGAGGTAGAATAGCTTCTAATTATGTAATTTTAAGTCTTAGTATTTGAATAAGTGTGACAAATGCATTAAGAGAAAATACATACTTTCCTAATCAGGAAAGTTAAATTGAGGGCAACAGCAGAATATGTTTAGTGTTCAGCAACAGACATCAGTGATGAAAGTAACAAACCTAATTTTCCTTGTAAGACTATTTGTGAACCTGCTATATTAAAAGCACACTCTAGTTCATATTCATTGCATGCTCCATTCAGCTGAAATATTTCTTATCCAGAGATTAACCTACTTACCCAAGACAGCTGTGTGTGAGCTGTGTCAAACACCTCTCAAGAGAAAAGGATCATACTAAGTCAATTAAACCACGTCGAGTAAAATTTAGTCATGTCAGACTTAAAATGTTGCAGGAAAATGTACTTGGATGAGACTGATATACAAAAAAAAAATCGTACTTGAGTCACTAATAATAGTCCCTCTAGTTTTATTCTATTAATGCTCTGCTGACCCAGTACAATCAAACATGCTGTTCAATCATCTCTTACAAGACTATCCTGGCTTATTTTCAGAAAGATGTTCCACTCATCTGACTTTTCCAGTTTGTTTTAACATGCCGCACTAGTATACTGATGTTTTATTAAAACATGGCTGCTCTAAAATATGCAAGCCTGTGCAGAAATAGGAGCAAGGCTAATATAATTACCAGCTTATAAAACACCACAGCTGGTATCATCTGCACAAGTTCTGCCCGTGCTGAGAAGATTTTAATGAATCTGCCCTAGTTGGCTACTCCACTTGTTCCTGGTCTGTCAGTAGTTTCTCTGATCAATACTTTATGTGACTATATGACAACAAAGAACAGCTTTTCTTTTCCTTTCTAATTTGTTTTGTTCATTTATATAAATCACAAAATAGAAAATTCAGACTTCCATTTTCAAGGGTACTTTTTTCATTTCTTAATATTTTTTTCACTTTAATATCAATATATGACCATATAGTTCTTTCCCAAATCTGGGGAAGTCTGGAAGCCATCAACTATTCCATTGTTGCTCATGAACACTACCAGCAGAATGAAAACATAAATCATTACATAAAGCAGCTTGTCAAGGGAGGAAGGTGTTTTAATTCCTCTCTCTTTGTACTGGGACATTGAAAGAGCAACAAGTTCTGTTGGAAGACATCTAATGAGAGGGAATTAAGCCATAAGTAGAAAAAGAGCAGGGAAAAAACTAGAGTGAATGACTTAAGACTCCTGATTTCATGTGTATTTGACTCCTGGACTTCAGAAGACTGGCTTGGCTAAACAGGGACCTTACAACAGCATTCCAGTGCAAGACAGGAGGTAAAATCAGGGATAGGCTGCAAAGAAGGTATCTAAAAACATAGGCATACAGAGGTTGACTTAGAAGAATAAAAGCACACCTACAATTGAAATGGGCCAGTATGTCGAGGGCAACAAGAAGAGCTTCCACTGCTACAGTAGTACCAAAAAACCAAACAAGCACATGCTGGGATGGATTAGACTGTGATTTGGGGTCCAGCTGGGCAGCGTCCAAGGATGCGGAGAGCTGGGTGAAGACAGAGCGAGACCGCCACTCTCAAGGGGAAACTCGGAGCTCGGATCCTCCGCACCACGGGGGGGCACTAGCACACCACGCACGCTCCCGGCTCCGCCCCCGTACGTGCTCCGGCAGGCGGTGTGTGCGCAGGCGCTGTGGCCGCACGTGGCAGGCATGGCGCACGGGCTGGATCGCGCGCAGGTACTGCGGGGCAGCGGGCGGGAGCGCGGTCAGGGTGTGCTTGGCTTTAACTGCGGCTGCTGCCGATTTGCACCGTTGCAGGTGAAGAAGGCGGTGGAGGCGCTCCTGGCTTTCACCAGAAGTAAATCCAAGGGAGGCCCGCTGCTCCTCAACGAGAACGAGAACCTCCATCTGCTGGTGACGGTCTGGAAGGTCCCGCGGGTGGCACAAGTTATACGGATGTAAGGGATGCGCCTTCGGCCCTGCAGTGGCTGGGGCTGCTCATGTCCTTTGGGTTTGAAAAGCGCTGTGCTCGTAATGCACTTCAGGGGGTGATTGTCGCGGGCCTGGTTGGTGAGGCCGCTGCTTTACACGCACACCACACACCGCATTCGGGTGAGGGGAGGCTCGGCTGTGCCTGCTTCATGCACGCAGTGAATACCGAGTCTGTTGGCTGTCACTTGCAGGGCGTGTGCCTTTCAATCCTGAAGCTCAAGAAAACGACTCAACAACTTTTTTGTCCTAGGCCGCGATCAAATCATTAGAAAGGTCCTTTTTCTTGTGGTGCCCGAATTCGAGTATGAATTACAAGTTTTCTTTTAAACTGTAGCTGTCCCATACTGAGAAAGCTTACACTTGTTTATCTGGCACTGCAAAAGCATATTTACTACTGGATGTATTCATGGTGTAAAGAAAGGAAAAAGGATTTCCTCTTCTTCCCCCAGGACCTGTGTTGTAATGCAGGGCCCCTGGTAGGCCAGGTGGATTCAGTGTGTGTCTGGCTGGAGCCTTGTATGTGACTGTTCTCCTTTTACGGCTCTAGATGCTTTAAAGAGTGTCGAAGTTCCACCCAGGACATCTAGCAATTAACAATCCAGATACACAGCTTCTCTGTAGTTCCTGTTAAGGAGTAACAACCTTGCAGGGTAGACCTAGTTCTGGAAAAAACTTCTTTCTTCTCTTGGGCATTCCCTGTCCCTCTCATGTTTTCGTTGTAGACCACTGCCCCATGGCATTCGCCCAGAAACAGCCGAGGTTTGCCTGTTCACAAAGGATGAACCAAACTTATCAGCAGAACAGACTGAGAATCTGTACAGGAAACTTTTACTCCAGCATGGGATCAGCAGCGTTAGCCAGGTAAGCAACGGGAAACCTCCCAGTGTAAAAGAATATTTAAATTCTTTGCAACTAGGATCGTTTATGCTGTTAGCAGTAGAACTAGGAAATTATTTTATTGTTGTCTTTAACCCTGATTTAGGTGTTACGGTGTGTTGAAGTCTTGACTGGTGATTTGCAGTTAACTGTGCAGGAGATCCATGTTCAATCCTTAAAACAAGTTCTGTGTCCTTTCCCTACTGATAGGCTTGAGCATTGTAAAGAAGTGCACCAAGATAGACCATCACTTAGAGAAGTCAGTTCTGTGCAGTTCTAAGAAGTATTCTAGGCTGTGTTTTCAGTTGTGTGGGCTAAACTGGAGTGAATGAATTGTGTAACTTGTGTTGCAGATCATCTCATACAAAACTCTCAAAAAAGAGTATAAAATGTTTGAAGCGAAGCGTCGCCTCCTGAACAGATTTGATCTCTTTCTGTCTGATGACCGAATTAGAAGGCTCTTGCCCTCGCATCTAGGAAAACACTTTTATGAAAGGAAAAAGTAGGTCTTTAAATTCTGTATATCCATTTTGTGGTGTTTTTTTTTTTTTTCTTTTTTTTAAGGTTAGATTCTTCTTAGTAAAGTTTTGGTAGGGTGGGCTTCAGGAGGAGATTGATTTGGTTTGGGTTTGTATGTTTGTTTTTAATTTTTATTGGGGGTTTGGTTGTTTTGTTAATTACCCCTGTTTCTCTTTTAGGGTACCTTTATCTGTTAACCTGAAAGCCAAAAATCTTGCTAAGGAACTACAAAAAAACATCCAGGGGACTACGCTCCCAGTGACCAACAAAGGGTGCTGTTAGTAAGTATGAGCAGATTAATACTTCCTTTGAAGGATGGTTGTAACTTAGCTGTAGAAACTTTGAGTTTCTTTTATTCCATTAAGATGTGAGTAAAAGAGGTTAAGGGCCACTGCTCCAGATATGGGCCATTTTGAACCTTAATGTGTATAAAGAAAGTAGTTCCACTCTAATAAGCAGTTTTACTGTAAAGCTTTACTTTTTGTCTCCTTTTCCTTATGCTTCAGGACTTTCCAAGCACCAGTCACTGTCAAATGACGTGTACAATCTTAGAAAACTATTACTGTTAAATTAGATAAAATCTCCTTCCAAAATACTCTGGTTTTGTAACACATTTTTCATTTATCGTGCCTCTATAAAGGTCTAAATTGGCAATATAGGGGAAAATAATGAGGGAAATGGGGTTGTGGTCTCTACAACTGCCTGAAAAGAGGGTGAAGTGAGAAAGTGGCTGGTCTCTTCTCGCAAGTGACAAGTGACAAGACAAGAGGAAATGGCCTCAAGCTGCACCAGGGGAGGTTTAGATTGGATATTAAGAATTAACTTCTTCACCAGAAAGGTAGCCAGGCATTGGAACAGGCTGCCCAGAGAAGTGATGGAATCTCAGTCCCTGGAAGTGTTCAGAGACTGTGTTGATAAGCCCTTAGCGACATGATTTAGTGGTGGACTTGGCAGACCTGGGGTAGCAGTTGGACTTGATGATCTTGAAGGATCTTAGTTCTGTGATTCTATGAATATGCTTAGTAATATAAGTCACAAGTTGTATAATCAAACAGAGATGTTAATACAGATAAATCTATTCTAAGTGTTACTAAAACAGACTTCTGCAGTAGCCAGCCATCCTTTATGAAAGTTAATTACAGATAAACAGGTGCTTTTAGTTTCTGGGTATGCCTAAAACCAAGTAACTTGAATATTTTGTCCACATATAAATATTGCTATTCATTTCTTTCAGTACAGCACGTGTAGGTCACACTGGAATGAAAGTGGATGCCATACTAGATAATATCGTTGCAGTAGCTGAGGTGATTGCTAAGAAGTTACCAAAGGTACTGCAGGTTGATTGCATTAAAGCCAAGTCTGTTCATAATTCAGCCATGTTCTTTCTACATCATGTACTGATTTTGTTGTTGCAGAATTGGAAAAATGTGAAAATCCTTCACCTCAAAACACTTAAATCAGTTGCGCTGCCGATTTACACTGCAAATCTCTCCAACTTGGATGAGCTTGACAGCCAGCCATCTCTCAGAAAAAAAGAAGTAAAGGTAAACAAAAATTTCTTCATACTTTCCGTAAAATCAAAGTGGAACAACCAGTTATTTGGCTTCCTTTTATGCATTATAGTGTCTGATATGTTGGGTTTAAATGTTTTACCAGTTGATTCCAGGCATTTGTGGGTGCAAATGGGTTAGGTGCGCCTGACTTTGAGTGCTTCAAATAATTGGTAATACAAATAAATGGTGGAATCTTCCTGATAGATTGGAAAGCAAACTGGAAATAAATATGCTGAGCATTTTTAGCCCTAAACTGTAGGGATCTGAGATTCAGTCTTAAAACTTTTGCTTGTATTGTTTGTTTATATTTGCCTTCTGAAAGTATATTCATTAATATATACATGGATTCAGACTATGCACCATTATTTGTTGGCTAATCAGTGGCATCTGAATAGTCCACAAGCTCATACACTTGTATGGATTGGGGGGCCCTCACATACTTTAAAAAAGGTAATAAATAATTAGTTACTCCTCTGTACTAAGTTCTGCTTGTTATGTTCTTTTGTGTAAAATAGATTTGGAGCATATATACTCAAAGACTGTAATCTTGACATTATTGTGCGTTTACTTATGAGCTTTTTATAATTAACTTAAAGTATTTTATATATAATTGACAAGTCTAGGTCTGTTCAACCACACTATTTCAATTAATGTTGCTAGACTGTCTAAGTTTTAACCATATTAAAACAATTACACATTTAAAAATTTATAATTGGGGATTTGTCTGAGATATACTTCCAATTAATTCTAGAAGAGAATGAGCAAGAAACCGAAGAAGAAGGCAGCTAAAAAACAGAATTTAAATCAAGTCACTTCAACAACTGAAATTAATGCTGCTGCTACTCAGGAGCCTGTGGTAAAAGAGAAAGTAGGAGTTGTCCAAGAAGCAGGTGATCATAATGATGAAGAAATTCCTCAACTTGTGCCTATGGAAATAACGAGCTTAGCTGAACTGAAGGTAATTATTTAATAATATTTAGAAATTCCCAGTTCAGTTTAAAGGTTTTGAACTGTTAAAATCTTTTATTGCTTCTTAGGGAACTGTGTGTGTTAATACACTTGAAGTGAACTGGATTTTTTTGTGACTATATAATGAAAGCAACTGTTGAGTGTATGAGGGGGTGCTTTGAGAAGGTGATTAGTTTGCTTTGGGCTTAGGGGTTTTTTTTATACATAAGGTGTTTGTTTTTGTTTTTTGGTTTTTTTTTTTGTTTGTTTGTTTGTTTGTTTTTAGTTAACCCTTCTTACAGACAGTAATATGCAATATTAACAATCACATAATGCAAGTTGAGAGCTGGCAGCTTGTATGAGGTACTCTATGGACTTAACTGTTGCCAGTACTGGGGATGATGAGGATCATGTCATTAACATGTCTGCAAAACTCCCAGGCTCATTATACTCACCTTTAACAAATATCTGGGAAAGATACTTGGATTAATAAAACAGTAACACTTAGAAATTCAAATTTAGTTATACTGCATTTGTGACTAGGACGTATCCTTGAACTGTAACTATGTGGTACTTCAGGAATACCCAAATGAAAATTACGATTGTGTGCAAGCCTGCCCAAAAACCTCATACAGCTTCGAGCTGCACTTGTGTGTAACAGGCCTACATTAGTGCATGTGATATGATTGCCAGAGGCCCATTTCCAGAGACCAGGGACAGATACAAATAGAGTTGGACTGTATGAATTGTCCTGGTTACAGCAGCCTACTTTCATGAGGGCCGTTTGGGAACGCATGATGAACTCCAAGGAATACTAGGCCTAGTGTCAGTTTGTATGTATACAGCTGGACTTCCAGTAGAGCTGATCTCTACCCAGTCTATTAAGCCTGTAAATGTGTCAAGAGGAGGAGGACTGTGGTTTTAAGCTAGCAGGGGTCAGTGACTTGACTGGTCAGGAGGATCCTTGCATCTGTCAAATCTATTTACTTTTTTTTTCCCTTCTCATAATTTTTATGACTTAGTTGTGTTTCACCTTCTGCTTCCGGAGTGAAATGTGAACAGATTATTTTGACTACGGCACTGTTCAACTTATAAAAAGCATTAGTGTTTTATAACAGTTTTTGTTGATGCTGCTTCCTGGAAAAATGTAAAGATGTTTCTTAGGTGGAAGGGTAACTGATGTGTCTTAAATACAGGCAATGGAACCAAGTCTAGGAAAAGGTGACAGTGTGGTCAAGAAAATGAAAACACCCCTTGGTAAGAGAAAGAAACAACGTCCAGCTCTGGAGACTCCAAAACATGAAGCTGCAGAAGAGTGTGCTGACTTGCAGACAGAACAGAAAAAAAACAGGCAGCTCAGCATGCCAAAGGAAGCAATAAAAGAAAAAGAGATGAAAAAGACTCCCAAAAAGCCTGGAGCAAAGTCTTTTGCAACGCCCAAAGCTGGCAAATTGATCCAGTCAGCCAAGAAGTCTTCAAAAACACCAAAACAAGCATCCAAGAAAGTGCGCAAGCTACAGACACAATGAGTGTTGTCTGTTGTATCACATTTTATATAGTCATTCACCGGCATCATTTAGTAAAAAATATATTGATGAAGTAGAAAACCTTAAGGAAATCCCATGCCAAGAGTTGGCTTTTTGTCTTTTTACTGAGACCTGTAATGATTCAGTTATGTTTCCTTCTGATGAGCTGGAGTAAATAAACTCAAATTGGCTTTATTTCTTTGCCTTTTCATCTTTTCCTGGCCCCAACTAAAAGCATTCAAATTCTTTTAAGTGTCAAAGGGCAGGGAGCAGGCTATTCCAGGGGAAAAAAAGCTGAGATATTTTGTAACTGATATTTTCCTGAAGCACAGCTTCGTAGTGAAACAGACAAGGACTGAAGCATGATGCATGCATACCAAAAGCAGCAATCTATTCAACATTGGATTTAAAAAGTGGAATAGCTGCTACTATTTTTTCTTAAATCATTCAATATAATGAGAGCAAGTTGACATCTATCAGTCTTATTCCAGACATTTAAGCCTGTAGCCTGATAACAAGCTAATTTTAATGTGATTTTTAGCTATTTTTACCTAGGGTATTTGTGTGTTGGGTTTTCTGGTTTGGTTTGTTTTAAAGCACGGACAATTTTATCATTGTATGCTTTGACCATTTATACTTTATGTCATTAAGCAAAATCTCCTTACCTTCACTTTTGGGCTTTATTTCAGTTGAGGAGATCCCTGGCTGCTGGTCACAATTCTGTTTTCTTCCATCTGAAAACCGTGAAAGGCTATATGAATTCAGGTGTGCCAGCGTTGTGAACCAGTCCTATAAAGGCATGAAAAATATACTTTGCCAAACTGAAAGGTGATAGATTTGAAATTTTACAGAATAACCGAATTGTTGCTCACTGTGTAATTACTTCGTATCCTTCTCAGGATGACAATACAAGGCAGTTTTGTGATAGAGGAGGGAGGCAGAGAAAATAAGCTTATTTTCAAACTCATTTTGTAAGAGTTTATTACATCTTGTGCCCTAGGAAGAGATAAGTTTGGTGTACACAATAAAGAGTGTCACAGTGCTAGAGCTATGACTTAAATAGCTCTCTTTCTAAATATTTAATGTTATTAATAATGATTTTTGTTTAGAATTCCTTCAGTATTTGTTATTGTGTTGTAATTAGATCTGTCTTCGCTATCAATCTTAAGATTAAGCAAAATAGTTGTAATTATTTTATGGTTATATATGATTATTGGAATTCCTACTACCATCAGGATGTAATCCTAAAATTAGCTTGACTGCCTAAGGACTATTGTGATTCTAGTGGAATAACCCCTATAAACTAAGCAGCTTTATGAACTTCACTCAAACTTGGATAACTTTCACTTGTGAGAGAAAAAAAGGTTATTTGACATCATAATGTGAAGCAGAAGTGGAACCAGAGGTGTTTTACTGGGGCGAAGTTTAAACTCTGAAATCCAGAAGATACCACAAAATAATCAGGAAGAATGGGAGCGTAGGCTTTTTGATACCACAATTTTTCTCAAGATAGAAGTGAAATGTAAGATATTTTACTCTTTAAGTACTTAAAATGATTTTAACTTTTATTTTTAAGAGGATTGTAGCTTGTGTTTTCCTAAGGACATCTTTTACGGAATAATGTCAGTTACACAGGCAGTCACTAATCAAGAGGTAGCTTTACCTACTCTTGATTTTCAGTGTTCAGTAGGAGCAGTGATAAGTGAACCAAATGCTGTGATAGGAATTGAGTGTAATAGTAAACCAATAGCACTCATTGGCATTGGAGGAATAGTCTTCCTCAGCAGTATCGTTTTCACACTGTACTTCCACACATATGTGGAAGCTGCATATGCTCTTAGGCCTGTCAGACTTCCCATTGGCTTAATATTTCTAATGACTGGAACAGTGTGGTTTACCATTGTTAAACAATCTGTTAGATATAAGGGTATCATGAGAATATGTGCAAGAGAGCCTGCAGGCAAATGTAGTTCTTGGACTTTGAGGACTTGGGAGTATTAAGAGGTGTACCAGGTCACTAAATGACATGAGTGAACCGAAATATGTATCTTGCCTTTTACATAACTGTTTTACTTACTGGATTTTTCATCTTGCATTCACTTGTTTCCTGCTTGTCAACTTCAAGCTCTAGTCTAACTGTTCTTTTTAAGCCAATTTCCTCAGGGACATAGTCTGTATGACTTTGCAGATGCACATTATAACGGTCTTGCAAATCTCCATTGCCCACTATAATAGCTGCCTCCTCTTGCACGCATGTACACTCATCTTGAGATCACCTTTGTGAAGTGCCACCCTTCTAGGGTGTCTGAGCAAACTATGGCACAGACCTTACCCCTTCACAAGGTCACACTGCCTCAACCGCAGACGGGTCCAGCTGCATGTGCCCACTGCTTGGAAGGGATGTCTCAGCTCCAACACACTGGTGGTCACTAAAGTCGCTCTTCAACAGCCTGATATTCTCTGTCTATACGGAGCAACACCTGAGGAAGAGCCAGCTGTGCCAGCCACCTCACCAGGCAGGGGCAGGAGGAAGGGGCCTGTCAGAGGGCGTCCAACACCGCTGGTGGGGGAAGGCCAGCTGTAGGAACCGTGTCCCGGCAAACGAGATGCCAGGCGCCCCTAGAGCGTCTTCGGACAGGACGGGCAGTGCCTGCTCGGTGCCAGTAACTGGGGCTCTCCGCGGGGTCGCCGCGGAGGGCGCTGGCGTTCCCGCCTTTCCCCTCAGCGGCCGCCGCGGCGCGTCGAGAGCTCCTCCGCCAGGGGGCGTGGCCCCGCGCGCAGGTGCAGGAGGGGGGCATGGCCTCAGGACGTCCCCTCAGGTGCGGCCCCGCCCTCCCCTCAGGTGCGGGAGCCCCGAGGCGGCGGCGCCGCTCCCCGCCATGGCGGCCCCGGGCGGGCTCGGCCGCTGCGTGGTCGCCTTCTGGCTGGCGCTGGCCTTCGACGCACTGGGCCTGGCGGTGCTGCTGGCAGGCGTGTTCGCCGACGTGTTCTTCTCCGACCTGCTGATCTACGCGGGCGGCATCGGCATCTTCCTCAGCCTCATCTGGTGGGTGTTCTGGTACGCGGGCAACCTGGAGGTGCCTCTGGAGGAGCTGCGCGACGACGTGGGGCTGGCGCCGCCCAAGGTCCGCAGTGAGAGCCTGCTGCGGCGGCTGGTGCACGGCTTCAGCCTTCGACTCTCCAGCACCTTCGCCACCGCGCCGCGCTCCCGCGCTGCCTCCGCAGCTGGCCTGGAGCTGCAGCGCGCCGGGGACCCGCGGGGCACCCCCGCCGACTCAGGCAGGTAAGAGCTGGGAGGAGGCCGGTCCCGGGCGGGCACCGGGAAGGGTCAGTGGAAGGGAAGCTGGGGCCCGGGGGAACATTAAGGTTGTCTAGAACTTGAGAAAGCTCTTACCTGAGATCCCATTCAAAACTTGTTCTGTTAAACCACTTGAAAAAGTTGTGAGGAATCTTTCTCCACCCAGGTGATGATAGAAATAGAGATGGCCCCAGTTTGATTAGGCAGGATACTTCCTGTAGACGTCTAAGAATGGATAGGGCTGGCTGGAGTAGAGCAAGTATGAGTGTGGTGGAGTTGGCATGTGGAGAGCTCACTGCAAGGTCTGTCAGGTTGCAAGCATAGAAGCTGTGAGGTTCTGAACTGATCCTGAAGATCAGTTACTGATGAAGAGTTACTGGTCCTGGCAGTAACTCTAAATGCTGCCAGAAGTATAGGGTAACGAAGTAGCCATTAACCATGACCCGCATTCAGCTCTTGTGAGGAGAAGCTCCCTCTTCAGCAACATGGAACATTTCTTTCTTGGAGAGTGGCAACAAAAAAGGTGAAATGCTGACTTGTGTTTACTTAACTTAGGGGCAGAGTTGTAGCTTACAGTTTGAAGCCATAAATATAATCAGTAGTTGAACTACTTGTCTTGAACCTCAGTCATCTGAAAAAGATGTGCTACTATTCAGTGTGCGAAGTCAGTATCTAGGTCCAGCTGTGAACCATGATTTGAAGATCATCAAGCCTTTCAAAGTATCCCCAGTGTATAATAATAATATAATAATATAATATGGCATGCTTGTTTAGGAAGAAAAACATGCTTAATTCCTTGAAATTGGGAGTTAGGGGAGGGAAGTCGAGCTTTCACTTCACTATGTAAAAAAATCCTTTTCTGAAGGAATTGTAAAGATAATTTTGCACCAAGTGTCCGAACTATTCAAGGATTCTGAACATCCTGCAGTTCTGATTCACTGTGTACAAGGTCAACTTTTTCTGCTGCTCCTTCAGACTAAATCTTGAAGCTACTGTTGGTTACTGGGAAGTTCATGTGGAAATCATCTTTTTTCATGACAGCCACAGAATTTTCTTGAGTGGAAGTTTTAACAGTAAGGAAATAGCATTTAGATAACTATTGCTTAATAGAAAACTTGCAGAAGGCGGAAAAGAACAGCACCAAGCTTGAAGAGATTTGGTACTGCTATTTGGTTTATTATTAACTATTTCTGCAGTTAGAAAACAGGCTGTTGAAAATGAGTCATTCTTCCTTTTTCAGGTTTTTTTTGTTTGTTTGTGGTTTTTTTTTTTTCCCCCTAACGTGGATTTAGAATTGACAGAGGTCTGTATTTGCAGGGAAGAAATTACAGCTGTAAATGACCATGCCTAACCTTTTTCATCTAAAGGTTATGGCAGCTATAGGTACTGAGTCCAGTAGGTAATATGCTATCTCTGTAGATGGTCCTACTTTCAAAATGTATACATGGATGTGTTTTTTGTTGTCATGAACTTCTAGCAGTGAATCTTATTTTTGTTCAAATAAAATCTTTTATTCAAAAACATTATTTTTGAATGTTTCTAGTCTTGTAATTGATTTTAATTAGAAATAAGCTATGGTTTATTGTTTCTGATAAACGCAGATATATAGAGTGCTTTGTTACAAGTTCTTCCAAGTAAACAGCAATGTCTAATGCTTCAGTAAATAAACTTTGGTACAGTTGCATTAGTAACTGTAATTCAGAAGGAGCCAAACCAGGAGTGTATAAGAGTTATGTTACACGTTGTAACAAAACTCTATGATTTTAACTTTCAGCGGTTGCACCTCCAAAGGTAATGCAGGCTTTCCTTTCAAAGTAAGTTCATCTGAAGTACCTTATACCCTCTCATAAACAGCCGTATGAATCAGATCATTCCTTACTGATAGACCAAATCCTCTCCCCATCTGGAGATATTTATGAACTTAACCAAACGAGTTAAACATGTTTGGGCCGATACTGTCAGAGGAGGGGGGGAAAAACGCCACTATCACACGCACAAAAAGCAAACAAACAAAACAAAAACCAGGAAAAAAAGAAAAAAAAACAAACAAAAAACCACCATATTAGCCATTAGAGGGGAAAAAAAAAAAAGTTTCCCAAGTTATTAACTTCAGAGTTCTCTTAACACAAAAAAGCAACATTGCAAGTGTTCAGAAAATTAACTGTTGCCTAAATAAGGAAGTTTGTTACAGAAACTATTCATGCATTTTTGTAATTTCGATAGTTTTCTGGTTCTTGGTATTAGCAACTTTTTGAAGTTATTAATGGAATACTATGTGCTGTTCCCATTTCCTATCTTAGAAATTATATCGATGTAGTAGAAGTGAATGGAAGGGGTGAGAATTCTCAAGATATGGACTGTTTCTATTCAAGGATTCTATTAAAGGAACGGCACGTAGGTTAGGATCCTTGAGCCTGAAAAGAGATGCAGAGTATGAAAGATTTTGGAGGTCTATACAGTAAGAAGTGGTATGGAAAGGGTACCTAGGCAATGCTTCTCTAAAGACAAAGCGGCCACCAACGCATTGTCAGATGCTGTGTAACTGAAGCATGGGCTTATTTGACATGGGACAATGTGACAGATAAAAACAGAAGAGATGCAATGATAGTATGTTTGGCTCAGGAAGACCTGGGGCAGTAAGTGCTGTTGAGATGATATCCTGAGGAGGTATTACTTGTGTGCTTGACACTTGGTCACTCTTGAAGATCAGGTGTTGACTTGATGGGTCTTTCACTTGGGTCTCCATAGGCAGTTAAACATGAGAAGAAATACTTTGAAGACTGACTTCAAATAAGAATTTGGAGCTTTATATGACTACTTGTTCTAAGACTATTTTGGAGTAACCTTTTGTTAATGTATTGTCTTCAGGATCTGTTGAAGATGCGACTGTTGAAGTTACTGCCTCTAAAAGTGAAGGAAATGCTGCAAAATATGGAAAGGGAATTCCTACTCAATGCAGTAGGATTCTCTCATGGAATAATCTCTGCAAACATTGTGGACTCTTTATAAAATGGACAAATAGAGCCATATCTCTGCCAGACACCTGTATTTCAGCATGGGACTGGATATACAAAAACCCCTAAATTAGATCTCTTAAGAAGTGAGAACTAAAGAAACAAACCTGTTTCATGGAAAAATCACTGCAGCATGTAATAGAGATTTTATTACTATTTTTAATAACTTGGGAATGTTTGGATAAAAAGCTCTTGCACAATGAAAAGCTCTTGCACTGTTTTACCAAGGTCTGGAAGTTAAACTTACTGTGAATTTTTATGATGCCAGTGCAATATTTTTGTCTGTAAGGGTGCTTTTGAAATATCTATGTTAAACTACTGATGCAGAGTTGCAAATATAGTAAAAGTTGTTTATAGTGTAAATAACAATTTAGAGTGACTCTTGTAAATTTTCATAATTATTTTTGGAATAACTTGGAATTTGAGATTTTTATAAGTAGACAAGAAAAAGTAATGATGTTGGCACACCAGTACATTCTTCATAGTTATAAATGATGTAATATGATGACTAAGAAAAGGTAATTTTAGTGCAGTGATGTTGGGAATTATTTTCCTAATGTCGAATCATTTGGGAAAGGGGATACCACCAAAAAAATCCCCTGTTGATTAACAAATACTCTGATGCTTTGTAAAATATTAATGATTTTACACCTAGATTTAAGTGAAAAATAGCACTTGGGAAAAGATTCATATTAAAGGTAATGATACCTGAAATTCTTGTGTGGAGAAATTCTTCATGCGTTCCTCTGTTTTTGAACTTACACGAGGAGTTTGAGTCCACCATTGGCAAATACGGGTAGGTCTTAAAATATTAATGTACGATTGGTTTTATGCCACACCTTGTCAAACATTAGAGGTGGCTTCAAGGAAAATGGTTACTAAGAATACTGTGCTTGTACTTCCTTGTGAACTCTTGCAATGTCTTTCACTGTTCTCTTGTAAATTATTGGAGTAACTGCTTACTTTTCTATGCATATGCGGATTTTTAAATGTTCCAAATGCTCAGTTTTTCAGCAGGGTTAGATGAACACTAAACTTGTAGCTCCACAACGTGATTTCTTTTTTACTGACTGCAGTTTTTAGGAGGTGTGTGCAATTGTTTCCTCCTTTTAGAGGAGCTGCAATGTGACACCACTGTGTTGTTACAATGGTCTGATTGAAAAAAGAAGCCAAACCAGCTCCTTCCTTAAAGCCTATAGATCCCTGTTTCCGTGTCATTTGCAAGATTGTTTTTTTTTCTGTTCTGAACAGAAAGAACTGCTTTTTCTGATCCCTCATAGTTTCACTTGTAAACTCAATCATGAGATATAATGGTTAAGTGGAATGATTAGTAGCAGCTATAAATTAAACAAGAACATTTGTGTGCAGCCATTTATGTACTCAGTCTGGTGAAATTTTTAATCATAATGGCAAGTGAATTGGGCAGGGCTTTGAGTTCACTGTAGATTACAATGTAATTGATCTTTAATCCAGTATCAAGACTTCATGATTGGTGCATAAGATAGTAGTTAGAATGATGTTGGCTGTTGCAATTTCACTCAAAAAGTTGCATGGGATTCAAATATTTACAATTGGAACATTGTATGTGTTAAAAATTTAGTATGGGAGCTGACACCTCAGTTCAGGAGGGTGCTAATCATAGAGAAGTGCTGGAGTGTTACTAGTATGGTGTGTCTAAACAAGGAGATAAAAAGTACTTGCTGTGGGACAGTGTAACTTGTGAGTTCTGATCCTTTCTTCTTGAAAATGTAAATAGTTACTGTTTCATGCTGTCCGTTTGCCTTCTAAATAAGGAAAGCTAATGCTAAATAGAAACTGGCAGCTGAATTATTAGTAGTTAAACATTAACAAATATTTTAAACTGTTTTAGTCTCCTGGTATCCTTATCAGTTGTAGCTCAATGCAGCACAAAGTCCATTCAAAGAACTTCTATATTGTTGATTAGAAAGCTCTTCTAGGTGTTTAGGACTGTTTGCTGTTGTGTGAACACAGAGCTTTGCATATAAAGCTATTATTCCTTTAAAGGACAGTTCTATGCATTCTGTTTAAAAACATCGCCAAAATCGCAAAGAGCCAAACTCTGGGTACAGGAGTGCTTTTTGTGCCTGGTTAAGCCTTAAAACTAGTTCAAAACAGCATCCTGTATTCTACTAAAGGAAAAAAACCCAACCCCCTAGCTTGTGACTACATAGAAGGATTAAATGCTTGTTGTCAGACTCCTTAGATGTGGACTGTATCTAGAAGTTTTGATGTGGTACATGTCATTTACCTTCCTTAAATGTGAACATCATCTTCAGAGAGAAAATAATTAGAAAATTATACAAAAAACTGTTTGATGTGACTTCTGGGTGGGAGATAATTATTGTACTAGCACCTTGTGTAGAGAACACAGAAATGCTTACAGGTGGTCTTAGGGCTCAGGTCAAATAATGTCATGCATGGCTGTAACTGGCTTATGCGAAATGGAGAAGTAAATGTTTTGTATTCAACTGAATTAGAAAAAGAGCAGACTGAATGTTACTGAAGAACTACACAGAAACTGCAAGTTTCCATTTGTACTTATTCAGGTTGCTTTAAAAGTTGTTGAAGGCTTTTACCTATTTAATGTTCAATTCTTTCTGAATTATATGATCTCTAAGCTTTGTCAGTTGGCATGTATAAAAACAAACAAGGCCCCCAAAACGGGGCCTTTGAAATAAACGCAGATGAGGATTTTCTCAGCAGTGTAATTGTGTGTGTGTACGCACACAATGCTTTAGGAGGAAAAGCAGTTACTAGCTCGGAGACGTGAAAGTCCATTAACCCATTCTATTTAGAGCATTTATCGAACGCTGTAACTGCCCGCGTTGTGCTTTAACACAGACCCAGCCTGCACAGAGGGGATGAAACACCCGGAGATCGTGCTTGATCCCTGAGCCTCTGCTTCAGCAAACACCCGATGGCTCCCCAGGAGCAGATGCTCGGCGCTCTTCAATCTCGAGTAGGTTGTTGGGAAAGTCTATCTTTTCCCTGCACGCACTGGAGTTTCCCCCTTGAGCCCTGCACTGATTGCTCGGCGCTGACGACCGGTACCCGTTGCCTGTAGGTGCGAGGCTGTCCGTGCTGCCGTTCTGCAGCCGTCGATGGTAAAGTTGGAAAGGCGCTGCCCGTAGAGCTAAGCGCTCCTCTCCCCTCGGTCC
Organism: Amazona ochrocephala; assembly: GCA_039720435.1. NCBI lineage: Eukaryota > Metazoa > Chordata > Aves > Psittaciformes > Psittacidae > Amazona > Amazona ochrocephala. The sequence continues at coordinate 17,309,391 of CM077886.1, read as the reverse complement.
TCCCGCACCACCGACGCGCGGCCAGCGCAGCTGCGGCCCTTCCAGCCGCTCATCTCTATGGTTTGAAGGGAAGCGTGCTCCGCGCTTCCGGTGGGTAGCGCGCCCTTTCCGCCCGGGAGCGGCATGTGGCGGCCCGAGCAGGCGGCGCGCCAGGGGCGCGGAGCGCGGAGGCGCCTGCCCCGCTAAAGGTAAGGCGGGAGAGCGGCGGGGCCTCGGTGGGGGGGAGCTCCTGCCCGTCCGCGGAGGAGAGGAGGTGTCGGCCGGTGGCCCCCCGGCGGGCCGGGCTCCTAATTGCGGTTGGGTGGTCGGGGTGAGACCCACGGGTGCTCACGCGGCTTCACCTCTCCTCAGGCTCGGGGCCGTGACCATGCTGGGAGGGGATGAGTTCATCAGCCCTCCGCCCAGGAAGACGGTGCGGTTCGGGGGGACGCTGACGGATATCTTGATGAAGTACGAGAAGGTGAGTTGGGCTCTGCGCTGCGCCGCGGGGCCCGCCGCTGCCGCCAGCATGCTGTGCCGGTGCCGCAGTGCCCGGTGGCAGGTCGGTGTGAAGCCTCGTGTCGTCTTGCACAAGACTGTGTCTGATGGCTTAGGGGAAAACCTGAGGGCGGGTGAGTGCGGGAGGCTTGTGCCAGGCGGTGCTGTTGTGCGAGTGGAAAGGTTCCCCAGTGAGTCGACTGAGTGGCGTCCTGGGCTGATGTGGAATTGGCTCATGCCAAAGGGTACAGAGGGATAGCGTCTGTGTCTGCAAGGGAACAGCTAAAAACGACCCAGCAGCCTCAGTTGTTTTGCAGGGACAGCACTCTGTAACTGCTGCTTCACCCTTCTCTGAGCTTTTTCTTACTTGTATTCTTTGTGTCACTGTTTGACGTGTGAGGTTGTTCAGAGACGGTGCAGCTTGTATTTTTTTTTTTCTGCAAAGAATACGGGTGTTATTTACCTTTTTTTCTTTCCTTTGCTAGGGTGAGACCACAGATTTTGAGTTGTTGAAGCATCAGCTGTCAGATCCAGACATCAAGGTGAGAGTTTTGGAGTAAGGGGTCATGTTTTGAAGTTTTATAGTCATCAAGCAGGTTGTTCTGGTGCTTACCCAGATCCTTTGCTTTAAACATTTAGCTGCATTTAACAGCTTTGTGCTTTGTGGGAATTGTCAGAATAAAAAAAAGGAAGAAAAAAGAAAAAAAAATCTGGTTATGCACATTTGTATCTTCTAGGATGTCGCTAACTGGTGTCTCATGCTTACTGACCCTTTGCTCTAGAGTGATAAACTTTCTGCGTTGTGACAGGGTCTGTCTTTGTTCAGATACCATCTTTCTAGGTCTTTGACACTTATTTCTACAGATACTTCACTAGATCAAACCAAGATTTCTGACTTAGCCTGAATTTTTACATTCGCCTGTTCTCGCAGAAAGCTTTTTCAATTAGGTAGTGAAATATATATTAATTTAGTATTTATACCCAGAAATATTGTTTCATGGCTCTTGTGGGTAGCTGTAAGTACCAACTACATTTGCTGTTCCTTTTGTTTTGTGTGTGTCATCCCTCCTTGATTAAATCACAAACCTGTGAGAAGAGTACTGCAGAAAGCATAATACTTATGGAGTTTCTTTTCTCTTTGAAGAGGACATTTCGTAAAATACTTTGTGTTTAGCAGGCCTTTTGGAGTTTACAGGCAAAATCAGTGTAAAATTTCTGTGTTGATTCGCTACTGTTTCAGTATCTCTTATTTCAAGACTTGAATGTCCCTCCTGCTTAAACTAGAGCGAGAAGAAATGAAAATTAGGACTGGATGCCATTTCTTACAATGGTGTTCTATGTGAGGGAGGTTTGCATGGCTTGCTTGATCTGTAACTTCAGTCTTCCAGGCAGGATGTTGGTACAAGAATTTGTATCCATTTATTCTCGCATTCAAGAAATTTCATTGGTGAGGACACAAACTTAAAGACATTCCTTGCATGTTCATTTGAAAAAAAAATTCTATTTACAGTCTTTGACTTTTATAGATTTTGTTATTTTCTAGTAACAGGTAATACTATTTATTTTTTTCCCCTGCTTATTTTAAGGATGCCCAGATCATTAATTGGCTGCATGAATTTCGAGCATCTGTTATATATTTGACCAAAGAGCGTGAACAACTGGTCAAAGTTTTGCTGGTAAATATCTGTTTGTTACATGGGAAGATAAAAGAGTTTAGTACTCAAAACATCTTTCTTTGACATCTCGATCTTTGTTTGCTTTCAGAAGCTGCCGTGGTTGAGAAGAAGCCGAGAGGTAGTGGAGGAATATCTGGGTTTTCTTAGCAATCTGGTGTCAGCACAAACTGTCCATCTTCGGCCATGCCTGCAGATGATTGTGTCACAGTTTGTCCCCCGTAAGTTACTTTTACCTTCATCTTCTTTGTTTGCGTATCAAAATGCCTTTCCTAGATAAATTCTGTATAAATACAATGCATGACAATTAATTAGTGCGTTGGTTTTCTTATCCTGTTGATTACTTTCTTAACTTGAATAGCTGAACTGTGATACACAGTTTTCTGTATCTAGGTGTTAGAGAACATACTCTAGTTGCTAATACAAGCCCCATTTATGGAGATGTCTGGAAGGGAATGAACTGTATAATGTTGTTACTGCTAAAGAACAAAAGCTGCTGTGAGGATCATGTCTGATGTTCTTGAGAACCTTCTGGTTCTGCAAACAAAACAGTCTTTTTTATGAGCTTCTGCTTCTTTTAGAAAGTGTTGTGGATAATTTTAATGTTTTAGTCCCGATGAAGACTGTTGTCCAATGTGATTGATTTGACATTGAAACTGTTGCCTGTAATATTTGTATAATTTTGATGTAATCATCTCACTTTTTGCTAGCTCGAATAACCATCAGAGAAGATGATGTGGATATTTCAGATTCTGATGATGACGATGAAAGTGAGTTTAAAAAAAACATGGGTTATATATGCTGCTGTAATACCTTTACTAAAGAATTACACAATGCATGTTGCTCCTATTTGGCAAAATTAATTTAGGTGAATTAATGTGAAACATTAAGAAACATTAATGTAAAACATTGTCTTTAAATTTCTAAGTCCGAGACTTTCTTGTACTCAAATCAGTCGCGTGCGACCCACTCCTTTTACTTTCAGAATATTCTTGTTGATGCAGTATCTGTAGGAATAAGGTTGAATGCACAGGAGAACATTCCTCATTCTAGATTGTTTCAAAGTCAAAGAAAATTTAGGAGTTATTTTCCATTTTATTTACCTCAGTCACACTAGGTAGTTTGAGGGATTCTTGGGTCTTTTTTGTGGTTGTCTGCCTGGGGTAAGCTCAGATAAAATTGATATTGATTAATAAATTGATTCATATCAATTAACAGTTAATTGATATGAACAGTTTTTGCTGTTTTCTGATTCAGTTTTCTGTAGCCAAATACATAACAGCACTTTTTGTCTTTCTCTAGACCTTTCTGAAAACTTTAATACATGCCATAGAGCATTGCAAACTGTTGCAAGATATGTACCTTCGTAAGTATATAATCGCATGGTTTTGTATGCCATTTCCTTGCAGACGTAAAGCTTGTGAACTGATGAGTTAATTTTTTTTTTTCTCTTAATCGGAAGTATAACAGCTTCATTGCATGATTTTTCCTAATACTCACTAATTGATGGAATGCTGTATCCAGTAGTTACTAAATTTCCATATGTGTCAGCAGCTGAAAATCCTGTTAATGGAAATAGTAAGTAGGAAAAGTTGTGTTCATAGCAATGCGTTTGAAGTAGCTTCTAAGAAGTTCACAGTGAAGGTTTGCCACTTATTACCTGTTTGGCGATCCTTGCAAAAAGCAGATTTTGTACAATTACTTAACTTAATCTTACTTCGCAGTGACTTTATTTTGTTCCAGTCTGTCTTCAGAGTGCTGCAGCTTAAATATTTGCTCTTGTGGCAGTAACCTACTGCTTCTTGCTTGTTTTTTAAATTGCAGGACACCACAATTTCTCATGCCAATACTTGTGGAAAATTTTCCTTTCTTTAATAAATCAGAAAGAACTCTGGTAAGAGCTGTGGATATTTTTATTTATTGGTGCATTTGTTTTTTAATGTGTACTTTATAGCATGACAACTGGTTTAGTGGTGTCTAATGCAGATTAAATGTGTTGTTATTTTTTATCTGTATATGTATGGGTGCGTCTATTTAGTATAAGGTTGTCCAAACATACTGAAGTTCCTTGTGCATAAGCATTATGCTAGTCTTTAATAACATAACTGCATATCATTTCCACAGGATTGCTTTCTTAATCAATGCACAAGATGGACCTCTTTGGTGATGAATCTCAGGGTTGTAGAGTGAGGAGACGGTGGGATACCTGTCTCGTTTGTTGTCAAAACTGCAAAATATTTATCAGAACAGGGGATTTGATAAGCAGACAGGAAGCAATGGACATTGTGGGTTAAATCTAAGTTGCCAGTAGTGCAGGGTGTTGTTTTATTACATCTTTGGTGTGGTGCTTATGCATGGTGAAAAACAAGCTGGAAACTTGACAGGTTACAGCTCTTGTTTGATCTTCATATTTACTTGTTCCAACTTGATGTGTTGGCACTTTATTTTGCAGAAAGGCAGAGCGCTGCTCCACCAGCCAAGCTCAGTTGGAGCTGTGTTTTGCACTCATCAAGTGCTTGAATAACTCCCAAAGTTCTTTGTATGCCTTGCTGTTTTTTGAGTTTTGTTTATTTGTTTGTTCAAAATCCAAATAACTGTGGACATCAGTTCCCTATCTGTAAAATATGGGGGCAGAGAGTGAGCTTCTACATGTGTTAGGAGAAAATTGATTATTTATGTATTTAGCAGCTCAGTGAGAAGGAAGTCGTGAAGAAATTCATAACTGTGTTTTCAGGGTAAGGTTTGGATGAAGTGTGATAAAAACATGATCCATGCATTGTTAAATATTTCTGATCTGTACATTCTCATTAAACTACCTCTATCCATTTTATGTACTGAGCGAGCCAGAAGGCCTGTGGAAAAATCATATGTGCTCATGTAATTAAAGGTTCTGTTATAATGCCTATTCACAAAGAGACTGTGCTCTACTTCAGTACCTAATTTTACTTTGCCTACTGTCAGTTTACCTAATTTTATGTACTGAGTTGACCGTTTTGCTTTCACAGAAAGTTGCAATGTTGTCTTTTGTATGTATGTGTGTATATGTGAGTGGGCACATGCACACTCACAGAACTTGTCTGTAAACCTGTTTGAATTAGAATCAGAATGACTCTGATGAGACTTACCTGTGGAATTTAGAATTGTTGTATATTCTAATAACGTGAAATAAAAGATGTATTCAGTCTCACTTTGAACAGTTCTACTAGAGCTGGTTCTGGGTATAGTGAGGAATATGCTTTTTGGTTTTATTTTCCTAGAGGAAATATAGACATAATCTCCTATGGAAATGAATAACTTTTCTTACAGAATGTTTATACTTATTCTGTCTAGAGTAGGTGAAAAAAATTTGCATGGAAATAGTAGATTAAGAAGTTAATGATAATACAGCTTAGCAATTTAAAGTTGATGTTTGGCTTATACATTAACTTGTTCTAGATTGAATACAGTCTGCTTAAACCTATATTTGGCTCTCCATATAACAAATTAAGGCACTTGTTTTCTAAATATCCTTGGAAAAAATTAGATTTTCTGTTAACATTATTATAGATACCAATTATTTTGTTTTACAGGAATGTTATGTTCATAACCTGCTCCGAGTTACAGTGTACCTTCCTACTCTGAGGCTTCAAATTCTGGAGCTTATTATTGAAAAGCTGTTAAAGTTGGATGTAAGTTTGTTCTGTAGCATCTTTTAAGGGAGCTTGGTGTTCAAGTACACAGAGTAGGAAATTAAATCTGTTTCAGTGTTTGGCTTGACAAAAAGAATCTTGCAGTAGTGCTCATGATCATAAGACCAATCCCATTTATGCTTCATTCCCAGGCTTAGATGTTCCCATATATGAGGGTAACTGTATGATATGTACTGTTGTACCCTGCATGGGATCTCTGTGCCAGAATCAAGATAACTCTTTCATAGTGATAAGTGCCAATGTGCAGAGAATGTGTTTCTCTCTGTGTGGTTTATAGGTTCTATCATCCCTTTGAAGTAAAAGTATTTACAGCCTTAAAAAAAGACAGGATGGGTAGAATTGTAAATGATTTAAGCTTTTTATTTTGGAGAACCTCAGCATGTAACAGCCTGTGGGGAGCTTGTATTCTGGAAGTGAAGTTCCAGGCAATTTAGAGTGTGTGCTTGTGTACTGCATACATATAATTACCTTTTAAAATGTTTATTTAGTCAAGGACAAAATCTAATCTAGAAATTAACTTGTATTGTCATTTCTTACATAAACAATCAAAATGCTTCGTATTATTGTCATGTCTTATAAAAATTAATTTCTTGTTTGCAACTGTAGGTTAGTACTCCACAGCAAGATATTGAAGACGCTGAAGAAAATGCTAATAACTCTGATAATGAGGAGAAATCTACAGAGGAGGGTCTTTTTGACATGGTTGGCTATTTTGTTTTATTATAAGTTGTTTTTTTTTTTTTTTTTAGTAGCATTTTCACTTTTGATGTGGCTGTGAACTAAGATGGTCTAGGAAAACATTACTGCTTTGTTGTTCCTGCACTGTGCATAGCTCTTGAAACCTGAACAGCTGATAAACGATTAATGTGTCCTTCAGGTGTTGACTTTGTTAATGTAAACTCCCAGCATATATGCAATGAATCAGTTCCTTTATGTAAAAACACAAGCAGCTGTACATAAAGCTAAATAAAGAATTCATAGTAGTTGGATTAGTTTACAAAAATTTCCTTACACTAAGCTGGGTAATTACATGCTTCTTCCTTTTTAAAAATGCACGACTTAGCATATCACTGAAAGAGAAATTTAGTCGCACTTTTCCTGTAGTTGCTGTCTTTATGATGTGTATGTAAAGCTGCATGACTGCCATTTCATCTGCTAGGAGGAAGATGAAGAAAGAAAAGGAAACAAAGTTGTCTCTTCCAGTAGTGAGAGAATGGCCCATCCGCTTGCAGAGCGCCTTGATATTTTGATGACCATCTTGTTTTCCTATATTAAAGATGTTTGCCATGTGAATGGTAAGAACACTTGAGCTATAACCAAATTTGTTGTTTTGCTGACAAGTGAGAAAAACCTAAGTGGAGTTCTTGCTTTCTGTTGCTGCAAGATAGAGTCCTCACCCTTTAGTAGCATAATTCCACTATCAGCAGGCTGTAGTCTGCATTCCTGCCTCTGCCTAGTGTTATTGGCAGAGAATGCAAAAGTACTTTTATGACTTTAAAGGTTTAGTCTTTGGTGGGAGACACTGATTACCCAAACTTGACACTGAATTCAAGCTGTGGCATTACAGGGTGTAAGGGTAAAGAGAGTTTTGTTTTTTCATTGTGCTGCAAAACTTAGGGGATTAGAAATACTTTGTGATTAACCACAGTGTTTTATCATTTTCTCTACTATAGTGCTTTGAGTATTAGAGTTGTGGATCCTTTCAATGTCACAAGGACTGGAAATAGATTAAAACAAGTAGCAACATCGCTCAATTGGAATTGCTACAACTAGGCTTTGTGTTATGGGACAAAAACTGAAAGAAATGTCTTAAACTAAGATAAATTAGGGGTTTGAACTTCGTATATATTTAGAAACCATTTTGCTGTATCTTCTTCATGTGAGTCAGGTAATCTATTTCTTAGTGTTTTCTTCTGGCTCTTCTGAGTTAAGACGTTATTGCAAAGTTTGCATGTCTGCCAGTTTTATACTGTGTGTGCACACACACGCAGATATTCTCTGTATACACCAATACCAAAAGCAGTAGAACTGAAGTCCTGGAAGGTCTTACTATAAATATCTTTTAGACATCAGATAAACTTAGAAGGCAGCTTGACAGTTCTTTTACATATTTCTTGGTAGTTTAGGAAGCAGTAAATGCCACTTTTGCATTGGCAGGAATTAAAAAAACCCTGAAATGGCTCATTTTGGTCTGTTTTCTTATTTTGTTGCATAGGCAAGCTGGATATCAGTAACACAAAGGATTTGTATCGGGATCTGGTTTCTGTTTTTGACAAGCTTATTTTACCAACCCATGCTTCATGTCATGTACAGTATTTCATGTTTTACCTCTGTAGCTTCAAATTGGTGAGTAGAAGCTGTTTTTAAACTGCAGCGTCTTCTGTAATTTCTGCATCCTTTTTTTGGCTTTCTTTACCAAAAAAGAGAAACTTGCTTTCTGCTGTAATTCTAGTCTGAAGATAGTGTGTCAGGATTCAGTAGTATCTTTGTTTTCTTCTTCTGTTATTCTTTCCTTCAAGTTTTACTTTGTGCTTGCTTTTCCAATGTCGTTCATAAACTACAACCAGATGGAATCGAAGCTAGTGCAAAGGGACCTGATTAACAGATCTCTTTTACAGGAATCAGTTGGACTCTTGAACCCAAGACAGAACACTCCAGCAAGTTTCTTCAGCATTCCCAAACTGTCTCAAAGATACTGTCTGTTAGTGGTGAATAGTGGATGTGTTGAAAAGAATGTCAGAATGGGGAAGCATGTTATGATGCTTTGCTAGAATATCCTCTCACCCTCCAGCACCACTTGGTAATTTCGTGAGTCAGTGATGTTCTTTCATGGTAACAGCCCATGATGGAGAAATTCGAGGAGGAAATAACTCATAATATGAGTTTTATACTGATGTGAATTTTTGGCATCATGAACTCTCTGGCAAAAAGTTCTACAATATAACCATTTAAGGTGAAGAATCATTCTTGTTTCTCTAAATTTGTCTTCCTGCTATTTTCAGTGGATGTCCCTGAGGTCTCTTACAAAAGACAGCAAACAGCTGCTTCATGTTTACCTTCTTACCACCCTTGTTTTTATAACAAGTACAACACAAGTGTAGCGCACTTTTTATGGCTCTATTCCTGAGTTTTTCAGAGGTTTCTGGCTCCATTTACTTTTTGCAACTAGGTATAGAAAAAGTCACAGAACAGAGTGCTCTTCCGTCATGTGTAGGAATAGTTATTCACTACAGTTAAAGGTAGATTTTTTGATAATGGTTTGTTTATGGAAATTACCGGAATTGAGTGTTAGGAATCTGTTACTGAAACAGTGTCATCGGCATAACAGCTCATGACTTCTCTGTATTTGCTTCCAGGGGTTGGCTGAAGCATTTCTAGACCATCTTTGGAAGAAACTGCATGATCCAAACAATGCTTCAGTGATCAGGCAGACTGCTGGGAGTTATATTGGCAGCTTCTTGGCAAGAGCTAAATTTATTCCAGTTGTGTAAGTTGTTTTTAGATATGAGCAAAACCAAACAATTTATAATGATTGCTGAGGTTAAGTACAGAATTCACAGAATGCACACATGGTGTTGGTCTTCTATCCCACTGCTTTGCCAGTCGGTAGTCGTTTGTCCTTTCTACAGTACTATTTTAGTATTGTCTTGAAGTTTCCAGGACAGTTCTGCATTTACAGGATGCAGAGCAAAGGTTGCTGCGATTCATGACTTGCTGTTTAAGGCTTTACTTACCAAGAAATGCTGAGTGTGGATAAGTTGTGTTGACTTCAGGCAGAGTAATGGATACCCATATATGTGATGTTCAGAAGCATGTATTTTTAATGCTCTGTTAGGCATTTTATGTAGACTCTGAGGCAGGGAAATCAAGTGTTCTGATATTTAGACAAATCAGATGGGTGAAAATGTCTTCTTTTGTATATACACATTCTGAGCTTTTATGCTGTTCAGGGTGGGCTCAGTGACTTTAATGTTGAACTTAATTTGATACTGGAATTACTTGTTGGAGGCATCTCTCTCTATTACTGTAGCCCAGGATTCTAATTGTTTGCTGTGCATTTCACATGCAAGATGCATTTATGGATTCATCTCTTCTGACATCTTGTGCTTTCACTGATTGAGTTTTGAGTGCTGATACATTGGTTCATTTTATGCTGAGGTAAAGATGAAAGCTCATAACAGAATATTCTTTTTTACTTACTGATTTTCTTTCTGATGTTTTTGTAACCACTGAGATCCTTGGATACTTGTTTAACATTTCAGGTGCTATTTTTACACTATTTTTCTTCTTTCTCTCTCCTTATAGTACAGTAAAAGCATGCCTGGATCTTCTGGTGAACTGGATACATAAGTACATTGATAATCAGGATAAAGGGGCTAATGTTTACTGTGATGTAGCTCTGCATGGGCCATTTTATTCCACATGTCAGGTGGTGTTCTATACGCTTATCTTCCGTCACAAGCAACTTTTGGATGGAAACTTAAGGAAAGGTGAGTATATTAGGTTTGAACAGTATTGGGATTCATTTGCATTTACTGTTGGTGTGTTTTGTATTGGTCAATTCTATCAAGTATGTGATGGCAAGTTTATGTTGTGCTCTAAATAAAATGAGGTGGCTTGTATGCTTCTTGGGATACCAAGCTTAATAATCTTTTTACTCCAGTGTTGAAAACAATGGCAGTAACCCTTCAACATTGATATGTGGCTCCACTTACTGGACATGTTTCAATTCCAGCTTCATGAAACTTGTGTGCGCTTCAGTTTACAATCTGGTTTGATGACTCTGTGCCTCTGGGTGTGTAAGTTCGGTGTCTGCATTTGGTGTCTGCCACGGTAACCCTTGGCTGTGGCAGGTTACCCTTACTTAGAGAAGCTTCTCTGCTGAAAAAGCTGTGGGTTAGAGAGTGTACTACTGTACGAGAGTAGGAAGTGGTGTGCAGAGTGCAGGCTGGTCAGACTTGAAAGTCTTAGAAATTAAGTTCAGTTTGTATGATATATAACCTAAACTTGTCAATTGTTCTTATTTTCAAGGTCTGTCCTATCTGCAGAGTTTAAATTTTGAGCGCATTGTCATGTGTCAGCTAAACCCCCTCAAGATTTGTATACCCTCTGTTGTGAACTTGTTTGCTGCCATTACCAGGTATCTCCTCATTTATTTCAGTTTCAGCTTGATACAGATATTTGTGTGTGTGTATCTGAAACCAGCACAGTACTTAGAACATGGGTTTTGTTAGGCGCAGTATTATCTAAGACAGCTTCTATAACACCAACATTCTAGATGGGATAAGTTTAGTTCTGGTTCAGTTTTAATGAAATCCCACAGTACTATGAAACTGGCTGTTTTGTGTTGGAGCTGATATCATTCTACTTGGAGCGAAGTTTATAGAGTGTACAGGAAGAGAATATACTTACCTTATAGCAGTTAGAAAATGGAAGATAGACATGATGTATGCTAAAAAATAACTGTGCTTTAATAATATCTGAAGTTGTGAAATGCTTCTCTTCTCTTTATTACCTTTTTAAAGGAAATACCAGTTGGTGTTCTGCTACACAATTATTGAGAGGAACAATCGGCAGTTCTTACCAGTTGTACGGAGTGGCAGTGGGGGTGACCTTGTGCAGACATGCACCAACCCACTCGACAGTTTCTTCCCCTTTGATCCCTACATACTCAAAAGGTATAGTTGAAAAATAAACAACTTATTTCTGCCTTGAAGAAAATAATGAACTGAAACTGTAAGAAACTGTCAGTGTTTCTGCAGTTCACTTTCTTCCCTGATCTTTATTACTTTTCATGTAGAATGCTTTAATCAGAAATTGTCAAAGGTTTGAATTGAAATTTATCCCCACTGTAACATATGATGAAGAAGGAGCAGGACCCGGTTTCCTGGAAGGTCTAGTTAACTTGTTTGGTGACTTTTGGTTTATGTTGTTTTAAGCAGTCTCTAAAATAGCCTAATACGTATTTTGTTGGCGCTGTAGTGGTTTTATGTCATTTTTTTCTTGTTTTCATTTGCTTTGGTTTTTTTGCACCTTGAGTTCATTTGCTTTTTGATTCAAGACTTCATAGACTCATAGAATAATTTGTGTCAGAAGAGACCTCAAAGTTCATCTAGTTCTAGCCCCACTGCAATGGGCAGGGATACCTCCCACTACGTTGAGTTGCTCAAAGCCCAATTTAATATATCTTGCTTTTTTAATGAGTACTGGATTATTTGAAGCTTTTCAAAACATCTGGCACTGTGATGCTTTAACCACTTTTTAGTATTAAAGGACAACAAAAAAAAGTCTGTGTCCATGGAAGGGGAGACCTTTCTTAGGTGTATAAATTAAGGTTACTAATTATATTAATACACAATATTAAACTACATAAAATTGTCAATTATATATTTGCTTACACAATTGCATGATAATATTAATAACATTACTAATATTGTTTAAAAAAAATTGGAATAAATTTATGCTTATTTGCAAGCATAGTGTAGCTGTGAAAAATACCCAGCTAAGAATTAGGAGACCTGGCTGTATCAGAACTCCTTGACAAGCAATTGTAGTTTATACTTGTCAGCAAAATTGAGTTATTCATGGGATTAATATGGGATTATATAGGGATGAATTGAATACCTTGTTAAAACACTGCAGAGGGCTGTCAAAATGTCAAGCTTTTTCTATTGTATTATTAAAATGAAATACATGTGACTTCTCCTGAATACATTACTTCCTGGATTTTATTTCCTTTCGTAGATCAAAGAAAACCATTGAGCCTTTTTATCAGTTTTGGGAAGAGCTGAGTGCTGAAGATCTTGAGAACCTAAAGAAACCCATTAAGGAGGTAATCTTCTCTGATCAAAATGCAGTTCCGCTTTTGCCAAATCTCTGTCAGCTGCTTCTGTCGTAGGATTAATTTTAGTAGATGTGAGAACACTGAACATTTAGGAGGGAAACTATGAAATGAGGAAGTTTTAAGTATTGATGCATCCTTGCTTTGCGAGCACTTTCTCCTCTTCTGCAGAAGAGTGGCAGCACAGCAGCACTGTGAATGCTTATGAACATTCAGCACATGGATAAATTCTCTTACCGTTCCAACTAGTCAGAATTGTAGCCCAACCCAAATCCTGAATTATGTCCTCCTAAAGCTCCTGTATAGTCTCTACCTTCTTGGAGAATGTCCTGTTGAGTCTTCCAACTGGTGTGTTTTCCTTTCCTTCCTGTAATCACATGTAAAAATACTTGATGGTGTTGTAGCTTTGTTTACTCGGAACTTTATATTTTGATTAGCAGATTTGATTATTGCAACATTTTAGAAATAACCTTTTTGGTCTCAGCAGTCATTACTTACGTAAAATCTTAATCAAGACCTGGAGTATCTTTCTGCTCTCACTGATGTTTCTCAATTTATTCAGGGTACTTCTGAAGATGAAGATGATGACTTCTTGAAAGGAGAAACCCCTCAAAATGATGGTGTGGTTGGAATTGCTCCAAATTCTTATGAGTCAAATACCCGGAGCCCGCTGAGCAGTATTGGCTCCCCTCCAGACTGTTATGTGCCGTACCCTCAATGACATGGAGAATTGAAAAGGTTGAAAATTGTGTGCAATGTTTTGCTCTGTAAAGAGACTTTAGTTCAACTTTCCAAACTGGCAAATGCTGAAATAACTACATATAAGAAAAAATATTGTTTCTTAATCATATTTCTGTAGATATGTTATGATAAAGTCATATGTTGCTAGAAAAGCTTAGAGAATAAATAGGGTGATATTTTACAAATTTCACATTGAAATGGCTTTTATGACTGAAGAATTTTCATAGTTTTCCTGACTTAAAAATTTGTTTACTAATGTTTCTCTATGAGGTTTTGTATGTCAGGGTGAATATCTGGTCTGTCTTCCTACTTATCTGTGTGGGGACCAGAATTCAGAATTGTCAGTATCTGAACTCTTCTGACTGTTTTTAAGCTGGTTTCAGAGTAATGGTATGATCCCATGACAGGGGAACCGTGGATCAAGTCTGACACTGATTTTTTTTGCCCATATCTTGTAAGCTTTTCCTATCTGCAGAGCAGTATTTGGTAAAGGCACTTGGTAGTGGGCAGTGTATTCAGACAAATAATAATCTGTAGCTGACACACAAACTTTCACAGCTATTGAAGTTCAGACTTAAACTGATGATTGTTGGAAGTGTTGAAAATGGTGGAGTAGCTGAATGTATGATTTGTAGATAGTTTTCTTGAGGTGCTTATGAAGCACTTGGAGACAGGTATTTATTTCCAGGATTGAAGCTTATATGTGAATACTGAAAATACAGAAAAAGAAACCTTCCCTTGTAGAAAGGAAGCGATGGTGTCACTGGTGTCCTTGTGTCGTTCACACTTCAGTGTAGAGTTTCTCTGCAGAGGTTCCTTGTCTTTTCATGGTTGTTGGCTTTCTGAGTAAGAACATAAAGAGTGAGGAAAAAAAGTGTTATTTGTGTAACATTTAGTTGAAAATGTTCTGCATTTGAGACTGAACTCTAATTGCCCTTCTTCAGAATCTGAATCTGGAGGCTTTGAAGGCAGCATTTTTATTCAGAACCATGGAAGATTGATGTAAACTGCAGTTCTTATAGCTTTGAAAAAACATCCCAATGTAACTAAGGATCTGTGTGTGTGCTTTGCTTCTCAAAGTGAGGATGTTTGTTCTGACAGGCTGCAAAATGAGTTCTGGGGATGATACTGCAAAATGCATTGGTGGATCTGTTCACTGCTGGATAAATAGAGGTGGGTTTTGTTTTTCAGTTGAGTCCTCTTTCCTGTCAGTCCTGAGTAATAAACAATAGATTGCCATCTGAAATAATTGCATTCTCTCCTGGCATGGAAGGGCCTTTCCCAGCTCAGCAGGAAGGAAAACATCCTTTGACAGCTGCTGCCTTCTCTTCTTTCACTGTTACATCTTTAGCAACTTGGTCAGCCACTTACTATGAAATGAGGCTGTGTAATACTCCCCAAGTTGTAATACCAGGAGTGTGATTCAGGAACTTCACATCTCAATAGTGAAAAGAGAAAGACGTAAGTGACATGAGGTATAACAGAGGATGTGCAGACATTGAACGGTCTGTTGCTGGAGTTGCGTGTATTTTTGTACACGTAACATTTGTGAACCAAAGGGGCTTGCTTAAAACAAAGGTTCAGCTTGGAGCTGCACAGTGTTTCTGTAGCCTCTTCCATGACAGATCATTTCTTTAGTGGAATTGCAGACAGGTGAGCTGGCGGGGGCTGGCATTCTGACTTTGTTCTGTGAATACCAGCTGTATCAGAGGAGTGCTGATTGCGAGGTGAAATCTTGCCTTACCTCATAAATACAGTGTATCTTTCAAAGCCAGTATCTGCTATAAGTTCACTTTTGTGAATAAGGGACGGGAGAGGCTGAGCTGGCAGTGCTGGGGTTGTGCGGCTGTTGGTGACAGTCCTGGCTGTCGCCTTCCCTGCAGCGTGTATTAACCGCTGCCACCGCGATAGCTTTTCATTGAAGAGCTGGAGGAAAAGACTCGGCTCTTAAAGGAAAGCCCGGCGGCTGTGGGGCTGTCTGAAAGTTCGGTTCTGTGGTTGCTGGTGGGAGGATAACGGCATGGGTTAACGGGTCACTGCGGCTGTTCCCAAAGCCATGCCGTGTAACCGGTTTGGGATGATCCTGCAGCCGCGGGGGGGGGGGTGGGTTCTGGCTCGCTACCCAGTGCAGGCCGCTGGCCGGTGACATGTCCAGACACGTTTCCTGCCTGCGCCTGTGACCCTGCCTCAGGCGGCGGCCGCTGCGGGGCCGCCCAGGCCCCAGTCCCAGTCCCCGGGCGCTCCGCGGGCGGTGCCGCCGCTCCCCGCCGCCGTTTCCCAGGGCCCCGCGCGGCTTCGCCCGGCGCGGCGCGGCCTTTGCGAGGAAACTCGGAGCCGCCTGCGGGCTCGGGCGCTCCCCGCCATGCCGCTGCTGATTAACGGGCAGCGGGTCGACCTAGCGCGGCCCACGGGGGAGATGATCCGCGCCTACCCGCACCTCGAGGTGAGGCTGCGGCGCGGGGGGGCAGCGGCGGGGCCCGGCAGCAGACCCACTGCCTCAGCCGGGTGAGGCGGGTGTTCCCGGGCTGAGGTGTCCGCGCTGAGGTAGCGGGCACCGCCGCCTTCCCCGCGCGTTGGCAGCGGAGGGGCACGGGGTGACTGGGACAGGTAAAGCCGGTGTCCCTGAGGGGGGAGTTCGCGGTACCGGCCTGAGGCGGGTCGTGGCGGGCGGGCTGTGCCAGCGCGGCCCCGGGGGCTGCGGCTGCCTCGGCTCCCTCGGGCTGGCCCTTTCAGTGCGAAATGACAAACGCTGGTGGTAAAAGACTCTCGGGAAGGTATTAACCTCCCTTCCAGTACATAAGCGTTGTAATCCTGTCGGTGAGCCGGAAACTGCTGAGCAGAGCTGGTGGGGAAGATGTCTCTGGTCCAAAGATGTCTTCATAGAAAACGAGTTTTTGCAGAAAACCAGTAGAAATGTGATTAAAGTGTGAGGTGTTTTTTGAGCCCCGGGATGGAAACGCGCTACCTGCCCTGTCAGCAGTGCTGTAGTCACAGCCCTGGAATTTGGGCTTCCCTGCACTGAGCTACTGAATGGATGTTTTGATGGAGTACTGAATAAATACACTCGGTTGTGGCGGTAGAAGACGGAAACTTTTCGATTTCCAAAGTTTCCTGATCAGGCTTCCAAGCTCAGTTCTGTCAGTGCCTGATGCATCTTTGCCAAGGCCTGTCGCTTTTTGTTGTGCTTCCATTTTACCATCTTAAAGCAATGAAAAGGGTTTTGTGTGTCTATGGAATGCTGTGATTTAACTGTTAACTGGATCAGTTGTAGGGAGGCAAAAGATTATCAGAATTCAGAGTACTCCGTAACACAAAATATGTTATGTTTCCCTCTGACAAGGATCCCTTTGCTTTTCAGAGGTGATGTTTCTGTCAAGTAACAGATACACCTGAGAATTCAGCCACTGTAGTCTCTGTTATCATTTGTCTTTAGGAAAAGGCAAAGCTTCTGAGAAGTCAGCCTGCCCAAATTGTGGAACCCAAAGGTCTTCTCTATGTCCAGCAGAGAGAATTTGCAGTGACGACCCCTAAAGATGGTGTGTAGGATCATAAAGGTTTTTTTCTTCTATTGCAGCAGTGATTGCGACAGTGCAGCTCTTATGACGTTTCTCTCCTTTAAAATAGGTTCAGTTTCCATTCTTGGATCAGATGATGCAACTACCTGCCATATAGTTGTGCTCCGACACACAGGTACTTTTAAAGGATGTTGAGAATAAAACCTGTACCCGTGAAGTAATGAATTAGCATTGGTTTATGCTGCATTAATAAAATAAGCTACAGTTACCTTTATATAAACTTGAATCTCAAAAAGTCACTTGGTGACTGAATAACTTATTCGAAGAATTGGCATGTTTGCTGTCAAAGGTTCCATGTTCTGGTTGCTCATTGAGTGGATCGTGAACTTGATCTGTTCCCATGGCCAGGGGCAGTTGCAGACTGTGGTGGCTGTGTTCAGCAGTTTGCCCTGCAGGGTTTGATAAGGACAGAGGAAGAAGTTGTGGAAGATCCTGGTGATGTGCCTGGGTTTCTGACATCAGAGCCGTGCCCAGGTCCTGGTCCAGAGAGCACTTGTACACTTCATGTGAGCTCTTGTGGGTTTATGGTGGGGCACACAGAGAGGTTATTGCCTCACTCAGCCCACATCTTCTGCTGGAGGCTGCTGTGCTGCGAGGTAGCAGTGTGCTGGTGAATGTAGCTCTTACACTATTACAGTGCTACTGATCTGAATTATGGTAACATAACAGCCTCCAGCAGTGATGTTACTGACAAACCTCAGTCAAGAAAAGCCTCGTAACACCAGTGTAGTGTTAAAAGGGAGTAGTGTAGTCTTTATTACAGCGCTGGATGCACAGGGGATCTCTCCTCCCTACGTGCATGCCTAGGATCAAACTTTACAGATATAAGTCCATAGGTTTGTTATATATTCATACATTCCATTCTACATTCTTATTTTAATTGTTTGTAACAAATACGCTTCGTATGCTAATTACTGCACATGCGCACAAGCTAGTTCTATTGTTCTAAATTGAGTCTAGGGTATAATCTGAGTAAGGGGCTGTTGAGTCGGAGGTTGCGATCTCCCCCTGCCGGAATTACCCTTCACCTACTTCGAGTTTTTTTTCTCCTTTTCTTGCCAAGCTAAACTAGTTCCATAGTGTTTCTCCTTTATCCTGGAAGAATGCTGATCTGCTCACTGTGGGCATCCTTGAAGAGTGATTCACAGAAAACTCCAGGAACAAACTCGCCAGCAAAGTTTTCTAGTTGGCAAGCAGGTGTTCTTTAATGCTGCGCCAGGAGACACGGGGGATAGCTCCCCCCTCCTAACGTGCCTACAGGCCATGCTTATATAGTCATTTGGTCAAATGTGGTGGTCTTTGAGGGTCGTTTATTTCTTCCAACAATCTTCATCACTGCTGGCAGTCTTTGAAGCACCAGTTTAATTAACATTACAGACATAGCAATCATCCTGTCCTTCTACTTATCAGTTATGTTAACTGCTCCCATCCTGGACATTTGGTAGTCCCGGATACTCCCCAGTAGATGTTTACACCAACTTAATGGGTTCATTAACATAGCAATCATCCTGTCCCTTCAGCCAGTTTAATTGTGCCCATCCCCAGGTCCTGCATCTCTTCAACACTTCCATTCACTTGTTACTGACAATGGCTGCACAGAGCCAGTCTCCTTGTTTCCTCATAAGATGGTGGAGGTATTACAGGACAATCTTGTTGTTTAATAATTGTTCGCATGAATACCTGATTGAGTTTTGCTCTTTTTCAATTTCCTTCTTCAAAAGATAATATACAAGTAATATAACCAATATTATAATTAATAATAATAACATGCCAATTATTGATTTTATCCAAGAGCTCAAATTCCATCCCAATCCATTAAAAACTTTTTCTAGCCAGTTTTCTCTCGTGTCCTGTTGAACTTCTCGGGTATCTTCTTCTATTTGTCCTAATAGATTTAAATTGTGTTCAACATCCTGGGTAACATTTAGAATGTGGATACAACAATGATCTATTTTTCCTTTCAAGTATCCATAGACTCCATGTTCTTTCAATAAGAGCATATCCAATGCTGTTCTATTCTGTAGAGTCATGCTGGATGTTGCTTGTAACTGTAAATTTAACTGCCTAAATCCTTTCCTTGTTACACCTAATTTTTCTGCCTGACCAGTCAATTTATATAACCAGGCCTTACTTCTGTAAGTTGACAGAGGGGTTAACAAAGATTCTAATGCCCATCCAATTTTTACCCGTGTTGAGGGTTCATTCCAATTTTCATCATCATTTGATGGTCTTTGTATCCAGACCAATTTTAGATTTTCAGAACTTCCTTTAAAGGGAGCTTTCTTCCAAATGGGACATAAAGTTGGCATCCCTGAAGTAATTTGCTTCACTTTTCCTCCCATGCTCAAGTGTGTGGACCATGTTCCATCAGTCATTGCCCAAACTAGATGTCCTGGACTTGAAATTATTGAACTCTCACAACTAAATATTGTTCCTTTCTTTGGATCATAAATGTTTGTCAATTGCAGTCTGTTACTTTATCCTCTGCACTGACATCCCTATTTTAATGTAGCTGCCAGTGGTGGAATGTCCTGTACCACTTTGTTAATTGTATTACAGTTATAAACTCTCTCACAATTCCACCAAGGCGCAATATTCTCTTGTTCCTTATATGCCTTCCCTCTGTCAGTTACATTAATTTTGCCTTTTTCCGGATCTCCTTTCCAAATAAAACACAAGGATGCATTGGCCATATACTGAAGTTGGGATAAAATGGTCATTGACCAAACAGTTTCCCATGGAACTTCAGTTGTTTGATTTTCTCTGCATTTTAATTCCATAATCATTTGACTAATGTTTTTCTTGATTTCTTCAGTATATGAGCACCATCCCACATTTTTGAATCGCCCTATCTTAGCATACACAGGGTTTAATAATTTCATGCAGTCTGCTCTTTTCCTGGGACTTTCCATTGTTTCCTTATATATTCCTTTTGTTCTTTCCATTTTACAGTGGGAACTTGCTTACAATGTTTACTATCTGTTTCCGTTGATGTATCACCTAATTGCAGTGTTAAGATTCCCCATGGGATCGATTCTCCTACTGCTCTTGGTATAGGTAAATAGGCAGTAATTTGAGTTGCATTTTGTAAATTTGCAAATTCTTTAACCAACCCAATCATCAAATTTTCCTTAGGTATTTTCTTTGGGAGATACATCTCCTGTTCCTGTCCACATACCTCCATCATCCAGATCCATATCAGAAAAAGCACAATCTCAAAAATAAAGTTCATCACACTATTTCTAGTCACGTTTTAGAGTGAATTTGGTCGCTCCTGCCTCCGGAGTGATGATCTTCCATGAAGGAGCTGGAGCTTTCTTCACTCTAGTGTAGCGTATCCAAGGTTCCACCCCTTCTACCTTGATTGCGGTATAAGTTGTCAACAGCGCTTGAAAGGGTCCTTTCCACTTCTCTTGCAATGGTTCTGAGTTCCAGGTTTTTATGTACATGAGATCTGGTTGATACTGATGTACTGACGTATCCAAGGCAAGCCATCTGGTCATTACAATATATTTTTGAAGACCTCCAAGGACTTTTCCTAAAGAAATCAAATACATCTTTAAATGTTTCCTCTGCTACCTTCATTTCCCCTGGAATAAGAGGAGTCTGGTAAGGTTTGCCATATAAAATTTCATATGGACTTATTCCATCCTTAGATCTTGGTTGAATTCTAATTCTCAGGAGGGCTAATGGTAGAGCCTGTGGCCATTTCAGAGGTACTTCTTGACAAATTTTGCTAATTTGCCTTTTTAGTGTTTGATTCATTCTCTCAATTTTCCCACTGGATTGAGGTCTCCAGGGGTATGTAGGTCCCACTGTATTCCCAGCACCTTATTAATTTGTTGAATTACATCTGCCACAAAATGTGGTCTTCTATCAAAGGATATTCCTATGGGTACCCCAAATCTTGATATTATTTCTTTCAATAATATTTTAACCACTTCTCTAGCTTTGTTGTTGTGGCAAGGGAAAGCTTCCGGCCACCCTGGAAAGGTATCAATCAATACCAATAAATACCTATACCCGTTCTGTCTAGGTAACTCAGAAAAATCAATCTGCCAATAATCTCCGGAGAATTTCCTTGTCTTGTCACTCCCATAGATGGTCTTTTCTGGTTCAGGGGGTTGTTTTTAAGACAGAGTGGACACTTAACCACTATTGACTTAATTATCCTTGTCATCCCTACACATAATACGGATCTTTTCAAACTTGTAATCATTGCATCTATTCCCCAATGAGTCTGCTTATGCTTTTCCTTCGTGAGTTCTATCGTTAACTTGTGGGGTTTCTGTTACCTGTTTTTCTGGCCTTACCCACCATCCTTCTGCATTTTGTGAGGCCTCCAATTGTTCTGCTAGTTGGACATCCAATTTGCTATATTTTGGTTTAAAATCGAACTTTTTTTACCTGTTTTACTGGCACCAGTGCAAGGATACCTTATTCCTCCTTTGCAGCCTTGTCTGCCAATCGGTTACCTATATTCACAGCCATCTGTCCAAGTGGGTGAGCTTTGCAATGCATTACTGCCACTTCTTTTGGTTTTTGGATGTCTTCCAAAAGTTGGAGGATCTCCTCTTTGTACTTTATTTATGATCCTTGAGTTGTTAACAGTCCTCTTTCCTTCCAAATGGCCCCATGAACATGGATTACACCAAATGCATATTTGGAGTCTGTCCAAATATTCACTCTCTGCCCTTTGGCCATTTGTAGAGCATGTTTCAAAGCAATCAGTTCCGCCTTTTGTGCTGAAGTGTTTTCAGGTAAAGTTCCTGATGTCAGTACTTTGGTGGTAGTGGCAACTGCGTATCCAGCCATTCGTTTTCTTTCTTGTACAAAACTGCTTCCATCTGTAAACAGTTCCAGATCAGGATTTTCTAGTGGTACATCTTTTAGGTCTGGTCTGCTGGAATAGACTTGTTCACTAGTTAATAAACAGTCATGCTCCAAATTTTCTACTGAGTTTTCTGTTGACAGAAACATTGCTGGATTAACAATTGCAGTAGTTTTTAGTTCTACATTGTCCTGTTCCAACAGGACAGCCTGATATTTCAACATTCTGCTAGGGGATAACCAATGACCCCCCTTTTGTTCTAGGACAGCTATTACCATGTGAGGTACATATACCACCATCTTTTGGCCCATAGTCAATTTTCGGGCTTCTTGGATAAATAAGACTGCTGCCGCCACTGCACCCAGGCATCCTGGCTATCCTTTACTCACGTCGAGTTGTTTGGAAAAGCATCCCACTGGTCTTTTCCAGGATCCTAATCGTTGTGCCAATACTCCAAGGACTAAGTGTTGCCTTTTGTTCACAAAAAGCTCAAAGGGCATGGTTAAGTCAGGTAAGCCTAATGCAGGGGGCATCATCAAGGTCCTTTTGAGTTTTTTAAATGCAGTCTAACACTCAGGTGTCCAGACTAAGTACTGATCTTTGGACTCTTTCACAGTGGTTTTTACAGTGGTTTCACATATAGTCCGTGTCATGATCCAAAGTCGACACCATCCAGTCATTCCCAAGAAAGCCCTCAAATCCGTGGGGCTGCTTGGTTCAGGAATCTGGGAAATTGCTTCCTTCCTTTCATTTCCCAGTTGTCTCTGTCCTTGAGATATTTCAAATCCCAAGTAAATCACTGCCTCTTTTCCCATTTGGGCTTTATTACGGGAAACCTGATCACCTCCTTGGCCCAAAAAATTTAACATCTGATAGTAGTCTCAAGACACTCTTTCCTGTTTTCTGCAGCTATTAGAATGTCATCTACATATTGTAACACTATGCTGTGTCCTTTATTCTGTTTCTTCCAAATCTCCAATTCTTTAGCTAATTGATTTCCAAATATCGTAGGGCTGTTTTTGAATCCTTGTGGGAGTACAGTCCAGGTTAATTGTACTTTTTGCCCTGTGGTGGGATTTTCCCACTCAAATACAAATATACATTGACTTTCTTTATCCAGAGGTATGCAAAAGAAGGCATCCTTCAAGTCCAGCATAGGAAAACATTTATGCTCCTCTTTTAGAGAGGTTAGCAGAGTATACAGATTGGCCACCACTGGATGTTTGTCCTGAACTATCTGATTTACAGCCCTTAGATCCTGAACCAATTGATACTGTTTACCCTCAGATTTCTTTACTGGCAAAATAGGAGTATTGTACTCTGATCTGCATTCTACCAAAGGCCCGTATTCCAAAAATTTTGTTATTCCTCTAATCCTTTCTGAGCTTCCCATTTAATAAGATATTGTTTTAGTCTTACCAGTTTGGCTCCAGATTTCAGAGTCATTTTTACTGGTTCTGCCAATTTAGACCGTCCTGGAACTCCACTGGCCCAGACCAAGGGGATCACCGCATTTTCGACTTCTGGAATCTGTTCCTCCTTAGGGGAGTCCTGTAACATAAATACCCCTGCCTCTATGACTTTTGATTCTGGTATCGACAATTTGACTTCTTCTTCCTTAAAAGTTATTTGAGCATCTAATTTGCTCAGCAAGTCTCGTCCTAATAATGGTACCGGGCATTCTGGCATGTATAAAAATTTATGAGTTACCCATTGTTTTCCCAATTTTAATTTTAAAGGTTTCAAAAATGGCCTGTTTTCCGCTTGCCCAGTTGCACCAACAACATTTACTACTTTGTTTCCATACCCCCCTTTACAAGTATTAAAACCAAATAAGTTGCCCCTGTATCTATCAAAAATTCTATATCTTCATTCCCTAGCTTCAGTGTAACCAGGGGTTCAGCTAGGGTTGATTCCCCCAGTCCCCTTCAGGATTCTTCATCTAAAGTCATTAATTTGATTACCTGGAGGGTTGGATCTAATTTTCTTTTTCTCAGGCATTCCCTTTTCCAATGCCCTCATTCTTTACAAGTAGCACATTGTTCTTCTGCTAGTTGAGAGTTTGGGTTCATTCTTCCTCTGTCATTGTTTATTCCTCGTCCTTTCCCTCTCCCCCTTTCTCTTCTGTCATTCTGAGCTAGAACAGCCAGTAATCTGCTATCTCTTTGTGCCTGTCTCAACTCCTTTTCTTTTTCTCTTTATTATACACAGTCCATGCTACTTCCAGCATTTTACCTAGGTCCCTACATTCAGGTCCTTCTAATTTCTGAATCTTCTTCCTAATGTCTGAAACTGATTGTCCCATAAATAAAAAAGCAAGTTGTGCTGCCTCTTCTGATTTTTCTGGATCCAAGTTAGTGTATTTCCTGGCTGTCATTTTTAGTCTTTCCATAAAAGCCGAGGGGAATTCATTTGGTTCCTGTCTCACCTCATATATTTTTGACCAATTCAAGGCTTTTGGCATCCCATGTCTTATTCCAAATAAGATTCACCTTTGATATCTAGTTATCATTCCCCTAGGTCCTGGCTGATTTGGATCCCATTCAGGGTTTGTAGATGAGAAATTTTGTTCCACTGTTCCCTGCAAACCTCCATTTGCATGTGCTCCTTCTAGAATCATAGAATCATAGAATAGTTAGGGTTGGAAAGGACCTTAAGTTTCCTAGCAGCATCTAACACCATTTTCTTCTCAGTCTTATCTAATAACATATCCAATATTACCTGTAAATCATTCCAATCAGGATCCTGAGTTCTAATTATGGTTTCCGTAGCCTTAGCTACTCTTTCAGGATCTTTCCTGTATGTCCCTGCAATTTCTTTCCATGATCTTGAATCTATAACTGAAAATGGTGCTTTCACAGTTACTGGACCCTCATTTCCTACTGCCTGTCAGAGCGGCGCTTGGAGAACTGTGCCATCCTCCCTCCTTCCCCGAGTTCTTTTTGCTACTGGACTGAATTTTTCCTCCTTATCACTTTCTTTGGGAGGAGCTGATGGTCCCGCTCCTCTTCCTACTGCTCCTCTTATCTGAGGTCTTCTATGAGGAGCCACCATAAATTCTATATTATCCTCTTCTCTTTCTCGTTCCTTCCCCCTAATTTCCCAATAGCATTTCCCCTTTTTGTTTTTACCATAGAATTATAGAATCATAGAATAGTTAGGGTTGGAAAGGACCTCAAGATCATCGAGTTCCAACCCCCCTGCCATGGGCATGGACACCTCCCACTAAACCATGCCATCCAAAGCTATGTCCAACCCCATAATTATGTTTGTCCATTTCCCTTAATTCTAAAGCCATCACTCTGACTGATCGGCGTGGGAAAGACAACCCACATTTGTCTTTGCCACTCCAGATGGTTTCGGAGGGTGAAAAACACATCCACATATCCCATTTCTTCCCATTTTCCTTCCCTCTTACAAAATAGCATCAATTGGAGTATTGTATTATACTGTAAAGTCCCATTTTCTGGCCATTTTTCCCCGCTGTCCAAAGTATACATCGGCCACCAATGATTACAATATTCTATGAATTGTTTCCGAGTTAAAGGATCTCCTCCCAGATCCTTCCAGCGTTTTAAAATACATCCCAAAGGCGTTTTTACTGGTATTGGATGTTTCCCTGGAAACTGCCCCATAAGTGCATGTGATTGTGCACTATCACAGGCACTTCCCAATTCCAAATATCCCAATAAACCTTTGTGATCCCCCAAAGCTCTGCCCTGCCCAGCTTTTGCCATGCCTTACAGGCAGAAGACCTGCAGGGACTCGAACCCCTCCTAGGTACCTATACGGCCCAACCATGCGAAGCTTTCGCTTTGCCTTACAGGCAGGCACTGTGGGACTCGAACCCACACCCAAGGGCCCAGCAGGGGACTCGAACCCCTGTTCCTTTTTCAAAAAACAGCCTCTTTTTACCTTGTCCCAGGGGTCCTGCTTGGAGCTCTTCAGTCCGGGGATCAGAGCTTCTCCCTGAGAATCCCTTGGTGCTGGCTGAAGGTCCCCGTGATCCCATGGATCCATTGATGCTCACAGGCAGAGTCCCATCTGGGGTGCCAAAACTGTTACCGACAAACCTCAGTCAAGAAAAACCTCGTAACACCAATGTAGTATTAAAAGGGAGCCATTCTTTATTACAGCACTGAATACACAGGGGATCTCTCCTCCCTACGTGCATAGCATCATAGAATAGTTAGGGTTGGAAAGGACCTTAAGATCATCTAGTTCCAACCCCCCTGCCATGGGCAGGGACACCTCCCACTAAACCATGCCATCCAAGGCTCTGTCCAACCTGGCCGTGAGCACCGCCAGCAATGGAGCATTCACACCTTCCCTGGGCAACCCATTCCAGTGCCTCACCACCCTTACAGTAAAGAACTTCATATCCAATCTAAACTTCCCCTGTTTAAATTTGAACCCATTACCCCTTGTCCTCTCACTACAGTCCCTCATGAAGAGTCCCTCCCCAGCATCCCTATAGGCCCCCTTCAGATACTGGAAGGCTGCTATGAGGTCTCCACGCATCCTTTTCTTCTCCAGGCTGAACAGCCCCAAGTTTCTCAGCCTATCTTCATACAGGAGGTGCTCCAGTCCCCTGATCATCCTCATGGACCTCCTCTGGACTTGTTCTGACAGTTCTGGGTCCTTTTTATGTTGAGGACACCAGATGCCTAGGATCAAACTTTACAGATATTTATCCATAGGATTGTTACATATTCATACATTCCATTCTACATTCTTATTTTAATTGGTTATAACAAATACGCTTTGTATGTTAATTATTACACATGCGCACAAGCTAGTTCTATTGTTCTAAATTGAGTCTAGGGTATAATCTGAGTAAGGGGCTGTTGAATCGGAGGTCGTGATCTCCCCCTGCCGGAATTACCCTTCATGTACTTTGAGTTTTTTTTCTCCTTTTCTTGCCAAGCTAAACTAGTTCCATAGTGTTTCTCCTTTATCCTGGAAGAATGCTGATCTGCTCACTGCGGGCATCCTTGAAGAGGGAACTGATATTGCAACATTCTAAACCACAAATCTTGTAGTTACAGTTGATTTTGTTCCAGCTCCATGGTTACAGTGACGCTGATGTCTTCTCTTCTCCTCCTCAGGCAGTGGAGCCACCTGCTTGACACACTGTGATGGGTCAGACACAGAGGCTGAGGTGTCACTCATCATGAACTCAGTAAAATCTTTCTCTGACACCGCAGGATGTGGAAGGTCAGCTCTGCTCTTACTTCTTGTGCACTGGTTTTCACAAAAGTTACTGCAGTTTGTAAGCTGGGGAGTTTTTATGTGATCGTGGAGGATTCAGACACAGTAATTGTGCAGGAAATAGCTCTTGGTTGGGAACCACGTGTAAAGTGAAGGTGATTTCCTGGCTGATGATTTTGAGGGTATTTTTAGCAGCGGTTTCTGTCCCAAGTAGTGTCTCTGTAAAATGTCATTGTGAGGTTTTGTATTTACTGTTTCCCAGTTAACTTTGGCTTTAAACACATGAAATTTTCCAAAGAACTGGTTTTGATTTTATATTTCTCCTTCCAGACTGATGGTCTTGTAAATTCATGTGGAAGTTTAGAAAAGAGAGAAGTAAAAATGGGGGGGACAGGATGGTGGGGGGAAAAAAGCTCTGAAACAGAATTCAGCAAACCAGGTCCTTTCTGGATGTGAAGGGCTTTGCCCCTGTAGTTTTCTAAGAATCAATTTGCTCAGAAGATACAGTCTCAGAAAACCTCATGATTTTTCAGGACTTGTCTTTACATAGACACTGCTCAGAGCGAACCCCGCTGCATGGTCCAGAGCAGCTGTGAGGAGGTCACAGGAGCAAAACTCTTCCTGTTTAACGAACCCTTTCTTGGGAACTGAAAGGTGCTTACCACGTTCAGTCCAAACCAGAGGTGCCGACCATGGGAGGTACCACGGGGCTGGAGAGGATTGCATGTGTGTAATGCCTCTTGATTTGTGCTATTGCCTGAGTGATCCCTGAAGTGTCGAGAGTGAGTTACTGTAACGTGCTCTGGAACGCAAACCAGCTTGGTGCGTGGGACTGTGACCAGGGAGGCTTCTCTGATGATTGCTTTGCAGTTTGGGTGGGGGATTAATTTGTAAAGCTGTTCACTTTGGGATGTCTTTTTAATTGCTGTTTCCTGTTATTCCATCTCTGTTAGGCTGGAAGTGCACCTAGTTGGAGGTTTCAATGATGATAGGCAGTTATCGCAAAAACTTACTAATCAGCTTCTTAGTAAGTTCACGTTTTTTTCCACTCTCATGTCCAAAAAACCCAGTTCTGATTGGATTTGGGTAAAGCTTGTTTGTAATCTGAGCCCCCTCATTGAATGGAAAGAGACATGGGTTTGTTTTGAAGGGTGTTTTCTTTACCTGAGAACCTAGTGTGGAGAGGGGCTGGACTTGGAGCCTTGCCTGTGGCTGGTGTGTGGGGTGGAGGCTCTAAACTTCACCATTTCTTCCTGGCTTATATTCTGGCCTCTAGAACTGGGGTCGGTTCAGCTGGGCTTGACCCCAGCTCTGCAGCTGATACACTGCATGATATCGCTCAAGTGTTGTCACTGTCTAAGTCTATACCTGTAGTGACTTCATCAGTTACCACTCTTTAATGTGATGAGGGAAAATTCAGTTACTGTTTGGAGTTGTCTGCTGAAAGATGTTGTGTCTGTTTATAAAACCTCTAGTCCAGAGAAGTGACTGTGGTGCTTTACAAGCAAATGGGAAAAGTAAAGCACCTTGAGCTTCCCTGGAGATGCTCTGGCCTGTGCTAAGCCACTTCCTGAGCATGGAGGGGCCTTGCCTGGGCCGGGGCAGATGTCAGGAGTGGAGGGAGGTGGCCAAGGGGATAAACAAGAAGAAAAACTGGACTGGGAAAAGCCCTGGGAAGCACCCCCATGGCCATTGCACCATTGATCCCTGTACCTGTGTTACATAGCCTGTGAGGGTTCTGTAAAGAATGAAGTATTTTGATTAATGTATTTCTTTCAACCTAATGATTTTCATGCAATTTTAAACAATAACACTATATTGCTGTTATAACTTTGAAATAGAGTTGTTTGTTACTTTTTCCTAGGGTGTGGGATGATGAAAAGCAAAATTAATACATAGCTAATGAAAGACTGGGTTTGCTCTCTATGTATGTAACATCTGAGGCAAATACGTTTAAATACAAGCTGTTAAATGACTAGTGAACTAAAGCAGAGCTGCTGTGATGCCAGAGCTAAACCAGTGTCAGTAAAAGGAGGAGGTGGCACAACACTTCTAGCATGTTTTTGCCATTACAAGTGGCTCCTCTCTGTAAATACTGTTACAGTTAGTAGCTGTGGCTTTAATTTCATAGTTTGCAGCAAGTCTGCCAGATGCTCTTTGCTCTGTTGCCTTATCTAGGGCCAGAGCATTAGGGATCTGCCATCATCCCGCAGTGCGAAGCACTGGCAATGCCCCTCGTCTATGTACAGCACCTGCTTTGCCTCCAGTCAGTCTTACCCATTGCTGCTGTCATTGTTGCTGTAGGAGCATTTGATCTCCAGCCAGATGACGTTCATCTAGTGACTTTCTGTGTAACAGGTAAGAAAACGGTTCTGTGGGTTTCAAAGCGTCTTTCGCCACTGAAATAGAAGTGCTGGGGTCTTTCCACACGTGGCTTTGTCATCTGTCCTGTAAGAAAGAGCAGCACAAGTTCTCCATGGCGACTTATAATTTCAAGGTTTATTGCTGGTGGTGGGTGTGGTGATGTCAGATAAATGATGCAGCAAAAGTTCTTTGCTTACCAAGTGCCTGTGCCTATTACCAGTTTATTTCACCACTTTTGTCCTGTTGAAAGGGGCTGTGCACTGGTGGGTGTCTTAAGGGGCAGCTGAGAATGATCCTTATAGACGTCTGATTTCCTTCCTGCAGGTCCATATGGATTCATAAACTCATCCTGTCAGTTCATAGTGTGCAATGTCATGTAAAGGAAGAAGTTCTTATCTTCCTGTTGTGTTCAGGTCTCATATTTATCGCTGTTGCAGCTTAGCACTGTTGGTAATGTACAGCTTTGAAACTTGGCATTGTGGCAGTTTTGCACTGTAGGTTTCTCCCTGTAAGTTCCCTGTGAAGGAAGTGGAGCAGCTGTTGGCTGGAACTGGCTATGCTCTTTGGAGTTAAGGAGTTCTTCTCCGGGTCCCAAGCATGGTAGTGTTCACCTGAACCACCTTTTCCATGGTTCTTTTGGCAACATCACAGTCTCAGTGTTCATCAGTGTTCTTTGGTAACACACAATTAAATGAACGCTGCTTAGAAAAACAACATCCAAAGCCCAAGGAGTCTGACAGTTGGGTTTTTTTCTTACAGAGCTAAATGACAGAGAAGAAGAGGACATTCACTTTCCAATCATTTATGGAATAGGTGAGTTAAATTGGAATGCAGTTATGTTTTTGTAACTGGATTACTTTTCACATTCCAATAGTAAATGGACAGCTGCTAATGACTGGGTAAAGCCTCTTTTAAAAGTTAAATGCTGCTGTGGGAGGTGTAGGTACAGATAGAAGTTTTCTTCTGGTGCCCAGGGAGGTGGGTACGCACATGGAAGTGGCTGTGCACATGTACAAGCAGGTTTGACTTCATTCAACTGTACTAAGGATTTTGTCAGTATGAAGCTACTGCACCGCCTTTGGGGTTGGAAGTCCGCCTTCCTTTCATTGTTCATTCTGTGCTTTTTCTGATCAGTTCAGTATCTCTGAAAATGTTCTTCTGGAACAGTGAAATGCAGCTGATGTAAAGAAAGGAGAAATAAGCTCTTGTAGGGTGAGGGGCCTGTGGCACTGAGAAATGCTGAATACTATTTGGTGGGTTCTAAAGTTCCAGCTATGCAGCTGTGTTTGGGACATGGTCATTTTAAACACGTTCTGTAAGAATTAATTGTTTCTGTATTTAAACTCTTATTTCCTACCAGCTGTGAATGTCAAAACAGCAGAGATTTTCCCTGCAACCTTCCCAGAAAAAGGGCCGGATGAGGATTTGCGTTCAGCCCATGTATTAACAGGAGCATCGGTGAGTG
Source organism: Amazona ochrocephala (assembly GCA_039720435.1). Classification (NCBI taxonomy): domain Eukaryota; kingdom Metazoa; phylum Chordata; class Aves; order Psittaciformes; family Psittacidae; genus Amazona; species Amazona ochrocephala. The sequence continues at coordinate 17,278,524 of CM077886.1, read as the reverse complement.
AAAATAACAGGGAGGGGAAAGGGAGTTTTTGCTGAGAGACCAGCTGGGGTAGTGAAATGGCAAAAATTTGAGGAAAAAATGCTTTAGTGGTGTTCTGCCACTAAAGAAGGATGGAAGGGCAGAGGCAAGGGACCAAACCACTTCAGCAAGGGGTTGCCTTGTGCAGTATAGCTCCCATGTGCCGTGATGCCCAGCGGGTAACTTACATAAAGAGAATTCAGGCCACAGGCCTAATCCTATCCTGCTCCTGGGGGGTTGTTGCCAGAGTTCCATGTGGTGTTTGTCAGAAGAACCAGTTAATCCTGGTGCAGTAGGATGGAGTGGGGCTGAGCTGCTGCGTGGGGCATCCAAGACAGAAGCTGCAGCTTAAGGCCTTCAAGATGAAGTGCACACATGGGCTCTTGCTGGCGTATAGGCCTTTGTCTAACTCAAGCTTCCTGTGTTGTTACAGCTGACGAACATCTACGATGCAAAGATGGAACAGCTCCACATCGGGCCGTATTTCTGGAGGCCATTCCCACACGTGGATTTCTGGTTGCAACAAGACGATAAACAGATTTTACAGGTACCTGACACTGTCTTGTTCTTAACCCTTCTAGCTGAGCAGAGAGGGGTAGGGTCTGTCAAAACTTGTCCCACTGCACTGCTGGGAAGGGGGATACTCTCTTATTAAAAGGCAGAATAACGGAGAACTTTGTGCTCAATATCAAGCAGCTCTCGCTCCCATCTTGTCTTTCAGAATCTTTCCACATCGCCCCTGGCTGAGCCGCCCCACTTTGTCTCCCACATTAGATCTACACTAACATTTCTAAAAGAGCACCCCTTTCCATCTCGCTCCCTGTTTCCTGACAGGAAACCTCGCATCTACAAAAAAAACCAAGAAGGGTTATGGGAACAGGTTTGTTCTGACAAGATCTGACCTGGAACCAAACACCACGACTGCTTCAGGGAAGCACAGTCATGCCAGCAGAGCAGTGTGTCGCAGAAAGCAAACTGCTGGTCCCCAACACCAGTGTCTTGCACTTTCCAAAATAAAGTATTTTGCCAGAAGGAACTTGCTTTTTCTGCATTACTTACATAGGAGACATTGCTGCTTGGGACAAAGAATTGGCCTTGGTTTATGTTCCATTGCTCCAACGCAGTAATTCAGTGGGCGCAGACGAGAGGTAGCAGTGCTGAGAGGTTGAGGAGGTCTGTTGTTACACTGATAAGTATTGCAGATGATGATTTTCCCCCCTAAGTGATGGCAAGCAGCACACACTTAACACTGATCTGTAGGGAAGTGGCCTTCAGCAGTAACTTCATGCAAGAGTAATAATTTGAAGAATCTTTATTGAAACATTCAGATAGTATCTAAAGAATGAAGCTTATTCCAACAAAACTACTGGTTTAACACTTCCAAATATAAAAACATTAAAAATTAATCTTGGTGGGGATAACCTTATCCCCAACAAATTACTCTTATTAACATACTTCATTGCACCAAAGAAACCCATGAGGAAGACCAGGCAACTTAACTGTGTTTGCACTTCAGAGAAACTGCATGCTGATTTACATAAATAACCCCAACAGCAAAATCAACCTTGTTCATGGCACCTAGTGCCAGATCAGAGACAGAACAATGCAAAACCCCCAGATTTCACTGATTATCAATCAGACAGTCCTGCTACTGCTACAGCCATCGTGGTGTGCATGTACCTGCCAGGGGGAAGAGAAGCACCCAACCACATACCAGTGAGTCAAAGTACAGTCCTTGTATCCAGTTCTACTGGGATGGGGTGGTTTTCCTCAGAATCAGATTCCTTGGGGAAAGGAAGCTTTTACAAAGATCTCCTTCCACATGAGACTCTGACAGTTTGCAGCAAAGAGATTAAGGTAATTGGGGGGGGGGGGGGGAATGGGGGACGGTACGGCTTAACTTTAGATTTATCCAAAGCTTTGCTTGTGCATTAAGTAGCCTAGACACTATGAAGTTGTGCTGTAGTGTTAAGTAACCTATAGAATTTGATTCTGTACAATTCCTACCCTAGGTAAGTTGCTGTTATTCAAAAAATAAGTGTTGAAACCATCACAAATGTATTGGGTTTTCAAGCTTTACTACAACTATCTTTAAAAATACACAACAGGAAGAACTCCAGTTAACACTACAGAAATGTGTTCAATAGTATTTGGTTTACAAAGGCCGTGCAAAGGAAAATAATGGTGTGTTGGTGATTCTTTCTGGGGCAAAAGCAAGGTTTCAGCATGCAGAGGCACTAGTTCTTTCTAAAAGGCTTAAAACTCGCTAACAGAGTCCTCACTTACCTTGCGCCAGGCTGGAGGAGGTGGCTGGTGGCAATATCCTGCTCTATGCCTCCCCCAGCCAGCCCGGCACTCATCGCACCACAGCCCTTTGGCAACCTTGGTTACAGGGGAAAAACAGCAGCAAAAGGAGTGAGTGTGACTGCAGCGGGTGTTCTGCAGGAGCTAAACTGGATTTTAGGTATTAAAAAGGTGAACAGTTGGCAGTTGATTTTTTTTAACGTGTATTAACATCAAATAAGATCATTTTACAATTATTGAGTGCAACTGTATTCTTAATCATGTGCATGGCTCACTGGTTTGTTAGTAGCTATTATCATGCTTAGATTCCTACAGGAAAAGTAACTGCCAACTGCTTTTACAAATGGTTATGAGCACTGAATAAACTTCACTAGTACTTTGGTGACATGGACATGTAGAGGATTAAAGCAACTGTAACACATGTACAATAAGACAAACCTCTGTCCCATGGGGGAAGTTATATTTGTGCAAAATCCCAGTTAATACAGTAGCTATTACTGTACGAGTGTGTGGCACTGTTCACATCTTCAATGCATCATTAGTGCCCTGCCTCCTGGGCACGGGCGTCCTCTGCAAGGTCCAAAATCCACAGTCAGGATTTTATCTTTGACTTCCTTGTTCCTCTGCCTCCGTGCAGTCATGCAGCGGTTGGTCACTCTGAGTGGCCTCAGTGTCTGTTGTTGCTGCCTTTGCCACCTCCTTCTGCTCCTCCAGTTTTTGTGTCTCCAAAGGTCCTTGCTCTTGGCCAGGGGACAGAGCTGGGGCTCTCTGGTCCATCTTCTCCAGGTCATCACAGTGGCTGATGGAGCTGGTCTCGCTGAGTGCATCAGAACTTCTGAGAGACCTTTTAAAGACTTTCTGACCTGTGAAGCGTTTGAAGAATACAGCACTGATGGAGGGAGCAAATGCACAGTGTGGTTCACATAAGTTCAGTTTCAAAGAAAGCACGTGAATTTGACAACTGCAAAGAAACTGATTGGTTTTGGGTGCAAACTTGTGCCCTGAACATCAGCTGCAGTCACAGCCTGGTACTCGAGGTGCTGCTTTAGCCTGTGTACAGAGAGGCTGTTGAGATTCAACTGAAAACTTAACTGCCTACACAAAGTCCTTCTAGGGTAAAACCTTGCACTGGAAATCACTTGCTGGAGGCAAACCAGCTGAAAAGGTGAGTTAAAACTATGTTTTCCCCACCATTCACATCTACATTAATTCTAATGCAACCATGCAGAAAGTGCCACAGATTAAACAGATTTCTGCCTTAGTATTACTTTGTCCACAAACCGTTTAGGTAGGACAAGAAATGCAGTTGCTCAAATACATTATTTATGCTTTTATTTCAAATAAAACTTTTGGCTTGTTTGCCACTCATTTTTAAAACTGAAGAACCTGTAATATTCCACAGAAAGGTTCTGCAGAGCCCATGGGCAAGTTGTCAGTTACTGGGATAACAACATCTTGCAGTCCCGGGAGGAATTCTGAGGGAAAACACAGACTGCGGTGCTGCTGCATGCCATGTTTATATTCAAATTTTAAAGATGGACTTAAAGCACCAAAAGATGAGCTCTAGTTCCAGATATTGCAAAAGACGGAAAATCACGTGGGCCTTCCTGTGCAGGGTGCTTTAGCAAGTTTTAGAAGTAAAACCAAGACATGGAAACTTACCAGGAAGTCTTTGCTTTGAGAGGCTGGAAGTAGGAGTTGGTGGTGGAGTAGTGCCTGTTCCTTGGGCTTTTGATATGTACATAGATTCCGTGGATTCCAGAGAGCCTGCAGGTTAAACCAAAACATACCAAGTTAAACATAGCACAAACCAGACCAGCTTTGTGTTCCGCTGCATGCACAAGGTGTGCAACAATCTTAATGCACATTTCTGAAACTGCACGTGCCAGGCTGAGGTGAACCTCCCATTGGCTGTTAATCCATCTCCCAGTATGCAAACTGGGGACACGCAAAGATGAATGAAATGTCTCCTACACTCATTGCACAACACTGCTACATCCAGTTGTCCTCCGTCCCTTCTCCACTGGACACGTGACATGTCCCAGCTGCCAGCTGTTGGGCAGTGTGCATGGAAGGGCAAAATATTCCCAAGAAACCTTGCTGTTCTCAACCATAAGAAGCTTCCCTCTGGTGCATCAAGACTCAGAAAGCAAGCCCCCAGTACAGCAGGGAGGCTTAATTCAGAGACACACAGACAGCTGGGCTGTTGTTCTGGGGCAAATGGACACTTGGCAAAATTCAGACTCTGCCACAGTTTTTACAGTGAAAATTTATGCTTTTGGAAAGTACTGCATTAGTACATCAGCCTGCATGATGTAAAAGCTACAGACAGTTCCATTCACATCAGCAGGCATGAATTACAAATACATGAGTAAAACGTCTTTTACGTTGTAACACCCCATTCATTGCTGTCTCCCCCAAAGCCAGGTTCATGCTAGTCCTCAGCTAGTTTTCACCCATCCTTGTCGGGCATCATATTCCTCAGTCTGCAAACCAGTGCTTTGGTGTGGCCACAGCCACAGAAGCAGGATTATCAGAGGCAGGATACCTCTGAGCAGGACATCAGAGACATCAAGTTCCAGTAGCACCATGGAACACGAGTGCTGCTTTGCAACCACCCTGAGGATACACAAGCACATACAGGGGGAAGCCACCCTGCCAGCTTACGTATTTACATACCAAACACCAAACTGCTGCAGTGCATGTAGCCAGAATTCACAGAAATGATTCCTCTATTAATAAATACCAAGGTCCAATACAGCTTTTTTAATGTGACTCAACATGCAAGAACAAAAAGTAAACTGTACAGTAAGGATTGAAGATTGACTTATTATGTGTCACAGAAACAGTGAAAAGCACATTCTGCATCTTGAGGGCGAGTTGTGTCATGAACAAATCGGCACAAGAAAGTGTGTTGCAATTTTAGTATAAGATTGGAAACAGTTCTAATGACAACAGAACATGGCTCCAGATGCACCAAGTCCTACCTGCTGTTAAATTAAATGTTCTTCCCTTTGGTGAGGCTTGGAATGGAGAAAACCAGTTCAGCACAGAGCCCACTACAGGTATCTGTCGTAGCAGTCCCTGCAAAGAACACAGTCACTGGCTGGTGAGCACACAACCCATGTTGTGACAAGTTACTTCAAGTTACTGGATAACTAACGTTTATGCCCTTACCTCTTCCAGGAGTCGTTCTTCATTTGCTTTCTGAAGCTGAAGCTGTGCTTCCTGTATCCCTTTTCTAACAACTTCAGTCATGTTTTCCAACAGCTAATAAAAACCAGAAATTATATTTTAAAACACATTATTTAGGCTTGAAGTTGTCTTTTTAGTTCAGGTTCTCATTATGTAGTCAGATACTATTCTGATTTAATGCAGTATCTGACAATCACTAATTCATTCTGACTGTGAATTAAAGAAAGTAGAGGCTGACTGCATGACTTTTAAAAGCCACACCCAGAGAACAGGATGTCAGTTTGAACAGGACTGGAAAGTAGTTTTCTTTTACTTGGAAATGAGGCTGTGACCCAAATTCTTCAAAGCTCTGCTCACCACATAAGCGCTCATCAGATGCTTTTTAGGTTAGCAGAAGGGTTCTTAGGTTTAAAGAGCCCAGTCTGGTTTCCAGAAGTACCCAGGACTTAAACCAGCCCCACAGTTAAGTCTGACCAGGTATGTGGCAGTCTAGGTTTAGCTTTAGTTTTCAAGGTTAAGTGGTAGCTCATGACTGCCAGTCGGATCCCAGCATCAGTGACGTTTCATACCACACAGGACAGGCAGTTCAGTGGGTGAACTGAAAGGGCAATAAATGAACAAACTCAAGTAGTTAAAAGAAAGTCACAGTTTTGTCCTGTGCCAAAGACCAATTTCCATAACCTAATATGGGGTTTAAATTGCACAGTGCAATATTCAAGGCATAAGGTCAGCTGACAGGCACTTCCTCCAAAATGCTAAAAACCTGGGTTACTGTTAGTTAATAAAACCAAAGGAAAATGAGGAAGCTGCTCCTTTTCCATGGGGAAGAGGCAAGCCAGAATTGACCACCACAGCAACTGAACACCCCACGATACTGACCACAGGAGGAGTGCAATGGGACTGCAGTTAGGGTACAGAGAACCACCACTGGGCTTTCTGGTCCAGTCGAGATGTTTGCCTTGAGTTTTGGTTCTGCCTTTTAACATACTTACCCATGTGTCCTAAGGGCTTGCTGATAGTGAAGATTTTTCCTAAAAGCTGCCCTCTTGCACCAAACATCAGTTCTCTAAATGATGCATCAGCCTCAGAGATAGATTGGTTTTGCTTCTGTTTTGGATCAAATAGTGTGAGCTCCTTTCAGAACCACGGATTTATTGTAGCTGGTCACAAGGACTGCACCTTCCTTAGTTCTCCACTATTTGTTCCACCCTAAAAGCTTCAGGATCAGAGTGGCCCATGTCCCAACCTTTGATTCCTAATCTCTCAAGTACTACAATTGAAAACCAGAAGATACTCTACAGGTAGAGCATCCTTCATCTCACCCACAAAGCAGCATAGGAGTCAATGGTGGACAGAGTCTCCAGAAAACAGTGCCAGAAAAAGTTTCATTGCCAAAATCAATATATTCCCATGGGCAGAAATAGACAAAGGATTTCTGAAGTTCTGTTTATTTTTAGGTGAGGAAATAAATGCCCAACACTAGAGGAATGAAAGGACAGATGCTCATTTGAAATGCAGGTCATTTAGGAGTTCTACTTCTGAAAACATATGGAGAACTCTCATCAGGTAAACGCTTTTATGAAATGCTTTAGTTGTATCATCAGCTTTATTTCTTCAACAGGTAATTTGTAATTTCTATTTTTAAGCTACCAATTTAGTTTTTCCCCACACATTTTAGGGCACAGTCTCACCTCAAAGCTGGTAAAGAAACAATCTCGATCCCACCGCATTTAGCAGAGATGACAAACACCAGCTCCAATCAACCCCCCCTTTCCTTTTGCTTTTTGTTTTTCTGCCAATTTAAACTGGAGTGATAAAATGAACTGATTTCAGTACTACTAAAGTTTTTCATTAGAAGTGCTGAACAGAGGACCATGAACATAAATCGTGACACCCTTACAATATCATAATCCTTTACCAAAAGTTCTCCTTATGTGGACAGAGATTATTACTTCCACAGTAATTCCACAGTGTGTTGCAGGCAAGTACAGTTTTTACTTTCACAAAGAACAAAACCATGTCCTGAAGCCAGTATGGAAAGGAAAAAATAAAGGTTCTGCAATACTCCGTGATTTATTAATACCTACTCTTGAATTTTCTTCAATTTCTCTGCCGGTTGCTGCGATAGTTTCAACTAACTCTGACACATCCAGATCCTCAGTTACCATGCCAATGTAAACGCAGTTCTTCTGCCCTCCAAATTCTGGACCTGTGAGCACAGGGAGAATCAAGTCTTTGTGATGTACAAAAGTCCATCCTCACAATAGTTGCACTACTCATGCTTGCAAATCTGGAAATCTGAATGCATGCACACACCCTTTGTAATTGAGGACAGTATCTGCACAGGTATTAATGATGCAACTAAAAAAGCTCAGCCCTGTGGGCTTTCAAAAAGAGAAAACAGTCAAGAAAAACAGTGGATGTTTTAGACAGCCAAGGAGCTGTATAATAAATATCAGTGTTGAATATGCTTCAAACTCATTACTTTCTGCCATTTACAGCTTACTTGGTTCCACAATTCTACGGCACTTCATTTTTGAAAGCTGATTAGAAAGACATCAGAGTCTGAGTAAGCATATGACTATTCCTTCAGCTATAATGTGGCACTGTGTCCATGTGAAAGCGCTACTAATCATCACAAAAGCTTTTAATGTAGCCATAGAATGCAGTGAACTGGTCAGTGGGGTTTGAAGGAGATCTGCTTTCACCAGTTACAGCACTAGCTGAGAAGGCTCAGCTTACAGATGTAAAAGAGGAACACTGCAGCTTTTATTCTTTCTGACAAGGAAAGCCTTTTGGTCTAGTTACCCATAAGTCACTTTTCACAAGTGTTTTTGACAACAGTGCACCTTGCTCACCCTGCTGAACACTTACCAACTGAAACAGGGGTGAGGAGAAAAAGTTACAGATGTTGTTTGTACAATAATCATATACACAGCAGTGTAACCCTAACCTGTGTACAAATGACCTACTGAACCATTACAGCACAGCCAGGAAAATGACCATTAGCTTGAACTCGTATTTTAAGTAATGCAGTTACCCAAAGAGAAAGTGAGATCCGACTCCAGTTCATTTAATTTCTTAAGAAGTTCTGTATTGATTTTTTCTAGTTCTTTTTCTTGTTTGTCATCGTTCTTCCCATCACTGTGATAGTTGTATCTTCAAACCAAGAGAGAAGACAGTAATTTCACTTTACAGTATGTACAGAAAGTATATATACATTTAGCTTTAGTTAGTTTCTACAGATTTCTGTATTTTATGAACTGAAATCTCAGGACCTCACAGCTTAGATCAACAAGTTCATTGGCATTTGTAATCAGAGATTTTGGGGTGGGACAAGCTTGCTGCTGCACAGGGAGCTGAACACAACAGATTTCTAGGTAATATATTGACTGTACTTTAACTGTTCTGACTATTCAGAATCCTTCTCAGAAGACTCTATGAGAGGGTCATAACAGACACTTGAAGGGTTAAGTGGTATTCAGTATTTAAGTGAAACCCATTATAAATAAACCGTAAGTTGCACTTGTCTAGATAAAGTAGGATGGACTCACAGGTTACATTTCCATCTAACAGAGCCACACGCTGCCTGCAGTATTAAACTGTTGCCCTAATTTCTCTAAAACAGCTCTTAAGTTTTTCTTAAAAACCCCAAAATGAACAACATTAAAAATGTAATTTTTTAAAAAAGGACTCAAAAGCTTCAAGAGGGTGCAAAACCAGATAATAACCAGCAAACACCTCCAGATCACCACTGAGGAGACCCTCTATTCCTTCCTGCGCATGCACAGGTTATCAAAAAAGACAATGAAAAAAAATGCAGCATTTTACCTTACAACACCCAATCCTGGCCAGCTGAGATCTTCAATATACAACAGCCCTGGTGTTCTTCTCACTTCTTGTTCAAATTCTTCTCTCAGTTGCAGTGTGCTTGTCAATACCGGTATCTTCATTTTTAAGCAGTCTACTAACTGATCAATATCTTGTATTTCAGTTCCTAAAACTAAAGAGCTGATGCGTTAGTGTGTGATAACGGTGAACAGACATCACATAGATGTCTGAATTAAGCCACTCTAAGTCAAACATAAATATAATTTACAGATAGTATTGAAGTATCTTTATCTCTGTAACAGCGTTTTTTTCTTTAGTTATCTATCCACTGATACATCAAAATGGAGAGAGCCAAGGATTTTGTTTAAAATAAGCTAACAAAAAGGATTTCCTGGTGTTACAAATTAAAAAGGACAATACCCTTTTTCCTTACATCTATAGCTAGCATCAGAAAATTCCTCTTCCCATAGCCAAACAGATGACGAGTCAACTTCCATGCTGGTGTAAAACCCAAAACAAAATATCACAGCATCACCAAGCAGTTCTATTCCAAAATACGCTTTTCTGTGTACACCAGGAACCTCTCCCATCAGCGCCAAGTGCTTTGATAGCCTAAGCCACTCACCCCACGCAAGCTAAGAGGCGATACCATGCATCACCCTGAGCCCCTGCAAGTTGCTCTAAGCGTCTGCCAAGGCTAAGCAAAGTATGTAAACAGTGATGGCTTAAACATGACATTTAAGGCAGATAATTTTTTAATTCTCTCCCTCTCCCCATCTGTAATTATAGAAAATCCTAGAGGTTTAGTAAACAACTCTTCCAGTTAAGTAGCTATATTTTGAACACAAGCACCATTTCAGTGTTGAAATACCTGCGTAGAAAGGTCAAGCATCTTGTGTTAAGGAGCTGAGAGAAGGAAAGGTAGGGATGATTTATCCTTCATATTTCTTTCATAAGTGTTGGAAACCAAGAGCTTCTCCCTTTGAGCTTACTAATGAATTTAAACTGACCAGTAGAAGACTTGCTGTGCAGAGGTAGCAAGGGAATGTCACCCACAACAGCGGAGCTACCACTAGCGCACACATTGCCAGGGCAGAGCAGTGTTGTTTGTAAGAAAATCCTCACCACAGGAAAATGCACTAAAGATTTTCTTGAGTTTCTACAGCACTTATTGTACAATTCTCTAGGAAATCCCAGTTTTCACAAGTGGCTGAATTAAGTGACTGTTACCTGCAGAAGTCATTAGTGGGCTAAAACGCACACATGTGCCTTCATCTTCCAGTTCTACCACATCCACGCCGCTGGCTGGAACCAGCTGTGCCAGCTGCTCTCCTAGCTGAAGGGATATGGCACAGTTAGAGGTGCACAAAGCATGGTCTGGTAGTCACTGACTCAGGCCTGGACCCTTCCCATAGTTAAGGGGAACCACGTGCTAAACAGAGTTCTCTGTAGTTCTCAAAATCACCTTCTGTAGCAAAATACTTTAGCTTGCTGGTGATGTGACACAGTTCGGCATGTATTTAAAATCATGCAAATTCAGGATAAACTACAAGCATTACAAGTCAGATGTTTCTATCAAACTGGCACTGTTGTTTAGTATGCCACCATTATTATGCAATAAATCCAAACCAGTTATAAATAGTTGTTTGCTCAGGTCTGTGAAAGCACAGGTTTCTAGAATTACTTCTCCTGAGATCTGGCAAAGACTCTCTATTTGTGAATACACACACACTGGCAATGAAGCATCAGTCGATTTTAAAACTCCTGAAGTTTTCATATATTCACACAGACCAAGGAAAATAATCCATTACCAACAGCTGAAGATGTAATTTCAGTAGTTATTACATGTAAAATAATCAGAAATGTGAAAGCAACTTTGCCTCAGAGCAAATGCATCTTTTAAATCCAGAATGGCCACTAGTTTTGCAAAGGATATCGGGTCAAGAACAGCTACCAAATTAGTCTACCTAAGGTTCAATGGTTACTGATGAACCCCTGGAAGCATCCCACTGTCATTTATTTTTTCCTAAAGAGCATACATTCTTACCCACTGATTGAAAGTGTCATAAACATGTCTTTCGCTGCTTATTATGGGGTGCTGAATAGTTGAGGCCTGTGCAGCATGTGAGGTTTGATCTGAATCCAAAGATACAAGAATCACAGAAGTGGATTTTTATTGACTTAATTAAACAAAAAGGCAACCTAAAATTTAGATAAAAGACAATTACATTTCCTAGGTAATGTAACACATCTACATGATGCCCTGGACCCCAAGCAGACTAACAAGGACTATCATTTTTTCTTTTAAGGTATGCTGAACATGACAAATACTAGAATAAATCAGGAAACAAACAGTAAAATAACTAAGTTTTGAAGCTCAAATGCCCCAATGCAAATAAACCCAGTGTTCTCACAGAGCAAAATCCTGTCACAAAACCAAGGAAGATCTTCCCCCATCAGTACACTCACACACAGCTTGCAGCTTATGAGACTTCCAGCATCTGCTCTCAAGATCAAAATCATATGCAAATCTCTCCTCACTCAAGAAGGCAGAAAATGACTCGTTATGAAAATTTAAAACACTGCAGTCTATCTAAAAAAAGAAGCTATCACATACATGGATTCTGTCCCTGGATTACAACCAGCATTCACAGCCTTTTTCAAAGCATGTTACACAAGGGAAGTACATAACACTTACTTCAAACTCATTTTATGAATCAGTAGTTTATAGGGTTGTTTTTTTTTTTAAGAGAAGGGTTTATTACTTTGTTTTGTCTTTAAATAAATCACATACCTCTATTTGAATATTCTTGGAAGAACTTGAAAACCACCACTGGCGAACTCAGCTCATCTTCAACCTTAGAAGAAAACAAAAAACCCAAATCCAAAACTTAAATCCTTAAAAAAAAAAGTGAAAATGTATTTAAAACTGTGTATAATTCATTACGCTGCTGAGCAAAGCAGATCATCTTGTTTTGACAGCAGTAACAATGTTCACAGCATCTCAGTATTAGAAGTTAACTCTAGGAGTGCAGAGGAAAGTAAATCATTACTCAGTTTAAGCAGAAATGTACTGATTTAAGGTATGTGTAATTAAAATTTGGGCACTATAAAACAAGACACCTAAGCATGTTCATTAGCAAATATACTGTATTAAACAGTTTATTTAGTTTTAAGTATTTTCAGATATTAACGTAAAAAATTCTCCTGGAAATCACCCTAGAATCATTAGGGAACATCAAGAAAGTTCCAGCAGGAATAACAAGACTATAACCGATCTTGCTTTGGCGATAAGGGAAATGGACGGAGCAGCTTTTGGAGGCAATCTGAGGCTATATTTCACAATCCTAAACTCACGAGATTAAGTAGAAGGGGGAAGCGCTGCAGTAACTTGAACTCCCAAGGCCACTAAGACTCTTGGAAAAAGAACCTTCACAAAAATGGTTGTTTTCACCCAGAATGATCCACGCATTATCTATTGCTCCAGAACACCAAGCTGACTATTTTCTATACATCAAGTTTCAATTGAAATTGGGAGTAGAGGGGGGGGAATAAAACCACCAGATCCTGTTGAACAGGACATCTCACAGAAACTAAATTTGGAATCGATACATCAGATGTAATTTCTAAAGCTATTTCGGGTATAAAAACCTTGTCTGGGGTAGTTTTTGCATACAATTTCACAGGGTTCATATCTTCATCTCAACAGCAGGGAAAGATACAGCCAGAATGTAGGAGGGAGGCTTATGGAAACTGGTTTCATGAATGTATTAGTGAACAAATCCATGCTTTAAATGGAATTGAATCAACCTCTGGAAACAATTTCTGGATGCTTTTCTGTCAGCTCCACTGAGTACATGAGCACACAGCAATGGGACAAACACAATCTAGACGTCACACACAACCAAGGCACACAATTTCACTGAACACAAGAACTTAACTAGAAAGATACCAAACATCTTCAAAACAGTGCTTATGATTTCAGTGATACTGCTAAATATTTTTTTTTCAGTTATTCATATAATTTAACAAGCAAACACTAAGCTACACAACCAAAGGATTAAATGCAGACTGTACCGAGGTTTTAATGAAGTCCAGGTTTTTCAAGTTCTCCAGCAACCTTTGACTCTAGAAGACCACAGCAGAAGGGAAACAAATGGAAAAAACCAAATGCACAGGTTTAGAAATTGAAAATTATTCTGAAAACATGAACCAGTCACTATCACAGTTCCTGTTTCTGAGCAAGGCCCTACCACACATCAGCAATTCATCCAGTTCTTATTTGTAAATTTGTTGACAAAAGCTCCAGAGATCCTATAACTCCGTTGACTAACTAAAGCACAGTACGCATCAGAACTGTTAATTTTCTCATTGCTACCATAGCAACTAGCTTGGATGGCTTTCTAAATTATTTTCAGTAGAAAAGATATTCTTAAACTGTGGTTTAAGACTATTAATAGGCTGGTATAAAAGCTCAGATCAATCTTAGATGACACAATTTTAATGACTAATGGTACTCTGTCATTCTTTTAGGTCTTTCATGCCAATAGCTTCTTTATTAACCATTACAGACACTTTCCATTTTGCCTTTCTTTGATTTTTTTGTAAATGCTGTACCTTTAAGGAAAAAAATGCTTTGCCAATAAACAATGCATTGTTTAACTATCACGTTATATTGGTTTTTACTAGGGTAAGGACTCAACTTCAAAAATAGTGCAATTTCCACTGTATCTGGAGAAATGTTTTTAAGTCCTTTTTGTCAGGCATTTATAATTTACTATTACTTAATACAATACAATGCCAAGTAGAGTAGGAAAACGAGGAAGTCTTTGAACAGCTTTCAAGCAAAATTGCTTAAATAAAGAAGTGACAAAAAAATGAAGTGATTTTATTACTTCACTGTTCAGAAAGAACAAAGATTAAGTCTTTCCCATTTAAAAAATGAAATACTATTTAACAGTAAAAGCACATCCCTTCCCCAAACACTTTTTACTCTGTCTTCATAATTCGTAACACAGTATGAACCAATATGCTATATTGTCAACAACTACAGTATTTTTAGTTGATTCTTCTACAGTGCATCAAATAATGAAAAAAGATGTATTAATGGCTGTTATAAAAACATTCCTAGGTATAACTGTGTTTTGGACATCACTTGTACTGTCCTTGCTATCTGAACTCTGTTTCTGCTTGGAGACTTGAACTAAATCAGTTGGTGAGGATTCTTAAGAACAGTCTCCAACCCATACTCAAAGAAGCAAAGTATCCATAAATAATGTGCCAATCAGCTGTTGCTTACTAGTTGTGAGGCATGCTTTATCCTCTCCACAATTCCATCGTGGCCCAGGTACTGCAAGGAGAGCCACAGTGGCAGGGCTCGGAGCTTCTCTACAGGCTGACTTGATGTCAGCCCAGCTGCTAAGGACTAAAGAGAAAAACAAACAATAAATGAACCACTATTAACCTCTCTTCAATTATTCCAATTTTGCAGCTTATGGAATATGCCACAGCTTAAATAGGGGAGCTCTTGCAAATTATGATTTAGGCGCTTGTGAAGAACAAGACACTACACCATGATCAAAATTACAGTTTCAAGACTGAGAATAACGATTGAAAAGCTGAACATACCAAAGATGGATCCTCATGTCGGTAGAGTGTCACTGCAGGTACAGCCGGGAGGCCCAGCCAGGATCCCAGAGTAAGAGTCATGCTGTCACATTTTGTAGCAGCCTGAAGTTTATTACAGTGAGCAGAGTATAAGCCACATAAATTTTAATAAGATCATGACCTTAAAATCTAGAGCACATTATTAAGTTTCTAGATATAGTAAAACATACCAGTACAGAAGAGGAGACATAACCCAAAGCCAAAGTTGCCAAATTCACACTAGAAAAAGAAAGTGGGTTTAGCAGATATTAACCATGTATTAAGAAACAGTATTTTAATCTTCAGTTTAAATATTTAATGTTTATATATAAAGGGACGTAATTTTTGTCTGTGTACTTTTCATTGGCAAGGCAGTAGATGTTGCTACTTGGTTTTCCAAAATTGAAAACCCTAAAGTAAAAATCCACTTCAATCTAAAAATGTTTCAGTCCAACCCTTGGGGAAATCATTCCCCAAACTCCTACCCATAATTCAGCACTGATTTGGCATCAGAAATAAAACAGCATGCAAATATAACACCATACAATGAAATATCAGAAGAAACTGAGTCTCTACCCCAGGCCAAAAACAAAAAAAGAAAAATCTTAAGAGCATTGGAGTCTTCATCAACATTGTCTAAGTTCTTGAAACTTCTTTAACTATTGGCTTAATCCTCCTCTAGCTATGCTGCACGCTGTACTTGCAGCAGTCTTCTTGACAATGTTCACTGAAGTGTCATCTCTTCCACACTCGTTTCATTCTCCTTTCTCATTCTCAATGAGCACTGTAAATGTCTCCCCTGACTTATCCTATGAGATTCCTTTTAATTCATATTCCAAGCTCTTCAAAGCAAAGGCAGGTAAGATTACCATCTGAGTAAAAGTAACCACTGACCTATGCTGAAATAACCACTCCAGTTAATTATTCTCATATATGTAAAACAATTTGTGACAAAATTACAACTACTTAAAACGCTTAATATGACAAAGATAAAGATGATCCTATGGCTCTCTACTAGCTGGTTAGCTGTAAGATTATGTGTTGTCTGTTATTCTTGTTAATGAATACAGTTCTACAGAAATAAATGTCAAGTTTCATACCCTTCTACATGGAGCCACATGTTATACTGCTCACAAAGTTCCTTCAGTCGGCCAAGTTTATCTGTGTGCCCAGCACCTGGAGTCCCTTTGTGGAAAAGGAAAGAAGGCAATGACAAAGGATAAGCCTGCACACCAGGACTCTACATGAAAGGACCTCTTGTACTGGTGTCAAAAAAGCCACACAAGAGCAGGACAGAGGATGTTTGGAAAGAGCCCACTACAGACATATTAGTATCTGGTGCATTGTTACTTACGAGCAGCTGGAATTCTAGGCAAAAAACCTAAAGGTACTTGTTTTGCTTGTAAAATGCAATGTAATTTTTTTCCATATTTATTTATATATTTATTTGCTTATTATATTATTATTATATATTTATAGATTATTAAATTGTATTGATATAAAATATATCATTACATACTTATATTTTTACATATAAATATATGTAAAAAATACTTAGAAAGTTACATATCTTAGGTGCTAAAACTCAGCAGCCTCAGATAAGAAAAGCACATATTTTTAATATGTTCAAAATATGACCTCCGTGAAAAGAAATTAAGCCAAGATTAACATCTCAGATATTTTTCCAACAGCAAAGCAAGTAACAGTCACCATCTTCATTCATATTCAAACCAAGTTTTGTTCATGAGCAGTTCTGTTTAATTAACAAGAAAACTTTTACAGTTTAACTTTTTTAATTAACTTTGAAGGCTAAAATTGATGGCACATCTATCAAAAAATTCTGAAGTGTTAACGTGAGCCTGATTTTCAGCAAGAGATTTGTGTTCACTAACGGAAGTTCTAGTCATATTAATGCATCAAGTGACAAGCAGATCTGTAGCAGTACAATACAACTTTAAATCAATTAAATAAATACCCCTCTAGACAGATGATTATTGTGTGGTCATTAGGATATTTCCTGATATTTCTTGACATGTAACCACTATGCTGTTTAATGCATTTTTATTTTGGGTTTTATGTACATTCACAAAATAAAGTAGTTTTTAAATTATTGTTTGTCCACAGCACTTACCAGCATTTGCCACAAGCAACAAAGGCAGTTTTCCAGACTCAACATCATCTTTAATCACTCTGTCCAACAAAGCAACATCCTGTTATCAATAAGAAAAATAAATGTATTTATATATATGTTTGTCAAACCACACAGAATTGTTTCTCCTGAACTGGAAAAATGCATACAGCATGAAAATGGACAGCATTCTGAATTTCTGGAAAACATTCTTAATGTCCTAGTTTGTGGTTTGCAGTTTCTTCTTCCCAAAGGTAAAACAACATGAAGGTCAGATAAGGCATTTGTGAAAAATACAACGCAAGTACGTTGTGTAGTTTGTAAACATACCTCCAACTACACATATTCTATATCCTGGACTAAGAAGCATCTTACTATATGCCATTAGAAATATCTTGCATATGACAAGACCAAGATGTAACCTGCTGGCTCTTCAGACAATTTCAATCTACAATTTGTACAGTTAAATAACAGAAGACATAGAGGTTGAAAAAGTAAGTACGTTAATAAGTTATTCCTAACAATATACTTGACATTCATTTAACAAGGCTTAAACCCCCCCCAAAACAAAACAAACCAAACCAACTAAACCAAAGCCACCCCACAAAATCAAAAGAGCTCTTTAAGAAGACAAACTTACCATTTGGTGCTGAGATCCAAACATAGTGTTACAAGGCACATGGCACATGCAAGAAAGGGGTAACCCTAGCTGCAATAAAAATGATGAGATTTCAACCAGACACACTTATTTCAAGTGTTCATAGAAATAAATAAAGTGATACAAAAAATAGTAAAAATGACAATAAAAAGCTGGATGTTACATTAAAAAGTACATTTCCTGCTAAAACTTATAATCAAATTAATAGCAGAGAATAGAAAGCACAGGAGAAACTGGGAAAAAAAAATTCAGTCACCTTTTGGTAAGCACACCAACTGCATTCAGTTTCTCTAATGAGATACTATGCTCTGTACAATAGCCTAAACTCAATCTTCTTTTTCTTGGCCACCCCTGCAGTTAATGTATCCTGTAGGGAAACATGAGCTTTGTGCATAGGCCATGTTCCACCAGAGATTCACAGTCATTCCACTGAGAGGAATCTGCCCCCTTTGATCATACAGCTCAGTTGACTATTCATGCTTGAAAGTTTCAAGATCTTCCTTTGACAGGGAGGCAAATTCCAGATAACTCTTGGACCATTAACATGAGGGGGAGCTGGGAAATCAAGGTCTCTCATATTTTGATTTTCAACTTGGAAGATCACTAGACAAGTCAAATTGAGTTGATCACACCCATCACTGAACAGAAGACTCATCAAATTAAGAGAACCACAGTTACAGAGTAGTTTGTTTTTATCCTTTCGTTTAACAGAACGTGAAGACTCCCTTCCCCTCCCACTTCCTGTTGAACTGCTGTTTAGTCACACTGCCATTGTTTCTACCATGAGGAAAAATAAGTAAGTTTTCAAAATCACCAGTTACATTTGCTTGGGGATACATGTATTCAGTCAACATAAGGGCACTGGGAAAAACCTTGGAGAAATCTTCTCTTCCAACAGTGGAAGTTCCATGCAGACACAAGGATCTAAAGGAAAACTTTCACTGCCAGTAGTGTACCAGACTGTGCTGCAAGTACCGGTCTGCTGCAGGAGAAGTTTGAATATATCTTTAAAATTGAAATTTCAAGTAGGCAATATGAAGCCAGGTAGGTTCTACTTGCAGCTAAACCCCCAACTTATTCACTTTACCTGATTGCAGAGAGCTTGGCCCAAGCCTGTTCTAGCTGCAGAACTAATATATATGACAGGCTGCTTAGAATATAGCACGTTAAATCCTTCTATTGTATAATCTTCATAGCGTGTGTGAATAACAAGTCGACAGATTTTTAGGAGACCTTCACGGTCATCTTCATGATAATATGCTGATCCATTTTCATACCTGCAAGGAAAGCCGAGTAAACATGACCAACAAAACCAATAACCAGTTTGGTGACTAAAATAACACTAACCAGCAATAGGAGCTCACGAGAGGACAAAGACGACTGATTTAAAACACTTTTGTTTTTCCAGGATGAAGCAGAATACAAGGAAACTTTTACAAGACAGGCGGAGATTAAAAGTGAGGGAAGCCTAATATATATTGTCATTTAGATTCAGATATAAAGTGAGAAAGAAAACACATCTGGATCCCTAAGGATTGCTTTTATAGAGTTCAAAACCTTGCTTAATAAGAGCAGAAGGGGGGAGGAAACACACAAAAGGCTTCATTTGGTTTTAATACATACGTAAATTCTGAACTGGTAATTATAAGCAAAATGCAACCTGACATTCCTTAACTTAGTAAAGTAGAAATAAGATGCATGAAGTAAGGTAAATGGGCAGAAAACGGCAAACTTTATCACCACACCACAAATCAAGGTAATTTCTAATACCCAAATTTACTGATGCCATTTGTATTTTAATGAGTTTGAAAATAAGACCACAATTTATTACAATCTATTCAGCACACTGGAAGACAATTTTCCAAGGTTTGAAATATGTGAGTTACATAGGTGAAGTATATTTTTCCCAAAGAATATTTTAATGATTTTATGGCTATTTTGCCTTCTATCTGACTTACTAGGCTCGTTTCTTTGGGGCTCCTGAGGGTGTGGGGCAGTGTGCCTGCTCCTCCCACACCTTTTTTAACCCTTCTAAGAACGAAACTCAGATCAGCACATTGACATTTAGAGTCACAAAACTGGAGCAAACTAACCAAAGAAGAGTTAAGGTAAGAGTGTTACGCATCGAGGGCAATTCCTCAGCTGTCTATAAACAAGAGCAACAGTGAAAGTAGTAGGCAAGTCAATTTATTATGCAACTTGCAAGTTAGATCGTCTTTCAGCATTTTTGTGCAACACTCAAGTCAGTGCTCTTGCACAATGTAACAGTGGCATTTATCAAAGGTTTACATGAAGGCCCTGAAACATCTCAAGTTATCAGAGACTACCTGATGTGCAAATACTGCTGTGGGGTTTGGGTGGGTTGGGTTTTTTTTGGTTCAGGAAGAAAAAGAAATAAAATAAGGAATTTCTTATCACTTAATCTCCCCCCTCCCAACGCCCTCACACAGTTCACTTCTATTCTTCTCATATGGAACGGTTTAAGGTATCTATACCACATGATGAAACAGGCATTTATGAAAATTTTCAGTGCACTGTAAATTTCAGCAGTGTCACCTACCATACCTGAAAAAATAAACTAGATCCAGGAAGAGCAAAGAAGTCAATTGAAAGCATCTTTTAAAATAGGATGTATGCCAAGCCTCAGCAACATACCACGTGCCTCAGGAAGCAAGAATGTAACAAAATGCAGTTAAACGTTTGCCAAACTGTATGTCTGCAACTGCGCTCTGGCCCCCAGTTCCACCATAGAGCCCATATAAAAGGATTTTTTATGGCAATCACGTTACTAGCAAGTTCAACAACCAGTCTCCTCTTTTCTTTTTTTTTTAATTATGTCATGTCTTTCAAGTATTTCAAAGAATATTTCTAAGTTTGTGGCACAATGGTTTCTTTTGTTGACATCCTCAGTGCAGTCACACATGTTTTTAAACAATTATCGCTGCTTAGTCACACGTAAGTTATTCACAGTGACTCACCTGAACAGCCTGCAGAGCCAGAGAGTAGTATCGGAAAGGATCCTTGTTGTAAGTTTTCTCAGTCTTTCCCTGTCTAGCACTGAAATATAAGCAGCCAAACTATGTCCCAGTAGAGCCATGTGACCCTGTTCACCAACGTTTTGAAGTCTGCAAGCCAGAACAGAGTAACTGCCACCTAAATACAAGTCATGAACGTTACAGTGATTTTACATTTGCACGTTTTTACCGTAAAGTGACAGAATTTGTTGACATGCAATTTTAAATACGTAATAGGGAAGTACAGTATACCACAGCCACCTTCCTGCCATTGTGCACTACATACTGTGCCAGCACAGACAAAAGGAAAGCACTTGCACTTCACTTGACCTAGCTGCGTATGGCATCACCTCAGGTTCTTTTTTCGCCCATCAGCTAGCATAAACTGGAACTAAGCACCTTATCTGCTTTGGGACTTTAAAGTGCATTAAACTCATACCTTTCTCTCCTCATGCAGACAAAAATCAGGAGAATAATTATCTTTAGAGGCACAGCTTTTGTCAGTTTGTTGGGGTTTGTTTGTTTCAATTTCCAAATTGAAACTGTTTGTCAAGTGTTATTTTTCAATAATCTCTGCAGATAAGTTAGCATTATTTCAATTTCATAGAAAAATGGAAACAAATTTCATTTTCCCTGTTTTTTTTAATCTACGAGGAGAGATGGTAAAAAAAAATGTATTGGTATTCAAAGTTTTGTAAGACTTTCAGACTTAAAATGACTTTCAGAAAGTAGAAAACAAAATGAACTGCCGCATCAGAAATCAGGGCTCACTAGATAACCTAAATTGCCTTTAAAAAGTTGCATGGTTTCACAATACCCTTACAGTTTAAAATACTTAAATGTATAAGTTCCATAATAATCAGAATGCAACAAAATCAGGTATCTTCCACATTCATATTGGCTTTACCGGTAGGTCTGTGAGGTTTCCTCTTCCTCCTCTCCATGCATTAGGTTCTGAACCAACTGAAGTATGCTCACCATATCCTGGCCACTGGCATACCAGAAAGGGGAAAACAAAAACCACAAAAAAGGTAAGTACCAGCATCTAACAAAAAGGCCATTTCAGACACTGCACTTGTATAGCAACAAAAACAGTTCCTTACTCTCAGAAGCACAGATCATGAAGACATGGTTGCTGAGTCAATTAATTCAAAACCCTATTTAATTATAATAAGACACTTCAATAAGTATGAACTCAGACTCTCAGAAAAATATATTTACTAAGAAAATTTGGACCAAAACATTTGGCTTGGCAATGTTTAATTGCTTACTACTACACACAGGGAAGTAATGTAGCAGCTAAGAATCCAAGTTTCTCATTACATAATCCAGCCTCAGCTCACAAACTCAGCACAGTTAAAACCTATAAATACTAGTCTCTGGCAAACAAAAGCTACATTAGACTTCTGACATGATGCACTCTAGTATAGCAAAACTAGAAGAGATCCACAACACTTCAACTTATATAATTCCAAGGAAAATTTACAGTAGTCTAAGAACTTACACTCTGACAGCTGAAATTGCTGTTTATTCTTAGAAGAGCTAATTCAGTGTCTCCACTCAAAACCAAGTTTAGGTTATGTACATAAAAGAAAGACTTAAGTAAATTTTGCAGTACTTTCTGAAGCGCTAGCTTGGACTCCTGCAGGATCATCTTCCAAAGGGGCTATGAACAATCTGAATTACAGTTTCCAGTTTTGCCTTATGCGCAAGAGCTCCATGTAATCTGTTAAGCCAGCTGTGCTGAAAAGCTGTGCTGTTTTGTGGGGGTTGCTCTTTTAAAAAGGTTTCTACCTTATCAGTCTCAGGGGTTTTGGGGGTTTGTTTTTTTTTGCTGCTGTTATTTGGTTGGTTTTGGTTGGTTTTTTTGTTGTGCAGTTTTTATTTTTTAATGGGTGTTTTAATGCTACTTTATTCTATAGCACAAATATATCTATGCGTAAGCCTCAATCACAGCTGTATGGACCAATACTTCATTGGATTACAATAGTTCAAAATTTCAGTCACCAAGGACAAGTAATCTTTTTTAATTCCTCCTATGTGAGTATGGAAATAACTGGCCCCATCATAACCTTCCCCCTCCTTCCACTGTGTGTGCATGGAAAAAGGTGACACAACGCCTGGCAAATTTTCATGTTAACACAGAAGTTGCCTGGAAAACAAACATGTTACAAGTGTATCACAAAGTTTGAAAACTAAATAGCATTAGCTACAAATTGTGCCTACCTGCCTTGGAGTGGTCCAGGAATATCCTTCCGAGCGTACTTCTTTTCATTTTCCTCTTCCACTTTTCTAAGTTAAAGAGAAAAGAGTAAACTATGTGTTTAGTTTCTGTTTTATAGCATCAAATATGTATTGACTTTGACCTGCAGAAATGTATTTTGACATGGTTGCAATCTGTTGCACTGACAACATGTTCATAAATAAATCAGGTGAGATGTACGTAAGAATCTAGCTCAAATTGAATTAGTGATCCTAAGTTTTGGGGGTTTAGCTCTTTAACAGAAATGTCAAACTTAGAGAAGTGTCGCGTATACGGGAATTAAAAGTTACTTGCACAGCAGTAGGAAAAATAAATCTAACTTCTCTCAAAAAACAGAGTCACTAGATTTGGTCTGAATGTTACAGAACATGCATAAAAATATGTACCTTTCTTTTTAAAATCCCATCATTTAAGAAGCAATGGTAATTAGTTCAGGTGTAAGCTTCAGAATGACAGCATGACCTTAAACTACTAGGAAAATGAGTTCCTTCCTGCTTCATGACAGCAACATTAATAATCCTCCCCTTGGCACAAACAGATATTGTTTTTGCAGTTACTATCCTTTACATATACCTTTGATTGTCTTCTAGCATCTTCATTGCTTCATTCAGATTCTTTCCCATTTCTGCTAAAGTAGGGTCCACCATCTTTCAGGAAAAAAAGATAACTTTTAAGAAAAAAACCCAGAAAACATTTATCTTACTACTGTCCCCCCAACATCCTCAGTACAAATTCATTCAGCCAGGTTCTTTAAACTAGTCTGTGTACACTCATTTCAAAATAACAGTATGTTGAATATCCTCAAAGCAAAATATACAAAATAAGAACCTACTACTAATCTAAAATAACTCAAAAGAAAACTCAAATGTCAGGCAGATTTTGTTATTGATAGATGCATTATTCTCTCCAAAAGGAAAATCAGAACTTTTCCTCATGAAAAACGAAAGAAAGAGCACTGGAAGTCAAGGATTTGAAACGTGTGAGGTGTTCAAGGGCTCATTATAATGCTTTAGATAAAAAAAAATGTATGTGCCACTTTAGCCCAACTGAATGATTTGTTCGTTTTCATAACCATTCTACACCAGCAAGAAAACTTGAACTATTCCTTTAAATGTAAAAATTAAAATGTGGTCCTATTATAAAAAAAAAAAAATAAACCAAAACCCCCCCAAAACAAATCAAAGCCAAAAAACCCTTCTCAGGGACACCCTAATCTTTCTACAGAGTATGAAAAACAGTGACCAGTTCAAAACCAAGTAAGTGCTATTTCCAAAGAACCGCTTTTGCTCTGAATAAGTCTCTTTTATGAACATTAACCCAAGAAGCCTGGCAGATGCTTGGGACACTGACACAAGAGATCTGGACAGGAACATGTACCCATTTAAGGATTACACACCATCTAGAAGCTTCCAGAGAATGTGAAAGGTACCATCTGGCAGAGTCCGATTTATCTATAGTGACTGATATGAAACTGTATTTGAAAAATAAATATACCCCAATATGAATGTAACAGGTACCACCACAGGTAAGACCCATCCCATTAGACTGAAAACCCTAAAATTCACAGGTGACCCTGTTACAGAGTTTCTTCTCCCTCCCTTTGCTTCCCAAACGTACTGCAAGCTTAGCCTCCATAAATTCAGCATCAACCCTTCTTCAAGAGATCAGCCCACATACCAAAGCCTCTAGGGTTAACCACGTACACCGCTGCTGAGGTTCAGAGGTCCTAGGGGTTAAAAATAAAAAATCCAAACCAAGTTTGATATTTAAGCTTACACCACCCATGCTGCAGAGATAGAATAGCTTGCCTGCTACAGAATTTGAGGAACACTATTCCTAAAGGCCTGCACATACTTTCCATGGCTGCTGATGGAAACACATGCAACTGTTGCAACCACGCAACAAAGGCACATACGTTTGGTCACGCAAAAGCAAATTTAATCACAGAAGGTAGTGGATTAATTTCCATGAGGATTTTACACTAGTTTCATCCAGAGGACTAATCAAGAAGAAAAAAAGAAATTATGCTGAGAGTTCCCATATGTTCAAAGACTATTTTTACCAAAATATTTAGAGATTTAACTCATATTATAGCAAATGGTAGGTGGCTGAGGGAATTATTACCCAGGCATGGTCACAGTGGCTCAAACTAAGATTGACAGTAGTCTGTATTCCGTTGCTTTAGAATTGGCCAGCAACAAATGTTTCAGGGAAGAACACAGGAAGAGTGGAAGTATTCGGCAGTATTTTCCCACAAAAACTCCCAGCATTTAGCAATAAATGGTTTTTCACACTGCTGGCTTGTAGGTACAACATCCACTGCTATGAGGGCCATGACTTAACTATGCACTGAGTGAAAAAGCAGGATAAATGCATAAAGTCATAAAGTTCAACAACTCATCACTGAGCTTAAAAAACAAAACAAAACCAAAAAAACAACACATACAGCAAATATTTGATACTCTGAATACAACAGATACATAATATATATATTGATATAGCTAGAAGACAAATACAAACATGATCATTGACAATATTTCCACGTATTTTCAGTGGCTTCCCGAGTTGCGCTACATCAATGAAGCTCTGAAAATAAATCTTACTTAAAAAAAAAAAATAAAAATAAAAATCAGGTGTTCTCCTGGGAGCTTTTAAGGGAGTAATCAACTAGACATCATCTACTGATTATGCCCATCTCAGATACTTTAAATTCAGGCTGCCACAAAACACGATCAAAGGTAGTTATTCACTTGAACCTCTCTCAGCATCATGCAGATATTCAAATCACTCTATTGTAGATAACGACACAAGATGTAGAGGCATTACAAAAAGGGCTCTGAGGTGCTTTTGTTTGTTACTAACACAATATTCACCTGTTGGAATTACATCAGATGTTAAAACCTGCACATGCTTACCTCGTGACTCAACCCGTCTCACTTACTAGTAATTATACATACATGAAACCCTTCTGCTAGCAGAATAAATACATAAAATACAGCTTTGAAAGCCCTAAGAAGTTACACTAAACTCCAAAAATGCTATGAAATCCAGAAAGTCTTTGATTTGTTTTAATTTAAAATTTAACTGAAATTCTCGATTTAACTGGAAAATGAACCCCTGCTCTTTTTTTCCAATGGCTAAGTAGATATGCAGCAACTTATTTTTTCCTTTGAATTATGAGAAGCAAAAAAAACCCAACACACCTTTTTCTACTGCACACTGAATTCTAGATATGCGTCCTGCCCACATTACTAAGGGCATGGAGATGGAAAGCAGAAGACTATCTACTTACTTTAAGCAGCAAGAAAAATAGGTGTGTCAAAGTTGCAGCAACAAACCATTCTGTTGTTTCTGAACAGACTTCAATAACATGCCATAATATAGTAGTACACTGCTTTAGTTCTGTCTGTAAACGGGATCAAATGTGTATAAAATCCAAATAATAATAAACAGAAGATATTTTTCATGTTCTTGAACTGTTTTAAGAACACTGGTGGATGGGCTCTTGAATACAATGTCCTAAACCACAGGACAAGACGTTTTTTGAGGAGGTTAAAACAGCTGCATTACTATATTAACTTCAATTTTTGCACTCAGTCCTGACCCTGGTATCCCAGGATTTGCCTCCAATTGATCACAGTTACATGATTCTTTGATGAGATGAGTTATACCTCATGCAATATCCTTTCAAGCTCTAAGGAGGCACCAGCCACAGCTTCTTTCTTCAAGGAGTCCATTCAGCACTCTGATACCTCCTGCTTCCTTAAGCCCTCCAAAGACCCTCACCATCACTACCCTACTTTGACTTTTACTATTTGTTGCCTTAAAAATGCTTTAACCCTATTCACTCAGATTAACTTGCAATAGGTTTGGTTTGTGGTTACTCCCTTATTTTGTAATTAATCTATTACTATTTTTTTAAGCACTTTGAACTATAGACCGTTTCTGATTTTATACACAGCATGTCACACCTTAGCAACCTGGCTGCTTTCCAGTTGCAATAAGACTGAACGTTTATTACAAATTCAAAAAGAAGAATGTTGCTTCATGTACCACTGGTTTACAATCTTGATTTTGCATTTCTGTAGGCAGTATTCCTAATATAAGAAAGGAATGGTTTTTAAACTGTCTACAGAAATTATTCTGTGTGCAAAGTCACAGGCGCAACTCATTCTGTATTTCATGAGGAGTATGCCTCATTTTCCCACTACAATATTACATTTAACTAGAAGAAAGCTTTACCATCAAAAAACAAAACCTGTTCTCAACAGTAAATTAATTTCAAACAATATCAGTATTCTTTAACCAAAAGACTTTGTGTATTTATTCTCCACGCAAAGAAAAGTTTTGGATAACAAATAAAAAGCAGCCACTTCATGACTGTTAGCCTTCAATGAAAATGGCACTGTATTACCACAAAGCTTCTGCTTATGAGTATTTGCTCTTTTAATCTTTCTTTATCACTTTGCTGTGATGTGCAGCAGGATTTTCATACAGGTCTTCAGTCAGGAGTCTTCAACAAAGTTACCAGGATGTTGTTGTCAGTAACAAAAGACTGAGCAAGAAATCAAAACAGTTTCTTTGCATTTAGGCAAAACATTGCTCCAAACACTGCAAGAAGCTACAAGGAAGGAATTTGCCCTATTTTACCATGCACAAAGTCACCTAACTTGAAACTTAAAACCCCTCAGAAGATGGGTCACTTTTATCAAAATATAATAAAGGGAGGAAGGCGGATCATAGATCTGTTAGCCAAACTTCTGAAATTTAACACAGACTTCCCAAAGAACTTAAATTTGAAGTTCACCCTAAAAAAAGATTTCTGGGTTCCAGATAAAATTCATTCTAATTATATCATATAGGACATACAATACAAATACATTAAAAACCAACCAAACAACCCAAAACATTTGTCTGATACCTCAAAGATAATTTGCAAAAATCAAACTATGAGATTGTTGGTATGCATCAGATTCTACAGTGGTTTTCTTTGTGATCCTGTCATGCAATGTTTTCAGTTCTCAGGAAATTTCTCATCTGCTAAAAAAAGAAAAAAATCTTTTTCCATCTGCAAGAACCTAACAACTGCAGTAATTCAGTGTCAGCTAATTGGGTAATTCTACCAAAATGCCATCTTTGTAACAAAAAACACGATATTTTGTCAAGTTTTAATCCAAGTTAAAAAGTGCTTATACATGTAGCTTATTGGGATGTCAGTGATAAGTACATAAGAAGGAGAGAAGCCATGGGTCAAACAGAAGACAGTCTCAGATGTATTATGACAATGCTTAAATAAGCCCAAAATACACGGACACACTTTCTCTGAGGAGAAACATATCCTGATTTGGATTAATTTCAAACTCGTCTAAGGAGAAGGCTTCTTACATATCACGATCCTGACTAAATAAAGTGCAGATTGTACAGATTGACAACAATCTTAACCAAAGACTATTTCAAGAGTGCACCAACTCCTTACAGTATTGTGGCATGTTATTATACAGAGAAGTACAGCTTTCAGCATACATGGTGAAAAAAGCCATGATAAACAAGTGAGGAAGTAAACCAAATGATAACTATTCACATCTATTTGCATATATTGAAAAATCAGACATGCGAGGTTTTGCAGGGCCCTCACCATTATAGACTATTCCTTACATCAAGGATACAAGCAATCAAAACCTGGACTTTTATTCTGTTAAGAAATTAAGGTACTTAGTTCTTATAGAGCATTTTTATTGCTTATGACGACCCTGTCAAACAACGTTTAAGGGTTTTGTCATTACTGTAGGACAAACACTAGCCCTGTGTTAATGCGCTTTCTTTTAATCACTGTGTATTGTACCATTATTCTGCTCGAGCCCAGTTGATGACAACTGTATTTCAAACTAGTATATTCATTCAAGTTTTACTTAAGTAATGAAAACTTTTCAGAACAAGCAGCAGCCACTGTAACTTTTGCCAACACTAGTAAAGCACTTTTGCTTTTAAATGCTACCAAATACTCTTCAACACTGTATTCTTCATGTGGATCATAGTATATCAAGCAATTTGGCTACAACTGGATAACCACATCAGGAAAATACTTCCTAAATTTCCTAACTATTCATTTTACCAGAACACATCCCATTCAACCTTTCCAAGGCATTCCAAAGACTAGACAAAATTGAATGTGCTGTGTATAAGTGATGCCAAGGGGAAGGAAGCACATGAAGTATAAATTATTTCAAATGCATACTGTCCCCAAAGACACACAAGGACGATAAGCTATGCACGAGCAGCCCCTGTCCCCCCCTTCCAGGGCAGGTCTTCTGAAGCAAGCAGGTGCCACAGAAGCCAGCAGAAGTGTGGCATGTCCCGGATTACCTTACCGGATTCTGACTGACTCACAGTGACAAAGGCAATACAAGTTTTGTCAGTCACTTAAGGTATTACAGAATCAATATTTGCTTTGTACAGTGCATTGGACAGAAGCGAGCAAACACAGGGCAGCAAACGCCACCAGTATAAAATTGTGGGGGGGAGAATTAAACAAAGATTCTCTCTACTATCCTGCTGCAGGCTGACATTCCTAGGAAACAAATAGAAAAACCGGCTCCTAAAGCATTTCCTGACAGTTCTGCAGATTTCTTACAGACCCAGGACACGCAAACACGGCGCTCACACAGGCGCCGATGGCCGCGGGACAGGGCCCGCCCGTGGACTGTGCTGGCGGCCGCAGGCTGCGTGACACAGGGCTGGCACAGCCCCCTGGGTCCGGCGGCCAGGAGCCCCGGTGGAGCCGCGACGCCGCCGCAGCACAAGGGCCGGGGGAGCGCCGCCCCAGCCCCGGCTCGCTCCCCTCAGCCCCGGGCGCGGCCCCACCGCCCCGCAGCGAGGCGACCGCCAGGGCCCGCTCGCCCCCCGGGGCCCGTCGCGCATTAGCACCCTCCGCACGCAGGTGCCCCAGCCCCTACCGCCCCTCCCCGTCCAGTTGGCACCAGCGCGGCCCGCAGACCTTCTCCAGAGAAGCGTCCATAGCCGGCGGGCTCCCCTGTGCGCGCCGCCTCCACGCCCGGCACTTCCGCCTCAGCCCCGGCCGGCTCCACGCTGGCAGCGCTGACGACGCCGCAGCAGGCGGGGCGAGAACGCGCTCACCTAGGGAACGGCGACAAGCCCGCCCCGCGGCCGAAACCACCGCGCACACGGGCGGGGGGAAGGCGAGGCAGCAGCACCGCAGAAAGCGCGGTAATGCCGCGCCGTGACGGCGCAGCCCGGAGAGAGCAGCCCGCTCCCTTCCTTCCGCACACCGCCCGCCGCCTCCTGGTCCCCCCGCTGCGGCTGGTGGAACAGTCCAGCAGCACGACCGGGAGGTGACAGGTACTAGCGCATGCGCAGTGAGCGCGGCCCCGCCGCGGGGCGGAGCTGGGAGCTGTGTGGGGTGCTGCCGGCTTGTCGAGATTCGGAACCCTGCTACTCTGGAGGGCTCCCGCATTCACGGGTCTTTCGGCTATCACTCCAGGGCCGGCCTCTTGGCCTACGTGGCTCGTTACGGCGGCCCCAAAACCTTCCTGCACCCTCGGGTCCGCGGGGTGACGCCTAGCGGTATCGCCCGGGGCCATGGGCCGCCGAGCCGAGCTCCGGAGAACCAACCCCCGCTGTCCGGAGTGTCCCTGCTGGTCCTGCCAGCTGTAGTTACTCGCTGGTGCACATTCCCCTTCCTCCGAACGCCATTTCTGTTATTTAATATCCCCATAGTCAGATGCGAGTGGTTGGGCTTGATCTTAAAGGTCTATTCCAAGGTAGACGATTCTATGACTACCACGGAGGCTGCTTCCCGCCCGACCCTGCCTGTGTGTGAGGGTTAGCTGGTGAGGACAGCGGAGTGCCCGGTACGGCTCTCTCTAGCAGCGGGCAGCTCACTTCGCTCTACCTTGTGATTAAAACGTTTTTCAATCTGCAAGACATCAGTGCCTATTTATAGCCATCCATGGAAGGCTTCACGATGGCTTCAGCCGCATTCCTCCCAGTTGCTATCGGGACACTGAGAGAACTGACACCTCGTACCAGGAGGTGGATCTCTGAGCCAGATCTGAGCCCGCCGCCAGGACCAGGAGCTCCCGGCGCGCTCCTGTGTCCAAGAGCTGCCCCTCAGGACACCGGCTGCCAGCAGTGAGCTCGCTGCTTGGACCTCAGATCTGCTCCTTCACAACGATTCCATGCATGTAAAGCTGCGTACTCGAATCTCGAATAAAGCATACATCACTGCTGGCTTTTCTCCTTGCATGGCCCAAGAGCAGAGAGCAACCGCGCAGGTAACTCAGGTGCGCACCAGCCACGCGCAATGAGGCAGCAGAAACCAGACTGAACCAACAGCAAATTTGCAAAGAAAACGCCATAACGTGCTCACGTAAGCAAGCGACGAGGAGATAATTAAACAGACAATAAGCAAAGAGTGCCTAGTTTTCACTCGTCTCTTAGTCATTGCCGCAATACTGTGCGATACATCCATAGTGCGACCTAGACCAAAGCCCAGCAAGACACAATAACCTACTTCTGCGTGAACTCAGTCACTTAAGACCACGAACCGGAACCCGGGCGCCTCGCGGCCACCCACGAGCCCACCGGCGACTGGCGCGCGGAGCCCGAGCGCGGGTCCCACCGCAGGGTGCCGGCCCTTCCTTGCTGTGGCAGGCCCTGCTGCTGTGGCATCTTGTAGTGGTGCCCCGAAGGGACGCGCGGACCGCAGCGAGGGCGGTGGCGGCGGGCGGGCCCGCGAGGAGGCTGAGGTAGGCGGCGGCGGGCGGAAGAGGCGGCAGGCGATGGCCGGGGCGCTGCTGCGCGGCGGTGTGCGCCGCTTCCCCTGGCTCTGCAACGTGCTGCTGTACGGCGGGCTCTTCGCAGCGGGCGACGCGGCCCAGCAGCTGTGGCGGCGGCGGGGGCAGCCGCCCGACTGGGCGCAGACGCGGCGAGTGGCGCTGGTGGCTCTCGCCTTCCACGGCAACTTCAGCTACGTCTGGCTGCGGGCGCTGGAGCGGGCTCTGCCCGGCCGCCGCCCGCCCGCCGTTCTCGGCAAGGTGCTCTGCGACCAGCTCCTCGGCGCCCCCGTCGCCGTCCTCGCCTTTTACACGGGTGAGTGGTGCCGCCGCCCGGGTACCGCCATCTCGGGGCGGCGAGCGGAGAACCGGGCGGCCTCAAGCCGGGGAAAGAGCGTCTAGCGAAAGCGGGGCTGTTCACCCAGGACTGCCCTTTTGCCCCCCCCCTGCCCGCCCGGCGGTGATCGCTGCGGCTTGGCTCCCGCAGCCCCGGAGCCGCCGGTGCGGAGCTGCGCGGTGCTTGGGCAGCGGGCTGTCTACTCTGCTGTGCAGCCCTGCCGGAGATCGGGAGTCGCCGCGCGCAGAGCAGAGCTCGGAGCTACTAGACGGTCGGGACCCGCAGGCGGAACAGAGCTCGGAGCTAGGAGACAGTCGGGACCCGCAGCCGCCTTTAGCTCTGCCCGAGGTTGTGTACCGGGCAGCCCGACACACAGAGCTTTAGGCACCGAGTGCTGTGCCAAGGGGAGCCCTGCGCTAGGCTTGGTGGGGCCCCGCAGCTGTTAATGAGGGACAAAGAATTAACACCTAAAAAGGATTGTTCCATCCTTGTCTGATTGAATTGCTCGGCTCGGTTCTCCGTATCAGCTCTCTCTTTTCCTAAGCACAAATAGCTATAAATGTCAGGAAATACTATAGTTCGACAAATTGTACCACCTTCTGCTGTGAGAGTATGTAGAAATACAGCTTACTAGTACTGTATGATCTTAAAAGCCATCAATACAAAGACACTTCGGAGAAGATGAGTATCTATTTAAAGAATAAACATGATGGAATGAGAATAATAGATGAGATTAGTGTAAAACAAGGCTGCCATTTAACTTAAATGTTATGTGGAAGAAGAGCAAGATGTGTGCTCTTTCTGTCTGGTATTGGGATATCTGCATTCCATCACCCTGACAGGAAAATAATTCAGTTTGTGACTGAAAAGGGAAGGAAGAGGTAAAACGCCAGATACTCTCAAAATCCTATCTGCCTATGTCAGAATGTAAGCACAGAGTTGTCGAAGGACCAGCAGGGTTTGAAGGGCCATGAAAGGGACGGTAAAAATCCGTAAATTGGGTAGCAGAATTGTGTGATTCCAAAATAATGTTTGTTTGAGAAATACCAATCACCTCATGGCATGCAAATACCTAGAAGGATGCCTGAGTTGGACTAAACAACTTTGGACCGCTCCTTTATGTGCTTTTGATTTCATTAGATTTTATTTAGATTTGCTAAAAGCATGTTTTCTTTGCAAAATATAGGTCAAGTCTTTCAGTTAGGGTGGGTGATCTTTAAAAAGCTGCCTCATCTCTTAGAAAGATGCATCTTCATTTGACACCTAAAGATTCTCATCATGAGACACATGAAATGTCGTTTAAAGGGTTAAAAATAATAAACTCTTTAAATGATATTTCATGTGATGGGAGTTCACTCAGTTTGTTTCTGGTTTGCATGTGTGTAATGTGTAATTTCAAGTCATATTGCTTTTCTCTTGATCTTGGGTGGAATGGTGGGAGCCTGGTGTGAGGTTGGGTCTGATTGGAACCATGAGGAGATCGGATCAACCTGAATTTATTTAAAATTTTGCAACACTGTGTGTGGAGAGTTAAACAATTGGGTTTGAAACTGTTCTGCTTGTCAGCTCCAGAATTTGGATTTGATACAATTATTTGTGAAGGAAAAGAAATAATGGTTATGGCTGAAATGAAAAAAGAAAATAAAAATCAGGTGCTGTTCTCCACTGCCTTCAGTGGTTTGTAGGCATCTAAACTCCCTTGAGGATCTGAGCCACTTGTGACAATTCCATAGGGAACAGAATGTCTTATTTTCCCTATCTCAAGGGTGTAAAAGGTTCCATCATGCCTTTTCCACTCTATACCACTGGTGAATTATGTGGCAGTGGAACAGATGTGACATATCACCTGTACAGTATATTCCTGGTGATCTACGGTGCCAACATTGAGAGCCAAGTCAGTAGCTGAGGAGCTCTGATGTGGCACCGTTAGGTAGCTGGAACAGTATCTTTTCTTTCTAAAGCTATTATAACATATTCTGAGAAGAGTTTGGGATGTCATTGAAAAAAGTGAACACTTAATTTTTACATTTTTTCTGATTGTTGTAAATATGTTGCCACCAGGTATGAGCATCCTTCAGAAGAAAGAGGACATCTTCTCAGACTGTAGAAAGAAATTTTGGAATACATACAAGGTGAGGCAAGCAATTCACTTATCTCACAGCTAAGCAAAATAAGAGTATTATCAGATCAAATATTTGAAATACTCATTCCTCCAACAGTTTTCTCTCACTGCATTATTTGATTATGTGTAGGAGGCTTTAAGTACCAGCAGTCTCGTGAAGACAGGGTAGTCTGGAGCAGGTACTGCTGCCAGACAGGTGAAATGATGCTATTTAAAAAAATGTACATTATTTATATACATGACACTTGCACCCAGCTCTGTTTGAGTTAGAGCCCTACAGTGCAATGCTGGTTAAGATTGTACGACCTTTTATCTTTAGAAGTACCTCCCTCTTTAGTTAGTAATGTCATTGACAACTCTTACAGGGACACCTGTTAAAATCACTAATTATAGAGACATCTTTTTTAGGAATCATTTTCAGTCTGTACTTTTCAGTGACAGTCTTATCACTTTCAAAAACACAATACTCTTGTTTCAAGATGACTTTGGTATAAATAGCTGAATTTGGTTTGCCTTTCTGCATGCACAGGAAAAAATTATCTGTGCTACTTCAGAGCTTGGCAGATTAAGAATTTTTAAGATTTCTCAGGTGCAAGAAAATGATAGATTAGAAAAAAAGAAAAGTTATAGAAGGAAAAACTGTGATGCAATGTGAATTTCTCCTCACACTGTGGACTTAGATGGGTAGAAAAGGATTATTTTTATTTCTGTGGAGGATGATTCTAAAAACACTGCCCACTATATGCTATCAAACCATAAGGTTTCTATTAGCCTTATATTCTATGAGTAAATTATCCATTGGGTTTTCCAAAAAAGCCTTACATACATGAGTAACTTGAAGGAGCATTGCAAATGTGAAGTAACGTTCAGTGGTACTTTTCATTCATGGCTGAAACAAATGTTCACGTATTTAAACATTTGTTCACCCATCTGGTAAAGGAGCTTATGTATCTGGTGTCAGACGACTGCCAAGACTTAACTGTTCTTAAGAGTTTCATATTTAAAATTAGTTAGAATAATGTGTTTGAAAACTCCTAGCATAGAGTCTCATGAAGATTATTAGAAACTTATTATTGCAACCTCAAAGTTAAGCAACTTAGTTTAAAATTGAACAGGTTTTATTAGCTTTACTCAAGTATGTTTCAGTCATTGCTAAATGTGATAAGAAAAAAATTATTCTTTGTTGTGAACTCTGTAAGAATAACAAATGATTCATTTCCATTTCAGACGGGACTGATGTACTGGCCTTTCGTGCAGGTGAGTTTTTAGGGTAATTCAGCCTTTCCTTCTCATAAAACCTGATCTGATATGGTCATAGCATATCTAACCCAGTGAGAAGTCAGTGGAGTTGTTGGGTGTGTAGGTGTAAGACCTGACCATGCCTGGAGCACTACTCACTAAGCTGTCTCTCCTTCCAATGCAGCTGTCAAACTTCATTTTTGTGCCTGTTTACCTGCGAACAGCTTACACTGGGCTCTGTGGTTTTCTGTGGGCTGCCTTCATTTGCTTTTCCCAACAGAGTGGAGATGGCACAGCAAAGTCAGCACTTATGTGGCTCAAAAGAGAGGAGGTCAATGCAGATGAAGATTCATCAGAGAAATAAGAACTTTGGTTATGAACACAGTCTAAATTGTTAAACTGCGTTTATGAAAGTCTGTAAACTGCACTGCAGCCTCATTGCTGTGTTTTAAATAACCAGTCATCTCAACGTTTGTTGGTTAGTATAAGCACTGGAACAGTTCGTCTTTGTGCCCATTTATTTTTCATAAAAGAGGCCAGTTGTATATTGGCATTTAATTATTTTCATGCTGCCAGCCCATCTCTTCTGGGAACAAATGCCTTACAGGGCAATGTAAGTGTTTGCATATCATGTTGGACCAACTCACCGGGGAGAAATATTAATTGTAATTTAATTTGCAAGCGACTTGTAATTGCTAGAAAAAGGGAATAGAATGTGAAATCGTCAGTTACCGGACTTGATAATTGTTATCAGTGCAAGATTGCTTTTGCAGAACAAAATTTAGTGGCTTTCTTATCTAAAAAATATCATTGAATGTGTTTTATCCAGAGAAAACAGAAGTGCTGTGTTTTGCAGGGATCACTTTTCTGTAGGGGCAAGCTTGCTTTATTCTACATGAAAATCTATGTAGAAAATAATTACTTAATAGAATGTACAAAGCTGAAATATATTTGCATATCTTTTATCTTAACTGTGAGAATAAAGACAAATAACTTCAGTCAGAGTTCTTTCGGGTGAATGCTGCATATGGACACTTAGGGTAAGGATCAGTCATAAGCAGCTCCTGCGTGGTAGAACCCAACTAAACACTGCAGTGAGCTTTTGTTATATGTGTCAATGGCTTCTTCCTTTGCCCCTCAAGGGTCAAAGTACTGAAGAGTACATGGGAGTCTTGACACTTTGGCTCTTTCCTCCTACTTCATTATGTTGAAAATATAATCAAGATTTGAAGAAAAAGAGCATGGGAAGAAAGGTAGTGTGAATGCCAGAATCCATCTCAAAACAATCCAGCTATATGTAAGGAACCACCATTTCTTCTTGAAACAGCTTTTAAACATTCCTATTCATAAAAGACACTCCATAACTACACATAGGAGATGGTAAAATTAATTACAGATCTGCTTTGTCAGCAGGGGATCAGGTCTGGGTGCAAGTGTGCTCTTTGGTGTTTTCTAAATATGCCTCTGCATCTCAGAACAGGTACTGTGCAAATGTCTGTAATTGCAGGAACTTGAAATCAGACCAGTAAAGGAGCCCTTGGTTTATTTAGAGTGGGATTTTATGCCTTGAAGTTACTAATTAGTGAGCTTGAAACAATACCTGATTTAACCCATCTTGATGATGATTGTAAGAAGATGACTCAAGCATCTTTGCTACAATAATAATAAAACACTTTGAGGAATGTCTGAATTCTTCAATCTTGTCTAAAAAATATAGCCTGCTTAGGCTGTAAACAGACATTCCTTTGGCCAACAGTTGTACTACTTAGACAAGTCACTGCAGTTCCATCTTCAGCTGCACAGGCAGACTTGAAAGAGGACACCTGCCTACAATCTTGAGGTGGAATTAATTTTAATTGACTTGTGACATCTGTAGTGTGGACATCTGCAACTTGGCTAATCAGTTTAAGCTTGGTTTACAGTCAGTGGAGGAATATAGACAGTTGCAGACGTCTGGTTTAGTGTACGGGAATTGTGCACAGTAGGGATCTATTTCTTCCCATTGATAACAGACAGTCTCAGAAGACTGGCTGCTATGTAGATAGCTTCATTGTAGGTGCTCATAATTGGTGAGTTGCATTCCCCTGTTTGGTGTCTATCTTACATGTCCCTGTGGGAGCAACTTGGTGTTGCTGCATGAAAACCACAGTGTGAATTGGGCAGTCCTGATGCTGGACATACCACTAGGAGTAGAAATCCACAGAGGAACTAACTGCATATTATCTATCTATTTAGAAATGAAAGATGAGTGAATAGATGATTTAGGCAGCTAAAGTTGTTAAATTGTTTTTGTGTGTATAAGGTCCTCAGGATAAAGAAGCAATTTCAGTAGTGTTTTTTTGTGTTGATATTTTCTATTCAGTGAGACTTAGAAGTTTCAGATAAGGTGTGCTCATTAAGTATTTGACTTGTTTTTTACAGATACAGTTTATTTTTCTGTTTGTGCCTTAAGTGTTTAATGATGAATAGAATTCACTTGGAGAAAAGGAAAATAACAACATTGTAAGGAGAGTGAAATAGCAGAAAGGAGTTGGTTTGCTGTAAGCAGTATGTGTTCTGCTGAAATTCAGTGCAAAAAATACTTCTGCATGAGTGTCGTTGGTAAAACTTCATCCCCAGGTGAATAAAAAATTTAAAACTGTTCTCATAATCTGTATAATGCTGATGCTTTTCTTCATCAGGAGTATTTAATGAATGGAAGATCCATCTTTTATTTTGAACTGCTTAAAAGCTTATACAAGCTGTGTTTCATTGCCATATGCTTTTGTGCTACTAGCTTTTTGCTTGAGAATTTGAGCTAAATCCTGCTTTGGCTTCAAGTTTCTCTGACTGTGGGCTTCAGGATTTCTCTCCATGTTCTGAAGTACACTTCTTTCACATAATGGAAGCCTGTAGCCCCTGCATTTCAGTGAACTTTAGATTCTGTGTAATCCTTTCATTCCCTTGTTTCTCATGTGAAGGGGTTTGACAGTTCAGTAACCCAAGTCCCTTTTCAATTAAAAAATCAATGTTTTTTTTCCCTTTAATTACAGGCACTGATTGGTCTTGCGAGTAGTTCAGACCCACAGAATAGAAAACAATGAAGCCGTGTTGGCACAAACTCTCAGCGCACACTCATGCACCTTCTAAAGATTTTCTGCCCCTGTCACTATAGTCCAAGGACCTCACCCCTTACTTGTTAAAGACTTCATTATTTCTTGGCATTTTTTTTGTTTAGAAGATCAATTTCAGAGGATAACAAATGGTGGAGGTTGGAAAGGACCTCTGGGTGTCCAGTCCAGGTCATGTAGTCCAACCCTATTTGATACATGTGTATAAACTTTTGTTTGATTCTTCGGGTAATTCAGTTATTTCTTGAAAAAAAAAGAAAAAATGGGTGAGACTTGTCCTACTTGTCTCTCCACTCCCTTCCAAAAGCAGTCATAAGGGCTTTATGACTATTTCAAGGAATTGCTCTGATCTTATTGCCAGCAGATTTCCATAACCAGAAAGATGAACAGAATTATACAGCCTGTAGGTGCTCAGGAGGAGAGGACATGCTGCCAATAGCTGCTAGGCATGCATTCAGGTGACATTTTCACGTCATGGATCCTCTCTAAGAGCAAATGGGATGAGAAGATATTTATATCAGGTGCTGTTCCAGCTTTGTGTTATTCTGCATAGATATGGAGATGTAGAGTCTGAATTTGATAAAATGGGAATTTAAAAATGTATTTTTCTACTGCATATTTTTTATGCAAATGAACCTCCTGTGCTTACTAGTATGCAAAATACATCCTTCTAGGCTTAGAAAACTCACCAGAAGGCCTCCGTCTTTTTCACACCAGAAACAACCATCCAGTAACACAGCATAAAATAACTGGTTTCATAACGGAGCGAAGGTGAAACTGCCTGTAGTTTGTTACCCTATCTGGCATGTTCTCTGTATAGAACAACCTTCGAAATCTAAGCAGCCTCAGCCCTCTGATTCTGTGCTTTTAGTGCCAGCACTTTGTGCTCATGCTGCTGCCTCTACTGCTAGTGCCAATCCAGTGAGATGTGCAAAAAATACTTGAATTTGACTGAAAGAATGAATTTCAGGTTGACTAAAAAGTGTCTGTGTTTTTCCAAAGGCTTAATAAACATTAAATGCTGTTCTTTGGTTCTGTCTGTCTTTAACAAGTGTATGTATAAACAAAGCCAGGTCTTATGCAAAGTTCTCACAGGACCTTCGTGGACCACATGCAGCAAAATGCTCAGTTTGATGCCATAGATCTTAACACAGCAGCAGAGTAAAAGATAAGGAGGGATTATTCACTCCCTCTAAAGGTTTGTTACATACATTAAGTAATCTGCTACTTCTGAACAAATTCCGAACAGAACTCCTATCTTTCAAAGCTTTATGCTGAAGCCAGTGGGCTTAATTTTTCCTTTATTAAAAAGAGGTAAAAATGTTACATAATAATCTGTTCAGATAATTAGCACATTTACAGAAGGAGCAGAGGAATTCAGGTAGGGAAAAGATCTTAAAAGCTTTTAAACAGAACTGAGGTTACCCATGGGGTCCTTACTGAAGGACTACACTCAGCGTAGTTTATGTGGGATACTTCTGGGAAGGAAATGGTTCAGAAGATTGGAGGCTGAAGGGAGTAATGTGTTCCACAAGTGGAAGAGAGACACTACCTCAATTCCCTGCTGTAACTTCCTGTATATTTAGAATGAGGAGAAAGCTTTATGGAAAGGTTTCAAACTGAAAAATTCTGCTTCATAGACATTATGGTCAACAGGGACAAAAAAAGATCATTCAATCTGAATCCCTGCATAACGCAAAGCAAAGAGCTTTTCCCAAATCAGATCAGTGATGTTGAGTCTTGCACTATCTTTAGAAAGGTACCCAGAGACTTCAAATAATGGAGGATCATCTACATCTCTAAGAAATTATTAGTGTATTTTTATTAAATTTTATCACCTATCTAAATCAGTCTAGCCTCAATATCCTAATACATTGTTACTGCCTTTCTGACAAGATTTAAAGAGTTGGTACAGCAGGCAAAGCCCCTGTATGCATGTAGCGGTAAACTGTTCAAGTTTTTGTTTATTTCTTGGATAAACTATACTACCTTTAGGTCTTGTGAAATCATTCTTCAAACTCTATTGAGCTTTTTCTGTTTTGCTGTGCAACCTCTAATTTGAAACGTAGACAGCAATGCTGTAAAGATTAAGCCCAGTGACCACTTCACATATGCTTCACGCAGGTAATACTTTTTTTCTATTTCTGCTTAATATTCCTATGCTTAAGCAGCCAGGCATATGCTCCCTTAATTTCAAAGTTGCGCTGAGAGTTCACATTCAGTTGCCAGTCCACAATGATGTTAAAAAGTTACTGTACTCCATTTTAAACAACAAGAAAGAGTCAGATTATGTACCTGTGAGTGTTGCATATACTCGTCAACATTATCCACCCTAACAAACACTGCCTTCCTTTTTCTGCAGTTTGTTAATTTAATGTGGCTGTGCCCAAAATGCTTGCACCATATATGCAGGTAGAAAACCACACTTCATTGCAAACAGTATAGTAAAATGCATCATTCTCCTTTATGCAATGCTAATAACAATTACAGTTATCTGTGCTGAGAGAAGTCTCAGCCCCAGAAGAAACTTATGAGGTGTGCAGTATGTTCAGAAAAGACATTGTCAAGGGCAGCTCTGCTGGAGCAGCGAGTACATGAGAGAACTTCAGAAATTGAAGGATCGGCCTTTTTATTCCTGTGTTCAGAGAAAGCCAGTTGTGAAGGAGGGCTATAAAACAGCAGGAAAAAAGGACAGGAGGTCAGAGTCTCTGTGCACACTTGTGGTTTTTGTAAGTGATGTAACATGGGACATCTATGCAAATGCTCCCCTCTGCCAGAAGACCTTAAATGTGGGATCTTGATGCAGTCACCCTTCTCCATTTTACACTGTCAAGACTGATTAAATCAGAGACCAAGAGGGAACATGAATATATAGCCTAGTAGGTAGTTCAGTCACCAGAGAGATAGGGAGAATGGGAATATGCTGTTCCTAGTTCAGTTACTGTACTTTATCCAGTTACAATAGAAGTAAAGTGCGTAAGCACTCAGATGGCTGGGATAAATACAGTGTCTGGCCCATACGGACTCATAAACCATGCACACAAAGTTCTATGCCACATGAGATCCTTTATCTGTGGAAGAAGTGTCAGCTCCATTTTGAATTGTGTGTCCTTTTATAGGGTATAATTTGGCAGCAGGGTTACAACGTTCTTGCCTGGAATCAGTGTGCACTTAGTGTCTGCATATGTAAGAATAAATCCTCACACTGTTACTTCTTTGTCAGGAAAGCAGTCTTCCTCTCATTGCACAAATATTTAGAAAAGAAAATACAAGTTTTTTGAGGAGTTTTTCTTCCACCTCTAGTCTTTTCCTTTCTCTTCTATGCTGGCCTGGAGAAATCTACCTCAATGCCTAGTTCCCTGTGTTACCTTCATCTTACTGTTGCTTACATCTCTCTGTGAAGCAAAAACCACCTTTACTTCCCTACTAAGGGTTTTCAGCTACTTCCATTTCATGGATCATAAACTTTTACATCCAAAATGTAACAAGACTGCAGCTGATTTGCTGTGATACACCAGTGACACTGAATGATTTTGCACTAGTTCAATGTCTAGCTCAGAATGATCATCATGTACTAATGAATTATTATGTGTTCACAGTAATTACGCCTGATGTGATATGGCAGTTACCTATGCAGTGTTTTGCTTACTGTTTTGGGGCAGGAATTGAATAAACAATGGAATAAAGGTTTGCTACCACTGATGGTCAGATTTAGAGAGAAATTAAAG
The DNA here is from genome assembly GCA_039720435.1 of Amazona ochrocephala. Taxonomy (NCBI): domain Eukaryota; kingdom Metazoa; phylum Chordata; class Aves; order Psittaciformes; family Psittacidae; genus Amazona; species Amazona ochrocephala. Next base: position 17,236,139 of record CM077886.1, on the reverse strand, counting down.
TAATAAAAAAGTCCTTTCAGAATTCAGGGCTGTGACATTTAAAGCTTCCATTTCCAGTGAAGGCGGTAGTGAAATACTGATGGACATGGCTGATAGGATGCAATAGTAATAGAGAATGTATACTGCATAAGAACATGGATCAGCAAGAAGCTGACATAGTCTTTTTGTGTTTTTACAGCTTGTAAGCAGTGTTGTGCTCTCTGTGTAAGATCCAAACTTACGTAGGTAAAATGGAGGCTTACAGAAAGTCACCTTTGCATTTGGACTAAGTGAAACAAGGAAAGGCTCAGGCCCTATGAGAGCTGTGCTTGGTAATGCATGCTTCTGTGACTGCAAATTTTACACAGTATAACTCTAAAATGGACATGCCCACAGAATATTACTTATGAATATTACTTATGGTCCACTGTGTTTGCAAGGCTCCTAAAATGGCCCAGACCACTTTATCTCAACATCTAAATTTACTGAACTCAAACTTCTGTTTTTCTGTGTAGCTATGACCACCCATCACTGGCACAAAACCCACTGGCACAATAACGATCTGTGCAAGAGCCGGTCCTGTCATAGTGCTGGAGCTGTCTCCAAATGCCAAAAATAAGACTCTTATGTGGATAACTTCACTAGCCATGGTATTAGTAACATATCTGACGGATGCTATAACAGCTTTCTTTGTAAAACTTGTACTGTACAAGGAGAGTGAATGTAGAAAGAAGTTACTAAGGCAAAAATAAAATGTGAAGGAAAAGAGTATAGAGAAGTATGTTTCTGGAATCTGTGTTACGGTCATGACTACAGCCATTGGTCTCTGCAGATTGTTTCCGTTCTTTTTAACAGACATGTGCCCTTTCTCTTCTGCTACTGCATCTCCTGAATTTGTGCTGTGTTTTCTAAACTCCTATACTGAAAACAGCTGAGATAATTCTACATAAGTGGGAAGTCCTGTGCCAGCTTTAGTAGTCTGTATTAGTCACCTCCCAGGAGCATTTGCAAACAGGCTCAGTACAGGTACGGACACGATTGTCAAACACAGAAACTTAAAAACTTGGCATAGCTGAGTATAGACCATTGATTTATCAATTCAGTTTCACCCAAACCATATTTTAAACTAGACAATTGTGTAACAAGCTATGTTCAGCCTAGACTGTATTTGGGGAGCTCAGTACTGCAAGGCTCTGGCTTGATTTGGTATAGGAAAAGCAATTAAGTACTCTCCTCCTTAGAGTTATCTAAATATTTGTAAGACTCAACTTCACAGCATAGATCTCCAAATCTGGGTAAGAGATAGGCAGTCAGATGCTGTAGCTCCAGTGCTGCCGCTTAACGTTTATTGCACACAGGATTTCCCTAGAAAAACAGTTTCTAGGACATGAAGCACTTCAGTATAATTCAACCCAGCCCCTGTGAAGCGTGTCATATCTAACACATAATTAGTGGCATACTGTTCACTAAAATCTGTTATTAAATACTTGTCTTTTGCTTCCATAGTTCTACTAGAAATTCAGCTTTGGAGAAATAGTGAGTTGAATATATAGCCAATCTTTTTCTGAGTACATGTTTGCTAAAACAGCTAATGACAAATAGAAACCAGCACTACATCCATACAGTATTTCACATAGAGACATTATTAAAAAATAAAAATATATCAGAATAAGATGACATTTAATAGCTGTTCAGGTATAAATACGTATGAACATTGAAATATTTGGATCACTGTCATACCTCAGACTCATGACATCATATTCAAAGCATCTCATTTGCCTTTCAAAAATCTCATTAGAATGCTGTGCTTGCCCACAATACACACCACTTTCAAGCTATACAGGCACTTTTCTATCCTGATAGAGATGCAGGGTAGCTGTGGAAAAGGACCAACATCCTAGTTACTTTACTGTGAATATTGTGATTATTTATAAAATTACTTTAGCCTGAAAAATATTTTAAAAAGAATGGTTAATATATGGAAAGCCTGCAATTCTAAATCTATAAATATAGAAAGGGCACTAACTAAACATGAGCTAGGATTCATAAAAAAGGGAACAATACGATAAGGAGTTGCATTGCCTGTGAATCCAGGCCCTCATTCTGCACTGTACTGCTACAGCAGACCCTCTTTCAAGTGCAGAATGTCAGAGGCCAGGCTTCTGAGAACTCTTTCATGCTAGCACGAAATTGAAAATGGAAGCTTAGAGCAAGAAAATGTTTTCTGTATCAAGGATCTTCCTGTAACTTTTAGCTATCCCATCCCCCTCTTTTTAACTAGATGTATTTAATTATGACTTTGAAAAGCAAATGAGATTTGCTCTAGTCTAATACAGATCTTTAGGGAGAGTGATAATACAAATGTGTAAGAAATATACTTAGAATGACACAGACCCGATTTTCTGTGATAACTTGAATTCATAATACAATAAGATCCCATTTACTCAGACAAGCTCATGCTGTCTCATGACACAAGGCGAGGGACACTTAACGCATTGGAACCATTTTCTCCCACTATGTAAAGCTGTCTGTATAGACTGGTCATAATGATTTGGGAAAAGGTGAAGTGCAAGATACAGATTTAGCACTACAGCTCCCAGGGCAGCACGCTGCTGCCATATCACATCATATAGCCATAGCTGCAGAGCTGCACAGATCCTCATTCATTGGTAAGCACTGTGCTGAGTGAAGCTTTGTCTGTTTACACACAGTGCTCACCCTGACCATGTGGCCCACCAGTATGTAGTGAGGATTCTGGCTGCAGCAGCCTCAGACAAGCCCTATGCTAGGTTATGACACATTCATTTCTACCCATGCCATAGGATGTAGCTGGTTCCTTGAAAAAGTTAGTTGGCTGAATTTCAAGCATAGATAAATGTTATTATTGCAGGGATTATTTTATGTGAACGGTGCCCTAAAACAACACTACATTAAGGGCTTAGTGTAGATTCTTCAGCGTAATTGTGGCCCTCTGTCTTCATCACACAGCAACACTGCTGCATGGGATCCTGCAGGGGAGGATGCATCATGAAGCTAAGTGTGTGCTTCTAAAATCTGGTTGACTATCAGGTTTCCCAGCAGAATGGCATTTTTCTTGAATGCTCTATCACAGTCTTTCCTTTTTGTGCCATGGATATTTTTGTGCTATGCATATGCCTGACAAGTGAGGTCTGGAGGTGGCAGAGAGGCTGTAGCACAGCGGTGTGAAGGTATGGAGGCTACAGCCCACCATGCTCCTAATGCATTGCTGAAACACCTTCTCAGATGCAGAGTCAGAGGTACCACAGGGTACCAGGAGTAACTGGGAAAATTCTAAGGATCTGGACCTATGAAGAACCCTAATGGGAGGTGAAGATTCTAGAGAAGGTATTTTCATAGAAAATAAGATTAGCCATGACATCACATATTAAGGAATATGGTAATTCCTCCAACAAAGAAATGTTCTGAAACAAGATTTGTTGCTTAAAAAAATATTATAGGACAGATTCACATGCATCCCACAACTTACATTATGCAAGCAGTCAACTTACATGAGCACAGTGCCCCTTATGGATCAGGGCATTAATGCTTACAAAATGGAGTAACTGTGCATAATCCACTTAATTTCATTTTGTTTCATCAACTGAGTTGCTTTTATTATAATGATACATCCATAAAAACCCTGGGCAGAAGTTTAATGCTTTGTTATTTTTGTGTTAGAACAACTATACTGCCTGACAAAGAATGACCCTCTTACCTTCACTGCAGTCAGAGGAAGTAACCACAAGAGCAAAGTGCACCTCTGGTTTTCTACCAGGCATTATCTTACGAGCAGTGAAGGGAGACCTGAATTTTTATATTTTCATCCTTAACAGTGCTTTCAGCAGAAGAAAACCAACTTTTGTGAGTAAAGAAATGCATATATATTGCTGAGGTACACCGAAGGGAGTCATCAATAGGGGAGAAATTGAATTTCACTTGCAAATGCAGCAGTGACAATGCTCCAAAGTCGCAACAGCAAGAATACCAATATTAGAGCATTAGCAAAATAATTGGTACAGACTTAGGCCTTGGTATTGCAAAAACAGCTGTGCAAATGAACTCAGCAGGATGGCTTCCACACACCCGCTCTTATGATTAACAGTGCAGGACTAAGCCCTTACTGGATTTTGTGACTTTTTCAAAATGGGCAGGTAAAAACTTCCTAGTTACAATAAATCACCTTATACAGTCATTACTTTGTGTAACTAAACTCTGCATCCAAGTTTCTAGCTAGTGAGTGTTTTTCTCCCATACTAACAAATGCAGAGGTTTAAATATTCAATTTCTAGGATCATTCCTCCATCTCCTAAACAATGCACTTGGATTATAATTACCTAAAAAACTTAAAGGGGTGGATTGAAGTTAAATAGTCTTCAGATCCACCAAAATTGGCCCTTCTCCCTAATCAGCCTGTTTCCCTTAGTCCAATTCTCATCCAGATCCCAGATGGGCTCTTATGTTCCTCCCACGCTTGTGTTCCTCACTTCTACAAGTGAGTCAGTCCAGCCCACCCCAGCAGGCAGCTGCACTGTCACCCAAAATCAGCTGTGCAGAGTGCTGCCACCAGCTTTTCTACTTGACTCTCTCTTTGGTCTCCATCTCCAAAGGCTAAAACCAGCGAGGCTGGAGCATTGCACAGTCAGCAAGTGCTCTTCCAGCATGTCTGGTGCTCAAATCATGACATATCCCTGGGAGCACAGCTGATTGAGAAAAAACATTCCTAAATGACCTCCTAAAACATTGTCCAACTCATTTTGTTAGCCAATACCAATTTTCTGGAAAGGCAGAGAAATGGTTACAGAGATTTTCAGAGTCACAGTTTTAAAACCAATGTGGAGTTTTTCTGTCCGCCAACATGTCAAGTGCCCCCCAAACAAAATTGTTCATGGGTACAGCCAGCAATATGCATCAGCCCAATTAGTAATCACTGAATACAGAGATAGTACTTCTGAGGTGTTGCTGACTGAAGGGCAAGACAAAGTTTGTAGACAAAAGTAGGTGATACACAGCCTTTCATGCACCCATCATGTATTCAGCATTGCCAATACCCTTGACTCTTCATAATTCAGGCAAGGAGTACAAAACCTCTTATTTGCTATGGGACAACTTGCCCAACTTCTGCTTTGTTGTCTGTACATCAGAAATGATCCCACATTCAGTAATGTGCAACGGGATTTCACTAGGAAAAGTACTGTCTGACTGTAAAAGAAAAAATGAGTGACAATTATCACCACATTTGTGCTTTCTCGTAGTCATTACCTTCTCTTCTAACCCCAGCAGGCTGTGTAAGTAGCAAAGCTACATGATTATGAAAAATACATATGGTTATGAGAAATACAAAATCCCATCACTTGTTTGGGTGCTGACCTCTGGCTTTTGGCAACATGATGCTGGAGTGTTATTCCATTCAGCATAGGACTTTCAGGAAAGCCAGAAGCTGCAGGCACAGGAACCTGAGATGTTAGCTGTGAATGGCTGTGGATTTTAACCATTATTCCCCAGATGCTCAGGCCAGCAGCTGTGAATGGCTGTGGATTTTAACCATTATTCCCCAGATGCTCAGGCCAGCAGCTGTGCTCAGAGCTGCACTGGCCACAAGGGCAGTCCTCCTGTGCCCTGGCAGCCAGCTTATTTACTAAATCTCGCTTGCCCGAGTCGCTTCGGCTATGCGATGGGAGTGCGCACGGCAGTTGCAGGGATAGGCAGACAAAACCAGCTAGCCAGGGACTCCGAGATGCATGGCAGCACAGCTGTGCAGGTCAATCTACCCACTCGAGCATGAAGGACGGAACCGACCCTCCCGGAGCCCCCATTGGGCGTGGATGTACGTGCAGCATGTGCCAGCCCCCCGCGGTGGTTTACAGCTCACATCGTTTCCCTCCTTCCCCGCGCCCCAGCCCCGCACTGAGCATGTGCGCAGCGCCCCTTCTCTCCCGCTCCTCCCTCCCTCCGCCCGTGGGTCCCCGGTGCGCGCAGAGGAGCGGTCAGGTCCGCGTCGCTTTCGCGGCAGTTTGCTCGCGGCCGCGCTGGCATGAAGTGAGTTGCGGAGCCCAGCGCCGCCCGGCACGGCCATGGAGCTGAAGAGGTCCATCTCGGCCAGCGCGGAGGCCGAGAGGCCGATGAGGCGTTACGGAGCAGTGGAGGAGACGGAATGGAAGGCGGAGACGCTGGGGAGAAGTGAGTGGGGGGCGCGGGCCCGGCTGGCCGAGGCAGCCCTGAGCGGCGGCGCTGTCCTCCGGCCCCGGTCGGGAGAGCGCGCTAGGGCTCCTGTTAGCAAGGCGAAGCCGCCGTGGGCTTCTCGGGGAGGAAGGCTTCGGTGACCATTTTGCCCTCTGAGGCTGGTGCTTCGCGACGAAGCTGTGTCGGACCCGAGTGGCTTTTCTCTGTGGAGGGACCGGAAGGCAGAGGGCTGAAGCCGGGCCGGTGCAGCTCCGGGCACCTTGCGGAACGGGTTGCTCGCTCGCTCCGCGAAGTGGAGCGATGAGCGGGTGGCCGAGGCAGGGTGACCGGGAGGTTAGGCGGGTTTTGATGTATGGCTTGTCGTAAGTATCTGTAGTCTTTAATGTGCTTCACGTTTGAAAGGCACAGATGACAGCCTCGTTACTTCCTCCTGTTGTTTCAGGTATAGGGCACAGGAAGACAGTACTTAGTTCACTTCTTCAGGGGTTGCACTCTGTTTATGAGCTCAACAAATACTCTGTGGAGGAAGAGCTTTCTTGAATTCATAATTTTCCAGAAAGCAGCAATAGACATAACCTTTCCAAAGTGCCAATGGAAAGAGTAGTTAAAAAGATGAATACCTGCCAATTCCAGTTATCGAGGAGACCTCATCTCCCCCAAGATATCAGTTATTATTCTTTTATAGGCATATAGTTAAGCATAACTATCTTTAGTAAGCCTAAACCCCTTCTAATTTTCCTTGAGGCAAGAAGGCTTGAATAGACTGTGACAAAAAGCTCTCTACTAGTATAAAGAAAAATATTTTCCAAGTTTCATCAAGTGCATGATTAGGCCACAGGAAAAAAAAAGCTTTATGTATACCTGTTGTGACACCTTCACCTTGGCTGATGCCGGGGTTGCTGATGTTCTTGATTCACCATCCGTCTTTTGATGCGCATCCTAAAGCCTCACCTGGATGCGTTTTGAGATCCTGTGGTTTTGCAGCATCCTGGTAGCAGGTTTTGGCCAGCATTTTTGTATGTTTAGACGTTTCGGATACCACTGTAACTGGAATCATAATCCACTTCTGCCTCCAGTTTTTCATGCCTGTGTTATTGTCTGCTGCATGCTAATGACAGGGGTGTAACTCTCCCACTCTGATGCTTCAGTTGCAGTGTTGGTTTTGTTGCAGTGCCTGGCAGAGGTTCAGGACTGAGTAACTCCACACTTTCTAAAATGGAATTGAAGGCTGAATTTACCGTTCATTGGGTCGGTTGAGTCAGACACATGCAACAGTTTTGCAGGTTCTTTGGCAAGATACAAGCATTTGCTTTTCTTGTTCTCTTAAAATATGTCTGGTTTTGTTCCAGACCTCAGGAGCTGAGTGCAGTGCAGCGCTTGTAATAATAGTAACTGTAGCTCGAGGTGACAGAAGGGCTACGTCTTGCAAGCTTTGGACAAAAGATCATCTGCTTGGCAGAGGGCAGCACAGAGACAGAGTGGGAGACTCAATCTGCTCAAAAATATGTGCTCAGCATTGAGCTTCTACCCAAATCACAGCTTGACCAGCTACCAGAATGAGTTGTTGGTAGGACTAGGACCAAGTGCACAGATGTCTGCGCCCTGGCTCTGCTGCTGAGCTTTGAGATTCAGTTTAATGAGAATGTTTCTTTGTGTATAACAATTTAGATATAGAAGAGGAATTAATCTAGAGACATGGTCTGTTCTTTGAAAAGTAGTAAATTATTATATTAAGACTTTGCTATTTGAATAATTGATGTTTTGTTTGCTGATGGTCTTCAACTTTCTTAAATTTTCTTAAAATGTGACCCCTGCATATCTTTCCTATTTTAATACTAATGCTGACTTCTGGTCACACTTTTGGAGCAATTAAAAAGAAATAGACTTTACTGTTTAATAGTCCCTTACAGCATAGGTCCTAAATGGAATGGCATAATGCCAGTGCTCTCCAGAAGGTCTGGGAAGAAGCTGAAAAAGTGTCATCCCCTCTTTTCAGTAATGTCAACGTTTAGCCTTTGGTATTTGCATATTTTTTTTAAATATGAAACAGTAAGTAATAGCGTTAACAAAAGCAGAAGCCTATTAGTACATATGCATTTGCCTTTTTTTTTTACTCTGATGATTTATTGTGTCTCAAATCAGGATCTGCTTGGAGGTAGAACTTGCATATTTGTACAACATTCTGCATGATGGAGTGCCATTTCCTAGTCAGTGCTTTTTGATTCTACCACAAGAGAGTGTACATCCTAATTATGTCCCTTATGGAAAGAATGTCACAGAAGTTATGTAGTTTCTTTGTAACTTGTTAAATGGAAAGGGAGCTTTGTGCTAACTTTTTTATCTGTGGTATAGAAGGCACTGCTGGTTATTGGTTATAACCAAAGATGAGTTACTTCATAGCAATGAAATGTAATGTCATGTGCATTTCTGTTCTGCATTGGCCTCTTTCAGGCAGATTGGCAATGGGGTTAAGCTGGTTCGCAGTAGCTGAGGGTCTGATGCTCCACAACCTGAGGGTATAATCATCTCCAGTGGGCTTGCAGGCAAAAAATACAAAGCAGATGTTTAAAGGTGTCTCTTTAAGGAGACACCAAAGACTTTTGCTTCTCATACAGGAAGGAATTTCCAAGGACTGGAAAACCTTAAAAATAAGGTACAGAGCAACTCACGCATTTTCTAGTGCACACATGTAAAAAAAGTTAGGCTTATAAATTATCAGGCTTGTATAATAACAACAAGGTGATTCCAGCCTTCTCAGTAAATGATTTTTACAATGTAGTCTTGGGGAGTCTGCTTTGAAACAGAGCACTCCAGCGTTTTGGTCAGTCGTCATTACTAAGGGCACAGCTTCATTTAGAATCATCTGTCTTGCTGTCGGCAGGGACTCATAATGCCCTGATTAAATAACTGTGTGCCACACCAGGGAAATAGCCACAAAGAAAGCAAGCAGTTTTTTTAACATCTTTTTGAGCACTGCAGTTCTTGAATACTTTTCTGCTGATCTTTTCCTTCCTCTTTCAGTTGTATGAGGTCTGGAAAATGCAAAATTCCTGATGAATGCCCTGGCTTAGTCAGTATAAGGAAGCAGAAATGCCAAAAACATGCAAAGGTTATATATTGATGCAATTTAGTGCACCATGAAATTTGCTCATTGTTTTCATTTGAATGGTAACTCGGCATAGAGGGTAAGCTGCCACACTCCTGTATTGCAGAGGTCCACCTTTTTAACTGGTTTTGAGTAGAAAGGGGATTAGAGGAATTGGGCCCTGTTGCAGCACTGAATAGGAGGCTGGATTCCCAACATGAGACTCAGTAGTAGCATGAAGCCTTCGTAGCCAGCTTTCCTTGCTCTCCCTTCATGCTGTGAATGTTGTGTCACAGATTATGTCCAGGTAGGGTACTGGGAGATGGCAGTGCACTCCAGAACAGCACCAGCGAGGTGATTTTATCTAGTTCTGAAATTGCTTTGCTTTGTTCCAATAGCAAAAGGATAATGCCGTTCCCAGGTTCACAGAGATCCTGGGGTGATGCATGTGAAAGCTTATTTCACCATGCTCTGGCTCAAAAACCTTTCAAAGATTGTTAGCCAGAAGGAGGCTCTTGTATGTATTCATACGCTCCACTGGTGAGCACTGAGAGTGGATCAAACACTGAAAATACGTACTCTTTAGTGTTTTGCAGTTGCATTTCTTGGCAGCATGGGAGAGTGGGTGGCTTCTATCTATCTGAAACATTTCTGTTTCAAGACTGGTTTGTTTTAGAGGTACTGTTATGCACAGAGATGGTCTCGTGGCTTGGAGAAACTTGAAAAGGTAGAAAGAAAATGACCACAGATTGCAATAACATAGCTAGTAGTCCTGTGGCCAAGTCATCAATTATAGCAGATACTCTCTTTGAACTGTATTTCTCAGGTGAGGCAAGATTTCACCTCGCAATCACCACTCCTCTGATATAGCTGATATTCACAGAACAAAGTCAGAATGCCAGCCCCCGCCAGCTCACCTGTCTGCAATTCCACTAAAGAAATGATCTGTCATGGAAGAGGCTACAGAAACACTGTGCAGCTCCCAGCTGAACCTTTGTTTTAAGCAAGCCCCTTTGGTTCACAAATGTTACATGTACAAAAATACATGTAACTCCAGCAACAGACCGTTCAATGTCTGCACATCCTTTGTTATACCTCATGTCACTTGCATCTTTCTCTTTTCACTATTGAGATGTGAAGTTCCTGAATCACACTCCTGGTATTCAACTTGGGGACTTTTACACAGCCTCATTTCATAATAAGTGGCTGACCAAGTTCAGCATCATTATTAATTTGAATGTAAACCAGGTTTTCATCTCTCACAGGTGTCTCTTTGTTCTGCACTCCCCTGACCCCCTTGGTGTGAAGGCATTAAAGAACAGATACCAAGAGCTATGCACTTTAGATAGTAGCAATTCATGTCTCTTTTGCAATAGCTTTAAGATAATCAGAGAGATACTAGAAAAATATCCCCTTCTCTCACAAATCACACCTCTAGAAATAGGTAACTAATGCAGTTTGACTGGAGGACGCTAGAGAGAACACAAAGGGACTGGTGCCTGTGGTGTGAGAAGCACTGAGGTACCTGGAGGCAGTCAGTGATAAGCATGGTCCTTTTTATTTCTGTATTTATGAAGTGAACAAAGTATTCAGTAGAGATGTGACAGTGGTACTGGGATGATAATCAGGGCAGGAGGGGAATAATAAGGCCTATTTCAAGGCTTGACTACGTTTTATGAAATTATCTCCGTATACTGCCATGGGTTTCTGATCAAGATGGATGCTAGAGCTCTTGTACTGGCTCCAGCAACATTTTCCACTATATTAATTATTGTCTTTGATAATACAGACATGGTGTGCTAGAATGAATGACTGAGCCTAATTTATCTACTCTCCTTGATTCTTCCTCTCTTTACTGCAGCTCCTCTCTGCCTCATCTAAGTATGTTCATTCAAATGAAAAAAGAACACACTTATGACTCAAACCACAGCACTCGTACTCTGGGGTTTGTGTATGCAAAACTGCAGTGATTTGAGGACTGGACAGGCAATACCTAATGCATGTAAAGCACTGTGAGCTTGTGTAGTCCACGTTATGTCTGTTCAGCATATTACAGGGATGCTGAAACTTCAGGCTAATTTCCTATCAGAAATAAACAGCATGCATGAGAGCTCTTCCAACAGGAATCTTAGCTGGCAGAAGCATTTTTTCAAGCATTTTCCTATTTTTATTTTGTTGCAGTGATTTTGTAATTGTTGATGCGAGTTTTTTTTTCCTCAGTAATTGTTAAGAAATATTATTGTGTTTACCTTTTATGTTGAATAGTCTGGATATAAAATACCTTTGTAATAATTTCTTATAGCAAATAAACTTGTATCACTTAGTGTCATTGTTCTAAAATTATGTGGCTAGTCACAACAGAGTAAATCTAATGTAACTATTTTCATGCTGGGAAGGTGTGGCACCACTCTGTTGCAAGCAGTTAAAAACTGTCTCCACATATATAGGTATTTACACGAAAGAAGACATTGTCCTTGTAGCGTGTTTTCATTCACTCTGCACAAAGGAGAAAAGACATTTCTTAAGGTCAAATAATTTGTTTGTAAGCCATTCATTGCCCTTCACAGGAGTAAAATACACAAGCAGGAGACAGAACTCCTTCTCATAGAATAGCCTTTTGATAATTTCCCCAGGCTTTCTTATTCTGTGGTAGAAAGGCAAAATATCCCAGCTGGAAACTGTTTTGTATCTACTAGAACAGTCAGAATTCTTATGAGTTACTAGGTTTGATGGAAAGTGCTCTGCTACAAACAGTAGAGAGAGTTTTTTGCGTTATCCAAGAAGACTGGATAGCAATGACAATTCAGTGGGCAAACCCAGGGCATTGCCAGGTGTTGGTTAGGATAAAATGGGTGTTTGCTGGTGAGTTGAATAAAGAAACAGGCAGCATTGAAGACAGGTTTTTCAGATGTTTATATTTCTAAATGAATCAGTATTGCAAATGAGCTGAAAATTGTGCAAACAGATGCAAATAGAACAGCATGAAGTATTTACAGCAATACCTGAGTATTAGTTTATACCCCAGTCTGCACCAACAAAAATCAGGTCAGAGATAATTCAGAAAAAAGGTTGGTAAAAATGAGACTTGTCAGCAAAGGCTTCTTTAATCCAGGAGGTGATTAACTTTGCATAGTGACTTCCGAGGAAATAACTAAAAAGACCTTATCCTTCCCCTCCTCCTAATAAATTCCCATTAAAAATTAAAACTTGTAAACAGAACCTAAAATTGCAAACAAAGTGTAAATTCATTACTTAATCCTGTAGTCTTCACTTAACTCATGCTTCTGTAAAATCTATTACTAGTATGCTAATAGCAACATACATGAACACTGGTCTGAAACAGGTTATCATGAGTGTGTTTTATCTATTCAGTCTATCTGATAACACTTCCTGAATAGAATCAATATTATTTTCGCTGCTGGTTGAAAGAAGTTTTCATATAACAACAGGGGAGATATAAACAGCTAATGAAATAGGAAAATCTTATTGTAGAGCCAAAGAATTGAATAGAAAAGATTACCTGAGGGAGAAAGAGGAAGAAAAAAGGAGGCAATTTAGCTTAATTCATTTTTTAAAACAACAGATTTCATGCTGGTGGCATCCCAATATTTTACGAAATGTGAAATCTGTTTCTAGCTCTTTTTGAGCTTATGTTTAATTCATACAGGGAATTTCCACTTAAGACACACAAGAAACTGGGCTTTTGGTTTTGTGGTGGCTGATTCCCAGAGATGTTTATGTTCAGCATATGTCAAAGATCTAGGCCTCAAGCTTTGTGATGTGGAGATGCAATGAAATCAGATTCTGATTAAAAAAAACCCCACCCTATTAGCTTTCCTAAGATGTCCTTCTTTAGAAAGCTTCTCATATAGGGATGTCCAACTTTGTACTGAGTATTTGTAACACACATTGATTTTTGGAGAACAGTGAGATTTCTCTTCCGTTTCCTGCTGTGAGGGGATGAGGTCACATATTGCCTTGGTACTGAGAATTTCTCTGGGCAGCATTTTAAATGGGACACGTTCCCGGGCTGGGTATATAATTAAGAAAATAATCTCTTAGGCTGTGATACAGCTGTAACTGTCATAAGAAACAGCCGTTTATTCAAGAAAGTAAGTATCTCCCTTTCCATCCCAAAGCTGCCCATGAATACAGCACATCAGTTAGGGGCTATATCTTCCCTAAAACAGGCACGGGGGGAGGAGTGAGGAACTGGCACAGCCATTACTTTGTCCCTCTTGGCAGGTGCAAGTAGAAATGGAAATATGTACAGCAATTTACTGCACACCTTCTCCTGAGCCAGGAGGATGAAGAGAGCACAGCTGGATGCAAAGCCCCTTGGCTGGTGCCCCTGCTCTCAAGCTCAGAGGAAAACAACCTCTGCACCAAAACTGCTTGCTATTCCTCACAAAATCCAGGTCAGGCTGAGGCAGGCTGGACAGCAGTAATCGCTTGTTATTCACAAACAAATGAGCTAAATCACTGGGTGTTCTGCAGGCGGCAACATACTTGAGTGCTAAAACAGTATCATGCAAGATTAGCTAACTTGTCTCATCTGCAGAGATTTATTTGTTTGTATATGTGCGTGTAGGGAGAGAGAGAAGAGAGAGAAACCAGAAGAATAGAGTATTAGAAGAAGGTTTTTGGTTTTAGACGTACTGGAATATTGAGGGTACCCTTCCGTCAGGTTAGGTTAGTAGGAGAATCACTGATACGAAATCCATGGTGGTACATCTAGAAAGAGGTGGAAAACTGCCACTATATTATTTCAATTACAGTGAGACAAATTATGTTGCTTAGTTTCTGACTAACACATAATGCGGTCTAGGGGAAATTGCTTTCACACCTCACCTAAAGCCACCAGCCAAATGTGTGAAAAATCCTCTTGTCAGAGCATCTGGCAACAAGGAATGTGGTACTGATGCCCAAACTATAGTTTATTTAAAATTAGAAATAACAGCAGGAAGTCTGGAAAACATTCTTGCACAATTCAGTTATGGTACTTTGTTAAGTCTTCCATAATTCTCTGCAGACCTAATTATGTGGACAGCTTTTCTTTAAATCCCACTCAAAACCACTTAATCCTTCTTTATACACAACAGAAATGGCTGGATGAGATACCAGAGGCTATTTTGCAAGTGGACTGTATTAGTCTTGAAGAGTGTTTGTGGCTCAGTTCAGGCACTGGGAATGATGGAAACTGATGTGTGAAATGGTCACACCAATCACGATCTTGCCCTTCCAATGAGCTGTAATTGCTCTGAAAAATTTCTGTCTGTGAGCACGTCCTTTTTCCACTCAGTGTTACCTGGGACACCAGGAAAGCCACTCTGTGCTCCTAGGCTTTTATATCTGATGTGTGGTAGGAACTGAGATGATTGTAAGCCGTCTACTGAGCAGTCACTTGCAGACCAGCTTCCATCTGAAGGCATGAGCTGTAGTGACCTTATTACAGGCACCATAAGGAGAAAATGAAAAAAATAATAAAAAAAAAAAAGGTTTGGTTTCAGCTGTGTGCAGAATCACATGTGAATCCACAAACACTGTCTCCGGGGTTTCTTAATTCAATGGCACTTGAGTTTAAAAATGATTTTATAAAAAGACATTAATTCCAAACTCCCTTTGCTGTTTTCATGGTTCAGTTTTCTCTCATTTTTATGCATTTGCCCTCTAATAGGCTGAAGAGATCTGTGCAACTGTTATCATCAACTGTAATGGAAATTGGCTGAGGCATGGAAATTACCTAGACAGAGCCTTGGAATCAACCTCAAAGTAGCAAGGTTAAGCCCTGTGATTGAAGTGTCAAAGCCCCTAAGGGTTTTCAAGACTCAATCTGTGAGTGTCATTAGGGTAATTTATGGTAGTGGACATGCTTCTGCTTATCCTGAATTTATTTACATAGGAAGCACTTCCTGCAGATTTCAGTCACCTAAAAAAAAAAATCTGTATTTTTGACTGAATATTACAGCACAATTAAATGAGGCCTGGGGCTTTTATTTCATTGTTTATGGGAAGACTTTCACAGGAAGTTGTATTTATCTCATATTTCCAAAGAAACATTTAGTTTAATATTAAATTCTGTCTCCTTAGGCATTTATTGCTGGGAAAGCTGAAATTCTGTTTCCTTATCTGTAAATATGTTTTGTATTGTTTTTAAACTGCCAGAGGTGGTACACTGACGAAAAGTCTTCCCTCTTCCCCTAAAATTGACTATTAGGGGACCACCCAGGGTATTATGAGTCTCAGATCAAAGACATGATATAAAAATAGAGAAAGCTAGTAGAACTCTCACTGCTGGAAAAAAACTGCATGTAAATAATAGTGGTAGTGCTGTAAGCCAACACCAAATCATATATGGATTTACAGGTAGAAAGAAATTATTATAGTTACAGATAAGTGGGTAGCAAGTTGTCCTATTGTACTGAGTCAGTTCCTCGCTTAAGCAAACACCCTTAGTTGCAAGTGGAAGAGTATGAAAGCAGATATGGTGCACTATCTTGAAGTGATAGTTTAATTTGATGGGATGGATCCTTTATATATGGAGAAGGAGTCTGGAATGTTTGTGTGGGCAGTGTCTGACTGCAGAGGATACTGCATGTCAAAAACCCTAAATCCTGCCTTTAAAAGTAAAACCCCAGATAATGGTCAAATAAATCTTTCCTACTTCCTGATTACACCCTCTTGCCATTGTAGGCAATCATACAATACCTGAGGTTCTTCACAGGACCCGTGTGGATTTTTTTCTCTGCAAAATAAGGCCAGGCCCTTTAAGGATTCATATGGTTAAAACAGGTTTGGCTCCTTTCCTCCAATATCTTACTCGAAAGACTGCTTCAGAATGTTATTGCTTTAGATAGTTTCCAGTCTAAGCTTATTCTTTACCTCTACTTAATTTGTCATTTAACATAAACAGTCCTTTCCTCTTAGCTAACCAAAACTTCCGTCTTCGCAAGTAGATAAATACCACAGTTTTGACAGCATCAGGAGAATGCTGAAATCTGAAAGCTTAAGTGCAAGATAGAACACATGGAATTTATCGTCCAAATACAGATTGACAGTATAGATTTTAAGATACATTAAGTCTGAATATTACATTAAGTCCTATGCATCACTAGATTTCTACAAGAACTCCAGACTGGTGCACATTCATTGTCAGAGAAGGATGAACAACTATTGAGAGATGAACTTTTTTTTCAGGATATCAGTACAACCTAAATTAAGTCTTCTATGAGCTGAACAGTTTCTTAAGACTAGAGTGATCTTTTTCCTGGGGGAAGTAGAAGATTAAAGGGTTGCGTAATTACCTGCTTAGGAAATAGTGACTGTCATAAACTGACAAAAGACAAAGCCAGGAATAATTACTGCTTATAAATTTCACAGGACAACAAATAAGACAATTTAATTGATGCTTTTTTTGAGAAGCAAGATCTTTGTAGCTCTTACCATTAAGGACTCGTGTTGGTATATAATCTTTGAATAGGGAATGGGGGCAGAAAACAGTCCCTAAATTAGAAAGTTGGAGCCATCATTTAACATAAAACTTCTAGTTAGCAATGTACTGAAGACTATTATTAATCAGCAATTACTTTGACTGCCTGAATGTCTATTTGTGCTTGGGAGTATGTAGTTGAATTTGAAAACTCAAAGCAGGATCTCTTTCAGGTTCAGTTTTTACATCAGGCTTTCTTTAGTGCAATACTACTTAATCTACAGAAGTATGGCATGAAAGGTGCAAAGCCACTAAGAATCAATGTCATTTGGACACTGGGCAGGTACAAGCACTTTCTTACATTAGACATGAAAGGAGTCATTGTGTGCAATACTTTTGAGTCTGATACCATAGAAACCAAAAGTACTTTGAAAGTTAGAGGAAAGAGTTAATAGTCAATGCTGTGAATCTGGCATTTATATTTCAAAAGAAATCTCAGAGTACAAAAGTCTGAAGTGGAAAAGAATAGATGGCTGCCAACAGGTTTTTTGCAAAGGTAAATAATGAACAGTAGAAAGTCAAAGCTTGAAGATGAGAACATACAGGATAGGCAACTAGAAGAATCTTTTTAAGATTTTTAAGAGGCCCTTAAATATAGAACAGGCAAGGAATGGTTCTAGAAGTGCAGCTGGCAATTGCACACAGCGCTTTCTATATCCTCTGCTTACCTAATTTAAAAATGGGGTCATATGGTAGAGTGTTAGACATTTTTGAAGTGGAAACTTAGGTTGTAATATGTCTAGAATGTAAATCTGTGATAATTTAAAAAAGTATTCATGGCCTGAACAAAATAAATCCCAGTATTTTAATTGTGACCACAGCTGGCTGGCTGAACAGATCTCCAGTCTATTAAATCAGATGATTTAATATTTAATACACCGTGGAAAGAAATTATATGGCAAATAGAATGATCTCTGGTGCACCTAGGAGTTTCACAACAGTCGAAACTTCTGCTTCCAGGGCTTTATGGAGAATTTAGCATTTTCCGAACTGCAAGGCTGCTCTGGATCCTCATGCACTGATAGGACACCAAGCCCTTTGCACAGAGGCATTCCTTTAGATTTCACAGTAAACATACTGAATTCAAGATATTATCCCCCAATTACTCTGAATGCCACTTCTCTGGCATTTTCTAGCAGACTCAGTTTTGTCAGAAAGTTTCTGGCCACCATCACTTGCAGGGACAAAGCCCATCTAATCACCTGTGACAGATGCGGGCTCAGTTTGTGTCAGCTTAAAGTGCATTTCATGGCACTACCTGCCAGTAATTCCGAAATAAATGTGTTGTTCAACCCATGGGGAAGTATGAATAGGGATTCAAAAGCTGTAACAGGCACAGTAGGAGAAGAAAAAAATACGGCTTTCTGCTAGAAGGAAAATTCAGCTGTGTCATCTCCAGCATTCAGTGCTATTGATGGTAGTGGAAGCCCATCTAAGGGTAGTAGAACACCACTTTTTGCTACTCTGGTAATAGCCTCTGCATGCTGCTATTGTCTTTAGAGATTACTTTTACCCCAGTGTTGAAACTCATCAGGTATGTGTGCTCCTGTTCCCTCAGCATAACCTACTACCTAGTTACTGAGGCATAATAAAACCAGCCGCATGGTTCTAACTTTGACTAAATTGGCTGTCATCACCGTGGCAGTCGGGTCAGCTCTACACTGATACAATCTTATGCTGTCTTCCCATTTTAAATTGCACAATGTTGCCTGCCTGTTAGGGAAGCCAGGAGCAAAATACACTGCAGCTGTTTGTATTGTGTTTAGCTGTTGGCTGTATTTATATGGTAATTCCAGCATAAAACTCTGAATAAGTACCATTCTACACACATGCCAAATTTAATCATTGTTAGGATTCACAGTAATAGAATGCTGCAGCAAGCTAGATTAGGAATAAGCAATTAGATGTAGTTTTTTTCTGCACAGGTTAGTTACTGGCCACTTGGCTACTGCATCCTGCTCCAGATGGGTTAAATCAAAGAGATAAAAAAAAACCCAAACAAAAACCCTCCAAACCCAACTCTGGGCCTCCGAATACATTTGAGACAACAGTAAAAGGTATAGTAGAAACCCTGGCTACAAGGCTAATCATTCGTGCCTCCAGATGTCAAGCTAGTCATAAACTACAGGAATCATCTGCTTCTTTTCACATGGACATTTTTACCTGGAATATTTTGTACTATAGCAATTCATTTGTCTGCATTATGCAACTATTTCAGTTTCTACAAGTATGCTGGTTTTAAGTTGCACCATCTGATTCTCTCTTCATCCATCTTTAACCTGTGCCTCTTGCTTACTACTCCTTTGGCTCATCATCTAATAGTGGTGTTGAAAGTCTTGATTTTGATACATGAAACAGCATAAAGAATGCACTTTCGGCACCATGCTCTATTAGCATTTAACATATTTCAGTGAAAAAAGAATTGAGAACTTCACTGAATTCTTCAGAAAGCCCCAAAAGTGCTGACCCAGATTTGGAATAAAACTTAGCCATTAAGAGTATTTTAACAAGGATTATTTTATAATTGGATAATTTAAGAGAGTGGGAATAGGCCTCAGATTTCTCAGTTTAAATCCAATCCAGGAAAACAATAACTTAAAATAATTTTCAATGGAAGCACTGTAATTGAGGAGGCTGAGCAGCCAGGTTTGTTGCTGAGCACTGTCCACATTGGAGAAACCATGCAGCTGATTCGTATTGCAATCTCCTGAAGAGCTCTCAGCAGTCATGGATTGAACGATCAGAGTCTCATTTATGATGGTTCATCAATGCAAAAAAAAAAAAAAGTCAAGAGTAGTTGGGTCATTATCTTTACCTGTGCTGGAGCTCTTCTGTTGCTAAATGACTGAGACAACTCTTGAAGGGTGAATGACTGATAGTTGCCAACAGCAACAGATTGACACAAAAGAAAAAGGATAAACAATGTCCCGAAGAGACACTGATCCAGCAGACCTTGTACTGGCTGTGCCACAGACTAGCTGTGTCTCTGTAAGCAACTCATCACTCAGCTCTTGCTGCCTTGAGGCTGCACATTGCCTGCACACTGCTTTAGGTGTTGGTGTACTAGAGGTGCAATTGCTGTTCAACATGTGGATACCACCAGAATAACAATGACAGTTTGAGTCCCTTTGTGTTACTGGTACACCTCACCTTCTCCCATGCCTTTGTCTCTCACAAAGGTGATGATAATAAAATTTTCCAAATTAGAATTAAACCAGTTAATGGTTGTGGAGCACAGTGAGCTTCTTAGTGAACAATATGCTCACATCAAGTGACAGCAGCAGGATTTTTGCTGATAATTACTTTTTCCTTACAGCATTCTTTACCAATTTGCCTGAAACTATTGACATCAGGAATAAGGCATTCTCCCATTTCTCATTGTATTGCTTCAGTCTTCTTTTAAAGTTTTCTTTACACCTACTGACTTAGTAGGCATTTTATTTTTTTGTTGCTTTTCATCACAGGTGGCTGATGTTCTGGCTGTTACACTCAGAGTGAAATGTAATCATTAAGTTAATACCCAGTGTAACTACACCAGTCTGCATTTAAATTGAAGCAAAAATATGCATAAGTAGCTTCAGGTTTACCTCTTCAGACCCTCTCATTATGTGTAATAGCTTGATAATTTTATTTCTATGTAGTAACTATTTTCATGCCAGTACCTTTTTGTGTGTACAGTAATAATGGTTTTGTTGCTGAAAATTACCCTGGAGATTGCGGAGCAGACAAATAGTTCTCTCCTGTTACTGGCTGTGTCTTATCTCAGTGTTGTCTCCACTTTTAGTTTATGAATTTTAGCTCATAAGCAGAAACAGAGCTTAATAACAATATATGCCAAAAAAAAAAGAGAAGTTGACTGATGCATGCCTCCTTTAAATAATATTAAACATTTTGCCTTTCTTGCATGAAAAAGTAAGAGTCTTCTGTGTGAAGCTGTTCAGAATCATGTCTCAAAGCACTGAAGGTGTCATTCATCACTGGGACAGACCTACAGCTTTACTCAAAGGCTTAATAATGTTAATACAGTCTTTTCCAAGTGGTTTACATCCCAGGAGCCCAAACTATTTTATGAAAAATAATTAATTATCCTTCAGTGTAGCTTCTGTCAGGTAGGCCAAACAGTTATCCACAGTTATTAGAAGAGAAATTCAGACACAAACAGGTTGATCATTTGTGAGGTTCGCAATGGTGAAGGTGTAAGGTGGGAGTCCTGACCTGTGGCCTCTTCAGAGGCTTGTATTTCCAGAGTGTTCTCACACCTGTGCTCTACTATTTCAGGATTTCTGGGAACTACAGTGTTTCAGTTGTGCCTTTTTCCTCAAAAATGCATATGCTTCAGAAGGGGCAAAGTAGGAGGCATACTGCAGCTGTGTTGGGTTTATGAGACCTATGGACTCACCTATATAAAGGGAATTGGCAGCTGTCAAAGGAAGCTCATTTAGTCTAGCTTTTAGGATGTGAGGTTTAGAAAAGCTGGAGATGGGATGCAAAATGATAGCATTCCTTAGAAGTGCACAGGAGAACATGTATAAAGTATGGATTGAACTCAGTTCTTTCTCCTGGAAGACCATGCCCACCCCTCTAGAATTGGCTTTTAATCTCTTCCAGCACACCAGTGTCTTCATGTTCAGTTCTTTGTATCCTTACCTTCAAATTTCTTCCCATTTTAACTGCTTAGTCTGCTTTTTCCTCTCAAAGTTCCCTTAGTCAAGCTTTGGCCAATCCTCCCTCCAGTTTGAGATCTCCATGAGAATTAATCACCTCATAGTATGTTCACAGCACATGAACTGATAAACTATGCCACTCCTTATATCTCTATTATTCTAGCTAGCTCTAAGTTTGCAGACAAGTTGTGAACTAATCTCTTACAGTTGCTATATTTATTTCCCTCCACTTCCAGACTTGTGGTGCCTTGATTATATTTTTGATTCTTTTGAAAACATTGCATAATTTTGGATAGCTTTTAAAAATATTTTCTGGTTCAAGCACACGTTGAGTGGGATGTGAAGGAGAATCTGTGACTGTTCTGCAAGAGGTCAGACTAGACTATTGCTTGTCACAGAAATTCCTGTGTTGACTTTAAGCACATACTTAGGATGTAAGGCTTGTTCATGATTCCCCTCCTGAATTACTGAAATCACAGTATGATGGCTGATCTCATCCAAGGGTAACACTGGGGCATTTACAGCTAGAGTTGCAGACTGGAAATAAGATAGTTACTTTTTTTTCTGCCCCTGTTTTCTGAGCTCAAATGCTAATTTTAAAATACATATGTATGTGTAATATATTTGTGTCTTATTTTTCTAATTACCACCATTATTGGCTTTAATTCATGGTAGCATCAGAATGACTTCCTTCCTGCTTTGTATTTTTGGAAAATAAATCTGCACCAAAGCCAATTATGCTGCAAGCAGTTAAAATAACTCCAGAACCTCAAGAAGCAACAAGAGGCAAAACTGTACTTACAGAATCTTTGTTCTAGTTTCTTTTAACTGATGCCTGATAAACATCTAGTGAATGCTGAATTACAATTCTGCCATCTGTTACTGGTAGCACAACAAGACTTTTCTATGGTTCCTCATTCCTATACACATAGATAAGGGTGTGAGGGGAAAGGTGGGGGTTGGATACAGTCCCTGAGGCATTTTCGGTTGTGTTCTACCTTCCTCAAACAGATTTAGGATTTCAAAGGTTTTTCAATGTCTAAGTTAGTGACTGGAATTTGAAAAGACCCATGTGCTTTACACTGTGAAGTGAGCCATTGATGACAGCTGGAACAACAATTTTAGGACATCCAGGCTATACCTCAACCAAATATACCTCAACAAACACAACAATTTGTAATAGGAAAATCTATCTCCTATAGGCAGCAGTTGCATGTTCAGACACAAAAGGTAAGCCTTATTTTACCAACCAGTTTTGCAATTTGAGTTTTAAAAACAGCCACTGAGAAATGGTTGCTCTGTCATGAGAGACATTTCAAAATCTGTCTCATGTTTTTCCTCAAAATTCTGTTATCATGGAAAAAAAAAATAGTGATTTTTAACATTTATTTGCTCACTTTCTTGGTTATGAAGTAAAGGCAAAACTTACAGACAATATGAGCAGGATAACTTAAAAAGAAAAAAAGCATATATTTTATATATATTTATAGAATTTCTTCATTTGCTTCCATTTTGGGAGAACAGGTCTTTGTGAACTAGGCTCATGCAGAGGCTGTGTTTGTTGAGATTTTGTAGTTTCATTCCTACTCCAAGTTTCTGTCAGAAATTCTTCTCAGCTGTTTGTGCTTCGTCTATCATGGGGAACTTCAGAATTTGTCTCTCAATTAACTGAATAACTTTTTTTCCAATGTTTTTTCTCTCCTGTTTTGTGCATAATCATGCAGAGTATACTTTGACCTCTCTATTTTCCTTTTTTAAACCAATCAGCTGAAAGAGGCTGCTTTCAGGAATATACCTCCATTTGGGTACCAAAACATGCAGGCACTCTGTTTTTTTGTCTCTAAATTCTTGTTCAATGAAGGCCAAGTATAGGGAACCCTTGGAATAAGGTTTTTCAGGGGCCTAGTTGCCTCTTGCCAAATCCAGCTTCTATAAATAGGTTCCTTCTCCCTTCAGTGAACACAATTCGTAATTCTGTTTCTGTCTGGATTAGAAGAGAATACATCAATTACAGAGAAATAATCATAGAAGGACCCTGGCCTTACCGATTGCCAAGTAATTTCTACTAAGTGCTGTTTGTCTTCTCAATTGATTTCAGTGCACTAGTGAGAAACATTCAGCTTCTCAAAGAATTAGGTCCTATGTCACTTCTCATCGCATCCTTGCTTCTTCTCTAGTGGGTTTAGCTGTGAGTCAGGCTGAGATGATGGAATGGCATGAACAGTTATAAGAATTAAAGATGGGAAACCCTCGTCAGTTTACATTGCCTGCACTTGCACCAAAATAGGACTCTAAAGAGTTATAAGTAATGGCTTTGAGTGAGTTTTATAGCCATCTATGGCTGTTCTTTCAAAGTTTGTAGTGATACTAATTAAGGAACAGTAGCTATAATTATGTATTGAGTTGGGATTCCTTAGAGATGCATAGGTTCTTACAAGATGAAAACCATTGGCTTATAGATTCTTTCACTTCAAAATGGTTATATGGAAAGTAAAAAGCAAGACAGTAGAGAAACCACTCAACATAGCATTTAGCTAGAATATTCTTTACTACTTGCATTAATTACCCCATAGTCAGATTGTTCTCTGATTAAATTTACACTCCTAAAAGAACCTGTTAAGTTAGTTTGACTAGTTTAACCCAGTTTCTCTGTTTTCATACACAGGTCAACTTGACATCATTTCAATGGCTGAAACAACAATGATGCCTGAGGAAATTGAGCTTGAGATGGCAAAGATCCAGAGACTTCGGGAAGTCTTAGTCAGAAGAGAATCAGAACTCAGGTTTATGTAAGTATCAATACTTCTGAGAAAACACTATGCAAAATTAATCAAAATAGGAAAGAATACTATTTAGAAGACTTTTATCTGCTTGACATTTTAAAAGGAAGAAAGATAAAGAGCATTCCGGTTAGGTGAATGCTTGCAAAATGCCATTGGGAAATTATTTTTGTAGTTGCAAAGGAAATTACCTTTTTTATTTGGCACCTTTTTTATTCAGTATGATTTGCAGAAGACATAAAAGGGATCTATTACTTACAAAAGGAAACTTTAGCAAAGCACATATCTACAGAGCATATTTTTATACCTGACGTCAATCTTTATGGGAAGGATGTTTGTCTGAAGAAAATTCCAACAGGTAGGGGATTTGGAGCTTCCACAGTCTGACCTAATTCAGGCTTTATTCCTCACTTCATTAGTGGTCTTAGATAGTTCATGTCACAAGAGAGAACACTGTGCTCTGGACTAATAGCATCCATGATTTGACATTTGTTAAATGGAAGCCATTAAGTTATGAACACAAAACACATTTTGATATATCAAATTAAGTAGCAATACTCCAAGAGGGATTTTGGGATTTTCAAAACTAGCAAAAGGGCCAGACATAGGAGCCTCATTGAAGGTTCATGAGTATTAATCTAGTTCTGATGATGAAGTCAATAGGGTTTATGTTCCTAGGTCACTGAATTTAGAAGACCAGGACTTACTAATAAGTAGTATATTATTTTGAAGCCCCATCTGTCCGTGAGTATCTGGAGTCAGAAACTAATACGTTTGCTGACAGGCTAAGAACCTCAGCAGATCTAAAACCTGCTGAACACAGACCCTTAGCATTAATGAAGTAGTCTGAAAAAACCTTTCTCTCTTCTCTTTAAAATACAAAGATAGGACTGGTACTTAAACCCTTGCACCTGGAGGTTAATTTCAGTGCCCTGATTTGCACTGCCAGAGGCTGAAAGCCTCACCCTCAAACAAGCATAGATATCTGTCTATTATTCTAGAAGACTTCTAGCCCAGAATCACTGCTTAGATACCTTTGGAAATAAGGATGGGTAACAGTGATACTGACCTTTAATAATGCTGTAGTGGTACAAATAAAAGGAAAAGTTTTGTCACACCTGCCCCTGGTAGTCAAATACTGCTTGGTTATTGGCTTGTACATAGATTTAATCCATAAGAAGCCTCATCATTAAACCCTGTACTTTTCTTGATATTTTCTGTATCAAACAAAAGACTGAAACTGTCCTAGTGAATGAGAGCCATGGTGGACATCTGCTTGTCATTGTTTTGCATGCCCTTCACTTGTTCTGTTTGTTCTTTTATCCAGTCTGTTCTTTTTATTTTCCCCATGCTCACACTCATGACACTCTTTACTGTGTATTGCCTAGCAGGTGTTTGAGGGAGGAATTTAACACAGAGGAGCTTGCTTATTGAAAAGGGACTATAACTGATATTTGGGCTGTGCAATAGTACTCTTCCTGCATTAGAGATGTTGTCCAAATACACTCTGCCTACAGCTACCTGGGAGCACTCCCCAGTGGTTCACTGGCTGAGTGAGGAAAGCTCTTCTGAGCATCACAGTCTCCACTAGATTTGGCCCTCGTTATCAGCAAAGCAGACAAGTAACAGACAGCAGCTTCCAGAGATGGCCCTACTTGTCTTTTTTAAACCATGGGAAGCTAAGCTTGTTGCTGCTGCCTCTGTCTTCAGCAAGAGGAACTGAGATCTGTGCCACTGCCATAGACCCTCTCATTCCTTCAGTGCACAGGGCCAAATGACTACTTTTCTAGGGATATTCACACAGATTTCTAGTCTGACTGCTCCCTTCTCTGCGGCAGAATATCCTGACACTGCTCATTAATCCTTGAGGGAGTTAAACTCAGTTCGTTAACACCACTGACTGAAATGGTGATATGGCATCTGTCTCTGCACTGGGACTCCACTTGCAAACAAAGACTGCACTGATCATGAGTTTTCAAGCTTCCCATTTTCTAAGCTCATTTACTACATGCAGGTTCTTCATACTGGCTCATCAAGTGTGAAAGAAAAAGCAGCCTCTCTCACCCAACAATGGCCTCCAGAATTAGAACATGCTTCCATTAATAGCTTTTAGGAGTCCAAGAGATTGACAGTATCTCATATTTTAAAATGTTCTTACATTTTATTCCTGACAAGTGAGAAGCACATTGCTAGCGATGCTCAAGTAATAGAGCAGCACCTGTTCTTTACTGCCTTTCATTCAGGGTAGTTTACGCTGACAGAGGGCCTCAATTGCATTTGTCTTCAATGACAAATGTCTTTTAATGAGCTCTTGCTGAGATTAACAGCACAGCTCATGGTTACGTCAGTGGTCCAAGTTTTGTATCCATTTAAGCAAATTACCTAAACTAATTCGTAGACATATTGTAAAAGACTTTATATATGGCCATATTTTTTTCAGTTGTTTCCTGAAGTAATGCATTGGCAGTGTCTCAAGGCCAGAAGTCTATATGTAGGTCATGAATTTTAGTAATTGTTTTCTTCTGACAGAACTAGATGCCCCTATGAATGACCTCTACAACCAACAGCATGAAACTGAGCCACCTCAGACAGGCTTAAGGAGGACTCAGCTTTGAACATGTAGCCACTAACTAGCAGTACTCTATGCTCAGACCACTGAGTTCAAAACCGTCTTTAATGAGAGACAGATCTCTTTAGTTCTTGTACCTGCTTTAGCTTGTCATTCAACTGTAACAAAAGGATAAAACATACATGTAAGTAGTGGAGAAAATGTGCATGTTTCTATTCTCTTTTTTTTTTCCCCTCATGCTGTTAGCAACAGAGTAGAAATTCTCTTGAGTTAAATTTGGCTTCTTTTAGTTCTTATAAAGGCATAAATATGATGAAATAATTCTGTATCATTTACACATCCAGCCACAGCTTACATCTCTAGCTATGATTTTTAAAAGTAGCAGTTCATTCTTCTCACTGTCTCTCTGTATGACTTCTTTATTTATACACATGTAGCCAGACCCTGAGGCTAGGATCTGGCTACATTGTACATTGTAGCTGTGCTTTAAAAAGAAAGAACCCTAAAACTAAAAATAAAGGAAATAAGCTGTAGGGCTTGTTCTCGAGTGTATCACTAGTCCTCATGGTGACCAGGGCCTCCTCCTGTTAGAGGCACACAGTCTGTCAGCTTTACTTACACAAACCAGCAACTACCACAACTCTTCACAGCACAGACATTCTATTTTAGCAGTATTCACACTAAAGAATAAGAAAAAACCCCACACTGCAAGCTAGACCTGTTGCTGATAGAAATCAGAGCAGACTCTTTCCTTGTCAGAGCAATGCAGGTTTAATCTATGAAAGGAACTTGCTCTAAAACTGCTAACTTGAAATTACTGTTTTCCTTGAAGAAGACACAAGAAGATAGAGATGGGATAATAATAAAAGTCATCCTTACTGATGTTTGGAACAGCTCTGTAACAAAATCTGTTGTCTTACATGTTATGTCAATATTTTGCCCAAACAAATGCAGTAGTCAGAAAATAAGGGCATTTGGCAGAGAGCTGCTCTAGGTTAGTGTATTA
This sequence comes from Amazona ochrocephala, assembly GCA_039720435.1. NCBI lineage: Eukaryota > Metazoa > Chordata > Aves > Psittaciformes > Psittacidae > Amazona > Amazona ochrocephala. The sequence goes on along the minus strand of CM077886.1, from coordinate 17,208,366 downwards.
GCCAGAACAAAACCCCCAAAAACCAAGCAGAACACACCTACCCCCCAAAAAATACCAACAAAAAACTACCAAAGATTGGATGCTGAGCAGACCTGAAGTTGATTTGCATTTTTCACACTTCTGTGCATGAACCAGTAAAAACTTTTCCTGCTAATATGCAACATCACTGATGATGTAATAGTCTTTCAGGCAGTTCCTCAGTTGTGATCTGTATAGCATGTGTGTCTCTGCAAGCAACATGAACTCTATATGAGAGAGTCTTTAGGAAAACATACAGACAGCTTTCCTTGCTTTGAAAGTTAAGGTATCAAGGGTATTGTTTTTACCATAGTAATACTATGAGGTCCATATTCTTCTCTTCCCACTGAGCAAAGTAACACCAATGACTAATGAAGGCTGTAATCCAACAAATAGGATAAAATGAAGTATGTTGCCCCTAGGTCCTTACTCAAATGTTACATTACAGTACTCACAGTTGGTAACACTTCAGTATCTAAATAAAATCTTTACTAAACAGTTCATCATCACTAAAAGCTTTAGAAGAGTCACCCTGTAGGGCTGAAAGAATGAGTGGGATGGTGAAGAGACAGAAGTGAGATACTTAATCATCATTGTTTCAGAGCAGGTCTTAAAGTATTTGAGAATCAAGCAGCGGGATTAAACTAAAAAATAAAATTATTTAATAGTATTAGACTTAAGAAGTGGTATAGAATACTGTTCAAAACTCATACAAAATTATATATGGGTTTTTCCTCATGCATATCCAAGCAAGCTCAGTCTCTCATGTTTTATCCTGTATCTATCAATCATGCTATTAGTTCAACAAACCCAGATTTTCAGTTTTCAGAATTTAAGTGAGGAAAATTTCAATTATATTTAAACAAATTTTACATTCATTTCTATGATCAAGTATTGAGGTAAAATATCAAAGCTTGTTTTTTTAGTGGATGACTTTCCCCCCACCTCTTTGCAACAGTTGCAGTGTGAATAATCAAGCTGCTCTGTGCTGTACTGGATATTGAAATTACTCACGATCTTCAGTCTGTTTAATCATCAGAAACGTTAATCTTCCCGGGAAGGAATTTTCCACCTATAGAAAGAGACTTGGACACTCAGGAACAGTAACTCACATGATAACTGAATTCAGTCACCAGATGATACTGAAGTCACTCACCTGCCTGCAGGTTTACGCTTCCGGTTAAAAAAAGAGTAGCAGAAATTCCTTTAATAAGGGGCACACTTTATTTTCAAAGTTTAGAGAGAGTCCTTCATAGGGGCCCTTCCACTGCGGAGCCATGCATGCAGTGCTAACTGCGTGCCCTCACAGTTAAAATGAGCTCTGCGGCTGCGTGAAGCAAAATGGCTGCCATTTTGTTGCAGCTCAACCATGCTGCACAAAATGGCCACCCTGTCTGCTGGGCCTGTGCAGTGACCATTCCTCTGACACCCACCTTGCTCTTGAAACAGCTCTGAGGAGCTTTCTTCCTTCCTTACAAACTCTGTGCACTCCCCTTATTGTCTGCTGGCCTGTGTGGCACAGAGGGCCGTAGGCTGCCAGCTATGGTCCTCAAAACACAATGTTTTTCTTTAGTGACCACCTCCAATGCCTCCGGCTCAGGCAGCAGGCAATGGATCACCACAAGTACAGCACCCAAGGTGGCCACGTACCCCGGTTCAAAGCTGAACTCAGCGCAGAGTTTACAGAGCATAGCTCTGAAAATTAAACTGTCAGACATCTACTGACAGCTTCCAGAAATTGCATCATTCCTGACTGGTGAACAAGTCAGGTATGTAGTAATATCAGAGAATCACAGAATAGTTAGGGGTGGAAAGGGGCTTAAGATCATCTAGTTCCAACCCCCCTGCTGTGGGCAGGGACACCTCCCACTAAACCATGCCACCCCAGGCTCTGTCCAACCTGGCCTTGGAACACCGCCAGCGATGGAGCATTCACAGCTTCCCTGGGTAACCCATTCCAGTGCCTCACCACCCTTACAGTAAAGAATTTCTTCCTCATATCCAATCTGAACTTCCCCTGTTTAAGTTTGAACCTGTTACCTCTTGTCCTCTCACCACAGTCCCTAATGAAGAGTCCCTCCCCAGCATCCCTACAGGCCCCCTTCAGATGCTGGAAGGCTGCTATGAGGTCTCCACGCAGCCTTCTCTTCTCCAGGCTCAACAGCCCCAACTTTCTCAGCCTGTCTTCATACGAGAGGTGCTCCAGTCCCCTGATCATCCTCGTGGCCCTCCTCTGCACTTGTTCCAACAGTTCCATGTCCTTTTTATGTTGAGGACACCAGAACTGCACACAATACTCCAAGTGAGGTCTCACGAGAGCAGAGTAAAGGGGCAGGAGCACCTCCCTCGACCTGCTGGTCACACTCCTTTTGATGCAGCCCAGGATACGGTTGGCTTTCTGGGCTGCAAGCGCACACTGCCGGCTCATGTTCATTTTCTCATCGACCAACACCCCCAAGTCCTTCTCCGCAGGGCTGCTCTGAATCTCTTCTCTGCCCAACCTGTAGCTGTGCCTGGGATTGCTCCAACCCAGGTGTAGGACCTTGCACTTGGCATGGTTAAACTTCATCAGGTTGGCATCAGCCCACCTTACAAGCGTGTCAAGGTCCCTCTGGATGGCATTCCTTTCCTCCAATGTATCAACCGAACCACACAGCTTGGTGTCATCGGCAAACTTGGCGAGTGCGCACTCAATCCACGTCACCCACAAAGATGTTGAACAAGGCCGGTCCCAACACTGATCCCTGGGGGACACCACTCGTTACTGGTCTCCAGCTGGACACTGAGCCATTGAGCACAGCTCTTTGCGTGCGGCCATCCAGCCAGTTCTTTATCCACCGAGTGGTCCACCTGTCAAACTGATGTCTCTCCAATTTAGAGACAAGGATGTCATGTGGGACAGTGTCGAACACTAAAATATCCATCACAATTATTTTAAAATTCAGAAGATATTTTTAAGAAGGTGTTGCAGTTTGCCTGCATCTCTGTACTAGGCCCACAGAGCAATATAAGCTGGGTTTTACTGACCAGTAATTTACTGTTGAAGGGGAATACCTGTTTTTGATATTTGCTCTTAGGCAAATATAGGTATTTCTGTGTCACTGTGTTAAAGAAAAACTTCTCCAAAATACAGAAGATGTGAACATTCAGTGAGAACAGTGGAAAGAGGATTTATCCCATTTGAAGATTAAACGCCAAAAGTTAAGTGAGGACCACAAATAGCTGTACAGTTTCAGTCCATCTGATTTTTCCTCTTTCGTACTGCTTTGTATCCCTTTATATGGTCTTTTGTCTCTGCCTTGCAGAGAGAAGTGGAAATTCCTGATTAGTGTACTAAACGTAATGTACGACCTCATTTCAGTAATTAGAAACTAAAGCACCTGAAGACAAAAATACATTTAAACAATGTAACGTTGTGGAACTCTGAAGTGAAGCAAAAGCACACAGTACAGGAAACTCCAACTGACGTCTCTGATTTTGTGAGGCTTCTTTATTGCAGAATGCAGCTTTTTAATTTCGCTGAGTGAAGCGCAATAAAATGAGACGTGTGATGGCATGGTCTTAGTCTGTCCCCTGAATTTTTTAAGTTTGAAGGCTAAGGAAAGCAGCTGAACTATTTCATCCATTTAACAGATTACATGCGATATACCACAGTGAAATAGTTCATCTTGTGTATACTTTAAAAGAGGCCAGCTTCCTAATAATTCTAATAATTCAAAAAATAACTCTTGGTTTTCTTTTTACTGCTACAAAAAAATTAAGCAAAATCAGCTGAAGCAATTGATTAACAGGTTATGTTTCACAGACCTTTGTACGAATTGAAAGTCAGATATGCTATTAGCCTTTGTAAGCCTGTCCTTTGCTTTGCTCCATCCTGTTACTTCCTCCTTTAAAAAGAAAAGGAGGGCAGCTGAAGGCAGCTGTACTATTCATGTGCAGGAAGTCCGTATTATTTCCAGCTGAATACCTGCTTGCTATGACAAATTACCTAGAGTTTACGTGGAACTGATTTTCAGATTATAAAATCAAGCCTTCCTCAATTAGGTAATGCCACAATTTACGCTGTGCAGTCATATTTTAGCTCAGGCAGCCATAGTCACAGCAGAGCAGATGCACTGTCATTTGCTCTGTAATTACATTGTTGAACCTCATTTTTATCTCAAGGCCCTGTCTCAGTTAGTGCTCAGGATGAACCACCTCAGGATACATCAAGGTTATGTAGCAATTGTGGTTGTTTGTAGCATCTTTCCTTCTATGCTCCTGATACTGTGAAATTTCATAAAATTATGCCAGGAGCTGTTGTGACCATCTCCAGCGAGCCCAGGAAATGAAAATACAGCTGAAGGCCAACGTATGCTATTGCCAGCTCTTCTGGGTTTATTTTCAGAAAGCTGAGGACTCAGCCCACATTGATACAAAGGAGACAATATGTAGGGAAAAACTAATTTTACAGCTAGCCACTATTCCCACTCATTTGCCTCTCAGACTTCTCTCAGCTTATTTCTTAAAATGTTCTCTATAAAAAAGAGGTTTGGGTCAAACTGTAAATTTTCAGTTCTTCTTCGCTGTTAAGGAAAGCACCCACACCACTTCAGAAAACACATGCTCGCTCTCTCCCTTTCTAATTCTCCTTATCCCACTTCCTTTTTTTCTTTCCTGGTGAGATAACAGACCCAAAAGCTGAGGGAGCTGCTCAGGCAGCATCCTCTCTGTTGCACATACAATGTGTTACTGCCGTGGATAGTTTTGTGTGGCTTCAGAAGCAGTTTAGGATTTGTATCACTGGGGGGCATGGAAATCTACTGTGATGGAAAACACAATTGTAAAAAATGGATAATGCATGTGTTAACTCACTTTAACTGCCAGAGGAGACAGGCAGCAAAACCTCAGACCTCTATATGATACAGGAACAGATCAAAACTGAACCTTAAAATCATTTGTAGTGCAAAATACATGCATTTTAAAATGGATTATCATATTCTGACCCAATAAATATTAATAGTATAGGTGAGGTCTTACCACCCACAGTTACTGCTTATGCCTGTGAATAGAAGAGGCATGGAGTTCTTATAAAATAGCATTCACTGTCATCATGAAACACGCTCCTCAGGAAATCTGTCAGTGCCTGATACTGCTGGCTTTCCAGATGGAAAGCAAAAACTTGAAGCCAACTATATTGGATGACCTTGAACTAAAACTGTGAAAGTTGCTTCCACCTGTGATAGCTGTGTTCACAGTGGTTATTTCTGCCATGTAGGTGATACTGAATAGCAATTTTAAAATTTATAGGGATGAATTAAACAATAAGCCCTATTAGGTTGCTTTAGGCGGTTATTGAAAACAGTTTTACCTCATTAAACTTGTTTTATCTGTAAAAATATGATAATACTCAGTATTTGCTTAATGTCTGTATGGTTATTACAGTGCTGAACTAATACGGTTCAAAAGCCAAATTCACCTCCACATTGACTTAGCAGAATTAAAATTGGTCATTGTCTTTGTACACTTTCACTGCACTCTTCTATTACTCCCTCTTCTCCAGAGTGCTCCTAATAGCTACATCACTCAAATTCTCCATAGATCTATTCAGGTTTTTAGACCATTTCATGCTGTTATGTTTGTTTACTTGTCATCCCAGGAACATTTACCTTTTATGTAGATATATTTGTTGCAGTTTGACTTTGCCCTAGTAATAAACTCATCCTAGCAGTCACACATCTTAATTAGCTGTCCAGAGTACATAATTAGTCCCTGTTTTGTTTTGCTTTTTCTTGCTTCCAATTAGGCTTACTTTTTTTTTTGTTTCCTTACGTTTTTAAACATTATCCTTTTCCCACTTTGCAAAAACAGCCCCATAAATCTCAATTTGCCATGACATCGATGTATCCATTTCTAGTAGCAATAGAGGTGGGATCTTCAGTAATGGTCATTCGGTAGGGCATTGGACGCAATAGTAGAATCTCAAATTTAGGGCAGATCTATCACGGAGAAAAATGTATTGTCCATATTCCAAATAAGAAGAGTAACACATCAGATAGGATTCTCACCTTTGTCTGTTGCAGTATGCATAGCACAGTGGTATTTTATAGCATAAAAAGGTGTGTCTGCCGATTGCCTGGCTTTATGCAACCACTGCAAAGTGAAATAACATTAAGCTACATAATAACTGCAGAAGTGAGATGTTAAATCCTTTGGTGATGATAACCTTCAGTAAATCAACTTAGAAATCATATGTTTTAATTTAGATCGAGTGCAGTAAATCCAGCAGACTCACACAAAGGGGGAACATGAAACAGTCTCATTACTGGCTAAACTCAAAAAGTAATAGTGTACTAAAAAGCCTGCTTTGTGGAGTGTTTCCATTCTGAAGTTAGAAAAGGCAGTGAGGATTGCTGTCTTTGTGTGAGTGAGGTTCATTTCAAATTTCAGTTACTTTTTCAACCAAATACTTTATCTGTTTTAGTGACTCACTAATGTAGCATCAACTGTGACTTCTCAATGGCTTAATGTCACTTGTGGCGACAGTGACACACACTAAGCATCACCCTGGCTAAGTGTGAGAGGTAGAGTGTAAAAAGATAAACAGACTGTCAAGAGTGTGAATTGCACTGGCAACTTACTGGTTATATATTGCTAAGCAGATGTTTTGACTTTTGTTTTCTTGCTTCCTCTGCTACTTTTTGTCTTTGTACTGTATCTTTTCTATTTTCTCTCTTCTGAACTTAAGCATGGAATTGTTAGGACTGTTTACTTACATGTGCAGTATCCAGTGCTTTTCTCTGAGTTTTGGCACCTAGCTGTTAGTATAGAGCAAAGAAATAACACCAACAAACCCAGTTTGGTGTTGTTTTTTGTTGTTGTTGGTGGTGGTTTGGGGTTTTTTGTTTTGTTTTGCTTTTTGGGGTATTTTTTATTAATAGAGTAGTTGTTGTTAGTGTTTTCTGGCAAGATCTGTCTTTTCATGGAAAGGAGTAATAAATCTTTTCTCCTTCACAGTTCTATAATCTTAACAAAATATCACTTACTGTGAATTCTCTTCCCCCCCCCCCCAATTGTATCTTGCTCTAGGATCATAGGCTGTACTTCGGGATGCTGTAGAGAAGGAGGCAGTTGTGTGATGATATATATTTTTCAATAAATGTACATGTCAGGTTGTCAGCTTCAGAAGATAAGGTACCATTAGGTAAAACACCAAGCCCAGCTTTATGAGGGATACCATGGCTATCCCTTGATACAGCCTGGTGCTTCACACACTGTTCTGCAAGGTAGGATTAATACATGGCTGTGACTGTGTGTCCCCATTCACCTTTCTCATCCCAAGCACACTGCAATGGTGTCTCACCTGCAAATAGCCAGAAGCCTTGAGGAAATAATCAGGAAACTGTAAGATGAGAAATGGCACAGTCTGGTTTCTGTAATGAAAGTTGTCAGATACTCAAAGCTTGAGGCTTCTGAGATTAGGGACAGTATTTCTAGGGGACTGCCATGGATCTGCGAGCCTCAAGGATGTCAGCATGCCATCTGTAGAACTGAGAATTCCTGAAAGGTCCAGCTCTGGTGAGAGTCTCCCACTTCTTCACATGGGAGCTTGGAAGCTGCAGGAACACGAGTTCAGGACCGAATTGCAAAGTTCCAGACTGTGCACTTTAAACTGAACAAGTTAGCTCCCAAAGGAGGAAAGAAAAATGCCTTTGTTCAGTCTGATCTCTCTGCAGAGCCATCTCCTTTGCCCTTTTTGACAGCAGTCAACCCCAGAGGAAAGTATGACATTACATTTTCAACTGTGTGGCAGTAAAGCTGCTATTTTAAAATGCTCAGAAAGGAAAAGCATTTTTTAGTGGTGTATAATGCTGAACATATAATTAGTAAAGTATTTAATGAATTATAGACTTAGTATCTGTTAGTTGGGATATTTGTGGCTTAAAAGAGAAAAAGATTAAATGGAGAGATTTTCATTATCATCTCTGTTGGGCAGCTAGGAAAATAATTATTTCATAGAAAATGTTCTTGGAATAGCATTTTCTACATTGAGTATACATCGTGATTGTCACAAACTGCTGTTAACAGAAGGGGGAGCAGCTCTGGGTATCATTAATCTTTTGACTTAGTAATTTTTAGGTCAGTAATTTAGCATTGTATTTCCAAATGTAACCTTTAATCCCGCACTGGTTTCGATTTCCCAGTGCATCGCTACCTGTGGTCTGGTTTGCATGAGTGGGTGGTAGAATGAATTGTCTGCCATGAGACCATGCAAGATAATATATTCACAATGCATCATTTACATATATAGTACTCACAGTTACTGTGGCTCACCCTTTTGCATAGTTGATCTTCCTATAAAGCAGGGATGCTCTGTGATAACGTGTAACTGTTGACCCATGGTATTTCAGTGGCCTCTTTCACTTGCCTTCTGCTATAAATAGGAGACCATAGATCAGTGGTGATTCAACAGTGAATTGAAAAGTCCCGAAATGGATTGACTGTTGATGTTTCATTTTATACCAGATATTCTTTCCAGCTTTGGTACCAGTAGTTGTTCTTCCGGTTTAAAAGCAAAGATCAAATATGTGAAAAGGTCAAATACAGAGGCAAATTAAAAGGAAATGTTTGATTGATTCTGCTAGAGACAACACATGACACATAGCCAAACCTGGAACTTCCCCCTTCTGCTGCCTGATAACAAAAAATATAACTATCAGATCTGTTTAAATGAACCATGCACATAAGTTGGCCCTATGCTTTTACATGTATGCTTCTGCAGTGGGGTTATGCTTCTGGATTTAAATCTAACTTCTCTGTTGTATATTTTTAGACAAATTAACTTAGTCAGTTTCTGTCATGTAGAACAATATTCCCCTTCACAGTGGGGCTCCTCTTGTTACTAGTGAAGTTGACAGTAAAATTTCATAACTGACAGAGGAGATGGCCAAGCTCAAGGGAATTTAACAATGTCAATGAGAATGAAATACAGACAGCTCCTTTAGACACTGTTCTGAATTTCTGTGAAATATGCCTTAAATATGACCTCCAGGGACTCAGATTTTCAAGTCCTGCCATCTTCAATTGTCTGAAGCAACAGCTGAATGACACCGTTACTTTGCAAGTTGCAGTCCAGTGCTTCTACCCACTGTTCCTCCATCAGAGAGCACTTTTAACAGAAAAGATAGACACACTTATTTTATTAGTTAATCATAGGACTTTTGATTTGTAACCTGACCTGCCAAGCAGGCTGGTCAGCAATCTGTTATCTTAATTGCCAGCTCTGTGTCTTCCAGCCTGAGTAGCACCAGGTGCTAAGCTAAATAACAAGGTGATAAACACACACCATAAATGACTCAGACAACTCGTTATGTTGCCTGTGATTTCACAGATTTGTAATTAGAAGTTTTAAGAAACTAAAATTAGTTGACAGGAGCAAAACTGAGTCAAGTGTAGAAGAGGGGCATACATAAACTTCTTGGTTTTTTGTATGCCTAGGATACTTTCACCGTTCTACATTTGCCACTGCTTTGGCAAGGCCTTAAACACCTACAGTCCCCAAAGACAGTCTCCACTGATGTCCTTCCTCCCCACCTCAGCCCTTATTTTAACAAATCTGCAGCTTGACAACACATCACTGTCTGTCTATAGCAGTTCTCTTATTTTTCTATGCAGCTCTTCAGTCACACATTTCTCCATCACTGCTGGCTGTTCTTGGCTCGTGTTCAGCATGTTCATTTGTGACACCACCAAGAAGATGATCTTCTTATCCTTATATTGAGACCTTCTCCAGATACATGTAATCATGTCAACTCATGACTTTGCGTAACATCTGATTCTTAGACCTTGATATTGCCAGTCTAGGATGTGGCCTTCAGAAACTAACAATTACAAGCATGTTGCTTCTGGGACAGGAGTATATTAAAACAAGCTAAAAAAACCCTAAGTGCCTGCAAACCCTTTTGGAAGTGAGGGAAGGAAACAACAAATCCACTCTATGTTCACTTTTTAACTTCAAGCACTTTAATGCAATAACAGAAAACAAAAGAATCTCAGACCTTCTCTTATAGACGTGCTAGAGGGAGCACAGATCTATTTCTAGCTTTGAAAGTCATTCAGCAAAGGCAGCAGCTCTCTAGACACACTGGATAGCTCTGCTCCTCCTGATAATCAATGAAAAAAGATACCTGATGCTTATGTAGCTGCTATTAATAGTTCTTACTCTCAAATCTGAAACATTTGACAAACTTCTTTGGCATCTCTTTTTCTTTGGTGGCCCATTAGAGTGTTTAGTGATTCTCCCACTGCTTTTAACTATCATGTTTGCTTTTTTTCCATCCCGAGCTCTAGATAGTACTTAGGTCTTATACTAGGGAATTTGGTTTTCTTCCTCAGCTGAAAACAGAAAAATAACTTCTAACAAACACTTCTGTGTCCATTACAGAATGTTTCTTTTTTAAATCCTGCTGCCATTATCTTCCATAGCCTCGGAGACCTGCCAGACCACAGCTGAATAGGAGGTCTCCTCTGTTTCCTTGCCCTGCTCCCCCTCAGTCCAGATGGTGCACAGCAGAGGTGACTCATGCTGTCACCTCATTGCAGATCTTATAGGAATGACAGTGCTCAGAGCATCCTTCTCCTAGTAACTGGACCACAGAAACACGTACTGGGGCTGAGTCACTGCCAGATTACTGCAGCCTCTTCCGACCCACTTATTTTCCTGTCATTTTGCATCGTGTTTAGAAGATCTTTTGCTCGTGCTGTTTATTCATTATGAGCTATTTTATCTTTCTGGGGGGGCAAACAGAGTCTGCTTTTAGGTTTTGATGCTGCAGCTTGAGATTCCAAACGAGAAAAGAATAATACGTGCTTATGTGATATCTCCAAGCATATTGAGGGTTTCTCATAATAAGCCATCAAGAAACAGAAAAACAGAATTGCAGACAGTGTTAGGAATATATGAAAGCACACTGAGAATTCATCCCTAGTTCAATGCTATTGCAATTACTGTAGGAATGGATTTGGGCTCCTAATAAGAGAAATGTTATATCATACTCAGAACTCATGTGTTTAAGATTACTGGGCAGACATTTAAAGCTCAGCCCTAGGGGAAAAACTGAGTTACTGTAACTGCTGCTGGCTTTACTGTGGTTTTTTCTACAACATCAAAATGATTTCACAGGGACTGGCAGGAAAGTACTGTCTATTCCAGAGTTCAGCAAAGGTTGTTTGTATATTGCAAATTTTATGCAAATACCTCAAGCAGCTTTGCAGGTAACTTACACCGACCTGAAGGGAGTCCTTTCAGTACCTTATGCCATGCTGTATCTACAGGGAAAAAGCCATTGCATTCTGCAGAGACCAACAATCTGACTGTGCCACCCTCTTTCAAGGAAAGCACCAAGTGCACGGGGAGCATAATAGTGCTCTTAAATAAGCTGGGCAATAGCCTAACTTCTCCTGTTGCCTGTCTTGCACTCTGGTAGATTTGACTTACAGCACAGAGTGCTGCAGAATTAGGCTCAGCGTGTTTCTCCAGCTTCTCTATAGAAGGTTAAGGGACCCAAAGGAGTTTTGTTTTCTCTACTCTGCAGATTACTGCTCTCTTTAAGATTCCCAAAAGCTCTCTTTACTTCCTAAAGAGGCCTGAGAGTAATACAAATATACTCTTAGTCAAACCCTGCTGATAATCTAGCTTTCAAATGAGAAATCCACTGGGATTTGATTATTTTTTTTCCCCTCCCAGAAGCAGTATTAACCTCTCCTGGGCTTCCTGTACTGCTGACATCCAAGCACCAGGGCATAAGGGGGAAAGGAAGGGAAGGGCCATAGTATCAGTACAGATTGAACAGCATTCCAAGAGCTTTCTTTCCCAGGAGCTCCTCTTCTTCCCTTTTCTTTGGGGGCAGCAATGTGACTCTTGCTCAGGACAAGAAGACTGCCCTATGTTCAGTATTACTTACTAGCAGATGTGTGATGTGCTTTATAGGTACAAGCAACTATACCTCCTGCTGTCATTAAGTCAGGTGGATGAAGCCTTCACATGGTTGTTATTAGCACGTTACATAGCCCTCCTTTAACCATAGCTTTTTTTTTTTGTTTGTTTCCCCCCTACCCAGCACTATGGAGTTGATGAAATACAGATGCTGTTTGACACAGATGGGAGGAAAGATGTTCCACATGCTTAAAGGGATTGGTACAGATGGTGGGTTTAGTCTTTGTCCATCATCAGAATGCACTGGCCGACAGAGCTGGGACTCTGGAGAGATCATCTGGTTTATGACTTTTGGAATTCAGATTATCACAGAGCTGTTACAGCCCTCAAGTGCTTGGCCCCTTCTCTCCTGTGAGTTACAAGGCAGGAACAAAGTTGAACAAAGAATAGCGTCTCTCCAAAAAGAAGTGCTAAGAATATACATGGAGAGTGCTAGCTGTGTACTCTGCAGTCAGATTTTAAAAAAGCCAAAATAATGGGAGGAATTGCAACTACAGTTGAAATATGAGGCCAGTACCTTTGCCACAAATTGAGCATCGGAACTGTAGGGGCAACTGAACATCAGTGATTTGGCTTACTTGGAACAGACTGCCAATGACATTTAAATTCCTGAAAATTCTGAGAGAAGAGCAGTGGCATTGACTTTGGGGAGGTCTTTGAGGAGGGCAGGCAGCCAAACTGATAAGAGTGAAGTATTATAATTGGCATCTTTCAGATCTTCCCAGATTGAACCCCAGTCTGCCCAGTACAGAAAAAAGTATCCTCGCTCTGTATGTCACAGAGACAGCTTTTGTAGAAACTCACTGTTCTCTTCACTAGTTGAGGATCTGGCCCCTAAATATCATTTGAATACAGCAGCTCAATATTGAACGTTTCTCACCAAGAAACTGTCATCTTTGTTAACCACAGTAATTTCCTTCAAATGTATTAACAGTCATTATATTAATATGACACCCAAACTGCATGAATGTTGAACAGATAAGGAGCTGTAAGGCTTGCTCACATCCCAGCATGTTTTGAATACTAATTCTCCTGAGGGATGGTGTTTAAGATTCTTAATTGATAAAAGTAATTTCAGTACCATTTAGCATGATGGATCTCAAGAGTAAAACTGGCTTTGCTTGTGATCAGCATAAATAACATGGGGAGCCCAAGAATAATTGTCAGTATAAATGTCTCTGCCTCCAAATGTCCTATCACATACAGCAGTGAGCCATGGACTAGCCCTGCAGGCTATCATGCCAATCTTCCCAGTGAAAGTAAGACTTAGGAGACAGATGAATGGTGAGAGAGCCGATCCACAGCTGAGGTGACAGTGGCACCTAAACAAGAAGAAGAGGTCAGCAATAAAGATTATTATCAGAGATATTTCACTATCATATTTTGGGAAGAGAAAGCAAAAGGGCAGCAGGAATAGCTGTCGTGGCACAGTGAAAGTATCAGGACAGGCAAGATGGAGTTAACCAAAGCAGCAAATAATAAAAGGATCAATGTGTTTTAATAACATGAGCAAAGCAGCTGAAGGACAGATAGTTCCCTGCAGAGACCTGTACTCCATGCACAGGCAGCAGGGAGAATAAAAGCTCTTGTGTTGTGATTAAAACCTTGTTTGTGCCAGAAATACCTGTTTTTTCCACTCCTCACTTAATTCAGTTATTTGACTGCATTATCCTTTGTGTGCTCACTCTCACATACATACATAAATCCCTCAGGTTTCCTCTCTTGAAATACCACAGTAACAACCCATATTCTGAAAGCACTTCAGCTTACCTTTGGTGCTTAGGCAATAGGCAATCCACCCTTCAGGCACAGGATTATGAAGCAACGACTTAGATCTGTGGGCAAGGATAGCGCTGGTGACATGAGTTGGAGAATGCTCAATCAATCACAAAGGCTGTTTCTTGTATTCTTCAGGGCATAATTTCAAAATGGAAGCTCTTAATGCAGCCCTTGAAACCAAAGCCTTGGCTGCCAGTGTGGCCAGGACACTAAAGTATAACATTTGCCAGGAGGCTAATGCTGAAGTTTGCTACCTGCCAGGGAATAATTCAGTATAGGAGCTCTCAGGTAAAGTACCAATTTCAGTAGGAACTAAAGGTGCAGTTTCTGCTAATGTCAGATTCATTTTTTTTCTTTAGATGTCTTCTGTGTCTTCACATTAAGGGACTTTCTGCGCACATGAAGAACGTGAAGCATTCATGTCAGCCATGGAAGACATTCGCCTAAGGCACAAGACCTCAAAATAGTTAGATGCCAAATTATAACAGTTTCCAGATCTTTGGTATCAGGGCTAAATTATTAGTAAGATCACAAAGGAAATTGGAAGTGGAATATAAATCATGTCTTGAATTAATAACTCCCCAGAACCTTTCCACCTATTACTGGTTGGTCAGCTAATTTGCTATCTGTAAAAATTGGTGAATGAACAGCATCAGTGTCCCAAGGTTAAACCTCTGCATTTCCAGCTGATGCACAGGTCCCAGCAAGGGACAATGTTCAGATGAGATCTGGACTATTGCATAAACACAGGGTGGAGTTTGCATGTGTCTGACCATGCTTTTCTGTTTCTGCAGGATGGATGACATCCAGCTGTGTAAAGACATTATGAACCTTAAGAGTGAGCTGCAGAATTTGGTAGCAATCCCAGGTAATGGCTATTTCCCAACCCAAATTAGGATAATGCTTGTGTGATGCACAGGTGGGGATGGTGTCAGGAACACACCTCTGCCCCTAACAATCAGAAATATACCCCCAAGGTTGAGTTTCGTATCTCTTTCCTCTCATCCTTGTATCTATTTCCCAACCCAATATTAGGATAATGCTTGTGTGATGCACAGGTGGGGATGGTGTCAGGAACACACCTCTGCCCCTAACAATCAGAAATGTACCCCCAAGGCTGAGTTTCATATCTCTTTCCTCCCATCCATGTATCTATTTCCCATTTACCTTCCCATTTTTAATCTCCTGGTCTCCAAATTTCTTTTCATGCTGTATTTCACTGCTGCCTTAAAACCTGCAGCAACCCTGCAATATCACTCAAGGTGCACATTCCTTGTACTCCCTTGGCAATCTCAAGGGAAACAAGTGACATAGAAATTGTCAGGTAGAAAAGAGCACTGACAGAAAAGGCAGAAAGGAAAGGGATTTATAACCATCACTGTGAATGTGATTGATTTTTTTTCCCTAGATACACCAATTCATTGTCATACCTGTAGTTAAACCTACCGTCTACAATAAAAAGTTTCTACAAAAAGCAAGGGGCAAGTCTTTGTGTTTTACCTTAATTCTCTGCAAAATCACTGTTGTAGACAATTTTGCAATCTTTAACTCCAATCTCCAGCTGAAATCATTGAAGAATTTTGTTTCACTGCAGCTTTGGTGTTCTAGATCATCCACAACAATCCTACTCTGTTCAAGAAAAGTACGGACAGATCCTGCAAAGCATTCAGCAACTGCAGTGGGCCATTTACAGTAGATCACAGAGAACTCTCACAGAGATATTACTGCACACCCTCTAGCACCTTTAAGAAATAACTTGCTGCTGCCTAACTATTAAGGATAAGTTTTGATTGTCCTTTGATTATCTCATTTCTTCTCCCGTGTTTTATTCTGCAACTTTAAAAGAGAACTTTCTCCCCAGAAAGCAGAAGGTTGCTCATGAACTGGGAAACTGGTCTACCCTGAGGCCACATTCTTAGTTGTATAAGAACCTTTTCCACTTTTCGTTGCACTCAACAAAAGTGGATTAAAAATCTCTTTTTGTTTCTTTATACTTCTTAGTTACTTATAGGTCGCATTTTAAGTGTTGGTACATTATGGGTTAAAATGGTATTGGGAAGGGTTATGAATCCTAGAAAATATCTGTGAATGATTCCCCTTGCCTTGCCTCTTCTAGCCTGAAGCTTTCCTACCCACACTTTTAACTTACTGTTAGGGCTGATCACAAAGTCTTAAGCAGAGATCCAGAGAGCAGTTTCTCCTTAGCGCAATTCAGGATGCATATATTTGGCAGGCAGTTTCCTGAAGGATATTATGGGAAAGCACATCTCAATCTGGGAGGAGGATGGATTGAAAGGAAATAGGAAGTGGCTTCTACCTTCAGTAGTGAGAGGAGGAGATGCCTTGCTCCATAGACGTAAGAGCCAAAGTAAAAAAAAGCAGTGATTTCAAAGCATTCTTCTTTTTTCCCTGCTGCAAATTCAAATTAATCACACAAATTCTCCATAGGAAACAAAGCCAAAGTCTTGAAATCTTTGCAGCTGTCAATAACCTTCCTTTATAGTTTCTAAAAGATAAAGCACAGACAATACATCCCAGACAAAGCAGCTGTATATTGTATTACAATTATTTCCTCTGCTACTGGCAGACCATAACTTAAAATTACACAAGGAATATGACTGAGATTGAGACTTACAGGATTTGTCTTGAAAATACATTCAAGGTGCGTTTAACTAAAGGAATGGATTATTGCAGAAGTTCCCAGCAATAAGCATCCTGAAGCCCACGATGCAAAACTAAGCTGTATGAAACAATTCTTTTCAAGTACCTGATTCAGATAGCTCTTCAAAATGTAAGTTCAATCAGCAGACATATAGCTCAGATGCAGCAGACTGCAGGCAGCTTGCCCTTCTTCCCACAACTCTTAATGTACTTAACTTTATGGTTCTCTAAACAGAGTTCTACTGCTCGAAACCAGAATTCTTGATTTAATGCAAAGTGTCTTCACAGCTAATCAAAATTTTCAGCTTTTTGAGGAAATATGTGGGTTAGGATTTGCCTCTGGCTTTCTCATCTCTACTCCACTTCCTAGGTTTGAAGATTTCTGTCTTAACTACATTTGCTTTATAACCTTAAACTACAGCTCTGTAATCCCCAACATTCATGAGTGTTAGTTTGTGACAGGCACATCTTTTATGTCACAAAAATCAATGTTTACAGACAATCTAGTCATTAGACTGGCCAGTTAATAATGGCATATATATTACTCAGATTTTTGAAACATGGGGAAAATAACCACTTTGCATTTATTTTTTCCCATTTTACAATTGATGTTATTCATGTGGATTTGTTGCTCACCTGCCTTACCAGAGTAGGAAAAAAAAAGTGTTGTAGTCGACAGCCAAAGCTATCATGAAGTAGAGAGAAATGGTTCCTTTTGGTATGGTCTCATTTCCCCTGAGGTCAAACGGAGTTTGTACCATGGATTTTAATGAAGCATCCTAGACTGTTTTCTCACCAAAGCTCCCTAAAAAATTCCAAGCAGTGTTTTGCAGAGAAATTTAATATTAAAAGGAGGCTTGGGTAGCCCCACAGTCTCCAGACCATTAAGCTGCTCAAACAAAAGAGAAGCAAGAAGAGAGCAAAGAGGTAGTGACCAGAACTTGCTGGGGTTTTGGTAACTCAGGTCTGAAGAACCATTGACTTCAATCACCAATTCATTCTTAGACTCCTGCAATGTCCACCCTCCCACTCTGCTCCCTAGAATCCAAAGTAATAGTCTCTTTTCTCTGCCTTTGACCAGAAAAAAAAAAAACGAAGATGGACAAACAAAGGGAGGATGAACTGATTCAGAAGATCCACAGACTGGTACAAAAAAGAGACTTTCTTGTAGATGATGCAGAGGTGGAGAGATTACGGTAAGAACTAAAAGCAGCTGAACTTAGGGAGGTTTCATAAGTCTGGTACTATACTGGGGTGACAAAATTTACATTGACATTAATGTGAGAAAACTGGTCCTTTGAAACAACTTACCAAGTCAAAAGCCTCCTCTTAGTTCCACAGGAAAAACATTGAAACCAGAATTACTCTACTTCTGTGGCTCTTTAATCATGAGATGACTCAATCATTAATGCGATAGAGCAGGGTTTGGCCTCACTTTCCTACCAGAAGATGTCTGGGCATTACCATTAAAGAGAGAAGGATTTTTGCTGCTACCAGAGGATCCTCTAGGCATGAGTAGACATGAAATAGAATTTTACAAGAGGCATATCTGTAGACATCTAAAATTTGCCTTCTTCTATTTTTAAACAAATTATTAATGTGGTCAGTTTTTATTATTACTGTGATCACCCTGCAAGTGATGATAAAAAAAAAGTGAGAATGCAGTTGCTAACACATGGCTACCTAACCTAAAGCATAAGCAAGTTCAGAATGATTTCATCTCAGCATCGTAGCCTAAAGTTGCTAAGAAACCTGTGATCTTCCTCAGAAGTTAATTTCCAGCTGTTGCACTGAGATCCTACTCTACAGTCATATTTTTGCTATTACTTTCCGTGCCTCTTTCTACAGTAAAGATTCAAGGCTCATCAATCCACTTATCCTAAACAACAGTATCTCTTCCAACACATCTAAATTCTAAGCAAGCAAAGGACAGAAGAGAAGAAAGCTTGCCAGAATCCTGCAGCTGATCAAAGAGAGCTGGCCAAAGTTGGCAGCTGACAAGAAGCCTGAGCTAGTAATATAATCCAGAGTTCTCAACTGCTAGTCTGATGTGCAAATCACAGAAACACCAGCAGCAGCCAGACAATGCAGAAGCCTAATTGTAGGCTGCTGAGAGTGTATTGCTATGCACTATGCAGATGCAAATACATTAATGTCAGTTCACATTTGGAGCAAAATCATAGGCTTTTCTTTAAAACTCTCATTAATAAAAACCTGGTTTTCCTCTAAACCGAGATGTTCAATCCGTGCACTCAATGTTGAAGTAACAAAATAGCAAAGAAACTAATATGGAAATACCCTCAGTAGATACAGTTAAGGTTAGCAATGCCATCTTTTTATTTTGGGTCTAATGCTGTCAGCTTCAGGCAAAGAGAAATATGTATTAACAGCAGAAGACCACAGGATCCAGCCTTTAAAAATAAGCACTATAATCACAGCAATATATATCCTCTGCTCCACTTTGTAGAGGAAATATCATGAAGCACTTGTGAGGACAGCTTAAAATAGGTGATACATTATGGTTTAAATCCACTGAGGAGGAAGTATAATGAATCCAATAGTATCAAGAGACAAGAATCTTGGTGAAAATTCTGCATTGTACAAGAAGTTTGTTTCTCTTTTTGTTTATGCAAATATTTTGCTCTTTAATAAGCAGAAAAATAAAGAGTTTCTAAAAAGGGCAAAATAAATTTTTAACTAGTGATTTGATCCTAGCTACTCTAGCTTTTACGGCCACCATTTATGGAGAAAACAGTGTTATTTGTGAATATATTTATTCACATTCATTGTTATTTGTGAATATATGTTATTTATTTTTCTTTTTCCCAGAGAGAAAGAAGAAGACAGAGAGATGGCTGAATTCCTTCGCACCAAGTTAAAACCCATAGACAAAGCTACACAATCTCCTACTAGTGAGTTCCTAAACATTATGAAAAACAAGAACAGTAGGAAAAACACTTTAAAATGGCTTTGCATGTTTTAAATATGCAAAGTACATTTGAATACTCACTGCCACAACCTGCTTTTATAAAGCAAGTAGATTAATTTTTCCAATCTTTTTCCCATCTGGTTCTGCAGAAATAGCTGGGGGAAAAAAACCCTCTTCAGATAAAACACTAGGATATCTGAAGCGAAGATTACCCATTTACAACAGGCAAGACGAAAACTAGAGAAAAGACTGCAAACTTCCACAGATGCCCCCAATTTCTTACATTTACCAGAATAAATAGGCTTTTCAATCACCTCAACCCAAATCTATGGAGCTGCAAACACATTTCTCAGAGACAAAGCAGGTTATATGATCCCTTGGAAGCTTTTAGCTGCGACTTTTAAACAATCATAGCCACAGCATGAGCTCTAAAAGTTAACAGGTTCTGACCTGTCATAAACTGAGCTGTTAAGCAGGGAGGCAGTCAGGTGCAAGTGGTGCCCTTCTTAGTGGATTTGGTCCATCAGCTGAAGAGGTTTGTATCCAAACACACTGCCATTTTTCACAGATGATCTTCTTGAAGAGTTTCTAGAGAGATGTGGAATGACCATGAAGTTCAAGTACCAGGCTGATAAAGACATTTTAAGATGCTTCACTAATTGTTTATACCCTTTTAGTCACAGGGAGCATATCTCATCTCCCTTGTTAATTTCCTTATCTTGCTGCTTTTAAATACAATGTTAAAGATTCTTTTCACCCTGAAAACTTAAAGCCTACCTTTGTCTTGCTCTCTTAATTACAGAATCCAAGGTCATGAAAGAATAAACTGTAGCAATATTTTTGTTTAACTCCTTAGTTGTTGGGGTTTAAGCATAGTAAGATGACTTTCTGTGGAAGGACCTATTACCTGACTCTAAGGCTGTGAAAAGGGACACCTGGATTGAACAAGGAGGAAGTTTACCCCTCACACTGAGATGTCTGGATTCTTCAGCCAGTTGGATTCCACATACCAGCTTGGTTACTACCAAGTGTTAGAAGTATTATTCTAACAAGTTAAGATACTTGGGGAAGACGGGTTTGGGTGCAGAAGGCAGGAAAGGCTTGCATTGTTTAAGCCAGAAGTAGGAAGAAAGAGTTTGACCAGCTCTTGGTTTTAATGGTGTCTTGTTTTGGACGTTGCAGGCAGCCCAGCAGAAAAGAAGGCAGAACCTCCTCCGAGCAAGCCCACCATTGCCAAGGCAGGATTGGCTATTATTAAAGATTGTTGTGGGGCCACACAATGCAACATCATGTAGCTCTGGGCTTTCTACCATGTTTGTCTTTTTAAATGTTTTCATTGAATGAAACTGTGTAGAGTGAGGGGAACTATCAGCATCCTGCTAACAGAATCAAGAGCAACTGGTACAACAGTTATGTGTGGAATGTACAATGGCAGGTTCTTCACTGTTGCATGGATCACTCAACACGCATGCCTAAAAACAAAAGAAATATATATAGTGGCTGTCCAGTGACCAGAAAAGATCTGTAGTAGAGTCAACAAAAACACCCCACTGATAGAAGTGAATGGAAAGAGGGTATATTTCATCCAGTAAGGTGTAAAATGGCAATTTTAATAGGTCAACACTTGGTAAGAATGTCGTACACTTTTCCCCTTGACAAACAGCACTCAAAAATTGCTGAAGTATCCATTTTGGCTACTTTTCAAAACAAAAGCCACAGTAGTATATGCTGTATATAGCACAACTGATAGATGAAGCAATTTCAGGATAACTGATGTTGCATATAGAATCTTTATCAAACTACTATGATCTTCAACTACTTTGCTGTGGATTTTCACTTCAAATTCTTTAGAAAGAATGAGGATCAGTGACAAGGATGTCGCAAGTAGAGAAAGATTTTTATATCCCATATGATTCCAAAATTACTCAAGTCAGATTAATATTGCTTACACCAAAAATAAATCTGATGAAGCTTTAACAAGCAGAGCTACAGTAACTGCAAATAGATGTAGTCCAGAGTTGTATCATTTCTCTTTTAAGATTTGCACCTCACATGGAGTCACAGAAATATTTACCCAGAGAGTTTTGTCTGCTATTAGAAGTTACATGCAGTACGACATTATGCATCACCGGTAGGTTGCTGGGAGGAGAGGGGAAGACAAACAGAAATTAATATGTAAACAATGCTTAAGACAACTATTAATTGCATATGTCACGACCACAAGAAATACAAACTTTCAAGCATAGGAGAACAGTAGTTTTGGTAGAGAGATCACATTCTACACAAAATGGGTTTAAAATTAAGGGAAATACAGAAAGACTTGCCTGTGTTTCACTACTAAATGTGTTTCTGGTCTCTATGCAGATTAAGCCTTGTGGAATCTAATATATTAGCTGTCAGTAGCTGGTTTGTCTGTGTGATGGTACTTCATATAAATGTACTGTGATAGGTGTAAATAGTAAAATAAATATACATGGATCTAATGTGAAAATCTCAGGCTTAGAAATAACAGATAGCAAAAAGTTCCTAAAATAAAGTTCTTCAAGAGGAACTTCCATTTTTTGAAGCCAGCTAAGTGACATCTGCACTTCTATAGAGAAAGGAGCCACAGCTATGGGAAAGGAAAACAACAGCAGTTACCCAAAAAGGCTAAACAGCAATATTTTTTTTTTAAAGAGGAAGTATCTTTAAATTCAAGGAGATAGACGTAATCTAAAGTAACCCAGACTATTCTTGTACAAATAAAACCTAACCCATCGAGACTGATTCAGTGAAGATTTGTGTTTCCAGAACAATTTGTTTCAGTGTTGCAGACTCACTTGAGACAAAGAACCTGCATCACTAAGTTCCTCAAGGTTTAAGGATCAAGGAAGAAAAAAACACGAAAGGATTCCACTAAGACATGACACGCTTGTACTTACTTTGACCAAAAGACACAGGAAAAAGGACATCACATACCCAAAGGCTGAACAGTCATATATAGTTATTGCACCCCTGTTAATACATGCATCACCACATTAAGCTCTGTAGCTGTTAATAGGTATTGTATCTGGTATGGGTTGGACTCTCTACAGCACCTGTGTACATTAACAGTTATGGAGAAAACTGCTTTTAAGGGAGAGTACACACTGGAGGGGAAGAAACACCCACTGGCTTAAGGAAAGTTCAGCCTCTTGAATTTGCTGGTACCCAATTAAGACATCAGGAATTATCAATATCCTAAGACAAGAGGCAGATGTTCAATGCCAGTAATAAAGGCAAGTGGAAGTTCAGAAAAAACCTGTAGTGAATCACCAAACTTAAAGCCTTAGGATCAACTGTTACAACCAAGTATTCTGAATGCTAGTAGGTGAAGGGTCCTGAAGAACTTGGCACACAGTTTTTGTAAGGCAAGAGGTGACTTACATCAGTGTTAAACTAGGGTGTGCTGATGACTGAGGTGGTCCCTGTATGCTGCACAGAATCTGTTCCTTTGGGAAGAAAAATGAAATCAGTAGAATGTAGGTTTGTATGAAAAAACTTTTACTAACAGGAAACAGAGCTACTCATTTCTGGGATGCAGCACTCGTGACTAGGCTACAGAGCTCCCTTTCAATTAAAATGAAGAGAAAGTGCAGCAAGTATGAATATGTAATATTCATATCCAGTTAGCACTGGTAGCCAGGGCCCCAAAAGGACCTACCTAGAGCAGTATTAGTGAGAGTGAACTTCATTTTCAGAAGTTCTAGCGTGGCTCAGCTGAAAGGTTTTCTTTGTGTTTGTTTTGCTTTTAATTAGCAAATGCTTCAGTTCTGTTTCTGTTTGGGTGGGTTTGAACAGCTTGCCTGCAGTGCAGCAGTGGTTCCTTTAGAAGGGGGTTAGTGATGCCACTTAGCGATAAAGTCCTGGATTTTTTCAGACGGAGGTCAGACTCTCAGCTGTGTTCAGCAGTGGCTTAGTGTTGTCCATTGAGAACACAGCAGAGCTCTCATGGCTTACTTTTATATATAACTGTTGTAATTGAACAAATTAAGCTTAGGAAGGAACTATGTGTGTATGAATCTCGGTTCTTGTTTTTAAAAGTCAGACTAAACCCGTGAGTACTCCCGAGAACAATGAAGGGCTTTGTAACTTCCATGATCCTATGAACATAGCACATTATTACAGCAATCCCCATATGTAAAATCAGCAGAAAGTATTGGACAGGGATCTTTAGGTGACTACATCGAGTAACTGGCATAATTTCAGAGCTGATTTTCACATACCTGTTCTTGTCTGCAAAGAAAGAGGGACATCGCTTGACCCAAAATCTCTTCTGGACATTGTGGCTGTTTATCACTTCAGGAAGAAGGCAAGGCATCAGAAAATGAAGAAAATATAAGGTGGATTTGACACACTGTTCCTATATGAACATGGCTATATTCAGGAAAGGATCCTGGTCTACTGAGAAAAACAAAGTGCTGAAGTGCTATTTGTACTAATCACTAATTCTACCAGCAAATGGGTCTCCTGTACCTTCCCCATGGCCTACTGAATCTCTTCAGCAAAGTTAAACATATTTCCAAATAAACTAAGCTGCTGTGTTATACCAAGTATATGTTTCTTCCTGTTACTGAAGGAAATAAGTGGTTATGGAGTAGGATGCACTTACTGTGCTGTTGCACTTTTCAAAAAGAATAGATTATGCTGCAAGAAAGGAATCATTTGGTGAGTTAGTGATGCTACTGAAATGCAGCTAAAAGGATTTTGCCTCACTGAAAAAAGAAGCCCAAACAACAGTTTCTCCAACTCCACAAACAAAACCACCAAAACCCCCAATCCCATTACACTTCTAGGTGAGTTTGAAACCTCACTACATACAGCCCAGAGCACTGCACAGATTAGAAGATGGTTTTCAGCCCTATATAGAGGAGATAAAGCTCCCAACATATTTGAGTATCAAAACCATTGCCAGGGCAGAAGGGTGTAACAGCAATTGAAAAAAATAACACCCAGCACTGCCTGACCTCACCAGAGTGGTTTTGCACATACACATAGGGCACTCTGGAGATCTCAGTGGCCAGAGACTACATGGGAATGAGATGTAATCAACTGCAATCAAGTGCATTGAGGTGTGGATCTCATTTTGCTGCTTTGCTGTCACTGCCCCGACCTTTGGCCTGTGGGAAACAGCACAATGAAATCAAAGCTTATATTAACTAAGTTACGATGCTGAGAGTCAACTAAGGAATATCTATCACCAATTGTATTATATCATCTGAACAAGACTGCAGGCTACAATATGGGACTGCAAAAGGTAACTAGGGCGTGCTTCCATCTTTGTGGCTGGTGACAATAAGCTGATGTGTGCTTGAGGCTTTATCACACTGTCTTCCTAACACAGGCATAAAAGCATGTTTTCATCTACAACTGAGCGGGTGGTTGGGAAGTTTTCCCAGTATTCTGTTCAGCTTGATCTGAAACCATGCCACTTGGAACTGTAACATTTACAGCAGACTGAAATCAACAACCTCAAGTTACAAAGTTCTATGTAAGGTGTCTAGAAATACACATTCTACCCACATCCATACTCCCTGCCTATGAAGCAGTTAAAATCTTTACTGGCATTTCAGGGGCAGCTCTTGGAAAGCAGGACTTTGACTACTGGCTACAAAACCAAGGAGATCTCAAGACTCCTTTTACAGTTAAAAGTGATGTATATGCTTGGTTTTCTTAAATCCCAAGAGTTCCACTGATTGGGCCTTCAACTCAGCCTCATGGCTGCATTTGGAATGCAGAAAAAAAGGTGGTGCTTTATGACACCACTAGTAACGAAGCTTTTGTAAACACATGTTGCATTGTTATTTGCCTGTGTACCTTCAGGCCAGAAACCCCCTCTGATGAAGTAGCTTTGTTTCACTGGGTGATCAAAGCTGCTGTAATAAAATGCCATAAACACAAAAGCTCCTTAGCTACTTGACAGCATGGGAGACTGTCACTGTAATCTTATCTTCTGTAACTAGCACACAATAAACCTGCGTGATAAAGTCTTAAACCCCTCAACTTACATTGAACAAATGCAGGTCTGTGGAGAAGTTATACCTGGGACACAAGATTATCTGATGAACTGCAACTACCACAGGCACTGTTGAATACCCTCCTGAAGCACAAGATCACGGTTTCTCTATTAGCAAAATCAGAGACAAACCGCAAGAAAGCAGCAGGGCAATCATTACCTCAGTTTACAACTGCTTATTTTAAAACTAAGTGTGTCAACTAAATGAAAGATTCGGCTTCCTCCGGGGAGTCATGAATGTGACTATAGATTTGAAATTAAAATCATCCACTTGTTTCTCAGGCAAGTTCATGTTGTTAGATAGTGACTGATGCCCAAGACAACCCACACAAGTACATCTTCCCTGCAGGCAAACATATGACAGATGCTTTCCTACAAACACTTTCCCTTTCAGGATCCAAGTAAGACTATCTTGAGTAAGATTCTGCTGTCTCATTAATCGTGCTGCAGGCGCCTCTGTACCAAGACCTTACCCAATTGCAATGAAATTCTATGCAAGTTAAAAGCAAAATGTAGCAAGAAGTTTCAGCAGGAGATTTAAGGGATCACTTACACATCTGAAGAAAGTTAAGAAGTAGAAATACATGTCCTTATAAAGCAATGGCAGAGTCCAGAGTCAAACTGAGGGTGGGTGATCTTCACAACAGCGCAGTCTGGAAGTGCCTCAAGGCAGACAGTAATGGAGCTCACCCTGTGTTCCTGGTGTCCTTTCCCACCCGTCAACACACACACTGTCCCCAGGACACCCCGAACCTTGTAACGCAGTTGCCATAAGATTTCAGAGCTGGAACACCTCCAAGAACTCCACCCATGCCCAAAATGGTCACAGCAGCACACAGCTTCAGCGCTCCAGCACCTCAGTGACGAGGCCGTATCTCATGCTGCTCCCAGCCTGTTTGCTAAAGCTGCATGTAACAGACCTGCAGAGTCTGTGGCAAAGCTAATCAAATAATTGCTGCGCTGCTGAACATGCAGGTTTACGGCTTGGGCTTCTACCAAAAAGTGCTTCAGGTGTAATGGCAGAGTGGTTTAAGAACACTCAAAACCAGCAAAGATGACTCTCACTAATTCCCTGTTTCTTGGAACCAATTACCTCATCCCACCTACACCAAAGTAGTCTTGGGGCTTTTTTGTTTTTAACCCCTAGTCTTCATCACACAATGTTTTCTGGCAGAATGTCCTTTTTATTACTTTTGAATCCAATAACTGAAAGGCTGACTCCAGACTTGTGCCCACAGCATGACATACAGTAGTGCTTGGACATCCATGTAACCATCTGACTTGCTAGAATGCCTGAGGCTTTATCACATCCTGTACCGCAGCATCACAGAGTAAGGCTGTAGGTAAGTCTGCTCAGCATTGCCATATGCGCCATATACCAAGTAGAACAGCATCTGGCAGTAATACAGGTTCCAAATCTCAATGTGAAATGAATGTCAACTCAAGGTAAGTCTGCAACAGCTGATGTTCCTCGCCTGAATTAATATAAAGTTACTTCTGGCACAATGTCATAGCTCACAAATCACTTTGCTTTTCAGCTGGCAAAGGCTGCTCTACAGCCTCCTTAGACAGGCATACAAGGCTGGGTTATAATCACTCCAAAGCCTTGTTTGGCAAAGATATATTTTAAAGGAAATACTTTGAAGGTTTTCACTTTAGGACTGTAAAGCTCAGCAGATTTTAGTTTCCAAAGGGATCACCTGTACCTCATGAGTCATAGGAACACTCCAGTTTCTACCCTTTGTCTTGGGAGTAAGAACTGTCTCTTCTAACACAAAATACAGACCTAAGCACCAGAAGCATAAGTCAGGTATTCTGATGCCTTGTCTGTACCTACAGAGGCCATCCGTAAAAACAGGAAGATCTTAGTACAGGAACATCTCGCTCAACTCTTCAGGTGGCAAACTACCTTAGGGCAAGGAATTCCTGTATCTGTCATCTTGCTACAGCACCATTCTACTTCCTTGCAGGCATTACCTATGCTTTGGACAAAGTCCAGATTATCTGGAAAGACCTGCAGTATATATGGATCCTTCAAGATACTGACCACAAGCTTTTAGAAATACCATTTTCATGAAGTTCTCCTATTCTTCACCCAATCCATTTATGATTATTTCATCCTAGCACTCTCCCCTCCAAAAGCACCTTTGAAATTCCCATGTATTTGTCGCATTCCACCCTCACATTCCCCTCCCAAAGCTTTAAAAAACCCCACAAAATATGAAAGAATCTCTGGTTACAGGGCTATAACGTGAACTGTTCCTCTCCCTCCCTTTGCATAACTTGATTGCTTTTCTCCAAATTCCCTTCACATATTAAATGTTTATCCTATTCTTCAGGTAAAATTTATTACCTTTGGTCTCACTGCATAGTATCCGTACTATCCTCTTTATTTCAAGCCTCTTGGTAACAACCTTCAGTCATCTCTTAAGAATCCAGTCCTAATACATTTGAGAAACCTTCAAACGCACTTCAAACTCTCCCTTTCGGTGCAACCAGCATGGTCAGGTTTCTTCTCTCAAGCCTGTCACTGAACTATTTAAACGCTTAGGAAAAACAAACACAAAGCTGTCAGTGGCTATTAGCAAAAAAGCCCCAAACAAAACCCCTTTCTTAGCCAGCTATTCTAGATACAAGGCAGCTGAGGGTGAGACAGGACTACTGGAGCATATAAAGAAGGTCTTAAAACTGATTTATCTTAGAGAAGCCTTTTTTACTGTACAGAAAATGCCCATAAATACCTTGAAGGGGCATCTCAAATTCCCTGTCAAATGGCACTCACTAAATCAATCTATTTCCTGTAGCACATGTATAGCACTATGAACCATTTTAATAGCCACCTGATTTAATATTTTTCTGATTTTCTGCATCTATGTAATATTAAACATAAACCAGTCACTACAAGAAGGAATACTACATCAGAAGCAATGCATGCTGGAAAAGTATCACACAATGTTTTTGGGTTGGAAGGGACCTTAAAGATCATCTAGAAACATTGTACCTTGTTCTCTGACCACAGCTAAACTGTGGGAAAATATCAAAGTTCTCTAGGTACGCCAATTGTTCCGTAGCACACATTCACTGTAAGATATCACACTACACATTAATAAAATGCTGACTGTAAAGTACCTCAGCATCTGACTTTCTATTGCTGCACAGACTGAACGGGTATCAAGGTCAAGCTCTGAATGTGAAGTCACTTAAAGGTTTTCAAAGTCAAGTTCTCAAATGCACAAGAGATTCAATATTTAAATGGCAACAGTTAGCTGCAAAGACACTTAACACATTCCAAGTGTTAGAGACAAGCAATTAAGTGACAAGATTAAAAGGAAGGGTACTCCCAGACTGTAAGCAGGCTTCCTAACACTCAGTTTTCAGTTGCCTGCTTTCTGTAAACAGCTGCCTAAGCAAAGCAAAGCCAAGCCATGTTTTCTTCCTCTAAGCAATCAGTTTTCCTTTCCTGGCCAAAATCCTGAGACTGTCTAAAATACAGAAAGCAATCTGGCCTTTGTGGCCAAAGTCCTCAGCCTATTCTAGAGAAAGATTGCTCCCTTTTATCATACCCAAAAGCTTTCGTTTGTCCAAGGGAAAAGCCTTTTATCAGCTCCCCTGTTCAGAAACTTCAAAGGTTAAGAAGCAGCCTGATGTTCTCTCTTCTTAGTCTGTCATGCTTCCTATCAGAGTTATTCCACATCACACCTGAAATGCCAGCTAAGTACATTGCTTCCCTAATGCCCTTCTCTGGCATTATGCTCAAGTCTCTCCCTCCGCTATTTTTAATTACAGTCAATAAAAATGAGTTAAACCACAGTTCACCATGTAATTACACTCTATCCTGTTATGACAGACTAAACATGCTATATTAATTTGAGAATTAAAGAAAAAAAAATCCAGTTGTTTCCATCATGACTTTAGACTTTTAATTTAAACAAGGGTTTAACATGAAATCAGAATGAAAGAAGTGGGAGCGTTAGCAGCAGATAAAAACATTGAAAAAGAAAGGAAAAAGAAAAAAAATCAAACTCACCCTTAAAAGGTAATCACACACGAGCTGCTATGAAGGATTTTACTCATGGGTGCTTAAAACATTCAGAATTACTGAAAGAATGAAATCACAGAGTGGTGATTATATGGTTTGTGGTGTTGCTTGAGATGCTAGAGGAAGTTCTTACAAACTGCCTGCCCCTCCTCTTGAAGGGTGGTATTTATTACACTATTTATGGAGAGAGTTTTCTGTTAAAGAAGCTTAGGTAGTTACTTTGTGTTTACTGAACAAGCAAGTACTCTGCAAGGGCAAGTGAACCCCTGCCTGCAGCAGGCCTGACATTTACTCTAGCAGACTGTTCCACTTAACAGTTCCATTAAGTGAGAATATGTAATAAGACCACAAAAAGAAAGTCAGGAGCAGCTCATCAGCTCTTTACTTTTGTCCATAAAGCTGTGAGATAAGAGAACAGTCCAATTTAGTTGCAGATTGTCTTAATTATTCTGAAATGAAGTTCAAAGCACTGTAGTGAAGCTGCAAAAGAAACTTGCCTGCCAGACTTGTTCTTGGAAAATCACTATCTTCAGTAAGCTGGAAAACAAGGCTAACTCAAAAGTGATTTGTTAACTTTATTGCACAGTTACACTCCATATGACATTATTCACATTGATTTTTACATTTCAAAGTGAAACTAGAACTCGGGAGGAACATCTTACTTCAGACCTGTTCCCTTTACACTCCTTTCTCCATTTCTCTCTTTAGTCTGATAAATAGCACAGTTTCTTTCTAAAGCAAACCCTAAACATTATGTTGCATGAACAGATATTGAGTACATCTGCTAGCAGCTGAACTGCAAAAGTTGGTCTTAACTAAATCCCAAATTTTAGCTCTCTGCTCTGTCTGGGTAACTAAACTCCATGTGACACAGCAAGTTAAGGATTCTAGGACAGGTTTTTTGCAGGTCTTTAGACAAAGACAAGAGTTATGCTTGCTTGAAAATTTTATTGACACAACTGTTTGGTCCCAACACATGAAACAGCACTTTAGCCACAAAAGAAAGTGTCCAAACAAAGACAACTAAGAAAAGAATTCTTTCTTCTCCCTCCCATTCCAAGAAAAAGATAGTGCGTAAGTTCAGGGCTTCAGTGACTTTTTTCAACTGGACATGAATCAGAAGTAGTACATTTCAGTGTTAAATTAAAGAATTTCATGGTTGTAATGCTTTTAAATCTAAGTCACATCATTCATTTAACCCTTTGGGTAAAAAAATATATTGCAATGCAATTAGCTATTTTGTTACACTATGAACACAACTCTCAGAAGTATTATTCTATTACTTTCAAACAGCAGTTTCATCAGAATCACACATGAATCCAGAAGAATTATGCTGACCTCCATAAACGGTACAACCACCACACTCACTCTGACAAATACCCTATTTTCCTCTGAAGCAAAAGGTTTTCTTTAGAATTCCAGATGACTTGTAGCTGCATGTCATGAAAATGTAATTTCAGGTTGGTCTTTTCTTCAGTGCATGCTCTTCTGAAACAAAGATCTAGACTGATCAGTGTTAACCTTATCAAACTTAAGAGTGAAGCAGATGTTGTTGCATTTGACTCATTAAAATAAGTCAAAAAAAGCTTACTTCTCAATTTCTCTTTCTATAGCAGTATGTCTGTAGAGGTTTATTAAAGGACTCAAAATACTGTGCCATAATGCTCAGAAAAACTTTCAAGTGTTTCTCTGCATTCACAATGGCTATAAGTTCACTACTGATAATACTTGGCTAAGTTTAAAAGATTTTATAACAAAATCTGACTACTAAAATTCTGCCTATAGCCATTATTCAGTGGCATTTCTTGTTGCTGGCTGAGAAGTTAGAGCCCATGTTCCATCTCTTGTATATTACAATAGAATCCACCTAAACCAATATTCAGTTGGCCAGCGGAAAGCCTCTAGTATAGGTTATTTCAATACTACAAGCAATTTATTTGCTGTCTGGCAAATACAACCCCATTGTAAATGCCATTGTTACCCAGAATGGGTATAAAGTCTCATACACTGGATATTTCTACTAACTAGAGTTAAGGTCATCCACTGACTTAACATCTCTTGCAAAGCTGTTCCCTTTCAAAAGCCAGCACAAGGTACCACAAATTGAAAAAAGCTTCCAACGCTAGGAGCAAGTTTTAGAATAAAAGCAGACACAGCTAAAGAGAGCACACATCAAAGAATAAGCTTCCCATTTACTGAACATGCTTAAAAAATAGAAAACAAGGTTAAGCAGAACAACCTTAGCATTTCCACATGTAGTTAGAACTTTCCTTACAGGTGGAAATAGCATCAATACCTTCCATCGCAAAACATATGTAAATAAAACCTGCTCCGTTATCTGTGATTTATGCATTGAATGCATATTTCAGAAATATCAGAATCTTCCTAACTTCATTTCTAGACACAATAAAATGTGTGTGTATTAAACTCATGACACCAAGACAGTCTTTTCCTTAACCAAACCCATGCCAGACTGCAACTAAATATAAAAAGGGAAGCTTAAAGCATCAATGTCCTAGAAAGCTCCTAAACGGAACCGAAAGCTACTGAAAACACTTAAAACAAGTTTTACACAAAAATCCACATAATCTCCTGCAGACATCTTTAGACAAAAGAATTTCCAAAGCAGTTACAAGTCATCTGAAAGGTCAGAGAACAAGTGTCTGAAGGACAATCAGCCCCCTCACTCTTGTCATTTCAGGTCAGCGGGTTACAATTTCTCAAGAGGCTTTTGAAAGACAGATCATGCATTTTATTAATACTGTCTGAAACAATACCAGTAAGCAACAGCCTATAGAATACAATATGCTACATGTATGATTACACCACCAACAAGGCTTCAAGAAAATAAAATCTGTTCCATTTTACTTGAATTAATATTCCGCTTTTACTGAACACACATTCATGAAAAACTGTAAAATTTAAGAATAGTTTAATGAATGCCAGAATTTTTTTCAAAATAATAGAAAAAAATCTGCTCTACTGATAGCTGTGTTCAGTGTAAAAGGAACAAAATCTTCACAGAATACATTAAATACAAATTAATTCTAGGCCTGTCATTAAAATACGTAAGGGCTAGCAAAAAGCTTTATTTGTGCAGAGTCCATAGATAAGTGTTTTTCACACTGAAGATTTAAAGCTTGGTTATAGGTGCAAGTGAAAAGTTTGCTGCCAATTTCACCTTGTTTTTGTGTTGCTTTTTGGCTGGGCTGTCCATTACTGCCTTGTTTTGTTGGGTTTCAGAGGAGTGACAGGGAGGCACTAAAGCATTCTCTGCGGTGTTAGGTACCACAGATCCAGAGGTCAGGTTATCTTCGGCTGTGGTAACAATTCTCTGTTTTTCTTCTTCTGTTAAAATCATTATCTCTAAAATAAATAAAATTTATTGATGCTGTTATTGAAAATAAAGAATATTACTCTGGTAACAGGCAATGAAATATTTTAAAAGAACCTGTCCGCTTGATCTGAAGCCAGAAGATATGTCATGTTCATCTCTGCAGCTGATGCAATATCTGCTTCTGGCTCTGTCTGCATGATGTACTATCTAGAAGACTGAATTTAATTCTCACACATCAAGTCACTCAGTGCTCAGAAAAGCACTATGAAACTACTGTGGTAACAAAGGCTGCTACAGGTTGGCAAAATGCAATTTTAGTGGTGGATAACATCTCTTTAAAATTCATCCCAGAGAATTAAAGTAGGGTGCTTACAGTCAGCACTCAGTTTCTGACAGAAGCTACCTGCATTTCCAACACATCACATTGTGCAATATATATACACATATGTATGTATTTAAATGGAACTTAATGTAATAATGCATCAAACGAATAGTTCATTTCCCAAATTGTATGAGTTATAAACACATAAATAACACAACATAGGCAAGCAAACTCTTACCAGACAGAGACGCAGGGCGTTCCTCAAACTGAATGAGATCTGCAGACTCAAGAACCACTGGATCAGGTCTCAGCTGTGGGGACGGTAGGCAGGAGGGAACTGGCTCACACAGAAGGTCAACGGGAGATGTATTTGTGAGGCAAAGAAGTTCTTGCTCAGTTTGATTAGAAGCTACAAAAACACGGGAACATCTTTCTAAGTATCTGTATGTTGTAAAGGTGTCACTGTTTCAGAGCTGATAAATGTAAAGTCTTCAGGTGCAGTTCTGAGGATCTGACAGCTGTGCCTCATTTGAAATATTAATATCAGATTAATTTATGCTAACCTACCTCAGATTCATTCAAGAGTTATGTTTTTGGATTAAGAGCATGTAACTAATTACAGCGCAGCAAACAAAGCAATAGTATGTTACACCTACTGCTTGTCTGCTTGTTTTACTCCTATAATAAGACCTGGTATTTGCTAAACTTGATTAATAGAAGAGCTGAGGAAACAAGTCCTACAGGAAGAGGCTTTACTGGAAAAAGGCCAATTACCAGACAACTCTCCTGCAGACGTACCAATATCTTATCACTATCTATGTGCCATCTAACACATTTAGATGTGAAAATTAAGCTGGAAGTTTCAAAATAAAGTGACTTGGCCTTAGTAGATTGGACAAGCCTAGACTTGTGAAATAGTAACTCAAGAAACATTCCACAAGTACTGCAACCTGCAGGAGTAGAAGAATTGGAGACCACAGCAAGATATGATCTATGAGGTCACCATTTCCCAGTTACTTTTATTTGGGGATGGATTTATACCAACAGGACTGCCATTACTTCCAAATAATTAACACCACAAAACCAACATAAAACCACCACAGAAGAGCACTGTATATTATCATCAGGATACAAGATATTTCTAGCAGAAGCTGCTGCTGACCATCTCTGCTCAGTAGCTTTGCACTGACAGACTTAGATTTCCACTGAAATCCACAGCAAATGGTACTCTAGCAGTTACATATATACACACAAACACAACAGACAGCTGAGGAGAACAGAAGCCCTTGCCAAGAGGACACATACTTAACTCTATGTTTTGGAGGAAGTTCAACAGCTTTCAAGCCATAAAGCATTTCTACAGAAGTTCAGCCTAAATCACACAGCTTTCCCTACGCTGCTTTGATTATTCTGCTTATTTCCCTCAAGAAAAAATTTCTCACATAAATCAATTTTGCATTACCATTGCTAGGTGTTCCTAGATGTGGTTCCATTGGTGAAGTGGATCCTGCCATCTCCATAATATGTTCATTATTGTCAGCAAGTTGATTTCCATGATCATCCACATGATCAGCAGGGGTAAAACTAGGTGAGCTAAAACAAGCTACAAAAAGGCAAGTTCATTTGGTTCATTTACTCAAGTCACCTCTTAAAGAAAAAAGGAAACCAAGATATTGCTCAAAATTGAAATGACTTACTTTTCATATCATTCTTTAGTACCACTATTCTCTTATGACCATGTCCTTTAATCCAAACCACCTACAAAGAGAAAAAAAGGCAGAATTAAACATCATCACAGATTAATCTCAAAGTCTAAAGCATCTTACTCACTGCCTTCCCTTTAGCTTTGCATTGCCACTATTTCCAAAATAAGCTATCACATTATTAATTTGTACTACACCACACAAGTAAAAGCTTTGTCTCAAAATAACTGATGCCAAAGGCAAACTATTGGGCTAGAAAGTGTACAAGTTATTAATAAAACTTTGTTTAAACACAGTTAGAAAATTCTATTTTGTCACTCTCTGGAAAGATTACTGTACTTAAAGGAAAACTTTAGCCACAAACTGGGTCACTAAATTATCCCAGAGCACTTCAGACATGTGGATGATAAGAACATGCCACAGCAAAATCCTTTACGTGGCACTTCTGACAAGGTCCCAACTCTTCATTTCTAAAACCAGGGTAGATTACTGCCCTGATCAAAATGATGCTTCAGCACTGTACAGACATTCATTTAAGACAGAAGTCATTTATCCCAATTGATAATGATACCAAGGGTGTTGCAGCCTCACCAGGAACAGTTCTTACACAAAATTTGAGCAAAGATGTAAAAAATATTTTCTTTTGCTTATGACACAAATCAGATTTCTCAAGAAGCTATTAAAAATACAACTGGTATGAGCCTCCTTAGAGAAGGTAATAATTCCAGCAATTCACACCAATTAAGGGAAACCACCGAGGTGTAACTATGCAGAACAGTACATGTACGCATGTACTCCATGCAGAAATCTCAATGTAATTGGCCAAAATGGAAATCTTCACACCTGTGGAATTGCTCCCAAGAGCTCTTCTAAATTGTTGCATCCATATGCTTTAGGTTGCAGCACTTCTCCTGTATATTTGCTATATGCTACTGGGAATTCATGAAGGAAAATCTGCTGATAATGGTACGTGTGAAGTAAGGACCTTACATTCTTTGCAAACACATACAGATTTGTAAGCTTCACATATTCTTCTTCTGAACCATTGGTAAAAACCTATTAGAAAAAGAGAATTAGAGTGCATACTTCTGTATTCTCTATTCACAATGTCTTTTCAAAGTATGAAACACCAGAAAAGAAAAAGAGCTTACATACCTCAACCAAGTAAGGCAGACTCTTCAGGAGTTCAGTTAAGGTCATATATCCATATTCACATGGATTAAGCAAAGTACTATGGGTTGTTTCATAATGCTGTTTCAGCTGTTCCACAGAGAGAAAGGATGTTCCATCCCAGGACATCAACAAGACTAGCAATTGGGCAGTGAGAGTTCGCAGAGATTTTCTATTTAACAACTGAATTTGCTTGCCAGACTCTGTGTCAACAACCTAGAAAAATGAACTGGGAATGAAATTAGGGACAGGGAAGAACTTAATTTACAAATAAATTGTGTAGCTGGGGTTTTGTTTGAGCACAGCTGTATCTGATATTACACACCAGCATCTGATAGTCCCCTAGCCAAAAGCACACAGGATAGAGAAGCTTGTTACAGGGAAAAAATTATTTTAAATGCACAAAAGCTGAGTAGCAGTTCATTCACATGATTAGACACAATTTTACTCTTCATTCCAAGCCAGCTGGACCTGACTGAACTCCAGCCTGACCATCAGCTGCTAAATTAAGAGAACCAGAGCAACTGAACCAGTTAGTGTAACTTTTCCACTGATATATAAGACCATCTATGTATTTACATTCACAAAGCCTCAAACCATAGATAAAAAAAAGTTAGGACTATAAACTAAAATCAAACACTAGAGACCAGTAACTATTTGGTTATCAGAAAATGACTGCATTTACACAGAAGTCAGACGGAAAGAAAACCCACACCCACAACAATTTCTAATGTTAAAATAAGTACTGTAATACAATCTTCTACTTACTGCTGAACAAGCATGAGTTTTCCTGGAGAAAGTTGAAAGGTTACAAAAGAACAAAGAGAACATCATAGGAATGTAGGAGCTATATTTAAAGTCCCTTTGGTATTCCCCCAACTTAATGAAATATTGTTTATAGAGTAAAATACTAAGCGCACTGAGACCTGTAATTTGAGACAGGTAATTCCTTAGCATTACATACCTTTTAGAGGGATAAACTACAAAGATAAAACATTACCTTTACAACGTGGCAAAGTTTTTGCATTAAAGCTGGAACTGAGCTAACATCGTAGTCATGAAGACGCAGAGTGTATCCAAACGTTTTGCGGTACTCTGTCAGTACGTCACTCATCATGAGGCAGTTGTCCTTCTGAGACCGCAGCAGTTTAACGAACTGGGCAGAAACTGCTTTGACTTGTTCCACCTCTGTAAGGGTGAGAATTTTCTCCTCTCCACATTCCAATATCTACAAGACAGAAAATGCTCTTTGTTAAAGTGGTTTACCTAATCTGGATGAAAAAAGTATAATTTGCAATTAAAATTCAGTGCTTGCAGGCAATCATTTGCTACGTAGCAGGGCTCAGCTATTTCAAAAGCTATCTATATTGCAAGTAAAACTATATAATTTCTGAAATTCAACAACACAGGCCATTAGTTATCAACTTTCTTTTTAAGCAAGTTTAACAACTTTAATGAAACTTGGCTCTAATTTTGGTGCACTAAGTTTTGGTAATGTAATACAACTTAGAGAACTTGAATTTGCTAGCAAACTTAGCTTGAATTTTACCAAATTTTACTAAAATAGCTGTATCAAAGACTTTCTTCAATGCAGCTGTCTAACAGTGCACAGTTTATGACTCACAGTGAAGTTCATGAGAAATATAAACCCTGCTGAAACAGTAGTACAGATCTCAGAAAAACGCTTTAGCACAGCTTAAGATTTTGGAACTTACTTGTAAGACATCTGGTATGGCTTCAAAGAGTTCAACTAGTTTTGTAAAACCATAGTAAGCAAGTTTACACTGGTGACCAAAGTGGTGATGGTAGGAAGGAATAAATTTATTGAAGGGCATTCGAAAATGGGGTTGATGGCGCAGTAAGTCTACCACCTCTTTAGCAAACCACTTGGTTCTTTCAATTTCTTCTTGTGTACGTTCTAAAATTAAAAGACAAGGCAAAAGCAGTGTACCAACACAATCATAAAATGCAACAGAACGCCATAAGAAAATACGGTGATTGATTTTCAGCACACTAAGTCATTTTACCACCAAAGACCTTGAGTAAGCTTACGCCTTTGATGTCCAAAATAGTCAGATGATCAGCACTTTGGGAGACCTTAAATAGCCAATTATGTTGGTGGTTTTTTAATATGTGGAAATAACCCACTCTCTAACCATACCACAGAAAGTTTAACTACATGCAGAAGTAGTAACATTATGTGTTTTGTCACCTGCTTTCACATCTGTTCCATTGCAAGCGTTCCTACAATAGCAAATTCTTTATTTGCTAGAAGTGCATAACTTAGTTATGAAGTTTGAAACACAATTATCAAAAAATCAAAGTCACTGCTATATACTTGAGTTAGTAGACTTTTAAAATAGTTAAAGAACAATTTCTTTATCAACAGTAAAACCAATGTACATGGACATACCTCTTTTGGGAATACAAATTACCATTTCATTGTCTTGCTGTGACAAACAGATGGTTGTATCTGGAATTTCTGATATAATATCAGCCAGTTCACACACTCCGTACTCAGTAACATCCCAGTCCTTAGAGAAACACCTGGAAGTTTTAGGAAATTGCAGAACACAAGTATTAATGCATGCTGTGTATGCCAAAGAGAAAATAAAAAGTAAACATGTAAATTGAGAGAATATGCCTCAAGTCCTAGAAAACCCACAATATTCATATTGGAAATAATGCTAACATGTGAAACGGGAAAAATATTCTTAATTCAAATTATCTACCCATTCTAACCAGAAACATAAGATACATAATCACAGAACAGCTGAGGTTTGAAAGGAACACTGGAGGTCATCTAGTCTGACTTCCCTGCTCAAGTAGGGTCACTTAGGGCTCAGGATTGTGTCCAGCTTATGTCTTGACTACCTGCAGAGACAGAGACTCCACAACCTCTCTGGGCAACCTATTCCAATGCTCATCACCCTCTAGTAAAGCAGCTGATAATACACCGATAGTTCACATGACACTGGAAGAAAGAGGTGTATGTGTCAACCAGTGGAAAGCTCAAACTAGTCATGGTAAGTGATAATGTTTAAACCTGAGCTTGAAAAATATTACTTAAATGATTTAAGAAAATGTATTTATGTTAAACAGCTCCATATGGCTGCACTTCCAACAGTCTGTATTTGCTTAATAGTTAGACACATGCTCTTCTTAATTAAGTTTAGGTCTCAAGAGGAAGCAGAGACCATTCCCTGGAAAGCACCATATTAAGCATATTAAAAGGTATTTTACTCTCCCCACATTCCTGACAGGAACCCAAGAAGCAAGAACCCTTTACGTATATTCTTATTCAACAAATAGCCAGAGCTGACTACAGTGGAGATGCAGATTTAGAAACAACTAATAATATATTTTTGCCAACAGTGGAAATATCAGTAGAAGTGTGCATTCCCAAAAAGGGGGGTTGGCACAGGCAGCATCACAGCACACAAAGGTAGACCATATGTAGCACTAAGATGCTATAGTTCCAAAGCACCCTCAGTACTACTTTCTACCTTCTTAAGGAAAGCATGGTTCTCAGTTCTTAAAAAAAGGACAAACCTAAATACCCAAACCCCAAAACACACACCACCCATTTTTTTTACCATGCTAGAACAGCGTATTCTTCCTGGCAATAGTAAGATAGGCATTACTCCTCATTTTTGTGTCATTACTAAATCCAGTTAAAGAAGTAAGAGTGTCTATTGACAATCACTATTCTCTTTTTCCCTTTAAAGAAAGCCTCACACTAAATTTTCGTTTTTGTGTTCATGTTACTGTGCCATGACCTGCTCACTTAAATCCAACCTCACAGTCATGGCTTCAAAAGAGAAATTAAACACAATAACCTACTTCAAACTCCAATAAAGTTAAATAAGCCTAGTCCTAAAGGAAGCAATAAAGTTATGCCTTTCCCAGTTGTTCTTGTTTCATTAAAGATAACTTACCAGTGATAAGCCTGCAAGAATTCCCTTACAATAACTTGCTTACTGGCCTGGGATTTGAGAAGCTTCAGTAAGTCTTGAGTAAAGCGCTTCACTTGAGCTCTGTGTGTTAGAGTTAACAAGCGTTTGGAACCCATACCAAGAATCTGCAAGAAAATTTTATTTGATCACTCAGATCTAGCAACCTCAATAACTTAATATACAAGATAGATAGAAACTAGTTCTAGCATAGGCAGGCTAGAAATAAAGGATATAATACAGACAACGTTTGGAAAGGCAGCCTCATGAAGCCGTATGCTTTCTGTACTATGGCATATAACATCTAGAAATGCGGAAGTGCTTCCCCCAGGCGTGCTACTGCAACTGCTGCACACTTCTACTGGCTATTTTAAAAATCTGCGACCAGCCGGTGTTCAAAGTAGAAAGTTAAAGTGACCATAGCATTTCTGTTCCTGTAACACAAGGCCACATGACTTGTTTCACACAAATCCGTCAACTCACAGGTTGCACATCACAGCCTAACTGACCAGCATTCAGCCTTTGCTCTGTTCTAATGGTGAACAGCACAATTAAAACCTTTTATGCAAGCACTAGCCACAGGCTAAAAGCAGGTTCAAACTTTAATTCTCTGTTCCGGAGGCTTAGATTAAATAATTTCCCCAGAAGTCGTTTTGGAAGGCTGGGGACAATAAAAGCAATAAAACTAACATCTCAAAGAGAACAATTATACCCCAAGGTTCAGTTAACCATCTCTTTCAAGACAGACTAGGCATAGCACCTATTACACAATACCAACCAGTAATTCAAATAGTTGAAAATACAGTTCCCCAAATTAAAAAGAACAGCACCATATAACTCACTTGCAGTACATGAGGCACTGCTTCTAGCAGCTCCATTAGTTTAGAAAACCCATAGTTAGACACACGGCATTGTTTTGCAAAGTGATGATGGTATGTTGGGATGAATTTACTGACAGGTATGACGCAGGACGGTTGGCTTTTAAGTAGATCTATCACTTCTCTACTGAACTGAATAAGTTGTGGATTACCTACAGGGCTCTTAGAACGCAGAAGCCAAGGATCTAAAATAAAACAAACAAAAAAAAAATAATCATACGACTGAACCTTTCACTAATATTCTTCCACTAAACACTGCACTTTATGACACAGTCTGAAGTACAGGAGAAAAAACAAACAACCCAAGAGTGAACATTCAGGCTAGAAGTTTCTCTTCATAAGCAGTTTAACCATTATACAAGATGTTTACTTCATGCTACTCCATTTTTAAGTATGGATATTAATTCAGAGAAAATCTGAAATAGAAGTATTTACCTGTAGTAGGAGGTGGTGGTTTGTTATGTATCCATTTAATAACTTTAATTCCATTTTGGGCAGTTGCAATGTTAACCCCAGGAACACAGGTAATAAGATGTTCTAAAGGAACACCACCCTGGCCTTCTGACACCATTTCAAGATCACTGAACTCTGACATATAACAATCAGGAAAACTGGGGGGGGGAAAAAAGCTCCATTACGCATTAAAACATTACTAAAAATGTCCTAATATCATTCTTTTGACACATTTCCTAAGCAAGAAGCTTCAGTAGCTTACTAGCACATTACAGAAGTCTTCATAAAAATGCACATTTTAAACATGTGTCTTTTTTGCTCAATAAGAAATCAAAAAGTAGTAATTTCATAGGCACTTGTTAGTTATAAGAGATACCACCTTACGTTAAGAACTGGAGGTTTTATACAACAGGTAGTTTCAGTGCATTACAACAGCCAGCAACAAAGTTTTAAATCTTTAACCTACCAACCCTTACACTAAAAGCCAAATTAAAACACTTTACCTTAGTAAAGGCACAGTACCCTCATGTGTCTGTAGAAGACTGTGAACTTGGGGAGCAAATGTCTTCAGAGACAGAATCACAAAAGGAATTTTGTAAGAATCTGGGTCAAACTCACGCTCACTGTAAAAACAAGAGGTTGAAGTTTACATGCTCATTCTACACATCCCTTTAGCACAGTATGGTTGTGCTCGCATACACACCCATAATAAACATTATACTACATACACTGCTACTAGGTGACAATCCCACTAATATAGTTACAAGCAAGTTCTATCTTTTCTACACAAAAACAGAGCTACAGCAAACTTCCAGAAGACAAGCAGCGTTAGAACACCACATTTAGTCATCATTAGATTAAAATTTACAAATTAAATTTTTGCAGCACATACCAGGCAGTTAGCAGTGAACACGTAACTGCTCCAGTTAACACAACCTGCCCTGCCTGCTGCTGAATAAAACAAAAACCAGAAAATCTTCAACCTGGTATGAATCACTTACTAAATGTAGCTGGAGGACAAAAAAAAATGGTCAGTTCTAATTATAATTGCATAACAACATAATTCAGACTAACAGAAATCTCTAAGATGTTTAACCTTCCTATAAAACTAGAGGAAGGTAGCGTACCTTTCAGCTTCTGCGTAAGTAGTATTCAATCTTAGCAGCTGTGCTAGAACACAATAATCTTACCTGAAAAGACTGATCCATGAGGACTGCCTAGAAAATTCAATGTGCCATCTCGCTATTTCCTGCCTTAGTCTTGTAAACATATAAACAGTGACTGGAGCATACTATATGAATGTATATACCTTAACTTTAATATACCTGGAAATGCTAAATGCTGTTCAAATATTTTGTAAGATTTCGTAGTATTTTATACACAGCTTACATAAAGTCTTTATTCAGGCAATGCTGCTTACAAACAGGCTCGTGATATTCCAACTCTTCAAATATTATAGGACTACAGTTTGCTGATGAACCATCATGTGACTGTGAAGATCCCAAGGGACTCTGCCGGGCTTGGCTGCTGGGTAGAAGGCATACCAGCCGCCCATTTCCTTGGTCACGGATTGCCACAGTATCCGTTAGCTTATACAAGTCCGATACAACTAACTTATGCCCAAATCTGAAAGAAAAGACATGAAATACACATTAATAACAGAGAATGCTGTAATCTGCTTTTTTGTCGCTGTTTTTGTTTAAAAAACAGGACTACACTAAAAACTATTCTATGCAGAATATTAAGGTAACTAAACCTATTCATTCCAATGTAGGAAAGGAAATAAAACACTGAAAACATAACCTTCTAAGAAAGGCCGGTATTACAGTCATTGCCTCTGGATAGTAATATGATGCATTATCTAACAGCAAAAACTCATAATACTCCATTCTGTTATTCATTCTGCTACTCCCTAATTCACTGAAAACAATCATGCAAGATCAGATTCTTTTCCTGAGTCCTAGAAGAAGAAAGAGAAAAAACTAACTCACTTTTTTTCATAGATTTCTGTAAATTTGAACACAGGCAGACAACAAGCAGGTGCATCCTGCAGAATGGAGATCGTTTCCGAGCTATAAAACAAGTTTTGTAACATTAGCACAAATTAATCTGGTAGTCTTAGTCTCCAGCCCAAATTGGTGAAATATTTACAGATGCATTTTATGAACTATAAATGTAATAGGAAAACCAGCATTCCCCTCTATTCCAGTACTATGAAAGCTGACACTTGAGATCAGGGGAGTGCAAGTAGTAACATTTCTGCTAATTCGTTAGGTAATGTCTCTGAAGGAATTGCATCTTTCATAGGTAGTAGTAAGATGCCTAGTATCTATAAAACATAACATTAAAGCTGTAGCATTAGAAGTGACCAGCCTGGTCACAAGCATAAACTGAAAGGCAAGAATTAAATAAAGTTGTAAGTTATACAATGGCAATACTCTACACTCCAAGCACTATTTTCACTGGAGCATTCTGTGAAAAGGTTACAATAACTTTTCCTAATGCTTTCTTTCAGTATGGAAATGTAAACAGAAAATACTTGCATTCTCACAAGCATCAGCACTCTAGTTCTATCATCTTCCATATAGAAAATGGAGATCAAAGAACACCAATAGCATTTAAACTGTATCCCATTCTCAAACAGATAATTCATACGCATTTTCTTGGAGGAAAGAAGCAAAGAACCAAGTGTAATCTTAACTCAGCTGCACACGGTCATCAAGATATATCACTATTATGAAAGAGTATCAGTAAAACTGTTAAGAAATTATTAAACATAGATCTAGTCTCTTTAGATGCAACTTAAAATGTAAGCAGTGTAGAAGTCCTGAATTGAAAACTAGCCTAGTTGTATTTAACATATTAATCAGATCATAAGAAAGATTTATTTCGCTATCATTGCTTTGCTTGGTCTTTCGTATCATCTCCCAGCTACTAAATACATGCTAGAACAATTAAGATGCCATGGTGCTTATTACCTAAGTAGAGCAAGCGATTTACTAGCAGCTCCT
Source organism: Amazona ochrocephala (assembly GCA_039720435.1). Classification (NCBI taxonomy): domain Eukaryota; kingdom Metazoa; phylum Chordata; class Aves; order Psittaciformes; family Psittacidae; genus Amazona; species Amazona ochrocephala. The sequence goes on along the minus strand of CM077886.1, from coordinate 17,164,105 downwards.
GTTGTTAGTGAGACCTGGATCCTTTTACTACCAATTTGGTGTCTGTGAAGACTGTTGACAGCACCGATTGCTTCTCGCAGATTTTCCATCTGAACTATAGCCTTCAACTGGTAGTCTGTATGAGGACTGAGCTCTATAGATTTTACCTGAAAGGAAGAAAACACCTTATACATTTATCACAGAAAATTAATCCAAGGCAAGCAACATAAGGGTAGTACAGACTTGTTTTGGCCAAGAGCCAAATACAATGCAACATGAAACAGTATGATGAACCATGGCCAACAGGACAATGCAAACAAGAACCAACTGCAATAAGCCTTGGCCAAGGCGAGGCCATGATATTCCTTTAACAGAAGCATCATCTTCCCAAATAGAAGACTGTACCAGAAGAATGTCATTTACAGATCAAACAGGACTACTGCAGAAACTACATCTCTTTGCATAGCTGCTTTCTACATATTCACATTCTTCATGTCCATTTTGATGACTTCTGATTCAAAACAAGCTCAGCTTTTACTGTGACTTTTAAGCTGACATTAGGAATTCAGCTTCACAGCTTAAAAATGTTTAGCACCTAAAGCACAAGTCTCTCCACTGCATGACTAATAAACCACTTAATTTTATATACAAAACTTCAGAATGCCAGATCTATGAAGACCACATGCAAATTAAGAACCTAGTATAAGTGATAACCTGGTCTCTTTAGAGGAAAAAGACAATATCTCCTTTTTACAAAGTTTAAAAGTCATGTTTCAATAGATTTCCATACCTACTCTAGGTAGCTAGACCACAAACATGTCCATAATCACATAAACAGAAAGCACTACAAAACAGATTTAATAAAGGTATTTTAGCTTTTACCTTGCCATGCCTTGAGAATATTTCTTGTAAGTGTTGCTGCAACTCTTTTCTGGACAATCTGTAATCTATATTGCTGACCTGAATGTCTGCACCATTTGCAAAGGGCTCAGAGCAGTCTGTACCACTGGTATGATTTACTACATTAAATGTGAGTGGAGATGATCTATTTGAAAGGTTCGGAGACATGCTCCTGGGTAAAATAAAAACATTCATGAGCTAAGGTAGGTATTGCACAATTCTGATATATACATCACAAAATTATTCAGAAAATAGACACAGGTCAAGTGCACAAACAGCTCTTTAAAGGTATTTCCTAGTACATGCATGGACAAAACAAATTTCACCACAAGCAAAACATTGTAACGAGACAAATACTTCCTATAGACAGAAAGGAAATCATTCATACTACATCTCAAAGTTACCCAATTTAGTAATATACTTGGCAGTAAGTCTTGTACTATCTTACTAAGACATAAATAAGTCAAACACATTCACATGATGTTAATAATTGGCAATGGTTAGGTATTTCAGTCTAGAACTTAGCAGGCCTGGATAAATATCTGCTGGGAATGTCAAAAGCCCTGAAATTAAGCCAAGTAAGATGCCTGTAATACCTCTGACATTTTTTTTTTGATTTTTTTTTTTTAAGTTTGCCACACAATGTTTCTGAGAGATCATCCCATCTTATATTTACATCTACTCTCTATCAGCTATTACACAGCACATTCAGCTTCCTTTTGCCTCCACATAAATTAGTATTAATGTGCTCAGCATACACAACTCCATATGCAGCAATAATCAATATATACATATATACACACTGATGAAGTCTCACTTCACCTCCCAAATAAGACAGACACTTACCGAGATGACCAGCAACTCTGAGACATGAGTAAAGGACTGAGTTGTCTTGAGGCTGTCAACTTACTGAAAGCAGAGGGATAGCTGACCTGAAACACAGCTTCATCTTTATCTTTTTTATCTACAGGAGAATTGGTAACACTCCTGGAAGCGGAGGTCTCTTTTCTATTTACAAATACATATAAGAAAAAGAAAACACATTATATTGCAGGATTCACTGTAAATAAAAGTACAAAACCAAACAAAACATTGATGTCTTTTTATTTTTAAACATACTTCTGGCTACTTTTACAGGATGTTTCTCCCATTCCACTTTTTTTGGTTGACAGAGAGACAGGAGTCACTGCATTAGAATTACTTTGAGGAGAAGGAATTTGTTCTCTTAAACGTTCTTGTTGGTTTTCCATATTTCTACTTATAGGTTTTGATTCAAGGTGGCACAGCTCCTATATGAAACAGATGAAAGGTCAGCATAAAAGCACCAGACATTCCTTAACAGAGGCTTTCCTTGTGATGGAACCCTAGTTAACTGACATTTTTTTCCTTCAACTGCATTTTCATTGGCACCTCTTAAGCAGGAATATTTGATTTTCTGTAACAAAAACCATAAACCATCACCTAGTTGAAGTATTTTTGCTATACTGTAGACCTACTCTAGTTTTACTTAAAACTAGCAAAGTGGATCCCTCTATATGTTATATTCAATACCAACACAAAAGTCAAAACTGGCCTAGGATTAGAGACTCCATTAGGACCAGCAGTATTGCCAAATTGAGAAAAAGTGACGGATGGGGAAAAAAAAACAACTTTCAAATTCATTATGTCTTCCAAGCAGCTAAATACAGCTCTCATTTGGGCATGTCACTATACAACAGTTACTTTTGTTACAGTTTTATTGTGAACTTGTCAGTTCTATTTAATAAGTAACCCTCAGAACATGAGGAAAAGAACCAAACAAGGTAAAACAATACCTGTAAACTTTTAATGTTTGTGGGTTTGGTGACAGATCCATGAACTTGGAAACCTCTTCCAGCAGAGCCTTTGGTACCAGTAGGCTGATCACTCGAGTCTTTGTTGAGGAGGCACAGCTTTGTGTTCTTGTTAATTTTTTTGGGAGACTTCACCTTTTCAGTTGCAACAAAGCCAGAACTTTTTGTTTCATTAGCTTCTTTGTTTTTGGGAGTAAAAGACACTACAATCCTGTTACCAAATACATCTTCATTTTCCATTCGTTTCTGAGCCCGTTCAGCACTTTCTTGATTTAAAAAACGGAGAATCGCACTGCTTCCAGAAACGCTCAGCACTTTCCCGCCACAGTTATCTGACAAACGCCTGAGTCTATTACTCACGCTTTTGCTGTCTCTGTTTGCTGGCAGATTATAAACATATAATAGTGTATGGCATGCCTGTTTAAAGAGAGCAAGATTTTAGTTTGATTATCTCAGAATACCCTCTTGCTCAAACCCAGTATTTTCACATTGATTCTGGTGATACCCTCACCCTCACTCCCTCCTTCCCCCCCAAGTCATTCTTACTGCAACATTCAGTTTGTTTGGAAAACTTTAATACCAAACTTCTATCTCCAATATAACTTGAAGTCAAAAGAGACTGCAAAGTTCCTGATCAATGGATCAAAGCCTGATCAGTTCTCCAGAAAAGAAAGCATCACTGTTTGTGACTGAAGAATTCTGCATATTCTACATGTGCATATGAACACATAGCTCAGGAAGTTATTTCAGAGAACGAAAAGGCTGCGAGTGCTGCGCAAAGACAACATAGCAACTCCAGATGGAATCATCAGAACACAAAAAAAAACCCCAAGAACACAGAAAGACGGTCATTCTCTAAACTGTTAAGAAAGGATTACAGAGCTGTCTGAATACACAACTAAGTTCTTACCCTTTCTGCCAGTGAAAGGCATGCAAGATATATTACCTGACAGAATATTTAGTGATAAGAATGTGACCTTGTGATTTTACTTTAATTACTTCTCATTATTTCTTTCAGTCTTAGAGCAGAAAGCATATATTCACATGGTAGTAACCAAAATACAGACAATAGTCAAATATGCAGCAGATACGTCCTGCCATAAAAAACACATGTAATTTCAGCCTGTTCTCTCCCTAAACTGGGGAAGGAGTAGGAGGAGAAAGGAAGTTGACACTGTGAAACATCTGTTGCATTAAAGATCAGAAACCCTTACCGGCACTTTCAGTGGTAACCTTGGTGGCAAGTCTGAAATGAATTCTTCAAAACAAACAAGCTCATGAGCATGACGTAGAAGTGCTTCTGAAGCTTGGTTTTTATGTACCAAAATTATCCTGAAGCCATGTCTGTGTCTCAGATCACTGAGTTCTAAAGCAAAGTTTACATCCGCTGGAAAAAAATTGAAAAATAGAATAAGGAAATTTGTGAAAAGCAAAAAACAAAACCAAACCCAAACCAAACCAGATTAAACAAGCAAAACCCCAGGTCTCACTTGATAAGTTCTATTTACAACTGAACATTTCCAGTGAAAAAGCACCAACAGCTAAAAGGCTTCTCAGTAGATACAATTTAAATGAACAGTTAGCATTCAGTCTCAGGCAAAGGCTTCCTTTTCATAGCAACTTTAGCTATTTATCAGGAAGGCATTTGACGGGCACTGTATATTTGGAGAAAACATTTGTTCAGCTTCAGGGAGAAGCCCAAAGCAACACACAGCAATTAAACAGTTGAGTGGCTTGCATATGCAACCGTACAGTGTGCTGCTCCAAGAATAAAAACCAAATCAAATACATTTTGCTCAAAGCATTCTGACAGACTACCATATGGAAGACTCAAGAAGTGTTACTTTATTAGATTCCTGCTGAAGCTGTTGAACATGAGACAGTATTTACACACATACCTACTGACACTCAACAATGCATCAGATTCCAGAGCTGCTTGAACTAAGCCAAGCTCTCATCTTACTGTCCCTACTTTTTTCTTACTGCCACTGACATTATTAATAAATTCTTGAGTGATTTAGTTAAAGCTGATTGTAAACACAACTCTTCAAAAGCAGAATAGCATCATATGCAGAAGTATGACTAAAGAGAAGAACTGAATTCTGCACTGTAGATGAGCACCACAAATACTTACTTGACACAAGAACCACAGTGGCAGGTGCAGTGTGTGTATCAGCAAACCTCCTAAGACTCTGTCTTAGTTTGTCATCAGCAGCATTCTTTGCTGTAGCATTGATGTGTGCAACAGTCACCTGTGGGAAATACATAGATATGCTCTAAAAAAGCTTGAATGTGAACTATGCTTGCTTAAATTGTGGGGTTTTTTATTAACATAAGTACAAGCTTTCAAATGCACCTTTTATTTAGATAAATTGATACACACATGCATGAAATATAACATGTATGTATCTCAAACTGTTCTAATGATCAGTGAACTTCAACCCTGGTTGTTCAGCAATGTCTTAGGAATGACTTTGCTGTTCTGTGTTTAAGATCACAGTTTACATACACTAAAAACATTCCACAAACTCTCATTTGAAATAGAGAGGTGACAAACATGGCAAATACTTACTATCAATTCTTTTTAACTCACACAAGCAGATAAACTTTCAACTTGTTATTATATCTGCAATTCAGAGGCTGGGAAATGAGTTTCTAACTTACAAACTTGCATACCAAGAAACAAAGTAAATTGATGGAAAAATACTTACTGCTAAAGGTGCCTCAATCAATATCACTCAGTTACAAATATCCTCACTAATCAATGTAGTATTCACTAAGTTAAAAAAAGTCAAGTTCCCAGAATCACAGTTCTTTTAGGTTAACCATTTAGATGCAGATTTGAAGGATAACACTAGAAACACCACCATCACTTACTACTGGATGAAATCAAAATCCTCTGTGAACACTAAAGCTAAAACTGTCACCTGCACAATGGAACGCAGTTTCTTAAAAAGTATCACACCAAAAGAGTTCAGCATTAAAGACCCCACCCATAAACTAATAATAATAATCTCATGCACTAAAAGCCACAGAAGCTAACAAAGCTTTAGTGAACAGGAATCACTATTGGCACACTCAGTACACGAAATCTCTAGCAAGAACACCAATTAGATGCTGTTTTGATACCTGGCAGTTGTTTAGCTCCTGAATAACTTCTTTATTTTCTTTACTAATGTCACACACACAGATGAATTCTGCCTCTCTGTGACCTTTAAAAAACTTTTCACGAATCCTCTGTACAACTGCTATAGCTGAACGGCCAGTGGGAACTGAGCAGTTTTCAATATCCCAGAAGACTCCAATGGGGGGCAAGTTTTCCAGAACTTGGCCTGTTACTGCAACTTCCGGAGATCCTGTAGAGGTTTAACAACATAGCCCACTTTAATCTCAAATACAAAAAATGTTGAACTTAGCATACTACAAACTTTGCACACAGAAAGCTTTGCATTTCACAGAACAACACACCCAGGAATGCAAATTCAGTTTTATTTTCTCAAGGAATTTAAGAAACAACAGTCTTAAACAGAAATTGTATGGGCATATGCTGACTAGTTACGTCTTTTCCAAGATTCACTGGAATTGCATTTTGTAAGGACACTTAATTAGGGTGGTAAAATGCTAGTAAAGTTATCCAATTTCTTATTCTTCCATACCTTAACTTCCATACTAGCTATAATTCTGTAACTGAAGCAGTACTAACACTGTAGAAATACCATGTACTTATTTTGCACAATATTGTCCTCTCAAGAACACAGAAAAAACCCATCTTGTAATTATAAACATTATGCTTGTGCTGCATATAAAGTAACAACAGACACTACAGACTAAGAAAATGCTTTTCAAGTACAGCTGAAGACACTTTCCTTGTACACCACCAGAACAAAATAGCTTCCAAGTTGTTAGGATTTATTTTTCTAATCCTTAAAATGTTAAAAAACATAATAGTAAAAAAAAAAAAATCAAAACTTGATGCAAACAATACAGTAAGGTCTCTAGTCAGTCACCGAATCACAGGATGGTTTGGGCTGGAAAGGACTTTAAGACCATTTAGTTCCAACCTCCCTGCCATGGGGAGGGACACCTCACACTTGACCATGCTGCCAAAGGCTCTGTCCCACTTGGCCTTAAATGCTGCCAGGGATGGAGCATTTACCACTTCTTTAGCCAAACAGGTCAATCCAAGTTATGACTTTGCAAAACAGAAACAAGGTGTATTTTTATTGTTTAATCTTCTATGACTCCACAGATGTTGTCAGAGAACAGTGCAATTTAAGAGAACTCTTCATGCGCAATGATATTAAAGGAGGACATTCACTAAGTGCAATTTCAAACAAATGCGGTTTACCATATTTCTGTGGTGATTTTCCAAGGCTGCTTGCCAGGAGCAAACTGTTCTCATTTCCTGTTCCTTTGTTTCCACAGCCATTACATATTGGGATAGGAACAGGCGCAGTCTGTGCATTTGGAGGAGGAATATTTGGCCAGATTTTAGCAGCATCAACGAGGCTGTTTCTGGTTGGCTGTTGGGACAATTTTTCAAAATACATGCTCATTTAATACACAATATTAACACAAAGTGTTCCATGCCAGAAACACTCAGTTTCTCTTCCACAACAAATGGAAGTTCAGATACACTCTAAAAAGTTCATAAACAGTATCATTGCATGAAGGAAGCTTCTACCCTAGAGTCTTTCCTAGCATACTTAGGTCTAGATTTCCAAATGCAAGGCAAGATTCTATTAAACTCAGCGTATTAAGAGGTGCCATCACCTAGCACGTGAAATTACCCCAATGAAGAGCACAAGATTGAATTATCTCCCTCCCCCACAAGTAGTGGTCATAATCCCAAACATAATTAATTCACTATTTAGTTTATTGAAATGAAAACATTTCACTTTTATATGGGAAACATAATTTTGGAAGTTTAAATAACATCTTGCACAGTTGAGTATATTATTTCACTTGAAATTAAAATTGTGCTTGAATTTTGGTAGGAATCAGTTCTAAAGTGTACCAAATTGGTACTGAAGTTTAAATTACAAATTTTGGAAGACTTATAAAACCAAAACTAGAATATCCTTATAGCATCAGACATTTCACCTGAGTTACAAACAGATCTTTATTGACCAGTTGCCCATGGATACATGTTAACTGTTGTTAGCTTTTTCTCAAGAGTCACTACTATGCCACATTTTAATTGGAGCTGTAAAGAAGAGGTAACTGTCTTTCAAATCCACACAAAATTCGGCTTGAATACATTAACAGATCTCCTGGAAGTTAAAAACACTGTGGTAGCCCCTTTAGTCTTCCTATCAAACTGAATGTTACCTCAGAAGAGAGATGAACTTCAGAAGGATACCTGGTATGTCTGGACTGTGCATCACCAACTAGGAAGATGCAAGCTGCAACCTGCTGAAACTGGTGTTTTGCTCAAGTAACATTAGACATATACCATATTTAATGAGAAATGTGATGTGTACAAACCTTGCTCAAGCAGTCACTGCAGTAGTGAGAGCCCTTTAAACAAACCGAAGGTGCCATGTTTAGGTGCAAAGGATTGGCGTACACACGTGATGTTAGCTCCGACTGTGCAATATGCTCATCCAAGTGGCCTGCAGCCCCACTTGTGAATTCAGAACAAGGAAAATAGCCAGAAGATGTGCAGCTCTGAAGGGCTGGATACTGATGCAGTTTGTGCACATTACCATGACAGGACTGGAAATGGAGTTTTCCACAACAGGAAAGATGTTGACAGGAAGAAACACTGTTTTCTACGCACATGCCTGGGAATTCGCTTGCAATACTTCTAGCTGGAGGGGTTTTCAGTGTAGATGCAGACTGATAAGCAAATCCTGACCCTACTTGACAAGTAATCGTCCCAGTGCTTTTTGAGTCTAATATTGTGCCAGGGTGAATCAAGTTACCACCACCAACACAACGCATTTGCGGAGTACAAGAAGAGTCAGAGCCATGAGCACAGCAGCTTACTTTCGGGCCAGGTGAAAGCTGTATTTGCTGTTGTTGAAGAGGATGAACATCAGGAAGTGGAACTGCTGGAAACAGTTTAGAGCCAGCATTATGAGGCAATGAAGCATCCTTCAATTCTATAGCAGCTTTCTTGTTCTCCATGTAATCTTTCTAGAAATTGAAAGCTCAGTTACATTCAGATGAATTAAAACACAACCTTATAATATAAACAAGCATATTTTTAGACTGTTACAATTTTGTTGATGGCAAATTTTGAAAAGTGCTACCTTCATGATTATTATTACCTGTCTGAACATGTGAAATATTAAAAGAAACATGCTAGTTGTGTGTGCCAGCATGAGGTATACTGGTATCAATGGATTTTCAAAGCAACAAAACCAAAAAGCTACAAAACAAATAGCAATGAGTCTGTAAACCAGAATTTGAAAAGCGCTGTTAGGCTAAGGCTGAGAGATATTCTGCAGTTGATGGATGCCCTGTAAAAAAAAACACAACAAAAACCAACAAAACACCAGTGCAGAAGTATATAAAAATCTTTTACGTGTAAATAATGACCTTAAAATTGTATTAGAATTTTAGAAGTAATGCATTAAAAGACTAAGACTTCAAAATTTTAGAAATTCTATCAGATAAACTAACAGAGGACAGAGAACACCAAATTTTCACAACAACTACGTAAGTACTTTTTGCTTACTCTTATTTAAGATATCAAGATGTACAGACATAAAGGCATACACAGACATATAGGTGTTTTTTTTTAAATGGCAGCAGCGAAGACTAAGCAAAGTTATGAGAAGCACCGAACAGTCAAGGTCAGTAGAGCTGATCTGCACACAACTCACTGCTCCAGAGCTTTAGGCCAGTACTTTAGAACAACTTTTACTTTCAAAATTGAATTTAAGGTTTTTCCTACCACACAGTAATGAATAACTGATTACCCAAGTTTAACATCATCCTCTCTATCTGATGCCATGTCTTGAGAATATACACTCCGCCAAAAACCTCTCTGAACTTGCTTAGATGTTAAATTCCAGAATTTATGGCAGCTGCCTTCCCAGCCCCTAATACATGAGAATAGCAACACAACAAGGATATGTGCTTATCTGTTTCTCCCATGTCTTTTACGGAAAGTTAGATTAACACCCATGAATGTTAATTAACAGCTGGAGCTTGCCTGCTCAATAAGACACTGTTTTGTATCACTCCTTTCATTCCTTAGCATTCTGCACCTCCTATATACAGTTATGGAACAGCAACATTTAAAGAAATGGAAACAAGGCAAAATTTGACATTCATGAAGAACAGCATCCACAACTGCTATAACTACTACATAATAATAATGATTCAGAAACTTCTAAATTTGCCTCCAAACTAAACTGATAAGAATCTGGAAGAGTGAAGACTAGTCCCCTACCCTGCTCTCCAGCTATAACTTCACAGAGCTTTCAAGAAGCTGCCTTACAGACTTTTTAAGCAGTGAGTTCTATCATTACAGAATTGTAAAGAGTAGAGCCTAGCCTGTTAAGCAAAGCAATTTGCCTGTTTTCACCAACATAGATGAGAGCTGTGACCACCACTAGAGACCTTAAATTCCCAGGCAGATTTTGTATTTAATGTGCTAACTGCTGTCTCCTCTCACCCCTCTCCACTTGCCCCCTTGAGTCAGCAATAAGACTGCAGTTAGTTATACTGCTCTACACCAGGATATTGACTATGCCTTTAGTAAAGCAATGAATTACCGTTCTCGCACTGCAAGGCAAAGACTTCTCAGCAGCAGAAAAGCAATCAGAAAGTTTCCAGAGCCATGGTTTTGCATCATTCTCTTGTCGCCGAAGCCATCCGAACGATCTGTTGCAGAGGTCCTCTGTCCTATTTCCTTCCATCATACAGGCAAATAAAAAGGTTCAACATTCTTTCATCCCCCCTTCCATTCATCCTTCCCACCTGCTAAAGAAAAAAAAAAAAAGACATTCTTTAAATAATCATTCAGGTAAGACAGAGAATGAATTCTCTTATGAATTCCACTACTGCTAGATCACTGAACCTGCATTATTTATGTTAAATTTAATTATGCATATGGAACATGGTCTTGACTACTCCCAACTTGACTATTCCCCAGTACAGGAATATTCCTCATAACTTGCAACACAGGTGACGTAGTCTGAGGAAAACACTGTTTAAGTCCACGGCATTACCTAGAGTCCCAGTAATGCATTGCTGCTGACATGAATAATTCCCTGAAATTTTTAATGCATTCTTCTAGAAACAGAAGTCAGGAGGTAGGTGTTCAAGAACAGCTCATCAGCAAATACAAAATAGGTGTAACTGAACACAGCTGAAAAAATTAAGCTGCATATTCATTCTCTTTCCACTAGCTAACAAACCTATATATACCTTCATTAACCACACAGCATTTAGTATTTAAACACAGCTTCAAATTATTAAAGCTATTTACAAACACTTCCACTAATTCTCAAGCTACTCCACAGCACATCACATCAATTTAACTCTACAGAACCACAAAGGAAGCAAAGCAACTTGTCTAAGACCCAGCCACACCATCACAAAAACTATGGTATTAGAAACAAAGTCTTCTTACCCTCCAATTATGTACTGCATCCATTAGAAAATGCTCCTTCAGGTTTTTTGCATTTAATTTTATATGGATTAAATAGCAGTACACTTGCCCCTGTATTATTTCTAGCCACGGAAAAGTTTGACTTTTTAAGCAAAAGCACTTATACACAAAACCCCAAAGTACCCCAAAATTATGCTGAATAAAATACTAAGTTAATCAAGTTCTACAGCTCTGGAGCAAGCTAGTTTAAAAAATACCTAGTAGCACCAATTTGTTCACGAACTGAAACAGGAACTGAAACCATTTAGCAGTTATGTCCAACATACACGTCCACGCTCTGCCCTCTGCGGCTCGCCACTCCCTCGGTGCCTCCAGCTCAGGCTGGCCCGCAGCCCCGGGGCTGGGAGGGGGGGGGAAGCGACGGCGGGGCCCGACCCTCCCCCACTAAACCAAACAGCCCCAGCGCACCCCGAGGTGCTGCCGGGCGAACGGCAGCTCCCGCCCGCGGGGCGGCGCCGGGCCCAGCCCGTTGTGCAGCTCCGCCCGAGGGCCAGGCTGCTGTCTGCAAGGGGAGCGGGCCCCGTCCCCGCGCGCCCGGCCGCGGTGTCCCGCCCGGCGCCTCCCCACCACCGCAGGGCAGCCGCGGGGCGCCGGGAGCCACAGTCCCGGCTTGTCCGTGCCCCGCTCCCGCCCGCCGCGCCTCACCTGAGCTGCCCCTCACACCCCTTTGTTGTCCTCCCTCCTCCTTCTCAGCTCCTTCTGCCGCCAAGCAACACCAAGCGCCGGAAATCAGCCCGCTGCCGCAAAGGCGATTGTCGTAATTCTCCACTCCCTCTTCTTTGCTGCTGGCGCGCGGCGGGCCAGCCCCAGGAAGGGGCTCCTCGTTTTAAACCTGCCCTGGCCTGGGGCCGCCGTGTGCGGGACAGGGCAGGGCGATGCAAGGCCCGGGGCCGCCGTGTGCGGGACGGGACAGGGCAGGGCGATGCAAGGCCCGGGGCCGCCGTGTGCGGGACGGGACAGGGCAGGGCGATGCAAGGCCTGGGGCTGCGAGCGGGACTGCAGCGGTGCCCACTCCAGCTGAAAGGCGCCTCGGGCCGCGCTGAGGGGATGGGTGCGGCACCTGCAGGAGGCGGCAGGCCCTGCACAAGAACACCTGAGGCTTCCCCGGCGGAACTACTGACCCCCTGTACTCGGTACCGGTGAGGCCGCGCCTCGAATGCTGTGTTCTATTTTGGGCCCCTCAGTACAGGAGATACTGAGGTGCTGGAGCGGGTCAAGACAAGGGCAGCGAAGCTGATGAAGGGTCTGGAGTACAAGTCTAATGAGGAGCGGCTGAAGGAACTGGGTGTGGGTGTGTGTTGCGTTAAAAGGAGGGGGGGAAGCAAACCCTTTGCTTTATTCTCCAACATGTAACTACCAGTCCGGCCACGTTCACTATTTCGAACCTTACTGATGCGGATTCACTGACAGTGGAAAACAAATCCTTTGCTTTATTAGAGGAAGGACAGGGAATGGCTCCAATATGCAGCTACCAGTCCGGCCGTGTTCGCTATGTCAAACCTTACTGATCCAGATTCACCGATAGTGCCCCACGTTGCCCAGTCCAATCAGCTGCAGCTATCAGTCCGGCTGCATTCGCTATTTTGAACCTTACTGATCTGGATTCACTGATAGTGCACCACAAAGAGAAATGGGGTTGTGTTCAGTCAGAAAACTAGTTTATTGATGCAACAGATACAGGTTCTTATGGGTTACCGGTGATAAATACTGTCTGCAAAAGCACGTGCGAATAATAGTTGCATGAATAGAAGCGCTCGATAAAGTTAACACAGCCTGGCTCTAAAATATAAAGGTAACAGTGAAAGTAATTCTATGGAGATTCTAAGTTTTCCTAGGAAAGCACTGGATACAGTGCAAGTCTTACCCACAGGCGTCCCTATGGGAGGGAAGAGAGGTCCAGCCAGTCGATCAGTCCCAGGAGTCTGTTGATGTTATCTCCCTTGACTCGTCCACGATGGTATCTTCCCTGATATCCCACTCTCTCTTGGGTCATTTTACATTATTTTCACCTTCAGGGTGGAGCTTGAGTGACTCTAGTCATACATACCTTTATTATTATTGGTGCAAATCTCTCTTGCTACGCTTTTAAAGGTATATGACACAAAAAATTCAGAGCACATGCTCAGAGGGGGGTGGTCTCATTTTGGAGGGGGGTCACATTGGAGATGGGAGTGTATTTTAGCATGTAAATGCATTATAATGACATTATAATGAAGCAAAGTTCACACAGAGGATGACATTCTGTCAAAAGATGACAGGCTTCTGGCTCAGGGTAGCAAGTATGCAGCTTATCAGTTTCTTGTACCACCTAGTTCCCGTCTTTAGGACGGAGAGTAGCCGCAAGATCTCCACCCTGTTTCATCCTCCGTCCATGTTGCCACAGGAACTGCTGTGGAGTGCACATTCCTGGCATACCAGGTGTGGCTGCATCTCACCCCGCGAGGCCCTGAAAGTCCGTTTTTCCCTTATGTGTGGATAATGCTGCATTTCAAATATAAGTTTAATTCCACATTTCCTAATTATTCCACGGGGGAGGGTGTGTTTAGCCTGGAGAAAAGGAGGTTCAGGTCAAACCTTATTGCTGTCTACAACTACCGGACAGGAGGGTGTAATGAGGTGGGGGTCGGTCTCTTCTCCCAGGTAACAAGTGGTATCATAAGAGGAAATGGCCTCAAGCTGCACCAGTGGAGGTTTAGATTGGATATTAGGAAAAACTTCTTCACTGAGAAGGTGATCAGACACTGGAACAGGCTGCGTAGGGAAGTGCTGGAATCACTATCCCTGTAAGTGTTCAAAAAGCCTGTAGATGAGAAACCAGCTCAGTGCTATGGTTTAGTGGTGGACTTTGCAGTCCTGGATTAAAGCTTGGACTTGATCTTAAAGGTTTTTTTTTCCAACATAGTTGATTGTATGATTCTTCCTCCTCACACTATTACTTCCCCCGCCCCCCCCCCCCCCCCTTACACCAAGAGGAGGTCTGCAGGGCCATGATGTGGGAGCCATGCTGTGGAGTGGCCTCTGGGAGGCCTGGTGGGGGGCTTGGCCTCCCAGAGAGTACCAGAGCAGGTACCTCTGTGCTCAGCCCTTAAGTGTGCGGCAGGCAGCGAGGAAGTTTGTACAGTGTTGAACGGAGCTCTTACAGGCAATAATTGTTGGTGCCTTGTGTGGAATTTAAGCTTTTATTTTATTTTTATTTTTTTTTTCCAACACACACACACGCACAAATATCCCAGTGATTGCCAGGGCTGGACAGTTTTAACTCTTTGAGAGCCATTTCCTTTGAAGGCAGTATTGAAGTTCCCTTAAAGCCTGAGGACAGGAGTTAAATATTGTTACTGTTCAGAAATCTGCTGTTGGCTTATTTTGTCAGAAGTGTCTGACCTCTCTGTACTGCCCTCTGGGTGGTTTTGGGCGTCATTAGCTGTGTATAAAGAAATTCCCCAAGTAAGATACACACAGCTTAAAAATATAAAGCAATTACTGGTTAATGAGAAACAAGTTTTAACAAGCTGCTGGATGAGGTGTTAGTGTGATCCCAACCCTCTGATAAAACACCTGAAGTCTGTTGGCTAAACAAGCCCCAAAAAAGTGTGGGCATCCACTTGTACCTCGGTTTTAATAACTTGTAATTCACTGCATCTCTTCATGTGGATGACACTGGCAACCCACTGAAGGTAACAGGTTTAATCACTTCAAGATCTTATAACTTTACACATTGATATTTTTCCTTTTGAATCCTTGTATTACTAATAGCCCTTGTCTCAACAACCCTATCTCTATTTGTAATTTTACTTTTCACCTCTTTCTACAGGCATAGGTCTGTTTCACAATTTAGCAGTTCCCTCAGAAGTCTGAGCCAAAGTCATGCAGCAAACCTGTATCATCCAGTCTGGTCTTGCTCCTCGGCATGCAGGTAGCTGAGCTTCTCAAGGAAGGTGGGGGTAGCACCAGAGCAGGGTGAGGGTCCACTTTTGGTGTCTCAGTATCTTCTGATCACAAGTGACGTCATTGTAATAGGCTAAGTTGTCATTTTGCCTTCACTTTTGCCTAATGAGTTACAGCCGCCAGCAAGGTTGACTCTTCTTAGTGACAGTGCTCATATCTACATCCCTTCTTGTCCCTACTCCCATGTTTCTGTGAGGGTGTAATGCTACTGTGTATTATGGTCTGGAGTGGTAGTGTTTTGTGGTGTTATTCGTGAGCATTTGACAGTTTTGTAAACAATATCAGTTCAAGATATCAGGAGGGTTTTCTAGTAGTGAGAATCTGTTTCTTGCGTAAGCATATGCAAATCCAATCTTCTGTATATAGGCTGCAAATATGACATATTTAAAGATGCAGAAATAGGTTTCAATGACATTAAGTACTTGCCCTTCAGTGACAGCAATATTTCCATTTGATATTCTAATATGTATGTTTGTCACATCATCTTATGGGTATCAGTAATCCATTAAAAAAATCAGTAGTTTGTAATGACAAATGGTGAGCAGTTCCTGTTTCATTCATTGAGTGGTTCTGAGTGAGTTATTTAATACTTGCAGCAAAGTGAATCTTTTTTTCCCCATAAGAAGCTTTTGCCAAAAGATAAGGTGTTGCAACTTCACCAGAACTTAGAGTGTATACATTTTTTCTGCTTGTCTTTCATGGAAGAGTCAGTGTGGCATTGTCATTAAAATAACCAGCACCACCTAAAATAAGCCTACTACCACAAAAATCTGTCATTTATTAATTATTAATCAGCAAACTAAAAATAAATGCATAAATTATTTTTGTCCTCTGCAAATTTTAAAACAAATGTTCTCATTCCTCTTGCAAATAGGCAGTGATAGTAATTATAGTAACCTTTTACTACTGTTTACTGCTTGTGTAAAGGAGTGCCTCTGCTATTGCCATTGGCATTTGTTAAGGTGCTGTTACACTGCTTCAGGTTTGGATGAGAGGCTAACAACTTTTTCTGAAATCTGAGAATATTTGCTGTTTTTTTACATGTATTTCAAGATGAAAACTGTTAAAAATACTCAGCGTACCTTTGATAATCTGTGTATTCACACTGTCCTCAAAGATTGGTATGAAGAGTTGAAGTAAAATGTCCTTTGTCCCAGACTTTCAAACAAAATTATACATTTTTTAATTACTGGGGACATACTACAATAGGAAATGGTTTATTTTCTGTAACTTATCTGATAATAAAAACATTATGGAGTAATGACAGCACTGCAAGTTGCTATTAACACTATATTTTAAATACATAAATTATAAATACATAATTTATCATAGTTGTATAATAGTTTGTCTGCATTTACTTATGCTGAACGTGTAACCACAAAAGATAATTGTTTTGCTGAGCACCTGACCTGAAATTATACTTGTTTTTCTCATTCTTTTCAGTTGGAGTTGTCTTAGCTGTGATCAGATTTCTTTTAGTGGAATATTTTTACAGAAAAAGCATCCATCCTCTTTGTTCCAGTCCCACCTTGTTCTACAAACTCTTTGGGAGGGGCACATTCCCAGTGTAGACAGTGAAGCCTTTTCCAGAATCAGGCTCTGTTCCAGGCCTGGTATTGCATCACAGCAGTAACTGAAACTGGGATGAGGGCCCCTGTGAGTTTGTGCCTGTCTGGGAGCAGTTTGCAAATCGTGCTGCAGGGGTGTGAAGTGATACTGGGTGACACAGGGCCCTATGTATGTGGGCTGGAGCCATGCGTATGTGATAATTTGTGTTTTTGTTTTGACTCAGGAAACAAATGCCAGGCATGCCTAATGACCAACTGGTTGTGTATGCTGCTGGGTAGGAGCACACCTGAGGCCCTTGGGAAAGCTACACACACTTCAGTCTCTTCCAGACCAATTCTGTACAGGAAGGGAAGGTAATTTACTGGCTGCACTGAGCTGCAGCTCTGTCCCATCATCTTCGGGGAGCTCCTTCCCTCTGCGGATGCTTGCGGCACATTTTCTGGAATGACGAGATCGTGCTAAGATGTAGATGAGTGCAAGTATCTAATATTTCATAGGCTGCTTTGTCCTTGCAACATGGGCTTCAGTGACACAGCAGCCTGTTCCTCGGTTGTGAAGAGGGGAGTTTAGTCTGAAAATGTTGCACTAGCAGTAAAGAGTCACAGTCACTGTCTCACTACTTGCTTTTTCAGAAGAAGCCTTTGGAATAACACTAAAACCCCACTATTTGATGTAAAGCTTTCCCTCTGTTAGAACGTTCTCAGAGAAAACACGTATTTGACGTTACAGCAAGGCGGCAAATACTGGTTTACCCCCTTAAAGCCTTAGAAGGCGCAGGCCCAGAGTCCGCTGTAGCTCCCTAAAACGCCGCCGAGAAGGATGCGGTGAGCACCCCACAGCCCAGCCCGGGACCGCCCCCGAGCGCCTTTTGAAAGTAACGAAACTTTCCAAACCTTCCAGCGGGCGCGTTTTAGCGGCTCTGATTGGCGGAGCCCACGGCCGCACGTGACCGCAGCCAATGGGGTGGTCGCGTCGGATCAGTCTTTGGAGAGCGGTGGTTGCCGGCGCGCGGTGTTTTCTGTGGTGGGATCGGTGGGAGCGTCGGGGGTCTGTTCGCCGCCCGGTACGATGGTGGGGAGGCGGGAGGCAGCAGGCAGCGCCCCGGGGGAGCGCCTGTGCCGCGGGTAGAGGAGGGAAGGGCGGTTTTGGTGCGGCGCAGCCCCTCCTGGTGGCTTTCGTCCTGCTCTGGTAACCGGGGCAGGGTCGGTGGGGGCAAGGGGTAATGGAGCCGGGACCTGCCTCTCTACGGCCCCCGCTCCTTCCTGCACTCTTCTGTGCGAGCCTGATCTCCTTTTGGAGTTGCTTTTGCGGCTGCTGGTGGGGAGGGGAGGAAAAACGGGAGCGTGGGAGCCGTGGCCGATGGTTCAGCTCCTTCCCGGCTTCGTGCTTCGAATGGGAATGGGCTGACCTCGGCTAGCAGCTGGAAGCATCAAGGTCAGACGATTCAGAAGAGAAAACTGTAGAGGTTCCTTTGGAATTCCTGGAAACTCGAAGTACTGGAGCTGGCTTGCTATCTGAAAAGATGAGGGCTTTGCCGAATTAATCCTTTTGGTAGAGAAGACCTTGAGAAGTTGGTAACTCTTCAGTGCTAGCTGTGGGATTCTGCAGTAATCCTGGCACTCCCGTGACCTCTTCCTTTTTTTTCTCTCTTGCTGTGATTTTCTTTTGTATTTCTTGAACAAAAGAAAACAGGCCCTTATTGTTACAGGAAGACCCTTGCAACGGGACTGTTGTAAGAAAATACCGTTTTTATAGGATGGGAAAGCTACTTTTCCGGAGCAAAGAGGGGGATTGTTTTGGTGTACAGTTAAGAAAAAATGGCTAATAGGAGTTTCATCATCTCTGTCATGGATAATTCAGTAGCATGTACAGTACTGTTTTACTTTTGTATTATAATATGTATTTCTTTGACTCAGACCGTGTGGAATTGCTACAGAGACAGGCAAACATTGTTCACCAAGCTAAAGTGCTCTTTTGTTAAGAAAATGTTTAGTATGTAGGGTTGCCTTGAGTCCTTGGTTCAACTAGGAATGAAACAGACTTTTTAATATGAGGTCCTCATGAATTTCGTGAGCTCAAGCTCTAATTCTCAAATTGAATTAGGAATAATTTTGTGTATGGCTTTCTTGATTTTTTTTTTTTTTTTCCCCTCAAGAATTTTGCAGTTCTGCTCTCACTTGTATGGAATTGCTTCCTACAGCATTTATGGTGAGGTGGTTTTCTCCTTGCAAAAGTTCATTCCCCACCCATAAACACTTCCACTTCCTGTATGATGTAGAGGTTTTGTAATGTCTGTGACCAGCACTTGTGCTGCTTGCATGCAGGAAGTCTGACCAGTTGTCTCTTCTGGCTTTGTGTGTTTGAAAACAAGTAAGGTGCAACCAGTGTGTGCCTGCTTACAGGCTGTGACTTTCCTTGATTTTTCTACATTTGCCAGTGTTTAACAAGAGAGTGCTACAACCTCTTTCATCCCCCTTGCCCTTCCTCCTTTTATAGTCGGCCTACACAATAGTTCCTAATTGGTTCAGTTACTCTCCAGGTATTTTGCATGCTGTTCCCAAGCTGTTAAAAATTAAGAGGAGAAGGCATCAGGGGGAAAAACGAAGTCAAAAAGCTCTACCCTTTCTACTGGCAGTTTAGAAAGATTTGAGTGGTGGTTTGGGATTTTTAAAACAAATTCAGGAATAGAAAAAAATTTTTCATACTGTGCCTAAAATTTGGCAATTTTATTTTCAGTTTAAGTTTGTATTTTGCACCTTTGGTTAGTTTGAAAATTCCTGTGTTCTAAGATGTAGTGCAGGTGTACAGGGAACCTAATAGAGCTTCCTTATGCGTTACAGATAAAAAAATGTGTGCTTGTGGCATTGTACTGTAGTGAAGCCATCTCTGCCATGTTGTGTCTTCTATGTAGAATAAGTGTAGTCCACAAATACTTATGTGTATTTGCAGTTTAACTATTTTAAATTGTAAGTGCTATTTAGTGATGGTAATCATGAAACAGATTATTCTTAATGGCAAACATTCTGAGTAGGTCCATAATGTCATGTTTACAGAGACGGAAGCAGAAGGGCACAGCATCTTTATGCTTCTGTGAAAGTTATCTAGGTTCTGTAGAACTCTTATAAATCTTACAGTTTGGTTGGGGAAAGTTGTTTTGTATGTGACTATCTTTAAAAAAATGTAAATTAATACATTCTTTTAGTCATTCCAAAGTGCAGTGTAAGAACACAAGTGAGAGCCTGATAGAAGCATGTTCAAGGTCTTGAGGCCAACAGGAGTTGTGCCTTTTCACTCTAAAGGGTTGTTGGAAAGCTTGTAGGAGCAAGATGTCTTGCGCTGTTTTGACTGACTCTTTTTGTGACTGTCAGCATAGATCTGGGATTTATTCTAATGCTTATGTCAGAATAATTCCTCTTTGGACACTGCTGAAATATATTGCAAATTATGTTACAAAGCCAGGCATGCTCTGTGTGGAATCTCTGTTCTTGAAGAAATACAGAAACTTCCCATTGTGTGAGTGGTGAGAAATAACCGTCTAAAGGAAGCTCGCTCTGCCTTGCTGTTTTTGGGAATTGTTTGACTACAGGAACGGATGCTGGTCCTTGGTTTCTCGTTGCATCAGTTTGTGTCTGACTCTTTGTCCCTATCCCTAATCTGTCAAAGAGAATTTTTTTCTTTACGAGTGTGCTACAAGGATTAGTATGTGTGTACACAGTGCCCTGAGCATAAGGACATGCTCATTAACATCAAAGGCACTTTCAGCTCTTTTAAAAATAATAGAGTAGATGTGTTGTAAACTGTCCTAGGTCAAGAATGTTAATTATGCTTGGTCGTGATTTTCTTGTTAATGGGCAAGGATATTATTTGGAAAAATCACTCCTCACACTCCTTTTCCTCTCTTTTTTTTGCCAGCGGATACTATAATATGTAAATACATACAAAGAGCAGCAGCCTTGGGGCTTCTTGCTGGAAGTGTGTGAATACATCACATGTGGGGGGTATTTGTTAGAAGGAAGACTTTTGGCTTTGTCTAATTAACAATTTGTGTCAAGCTGAACTAGAAAAACTGAAGTTTAGTAACTGTTTCCCTCACCAGTACCCCTTCTAAATAATAGTGTGATTTCTGTAAGTGTGTAGTTGATACTGAGCATTGAGGTGTGTGGACACAGCCCACTTAGCTGTAACAGCTGCTTACTCTTTACTCAGTAGCCTTCTGAAAATCACCTAGGCTATGAAAAGGACTTGTGCTTTACAGCATTTCTTGGTGTGTAAGAATTGGGCTTTAGATTGCCAGGCTACTTTGAGTACTTGATATTGTTGTCTGTTGTAGAGGTAAGAACTACTTATGTTTGTCTCAATAGAGTTGCTAGATAGATGGCTGTTAATCATGCTTAAACCAGGTGATTCTCTGGAGAGAAAACTCTCAACACAGGTTATGACTAATTTTTCAATCAAGTTCTGTGTGCAGTAGATGCACATTTTCTTTACCTTTGACATGCTGCTCAGAAGGTCTACTCCAGCATCTCCTGAACATCATAAATAAGAGCAGAAAGGGGACTGTCATCTACATGATCTTCAAAGGCTTTAGCTATTTTTCTGCCCTCTTTATTCCGTTAGGGTTACCTCTAGGAAATGTTTTGCTCAGTAGTTCTGGAGATGAAACTTGATAGAACAGCTGTTTCCTCAGTCATTAGATTTCAACTATACAATTTTCTGACAGCTGCTCTTGTCACAAATTGTTTGATTCCACCTTTATTTACTCTTCTTGATCTAGCTGGGGTTCTATTAAATTAGTAATGTTTGTGTGGAATTTTTGCCTCACCCAGGGTTGGACATGGGCAGATTATCTGGAGCATTAGGTTTGATGTTTCTCCATTGTCAAAACAAACTCGTATAAAATGATGTTTGCTAATGACCTGTTTATTAGAGTATGTCACGCGCATCAGAGGGAACTTATTTAATTCTGGTGTCTAGATACTTGAGACTTCAAGCAGGAGTGACCAACTTAAGGTTCTTGACTACCCTGTGGCTCTTTCATTTTTTGTTCCCATTTGGGACTATGTCCCATTACTGGGTTTATGCTGGCACAGGGACAGTTGGATGGTCTGGATTGCTTGCTGGGTTGCTAATATCTATCTGCATACCTAGTCCAGCCAGGTGGTATCCTACTAAAACCTCTGTAGAGCTTTTATTCTCATTTCCCTGTGGATTTCTGAAGCTCCCTTCTCCCACAGCTCTCTGAGTTATCACAGTATATGGTGTTTCTCTGACATATATGGATTGTGATATTTCAGGCTTTTATAGTTAAGTAGCTTTCCAATGTTGACCTAGGGTGAAGTTTTCCATGTGTCTAGCAGTTATGTCCATAAAAAGCTCAAGTGTTCCTAGAAATGTTAACACAGGAAATTAGTGTCTTGAGCACCTTATCTGTGTCTGAAGTTTCTTTTAATTTTTTAAGTGTCTTTAGGGTTGCCAAAATCGACCTTAATTGCCCTGGTTTTGGAGCTGAAGGTGTGCCTGAGGTGTCTTCTGTTTCACTTGTGTTCTGTGTGGGTGTGATTGCAGCCAAAGTTTGAGGTTTGGTGCTCTGTACTATGTAGTCAGAGCGTGGGGAAGGTGTTCACTGTGATGTAAGCATGCAGCAGCCTTGTGAGAACCAGGGAAACCGACCTGATTACTCAGAAATAAAATATTCTTTAACATTTATGGTGTATCTGACAGAGCTCTATAAAGGCTGGTCTTTAACTTGGTCTCCAGGTGTGCAGTGACCTCCTGGGAGGAGGGGTGCACTGCTCTGCAGCAAAAAGTACCGAGGTAACTCACTGCATTAGTTCTTACACTTGATCCTTTAGTTTCCAGGGGTTGAAAAATGAAATAGAAGTTTTAAACTTTGAGGACTCATAATGGAAGACTCAGAAGGACATAACTTCAGCTCAGTGGAAGAGGAAACCAGATACTGGAAAGAGTTGGCTATGAAATACAAGCAGTGGTAAGGCAGTGGCTTCATTCCTCTAAGGTGCTGGATAAAGTGCATAACTCAGCATGCAAAGACAGAGATAGCACCACACAGGGGAGTATATTTGAGGTGGTTCAGCTGTCTTGACTGGTAGCAGTAGCAATGCTTCTGCATAAACTACAGTAGCGCAGAGCCCTTTATGCTTATTTGAGCAGTGACTCTGTGCTCTTTGGCACTACTGGTTTTGATCCCTGCTCTGGTTTAAGTTAGGACTGTGTACTGAAATTGTGCCTCTGACTACAGTCTGTGGGCAGCTGGGGTGAATGTAACTTACTGCAGAGCCTTGTTGGGGGTGGATGATCTGGGCCGTTGCAGAAAGAAAAGTGTTTGATTGACCTCTGTATGGATCAAGACTGGTTTAACAGCATGTATATGGAGGAGGATCCATACCCTTCTGTTCAGCGCATTACATGGCTTTAAATGCAGTAAAGGGTGAAAAAAATACAAACTTTTTAGATGCTGACCTTGGGTCCTTTCTTAGACAAGGTGTACAGACCTTTCAGCACTGCTGGTTTGGCTTGCTGGGGGATTATTTCAATAGAACATAAGAACATCTCTCGATCTTTCTCTTGCTTTTTATTGCTAATAAAAAATGGCTTTGTTCATATTCTCAAATAAGTAATTAAATAACAGATTAAATACACAGATAGCAGTGGATAACGTACATGCTAAAGAGACTTCACATGTCTTCAGCACCTAGTGTTAAAACAGACTTTGGGATTTTTAAATTTATTTGGTTTTTTTTGGTTGTTGTTTTTATTTATTTATTTATCAGTTTGCTGTGGGGTGGCTTTCCATGCTTGATGGGAAGGCATTTGCCTAAGGTCTTCTCTTCTTTTTGAATATATATGTTAGAGAAGGGCATAGAGCCTTCTATGTTAAAGGGCATTATTTATTTTTTTTCCTTGAGTGTACGAGAGTTTCTTGGGGGTTTTATTTTTTTGTTTGTTGGTTGTGTTTTGGGTGGGCTTTTTTTTTTTCTTCCTCTTTGTTATGACGAGTTCTGTCTCTGGAATTGCTCTCTAGTGCTGAGAATACACAGGAGGAATTGCGTGAATTCCAAGAAGGGAGTCGAGAGTATGAAGCTGAACTGGAGACCCAGCTGCAGCAAACAGAGTCCAGAAATAGAGACCTTCTGTCAGAGAACAATCGTCTGCGAATGGAACTGGAGTCAGTTAAGGTAAAAGTAGATGATTCATACAGTATCTGTACACCCAAAGTGCAAAGGTGAGTTGGGCATGTGCAGATTCAGCTTGCCTTATCTGTTGTCTGCTTTGAGGATGCTGGATATCTCTGTAATGTTCCTGAACTCTTGTTGGCAGGTTATGGCTATTTGTCAGGATAGATTTGAGACAGGAGAAAGTAGTTTGCAGTGGAGTGGAGAGCAAGCATGAACATAGCTGCTGTTCTGTTCCTTCTTCCATTTACTTAGTGCTTTTGTTCATAGTTTTCTTGCTGTCTGCATTGTGCAGACACCGATAACGCAGAACAGTCAAGATACGAACATTCCAGCTGTGTTCTTGCATTACATAAGACAAGTAATTGGTTTTAAACCCTTTTTACGTAGTTGTGTGTTTATTAATTGGCATTCCAGATAAGCTGGGAAGCAGCAGCTGGTGGGTAATGCGTAGGACTGAGAGGTATAAAATAGTTTCAGTCCTGGTTTTATTACTGTATCTGTTTATACTTGGGGAAGAATAATGTATCCTTTTTAGACTTGGTTAGCCTTCTGTGGAACTAAGAATCAGCTGAAAAGCATTAACTTCCATAATTATAAAGCATAAGGAATATGAACTTACTGAGATGGAACTTCTTACCTGAGTTGACTTATGAGATCATGAAGCTATCTAGAGTATGAAGAGTGATGAGTATGCCTCATTTTGGTCTCGTTAAAGATGCTGCTAGTCCCTTGTGCTGTTTGACAGGTTTAGGAAATACTGGTAAGTTTAAGAAAACTTGACAATGAGTTGGTACTGGAATTGGTGTGTGCCTTTTTAAAGTTTGATCTTGTTGGTCTTTTACTTAAAGGTGTGGTATAGTCTCCCAGGAAACACTATGCTGTATTTTGTAGGGCTAGGTCGATATATGTGGAAGCAGAGATTAATGTAATTGTAGTTCTACTCAATTGGATGCAATAATGAGCTAATGGGAGTGGACGTATTTGTATAACTGATTAATCACTTCAGTGATTCATCACTGGATTAATCCAGGTTTGCAATGCCTTCTGTCTAAATTGTTGTCCAAATTACTGTCTTAAGAAAATAATCTTCATTCTCAGCAGATGTCTTGTCCCTCTGGCACCAGTGCAGTGATTCCTGCCCTCTGCTTGTTGATAGCAGAAGCTCCAAGGCTTGTGTCTTTGTGTATATGTTGCAGTGATCTGTATTGGTCTTGAATTAGCTCCTTAGTGGTATTAAATGCTCTGCATGTTGGATGGAGTATTGGTTTACTGTTCCATGTAGCCACATAAACCCATGGAAACTGGTGGGTTTGGGGTGAAGGCATAAGTTTGACAAAAATAAAACTCGCAGTGCATTTGAGGAGAGCAAGGACTATTTTCTTGCTCCAAAGGAGTTAGGATGATGGGAAGGGATAATGAAGCACCTGAAGCAGTTAAGAATGAAAATAGTAGGAAACATCATAAACCCTCAAAAAGTGGAGGGTAAATATATTTTAGAAAATCTTAAAATATCCTTCAGAGTAGATTACTTTAAAACATATTCTGCATGAAAGGAACTTCTTTAACAATTGGCTATTCATGCAGCCTGACAACTGCAGTAGCAGCCTGCAGTGAAGGAACAGAGACACCATTGATAGCCAGATCAGCTGATAATTTATTACAATTGGTTAAAAACAAAGACTCAAACCTTGCAGTTCTGGTCTTTTATCTGAATCAATTCAAGAGCAAAGCATTAAACTCACAAAGCTATTGAGCAGCTGTGTTAACTGAGCCCATCAAGGGTTGGTGTCTGCATCTAGGTCAACACTAGTGAACTTTGCAAGGCCCGCACAGCTTGTGGCTTTGAGCTTCCAGCCTAGTGTGTGTACTTGCTCCCTCCTTGGAAACCAGAGTTCACACCACCTAAAAATAAATGGAAATAATGCTTTGGAGGGTTTGTTTGGAAAGTCCTGAAAACCTACTGAACGTAATCTGCCCATTAGAGCTTGGAGGCTCTTCAGCATGTAACTATGCTTCAGAGATCTGGAATTATAGTAATGTCACCATGCAGTAATCAAACTAGAATGTCTTAATTTGGAATTAAGAATTTCTGCCTCCTCTTTGTTTATGTATTTAGTGTGCTAAAATAGATGTCTTCAAATTATCTGTCATGCTGGACTACATGCCATGGTTTTCAAATTCCAGTGCATGGATTTATTTTAAATGTCTTCAGCTGTGTTGTACTTAAATTCTGGATGGTGAAAGCACCTCTATAATGCTACTGTATACAGCAGTCTTGGAGTTTAAAAAAAATCTTTGGCTTGTTGAAGGGATATGATAACAAGGTGGTGGAATGTAAAGTGTTGCAGTAGACTGTGTGCTGTGAAGCTTTCCTTCTCATGTGATGTGGAGCTAATTCCACATGCAGCAGCAGTAGCAGGAGAGAGATATTTAATGAAGAAGCTTAAGCCTTCTTCCCTGCCTTTGTCTGTTGTAAATGTGCTCTTGTGTAGATGCTGTAAAGGAAGACAGTTTGATTTTAGGCTTACATCAGCATGTTGCATAACTGTACTTGAAATGTTTTGTGATCTAGAATGCTATAGGCTAATAAAACCAGAGGGGCAGTGGAGAATCCTGCTGATTCAGAGCAGTATGTAACAGTGTTACACTTGGATATATTTTTTTATTCTTTATTACTTAGGCTCTGAAGCACAGCTTGATTTTGCTAGAATTGAAAAGAAGGGGCTTCTCTTGCATCCTGCTTTGTATGTTGCTAAAGCTTGTGGGGCTCAGAAAGTATGCTGAGTCTTGCTGTCTGGGACAGCAAAGAACAGTCCTGTGCTGTGGAGGTCAGGAACTGCTCCCCAGCACCATTGTTTATTAAGAGGTAACAGGAAGAGCACTTGTCTACCGACAGCCCAGAATTATGTGAGCAATTGGCTTTGTTGGCATTTTGCCATATATAAGGTGATGCTTCTCAAAAAACATCACAGCATCAGCTTCTGCCTTTAAAGGGGCTCAGGCAATGCTACAGAACGAGCACATGCATTGCTAAGTCCTTGATAATGCTCTTTGATTTGCCTTTGATTAGGAAAAGATTGAAATTCAACATTCAGAAGGATACAGGCAAATCTCTGCGCTGCAAGATGACTTGGCACAGACAAAAGCTATTAAAGATCAACTTCAGAAATATATTCGAGAACTTGAGCAAGCAAATGATGACTTGGAAAGAGCAAAAAGGTGACTTAACTTCTGTGTTTTCTTTTTCCACCTTTGTTCTGTCCTGTGATCATGGTGACAGTGGGCTGTTTGTAACGCTGTGCTCCTCGGCACTGCCATTCTGAACTCATCACTTAAGCGATGATTGTGGTGCAGAGGATTGTGGCAGATGGCACTCCCCCCACTGCACACTTTCATATCTTACAAGCTAAAATAAAAATAATATTAGAAGCAAAAAAACCCGAAATTCCATGTTATCCCCTTTGTTGAGAAAGTTCTTATATGTGCTTGAAGGATCTGGTAGTGGCATCTTATGCACTCTTTTTTCAGAGCCACTATAATGTCTCTGGAGGATTTTGAACAGCGTTTGAACCAGGCTATTGAAAGAAATGCTTTTCTGGAGAGTGAGCTGGATGAGAAGGAAAACCTCCTGGAGTCCGTGCAGCGCCTGAAAGATGAAGCTAGAGGTTAGACAGAAATTACTTGTATCTTTCCCTTTCTCCCCTCCTGTCCTGTCGCTGTTAAGTCCTCTTTCTGTGTCTTAGAGATTGGCTTTTAAGTTTGCATCTTTTAAAGCTACTTGAAATGTAGAAACAAATGAGAAAGCTTCAAGACTGCCCACTGTCCCTCCTTCAACTCCTGTGACCTTGTTTCAGAGCAGCTTGCAGAAGCAAAAGTCTGTTGCAGCCTTCTCCTAATCTGTGGTGTTGCTTCAGGGCTGTGAGGGGTTAAGAAGAGTCAGTATAGCTGGGGCATGTGCTAGTCTGGCTTCCTGTAACCTATGAAGGTCAACTTTAATAACCATTAACCTCATTGTTTCCTGGCCTGTGAAAAGTGGAACTAATGAAACACTAATAGGGCAGTAAAACAGGAGGGCTGTGACTGACTTCTAGTTACCTTTGAATAGCCCCATGTGCTAGCTGCCTGATATCGATGACTAAGGCTGGCTGAGAAGAGAGACCATGGAGCTGGAAAACCACTTTCTACTCAGATTCTGTGCCCTTGAGTGGCTTCTGTAAGCTATAGCCAGTCTTTGGGACAGAAGTTGTAATGGTGTGGTTTCCATCTGGCTTCAGCTCAGATTTCCTTCATGTGGAAACCATGGTAGAAGAGAAAAGGATACAATAGGTAGGATCTCAACCTGGCAGGGAGCTGGAATGTAGCCAAGGTGTGCCAGGTTGCCTGGCCTCAGTCTTGATGTGCCTCTGCTTACCACCCTGTAATGTTTGGAAAGGAGTTAATTCCCTGCCTCAGGGGCATGCTACAAAAACATCTTGAGTCACAATCCTGGAAAATCCTTTAGTGATCATCTGGACTTTGGACATATGCCTAGAGTAATCTTTACAGGGAAAAGTGATTTCACCTCTACAAGGGGGGATAATCTTTTGAGCAAGACATTCTCATATGTTTTTATCTTGGTGGATGCATACTCCAAAAGCTTACTTTGTGTTGCTTCCTTCATAGATCTACGTCAAGAGCTTGCAGTGCAGCAGAAACAGGAGAAACCCAAAACACCGATGCAAACCACCCTGGAAACAGAAAGAACAGACACTGCAGTTCAAGCGTCCTTATCTGTGCCTTCAACTCCCTCAGTGCACCGGGCACCCAGCATCAACATACCCACCCCTATGACATTTAGGAGAGGTGACTGATAGGGGATCAGCGCACAATTACTGTTTGCTTCTCTTGTTTTTACTATAGTTTCTGGCTAAAGGAGGAATGAGAAGAAGGAGTAATGAGCAGAGTTGAGTGTTTCAGTAAAATACACCTCAGTGCAGTCACCATGGTCTTATTTTCATAGACTGATTTTTGGGGTTTATTCATAAGCTGTTCATTTCCACTTGACTTCAGCTGTCCGGTAGTAATAATTGTGAAGGGCAGCATGTCCTGTTGGGACTTAACTATTAGTTCCCAACTGTCCCAGAGATGCTGGGCTAACTTTGGGGAAGGATTTAAAAATCTTGAGTGTGATCTTTAATGTCATGCGTATGTTACTTGAATTGGCTTCTCTGTCAGAGTAGATGCTGTCTTGGGAGAGGCTTTTTTTTCACTCTGGAACAGCAGGACACTGACAAGTCATCGTGGTTGTCTGTACTCTTTCTCTGGTTTAATGGCGATATCAGTTGCCTATTTTTTGTAAGCACTGATTGCTTCAGTGTTTCAAACCTCTAACACTAACTCTCCCATGTTTTTACTTAAAAAGCTGGAAATCTGTGTAACACTGTTCATGTCTGTGTAAATGGGGGGGGTTGCACTGTTGCATTCTGATGATTTGATGATACAGCTTTGAGCACTAACAAAGCTTAATTGTGGGCTTCAGTATGCTTAACCTAAAATTGTGGTTTGTGTGGAGGAATTAATGCTTCTATAAAAGTGAGAGGATTTGGATATTTGTAGTAAAATGAGAGATAATGTTCCTCTCTGAGGACACATTTCTCTGGTCCGACTGCAGCAACAGAGGTGCAAAGTAGGCTGGTAGAAGAGATTTGTAGAAACCTAAGCCGCAGCATATCTAGAGACTTTAGCTTAGGACTGTGTAACTTGAGCAGTCTCAGAGGGGACAGTGCTTCATATTCCAAATGGATATGAAAGACCTAGAGATGAGATACTGTGTGAAAATAATTGTTTTCTCTGCTGTCTATGTCAGGTGTCTTCTGACTTCCAGTGTCAAAGGTTTGGGGTTTTTGTGTGTGTGTGTGTGGGTTTTTTTTTATTTTTTTTTTTGTTTGTTTTTTTGTGTGTGTTTTTGTTTGTTTGTTAGTTTGTTTTAATCCTCCTCTATCCTGCCCTGCAGGTCTTGAGGACAGTTTTGGTGCAACCCCTCTCACACCTGCTGCAAGAATATCTGCACTTAACATCGTGGGGGACTTGCTACGAAAAGTGGGGGTGAGTGCTTGCCTGCTAGCCAGTGCTCTTGGAAAGGAAGAGCTGTCTGAAACTGTAGCCAGCCCTATCTGTGCTGCTGCTCAGGGGAGACTGGAAAGAGTATCTTGTCCCAAGGTTAGCAAAGCCTGTCTTTGAAATTTGGTTTGGACTTTGTATGTTTCTGACCAACCCCCAAACAAAGATGGACCCTGCTCTTTTTTCCTAAGGTCTTATCCCCAATGTGGATAAGATCTTCCTCTACAAATTTCTGAAAGCACATGTGCAGAAAGAATAAATCAGCATGAGCAAGTAGAAGGGCTTCTTTCCCATGAAAAGTAGAAAAGAAAGTAGCAGGGTGCCTGCTGTCCAGAGGGCTTCTGATGTTTTACTTAAAAGTCTCAGTCTTTTGAGCAAGGCCTACTATCTTGTTAAACTGTTGTTTAACATTAAGCTAGTGCTGATGCTGGAAAAAATATCCATTGCCTTCCTTCTGTTTTCTCCCTTATGCCCCAGTGCTGTGTTGGCACAAGCATTTGTATGACTTTTTGATGGGCTAAGCTGCAGAACTGGTACAGCTGAAGAGTAACCCAGCAACAAGGCTGGAGTAATCTAGGGTGGGAGCATGTTATGCAGAGTAGTTTATCTGTGGCTCAGTTCCCTCTGGTGTACCACCTAGTATGTGCAGCCTAATGTGTCTAGGAAAGGAGGTAGCTAAAATATTTAGTAATCTCAAAGTGATGCCTCTAAGAAAGATGTCAAAATCTCCCTGAGGAAGCTGAAGACTTTGTGTTCCTGCCAGTGAGCAGCATCAACTCCTTAGCCTCCCCTACATAAACAGATTCAGCTTTAGAGAGATGACTGGCTTCATCTCTTCAGAAATTCAGCCCTCATATAGCGCTGGAGTCTAGCAGGTTCCTTTACTAGACAGCTTGTTCTAAAAGAAACAAGCAAAACCAAGCCCACAGAAACCCCAAACACTCTTAATGCTATTTTGGTGTGCCACAATGTTGTCTTGTGAAAGAGAACGTGATATCTGACACTTGACTCAACTGTGTTTACATTAGGCTTTGGAGTCCAAACTTGCATCTTGCCGAAACTTTGTGTATGACCAGTCTCCAAACAGAACCACAGTGTCCATGCACATGAACAGAGATGTCCTCGAAACACGCTTGAGTCCTCATCAGCCTCTGTGTGATACAGGGTGAGTGCTGTTTTCTGCTGCTGTTATTGAGAAGTGTTGCTGTTAAAACTTAGTGACTGGTACTATTTTATTTTGTATTAAATCTTTGCTATGGTAGGGACAGATTTGTTTTCAACATATGTGAAACTTAGTTATTCAGGATTATAATTTGAATGTTTCAGATCAGCTTTAAATTTGGAATCATGAGCTGCTGAAATTTGAAGCCTAGTTGGAATCGTTTTGGAAACAAAATTCCAAAACCAAAAAATTTGGCAACCAAAAATGTATTGGAGCAAATGTGATACATGTACTTTATTATAAACCCATTAATAAGTGGGATGAAGTACAATGGAGGAGCTCTTGCTTATTGGCTTAATTTGTTTTATGCTTTATATTCTTGTACAAGTGATAGCATAGGAGCATCATGGCATGTAGGGACTTCCCTTATCACAGTTAAGGTTCTCATGTATGGGAGAACTGGTAAACAAGGCAAATAATGGGTTTGTTCAATCAGAATGCTTTACTATTGCTAAGATGTGTTTCTAAGAAGCACCTGACAGGAACTTACCTGACTCAACTTTCATATTTGTGTGAACACTTGAACTGGTTGGGTTGTTGTTGTGTGCTTGTGGTTTTGTTGGTTTTTTTTTGCCTTTTTTTTTCTTTCTTTTTTTAAAACCAAATGAAGAAACATGAGCAAGGGTATTGCAAATTGCAGTTCAGTGCCTGCTAAAACCCTGCTAGTCCTGTACCTCACATTCTTTAGATTCTCTGTAAATTAAGTGTCTATACTGCAGTTTGTTCCAGACTTAATTATTCAGCTAAGACCCTTGCACTGGGAATACTGGTTTATCCTGTCACCAGT
The DNA here is from genome assembly GCA_039720435.1 of Amazona ochrocephala. Classification (NCBI taxonomy): domain Eukaryota; kingdom Metazoa; phylum Chordata; class Aves; order Psittaciformes; family Psittacidae; genus Amazona; species Amazona ochrocephala. The sequence goes on along the minus strand of CM077886.1, from coordinate 17,131,947 downwards.
ACCCAAAGTTGCTGTACGGAAGGGGTGTTCCATACTGTGCTTGCTATCCCAACCTGGGGAAAAACTTCATGAAAGCTCTTACAGGAAAGCCTCAAGTGTTGTACTTTACGTATTCTTGCAGCTGATTATACACCTACCACTGTAATGCTAGAACTGAAATTCCAACACCTGTAAAAGATATCTTCTCACTATTTGAAGGGAACTGGAACCTTGTGTTAGAGTGGAAACTCAGCCTAGTTTAGTAATGGACTCAGTGCTCAGAGTGGTATTAGTTTATCTGTTGATTTCGCAAGCTGAGTGGGGTACTCTGGAAGTGACCAGTTATCTGAAGATGGCGACACTGAGCAAGAAATGCGCTGACTTCTCCTTTGTATTTGCAGGTTAGTGAAACGCCTAGAGTTCGGAACACGGCCTCCGAGTATGCCAGGAACAATGAGCCATCCTTCACCAAGTGTTGTCAAGATGTTGCTGTGAAGAGCCTGTCTGACTTTGGAAAAGGAGAAAAAAAAATACTATTTTAACCTTTACTTTTAAAACCGAATATCAATGAGCAATCGTGCAGCAGTTTTGGTGTAGATGAGAACTGAACAAGAAGTTGCAATTGGCAATGGCCTTCTGTGGCCTTGCCCAGTCTGACCTCTTGGCTGAACTCTGTGGGTGGTATGATAAAGCAATGACACCTAGCAGTGCAGGACTTAAAATTGCTTCCTACGTAAGTAGCTGTAAATAGCTCTGTGAAAGCTTCTTCTTTTGACGCTACCAGTCGAAGCCATTGTTGCTCTACCTAAAACAGAGACAGTATTCCCTATGCAGCTCTTCAGGCTTTGGATTTTGATGTTAATACAGCACAGTGGGGTTCTGCCTTTAATTCTGGTTGTGCTGGCTTTCTGTCATGCTTGTCGTGTGCTGCAGTCACCCTAATTAGAAGAGTGTGTTTCTGTGGAGGAAGGCGTATTTCTGTGGGGAAGCTGCTCAGCTTTTTGTGGGATGTTTGCTGGTCAGAATCTTGTTATACAAAAACCTACCTCTGTAGTGGTTAGGATGGCTTTGTAAGCAATGATTCACCATTGAGAGCAGACTGTGGTTAAAGGTGAGGGATGCCTAGTGCTTAGTAGTGCTTGGGAGGCACCAGAACTAGCAGCAGGGTAGGAGACTTCGAACTGGCTTAGCATATAGACACCTTTTTTTTTTTTGCCATATTGTGGCCCATAAAGCCTGGCTGTGTAGGAAGCAAGAGGCCTGATTATGTTGCTAGGTCTAACATTGTAATAGGTGGGTTTTACTGCTTTCTAAAGCTCTCTTTATTAATGTGCCTTGGGTATTAGTGATTTTTTTTCATGTTTTTTCTATGAGGTTATATGCTTTCAGCTGTTATAATTAGAAGTGAGGTGTTTTCTTTTTTTAACCCAAGAAGGCCTTCATGTTAGACAAGTGTATATGAGTAGAAAACTATTTTAAAGTATTTTTTTTCCCCCTATAGAATATTATTGAATTTCTATTTGTTTTTTAAATGGAGTAGGTTCACTCACAGTATTAATGTACCTTAGGGAAGCCTGTACTTGCAAAGCTAATCATGATTAAACAGTTTTTATAGGTTTTTTGCTGGGAGGTGGGGTGGGAAGAGCATTATTTGACAAAAGAATGCATAAATGGGGTTGGTTTGGTTTTCTCAGTGGGAGGTCTTTGGTTTGCAGGGTTTTTTTTTTTTTGTGGTGAGTGTTTTTTTTGTCGTTTTTTTTTGGGGGGGGGGTTGGGTGTTTTTTTTCTTTTTTTTATTTTTTTATAAAATGCTGTGAAAACAGTCACTGATGCATCTGTTTCTCTGGAAGAGGAAATAAATACAGATGATTCCCATTATTCAGACCATATACAGAGTTGGCTTAACTTGGGAGCTGTTGTGGATGGAGGTGTGGTGCACTTAAAGAGAAGCAGCAAAATGTTTACTAATATAAACCATTGACTTGAAGTTTTTAGTAAATGCAACAGTGATTTAACAAGATTCAATGGTAATGTGCATTTGATAGAGGACACTCTATCACTTTAACAAGATTTGATGGTGATGTGCACTGCATAGAGGACAGGGTCAGGCAAAACTGTCAGGGAGACCCTTCTGTTGAGTCATGAGGTTCAGAAAGGACCCCCTTGCTTTCTGAACTCCTTCCAGAGAGCCATCAAGGTGTGGCTAGATTCAGACTTAGTCTCAGACTTGGTCAGCAGTTTTTATCTGAAGGATTATTATGTATGTGCAATGAGTCATTTATATCATGTAGCTAGGATTGCAGAGGTAAGCACTCTGTTAATCGGTTACTGAGAATCTGTTGCAGCAAAGAATCTCTCGGCCTCAAGGAATATTATTGAGAGTTGGCCCTACTTGGGGGATATCCTGGTTTGCAGGCTGCTGCTGTGCAGGAGAGCTCAATGGGCTCTGGGCAGTCCAGTATTTAGGGAGTAAGACAATTGAGTCATGGTTGTGTTAGCATATCTGCTGCAGAAACTTGGCTTGAGTTGGACCTTGACCAGGATTATATTTGGGGGTGGTGCACATTGTTCAGATTAAGCCTTTGGCTATTGTATTGTTACCCATCTCCCAAAAATTAAGTCAGATGTCTTTATCATTACCCAGATCCATCCATTACCTCCACCACTGGTGATTATCACTTGGGCAGAGTTCGGAAATAAAGGTTAGATTGGGGAAGGGGGGAGAAGCACAGCACCATGCTCCACTCTGTGACTATAGTCAATTTATCTTGGCCTCACAGAATGGTGGTACAGTCACCTCTTGCCTCTGCCAGAAATAGTGCATTGATAATTTGGGCACTTACAGATTCATGGTAAGTATATAGCAAAGCACTACTGTTTGTTATGTGTTAATTTGTATGTTTGGGGTGATTAAAGTTGGATTATTTGTTTTATCTTATGCCAAACCTTTATACGCAATATAAGTAATAGACACATCAGAGTTAATAAAATCACAACTGGGTGAAGTATGAAATTAAAAATTTCTGTCGCTGTCAGTGGCCATCCAAGAGGAGTTTCCCGCCAGTGGTGTTCCCTATCCTTATTCACGCTTTCCAAAGTATGGATATCTATTCTGTATCACAATGAATAGTGATTAGAGTTTTGTGTCCCTTGTTTCAGATGCACTCTGTCAGTTGACACAGGTCATTGTGTTGTAATAGTTTCTTCACCAATATAAGATTCATTCCCATGGGGGTAAATCATGACTCGTGTAATTAGATTGTAACAATTGATAAGGCGTAACAGGAGCTAAATAATTCAAAGTGGCATCCCATAATTTTAATAAAGTTCCGACCCCCCCCTGCCACAGGCAGGGACACCTTCTGCTCGACCAGGTTGCTCAAACCCCCATCAAACATGGCCTTGAACGCTGCCAGGAATAGGGCAGTCACAGCTGCTCTGGGCAATGTGTTCCAGTGTCTCTCCACCCTCAATTTCTTTCTAAGAGGGAGGAAGGGAGACAGAAGTTGAAATTCTCTTTTTCACTGTTATCTTGTTTCTCAGAATGCTTCGATTAGACTCAAGATACTGCTAGTAGACTGAATCACGACTCTGTCTAAGGCTAGCACACTCCTCTGTATTTCATTCCTTCACTTGAGATTCTGTTCATGGGTTTTTAAACCTGTTTACTTTTAATGTAGTTTATGTTCCCTGTTTCATGGATCTTACTTTGTGTCACCCATTATTTATCGAGACATGGAGTGAATCTGAGTGAATCCAAATTCTCAAAGGAATGGGCTCGTGACAATTGGCATCATTGAGAAGTCTTTGAAAAGCAGGTAAAGGTCATTAGGAGCCACACAGAAGATGGAGAATGAAAAGGTGTTATCTGCAGGATTCTGGCTACTTGTTTAGAAACTATGCCAAGAAAGGGAGAATAGACAGGAGAAGACCTAAAGAAGGAATTTGTAGAGTTGGTGACTGAGTTAATGCTGTCCTTAAAAATGGAGCAGCTGCAAGAACAGTAACAAGAATAATAAGAACCAGAATTTGGGAGAAAGAGTTGAAAATGCTTCTATGGGCCCCACACCCCTAGTATGGTACATATTAGGAAATTAATAGTATCCTCTGAAGATTGCTTCCCATCTTGCTTCCAATAGTATCACCCCAAAGACTGAGATGGTGATATCTGGGGTGATCTCAATGATAGTGAACCAGAAGAAGAGATTTACAGAGCTTAGTATTGGCATTGTGCTCTCTTAAAATCTTGAGCTTGGGCTGTTTTAATGTGATTTTTGTCCTGTCCTCTCACACAGGGAGTTGGCGCTTTTCTTACACATGAGGACAGTTGTGCTGACATTTAGACTACAGCTCAGTGAACTGTGTAGCCTGGAGGGATTAGTCAAGACAAGTTGCATTTTCTTTATCTTGCCACAATTTGCCTGCTCAGCGAGCAAGTTGGCTTGCACTCAGATTGAGACACAGCATTGAGATAAGGTAGAAAGTTGGAAAAGTGTGGCTGTGTATTACACAGTACAGTATTACATATTTTACAGGTATATTATTAATGTGACTACAGATATAGCCTTCCAATAGCTGAAGGGGGCCTATAGGGATGCTGGGGAGGGACTCTTCATTAGGAACTGTAGTGAGAGGACAAGGGGTGACGGGTTCAAACTTAAACAGGGGAAGTTTAGATTGGATCTGAGGAAGAAATTCTTTACTGTAAGGGTGGTGAGGCCCTGGAATGGGTTGCCCAGGGAGGTTGTGAATGCTTCATCACTGGCGGCGTTCAAGGTGGGGTTGGACATAGCCTTGGATGGCATGGTTTAGTGGGAGGTGTCCCTGCCCCTGGCAGGGGGGTTGGAACTCGATGATCTTGAGGCCCTTTCCAACCCTAACTATTCTATGATTCTATATAATCTATGTCCATATATAACAGATGGACTGGGGGTGGATACGCTATTGAGAATTGTCAAAATAATTTAGTCCAGAGCAATCACCTCTCTGATGTTACAGCAGAGGACTTTTTTGGGGGGAGGAGGGAGCAACTTTTGTTTGGCCGCTTGCAGAAGGTGCTTTCTGTGGTGTTACTAAAGAAACCAGCTACCTTTGTCACAAGCTTTGCAGAATAAGGATCAGTTTAGTGGTTCTGCTCCTAGCATTGATGCTTAAATAAATACATGAAGTCTGACTTCCTTGTTTTCTTTGTTCCCACACATGTAGGCTCATAAGCTGTGTGTTTAAAAGCCAGCTCTTGAGCATATTTACAGAGCTGGGCTGGATGGCTGCTCAAGCAATGGAAAGGCCTTATCTGCTAGCTCCTAACCCCCTTCCTCTGCAGCTTGTCATCTAATCGCTTTAAATGGGTTCTCATTTATGGTCTTCCTTTACTTTTTCATGAGCAGAGAGAATTCTCTAGATTCTTATTCTGCTGGATAAATGGTGCCTAGTCTGAATCTCCAGTTCATCTCTGCCTTCTGGAACGATGCTTAGTTTAGAAGACGATTGCATTAGTCGTCAAGGTGGATTTTTTTTCTTTTGCATGACTTGCTCTCCCTGCAGTCACAGTGCTTAAGGTTTGCTCGCTGTCCGACCCAAGACACCGAGCACCCTCCCTGTGCTCGATTTAGAGCGATTCTAGCCCAGGCTTTGCTAGAGTTTGCTGTGCGTAGCTCTCTACTGCCCCAGTGTGATCGCAGAGTTCGCTGCTATCTGGAAGTGCTGGAGCCGTCTTACTTGTAGTAGGTCCTCGGAGTTCCAAGGAGTGGGCTGTGGTCCTGTTGGAGTGCTCCAAAAATAAAATGTAACTGGCCGCTGATCCTTAACGCACAATAACTTGGCTTGGATCACTTCATTCAGTGTGGGCTGCTGTTTCTGTTTTCTGCCTGCTTTAGAGGTTTTGTTTGGAAATAAACCTAAACATACAGACTTCAACGATGGGTTCTGTTGCCTAAAGAGATACACTTGGGGTCCTGCCTGCTTCCCAGTTGCTGCACCAGAATGTTGCAAGTCTCCTCCACGTCCTCAGATGCATCACATCTGTCAGCCCTTGGCAACATCCTAGGGTACCTCAGTAAGCACCATGTGTCCCGGAAGTAATCAAACCTGTCCCAGATATTTCATGTAAATTTGCATTCGGCTCAGTGTATATGTGAGTGTGTATGTGTTTGGTTTTTGTTTGAGGGTTTTTTTTGTTTTTTTTCTATTTTTTCAAAAGCAGTAGTTTAAGAGAAAATCAGTTTTCTGGTCTAATATTACAGATGACCTCTTCTAAAAAGCATTTGAGTTGTAAAGAAGCTCTTCTGCGTCCCACATTCTCTTTGGGCATGCTGTATTGAACCCAAGTGACACCTGTACACAAGAGTATTAGTAGTTTTTATAGCCTTTTATTAGTGTGTAAGCACATCCATGGTGCATATAAAACTGTAAGAGTTGACTTACTTTGAACAAATGATATTTTATTTTTCAGTAAGTGATTAAAAAGGCACTTCCACCTTGTGAATGGTGCATCGGGGTGTAGTAACCAGGAAAAAAACCCTATATTAATTGAATACTCAAGACAAAATGAAAGTTTAAGAAAAGATTAACTGACTGATGCCCTTTGTTTTCTTTTTCTTGCAGCAGCCTCACAAATCCTGTGTAAACTATAGTTCACTGGGACTTAAATCATCTGAGCTACTCAAACGTACTTTCTGGAAGATTCTCAAAGTTACTTACTCTGTTAAGAAAACCCAACCTTTTCAAATACACTTAATAGTAAAATAAGTTTTGGAGTACTTTTAACATCAATCTATACATTGGAGACAAGGCAGTTGTGCTTTTTATCATTGTCAGAGGAGTGGGTGTATGTGATCTTGACACTAAGAGTAGACTTATACAGTGCTAAATATTGTCCTCCCTCCCCTTGCTGCAGTGCAATTTTAAAGCGTGTTTATTCACTGGATTTTGTTCCATTGAAATCTCCATCTCTTGCATCCATTTCATCATCAGCTCCATCTGTTGCATTCTCAATTACTCTCCTGCCTCCAGATCTACGTGGTGGGGCAAAAGATGCTGGCTCATTTCCCCTCCTGCAGTAAAAGGAAAAAAAAAATCAGGTGTTAAGTCATTTACAGTTCTCACAAATAAGCAAAGAGTAATGGTACTTGTGGGGCTGATGTTTTAAATGTGGAGCAGCCAAGAGCTGTGGGCCTCTGATTCAACTTCCTGTTCTGTAGCATGGAAGAGTAATTTGTGGACAGCTTGAGATGCCCAGTGGTTTGGAACTGGGATGAGATTCCTGGGTTTGTGCTAAAAGTTCTTCTCTAAATAGTGTCATCTGCCCCAACTCCCCCATGCTCTTCCCTTCATTTCGCTTTTTGCCCTATGGGGACTGCAACTGGAAGGAATGGGAAAGGAGGCTGCTTGTACCTACAGTAGCAGTGGAAGAGCAAGGAGACTTTGTCCTGAATTTCTGACATGCAGTGTGGCTAAGCCCACCAGTTACTGAAAGCCCACAAGATCTGGGACTAGAGCAGTGCTGCTGATGTCAGGAGGCATTTTTGTACCCATAGGCCCTCTCTTCAAAAGCTACGTTGGTCAGAGCACCCCAGGTGCTTTGTCACATGTGGTATCCTATGTTGTGGGTAACTCCAGTTTCTCCCAGTGGAGAGAGGAAACCAGCGCTGCTTTGGAACGGAGTTGTAACTTGGGTGCTGACACTTAACAGAACAAGTATCTCACAGACAAGCTTACAGAAAATGCTTTTCCCCCACCCCTTTTCCTCTCCCATCTCCCTCCCATCCCCATATGTTTTACAGCCACATCCCTAGGCAGGGACACTTTGGTCGTCAAGGTTAATTTTTTGGGGAGGTGTGAGCAAGTGAGACAGAAGATAGGATTGTCTCTTCTTGGCCTCCATTGCTGCTGTGCTACAAAACACTCAAGTTTTGTAACATGGCCTCTCACTTGCCCCTCATTAAGCAAACCTTTGTAAAGGCTTGAGACCAGAGACATAAGCAATAAAATAAATTCACAATCACTGAATGTAGTGCCGAAATTACTAATTTGGTGTTAAACAGAAGTGACTCTGTACTTTTAGGTACAATTATGCATAAATATTTAAAGGCTTGTCTTGTCCTTGCAAAAGACTAAGCCGGTGTTGTCCTTTCTGAAGCAGCTATTTAAGTCCAAAGTTCAACCTTCCATACAAGGGAAGTGGGTAGGAACATTGGCTAGACTAACTTATTTTAAAGGCACAGATCTTTGTTTCCAAGGTGGAAAAATGAGATGTAGTCCGTTTTCTGCAATTCTGACCTTCACCTTAAGTGTGAGCAAGCAATTAGCTGGATAATAAAGCTTCTTTTAAGATCTGTGGTTAGGTAACCACAGTTGTTCTGGTGCTGACAGCATATACTGAACACAAGGGTATGTCATTTCTACCCTGGCGTGTGCTTGACAGAGCCTAGACACTATTAAGCAGCGTCTACTATTTTATGATAGCAAATATTTATTATTGCTGTTTGCCAAGAAAGTTCTAGTTAGGTCAGTAAATCTATTGGTTCTTGATAATAAAGGAAGAGCATTTTATCTGGATTCTATTACTCGAGTCATTTGTAAGATAACTCTTTATGCTGCAGTAATTCACTGAAATGCTGTAAGAGAACATGGGACTGCTGGAGAATAACAGCAAGAATCTAACCAAATTGTATGGTACAGTTTTGGCTACAAAAATTGGACTCCCTGTCACACACTAACCACTTATTAACATAAGCTATTGCAGTATGCATAAACTTAACACTTCTTTAAATGGATATTGGCCCTGTGGATAAATATTTTGGTTTATATCCGTTCTTAAATGGGTTTATAGATTTGATATATTCGTGTGGTCACTCTCATTAGTACCTTTAGAATAATGGGTATAGTTGAGGCAAGCCTTAAGCATTAGTGTTTGCTTAGCATCTCTGTGTTTAATCTGCCTTTGAACAGGTGCTACTGGAGTAGTGCTTGAATACCAGTCTGACTGGAAATATAAGGCTGCCTAAAAGGCACATGCAAGGACAAGACATCATCTTTAAATATTTGTGTATTCACAGCAAAATCCAGCATATGTAAAATAGAAGATGTACAAATATTACAAGGTAGTAGCTCTTTAGTTTTTGCAAACAGCAGGTATTATTTCAATCTCCAGAGAACATGTTAATGTATAATATAATGCTGTGCTAGGTTACAGTGTCAGTATTAATTTCTGTGTCTGTGCTTTGTTTTAATAACAGTAGACAAGCAACATAATGCCTGCAAAATAGCTATAAAAGCCTAAGCAATAGCTGCTTGTAAGCAATACAGCCACAGTATTACAGTGCTGTGTAATGAAAGGCAAAACTATGTCTTTTGTCTGTGATAGTGTGATGTAAATGTGAAAAATCACATGCAAGCAAGATCTCCCCAAATTTCAGGTGAGTTAGATGGAATCTTACCTTAGCCCGCATTACAATGTGTAAGAAATACCGTGAAATTCTAATGACATGCTGTGAAACTTCATATTCATTAGTCCTTTTAATCATTTTTACTAATCTATGGTGTGTTTGATTTGAAAAGCTTTTATCTTCGTGGCTTTGCACAAAGATGTGCAAAAAGGAAAACTTTCATGCAGAAAAACACTTCTTTAGGTACTCTGTTGGTAGAGCTTGTGAGAATGCAATGTTGGTAAGTGTATATCAGTACATAACCTACTTGTAAGAAGGATGTATCACTTAGCTGATGGTAGCTAGGTTATTGTAATATTTGTCTCTTTTGCAAAAACAGATTAATGCCAAGATATCCAAGCCTTCACAGTTTGCAGGAACCTCACAGCATTTTTACTTGGGCCAAAGAAAATGGAAATTTGTGCAACACAAGCTAGCTGCAAAGTTGAAGGCATGGTACCTGCTTAGTCATGCGAAGGTTCCTGTGTCCCTCTGAAACAGAGATAAAGAGTCCTGGGCAGTTATACTAAGCACACGGTCATGATCAGAGGTAGGTAGATTAATTTTCAATAATTAAACAAAGTACATTACAGCCAATTACATTACATTTAGATAAAACAAAAATGAGTCTTATGCTATTCTACGTAAAACGGACTGGACACAGCCATTCCTTTGTAAAGCAGCCAGGAGCATGCACCACCTAAGACGGTGCAAATGAAAAAGGCTACCAGAGCCCTTAAGTCTTCACTTTGAAGTAAACCCAAGTTTAAAGGTTCATATATGTTTCTGGTAAACACACTGGTAAACTGCTTCAAGAACACAAATAGGCAGGTGCTTTACTTTCATCTGAAATACTGTTGGGTTTAGGTAGAAAGCAAAGTTTTCTGTTGTGATGACACAGATAGAGCAATTCTATTCTAATTCAAGTCAGTCTCTGTATTTTACTGTGTTGGTGTTTTCAAACCCATTGAGCATAGAACACCAGTATGTAGCTGGCTGATCACAGCTCTTTTTCCCAGTCAGTTTTAACAACAAAATGCGAAGGGACATACTGATTTTTTCCTTGGTCTGATGACACTGAATCCCTTTGGGGTGAAGTACAAAGAGGCTTTTGGATAAGAACTGTATAATGTTCTTCTGCTTTTTGCCACTTGTGGTGTTGTCTAAGACTATTTACTGTCACTCTGTGAGAGTTGTACATGTGTGAAAAGCACAAGCACTTCTACCCTTCTGTGAAAGCTTCTGCACAAATGGATGCAGCACATAAGGAGTGTTTTCAAAAGCAATCAAGCCTTATTCTGTTCCTATTTTAGGCATCAGGACTTTTGATTACACAAAGAGTAAAGCCTATGCCATTTTATCACAGCTGTTCACCACAGCTGAAATGCTGAGACTGCTGCACTCTATGAAACTTCACCTTTGACTTTGGCCTGTTGTATCTGCCAAGCTAACAAAAGGAGTAACTTTGCAGCATTAGCGGTGTCTGTTCTTGAACAGATTTGTTTTGTACTGCTCTAGTTCAGTTCTAAAATTCAAGGCTGTCAGTGGCTGGGAATGGCTATCCCAATCAAGGGCACTGTACCTGAGCTTGCTCTTCAGTGCTGCAACCTCACGTCCCAGGGCGTCATTGCTCTCGGTAGCTTCATCCAGCTCTCTCTGCAGTTTCCTGCGGTTTGCATTGATACGCTGGGACTCTTCCTCAGCCTCCTCCAGCTGCCTTTTCAGTTGCTTGAGTCGCGTGTTGCCCTTCTCGGCCTAAAGGGGAATTTTAGAGTAATGCTTTAATTCAATAAAGATCTAATAGCTTTACATTCCTCACTTTAATTTCATATTTCTCTTGCGGGTTTTACTGAAACATGGCCTGAAAAAAAGGTAGAAGCTGAAGATTTAAAAACTGTGTAGTCAGACTGTTGCAGTTGGCTGATTGACAAGGACTAGTGCTTTGGCACATGCTTCAGCATGGGAGGAGAATTATATTGTCCCATCTTTTAGCAAAGGGCTCTATAGCTCCCCCAGCATACAATCCAATCAGACAGTCTGCTTTCTAGAGGGATAATTTTGATGCAAAACACGGGATCATCCTTTCTTAGGGTAAAACCTGAAAATCCCTGTGCCCCAGACTGAGACCTTCATGGCACAGTTTGATACCTGATCTTTGTATTGCTCTGCTTGCTTTCTCTCGTCCTCCACCTGCAGCAATGCGTCCTTCAGTTTCTTGTCCTTCTGGCGTAATGCCTTGGCTGCAGCCTGCTTCTCTCTGCAAATGACAGTGCAACATTTGGTGATGTGGAAGGTCTGTAGTCTTCATCTGCCTCAGGCATGTTGCTCTTGAAACTGGCAGCAAGGACCCATATGTTAAAGGCCTTACTGAATTTAACAGGTGAATTCTAAGGAAAATGAATAGGTCATGTTCTTCTGATCAAAGCAAGTATGTGTCTTTGCTATACACTAGAGGTGCTCCAGGAGATGTGTTCCAAAACACAAGGTGATTTCCTCAGGAAATAATCCTACGAATGGCACAATGTGTTCTGGCAATTAACTTGGCAGGGTCATAGGGTAGTTACCATAAAATGTAGGGGAGCAGATCCATGCCTTTGATAACAGTAGAACTTTTCAGCAATAAAATGGTTCTTAATCAGAACCTGTAACAACTCCAGTTATTGTCTGGATGTCTAAGAAATGTTATATGAAGGAGAGACTTAACCAAGCCTTAATGGCACTGAGACCCTGATGGTACAAGTCCTGTACACCTTTGTTTATTTTCTCTCATTAACTGGAACAATGAAGGGACAGCTGTGCCCTCTGGGAGACCAGTACCTGGCTTCCTGTTCCAATTGTTCTTCAAGAGAAGCAATTTTGGCCTCCAGAGCAGCAATTGTAGCTTTGAATTTGGACTTCACAGCTCCCTCCATCTCCTGCAGCTTACTCTTTAGCTCTTTGTTCTGCCTCTCCAGTTGCTGCCGAGCGTTTTCATTCTTCTGTGCAGCTGCGCGCTCTGTTGCTAGCTCATTGTTCAGTTGCTCTGCCTGCAAGGATGAGAATAGATGCTGTCAGAAGTGTTGTGTGCTTTGAGAGAAATGACACGTGGCAAATTGGGGTGGCAATTCTCAAAATATATACTCAGAATCACAAATGTTTTTTGCTGGAATATGAACAGAAAGAGATAGGTACTGAAATGAGCTCTACCTGCTGTACTGCTTTCCTCATGCGATCACCCATTGCTTCTATATTGCTTTGTTCCTCTTCTAGCTCTTCCTCCAGTTGGGCAATTCTTGCCTCCAGGCGCCGTTTCTCATCCTGAAGGCTTGTCCTATAAGTTTAAATTTAACATGTGTAGTTATGGCTCTACCAGTAAAATTTGTCTGAAACTATTATGAACTACCAATAGTTAATAAAGAAAAGAGAACAAGACATTTCAATGAAGCTAGTCATATGTGTGCATCTTGTGTTGCCAAGACCACATGGCAGTTGGGAGAAGGAACGTAACCTTAAGAGTTCCACTTTTCATACGTGGGTGCATTCTCATCAGTTTTTTTAGCTTTAGACTGTTTCAAACTTGGAATATTGTTGGTAGGAATATAATGGAAGGGAATTCGAGTTTTTCATGACTGGTGTTACTTAAATGGAGGTTTTTAAAATCTGCACTTACAATAAATTGCAACTGTGATGTTGTACTGTGTTTGATAACAGTAATAGGATCAGTCTTTGACATTACTTTATAACAACCAAGACATGATAGAGGTTATCTGTTCTTATGGAACTCATTTAACTAAACTGCATAGTGCAATAATGTTTGTGTGAACTCCTGTAGTAGTATGTGAGAACCAAATATATTTTGTGGATTACTTTTTTGACAATGAGGATGGTAAAATACTGGAACAGGTTTCCCAGAGAGGTGGTGGATGAGCCATCCCAGGAGACATTCAAGGCCAGGCTGGATGTGGTTCTGGGCAACCTGCTCCAGTTTTAAGATGTCCCTGCTCATTGCAGGGGGGTTGGACTAGATGACCTTTGGAGGGTCCTTCCAAGCCAAACCATTCAGTTATTCTCTTGGCAGCTATGGAATGTTCAGTAGCATGTTTACAGCCTTGTGAGTAATCCAGTCTTTTCCCACCTTCCAGAAGCAGCACTTGCGAGTTCCTCTGCCATCTCTTCTTTTTCCAGATCTGCTTGTTTGCGAGCTCTCTCTGCAGCAGCCAGTTCCTAGGAGAAAAGGAAAAGGCACCATAGTAAAGGAATAAGCAAATAAATGTACTGACGAACAGTTATATCATGATACACAGGACTGTAAACTTTCTAAAACTCATATAAGATGAGTTGTCTTGTTATGGGAATAAATTCTTGTCATATTATAAATCCAGGGGAAATACAATGAAGTATGCTTTATCCAGCCTGTCAGCTGGTTTCTATTTTATTGGTTTCAGTCACAAGATCGCCATTTAATACATACAGGAATAATAGCACTAACAAGACTTCAGGAATTCATAGCTATTCAAAACAATTTGTTTTGGAATGTACAGTTCATTTCCCTTTAGGACCGGTGAACTGTGTCTTTTGTGATTTTTGATATTTATTTTTTTTTTCAGCTTAATCTGTCTATGCTCAGAAGTAGTTTCAACAACTTTAGTGGAGCATATGGAGAATGTGGAACTTGTTAGAAGTGCAGCTTATAGCCTTCCATCCTCAAAAGCTATTATATTATTTCACTGCGGTTCTGTTTTGCTACTGAAGGTCATGTGTGTAGTCTGCTTCATACTGTTCTAAGTTTCCCATATTACCTCTTGAAGCTGGATGAGTTCTGCTTCCAGGCCCTTTGCTTTCTTCTCATTTTCTCTGGCTGTAGCAAATATTTCTTCTCTGGCAGCCCGTGCATCATCCAGCTCTCGTTGGTAGTCCTTCATCTGAGCCTTATTGAAAAGAATATCAGAGATTTCTTTTTGTCTGTCTTCATTACAATTTCAATAGAAGGAAGTTTGGAGAGAATAGTACACATATGCATTTACATAGTCATAATGCCTGCTTAAATTGTATATTCTGGAGAGATCAGATAGCGCATGTTGGGGAGGTCTGAAATGCACACTGTGGCTTTTGTAATGGTTATTGTCCATATTTTGTCTGAATGTTTGAGTTCATGTGCAGTCTTAATCTTTGGTGTATCCCTTTTTGTTGTTTAGCTGTCAGTGTATGACATAACAGTTTGCATGGAGACTTATAGTATAAACAGGGAAATGTTACTTTGGAGAAAACATGATTTCTAAACAGTCTTTCATGCTTTTGAGCCAAGTGTTAGAACCGGGATTGAAGCTCTATATAATAGGTTTTTATCCTGTAGCCCTTTCTCTGCATGTGAATCTGTTTTCCTTCATGTGGTTAAGTCAATAGCAGATGAGTGTTGGCCAGAGAATTTTGGAATCAATCTGCAATGATGAAATTTAAGATTTTCATAATTTGCCATGTGAAGTTTTCCACTGTCATTCAAACTAAGCATTTCAGTACAGATACTTGAATCTGGGAGTCCAATTAAAACTCCCCCTTCAGCAATCATCTGTAATAGGCATCAAGTTCACAGATGTCACCTAGCTATCATATTGTGACTGTACAAAAGTCAGCAGTGGGAAAAACTGTATTTGTGGGATTACATACCTGTAACTTGCGGAGTTGTTTGATGGCTTCTTCCCGGCCTTTATTAGCAGAATCAGCTTGGCTTTCTAGATCTTTAACATCAATTTCCAGCTTCTTTTTGGCTGCAGCTGCCAGGGCACGTTGCTTCCGCTCATCTTCCAGTTCTGTTTCATATTCATGGAGCTGATCATTAAAGAAAACAAGTTTAGAGAAGTCCTTGAGCACTCTTACACACTCTGTTTATGTCTGAATAATGTGTACAGCCTCTTACACCTCTGTTAACTGTGATTTCCCTGGCAGCTAAAATAAATTTCCATTTTGTTCAAAAATCAAAGATCCTTGAAAGGAGTCAGCAATTAATGGAAATATGTGTATTGCAAGAAGATGACTACAGCATTGTCCTTGCAGTCGCAACGCTTCTATACAGATAGGCTGTGTCCTGTATGTTTTAATTTCCAATGCTTTTGTATCCATTCAGTGTACCTTGGGAAGATATATTAGAAGCTGTTTTTTTCACTTGCATTGAGAATATAGGTAAGGAAGGTTCTTTTGACTATGTCAGAAATAATTCATACTCTATTTATACTATGTTGGTTGTAGTATTAAATTGCTACATCTATTGGCAATTGTATATCTGCTACTGAATCAGCAATAAAAACCTTACACAGTTTTGTGCCTTTTTCAGTACAATAACCTACTTTTTTACTGTTTGCCAAGTGCAAGGCAATATAATGTTTTCTTCTTTAGTGAGGTGCATTTAATAATGGCATAAGCCTGGGCACCTTCAACTGGCTTGATTAAATATTTACAAAGGCAATAATAGGGAATGAAATGGTACCTGTTTAAGGAGTTGTCTTCTCTTCTCCTCGTTCTGTTCATCTCTGGCTTGTAAATCTCTTTCAAACTGGGCTTTCAGGGCCTGCATATTAACCTCCAACCTGAGTTTGGCATCTTCAGCAGCCTGTAGCTCATCCTCTAGCTCTTCTAATTGTGTCTTCATCTCTTCTACTTGCTGTTCAAGGGTCCGTTTAGACTTCTCCAATTCATGAACCTTTTGAGCAATGAGAATTTGGTAGACTTGTTATAAGAAACAAAATAATTCTAGTTTAATGCAGTGTACCTGCGGTATGGGCGACATTTGAAATGATCAGCTGTGGGCAATGCATGAACTAATTACCATTATTTTGTCCACTTTCAAATCTGTCTTACAGTAACCTGAGACTCTTGTTATTCCTGTCATTTTTAATCTAGACAAGCGTCATAATTGGATTTGTTTAGTACTAGAAATAATATTGTCATATCACTGTAATAAAAGAAGTGATTGGCAGTGCATCAGTGGAAATCTGTTGCAGCTATACAAGTAAATGTTAGGCTGATGGCAAGTCAAATATAACTAATAAATTAACTCAGATTTCTGGAGTTTATAACTTCAAGGATGCTTAATAAACTAGTACATTATTTAGAAGCTTTTTTTTTCCGGTCTTAGGAATCGCTTAGATTGAAGTCATGTTAAAACTCAAGTTGGCTTACAGTTACTTTGCCGATCTCCTCGAAGTTTGGACACAAATAGGATAACCTTTGAATTTTGGATGAAATATAATTTCCTGCTGAATGCATTTGTATGGTGCAGAGAGTTTCCCACACTGAAAACAGTGATCTGTTTGTAGCTGCTATTTTAAGCTATTGTTGTGGAAATTGTTCTAAGCCCAAAACTTACATTCTTGCCAACATCATCTTTGGAGCTAACAAGATCTTCCATTTCAGCTTTCAACAGTTTGTTCGTTCTCTCCAGTTCTTCTTTGGCTTCCAAAGCCTCTTCAAGTGCTCGGGCCAATGACAAAGCCTTTGTTTCTTTTTCTCTAGCTTCAGCTTCGGCTCTGTCCCTTTCATCTGCATATTTTGAAGAGATGTTTTTCTCTTCAGCTAGCATCTGTAAAAAGGTAGTGTTAATACACAGAGTTGTTAGTAACAGGGTATTCTAGTCCAACTGTCTTGCCAGTTATTAATGACCAAGAAAAGTCTTTGCATTTTTGATAAAGGTATATAAATACAAAATTGAACAGCGTATGTGTAATTACATTTTCATTTATTTTTTGTCCCTGCTTTTCTCTTTGACTAAACCAGTGGAGTCTCTGTGTATTCCACAGAAGTTAGGTGATAACACAGCAAGGGAGAGTCTTAAATCCATACCTGATCAAACTTCTTCTGTTTCTTCTCCAGGTTGGAGACCAGCTGACGCTGGTTGTCTAAGTCCACCACCAGGTCATCCAGCTCCTGCTGAAGTCTGTTCTTAGTTTTTTCCAGTTTGTCGTAAGAAGCAGCCTTTTCCTCAAACTGTTGAGTGAGACTTTCAATTTCCCTCTGAAGTTTCTTTTTGCCTTCTTCCATGGTTTCTACTGTGCTGGCATATTCCTGTAGCTTCTTCTTAGAGTCAGAGAGCTGAAATTTGAATTCAGAGGACAGATTTTATAGCAATGGCAACAAAGCTTGACAAAGATGGCCAGGAGATAACCAGGACCCAGAAATCTTGCCTAATTTAACTCATGTGAAGCTAGTGACCACTTACCATCACCCAGCCTTCATGAAATGAGGCAGACTACAGAGCTGGTATATACAGGCCTAGTGTACAAGACTAACTTGGGAGCCGCTTTGCGTTTGTATCTGCCCTAAGATCATACTGCAATGAAGAGGGCAACAGCTTACTCCATTACGGAGCTTCACTGCTGCTATCAGCTAACAAGCACTAGTTCTCTGAAAGTCCATGTGCTGTGCCAGGATAGTTTTACAGATCTGAAACCTCTAGAATTACTGACAAAACTCTGAGGGATGAAGCTAGTGATTTAGCTATGGCACTGATACCTGTATTGTCAGTGTTGAAATATGTCTCTCCAGATTTTGTTTCGCTTCTACTTCTTCATCCAACTGCTCTTGCAAGCTGTTCCTCTCATCCTCCAACTGACGAAGCTTGGTAGACACATTCAGCTTCTGCCGCGTTTCTTCCTGAAGCAGCTCCTGCAGTCACCACATGCATCAGCAATACAGTGATTACTTTAGGTCTTTTAATAGTGCATTTTATAAATACTGTAGGTGAGTAACAGCTCACTTACAGTAATGGATGCAAGTTTACCTGTGCGTCTTGTAGCTGAGATCCTAAGGTTGCAACATCTTTGGTCAATTTGATTGTCTTGCTTTCCGCTTCATTGAGCAAACCAGTAACATTTTCAACCTCAATCTGTGAGATATCACAGTGAATAAACTCAGTTACAATTTAAATCTTCCTCCAAAGTTTAGTTTGCTCTAGATTGAAATCTTAACTTTGAACAGGATCTGAATCTGATCTTATGCCTCTGGGTCCCCTCTAGCATCAACAATGTTTGTAGCTTAACTGGAACTCACAATTTTGCCATAATTTTTCTGGAAAATATATGGAATTTAAGTTCTACGGAGCTAAATCCTACATGCAAACTCTCTAGTATCTGCATGTCATCTTTGTAACCTGTGTATTAAGACTCCCAAGATCTAATGCTGTTTTTGATTAGTTTATCTTAGTATTCTGTGACTATATATCAAAACTTAGTCATATTCATAAGGCAATATTAGTATGTTTCTCTCAATGAATTGCAAAGAGAAATGGGAATTTCTGTGGATTTTTCTTCTTCACAGGTTTGTCAGAAGTTGATGCATTTTGATTATATTTGAATATTTATATACTAGCTTAAAATAATAAAGAAACCTTACTGCTGCTATGAACAAAGTTGTAACAATAAGCGTGGTTAGTATTGCTGGGCATTGAAGACCTACCAAAGAACCATTTTAAATTATCTTTAGTTACTTCTTATTAGGCACTAAATTATAGGTAAGCGAGCATTCTCCTTTCATTGTAATTTTTATTAAACACATATCCTGCATTTAATAGCTGTCTAATCTATTTCCAGAAGCCACATTCCTATCAATGTTTCCCTCTTCCCAAAAATGAATAAACAGAAGCTCTGTAAAACATGCAGCACAGCCACTGAACATTACACTGGTATTACAGACTGCAATGTGTACAGAGGCATAGTGAGACTAAAAGCTCTCATTTCCATGAGGTAGAGTTGCTGTAGTTGTTTAATTAAAGGGTAATTTAAAGTAGGAGTTCAAGGTAGGAACCCTACAGATGACAAAAAAATGACCATTTCAGCTCAGGTTGACAGGGCTAGAATTCGTCTGGATATACCCTCACAGAACAATATAAACCAGTCTTCTCAACCCCAATGTGTCACAGCAGAAGGTCGGACTCCTTCCTACCTGTAATTTATGAACTTTTTCATTGAGTTCTGTCCGAACACGCTCTCCATCAGTGTATTTGGACTGTAACTCCTGCAGCTGTACTTCCAGCTTCTTCTTTTTGTGCTCCACATCTTGTTTGGCCTGATTCAGGCTCCTGACTTCATTAGCCAGATCAGCATTGTCTTTCTCCAGTGTCTGTTTGGTCTTATCCAAGTTTGCTTTAGCCTACAAGCATGAAGTGAAGAAAGATGATCTATAAAAGGAAGCCATGTTATCTAGTGGATAGTTTTCAATAAGATGGATTTCAGTTTACCCTTTTAAATTGTTCCAGCTGCTCTGTTAGCTCTTCCACAGCTTGAGTGTGCTTTTGCCTCATCTCCTGAACCTGAGCTTCGTGAGTTCGAGTCTCCTCTTCTAGAGCTCTCTTCAGAACTGTGACCTCCTGTTCACGCTTTGCTCTGGAAGGTGACACACATAAATGGAGTAGCAGCAGACAAGAGTGTTCTGATCACTGGGAAAATGCACTACTGCACAGTTACTAAACAGTACTGAGCTTGGTGACATTTATTTTTGGCTCATCTCCATACCTGAGCTCTTGCTGGGTGGCTGTGGTATCCAAAGTATCCTCAAGCTCTGTCTTAAGAGCCTCCAGCTCTTCTCCTAGGTCTCTCTTCTGTTTTTCTGCTTTGTTTCTTGCAGCTCTCTCGGACTCTAGGTCTTCCTGGAGATCAGAGATGTGAGATTCCAATTCACGGATCTTCTTGAGGGCGTTGTTCTTCTGACTAGTTTCATCTTCAAGCCTGAAAAGAGAGCATTTAATTTTACATATGTATGTAAAGAATCATTTTGCTTTGAGAAATCAGTATATGGAGGGTAAAGGTTTATAGGTTCTGTGCAAGAAAGTACCAAAGAGAGGGGGGACTGATGCAGAAAAGATCTGGCAGTTGTACTTTATCATGATACAATGTCTGGAGATGCTGATCAGCTGATTCAGCAAAAGTTTTGGTTGAGTGTTGTCCCTCTTAAATTTATGCAGAAAGTCCACTGAGACTCAGGAATGGATTAAGGCCCGACTGTTAAGTAATTTCTTGCCTTTTTCCCTTTTGTGAAGTGTATTGTTATATTTAATTCTTTACTAGACAGCACTGCCAATGCCATTGGGAAAAGGGATTTTCATTCATATCTGGAGGTAATCTTGTGCATCTGTGGGCAAACAATTGTATAATTTGCAAGAGGAAATTTGGAAAATAAGGAAAGCACAGAAGAAGGATGTAACTGAGAGTTGAGATTCATTTGTGTAGCATCTCAGTGTCTGGGAAAGGAGAGACATATGTTCCAGCCTGGGTTTTTCAACCTGCATACAGATTCAGAAGTGAATACCTGGCTAAAGCAGCCTGCAGCTCTTCCTCCTTCTTGGCTAGTTGTGCCTTTAGCTCAGCAATTTGTGCCTGGAGCTCTGCGATTTGCTCATGTAGATCAGCTGATTCCCCTTCCAACTTCCTCTTAGCTTTCTCCAGTTCTTGTCTGCTCTTCTCTTCTTTCTTAAGTCGTACTGAAAAAGTAAGGAAAAAGATAATGGGACTGCATTAGCACAAGGAGTTCTTAATCCTATCTTGACCTTAGGCAAAAATATTCTGGCCTCCAGTGAGGCCATACGTTTAACTGCAAATCACTGCATTTCAGAAGTAACAGTCAATGCCTTTCTGTCATCACCTATTTCTGGCCACCCCAAAGAATTATTTATTTATTTTTATCTAGAAGCAGCATTGCTTTTTTTCTCAATTTACTCTTTTGTATGTTAAGGAAAAGAAGGTATCTATGGCTTATGCACACTGGCGATTTGGTGATTCTCATGCACAAAATAGCTTCAGCATGAGAAATTTGAAAAACACCTTACAAATTTTTTAGCTCTCTCCAGATTCTGTTTGGGTTCGTTAATGTGTGCCAAGGCAAAAAAACCCCACCCTGATATAAGATAATTTTGTTTATGTTACCTTCGAGTTCCGAAATCATAGATTCGTGTTTGGTTTTGAGCTTTGTGAGGTTTTTGGCTTTTTCTTCTTCTTCTGCGAGATTTGTTGTAAGATCGCTTATTCTTTCCTCAAGGAGTTTTCTTTCCTTAAGAAAAATAAAATACTTGTGTTAAAAAAGCGTCTGTTATTGGCGGTTGTGAAGCAACTCTATGTCAAGTAAAAATTTCCAAGATTCTTTCTATGAAGTGTTTCTTGAGATTGTAGTGATACATATAAATTTGTCAATTATATAGGAACCGACGAGTGGTGTCTGTGACTTCCATATTCTCTAATTTGCTGATATTAGAATCTTGTACTCTAATGGCTGTAAATACAGGGCCTAATTCAGAGGAGCATCCCTTTATAAGAAGAACTGGAATACATGCTGACTTCCAATTTTCATAATGAAGTTTTATAGAAATTAGTTGAAAACCAAGAGGATTATTTACTCTGCTTGGGGCCAAGAAGGCATGACTTCTATTGATTGTGCTTGACTGCTGTGAGTATTTTGCTTAAAGATATTGTTACTGCAACAGACCTCAAAACCAGTAGTTCTACACAATTCTGAATTGTGTAAATGAGCATGGAAAAACTGAGGAACTTGTCTGATAGATGCTGGACTGATGGTCTGGTGAATCTATACACCCAAGAGGTTATACGATCAAGAGTATTCCTGTTGTTCTAGCAGAAGGGAAAATTTTCTCTCATCTTGCACTGTTTTCACAAGGTAAGAAAATGGTTCCACAATGCTTACCTTCGTTAGCTTGTTATTCTGGTCTTCCATTATGAGAATATCATCTTCCATTTTCTTTATTTTGCCATCTGCTGTTACTTTTTCAAGTTGCAGTTTCTGCCTTGCAGCTTCTTCTTCTTCCAGCTGTTCCTCAAGGTCCTTTGAGGGGAAACAGAAACCCACAAAGCATGAATTTTGGAAATAAAATACCACTTAGATTTTTGGAAATGCTTAATGTTTGTCACTGTGTGTGGGGTATGTTGTAGGCTTCATTGGTTTTATGAAGAACTAGAAAATCTGTAATGCTTGGTGATTTAGAAGGAAAGATTTGGCAAAATAATTATACTTTTTGAGAAAAGGTTATTTAAAATAGAGATGAGGAAGAAGAAAACTGTGGAGGAAAGAGCATTGATTCCTCTTACTTCAGTGTCACAAAAACGTATTCTACAGAGGGCAGTAAAGCAAGCACTTTCATAGGAGCTAAGGTTTGCCAGTCTCTGTTTTTCTCTGAGATACAAATTATTGTCTGTGTTTGTCACTTCTGTCTCCTTACCAACATTTGTTGTTGCATCTTTTTCTTTTCTGCTTGCAACTGCTGGCTGCGCTCCTCCTCTTCCTCAATTCTGGCTTCCATCTCATGCAGAATCTCTTCCAGCTCTTGTTTCTTAGCAGCTAAACGGACTCTCATCTCTTCAGCTTCAGCATACAGTTCAGTTTCTGCCTGAAGCTGTTCCTGAAGGAGGTTCTTCTCTTCACAAAGCTACACAAATAAAATGGGAAGGAAGGAATAGGGTAGGAAGTTAAGACTTTGATTGAGAATTGCCTCACAGTGTTTTTTTACTAGATAGTCCTAGTGTATAGGCAGGCAGCTCTACCACAGGTTCTTGTGTGGATGTTAGGCCTATACTGTTGTAACTGAGTTTGTCTGCACAGAACTTTTGTTCTGGACCATTGCTGTGAATGCAAACGTGAGTACAAAATAAAAATGCACCTTTATTTTAATAACTTCTAGAAATGGTGAAAGAATGGCTAGAGTTTCCCAGAGGCTCAGAACTGTAAATCACCTGCGTGTGTTTCAGTTCCAGCTCCTTCAATTCACTCTCTGCTTTTTGTTGTCTTTCCTTAGTTTTTTGTAGTTCTTCATCCTTGGCCTGCATTTCTTCCTCTTGGCGGGTGACTTGCAGCAGTGGTTTCACCTGAAAATAAAGAGTTTTAAGAACGTTTCCTGACAGTATTTATGTGCTGAGCATGGTACTTAAAGGTGCCAGGCTGACTGGCACTAATGGTAGCACTGTCTGTTGGTGTTCAAATGGCAGACAAATGCTATCTGGCCAAGCTTGATGTAAGCATCTTTAAATCAACAAGTCTCAGAAGTATTGCTTTTGGCCATCTCTGTGTTAACTCTTGGAGCCTTGTGAGCACTTCTGCCTTCAGTGTCATCACTTTTTGTATGGCTTCAAGCCTGTTTTCATCCATTGACGATGTACAAAAGCTGCATCTTCTGCATAGAAAGGCAATGTGCATATGCAGGTGTGTTATTGCCTATTTCTGATTGCAGAGGAGGTTGCTATCAGTGCAAGTAGGAAGAGTTTTCTGAATTCAAACTGAAGGCTGTTCTTTTTAGAAAAACCAAATCAAAAACCCCAAACAAGCCTCTGCAGTAGGAAAATAGACTTAATTTGCTTGAGTGCCTAGCAGGAGGATGTTTAGTGTCTCAGCTAGGGAACTCTTAAGCTACCGAGTCCCCCATAGGTACGTGACTCTGCACATTCACAAAATTGAGTTTTACTCTGTCTTTGTATTACCCACCCCTATGAAATTATTTCATTTTTGGCAATTAAAAAAGTCCCCAAACATGCAAAATCTTTTATGAATCTCTGCTTAAGTAGTTAGTTCTAGCTTGAGAAGAAAACAAACTTCATGATAATAGCATTATATAACTATCCAGAGTATCTCTAACCTAAAATTTAGTGAAGCTACTGAGGCTCTTGCCATCAGCTGCAGTGAACTTTGGAGCAAGGAGTGTGCCTGACATGATATACCTCAGTTATCTTATACTATTTCATTTCTTTTGGAAAGCTGAGGGAGATTCACTGATTGCAGTCACTCACTTTAGTGAACAGTCTCCACCACTGCCAGTTCCTCAGCTTCAGGTAAGCAGCACAATTTCTTTGGATAACTTTCATTGCAGTCAGCTGTTGTTGTCTCTTGGCAAAGGCTCTGTGATTAAACACATAGAATCATAGAATCATTAGGATTAGAAAGGACCTTAAGATCATTGAGTTTCAACCCCCTGCTGTGGGCAAGGACACCTCCCACTAAACCATGTCACTCAAGGCTCTGTCCAACCTGGCCTTGAACACTGCCAGTGATGGAGCATTCGCAACTTCCCTGGGCAACCCATCATTAATCAGTGATGAGACTGACATGACAAGTGCACATGTTATCCTCCTCATGCACCCATCAACACTAAATGGTACCTAAAGACTCAACCAGGACCTGACACACACCTTGCATGTGAAATTCAACCATCATCCAAAAGCAAGCTTTGTGAAGTGTTGGTCTGGGACATTTGCTTTCACACTGTACTGTTCCTTTAAGTGATACAGCAATCAAATCTCATGAAGCATGTGCCAACATCTGTGAAAACCTTCCAGAGCTTTATGGCAATTTCAGGTCTTACTGCCTTGGTACAAAGCTTTTGCACTTAAGCCTCTGCAGGGCTGGCTATCTACACTGGAATGAAGAATAACTACCCCTGAAGACATGGAAAAACACTCCTTCTGACTGAACCCATCTGAGCACAGTGGATACTCAGCAACACATCTCTGTTTCTATTACAAAAACTTTTACAGCATTTCATTGTATGTGAGGTCTCTCCAGAGCCTAGACAGAGCTGGAACCTGGTCTGGTTTGTACAGCACTGCTTGAATAGTTAACTGAGTTTTGCAGGGCAGAATTCTTTCAGCTCTGCACACCTGCATGAAGCAAACAGGTTCTGTCTGAAAATGTGCGGTATCTGCAAGATACGCACAGTAAGTAAAACTCTTGCCTGAGAGTCTGCTGATTAGCCACATGGTTTGAGAAGCCTGGCACAAATTCTTTTGTTGCTTAAACAGTGCTTCCACTTTCTTGAGGAAAGGTGATAATTCTGATTAGCTTCCTGGTATTTTATTTGCTCTTCTGGGTTTTGGCTGGGTTTTTTATTTGTTTGGTTGTTTTTTGTCTGTTTGTACTCCATAGGTAGGCACAAACCACAAACTATATATCTAGTTCTGGGCGTAAACAACTTTCCACAGTACATGGGCACTCAGAACTCGCGTTGTTCATCATTCTTCAAACCTATTATATTTGAATTTCTTTGCTCAGCAGTTTGAAAGCCTTGGTAGTGTGCATGGAAAGGGCATTATTGTTAATAGGTTTATGATGTACATTGACTGAGACATGCTAGAATTTTCATGTCCAAGCTGTATGAGAAATTATTTTATGTTTTACAAATGCCAGCGGTGTTGCTACTTGTAATAGTGCATAAGATTCTAGTCATACATTAGGATGCTCTTTCTCCCCTTTGTACGAACATGTTTAAATGATGGGTCATTGCCTCTGAGAGCTTTTACTGTACAGAAGGCGCAAGTAGACTCACAATGTAATCACTTCCCTGCAGTTATACTATTAAGCCTCTTCTGGGCAGGGAGTAAGTCCTTCATTGGACACAAATTGAGTTCTAATGCAATACAAATAATAGATATTAATAAAGTGTCTTAATATCTTCAGTTTGTTATACAGAGAACTAAAGGCTACTGTAGATACTCTGCTGCAGAAGACATTATTTTTGTTAGTACATATTCTTACTTTCTTGCTAGGTAGCCTCGGCACTGAGCCTGGAAAGCGATGATAACATCTGTGATCTTCAGGTCTCTCTCTTCTTCCAGGTGAGCCAGAACACCAGTTCTGAAGAAGATTTTACTTTGTCCAATTCTGTACAAGTTGGGATCAAGTTCTAATGCTTTGATCTAGAGGAAAAGAGGAATATTTGTTAAATCCAGTGCTGATGTTTAGGATGTTAAAATATCACTTCTCATTCCTTATTACTCTCAGCAGCTTTTATATAAGAAGTGTAGATCTGATACTATCAAAAATAGTGTCCTCACCATCAGTATGCAAGCCTGCTTTCCATCCATGAATCCTTTAGGAATAGCATTTGCAGCAAGAATTTCATATCTGCCAAAAGACATTGACGTTAGGGAGGTTGAAACACATCAGGTTATTTTGCACAGACAAACACATATAACACCACTATAAAACCCAGAGTTAGCACTGAGTGAGGGATTCCTACCGCTGACGGAACTCCTGGAAGACAATCCTGTTGGGAAATCCCTGTCGGCAGATACGAATACCTTCCAAGACACCATTGCAGCGCAACTGCTCCAGTACTAAATGGGCATCAAGTTTGCCAGCCTGAAAAGAGAACAGAAATTATATTTATCACTGTAAAAATTTACATAATTGTTATCAGCTGCATCTATGTTTGAAGACATCATTCAGCTCTGCGATGTGCTGGTACAGTGGGAGGTGTCCCTGCCCATGGCAGGGGGGTTGGAACTAGGTGATCTTGAGGTCCTTTCCAACCCTAACTATTCTATGATTCTATGATTCTACAGTGAGCAGCTCAACATGAGTAATGTGCTAGGAGTCTGAAAACAGCATTTGAAATTTACCCTTTTTTCATGATTTGGGATGATACAGCGGACAAAGTTGGGATTGGTATTCCTCAAGGTGGTCATTAGTTTAGTCAGCTGCTCTTTGTAGAGTTGTCCAACAGTACGGAACATGCCTTTCTTGGTTTTTGAAGCACTAGGGAGTGAGCTTTCAGTCATCTTGGCCATCTGATCCAGCCCAACTATACGGTCCACTGAAATATGAAAGAAAGTATGAATGGAACTGCTTATATAGACTGTCCTCATCTCACATTACACCTGTCACTGGCATCGATAAACTGCAGCTTCCCAAAGAGTATGTATTTTGATGCAGTAGAAGGCTATTAATAAAAGTATTAGCCTTTTGGGTAAATAGTTTATTTCTGTCAAACATGAAAATGAGGATTTTTATTAACTAGTGACATAATGGAGCAACTGAATACACATAATATATTTTATGCTTGCTCTGAAAAGGACATTCCTTCTGCAAAATAGCCAATTACTAGGTTGGTGTCAGAACCAGGAACAACATCTCTTGACTTCCATCTGTTACCCAGTGATTCTCAAAGTCTAGCTAATCATCTCCCTCAGTTATTGGATAATACAGAGCCACTTGCTGGTGCTTGCATGCACATTTATGTCCATGTATTAAATATTTATGCTGTAGTATATGTGTTAAAGATCCATACATAGTTTTTAAAAGCAAAGTGTTTCAGATGCGTACAAACATTCTTCTGATCAACTTTAGTTGAGGCTATACATTGCTGGAGAGAACTGTGCAGGACTTCTGGGAGTGCAGTGTGTAAGGTAAATCATTCATAAATCCCAGCAATAACTTGTACTAAATGAAGTACACAATATCATGTATTCAGCAACATTATAATTATGTAATAATTTTCTGTTGCTGTATAATATTAAGTAAGGAATTTTTTGATAGCATCATTAGATAGTTTAAAGCACTTTCCATAAACATGTCTTTAGAACACATTATTTTTTCTTAATTCAGTATCTTCTATACTTATAATTTTCACACGTGTGTCCTGCCAGCAAGGGACGGCTGTCCAAAAGTTCTGATATAATTTTCTCCATTTAAACCACATTATGAATCAGTGTTGTGATTCATACCATCTTTCCAAAGGTCTGCTACAAATTTGTCTGAAGACTGGTTCAGCAGAGAAGTCACATTGTCATTTAGCGGATCCATGTTCTTTGTTAGCCAGGCAGTTGCGTTGTAGGTAACCTGCAGGAAATAATGCTACATCAAAAAGCTGTTCTTGGTAAAGAAATCTGGAGTATCCAAGAGCACAGGGCACTGTTTTAACACCAAATCATCCAAATAATAATAGCGTTAAAAGCTTTATAAGGTTGAGAGCCAAGTTGAGTATTTCTTTTTACATGGACTAGCATCTGAAAAGCTTTGTGCATTTGCCCTGTCTTTAAAAATCTGCTTGCTAGAAAGTAATCTGAAATACTCAGGTTTTCAGTAACCCCAGTGCTAGTTATTTTTGCTTTCATGTGAGCTTCACATCCATGAACATTTTTCAAATCTTATTTCATATAATTAAAACAATATATACATTGCATAATCCTGATCAATGCTGGTACTGGACTGTTTCTTTTTCATCATTTGGGCATCAAAAAATCAAAGTTTCCTAGGTCAAAATAGCTCAGCCTGTCCAGTACCTTTCCTGCGTAGTGCATTATACAGAACTCTGTTTTATCCTTGAGTTGCTTGGGCTTTTGGAATTTGGGATGGTTGCCTTGTTCTTGACATAGTTTCTCCACAAAGGATGTGTCAGTAGCTTTGGGAAACCAGCACTCTTCATCCAGCAGAGCCAGGACACCTGGAGGGTTGGTCTGCAATGTGAGCAGTATAAGATCAGTATCATCACAGGCAGAGATAAAGAAAGAACACCTTTATTCACACCTTCTATAAACACCTTTATAAATACCTTCTTTATTCCCTATGATAGGAATCCTGCTAACAAAGGATCCTTAAATGGCTCTCTGATTGTACTGGTATACAACTGACCATGATCACAGCATCCCACCTGTGGAGCCATATACTTACTGGTCTTTCAATCAGCTCAATGCAAGGTTGCAGGTCAAGGCCAAAGTCAATGAAATTCCATTCAATGCCCTCTCGTTGGTATTCCTCTTGCTCCAGTATAAACATTGTGTGGTTGAAAAGCTGCTGAAGTTTCTCATTAGTGTAATTGATGCACAGCTGCTCAAAGGAATTGATCTAAGGAAAAAGAAAAAAGAGGAAAAAATGTGAATTCCAAATGCTAGAAAGATACCTTCAAGAGGGAACTTAAATGACAAGGTGAAATATGCTATCTTCTATTTCTTTTTACATATTGCAATAATTCAAATATAAGGATCTATATTTTTCTAATACAAGGTCTTAAAAATTTACAGAAAGTGCTAAAGAGGTAAATCTTTGTACTGGGCCAGATCAATAAATCATAAAACCCAGCCGCGGGCTCTAAACCCTGAGCCCTGCAGAAGCCCAGCTGGAGCATGCTGCCAGCCCCAAGGGAAGGGCAAGCAGCCAGGTGTAGGAGGCCTCTGGGTTGTGTTGGTCTCAGCCTTAGCCAGCTTGGAAGAACCCAATTTTTTTGTGGCTCTGACCTTGGATTTTTGTCATCTTATGTCCAAACCACTACACGATAATAGGGAGTTTACCCAGCTTGTGCCCCACAGTAGATACCTCAAAAATCTCAAATCCAGCAATGTCAAGGATCCCCAAGAAGGAAGCACCTTGTCTTTTTGTCTTATCAAGAGCTTTGTTTACGCGAGCTAGAATCCAACGGAAAAGACGCTCAAATTTTGCCTTAGCCAAAGCCTCTATGGCAAAGTCCGCCTGAAATAAAGAAGAGAGAATTGTGAGTGAAAGAAGAATCCCAATTAGCTGCTAATTTCTGTAGGGATAATGAGACAAGAATCTGACATTTCTCTTTAGACAAGATGTAAGAAAAGAAAAGAAGAGAATAGTTTCAGGAGAGCTGAGCAGATTGCAAGTAGATACCTGCTCTTTGGTCTGAGCTTTCTGAACAACATCTCGTCCTACTTTGATCCTTGGGGTTAGAATAGATCTTGTGAAATCTGTCACGTTAATACCCATCAGGTGGCACACTTTTTGTGCAGCTAGAATAAAAGAGTGAGATTTTATTTCAGAATGAGTTTTTTCTTAGCAGGTCAGTAAGTGTGTATTCGAGCAGCTCAGCACGTATGGGAAGTTGTTTATCTTCCTTAAAAGCTCCTCTATTGCACATACAAGAGATGCCAGTTGCCATAAAAATATTAGTTATGATCCACGCAGCAAATTCACTGTTCGTCTATTTATGGATTCAAGATCACTAGAAAAGGTAATAATAATTGAGCTGATTTTAAGCATGGTATAGCTTTTAAAGCCCATGAAATATATACATAATAATAATTAAATAAAAAAATACTGACAAAGAATACTTATTCAGCTGCTATTTTATTAATTTCTTAATGTTAACTGTATTTTTAAAGTGGCAAACCCATACCAGTATTGTCTGGCATAGATGCTTGATCAGTATTTCTCTCCTTCTTGAAGACGATGTTACCCAGTTGTAGGACAGATGAAACAACCCTCAGTATAGCTGGAAGAGAAACAGGTAATATAAATGAGGAACAGGTGGAAACATTTAGAAAGCTCTATTCTCTGCAATAACAAAGATTCATTCTATTGCCTATGGTAATCTGTACCTCTATGGAAAGAACTAGGTTTGCTTTAAAAGACTATGCCATAAACTGCAAGGGTTTGAAAGCTGATCGAGCAACAATCTGTGCAGTGGAGTAAACAGGCCAACCTAGGAGCACCAGCATCTCCAAGCTAAGGTGTGCTGGCTCCCCAGGCAGACTTCAAGTCTCAGGAATTCACCTCCCACTCACAGTGGCCTGTGGCATCTTCTCAGTCATTAGATAATGTGTATCTTGTCTTTCAGATAAAATGGAAAAAAAAAATTCCAAATAAACAAATAAACAAAAAAACCCCAACTTATCAGCAGCTTCAAAAATGTGTGGCAATTCTGAGGCTGCAGTCCTGCAGGAACATGTGGATATTTAGTTGTGCAACTGAAATAATGCATACAGATCTTTCAAGGATCAGTTTCAAAGTACAGGAAAGTAATTCAATTTTTTTTTAGTGTAGTATATATAAATGTGATGTTGCCTGACTTCAGGTAGTAAAATCTACTGATGTTACACATGAGATTGTATGGATCTAGCGAGTTCTATTTGTTTACTTGATAAACTTACACAGGAGAAGAATACTGTGCTCAACGGTTTATGCTTTAGAGCAGGAAATCAAGGGGGTTCAGTTAATAATATAATGACTCCTATCATTGTAATGGAAAATACTGCTGTTGACACCAGTACACATGCCTCAGCAGGAGAATGCATCAGTCTTCATCAATATCATGATCTGAATTTACCAAGGCTGGGATTTGCACTGCTGTCCTGTAGGACAAGACCTTTTTTGTTAGCATCCCTCAGTCACTGATGCAGGGATGGGATGTGGCCGAGCTCTGCTCCCGATTCCGACAGCTGATCAAGGCTCGAGTGATGGGGTGATGCTCTTTCTGCCACCAGGTGTCACTTGGGGCATGGCCATTTGCATCCATGGGCAGCGCGCTCTGGCATGCACCAGCTGAAGCCCTGCGCACTCCCACGAACAGCGAGAAGTAAAAGCAATGCAGATATGTCCCTGGCAGGCCCCCATTTTCATGGTATTTTAGTTGTTGCTTCATGCTCTTTTGCTTTTATTTCTCTTTTCTCTGAATCAGTGAATACAAATATTGAAACCTGTTCCACTTCTTTCAAAATTTAATCAATGTTTTGCAAGTTCTTCATGGTAGTTGTTGGAAAGTTCTGAAAAAAATGGTTTTAAATGGTCAGTGTTGCTAGAGTTGGCTTGAATTCAGTAGTTTGTTTTGGATATGTATGGAGTTCTTCCACGCATCCTTCCATCTTCCCTTCATAAACAAAAATTACCTTTCAAAACACCATGTATCATAGTACTTTTGGATGCTGAAAACTACACTGATGTGTGGAATTCGAAGGGGTAAGGAGCACTTCATGTTCCTTCCACAAGCAGGAATCCACAATTTATAAGGCTTATAAGAAGCAGCCTTGCAATTCTTCATCCAGATGGACAGCAAAATATTGTGGCAAGTATTTTATTTGACCCATGTTTCAGTTACTGTATTGAGCTGCACTGTGCATCACCGGTTGTTCTGTTCTTCACAGAGCTAATTTCTCTTTGATGATATATACTCTATTTCCAATATAGGTGGTGATTCTTCACTATTTCTTTCACTGTGTTTCCAGCACGTGCTGCCAGTTTAACCCTTTGAAGGAGGTGGTTTGCAAAGTTTTCATTATTGGCTTCAGCTGCTCCCACTGGTACCCACTGCAGCAATGGGAAAAGGCCATTGTAGTGATTTTTTAAGTAGAATTTTTCTAGCAACTACCTAAAAGCAGTAGATCGTAATTAGTTCTCCTTGCAAGGCAAGAAGTCACTCTATTACCCACAAGACTTCCTGAAGTGTTACCCTGTTTAATACGAAAGTGGAGTGATTCCAAAAAGGCTGGTAGTATTTCCTGTCATGGATCTCTGAGAGCAGTTTCAGTGTCTTCACTGCCAGTCAGTTCTCAGGTCCTGCTATCCTTCTCCCAGATTCCTGCTGCTGGTTTCTGTTGTCTTCAGGCACTCTACTGCCACCAGTTCATTTGCTTGTTGGCACTGGCTCTGACCATGCTGCTGGTGTTATGTGATTTTGATCCTGTGTTTAGATCCTGCCTTGATCCTGATCTCAGAGAACTGATATCCCATATTGTTCTTAACGTAAGGTAGAAATAAATCTGCTTGAGAAGTTTCACCTTATGAGAGAACCTTCATTCTCTTCCCATGAACATCTATAGCTTAGTTAATCTAATGCCTCCTGAGAAGGAGGGAAATCTATGGGCACTAATTCGTAGTGCACTTAGAAACAATAGCTAGGTAAGGGTGGGTAATAGTTTTACACAGAGGAAATAAGAGGCAGAGAGATTAAATAACATAGGTACATTTAGAATCCTCCAGTTGGTGGTTCATGCAAAATCATGTACAATTCTCCAGAGACACATGGACATAAAATCCAAATAATCTTAATTTTCTTATGTGAATGTAGAATCTTACTTCATATGCTTATTTTGCAAAGTGATAATTCTGGACAGAATAAACCTCTGTGCACTTGCATCTCTGTATATTGTTATTTCTATACCTTCCACACAATTTTGCTAACAGTTCTCACCTATCTGCTCCTCCTCAGTAAAGCCCATAATTGTCATGGCTTCCAAGGTCTCCTGGAACATCTCATCATCTTGTTGAGAAGGAATAGGCACGTGACCATTAGATAGGAAGGTGTAATTGCCAAATCCTTCCAGCAATAGGTCATCTAAAAAGCAAAGAAGAAAAGCTTAAGTGCATCAAATTAATTCTGTTAGGTGTTGAGTTCTCCCAGTGAAAAAATCAGTGTTATCACCAAAGGATGATGAGGATGTATAAGGAGTTTAGGGTTTTATGGTGAACAAGGATTTTCAAAACAACTCTTAATTTAGCAAGCCTGGCTGTGTACATTTCCAGTTTTCATTAGTAACTGGGGAATGTTTCTGCCCCTTGGTGGAATTTTGCACCCTATGTATTCAAATCTGAGCCATTCTTCCTAAAAATCTTTCATTTAATGCCACGTGTAACCTACTCAGAATTACATTTCTCCCATGGGGATTCATATCAGGTTATAATAAGAATGGAACCAGGTATCAACCATAGTGGGCTGGACCAAAAGAATCTTTGGCCCTATACTGGGGACAACACCATATCCTTAGGTAAGGAGCATAAAAACCAGGGAAAATATAGATTTAACCATTACTTTATACATTCTTTGACAACCAGAAATTTAGGGAAAAATGTCATATTTGATCCATGATGTTTCAATATGTATTATGTCTAATCCGTTTTTTTTTTATCCACTTACCCTTTTCACCTTCTCAATGTTCTGAAGCTATGGTTTTCCCAGTGTAATAATTTGCTGTAGGAGAGACATTCTCCTAATTTATTTTGAAAGCACAAGCCAATATTTTAATTGTGAACCCCAGATTCTTTTGTGTAAAAAGTTATGAATAACTCTTCCCTATTCATCACCTCAATGTCATTCAAGATGGGATCTGAATGGGTTTACATCTTTAAATTGAAACATCCTGTAAACTGCAAACAACCTGGCTCAAACAGGTGGACATCAATTGAAGTTTTGTTATAATTCACTTGAGAGAATTATTTTCTATAGCTAAAGATATTTTAAATTTTTTGTTTATTTATAGGAAGGATGAAATTACAGATAATTAACGAAGTTAAGATAAATTATTTGAGTAAGCCATTGTTCAGACTGTTCAATGAGATCTAGGAATCATTAGCAAGTTACTTACTTCTCATTTGTTCAGAAGCTCCGGCAATCAAATAGTAAAAGATATGAAACGTTCGCTCATCTTTCGCCTGGCGAATAGCTCGGGATTTTTCAAGCAAATCTGTTGTCAAGTACGTTAAAAAAATATCAGTAACACATTTCAGTCCTTCCTTAATTGTGCCATTGGCCGCAGAGCCATCAGTAGCATTGCAGAAATATTTGCCACAGGTTTATCTAACACGGACAGGTGCCTGGTCTGTGGCAGGAGCTCTGGTATTGGTATCGTTCTCAGCACAATATGCAGATCAGTTTTCTACCTCCCATTGAATAGTAAATGCTCTGGTTTTCATGAGAGGGCAGAGACCCAGAAGGGTGGGGGTGCACGGTGGGGGGTGCACGGCTTGGTCGGGTTGGGAGTGATGGTGAACTATTGTATTCTTTCCTTGTATTTGCCTTGTCATTATTATTAGTAGTAGTAGTGGTAGCACCAGTGGTTTGTGTTATACCTTAGTTACTAAACTGTTCTTATCTCAACCTGTGGGAGTTGAATTCTTTCGATTCTCCTTCCCGTCCCTCCAGGAGCGGAGGGAAGAAAGAGTGGGGAGTGAGTGAGAGAGCAACTGCATGGCTGAGAGGCTTAAACCACAACACAGGATCACACTGATATGGGACAAAATGACAGTATAGCTCTCAAGATCACATGCAATCTCAACCACAAAGCAATCTTTTCCCATTACTGTATTACTGGGACTCCGCTTTTAAAGTCCCTGCCGTTGCTTTAGGTATGGTGCTTCCATTTGTGAAGCTATATAGGGGGAATAGCACACTTTCCTACAGCTGAGAAAATAGACCTGAAAATGTAAACATGAATGTAAGGCAAACCGAGAAGCTGGTATCAGCATAAAAGGAGCTACTTCCCTCCATCTTTATTTATACCAGCCCCAGCAATATTTGCCTTTCTTAGACATGCAATGGAGCTTGTTTATCTTACTTCCTTCTGCTGACCCTAGTTAGCTTCCCGTGCAGCTCACTGAAAAGGATACAAGTCTCTATGTTTGCTCCGACAATGTAGCCTGTCACATCAAAGTTGATGCGGATGAATTTGCCCTGTGAATGAAAAGATTTAGATTGGGCTGTTCTTTCAGGTTATGCCAGGTCTTCCAATATTAGTGTTTAGCCTGTTTAATAAGACATGTACATCATCCTCTTAAGAATAACATGCTTGATTCCCTCCTGCAGGGACAACCCATGGAAAAGCCTGAAAGGAAGTGAATTTCTCTGATATTCCTGCTGAAGAGATTTGCCCCCACATTACATTCAGGTACTTAGAGGGATAGGAGTCCTCCCTGCTGGGCCAGGCTTTGGAGGCTGGGGATGTGACCACATCTATTTTCTACTTTGATTTCCACGAGGGAATATCATTGGATCTGCATAACTCCCTCTGCTAAGATTCATCTGCGTGGATCCCTCAGCTTTGCAGGGAGAGAGCAGAGGTGGGAGAGGAGGGTCTGCAGGGAAAACAAGCACCTGCCAGCACTCACAGAAAAAAGTGTCATCAAATAGTGACAGCCCTCAGCTCACATCAAACTTGCACCTGTATGGCTGTTTTTTCATTCTCCTGTAATTTTAAGTATAATATATTAGCCACTCTTGCTAAGTAACAGTCACACCTCATAAGATATGTGCTCAACAGTGGTGCAAAGACAAAGGAAGCACAGATTTTGTTTGCAAATATTCTGAATGTGGCTATGTCCTGGAGCAGGAATTGACTCTGGGAGGCCGCACACAGACTGCTAAATTGTGAGGACAGCAGCACTGCCATGTTTGAGCTTGATCTTCAGTCTTCCATAAGGCCAAATTTGTGTTTCAGAGAGGAATTCTAAATTGTTTTTAAGGTATTAAAGACACTCTTTAAGAGAGAAGCAGTGATGAGGGCCACTGTCTGCACACTGTGTTTTTAAAGATGTTATACCCCCCACCCCAGACCCAGCTGGATTTCTCCTACTTACAAATCTGGAGGAGTTGTCATTCTTCACTGTTTTGGCATTTCCAAAAGCTTCAAGAATAGGGTTTGCCTGTAGAAGCTGTTTTTCCAGCTCTCCCTAAAATTCATTCAGAAGCAGTTAACCCTAAGCTTCGTATTTGCTTAGCTAAAACCAACACATGTACACTGCAGGAAAACGTGAAAAATAATTAAAGAATCTTCTTTTTTTTTCTTTTTTTTTGTTTTGTTTTGTTTTGTTTTTTTCTGTTGGATGCTGCACTTCATGTGGATTTGTTTTCATTCTCTGTTATTCTTTGTGGTTATGTATTTGTGCAGTTGACTGCTGTCCTGCATACATGACCCTTTTCCGGCCCTGCTGCCTGTGGCAGATCAAAGTCTATTAATCTGTTTAGCATCATCACTGGCTTTTCTTAAAAAGGAAAGGGTCATTCAATGTGAAATATTTTTTTTCCAGTTTAATATCATTTTTAGAAGGGAAGTTCTTAAAGAAACCTCTAGCATGTCTTTTTTGAGTTAGTTTATTGAGATCCTGTGCTAGCAAATGACGATGTAATTAGAATAACTTGCCAAGAATCATTTTAACGTACTGCAGCACAAAGCTACAAAGCAGATTTCATCAAGTCTATTAATAATGATACATGCAAGGCTATTTAGGTTAAATATGGAAATGCATTGATTTATTTCAAACCAGGATAATGAATTCTCATGCAAACACACAAATTTTGTATTATATTGTTAATTGTGATTGGTAATTGCTAATGAAGCAAATCATGCAATGAAACAAGCATGCATTTAATACTTCTATTTCTAAACAAATCAATGAAGTTGAAAAAATCCTTTGCTTTGAATACCGCTTTTCTGAACCTTTAATTTGGTTCTGTACTATGAGGTCACTCATTTTCACATTTGCTTCTCATCTACTTATTCTTTGAGTACTAGTCTGCAGGAACATGCATTGTTTTAAATAACTCACCCTGAAAAGGAAAAAATTCTTGAGAGAGAATATGATATAAATTTTAAAAAAATTAATCAGAAAATAAGTCAATATTTAAGGTGAATCTAGGGGAAACAATTTAGGAGATGAAAGTGCTTCACAATTAGCGGTAACCTTTTTTTAAATGCCATTCCTGAATGTCTCGTAACCTATATGGCAATGATGACAGCTGCCTCAAAAATATCATTCAAAAGCAACAGATAGTTAACAAATGGCTAAACTTGTCTACATGGCCATGAGACTGGAGAATGAGCACCTTCCTGAGAACACAGATCTACTACCTAAGAGTTGGAGGAAGAGGGCAGGAAGATTTCCAAACAAGCTAATACAGGAGTCCAAGAATAAGTAATGAATTGCTAATAGTCCCTGAAATTTCTCTGTACTGACCAACTATTTCCAGTTATACTCTGTAGGCTTTGAAAGTCCACTGTAAGCATGGGGTGTTGCTACAATCAGACGGTGACAGCAAGAACAGAGCTTTGTCTGCTAAACTGAGACAGATACCACCTTATTCTAGTGAGAACTGAACTATGCCATAAACCTGGAGTATAAAACTGTGGCTCCAGATTAACAGCACTGCTTGCAGCTGGAAGTCCACTGAACTCCAGAGTTGCCTGTGCCAGCAACAAATCAGATTTTTTGCAGAGCACTTGTTAAATGAAGCGCTAAATTAACTAAGGGGCAACACATTGCCTTTTGTCATAGCCAAAGTCTGAGAGGCAGCAGTCAGAATGGGGAAAAAAAGACCCCATTAAAAAAAAATAAAGATCCCATTTGCCCGGAACAGAAATAAAAAGAATATGCTGGCAAACTGGCAAATTGATATGCTGCTATGGCACACCACAATGCAGGGGGGCCCACTAGGGCCTGTAAGAAACTGCTGTAATACACCTGCAGACACATGCTGCAGTGGGAATCGCTCTGTTACACGTCATAGCAGCCAGAACATGCTGACTTTTGTGGATGTGAACAATTCTCAACAGTTACATGAAAATGTAAAATTGACAGCAATATCAAATGGAAAGCATGCAGCCAAACAAACCCATCAAACACTGTGAGGTTTAGGAATTATTTCACAACAGTCCTAAAAAGTTCAACCTGAAGCACAGAAAGCGTTTGGATATTTTCATTGAGAAATCACATTGCTCATGTCAGGCTGAGTGGCTCTTTCAGGATCGTGGGAAATTTCAGTCAAACTATGGCAATTTGAACACACAGATATAGAAGAGAGTGATACTTGAGAGATGGCCCTGCCTGTGTCAGACCTCATTCTTTACCATGGAGCCTGACACAGTTAGGGTTGATTTGTGAGAGAGAGCATTTGGTGCTATTGTTGCTTTTTATGGTATCATACAACATATTTCAACATAATCTCTTAAATTTTCAAGGTGCAACAATAGCATGCAGATCTACACTCCGTGCCTTAAACACACATCAAACAGTCTAAGTTACTCACGTAAGAAAAAGATGGACCTTGCTGTATTGAATAACATGGTATAAAACGTGTCAGTATCATTTCCATTACACAGATATATTTATTGTTTTTCCTGTATTAAAATAACCAATACACAGTTTCCATGCAAATAAACCAGGAATACAAATACAAACAATTGATTGCAGACATCACAAGAGTACAAATACGATTAACATATATAAAACATTTTAACTGAAGAAAAAAACGAACAACCCTGAAGCAAAGGGATGGAATTTGGATCCACTCCCAGGTTAGTCTCCCAGGACCAGACAAGGACAGATATTTTAATGGTAAATCTCCAGTTCTTATCTAGTGCAACTGAGGCACTCTGCTATTTATTATTTTTTAGTGTCTGAAATTGCAGTATCAGTAGTCACAGTCCCTGAATTATTGTTTGTCAGCACGTTATAGAACGCTTAGACTTTCTCTCAGCTCCTATCTGGTGGGTACTTCCCTTAAGGTCCATCTCAGGGCCAATTTGATCATGAGACTTGCATAATTCTTGAGAGGAACCAGCAGCAACTGTAGTTACATGCCCGCTAGGGATGGCCTCGAAACCACAAGTTTATTTTCCCCAGCCACTGAGCAGGGAGCCATTAGGAAGAAATCATTTTTTTGCATAAACATTCAACAAAGGAAAATGATGTCTTTGGCCTTGGATTGTTTCCACTAAATTTAATCACAAATTTCTAGAAAACAGTACCCAGAGGGACATCTACTCCCTCCTCTGCCCCCAAGCAGAATCTGCTGCATATAAACAAGGATTATTTATGGTGGAAGAGGTCAGGCTGCACACCCTGTGCTCTGGAGTCTTCTGCCAGTGTACAGGGAAGGCAAGGGCAGCTGCAAGACCAAGCAGAGGTGTACTCAGGAGATTTTTACTTCACCCCCCACTACACTGCTATTTAATTTGGACCCAGTCTTGCATCTGGGACACACTGAAATGTCTTCCTGAATTAAGCCTCTTTTGTCATGAAAGTGAATTGCTACATTTTTTTGGCAGAAGTTTGAGTCACATTCAAAAGGCTGAAAATGACGTAGGACCTGGAGTTGTGTCATTGAAAACAGCAAAGACAGTTGAAGCCTCAGCCACACTGAGTTCTCTGGGAGCCGGGCACGTATAAACTCGTATTATGTGTTTGAGCAAGAAAATCAACTTCAGTCACTAGGGCAAAACTATTACAAATATTGAAGGTAGAAAATACTTTTTAGAAAGTGTGTCTCTCAAAATTATACTCTCAGACAGAGTAAAAAGACAAGTTTTATATGGAGACTCTTTGGTAGCAAGAAAACTCACTTGCTAACAAAGCCAGTGAAAACTCTGGAAGTTTGAATGCTGGTAGACATTTTCATGATGCAGTTGCATAATGTGTTAGTTAAAGGCTTTCCCAAACTTCTTAGTTGCTAGGGGCCAAGGGTAAAATGAGGACCTGAGCCCTTGCAGACTTCAAGGCCTTCATACTAGGCTATAAATAGGTGCTATGCATATGGAAAGCTATGAATATTTGTCTTCTAGCAAAGTGCATTCTGATTTGATGCCTAAGGGGGTGTCAAACAGAAGTTTTTCCATAAACACAGAGCTGTGACGTAACTATGGACTCTTACTATGTTGACTGTTTGGCAAACCACAGTCGTCGACTTGTTGTTAGCACAGTCAGCTGGCTCAGTACAGCCCTAGCAGGCATCAAGAAGAGTTGAATATGGAAGAGCTCACTTACAGTGATGGTGGTGTCCTTTTTGCCCTTATGTGATGAAGCAACAACAGCCAGGTACTGAATCACCTTTTTGGTATTTTCTGTCTTGCCAGCACCAGATTCACCTCTGAGGGGAAAGAAAAATAACACAAAAGAAGTTAGGTAACTAGTGGATTCCTTCTGCCATGTGGTGCATTTAGTGTACAAAAACAGGACTTGAAACTGCCCAGCTCAGTATTTACCCCAGAAAACCATCTCCCCAAATCCACCCGACTTCAGCATGCAAAGAACGCATTATCAGAGCTATATCTCTGCCCCATCAGTATTTCAACTGGACATTGGGCCATTTAAGGCAATTCTAAAATGTGATGCATTTTTGAACGACAGTTCATCTTGCTTTGGCAGCATCTGAACATTTATGAGAAGTGGAGCTGGCAGGGAGTCTGCTTGTATTTTAAGACCAAAACATACAACATTAACTATGATGGTACAGCAGTAAGGAAAAGCATCAGCAGTAATACAGTAATCTTCTCTTTGGAAACTGCAGCATTAAAGTAGACTAGCAGCTTGTATTGGTGCTAGAGAATAAGCAAATGAACCTGCCTCATCTGAACTACTTGTTCAAATGTTCCTTGAATTCAGTGTGACCAGAACTGGGACTGCCTGAGGTGTCCCTGCTAACCAGGTAGTAAGGGACATCTCGTGTGGGGAGGTATCTGACCAGCAACTGGCAACCTGGCTGTGTTTTCTTTAGTGTCCCTTGGGAAGCAGAAAGGCAGTGGTAACTTTTCACCTCCCAGTGGACTTCCTTTAACCATGACAAGTGCAAGGTCCTACACCTGGGTTGGAGCAATCCCGGGCAGAGCTACAGGTTGGGCAGAGAAGAGATTCAGAGCAGCCCTGCAGAGAAGGACTTGGGGGTGTTGGTCGATGAGAAAATGAACATGAGCCGGCTTCAGTGTGTGCTTGCAGCCCAGAAAGCCAACCGTATCCTGGGCTGCATCAAAAGGAGTGTGACTAGCAGGTCGAGGGAGGTGATCCTGCCCCTCTACTCTGCTCTCAGGAGACCTCACTTGGAGTATTGTGTGCAGTTCTGGTGTCCTCAACATAAAAAGGACATGGAACTGTTGGAACAAGTCCAGAGGAGGGCCACAAGGACGATCAGGGGACTGGAGCACCTCCCGTATGAAGATAGGCTGAAAAAGTTGGGGCTGTTGAGCCTGAAGAAGAGAAGGCTGCGTGGAGACCTCATAGCAGCCTTTCAGTATCTGAAGGGGGGCTATAGGGATGCTGGGGAGGGACTCCTCATTAGCGACCGTAGTGATAGGACAAGGGGTAACGGGTTCAAACTTAAACAGGGGAAGTTTAGATTGGATATGAGGAGGAAATTCTTTACTGTAAGGGTGGTGAGGCACTGGAATGGGTTGCCTGGAGAAGTTGTGAATGCTCCATCACTGGTGGTGTTCAAGGCTGGGTTGGACAGAGCCTTGGGTGGCATGGTTTAGTGTGAGGTGTCCCTGCCCATGGCAGGGGGGTTGGAACTAGATGATCTTAAGGTACTTTCCAACCCTAACTATTCTATGTTTCTATGATTTACAACTCTTAAGCCCTCTCTTAAAGTAAAATAGTGATTTTCAACATATAAGAGACAGATTTACACAGTCTTTTCTCAGAAGAACTTTTCCAGTCTACTTTTCCCTCTCACATTACATCATTGCTGTGAAGAGGGCAACAGTCTAAATGTAAGTTGGACTTCTTTTTCTTTGGATTTAAAATGGATTTAAAAATAAAAAGAACAAAACATTCAAAGATCCCATAGATATTGTCAACTCTTTTGGAGCTGAAACTATTTAGCTGGATCCATTGCAGTTCTTTTTCTTTTCCTAATTAGGAAATACAGGAGTTAATTTTCCCTACCAAGGTACCAGTGATAAATAGACATAAAAAATACAGGTAAGTGCTGGGCAGAACTTCCAAGGTGAAATGACATTGATGTAAACCTTAGGAAACCAGAAACAATTCCTTCCTAAGGTACGACATGATGAGAAGTGTTTCTTCTGGCTTTTAGAGTTTTAACCAGAAATAATTGAGATAAATATGTTCCTTTTCATAAGACCTGGGTCAATTTGCACAGTTTAGAGGTTGGATTCATTTTTGCCTGGGCTTCAGTGCTAAAACATTTCCATGTTTTATTGATAAAAATTAAGTGTCCTGGGAACAATTCCAAGCCAAGCACACCAATGTAAAAACATATGCATGAAAAGTTTTCAAATAAAACTACCTTACAACTTTGTTTCTTTGGAAAAAAATTAAAAAAACCCCAACAACCCAACAACTTTCTTCAAACAAACCCCAGGCTTTGAACTATTCCTTTTCATTAAAGGTTATTTGCAGTTCATCACTACATGAATTGCATTTCCTTTCTCACAGGGCAACAGTGCCCATCATTTGGCTTTCCCCCGAATCCCTGCAAGTATTACCATATATGGCATCATTTTACTTGTAATTATCCTACCATACTGCAATGCTCAAGTTACTTAACATTTTGTTCTGCACTTTCATCCTTAACTCTTTGCTCCTGCACAGGCTGAAGGTTTTCCTATTTTTGGCAGATAGACTTTGAGGCTTTTATTTCCTTTTGTAGTGGATAGTAAAAAGCTCTTCAGCATGAAATGGAAATGCTTTCATATGAAATGGAGAACAGACAGGGTCCAATTGTGAGCTGGTGTGAGGAATCCCATGTTTTTAAAAATCTACATGCTCTCTCAAGCTTGGTGACTGAATTTTCAAAGATGGGTGTTTTCCTGGCAAGCATCTGTCAGTGGTTTTGGCACGGACCACAGACAATGTGTTTACTCCAAGGCGAAATCTGCTCCTCCTTTCTGAGTGCCCAT
This sequence comes from Amazona ochrocephala, assembly GCA_039720435.1. Taxonomy (NCBI): domain Eukaryota; kingdom Metazoa; phylum Chordata; class Aves; order Psittaciformes; family Psittacidae; genus Amazona; species Amazona ochrocephala. The sequence goes on along the minus strand of CM077886.1, from coordinate 17,088,674 downwards.
TTCCATTGGTATTTGCCCCTAAATTATGTTCCAAAGTGGGTGTTCACCATATAAATGCTGTTACCACTGTACTAATCACAATCTTTTCAGAGTAGATTGATCATCTGTTTTACTGAAGCATCTCAAATTGTTCTCGTGGCCTGCCCTACATAGAGACAGCACAGTTACTGCCAGTGCTGTTCTTTGCACCTGGCTCAGATGGGCAACACAAAAAGCACAGATCAAAACAGGTCCCATTGCACAGTTCTCATTGCTCAACAACAGTACTTTACATACATGTTTTTGTCCTAAGAAACTCCTTGGCTTTCCCAGAGCAAAAGCATCCATTAGGCTTACAGGCTTGTTCTGTCAAAAACATCACACTCACACTGTGTGGCATAGTTTAAATTTATTCTTCACCCATTTCTTGCCAGGCATTGTTTTAGGAACTCAGTACAGGATTTAATGCACATAAGCTCACATACATAGTGCTCAGTTATAACAGTTTTTGTACCACATAAACTACTAAATCCTCCATGACTTGGCAGTCCTGGGGTAAAGGTTGGACTTGATCATCTTAAAGGTCTTTTCTAACCTAGCTGATTCTATGATTCTATGGTTACCTTCACCTTAAATGAAAATTATCCCAGTAAGAATAGGTTTCCAAATCATGACAAGGTGAGTCTAGCAAGTTGGCCCCACTGTTGTAGGGTGAGCCTGTGGTGTAGCTATGACTCTTGTACATTTGGGTATAACTGGAAAAAATCAGTTTAAAAAGTATTAGGGTTTTTGTTTTTTACTAAAATTTGAGAGCTTTCTATATTATTATAATTATAAGACTTAGCTTAATTCCACTTTTGGAAGCATCTAAAAATTAACAGAAGAGTTTATTTGCACCATTTGTTTCATGAAGCAATGAACCACAAAAATTGCCCGTTCACACATCTCCTAATCTGACTACGCTGGCTCTGTGGGAAGCCTCTGTGCACAGAGCACTCAACGAGGTGCTCTAAATCACATCAGAGGTTGGCAGGCTTCATCCTGCAGTACAAGATGTGCAATGATAATGAACATCTTCGTCCTAGACCATCTGTACCCCACTAGAGACCTGTCTCAGAAGCCAGTCTACTGATCCTACTAGTTTACTTATAAAAACATTCCTAAAAGAGACTAAGCTGGTTCAGCACCAACCTCCAGCCTGGGTCTAAAGCTACACAAGATATCTGTATGGGAGAACGGCCAGGCAGCAAGGCTTGACAACTCCAGCCTTTGAGATTTAGTGGGCTGGGAAAGAAAAGAGTTTAGCTCATGTGTGGAGGAGTCTTTTGGCTAATGGGGCTCTGCAGATTAGAGGATGATCTGGATGTCTCTGCTTCCTGACACGTGTCAGGGGAGACAGTGGGCTGAAGTCCCATGGCTGGGTGAGGCTCCGGAGAGTTTGCTCAGAAAAAGAGAAGGGAGGAAGGGGAAAAGGGCAGGATGGTCACTGCCTCACCCAACATTTTGTCTGTTACTGTATAAAATTAAGTGGAAACAGCACCCTGCTGCCATATGTTTTTATAGAAGCTATTCAAACTACATGCATGTATTAAAAAAAAGAAACTAAAAGGTAATGAAAAAGTATTTGATTATAAGTACAAATCAAGTGCTTCACAAGCATTTGTTTTACAGGCTTCACATTATGCAAAACATGCAGAATTATGATCAGATTTTTTTCTCATTAAAGGTGTTTTTTTGCATAACTGAAATTCATGCACAGTCCTTTGATCCACATCTGCTTTCGTGAAAATATTATACCCACTGTTTTCAGGAAGTGGCTAAAATCTGATAACCTCGAGATCAGACAGGTTTAAGGAGGAGATCATTGAAACCCTGACATGCTTAGCTATGCAAATTGGCACCTGTGGAATTTTTAGTAAAAAGCCTTTTGCAAACTGCAGGAGAATCCACTTGCATCTTTAGAAATCACACAACTCGAAGGCCAGAAGTCTCCTTTAAGGACTGGTGCCTCTATTTATATTGGTAGAAACTTGAAAAGTCACAAGCCTGTTCACTGGCCACTGCTTAGTCTAATTCATGCTTAATGGCTGATGCACTGAGGTTGCTCATTTCTCTGAGCAGCAGGACGGATTTCTTGGGATTTTTCCCTTAGCAACATCTAATGTGCTGGTCAACACAGACCAGCATGGTCTTTGCAACAGTGAATACAGAATATTTCACAGCCAACTCAAATGTCAAAGAAGACAGACTGCACTGGGGGAGGCCTAAGCACAGACAGGAGCTTTAGGGAATGCCAATAGCCAGGCAGAGCGGTGAAAGCTGCCCAGAACAGTACAAGGACCAAAACATGAGGATGAAAAAGTCTTAACTGCCTTAGTTTCCAGACATATAAAATAATAAGATCTCATGCCCTCAGTGCAGCATTACATATTGTGTATTACATATGTTATGTCATGTCATGTTATGCTATGTCATGTTATGCTATGTCATGTTATGCTGTAATAATGCAACTGCAGGTACACTGGTTAGTAAGCACAGCCATGGTATAAGGTTTCTCATGTTCCAGAGAGGCAGCCTGTAAATGTGCATGACAGGATGTGGGTTTTAATGCTGACTGTGAAGTGGCAGAGAGAAATTGGCAGGGAATGAGATGAGAGGATGTTCATGCCCATGAAAATGAGCTAACAGCAGAAAGGATGTGCACACAGAGGAGAGCAGATCAAAGGCAGTATGTGTGTAGTTATTAATAAAATGTAGATGAAGTAATGAGATCTAGGAAAGACAGGGAATTCTGAGGAAGCATTAGAACCCATGAGCATTAAAGACAGATGGAGCATTTTAAACATACCACAGTTAATCACACAGAGGGTAATGATTGAAAAAGAATGCAAACAATACTTAAACACATGAGGGTAGGTTCAATGAGCTGGGGGTGAAGACCTGAGAATGGGTATATTTATACCCAGAAATATAGAACCATGCCTAGTTCTCAGATCTATGCCCCTGCCTGTGCCCCAGCAGCAATTCAGGTAAGTCCCAGTCACTCAGCATCCCACCAGGCCTTTGGTTTCCAGGCGAGCTCCTTTAACAATGGAATAACCTTGTAGAAGTAGTATAAAGCACACAGCAGAAAGTACTTAAAAATGAAGTGCACAATCGCTGCTTGCATTTTCATACCAGAATTATTTCATAACCCTGCTGAATTCCCATAAGGTTAAAAAATTATCTGTGGGAGATGGGTAGCAATATGTGAAAGAATGCAAGAGCCTACACTGCAGCATCACTAAACATAAGTGAGTTTTTGGCAGCATCCACAACTACTTATATATGAATCCTTACATCTGCATTTGTTACAGTTTAGGTACCAGGCCTTGGAAAGTTTGAGTCTGTAGCTATTTAAAGAGAATATCCCAGCTGATCAATGCCATGAAGTCTTCAGTTATTGTTACGTATTTTAGGCAAAAAGACAATTCATTCGACTTTTAACAATTCTATATAATAATGCAAATTGCTTCCACTTGACAGCTGCCCAGCTGAAAGCCAAGTGAACTTTCTGCTTTCTGTACAGCCAGATAAGGCCAACAAGGATGATAAACCAGTAGTGGTGTAAATTGCGTACACTGGTTTTAGCTTGACTAATCTTTTTTGTTTAAAAGACATGTGAGGACTGTTTCAAGCTATGGCTCGCAATGTCCATCCAACATACAGCAGTTATTCTAAACATCTCGATGAATCACTTACTGTGGCTGTTTTCAAAATGGGAAAGATATTTCATTCTATTTCATGAATTACTTGTATGGAGCAACTTAGGTTTCCAGCTTTGCTGGCCAGGTAAAAAAAGGGTATTTTCAGTATAAGGTAGCTGCCAGAAGTGGATCCTTTAATGGATTTTCATGAACAAAAGGCACAGATTGGCAAAGGAAAATCCCCTTCTTAAAAATCCTAATATTTAAAGAAAAGTTGAAAAAAGAAGAAAGTTAAAAAAAGATCTGAAGGTTTACCAGTGGAAAAATAAACTAAAGTACAAGAATAGAAGGAGGAAACGCATATTGGAAATTAGTCTACATTACCATGACATGTTTTATCCTGGGAAGAACATGATGGTCAATTTTTATTTCATCATTGCAGCAATTTTATATTTTGTTTTAGTATTAACGCATTTTTGGACAGATTTGTGATTGCTATAGTTACCTATTACACAGAGGTTAGAGCTATGCTTGCCCCTGTGGTACCCGATACAGTACGGAATGTTTACTTTTCCTTAAGTGATAATTTTTTCCAGTCAGCACTGGCACTCCCAAGTAACTGGACGGCTGGTGATCAGTAGCATTGCTTTTTAAACACTGTAGTGTAAATATGTATTTAGTCAGTCAGTAGCCACATTTTCACCTAAAACCAGTTCAGTCTGGGACTATGTATGATTACAATATTTGACAGACTACAGCATCACTGCATGAACCTGCTATAAATAATATGCATGCCATCTTCTGCAAACAATAATTAGTATTTATACAGATTCAAATTCTACCTCTGATCAGGAAAACTGAAAGATGCCCAATACAACAAACACAAAATTGTGTCAAAGGCATCTTTGGTGTCATTCAAGTAAATAAAACCAACTAAATAGCAACAGAGCAATGGAGAAATGGTCAAAAGTGAAGGTCAAATAGGAGATCCCTGCCCAGTTCAACAGTCTGAGTCTTTTGCAAAATAGGTAGGGATGGCGGCGTTCAAGGTGGGGCTGGACAGAGCCTTGGATGGCATGGTTTAGCGGGAGGTGTCTCTGCCCATGGCAGGGGGGTTGGAACTCGATGATCTTGAGGTCCTTTCCAACCCTGACTATTCTAAGATTCTATGATAAACCAATGGGATTTTGAGGAGCAGTAAGTTGTGCAAAGTAAAGCTTATTGCAATGAAATCATTGCCTGACACATGATACTGAACCCCACGCTGGCTCTTTCTGAGCACTGGCAGGTCAAAACTCAAAGAGCAGGCCTTCAGCAAGCCCAGACATGGAAGAATGAGAGTTCAAAACAGGGCTGGTTTAGCTGGCATTTAACTATTGCCTAAACCAATAACATATAGACTGCAGAAATGTCCAGGCTGCGCCGTGCTGCTGAGCCCTCCTAGCCAGCACAGCCCTGCCTTGTGCATGGCCCAGGGGTGGCCTCTGCCAGCAGGGAGGTACAAAGCCTTTCCCCTTGTAGCTACAGTATATGCAAACAGCTCAAAACAACAGCATGAACAAGAATGATCACACTTTTTGGCAATGACAACTGAATTAAGAAGTTGTGGTGAGCTACCAACAGCTAAAAATGAAAACCAGTATGGTAACTATCTGGGATGCTTTGTGTTCCTCAATTTTCTCAGTTCCTCAGCTTCCTCTAGGAACCTTTTAAAATCCCTTGTTCTCTCTACACACAGTTTTACAACCACACTTCCCAGCTGTTGATTGTAATCTCTTAAATCTCTAAATTCAGAAAGTCAATTTAAAGAAATAACTTTATGCCTTAATGACCTTCCTATGATCATAGAATCAGAATCATAGAATAGTTAGGGTTGGAAAGGACCTCAAGATCATCGAGTTCCAACCCCCCTGCCATGGGCAGGGACACCTCTCACTAAACCATGCCATCCAAGGCTATGTCCAACCCCATCTTGAACGCCGCCAGGGGTGAAGCATTCACAGCTTCCCCAGGCAACCCATTCCAGGGCCTCACCACCCTCACAGTAAAGAATTTCTTCCTTATATCCAATCTAAACTTCCCCTGTTTAAGTTTAAACCCATTGCCCCTTGTCCTCTCACCACAGTCCCTAATGAAGAGTCCCTCCCCAGCATCCCTATAGGCCCCCTTCAGATACTGGAAGGCTGCTATGAGGTCTCCACGCAGCCATCTGCTTTTTATTTTATCAACAGTTATATCTACTGGAGCAGATTAAGTACCGGAGCTCAAGCTTACTGAAGGTGAGGAGATCATGTCTGTTCTGTCAGAATTTGAATCAATTTTGAATAAAGACAGACACTGTAATGTTGAGATATACTGAAATATTTTACTTACGTGCACAGGATAGACTGGTCTTCGCGATCTGTGAATAAAAATAGTTAACTCCATTAATTAGGGAAAATGGTTGTCCTGACAGAAGCACTTATATTTGTAAGGATTTACATTGAGTAGCCTACAGCTTCCAAAATCTGGCCATCCATGATTAGTCAGAAGTACTGGGTTCATACCTTCTATAATTAGCCCTCGCATTTAAATAACCATTTCTAATGGAATTATTTTGCCCCAAAAATGAATAAAAGGTTAGGAGTTCAAAACCAGTTTTTGTAAATTCCATTGGAGATGAACTGTAATGAGGACAGCAGAAAGATCAGGCTCTCTATAAGAAGATTATAAGCGAGAATTTCCAACCTGAAACTTGCAAACGCTTGTGAAGTATGGCCAGCAGCCCACTTGAGACAAAGTCTGGACAGATAAGGCATCAAAACTTAAAATGTTTTAAACTGATCATGCAAAGCTCTGAATTTTGAAAGCAGAGCAGTTCAAACACCAAAATTCTGTACTCTGTGTTATTTCAGACTGAGAGACAACTTTTATCGAGAGGGCATTAGTTTCTTTGAGATGTTCTTCAAAGAACAAGATAAAACAAGATAGTTCGCATATTTGTCAACAACATGTCAACAAGTACCTAATTATTCTTCATGCTTTTAACTGTGAACAGGACCATCAAACACATTTTAGATCAACATTTACAAAAAGGTGGGCCAAAATCTCCATTTCTACTGCGTGAGGCATGTGAGAGGTTTCTGCACAGCAGAGTCCAGTGAGCTGCAGTGCTGCAGGAAGGTTTAGTTTTATACCCATAACCTGCTCTTGCAGTGTTCCTCCCTGCTTATGCTTTTGGAGTCAGAGTTTCTCTTTACCTTCAGAACCCTTACACAGAATTTCCTACCAAAAGGTTGATCTCAGGCTACGATCTCTAGGCTGCGATGGACAATAAACACCCACTCAGGATTCATAATGAGCTCCACAATGCTGAACTATTTTGTAAAGCCACATTGAAGCAAGATTTACAGAAAAGCCTGTGGTAATGAGGCTTTACAATTCGCCATCTATGTAAAGATGCACGACTAGTGTGTTTGCTGTGACAGTTCTGAAGTAGAACAAGATGATCCTTAAGGTCCCTTCCAACCCAAACAATCCTATGATTCTATGATTCTTTGATATTACTTTCCACCATGGGAATGGTCAAACACTGGGACAGGCTGCCCAGAGAGATGTGATATCTCCACCCTTGGAGCTGTTTAGAAGTAGACTTGAGCAAGGCTCTGAACAACCTGCCCTGGCATTGAAGTTGGCCATTCTTTGCGTGAGACTGTCACAGACTGCCTTGTACAGGGTGTAGAAAAATCTTCTGGCTTAGGAACATCAATTCCAGGCCGCACAAATACAGTTTTGAAAAGTGTGCATAGTTTACAAACGTGAGACCAGAGACAGACCATTAAGGCAGACAGAAGCAAGTGCTTCTATATGGTTCGTCATTTATCAAATACAGCGCCAGCGTTGGCCCATGGAGCCACTGGTCAGAGGTCAAGGCTTGAACTCCTTTTGTTCAGCGTGTCGGGTGACTTGCAGGGCTACCTATCTGACTGCTTGCTCCTGTCGTTGGCCCTGTGTGTAATAAATATCATAGATAAATAAGCTTTCTGTACTGTGTAAAGACAATGGAGATAAATTCGACCTATTAAGCTTGCAAGTTGTAATTGCTGCCTGGGCCACAGCCAGCCTAGGAAAAGCAGTAGAGGATTCTGCTCTGGCTGGGATTGATATTAAACAATTGTTTTACTCCCAGTTCCGTGACAGCTATAGCATTAATTGCTTTATTGACCACTCACATGGCAAATGGTACCACTGAACTGTTTTATTCAGTGAATTGGTGCAAAATGACTCATTCTGTTTCTATTGGAGGTATTTGTCTGCAATCAGCACAGCAGGACTCTTCCACATATAAATCTGGGAGTCGAGGAGCTGTGAGCCATGTTTGTTTTTCACTGCAGGATACGAGCTTGGCTTTCTTTTAAATAAAAAACATGATAACACAGTAGAACTCCTGCTAAAAATACACTGTTGTGTAAATAGAAACTATGGGCATATATTGATATTGCATCACAAACCCATAAATACCATAAAGAAAATAAAAGTGACTCCTTGATACAGAGCTGCCAGTGGAATTTCTGAGCTCAGGGAACATTAGAAAAAGTTGGTCTCTTCCAAGCCAAGTATTTTCTCACTACTCTTTGCTGCCCATTACTGCCCTTCTTTTCTCCCCAGAAAGCAAAAAGCCCCTCCTGAAAATATATCATGAACTGGCCCACCCCAGGGGTTTGCATGAGCGCATGTGTATGGGCAGCTTTGCTGAAATGTAAGAGAAGAAGGATTAGGAAGGACAGAAGGTGCACCCAATGCCCCCGGGATAAAGAACAGGCTGTGCAAGCCAAGCCAGAGTTAATGAGTTTCTCTGGATTTGATCAGCCCAGCTCCTCATGCAAGTACAGGGAACAAATCCTGCAGAAACAGGAATAAGAGGAGAATGGAAGGAATGATGGGTCTTTGGTCCTGGAAGGTATCAAACTGAAAGCAGCGACTGCTAGGTGTTTGCTGGCTCTCCAAGGATGCCTTCTTGTGAAAGCTCTTTGAGACTCTGACTGACAGAAACTTGCTTGAGGGCTATTGGGGGCTCTTGGAGGGAAAATAAAAGCTATTTATTTGCTTCAGCTTTCTCTTGTAGTGTGAAAGGCTGCTGGGACTGGACCAGTGCAATTTGCCTGTTCTCTGCAGGTGAACAACCTCATGGTATTCTCTCAAGCTTTTCCTTTGGTTGCTGGACTTACCCTCTTCCAACTTCCCTTGTGTTTGTCAACCATACGAAGTCTCGAAGCTTTCAGCCCTGCATCCTAAACTGTGCAGCCTGTACTGTGAAACCTCCTGCTGACGATTTGTCCTGTGTGCTCTCATGAAGGGAGAATTCCAGATGTGACTCTATTTCCTTCAGCAGTTTTAACGAATTGCAGTGCTAAGGATGAAATGTACCAGGAGATTTAATCCTATCCTGTTATGACTTGAGCTGCAGATACTGGCCTCATTTACTTTCAAGGGTTGTCCCTTTCAATTACTCTTATTTCTGTTCTGGAATGTTTTATTCTGCATAGAAAATACTGTGCCCTATTTTGGGAGTATGCAACTTTATGTGGGTTGATCTATTGGAAGAGAATGACTTGCATGAATAAAACTCCTTTAACATAATTACCGGGGCTTAAAAAGTAATGAAATTTATCTTCTAGATTGCAACACCTTTTTGATTAATGTCTTTTTAAAACTTTGACACTGCTTAGAAGACTGTCATACCCACCCCCCGTATTACATCTTGGATGTTTTGGACATTTTTAATGTTTCTCCTCACTTTTCAATAGCATAGAGATCTACATTCACATTACCCCAGAAGCTTTCCTTAACATGCAGTTGACCTTTTTTTTTTTCCCTTCTATCTGCTTAGCTTTTTCACCAAACACCTCCAGACTGCTTGTAAGGATCATGTGCCCCTCTGTTCTTGATAGACCAGCTAGCTCTGCTTAATCACAAACAAATCAGATTGTTTATCACAATGAAGCAGCAAGTTGGCAGCTTTACCATAAAAGGAAAAAACAGACTGAAACCACGTTCCAATACTCTCTTACTGCTTCTTTACATTTGTTGATAACTGAGCTGCCTGAAGGGGACATTTCTGTACAGTCCTGCTTAGGACACTTAGATAAATAGATGGCTTTTCACAACAGCCTCCTTTTCTAAGATCTTGGGAACTGTGTTTCCCTCCCATACCTCCTAGTAACTACCGGGTTGTTTGTTTTTCCATCTTTAACCCAAGCTTGTATAAAAATGGCTTTGCAGAAAATAGATAACCTTCCTAATTCTGCAGAAAGCTATAATATAACTTCTCCATAAGCACTTAATGCCAGAAAGCATAAAAAAAGCCTAATGGTCCACATAAAAACTTTATAGCTATTATTACTGCTATATAACTGGACTTTCTGCATCTGTATTGTTTATCGCTTATTTGCTGTTTGCTGAATGCAGGGAAGACAGCAGAAAGGCACCAGAATTACTCATCTTTACTGGATGGCAGCTGTGCCACCAGGAAGCTACTTCATCCAATACACAGGAGAGAGATGTGGATGCAGAAGCATAGGGAGATTTTTTATGATTATAGTCTCTAAGTGCAGCAGTAGTCAACTAGCTAGTGTGTACAGACAGTCAGTGAGACCCAAGTCAGTGTGGTAGCTCCCAGGGACACGCACACACACAAAATGCTCTCATGGAATGTTATATTCCCTTAATCTTCCAGGTTAAAGTGGAGACAGTTTATTCCTGTGTTAGCTCTAAATGTACATCAGTGACTGTGCCTGGGCAATGATCATACTGCAGTAGTGATGTGGTAATCAGTAGATTCAACAAGACATCGAGCACCCCAGTTCGAGCATGAGACAGCATGACTGTGATTTATAAAAGGGTTTTAGGCCCTCAGAACCACTTGAGACAAGTGGAAATTTTATCTCTGCCCAGCCAACATCTTTGTTAATTCCTGTGTCCTGTGAGCTGTCAGCTTTTCTGCATGTTTGGAAGGAAAGTCCAATTATCTGATTTCTGTTAACCATGGCTAAGTGATATTAATAGAGAAACTTCAATAGGACTTCAACATCATCCCTAATTAATAAAGTAACCAAGTCTCTAAAGCAGAGGAGGAGTACAGTGCACGCAGCTGTGTCTTTTGCTGAACATTCGTGCCAACAGGGGAGGTGAGAATGTGAAGGGCTGTGATTCCCAGATGAGCCTGCAATAAGACCAGCGATCTGCAGACACTGAGGCTTGATTCCCTGAAAGATAAAGGTTCCCTGCAACATCTGAACAAGCTGATTGCTCTCGGCCAAGTGGCCCTGGTCGTGAAGTACCAGAATATAATTCTTCAGTCTCATGAATCTAAGATACATTTTACTTTGGCAAGAAGAAACTATGCAAGTTTCCCAGACAAGGAGCAACACTGAAATTTCACAAAGAAAACATCCAGTGCCCTGATCCATGTTTATGAGCAAGAATTCCTGTTTATATTCCATTGTAAATACACTTTCAAAAAACTATGAAGCTCTCTATGTCTGTGTGTGTTGTGTGCACACACACACAATCATGTTGACACCCACTTTCACCACTCCAATGTGAATACAATTTGGCTGAATAACAAGAGTTATTCTGAGGTTTGGTTTAGTTTCATACACAAAACATGAGTACATTTTTACAAACAAAAGCACAGCTTTAAAACCAGTGGGGGCCCTCTTCAGAGATGGAGAGACTCCAACATGGCATGTGCAAGTAAATAGCCAAGTAAAGTGTGGGTGTCCTGGGCCTGTGATTCAAGACTTCGTGGGACTGCTCTCTGGCTGCCCTGCCAGCTGTGCGTGGTTAGGATGGGAGGTGGTGGAACAAGCTCTAAAAGCTTCCACTGATGATCTATTCCCTTCTCTTTTCTTTCTATTTGCTCTCCCCCTCCTCTCTGCTGTCGAGAAGAATTCCTTGCAAAGGGAGCCCATGAATTATGGGGTGTAAAGTTCCCCCAGTAGTTGGTGGGGACAGAAAATTCTTATGACCATTAAACAAGTGAATAGGGAGAAGCATGCACTCTTGGCTGCCTCCCCTCCCAGCACCCAGCCTGGAAATTACAGCTGAGCTGTCCTAGGTGCAGTTAATGACCACAGCAAAGGGCAAGCCAGCTCCAGTGGCTCCATCGCTGCTTGGGAGAGCATGCTAGGAAGGACAGGAAACAATGAGAGAGGAAGAGAGAAAGAGGTTCTTATGTTTCAGGCATCAGGTTGGTCTATGATGATACTAGTTTCATGTTAAGTAGAAAACTCTGAGGCCAAAAGAATTCTCTTCTTTCAGCACAGGCTGTAGTATTATGTTTTTTTTTTCTCTTTCCTGCAGATAGTTTTTTTTCCCCATCCCATTTTTAGGGACAAGCAGCAGTATTCTGCACATCTGCATGAGAACACTGCTAATGACCTGTAGGAGCCAGGAGCTTCTCGCAGAACTTCCCTGCAAGACTTACAGCTTAAATAAAGGATCTGAAGCAAGAAGACTGTTTTGACCTCAAGGCCTGTTCTTGGCCCTGTACAGTGCTGGATGCAGAGCACAGAGTTCAAGAGATGATCTGGAAGATGGATATGTGATTGTGGCTTCAGTAGGATGATCTTATGCCAAGTAAGTTTCTTATAACTGTGCTTGTATCAAATATTATATTTACTGAATCATGTTATTTTAAAAACACCTGTCTCATCAGTCCTAAATATATTTTATACGCCCATCCTCCTGAATAATTCTGCTGTTATAGTACGGAGAAAGGTCTGTTTTCTAGATGTCTTTTGTTTTTGCTTTATTGATCCTCCTTCTCTGCTGCAGCGTGGCTCTGCCTTCTGAGATGCACTCACATAAAGAAACTAAAATAGCTCCAGAAAATGAATGTTATATAAACCATAGGGAAAAAAAAAACCAATATTGTAAAGCAGATGCCTACTTCTCTGGGTTTAGAGTTGAATTACAACAATGACAGAACTTTATTTTGGCATTTTCAGTCAGTAGAAGCCTGCCTGGGGTAGGGCAATTGTACTTCTGTGGATTCGATGGCCTGGCCCACACATATAAGATGATCTTTTTTCATTGTGGGGAAGGACTTTATCTAGTCTAACTCTTGGTTTAGAAAATAACAATTAACTATGATATGCCAAACTGACCACCTGTAACTTCCAGTGAATTCATCAGGTTCATATTTCAAGTAGGACAAGTATAGGAGTACTGCAGTCCTTATGAGTACAGTGTGCTGCGCATCTGGAGAAATACTGTGTGATTTCATTTGCATAGTCAGATGAAGTGCACAGTGGTTTTGAATGGACAAGTTTTTTTGAAACAGTGTTCTGGGTATGTTTGTAAATATAAGGAAGACATCAATGCCAGGTACTAAACTGAAATTTCAGCTGTTAAATTTCAAGATACTGTTAATTGTTTTCCCCAGTTGGATCTAAAATCCATAAGCCTTAAATCCTTAACTTCCAAACTGGAAGGCACTAAACTTTAGGGCCAAGGTGTTATCTTGCTGAGCCATAGTTACCAGCCAGAATTTCAGCAGGATCAGGCTCCTAATGAGGGCATTTAAATTTCAAAGCTTTTTGTAGAGTTCTAGTTTCTTGGGGCACCTGAGGTCGCTGTGAGATGGGAACCGGTTGTGTCCCTGTAGTCTATAGGCATTGCAGCCTCATGCATTCATCACTGGTAGCTTTTTTGGCCCTAAATTATGATTATTTTCTCAGAGCAACCCCTCTCACACTGTCAGTGGTACCTGCACAAGGAGAAGAGCACTGTGAATTTCAAAGGTTTTGTTTGCACCATTTGGGGCCTGACTGCTTTCCCATTGCTGCTTGCTGGCATTATTGTTAGAAAACAGAGTACATCTCAACTTGGGGCTCCAAAGCATGGGATTGTAATGAAACTAGCTCCAAAACATGATTTGAATTCAGTTTGCTAGGACAGAGAGAGAGACGGGAGCAATGCTGACAGATACAGCAGTGCTAGCAGCTAACTTTGGAATAGTCTCCACTGGTGGAGAGGGAGCATTTTCCATGCCCGTATTTGCCAAAACTATTTGCTTGACTTTGAAACCTTCCCACATGCCTCGACACAGATGGGTAAAAGGATTGTTTTTCCTTTTTGAGTCACAATGTTTGTGGACTGCCGTTCCTGCCAAAGAATTCCTCTGAAACTTCTAGAAAGCTTGTGTCGTCCTTCGCAACAGATCTTTTCTGGCTGTGCTTCTTACAGGAGCACACATGAAGCTATAAGGTGTTTTCTCCCACGTTAGCAGGCAGCGACGTCTAATAACTGCAGAATTGAACTCTCCTACCTTGCAGCATGCTCCTGTAGGCTGTGTCCGCGATAGCATAGATGTGGGGCGGCATCTCGTGCCTCTTCTTTCCCTTGTACATGTCGATGATCTTCTCTGAGTAAATGGGCAGCTGTTTGTATGGATTTATCACGACGCAGAAGAGACCTGAATAAGTCTGCAAGGGAATGCAAATAAAACCTGAATTAATATCACATGCAGTCTAGTCTGGGAAATGGGCATGCACTGAGCCGACAGGATTTTAGTAGATAACTTTCTTCTGTATTGTGACTAGTGTAAAAATGAATGTACATGAATGGGTGGTTTCCAAATAGTTATTTCTAAAAAGCTAACTGCCAGAAGGTGTGTGAATTTTGCAGTCTATAGAAGCACTGTGATCTGATGTTGGGGCTTCTTGACTTCAGTTGTTTTCAGTACATAGTGAATCACCCTTATCTGTGATGATGTAGCAGCTGCAATAATTCATATTTCTTTATATGTGTATTTTCGTACCAGCGCATGTCCTCTGCTCAGGTGTCAAATTTTGTAAACTGAAATCCAAGGTAAGAAGCTTGGATTGACGCTAGAAAAAGTTTTTTTCAAAAAAGCTTATACGAACATCATATAACAATAATGATTGATGAGAATCCTTGGAAAAAAACTCAACAAGCTTCAAGTAGATGTCTTAACAATAGTCATGCCTTCACTATGTGACTCTATCTGTAAGAAGTTTAGGGAAAAGTGTGGTTGGTTTACAGTTTAATGAAGGTATTACTATAAAAATACATACATAAACAAGAACGCTGGCTGCCAGCTGTACAGCAGGTTCTGTTAGTTGGTTTGGGGGCTTTTTTGTGTGTTAATCTTGCAATGCAGCTATTACAGTGGAGTAGATATAATAGTATATAATAATAGGTGGTGGGTGCCATTTCACAAGTGTATGATAATAGACAGCCATATTTCACAAGCACTTACTAAAAGTAAGCAATTTGCAAGGGTTTTTCATTCAAAAAATCCCCACCCCACCCCCCCCCAATAAAAAAATATGAAGCTATGGGATTATAATTGCAGGGGATTGTGACATTTAAACTGGCCTATGGCTGCTAGTGTTAAAACCAAGCCAGTTCAAAAAAACCCCTGAAATAATGTAATTATGCTCTTTCTGATTTAGGCATAAGTGGTTTGGGATCTTTAATTCTACTTTTTTATGGCCATGCTGTGTGAACAAGTGCTTTGTGGAGTGCAGCTGCTGCCATGCCTTAATCTCAGGGCTGCATCTAGGGATGGCTCAGGCTGCTTTGGTGTCCCAAGCACTGCAGTGCAGCACTGTAAAATGGCACTGGGGAGCTTGGCTCTGGGCACAGGGATTTCCCTTTCCTGACCATAATAGGAAATGGCACAAATTTGTCCCAGCGCAGCCTGAGCACTTTATATGGTATTCAGCAAACTTGGTGAGAGCATCCATCGGCCTCCAGCAGCAAAGAGCAGGTTGGGTGCTCTATGCTGGACAGGAGAATGTCTGGGGTGCTCTGGGTGGTGATGAGGACCTCTCCTACTGTTTCAGGTTGTGACTGCATCACCATAGTCTCCAGTCAGATAACAAGAAAATCAAGCTCAAGATCTCCACCAGTTCTCAATATCCCCAAGCTAAATGCCTTGATGTGGAAGGTAGGTATTACTCTGCTGGATTTTCATTGATGATGGAGTTCAGAATGAAACTCTGTGCTAATCAAGTCAAAATGAGCTTTAGTGCTGCCAGAACAACACACTTGAAAAGACCACCAAGGCCCTTAAGAAAAAGGGAGCAAGGCCTTTCCTTCAGTAGAAATGGATTTACTGTATAAACTAATCATTCCCAACCAAGTAAAATAATAGCAGAGTAAATTTTGAATTCAGGAAATTGTTTAGGCCTCCCTTCCCTAACAGTTCTAAGCATTTGCCTGACTAGCCACATGCAGGGCTGTTTGCACAGCCAGGCATATAGTAGCATACCTTTGGAGAGCTAACTGTGAGGCACAAGAAGCAAGTTATTAAGGCAGGACAAAAGTCATTGAAAGTGTATGTGGGGTAAGTTTCTGTGCCTTAGATCACCTCCTTTGGGCACAGTCTATCCAGAGAGGGGGATCCCCAGCTGCATCTCTTCCTAGAGGGTTTGGAAGTCCTCTGGAGAACATGATTTGAGGACTACTTTGTGGATTATATTTTTAATGGAATTTCCACTTTCTACAGGAAAAAGAAATTCATTTCCAAAAGTGGATAATGCAATTACAAATCAAATTGCTCTATTAAGGATAGTGTCCATAGGAGTGCCGAGCTTGTGCATCCCTTGGACAGCCACCACTGATGGGTATTTAATAGAGACTGGCACAAATACATCTACATTGTAAATGCCTAGGTTTGGGCTGAAGAATCCCACCTCTGGTTCCAATATGCATATATAGCTTTCTATATTTAAGAAAGCATTTTGCACTGTTAGGTGAAAACTGAATTAGTGGTGCCTGTGAATACAGGCACAAGAAACTTGATTCTAAACTCAGATCCACTGAAGTTGTGTTGCTATTTCATTAATGTTTATGTAGTCATTTTTGATCTAATTTGTGTGTGGGCAAGGAAGACTCTGTTCTGAGTTAACGTGAAACATGAGTTAGAAGAGCAAGAAGCGTGTTGCCATTGAATTATGTGATGATGGAAAATGCAAGGGTGTTTCTCCAGTGTACAGCCATTCTGAATTTCTGCGCTGAATCTTTTTATTTAATAATATTTTAATCTAAATAATATTTAATATAAATATTAAATTTAATATAAATAATAGATTAATATATAAATACATTACTATTCTAATTATATAATAATACTATAATATTAATGTTATAAAACATTATATATTAATATTATAATATTAATATTAACATTACATATTATTTGCTTTTTCTTTTTTCTTTCATCTAGTTGACTTTTTCTTTACCAGAATTTGGAATCTCTATTTGTGTCAGTGGTGCTCTAAAGGGAAAAATGTAAAGGTCATTTTTTCTTTGTATGTGTGGCACCCTGAAGGAGGCAATGGAGGCATTGCACGGCAAAGCTAGGAGATGCTTCTTTGCAGCTAGTTTTGTAAGTGGATGAGACTCGAATTCTGTTTAGATGCCACCTATGGTTTTTTTTTCCTCAAAAGGTCTAAGAGCCTCTGAGCAGGGCAGCACTGTGTAGGGCTGGATAGTTTTAATGGGTTTTAGTTACTGAAAATACTAATACCTTGTTTCAATACAAGTAAAAACAATTTCATTATAACTGTTAATTTACCACAGTCTTAAAATCTAGTCTCTTGAGAGAGAAAACTGAATTTCAGATACCCTTTCATTTTTGTCTCCATGGAGAGCAATTTGATTTCTAATTGTGTTATCTACGTTGGGAAATGAATTTCCTCTTCCTGTAGAAAGTGAAAATTCCACCAAAAAAATCTACAACGTAAACACATTGGAAGTCCCCGAACTTCTACGCATACCGTTGCTAAGAACAGCAACAAAGAAGTAAGTCCCACCCTTTTTATCCCACTGCTCTTCTACTTTGAGATTTGCAACAATGCAGAACGTTTTTGAAAAAGTCTGTTTTAGCAACGAATGCTGCATGTTCTAATAGCACATAGAACATATGCTCACCTGCAACAAACTCAAATACTGAAAAGATGGACAGGAAATCTATCTCCTTTCAGGAATCTTGATGGTGTGTATGTTAGTGCATTCCTGAAGGGAAAATCTTGAGCTTAGCTCTTTGAAGTTATGCGTAACAATTAAATAGTTCCTTTGTTGTACTATATAGAACTATCTTATTTTCCGCTTCATTTCCTACTTTCCAATTTAGCATTCCTCATGTTAATAATGAGAGCTCTACTCCTGCTTCTAAAACCTTGTTACTTAAACTCGGTATTTTCTTTCATTCATCAGTGGTCTGTCACACAACCAAAATTTTTGTAGATTGAAACTGTAAATTACTTTTCTTCAGCAGAGCATAGGGATGCTCCTGATAAAATCAAAGATAACAGCCAAGTTCTATGGAAACTTTCGGGGCTTTTTTACTCTGCAGTTTGCTAACTGTTCGTGCAGATAGATTACAGGGTTATTAACACCAAAATATGCTTGTATTAATATACTTGCGTGGACTAGAAGACAGAATAATCTTGCCCCTAGTTCACATTTACATAGAGATTATACTCTGTCCAGACCTGTCTAATCTCTAATAAATGTAAACTGATCAACAATGGTGGGGGTGAAAAATGTTAGCAGATGCATTACTTTGATTCAGTAACACACTGGTGCTTATGACTACTCCCACTTGAATTCCAGTGGGTTGATTAATTTATTCAAACAATAGGTTTTACTCCAGCAGCCACCAAACCAAAACTTGTCAGCTGCCTTCTAGTGGGAGTTTTGCCTGAGACTTCATCATTTGGCTTTTCCATATGTTCTTTTTGCAAGTTACTGGAAACTTGTTCAGGTTTATGTTGAAGTCATTCAAATGTTCCGATTGTTTGGGGATTTGTATTTGTTTCATTTCAAACAGCAGGACTGAGTGTTATTCAGTCAAAGAGTACTTTCCAAACCAATAATATCCTTTCAGAAATAGTAAGTTTTGGGGAAGAAGCCTTCATGTATTTTAATTTAGTAAAGAAGCAGGAGAGTCATGGGGAATAAGGTGGATTAAATACACTTTTGGTTTAGGACACCATTACTGAGGGGTTAGTACATGCGTAGCAGTGTTACACACAAGGACTGTATCATTGACAGTGGTGGGATCCACCTTGCTTGTGATGGGACCGGGTAGCATGCAATAGGAAATGCCATGTGTCTGTTTGATTCTACTTACATAAATTAAACCTGAGAAGTATCTCTCCCTTAGATTGTGCAGCACTGAAGCTTCATTGAGGCAAGTCAGCTCTGCCATGTCCTCCACTTTGGAGAACTTTGGAGGGTTCATCTTCTGGATGTCATCCTTGCTTAGTGTCACTTTCTTTCCATTTTCTGCCAGTTCAACTGTCACCTCATCCCCTTTCTCTTCCTTGATACTTGCTGCTTCAAATCCATGTTTCTCTGATGGAATCCAAACCAGCCTCTTTGCTGACCAGTCAGCCTGGGCAAGTGGGTTGTTAGTGAAGTTTTTGTCCACAAAGAGGAATTTCTCATCGTCGCTGAGAGGTTTTTGAGCCATTTTGACTCAATAGACACCTGTTGAGGAAACAACATATTCTGCTGTAAAAAGGGGCAAACGTGGAGACGTCCCAGGCAAAACACGTATGTCAATTCTGCCGTCAGCTAGATCCAAAACACCACAGGTTCAGATGCTTTTGCGTGCCAGCTTATATACCTTAGAGTATCTGTGTTCATATTCCCATTCCTTTGTTACTGTGTCTGAAATCACAAGCTTCATGGCACTAAACCAAATAAGGACACATGGGCTTGTATGTTGTACTGAAGATCAGAGAGAAAAGCAAGGCCTAACTAATGTCCGTAGAATGAGACTGTCAGAACTGCACCAAGACTACCAGCTGAACAGCTTTCTGCATCCTCCTGTCTTGCCAGTCACAAAGTTAAATGAATTCAGATGCACGCAAAATTTCTCATCACCCAAATACTATTCAATGTCTACTGAAATACCAATGTAATAATGAAATACTTGGTGGAACAGCAGTTTCAAGGCTATGTTCCAGAAAAGACAGAAATAAGCTGTTCGTGCAAAGGACTATTTCCAATCACTTTAATAACATTTAATTTGGAGAAGAATAAGATTAAGAAAAGGTCACAAGATAAAATAGGGGAAAAGTTATTAGTACTGCTGGTGAAAGAGGATTAATTTAGTTATCCCCTTTCCATGGTTCAGATAGTGGGAGCTGATCATTTCTGAAGAGTGAACATCTACCACATAAGAGAGAGAAGACATAAAACAAGCCTGGAAATTGCATTAGCTGTTAGATACTCTGAACCATGATGCTCAAATTTGAAGGGTAATGCACCTGCATCATGCAGTTGCACATGCAGTTGCACAGCATCTTGCAGTCACACTTGGATAAAGCAGCCTGACATATCTGCTCTGAGAAAGTTCAGTCTGTTTTGCACCATGCTTGAGAGGGAAGAAGCAGCTTCTCTCCTGCTCTGGCCATTGGCAGTTAGGATGTAGCTGCAAGATGTGTGCTGGTAATGCTAGAACTTTTGTAAGTGTTCTGCTCTGCCCAGTGGGGGAGACAGCTCTAAATGAGCAAAGGAATAAAAAAAGGACTACTTGTGGTTTGCTACAGGGCAGAAGAGTGGTGCTGGTCAAAAAACCTGCCATACAGTGGAGAGGGGAGCTGGGCAGGAGCTATGGTGGGGAGTGGGGAAGTGTGCATGCCCAAGAAAAGCATCTCTGGGAGACAGAGGCTGTTTCATTTCCTCATTGAGAATGAAATTAATATTTGCAGCATTCAAACAAATGTGAATCTTGAGGGAGCTTGGAGAGCTGACTGGTAAAGATGTCAGCAATCAACCCATAAGCAGAAGGGTATTTGTAAAGACCAAGCTATGCGGTATGCAGCCAAATGGACACCCTGTGCTTGGGGAGTATCAGAGATTGGTTTCCAAATATTTGTCCCTGAAGCCTTCCCACAGATTAACGTTTTTTTGCAAGGGCAGACGGTGTGAGGGGTCAGGTAGAGAAGCATGGATCATGCAGAAGTTGACATAAAGCTTAAAAACAGAACTAGGATTTTAGAGGCACCTAAGAGAGTTAGAAGATATCCCACTGAAACTCAGTCGAAATTAGATGCCTCAGCTCTTCAAACTCCCTCGACAATTCTCCCAGCTGAAAAAAGAATGTCACTCCTCTAAATGTGCTTGCTCTACAGCCATCAGCCTTGCCTGGACATCCCCAGCAGGAGAATTTACCCAAATCATCTGTGCACATGCAGTGTGTTCGGTGGTATGGGTGAACATAAGGGAGACCCTAACAGCTTGGATCTGTGATTGATGCTGGCCTGTGCAATGTTCCTCATCATAGGGTCTCTGCGAGGGAGCTCTGTAGGATGTGGCCCTTCACTTGCTCCCAGAGGATTCCTGAAAGAGAGCTGCAAGAGGAAACTATTTGACCTCTGTGTGGATTAAGGCAGAAAATGTTCCCTCGTTGCCAAGAGGGCTGGTAGAGCTGCACAGTTCCAATAATGGAGATGGTATTCTCTCTAGCTGAGCTTTCCAGCTGGCGGCTGCAGGGTGAAGCCGGCTGGACAGGGAAATGGAGCACTGCCCCATCGCTAGGGCTGTGGCTCCAGGAGCATGGGGCTCAGAGAGCAGCAAGCAGGAGCCTGCTATATCCTCTCTCCTCCCACTGTGGTGGCAATGGGCAAGGCATGTTCTTTACCCTGCTGCCCCAGCAGTGTGGGAGGAACAGCTGCAGCAATGGAGCAGGAGGATTTCAGTCCGTCCTAGCCCCAGGAGGGAGCTATCCGGTCATACTGAAGCATCAGGAAGGTTGGATCATGCTGCTCATGGCTAAATGCCAAGTGACAGCACATTCAAATCAGTAGGAATTTGGTAGTGATTTCAGAAACACCAAAAATTAGACTGAACTGCAGTTTCACACTCAAATCCTCGTACTTTGAGGCTGCTCACAAACAATGATGGTGGAAATCAAACTGCTGAACCATCCTGATCATCTGCCTCAAAAACCCAGCTGAAGGTAAAACTGTTGTTATGTTACAAAGCACATCACCAGTGGGGCAGTTTTAAAGTTCTTAGCTGTTTTGCTGCCCAAGGACTAGGAAAAGTTCCTTTCCTTGTTACACGTTAAGTCAAAAACATCTTCCACAGATTACAGTGTGAAATGAAGAGCTGGTCTGTCTGTATTCTGCTATGTTCTCCTACTTCCTGCATGAAAATCTTTCTGCACCTTATTGTTAAAATTCTCTCTTTTAGAAAGTGAGATGAGGTTGGAAGGTAAAAGAGGTGGCATGAACTGCATGGCTGGGAAATACAGATCTTTACCTCCTAGATCTAAGCACTATGTTTGACTAGTTTAAACATGGTAAGAATAGACCCCCTCCAAGGAGTAGGGAATAGACAATCTGACCTGAATCTTATAACTCCTCTGAAACACAACGATGAGAAAGCATGGATTTGTGTAAAAAGAACTTCTCATGACTGATTTTCTGGAATCTGAGGATAAAGTTTGAGCAGCAGCTGAGTACCACTGTAGCAAAAAAGGAAATGCAGTTATGAAGTGTGGATTAATGAATATTATTAGTTTAATAGATTATTAACATGCATTAATTATTTTTCATTAATGAAGGAAGGTTTCTGAACTCAACTAGATTTGTCTTAGTGGGGTGTTGTGCACTGAACTAGTGAGCTGCTGAAGCTTTCTGGCTAAAATTGGAAATAAACCTTTAGATCCATCTCTGATCGAGACTGAACTGCACTGGTCCAGAATATGACTGATATTGAGAAGATGGGCAAAGGGAAAAGGTTCATTATTGCTTATTGAGAACATTTCCTGAGACAGCAAAATTTCCCCCTTAGCTAGCTCCCGGGTTTTACCTATAGAGCTGGTGAAGAGAAACAGAGATCAATATTATCTGTACAAGAGTTGGGAAGAGGTTCTCATCCATTCAGCTCTGGGGCCTCCAACACAAGAGGGATGTGGAGCTGCAGAAAGTGAGTCCAGAGGAGGCCATGAAGATGTTCAGGGGGCTGGAGCACCTCTCCCATGCAAACAGGCTGAGAGAGTTGGGCTTGTTCAGCCTGGAGAAGAGAAGGCTTGGGCGAGACCTTAGAGCAGTCTTCAAATACTTAAATGGGGCCTGCAAGAAATCTGGACAGGGACTTCTTACAAGGGCCTGCAGTGACAGAGCAAGGGGGAATGGCTTTAAACTGACAGAGGGGAGGTATTCTCATTAGGAAAAAATTCTTCCCTGTGAGGGCGCTGAGGTGCTGGCACAGGTTGTCCGGGAAAGCTGTGGCTGCCCCATCCCTGGCAGTGTTCAAGGCCAGGTTGGACAGGGCATGGAGCAACCTGCTCTAGTGAAAGGTGTCCCTGCTTTGTGGCAGGGAGGTTGGAACTGGATGAGCTTTAAGGTCCCTTCCAACCCAAACCAGTCTGTGATTCTTTAAGGTAGATGATAGCCCAAATCATGTACCAGGGTAAATACTTTTATACTCAGAGGTGAGCTATCCTGAGGAAGGAAGGAGGAAAAAGAAGGAAAAGTGATCACAAAAATACTGATATGAAGTTTCTTGCCTTAGAAACTTGCCAAGTTACACCAAACTGGATCCATCTGTCACACTTGTCTAAACTCCAAATGTGCACATATACATGGGCATGCATACTTCCACAGTTTACTTTCTATTCCTACTTCTGCTGTCTCACTGCAGATACATCAGGCTGACCATCACTGTCTTTTCTCTTATGCTGGTGACAGAAGTTGAATGCTGTCTTTACAATCAGTTTATCCTGAGTACATTATTTCAAGGACAAAGTATAAATATCTCCAGGAAGTGCATGTTAATTAAAAGGTTATTGGCCAAGCAAAATTGCCTCCTAGGTCAGAGCTTAAAGGGGCTGCTTATCTCCAAAGCAGACGATAAAGGATATTTCTCCCTTCCTCTGCAGGATGTGCATGCCAGTATAAAAGCTTTTCACAGTCCTATAGGGAATAATTCTCAGAACGGAGGACCATATAACCAAGTATGTGAATTAAGTTCAGAAACCAAGTCCCACTCTCCTAAGTGGTTTCTGATGGAAACATGTAGCAGTAACCTGCTGCTTGACTCAAACTGCTTTTCTTGAGCTATAGGGGTTCTTGACTATGTCCTTTCTAGGTTGCTCATCTTTTACTTTCCCAGTACTTAACTGAATTACCAAACTGAGCATTGCTTGAAAAGAAAGAAAATCTAGAGGTGAACTCTAATCTTGTGATCTTTTGGAAACTGGTTCCAAGCACAGTTAGCTTTGTTATGAGTCCTGCCATCAATCCCTTCTGGCCTTTCACCTCTCCCTCTGGTCACCAGGACCACCCCTCAGATGCTTACTGTCATCATGGACACATTCATCCGACTGTGGAGGCATCAACAGGATTAGTTTATGGTTGTTCGACCATGGAAGAGGGCAAGTCCGTATTTTAAGAAAGAACATTTTCAGTAATTTCACAGGGCATGTTGTTTTCTGTTTGGTTGGCTTTTTCTTGATGCCTTTTCCATGTACTTTAATCAAATTGCCTGCAAGTGCCTCAGTCTCCTATGAGGTCTCTGTTAATGCAGGTTACTACATAACTCTGATTGAACTCTTAATAGCTGTTTTAATACTCCAAAGAGATTGGCCTGGGCTATTACCTGTGTTATTAACTGTAAAAATTAGAAAAGAAGGAAAAAAGACTTGAATTGCATCACATGGAGATAAAAGGGATCTATCTGGAAAACGCCAGCTATTTCAAATACCCCCAAATGTTACTCTAGTAAGTAAAACATTCTGTGTGTTCATTAGTATTCATAAATATTCCATATTTTAAGTGGACTTTGCAGAAGTTTGAAAGGTATCTCCGGCTCTTGGCTTCTTCTAAAATCAACATACTTATAAGAAAAGCCAACTGATTTGCAACTAATAAGTCCCAGTGAATTATAAAGAGCCGGGATCCTCCACATACATCCATGCATGCTACCATATATGGTGATGTTCTTCTCAATACTTGCTGTTCCGCAAAAATGTAATGATTCAAAACAAATACCTTTTAGGGACTGATGTGTCAATTGCAAACGAGATAATAAAAATCAGTGTTTACATCTGAGAAAATACAGCCAGAGCAGTACCATGGGCTGCAGTGACTACTTAAGTGCTTTGCTCACTGGGGTTCATCGTTTCAGCCTTTGTGTTGGTGACTTGAGGGACCCATGAACTTTAGGAGTTCAGTGCATCGGTCCATCCAGAGAGTCTTGTTGCAAGCTGCCTGGCAGGGCAAAGCTTTGAGTGAAAGAGAAGGTAGGCTTGTTTGTAAGTTAGTGTATCTTAGAAAAGGTTTTAGTGAGACGTGATGCGTTAGATAATAATGACAACCCTTCTGATTCCCCTTGTATTTAAAATTTCTCGGGTTGCTTCTTACTTATGCACCCACATGCCTCTCTCATACGTATCAGCATTTACATAGGTGTGCATGCACACATACACACACAGGCACGTATTTATGTGTGCGAAAGAAGCAAGTGAAGGTCTAGGATGATACTGAAGCTGCTTTCTATGCTGCCATCTACTGTCCTCTTAACTTACGGTATTCTGTTAAAAAGTTTGCTGCTTTATTTCCCCTTTAAAAACAAAAGGCATGTCACATTTGAAACAACTCGAATTAGGGTAGTTCAATGAATTAACAGATTAGCTTCAGCTTTATTCCCAACATATTAAAAACATACATATGTAATCTTGGGGCATTTTTGTAAAAATGTTTCCATTTCTTCTCTCAATTTTGAAGCATTTTCCCTGTTTAACGAAGAAGTAACTGACAAACTATTTTATTTCATTATACTTTCTTTAAACAGCAATGGGAAGTGCACTAAGTTCCCTCCTAAGGACTGAAATATAGACATACTTAAAGATCAACAGCTCAGGCTACCAGGATTCTTCATTACTGAATGCACGTATGATGATTAATTGCAGAGGGTACCTGCTACATCCAGCATTGCCCAGCACCTTGCAGGCTGTGCTGCTACTGCCTTGGAGCATAGCTTGTGCTCTGCAGCCAGTGTCTTTAAAGCTTGATTCAGCAATAACAGTGTTAGAAGTGACTAAGGCTAGGACATCTGTGCAAGCTTTCAAATGCGTGTAGCTCCTAATGTGTTTTAATCAGAACCCATCAGAAATACACAAGCCAGGATAAAACATTTGAGCATGTCTGATAGGTCTGTTCCCATTTTCAATTTCTATGCTATTTGCACATTAATTCACTGAATCTATTTTCAAAGTAGCATAATAGTCAGCTTGCTAAAGTGCGCATTGAGCCCCCGGCCCCGTCCCCCGCACGATTCTGGCCCCTGCAGTACTTACAGGCTTCCAATTAGGGGAGCAGAGAGTGAATTGGAGAGTCGGGAACCTGTACAGCCACCAGCCGGGACAGTCCAAGTCCTCACTGCCTTTGCAGCCTCCCTATATAGAGGAGGAGAATCTTGTCGATGGGGAGGGGCCCTGGAAACCACGTCCTGCTGGAAAATCCTCTCGGTACCTGGGTTAAAAAAGACAGCCTGAGCCAAGTACCTCATTCCCAGCAGGGCCTAACCCTGGGCTGCTGCCCCTGCCCCAAGCCACTCTTTAGGGAAGCAGGCTGGTTCTGGCTTTTGAGAACGCATGAAAGGGGTGCCCCTAACTCACGAGTTTTGAGGTTTCGCTTTCTCCTAGGGTGAAACTGTTCAGCCAAACCAATGGACCTCTAACTCCTTTCTGGCTTGGCAGCATTCTCACCCTGATGGCCCCCTGCCTAGAAGGACAAAGAGTAGGTCATGATCCTGCATCCTACAGGTTTCCCACCCATGACAGTGCGTTTTCTTGGAGCTAACATATAATCCCTGAGTTCAGGGGATGCTTGGGAGAGGAGGGCTATTCCCAACGGAGCAGGGATGTGTGGGTGGAGGTTGCTCTGGGTCTCTGTGTTTATGTGACATCTGGAGCCTAGGGCTGGTTTAAGCCTCTTTTGCCCCTGGGGAACAAGAGGGTTGTTTCCCACCTCCCCAGGAGGATTTTCCTGTTTCTTTTGCAATCCGGTGCAGAGCTCATCTCTTGAGAAAGGACTGTAATACTTTATCATATATAAGAAATACCTCCCTCTGTCCATAAAAGGAAGAAGTGATAAATAGCTGAGGGGAACAGTCCCCAGGATACAGTGGAAAGAACAGGCAGCAGGTGCTGTGAGCCAGGGGAAGAGGAGGACAGGGTGCTGGGAGCCAGCCCTGCAAGAAGGGTTAGGGAGTGATCTGGTCCTCATCAAACCTTCCTCACACCCCCAAACCTTCAGTCCCTAGCTGTCCCCCCTCCTTCCCGTGCTAGTAGCCAACAGCCTTGTGCAGTAGGACCTGTGGATGGAGACATCCCAAAAAGGGAAAGCTAGGATCCTCTAGGAACTCCCATCAACGTGCCAAATACAAAATACCGAAACAACCCTCTCGCTGCAACAGACTAAATATGGTGTATATCCAAAGGATCAGAGCACAGTCCCGGGTGAAATAATTTCTCTTGACATCAATAGCCCTATCTTCTCTGGAAAATAAACCCTCCTGGGGAAGATGGATAAGGATTATAGAATAGATAGTGTTGGAAAAGACCTTGAGATCATCTAGTTCCAACCCCTCTACCATGGGCAGGGATGCCATACCGTACACCATGTCACCCAAGGCTCTATCCAACCTGGCCTTGAGCACTCAGATTGGTCTCTGTCCTAAAAAACATATCTCTGAGGGGAGGCTGGGCTTAAAACCTCTGCTGTAGTTTCATCTAAGTACCAGCACTTGCAGGCATGATGGACATGTAGCCCCTTCCTCTAGCTTTGGCCAGTGGTAAACAAATTTGGGCAAAGAGGAGAGAGGGGAAGAGCACCAGCGTTTTTCCCTGCATCATTTCAGAAATGTCAGGTACAGACTCATGTTCAGGTCTTAGCTGCAGAAGACCAGATTTGCCAACAGTCACACGGTTCCAGCAGTTGCAGCCTGTCCTTCCAGATGGAGGGTCAGTATCCGCTGAGGTGTGGACACTGCGAAGCCCTCCCAGGGCCTAAAAGGCAGCAGTGTCATATCAGACTTGTGCACATGCGACCGTGCTGGAGCAAAGCCAAGGGAAACGATCGCCAGGAGGTGAACCCAAGAAACTTGCCCTTGTTAGCAGAAATCGCCTCACAGGGTAATTCACCCTATTTCTATTTTCATTTCAGTTTCTCAGTTGCAAACTTCGCTTTTAAATAGGAATATAAGTAATATAAAATAATGAAATGCAATGGGATCCTCTGTAAATTACAATCATTTTAACATTCATCAAAGTTATCCTAAGAAGTTCCTTTTAAACCCATGCAAAGGTTTCACAAAACCAGACACATTTTAATAGTAGCTTAAAAAGGAGTGGAAATTATCCCGGCTGATCTGCAGAGTGCTGCATGCGCACGTGCAGGCTTGCTGCCTGAGGAGTGTGTTTAACAGAGGCAGTGGCGGAGGGTGATATATGATGGGACATTAAACGGAGCTGGAGAGCCTAAAAAATATTACTGCTGGGCCTGAAATGGTTGCACTCTCGAGCCTTGTGGGGCAGGAACTCATCAAGTGTAAAAGTGGTCTCCAACCTTCACTTAGAAGTTGATGTAAGACTCTACTAATATAGTAGCCCAGCTGGAGTTCCCTAATTGTGGTTTGTGTTCTCTTGTTTCACAGTGAAAGCTGTGGATTCCCAATGGAGAACGCCTTTGTGGCAGCAAAATTCACTTTATTTAAAACCCCCTGATTTTTCTTTGTTTGTTCTAATCACTTTTCTAGGCAAAATATTGAGCAGCTTTTAAATATCTTCTTGCTGAATTTGCACTGTAAATACTGTACTTGGGGAAAAACCCAGAGGAATCGACCACGAAAGAAATGAACTTTCAGCAGCATTACCACAGTGTAACCTGAATACAACGGAAGGAACAAAGAAAAGCACAGATGGAGATGTTAATTCGTTAAATGATGTGCGTCAGGTAAGAATTTTTTTAATGTTTTTACCTAAGTTCACCAACCATGTTTCTCGAAGCTGACAAATGTAATTGGAACTGACAAGCACACCGGTGCGTTACTGCCTGTGTTAAGCTGCTCTCTTGCAACAGGAGGGGCCATCAGTGTCCAAACTAGCACAATTCATCATGAGAGTACTCTAACGAGGTACAATACCTACCAATCATTTAATGTTCAGCTTTGTGGTTAACGCTGGCTGCAGGTCAAGTGAAGTATGTGAAGCACACAGGTCAGTCTGAATCAATTGGACACCAGCTGCTACTGAAAGGGTGAAAGATGCAAGTGTGAACAAGTATTTTGGTTTGTTTTTTTTCCCTGATGACCCAATGATAATCACTCCTCCGGAAAACTGATCAACTGACACCAAGATTCAGCTTGATACGAAGGGCACTCAGGAAGGAAAGCGTAACCGAGTCCCTGGAGTGAGTTGATAAAGCTTAGACAAAAATTTCCCCTGTGCATGACAGAAACTAATACCTCTGGAGTCCATACACAGTTTCCTCTGGTTGTAGGGGAGAGCAGAAATTTGGTTTTAAAGAATCTGTTTTTAATCTTGTGAGTTAAGTTCTTCCAAAGTGCTTTCCAGCTCTGACATCCACACCAAACTTCACTGGCTCCTTGTCACCTTCACTTGTGATACCACGCTTAGACAATGAACAGGCTTTTTTAACGTAGTTCACTCTGTAACAGTCTGAGTTAGTGTTCTATCTCACAAAAACCCCTCAGAAATGCAGTTTGCTCTTCAAAGCCCCCGAACTTCCACATGCTTATATATATTTTCTTTTTTCCTTTCACTTTCTGATATCAGTAGAAGGACGAAGGGCAGTTAATGCAAGACATCATGGTCTGTAATGAAGCTAGATGGAGTTTCTTTAATTATTGGAGGAAACAGTTTTTGTGCATGCTCACCTACATGGCAATTTTGCCTAAAACCTGAACCTGTGACTCTAGGATTGTGAATTATTTTCATCTAATACTGATCTCACTTAGCTTAAACTTTTAAGGAATTATTTTTTGGGAAGTGCAAATATTGCAAAGGCCTTGGAATTCATCTGTTAGCAAGTACGGCAGGCTGACATTAACAGGATGTGCTACATGTCTGCATCTTGAAAGATGCTCTCATATTTCATGTACTGTCAGGATAAATGCTAGACCATTAATAATGTGATTAGACCAATGTATGTTCACAGAAATATTTCAAAGCTTTGTTGTACAAACAAATATTAGGGAAATACAATTTAGTTTGATTCTAATTTGCTTGTACAATGGCTACACTTTAAAGCAAGAGATTGTCCCAAATGCTCAGATCTGGGCTCTGAGGGTATTAGAGAATTAGATGCAGCACATGTTGCACCAACAGCAAACAGGCCAGCTTCCACCTGCCATCCCAGCGCAGGATCCTGACAATGAGCTGAAGCAACCATCCCCTAAGAAAATAGTCCTGAAATTCCCTTAAATAGAATTCTCCTCTGATTACAGCTATTCCTTCCCCTCAAAGTTCAGTAAGGACACTCTTGTAACAGCCTCTGCTGTCATGGCTGTGGAGATCATGAGCCTGTAAGTCTGCTGAGCTGTGTGCTTGGGAAAGGGCAAGTACCAAAGAGCACTTTGCCGCCTTCAGCCAGAGCAAAAACTGTATTTAACTTCTACCATGAAAAATCCATTTCCCAGAGAGATCCATGACACCTGGTCAGCTTCTGTATGACCTGTGGTGGGAAGACAGAAAGCAGATGCAATGGCTTGGGTTACACTGGAGGACTTGCATCATAGAATGCTAGAGCTTCTCTGTTTCCCAGAGCTTTTCTCCTTGCCCTTGAAAAGACAATTCAGATACACAACAATTTGATCCACTGGTTTATGGAGAAACAGGGATCTAGCAGTTAACCTCTGGAAAAGCAAAGTGTAAAGTCAGAGATTTCTGTGGCCAGGGTATCATATCTGCACTGATACAAAGCTCATTTTTGCAACTTTAATAGAGGCACTTTCAGCACATTTAAAAATTGAGGTAATTCACAAATAACACCTTAGAAGACCATTTTTCTACTGTATTTATAGATAAGAGAAATTGAGAGATCAGTGGCTGTGAATACTAGCACTGATGTGGCAGGAAAGACTGAGTAATGAGGCAGTCCCACAGTGGTAGTTTCTACACGGATGGCTCTTCAGCCAAGTGGTTGAACCTGACAATGGTGCCAACACATGTTTGCACAGAGCAAACATTGAGGGCATAGAGACAAATTTGCTTGCCTGACCCAGCGGTCAATTACAATTGACAGAAAGCTACAAGACTTAAAAGATGGACCTGATTGAGGTGGATTTGCAAACACGTCCTCCCCTCCTGGCAACAGGCCTGAGATACTTATGTATGGGGAAAGGGGGAGATAGCAGTATTGCTAGTAACACAGAGAGGGTGAGCTCACTACTGAGGCTTCAAGTGGATAAATGCAGCTTTTCTTTTTGACATACAGCTCTTCTTCGCAGTTTCACATCAGAGTAGAGGCTAGGCTGCTTAACAAATAAAAAACCACCTGTAATGCCAACTGGGTCAGATCAAGATAAAAGCAAAACTCTACAGTGTGTACAACCTGGGGTCTTTTCACTTAAGCTCACAAACTGCATGTCCTCTTACTCTATTTCCCACTTACTGTACCACTTGCCTAACAATTAAGATTTTCAAGAATACAACCCTAAAATATATTTCTACAAAACTCCTCTCAGTATCATTTTAAGCATTAAAATCTATACATTTTGTTAAAATGAGTAGCTGACCTGTTATTTCTGACATACCCCTATCAGTTTGGCTTTTAAAATAAATTCCCATTTCAAAACATGTAAACATCTCAGCTAAAGAAAGTTCAGGGAATCAGTAATCTGTTATCAACTTTATTTTTAGCTTTGCCTTACTGAGCTTCATGTCTTGTGGGAAAAAAACAAGTTTCTCCCCTTCCTTGTGCGTTACACAGCTTTTAGCAACTCAAGATGGAAAAGACTTACCCTCATGTGTTTGTTGGCATGAAGATAAATAGAGTGTGCATTTTCAGAGAACTAAACCCATCTATTCCCCTCAAGCACTTTAATTTTCTATTCAACCTTTTTTTCCCATACTTCCCTGAAAGTAGCAGTTTCCTCTTTTTAAAAGAGTGATTGAAATATTTAGGTTGAACACTTCAAAAATTCCACACTGAATAGAACAGAAAAAGTTTATTCAGAAACACAAACACACAAGCAAAGTGCAGAAGTGGTAAGTTGTCTCATACGTTCTTATAAAGCAAACCTATTTTAATAAAGTATATTGTTAGACCAAATTCTAGAGACAGGCATCACTAATCTAACTTCTTATACAGTTTTGCTTCTACCAGCACTGGAGAAAGAGCCTTTGCTAGCATTTTTTTAATTGACAGTATGTACGACCCAGTCATCCTGTCTCATTGGTAGATCTAAGAAGCTGAAGTGGTCCCACTGGACAGAATGGTGAAATGTATGCGAAAAGGAATTTCCTAAATTAACTCTTACAAGACTTTACATGAGAAATTAGCATACAAAAGATATCACTTTTTTCATACTTTGTGTAACAAGGGGCTCTTCCATGCTTGTGCCAGCCGTCCTTCCTGGCTCTGGAATTCTATCTGAAAATGAAACACACATACTCTCA
Organism: Amazona ochrocephala; assembly: GCA_039720435.1. Taxonomy (NCBI): domain Eukaryota; kingdom Metazoa; phylum Chordata; class Aves; order Psittaciformes; family Psittacidae; genus Amazona; species Amazona ochrocephala. Next base: position 17,056,328 of record CM077886.1, on the reverse strand, counting down.
AGCAGCTGGACATCCAAAGGTATAAGTGTTATTTTCTATTATTATCAACTTTGATACAGAATATCATCATAGGAAACTCTGGCAACTTTACAAAAAAATGTTTCCATACAACTATATGAGGTAAGAGCTTTACACTACTAAAGGTTAGATTCCAGACAACTTCCAACCAGGCTACAGTGAATGAAGTAACAGAAACACCAGAGTCCACATGTTTTATCAGGATCCCTGGTCTGTTGGAATATTCATTCAATTACATAAGCAAACAACTTCTAATATGTAAAGCAAGTTGGTGTTATATATGAGACTTGGTGGGTCAAATTTATGAATGGATAGATTACCTGAATATGCTGCCTAATTAAAATAGATATTTAGTATTTTAAACCCACTGCCTTTAGGTCTCTGCTGACATATTCCACAAACACATGCAGAAAGGAGTTTCAGACTATAGTTACTTAAAGGTTAAAAGCCTTAAAGCTGCTGTTAGTTCAAAAAGCAATATGCTGTCATGTCTTCTGATTAATCCTGAGTTTTGTAACTAACTCTGAACTAAATCCCCACATGAAATTATATTGGAGTCAACAGTGGAAGGTGACCCTGCACAAAGTCAATTTCAAAACTGAGGTACAAAAGTATACTTTAGAAACAGTTCTTCTATACACTAAGTTTAAAAAACAAAATAATTTAGAAATTTCTGAGGTGAATAATTATTTCTAACAAACAGATAATTTGTAACAGTTTGGCATTGAAATTTCCTTTCTTCAGCCTCCCTTTTGGCAGGAGGGAAACAACACTGTCTCAATTAATTAACTGTTAAGAAAAGGTGTTTAGTATTTCTCTCACACTTTTTAGATGTCAATAGTATCTCAGGCCTCATGCTTTTCAAATTTTTGGATGCAAAATAAATAGTTTATAGTACTAAGGTAACAGTATTAAATTCTCACATTAAAAAGTGACAGGCCAAGCAGACTCTGAAGGAAAAACCTGGACCAATGATCCCTTTTATTCTGCAGCTTAGGCATTACTAATTGTAACCAGTCAAAATGCAGACCAGGAAAGGAAAATAAAAATTTAGCAGTGTTCTGCCATAGAGCAATGAACTCGGAGCTTAAGCTTCTGTAGTCAAAGGGATGTGAATTATGTCCTCAGCAAAGGTTGATGCCCATATACAGAACTGACAGCTGTAGTTTAAGAACTTCCTATAGAAATCAGTTAATTTAGAGCAGATAAAAACCAAAGAGATACACCCACTGTTTAATGTATTTTGCTGAGAACTGAGGTTAAATTCTTGTATTAAATTCCCAGTGTAGTAAGATTGTCTCTAGCTGACCCACTCCAGATATATAATAATGTAAGGGAGTACAATTTGGCCAGTTTACCTTTTAGTGAAATGGTAAAGCAATCTGATGGATGACCTTTCTGATCCTGAGAACTGGAATATTAATATTTTCTGGTCTGGTCTTTACCAGCAATGGCAAAGCAGTAAACCTTGTTTGTAAAAGCATACAGGTCACGACAGACATTGTACTATCTACAAATCAGAACAGCACTACTGTTCAGTTTAATGAGTTCTCTAACAGTCCAAAAGAATAAAGCTAAACAATTAGGTTGGTTTTTTTTCCCCTTCCCACTAGTATCTAACAAGGAGCTACAAGTACTACAAGGTAACAAGAGTGTCACAGTCAAAAAAAAATATAAATATGGCTGTTTGCAATATTTTAAAATGTCTGTTTTGTAAATAAAATACATTCCCATGTAAGAGAAAGTTCTACCACTGATATGCTTGAAGGCCAGTCAAGCACTTCCAAGGGCAACCAGCATACCATTAGCATACCAGCAGGGAGCTGGTGTAAGTTGGTCACTTCTTTGAACAAAGGCACATATAAAAGGTCTTTCTTGAGTTGGATATAGTAGGGCCTTTCTTAAATGAATACATGAACAACAGCTATGGTCAGGTCACATAGCTTAATGCTATTTTTGAAGTATAAACATAATTCAGCTGAAGAACTTTTCTTTGTAAGAGAGATGTCACTTCAAAGCATACCTTGCACAGAAGAGGAGGTACAGTGTGTTCATCTGCATGTTTATGCTGTTATAAGCATAGGTACCGTATAGAAAATCTGGTCACAAATAAAACTAGCAAAAACAACTGAACACCCACCTTTTTAATTTCTCTCACTTAGGTGGTTTGCCAAAGTTCTGCTTTGGATAACTCAGCAAAGTCATTCTTGCGGGGGTATTCTGGGTACTTTCTTCTTTACCATCATGTAAGAAATGAGAGAGAATTGCATACAAGAGAGGTCTGCTTAAGAGAGAAATGACAAAATTAGTCTATGAAATAATGAGCATTAAAAACACACCCTTTCCTCAGACTTCTTAGACCTTAATGTTTACTTCTAGAATATGTATGGATGTCTTTACATATGTAAATATATGTATACATATATATGTAATTATGCTAAGTATCATCATATAAATAAGCACAGACCTAAGCCCCCCCCGAATATCAATATGCTCTTAAAAAGCCTGCCTTAAGAGACACTCTCAGCTAAACTCCAGATCCCCTGTAAGCGAAGAACAGGAGCCTCCCCAGCATAAAAACACAGATCCACATTCTCACTTGTGTAGTATGAAGGATCAGACTCTGCCAGGTGCAGTCCACCACTGCACAAACCGAACTTGATTCTTCCTTAGCACCTGACAGATTCTGACAGCACAAGCTACAGAGAACACTGAGCATGTTTAAAGCTGCTTCAGTAGCCTAGTTCATTAATGAAGTTGTATCGAAGCACTATAAATTTTTATCTAATCTAAGACTACAATAATCTTTTTATTGCTCTACAAAGCAATCCACTGATTTGCAAAGAGTGCATCTCTTTTCTACTTCTGACTGTAGGGAAAACTGTACTAATAAGAGACTGGTGTTAAGGCATGCAAGTACACTACCTGGAGAAGGCTATATAGTTAGCAGAATTAAATGTTAGTCTGGAGCAGGTCTGAAAATGGCCCTATGTTTGACATGGTGAATTTTAATCCAGCGTGTTAAAGCAGGCATGCGATCTAGTCACATTTGAATTGGTGAGATCATTTATATGTGATTTATAATAACCATAAAGAGAAAAATATATGCAAACCAGAATATATTGTGCATTCCAAAATCATTCCTTACACTGATTTTCCGTTCGTGCCTTCGACTATGTTCAGCTCTTTGACAAGAAACTGTCTATCCAAGGACACTTCAGGCTGGCCAGACTCTGGAAAAATTATGAAGACTGGTAAGAAAACCATCATCAATTAACAGATTTCAAAAGAGAATGAGAACACACACCTCCCTTTTAGACTATTAATATCTAACAGTATACCATAATTCCAGGGAACTCACTTAAACATTAGTGCTTCATGCTCATATAATTTACATGACATATTAAGATTTTTATCTTCACTCTAAAGAAATCTAAGAAAATTATTAACGAAGGCTTACACTATAATCAGGCAAACAACTCTCCCTAAAGAAGTACTGTTACAAAACAGATTCCATGTTAACTACTGTACAGACTGCCTCCATTCCCTCAAGGGGTACTGAAATATGTCAGATTATTAAGTAGTAGTAATTACTGTATCTAAGCGCAACTGTAGAACTTAAAATTTCTCGAACAGTTAGCAGTACCCACAAAGACAAGTAAGTGCTGTACCATGTAAATTTCAGCTCCTCTTTCAATATTGTAAACAGCTTTCAAATACGGGTATTTTAGTACAGCCAGTAGCAATAGTGCTTAACTGCAGCTGTGGAAAAAAAAATAATTTATCTTAGTACTCTTTTTTGTTATTTAAGCTTAGGACATCTAACAAAGCTTCCGATAAGTTCTTTATGCATGAATTGCCAGCACTGCTAAAATTCAGGCTCTCACCTACTTTATGTACATTTTACTTTAATTTTTTCCTCAAAAAAATTTTGTTCATTTGTAGCCTGTTGTTTTGGTTTAGTTTTTTTTACCAAAATGCCAATGAGAGAAGAATGTGATATATGATTCAAGAATAGTTAGAGATTTTCCAAGACAAATGCAGAGATTTCAAGAAAGGCATTTTGATTTTGGAGGCTGCTAGCAGGTTTTCTTGTTCTTGCATCAATTACTTCATTAAAGCATTTACCTCAAGGAAAAGGGGCAAAGAGTGAGTGTTCTTGAAAACAACTGGTATAACTCTGCTTAATGCTGTGAGTAAAACTGTGGAGAGAGTATTTTTATCTTATTTATTTTGAAAAGAAAACAAGACTCTGCAGCTTGGTCCTGCTTATGAATTTCATGGAATTGTTAAGCCAAAGAGCAGACGTCTGTTAATACAGTGATTACAACAAAAATTCAGACCCAATACCTGCAGTTAAAACATGCGCTGCATTATTATATTTGTTATATTTCAGGTATTCACGAATCAATTCGTTGATTAAAAAGTTTTCACGAGTCAGTGGTGGCCGTGGTTCACTTTGGTCATCCAGTGCCTTAAAAACTTCAGTTCTGATCCTTGCTTTTATTTGTCCAAGTGCGCCTTTTTTTTCCAGTGCTTCCTTTAAAGCTATTACCATAAAAAGATTGTTAATATAAAGCCAAACGTATGCAAGCAACATGCTTATCACCTACAATATAAACATAACTTCGGCATATTCACAGTGAAAGATAAGATATCTGCACCTGTGCATATGCCAGTAGGTAACAACAGTAGGAACGTTATATATAACTACTGAGCCTTCAAAGAAGCCACAATTATACCTTTTTTTAGTCATAAACATACATTTTATCAATTTCAAAAGTGGGATGCAACTGGATCAAGATGTTTTCAACGACCGAAAACCAGACCAAGATCAACGCTAAGAGCAGAGTATTTGTGTGGAGGCTCAGGGACGTTTCTTCTGCGGCTCCACAACGGGCGCTGTGAGGAGACAACGGCCTCCGCTAGCGCCCGGGGCGACTACGCTACGCAGCCGGGTGTACAATGCCAACCCGGCCGCCCACCGCTTCGTGGTCCCGAGGGGCTTCCACCACGACCAGACCACCCCACCTCACTACCTGCTTTGAGCTGCGCCACCGACGCCATTGCTCAACGACCGCACCCAGACCTCAGACGGAACACTTCAGTCGACACGCTGCCACTGCGCATGTGCGGTGCTGGGAGGTGGGAGTGGGCGGGGTGGGCGCGCTTCGCGTAAAGCGCCAGTGGCCCGGAAGGGTTCCCCTGTGTTCGGGGCTGCCCGTGGGAGGGAGCGCCCCTGTCCTGCCGGGATGTCCGCTGGGTAGGGTCAAGCCGGGATAAGCTAATGAGTGCCTGTGTGCTGTAGATGGAGTTACCGTTCCGTATCCTGCCTGCTGTTCAGCCCTGTCAGCCGGGGAGGGGGGAGCGGGCAGTGGTTTGAGGGTTGTGGTACTTTTTCCTCTCTGTAATTACAAACGTCAATGTGCTCTATCCGGAGGGGAAAAAAAAAAGAGGAATGAGAAAGGACAAAAGTGAAATTTGGAGAATGACTGAGAGTTTCTTCCTGATATGTGGCAGAGGAGTTTTGTATCGGGTCCCTGAAAGATGAACTTTTAATTAAAAAGACCTGCCAAAATGTAACCGAATACCGGTGTTTCGCAAGTGTGTGAGAATCCCTGGTGTGACTGGAGGCATGTGTGTGCTTCACGTTGCTGGGGTGAGTCGACAGTGTTTATTTTGTGAGAGTATGAAGCGTTTCCCAGAGGAAATGCAGCCAATGTGGAAGAAGGATTTGTCATGGTCTAGTTGGAGCAGCCTGCTTGGACTTGAAGGAAAATGTGAGTCTTAAGCAGTAAACCACTTACAGCCTTGAACTATGGGGCGTGCTTTGTTTGTTGGGATTTAATTTTATTTGGTTGGGTTTTTTACATTTCCTCTCAAAGCAAATATTTCTGTTATGAGCTTCCAAGGAATCTCTAACGGGGGGGCAATAAATAAAATTGATGAAAAAAGCCTTTAGAAGGAATGGTGAAGTTCATCCGTTCTTTAACACAGCAAGAACTTGCAGTGAGTCAGCAGCAGCATGCCTCTGCTTTTCCCAGGTCTGCCGCCCAGCTCCCCAGTGCAACTGGTGATGAAGGACTGCTTACCTAGCATGCAACAAGTTCTCACAGTCAAAGCATTTTTCACTGCATCCTTCTGAAGTTCTCCATGTTGTTGTAGGTCACTGTTCTATTACACCTAACTTCTAGTTGTTGTTTTCCACCCTGTATTAATTTTTCTGCCACATCACTTCAGCTGTAAGTTTATATTCTGTTGTTGCACACAGAGTATATGTAAAAGTATAAACTCTTAGAGATTACTTTTTTTTTTCTGGTTTACTGTGTATTAATAATGCTATTAAAAATGAAAAGCTCTTCCTACAGGTCTACTAAATGATACAAGCAACTGTGGGGAAGTGTGTATTATTCGTCAGAGTTACTATTATTCATATGTGATGCAGAATTGCCAGGATAAAAAAGTATTCCTTACAGCTGAGAGGCAGTAGGGTAACACATGTGGGAGGCTGCAATGTAACTTTTTCAACCGGAGTGATAGCATTGAGACATCAAAAAGCAACCCACCAAGGTATTTACTATGATTTTAAGATGAATTTAAAGATAAATGCACAAACCAGGACAAATATTCTTAATAAAAATAAGGGGAATCAGATGTCAACCTTTAGCTGTTCTCTTACAGTACTATAAAGATTTTAATGCGGTATGAACTAAGGTATGGGTTAAACTGATACAAGCTTTTGCACTTCTGACACCAAATTTGGTTTGATCTTTCTGTGATGATTCTGCTCAGGTCATCAAGGCATACAGGGCCTTGGGTGGAGGCTGAATACTGCTGCTGCTCCTCGACCTGACACCGTGGAAATGAGAGATCCAGGGGTACAGATCAGTATTGCTGCAGTTGGATGAACAGCATGGCCACAGCCAGCCACCAGCACAACTCCAAAACTGTGCAGTGGAGGCATGCAGGCCAGTAAAGCAGCAACCTGTGATATTATCTTTGTATGTGGTTCTTGTATTTTAGTTACACATTAGACAAACAAGACCTGTCTCTGTTCTGAGAACTTTGTTTCTTCTGACAAGTTTGTCCGTTACTGTAATTGCTCTGGATGCAAAAGAACATTTTAAATTGAGATTCTTTATGTAGCTCGTATAATTGAAGGTTTCAGATGTTTTTCTGTACGGTAGCACGTAACCACCCTGCTCTTTCCTGCAGGGTATGACGCCATTCTGACGTATGTGCCATCCGTGCTCCAGCTGGTGTTTTCTGGTGTGTCAGATAGTCAACTGAGCATGGATGCCGTCTGTGGGCTTAACCGATCCACTTTAAATTGGATATGGAGAGTGTGCCATGAGATACAGCCAAACACAGCCTTAGGGGCTCTGCAGTTATTTGAACCGGTATATAGTTTGGTGCAAACTTGGTTGTGGATGAAGTCGTTTAGGTTCAGTTCATGCTAGTCAACTGGAAGTAGTTCAGGGCTTTGAAACCAGTTTAACTGCTTCACGTTGAGAAATAAAGTATTTGAAGGTGAGTGAGGGCTTTCCCTGTGTCCTTCCCCGAGGACGGTGCCTTGGCTCTGGCTCAAAGTGCCTTTCCATGGGGGGTGCGTGGGGTCCCTGGATCTGGTGCCCGGAGAAGGGCGCGCCCTGGTGCCTGCGGGCAGCCGCGGCCGCCGGTGAGGGTGGGAGGTGCGCGATCCGGAGAGCTGCTGGAGGGAGGCGAGGCGGGGGTACAACGAGGGGAGCAATGCTTCCGCCCCGGCGAGGCTGGCGGCGGCGCGGGGCGTCCTGAGCCGAACACAGGCACGTGTTAGGCTCCGGCCGGGCTCGCAGCCTCGGAAAACGTCCCCGTCCCGGGCGGGGGCACGGACCACCGCCTGTGCGAAGGCGATGCCCACCCCGCCGAAAGCCACCGCCGCCGCGCTGGGCCGTAGTGCCCAGCTCCGAGCCGTCTGCCCCCGCCCCCGCCGAGGCGGGGCTGCGCAGCGCGGGCGGTGGCGGCGCCGGGGCTCTGCATCCCCGTGACCGCGGAGCCAATCAGGCAGCCGTGCTGGGGGTGCCGGCCCGACTCCGCCCGGGCACGGAGAAGTGCGGAGGGGGAAGAGCAGTGCTACCGCGGGAGCTCGCGGTCGCTTCTCCTCCTCGCCCCATGGGGTTCGAGAGCTTCTGCAGTGTGGACGTCTACGAGCCCTTCTGGGTGAGCGGCGGGATGGGGTTGCGGGGTCTCGGCTCGGCGGCGGCGGCTGCTGCTGGTGCCGGCACTGAGGGATGGTGGGGAGCCGGGTGGGACGGGGATGGTCGCTGGCCGCTGGCCCCGGGAAAACCCAAAGAGGCTGCCTCTGGCTGGAGCCTTCTATGCCGGCGCTCACCGTAGGCAGAGCGCGGGGTACTGCGGCGCGCCCCGGCCGTGCGCCAGCCCCGTTGACCCCAGCAGTGCGTGCGTCATACGCCGGCTTGAAGCGGCCTCGGGCTGCGTGGAGGAGTATGGCCGTGGCTGGAGGCTCGCGGGTCTCCAGCAGTGTTCGGTGTTCCCTCTCCATGGGTCGCCGAGTGGGACCCGGTGTGCCTCGTGTGCGGGATTTCCGGCAGGGAAATAAAATGCTTGTAGGGAGGAACGGGTTAGCGAGAGCTTGCGTGGGGGACGTGAAACGAGATCCTGAGTGACCCACGTTTGGCTGTTCGTCTGCATTACTCAGGACTGTGCGAGTAATAACGGTGACTGGCTGCTGCCATCATGCTGAAGTGGCGTGCTGTCCTGGGAAGGAGGCCAAAGATATGCTTTCTGAGGGCTAGAAGCTACATCGCGTGTTTGCATAGCGATATTTTTGCTCCTGCTTAACGAAGAGTGGTGAATGCAGCCTGTTGTGGGTGAACTGAAAACCAGCTGTGCATAGGAGGGTGGTGTGGAGACGTTGCAGAGTGGGTCTTGCTCAGCTGAGACAAGGTGTTCATTTATAGAAGCACGCAGGTGCTAGCAGCAATGAGGCCTCTGGGAGGGCAGGAAGGCAGTGAAAATCATTGTGAGGAGGAAACGGGTTGTATGGAAAAAAAAGTTTTGTGGAGGAAAAGAGGACAGAGAGCTGGAAGTTGGGAAAAAAAAATGGGATGAGAGCTACTGAGGACGATGTAGGGCTAAGAGAGAAATGTGGGTTTTTGTAGGCTGTTCAAAGACCTCATGTATTCATCGGATGTTTGCCAAAACCAGCATTCAGCTAATGAACAGCCTTACTAGTAAAATAAAATTGGATGTCTCAACACATGCTGTTGTACTCTTTGTCTCAAGAACTATTATTACTCAGCAAATATTTTAAAAATCATTAAGACTGTAAGATACTTATCTTTTCCAGCTGTTCCAAAGTGACTCTCCCTCCTGTTACGTTGCTTGTGTTCATGCATCTTTTAAGCTAATTTTCATGGGTTAAATTACAGATTGTCGTCAAATGTTTCCCTTTCCTAGAATGAGACGTTTTCTTTTTGAAGAGCTTTAGGGAATACATGTGTCAGGGAAAAGCTTCTGAAAATGACTTTCCAGTTCTTTGAATTGTGGGAGTGAAACATGAGGTAGAAACAAGATCTGCAGTTAAGATGTTGGAAACAACTAGTTTATATAGGATTTCAAATGCCAGGTTCTTTTATTGTGAAAGCACTATTATTGTATAGCCATTTCTGCCAGGTCATAACTACATCACACATTTTTTTCACTAGATGCATTGGCTCCCAAGAGCATAGATGACTTCGTGATTTGTCATCCTTCTCCAAATCACGTGGAGTCTGCCTTTTGCTTCTTCCAGCTAGATCTTCTGGGTGTGGTGGTTTGAGTTTTGAGTTCTTCTAATCCTGAAAAAGAACAGTTGTGTATTCCAGTTGGTGTAAGGTGTCTTTGGAAATCTCTTCTTCCTTGGTGAACTTGTCCTCATGGGCAGCACTCTGTATCCGCTTTGTTGCATTGTTCCCAATAGTGGGAGAGTGGTAATGCTAGTTTTAGTCCTTATGGATGCTCTGGCTGCTTTGTTTTCTGGTGTTTCCATCATGGCTACTACTTGAAGCTGAAGTTTTAATGGAGTTTCAGGAAATGCCTATGTATGTGCAGTGTTTCACTGGGCTTCTTGATACCACCTCTGTGGTACTGTGTGCTACTGTCTTCCTGTCTTGTGGACTGCACTCTTCCGCTTCTCAGAGCTGGGTGATGGCTAGATATGTGGTGGCATGTGTTGTTGTGTGAGGCATGTGGTGAGCTCTGTGGTTGCATCAGCTGTTTTGGTTGGTGCTTGCTAGTGGAGCTGTGGGATTTCCTAGCACTGGCAAACTCTGTTTCGAGGAAGAGATGTGTTTTCTGTTAAGGGTGGTGCTGAGTTTGAGGCAGCTCAGTTTTAAATTGTGGGGGAGACTTTGCAGGTTGAAAGAACCTAATGAACCCTTAATGACCATATACTAATCTTCTTAAGCCTTGCTGCCCAGGATTTTGATTCTTTGCACACCCAAGGAATGTTGAAAGTTCATGTCTGAGAATTGAACAAAATGGTTTTCTTTAATACTTAATCTGAAAAGTCAACAGCACAAGCAAACCTGCTGTCACCTTCACACCTTCTTCCCTTCATTTAATCTATCTCTGTGCCCCCCTCTCAGCATATTAACTTCACTGCAATCAGATTTGCTTACAGAACTTAACTGTTTCTTACTTCCTTTGAGCCAGACTCCCTGTTTGGAAGGGTACTGTTTCATCCTTGCTCTCTTGAGCATCACTGAGTGTCTTCGGATGAGTATCCCATCTGTAACACAAAGGTACAGCTACATAAGATAAGGTTACTATTTACTAATAGTTGTTGATGACAGTAAAAGTTCTAAAAGACCCTAGTGGGTTAGGGGTAACATTTGCACTACTCTCATTTCAGTCATTGACTTTGAAGGGCCTGTTTAAATGTGAAAACTCTTGTGACCCGACATGCTGAGATACGTTTGCCTGGGGTGTCACAAGTGCATGAGTGCAGTCTGCCTTCAGCACCAGCATGCAAAAAAAGTGAAGTGGGGTGAGGAACTCAGTCATTCTAGGTGAGCAGGATAAGCACCAAGGCAGATGTAGAACATGCTGTACACTTTGGCCTGCTGACCTAGCTGTCTGGATATATGCATATTCACACAATGGTTTCAGTGGAGTTTAATTTTGAAATAGTATGTTGGTGTTCCTTTCTTTGGAGTAAAATTTTGGGGTAGTTACAGTTTTTCAGAGCTTGTAAACTATGTAGTATCATGTTTAGAGAAGTCGTCTTATGTTTGAAATTGTTAGAGGAAGGGAATAAAAGTTTTTGTGATAGAGTTTTCAAGGCTATTACCCAATATGTCTTTCATGAAAAAGAAGTAATAGATATGAGTGAAAAAGTGAGTTTACACTCACAGAAGCAGCTTCTGACAGTTCCTCCCCCAGTGCTCTGCCAGGAGTTACAGGAAGTCTTAGTTATGTGTCCCTTAGAAGATGCTGGTAAGTCAAATAGAATCTGAAATTTTCAGGTTTTTGCTTATACTTATGGGAATGTGAGAGAAATGGCTGATATGTATATAAGCTCCTATCATGTCCTTCACAGACAAAGGTGTCCTTTTTAAAATTAATTTCAATAGAGGTTAATTCTTCTTTATCTCAATGGGAACATAGTGAAGATTCTCCTTCCTCCCTTCCCCCCTCCATTTTTCTAGTTGGACCTTTGGTTGTTGAGGAAGGATTGAAAGCAAGTAATTCCATTTACTTCTAGGAGAAAAGCAAGTTTTAATCTCCTTTGTTTTATTTTGCAAACTATAGGGTCCTGTAATGATCCAGGCTGTGTCTGCCTGTGTAAACCCAAGCCTCTTTCTTTCCTGTTGGTGCAGAAAGCATTTGTCGAGCCTCTTCTCTGTTAGTAAAGAAATTGTATCCACATACTGTTCTAAGTATAGCGCTTCTTCATATGGAACCAGACTACAGGACATAAACAGAATGGATGAGAAAAGCTGAGGCAAAGCCTTGCACACAAAATCCAGGTATCAACTTGGTGGGTTTGGGCTCTGCTTCTCTTGCTGTTGTGTAATGTTGTACGGCTTTCAGGAATGTTTTGCCTGCTTTAATAAATGTGTTTTCTTGAGTGTTTGTCCCAGTATAGTATGATTTGTATTTGGGTTGACATTGTACCTAGGGGAGATCTACCAGCCTCTCTCAGCTGTTTGCAGACATCTTAGGATCTTCTAAGACTATAATGTGGCTTGATAGGATGTTATTAAGGAGAAAATCCATTAATATTCTTTAATAAATGAATAAACTGTAGTTAATTATAATAATGATTCACTGACAGTTGTGAAGTGATACTGTGTGATGTAAACATCTGCTGTGGGCATACTGCTTATGAGAACACTGGGACACTGATAGTTTTCCTGAAATAGACTTCTGAAGGAAAACCAGACTTTTTATGTAAGGAGTAATTTTGCGTTCTGAAGGCTCGTGGCTTATGCTTTCATGCATTAGACAAGCAGTAAATTGGCATGTATCTTGGAATCCTGCAGCTTTTTGCACTGTAAAATAGTGCTTTTTCAGTGTGTTTGTGGCAGAGCTAGGGAGGGACTTTGAGGTGCTGAGAGTGGTGCTGAGTGAGCTTGATAAAAATAAGGAATTTAGACTCTTCCTTCAGTTGTAAAAGTACTAAGTTTATGAATGCATTTGTGATCAGAATTTAAGAGTGTGCAGATCAGAAAACTACTTACCCTTGCTGACACAGGAAGGTAATATGTGGACAGCATTTGGAATAGAGAAGGAGCCGCAGCAGAAAACAGTTAAACAGAAAAACCTTTACACAAGATTGTAATAAGCGTTGTAATAAACAGCTGGTTGCCTGATTCTCTTGGCTTAGTGATTGTTGGCATTTTTGGTGATGAAAGCCAGAAGCTTATCTGTCAGCTTTCTCTTCTTTAAACCTGTAAAGCATTTTTGTTGTTCTGAATTTGCATAAAAATTAAGCTTCTATTAGAAATAAAGCTTATCTCTCTTGATGCAGAATAGGTCAATTTAGGGGAAATACAGGAAAATTAAGCCTGACATTCTATTGTGGATGAGGATTTTCTTAACAGATCTGTCATTCTACAGCTATCAGTTCAGTGTTGCTCAGAAAAGTTAAATGAGGAAAAATCCCCAGCAGTGCACCTGGATAACTTGTGCTGTTCCATGCAGTTACATTGCAGTTTGCATTGAGTCACTGTGCTGCTATACTGGGACTAAGTGAAGGTTAACCCGGGTTGCACTGGAGTCATTCTAGGTCACATCTCTAAAAAGCCTACTGCCGAGTACTGACCTTTTGCTTGCTTCTGATAGAGTCAGAATTCCATGCATTACTGTTTTCTCACTCTTTGCATCTGTGGTAGCTTTGGATACAGTTTATGCCAACGTAAGCTGTTATCTTAGGCCCTTTGTAAGGTTATTACCCAGGTGTATTCAAAATTCTCACAGTTATTTGAACTAGATACACAGGCTACTGTATTATTATAAAGCGAGTTCCGGTTTTGGTGCAAGAAGAAGATGAGAGCAGGAGTCTTTTTCGTGTATTCTTGTAAGTAAGAGTAGTTTCAATGAAAAACTTTACAGATGGGTAAAACCTATCCTTTTGATTCTGAAACTGAATGGTAAATGTTTTATTGTCATGTGGCCAAATGTGTCATGGTGCTTGCAGGGTCTGGAAATGCTATAGAAAGAGGCTAAACGTTTTACTTCTGTGAATGCTGATGTAATCTGTCATGTGTTTCCCTGACACAAATAGCCATAATTCAGTGGCTTTTGGGTTCTTGGATTACAAAGATCAGCTCTTGTAAATTCCATAGCTGCAGGTGGAATTTACCCTTCTCTGATAACTTGTCAGCACCAGCTTCTTATTTGAAGCTAAAGGAAAATGAAAGCGAAAGGCTGGTTTTTGGTTTTGGTTTTTTTTTTTCTTCTTTTTGTCATTTTACATACAGTTCCAGCTGATACTGTGCTGTCTCTAACCAAGGATTTCATCCCTGTGAGCGTTAGGAAATACTGATGTTTGGGTTTTGGGCAAGGAGGTGCAGAGGCCTGATTTAAGTTCAGGAACAGGTATTGGAAGGGAGGGCTTTTTTCTTGGCTGCCTTGGCTAGTCAAATCTGCATTTTGTAAGTCATTACTGTTGAGAACTTCATCTTGCTAAAACCATTTCTAGTAGGAGACATTATGAGAAATAAAGAGTGTTTACCTATCACTAGAAACACTGAGATTTCCCCACAGTCTTTATAGAAATGATTAAAAAATTTTAGGACCTCTGTTTATTATGTGATTTTTTAATTTTTTTTAGTGCTCTCCCTCTTGCTCTAACAATGTCGTCTTGTGACAATATTGTTTTTTCTGTGAGTGAACGTGATCTCCATGGGAGTCGGAGATCTGAATCCAGTTCTTGAACCCTAGTGTGGTAATTACCATTAGTATTTCTCATTTTGCTTCATGGCAGTAGACGAACAAAACCTCACCAACTGACTTATTTAATTTGGCTCTTATTTGCCTTCATGAATGTCTGATAACTTTGTGGAGATATGAGTACCCATCCTCAGATGTGAACATGAAGGGAAGTCCTGAAGTTTCTTCCCAAATCAGCAGTCTGCCATGCTTCATTTCTTCCACGGCTTGTGGTAAGTGGTGGGGTTCTGTGCAGGAGCATAGTTTTGTCATTTCTCCTTGCAGAAGTAGTTTTTAGAGTCTGTGGAGGCCTGGGAATAAGATCAAATATTTGGTTGTGTGGCTTGTACTTTTTAGTAGAATCTTGGTTTTGTGAGTTCTAAAAATAAAAGTCCCTTCTGGCTGCTCTTTATTGAGTGTAGAAAGTAGCTGTTGGAAAGATATTATTGTAAAATCTGTTCAAGTGTTTTAAATCATTCTGCTACTTCCTATTTGCACAGAACACCATTAGATGATACAATAAACCGGTAAACCATTAATTTAATGTAGTTAGTACAGGTCTTCAAAGGAATTGGTAGTGTATTGAAAGCTTTATTTAAAGGCAGTATGAGCTCACATTGTGTGCATCGCAGCAAAGGTACCATTTTACTTGCACACTGCACTAAATTCAATTGCAAGAGCAGCAGCTACATTGTGTCACAGGAGAGATCTGTGCATTTTGGGAAACTCACTGTTTATTAAGAAAAAAAGCTAGAGGAAATAAATGTCAGCTCAGGTATGTTTGTATGTGTATATTATGCTACTTCATCTGGAATTGATACTGGAACCGCTGGATCCTTTAATGCAAGTAGTACTTTTTCCAAAATAATTTCAATATAAGCTGCATAGTATTTTTAAGTGAATAATAAGCATGTCAATAGGAAGGGTTTTTTTGTAGTGTCATATACCTCAGACTCTTGTTTGGCCCTGTCAGGGATGTTACTGTCTGTTCTTGTTCCTGTGAGTATTGCTGAGCAGACAGGAGAGCTGCAGGTGTGGGTGTTTCTGCTTTAGTTTTGGGGAGTTCTGGAGGATTTTTCTTGTATGAATATCTGTTGTTTGTTTTACCAACCTGTCACCTCCTATGATTTAGCCTTAACAGCAGGTGCCGCAGGGCAGATGTTATACTGGTGAAGATGGCGTATGGTTGTGCTTGTCCTAGGCTCTATTCTAAATATGATCTTAGAGGAATGGTGCGATCCAGTACATGTTTCATGATCTGAAATGTGAATGATAGAATCAAGGCACTATATTTACAGTGTTTTGAGAGCATTATTTCAGTCTGTCTTTAAAATTTCTAAAATTGAATAAAACCTACTTGATAAACTGGATAGCTTGGAGAGCTTTTTTAAATTCATTACTTGAAAACAGACCTCCTTCTATCCTACTCCAAAATGTGGATCACTTTGTAGGTCATTGCTTTCCTTAATTCTCAGCGTGGTCAACAGTGTCACTGTTTTTACTATTAGTTTTGGTGAAGAAGGGTGGTATAGGGTACCTTTTAAATAAGGTCAGGGTTCCTTTAAAGCCGCCTTAAAGAGATAAGTCTTTTTCTGCACCCTCATCGCCTGTTGTCCGCTCATGCTACTAGCTTTTCTGGGGCTGTAGGCTCAGCCACATCAGGCCAGTCTCTGATCTGGGGATAGGCAGGCAGGCAGGAAATTTGCTGTTCTAGATAGTGTAGGCTAAAGGCTGATGGCCTTGTGGCATCTGAGGGAGAATGATGAGAATGGGTTTATACGTGCTGTTGAAGCACGGAATCAGACTCGACAACTCAAGGAGAGTTATAAAGCAGGTATGTTTATTACGGCGCTGGGTGCAAGGGGGATCATTCCTCCTAACTGGCACACCGAGGGGTTAAGCAAGCAGATATTTATTACACACAGACATGCATATTCATTAGGTTCCCGAGAAAGCGCGGGGATATTACAATTAGTTTAGGTACTCATTATCATAAGTCTCCTCCCTTTTGGCGCTTGCGCACTGCCCTCCGATGGTCGTGAGCAGGGGTCTTCACGAGGAAGGAAGCAGTCTTCCTCATGTGGGCAAGGGGTCTTGAAGATGAAGTAAGCAGTCTTCCTCAGGGTGCACTTTTCACCTTTGGGACAGTTGGATGCCCCAGTAATCACAATTAGCTGAAACCAGCCATAACTGCAAGTTTCTGAGAGCTGGCAAAGATTTAGAGCAGTGTGACCTTGGTCAGGACAGGATGGGCAGACAAGGAGTATCCCAAGCTAGCAGATGTTCGGGAGTCACTGTCTCCAAACTAACTGATAAATTAGAAGGATGGTAAGAAAGAAGTCACTCATTAGAAGGATGAAAAGAAATAATTCACTCTTGTTAGTAAGACTACTAAATTCTGTTATCACACCACAGACTTACAACACAAACTTTATTCTCTTAGACCTAAGTTAAATTAAGAGTGTTTTAACCCTATGTTTTCCTGGCACTTGTTTTCCTTATATCACTGTGCTGGAGATTTTTAAAATATGATATCTGGAGCTGCCAGATTGTGAGACTTCCTATGGCTATGAGAAAGTGGCAGTACTGTTACAATGAAAGCTGTCAGCTTCAGTTTCAGTGTTAGTGCTTCAGAGAGCTAATTACTGGTGTTCTACTAAATGTAAGCATTGCATTAAACACAGAATAGTTTTTACTGTTAGGAAAATAAGATTGAGAAACCATATGAGGCCAGGTTGGATGAGGCTTTGAGCAAAATGGTCTGGTGGAAGGTGTCACTGTCCATGGCAGAGGGGTTGAAACTAGGTGATTGTTAAGGTCCCTTTCAAACCATTCTATGATGTCTTGGTATTACAAAGGAGGTGCTGCTTCTGTGGGTGATACTGAAGTAGTGGATACAGACCAATGTCAATGTAAAACTCCATTTGAAGGAGTGTCGACCATAATATTAAGGTTCCAATGTGGTTTTGTGATTTCATTTTTCACGTAGATGTGTGGTTAATGTTTAAATCACTTTTCAGTCACAGCTGGTTTATGCAGGTGTATTTAACAATGGGGCTGGGAGCCTGTATCTTTAGCACGCTTGTGCACAGCAGGCAGGAAACTGAGTGATTTTGGTCTCTCCTATTCTGCCAGTGAGAATTTTAAAATGTGTTGTGTGTCAAATAGGATTATTGATGTGTGAACAGGGGGCTGCTGGCTGCTCGCTTAACAGCCACTCCTGGCTGCCGGAGGAGGGGCAGCTAGCAAGGAGGTCCTGTCCAGGGGTCGAATACTGTCATTATTCCTCAGATGGGGCACACTGGAGGCATACAGTTTCTCTGTAGTCTACCTTCCCTCAGCAGAGGCAGAATAACTGTTCTTTTGTGTTGTGTCTTTTGTCTTGTACCCCTGCCAATATTTTTATCTTGCCTGTTCCTGGAATTTTAGACAGAAATTTAATATAGTTCTTTATTTTCCTTGTGTTTATGCACTGTTAAATAAGTGGTTTACATGTGAATCGATCCACATGATTCTGGGGAACAACAAGCATTTTTTGCACTCTTGGAGATAGAAGGTTTCACTTCAGGTGTGATAGAAAGGGGTTTGTGCCATAAAAGAAAATGTCCCGTTGGGCACAAAAACCATGGACTGGTATTTTTTTCAGCTGCAGTGCTGGTGATGGAAATGAAAACTGAGAAATGGGTCAGATAAATTTAAAAATATCCATTTGCTGTTCTGGAAAACTTTAAAATTTTCCATAGATCTTAGAAGGAAAAAAAAAAATCAAACCCAACCTGGAACTATGTAACATCTGTTGAGATGTGGTTCTTTTGAACAAGTATAAAATGAAGACAACAGCAGATCTTTCGTCTCCCAGCATCTACCAAGAAAGGAGAAAGGGGTCACACAAGGATTCTTCTCCTGCGGGTTCCTGCAGTCATTGTTTAAATTAAAGGCTGCTTCCAGATTATACAGTCTTAACAGCTATAAACCTAACCCCTTTTTTCCTCCTCCCTCATGGCAGGAGACTGTTAGTTTGTGTAGGCTTTCAGTGGACCCTTGGATATCTTGTCAGTTGATGTGCTCTTGCAAAGTAGAAGGGTTAGCCTATCAGTCAGAGTGAAAATTGCTATGTAAGATGTGAAAATGGGGCATCTTAGTGCTTTCATAGAACTTCTGAAACAGTGTTTCTAAAACTCACATTAGAAAAAAGTCATGAAATTGCTAACTAATGTCTGTTAAATACAAGGGTCTGCTTCAGTGACTGTTTCTGTGTTTGTCCATAAAGAATACTGGTTTGTGTTGGGGAAAAAAATAAAACTCTGATATTAGGTTTTTATAAAGCAAAGGAGAAGCATGTACTTTAAAATAGAAGAATTAGTCTATGCTTGTTTAACGGAACATTGTAATTTGAATAGAAGTACATGTTGGTTTCATCCTGAGTGACATGCTTTCCAGCTATGATTGAACCTCATGAAGCTGTGGTATCCTCCAAACAGGACTTAAGGTGTGCCCTTCTTTTGTGATGGATCGATGCCCTCTTGACTTGGTGCACTGAAGGCATTAACATCTCAGTTCAGACTGGTAGCCTGCTTCTTACGTGACCTCCAGACAGTCCCCTGCCCTGCTTGTTGGTTCACTCAAGAATGCCTTTTGGACAGGCATTAACTAGGAAGTGTGCTCCCAGAGGCTGATGGACAGTCTGGTCAGCCTGCAGGAGAGCCTGCAACTCTCTGTTGTGTGAACCTGGGTGATGAAAGGCGTGTTGTGAGGGCATCAGGTGCTCAGCAGGAAGTATTTGGTCTACAGCTCGGTTCCTGCCTGTGCTGACTGCCTTGTATGGACATAGCCTGAGAGAGCTGCACCTAGGGAATTGGCGGGAAAAAATGCCTCCATGTCTGTCTTTTTATGCATGTTTTCCTGATCTTTTGTCATCTGAAATGAACGTGAAATGGAAGGGGTTTCTGCACCTCACCTGTGTGTAGCCATTTCTGGTGTACAGAGAATAATAGTGTATTTAAGTGTAAGCAAGCTCCTATTTGATATCAACAGCCTCTGGATCAAATCCTGGTGAAATGTGAAAGAAGATACACTCATCTTGCTGCAGCTGTTAAACTCTAGCAGTAATCTTACCCCAAACCACCCTGTTGTCCCAACTTTTTGTCTTTAACCCTAAAGTACCATTGCACTGTACCCTCTTGCCTTTCATGCAGAAACATGCAAATATAAAAGTGAAATGAAAGACTGCACGTGTTTTTAGAATATCCTCCAGCCAATATGCATAGCAGTCGTGCATATAGCACTTCCTTCTTTTATTTAGCCACGTGGCAATGACATGTGCATTACCCACTCTGGCCTTTCTGGTAATTGCCTGATTCATTTCACAGCAAGCATTTAAAAACACTGAAAAAGGAGATAGAAATTTTCTCAAGCAGTGTGCAGGTCTTAACAAAAACAACCAACAAACAAACAAAAACTCAAAAAAGCCCTTAATGAAATGTCAATGTTCTTCTTTGTTTGTTGTAAAGCTGATTATGTCCTCTCAATTTACTTGTATAATCATATGAACTATCTTAATTTGTGAATTGTAAACTGTTCTGCAGAGTCATGAGACCTTTTCTTGGCTGTTGTGCTGGAGCGGAGCAGCTGGGACTTAGAAAGCCAAAAACATTCATGCGGTAGCTAAATGTAAGGATGACTCAGCTGAAATTTCTGATGATGTTCTGCAGTCAGGGAACTTAATAAGCATGTGGATTGCCCACAGTACCTCGCAGCCGCCGCCTCATTGCGAACAATTTACTTGACCCATATGCCGACACAGTAAAACCTAATCAGGCATTTTTATGCTTTACCAGTGTTGATTTCGTTGAATTGGCTGTGTTAAGTTCAGAGGTTTCTTTTTAAACATTTTTCTTTTTTAACTGCCAAATTAAAAATGACACAAAGTGAGAAGAATTTTTAGAATGCTGTGGAAAGAGGAGAGGAGTGACAGCTGTGTGTCCTGTGCATACTGTCTGTTGTTTCCAACAGAGAAAACGTCCTAGATTCTGACAGAAATTGAGAGGGAAGTGGGGAAAGAAGATAGATTTGTTAATATGTTTTCAAAAGAAGGTTGTTTTTCCTTCTTTCTTTTTTTTTCCTTCTTTTTGTTTTATTATTTTCCTTTTCAAACAATACATCTTCATATGGAACAGTCAAATTTGAGGGAAACCTGCTCTATGCTAAAATAATGACTGGTTATCCTCAAATTGACATTTTTACAAGTTATATCTTCTGCTTCTCTTCAGATCTATTTTCCTCTTATTGTGACTGTTTAATTGAAACTGTTTAATAAGTGGAAGATGGGGACAAATAAGGATCGAAGTATGACAGTTCTCAGCAGTGAGATCTGTTTCCAGCTTTGATGTTAGAATAGAGGGGACAGGCACTACAGCTCCTTTTGCTTCTGTTTCCTCATCTATAAAATGTGGATAATGGCACCTATTTCTGTGACTAGCTCAGGCTTTTATAGAGGAAGAGGATTACTGACTACCATTATGTGCCAGTAGTGGTACTGGTATTCTGTGCAATTGTAAGCTGTGCAACTGGCTGAAAAAATGCTTTGCAACTGAAAATGACACTGAGCCTTTGGGCATGGGACTGATACTCTTGGCTGTGTAACTTTTAAACAGAAGCCTGTCAGCTCTGGTTTTGCTGTTGGTTATTGCAGTCTGTCTGCAGCAGTGATATCTCTGTATTGCATCGTTTTGCTGAAGAGTTAGAAATCTACAGCAGTTGAGAGGAAGTGTGCCTTGTGATAGTTGAACAGCAAAGTCAGTAATTATAAGGTAAAATTTCCTGCAGGAGATTTCCCTAACTCAAGCCAATCATAAATATGGTATGAAAGTTCATTTTACTCAACAGTCTGTCATTGTAAATAGAAATTGTGATTGTGTTTTTATTACTGTAAATTTTGGGTTGATTGTATGGTGTTTTATCTTGTTTTTGAAAATTGTGTTGAGAGAAATAGGAAAACATTGAATTACATTGATTTACATTTTCCTGTTGAGTAAGAAACCGGCTGCAAGGGCAAGCCTTCTCCTTCCTTCTGTGCCCTGTTGCTCTGAATTACCAGAAAGTCTCCACTGGGTTTGCTGCAGACAGCTTGGGAGCTATGAGACAATGTTAGAAATAGTGAACTGATGTTGTCTTGTGCTGTTCACTTTTACTGTGTGCCAGATAATGTTTCCACACTGAAATTTGGCAATGTGGTGTATCTGAGTATTTATACATGTGTGCACAGTGGTTATAATGGGAGATAACTAGCATTGTCATGTTATTTTTCTGCAATGATAATATGAAAGTCCTTGATTAATACTGTTAAAGATCCTGATCAGTACTGTTGAAGATCCTGGTATTACATTTATATGTTACGGCAGCTGTATATAAACAATGTCTTGTAAAGGTTTAAAGCTTCTAAGCTATAAAAAGTTCAATAAAATTATATACACCACAGAATGGAGCCAGTTTGATACAAGTAGAAATAAATACACCAGAAGAGATACAGGATAGGACAGGTAATGGCTATTTTTTTTATTTTTTTTTTTTTTTTTGAAATACTGAAGTTCTCTGTTTGCTTTTTCTTCAACTTGATTGATTTTCCTCTCCGCAGGATTGGAATCTGACATGGCACACAGAAAATCCAGACTTCACCCTGTGCTTTCAGAACACAGTCCTGGTCTGGATTCCTTGTATTTATCTGTGGGTCTGCTTCCCAGTGTACTTCCTATACCTTCGTTATCATGACAGGGGATACATACAAATGTCAAACCTCAACAAAGCCAAAACGGTACGCGATTTCTTAAAAGCAGAATTTATTATGCTTATCTGGAAGTTTGAATCTATTCTCAGCTGTGTTTTAGCATGCTATTTTTGTTAAGCATCAATCATGGCCAGTGTGCACACTTAAGCTATAACTTACTTGTTCTGCTTGTGTTTGATTTCCCTTATGCGTTTGTTGCCCTTTTATCAGTAGGCTTTCTAAAGTGTATTGTGACAGAGCAAAAAAGCATGCAGATGCTTTGTAAGACCAGATGGGAAAAAAAAAAAGACTATTTTAAGGCAACTCAATCTCAAGGCCTTTATTTCAATAATGAAAAGATTTTGTTGTCCTATCAGCTTCTGAAGTTGCACAGCATAGATTTCTAGAGCTGCTGCAGGTATTCTCTTCCAATTCTGTTGAGAAATAGGTACTTAATGTTTTCTTTTTTTTGCCTCCAGTAGAATAAGAGAAAAGTTTTAAGGACTATAATAGCATGATGTATTGGAGAGGTTTTACCTCTGCAATCTGTTATTCAGGAATGAGATTCACCAGCTTTTTGCTTCATAATACACTGAATTACATGGTACTGAAGATTAGTAAACACTTTTCTTCTAGTGGGGATCCAGTAGGTAAAGCCAAATTACTCTTCTTTTAAGCATGTTGTAGAATTGCCCTAAAGAGATGATCTAATTTTGACTCTTCTACTAGCACATAACATCTAGTGTTCATGTATATATTGTGCTGCCTAATCTGTGTGAACTGATGTATGAAATACACTTTTGTATTGCAGGCTTTGGGCTTAATACTGTGGATAGTCTGCTGGGCAGACCTTTTCTACTCTTTCTGGGAAAGAAGTCAAAATATTTTTCGGGCTCCATTTTTCCTTATTGGGCCAACAGTATTGGGCATAACAATGGTAAGTTCTTCTGTTATAGCCTTTGTTCATGCAAAGCCTGAAACAATAACATACGTTTTGGTATTATTCAGTGTTGTAATTCTTTAAACTACAATCTTTACATGAAGACTTAGTCTGCAGTCGAACTGTGAAATATTTACTCTGAAATGTCCGCTTTATAAAAAAAAAAGAGATTTTAGGACACCCCCTTCCCCTTTCCGCAAGCCAGCTGTGCTTAGCGTGTTGCATGTCAGCACACAAGTCAGTGCTAGTTGTCTTGCCTTATTTTGGCAAGCTTCAGCTGCTGTTCATTTAGTAGCTTGACTTAAGCACAGGGTTGAGAAATCAAGTTGGAAGCACTGATTAAACCTAGATAATACAAATCACACTGAACTTAGTAAAAGACTGACAAAGGCATTGGATTATTAAGTATTTTGCTACAAACTCTTGGATATAACATTTGTAAGTGCATGTTTTCATTTGATGGCATGGCAGAAAGCCTTAAATGCCAGCACACAGGTATCCCCAGCTAACTCTTTTCTACCTAGATGCACAAGTATTGTCTATTTTCGTACCAGTAGTCTTCATTTCAAGGAAAATGCAGAAATGCCTTGCTATTAATTTCTTGTCAGTTGCCTTATATTTATCACAGTCTTGGAATGGTAACGATTAAACATGATACTCAAGGGGGGGACAGGACACAACCACTCCAACAGCAGCACCAACAATAACAATAAAGCCAAACAAAAAAATCCATCTGCCCTGAAGCATGCTGACAGATGCAAGAACTGTTAAATGGTTTGTGGTCATTTAATAGTGCAATTATCAAGCTGTTGTTGGGGTGAGTGAAAATGCATGTTGCAGCGGCCAAGTGAGATTACTAAGTTGTACCAGCTTCCTAAAGGGCTCTGAAAACACACAAAATACAGAGATAGAGTAATATTTGATCAGTGTTCTTTGGTGTTGTGGCTTGTGTGGAAAGAAGTATTTTTATTTTAAAAAGAATTAGTCTTGGAAAGGATACAATGTTGCTATAATTGCATGTTGACTTGTGAGACAAGGAGGTACAAAAGCACAAAATGTAATCAGTTCTAAGTAAGTTTGATGGCTTTGTAATGGAAAATAACTGTAGTGCTTGAAGGTAGTTGACATAGTTTGAAGTCCTTACCTTAGTGCAAAAAGTGTAAGGGAAACAGTAGTAAAACAGGACTTGGGGATGGGGAGTATCTGGGATTAGCAGATGTTCAGGATGGGCACAGTTAAACTAACTGATAAGTAGAAGGCCAGGATGATTGCTATGTCTGTAATGTTAATTAAACTGGTGCTTCAAAGACTGCCAGCAGTGATGAAGATTGTTGGAAGAAGTAAATGACTCTCAAAGACCACCACTACATTTTTGTATGTATGCGGGAAACTTTCTGGAAAATGATGTAATTCATGTGCAGCCTCATGAATATGTATGTATGCCCAAGTGACTATATTAGGATGGCCTGTGTGGCAATACGGAGATGCACGTTAGGAGGAGCTGTACCCTGTGTCTCCGGGCGCATCAATAAAGAATACCTGCCTGTCAGCTTGAAGACTTCGTTGGCGAGTTTGTTCCTGGACTTTTCTCTGAATCACTTGTGATGTAGAACCAGAAAATTAAAGTAGTAAAGTCTGTCAGCTTTTGACAGTGCTTTTGTGTATATGGTCATTTACTTCTGTGTAATACAGATTTCTTTTCACTTTTTTGGCCACTTCTTTTCTGCTCTAGAGCATGTAATGCTTACAGGGATTTTTGAATTACACTTAAAATCTCTGGGTATTCCTGGGAGCTACTGGATTTGGAATATTAAATAAGCACACTTTGACACAGTGCCTTGTATATATGTATAATGTTGTAAAACTTAGTGTGCAAATATATTTTTATCTTATTTGTCCACAGTTGCTTGCCACATTTTTAATACAATATGAAAGAATAAAAGGA
Source organism: Amazona ochrocephala (assembly GCA_039720435.1). Taxonomy (NCBI): domain Eukaryota; kingdom Metazoa; phylum Chordata; class Aves; order Psittaciformes; family Psittacidae; genus Amazona; species Amazona ochrocephala. The sequence goes on along the minus strand of CM077886.1, from coordinate 17,031,245 downwards.
GTCCAGTCTTCAGGTGTCATGATGATTTTCTGGCTCATCTCATTGACATGTGCCGCAGTGGTTTTTAGATCCAAAATAAAATATGCCTTAAATAGGGTAAGTGATTGCTAGCCTCATTCAGTTGAAAATAATCCTAAGTACTGTAGTGATAGAGTAATTGCTTTCTAATTGTGCCAGTCAAGTCAGTGAATAATTCATTCAGTGCACCTTTGTTCCTTAAAGAATAAAAGCAAAATAAGAAAGACGTAATGGCTCTCCTTTAGAAATGCTAGTGAAATCCATAGTGATCTTAACTGCAGCAACAGTTGCCAAGAAGATTCTCCTAGCTGTTCCAGAAAGGGTGTGTGCCTGCTTGAGTACAATAAAAGTGTATTATCTTTGATATGAAAACTGTTCTGGGAGTTTACTTCATCTTCCTGTTGATTGTACAGTGGATTTCCAAAAACACGTGGTTTGATGGTTATGCGGTCTCATTTGCTGAGACAAAATGAAAGTGTACAAGTGAAGTATTTTTATTTCAGTCTGTTTTATAGTAAGGCCACCTGAAATATCAGATTAATTGTGGAGCTGCCTGAAAATGGCATCACTTTGATTTCTTGAAATCTTTCAGGTGTAGTGTGAATTTTGAGAACTTTCACCCAACTTTTGTCTTTAGCTGTTGGGAGTGGGGTTTTACTGGTGAATGTGGGAGTATGTGCCTGTCTGTCCTGTGCTTTGACTTTGGAGGCTTATGCTGTATGTATCAGTCCTGATCTAAAAAACGGAAGAAGCTCTAGAATTTGAGTGGAGTGCAACAAATTGTAATCTGAATTCTGCTCCTCTAATTTTTATGTGCATAGTAATTGATAAATTTGCCTTGAAAACTTCTTGCCACCCAGCGCATAAATGCCTTACTCCTGTAAAGAATACATTGACTTCAAGTTGAGGCATGCTGTACTAGTACAAGCAGTGTGTTAAAGAGAACCTCTACAGAAGTAGTTCATGCTTTGTATGTTTATTGCAGTGGTTGTTTAAAAATAAATGGTATCTTTCATCTTCTCCCCTCTTTCTGTACCTTCCCTTAACCAAAATAGAATTGACTTTAATTTGCATGGGGTTGGGTAGTGTAATATTTGTAGAATTTACAACTGGTTTATGTTTAATAGTAATATGGTGTTTTAAAAAAGTTCCTCAGTCCTTCTAATTGGAATATCACTTTCCTTTGCAGGGTGCTGAAGTGGATGCATTTCGTTATGCCACCTTCTGCATCTACTTTATCCTGTTACTTGTACAGCTCATCCTGTGTTGTTTTCCAGAACGACCACCTTTGTTTTCTGAAACAGTAAATGATTCTGTAAGTGTTCAGTCTGTACTATCCTATGTGCAGTATTCTGTACAATGAGTTATAGAGTGATAGTTTCCCAGACGCCAGATAATGAAAATCTGCTTGGCTTGTTTGCAGTAGAGTATTCTTTCTGCTCTTTTGTTGGTGATACAGAAGATGAATCCCATAACATGCAAAACAGGGTGGACTGTATTTAAGAAAATGAGGAAAATGTACTGTTTCAGTCATTTCTGAATAGCATTCCTGGAGGTTAAGTCATATGTATTTTATTCAGTAGTGCTTTTGGAAATCAGTGGGCAGTAACTCATAAGTATGTGCATTCCCTTCCTATTGAAGGTGGGGAAGAATCTACACCTGGAAAATTTGAGAATCTCTGTAGATGCTTTTGATTTCCATATTTACCTTTCTTGTGTCAAGCAGAAACCTAACCAGCTTGACTGTAAAAGCAGCTAGCATTAGAGGGTGGTCTGCATATAGGAATTTAATTTTGTCTAGATGTATATGTTCTTAATTGTAAGTTAGCTATATGGCATGGATCTAAAGGGACCCAGGAGATATTGGGTCCTTGTAGTCTTGCTTAGCCCCAGGCTAGACCTCCTGAGTCACAGTAGTGTGACACCTGTCCCTGCCAGGGGTTTGGATGTGCCAGTATCAAGTCTAGAAACCTCAGTTCTTGTGTTTGGTAGCTTTATTTAATTAGTTATTAAAAATAAAGTATAATTCTGGTTTGATGGCTGTTAGGCATCTGTTAGGCACTGACTTATGAAGAGAGGTGTGAATGTGTGAAGGGGGAAATAAGTGTTGCCTTTGCTGTGGGAAAAGTCCATAACCAATTTCACTTGCTGATTTAGTTAGCTCTCTGTTGGTATCCAGTGTACCAGTGGTGCTCTGCGTTACCGCTGGCAGTCCATCTATGTGTATATGCCTGAAGGAAAGAGTATATTGCTCAGCCTCTGGATCCTCTTCATCTTTGGATTCTTTTCATCTCATGCGGATATGAAATGTGTATGATAGGATGCTGTGGATATATGGAAATATATTTATGGATATATGAATATATATGGATATATTTCTGCTTTGATCATAGTTAAAATAGTTACAGGGTGCTTTGATACCACAGTAGTTTAGTTTTGTGTTCTGAGTATTTCTAGGACTGTCTGTAGGAAATAGGGAAGACTTAAAATTTTAACCTTCTCTTCATGAGTGGTGTGTTTGTTGAGTCTTGTGATGGGGAAAAGAACAAAGCAGGTCATATTAGTTAGCGTTAAATTCTGTTTTATTCTCTTCTGCCAAACACTTCCCAACCAGAAATTTTGAGTAAAATCTTATTATATGTTTACTTAAGCCAAAAAACTACAGTGAAATTTCTGAGGCACAGGTGCTGATGTATATAGAAGTCAAACAGTGTGTTTTGTCTCGTTTTCTCTTTGTTTGCATTGCTGAAGCGCAGACTTGTTACAGCTTGTCTTCATTCTATCTGCATGAATGTCAGCAGGATTAATAGTTCTTTGTGTAACAACTCAATTTATCAAAACCAGTACTGTTTTAACAGTAATCCAGTATGTTTCAGTGTTTTAAACTTTTGCTTTATGCAGGTGAAGTCCAGTTTTTGGTGATACAAGATCTAGTGGATATTTGAATTTAGAGTTTCCACCTGCAAGTAGATTAAAAAAAAATGTAAAGGAAAAGATTAATACAGCATTTTATATAAAATTCAGAATATTTTGTAATATTGTTGAAGTTGAAAGTATTCCCTCTATTTGCTGGAATAGAAGTATGGCTGTCAGGAATGCTGGCGTGGCTGAAGGCTGAAATTACCAAGCTCACTTTTCCCCTTTTTTTTAATATCTCTGAGTTTAAAACCCTTATTTATTCATTAAGGGATGGTGTGGGATTTGCTTGCAATCATTTTGTTGCAAGTGTTTAAATACTTTGGAAATGTGGAACTCTTATCCCCGATCACAAAAAGCTTCCATCTCATACATACTCTCATGTTCCCTGGAAAGTTGCGCAGAACCCTGTTGTGTGCAGAAAAGGAAATGCAGGAGCCTGTTTCATGTAGCTTGTTTACAACACACTTCAATTATAGCTTAGTGGAGAAGGCAGGTTACACAAACATGAGTTTAAAAATGCAAATCTTGGAACACTTAGCTCTGGCTTTTTTAATTGCAGTACTTTAATGATGTTTGGCGACTTCTGTAGATGGAAATACCTCAGCTGCTCCAATTATAGTTGATAAAAGCCTAGTGGTTTGTGTGCTGAAGGAGTGGCTAGTTTTAGCATTTTTATGTGCTGTTGAGAGCAGTGAAAGAGGGGAGAGAGAAATCTGCACTGGAATTCTGCAAATGAATCACCTTCAGTGCCTTTGAAATTCTTCCAGGCTTCCTCTCTGCTGTTTTAATCCAACCAGATTAGGGGAGGATGTTAACCTGAAGAGCAGTTAAAACAGCCATTGGGCTAGATGTAGAACATGAGCTGTCTGTGTACCTTTATGGCTTCTGAAGTTTCTTGTGCTTATTGATGGATGAAATGCAGGGGTTTTGGGGCTGTTTTGGGTTGCTGTTACTGAGTTTGTAATTTTTTTTCTTTCGTTTGTACACCTGTCCTGATGGAGTCGCAGTGCTTAACTGGGAGAGCAGTACAACTGAACTGTTAATTTATGACTGACTGCCCAATTAACATTTACGCTGTCATACGGTAGCACACCTCGCATTGCTACCGGTAGGCACTGGTCATGACATCTTGGGAGATTGTCTGGCCTGTACTATCTTAAGAAGTTCCCTCAACTACTTGTTGCGTTGTTGATATGGGATACTGCTCTTCCTGTGCCCCAGTGGCCTACTCTGCATACAGCCCTGAAGCTGTGCTTGTGTTTCCTGAACAAGCTGCCAGTGGGATAAATGACAAGATTAGTAATGTGAAAATAAATAGTATAAACAAAGGGAATTTCAAAACCATCTTTTCTGTTTGGTTTGTTTCTTTTGGCCCTGGATCACTCACTTTGTATGTGGATTGATTTCTTTTTTTCTCCTTCAGAATCCATGTCCAGAGTTCAGTACTTCTTTCCTCTCCAGAATCACTTTCTGGTGGATCACTGGGTAAGATCAAGATGATGCATAAAGCACCAGTTAAAGTTAGATGCCTTTTTAGGATCCTGCTTCCAGAATTAAATTAGCAATAATCATGCAATAATGATGTTGATTGTTTTGTAGATAGATTTTTTTTTTTTTTTTCTCTTTTTAATTTTATTAATATTCTTTACTTCCTTTGTGGAGTCTTTGTAATTTGAGTTTTGCCAGTATATATTAAATATTTTTGCTGAAAAGATACAATGAAAATTCTTTGGGAAGTATAAGAAGGTAGAAGTTATCTGTTATATTTAGAAACTAGGGCGTTCAAAACTGCTAGCTCCAATAGGTGTGGGTTCTGTTTATTTTTCATTAACTTAGGTTAAGTTATGCTGTATAATTTGATCACAACACATGTTCTTGGGAGTTAAAACACAGAAACATGTAAAAGAATAGTGGTGTATAGTTGTGGTTGGTACTTGGCCAGAGTTCTAACAGAATGCTAGATGAAAGGCATTGCTTTGTAAAATTTAAGGCTAACAAAGATTTTGAAACTTTGTAGGCATGGGAACAGTAATTGCCTGGCTGATTTTCAAATGAGGTTACTGCATGCTTTCTTTTATTTTCCCTGAAATTTGAATCCAGTGGCATATCCTGGATCCTTAGATGTTTTAGTATCTTGATTCTCACGGTAAAGACAGTGGGTTGTATGTTTTAGCATTTGGACCTGTGTTGCTACAGGTGCTTTTGCGTAAATTTTTGTAAGTGCTGTCTCTGTTTTGGGGCTAGATGTAAGGACCACTGTTTTATGGCATATATATATATCTATGCCATAAGACATATATGTGTGTGTGTATATATATATATACACACACACACATAGAAATGTATCTCTAGTGTTCTTAAATATATAGTGCTGATTCTTTCTAACACAGGTTGATGATTCAGGGTTATCGGAGACCTTTGGAAGCCAAGGATTTGTGGTCATTAAATAAAGAGGACAAATCGGAAGAGATAGTACCAGGTTTGGCTAGAAACTGGGCAAAAGAGTGGGCAAAGACCAAGAGGTAAGTTCAGTTATCCTGGCTGGTGTGTCTTTCAAGATGTGGAGGTTGAAAAGCTTAAGTTACTCAGCCTCTATTTAGAGGTGTTTGTCATCCATTATCAAGCCTGTTTTTGTAAGGCCCAAGTGGCAGCTCTGTATTTGTCCTTCGGTGCATACAGAACAGGAATTAAGTAGGGTGTTGTGTGTCTTCTGTATGAAAAGCTGCATCAAGTTTCCCTAAGTCTTCTGTGATCTAAAGCTGATTATTGTTTCTTTTGATGTATGTTTTTTTTCCCTGGGGAGGGAATGTTTTTAGAGAGTCAGACTTCAGTCATAATTTAGGAGCTTGGGCTCCCTCTATAGTTACTGAAGCCACAGGAGGGCAATTCAGGATATAAAAGTGAGCTGCTTATTTCTTTCCTTTGACTATATAGGGAGCCTGGGCATCTAAGCCAGATGACTAAAATTAGAAAGAGTGCATGACTGCAGTTTCCATTCTGCTTTCATCACCCTTTACTGTAGGAAATAGAAGTACGTTTTCATTGAAGGAAATTTGCTTGCTTACTTGCACAGTGTATTTTTTACATACAGCTTGTCCTCAGAAGTTTGGAAGCATGTAGTCTGCCATAAGCCAGATGTATGTAATGAATGTGTGCAGTCCATTGAGGATGACTTGGAATAAATCTGACTGCAATCTTTTAACTCTGGTGTACAGTGAGGCATTGATTTTGAAGAAAGTTCAGCATATTGGGTTCTGGAATAAATAATGTCCTTTGCTCTTTAACATGTTACAGCCCTTATTCCCTCTGGCAGACCTATAGAAAAGATTCGGCAGGAATCTTATCCGTACAAAGAAGACTTATTTGTGAATAGCCAGTTCATTTAGCTATGGTTGTATGATTAAAAAGATGTTTGATTGGTAGTAAAACCCAGTTGAACTGTTAAGAAGATGAGTAAACAGCTTATAAAAATCTCATTTGTATACTGTTCATTTTCCCATTTGGCTTTATGCTTGAATAAAGGTTACATTATATACCTCCTCTTATTTCAGGCAACCATTAAACATAGTATACTCGCCCAAAAAGCAACAAAATCCAAGTGACTCAAATGGTGATGTGACAGAAGAGGCTGAAGCTTTGATCATAAAACCATCTCAGAAAAGCTCTGAAGCATCTTTATTCAAGGTGTTATATAAAACCTTTGGACCATATTTTCTCATGAGCTTCCTGTTTAAAGCTGCACATGATCTCTTGATGTTTGCAGGCCCAGAAATTCTGAAGTAAGACCTATATACTTTATTATTGAAATTCTGTCCACATACTTTTAATACAAAAACACTGGTATTTGACTCACCAAGCTGCTTTGCCTTCAGCTGGTTCAGTGGGGAAGAGTTTCATGCAAGCTAGAGACCATGCATGTGAGCAGTTTTGGTCCATTGATTTTCAATTTATAACATCATGCATCAAATATTTGACTTTTTATATTCCTTTCCAACACTAGGAAGGCTAGGCAGGAACTTTGTCAACAACAGCAAGAGAGTTTATTTAATTCTAACCTGTAATGATTGTGGGATTACAAGTCGCTGTAGGTGAAGCAACAGAGAGCTGAGGGGGTAGGAGGAATTGTACTGCTAGAAGGTGAAAGATGTAGAACAACTGTTAAGCAGTTGTATTTTAGATGGAGGGAATTTGAGACTTTTTAGTATGGCTCCAAGAGAGTGTTGCACATGTAAGGTATGTGATACTTTGGCTTGAAGTAGTACATTGTTAGGAGAAGAGTGATGTGTGCTAGTATAAAATGTTTCTAAGAAGTTTGCTGAAATGTTTTATCTAAAGTTTGGTATTTCGGGTGCTTGCATGACCCATGTAATATTTGGCATAATCTGAGGTTGTAACCCTGACATTTCATTTTCATATATCAAGAGAACTAATTCCTCTCTCCACAGATTGCTGATCCACTTTGTAAATAACAAGGCAGCCCCAAACTGGCAAGGCTACTTTTACACAGGGCTCCTGTTTGTTTGTGCCTGTCTTCAAACACTGATTCTTCACCAGTATTTTCATATTTGCTTTGTAACTGGAATGAGGCTCAAAACAGCTATTGTTGGTGTAATTTATCGAAAGGTAGGTGTTTCTTTAAATACACAACAATACCTCTTGGTGACTGTGTGAATGCATCACTTAAGTCTGAATAATTAAATTAGTTAGGAGACTGTTAGGCTGATTCCTAACTTTTAATAGAAATAAGAGAGTATCTCATTTATAAACAAAAGCCTTTAAGGTAGAACAACTTTCCAGTTTACTAGTTCAGGCACCTTCTTCCTGCTGCCAAACAAGAAACCTTGGCTCGGTTAGAGTAGGGATACGAAACTGCTTCAGTTTGTGCAGAAATTAGGATACATTTACATTTACAGCTTAATTTAGGACTTAGCAACAGTACCACCTCATCTTGGAATAAGTTGGAACATTTTGGAAAGCTGTGAACTGGTTGCTTTGTGTGAGAAAAATGTGTGATGAGAAGTGAAGGTTCTTACACTGAAAGAACAAGCCAAGCAAACAATCCTCCCCCTCCACAATAAAATCGCCAGTCAACCAACCCTAACCCCAAAGACTGCTTGTTGTCTTTAATTCTCTATTATTTTTAAACCCAGCTGCTTGGTTCAAACTATACAACTTGCATTTTTCAAGATGTGCAGGTTAAACAGAATATGAAGCAGGAAAAAGATTGGTTGTACTTTTAAAGATGGAGCTCTGTAAAGCAGTTGAAGTCTGTGAAGGAAATGCAAAGGAGTCGAGTCTTCCTTCGTGTTGCTTTTAATTGTTTTTTATTTTAAATCTTCACCTAGGCACTTGTTATTACAAATTCTGCTAGAAAGACTTCTACTGTGGGTGAGATCGTGAATCTAATGTCTGTGGATGCCCAGAGATTCATGGACTTGGCTACCTATATAAACATGGTTTGGTCTGCACCTTTCCAGGTGATATTAGCACTGTACTTATTGTGGCAGGTGAGTATTGTCTGTTGTTTATTGTTTTGACTTTGGCAAAGTATTGCTTCTTCTGGTCGTGACTATAGACAGCTCTTGTTCAGACCACTGGAGGGTTTACAGCAGTGTGTGAAAAATACTGTTTGTTTAGAAGCTATTCAGTGCTGCTTTTGTCACTGCTCAAGAAAGAAGGCAGGAGGTTCTTAATTTGCGTGCTGGGTGCATGTGGAGAGTCCACAGGTGCAAGCTACTGTCTTTTGAGGGACTGCGGCATCTATCTAACTTTCTGCTTGATTTAAAGAAAAATAGTCTTGGTTCTGTACTCTGAGAGTCGCCATATGAGGTGTTTGCTATTTCTAGTCCAGACAGTCAATGGGGTGACTTCCTAATTCTCACTGTCAGTTGGAAAGGTAATAAAATTCCCCAAGAAGTTGGCCACTTCCTGCATGGATCTCTATTTTAGAAGAAGAGACAAACCAGTGAAAATTGGAAAACATTAAATGATCTCTGGATTTGTGTATAGAACTATATATATATGGATAGATAGACCTGTATCTCCATACATGTCACTATTTGAGGGCTGTATGTGTGTTTGTTTCAAAAATCAAAGCACATAAAGGTCAACTCAAGCCCCTACTTGATCCTCCTTCCCCCATGCTGCTTTTGAAAAGTGAAGAAGAGGTTGAAAAGCTATTTCAGAATGCTTTTCTGTAGCATGTGCAGTGGTTTGACTGAAGATTTAAAAAAATGGGTCTGAATAAATGTTTACAATTAAGTGCTTTTCAGAATTTAGGTCCTTCAGTGCTGGCGGGTGTGGCTGTCATGATTCTTCTGGTTCCGATAAACGCTGTGATGGCAATGAAGACAAAAACCTATCAGGTCAGAACCCTTTACACATGTGACAGAGTGCTTTTAAGAAACATGTTCTGTTCTTTGGCTTGTTCCTGTGGTTTGTCCATTTATTTTTTTTCCTTCCCTCTATTTATCCCTTAAAGAAAGGAAAGGGAAAGAAAGGTCAGAGGTGTTGTGTATGCAGAAAAAACAAACACGTGTATTTTCAGCCTTACAGCTTATCTGTACATAGTGGTGTAAAAAACTTTCCTGTAGTTAAGACCAGGGTAGCAGGTTAGCCAGCTTCATGAAATACCTGATGACTGGATTGGAATTAGTTTAGTATTATCTTGTTGCCTAAGAACTAAAGGTGCAAATGTAAACTACCCTCTGCCTAATGAACCTTAATGAGTGAAATATTCGCATTGGCAGGATGGTGGTTGCAGTGTTGAGGTGTGTGGTTTGTTCATATCTGTCTTCTAGGAGAAGTCTTAGTTCTTGGTGGACGCTTACTTAGCTCTGGATGTTCATCGAAATATACCACAACATTTAGTTGCCACATGGAAGAAGTATGGATATCAGTTCTGTCACTACCACACTTCCACTAGTAACAGCTGTGTGGGGTAGCTGTACCAGTGCAGTCTACTGACTGCCTAGTGCTGAGTCACAGCATCATTTCAGCTTTACATTGCTCTCATTAAAATACTTTATGAAGACAGAAGTTTCTTCTTACAGCTGTATAGAAAGTTTTTTGCCTTAGCACACTATAAGAAAGCTATCAATAATGCCGAAAATGAAGCAAAACCAAATGTGGTCTAAGGTTGGATACAAAGTGCACATTGCTGAAACTTGATTATAGTGGCTTATTTTTAAACTGCATTGTACCTAGGAGGAACCTGAACCCCAGGGCTCCCTGATGCAGGGTTCAGCTCATTTGAACCAGTGCCACAATTGTTTTGGTCTTGGTTCGGATTTTTAGTTGCATGAGGCATTCTATTAATTTGTTTAAAACATCTTCTTAATTCTGCATGTTTGTTTGTTCAGATAGCATCTCAGATTTCCTGCTTGGGAGGCTAGTAAGCTTTTGATGATAATGAGGTAAATTTTGCCATTGCAAAATACAAAGCTCAGAATTTTGTGACTCTGCCAAGTATTGTGCTCCGCTAATTATTTTTTCTTGCATTGTTGTTTTTAGGTGACTCAAATGAAGAGCAAAGACAACAGAATTAAGCTGATGAATGAAATTCTCAATGGGATTAAAGTTCTGAAACTTTATGCTTGGGAATTAGCCTTCAGAGAGAAGGTATTAGAGATCAGACAGAAAGAACTCAAAGTCCTAAAAAAATCCGCTTACCTTGCTGCAATGGCAACCTTCACGTGGGTTTGTGCTCCTTTTTTGGTAAGTGAAACAAATCTAGAAGTCTGTTGTCTTTTCTGGGATCATGCTTTCCAAGGCAACACTTGAGAACTTGTTTTTGTTTTGGATTTAGTGAGTGGAAGAGTCAAAATGCCCTCGGCAACAGTGGGAAATTGAACACTTGTGGCTCCACTTCTCTATGAGAAGACACTACTGTTTGATTTGAAACTTAGCAACATTCCAGTTGGAATTACTCTAGAAGTTAATGGCTGAAGTATTTAAAAGATAAAAACCTCCTCTGCCTCCCCCTCTCTTTTTGGTGGTGTACTTGAGAACATTATATGTACTGTCAGATACAGAAGAGGTAACTAATGCACACAGTACCCTCCAGGTGGTAGCTGGGGCTGAGAATAAAACTTCCCTTATCCCAGCGTCTTTGAGAGCAGCATGTCCTTAGGTAGGACTCCTTGATCGAGTGGGACATTGTGCGCCAGCTGTATCTCTGGCCTGGGTTCTCCCAGCATCTATTTAAGAGCAATGTGGAGAGGTAAAACCATTGCATACCCTGGGATTGCTCAGATTCTCATATAAAAAAAGATATTCTTGGTATGTGAGGCATCCCCACTGTGTTTGTGGTTAGCTTACATTTATGCTAATAAAAAGGGAGAGAAGGGTGGGATCACATCAAATGTCTTCAGACCGTATTGGAACAATGGGCCATTGCTCTTGTCTGCAGAAGCAAATAAAAGGCATGACTACATTAGGATAAAATATGTGCCATTCCAGTTGAAGGTGTTTAAGTGTACTTTCCAGTCTCAGATTCCTTCCCAACAAATATTTTTAGTGTTTACATTATCTTTTGGGCATGATGAAAGGCAGAAGAAGCAGTGTCCTGGATAGGAAACATCAGCTGCATTCTTAAGTGAATGCTTTTCTAAAAGAAGTCTGAGATGGTTTTAATATAAACACATTATTAAATGAAGTTTCTAAATAAAACTCTGCAGGTGAACTCCTTAATGCTGGTTTGTGGAGTCTGAGAAGACAAATTTGCCTAATGAATAGCTCTGTTTCAGTGCATATTGTGAATGTGTGGCAGTGGTCCTACACCTTTGGGGATGTGCCAGTGGGGTAGAATTGGTACAGCCCCAAGTGCAAGGCTGCTGTTTAACATCCCTTTTCTTGGTTTTTTGTTCTTTTGTATGTGTTCTTCTGAACTTCTGATTAAGGAATTATTGCGAATGCCTACTTGAGAGCACTTTTGACATGCAAAACCCTTTTCTCCACTACTCCTCCTGTTTCCTGTGGCCAGGGCTCTGCAAAACATTTCTTAATAATGGTGTCAGGAAACTTCATTCTGCAGTGCCCCCCCTCCTGCTATGTGTGCTGATAAGGGTGTATTTTGATCTAACTGCTGGTAACACAAGTGTGCAGACATGCTGCTTGTGAGGTTATTCTTTGGACCCTGTCTTGTTTTTGATCTCAGTGGGAGGGCTTTCTCCCTGGAACATAGTTGTCCAAACTGAGGGTTGTACAAACAAGCTACTGTCCCAGACACAGTGGAGTCAGCCGCTGCGTGAAGAACAATACATGTCTTCACAGCAGTCAAGTTTTTAACAGAAATACTAATGTCTTCATGGATGCTGAGCTTAGATGAGACTGTTCCTTAGGCATTTGAGCTAGTTGTTGCAAGTCTCATGTGAGGGGGAATGCTAAAGGTTAGCCTACCTTAATTTCTTGTTTTAAGTGGCAGTCTGTGAGAAAGAGTTGCTGGATCTTGTGGTATACTGACGTATGAGTGTTGTTACCATGGAAGAAAACACTGTGAGGGGAATAGGTCTGAAAGTGAGCATCTGGTTTTACTTCATTTAGTTTTGCTATAATTTAACACATTAAAAAAAAGTAAACAAGTATACAGATTTTTTTTTTAATTATTTTATATCTTATGCCTGATGTTAACAGTGTTTCAAGGTAATTTTCTTCTTGAGCATGGATCTTAAGCTTTTCTGTTGTGAACTGTTGGGGTACTGTAAGGTTTCATCTTTGTAATGCAGTAGTGTTTCAAGATTTTTGGAAAACAAACTGTCCATTATGAACTGAGCTGTATTTGAAAGTCTAGCTTTGTAGTAATCTCTACAAAATGTAAAATGGGTTATTTCTAACTTTTTTGTCTATGTATGTTGCTGATCCGCTCTCTGGTACCGTGGGGAGTGCCTTAAAACTGGAAGAGAGCAGTGAGAGAGACTAGTGATGGTGCTTCTTCCCTTCTCCTGCAGTGTGACCACAAATATCCGGGGACATTTGTGGTTTCATACTTGCTGTGTGAAGAAAGTGAGCACTTGACACCTTTCCAAGAGCAGCCATCAACTTCTTTTTACAACAGTAGATTTAGATAACACTTTCTGCAACACAAGTATTTTATCAGGAGCAAGGAAGTTATCAGAACATTTATCTTTAATTCCAGTTGTCTGTGACTGTGTGGACTCTGAGAAAATTGGGGCCATTCAGCCTGCAGAAGAGAAGGCTGCGTGGAGACCTCATAGCAGCCTTCCAATACCTGAAGGGGGCCTATAGGGATGCTGGGGAGGGACTCTTCATGAGGAACTGTAGTGATAGGACAAGGGGTAATGGGTTCAAACTTAAACAGGGGAAGTTTAGATTGGATATGAGGAAGAAATTCTTTACTGTAAGGGTGGTGAGGCCCTGGAATGGGTTGCCCAGGGAGGTTGTGAATGCTTCATCCCTGGCGGCGTTCAAGGCTGGGTTGGACATAGCCTTGGATGGCATGGTTTAGTGGGAGGTGTCCCTGCCCATGGCAGGGGGGTTGGAACTGGATGATCTTAAGGTCCTTTCCAACCCTAACTATTCTATGATTCGATGACTCCTGTGTTAGTGGCTTTAAAGTTACCGTAACTGTATCCATTAAACTCTCTTTCAGGTTGCTTTGTCCACGTTTGCTGTATATGTCACAATAGACAAGAACAACATCTTGGATGCTCAGAAGGCATTTGTCTCCCTAGCCTTATTCAACATACTCAGGTTTCCATTGAACATGCTTCCTATGGTTATCAGCAGCATAGTAGAAGTAAGACTTCAGTCATTAATGGATATTTGTGTGCAGAAGTAGCTGCTGGGTGGAAAGATTACATTCCTGTGCTTTAAAGAATGTCCACTGGTGGAATTCAACCACCTCAGAAAGGGAGCTTTGTATTTCCTGTGTGTTAAGTGCTGTGCAAGCAAAAATTATCAGTCCCGGTTATGGTGGATGGATGTTCCTGAAATCAACCATATTTCTTGTGGTTTGGGAAGTGCGAGTTTGGTCACTATTGAAGAAACTATACAAGTGGATTCAAGGAGGGATTAAGAGTGCATAATAATGATGTAATACATATCTGGTGCAAAACAACAAGCTCTTAAATATAATGAGCAGAGTGTAAGATAGTTTTGTATCCCTTTCCCATGCAGGCCAGTGTCTCCTTGAAGCGCCTTAGGGTGTTCCTGTCTCATGAAGAGTTAGATCCAGACAGCATAATCAGGAATCCCATCACAGCAGGTGAGTTTCTTTTCCTGTTGAAAATCAGTGTATGCAGGTTTTGTGTGGCTTTGCAGTGTTTCTTCTGCTTTCTGTAACATTTACTGCATTTTGATGTATTTCACTGATAAATTTTAGCCAGAAAGCAGAGAAGGGAGTTTGCGAAATATATATTTTCATATATAAAAAATTTCTAATGCATTCTCAGGCATTAGATGAATGGTTACATTCCGACACAGTCACTTTAAAAATTACCTGTTAAACTGTTCTCAGTGTAGCCATTTGAAATGTGTAGGCAGTTAACTGAATGATTAATGCTCTGCCAAACCTCAGCGTCTTGAAGAACAGTCATGTAATGCTTCAGCACTCTTGAACAAAAAAGGATTAAGTCCCAGTTCAGGCAAAATGCCTCTACTTTTGATTCTGTGTGGAGTGTCACTCCCAGTGTCACTTCCACTGTATCCAGTGTTGCTGGTCCAGTTACACAGGGCCATTTAGGAGACAGATAAGCATAAAGGCAGATTTATTGAAAAAACTAGTGCCCTTTTCTTGCAAAACAAGATGTAAGTCAGTAATTTTTAAATGGTTTTCTTTACATCCTTTTTACCAAGATAGTGAAATCCCACTTGCTGCCGCTCATGTGATTAGCTGACCTCTGTATCATTTGAACTAGATGATCTTTAGGGTCCCTCCCAACCCAAATCATTCTGGGATTTAAGTCACTCTGCTTTATGGCAAGCAGCTTCCTTTTGGGAATATCCCTTTCCCCTTTCTCAGCTGATAACTGAATATATTGCTCACAAATCTTTAGTGTATGGGGGTTTTTTTCTGTCCATAATGGGTTACACTTATATGCCAATGTACATAGAATCATAGAATAGTTAGGGTTGGAAAGGACCTTAAGATCATCTAGTTCCAACCCCCCTGCCATGGGCAGGGACACCTCCCACTAAACCATGCCATCCAAGGCTATGTCCAACCCCGCCTTGAACACTGCCAGGGATGAAGCATTCACAATTTCCCTGGGCAACCCATTCCAGGGCCTCACCACCCTTACAGTAAAGAATTTCTTCCTCATATCCAATCTAAACTTCCCCTGTTTAAGTTTGAACTTCCCCTGTTTAATATTTACCTAGGCTAAGTATTCATTGTGTACTGCTTGAATTAGGAGTGGTATATTTTTAGTTGTTGCTGTAAAAATCTGCAGATGCCAGCACCATGCAGTGTTTCACTGGACAGGATTTTTTGTTATTTTATTTGGGAGTTTGAAATTACTTAGCCTCTCCATCGTTCTTGTATTAACTTGGTGCCCCGCCATGGAATTGGCAGTTTAACTGATGCTTCCACTGAAGTACAAGTCAGGTGGAGGCCTCTAGTTTCCTGAACTGAATTTGCATGTTGCAGTGGAGTTGCTGGATAGAGGAGTGTGTAGGTGAGTAAGTCAGGATCTTTGTGTAGCTGGCATTCATGCACCTCCTTGTTACTGAGTAAGTGTAACCTCAGAATCTCTGCTGTTTTGATAAATTCAGTAAATGCAGAACGCAAGCTTTTGGTAAGCAGTGGGTTGTTGTTCTGCTGGAGAAGTAGCTTTATACCTCTTCCTCTGTGTGCTCAGATTACCTTCTGTGGCACGTTCCACAGCATACAATCCAGCTGCTTCCAACAGCACTTTAATAAATATGAATTCTCTTTTTCTCAGATGAAGGATGCATTGTTGTAAAGAATGCAACGTTTAGCTGGTCCAAAAATGATCCTCCTTTACTGAACAGGTAAGGATTATTAATCTTTATTCCATTCCATAATCTTGCTGCATCATAAACGATCTGTATTTGAATTATAAAATCTGTTTGCAGAAGAGTTTGTTGCCATAAAGGAACAGGAGAGCAAATAAGATCTGTTCTATATATTATTTTTTTTAAACCAGGGGTTTCATGGACTAGAGGAATTTACAAAGTGTGTTAAATGTATGGAATGCATAAAGGGGAGTAGCAATGGGTGTAATAGGAGGCGAGGAAGCATCAGAACTTGCAAGCCTTGGTGTGTGCTGCAGATGGGATGAGCTCCATCTAGAGGAAGCATCCAGATTAGCTCCTCGTGATTATCCCTAGTCTCTCCTGGTTGTGCTGTGTCCTCGGGCTTCGTTTTAGGACCTTATTCTCGCTGAACTGTAGCCATTCTTAATACCCGTTCTGGAGAGGAAACCAGTGTACAACCTTGCACGTGGTATGGCTAATAAAGTAACTGGGGTGATGCAGCTACAGGATGTCTTCCTTGTGGCCTGTCCCCTTCTTTAATTTTGGCTGCTCTTTATTGAGCCTTAAATATTCTTTGGTACAAGGATACTGTTTGGGAAGCATCTGTTGGTATTTACATTTGTGTTCACAGCATTTGAGAGAAATACTGGACAGGTGATGTTCAGTGTTGTTTTTTCTTCCCCCCCCCCCCCCCGATTAATTACATATTAAGGTGCCATGTCCTCAGAAGAGGACCCCTTGGTGCTTTCTGAATGAGAGGTTTGTGTTTTCATACAATTAAAGTTTCCATGCTGTGCCAGCATTTGCAGTGGATGTTCACATTGCTCCTGGGTTTATATGGTCTGTTCAATGAACTGTTTAACTACTGGGATGTGCCAGTAAGCAAGGCTGAATTATGTGCACTTTATTTCAGCATTAATTTCACTGTTCCTGAAGGCTCCTTGGTCGCTGTTGTTGGTCAAGTTGGCTGTGGAAAGTCTTCACTGCTGTCTGCATTACTGGGGGAGATGGACAAAAAGGAAGGCTACGTAGTTGTCAAGGTATGATGTGTCTGAAGAACTGTTCAGCTATTTGTGAGCATAGCCAGAGGGATTCTACATTTCCAAGTGATCTGGAGAGGGGAAGAGACAGCCTTTCAAATTAATGTGGTTGTAGCCTGATTTGCTGGCAAGCCATGTATATGCCTTGGCCTGTACTCTGTGTGATTGCCTGTTAAGCCTTGAGCCAACAACTTCCAAATATGTTGGTTTCATATTTAGCCAAATAGACAGAATGGAGGAGGTCTCAAAGATAAGTATTCTGGTCTGGTGAGTCTTGTTGGCAGACAGGTGGAGAGACCCTATTATATGTACTACAGACTAAGGAGGAACAGTGTTGGTTCATACCTTCTTAGACACCAGGGAATTACAAGGAGAGAGGGTATACCCAGTTACCCAAACATGGGAACAGCTGCTGTTGTAATTTGTACTTTCTTAGAGATTGGTGTTGCACAGAGCTCACAGGTGAAAAATGACCTGGAAGTAAATAAGCAAAAAATCATTGGTTTAGATTTTGCTGCTGCTGTAATGTATGGAAAGGGAATTCTTTTTGGAACAAAACAAGTATGTTGCATGTAATAGAATGCACATGTGCTCACCTCCGAAATTCTTCTGGGAAAATAAAAGCAGGTGAGATCTGAATTGCTGATTATTTGTTCAGGAAGAGAAGGCAGAACCAATACTCAAAACAGAATACATTGCAGTACCTCAGTCTCCTCGTTTGAAGTGATGTACATGAAAACTACTTCCCCTTCTTTCTGCAGAAATCTCTTGGCAGGGATGCATTTGCTAAACACTTGCATTCCAGGTTAACTTGTTTTATGCAGAACATAATTTGTAACTTCATGAAAGAACTAATGACTATTCACACTCAGTAACTGTGCAGACATTCTCTAAACAAATGTTTCCTTCAAGTTTACATCAGAGAATCTTATTTGTTTGAAGTTCTTTTTACCAACATACTTTCTATGTTTTTTACTTTCTACAGTTTTCTACCAACATACTTTATAAACTTCTATATAAATGAATGTAACAAAAATAACATTTCGGAGGAGGGGGTAGCACAGCAACTACTTGGTGAAGGTTTGAAATGACCATAGGCAGTTTGTGAGGTGGTTGGCACTGCCTGCCCCACAAAGCCCTGCTGCGCTTTGACTTTGTGTGCAGACTTTTAGTCTAAGGTACTAAATAAGGAACTTGTATTTTTCTTGCAGGGCTCAGTAGCCTACGTTCCTCAGCAGGCCTGGGTCCAAAATGCAACTCTGCAAGATAACATTATCTTTGGAAGGGAGATGAATGAGAGCAGGTACAAGCGTGTGATTGAGGCCTGTGCACTGCTGCCTGATATAGAGATTCTTCCTGCAGGAGACAAAACAGAAATAGGAGAAAAGGTATTTAAATACCCACTGTACCTTATCAGTGCTATTGCTTGTACTTATGGCTGTATGACTTCTATTCTACTTTATCTTAAAGTTCATTGAATTTAAAACATTCATAGTAGAAATCCTCTAGAAAAAGAGGCAAATTTGAGTAGTATATTTTCCTTGTCTTTAAGCCTCAAAGGGGAGGAAACCTCCCCCCGCCCCAATTGCAAATGCAAAACCATCTTGCAATGGCAATTTTTTATTATCTCTAAGTCGCCATGGCCATTGAGCAGAAAAACATATGGAAAAAAAGAAGAGGAGGATCTTCTGAATGCTGCAGCTTCATTTAAAACAAACACCTCCACCCTCCCAAAGTTCGAAAACAAACCCTAAAACCAGCTACCACATAAAACTGGCTCTTAGTTGCAAAAGAGTGTGGTATGGGATTTAGAAAGTGGCATGGATGGTTGTAGTGCTCTGCTATGGAAACAGGACCGGTCATCCCCTAACCATATAGCTAGCAGGGTACATGCATATAACCTGCTTGGCATTCTGCTGGGCTGATGTTCTGCAGAAGACAGGGGTACGTGCTTTGCCTGCTGACTAGTTATAGGAGGGATATAGCTGCCAACTGACAGCCCCAGATTCAGTAAAGGGTGCAGCTTTATCTTCCTTATTGGTCAGCAGGCTAACCGAATTGTAGAGTGTGAACAGAGTTTGTTAAATCAGAGGCAGCGCTGCAGAAATATAGCTGAGAAACAGCCTCTGAATGTACAGAGTAGATAGGCTGGTGTGGGTTAATTGCTTTATAAGACTAGCAAGCGCTTGACTAGCCCCTTACTGACAGTGAGAACCTAATAGATATGCTTCTTTCTAAGAGGATTTTGACTGTGATTGCTTATGCTGTTGTGGTAGTGAAATCATTTGTGATGGAGATCTGCTTTATATAATGCTGAAATTTTGCTAATTTGCATAAAGCACCTGTGACTTTATGCACAAACTGCCAAGACATCTCTTTCCAGCTTAAATAAAGGGATCCTATTTTCTTGTTTCCCCAGGGTGTAAATATGTCTGGAGGACAGAAGCAGCGAGTCAGTCTTGCTCGGGCAGTTTACTGTAATGCAGATGTTTGTTTATTTGATGATCCTTTATCAGCTGTTGACGCTCATGTTGGGAAACATATTTTTGAAAACGTTATTGGACCAAAAGGAATCCTGAAAAATAAAGTATGTCATAAGGAGGTGCTTGTCTCTGGAGAATGATCTGTTTGCTGAGTTCAAAAGTTTCCAAGTTTGTCAAGTTGCATATTCAGACTTGTTTCAAACATCTGAAAAATGAAAGCATCCTTCTGAGATTCTTAGAGGACTGTTATAAAACACTTGAGGTTTTATAATTGAGTGTGCTCTGGTTTCTGTAATTCACAATTCTCTGATGGAAAAATCAAGACAAGGGCAGTATTTTTTCTTTAAAATGCTAGATGCGTGTCCACAGTTCTTATTGTGTCATAAGGGAATTGAAGCAGCATGAGCAGTAGTTCAACCACTGTATTTAACTAATCTCAGATGTTAGAAAAACCTTCGTTTTTCTTTTTCTTTTGCTATTTAGACCCGGGTTTTGGTAACCCATGCGATCAATTATCTGCCTCAAATGGATACCATTCTAGTAATGTCTGATGGAGAAATCTCTGAGATGGGCTCCTATCAGGAGTTGCTGGAGCAAGATGGGGCTTTTGCTGAGTTTCTTCGTACATATGCTAATACTGAACAAAGCATGGAGAACAGTGGTAAGCTTACATATAAATTCTCTTGGAATAAGCTGATGTGTGGCATGTTAAGGGAGTCATGTTAATGGAAAAATAGTAGCAATGGAAGTAAGGTTAAAAGAAATTACTACTTGTGATATACCTATTTGTAAAGGTGGTTATTTGTTGAGGATGTTGAAAGTTGAGATTAAGTGCACATTCTTTTTTAAAAGTTAGCAAAATGTGAAGTAGATCTATAGTAAAATTCCTTTCACTTGAAGCATGATTCAGGGGGTTGTGAGATCAAGTAAAGGCCAGCTGGGGTTTGTACACCCTTCCTATGCTTATTAGGATATGTATTCTTTATGCAGATAGTTCATTTGGGGATGGGGAGGAGGAAGCAGCAGCTCATATTTCTTGCAGATGCTCTTGACTTTTGCTTTACAAAACAGCTGTATAGCTGCACTGATACAGGAATGTACTTCAGATATTTTACCTGTAGATGGTCACAGTATTGGATTTTAGTAACAGAACTTAGTTTCTTGCATCCATCCTGTTTTCTTCAGTGGTTTGCTTGTGATTTCCTGATACTCCCTCATATGCTCATGCTGAAAAGTATGCGGGGTGCTTGCACTGTGCTGACTGGCTAAGTTGTTGCCATGTGCTTGAGGCTGCTTTGTTAGCAAGTGCCTGTTGTTGGCTGCTGGAGAGCAGGCTCTCCAGAACAAGAAAGGGATTGAGTTCACTAAATATTATTAAAAATCACAGGTTCTTGGGTAAACACAGAGTAGTCTCTGACAGGAGTCAGCCTGAGCTAGCTGGGAAGGATCTGTACACCCAGTTTGAAAGGGAGGCTTCCTTATGTCTGAAGTCTTAAGATGGATCAAAATAGAAAACTCTAGATTGGTGCTTTCTCACTGAAATACATTCTGCTTCTTCAAGAGTGGTAAAGCCTCTACTTCTACCCAGCCTCTGAGGTTTGCCTGAAAGTCTGCTCCCCATTGCCTCCCAGACCTTCTCTCCCATTGGAATTCTTGAGGGTTACTTGCTGTCAGTGTGCTGTACTGCTTCCTTTCCCATCCTCAGCTTTACGGGTTTTCTTCTGAGTGTGGAAATATGCCCCACTCAAGAAAGCTGCCCCCATGTCAGTCTGCAGGATGGCTCAGAGGAAACGTATGAGCTCCTCCTTCTTAAGCATCCTACTTGATGCAGCAGGTGCTCAGCCACGGAGTGCAATGTGCAGTGCAGCTGCTTTCAGCTGTGGGTACATGAAATGGATGATCACATCTGTGGCATGTAATGTTCTCCAAAGTAACTGGACCTACTTGTAAAATAACCTACCAGGTTGCATAGAAAGCATCCAAATTAATTTTGCTTTCAGTGGTTGCTCTGTTCTCTGGCATTTAATATGGCTGATCTGCTGATGCCAGTACTACTCCTGCCTGTGCAGATTGGTCTGGAGTCATGGATGTGCCCTTGACTCCTGTGAGTGTGTGTCTTTTTTGGTGTCATCCTATGTCCCCATCTGGATGTGCTCTGTGTTCCTCTTCTCCCCCTCCCCCATAGCTGTTCCTGCAATACCTCTTGGTCTAGAGGTAGCAAATAGTTACTTTAAGGTCACCTTTCTTAGGACTGTTTTCCCTTGTCTCCCATGCAAACTAATGCAGCAGATTTACTTTTTGTTTTAGTGTATGGGGAGGTTGGGGTTTTGCTGTTTTTTTTCCAGATGCTTTCAGCATAATCTTTGGTTTGTCCTTTGCAAGCCTAAAGCTATATTTAGTGTTTGTGGGGAGTAGGAGTGGCTCCATAGAATTGAAACTGCATCATAAGGTTGAAATATTTTTTAACTGCCTGGTTCATCTTTAGTCTTGACTGCAGTGCCTGAGAGATGTACAGCACAATTAGTAATTCAAAATCTGATTTGCATTGTGTGGGCTGTGCTTCAGGTGTTTGGCTCCCCAGTATTTTACTCCATAACTTTGCACTCAAAAAAAGAGCTGAAAGACCTTTTAATGGCAATTCAGTTCGGTTTTTTTTTTATATGAGAAATGTCAGGTTCACTCTGTTTTGACTTGGAGCGAAAGTGGGATAAAAGTGCTCTGAGAACTGGGAAGGCTCTGGGCTGTACAGTTTAGTTCAACAAGCTGCATGCATATCTTGAACTGTCTTGGCGTGTCACTCGTAGCTGTCAGATCTGAAGGTCTTTGGCTTTTTTTCTTAGATTTTGTGGACTTAACTCCCTGAATGCCAGCTCCTGTCCCATACAGAGTAGAAATGTGCTGTCTGGAAAAGGTAGCATGGTACATGAGTAAGGTTGGCAGGGCCTTGTTTGGCCTCTATAAATTGCTTCTGAATTGCAGCATAGAGGGGGAAAAAAATAATTGATTTATTTTCAAGTGCTGAATTTGAAGGGAAGACAGCTTCCCGGCTTTGTGTTGTACACTGGGTGCTAGTGTGTGTTTCGTTACAAAAATGAATTCTGTGTTGTGAGCTGGGATTTCATATCTGTAAGGAAAAGTATTGTGACTTCATGATCAACACTGTCTCCCAGTATAGCCTATCACACCTCTGTTTTGTGGCTGTGCTTCTTTCTAACAGCATGAGGCTGAAATGTTAGATAGTTAAGATAGCTTGGATGATGCCTGTGGGGATGGTTGGATGCTTCTCTCCTTTCTGACTCCTTGGAAGGCAAGAGTTAGGGATTGAATGTGCTGGCTCTTTTCCAAATGTTGTTGTGATAATTCAGGAAACATGTGTCTGTGTCAGGAAATAATCTTTCTCTTAAATTCTTTTTACTTCTAGCAAAACTCTTTCCTTTCTCCCTCATAAAGTAAAAGCAATTTGCACCCTCTGCCCCAAATGGTAGAAGCAAATATTCACTCAGTGTGAGGGCTGTTAGGGTATCAAGATGCTTCAAAGAGTGAAGTATCTCACTATTTTATACCAAACTGTCTATGCAGGATGATGATTGGGGGCTACAGAGTAGATAGGATTAGGTAAACCTGTACTACTACAGCTCTCCTCTCAGAATAGCAGAGCTACGGGAGAAGATATGCAGCTATGTGGAGGAAAGTTGCCATGGTGATAGGTATATCACATGATGATTTGCATCTTCAGTGTTAAGGTCAGGGGCTTGAATGAAGTCTCTTCCTCACCACTGGGGAAGATGCATATAGTCGTTCCCTGTGCACAGTGATGTTTTTCTCTCACTGTACTGGGAACACAGTGTTTTCTGATTGGTAATATGAGGCCACTTCAGAGTCACTTTTTTTGATTCTTTCTTCATTAGTGCGTATGTTGAAAGTAAGGAAGTTTGTTGATCATTCACTGGGAGCTATCAATTTGGATTCTTCTTTTTCCTCAAGGTTGGCTTTTTTTTGGCTGTATATAAGGCTTGGGATTAAAAAGAAGTCCATTTCAGCAAATTTGATCCTGCCTTTGGCATTTGTAGCTTTGTGGTTTAGGTTGTGCTACTTGGGTGTGTTTGTGCTTGTAAAGATTGAAAATGGCTGAGTGTGTTCTGGAAAAAGTTAATTACATGTACTTTTAGATTCAGATCCTTCATTAGAAGGAACAATTCAATCTCTGGAAACAGGTAACTGCTTTTTTGCCATGTGACTTTATGTTAGTGCTTGCATTGAAGTAATACGAGTAGCTGCAGTTCATTTACAAGTGATTGAGTTGTAACTAGAAGAATTTTGTCTGCACAGTAGAAGGTAGCTGCTTGGTTTGCATGGTGCTTGTTTGTGTGGTGCTACAACAGTTGGTTTGTCAGCTTGTAATTCCATCAGAAGGAATTCTTTATCTCAAGCACTTCCATGAGGAAGTTTTAGATAAACTTTTAAGATGCATGCTGGACTTAAGACTGTAGTGAGTGTACCCAGAGAGGCATCATTCAGGACTGAGCCCCAAAGGTCTTTTTTCTTCTCATGTGTTTTCTGTACTTTGCAGCTATTCCATATTTCTAGAGTTTCTGGACACGTTTTTCAGCAGCGCTCATTCAGCGAGCTTGTTCCCTATGTGCACGTGCCAGATTTACTATGGCATTTTTCATTTTCAAGGGTTAAATGCAGCATGAGCAGGATATCTTCGTAGCCTGCAACATGAAATCAAATTTAAGAGCTGTTAGGGGAGGATGGTTTATTTGTGGTATTGCTTTCTTCATGTGGGTTTAGAACTTCAGTAATTCTCTCAAGTAATATGAGGCTGGAATGCTTGCTGCTTTTCAGAAGGGAGCCTTTAAAAATAAATGCTGGCCAGTGCTTAAAATTACCAGCAGTTCCATATTGGCTTCCTCTTATCCATATAAATAAGAACTGAGTCATTCAGCTTTTCACTACTTCACATTTTTTGCCTTTTTTCTGGTTCTAGGTCACACTGAAGAGTTTAACTTTGGGTGTTTAGAGTAATGAACCGATGTTCAGTTTGCAGACACAGGAGGGAGCAGCTTTATGTCCAAGCAGTCCGCGCTTAGTGTACTGATGAACTGATTTTTTTATATATATATATATATATATATAAAATATATATGTATTTTGCTTTATGATAAAACCATGAAAACTTCAGACTCCAGACTGACACAAATGTTCCCGCATATCTTTTGAATAGACCCAGGTGGGGTTTTCTGTTTGCCCAAATTATGCATAGACCCTTTAAAATGCAAAATTCTTTTTGCTACAAATTCTGCATTAACTTCATGCCTGAAAATAGAGTTCTGTTCACCTGAGAGCTTATTCTTTAGGAGTCAGTCATTTGTTTTGTATTAGGAAAATTGTGACATAAGTTGAACGTTGAAGTTTTGCTCCTGGCACTATATTACACTGAGCTATGTTGCTCAGAGAAAGCTGAATGTTTCAAGCTAACTGATTCTGTGAAATGCTTTAGAGAACTGCCTCTTGTGTGCTGCATCTTGTTACAAGTGGGATGGTGTGGGATAACAAGACTTAATTAATAGCACATGCCTGCTGTTATTACAGCTTTCTCACTTACTAGAACGTCTTCTCATTGAGCTCTAAGATGAAAATAATTTATAGTTAACTGTGTAAAAGATGTGGCTTGAAGAGGAGTGGTTGGAGTGGGTGTCCCCATCAGCCACTTTCTCCTGAATGAATCATAATGTGACTTGCTATTGTATGCTTTAACATAAGTCCTCACAATTACATTACTTTATTACTGACCTACATTTGGTAGAAAAATAAATGTTCCCTAATGACAACTAATGGTGTTGGAGATGGGACTAAACTGATTTGTTCACCTGGTCAGTTATCTGTTAGTATCTGTAAATATTTGTGTTCCCTGGTTTGTTGGCACATTGAGACTGTACCGGGCATTTAGGATTGAAATGAAACCTTTGTTTTTCACTGTCTCACTGTTTCCTTGTTTACACTTTTACACCTCCAGATACAAACAGTCCAACTGGAAAGGAAGGAAAGACTGTAGAAAATGGAATGCTTGTGAGTGAAGCCTCTGGAAAGTTGATGCATAGGTGTGTAGTCTGTCTGTCTGTTTCTCTTCCACCATCCCTTTTCCATCCTGTTACTCAGCTGTGGATAAACAGTAATTTGGTGTTTATGGTGTTTGTTAGAGAAAAATATATCATGCTAGATCCAGCAGCCTGAGAGAGTCGAGGCTGCTGCTGCTCCATGGCTTCAGGTCCAACAGGAGGAAGGATGAAGATGTATTCCCACCAGACATGTGCTCATGGAGTATACTGTACACATGGCCAGTCACACAGGTCATGAGCAGTTTAGAGCACCCCACAAACACAGCACCAATGGCCTGACTGAGCAGGATGGGGGTTCACTAGTGAGAATATATTATATATGTATGTACACATTAGATCTCTCCATTAGATGGGCTTAAGTGCTCAGTCTGCCCAGTAACTGCCCCTAGATCCCAGTCTTCCCAGTTGCTCATACATGGATATATGAACTTCTGAGGCTGGAGCCGTGCTCCATTTGCTGGTACTGATTGTTGTGCATTTGTGTCTGCACACACAGAACTCTCATGCTGTTCTTTCCATGTGAAGAAACTTGCATTATAACAAACTGTGGGTTTGGCTTGCATAAGAGGGAGAGTATCGCATTGGGTACTCCAGCTTTCATATGCTTTCCTGAGGCTTCTTTATTTGACTGCTGTCAGATGGGATAGAGTGCCAACTGGACCTTTAGTCTGGCCTAACGCAGCTGCTGTTATGCTTGAGAGAGGCTAAAGGCAATCACTATGATTATACCTTCCCAAAATCATCTCATAGTCTATGCCTTAATGGTGCTCTAGAGATCCTGTATTTCTGGAAGCTAATGAGTGCCTGGGAGTAAAATTGCCCATTTTGATGCCAGTGCAGCTACCCTTTTTGCACTTCAGCGTCTGCAGCGTATATATGGTTATAGGCTTTGTAAAGGCTGATGTTGATGATCACCAGGCGTTTCTCTTTCTGAAGTTTGCTTACACAACCAAGACTTCTTTGACTGAGTAGTGTGTTACTCATATCTGAAGATGGGCACTTGGGAGCTGAATGCTGTCAGGGAGAATTTAGGAGTGCACTGTGAGGGGAGGAGGGAAGCACCAGTAACCACTGGCCTGGTGAGGGCTGCTTAGGAGGTTGATTATGACCATTGTAATGTAAGACAGAGTTGGAGCCATGGACTGTTCAAATCTATTTATGAAGTAAACAAATACCTGGCTTGTATCATGCCAAGAATGAAAATTATACATGTTCAAACAGGCAACTCAGTAACTCTTCAACATACAGTCGGGACACTGGGAAGTCACAACACCACAGCAGCACAGCAGAGCTGCAGAAGCCACAGGCTGAAAAGAATTCCTGGAAACTGACGGAGGCTGACACAGCGAAGACAGGGAGGGTAAGGTCTCCTGTTCCCACTTCCTGCACCCTCTTTCAGTTTCAGAAAAATCCACAGGGTCCAGGAAGAAATAGCTTCTGAAGCCCACATAACTGGTGTGAGAAAGGGCTGAGTGGATTCTTGGACTTGCTGTTTGTTGTGTAGTACTTCATAAAAGTGGTGGTGTGCCCTCTGCTTCCAAAGCTGAGCCCCAGGTTTGCATGCAGAAAGAGTGCTGACACCAAATCTTTTGTTTGATGTGGTCAAGCCCACTATTTTAAAGTTTAAAAGGAGGACTGAAAACCTTGCAACTATTTCTTGGAGAGAGGTTGTGACAAATTAGGTGACCTAATGAAATGTGGTCTTCAGTGTAAGGAGCTGGAATTGAATCAGATGAATTTAAGCCAAGTTTCCACTGTGGACACAAGTATCTAATCCCAGGATACCCAGGGCTTTCTGAGAAACCTAAGAGTGAGGTTCCTGGGAAAATGGCAGTTACACCTCCTAGCAATGTTGCTTGAATCCTCTGATTAAAGATAGATCATAGGATACAAGCCATGTGAGCAAAGGTGTAATTAAAGGCCATATAATGTTGTGGTAAAAAGAGAGAGCCAAAACCTGGAACTCCTTAGTGAAGTTTCTGGCTCTGCCACTGCTCTGTGTTATTTCAGGCAGCACTCTCCCTACTCTTCCCTTTCCCTTGGAAGACAAGGGAAGGATGATGTGTGCCTGCCCTGAAGGGCTGTTGAGTTTGGCACATCTCCATAGAATGCTTTGCATCTTGTGTTCCTGTCCTGGTTTAAGCCCAGCTGGTAACTCAGAACCATGCAGCCGTTTGTTCACTCCCCCCTGTTCTTTCTTCCCCTGTTCCCGGAGGGATGGGGAGGAGAATTGAAAGAATGTAACTCCCATGGGTTGAGATAAGAACAGTCCAGTAACTAAGGTATAACACAAACCACTGCTGCTACCACCAATAATAATAATGATGAGGGAAATAACAAGGGAAGAGAATACAACCGCTCACCACCTGCTGACCGATACCCAGCCTGACCCGAGCAGCGATCTGGGCCTTCCAGGTAACTCCCCCAATTTATATACTGGGCATGACATGCTGTGGTATGGAATACCTCTTTGGCTAGTTTGGGTCAGATGTGTTGTCTCTGCTTCCTCCCGGCTTCCCCTCCTCCCTGGCAGAGCGTGAGACTCAGAAAGTCCTTGGTCAGAGTAAACATTACTGAGCAACAAGTTAAAACATTGGTGTTATCAGCGCTGTTCCCAGGCTGAAAGTCAAAACCACAGCACTGCACCAGCGACTAAGGAGAAAAATGGCTGCTACTGCTGAACCCAGGAGAGTTCCCAAGCAGTGGCTCTCTAGAGTGCAACTGTTGTGTTTCTCTGGCCTGATGCAGGGATACTGACTTTGAATGGGTGTTGAAGAAGGGGGAATTGCTGATTTTGAAACCTGATCTGCAAAATGAGTATTTCTTTTTTTCCTTCTGTCTTCAGGTAAAGGCAACAGTGTACTGGGACTACATGAAAGCAATTGGACTCTTTATCTCTTTCTTGAGCATTTTCCTCTTTATGTGTAATCATATAGCATCCCTGGCTTCCAACTACTGGCTAAGTTTATGGACAGATGATCCTGTTATCAATGGGACACAGCAGTACACAAATGTCAGGCTGGGAGTGTATGGAGCGCTGGGAATTTCTCAAGGTTTGCTTGTTCTTATCTATTCAAGTAGCTGGGTCAGAATGTTTCTAATACTGTTGGTGAACTTGTATCTTGAGAACTGCAGCAGCAGTTTGCTAAGGATTTGAGTGTGGGTTTTCATAGAGAGCTGAAAAACTTGGAAATAAAACAAACAAAGGGAAACAAACCAACCTGTAAAATTATTCAGTTAGTGAATATGGTTTTCTATCATTTGTACAGCAGGAAAACAAAAGTGGTTTGCAGGGGCTGACGAGCCAGCAGTTGGTGGCAAAATGTCTGACCCGAGAAACAGCTCCTTGGCCAGTCGCCAAACTGTGCTAGCCTGGTTTGCAGGGAGTTTGTCACAGGAGGCCATGGCTGCGTTGCCTCCTGGCAGGTGCAACCTGGCTAAGCTGCTCGGGGTGGTGTTTCCTCTGACTGCTTGTGGGTCTATCCGTGGCACTGTGGGAAGTCCAGCTCAGCAGCTTTTTGTTATGTGTCCTCAAAGTTTGTTTGCTGTTAAACCTAATGCTCCAGCTACCCCACTTCAGAACTGCTATAAAAATCCTGCAATAAAAACTAAATGCCACATTGAAATTCAATGGGTTTACTCAAGAAAAGCACTCAAATGTTGCACAAAAATTTTTAATGAGAGAAATGTGATGTTTTCACTGTTTATTTTTTTTTTTTGGTTATACTATGCGTGTGCTAATGGTAAATGATGACAAAATGAGGAAAATGTTTTATGTGAGAGGTTGAAGGAGTTAAAAACAAGTCTTCTTTTCTAGGTATCGCTGTGTTTGGCTACTCAATGGTTGTGTCAATAGGGGGAATATTGGCTTCACGACACCTGCACCTTAACCTGCTGCACAGTGTCCTCAGGTCTCCAATGAGTTTCTTTGAACGTACACCCAGTGGAAATCTGGTGAACCGTTTCTCTAAGGAGATAGATACCATTGACTCCACCATTCCACCAATCATCAAGATGTTCATGGGCTCAACATTTAATGTAATTGGGGCTTGTATCATCATTCTGCTGGCCACACCTATAGCTGCTGTTATTATTCCACCTCTGGGACTTATCTACTTGTTTGTGCAGGTAAGGAGTCCCTAGGGGCGCTAGGACCAGCAATCACTCACCCTCTGTTATTTAAGACAGTTCTTACTCTGCACTAGTGTTTGACTTGAGTCATGCTTGGCTGACTGTGCTTTGCATGGTTTACTGACTAGCTGATGTTAGCAGAACATTTCCTTCCATTGTCAAGTGTAGAATGGCTTCTGTGCAGAAGGTTATCCTTTGATACCTAAGCAAACTTTATGAAGATGCCATTAGATTTTGAGTCAAATTTTGCACAGCTTGTTGCTCAGAGCCCGAATACAGAAAACAAAAGGGTAACTTTTAGAGGGGTATGTATGCATTGCTGATGTGCCTGTTTTGTCAGAATGTTGTTTACAGAGCAAGAGAAATGATGGCAGCCTTTCACTTCTGTCTTGTGTAGGTAGGATGTACTTGCTTCACTCTTGCCTTACTCTTAGAAATCTAGTAGAGCCAGATAGGAGAGAAGAAGCTGGATTTTGACTTTGGCTCATGAATTAGTGAATCTATTAGTCTCCATTAGTAAACCATAAAGGCAGTGATACGTGTTTTATAATATTGAACTAAACTTGCAGGGAAGAGGAAGAGGAGAAAATGGCCATCTCATGAGATAGTTTGATTGGCAGTTGTTTAAAGACCACAGCATGTATGTAATGGTCTTTTAGGCCCAAAAGTGTTGGAGGAGGCATGTATTCCTATGTGAAAGTTGCATCTCTGTAAAAACAGCCCAAACAGCAGGGGACTCTCTTATGATTCGCTTTGTATTTTCAGATGCAGTCTGGATGTAACCATAATTCTTATACTCTGATTTGCAGAGATTTTATGTGGCCACTTCTCGCCAGCTCAAACGCCTTGAGTCCGTCAGTCGTTCTCCTGTGTATTCTCATTTCAATGAGACCCTCCTGGGAGTCAGTGTCATTCGAGCCTTTGAGGAGCAGAAACGTTTTATAAAGCAGAATGACATGAAAGTGGATGAAAATCAGAAAGCTTATTATCCAAGCATTGTTGCAAACAGGTAACAGTGGGGTTAAAATACTGAAAGGCAGTTATATAGGGACGACATCAATCACAGCTCTCAGCGTACTTGTCCAGGGTGGGGAGCCTGTGTTGATATAGCTGTTTGACAGATGTTTTGCTTAAACTCCTGTGATGAAATTAAGATCTTAAGAATTTCTTTTCTTTCTGAGAATTCCTGCCTTACTTCTAGGTAATATTTGTTTAAACGTTTTGATTCATTGATCCCAATGTTAACTGCAACTGCTTTCTGAATTAAGACAGGAATTTATACACCTGAAAGGTTTATTAATTTTGGGTGCCTCTAGGTTTGCATGCTGCTGGAGCAGAGCCTCAAACATCTCTCAGTTCCTGTGTCACTGGTGGTATGCAGGTGCCGTATTATTAATCTTTTCAAAACCAAGCTGTGACTGAACACTGGTTAACCATGTTTCTAGTTAATCTCCCAGTGAATTACCAAACGGCAGATGCATTACAGTTTTCTGTCTTGCAGGTGGCTGGCTGTCCGTCTGGAGTATGTGGGGAACTGTATTGTCCTCTTTGCAGCATTGTTTGCAGTGATGGCACGCAACAAACTCAGTGCAGGACTGGTTGGCCTCTCGGTGTCCTACTCACTGCAGGTAATTTTACCTTAATTAAAAAAAAAGGCTCTGAATTCTAAGACTGCATCACAAAGTCAGAACCTTGCTATGG
Organism: Amazona ochrocephala; assembly: GCA_039720435.1. Classification (NCBI taxonomy): domain Eukaryota; kingdom Metazoa; phylum Chordata; class Aves; order Psittaciformes; family Psittacidae; genus Amazona; species Amazona ochrocephala. Next base: position 16,999,874 of record CM077886.1, on the reverse strand, counting down.
CTTTGGAGAGAACAGGAAGAGAATAATAACTACAAGTAGCCGATAGAAGGATGCTGGGAAGTTCCTTCTGTGCCTTGCCTATGTGAGGGGATGTGGCTAAGATAACTCATCGCCTGCGTATTAAAGGCATCTGGACTTTCCTGCTGTCCACTGCTGATTAGCCAAGATCTTGTCTGTGTTTATGCATTCCATGAACTTGCAGTGCTTTGGTTGTTTTGAGTTCTTCATTTATTGCAGGGAATTTACTTAACGTAAACTGCTTCTAGACTTCTTTTCTTCTTGCAGATTACAGCATACTTGAACTGGCTAGTTCGCATGTCATCTGAGCTGGAAACCAACATTGTTGCTGTTGAAAGGGTCAAAGAATATGCTGAAATGGAGAAGGAGGTACATTGAGTTGTCTGTCACATCTGTAGAAGTCAGTGCTCTGTTCTGAGTTCTCACCCACAGCCTGGCTGAATGGGGTTAGAGCTGGGCATGTCATCTGAGCTGAGGGTAGAGTAGAGCTTAGCGCTGTCAATGCCCTCCCTCCAGGAACAAGCTGGATTTTTGTGGGTAGCTCCTGTGACTGCTTTCGAGGTGTATCCAATGATATTTACACCATGTTATTTAGCAAATGTGTTGTTCTGCCCTGGCCTAAGCAGTAGAGCTGTAGAAATGTTTTGGTTTCCTGTGTCCTTACACATTGTTTTTTTAATTCATTTTTCTTTCTGCTCTCAGTGTGGCAAGTAAAGGGGCTTTGCTTTTTCTTGTGATTCAGATCACCTAACAACTCATTTTATCTGCAGTTGGCTGCAGAACAGAGTTTCCCATGGCTTCTATTTGCCTTGCCTCTCACTTGAACCTGAACTTGCAGCCAAACATTATGAGGACCCTTCCCAAGTTGTTGGTTTTTTTTTTTCACGTTCACTGTTTATACAGTTAAAAGCCTTTTGGCACTGGCAGTAAATTCAGTAGGGTAGGTTCTCTCATCTCCCACCTCTGTGGGAGGCTGAGGCAGCAGCTGTTTATTTTACCAGGTTGTTAATCTTCTGGTGCTTATGTCTTGGATAAGCTGCTTCTAGTTGCATGTCTGGCTTCCCCAGTGGTTTCCTGTGATGGGGGTGTACAATTAGGTTATTTGAATATGTGCTGCCTGCATGATTCTGCCTTTTATAAGAGGAAAATTTAATCAGCAAGTGGGACTTGTGATATATGCATATGTATCCTTTGGCTACGTACACCACTTCATCTGCCTTAAGGCAGCTCTTTCCTTCTCTTCCCATCATCATCACAGTTCCTTTTGTAAATTATACACTAACACTGAGTCTGTGTTCGATTGAAGGAGGAACTGATCAGATGTGTTTGTGTGGTTCTTTCAGGCTGAATGGAGTATTGAGCAAACTGCCCCAGCGAGTACCTGGCCTGAGGAAGGGAAGATTGAGTTTCGAGGATATGGTTTACGTTACCGGGAAGACTTGGATTTGGTTCTGAAAAACATTAATGTTACCATAAATGGGGGTGAGAAGGTAATGAACCTGAATTTATAGTAGAGTGTTACTGTTCATAAGCCTGCATGTGTAAGCCAAAGAGAGGTCTAACCCTGTTCTGTAGTGTGTCTTTTGTCTTTAAGAACTAGAAGAACTTCTATAGAATCAGCCTTAATGTGACTGGCATATACATTGGGCTCTTATCCTATTCAAGGTGTGTCTTGCGTCATGGGATAAAGATACGCTATTATGTGGGCTTGTGAGGTATCTTTTTGTCTGGTTTCATAAGGAAGTGGGGTTTATGCTGTCTTCTCTCCTCTTCCCAGGAAATTTTGCTAATTTGTTTGCTGTAACCAAAGAGGAGTGCAGGTTGTAGTGAGATTAAGTTAATTATAGTCTTAAGAAAATGAGCTGCTAAGTAGAAGGGAGAAGCCCTGAATCTAGTGTGGCAGAAGTTGCAAGGTGAGATTCTGCAGGAGAATCAGGATAGATTCTCTGGATCTAGCCAAACCGACGATGATATGTGCGTGTGTCTCCCACTGTTGCTTTGCCCACGCACTCACATGCATTCTTCCTCAGTCCCGTACGGATTCTGTGATGTCTAACAATAATGTGTTCTCGCATGGCAGCATAAAAGGTAGCTTCAGGATCTACTGCCTGGCTTCCTTATTTGTGGTCTCCAGCTAGGCATTTGCTTTTTTTCCTCAGTGCCCACTTTCTACCTATATGGGCAGAACTCTACCTCAGAAGTAGTGAGAAAGGGCAGGTGGCAAGAGAGACATCAACTGACCAAAGTAGCAGTCTTTTTTTTGTTACTTAAAAAAGAATTGGTGAAGACTTCAGTCTAACTGGGAAGCAAAGCATGCAGTATGAAAACGAGTGCTTTTGGTGTGTGTTTGCTATAGATTCAAATGAGGTAAATGTCAAGTCAGCAAGTATGACTGTGAAGTGTGCATCAGACAGAGGATTAGGGAACCTTGGCTGACTCTACCCGGTTCCACCTGCTTTTCTTGAAAAATGGAGAACTTAGGTGATCGTATTGCAAATTTTGAAACTGCTTTTTGTTCTTGCTCTTTTTTTCCATATCCAGTAATTTTTCTTCCCTTTCATCAGCCTCAATTTGTTGCTGTTTCTGAGTTTTGATAGCTCAGCAAATATGACAACCCCCTGAAAATGTGTCGGTTTCAGGGGGATGCTTGGAAGTGCTTTAACTCTTCTGTGGAGTAAGTTGTTCCTGTGTTTCTTCCCAACAGATTGGAATAGTTGGAAGAACGGGAGCTGGAAAATCCTCACTTACTTTAGGTTTGTTTCGGATTAATGAAGCAGCTGAAGGAGAAATTATTATTGATGGAGTTAATATTGCAAAGATAGGGCTCCATGACTTGCGGTTCAAGATCACCATCATCCCTCAGGTAGGTGTGAAATCCTGCCATTACCAGAACTCATTCTGTCTCAGTGCTGTTGCTGTAATATACTGGGGACAATCTTCCTTTTCTGATTTATAGCTATGAAGTGGAGTCGTTTCAGCATGCTCTTTTCATGGAACTTGAAACAAAGCTTTTTTCCTAGATTGGCTTCCATTTGCTTGTGCTTGTAACAAGTAGGACCTTGGCTATGGCTGAGTTGTGATGTGGAAGCAACACCTCGGCCTTTGGACTCGTGGGCTTTGTCAGAATCCCACGCTAATCAGTTAAGTACTACAGACAGCTTTTACTGACTGGGCAGGTCTGATCCCAGCTGAACACCTGATGGGTGCCACTTGGTTAACTGAGATCATTGTCTTTTTTGTCCAGTAGGGGGGAAGTAAAGTCCAAGTATTATCAGTTGGGGAGAGCCCTCAGGGGAGTTTTTTTCGAGATCAGTTTCCACTTCTATTTTAGGTAGTTCCATTCTTTTTAGAAACAGAATGAAGGTACGGTGTAGTCTAATTAGTGAGGGATTGGGATTATGCACTGAGATTTCAGGCTTGGTATGCAGTCTTTGGGCCTTTGTACAAAGAGTTCTGACTTTGGAAGGATCTTGTGAGGTGTGCAGTACTGTTCAATCACAGAAACTTGTACATAACCATTCCAGTCTAGCCCAGCAGATGTGGGTTTGATAGTCCAAAATATTTGGAAATAGAGTTTTACAAGTGTGGGGCTTAGTCTTCAGTCTTCTTGTTCTTACTGTGTGGCCTTTATTGCCTGCCTGTTCTGATTCACAGTAAGATCATAAAATGTTGTTATATAAATCACCATTGCAGCATGCTGGCAAAAACAAGCGCGCACACTGCAGAAGGTTTTCTGCACTGCTTCTTTTGGAAATCTGTGGAGAACTTTTCTTTCTCCTTTTGAGCAGTTTGCATCAGTCTGACACTACTACATCAAAAGTATTTCCAAAGTAGCATTTCTCCATGTCCAGGAGAAAAACTGCATTCATTCCATTAATACTGCAGCTGAAGCTTTCTGAAATATGTACTAATGGTGTAATTCACTAAGAAGCGGAAAGCTGACCTAGGAGTCCCTGCTGTAGAAAGCTGAGGAGGGAGTAGCGGTTCTTCAACTAAGTAGCCCAGTAAAAAGAAAATTGGCTGGTTTGTTTTCTGTGGGGGTTTTTTGTTGTTTGGCTGTTTGTGTTTTCTGATTGGTTGTTGGTTTTTTCCTCCCTGGATTCGTGAGTTACCGACTCATGGGAAGATCTGGAGTGCCGGAGTATGCAGAGGGGCAGAGGTCAGACCCCAAAGAGGCATAAGGAGTAAGGGTGAGGGGGGAAAACTTGCTGTTACTGGAAAAAGTGAGGCCTTTGTCCTAAACCCAGTAGATAAGCTTGCTTGCAACTGCATTTGGACGTGTTATTTTCCTTTCATTAAGAAATACTTTCAGAGCACTTGCCGTGTTCTGTGTACGTTGTCAATGACCTCTTTCTGTAACTAGGATCCAGTATTGTTTTCTGGCTCTCTGCGTATGAATCTTGATCCTTTTGACCAACACTCTGATGAAGACATTTGGAGGTCTTTGGAATTGGCTCACCTGAAAAACTTTGTATCATCCCTTCCTGATAAACTTAATCATGATTGTGCTGAAGGTGGTGAGAACCTCAGGTATGTCAAAGTGTTATGCTTGTGAAATGGCCTCAAGAGCTAAATGCAACTGAGACACGTGTGTGTGTGCCTTTCATCTGCAACTAGATTCTCCATTTACAGAAACTACAGCTCACTTGGGGACAGTATGTTGGTAACTAGCAGTAGCAATGCAGTGTGGGCTGCCCTGTGTAAGATTTGTAGAGGGGATAGTGAAATTCCTAATCCGTGACTAGGCAGTCAACTAACTAGGTTCTATTCACCATATTTTAAGCTCAAGTTTGGGAATTTAAAGTAATTTAACAAATACTCAGAATGCTGCAAGGTTTGACAGCTTGGGCAGGCTTGGAAAGGGTTTTAGTAGCCTGCTATTTAGAGTGAATGTTCTGAACTTACGATGGCTTTTGTCCAACAGATGCAAGTTTTCTAAGCTTGTTATTTTGCTTTTTGCGCCGTAACAGGGATGTATGTTCAGTCAGTAGAAACCGTATGAAGTCCAGTCCTTAGTACTGCAACAATTCAGTCAATCAGCCTGATGCAGTTATGGTAGAACCATTTGTAATGTGTTCTTTTATTACACTGCCAAAACTTCATTTTGAGGGGGCTGTAGTTTCAGATGCTCTTAGATATTCCACAGTGAAGCAGTAAGACGACCTTATCTATGATGCGGGATTCCTGGCACCTGTACTTAAGAATAAGGAATTGTTAGGCTTCAAAATGAACACTGCAAACTTGTTCTCACTTTTTCCCACCCTCTCATTCCATCTGCGTAGTGTGGGACAGCGCCAGCTGGTGTGCCTGGCACGAGCTCTGCTCAGGAAGTCCAAAATCCTGGTTCTGGATGAAGCCACAGCTGCTGTTGATCTTGAAACAGACAAGCTTATACAGTCAACAATAAAGTCTCAATTTGAAGAATGTACTGTATTAACTATAGCACATCGTCTGAACACAATCATGGACTACACAAGGTAAAGCAATACTACCTTTGTCTTGAAGAATGGTATGTGTGAACTGCACTGTGCTTCGCTTAAGTGAGCATCTTTGTGTTTGCTAAATGTTTGCCAGTGCATTTTTAGCCACCTCTCCAGAGAGCTGCTAGAATCCCTATTTTGATGGGTGTGGTGTGCATGGTCTGGCTTGTGGTTGCTGTGCTTGGGCTAGAGAGCTCCCCTGAGCCCTTTGTTGCACTGCTGTTGTGCCGTTCCTGTCCAGGCAAACTAGGAAGGAGAGGGAAGCAGTGACAGGAGTTCATTCCTGGGTCTTGCCCTAAGTTAGGCACAGGTGGAAGAGGCATCAGAATTTTTGGGAGCTCAGACAGCATAAGGAATCAAAGGAACAGGCCCTGAGCTTTTCTGAAGTTTATTCCATGTTTCTCTTTCCGTCACTGTTGGTTATAGTTCATACATCCTCCTTCATCCTCAGCTGCCTTGCTAAGGTGTGGTTGAGGGCAGACTTGTTCTCATAATTTCAGTTTAAGTGCTCTTACCCTTCTTATTGCAGAATGGCAGAGAGCAAAGTGACCAGTGATAAGATTTTAGTGTATTTTTATAGACCAATCTTTGTGCTGTCAGTAGTGAAAGATAAGAGACAGGAACATTGCCTGTTCCAGGCACAGCACCAGCAGTACTGTCACCAGTGAATACCCAGTTCAGTCACACTAACAATGTGCAGTAGCACCAGCTCAGGACTTAGCAAGCATCCCTGGAGTGCCTAGCCAATTAGTGGAGGTAGCTGAAGGCAGTGTTTTAACCGTGAGCTGATTTGCTGACTGTGGTAACTTGTTTTTTAAGCTTCCTATTTCCAGTTGCATGTTTGTTTAGCACAAGCTATGTCTGTGTTTGTGTCTTGTCAGCAGAAGCTGTATAACAGCAGTTGATGTGGTGCAGCATTATGGGAAGGTTATCCCAGGTCTTGCAAGGTCTTGGGGACACTGACTCACCTTGACAAGAAGTGCTGCGAGATAGTTTCTGGCAGGCTCAGAGCACAGTCAAAAGTCTCATGGCTGCCTGAAAATGACTGTGTAAACGTTTTCTACATATAAAATAGACCAGCCAGGATCAGCATTGAGGCCAGAAAGGATGGAGCTAAGAACCTCTGTCCACTTATACAGTCTGGACTGTCTTTGCCTGTGTATAATGGCTGTGCTACAGTCAGTTTCTTTCTGTACACATACACCTGTGTTCACTGGCCTTGTTGACCTTCTTGTGACCATTTTTTTTCTTCTTGTTTTGCAGAGTTTTAGTCCTGGACAGAGGAGAAGTGGTGGAGTGTGGTAGCCCAGAACATCTACTTCAGCAAAAAGGCATTTTCTATAGCATGGCCAAAGATTCAGGACTGGTGTAGCATTTGAACTTGGTTAGTTCCTGTGAGGAAGAGGGAGGTGGTACATTCAGAACACAGTAACTTCCCCTGGGCTGGTGTGAACCATGCAGAGCAGTTTCAGCCCTAGCAAAGTCAGCCACGGCAGATGATGGAAGTCATAGGAAAACGCAGGTTTTTTTCTTTTTCTTTTTTTGTTTACTTCTCCTTAGTGTGATTTTTAGCCAGCTTTAGGAGATGCACATGCACTGCACAGAACTCTTCAGAGACTTCTCGGTTTTGCCTGAAGCCCGTCAGTATATGCTGGAACGTCAGGTGGAGTGATTCATCAGAGAAGTGCAGAAAGCTTTTTCTTTTCATCTGCTCTTATGCTCTGAATTCCCCTCCCTTTTTAAAAAGCCCCAGCCCAGCAAACCACACCAGTTGTGCAAATGCTAGTTGTTTGCTTGTTTGCCGATTCCTCATCTGATGAGCCATCTCTTGTGGGATGCACTTGGAACGTTTTGTGGCATAGAGTACAATAGTCCAAAGATTTTATTTTTTCTTGTGAAATAACGTGTGCCAGACTTTCTCATTATGGCATTTACTGTACATGGTTAATGCTTTTATGCATTGTCCTAAAGGTTTCATGTGTTTACAGTGTATAGCAGCAAGTTCACTATAAAATGTCAGTAGTGCTGATGTGAAAAAGCACAGTCAACTCCAGAGCAGTATTCAAGCGTGTCTAGAATGACAATCACTCCAAAACCAAATTCATACAGCAGTTGCTGTGTTGCAGGATGCAATACCTGATCTTGCACACACTTCACTCAGGAATTCTGACTTGAGTGGCGAATGCTGATAACGCCTGTGGGGACTAGGCTGAGAAGTGAGGATTTGCCTGAGAGGAGGTTGCGGGCTCGGTGTCTCGTTGATTGTAACACCCTTGGCTTTGGCAGCTCTGTGCTTTAGTAGAAGCTCTGCCACATCAAGGACCATTAGCCTTATCTCGAAGAAACCTGCCCTTCATGCTGCTGCTGTCGACTCTTCAATTTCGTGAGAAGCTGTTCTGTTAGCTTAAAACACAAAAGTTTTCTGTTTCCAGTTGTGTGTCAGAGGGGTCTGACAAGTCAATTGGCAGAGTCTGGGTTTCAGGGTCTGTGTTGAATGTTCCCTTTTCTGTGGGAGGAAAAAGTTAATTTTCTCATGTTCTGATTAGTCTTATTTTAAGAGAAAAATGCTGGAAGAAGGCAAACTTAAGCCAAATGGACTCAAATACTCAGCACTCTGAGAACGTGGACTTCTGTGAATGATATTGCTGACCTTAATACTAGACAATTGTCTTCTTTAGATTAAAGCTATTTATTTTTTTGTAAATTAAGACTCTGAAATTGAGTAGACTGAAATTTTCTTTGGTATTTTTTGTAACGACTATATTTGCAAAGAAGGTGCAGTAAAAAATTGTTTGGAAGATAACGTGATGTGTCATCTCTTGCTTTGTGTTTGACAAAGGGTTGGCTTCTGTAGTTCAGGTTTTCACCTTGAAAATAGAAATTATTGGTACTGCTTAGACCAGTCAAGCTGCTAGGCCTGGTATCTGGGGCTATTAGGGTGCGTAAGAAACCTGGAGTGCAAATAACCGTGTGCTGTGGTAGGGCTGGATCACATCTCATGGATTGTCTTGTCATTTCAGTTCAGTAATTTGTTGGGCAGACCAGATAATAACAGTGCATCAGCAGAGCAGAATTCAGTGGTGCTGCAGACCTTTTGTCATACCCATGGTGTCCATGGCCTGTGCCTTGCCATATTTCTGGGGCAGCTTGTTGTCAGTTTCCCCCATGGAAGTGGATTGAGGAAGGGGTGGGGGGGGAGTTTGGGGAGGAGCAGTGGGTTTTGGACTTTCAAATTGCCCAACGCATGTGCAGCATTGTGATGGACAGAAAGGTGGAAAGATTGGAGCAAACCATAAGGAATGGGGTACAGAGCTGAGAAATGAGCTTGTCAAATATGGTGTGTGGCTGGTATTGTTTACTCTGCTGCATTAAAGTGGAGACAGATGTATCTACAGAAGAGACCCAGACGAGGACCTGTGATACCACCATGAGACCTTTCTTGCTTGGGGTCAGTCATCGTCTAGGAACACTGTGAGCCTTCCGCTTCCACCCCCTCCTAGGAGAGCTCTGGGAAGGAAAAGGGAGAGGGTCCACTGGCATCGGTCAACAAGACAGCAAAGCTCCCTGTGCTCTCTCCTTCCTGTCCCAACTAGTTACCACCAACACCACCTTCTAGGCAGAGCTGCGGAGAGCATCCAGTGAAGGAATTCAGACAAGATTCAAACACCTTTGAAAAGCCTTGTGGGTTTAGTGCAGCTCGTTACTGAGCTGGGGACTCTACGAGTACTCTGCAGGTTCGGCACTGAATTCAGAGAAGGTTGTGTTGCTGGAGTTATTCTGGGGAAATAGATTCCCGATCCAAGGAAATCATGCTTTCCATTGCACACAGATAAACGAAGAGTTACAGGCCTTAACACACGCATGTGAATAAGTCCTTGGAAAACAATATAACTGCACTTAGAAGCATGGTTTGAAATAGAGCTTGTAGAATTATGTTTCTGCTGTGTAAAGTGTTTGCAGTGGAGTTGTCTGTGTAGGAATGACTTAAACTGCATTTGCAGTCTCAAACTGGGTACACTGGAAAGTGTCACTGAATGTTTTCTGTCCTATTCATGGGCTGTTTGCCATCATTTGGGGAACTGCAAGTTTTTGTGTCCAAAATGCTGTATTTTGCAGGATAACCTAAATATTGCAGCAAGGGATCAGATGTTTGCTCTTGGTGTGTGCTTCAGTCTTGTTCTTGTTCAGTGATGTGGTTGTTAATATGCATCACTCTTCTCCCAGTTTTACGTATTTACACACTTGCTAGCACAAGCTGTTCTGCCCCAGCTCTGGAGTAGGTACTCTTTTCTGTTTGCTGTAAATACCTGTCATTGCTTTGTGTTATTGCTGCATTGATTTATGATCCTGGTTCCAAATGTCTGTCATAAAAATGATTAATGCCTTGGCTGGATGTAACTTGAACAAAATTGTGTTAATGCATGACCAGGATAGTCTGAACTAACCTTAACTTTACATAGGGGTAGCTGAACAAATGCAGCTTCCTTCCACAGAACCTCTGTGTATGAGCAGTGTCATAGAGGTACTTCAGGTTCCCTGAGTAGGAGTGGTATAGTTGTGAGGTCTTGTTTCAGGTAGGAAAGAGAGGGCCATATGCTGATCCCTTTATGCAGTGTTATTGGAACCAACTGCAGAAAATGATACAACTTGCTGCAAGGTAAAGTATTAGAATCTGGCATTAAACCCAGCTTGTTTAGTGCTTGGGACACTTTTACCCCTTCTGAGTATGTAAATGCAGCCTGATGGCATGTGACCTCCAGTACTGGAGAACCTGGTGCTCTCCAGCAGGGATCAGTGATGTCCCAGCTCAGGGGGATGAGCCTTCCCTCATCAGGAGGTGGGGAATGCTAGTAAATTCAGGAGTGTGACACTGAATTCCAGCAGCTGAGCTCAGAGTCATGTAGCAGACACTTTCTTCAAATGCCTTGATGCTGCATATTCACCTTTATGCAGGAAAGCTAATGCCAGCTCCGAAGGACAGCATGTGGGAGAGGAGTGGGAACCATCCTGAGTGTGTGTATTGCAGCGAGCAGCTTAGTCCTTGGGAAGGAGGTGAGCTGGGCACCTTCATCCACCTCCTGCAGAGCAGGGTTTCCCTGAAGTGTATTGCTGTGGCATGGTCTAAGTTTATCCTGTTCTGGTCCTCGCTTGGCGGAGAGGTAATTATCTGCCCACCAGGAGGATCTTCGTAGCTGGTATTCTTGTGCCTCTGGAGGTGGGTAGGTTCTCACTTCCTGTAGAGCACGTGGAAGACTTGCTCCATGGTTTTCCTCCCCGCAACCTGATTTTTCTCATAAAGACAGCACAATTAATTTCATTTAGATCAGCAAGAAAATAGGAAACCTTATTTAACTGCATTGGCTATCTATGTGCGTGTTATGAAGAATTTGCCAAATACCCGTCAGGACTGAAAGTAAGTGGCCTCTTGCTCTTACCTGGAGCAAAGCTGTGCCTCTCTCCAGTTCATTCTTCACTCTCTGCTCTTTGGATTGTTTCTTCCAGTCTTTGAAAAGACCATTCTCTTTTAAAGCAAAGTTGTTGCCTTTCTCTTAGAACCATTTTGTTCTGATCTCTTCATGAAAATACGAAGGATCTGTGAGACCAGCTCAGATCCTGCTGTTTGGTATCTTCTCTTTCAGTAGTAATGTCTGTGCCACTGCAGCCCACGTGAGGCTAGTGGTGGTGTTAATAATAAATAACATTAACATATTTATTGTAAACATGTTAATATTTATTGAAGAGCAAGAGAAAACTGTTGAATTTCCTGTATCAGATTCAGTGCATGTTGATGTATCCTGGCTGACATTATTTGCTGTAACACGGAAGATACTTCATGTCTGCAAGAGTTGATTCTGCTGTAAAACAGCTCAGGATTTTCAGGAGACCTGCACATAACACCATAGTTAGTCATGTGTGTAATTACAGCTGCTCCTATAAAACTGTCCCCAGTGTGGAGATATCTGTGAAGATATCCTGTAGTGGCTCAACCAGAGTAGCATAGAAATGCTTGTGCCCTGGGTCACTGATGCTTTTAACATTTGGGCATTCCTATGCATCTTATGACCATCTATGGAACCAGGAGTGCAACTTACAAACTACATTTGGCATGAACTTCATGTAAATCAATGCATGACACTTTCATTCTTGTTTTCTAGGTTTAGCAATTTCAGTATTACATTAAACTTGGAATCTTGGGGTAAGTGTTTTAATGTCATGTTTCTTTCCTGCATAAGGCTGTGCTTTCACTTTGTTTGAGATAGCCTTAAATGAGGAGGAAAAAGGAAAGGAAAAAATGAAGTAAACTGGAATTGAAAGCCCTAACTCTTGATGTCCAGATTGGACAGACAACTGGAACAGTGTAAGTACTAATTAAGCCCTTGACCTCATGGCTCCGAAGAGAAAAATAGAGTGGGAAAGCCACTGAGATGTTAATAAACCGTCTTTAGTGGATTTTATTTGGGCTGAGCTAAACACAGCTGCTCTGTGTATGTTGGACTTGTGCTGCACAATAGCTATTAAAAATGAATGCTGCAAATGTGTAGATGGGGCAAGGCCAGGCGCTCCTCTTGAGCTCATCTTGATATTCAGATTACTGGAGATGTTGGACAGGCTTTTATTTCTCAGTATTTAAATTTATTCAGTGCAACTTACGAAACAGGTTCTTAGCGTAGTTCTGAGCCTGCTGTAGTTACCTCCTGTGCTAGTTGCAAACTTCAATCAAATAGTCTAATCTAAGAAGTACATTTGGAAAGACTTAACAGACCTATCCTTTTAAACAGTGCTTTCTGTTCCTTGAACTGGGTTTTAAGAGAGGATGGTATCTCCAGGCATTAATTCCTTTATATATTTTGCTTTAACCAGTTCCAGATAACTTCCCTCTGATGACTATGTCTTTTCTTGTGAGACTGGAACACCCAGTTTGTCACTTACAGTACCACTTGGACATAAAGCTGAGGACTCTGGCTAATCTGAAACATGGGTTTTGTTGTCACATGTAATTTTGGGAATCCCTTTTCCCTTTTCAGCACATCTTGACGTGTGAAAGCTGATGGTATTTTTGCTGCTCTTACTTTGTGCGAGCCAACAGCAAAACTGCGCCCTTTCTAAGATTACCAGTGTGAAAGAATGTTTTGATTATTTTCCCCTTCTGTTGCCTTCTCTCTTCATTACCAACTTAGGAATGGAAAGCAAGCATTCGTAAGATGTTTATATCAGAGATTACGGTATGCTAAAAGATGTCTGTCTCAGAATTACCCAGCAACATGGTCACTTCTGTTTCTCTTTGACCTCAATTAAAAAGAAAGCACACCTAACTTATTTTTATCTCACTACTTCTAGGTGCTCCTGGTTTTGAGATCCATTGAGAAACTTTTTGAGTGCTCATAACTTGCATTTGTTGTTTGAATTTTTCTTCTGTCTCTGCCCTTGAGTAAGGTTTGGAGAAAGAAGAGAGGGGAAACAACTGCCTCTTTCCTGGTGTTTGAGCAGCAGGACAGCAGCAGGCATTGGACTTTGATATCTTAGGCGTTTGTTCAGCAGAAACTGTTACCTGCTCTTAACGTGGGTGAACAGGCTACAGAACAGCTCTTGGGTAAGAAACTGCTAGGTTTCGTTGATCTGGGTTGACTCAGCAGTTTGAACTTTCCCATGCCCTCCCCCATTACTCCTTTTCATACTCTATTTACTTTAGCTTATTGAAGAGACCCATTTCAATACTTGATTCTGGTTTTATTTCAGCTTTCTAGAAAATTAAGTGCTTTAACAAAAGTCACAGTAAACAGCAGTATTTCACAGTGTGATTGTCTGTCATGTTGTCTTCTTGTGATTCCTGAGGAGAGACTTGGGGACAGCTCTGACTGCAGCTCCTCGGCACTGCGGGCAGCCCAGGAAGGTTTTGTTTTCAGCTGCTGCTTTGGTTTGTTAAAGCAACATCTGGAAGACATCCATGCCAGAGGCACATGCAGGAGCTAAACTTGCATGCAAGCAGAAAAGCCAGGAATGAACCACCAGGCTGACAGGCAAGTGAGTCCCTGCTACTTTGCCATCTGCTGGACTGCCATGCTGCAGAGATTGGAGGGGGTGCTTCCCATCACACAAGTATTCCTTGTGGCCAGATTCAATCTGGACATGGTGTTGGCATTTTCACATGCACTGCTGTGACCGACCAGCATTTGGCAGCAGGGCTTCTCCAAGCCTTCAAGCAGAAGGAATGACACACTGCTCCCCACTCCCAGCCAAGTTATTCTATCCTGCATCAGCGAGCCCATATCTAAGCTGGCTCCCTTCCTCCAGCAGTCTGTTAGCCCTCTGCACAGTGTGATTCACTCAGGGCCCCTCCAAAGCTGACACAGAAAGAGATGGGGCCCACAGGCAGCCATTCGCTATCATGCTTGGTGGCATCTCACTTTCTCTTTCCTACTATCTCCATGCTTGTGCACTTTGGGTGACTAGATCCAGCTACTGCCTTGGAGTCCACATCTGTGTAAGAACAGCATTCAGGTGTGCAGTCATTAGGACATTGTCAAAAGACTAAATTTGTTCTGCCTGAAACTCAGGACAAGCTGTAAACAGTCAAGTTTCTGTGCTACCAGTTAAATTCTTGCTTGCTGTCCATAAAACCTTGTTGGCTTTTAAAAAGAATCTGTGTAATCTGTAAGTATGGCAGTATGTTTGGACTCCATTTATAGTATAATTGGACATGCTGTGGTCTTTTGGCTTGTTTGCTTTTACACCATAAAAGCAACAAGGTGTTTTAAGTTCTTATTGGCTCACTTGCAACAGAAAAGTGAAGTTTTGGTATCTGGAAACATAATGAAAATGGAATTGCTAAGTTTCCTATGGAAATAACCTCCATCCCAAGTCATCCCTTTTCATCTACTTACTACAGTTGTAGCTCAACCAAGATTTGGTTGTGCAATGCATTTTAGAGTGAAACCAAGATAACAGTTCAATTACGAGATGAATTATTCCTGATATTGATGGCATTGTGGCATACTCCATGAGTGAGTCATGCAAAGCCTGATTCTTCCATCAGTTTGTAGAACAGTCCCCTCTGAGCTATTAAGTGTTCCAGAGTATCAAATTCAGCTATCCGACCGTTTTCCAAGACTAAAATCCTGTGAACATTAGAACAGAAGTGTAAGCTTGGGGACGTACCAGCAGCTGTAACAAACTTCAGTTATTTCCATTGACTTCTAAAATAAATTGCAGTACTTGCTTGTTATTCAAGCTTTTCAGCAGCTTTTCAGCTGTTGGGATAGAAATAGGTTTCTGATGACCCAGAGATGAGTTCAGGAACAGGGTTTGGGGGGAGGAGAGTTGTTCGGCAAATGAGACTGGAGTAAAATTTGTGAACATGTATTTTAGTTTCACCATTTTAAGCTGATGCAAAGCTGTAGTCATACTGTCAGTTGAGGGGCAAAGAGGGGCATGACACAGCATGAAATGCATCGTGTGGGAATAAATGATCTTCGATTAACCTACTGGTGCCCAGCTGATTTAAGATAGCTCCCACAGTCTCTAAAGCAAAGCTCTGAGGTTTAAAGAAAATGACAAATTAAATTGGTCATGAACGCTGTGTGGTTTGTCTCGTTCACACAGGTTGCCTGTGTCTGTCTTTCGTCCTCTGTAGGTAAGTGGATGAAGATATTACCTGTCACAGTCCATGATGGTCTTTATCCGGTGAGCTATTGTTAACACTGTGCTGTCTTTGAACTGAGTCCTCAGGGTGGACTGAATCTGAAGATCAGTTTCTAAATCTACTGCTGCTGTGGCCTCATCCAGAATGAGGATTTTGGCTTTCTGAAGAAGTGCTCTGGCCAGACAAACCAGCTGTTTCTGACCAGTGCTGCAAGTAAGAAGAGGGATGGTAAACCGAGAGTTTTCCCTGGGTCAGAGTATGTGATTAATTTGAAAATAGTAATGAAAAGGTGATTGTTCCCTTTCCCTGAAAGGGTGATTGAGGCTGGTGGTAACTGCAGGTAACAGCATGAAACAGCCCAAGGAAATGAAGGGAGTGTATTACTATAGCCCCAGGAGATCTGTACTTGGAACAGGGTTCCAGTGCTTTAAGTACTGCACAAACACAGGCCACCACAATGATTAAGTATCAGAGGTCTTCCACTTGGTGTCTCATGACTTGATTTCATGCTGCTAAACAGGACAGTCATGCAGCAATTTGCTGTCTGGGTACTATTTTCTTTTTTCATGACTCGGACTACTTGTCCCACTAGCTCCACGTTCTCCTAGACTGCGGGCTAGCACTGCCCTGCCACTGTCTTTCTGCAGATAGGGTACCTTAGGTTTTCCCCTTGGTCAGTGCACTTATATTCCAACTGATCTGGCAAATCTGCAACGAAGCTCTTGAGCTGAGTCAGTTCCAAAGCTGTCCAGATGTCTGCATCAGTGTACTGGTTTAATGGGTCGAGATTCATTCTCAGAGAGCCAGAAAACAAGACTGGATCCTGAATACAGAGACAGTGCAAATGAGTTACAAAAATGAGCTCTCCAGTTTTCCCTGCTGGGTGCAAATCTGTGGCTAATATTACATTGAACAGCAGACTAGGGTGGCATACAGGTTATTTCCCACTTTGAAATTTCCAAATGTCCCTCCTCCCAGAGAATCTTTATAAACTTTTCTGAGGTGTTAAGACCTACGACACTGCTGAAGCATTTTGGAAAGTAATTTCATACCTGGGGAATGACAGTTATCTTGGATCTAAGGTCATGGAGACCTAGTTGAGCAATATCTAGTCCATCAATCAGGATCACTCCTTCCGCAGCTTCCACTAGTCGCAGCAATCCCACAGCAAGAGTAGATTTCCCAGCTCCTGTTCTTCCAGTTATGCCAATCTGTAAAGAGCAACAGAAACCTTTTAGTTTTGATACTGGGAGTTTTCCAAAGTTGGACAGACCTATCATGTAGTTCCTCTTGGCCTTTTGAAGAGAGACAGCTTTGCATGGATCAGGTCTTCAGGGCTGTTCAAGATTCACATGGTCTGGTTGTAACTGTTTTGTATGAAAAGGAATCTTGAAAGGTTTTGATGGGAAGAGTAACTACAAGACTTAGCAGCTAGGACAGGGCCTTGATTTAAAAAGTGAAATTCCTTTGCTGTGTAACTACTAACCTTCTGAGCAATAAAACTTCACTCACAAGAATGTTGCATACAACAATATGCAACAATCCTGGAAACACTACTTCATACTAGGAGAGGTGTGCAGTGCAACAGATGGGCTCATACTTTACTGTACCTTGGTGCAGGGCAGGGACTCTGTCTGCCCGGATCTGATCACTGCAAAGCACTGCTCATACTTCGGAGCTCTTCTGAACCAACTGGCTTTGCTTACCTTCTCTTGCCCGCTGATGGTTAGATTGACACGCTTCAGTGCTAACTCCAAATTTGGCCTGTATCGCAAACTGTAGTTTCTAAATTCAATTCTTCCTTCAGTGAGCCAAACCTGACCTTGAAGTTTGTCATTCAGAGTCCAGGGTGCCTAAATAGATGAAAACAAGCAGCAATGTATAAAGCTGATTTAAATTACCAAATTGAGTAGCCATACTGAAACAAGCAGCTTATGAAGACATCCGTGCCAAATTCCCGCTGTTTACTGTTTTCACCAGAGAAAAAGGCCTCTAACTTTCATATTGCAAATGATGACTTTATACAAAGAAGCCAATTGTCAACTGAAAATGGGGATAAACATTGGTTTGTATGTCAGAGTTCTGACATTTTGAGTGGTTCAATAAAAAAGATTTATATGGCCTTGTGAACAGGACTGTGAAAGTCTCCTTTAATAGCGTCTTAGGGCAGCATATGGAGAAATAATTTTGATGATTACAGAATAGAAATGATTGCACTGGAGACTTCTAGTGGCTAAAAGGCTATCTAGCAACCATCAGTTATCAGAAGGTTGCATCTGGACTCGCACAATAAATAGTCCAAATACGGGCAGAAAATACAGCTCATTCCATGAGTGGTACCAAGTGAAGCTATTTTAATGGCAATGTAGTGTTTAACTCTTAAGGAAATAATGATGATCAGAGTTATAAAACAAATCTAGTCAGTTGGATAAAAACCAAATGCCTTTTTTTAACTCCAAGGGAAACATAACTGGCCTTTTAGAAGGGGAAAACTATAGTGTTTGTCCAAGTGGAATAGGGAAGTTACTTGTTTAGTTTGCACCCATTTGGACCTCTGCTAGTAAGGACAATAATTGATTAGCTACCTCCTTAGGAGCCCTCAAGTATTCTCTCACTCTCTCCACAGAAACAATGTTGTTCTCTATTTCTGTCCAGGAGCGCACCATCCAGTTCAGAACACCAGTTATCTAGCAGAAATAAACAGAAGCATTAGGGCAGATAAAGTAAGTCTTGACCTGTGTTTCCAAGGTACCTGGTACTTTGTCTTAGTGTTTATTTATGAAGAGCTCCTTTTCAGCTAATTACTTCAGAAATCATCCCTTAAAAGGCTAAAATATAGCTATGGATCCCTGTGAAAGTTTGTAAAGCTATGTTTAAAGAGCCTAGCCAGATCCCCCCATAGCTGCTTCTCAGTCTCTAGAGAAGGATATGCTACTACTTGGATGCTGAAAGAAAGCATAGCTGTTTCTTAGGCTATTGTGTACCTAATCTGCAAGCAAGAAAGATGCTGAAGTCCTTGCTTTGGATGCTCAGAATGTGCTGAGACTTCCATGTGAGTTCAGGCAGAGGAGGAAAACGATGGCTGGTGCATGTGTTTATGAGGTTCATTCTCTAAGGGGCCATGTGCAACAGATGCTCTGGGTTTCAGCAGTGACAGCAGGCTTTGGTAGGAGAAGGCATCTAGCAAGCCACAGAAATAATTAATGATTTCTTAGAAATTAAATGGTAGCAGAAATTAAAATGCAAGTTGCTTTTGCTAAAAGGCAAGCATGGTATTATTTTAACACTGTGTTACCTGAAGAGCATATGAAATGGAGAAGCCAGCAGTTCCTGGACTAAGATATGTCCTGCCCATTGCTGCAAATAGTGCTGCAAACAACACAATGCCATTGCCTAGAAGCTCCAGGTTTGTAGCAAGCCACCTGCAAGAGGAGGAGAGTACAGGGCTGTTGCTGGATGCGCTCTTCCGTTCTCCCAACAGAATCTGTGATTACTTTGCAAAACACTGGTGGAGCTGCTGGGGTACAGGATGCTCAAAAAAGCTTTTCATGCCCTGGATGCTCTTATCCAGCTACCCTGGAGCTCTAGAATGGCTACAGTCTGCCTAAACTAGTTCGCTTGTGGTCTTGTTAGGATTTTCTCCAAGGTCTTTTGGATAAGAGCAGCCAGCATCCAGTTTCTTGGATGAGTTGGTTTAACATCTCTTACTCCTGGTGGTACTCATTTGTTTTGTGACCAGTTGCTGATAGCTTTGTCTGCTGGGTTCTGCATATACCAGAGGCCTCATATCTTCACTCACCAAGGCCATTAGAGTAATATACACATGTATTTTTTTCACACTACAGATTTGTACCTGTCAGCAACTGCTCCAGGGAAGCATATTCGCTGATTCTCATCCACTAGGAAATTGCTCTTCAAAATAAACCTCTCCTGGTCCTTGTAAGCACGGATCACGCTGCTCCCTTGGAAGGTTTCTGAAATGTGGGAGTAGATGGGTGACCTGCTGGCTGCCTCTATGCGTCTCAGCTGGCAGGAGGTGACAACGTAGTAGTGCTGGTACAAAGGGAAGTGAAAGGGAAAGTGATTAGAAGGCTTATGACTTCCATGGAGAAGCCCCATAGAAAATCTGGGAAGGCTTCAACAAGTGCAATAGTACATACTATACTAGTGTTATAAAACCTAACATGGAGGTAAGAGATGCCCTTAAAAGGTGAGGTAGTGATTCTGCCTGTGTTACGTCCTAACTTCATTAAGAATAACCCTGTGGTTAGTTCATACAGAGAAGCCAGGGTACTCTGAACTCGCAAAGCCTCTACACTCACACTGACTTTCTCCTGCAGACCAGCTCTTTACTTGATGGAGAACAGAGGTATACTTGCACCCTTACTTGCCCTTCTGTCAGTCTTAGCTGGTAAAGCATTTCACAGCCCAGTGAGGGAACTGCATGGCACACATGGATATAGTAAAAAGCAGTGCAGGAGTTCTTGAGGAAAGACAAAATGCTTTTGGTCTTCATATGACTGCATTTCCACTAATGGAGACAAGGAATATAACTCTAGGTAGGGCCTGATCTGGGTACTGGAAAAGCACAAGCCTCTTTGTGAGGTCTCTGGGATGCTTTGGAAGGCTGAGGTGCTGTGGGAAGAGCTATGGACTCTGTTCTTCTTCAGATGCAATTTGAGATGATGAACCTAGTTTCTGCATGTCTCCACTCCTAAGAAATAAAAGGAAGCATTTTGCAGGGACATGGCTATGCTGCTTCAGCTTCTCCTATCTGTGTATCTCTATGAGCTCTTCCTACCTGGAACGCAGCATAAAGAAGAGTCAAGGGCACTATGGCCATTGCTGCCCTCGGTGTAGCCACTATAATCACAAGGTAGATCTCCAGCAAGTTGAACAAGAATCCCAGCAAGGACTTCAGCTTGTCAGGAATGACAGAATCGATAGCATCCATTTCTCTGGAGAAGCGGTTCAGCAAGTTTCCAATGGGTGTTTGCTCGAAGAAGACCATTGGAGATCTAGCAACGTTCCTCAGCAACTGCAGAAACAGCTTCTGCGATGCTAACACGCCACCTAGAAGGACTGCTGATGTGGAGGCAAATCTGCCAAGGGCTGCAATATCAAAAATAATCATTATTGCTAGGTGTCCTTGTTCTGGCTGGGGTAGAATTAAACCATGGAACAAACTCACCTTGGAGTTCTCCTTTGCAATATCACAATTTTCACTTAGTACTGTGAATACCGTACTAGTGAAAGGAGCTGACTTTGATAGTAATTAAGCCTAGCCTTATAGCTGCAGTGTAAACTATCCTTTCCGTAGGGTAGTTACAGTGGGGCAGAAGACCTCCTAAGTAAGCTTGACAGGGGCCATGGATTCAGCAACTTAAACAGGCAGGATAAATTCTTTATTCTTCACAAAATGAGCTTGGCTGGAATGACCCTGAATTACTCAGAATCTCAGATTTCCTGCCTACACATTCAGTTACACAAAAAGGTACCAAACCCTTCCCACTTGTTCCAACTTGTTCAAATATTTTTCAGTCTTTTGTCACTTGGGCTGAGATTTTTCCAGATTTGGTTTCTGTCCTGAAATAAGTGATTTTTCTATATTTCTTTTTTAAGAGTAACCAAAAGAATTGGGGTCATTTTAAAAGAGAAAGACTTAAAGAAATGTAGAATTCCACAAGTTCCTCTTTTCCCCTCTCTTTTACACTCAAAAGACCTAAACTGAGATTTAGTCCAGCATGGAAAAGAGCCACCATGCTTGCACTCTGATATGATTCATTTATATTGGATGAATGGAAAGAGCAAGAGGAAGAAAGATATCCTGAAGATGTTGGATACAAGGGGGCAGGAAAGAAAAATAAGGATGCTGTAGTTCTTCCATTGATGAATGTATTTTAAGGGCTCAGGTCATTTAGTTTCAGCAGGAAATAGAGAGGAAGACACTATTGATCATGGTCTGCTGAAAGGCAGAGAACACTTCTGGCACACCATGAAGTAGAATTTCAGGCAGTAACACTGGAAATATTGTTTAGATCCCTTAGAAATCCTCTCTGTGCGTCAGAGCTTGTTGTTTTAGGTCCCATGCCAAACCTTTAGGGCTGGTGCCAAAAGCCTGGGAGGCTAAAAGCCCATGGGTTTGAATTTGTTTATGTTCTGGGAAAACATCCTGGCATATGGGAAAGGGAGATGGAAATACAGAGAGCTAGGTGAGCAAGTTAAACGAACCTTGAACAACTCCTAGTGCACCGAAGACTCCAACTCTCAGCTCTGTGTGCTGTTGTGTCCCGTTGTGAATAGGGTCATCTGTCCACATGCTGAGCCAGTAACCACGAAAAAATGACACCACTTGCTGACACGTGAACAACAGAATGATGTACACACAGAGTGGTAAGCCTGTCGCCTTCAGGTAGGCTGCATAAATCGAAGTATGAACCTAGAGTGAAACATTTCCCTCTCATTTCTGTAATGTGCTCTCTGCAAGGTACGTGCATTATTTCTTTATTGGTACTGGTGCTTGGATCAGGGCATCCAGAGGAGATACAGTTTGCAGAGAAGTTGCTATGTAAAATAATGCTGAAATGACTGTGTCTCACTTATAGGGCAAACTTGCATAGCTCAGATGACTTCTCTGGAGTTTAACTTAGGCAGTGAGCTGACCTGCCTTCTGTGAGGGGTCAGTAATGAACCCATGGTATGCATCTTTGCCTTTATAGGAAGGTGCTTTGCTTACCCTGCCATGCTGAGTTTTTTCATCCTTGGTTAATCTTCCTTTGGTGGCTGCCGCAGTGGTAGAGTCTTGACTTCCAGGAGTGGTTTCTCTTCCCATAGCAGAAGATTTGACTGAATTGTCACTTAATAAAGAAAACAAAAATCCCTTCAATTTTTAGCCAAAGCAATGACTATTTTAAAGCTGGATCTCCTTACCCATCCACCCCTGTATTTGTGCCTATTTTTAGGGCTTCAGTTTTCAGGGTCCTCCAGAGTGACCCCAACCACTGACCACACTTGTCACAGGGACTGGGCTCTGCCAAGCTATTCACAAGCAGAGGCTTTAGGCATTCAGTAGCCATGGCTAGTGTAAGATGAGTCAGACCTTACAGCCTCACTGGGAAGGGAACAGCAAGCAAATGTACCAACGTGCCTTGTATGTGAGCTCTGGAACAAATTTTGGCTCCTTCTGAAATATGGAGAAAATGTTGGTCAATCTCCACATTCGAGAGCAATTTCTTATCTATTCTTGAGCTTTGTTAGCTTGCTCTTATTACTAATTTACAGATCAATCCCAAACTTGTATTATATCAGTAGGAGCCTCCACTTAGGCTTGTAGGAACTTTTGGAGCAAGTTCTTCAGTATCTGAGACAACTTCAAGCTTACCTAAAGAGCTTCTCCTGCGATGAACCATTTCTAGAGGTGATAGTACCTTTGGTGTCTCCTACACCTGTGAAATAAATGCTTTTAAAAAAAATGCTTTAGAATCCTGTTTTGCGCTGTATAGCCTTTGAGAGAGTGGTAATACAAAGATTCACTACAAAGAATTGTTTCTAAAGGTAGAAATATCAAGGTGAGGCTTGAAGAATAGCACATGGAGTGGGTAATTCTGTTTACTGCATGGCTGTTGTCTACTGAGATGGAACTGTTTATTCAAGAACCAATTTTAAGGTGATGAGTCAGGTTAACTTGACAAGCATACTTTTCCCTACTCAAAGTGACAGCTTACTGTGATGGGAGCTTGGATTTAAATGTCTATAAAATCCCCCGAATCTAAGAATAGCTTTTCCAGTTTTATTCTCTTATTCCTCTTCCCAGCTGTGAACAGCAGTAGATGCCTCTTCTCCCCCAGTTCTTTCAGTATATTACTGAGAAAACATCTGAATGATAGACCTAGGAAGAATGATAGCAACTCATTCAGGTTACCTGGAAAACCAGTGCCTGCATTCTCTTCTGCAGTAACATGTGAATGAAGGAATTCTGCAAAGGCCCCATTTCTCTGTAGAATTTCTTGGTAGGAACCAATCTCTGAGATTGTTCCATCCACCAGGAAAACGATGTTGTCCACTTGAGGTAAAATGTTGATTGTGTGAGTTACCAGCACACGAGTCTGAATAAAGAGGGAACAGTTACAACTGTTCTTGTGTTCCCATGCTCACTTGAGCTGTGTCAGTCAGCTGCCTTCTGAAGAAAGACACGCATTTGGTGTGCTTTTTGCTAACTGGAAGATACTTCTGTTATTCCTATTACTTCTGACTGTCTCTTTGATGAAGCTTATCTTTGCAGCACAGCTTTGAGCCCATTTCGAAAGGACAGAACTTGTGATTGGAGGGGTGAATCAACTTGCTTTGTGTCATGCACAGCATAGAAGAGTGAGGACGGGAGCTGAAACCTGAAGTCCCAGGCTAGACCTTTGACTACTGTTTAAGTCTGCTACCTTTTTTTGTTCGACAGTCTTTGTTTCAATACAATAATTACATTCTGATACTTGCAAACAATCCACATGAACAGAAGGGTATTTGTAATCAGACATACCTGTTTTAATAGGACTTTCTATGAAAGAAATTACCTATTTTCCTTTTACAATGTGAAACTGAACCAAGTATTTGCAGGCAATTTATACCATGAAGCAAACAGAGCTGCTCTTGCTTCCCTTTTCATATAACTACATTTATTACCCAGATTGCTTGACAGCAGAGAAATACCAAAGAACAACAAAATGCAACCAATGCAAAAAAGAATGGAAGTACTTAAGATGGATTTTAATACTGAAGTTTAAGTGATGAATACCTGGATGATGAGAACTGTAATAGTGCAACTGAACTATTCAAAAGTGATGGGATTAGACACCATGATAAGATACAATGAGCTGGAAGAGATCAGTCAGCTCTTCCTAACTATACTAGAAGTAAATCTCAAAAAGGGAATAGGATAATATCAGTGGAGGACCAAAAAACTATAAACTTGCTGTAGAAGTAAGGCTGGAACTGGGCATGTGGTTTGCATGAGGATAAAGACAGTCTTTCAGGAGAACCTAACTTTTCAGTCTTCCTCCTAGGTGAGATTCACTGCAGGACTGCAGAAGTTATCCATTTCACTGTTGCTAACAGCAGTACCTGCTGCCTGCAGCAAAAAAGTGAGTAACCCAACTTACTGAAAACATTTTGGGGCTCTGTTAATTAGATACATTGTACCACCTTTTCAAGTTCAGGATTTATAACATACCTTGTCTTTCAGTAAGCCACTGGGTCCAAGAACATGTTCAAAAATGTGCTGTCCAACATGGGCATCAACAGCTGAGAGGGGATCATCGAGCAGGTAAATGGAAGCCTTCTGGTACACAGCACGAGCGAGGTTCACTCTTTGCTTCTGCCCTCCTGATAAATTTATTCCCTGTAAAAATGTATTGAGAGTCTCTATTCCAAAGCTGCAGCATATTTGCCAATTGTTGGCTCCATTTGTGGTTTTATGACTTTCCTTATTTTTATGTCAGTGCATCTCCCCTCTTCCTTCCTCCTTCTATCCAAATAGTGCTTTTGAGATGCAGAAACAGATTTTCTTGAGCAACTCCACTCTCCGGCAAAGGAGGATCCAAGAATGACCTGGATTTGCTGTTTTTTGTCTCCTGTACCTCTAGGTAGGTTAACTGTCAGGAGGTGGGCTTCAGAACCCATTAAATCATGGCCTGACTTCTCAGAAATTACTGAGAACCTGCCTCCTCCAAGTTTAGTGCTTTTGTGGATGTTTTGCAGGACAGCCAAAGTTGTAGCTACTCATGGAAAAGCTGGCCAAAATATCAACCTAAGCCAGTACCTTCTCTCCTATTTCACTCTTACGCCCTGCAGGGAAGCTCTCCAAATCAGGTTGCAGTGCACAAGCATCAATCACTGTATTGAACCATGTTTCATCCATCTCTTTCCCAAAGAGAATATTGTCTTCCACTGAAGCATTTTGTATCCACGCTTGCTGGGGGACATAAGCTACAGTGTCCTATAAAAATGGAAGTGAAACAATGTTAACAATCTGTTTCATAAGCTCAGCTTGACACTATGGGACCCTGTCTTTGAAGAAAAACTCAGATTTATAGAAATTTGGAATTGGAGGGCTTGATAAAACATGAGTCTTCACTCTCATTATCTTACAGAGGAAGAATTGGAGGTGCAACTACATGATGTGGTTTACCAGGATGCCACTTCAGTTCACTGTTACAGTGGGAAATGGAACTTGATTCCCATTCTTAAGGGTCAGGCTAATCTGAGAAATCTTAAGCACCTTCAGATAATTAAATGTGGGCTGCTACATACTGCTTCTGTTAAAATTCAGCAGTAAATGGGCTATCGCCAAGTACCTGATGCCTTGGTTAATACCTCACTGCTCCTGCAGACAGCCTAATTAGAAGCAAACGCTCAGGGGAAAATTCACCTTCATGCTCACGCAGCCATCCACCGTCTCCAGCTCACCAAGAAAGGCTGACAGTAAGGAGGACTTTCCAGCACCCACCTGGCCAACCACAGCAATCAGGGAGCCTTGGGGCATGGTAAGATCTATCCTATTGAGAAAACATTAGTCTCTTATCACCTTTTAGACACAATTTCTGAAACAAAAATTACCAAAATTCTTGCTATTGTCTTGTAGCAATTAAAATGTACCAACTAAACTCCCTAATTTCATACTTGAGGACTCACTTGCACAGGGTTAGTCTTCCATCACGTTGAGATTTTGCAGCAGGAGTCATCCCTTCAAAGATGCCTCCAATCAGAAAGTCTTCATCTGCATCCCCATCTGAGTTTAAAACCCAGATCACCACTATGGAGATCGGCTAGCTCAAAGCACTGGATGTGAAACATTTCTGATCAGAACCTTTCAACACCATTTCTACTCTAAAATGGCAATGCCTTTTGAAATAAGCATGTAGTGATGCCATCTATAATATCTGCATTCTACTTTTTTGACTTAAATTGCTGTAACTTCATATTTGGAGAATAAAATTGTGTAAAGAAAGTAGTCTGTATATTAAGGCAATATCCAGATACAGGAACCTTCCTATTTATGTGCTTCCAAGCATAAAAGTAAGATTGCACTCTGTCTGACTTCATAATTTTCAGAACTCAATGTTAAATATGAAGCAAACTCAGAATTCTTTAGATATTTCACACTGAGACCCCGAGGAATTAGTTCATTCAACATCCACCCTGACCTACATAATTGAGATGACTAAAGGAAGGTTTGTACCTTCTAAGACAAGGAGAAACGTCTTTGCTCCAGCAAAAAGTCCCATTTCTTATGGTGATACTTGCCTGTGCTGAAATATGAGAAGAAACAGAAAGAACACTTGCAAATGCAAAGGTAGATACTGATACACCCCTATTTATGTGACTATGTTTCAGTGTTTATCTATACTACAAAAAATCAACCTTAAGTATCAAAAGGAGTTAATTACCAGATTAGATTTCATCATTAGAAATAATTGACCCTGAGAGATAAAGTGACAGTAAGGGGCAAACATTTTTCTCTTATGAGTATGGTAGGCACCCTAAGAGTGAAAGCTGATCAATGGAAGCTATTCCTCTCATAAGACAAAAACTCACCACAGTCAGAAGTGTTTCTGCTTGAGCTTTCAGGACTCAGTTCTTCCAGACTTAGAAAAGCTGCTACGCGGTTTAAAGAAACTTTGGCCTGAAATGAAGAAGCATACGAAACAGTAAGGTTTAGAATGAAAAGGCAGCTAAAACCCAAAGTGAAGACTCAACTTGAAGATCCACTTAGAATGCTAAGTGCTATGTTGCAGATGCTGTAGGCTTAGATGGACAAATGCAGCTTGCTCTTATGTCAACTATCATTATTTCCACTCTTCTTAGCAAAAACCCATATTCTTCCCTGCATCTTCCCTTATGTTCACACAGTGAAAATTGGTGCTTTTTTCTCCAATGCATCCTGCAATCTTTCCAGTGATTGCTCCTGTATGTGAAGAGTTATGACTCTTGTGGTGCAAGAGGGAAATGAATTTCCTAATTTCTTACCGTCAATGACTTGCTTTTCTCTTTGACCTGTATTAGCAGGGTTTCCACTGATCTACCATAGATTTTGCTCATCTATTCTGATTTCTATGATTAAAAACAGAACTAGAAGCACTTCTGAGATCTAATGGTGCTCATGATTGGCTCTGAAAGACTTAAAAGCTATTCCTGCTGACTATTTTGTTAATATATGAAGCCTTTCTGAAAAAATATATTACAAAGTACCTTTAGCTGTAAGTCCTTGCACTTCACTGTTTCATAACAGCAATTAAATAGCTGACGTTCAGAGCCCTAAGAAATCCCAGCGTTTACCTGTTAATGGTGATATGTAAGAAACCCACTTATGGCCAAAGGAAAAGGAACATAGCCTGCAGTTAACCTGAACAGCAGCATTTATGGAGAATGGCAGGAAGGAGTGCGCAGTGTTGAGAATGTTGATCAGTGTTATAGACACAAAGGCTTTCTGAGCATCCAGGACATGTGTGCTATCGACCAGGGTGTACACAGCAAACATGACAAATGCAATCTGAAAGGAAGCAAAGGAAAAGTAAACCATTTGCTTCAGACAAGGAAGAGAATAGTTCAAGGGTGACATGCCCCCTCCTAAAGACTTTGGAACCCATTTAGTTAAATCCAGGCTATCACACATACACACAGTACCCATCCTGCAAGTATCACAGGCAAAGGTCTTGGATGTTGGTGACAAAACCAAGATTGATCATTTGACATTTGTTCTCCTTTAAGGAAGTTTTGGTGCTGCAACTAGAGCAGGGTAAAAGCACAGCCATTTCCCGTTGAAAACACACATAGCTGAGCTGCAACAGCAAGTGCAAAAGTGGCCTGTGTAGCTACTGACTGTGCCATGGGGTATCCAGGTGGCTCTTGCACAGCAGGCTCAGTCTGCCCGGAACACACTGCCAGACCAGATGACTTGTCCATGGAACTGTTATGACAGTGCAAATGTCTGTGTGGCTGATTCCACTGGGACTCAGCAACTCCTGTGAAACCACCAATGCTCCAGGCAGATATTATCTTTAACTGTGCCACATGAAAAATCTGTGCAGGCAGGAGTGCAAAGAGAAATGGAAGTAACAGTGCACGGTTTATATAGGAAAGTGAATCACTCACCAGGAAAGTTGATGAATGGAAAGAAGCTAGAGATGCTGAGAAAAGAACCTGAGAACTTTTTAGGGCCTTAAGTTCTTGCTTCCGGATACCAAGCACTTTCTCCATGAAGGTTTTCTCCCAGCCATAGAGTTTGATTACTTTAATGTCACTGAGAAAGGCACTAGTGAGTTTGGCTCGCTCATCTTTATGTTTCATCTGGGTCTCCTGTAATAAACATTTGAGTTTTATCATTTAATAGGTTCAATATTTAACAATGCAATTATTCTGAAAAAAAGCACCTTGTTCCTGCCTATGACTCCTGAATAAATATCCCTGCAGTTGAGCTGTGTATACTGGTTTTATTCATAATCATCCAGTCTTGGAAATACTTTGATTTTCTTCTTCAGAGCTTTATTTTTCTGGCAATTCATATAAACCACAGAAAAGTGGCAAACCAGGAAACAGACTGAACATGCAAGAGGTTATTGTAAACTTTAAGAACCTCTGCAGGCTTCAAATCCATGATAAGCATGAATAATAAATATTAAGCTATCACATAATTCAAGTCAGTAAACCACTTCATTTTTATCAAACAAAATGTACCTGAAACTGACTTCTCTTCTTCGTGATCACAAAATTCACAGGCAAAAGAAAAAGGAATACCACAATTGAAGTCAAGGCAGATGGCCCAAGAAGCTGCCAGGAGAGAAAATGAAAGAGGAAGAACTTCCAGTGATTACTAGAAATTACTGTTTTACCTTGCTTACTGTCTGCCTTACTTGAATGTATGCTTAACATCCCCTCATGGCTAAGGCTTTGCTCTAATCTTGCTTTTGCCTTTCCTGGGAACTGTGCTCCCTAAGCACTCTGGATTGTTAACCCTCCAGCCAGGGTAACTCGTGTCATCATGCTCTGCTGAATTTATTTGTTACCCTGTTAGGAACTAGAAGAGTGTTGAAAGAGATCCAGAAGCACAGCTGGTGATTCAAGTAATTTCTTCTTCCAATCTGTTCTTGGATGTTTTAAGGGGGACATCTTGTGGCTGGCCTAAGTAAGTGACCCGAAACAAAACCCAGCCTTTGCTCAAAAAACAAACCCACAACAAACTACTCTTGCAGCACAAACACCCCAGCCTGTCGGAATTTACATCAACTAGTGAGATGAAATGGTAGAATTATACTGTGCCATGTACTCTTGAGACAGATCTTGGATACCAGGGCTCATAATGACTTACATATCAAAAATGTTTTAGTTGCATCAGATGGCTTATGTTTGCTGGAGAGGTGAGTGCTGATATACCTAGAGAGATAAAAGTATTCTCTACACAAATGGTCTGTGAATACTAGCAAATAGTGTTAATTATGCTCCACCTACATGCAACCATATTGAACTTGTCACCATTACTAGAAAAGGGATGATTGTTTTTCAACAGCCTGTACCATGGCTACTAATTTTCCAACATCATAGTACCCTGCCAGACATGAGGCACAGTCCACCCTGGGTAGCAAAGAAAGGTCTCAAAGGCTTCTGCATACTTCCTGGTAATCAGCTGTCTCTATAGTGCTCACGCTTCCATTTGGTGAGCTGCGAAAAACAGGTTCTAAGGAATAGGGCTTTATGCTGCTGAGAAAATTCTGCTCTAAGCAGAATTTTGAAAACTCATTTTTCCTTTGATACCTCGAATAGAAAGGGACTGAGAAGTACTGTCATAATATTTTACCTGCCACAAGAAGACAAAGCAGATGATGATCCGAATAGGAGCAAGCCAAGTCCCATTAAAATAGATAATCAGATCCATTAACTTTTGGACATCAACAGACACCAGATTAACTATTTCACCTACTGTTGCTGCTTTCCTTGAAGCATTTGACATAACTAGGATCTAGACAGGGTAAAGAAGAAATCAGTGGCATCATCAAACAGCAGCTTTGGTCCAAAAAGAAAACAACTTTCTTTTCCTTATAAACAAAGAAGGAAAAAAACAAAAGCAAGGGACAAAAATGCCAAATCCTAGGTACTGAAAGCACACTGCTGCTTGGGATATGACTTCACTTTAAGATGAAGAATTTACTCCTTTCCCAAACCATAATCTACAGCATAAGAAAGTTTATGTTACTTTTTCCTCTTTCCTTTTTTTGGCTTTTTCTTAAGGTAAGATCTGAAAAATAAGTAATAAAATTTCTCCCACATAGTGTTCAGAGACGAATATAGCAGTTACATCCCAAAAGCAGTTTCTAACAACATCTCCCCTGATGCTGTTAAGAACAATGTACCAACAATATAACTAACAACACAGAGCTAGAAAAGAATGAAGATGAAGGGAAGCTACAGACTCACCTTCCTGTACACAAGCCCTGTTACTGCAGTTCTCAGTCTCAACCCCAGAACAAGACACATGTACATGTATCGTTGTTCAAACAGAGTCTGGAGGCAAGCCAAAAGGAACATGCTGAATGCATACAAGTAGCCATGCCAGGTAGGTGCTTCTTGATCTTCAATGAACTCCAGGAAAAGGCTGCAAGACAGGAGAAAAATGTTGATGAATCCATGTAGAACTGATGGAACATCAGACACACAAAAATGCAGAAATGCCGGGGCTTTTTGTGTGTCCTTTCTGGCTGATGTTTATCAGTAAAATCGGAGAAAAACTGAAAAAAAAAAAACCCCGCTGAGTATCCTGTATTATATAATATCCTGATTTTTGACATTGAGCCATTCTTGGTTTGGAAGCAATTTCTGATCTCAACATCCTCTCAGGGGAGACCTCATTTTCAGTATTAAGGATGGCTCCTGAATTTTATGAATTTGTCAGTAATCTGCAAATCGAAAGCCATAATCTAAGGAAGTCACTGACATTTCCAGAACTTCTGTTAATGACTTAAAAGTGATTTTGCCCTTGAAAATATACTGTAACTCACATTAGTGTTGTACCAACACAATCCACAAAGCATTATGCCAACTGACGAAAGGAGCTATTTAAGATGTGTAAGATGCGCAGCTGTGCTCTTTAGAATTAGTCAGGGGACATGAAGCCTTAAGACTACAGGATGTGGCTGACAGCCTGTGCAAATGATGTGATATAAACCATCAAATGACTCCCTCCTAATCAAGTAAAGCTGTCAAAAGGCTCAGTGCAGCCTGTTCTTTCCACTGCTGGAACACAGACATCTCTGTCTGAGCTTATGCACACAGCAATCTTGCACGTCACAGAAACACATTACAAATACGTGCATACCTCAGTAACTTCGGGATGGAGAACAAGAAGACATCACAAGCAACTAAGCAGACAGTGCCGAGAAGGAAATAGGTTCCAAACATGCTCCAAAACACTTTCAGTAAGGGCCAGCTCTGACTTTGCTCTGACTGCAGTAGAACTTCTGTCTCTTCAGCTTCTGCTATGCCAGCTTCACTCTTCTGACCCTTTTTAAATGTAGCAGACTCAATTTTTCTAAAGAAAGAAGCAATGAGAAAACTCAAATTGGAGAAAGCTTGGGAATCCTGTGCTTTCAAAAATCATTAATATCTCACACTTGGTTTCATGCCATGTCCAGTAAAAAGGCTCAGAAAAAAATGATCCCTCTCACCAAAAAATTACAGTTGTGTGCTTCCAGGAATGGAAGGACGTTCTCCAGCAGATTTTAACACTTAAAATCAGACTTTGCACAAAGGAACTCACTGAGCACTCACCCACTGAAGACTGAAGATCCCCAGGTTTTCATAGAGTGTTACTTGGACCATTTTACATATGCTATCCTTTTCTGCTTCTTGTTTAATGGACAAATAATTCAGTGGGATTGATTCTTCCATATTGTCCAGATAGGAAGCACCTAGCAGAGCTTACACTCAGAGACTGAATATATACTGAAGCACTCTGTCTCGCACTCTGTGGGGAACTGACGGGCTTAGAGCCTGTTCTGAGATGGCACACCAGCACCAGTGAGTATATTTGCTTGTATCATCTAGAGGCAAGAGAGAAAATGTCCAGCTGAGGGCATGACACATTCTCTAGATCAAGTACTCACTGCTGGGGTCTGCTTCGACACTTCTTCCACTCTCTTTCAGCCCAGGAAACAATTTCTTCAGAGGATTCCTCTTTCCTCACTGGCCACAAGTCATCCACCCCCAAGGACTGCCGATGGCCTTTCCAGAGGAGCCTGGAGAACACACAGACTGCTGTAAGGTAAGCACAGAAGGATTTGTGGTCCTTCTAACATTTTGAAAACAGATGGGCTTTAAGTTAGTGCACCATAGTGAGCACATAGGGACCTACATATATAAAACACTACTCAGGGCTGTCCTTTCCCAGAATAAATATGAATGTTCAGAAACAGCAGTTTTGCTACAAATCCCTATGTTATGTTCCCTGAACACAATGAAGATTTGCAAGTAAGCCCCAATTTCTAGTCCATACTGAGAGTTGGGTCTTGGGCAGTGGGGGAGTAAGTTCAGTTTAATTTGTGGCTCAGTGAAACGCAGACGAGGTCTTATCATAGCAGACATTAGACCCAAGGTATGTAATCATTTTACTTCTGATTCCTAAGCAGCAGGCTGCGCCTCGCTATTTTCCCCTTGCCCAGCATTTGTTATGGGAAGGTCTGCAGGCAATATAGGGCTGTGGTTGCTGTACTTTTGAGTACTTCTGAGCAATCTTTTGAGATTGCTGAGGTCTGTTTCAAGATTGCGAGGGTACTGGAAAGGGAAAAAGAATTATCTAGAATCACAAATATGTGTTTCAAATTACTTTGAGAAAAGTAAGTTAATTCTTAATAATTTGATCTTGGGAGAACACCTTAAGTCCCCAGAGAAAGAATTTAAATCCTTACTGCATAAACTAACTCAGGGGCTGAGATATTTCCTACTGGCTCTCTACACCCTCTTCAATGCTGCTTGTTTGTTTGGTTTTGAGCTTGTTCGGTTTGGTTTTTTTCCGATATTCTAGCAAAACCACATCTTTTTCTTACCCAGAGAACCACCAGTATGTGATTTTGGAAAGAAAAGAGCTGCTGGCTTCTGGACACTGATTCTGATGGGAGGAAAAACATGGGTGATGTTTATATACAGAAAAGGGCTTGTGTCAGATAAATGTAATTCCCTTCTGTGCTTCCCCAGAAAAATCAATCAAAGTCACACACACCCTATTCATTGACCCTGACAGTGTAAATGTATTGTGGAGGACCAATGGAATCAGGGGATTTTCGAGAATGAGACTTTGAATAATGTCTTAGCTGGAGGAACAAAGAATATCATTCTTCATGCTCCAAGACACTGATTTTCAGAATCACAGAGCTTTGCCATACTCATACCTCAAACAGAATACTGCAGCACAGGAGAGCATGGGGAAGCAATGTGAGCCCTACCTACGCATTTAAATGAAAATAAAGATGAGTATGGATAGAAGAGAGGTTTAGTTTTTCAAAACATACATTGAGAGACAGAGTACTGTTATCCCAAATTCTGCTGGTTACCTTTTAAAACTGTTGACCTTTACATAGAATGATGCATCTTGTATCTCCCAGATACTCATGTTCCTGCATATCCCCATAAATTTAGCTTCCTGTTCGAGATGAAGCCATGCATCATGAAAAGCTGTGTTATACTTACAGGATTGTTGACAGCTTTAGAGAAGAAAGGAGGGTGATCAACTAAGCAGAATAGCACAAGTTCTCCTAGCACCAGGCTAGCATAAAGGTAAGTTGTAATGTGGTGGAAACGGTCTTCCAGGAAGCCCTAAGAAACAAAATACTGTTGAGAATGAGGCAAGAACCTTCACATGAAATCAACCAAGAATGGTAACTTCTGTTCTACTAGCCATAACCTCTGAGTTTTGGTTCAAAGAATGAGGTGCATTTTAAACTGTTATGTAGAACTACTTAAATAGATAGCTCCTGAAACTGGAATATGAGAAAATGCTAAATAATGGACACGTTTCTTATATATAGTGATGGTTTTATTATAAACTTCATAGCAGTCTAGTCAAGTCAAACATCCACACTGCAGCATTATTCAAGGAAACTTGGGTGCTCTAAGGGATAGAAGCTGTGGATATAATAAAACACTTGCCAGGTTTTATTTTAAATGGTGTGTTTGTGGGGCTCCATGAACGGTGCTGTAATCAATTTTGTGAATGAGAAAGAGAAGAAAAAGCCAAGGAAAAAGATTGGTTTTGGATCTGTATTTTGGTAGCAGAAAGTGGCAAAGTGTTACTTCTACAAAAGACCTGCAGCCCAAGTATCATTCAACACAGCAGGAACAAGCAAGCTGCCAACTGTCTTCTGTTTAGTGGCCGCATATTTTTCCCCTATTACTTAAACATGCAGGTAACATAAGCTTTTGGCTACTCCTTGTTGTGATGGAAAGGTACAGCTGTTCACCTGAGGAAAACAGCCACTTATGATGAAGTGTCAGATGTGTAAACCCAGACAGCACTTCTCCACAAATAAACATTCACCACAAATACCCGAATAATAAAAATATTTATGCTCATACAAAATCTGGCGTAAGGCCAGTTTTTAGTGACAGTGTTCATGTTCCTTTTGCTTTTATTCATGTATGAAGTCTGACAGGCTCTCAGAAAACTACACTGTCTACATTGAAAGGGATACCACAGATGGAGATGACAAGTGTCATTAATCATTTTTCTCAGCACATATTTTAAGAGAGGAGTTCTCCACCTCACAATCAGTGAAGCAAAAGTGCCCTGTTGTTTAGGGACTTCATACCCCTGCAGGTTAAAGATACATGATTCCACTTACTCTTTCCAGGGCATGTTGGACTTTGGAACTAAACATCACAACTGCAGCCATGAATGAGAGCAGCCAGTAAATCAATAGGACACCTGAAGACTGGATGCCAATCATTCTTTCTACTTGGGTAAGGAACATGGCAAGGATCTGCAGAAAAGTACAAATTTGTCCAAATAAAGAGCTGGTCATGGAATGCCAAACATTACTATCAAATTACAAATACAATAAGGAAAAATCAGATCTAGCCGAAACATTTCAAGATATTCAGACCTGCAGTATTGCTCCTAAAAGGCTAAAACTGAAAAGCATTACGTGCAATTTTGCACTCAAGAATGTCTCTCCAGTAAGGGTATGTAATAAAATTACAAGTGGGAGGATCTAGGCTATGAAGATGCAATGACAGGAGGGGAAGATAGGCATTTAGGTTGAACAGGAATCCCATTTTATTCTAAACCAAACCACACTGCACATTGTGTTTATGCTAACCACATGGTTAAGCTGGCCATATGCAGACAAAATAAAGGAAGAATTACCATTGTGATTCCCACCACAGCAGGGCTAATGAGGAATGCTGAAGCCCGTGGAATTCCTTGGCTTATCTCCCACAGGATGAAGAAGACATTAGTAAAACACAGTATTACCAGGATGAATCCAAGGACCTGGGTCAGAGGCAGCAAACGCATGTTGAAATGGGCTGAAATGATGATGGGACAATCTACCGAACTGAGTGCTCCAAACAGCCTGGGCAGTAAGACTGTAGAGGTGGAAGAGCAAGTCTGGGACAGACAACATTAAGTGAAGTAGCAGGAACCAAATGCAAGTATGGGGAGAAGCTCTTATGACAGTTCATCCTAAAATTTTACTTGATTTATACTGACCAGACTTCACCTGAGTCAGTAAATGTCAAAGCAAACATAGAGATGGATCATCAGAAAAGAGTTAATCATATAGAAAAATTAAGTTCCACAACAATGCTGTTATAATGTTAGGATCAAACCCATCCTCCACCCTTACCATTTTGGCTTTGAAGATGTGGGACATCCTGATATAGCCTTTGCTTTTGTGTCGAAGATACAAATAGTAGAAGGGAAAACAGATCCAAAGATAGGCACAAGGGATCCAAGCAATGACTGTACTCTCAAAGCACCAGGTAAATCTCGGGGTGTTTGTGTACCATGTCTGGTTCCAGTCCTGTCATAGAATCAACACGGAAGTGAAACAGTAAAGCCAACGTATGCAGAATTTCATGAGCTAATGCAAGTTTCTAATACTACAACTGAGATCTACAATAATGTTAGAAGAATTTGATTTAGCATTTCAAATGTAAAAGTCATTTGGACTCAGCAGTAGCTTTTGGAACAAATGGAAGTAGAAAGGGGGGGAGGTTGGAAAAGTGAAAGATGCCAAACAAAAGGTATCATGTATCACAATTAGATAAAAAAAAAAAAAAGAGAGGAAATTTAAGTTATTGAATGTGGAATAAGTAATTTGGGAACAAAAATATTTTCAGCACTTGGGAATCATCAGAGGGCATGACGGGTGAAATGGAGATTAGGATTAAAGAAGTGTCCGAGTGCATAAAGCGCATCACAACTGCATTTCCTCAGCTGTATTTATAATTCTTTTGTAATTTTTTGGCTGAATAGTTGAGTCTCATCTGCAAACATAATAATGTTGTAGATGAACAGGTAAGGATGTTTTTCCTGCAGCATCTTGTAGAGATGACTCAAATCAAGACTAGCGCAATCACTTGATGAAAAGAGAAAGCCGGTAAAGGCTCACAAATTCTTATAGGAGTTTATCAACCTTGAGGATGGAAATCCATGTGAGTCCGTACTGATAACTCATTTGAGCCCTTTGAAAGGTATTTCTGTAATGGGTCACTCAGGAAGGGGCTGATTTCAGTACTCTTCCACCAGCTCAGCCAGACTGGCTCTCACGTAACTCCCATCAGATTTGCTGTAACTGACAGAGCCCCAGGGATTTGGGTGAGCCCCAGGGAGGCAAAGTCCACAACACCAGCAACCTCTGATGGAAACACACTTCACTGCTCACACTGTATCTGCTGCCTTACTCGATACCTCCAGCCCCATGCCCCCCGGGGGTGCTGCTAACGGAGCGGCCCCGCTCAGGCAGAACCCGCGCACCCCGGGGTCGGGCCGGGTCTGGCCGCCGCTCTCTTCCTTCACTGACTGGTGGGGCCGGGCCGGGCTCGGCTCTGACAGGCCTCTGGAGGGACTCTGGCGCCGGCGGGACGGTGCTGCGGAGCCCGCTCGCTCGCTCGCTCGCTCACTCACCCAGAACCCAGCGGAGCCGCACAGCGAACCGCCGGCAGCCATCGCGCCCACAGGCGGGCCCTCCTCTCGCTGCCCCGGGGCGCCCAGTCCCATCCCGTCTGCGGGCGCCGGGAGGCGCTGCCAGGAGGGGAGCTCCAGGGACCTGGGGCGTGACAGCCAGCCGGGCCGGCAGGGGGCAGCACCCGGCCCAGCCTAACCGGCTCTTCCGGCAGCGCGGCGGGCGGCGCTGAGTCAGGGAGCCGGCGGAGGGATGCGGGTCCCGGCGGTTGCGGGGCCGGCGCTGGGGTTGGTCTGCGCGCTGTGCTGCGCCCTGGCGCGGGGCTCCGAGGACATCGTCGTGGGCTGCGGCGGCTTCGTCAAGTCCGACGTTGAGATCAACTACTCCCTGATCGAGGTGGGCGCCGCCGCCGGTCGGGCCGGGCGGAGCAGGGCTGCTGGCGGCCCTGGCTCTCTGTGCTCTGCTTGGCTGCGGAGCCTCGGCTTGGGCGCCCGGCTGCGCGGCGTGACCGCAGCCCGTGTGCCATGGCCGCTGTCTGAGCTGGCTGTGGTTGCGGCCTGGTGTCAGTTGAAATAGGTTCTTCTTCAGGCATTTTCTTCGGAGTCTGGGCCTGAATTTATCCGGCTTCACCTGGCAGATTGCCATCTGCTTGCAATAAACCTTTTCCCCGTTACCCCCTGGGACACGCTGGTGCTGTTGTGTAGAAGCACTTGGTTAGGGAATGCCTGGTTCAGGCGTTGCTCACGTTTTCTTAAAGTATCTTTTTGTTTGTTTCTTTTAGATTAAATTATATACAAAACATGGTACCTTGAAATACCAGACAGATTGCGCTCCAAACAATGGGTATTTCATGATTCCCCTCTATGATAAGGTAAGAAATTGAAATACCAATGCTGTCTGTCCTGTGATGGAGGCAGATGCTGTTTCTGTGTTCATATCTGCCAGCAGAACACCCCCTACACATAGAATCATAGAATAGTTAGGGTTGGAAAGGACCTTAAGATCATCTGGTTCCAACCCCCCTGCCATGGGCAGGGACAGCCTTCCAGTATCTGAAGGGGGCCTATAGGGATGCTGGGAAGGGACTCTTCATAACTGTAGTTATAGGACAAGGGGTAATGGGTTCAAACTTAAACAGGGGAAGTTTAGATTGGATATGAGGAAGAAATTCTTTACTGTAAGGGTGGTGAGGCACTGGAATGGGTTGCCCAGGGAAGTTGTGAATGCTCCATTGCTGGCGGTGTTCAAGGCCGGGTTGGACAGAGCTTTGGGTGGCATGGTTTAGTGGGAGGTGTCCCTGCCCATGGCAGGGAGACATTTGAATCAGGACATCATTTGTTTTGGTTTTGACCAAACTTTCAACTGTTTCTTTTTGTAATGCAAGTATTTAATTTCTCTTTGTTAACTATTATGAGAAAATCCAGGTAACTTTAGCTGCAGTGTTGCATTTGTGCTGCTTATTTGCATGACTGCAGCATTGGGAAACTGAGTTACTGCCAACAGCCATGTGCTAGCAGCAGTGTGAATACTGGCCAGAAAATGCAGCTACCTACAGAGAACAGATAAAGCTTTCAGTTACCTGCCTATAGAAATGAAAATAAATTTGTGTAAGAATGTGTTTTGATATTACTGAATTGAAAATAACTTGAATGAGTAATGGCAGATGTTAAAAATGTCTTAAGAAATAATACCAGGAAAGCTCAGAATGTATCAAAAGTGTGATGTCTATTTAAACTGGAAAGATGTTTACATTTAAATTAAATACAAGCTGCCCTCAGATAGTCTGTTTTGTTCTTTAAAAGAGATAGTTGACTTGGGGATCAGAAATAGAATCATAAAATAATAGAATGGTTTGGGTTGGAAGGGACCTTTAAAGGTCGCCTAGTCCAACTGCAAAATAAACCCTTCCCTTCTCAGTCTAAAACCGTGAGATGCTCTCTGAGCTCCGTGATTTCGTTCTTAGGTCTTTGAGCCTTTCTATGAATGAATTTCAGAACATACGTGGTAGAACATAATGTGGTGCCGACTGCTTTAAAGAGGATCTCTGTGTAGTCCAATACTCTTTTGGTGCAGAGCTTTTAATAGGATTGAAATGCTTTTATCCCCTGTCTGGACAGAATGGTTGAGCAGCACCTCCTAGTGGAAATACTAAAGGCTGATTTAGAGCACATCTGGTGGGGCAGGTGGAGATACATTTGAACACTTTCTAACACTGAGGTGCTTGAACATGAGCCAGGTTTGGTCTGGAAGCGGTATAAACATGGTTACTTAATTTTGGTCTTAATTGGCTGGATGTGAGCCCAGCATCCCAGCCTGTCTGGGTAGATATTGCTGCTTCTTTGAATGGAGTGTCTTAGGATGAGGAAGGGAGAAGACTGACACTTGAGTCTTGTGTTACCCTGCAGCTTGATGCTTATGTTCTTTTCCTCTCCCCCCCATTCTTAATTACATTTAGATCAGTGAAGACAGCTGTTGCTTTCTTTTTTATTTTTAGGGGGATTTCATTCTTAAAATTGAGCCTCCCCTAGGGTGGAGTTTCGGTAAGTGCTCATATGTCTTCTTACAATAGGATAGCGTATCTGCAATGTGGGACTTAACTATCTCTGACTTGCAGTTGGCAGGGAAAATCAAGTGCTTTTTAAAAGAGATAAGCTTTACTGTATGGTTTTAATAACTGAAATATTCTTACTGTACCAGAAGATAATAAAGCTATAGGTAGACACTAACAAAGTAACTCATGAACTGAATCGAAGGAATGTGAGTTCTTGACAAAACTAGCTGCAGTGGGAGGAAGAAAGAGGATTTTCAACATCAGGGTTTGTGGGTGCTTTAACTTTGCCGAGGCAGGACTTCCACAGCAACCCTTGTGTGCTTGAGCTAATGCATTTCTGTGAGAGTTCTGTAAAGCTAAAGCAGAATTGCTTCATGTTTGCTCTCTCACTAACTGCCATGCTGTTTCATTGTGCTTCCCCTCCAGAACCAACCAGTGTAGACATCCATGTGGATGGCATTAATGACATTTGCACAAAGGGAGGTGATATTAACTTTGTGTTCACAGGGTTTTCTGTGAATGGAAAGGTTAGTCTCCTTTTTCTTTATTTATTCTGTTTTATGCTAATTCTGCCTTCGTAAAAACGTTGTACTTCAGCTCTGCAAGTTATTTTTATCCATTTATACTCTGGTTTCTGTTCATTTTGACAGGTTCTCAGCAAAGGTCAGACATTAGGTCCTGCTGGAGTCCAGGTTGTACTGAGAAATGCTGGCAGTGACATAAACATACAAGCAACTGTTACACAACCTGGAGGAAAGTGAGTGTGGGTGTTGCATACTTAATTCATCTCCTCATTTACACAAGCTTATTTCAGTTCTGCCATATCAACGGGGATGATAGCAGTTCTGAAATATTTTCTCTAACCTGCATAGTGTCCGGGTTGTTTTTGTATAAACAGATGTTTGTGACTATTGCTGAAAAGATGTAACCACTTTCTCGCCTTACAGGTTTGCTTTCTTTAAAGTGCTCCCTGGTGAATACGAAATCTTTGCATCTCATCCTACCTGGATGTTGAAAGAGGTTAGAGCCTACCAAAGTTCTGTTTTACCTGTTTAGTGAGGATGGATCTGCTAGACCTTGTATTGATCAACTACTGTGAGGAAGGGTTTTTTGTGAGTGGGCAAGATTAATCGGGTTTTCATGCATTTAATTTAGGTTGTCGAGAAACTGCCTCATGCAGGCCCAGTTTGGAGATAGTGGAGTCATCCAGGGCAGGACTGGCAGATGAGCTCTTGGTTTTGGTCTTCTAATCTTATACATTTTGTGAGAGCCTGAATATTGTAGCAGATGCTCTAATCCCTCTTTCTCAGACTGCTTCTTTCTGAGAAGCTCTGAGACCCCAACCAATTCCTAAATCAGTAAAACAGAAAGAATACTGTTTTGAAAAGTATCTTTGCTTTAGTGTCTTTGTGTTTTGAATAGCCTCTTTGAGCTCTGCTGCTCCGCCCTCTGTTTCTGTTGTTGAGTGTGTAACTTCTGATGGTCACTTAGGTGCTGTAAATGCAATGCCTACTTTTGATAAAGATGTATGTGTTTCTGTATTTCAGTCAAACACCGTGGTACGGGTGACGAGTTCTAACGCTTATGCTGCTAGCCCTCTGGTTGTTGCAGGCTACAATGTTTCTGGGTCAGTACGAAGTGATGGAGAACCAATGAAAGGGGTCATGTTTCTTCTTTTCTCTTCTTCGGTCGCTAAAGAGGTAATGGTGTATCAGTACCTTTTCAATATGAGTATGGACATAAACAAGAAGCAGCTAAATAGCTTCTAGATTCATATTGCCCTGATACTCATCTCTGTCCTTCATTGAGCTTGGGTTATAGGAAACATAAACTATACAACCCCTCAAGCTGTATTTTTTGTTCGCTCTTTGCTTTTTCCCCCCATCTTTTTCCAGAAATGCCCATGTAATGCAACATTTGTGTACATGCTAAGTTTTCACATGACCTCCATGTGTAACCTGACCTCAGATGTGTAACACAATAGCCATCTGTTTCAGTGTTGCAAAATTTAGGCTTAAGGTCTGCATATTTTTTGGACACAAGAAATTAGAAAATTCTTCTAATTGTGACTCTTTTAAACTCTTCATTATTGTTTTCAAACAGCCAGGTTCCTCAACAATCAGGCTGCTCAGGGGCATGAGTACTAAGACCTGAACTGAAACAGGGAACAAGTGCAAAATACAATACAGTGCACATCATGTTATTGATCTGTATATTCTTTGTGGGTCAGCAGAGTTGAGGGCTATAGTTTTAGGACTATTTTCCCGGTTACACCTTTTAGCATGTTAAATGTTGGTTAGTAAATGTGTTCCCTCATGAGGATGATGCTTCTCCATAGTGGAAGACCAGCTTCTGGCGCAAGATGTTGCCAGACAA
The DNA here is from genome assembly GCA_039720435.1 of Amazona ochrocephala. Lineage (NCBI taxonomy): Eukaryota > Metazoa > Chordata > Aves > Psittaciformes > Psittacidae > Amazona > Amazona ochrocephala. The sequence goes on along the minus strand of CM077886.1, from coordinate 16,957,652 downwards.
ATCCTGAAATTCACTATATGGCAGCTGTAATTTGTCTTCAGCATGAGGTCTTAATTGCTTTTTGACCTCTTGATGTGAAGATGAAGTTCAACAGCTTCTCTTGCCACCTTAAAAGTGTGTTATGAAAAGAGCGTGCATTTGAACATGTGCTGTGATTTGTATAACTCTGTTCTGTAACGCTAACCTTGTCCACAGAACTGAAGTCAGTTAATGTTAAGACATGCATTACAGTTCTGGGGTACTGGGGAATGTTGAATTTCCGAGCTTTCTGTCCTAATTACTATGAAGTTGATTATTGGCTGTTTTTTCTGTCTTTTACCTACATGTGAATATTAAGCCGTGCTGTCAAGCCTTGCCTCTAAAATGGTTTTGTATTTCCTATTCTTCATTCACAGTATAATATTTTGAACCCTCCTACATCCCCCCCTGTAATTACTTTCTCTCTTCTCCCATGAGAAACAAGTTGTATTGCATTTATTGCTACAGGATGTTGTGGGCTGCAGTATTTCTCCTGTGGATGGATTCCAGTCAAGAGATGAGTCTCTTTCCTATTTGTGCAATGTTGTATCAAAAGAAGATGGATCTTTCAGCTTTCTTTCTCTCCCGAGTGGGAAATACACTGTGGTAAGTATCTAGGAAGTTCAATTTGTCTGTCCATTGATTTTTTTTCACTTTCATTTTCTAAATGCATAACTTTGTAGCTGTTAAAACATAAATAGTTGAAATATTTTGAATTTGATGAAATAACTGGAACAGGAACCTCCAACCTAAAGTATATAACACTGAAATAAGTTCTGAAATAGGGCTCTGTGGTGTGGTTTCTGGACTAATTGCAAATCAGGTTCTGAGTTACCTGAATGCACTGGCCAGTCACAGAACAACACCTAGAGGCTAATGGGAGACTGGAAGTTTCAGTTAGCTACAGCCTCATGTCCTTTAAGTTCTCTTGTTTTCTTTTTGCCCATTCTCTTTATTATATCCGGGTAGTGTAGAAGCATGGTTGTTCATGCAGCACTAGAGTCCTGCGTTCTCAGTCTGTATGCTTCAGAAGTGGGATGCAAATTTTTCTCATTCCTTTAACCCTCTAGTGATGACACTTATCTACTTTGCACATCCAAGTACCTTTCATGTATTCTGAGTAGAGGGTTACTTTTATGCCTCTTCAGATAATCTCATATGGTTTCCATCAAACACTCTTGAAATACTGCCTTTATTCTTGTCTCCATCCCTCTGAGTTACTTTTTCCAGGAAGTTCGAAGCCCATTTGATCTTTGATACAGGTGTGTGATGGTGATAAGGACATGGAAAATGGTAAAGGAAAATAATTCTGTCATCATTGCTTCTTAGGAGTCAAAGTGATTTGTCTTCTTTCAGATACCTTTCTACAGGGGAGAGAGAATTACCTTTGATGTTGCACCATCTAGGTTGGACTTCCTTGTAGAGCATGACAGTTTACAGATTGAGGTAAGGCATTCAGAGGAAATAATGGTTTTGTGCCATTCATTCCTGTAGAGGTGTAACTGATCTTAGCAGAAAGCAGGTGTATTATTAAAAAAACTTCTTTGTAGGAAGTTTGAAGACGTTGCCGTGCGTATCCTCTTGTACAGCAGGTAGAAGACAACATCTGGCATCATGCTGTATTTCTGTACTTCAGTTCCTTCTACTAGGAAGAAACAAAACGGGAAAAAGTGGTCTGCTGTGCTCACTTACATGTCCATGTTGCAAACAGGGCAGTAATCTTTCAGGTTGCTTAAATTTTCTCATTCAGATTGTCAGATCTCTGGAGAAGGGCCCGTAGGCTTTTATGGTTTGCAGGGTGCCTTGTGTAATGGCATTATGATCTGTGATTTGGGTCTTCTGAACTGTCCTGATGCAGATAAATTGAGAATCGGTTCCTGTACATAGGGGAGTGGTATGCCTGGAGATTGGTATGTACTTTCATTGTGATTATCTTGCTACCTTTTTTTTTCTTAAAGCTGGAAATAAATTTCCTTTGTATATGTGTGTGTGTGTGGGAAACAGTGTTGGTTGCTGCAGGTGTGTTTGCTTTCACTGAATAAAGAATAATATTAACTTTTTTTTCCCATTTCAGCCTGTTTTCCATGTGATGGGTTTCTCTGTCACAGGCAGAGTGTTGAATGGTCCTGAAGGAGAAGGAGTTGCTGATGCCACTGTGACTCTGAACAATCAGATTAAAGGTATCCAGTGGTCCTGGTCTTTGCCAGGGAAGCCTTTATTAAGCTCAAGTACAGCAGTAGTATATGAGATGGAATTAACCCTTCAGGATAATATACTGCCTTTGTTGCCATTCATTTGAAAAGTAAAGTGGTTTTCATGCAGTTGATTAATTTTGCATTTTCTGGTTTAGATGAGAAAATTAGGTGTTCATTTATTTTTCTGCTGAAAATTTCGTAGTTTCTTTTGCCCATGTGCCAAATTGTGCTTTGAAATGCAGAAATGAATGTTGATGTAGTATGAAAACTTAATACTGTTTCTTTGTTGTGCAATATAAATTAAAAATAGCATAAAACAGTGCATGCCCTTTGGCTCTTTTGGCACGCAAGGATAGGCAGTCAACACATGCTCTGTTTTTTTAACTCTTCTTGTTACCCGCAGTAAAAACAAAAGCTGATGGCTCTTTCCGCCTTGAGAACATAACGACAGGTACATACACAATTCATGCCAGGAAAGAGCATCTGTTCTTTGATACTATTACTGTGAAGATTGCACCAAACACACCTCAGCTAGCAAACATCATTGCAACAGGGTAAGTACTGGTGGTGTGATGAAAATGTCATTTGTTATGTGGACAAGGTCCTTTCCCATGTCATGCCCAGGCTTGTGTAGTGTTGTCAGGAGCTAAATGTTACTTGAGAAATTCAAGGTAAATAGGACAGCATGAGTGCTAATAGGATAATACTTTGCTCGATACTAGTTAAGGTTTAGAGTATGCTCTTAACCTCTTCCTTGCAAATTAAGATGCCAAGATATGGGTATATTGAGCAGTTTTAGAACGTTATGTGAACCAAGTGGCTTTCTGCCACTGATACTGCACCTTATGTCTTCTTATGTGCAGGAGTGGAGTTATATACCTGTCCGGTGCTATGCTATACCAAACCTCTACATTTTATTGCTCACTCTCAAGGTCATAGTTGTCTTATGTGAATAATCCTTTTCTTGTTTGTGATTCTTCGCTGGGCATCAGCCTGTGTAATGAGAGTGTAAATCTGTGCAGTGGTGGGAGATACAGCATGAGCAAGGCAAGTGGGGCACGATACAGCAGCCAGAAGTTTACCCTGGTGTGGCAATAGTGGCAGCCTCCCAGAGAAGGGAAAGCTAGGAACTTACTGAGGCAACTGGCAACTAGGTCATACAGACTTAGGTAGCTAAATAGAAAAAATCCCTGTGTGATGTTAAATGATCAGTTACAGGGGGCTTTTCAGTCACTAAATATGTGCTGTTGAAGATGAAGAGTGAAACTTAACAGCTTCTAATTTGGCATCGTCTTGTTTTTTTCACAAGTGTAGGTATACTAGGGTTGTGTTCTGTCATTGTCGAGATGGCCAAAAAGCACACACACACACTTCTTCGGTGACTAAGTAGAAAGGCCTTCTTTACTATTGCAAACCCTTATATACAGTTTCTAGCATACATTCCTTTAGCCATTGGTTACATCAGTTAGCAACAGCACATTATTGGATGACCATTTGCTGCATTGCTAAAGTCTGTTATCTTGCCAAGCTCTTGTTCTGCAATTAGTTACTCCCCTTGACTTGCTCGCTCCTCCAGATGCCTTCTGCTTTCTCATTCGGATGCCTTCTTCTCCTTTATTCTTCAGGGATAAGCTTTGATATCTTCAAGGTTAAGTTCCAACTTCATACCCTCAGTCACATAGTCCCCCACAATGTTCCAGTGAATTACCTATCATATTTGAGGTCTTTGACACAAATAATTTCAAACTATTTAAAACCTGAAGGATGGCAATCCTGAGTCAATTGCCACCTGAGGGGAAAGAAAATTAAAACAAGAAAAAAGGCTTGAAGTAATTGGGTTAGTGGTGAGGAAGAGTGAAACAAGTTGCTTGCAAATAAAAATGTAACATAGCATCATGGTAACTTTATAAGAGAAAAGATCCTATTAATCATACATGAGTTTGTATTTGCTCCACTGTGTTTGCTTGTAGTATCTCTTTTTTATGAATACTCTTTCAGGAGAAATCCATTTCAATTCATGTGTTAGGACCTCAACATAGTGTGGCTTACTTTTTAAGGAAGGTGTTTTAAAACAAGGTTTTCTTCTATGAGCTTTGTCGAATCAAGATATTTATATGATGTCTGGCTTTTATTTAACAGATTCAGTGTGTGTGGCCGGATCTCAGTAACTCGTTTCCCTGACACAGTCAAACAGATTAGTAAATACAAGGTAACCATGATGTCTCAAGATAAGGACAAAGCATCACCAGTTACAACAGAAACTGACCCACAAGGAGCATTTTGTTTTAAGGCAAAATCGGGTGCATACAATGTTCAGGTAAGAATAAGCTTTCATTTCTTCATTGTAGGACTGCTGGGAGGTTTTAGGAGATTTTAAACATTTAATTTCTAAAATTTGAGAAGTTGAATTTAGAATTTTCCTGGTCTTTTTCTCCTCTTTGCACTATTTAAACAATGACAGTAATTCCCTTTTTTTTTCCATTAATAAGCTGAGATTCCCATGCTCCTCGTTCTTTACACTTATTAAAAGGAGATCAGACCATTTGGGTTGAAAGCTCTTATTTCTCTCTCCTTTTAGTTGTGATATCCCTTAGACTGCTTCTTAACTTAATATATTGTCCTATGAGACGTGATACTTTTCTCAGCTGCCCAAATGGTTCCTGAGATTATAGGTCACAGCAGAACCTGTGGCAGAGCCACCATAAATTTTGCATTGTGGAAGACAGTGCAGGCTGAAAGACAAGGAAGTGCATGGTTATAATGCCTGTAACTGTCATCATAGATAATGAAATAGGCTAATGCAGAAGCACCCTGAAGTTCACTCAGACTTTTAAAACTGAGCTGTCTGGAGGATTTTTAGCGCAGTTTTATTGCCATTCTTTGGAGGATTTTTATTACAGAATTTTGGAAAGCATATTCGGGGGACTAGTTTTGGTTTGCTGGGATTTACCGTAAATTTCCATTTTCTAATTTCTGGTAAGGGGATCGAACTCTGGTATCTAAAGCTGGTGATGTCTTGATGTCATATACTCTACAGGTGATTATTCCAGAAGCTGAGACCAGAGCAGGATTGGCTTTGAAACCCAAAATGTTCCCTGTTACTGTTGCAGACAGACCAATAATGGATGTGACCTTCTCTCAGTTTTTGGCTTCTGTCTCAGGGAAGATCTCTTGTTTAGGTGAGCCAGTTCTGACAGTGAAGTGGAAATGGGAACAGAGAGCTTTAGCACTGCATGTGTGAATGAGTACTGTTTAGATCAAGACACATCAGCTCTTTTTTTGGGAGACCTTACAGCCTAGTAATGTGCCTTAATAAAGTCTGAAGCGAAGTTATGTACCTAATTTTAATGCTTGCTAGGAATAAGCAAGTATTCCTTCCTCAGGAAGGAATTCTGACCTCTTTTCCTCAGAAGATGCATAAGTTCTAGGAAGAAATGCTCCTGGCTGACACGAGGTGTACTGTACAACAGTCAGAGGAGTATTGGAGGTGAAAAGACATCAAGAAATGAAAAGGCAGGGCGTGTAAAAACCTGTAGGCTAGAGGCTCAAGCTCTCAACAGAAGCTTGAAATCTCTGTTCTTTTTCATAAACTTTTTTATTTTAGTATAAGGTTTCTCTCTGCTGCTATTTTTCTTCATTACCCACTGATTTCAGCAGATGATGATTGGAGCTCGACTTTTGTAATTTTTACCCCTTTTTTCTCTCTAAATTCTCTCTGCGCTTCATATTCTGTCTCTCGGGTGTTTGCTGGGCTCTGTAGTCATGCAGAGCAAGGTGGACCCAGGGATTTAGTGTTGGCCTCTGGTTGTTACTTGCCATTAAATAGAAGAATATGATTAAAAGTCTCAAACTTCCTGAAGAATTCAAAAAAGCACTGGTAAACGTGTGCTTAACATATACAAGTTTTAATTGGAAAGATTCTCTACTGGAAGAGAGTTATCATTTTAACCTTAATACACATGAAGCTTTCTTGGAGTGGGGGTTTTGGAGGCCAAGCTGGCAAGCCAGAATGCAGTCTCATTTTCTCTGTCTTTTCTGCACAGATGCTTGTGGTGATCTGGTGGTGACATTACAGTCTGTGAGCCGCCAGGGTGAAAAACGCAACCTGCAGCTCTCTGGAAACATGGACTCAGTGGCCTTCACGTTTGAAAATGTGCTACCTGGCAAATACAAAGGTTGGATTATGGGGAACTACTTACTTACCTTAGTAGCTAAATTTGTGACTTAATCTGTGTACTTCTGTTATAGATACCATTTGCAGTATGCCCAGCTTGGAACTGGTTTTGAAATCTGAGAGAATAGGGAAAAATACAAGAGTTGTGGTTTAAACCCAGCTGGTACCTCTGAACCATGCAGCTTAATAATGAACTGACTTATCCCAAACCTAAGATTGGGGGCAGACCCTGCTTCCAGAATACTTCTCCTAAGAGCTGCATGTGTTTTAGCCAGCCTGCTTTGGCCTACTACATGAATAAATTGTTTTCCAGGGAAAGATGTAGAAGCAGTATATACAGATTGCTCTTTTTGTGCATGAGTCAGAACGTCTTTCCACCCGATGAAATTGGAGGTTAGGTTCTGATGTCCTGTAGGCTTCTTTGACTGTCACGGTGGTAATGCACATTGCAGAACTTCCCAGGGTGACCAGACTTCATTAATCCTTTTTATAATAGCTTTTCTGTTATGAGACATGCTGGATTCTTGGTGATTCTGCAGTGAGACAGGTCTATTCCAGCAGTCATTGTCTGGCTTTGAAGCTTATTGTCAGGGAAGTTAGAGTGATATGAGCTTTTTATACCACAAAACCTGCTCTTATTCACACAGTTTTACATTACTAAAATGCTTTGTGTGGTGTATATTCTAGTAAGCATTGTACATGAAGACTGGTGCTGGAAGAATAAGTCTTTGGAGCTGGAAGTCATGGAGGAAGATGTTTCAGGAGTAGAATTCAGGCAGACTGGATATATGCTGAGGTGTTCTCTGTCTCATGCAATTACACTGGTATGTAGATAACAGACATCCTTGTATTTTTTTAGTGAATTTGTGAAGGTAGGTTGGGATGTGCTTGGAATCAAGGCTTTCTTGTGTCTCTAGGGAGTCATAAAGCACAGCAACGTTCATGTTTAGAGTGCTTTGAGATTAGTCTGTCAGATTTAGTAAAATGGTCTTATGTTGTTAACTGCTATGAAAGAGAAGCATTAGTGTATCTTTAGGCAAATACTGTTTTAATTTTGTTATTTGGAAGTTAGTAACAGTGAATTGTGTTGTGGTTTCACAGGAATTTTATCAGGATGGAAATGGACCGGAGAATGTTGGTGTTTATAACCTGTCCAAAGGAGTTAATAGATTCTGTCTCTCAAAGCCAGGTAACAGCTCTAAAATGTTAGTTTAAAAAACAAAAAAGAACCAGTCAAGTTATACTGCTGGGAATTAAAAAGAAATCTCTTGTGGTTTCTGAGAGGCATTATTTCATGGTTTAGTGGGAGGTGTCCCTGCCCATGGCAGGGGGGTTGGAACTCGATCTTGAGGTCCTTTCCAACCCTTACTATTCTATGATTCTATGATTTATACATATGTGTGTATATATATATATGTATATAGATGCTCTGTTCTAAGTTTTTGGAATTCTCGTATTATTTAGTCCTTTACTTAAATACAGATTCCAGAAGTAAAATAATTATTTTCTTTTACTTGGGAAAGGGCTTTTATCATCAACGAATAAAGAACATGTTCAAATAACCTTGTTCATATGGGTTCCATTTGTCACTCCCATTAAAATGTGACCGACAAATGGAAGTTTAATTTTGGTACAGGATTCTTGAGGTGTAACTGGTAAAAGTATCACAAGGTTATCTATAACAGGAAAAAAGAATGGTTTTAAATTAGATTTTTTTTCCCTTTTAACATCTCAGAGCTAATTCTGTTAGGCCACCTTAGCAAAACAGTTAACAAAATTATTTGGTTTTGATCCAGTTTTCAGCTTTGAACATTTAATCCTGAGAGCCATTGGTCTCATTCACAAAACAATAACACAGTGGTTCTATAATCAGTCAAAGGGTATTAGCTATGGGACCATAATAGGTTACGTCTGAGCTTGTTTGGTTTGTTCCGTTTGTAATTATGTTTATCTGTGGTAATGCCTAATTGTGCTTCGTGTCAGCATACTTGAGAAATAGCACAGCTTCCAATACTGATCTTTGACTGAACAGAGGTGAATTAATTGACAAGCGTTTGTGTGAAAGGGAGATGTATAGTCAGATTTTATAATTGTTTGTGTACCATGGGTCTCTTGAGAGTGCAGCCAGCACACTGACCTTGAATTTTTTCAGTGGATAATTCTCTGGCTTAATATTTACAGGTGTATATGAAGTGACTCCACGTTCCTGCCACCAGTTTGAACACGAGTATTACACTTACGACACGTAAGAGCCTATCCAGATGCCTTCTGCTGCAGCAACTTGATTTTCAGCGCTTCAGGATGTGTTGCTATGACTGTCTCTGACCAATAGAGGGGAGCTTTAGGAAAGTGTATCAGACATTCGCTTGCCTTTTGTAGTCTTAAAAAAAAGAAGTAATGATAGGCTTAAAGATGCTTTTGGTACTTTAACTGGATATTTTTGACAGCCTTTTGTCTAATATTGGTTTCTTTGTTTTGTAACAAAGGAGAGAGATTTCAGTGGAAACTGTTGATCACTTGAGAGAGTTGAAATGCAAAAGATGGGATAGTAAGTTTACTCAGAGGCATATACTTACTATTGTACATCCCTAGAGCCGTGACTCTCTGGTGATTTGATTCCTCTTTCTCCAGTTTTTGCAAGCTGAATCAATGTTCACCCTAATGACAAGTAAGCAGTGCTGATCTTCCTAGGATAGCCATGTTTTATTAGTTATTTATAGGTTGTGGTCTGGCAATGTGCTTAATGGCTCTTTGCTTCCAAAAAGAGGATTTCTGTTCCCAAACTACTTCTAATTCATGAACATGGCAGAAAATTAATTCAGCATTAAGATCTTATTCTTTTCTGCTGTGTTAATGAATCAAAAGTGATGTGCTTAACAGGAGAGCCAGCACAGCGTGAGTGAATGGATAGAAGCAGAAACCCTCTTTCAGCAGCAAAGCACCGTTAGGCTTTTGGCATCTTGGCGAACTATGACAAGCTTTTGAGTATCCTGTTGTGTGTAAAGTACATATGAAATCAATCAAGTCAGCTTTAGCTTGAGAAGAAGCAGAAGGAACAAAGGAAGGAATTGGTTTGGCCTGTTGTCATGCCATAGTTTGGGGTTCAGAGCTGGAAAATGCTCCCTTTCTGATATGCTAATATCTCGGCACTACAACTTTGCTGTGTAATCTGTATGTTGTCTTTTATAAAGCACTTCTAACTTAGAGATGAGAGCATAAACTTTGCTAAATAAGATTTGGTTATTTTCTTTAGGAGGGGGACCTTGAATTCATCTCTGTCACTTTGATTTACAGGTCCTCTCCTAGCATACTGACACTCACTGCGATTCGACACCATGTACTTGGCACGATTGTAACAGATAAACTGATGGATGTGACGATTACCATAAAGTAAGAACAAAGAAATCTTGGTGCTGTAAAAACTGGAAGAAAGCCATCTCTCTTGTAAAGCTTTACTCTGGTTTTAATACCACAGTGGCTGCTTTCTAAAGGGATGGCATCCAACTCTAGTCTGCAAGAGGTTTTTATGCTGAGATGTGTTTTGAGTTCTTTGTAGATAGATAAATAAGTCCTAGCCCTTTTCTACTTGTGTGTCATGATAATAAGGAATTATTACCTGAGTTTCTACACACTTTAATGAACTGAAATTTCAGAATTCAGGGGTATTGTTTTAGCTTAGATCTGAGCTCTTTAGAGCTAGCATCTATTTTTTTCTCTTTTTTTTTATTTCCTCAGAATGAGAATCTGCTGCTTTAAAGCCCTGTTGCTGGTGTGAAGAGGGTTATAAAAGGAAAACCATGCAAAGTGGTTACCCACTAATGCACCAGTTTATGTTTAGCTGAGCAGACAGCTCACTACAGAGCGCTGATTTGTGAACAGCTTTAATTGTCTGAGGTGCCAGAGCTGCCTGGAAGTGTCTGATAATAATGAGTGCTTTATTAATGCTCTGCTGATGTCTCCTTGTTCTAGACTATGGGTTCAAACTTCCTGGAGTAGTGTAGAAACATCTCTTCAGAGAACAGATTAACTGCAGAGCATTCCCTTGAATTCCCTGAGTTTGTTCAACCTATAACTGCAACTACTGGGCAGCTACAGCAGTTGGAAAAGAAACATTGAGACAGCAGAATGCCATTAGGATGTTAAAAACAATTTAGTGAGGAGATGAATATTGTACTGGCTTCTTCTAGGCTGGTTGTTTCTTTTGAGACAAGTGCTTTGAAGGCAGCTCAGTTGCCACATCATGTCTCTGTTCAAGCCTACCTGAAGCTTCTCAGCCAAAGTCCAATTTGTGAAGTGGCATCAAAATAAAAGGAACAGCTCTGGATTTAAAAGCAAGCCAGTTGTTTTTAACAAGATTGTTAAAAACCGATCCATGGCAGTGACCTGTTAACTTTCAGTTAACCAAAACAACTTGAACAACCCCACCTAAAAATAAATCTGATTCTTAACAATTTTTGATGATGGCTTGTTATGCTTGGAAATAATGCTGTAGTAATTTACGATGGATATCATGAGACTTGTATGTGTGTTTATAGGTTTTAAGACAGTTTTTTTATATACGTTTCTGTATTGACTCTGGACTGCAGAGAAATAATTCAAAGCCTTGGTGAAACTTAGTGTGATAGAGCGATAGTATCTGTTTCTCTTAAAGAAGACAGAATATCGGTGAAGACTGAAGCAGGAGACAGAGCTATTCTGACAGTCTGAAGTGGTTGCAAGGAAAGTAACTGTGATCATTGCGGTTCACTCCTCATAGAGAATTTTGCAATGTTCTGTGACAGTTTCTCAGACTATTGCAGAAGAGACAGAAGATAAGATACAAAGGATGGTTAGAGACTAGAAGAAATTGCTAGGAAAGACAGGGTGTAAGATCTGGTAAAGGGAAACAAGATGCATTGTTCTGAGCTGATAGGAAGAATGTGGTTAAACTTACCTAGCAATATCTTCAGTGTACAATGACAGGATAGCTGGATGGTTCAGATCTATAGGGCAGATATGTTAGAACTCAGAGCTCTTCATGGGAATTGCCAACTATTGGAAGTATTTATTTGTGATAGAAGTTGTTTTCTCCTAGTAGACTCCTGACAGGTAGGTTCTGAGGGAAAGGTCCTAGTATGAATAAAAAAGGAGCTTACCTGTCTTTTTGTTTATTTTGTGTAACTCATCCTTTCTGTATTAAGCTTGTTGTCAGGTTTGGAATTCCAGCATTTCTCTCTCAGTATAGGGCTTTGTTAAAAGTACTCTTGCAGACTCAAAAAATGTACCACTCCTGCTGGCTTGTCAGTGCTGCTGTGGGAGGTTATTGCCCCCGCAGCAGAGCTGGTGTATGGTACTTGGTGCAAAATGAACACTCTACTTACTATAAACTAGGCTAAGATGCTGGATGATGCGAAGTGATTGATGTGTAGGCATGTAACACTGGCTCTGCAGTGGGATGCTGAGGCACACAGAGAGGAGAAGGAGGCAACAGGGATGTAGCTTCTTGAATGGTTATTGCATGATGAGGTAGAATTTGTGAGAGTTGCAAATAGGTCCTTTCCTGCTAAGGCAGGTAAGTCACCTGTAGTCCCTATGAATGTGCCTTTCTTGTAGTAACTGATTAATATGGAGGTTTAAAGTTTTAGCTGTGCTTGGAATAAATTGCAGGAATTGATTTTAAAAAAGAAAGCAAATACTGGCACGTCTGCTGTGATATAAAGGTGATAATTAGCAGATGAAACAATCTTTTATTGCTCCACGTGGAAGGAGCTGATTTTGTTTTCTCCCCTATGTTTTCAGGTCATCCATTGACAGTGAGCCTGCCTTAGTTTTGGGCCCCCTGAAATCTGTACAGGAGTTACGTAGGGAGCAGCAGCTGGCAGAAATTGAGACCCGTCGACAGGAGAGAGAAAAGAAGGGTCAAGAGGAGGAAGGAACAAAGCCACCAGTGCAGGAAATGGTGGAGGAACTCCAAGGGCCATTCTTATATGAATTTTCATACTGGGCAAGGTAATGCCAAGCTCCAATGGACATGGTGTAATCTTTGTTCTATTGTTTGGTGTTGCCACCAGACAGAATAGTGATGTATTCCATGCAGGAAAGGTGCTGAGCGGGTACCCGTGCATGTTCTTGTTGACTGTCAGCTAAATGAAAACTAGTACCGTATAGTATGAATTTTGCTTAGGTTATTGTTGTCACTTTTTCCTTGGGGTATTTAGGTGGATTCTTGGGTCAATATGCAGTTGATATTCTGAATAGAATAAAATATTCTGTTCAACACGGAAGCTACTAATTCCATTTTCTTCTAATCTTATTTGTGTTTTACAGATCTGGAGAGAAAATTACTGTAACACCATCCTCAAAAGAGCTGCTTTTTTACCCACCTTATGTGGAAACAGTTGTTAGTGGAGGTAAATATAAATAAAACCTACGTTAAAAGGAGTAGATTTTGAAGGCAGAAGGGTGTCCGTACAGATGAATGTATGACTAGCTCTTCAACGGTAATGTTAGGAAAGTTTCAGTTGCAGCTATTTCTTTTGGCCAGTTTCACTCTGAAATTTGGAAGCATTTGTATTTGGTAGAGGGTGCAAGTACAGTTTGTATCAGCAGAATATGCTTCCAAATGCTGAAAGACCACCTGGCACAAGAGGAAGGGCTAGACGCTCAGAATTGTTCATATTACTCTCATTTAGAAAAGTAATTGTGCAAAGAAGTGTTCGTATTTTGAGTTTGTTCCCAAATTCAAGTTTCTGTTAAGTTTGTTGGGTTTGTTTGGGTTTTTTTTTTGGTAGTAAATTACAATAATAAAAATAGCCACAAAAAAGTGAACTTTAGAATTGTCAGGATTACCGTCAATCAATGCTACTTGTAAGTGTCCATCTTGCCCTTAGATTGCTCAGATGGTGTAAACGAAAAGACTTTGATTGAAATCACTAGGTAATGTTAAGTATCCCTTTTTATGTGCCCCTTTGTTGTACATGTTCTAAATATGTTGGAGAGGAGGGAAATAAAACATTACTTACGTCATTAAACATGACGTGCGCCGACCTGAATTTGAACTCAAGAATTTTGGCCAAGTTCTGTATAGTATCAGCTAGAAGGGCATGCTGTACATGTAACTTAATGAATCCTTGAAGCACTTAGCAAATCCAGAATGTTTGTTTTGGAGATGTGCTTTTTAGCTTTGGAACTCAGATACTGATTTTGGGAATGTTCAGGTGTTTTGAGGTGTGCTGAGAGGTCATGCAATTGTCTTGGTTGATCTCTTATTCTGAGGTTAAAGAATATCAACCGGTCACTTTGGAAGTAGTTAAACTCTTGGTGTAAGACAGAGTGGTGAGTGTATTTTGACTTTCTTGTTTGTCTTAAATCCCCTTTGCAATGACCAAGAGAGTTGTCCTGGAAAGCTGATAGAGATTCATGGAAAAGCAGGCTTATTTCTGGAAGGGCGAATTCATCCTGAATTGGAAGGTGTTGAGATTATCATTGGTGAAAAGGGAGCAACTTCCCCGCTCATCACAGTTTTCACTGATGACAAAGGTGCTTACAGGTAATTAACAGATTAGTTTTGATCTTTTGGATTCTGTAGTTAAAATGCAATGGTGACTTGACAATGTGTATGCGCTGTCCAGGTGCTGTTTTTCAAAGAGTTCTTTCTTTCTGTTTGAAGTGTTGGGCCACTCCACAGTGACTTGGAATATACTGTCACTGCTCAGAAAGAAGGGTTTGTTTTGACTGCAGTAGAAGGAACAGTTGGGGACTTCAAAGCTTTCGCTCTTGCTGGGGTGACGTTTGAGGTAATGTCATAAACACTTTGGATTCTGAATGAATAAATAGTGTTTGCAGTTAGAGATAGACAGGCAAAAAAATTAGCTCACATCTCCCAGCCAAACACAAAGGGGTTTGGGATTTGGGGATAATCTTGCCATGGGGAAGCAAGTCTCAGTAGATGACTTTAGCTGCAGACCATGAGTTGCCATACAGTAGATATTTTGCAAGGTTTATAGAGTGAAAGAGACTGCAGACCAAAAGACTGGGTTTGTTTCTTTATGTAGAGTTGGACCACGTTCTCTTAATGATTTTTATCCCTCAAGGTGATTTTTTCATGAGCAGTCTGCTTCTAGTCTTCGGGATACTTTGTTGTAGCCACCAGATGTCCTGTGAAGTGGTAGAGAATGACTGTTCCGGTGGCACATGCTATGCATGGCTGGGACTGCCCAGGTGTTGACAGCAGAAGCTTCTGTAGCTCTGCAGTCTCACAGAAAGGGATGCGCTGCAGATGTGGCGACTTTTCTTCTGCTTGCAGCCGCACGCTCAGAGCCAGCCCATCTGTGCACTCTGCAAAGGGCTTCTGAACTGAACCCTTCTTCGTAAAGTAGCCCTCACTTACACTTAAAATTACTGCTTTTTCAAAAATAGATCAAGTCAGAGGATGACCAGGCTCTTGCTGGAGTTCTTTTGTCTCTCAGTGGAGGGGTGTTTCGATCCAACCTCCTTACACAGGATAATGGCATGCTGACTTTTTCCAATCTGGTAAGTTGAAATGGATTCTTCTGATTGTGGCTGCATGTGCAATGCTGTGTTACTTGCCCTCGAAATAGGGATGCTATTGGCTCCCTTCAGTGGCAGGGGATGTATGGCCTCCTTTGAAATTGGAACCCACAATGAGCAATGTAGGTCCCTCAGAGCAGACAACACTTAAAATCTTACCAAGTGAAAGATGCAATATCTAACCTAACAAGAGATTCTCTGCAACAGGTAGTAGATGATGTTGATGGATCTCAGTTACTAATTTGTAGTCTGTAAACATGAAACAAGCCAATTCGTTGATGATCATTTGAGAGTCTTTAGAGGAAAGAAATCTAATTAGATTATTGATCTGTATATGTGCGTAAACATGCCTGAATAGTTTCCTTGCAGACATCCTTCTCTCCTGGTCACTTCCTTGTCCTTGAGGTCTTGTGGTAAGGTTTTAGGGCCGTAGTTTCCTTTCACTCTTCAGGCTTTATCACCCAGTGGAGCTTCATGGGTTTATTGCCCAATGTGCTCACTGTTTTTCAGTGTTCTCATCTTTTGACCAGTTTAACCTACAGTTGGGACAGAGAACTTGAGCTCTTTAGGGAGCTCTTGCAGAAATACAGTTGTTTGGATTTGGTGAATTTTTGTGCCACTGTCAGTAAACAGCTTGGTTTATCCCTCTCTGCAGAGCCCAGGGCAGTATTACTTTAAACCCATGATGAAAGAGTTTCGCTTTGAACCATCATCACAAATGATTGAAGTGCAGGAAGGACAGAATCTCAAAATTCGGATAACTGGATACAGAACAGCTTACAGGTCAGTGAACCTGAAATGCCATGCAAAATGCTACCTACTCTGTTAGGAGGCATTGTGCAAAATGTGTGTCTTCTCCTGATGCACCTCTGTTCTGAAGGTTTGGAAGGTACTTCTGAAGGTACAATTTAGCTTTGTTATGCTGTGTATAAGTACTTTTTTTAGCCTTTTCCCATGCATGTTGATATATAGCTAAGCCCAGATGGCAGGTCTGTAAGGAGAAATATTGCAATGAAAAGCGCTGTGTCGGTGGCACTGGAAGTGGCTTGTGCTGAGGACTACTCTAGGAATGGCAGACCAATTCAGATACCTGACTTCAAGATCATTCCTTTTCTCAGCGATAAGTGCTGCTGTTCATGGAGGTCAGAGGACTTGGATTCCTGAAGTTGTGCTCTGAACTGCAGCCAATTCTATACATTACAAATTCAGTTTCTCCATGCTATGCTAAATATATTAAGTACTTTTTCATCATTTATACCAATAAAATATATTAAAAATATTTATGAATTTGCAGCACATCTGTAGCAATTGGTTCTTTTTATACCTCTAGCTGTTATGGTACAGTTTCTTCTTTAAATGGAGAGCCTGAGCAGGGAATCTCAGTAGAAGCTGTGGGGCAGAAGGATTGTAGCATCTATGGAGAAGACACGATAACTGATGAAGAGGGCAAATTCAGGCTACGTGGCCTTTTGGTAAGGATGAGAATGCTCTCTCTCATTTACTTTTATGTTAATATGAAAATGGAGCAATAAAATGTGTTTTATTAATTAGCTTCCAATTTCTGTTTCCCCATCACATTTGCTAGCTTAGATTCCCTTGAGTCGGTCTGTGTTAGGAAACACTGTTGTGTAGTAAATGTTGATTCTAGTAAAGGGGGATAAAAGTACAAGTAGTGGAACAGACTTCTAGTACAGAAGTCTGTAGAACCTGCTTTTAGTACACCGTGATGGCCTCCCACAAACACTGAACAGTTCTCATGACATGACCTGAGCCCTCAGTCAAGGTACTGAATATATCTAACAGTTGTTCAGCAGTGTTTCGGTGTTAGAGCAGAGAATTTCCTTAGGCAGAAGAATTTGGGGAAGCATTTAGTTTCTCTTGTGAAAATACTGGGCCAGGATGTTTGATGTATATCTGATTGTTCAGCATGTATTTGAAGTAAGCTGATCTGCAGGAAATGTGGAAGCTGAATTTATTGGATTATTATGTATTTATTGGATTGGATAATATGCGTAGTAAGCAATTTGCTGAAGTAGAAAGCAGTATTTGATCAGGTTTTACTCCTGTTTAATGTTTTCTTTCTAGCTAAAACACTTCACAGCAGATGATTTAACGCTGTAATGTAATAACTTGTGAAATTTCTGTGATAGCCCTTTTGTATTTGCTGCCAGTAAACACCGTTAATAGTGTTCTTAAGTATTCTACTTGGGAAAAGGAAGACTTTAACTGGGTAAAGTTAGATCTGTTTGGGTGGTGTATCCTAAATGGAAAGTTAGAAAACGCTCTTAATGTTTTCTAAAATTTAAGTGTGTGTTATTCAGTGTTGGGATTTATCATCTGAATGTTGCTTTTAGCCTGGTTGTGTGTACCATGTGCAACTCAAAGCTGAAGGTAATGATCACATCGAAAGAGCTTTACCACAGCATCGGGCAATTGAGGTAATTTTTTCTTTTTCTGTATTATAACTTAACTATGAAATGCATCTGTCAGGGCATTATGTCTGTTCTGTCAGCAGCAATGTACTTGAACGCATTCTGTTTAGACAAGTGGCTTTCAGCAAGTTAGCTCCCTAAATACAGGCCCCATATTGTGTGATTCAGCACCATAGCTTAAAATTGAAGTGAGATAAGCCCAAACAGTGAACAAGTGGAAAGGATGCTTTCACAGTCACAAAGACCGTACATCAAGAATCAAGAGAGTATATGTATAGAATGCCTTTCAGCATTTCTTCATGCTGCGGAACAAAGCAGTAGTGACTTGAGGATGTCATAAATTGTCATGTTTTCCTATCTGTGTATTTAGTTATTGATTGATATATAGATCTCTTTATGCTTTATTTGGTCCAAATCCTGCAGTCTTGATGTAGGTGAAATTTGTCATTCAGGCTAGCAAATCTTTATAAAATGTAATAATAACTTTGAATTGAAAACTGATGAAATGTTGTTAAATATTCCTCCATCCTTACAGACGCATATTAGCTGCCTCGCATTTCTCTCTTGACATCCAGTAAAGGTCAATTAGCCTTTGTTAGTTGTGCAGAACTTTTTAGTGGGAGGTGGTCATTATTTGAGCTCAGACAGTCGCCTTACCAGGGTGCCCTCCTTTGCAGCAAAACAGAAAGGCAGAAATCTTTCAAGTCCTTAGTGTCTTCTTGTTAAGAGTACTTGCTGGTTGGGAAGGGGGAGAGCAACCCAAATTCCAGGAAATCATCTGAAGGTTATGTAACAAATGACAGCTGTATGCAGTAGCTTGTACTAATAGTATCCTTGCTAGCCTGCCATTTTCTCCATGAGAGAAAGGATCTGAAAGATACCTGCAGGAAAAACGTGCAGCCCTAGTGGCACCAGACTGTTGATACAGCCCCTGGCCTAGCCATAACCTGTCTGTTGCCATAGTTCTTATTTGAGTAAATGTCTTTACTTACTCTGATCAGAGTTCAGATATAGGAGCACAAATGTTTCATATCTTAAACAATTCTGAAGAATATAAAGTTACATATTTTCAAAGTAGCTTATATTATGTGAGCATATTCCTTGTTAATTAACTGCATAAACATCCTATCATAGTAATATGTATCTCTCAGCACAGACGCAAAAAAAGGGAGACCAGCGTTCAGGTACCAACCCTTCCTTTGTATGTAACTCAGCCTCTTACAAAATAATGCATGCTTGCGATACTTCTTCCGTTTTTATTTTAACTTAATACCATCAGTCTTGTACTGATAATGCACAAGTCTTTAATTGCAAGCTGTTCACTCTAAAGGAAAAGTATTTGCACTTGGAAAGCCTTCAAGTTTCCATGTGGTTAGTATAGAACAAAATATACTTTCTGTTTAAACAGTTGAGCAGTATTTGTGTTGTGCTGGGTGTCCTGTTAACTGCTCCTCTGTTGGTAAAAACATGGCTGTGTTTTATGTTGCAGGTTGGGAACAGTGACATTGGTGATGTAAATATTATAGCGTTCCGGCAAATTAATCAATTTGATTTAAGTGGAAATGTAATTACGTCTTCTGAGTATCTCTCCACCTTATGTGTAAGTTCAAGCTTGTCATCGTTGTTAAGTGTGTTTGCCATTGGTTTCACAACAGTTTTTAGCAAGGTCACTGGAAACTGTTCAGTAGCCAGAGCACACATTTAATTCAGATTATGACTAATACTTTAATGAAGGTGAATTTGAATTCGAATTCCAGGTAGAATTAAGATTCCAGTGTTCCTGACTGCTTTGCTTCAATGTTTCCACGTTTTTTTCGTGGGAGTATGTTTAAGAAATACTTTGTACCAGTTGGCCTATACATTTCTGGGTCTTCTTCCCTGGCCTTAGGGAGAGCAAGACAACGGGAGTGAAATGAGTCCTCTGTACCAGAGAACGGCATTAATTCCTGAAATACCTGGAAGTTTTGACATGCGTGTCTCCTAGCAGGAAGATACCATGTGAATGCAATGATGCCATAGGACACATGAATTTAAAATACATTTATAAAAGAGACAAATAGTAAAACTCAAATTTTCAAAATTCGAAAGACTGCACTATGATGATCCCTTTGGCTTAGCATGCAAATGCTGGAAGCATCTACATGAGGCATTAGTGTGGTAGGAGTTACAGTACCATTTCTCAGGTTTGAAAGCTACCTACATTTGCATATAAATGCAATCCCTGGATTTATTTCAGACTAGTGTGTTATGCATCTCACCTGCCAAGTTCTCATGCTAAGCTGTTGGGTTTTTGGGAGACATCCAAAGGATCCAACACTCAGAGAAGGTGTGAAGGGAAAATATATCACCTTACTGAAGAACACCTGAGCAAGCTTCCCATCTTTCTGGGGAAATTTAGACTCTTGCAGTTCAGCCTAAGCAAATAGGAATGGATGTCAAAATTTGATTATGAGGAAGTTGCCCAGGCCTGTACATATTTCACATTAGGTTGGGTCATGTAATGCGCATATGCTGTTGATGGGTGCTTATCATCACCTTTGCTTTCAAGGCAGAAGGTTTTGTCTTTGAAAGGTGTTCTGAGATTTCATAGACACAAGCGAGTGATTTTGTGACCTCAGTCTGGTCCCTTCTGGTGGCGTGGGCTTGATGAAACAACTGGAAATGCTCTGCTGAGCTGTGGTTTGAGCTGCGAACACAGTAGCACTGAGCAGAAGTAATGAGAATTCAGTTGGGCTCTGTCTGCAAGGAGAGCTGAGTCTTGACAGATACCTGATCCAGAGGTTTACAAACAGTGGTATAGGTATAGATGCTGCTTCAGAGTGGTCCACAAAGCCCATCACTTTGCGTACTGTGTCCTCTGGAGGAGGCACAGTGGCTGGTAAACATTGGTGTGTTCAGGCAGCCTCATGTAAGGAGGTGCTGCTGCCTCTACTGGCCTTATTTGACTATGATACAATCCTCTTTTAATTATGCTTGTTTCTGAGCAAACTATTTGCTGCAGACTTCAGGCCTGTTCTATAGCTTGAGAATGTCTAGCTTGTTAAATTTAAGCGTACAGAAATTGGAATCAAGCAAAATGAGCCTGTTGGAGAAATAGAAACAACCCCCAGCTGCACATTCCTATGAAGCTGCTGGGATTATTTAAAAGAATTACTTGGTTCTGGTTGATGCTCAGCACAGGCTACTTTTAATACATGAGATTGGTGAAAATATCAGACATCAGTTACTCTGAATTATTTCAAGTTCTGGGAAAAGACTGTTTCTGTGACTTTTCACATTGCAGATTAGAACAGTTCCAGGTGTTTTTATTTGACTACTTTCTGTTTACAAAACACATGGTGAATTTTGAAGTGCTTTTATCCCTTAAGATGTGGGATGTCTGAATTATCTGTTGTGGTGCAGGCTTAAGAATACCTGGTTTGTGCTTTCTTCTTTCCTTCATAGGTGAAGCTCTACAAAAGTGAAAATCTTGACAACCCAATTCATACAGTCAACTTAGGCCTATCCTTGTTTTTCCATTTCCCACCACTGCTCCGAGATGGTGAGGTAAGGATATTGATGAATAATGAGCTTAGGTCATTCAATCTTTTTCTATAAAGATATGGAAGTTTATTTCTGTTGTATTCATGCTGAAGCGACCAGTGTCTCAGAAGATTTGAAGCCTGTTAAACTGCCTTGAAATCTGATTTTGTCTCAGGCTGCTACTGATGCTATATACTGAGTGTATTTTTTACCCACAGAATTATGTGGTGCTCCTGGATTCTACACTGTCTAAATCACAGTATGATTACACCCTGCCTCAAGTTTCATTCACTGCTATTGGATATCATAAACACATTACACTGATCTTCAGTCCCACTGTAAGTACGAAATACTTAAATGTTCCAAGTGTTCGCCTTGGGAGCAATGGCTTGTAGCGTAGCCTGTATGTATTTTGTGGTCTTGGCCAAACTTTCTATTACTGTAAATATAAAGAGGTTTATGAGAGGCATTAAAGTGGCAATGAATTTGGCTTTGGCCACATTTAAGGCATCACCTGGTATGTTATGGGAGGCAGGTAAAGAGGTCAGGAAGGTGTCTGGTTTTGTACTTCTGAGCACAGTGCAGTCAAATTTAGTGAAATGTTTGTTCTGTAATACTTAAATGATCTTCTGCATCACTGCATGCTCAGGTGCCAGCAGAACAAGAGGGAAACTTGAAATGGCAGTTATAAACGAAGGATGAAGGTGGACCTGAAAGATTTCTGTGCTAGTATGGTTGCTGTAGTGTGATCACAGAGGTGTGGCATGTAAATCTAAGTGCACCAGGAAACTGTAAAGTGGAGACTGACCATTAGTGCATTAGCTTTAATGAACAGCAAACCCCAGGAAGAAAGTAAAATATGAATGAGTCTGACCAAGGGGACTGCTTTGAAGTTGAACCTAAAGTAAATCACAGAAGGCAGCACTTAGAAGGAAGTCAGATGGGAAGGGCTGGACATGCCACATGAGTCTGTTGCTGATGTTGTTTGAAACTGAGGGATTTCATAGTCAAAATGACTTAAACAAAAAAAAAAAAAAAATAGAAAGAAAAACATCCATGGTCCCTTCTGTTTTCAGAGAAAGCTGCCTGAGCAAGATATTGCCCAAGGATCTTACATTGCATTACCACTGACGCTGCTTCTGTTGCTTGCTGGTTACAACCACGATAAGGTAGGTCATGGGTGTTTTTGTCTTCTCCAAGTACTGTTGTCTTATCAATGAATACTTTGTACTGTGTTAAGTGAGGGTTTGTTAAAGTTGTTATCCACGCAGAGATGCAGTCAGCAGTCCCCTTATGTGACACATTTTAAGAAAAGCCACAATGTGGCCATGTTATTGGACAGTTACCTTCCTTAAAAAAAAATCTAGTTTGACGGTGAGTTCCTGTGCCTCTTCTGAACTTTATCGTCTCATTTGATGGCTCTGGGAAAAAGAAGCCCAATGTAGCACCATTCAAATTCAGATAACCAGACTCAGTGATAATAGAAATGAAAATACTTATTGTATTTGCTTCAGGAACAATCAGACTGGAAAGAATCTTGCAAGTCATTGAGTCTGGTCTCTTTAGCTTTACACCCTCCCTAGCGAAAAGGCTCTCAAGAGAAATATAACTACCTACTATACAATCCCTCTGGCTTTGTTAATGAGCCATGCTCTTCTAGTCTTCACTGATATGTCTGGGTTTCTGTTTTGCTGATAAAAGTTTGTCTGTGCTCTTTGATTTCCTCTCACAGGTAAAACAGCTCTGGACATGGGATTCTCTGGGGTATTCTTTGCTGTCACTGAAAACAGTGGTGGTTTTCTAGACTCAGGACTCAAACTCCTGTTCTCGGCTGATTACTGCAGGAAAAAGAAAGTTATTGACAAGCATTTTAGTTTTTGATTATCCGAAATTTCCAGAAGTTTGGTCTGATTCTTTCCCAGGTCCGGCTGCCATTTTCTGGTATCTTTGTAGATGTGCCATTTTTGCAATAAGTTCTGTTTGTCTGGTGATGCAAAGGTCTGAAGAAGGCTGTCATTCACACCTTACATACCACTGTAATCACAACCTGCTTCCCCTTCTTTTCTTTGCCTAGCTTATTCCCTTGTTGCTACAGCTGACAACCCGCCTGCAAGGAGTACGTGCTCTGGGACAGACTGGTTCTGACACAGGTGGCTCAGAGGATGCAAAGAGACAAACAAAAAAACAGAAGACAAGACGGACGTGAGATGAAGGGACTGATTTCATGCAGTGGTGCTCTGTCAGACTGGAGCGTGAGGAAGCAAAGCCACTAAAATACGCTTTTGTTGAACTTGTAGACTTTACATTGTCATTGCTATATGAGCACCATTTGTCACATTAGCTCCATTTTGGTTGTAAATTTTCTATGGAGTCTATAGATTTCCTTGTTGTAAAGTAATGAAATGAATGCCTCTATTGTCACTGTGAGTGCATCTCCCATACTTGAAGACAATGAATGATTTATTTTTTCTCTGCAGTGGAACAGGTCATGCTGTCTTTGTTAATCATTTGTACAAGCAGTGGTAATAGACTGCTTGACTTCACTTTCAGTCTCTGTGTTTTGAGATCTTTTTTTCTTGACACCAACTTTACAGAAGCAGCACGTAGGGATTTTACTCAATCAGTGGTGCTTGAAACAAAGTTTGGGGGACATACATGAACTGGTGAATTATGTCTTTTTCACTTCCAGTTCAGCAGCTTGATTGAAGAGTTTGTCGTCTGCACAGCTGTGATTTCAGTTCTTATCTAATGATTATGTTATCTTTGATTAAAATCAGGGTTTTGCCCGATGCAGACAGATTGTTGATGTCAGGTAAGTTCCAATGATCCTACTGCAAATGCAGTGTTTAAATTTCAGTTTCATATACAGTGTGATCTCTTCACACCTCCAGTATTTGTGAAGTGGCACCAGCTGATTGTGCCATTCTTTCCAAAGCCGTTTGATGTTGGTGATACCCATTCACTCCTGTGGCTGTCACTTCTCCTGCTCGGCCATGAGCAGCCTGTTTGCCAATTGATTTTTTTTTTCTTTTTCTTTTTTTACTCTTTTTAACTTTGTTTTTTCTTTACTTTAAGAAATGTGAACTTTTCAAACTCTCCAATGCGTACAGTCCCAATAATGTAGTCTGTAATAAATAGCTGTTTCTTACAGGCTATCTTTTGATTCCTGTTTGAAATAGACAGTCGGACATACACAGTTTAAATGTTAATGGGGCTTTTTATTGACAAATAGTATAAAGGTTAATAGAGCTTTTGAAAGATGCACATAAATGCCTACAAATATTGCAGAGACATTGGTACTGCCAGTAAGTGGCAATGTTTCTCTTTTACAATACTTGAAATAAAGTCCTTTTACATTTAAATATTGAAGCTTACAAACCCTACTGTTGTTAGAAATTTGGATGCGACAGGTTTCTTGCTGGTTTTGTTGGCATTTTGTACTAGTTTGGGCCTAAATAATTAAAACTTCATTCAGTGATTATTCTAATCTCTCTGAGGGAAATTTTATCAAGATCATAATAAAAATGAAGATAAAGCATGCATGTACGGAGTTTGAGATGAAGCTGTAATAAACTGTCATGCTCACTCCTTAATGACCTTGAATTTTGTATTGCTGTGATGAAATATATGGGGAAAAAACAAAGTGTTGTAATTACATTGTACATTTTCAATGCATCTTTATTTTAAGCTGGTGAATGTTAAGAAAGGTATTGCTACTCTGGGGGAATGTATGAGGAAGAACTGCACATTTCCATGTGCCTTGCGGGAGTACCAGATATCCTGACCTCTGAACTGTGGGACTTGCTGATGATTGACCTTAAACACTGGAAGTGCTGTTAATAAAAGGAAAGAAGTGCTAATGATTGCTAATTTAATGGTTGCTTCTAAACCCAGGATTTGCCCTAAGTCTCCTCTCAAAATTTTCTTTTCTTTGCCTTCTGTAGCACAAGCTCTCCTTGCTTCCAACCCTGTATTTTGAGATTTATTCTGCTTTTGGAGTGTTTGTTCCTAACAGAAACTATAGCTTGCAGTTTCTTACTTGGCAGAGAAGGCATGGTGCTCTTTGAGAACATGGAGAAAACTAACACATGAGATAATTTCCTAAAGCAGAACTAAATGCCAAGAAATCAGTATCTCCAATTATATTAGAAACCAGTAATCAGATACACAGACCCAAGCAGAAAAAGCAATGTGGTCTCCCAAACCCCCGGAGCCACACACATAACATGAGGCCAGGCAGAGCTCTGTGCCTGCTGGCCGTGGGCAGGCTGACTAGCACTGGGAGGGAGTATTTGTGTGGACATTGTGGTCTGCACAAGCAAACAACTCCTGCCTTCAGCTGTCCACTCCAGGTGGCACCTGGTACCTCTGCTGTCTTCACAGCCCTTTACCCATAGACTTGGGGTGGTGATAGCTCTGCCTTGGTACACATAACCTATCGTATACATCCTCTAGAGCTCTAGAGGATCTACTCCATACAGTGTGACAGTGTTACTGTGCTTTTTGGTGCAGAAATGGTGGGTTGTTTTAAATTACCTTCTGTACTCTTCTGTTGAGTACACTTAGGTATCACTTGCTCTGCATATTTGTGGTTTGCAGTTGATTTTGTGCTCTTAAAACCAAGACTTCTGTACCAGTTGGTACTTGTTGCATCTTTAATGAATTGATGTTAATACAAGGAGCAAATGCAGAATGGGACTAACATTTAGATATTGACTTCTGCTAGAAAAATGTCAAGGCTAAGTGTTTACTGTTCCTTATTGTAGGCACAACAGTGAAAGAATGGTTAATTCCTTTGCTTGGGGAGTTAAGTATGGGCAAATGGCTGAATTCTATTGGAAATGAGAGTAAGGCCCTCCAGATAAAGAAGGCATGATTTTCCTATCAAAAGCAACAATGAGTATTACATAGATTCAGTTGGCTCATCAGTGATGCACAGAATTCTATTGTTTAAGAATGAAATGGATTATTAATACTGAATTTTAGAATTTCTTCGTATATGGTTCAGCTTAGGTTCTAAAGCATCATCTTCATTAGACAGCTGTCAGATTCCCAAAACAAGTGTTTTTGATGCATAAACAACAACATTAAAAATACAGCAGTTTAAAAAACAAATGAGCTTAAAAGCAAGAAAACGAATACTTAAAACAGGGAAATGAGCATTCTCAGCCAGGGCGGAGAAGCACAGGTTTATTCATGGTTAATAGTCTTTGTTGTGTTTATTCTTAAAATCTGAATCTCAGTATTTGGTGAGTCGCATTACTGAATGTAAGATACACAGTTGTAGGAATCTTCCTTGTGTGAATTTTGTTCTTTGGATACTGAAAGAGCAACTATAGACTTATCCCTTTCATAGTACTGAGTACTATTCACAGCCCTGGGTTGAGGGAACATGGACTAAACACTGAGGCTTCTAAAGTCAAGATGGCGTTGAAAATCCTACTAGACCTGTGAGTAACTGAACTGTCCAAAAAAGCTGAGGCTGAACGTGGAATTGAACCCTGAGATGACTGGTGTCTTATTTTCCTCCTGTTAAGTATTCCCTGTTTGTATGGTTTCTGTATGTCTAGTTTTTCCAGTCTGAAAGTAATTTAAATTGGGCTTCTTGAAAAGGTAGAAGCAATGAAATGAGTGGTGTAGGAAACACCTCAGAGGGAGCAAATCTCCTAAGTGCAACAGCAGTGGCTCACATCTCGCCCACGGTTGGGGTCATGTTACCTGTGGTAACTCATGTTTTCCTTGCAGATGGTTTGGTGGCTTTAGAAAATCTCTGGAAGTCTCTGAAAATCCAGTAAATGTATTTCTGGCACATTACTGACTGATGCCAGAACTGTGGAGGTTTTTCACTTTTAGAAGAACACCAATGAGTTTAGTCTCTGCCATTCAGTAGTCATTTATTCAAACCTGGAACGAAACCATATTTATAGAAATGAAGAGCAGCTCTGTGCTAATTAGCATTCCCTAAACCTTCATGGATTATTATTAGCAAGTGCAACTTTTTCCCCTTGAATGTTTTACAGAGCTTTTGTGAGCTTTTTACATGAGTTAGCTTGTCCTTTCAATTTTCTATTATACCTTTTGTAATTGCTTTCTTTCTTTGATATGTTGTTGCTTTACTCCAGTAACTTCCATTGTCACTTTTAACTGTTAGTTCTTGCTGGGATCAACATGATTGCATTATTCACTCTGTGTGCTTTAAATATCACTTTTTGCTTGTTCTCCCCCTTCCTCTCCCACCATCTTTCTGGGAGTATTCGATCTTAGCAGCATGATGCTGTCTGAAGTCATGTTACCTTCATAGCCCAAGCCCATGATTACTTCAAGACCAGTGATATATTATTGTAAAGCACTAAACACCCATCAGACCATTACTGAATTTATCATGTCTATGAGCTCAATAAACAGTGAAAGATAAACTTGTTTTTTACTGCCTGTGGAAGCCAGCAGATTGATTCCTCCTTTAATTCTTATTTTTTGTCAGTAGTAGAATAATTAAATCCCCATCATGAAGGCTCTAATTTTTTCACAGGTCTCTCATAACCCTGAGTCTAGCTTCATTTTTAATTTTTCTTAAAGCATAGGTAAACCATCAACAAACCCTCACTCCAAACCTTCCTGCTCTCAGGCACAAAAGAAACTAATAGGGGCTTAAGTTAAACACATGAAAATGGACAATTTTGTGTCTATGGTCTCTTGTGTTTGCTGCATTGAAGTGTTTTCAACAGCAGCCATCAGAAAGATGACAGATTGGTGTGCTTCATTCAGTACCATAGGGCTTGCTCCTTCTGGAAGGAGAGGATAGGATGCCACCCTCTCCCTTTCCTCAGTACATGGAATGTGTGACAGCCATGGATGATTTCACTTTGCAGATAAACTCGAGTTCATTAAGTGCACATCTGCAGGCTGGGGCCTGGCTTTTTTGTTTTTGCTGAGCAGACAGGCCTGACAAAGTTTAGCCAGCACCTGCAACACCCAGCCCGTGTGAAACAGCCTGCTCTGTCACTGGAGGAGCAGAGCCCTTTATGTGCAGAGAGAAAAATTATTTTAATAAACATGGAAATCGGATGCAAATTTGCTTATACATTTGCTTATGCATTTAAAATCAGGAATGGTGTTTCCCTTTTAGTCTGTGCTCCAGCTGTGTATGTACTATCATCCTTGGCGAGGCTTGGTGCAGTTGCAGAGTACACATACAAGGGACTCTGTCATTCTTTCTGGCACAAGGGAGGAAAAGACCAACTTTGCTAAGTGTCAGCTCTGAAACAAGCTCATAAAGTTGTGTAAGCTTGTTTTAATGAGGATTCATGTAGCTCTGTGTGCTCATACAAATCTTAATCCAGCAGTGATACCTCAAGTCATGGTGAGCAGATGTGGAATTGGTGATACACAATAAAGTTAGAACTTCACAAAGTAAACAAGTTTTTAAAAAATGTATTCACGCCACGGGTTTCATGTTTATAGCTCTGTAAATCTCTGTGATTGTGTTTATATTTTTACTTTTCAGTACATTTTTTACTGCCTTTCTGGTGCAGGTGTGAGAATGGACTAAGCGATGCTGTGGTGGCTCTGAGCACTGACTGATGGGAAATAAAACCATGAATTTCACTTATAGTATGGATGGACAATTTTGCTTTCAAAGCTTTTGATTTCTGGTGAGCACCAGGGTAGAAGATGACCAAAAGAGGCTTTGGTGCTTTGTGAATTAACTTTTATTGGTCTGTGTGTAACTTCCAGCTCTAAGAGCTGGCACTTTGGTTCATGGAAATTCAGATCCTGGGCTGACACCCATGTGTCCGGAGCACCTCAAGCATTGTGGACAAGACAAAACAAATCTCTCCTTTTCCACATGGTACCTTACAGAACTGATGCATTGCAGAAGGGAGAAATAGCAAGAAACAGAGACATAGTACTGCTAGTCACTATGGGAAATGACAACAGATATCCGTAGGACTTTGGGGAATATGGGGTGATTAATATCACCAGTATTGAATACGATTTGCATGTACATCACAAAACCCTCAATAAAAGCAACAGATCTATCATGTAGTTCATGAAACATGACTATTCAATGAAGTTTATAACCTGCAGGCATTTGTCCTATCTGGTAGTTGAATTAGACACCTGGCTTATCCTTATTTGTTCACTTTTTCTTTTTTTCTTCTCATTGTAAGAGAGTAAGTGGCTTCTTGGACATATTTAGCCCAGTGGTGTTCATCCTTCGCTGGATGTTCTGCTGTCCCACACAGATATTTTCCTGATTTTCCTTAAAATACAGGCAGCCTGTGATGACAGATGACATGGACTCCCCTTGTGAGGTGAAGAGAAGACCCTTTACTGAGATACAGCTTGAGTTCTATACCCTTATTCTAGCCCCACATAGCAATTTTTGGTTCCCCTTTTTCTACATAGAGTATTGATTACAAGATTGTGACATTATTCTTTTTTCTTAGAACAGGCTTGTCTCATGTTAGTTTTATGATTACATTATTGCAGGCACAGTATATAATGATCATGTTATTGCAAACACAACATCTCTATAATCACTTATTGCTAACACAGCTTTCATTATTGCTAACGCAGTGTCTACAAGTTCTATTCTTGCTCATAGCCAGTTCATTTTCTTCACCCTTGGTTTCTTCTTTCCCATGGCCTGCGTCCAACCATTTGTATGAAGTCCCAACCGCTGCTCACTGTGGAGGCCAAGCTGCAGCCATCTTCCACAGCAGCCTGCTACATTTCTCTGCTTCTGGTCCTTGAAACCTGGTACCAGCTCTCCCTGCTGTGTCTTAAATAGATAAAATAGATGACTATTTCATAAACGAGTTGTTTTTCCTGCCTCCATTACTGCAAGGGCACTGAGTGGTCAAACACCTATTACCAGGCTGCAAGCATGAACTCTTCAGAAGACTGAGGCTATGCCCCAACCAAATATTTGTTGCGTAGCTCCAAGCTCAGATGTGGGCTTTTGTGTAAATATAGCTTCAGTATTTAGGCAAGTTTCTCTTGCACTTTAGCTATTTATACAGATCTTCTACAGCAAAAATGCAAAACACTGAAAAAGCTCAGCTTATCAATAAAGAATAGATGGCCTATGCAATTAGAAGGCTTCCTCTTTATTATAGTTTTCAGTCATTTAAATATAAGCTGAATAAATATGAAAAGGAAGTGGCAGAGAAGATAAAAGATGAGGGCACAAAAATATGATGTATTTGGCTATTTAGCTTTTATTCCTCATTATGCTGTGCAATGTTCCTTTTCTCCATCAAACTAATTAGTGAAAAACTCCACTCTGCTCCTGCCTGAGCTTATTGCTAGGTCAATGAGCCTGTGTTCTTTCTGGTAGTGAATGCTGTCTGTGATTATTGCATTCATTAATTTTTATATATGAAATAATACCTCTGCCTTGATCTATGTAAACAAATAGATTTTTGTTCCAAATCAAACTTCCTCTGTACCGTGGGCTATTGCTGGGAGGGAAGCAGAGAGCTAGTACAGTGTCAAGTTAAAGAATGCAATTTCATATAAATAGCCAATGCTAGTTAGTGTTTATTATATTATGCAAGATAAACTGGGGCAGACAAGTTGCATTGATTACATGTTGGGTGATTTGTAGCTCTGGAAACAAAACATTCAGTATTTTCTGACTATGGACACAGATGTGCTCTTAGACAGCTGAGCTCTCTTCTGTACGCTCAGGACACAGCATTAGATAGGGCTGGACGTGCATGGTGTGACCGTATTGTTTAGGTTGCTGCAGATCCTACCCATAGCGATGATGATGTTTGTTGGTGACACAGACATTGGGATTGAGTATACCCTGAGCAAGGTTGCTTATGACAACAAGCAGTTGACATGCTGGAGGAAAGGGATGCCATCCAGAGGGACCTTGACAGGCTTGAGAGGGGGGCAGTGCAAACCTCATGAATTTCAACAAGACCAAGTGCAAGGTCCTGCATCTGTGTTGGGGCAATCCCAACCACAAATACAGGCTAGGCAGAGAACAGATTGAGGGCAGTCCTGAGGAGATGGACCATGAGCCGGCACCGTGAAGAAGGGAAGAGAATGCTCCAGGAAGACCTTAGAACAGCCCTCTAGGACCTAAAAGCAGGCAACAAGAAAGCTGGAGAGGGACTTTTTACAAGGGCCTGTACTGATAGGACAAGAGGGAATAGCTTTAAACAGAGAGTAGATTTAAACTAGACATTAGGAAGAAATTCTTTACTGTGAGGGTGGTGAGACACTGGATCAGGTTGTCCAGAGAAACTGTGGGTGCCCCATCCCTGGAAGTGTTCAAGGCCAGGCTGGACAGGGCTTTGAGCCACCTGGTCTGGTGGAAGATGTCTCTTCACATGGCATAGTCCCTATGATTGCCACCAAGATCAGAATAGATCAAAACCCATCACAGTCACTGACCATTGCAGTGCCCAGTCTCCAAGTAGCTGCTCCTTTCTAAATGATCCACATCAGTGGACAAAGCCTTTTGGAAGTACCTTCAAGAAGACAGCATGATGCTTATGGGATTTGGAAAAAAAAATATCACGTACTGCCACTGAAATCATTAGTTTTGCATCTTCTCCCAAAGGCAGGAGCTTGAACTTCAGTGATTTAAGATAGAGCAGAGAGAGCCGTCTTTGTCAAAAACATGATGTTACAGCTCTCCTGAGCGGTTGGCAACTTACTGCATTTCCTTTCTCCTTACATGACCCCTTTTTAGGTGTATTGTATCAGTTTTGCTCTCTGTCTTACAAGAGGAGAAGCACAACAGATGTACTTCTTCATTTCTTCAAGGTCTTGCAAATCTTGCCTGGGGATATTTGTTAGTTTCTGCTTTTTTCTAATTTCCTTCTGTTTAAAAGAGTAAGATATAATACGGTGAAGCCATCCACATATTTGTACTTCTCAGATGAGGATTAATTCATTTGCAAGGAGCTTAACAGAATTCGGAAGAATCAGATTTGTGTAGCATTTTTGGGAATGGGATGATATTTCTGCTGAAAAAATAATTACTAGAATATAGCACATTTGTGAGACCTCGCCCGAATTAAGAAAAAGCAAACACATTCTCAAGAGAGCCATTGGTCCTTTTGCCATTTGTAAAGCCGACTTTAAAATGATGGCTTTCATGATTAAAGACTGAAAGAAAGAGGTCTCAGAATAACCAATGGATTATCCAGCATATGTTAATATATTCTGTTTGGAAAGGTTACTTCCATTTATATTCCAGATGAAAACACTGTGTGACTACAGTGTGCCATCACATTTTTTTCTACAGAAGCCAAATACTCTGGTTAATGGTGGGACTAAGAATCTAAAATAAATGTGATGGCCTAAATTAATGAGGAAGTGTTCATTTCAGTAAAAGATTGGAAATAAAGAAACACACTGGCAAAATATTTGTCTTATTTTTTTCTTTTTTTTTTTACCTTTTACAGAAAATTTCATACTATAATGATAAAAAGAAAAAAATGGAGCAAGGCTTCTTAATTGAATAAAAGCAGGTTTGTATTTGCCTAAAAAAATTATGGAATTTTTATTTTACTGGAAGATTATTTCTTTTTTTTTTTTCATGTTGAAATTGCCAAGTCTTTCTCCTGGAAAGGAAACCTGTATATTCAAATGGCTCCAGCCAGAGCACCCAGAATGTTCTGCAGTGAGCCAAACCTTTTCTTGAAGGCTCACATTTACACAGGACAGCTGTCTACTCTGAGAAATTCAGGTGGGTACGTGATACACCTGGCATTCCTGGCAGGCACTGGAGTCCTTCATCTATGTCTTTGCTATTGTGAGAAACAAGCTTCTCTCCCTGCAGAAATTTGCTGCCTCATCCTTCATCCTCCTCAGGGGAAATCTATCAGGAAGGTAAATTAGGTCTGAGCAGGAAAGAATTTTCCAGATCCCTAAAGTGGTTTGGAGCTTGAATTTTTTTTCCTTCCTTTTCCAGGCTAGGACATAAGTAAGTCCTTCCTTGTTTTTTCCCTGAAATATTTCTCACTTCTCTACATCCAGTCCCACCTTTGCCACTTGAAGCGATCATTTAGAGAGTAGAAAATCATTAAGATTCCAGTCAGTCCTCCCTGCTAGACTGGGTGAAGGAGGATCTCAGCGTCTCAGGAAGGTGTTTTAAACATAAAGCCAGGAGACAAAGATCTGGGCTGTGGATTAGCTGCTGCAGTGTTGAACTCAGCACAGGAAAACCTGAATAAATAAATCAGGGATGGTAGCTTCACAGCACCCTAGTTAAAAAGCTACTGGCACTGAAAGGTACTAGTTTTAGGGAGCTTAGATGTGTCTACAATACACTGCAGTCTGGTGGCTGTAAGCATCCCCTCAGCTAACAACAATTACATGTTCTGCAGCTGTAGATAACTATAATCCCAGGCAGCACTGGAGTTGAGGGTAGAATTAGCAAAATCCGAATCTCTGAATAGTCCAACCTGTTGTAACCATGAGGATGTTTTAACCAGGGAAAGACATAAATAGCCAGATATATTTATTGCAGCTCATAATATATAAAGTACTAGACAGGCTATTACTTAGAGCATGGATGTTAGTGCCTCCTGAGAAACCATGACATGGTCATAGTGACAGGACAAGGCATAATGGTTTTAAACTGAAATAAGGTAGATTTAGATTAGACATTAGGAAAAAATTCTATACTATGAGGGTGGTGGGGCACTGGCACAGGTTGCCCAGAGAAGCTGTGGCTGCCCCATCCCCGGCAGCGTTCAAGGCCAGGTCGGACCGGGCTTTGGGCAACCTGGTCTAGTGGAAGGTGTCCCTGACCATTGCAGGGGGCTGGAACTGGATGAGATTTAAGGCCCCTTCCAACCCAAATCATTCTGTGGTTCTGTGTGTGCAGTGCATGTGGTGTTAGCAGGACTATTGAACTGCTGGTGTCAGTCTTGCAAAGGGGGAGATGACCTCAGTCTGTTCAGCAGTTATTTCTTTGGGAGCATCCTTAGGCTCATGTAAAGCCCTGAAAGCAGAAAGATTTCCTACAGGATGTGCTGATTCCTCTCTGTAGAATAAATATGAGCCCCAATTCATATGCTCATCCTCGGCTGGTCAGCAGCATACATGCAAAGAGGAACAACGCGCCTTCCCTGCTTCAGAAAAGTTTCCCTGATTACTGATTAATATCTCAGAGGACCATCACTTGTACCCTCCTTTTCCCCACTTTTCAAATAACCTGGCTACATAGCTCTACTGCTTATGTTTATGCTGGCAGCAGCAAGTTTACTGGTCTGTTCACCTTTCAGAGCAAGGGTCTCAAAGGGAAAGCCCTACTCATTAGCAAGATGAATTGTGGCTGTGAGCTGGTATAAAAAGCCCAGCCCACACAGAGGTGAAGCCTAGGTTTAGGGTCAGCTTGTGAGAGAGGAGGTTTCTGGGGAAGGACTGATATCATTTGAGAGCTGCAAGCATGGCTGGGGCCTGCAGTCATCAGAGGGACCTGGCTGTGGCTGAAATCCCTGCAGAAACAGGACCTGAGAATTTTCCACTGCCATGGGAGAAGGCCATGTTTAAGCCCTCCAAAACCTAAAAAAATCCCTAACGACCTGCCTTACAGCTAAAACACTTCAATCATGTGCAATAAGGGGCTTACCATCTTGGTCTTCTGAAGAAGGACTATTCTGGAAGGCTGCAATGTAAGCTGAATTTGCAGACAAGGAGGCAGCAAAGAGACAAGCTCTTCTCATGCACATTGAGGGAAGTTCTCCCACTAGCTCCTTTATCACTTCTGGGGACACATTGTGTCTCAGCGCTTCTGTATGTGGAAGCAGATGCAACTGCCATCAGTGGGGTAATAACAGAAGAGTTGGCTTCCAGTTCCTACAGTTACTGAGATGTTCTTCGCTGGTATTGGGCACTATCTTTTATGGATAGAAAATTATGTTCTCCCCAGAAGATTGGGCTTAGCACTTTTCGCAGAAGCTTAACAAACAGTGGTTTGCGCGTCCTACTTGACCTGTTCCAGGAGTCTGCTGTGTCTGGAGGTGAGTTGGAAAGCACGGAAGTCTGTAGCAAAATCCTGGACTCAGTATGACTGAAAAAGCTTGCTCATTGCAAATGGTGTTCTGAGGCTTCATTTGCTCAGCTCTGAGTAACCTGGTCAGTCTGAGCTCTTCAGGTGCTATTTCACACTGTGCGGCAGTTGCTGTAAATGAGTACTACTCTGTTGAATACTGCTTCTTTTGACTGGGGATCTAATTATTGCTAAAATGAAAATACATTCTGCAAGCCAAGTGCTTCAGCTTGCAGACTGTTTTGGGACTAACTTTGAAAAACCCTTTTTCTTCCCCGGTGTCTTTTGTTTTAATATTCCTCTTGTTCCTTTTCCCATCTTGCTGTTACTGGGAGGAGTGAGGAATAGATTGTTTTTATTATCATTATTTCAGAATGGGGGCAGGAGATCATAACCATCCTATTTCACAGTTTCCTGACTTGCCATGTGGTAATGACATATGCCCTACAGCAGGAAGCACTACCGAGTGGTTCTCATTTTGTGTTGAGCCATATTGCCAGTCCTGAAATGCTCTATGTTTTCTGCAGTATGAATAACCTGGTACTCCCTAGACCTTTGTAAATAATTGGTATTCACGATTCCTATGCAGTGGTGACATCTCTCAGAAGTCCTGCCTTCTACTTCCTGCCTGTTATTTCGGTCTCAAAACAGAAGAATGTTTAATAGATACAGCATGCCCCAAAACAGGAAACTAGGGCTGCTTGATAGTATAGTGGAATTTTAGTATGATATAATTATGAATGAACCCAGACAGCATGCAAAACTTCAAATGCAACTTCTAGAAGGGGAAAAAGAAAGTTAGCGTTTCATCTTGACCTACTGTGATCTAAAAGAAAGATCATCTCCTGTACACTACTTATGATCTAGAGCAACTGTTGTCTCTGTCATTGCTTTTCATAATCTTTAGTGTGCATATGTTCTCTCTCAGGATTGCAATAGGAGATGATGTGGCTGTGAGCCAAGCGCTATCTTTAGTGTTGAGTGCTTTTAAGAAAGAAGAGTAAGGTCTTGCTGATACAATGAGAACTGAAGTATCAAAACATATCTGACCTTTCTTGAAGTGGTAGGAAGAACTGTACAATATTTGAGTGCGACCATGCTGGAGCACAGATTGATGCTATGCAGACTTTTGATGAGTAGGTGTTAATCTGTGCAGAACAGGAAGTTGAAGAGCAGTAGGTAAGTGAAGTGAGCTACAGTGAAGAGCCAAAAAATGGAAGAATTTAGAGGTGAAACAAAAGTTGCATCTTGGCTTTCTTGTTTGAAGTATCAGCTGCAGCAATAATATAGTATCTCTGAAAACAGTATTGAAGAAGTGTGATGTACAAATGTCATTTCATGGTATGTCACACATAAAATGGTCATCGCAGGACGACTCAATGTGCATACTGGGAATGAGGCAAAGATTTTTCTTTTTCATTTCTAGTGAGCAGAAAAGATACAATAAATAAATCAAACCTGGGAAGAGTAATTTCTACTCTACTTCTACAGGCTGCTCATCAGATCTGAATACGGTAAACATGAAATGACAGCAATTTCAGAATAAAGTCAATTAGCTGTCTGTAGCAAATTAAAATTAGACATATTCTTTAGTCTGGAAATTCAACCTAATGGGGAATGCAATTTGCTTACTATTGAAGAGTAGTGTGTCTCTCTTGGGTATAGCATCAGTGTGCATCAGTTCAGAAGAAGCATTGACTTGACAGGCATGGGAAGCCATTGACTTTCCCCTCCCTAACTCTGCTGGAGAGCTTTTTGGGACTGAGATAGCAAGATTTCATTATTCGGAATGTTGATCAATGTTGCGAACCTTTAAAGGATGATTAGTGTGGGTGTTAAGTTTTGTTTTTTGAAGAGCTGTAAGAATTTCTCCTACTTGTACGCTTTAAGATTCAGGCAAATAGTGTAACCAAAAATAATGCAGAATAATTGGAATGTGTGTTTTATAGCAGTGGAACTAAACAGTAGAATTCAGAAGTGGAGTTGGGGGATCAAAACTAATGGAGTTGCATCTCCTGGAGATGTGTTCCAAAACATATACTACTTCAATTCTGAAAATTCATCAAAAAAGTGTTTTCCGCCTCTTCTAGAATTGGAGGAAGGAGTTGCTGGTGAAAGCTTTAAAAGAAAGGGAGGCAGGTTCATTGAGAGTTCAGGATACGGACACAGATTTTGGAAAGATCTTTGCTTTTACTTCTGCTCTCCCATATAAACTGCACTGGAACCTTTGCTTGTCTGCTGCTTTACCTTCCCCTGAGCTTAGTCTCACTATGTTGGTTACTATTCCTTTTGCTTGACTGGATTCTATTTTTTTTTAGAAATCTGAGGTACTTGAATGTTGTAGTCATTAGTCTTCCAATAGCATAAAGCAAGATGCTTTCAGTTTATCAAACAAAAAAGTAAATCATTAATTGTAAGAAAAGATGAGAAACCCCCAAATTTGAATGTCCTCTCTGCACTCCTACCCATCATGATCTTCATACTCAACTGGAAAATAATGTATAAGCCACTGGTGGCCGGGCTGAACTTCCACCTGCTGTGTGGCTCAGGTTTTCTAAGACATATTATTCTCTGGCTCACAGATACACTGCTTGTATTTCTAATGGCTTTGAAAGAGTTTTCAGAAGTTGTCAAAATATCCAACTCTAATGTTGCGGATATAAAGGAAAGAATTCTGAATCTGTAATACAATAGATACTGCTTATTAAATTAATTGCTGATATTGTGCCAATTTCCTTTTATAACCTATTGAGCTACTGGTCTTGAGACTGTCTGTAGAAAGTACATCAGAAAGAGCCTTGTTAGCGCCTGATGTGTCCTTTAATTCTGCAATGACTTTCTAACTTTGGCAGTCTGAGAAAGAGAGGAAGTGTTATCAGGGGCAAACATAAAACAAAATTATAATCCAGAATTCAACTAGTAGACAAAACATCCTCTATTCTCTTTTAAGAGACTGGAAGGTTTGTAGTAGAGGGAACAGGAGTAGGTTTACTCTCTGGCATTTGCTGTGCTGGATTGAGTACCACACAGCTGTGTGAACCCACCCTACATACACAGGGTATAGTCATTCTCTAATGGCAGTTCATGTGGATATATTGAAGGTGACTCTAACCTAACTGCAGTAGTCCAGTTCTCAGCCTGCTTGTAGATCAGGTTAATATTTACCCATTCAGTGAGACTCAACTACCCAAGAAGTTTCTGTAGGGTCCTGGAGGAAGCTGCATGAGCCTGCTTCTCATGCAAATGCTTTCCTTGTGGCTTTCTTGCCCCACGTCTGCTAGTGACTTGTATGCTTACAGCAATGAGTGGCAACAAGGTTCAGCTCTAGAGGTTTTCCTGGGATATCATCCATTTCATAATCTCACTAACTCAAAGAAAATCTTACTTGATAGCTCCACACTGCCAGGTGTTTCCAGTCCAAGTACTTTCGGGTCCAGTTGTTCAGCAGACACTTAAATTTCTCATGTGCTTGTGTGCTTTGGATGAGAGCAATCTATAAGGAAACAAGAAAGGAATTTAAGTGCTTAAAGGAACTGTGTAGTTACTTGCCAGATTTCTGTCTGCGGATTTATCTTCTTGAATATAATTCTTCCCCCATCTTGCTTTTAGGTAAGGTTCATGTGTATTTTCACTGTTCTCATCCTGTCCTTTGGAGTAGTGCAGGATCTGACCTCATAAGCCACATCACTCCTCATGTGGGTCTGTTTTCCATGCCACTGCCTGGGCAGCAGTACCTCTGTATGACTGACCCATCCCTTTTCCTGGAAATTGGATTGGGGGTGGGGGGTGATGGGAGGGAGAAGCCAAACTGTCTTGCAGGAGAGATCTGGAGTTAATGGAGTTAATGTGTGAAAATACTGTATTTGTTCACTGATGGATTTGCTTCTGCAAAATGAGTAACTGGAAACAAACACCCAATTTGTTTAATGGGAATATAGGAAGAAGATAAATCTTGAAAAGGGATCTTAGTGACTGTAATAATTAATGATTTAATCTAAAGCACTTACAGGGTGCTTTATGAACAGCCCAGTAGCATGCAGCTGGGTAGAGAAACAGGCACAGATCCGATGCTGGAGCAGGGTTGCAGCAGGGTGAGATGCCTGCCTGCCCCTGAGGGCAGCACAGCCTCCAGTGAGGGGTATCTTACTGAACTTGCTGCCAGCCAGCACAAACCTCAGATCACTGATCTATATATTGAGAAAAGATGACTACAGTGGCTGAAGGATCATCTCCCCTCTCTAGTCTTGACTTTCTGCATCTTTACTGTGGGTGCCAAAATGCCTCCCCCAAGGCGATCAGAGGTTGGGGTGGAGCTGCGTGCCTGTGACTGTCTTGTTATCTTACTCTTTGTGGTTCCCTTCTGTTCCTTCGTGAGAGGCGGCTGCCTGCAGACCTCCTCCTCGGTGCCCCGCTGTAAGGCTTCGTGGTGCGGTGGGTTCAGCCCCTGTGCCTTCAGGGCTATAGAGCTGGCTGGACCTGGTTGTGGCTGAGCAGGGTGAGCGGCGCTGCACATGTGGGGCCCCGGCAGGTGCCGTGCCAGGGTGGACGGGCTGCCTTTCTCCAGGGCTCTGGCGACTCAGTGCTCTGTGTGGGTACAAGCTGCGCCTCCCAAGGCATAACAGCACCTGGAGCTGCTAACAACAGCCAAGAGCCCTGAAAATGGGTGCTCAATGTTCATCTCTCGACATGGCTGCGGGCACGCAAGACGGCGCTGGTGTTACCTCAGAGGTGGAGCAGGTCGTGTGAGACGGGGTAGCAGAGCAGAGGTACTTGTGATCCCTGTGGCCCGGTACTGAGTGTGCCTGTCTGTGAACAGAGGAAGATGTGTGAGGAAGATCACAGTGTCAGAATGATAACCTGATTTTCTTTCTTCCCACGGTCCAGCCCACAGAATAGCAGAGCAAGGTTTGTAGGGGCATGTAATATCTCTTGCTAGACCAACAGTTGCAGTTGGAAGAGCCGGCAGGCTTTAGGGTGTATGAGTGTGTTCCTCAGGTTTCCACTCTCTCCACAGAGTGGGGATTGCTGCTCCCCACAAGATGGCCAGGAGGTGCCTGCTGCTGTCCGTAGGGAGGCATGGCTTCAAACACGTGCCAGTTAAAGCATTTGGTGACCCTTCTAACTCTGCAAAGATGAGTAAGAAACACTTGCAAGGATGTGTTTTAGAAATAAGGCATTATATCATGGGTTTTGTCCAAGATTAGACTGTCCTGCTTGTGGCAGGTCTGTCGTTTTGGTTTTGTTTTGTTTTGTTTTTTTTTCTTCCCTCTCTTAAAGATATTGTCAGAGGGCTAATACCTATACTTGCAAAGAGTCCTGGCCATGGGTTCTCAGGGGTGCTACACAAAATGTGCTTTGTGCACTCTTGCCTTCAATTTCAAGTGAAATCTAATCAAAGTCTCAGATGAGAACTTGCATGCCGCCAGCCAGGGTGGGAGTTGGCAAAGATGGCATTTCATATTGTATCACTTTCTTGTTGCCTGAGAAGTTAGTAGGAAAGGACAGTAGGAAAAGTCTGCCTGGTATAATCTAAAAGTCTGGTATGTGTAACATTGAGTGTGATATATACAAAAGCCTGGCTGTGGTTTATGCTGGCCCTTTTGCAGGGTGGGCTGTATCAGTACACTCTAGTCCCTACCAAGTTTTCTCTCCTTGCTCCACCAAACCTATTAATTATTGAGCAAACCCCTGTAGCAAATGTTTGATCTTCTTCCCTGTTGTAGGGAGAAAGTTCCTTTAGTCAGCTGAATCTAGGAAGCTTGTGTCTCTTGTATCTGAAAGATTTCCTATGCCATTAGTTCAAAGGGTGCTTCAACAAGGCCATGTCTCCTCTGGAACTATTTTAGGAGGAAGATGGCTATTAAAAAACCAAAATTCTTATTTATGTAAATCCATTTTACTACATTAAGGAAGCAGTTAACCTTAAGTTGTCCTTGTACTTGAAGAATTACTGTTACATTTTTTGTGGGTTTTTACAAGTTTTAAGCATGTATGTACAAAATTTTTTCTTGAGAGGAATGCAAGCAACCTGTCAGTCATTTCTGGCTGTCAGGGACCTGTTGCTAAATGGCACTTTTTCCTTGAGGAGGGGGAGCAAACATGTAGCAAACCCTTTCTTCTCTTTGAAGCAGTCCTGCCAGTCGGCAATGACTGTGTGCCAGCAATGGAAGACTTTGGTAGGCAGCACGGTGAGCTGTGGTTATTGAAAACCAGGCTGAAGTAACAACAGCTGGCAGCTTGATGAATTTCTGACAGTGTGATGATAACCTGTCTAGTACTGTCATACTCTCAGCTCTGCAGGGCCAGAAAAATTCCTGATGACCTAGGGAGGATATGGAGAAGTTGAGGTTTTCTTCTACTTTACCAAGGAATGACTATTTTCTTGCAGCACAAAGGCTTGTTTTAGCATTTGCAGAAATAAAGCCAGAGCAGCTTGACTGGCCACTAAGGAAAACCTGACCTAAGTATTACAGTTTAATTATCAGGGGAAAAAAAGAAATAATTAGCTTGAGTATCATCTTTCCTTTAGAAAGATTATTGCTACAGAAAGTACCTATCTCTTGAAGGGGAAGAGTTGTGAAGTTACCCCTCTTGTTTAATGTGTGAATTTGGCAGTGCACTGACAGTTCATTTCAGTTTGGTAAAGCGAGTAGATGATACGCAGTGTAGCTGAGAAAAGACCAGTTGAAATCTGAAATGGGCACTGGATGATTCCTGGGTACAGAAGCAGGCAGTGTTCCCAAGTGCTGTGGGGCTCTGAAGATACAAGGTCGGCAGGGACAATTATTCCCATTTGTGAGATCAGATAATTCTGCAGCCACCATAAGCACTACTGCAGGGTGCCTAACTGCTATTTAAACGAATATCTGAACTTCAGAGTTGTGAAGCAGCCAGTGTTTTAGTTTGGGTTGAAGCATTTTAGCCTATCTTTGACAGCGTTTGTCTGGCATTTTGGAGAGTAGCATTGTTGACTCTCCAAATGAATTATTTCATGCAGCCAGATTGAAGCTAAATAGGCCCCAGTTGTCCCTTCTAGAAAGAATGTGTGCCAAAATGAGGGCAGCTATCGTGGTCATTGAGAGGTGAAGGTGCCAAACAAACTTCTTTTAGCATTTAGTCTGCAGATAAGACACAAACATGTATTTAGATCTTGAAAAATGAATTAAGCCTGTCTTTTTTCTCCTGAGGGGAAGAGGTGCACCAAAGAGATTTATATATGCATACACACAGAACTGGTATGCTTCTGGGGCTGATCCTAAGTACAGGGAATGGTCCTGCAAATAGATGAAGATGGATGTGTATGGCAGAGCTCTTTCACCTAGGGAAGCTTGCCCATCTGCACTAAGTATGAGCCTAAATCAAAGTGTTGGAGTGAAAGTCCTCATCTCAGGAATTATGGGCAGTTTTTAAATTCTGGAACTAAGCCTTGTATTTCAGCTTAGTCCAACGCTTTGCTCAGACAGCTGTTATTTCTCATTAGCAGCTACCTAAAAATGTTCTGGAAGCTGTATTATATGAATATAATAGAGTAAAATACAGTCTGAGTATTTATACAGTGCCAAGTATTAATTAACATGAAAGATACCAGCAATTGACTAAACCTTCTGCAAGTAATTTTATTAATATGTTTAATCCTTATTAATGACATAATTATTTGGGTACATGTTTTCTTGGCACATTTAACACTTTCTGGTTTATTCCTGGGGTTTAGTTTATCTTTACTGTGAAGGAAACAATGGAACCTGAGCTCTAGATTTTCAAACTCTAGCTAAGCCTCCAAGCACTTCATTTATAAGAAGCTGCTGTAGAGGGATGGCA
The DNA here is from genome assembly GCA_039720435.1 of Amazona ochrocephala. Classification (NCBI taxonomy): domain Eukaryota; kingdom Metazoa; phylum Chordata; class Aves; order Psittaciformes; family Psittacidae; genus Amazona; species Amazona ochrocephala. The sequence goes on along the minus strand of CM077886.1, from coordinate 16,914,938 downwards.
GTGTGGAGGCCATCACCATGAATCTTTTGAGTGCTGATACGTATTTGAAGCTAGGGAGGGAGACCAGTGTTTCTCAGAACTGAATCCTGGTTGAAGGTGTGCATCTGACTTGTTGGAGCTTTTGAAAACCTCATTGGAGGTATCTGCTTCAAATTGTTTTTAGCCAGATTTGATGTTCCAGTGACATGCTTCATTACAATTTGCATGATGGAATGAATGAGTTCTGAAACCTGCTGAAAACCATGATTGTATCTAAGGCTGTAGTCATGGTATAGTACACGTCTGAGCTACAAGTTTGAGACACTGTGGCATACAGGCCAATTTGACATTGAATTATGTATTCAAGTGGCATAATTCCTTTTCCTCCTCCTGCCCCCCCCCCCCCCCCCCCCCCGCAGTCATTAGATGGATGGATGAAAGGCTTCACTGGGCACTTTATCGGCAAACTGGCATTCTCTGAATGGTGGCTGATAACAGAGTGGTGACCTTCCAGTGATAACAGAGTTGCAAAGGAGGTAATTAACGCTTGCAAGGACATGGACAAAATATACAAATCATATTAGAGATGAAGAAATCATCAGGCTTATGGTGACAGTGTTTGTTGTATGTGATGTTATCACAAGATGCTGTAGCTAGTTTATCGTGCAGTCTAATACAGACTAGACACGCCAGTTTAAAAAACAATTCCAAATCAAAAGAACTTGTGGGAATTAATTTTGCCATGTGCTTTGTGTTTTTCTTGGATGAAAATAGTGTTAAGGGCTAAGACATGGAGTAGTGAACACACTCTGTAGTCTATTGGCAACTGGTGCCGCCTTAGTGTTGTTTTTTTCCTAATACTTTCCTTTTTTTGATGCACAAGCAGCATTAGATCCGAGGACAAAGTTAAGGCTCACTGCTATGTAGCTGGAATCTTGGCTGACATGACCTGAAACTGGTGGGGCACCAACATTCTACACATGCTCACAGTTTTGCACATACATTAGTCTGTGTCATGTTAAATCAGTTTATATTCCTGTTGATTTTTGTAGTGGCTTTGAATTACTATACCCTTGACAGAGTAACATTTTATTCATCAGATATTCGCTAACTGATTTTGGTAGTATGCTGCTGGCTTGGATGTGCATTGAAAGTAAACCACAAGGCTCAGATACTTTTGTTCCAAATTTCAAACACTTACAAGCAATAAATGATGCCTTTGAATGTGTGCAGCTTTTTGAATGCATGTGTAGTCATTGCAATAAATGTTAAGAGTTACACAGTATTAGGAGAATAATGCTTTAATTCTGAAATAACATCTTATTAATCTAAGGAGTGAATAGGAATGGAGAAATAAATGAGAAAATGAGTTTGGTTCTTGAAGCAATGTTTCATTAATTGGAAAAAAGGAAACTAAACCCTGCGTAGCTGCAAAGTTTGTCAGTGCAGGCAAGTAATTAATTTTCACCATAGCAACTATGTTTTGATTTCCGGTAATTATAGGAAAACCAAAAATGTTTCTTCGAGGAATTGTGTTTTCCCATTACTGTATTAGCTGAGAATATTTACTAATGGCTGAATATAATGAATATTACTTTTTGCTATCTCAAATTTTCTTTAAATGGTGCTTGCCAAAGGCACTTCAAATCCATCCCAATTACTGTATCATACAGTCGTTGTAAAACTCATAATTAGAAATGATGCGTTTCTTAGTCTGCACTAAAAGTCTTACTTTGCTAATATTGTGTGATTTCCCCAGTCACCTTTTAGTGGCAAATGTTTATTACCACAAATACTGCACAGTATGTGGCAGAAATGTTATGAGTTGAATTCTGTTGTGCAGGGGACTGATAGCAAAGCATTGATTAAATAGACTAGTTGGCTGATACACAAACTGATGGTCTTTCATACCACCAATGGTGAAAACCAAGCACTGTTGAGGATTTAGTTATACCAGCTATGTGTTAATCATGGTAGTAAGACTGGAGCAAAGTGTGGCATGTTTCCTTGCAGCGGTGTGGCTCTTGAGGGCTCATCTCTGTCCCCTTCTTGAATAGTATGATTACTGCTCAATGCAACCTCCCTGCAGCTTTCCTGGGATGAGGCAGCCTAAGATCCCACTGCTACCTGAAGTAGTCAGGTGGCTCTAAGTCTCAATGGAGATGTGGGGTATCACTTGGACTGCTGTGTCTGGGTGTGAGCAGGGCAGTGAGTGTTGTGGTTGCAATGTGAGACCTGCTGGGGCCCAAAGGTGTCACTGAAGAATGAGAAGATCACTTTCAGGGAGCAGAGACAGCTGTTTTGCAGGGAGCTTGAGAAAATGTCACTTCAAGCTTGACTGTGCAAACATAAAGCCTCATGACTTAAAGTTTGCATTTTATCTTATGAATGACAGAACTGATTGGAAAGTTAAGGCTGCAAATGTTAAGATTTGTCTCTTCTGAATGCAGTTGCTTGATTGAGGAGGTAGTGTGAACTTCTTAGTGTTATTTGTGGATCACAAAATAAAGTAATGAATAGCTGTAAGAATGACAAGGTTGGGAAGAAACTACTACCAAGGTTACTTGATATCCAAAGCATGAGAGCTTCTGGAACATTAGGAAATAGCTTTCTGGAAGGCTGTGTGCTCTTCTGGTATTGGCCAGCCTCTTTCTGCTGAATGTGCACGTACCAAGGTCTGGCCTGTGCTCAGCCCCACTCTTGTTGGAGAGTGGCTGAGCAGCAGGCACCACAGGAGGCAGAGCACACTAATGCAAGCTGCGTGCTCCTCCTGCTAACTTGGTTTTGACCCAAATGGAATAGGTAATAAAAAGTGTCTCCATATCACTGAGTATTATTTGGGATGTGCTATATTGGAACAGCTGTGAAGAATTAGTAATGGTAAAATCATAGGTAAATTGAAAAGGGACTTACTGCTTCAGCAAAGTTGACTTTAGGGTAAAATACAACCCTAGAGGCATATAAATGAAAAATATGAAGGGTGTCAGGCAGTGGATAGTAATTTAAATAAAATTAGCCTAACAACCTAAAATACTTAGAATAATAAACATCTCTAGCCACAAGAGGCTCATTTTACTAAATTGAGAAATATTAAAGAGTCTGTATAATTGTACTTGGACACATGGTGAAGAATGCATATAGAGATGAGAGTATGACATTTGCTAAGTCTACAGAATTAGTCTGAAGTGTATATCAATACCTCATATCTACTTTTTCTCATTTAAATACTGCAGCCTTTTGCTGTCTTCAGATGGGAATTATATTGACCACGAAATGGAGTAAGACGCTGGATTATATTTGTGAATAATAAAAGCAAAAGATGTAATATCACAGAGATGTGGGTTATGATCAGAAATGCAACAGACCCATTCCTTACTCTTCAGCCATAACCCTTGGTCTGGCTGTTGGTGACCAAATACCACCTGCTGCCTATAGGACAGTATAAAAGGAAACTAAACAGAATATATCAGTTGCCTCTGGACATAGGATTATGTGAAGAGAAAAGAAAGTTTTGCTGATGGCTTGTAATTTTGTTTAGTTATCTTCTCCTTGCTTACTGTTGTGTGTCAGATGTTTCACATGGGTAGTTTTCTGTAGATGGTAGGCTAATTTTCCTGAAAAATGTTGGTAATTATGTGGTGATGTCCAAGTTGTTTCTGTATACAAGTTTGATACAGAAAAGATGTCCTTCCTATTAAATAAATAGCCCAGGTTAGCATAATCCTCACATTACCAATTCTTTCTTTATTGTAAAAGCTAGAACAGTAATTTTGCACTTGTAAAGTAAGCATTAATGTCCTCTTTTCTCATCTTCAGTGCATTTAGATGACAAACTCTTTTATTAGGATATAAATGGTCTTTTTATGACATTGTACCCTAATTTTGATGAGTGACTTTAAGAAGTATCGATTAACTATTTACCATTCCCATTCAACTCTGTTATGAGATTTACAGGACAGTCATTGGTAACTATCCAGTGTGTAAAGCCAAAGAATAAGATCTTCCTGATTAATTGATAATTATGTGTCAGTCCCAACAGATGGGATTATCTAGTGAGAGAGGGGCATGATTTCTTTTTCAGGTACCCATTGATAAAGGTGGAAAAAACCTCCTGCCAGCTTAAAACAAACATGACATTATTTCCTGATAATAACTGCATAGGTATAAGGTGATTATAGCTTCTGTAGATTCCTGGGGGCAGACTTTTTACTTAGACAATAGTTGGCCCAGAAATCTGACTCCTGTGTAATTTTCTTACAGTTTTGGCTACTGTGCTGATAACACGGTGGAGATATAAAGAAAAGCCATGAGAGGCAATGAATGACTGGTTCTGTTAGCATTTCACTCCCAAACTACATGATTATCCTGAATTGAATCTTCGAGTCATCTATGTATCCATCAAAAACCACATTCTTTTCTTGGGCATAACTTTAGTGCATGTGATAGTTAAATAAATCAGGATCATTCGCTGTAGGTGCATTTCACCTGCTCTTGCAGGTGGTCCTGGAAGATGTCTGCAGGACATCTTCAAAACATGCATGGTGGAAACATACAATACATATGTCTAAGTCTAGTACAAAGTGAAAAAAGCCTTCAATTTTACAAGGTGTCAATGCAAGTGCCTTAGCACCAACTGCTTTCGTCACTGATTACCTAGTAATTCAGGCTGCAGTAGGCAATATAGACAGTCTGACCCTATTCTTGTCACCCAGTTACCATTATGGGTAGAAGTTTTAGTTGTTCTATATCCTGAAATTCCTGATTGCATTGGATATGTGGAAGCTGGAGTGAAAGAAAATAGCAGTTTGGATATTACAGTAGGAAAAAGTATCCATGATGCTTAGATCATAACTTTTATATTAACTTTTTTTCCTTCTGTTTATCCTGGATTTTTTTCCCCTCTGTTTGGCATAGTACAGTGCTGTAGCAGTTAGACCTGAATTGAAATCTCTCTTCTCACCGAAGTCCTGGGTTCTTGCCACACCCGTCTAAACTTTCTCCCACCTGGGAGCACAAGAACAATGTTCAGGGCTCTGAAAACAGCTGGATTCTAGAAATTCACATGAAAGGTTGCTTTAATTCCAGAGGATGCATAAACCCCATGCTACAATGAAACTGGCTGCAACACTTTATTCATTGAAGTGGGACTAGGTGTTTTCTCACTGCTAGCAAGTAGTTACAATGTGAAATGTGTTGTTGCTGTACTAGCTATGATGTATGTCAGATGCAAAGCAACATCGCCACCACAGCTAAGTCTGAACATCTTAGTGAGGAGTAAGTTTCAGATCATTATATGGACAATGACTATTAACAGGTTTAACTGGAAACATAACAAATAATTAGATTGCTTCCTAAATAGCATGCATTTACTGACTGGTAGCAATGAGTTGATCCTTCAGTAAATAATAAACCAAACAATTTGAAATAGTTTATTGTGTTAATCTGTCTCAAATAGGGGCTACCTTACCAGAAGTTTATGCAATGACTTAAAATGGGAACTGTAAATGGAGGAGAGGAGGACTGTTAAGAAAAGCAATTAATGTTATTAAAGTGAAATTAGTTCCTGTGAGGTGGGAGTGCTGATTGAACACATGAGCTCAACTTACATTTTGTTGTGCAATAGATTATTATTATTTTTTTTTAATAACACTGCAAGTGAATTGTGATGGAAAAGAGAGTCACTGGAGTAGAGTTTTTTTGAATGTTTTATTTATAGCAGCTTAGGAAGGATGCAGAGTGAAGTGTGTGAAGTAGCTGTTCTGCACTACTCTTACAAAGACATAAAAGAAAAAACCTCTAAGCTGATTTTAAGATTAAATAATGTCTGCTTGATGTTAGTAATTTCAAAAAAGTCACATTTTATATTTAGACTAACAGCTTTGCTTTGACATCTGAACTTTATTATTAAATTTGCTCTTTTCCATCTGGCAATAGAATTTTTTACATTAAAGCATATTTAAGAAAAAGATACTTCTAATCCTCAAGTATCCTTTGGAGCCCTGAAATGTATGGATATACTTTGTGATTAATATGTATACATGGACACTAAAACGTGTGTTCTAGATGCTTGTGTTTATATGCAAACTACTGCAACTTTGAGTTGTTCATAAGTGCTTAATTGCTATCTGGTTAATCTTCACAGGTTTTCCAAAGCCAGTTTTTTATTGTGGAGGTGGTGGTGTGGGAGCAGTGGCGCAGTAATCCAATTTCTTTCCTAAAACATTACATGTATCTATGTGCAAGTAAGAACTGTCCAACTCTTCAGTTTCACATTAGATTGGTAACACTGCCCAAAAGTTTTCTCCAGCTTTTCAATACCAGGAAAGAGTTATTACCAAGACTATGTGACTGGGGAGCTTTCAGGCCATTGTAAAGTTAAGATGCTCACATGAGGGCAAAAATTGTAACACACAAACAGACACCCATGGATGTGCAAAGTGGTTGGGTCTGCTGAAACTTCATGAAAAGAAGATATTTGCTCCACTCTCTTATTAACAAGAAAATTTTGGTCAACTGAAACTAAACTTTATAGGTAGGGTTAGGGAGGAAAGTTAAAGCATAATATTTAGATAATTCACTTGCAAAGACTTAATTTCAAGTTTTTCAAGCTCTACCTTTATTTAAATAGGGGTGAAGTAACAGTGGTTGCTCTGAGTCAAAAACCTTTTTTTTTTTTTTTTCCTCTTCTCTCTCCCCATCAGTGAATCCAAAAATCAGTTTGTTTGTACAGCTTTGCTGAGGAGTAGTGTGCCTTTGTTACCATTGTTTTCACGACTGTAAATGCATTTTAATTCTATTTTACTTTAACATTCTTCAATCTCTCAGGTTTTTTCCTCCCAGCATTTTATGCACAATATTTGAATTACATGGGCAAGATAAGGATGCTGCTCATTGAAAAGTGTGACAGGTCAGCATTAACCTGTCCAGAATTCATGTCTGATAGAGCAGATACTGTTCTGATGAATTATATACCCAATCTCTAAAAGCTTTTAAACAGTAAACTAAAGCCCCTTTTTTCAACAATTCAGTGTGAGATCAGATACCTTGTGTATTTTCAGTAATCCATGGTCAACACTGAGGCGTTATTACAGTGTTACGCAAGGCTTTTTGAAGGCTGGAACAAGCTGTTCTTGTTGCTTGAGTTCTGGTTTCTAGGTTGGTGTTGTATTAATGTGGTATTTTCCTTGTGGGATATTGAAAAACCATCAACACAAGCAATTCCTGACACTGACAGGGCTCTCATTCACTGCATCTATGTGAAGCAGCAACTTTCTGTGACCGGCAGTTATGTTCCTCTGCCTTGCTAACTTCAGACTTTAGACTGGTGGTTGGTTGTGGAGGAGCTGGTGCTATTGATGGTTCAGCACTTATCTGGCAGTCTGAGGAAATCTGTGTGAAGGAGGCTGTTCTTTCTGGCAAACCAAAGAATCTGGTCAGTGGAGCCCTAAATAAGGCTTTTGCATTACCCCTTTGCACCATCCTTGGCAGATGGGCATGCTCTGACCCTAGCTTCAGTTCAGGACCATCTCTACTTTAAGTAACTTATCCTTTAAGGCAGTGTTTATGGATTCCAGGGTGCATGAAGGAGAGTGCTAAGAGAAGGCTAAGTTCATTTGGAGATGGAAAGCAGCACTGGTGTGATTTGCAGCAAATGTTGCCGCTGGTACGTTTGCTGTTGTTGCGGATTTTTATTTTCACTTAAACTGCACTAGATGGCAGTGGAGGTGAACCGGATTGCCCGGGATGCTTGCCAGCTTCTGTATCAAACCTAATTGGCTGCAGACAGAACTGCCCAGGCCTGGCTGTGGAATAGCAGGTCATCCTTCTTGTGGTTTTGAACCCCAGAAAACCCAGCTATTGAACTATACTGGTCAGGCAGAGGACTGTCAGCTGGTGCTGGGTGGAGGGGGTGAGCCTGGGACAAAACTGGGCGCTCAGCCAGAGACCTTGCTGGGAGTGGGCAGCTCTCAGTGAGGGGGTGCCAGGCAGAGCAGCAGGGGCACAGGACATGCTCATGAAAGGGGCAGAATGGTGTTGAAAAGAGCTGGTAAAAATTTTTTGTTTCTTTGTTTGGTGTTTTCTAGATGTTGGTTCAGGAATCAGCTGTGATTTTTCACGTGTTTGTATTGAATGATCCTTAGCACAGCCCTGCTAGTGATTACTACTTTATGACTGCTGAACTGCATCCTCTAAGCCTTTTGAAAGCTATTTGTTTTCATATCTCTGACATAGTGTTGTTTCTGTTCCCCATGCAAGCCTGCATGTCGTCTGTAATTAAGCTTTTTTTTGGCCTTCTGCCATCTGGCCTTGGCAAGAGCTCTAACCTGCCTTCACCTGATCAATCTCTAAGTCCTAGTAGTAGGTAGTGGTGTTCTAAGCTAACCTTCAGAGTTTAGCAGAAGATGTGTCCTGCTGATATACCTGAGTCTTTGGCCTGCATGGTAGAGTACAGCTGTCAGCTCCGTGGGAGCCAGCTTGTTTCTCCTGAGGGTCTGAGGAAATCAGGCTTGTGATTAAACTCATTCCCTTGATTGTTCATACCTGCCAAATCAAAGATCCTTGTCCTGCTCTTGGGGCCCATCAATAAATTGGACCCCTGAAAATGCCTGATGCGCTGTGAAGTGTGGGTGGCTGAGATTTTGACCAGGGTGGTGTTTTCAGTATGCAAATTGAATGGGTCTGTAGACATAACATGTTTGTGGATCAGCACAGTATGTGAAACTCTAAGAAATAAGAGATACAGTGCTAATCTACAAGGAAAGGGTGTGTGTGGGGGGCGTGAATCACAGGAGAAAAACTTGCCTATCTTATTTGGGAAAAAGCTGAGAATGACAAATTGAAACAGACATGGCAAGTCTAAAGTGGAACTGTCGTAATTTCTTTGCTGTCTTCTGCATATCAGTAAGGGTGGGATTTTTCCCGGTTGCAGACAGCAGCAAAAAGGAATCCATGCTCTTGTGTTGAACCAGGCACAGCATGAACTCCAGAAAGCCAGTTGTTACTTCAGGAATGAATTTGGCCCAGTGAATGTCACATTAGCACATTTGGAGCACAAAATGCCCTTTCTGAAAATTTCTATTGATTTTTATGACAAACAAAATACCACAGAGTATGAGCACAAATGCATTACTCCCTTCTGCAGTGAAATTACAAATAATACTAGTGGGACAGCTGCTGCAAGGGGATTCATCAAGGCATTTAAACATGGGGAGGGCCTCATGGTAAATCTCACACAAGAGGGTTAAAAGAAGCCGTGAGAATTAAAATCTTGCTGTCTGATTCACCAGGGCTGAGCTGCTCATCAAATAATTTTTCTGCTTTTCTAGGCTTTTTATGATTGAGGCACAGTTAATATTGAGTGATTTTGGTGCATGTAATTCAGAGGATCAAGTTATGTGGCATTTGCCCTTAATGTTGGCTAAGAGTTCTGCCCTGTGTAATTTCATACTAATAGCACTTCTATATAATAAAATATTGCCAGGTATTCTAATTAGTGCGGATAGGATTTTTGTAACCTGTACTGCTGCATGATGTGTACCATGCACATACACTGACTGTACATGTACTGTACATTGAGGCCTGTTCTTCTCCCTCCTCATACCACACCTTTCTGTTGTGCAGCCCCTGAGGGTGCTAGGTCTGAATGAAATTATTGCTATTGCTGCAGCAGGTCTACAACCTGAAGTCACTGTTGCAGACAAAGATGATGTAGCAGAACCTGACTGGTGTCATTCCTCTTCCTTGTAAAGAAACTGAATTTCTCTTATCTCCCGTGTTTCACCTGCACAGCGTATGTGTGGGTCTGGCATTGGCTGAGAGGCATAGCAGATGTGTCTGACTCAGAGGTCTGACGGAGGAGAAGTGAGTTGGAAGGGAATATGCAAGACACAACTGAATGATTGTGCCTGGAATGTGAGACATCCAGAGACTGACAGCTTTCTGTCTCTGGCACAGACTGCTGCGTTGTAGGCGCACCCAGTGCATTCCCATTTGGAAGCTTAATGTGGTTCATGTGGTTCTGTATAAAGGTTGTCTTTGCAGTAGAAGATGGGTGTGCCCTCTGCAGCAGTGATTCCTTTAAGCTCGTGTGAACAAGGTCTGTAAGAGGAAAGACATGCAAAAGAGAAGACAGTGATTGTCAAACAATCCCTTTTCTAATCACTTGTTTCTTCTATTATGGACTTAAAAAAATATGTGATTTCTGCTTTCTAGAACTGTTTTGTCCTTCTCTCTGGATATGAGTATCTGGTTTTTGGTATCTTGGGTAAAGACTGGAGCCAGTTCCTTGCCAAGTTGGTGTTTTATGTTGATGAAAGTTGTTTTTTTGTTTTGGTTTGGTTCATTTTTGCTTTTTTTTTTTTTTTTTTTTTTTCTTTTTGCATTGTTTTGTTTGGTTTGGTTTTTTTTGGGGGTGGGGGTGTTGTTGTTGGTTTGGTTTGTTTTTCTTTTGTTTTGTTTTTTTTTTGCCTGCTGCAAAAAGCAAGCTGCAGTGTAGGAAGGAGCCTTACCTTCAGGGTATGGTAACTAATTGTGCACCAGGTCTACAGGGATATGGTAAATGAGGCCACCACCAGTGTGGATCTACTGGGAGAATCCAGCCTTGCTTTCCATACCAGGGGTATGAAGGCAGTGACTTGTTTTGAGTTGGATCCCATAAGGAGCTGTAACCTCTTGTATTCCTGGTACATGGCATTGGAATCTGACCAAATGTTAAAAATCCATTTTTCTGGCAGCATGGAAAGAATTTTCATGTGTTTTCTGATTATTTTAAGGATTGGATGGACAAGAAGAGGCACCTTCCTGGTTATGTCACTAAACCATTACACTTCTTTCTCTTGTCATGGCTGATATGTTCTGTTTACCTGCTTTTGTATTCACTTTGTTCTTATTCCACACCTATACTTTTATATGTGTAAGCAAGGTATTTAATTTTGAAGTTCTTCGTTGCAAATGTTTCCCTTCAACTTCCTTCTCTCTTCCCAAGGTAATGGAGATCTATAGCATATTCTCCACAAGACCTTTGTTCTTGTAAGATGAGTTATACTTTAGCTTGGAACATATCATTGTTGTCTTTTTAACTGCCCAGCAGCAGAATTTTCCTCAAGACTTCATTCTGAGTATTTTATTTTCCTGAAGTGCTGTAAGAGAGAGTTCTGGTAATCAATCTTGGATATAAGCAGAGAATTTAAAGTTTAGCTAGCAGAGAAAATGAAAAATAGGTAGATCCTGCAGTATTTTATGTTTTAATATGGTAATAGATGAGAGGTTGACTACAAGGTAAGTGGATGTAACTGCAAACATGTGCTTGGGCTTATACATCTGCACGCACATGTATAGGTTAGCTGAGGCTGCCAGTCATTATAGGTCAGATGTGAGGATGATTACGCATGATTTGTAAGACTTGTCTTAAAAGGAGGTATTTCCAGAGTCCTACTCTGTGTCTGCATCATCTGTCACCCTTCTTTGTGACCTTTCATCTGTTGCCCAGTATGTGTCAGTCAGTGCTCTGTTGTTGCAAGGTGGTCTGCGGGCAAACCCTACCAAGTACTGCAGTGCTAGAGCAAAAGAAAGCAGGTCACTTTTAGGAGCTGGCAAAGACATCTTTCCCTGCTATACAACCGGCTGCTGTATCCTGAGGTGTGAGACCAGGGCTTGCTAATAACCTTCATAGGATAATATGCCTAATATCCTCCAAGGAGTCCATGGGTACAGTGGCTGTATTTGAAAACACATCCTGGTTAAGACCTTCTATTCTGTACCTTAATTTTTTTTCATGAGTCCTGATGTGGGAGTATCTATGTTCTTCCTACATAAAAATAACTCATTTATATTGTTCCCTTGTCCCTGCCCTCTCTGCATTATGTGACGTTTCTTTTGGGGGGTTGTCATAGCTTGGTCTTAATTTCAGTAACTGAAAACACTGTGAGTGAAGCCTTCCTTTTAAATAGGAATACACAAACATATACAGATTTTATTGTTGATATGTATTTAAGGGTTAGGATTGAAACTTATGTTCAATGTTCTGGCAGAGAGGCTTCCCATATGAGTGAGTTTAGAAATCAGATTTCAAAAGCAGCACTGTGAGGTTTGATCTCATGCTGTGCTATGACAGGCATACAGACAGCAATGTCTGTATCCATGGATGATGTTTAGGAGTTTCATCACAGGAGCTGATGGAGCTGGATTCTCATACCCCATGAGCTACTGGGCTTATGACACTCGAACAAGTGTTTACATATCTAGGTAACGCCATGAGGGAAGAGCAAAATTCTGGAGGAGGTCTCTTATGCTTCTGTGGGCAGGCTTGAGTTCTTAGTGGTTTAAAAGTTGCTGCCCTGGAACAAAGTTAGGTTGCTTGGCGCAAACAGGGGAAACATTGCTGGTTTCTGATGGGTTTTGTGCATTCTAATATTCTTCCTTTGGCATGTTGTCTTCCAGAAAATATTATTCTTGACTCTCTGTTGGTCTGAGCCTCTACAGCTAGTTTCCAAGCATGCTGTGTGGACTGCTACATATTCTGGCAGAGCCAGGTCACCAGCTGAGTGACTTGTATGAAACCATCTCCTTGCTAAGAAGGAGCTGTTGGTGACCTGAATCTTTGTCTCGTTAATGGACAAGTTTTATTAACTACTTGGGTCCAGTTTCTGAAAAGATATGTTCAGCATGGCAGGCATTCAAGATGGAGAGATACTCAAGACAGACGTCTAATGCCTTCTTGTGAGTTCTTCTCGTGAGTGATTATATCACTACACAAAAACAGTGTGTCTCTGGGAACAGAATGCTGCTTGCTTAAAGCTTAAATACTTCTGGGAAATGCATTAAAACAGTAGCATATTCCCAGAAATGCTAGCAAGCCTGTTGTTAATCAACTGTGTATGGCCAGGTGTTCTTCCTGCACATCTCAAGACAATTTCCAAGGTTTATTGTGCAACAGATGTTAAACTTTATGCTTTTTTAGTTTTCTGGTGTATTTCTTGACCCTTTTCTAAATAATGGAGATTTTTCCGTCTTCCTGTTCTGTTTATATAGGAATCAAAAGGCATATCAGAAAACTCTAGTACTGGTAGTTCAACAGCTGTCATAACAGTGGAAAGCAATTATTTTGAAAAGGGTATGTTGCAGTGACAGTCTTCTGAATATTCAAGTGTACTTCATGTGCCTTGTTGTTCATCTTCTCTGATATTCAAGGAACAATCAGATTAATCACTATATAGTCTTAATTTTTCAGAAGCTGCTTTGTAATAGTTGCATAGTCTACCAGAGTTTATTGCTCTTGCTTACAGACAACACAGGAAAAGCTCTAGTGGCTGGGTTGCAGCCTATGCTTCTCCAAGTTAGGGATAAGGCAAGAAAGCAGGGAAGACATAATTATGATCAAAAAGTAGGATGTTATTAAATTAATAGACCCTGGTTTGAACTTCCGTTGTGGTATAATTGCTGTGCAGGGGTTTTGTGGGTTATTGTATGCTTTCCATCAGATGTCAAGTCATGCAAATATTTATTGCAAGCCTTTAATAAATGGAGCAGTCCATTTGTAAGTCTGTCTTGCTCACTTTCAGCTGAGACCCCTGATGGGTGAAGTGTGCAGCTCAGCCTGCTGCCCCTACCCTCCCAAGGGGCACAGCAAACAACAAGAATTCACTGATTGGCCCTCAGAAAACCTGTTCTGTGGCTGGCAGTATTGGTTGAGCTGCCAACAGGGAACAGACCATTTACTTAAACAGCTTTTTAGTCCTAATCTATTGGAGTTTGTCCTTCAAAATCCCAATTTTCTTCTTGAAGTGGTTCATAGACTTAATTTTGTCAAAGGTTTGATCCAGTTTATTTTTATTTAAATCCTAGAAAACATCTATTCTGATTTTTCCAAGCCATCTTTTTTTCTTGCTTCTCACTAGACATGATGCCTCCATACCCTTTCTTCTCCTCCTGTTTGCTAAGTTTAAAACTTTTTATTATTTAAGAGTGGCTAAGATGGGAAACGAGCTACCTCTGTATATGCTAGCCTAGGAAGGCTGTTTGATGCCTACCTCGTGAGAACACAGTAAGGAAAACACATGGAAAGCATGTTGCATTCCCTGGCACAGTGTGGAAGCACCTTGACTTGCTTTAGAGTTGCTATGGCTGTTTATGGCTGAAAAGATTATTCAGCATAACTAATGGTGGCAGAGCAGGGTCCTGGAGAAATAATTACAGTGGCTGTCAGAAAAAGGTTTGCTTCAAAGTAAAAAGAAAATGAACACATCTCTAGATTACTGTTTGCCAAATGCTGCTAGTAGCATAGAAGCGAAACGCAAGAAATGAAGATGGAGTTGCATAAGTAAACAGAAAAGCCTGCCTTATTGTCAATACTAGAGACTTTGGGCACTGTTACTTTCTGAGTATCTGATGACTTAAGTGGTTATCTGTATGCAAATATAAGTGCCTAATATTGTAGTATGCAAATCAGAAGAGGTTTTTCCCAACTTCCTTGACTTACTTTCTCTACCAACAAAATAGGAATTAATGTCTGTTTGTGCTGGAGGTGTGAATTATGAGTTAGGGATTTATATTTTCCTGGGGCTTTAACAGTGGTTTGAAAAATCTTCTCATATTAATTATTTCCTATCTTCCAATCCAGGTTAATTCCAGATTACGGGTGTGGAAATTGAGATGGGGAAATTGGGACAGGGAAATCGAGGAGATATATATATAAAATTTAATCTGTGAGTCTGTTTCTGAATGTCTTCACAAAGCAGCCTCTCTAATGCTTAGGAGAAGTTTTGAAAGAGCAAGCTTACTAAGTGCCAAACACTGTAGGCATTTGTACCCTTGAAAATTGCAAAATCACTCCCTTGGGTGGGGAATACTCATACAGAAAAAACTTGTCTTAAAACAAAGCAAAAATTATGGTCTTCTGTGCTGCTTGCAGCTGCTCTTGGCCTTATGTAGAAGCTAGTATGCTTTTTTTTTTTTTTTAGAGCAGTGGCACTTAGATGTACATTCAAGTCAGCAAGAATGAACCAGTCAAGACAGAATGAACCCAGCAGGTTTCATGAGCCTTCTTGTATGAGTGTGTATGGATGAGTATGATTAGTTAATAAGTTCGATTTGCTTGAATGGGTGGCTTGAATTTGGTGGGTTGTAACTGTGGCAAGGGGGTTGGAACTAGATGATCTTTAAGGTCCATTCCAACCCAAGCTTTTCTATAGTTTGATGAATGAAGCACATGAGAATTTCTTCTGTGTAAATCCAGCGTGAACACAGGTAGCTTTGGTTTGCATTGGAGCAGCACTGAGGTTGCACACTGAGAACAAAAGAATAGTAGGTATTTCTCTGATTGACACAACTTCTGATAGATGATGTTTTTATTCTTTGCTTCCAAGCTGTGATTTTGTAACCCTGCTGTTAGCAAGGTAGCATTGAATGTTTGAAAAATAATAAATATACCTCCACATTTTTCAGTGTTTAGTTTTATTATAGTGCTGTATGAATGCTTGTGAAAGTAAGTTATTAATAGCATTGAATTTGGCTAGTGCAAGACATGCTGCGTGCAGATGCGGAACATGCTTTTTGTTTTGTGCAGCTTAGATGATATTGCTTTTTCCTATCTGAGGGAGCTTTTAATTCAACCTTTAAGAGACTGTACCTGAGCAGAGAATATCAAATGACAGACTAATTGTAGATGGTGGGCTATAACTTCTAGTGTCCTGAGTGCTGTAGCAATTTTGTGAACTTACACCAAGGTCTAGAATTTGCTGGGCTGAGGAATCCATTGACTTGTCAGATAGGAGTAACCTATGGCTAACAGTTAACACCCAGGTGAATGCAAAAATGGTGAAAGTTAGGATGATTTTGGGGAAAAACAGATTTATTCTTTAAGCATCCTTGATTCTTTACCCACTGGCTCTGCTAAGCATTACAGTAGTAACAATTTCAGGAGAGAAAGAGCTTGTTTGTTTTTGTGTTTTTGTGTTTTTTTTTTTTCTTTTTGCCAGCAAATGCTGAGTCAAATGAAAATTAAAAATGTTGAAATGTTTTGTCAATATATTTGAAAACAGTATGAATTCATTCATCTTACTTTTTTGTAAGTCACAAAAACTTGACAGGAAGTGTTTTGATCTGGTCAGAAGGAAATAGGTATAGTTAGAGAAAAGGTGAGAATTTGGTTACAAACAGGAATGTCTCTGTAATCTGTGTGTAAAAGGGACTTGGAAAGATTAAGAAGTCATTGGACCACAAATGCAGAGTTTAGCACTATTAGAATTTCATCTGACTGTATTAAAAATCAGGGGTATTTAAATAGACTTTAAGAGCTGTCACACTGCACACACTATCTAGAAAGGAAAACTTCAGCCTGCCAGCTTTGAGTGAAAACTATTTAGACTTATCATCAAGTGTAACACAACACTTCATGGTATACGTTCACTAATACAATATCAGTCATTCAAAGTACAATGCTATATATGCTATGATGGGTTTTTGTGACGAATTGTGTAAGGGCAATGCTTGAAAAATCGCTTGACTTTGCCTTCCGATCTAAGAATTCCTCCATGCTTGCTGTCACATGGGAAAGTATAGTTGTACCAGAAGATTTAGTGCCTTGTCTTGAGCAACATGTTAAAGATACAGGCTTTGCAAGGGGTGTGAAATGAAAGCAAATACTCAGATTATTTTTTTTTTTAATTATTTTTTTGAATTTGTAAATGAGCTTTTTGTTTGAGGGATCAGACCTCTGATCATAAGAAGGATGTGGGCCTGTTGGAGCCTGTCTGGAGGAGGCCACAAAGATGACTGGAACACCTCTCCTATGGAGACAGGCTGAGAGAGCTGGGCTTGTTCAGCCTAGAGAAGAGAAGGCTCAGAAGAGACCTTAAAGCAGCTTCCAATCTCTAATGGGGCTGACAAGAAAGCTGGAGAGGAGCTTTTTGCAATGGCCTTTAGGGATCTGACAAGGCTTTAAACTAAAAGAGGGTAGATTTAGATTAGACATTAGGAAGCAATTTCTTACAATGAGGATGGTGAGACACTGGCACAGGTTGCCCAGAGAAGCTGTGGCTGCCCCATCCCTGGCAGTGTTCAAGGCCAGGTTATATGGGACTTTGAGCAATGTGGTCTAGTAGAAGGTGTCCCTGAACATAGCATAGTCTCTATGATTGCCACCAAGATCCAGAGAGGTTGGAACTATAAAATCTTTAAGGTCCCTTCTAACCTTAACCATTTTATGATTCCATGATCACAATTGGCTGTATTTGCGAAAACAGTTTGAGTCTCAGCAGAGGTGCATTTAATGATTTAATGTGAGATGGGAAGGAGGTTATTCTGCCCCCTCATTATTAAACAGTGACAGCATGTTCAGTCTTCCTTGTAGATAATTTTCTAAATTGCTGATTATCGTAATTATTGAATTAGCTGCTGTTTAATTTCTAGGCTTTCTGATGGACCTGCAGTATTGAGGTGTGGTGCCTGCCACCTGGACATAGTCTTCTACCTGAAGCATCACCAGCAGCATAAGGTGTGATTCTGTCATGTACAGCCCAGCATCACTGGTGTCTGTATCTGGCACAGGTTGGGGATATTGACTTATTTCTAAGTGGCCACAGAAAAAAGTTTTTTGTATGTTTTCTCTAAAATAATTCCATAACATGAGAACACACACTGAAGACAGTTTACTACTGAATTGGGGAAACAGTTATCTTGGTATCATAGAGACACAGGCAACATATTTTCAAGGCGTAAGTGGTTGTTTGGAAAGAGAACAAGAGAAGCATAGTGCTAATATTGTGTTATGCCACTGAGCGAGTGGTCTGCAGTGCAGTGAAGGAGTGCTCCAAAGGCTTCAGCAAGCAAGCTCAAGGGTTAGGTAATTAGAGAGCTTGGAGCCAGTGATGGTCATGGCAGGGTGTGCATCAGTGCTGCTATAACACTGTTTATTGTGACTGCATGTGTTCACCTGTAGTTATAAAAGTATAATAGGTCAGGGTGTAATTAGCCACTCTAAATTAGCATTTACTAACTACGCATAACCTCTCCTGTTTTCTTTTAAGCTGCTCTGGCACACCTCAAATGTGGAGAGTATACTGATGAGCACAATAAATAATTCCTCAGGCTTTGTAAAGGTTTTACTCAAACAGAAATAGAATCATAGAATCATAGAATAGTAAGGGTTGGAAAGGACCTCAAGATCATCGAGTTCCAACCCCCCTGCCATGGGCAGGGACACCTCCCACTAAACCATGCCATCCAAGGCTATGTCCAACCCCACCTTGAACGCCGCCAGGGATGAAGCATCCACAGCCTCCCTGGGCAACCCATTCCAGGGCCTCACCACCCTTACAGTAAAGAATTTCTTCCTCAGATCCAATCTAAACTTCCCCTGTTTAAGTTTAAACCCATTACCCCTTGTCCTCTCACCACAGTCCCTAATGAAGAGTCCCTCCCCAGCATCCCTGTAGGCCCCCTTCAGATACTGGAAGGCTGCTATGAGGTCTCCACGCAGTCTTCTCTTCTCCAGGCTCAACAGCCCCAATTTTCTCAGCCTATCTTCATATGGGAGGTGCTCCAGTCCCCTGATCATCCTCGTGGCCCTCCTCTGCACTTGTTCTAACAGTTCCCTGTCCTTTTTACGTTGAGGACACCAGAACTGCACACAATACTCCAAGTGAGGTCTCACGAGAGCAGAGTAAAGGGGCAGGAGCACCTCCCTCGACCTGCTGGTCACGCTCCTTTTGATGCAGCCCAGGATACGGTTGGCTTTCTGGGCTGCAAGAGCACACTGCTGGCTCATGTTCATTTTTTCATCAACCCACACCCCCAAGTCCTTCTCCGCAGGGCTGCTCTGAATCTCCTCCCCGCCCAATCTGTAGCTGTGCCTGGCATTGCTCCGACCCAGGTACAGTACCTTGCACTTAGCATGGTTAAATTTCATCAGGTTGGCATCAGCCCACCTCACAAGCGTGTCAAGGTCCCTCTGGATGGCATTCCTTCCCTCCAATGTATCAACTGAACCACACAGCTTGGTGTCATCGGCAAACTTGCTGAGGGCGCACTCAATCCCACTGTCCATGTCACCCACAAAGATGTTGAACAAGACCGGTCCCAACACCGATCCCTGGGGGACACCACTCGTTACTGGTCCATGCATTTGAATTGCAGCCACTGATGCAGACTTTGCAGTGTCAAACTCTGTGACTGTACATCACTGGATTAATCTTCCCCTTCAACAAATTTATGAAAATAAATGAAATGTTAGCATTGATCTTGCTGTCACCTCATGTTTCTAAGGAAATTGACGTACAAATGTTAATGCCCAGAAAAGATAGAGAGATTATATGGAGCATACTGCCGTAATCTGCAGGGAAGCTTATTCATGAAAACTTGATTGTTTCATATAATCCTGTCAAAATGCCTCCTAAGGTAAAGTAGGAATGTAGTTAATGTGGTTTTGCCATGTCAATCTCCCTATTTAAGCTGTCCTTGCCTTATGTATAGTTCTTGAGCTAACAACATCTCCATCTGTTTTTGACTTTGAAGCGTTGTTTACACTTACACTGCTGCATTTTAATTTTAATGTCAGATCTTACTGATGAGTGCTTATGTGTATAAAGTAACTTTAGCCCCTTCAAGAGCTGACTTGTAAGGTATCAGAGATACTGCCAGGATGAATGCACCTGCAGTGAAGTTTCCTGGCTTCTAGACTGTGGCAAATGATCCTTCTGCCTCAATTTTTGCTGCTATTGGAAACCTTGAGGTTGTCTTAAATGATGTTTTCTTCTTATTTTTTGCTGAACTTTGAAGGCTGTCTGTTGCTGTGAGATCTGTTAGTATAAAGAATGCTTAGCCCTCTTATTCTGCCTTCTGACTCTCCTGGATTGGAGATCTGAGAACTTAAAATTTTAATATCCCCTTTTCCACCACATCTTTCCCCTTTCTCAAGAGTGTAAAGTCCCAGTCTCACTCTGAGACTGCAGTCTGGATTGAGACAGGCAGTCAACAAGAATGTCCAGTGCTCAGGATTTACTTGGTACCTTGCAGCTGGCTTAGAGGAGCAGGATCTGCAGGGTAATCAGAAGACAGCTCTATGTTGCCTAGCATCATCTTGTAAGGTGCTGGGGTTCCACTTTCAATTAGATTAATATCAATTAGATCAAGACTTAGATATATCAAGCAGTGGTCTTGTTTTCCCAGTTATCCTACAATTCCTTTGGTTTGTATAAAGCTAGATCAACATAAAAAAAAAAAAAAGTGTGTGGGCATTCTTAGTATTTAATGTTTTGGTTACCCAATAAACATGCTCTGCTACTAGCAATTTGTATGCTGTGCTTCTCCCACTGCAGCCAAGGAGGACGGAGGTGCTCGTACAGAGAGTTCCTTGAGAACAGCATAAACTGTTCCACAATTTCTGCAAAGAAAATGTATTACTTAAGGTTGTGTTGTTAGCAAAGCTTAAGAAGTATGATTCTGTGTTTGATCAACTTTGACACATACAGCTGTATACTGTGAGGGATGTATAAACTTCTATTTGCATAAAACATGACTGTAAGCGCTGTGGGTTCGTGTTGGGAAACATTCTTTGATGGCAAAGAAGAGTGCCCATAGTATTTAAATTTCAGGTTTGAAGCATTTTTGTTGGGGTTTGGGATTTTTTCTCTGCTTTTGGTTGAAGCGTTGTAAACAGAAAAAGGTATGGTAGCTGATGTGGAGGGAAGCACTGTGAATGATGCTTCTGGTGGGAAAATGTAATTTTCTTGCAAGAAAGAGACACTTAAAAAGTGAATAAAGGCTGCTAAGAGCACAGGCTTAGCACTTCCTCCTTGTTCATATATAACCTGAAAGAAATATTGTGATATGTATTGGAAAGACATCAAGTCAACAGACCAGAGTTTTGGAATCTGAGCTGCATTTGAGGATTTAGAGATATAGATCACATTCAGACAACACTGGGGTTTTGCAAGAGCTGGCTTTATTTTTCTTTTAAGATTTAATTTTGGTGACTTTAAATATACTATCTTAAATTTCTGGCTTTTGTGTAATACTAAACTGCGATGTTCTGTAAGTCCATGCTAGTGCACTTTTTAAGAACCCTATGCACTATAAAAAAATAAATCAATAGCTAACCTGGGGGACTTCTGTGCTGCTCCTGTATACCAGGGACAAGGAATAAGAAATTTAGTCTGATATAGCTACTGTTACAAAGTAAGACTTCAAACAGGGAGGGTTTAGCTTGCACTGTAAATGAGAAAATCTGGGAGGTATTTCATATGGCTAGCTTCAGGGCAGAGTTTAAACAAGAGGGCAATGTGTTCCATGAATGATTACAGAACTAAAGAAAATGGACTTTCTGTTTAGCAGAATAAGCTGTTAATATACAGTCAAGTTTGTCTTTTTGGGATATTATCATGTGTTCAGTCTGTCTGAGAAGCCTATTTTTCTTCTTGGTGGTGTTGCACTGCCGACTGTGATATATTAGAGGTACAAAGCCTGTATCTCTAATATACCTAGAATAAGCAAAGTTTGAGCAATGCAGGTTTCTGCAATTCTAAAAATGGCAAAGTGATCTGCTTCTTCTGAACTTCTGAAAGCATGAGACATGGAGCTCAGCCATATCACCATTTCTCTGGTGCCTATTCTTGGCCTTATTAAATGAAATGCAAGATTAAAACATCCAGTATCTAGGAAGAGAGTGAAAGGAATTGATAGATGACACACCTCGGTTTATCTGTGTGATTAGATAAGAGGTGCCTCTAGACAGATATTCTGTCTTTAGCAGCAGATAGATGTTAAGTATGGGGGGGAATATAAAAAAACATACAGAGTGTCTGTTCCCAGTTTCCTCTCTGGGAGTCTATGGTTGGGTGACACCCTAGCTGGGATCTGCAGACTGAGTGCCGTGATTCTTATCCCTGGGGAGTGCTATGGACTCATCTAATCTCTCAAACCCATTTACACTTTTTTTACCTTTGTAATGTCCAGTGGCAACAGATTTAGTATCTATTGTTTGGCTGGAGGGGTGAAAGGGGAAGTAGGATTGATCTAAATTATAATTAATTCTCAGCCAATTGAAAGGCAGGAGAAGATTAATAGAGGTAGAAGGCTTTGTAAGGAGGAGTAGAACTTCTCGGAGGAAACAACAGGCAAATTTAACATCCATTAGACAGGCAGTTTTGTTTCTCTGAAGCTTTTACAGAGAAACACTTGCCTGGGTAGGACAAAGGTGAGCTAAGGGAGTTTTCTGCAGTGTTTTGTGGGTGGAAGGAGGGATGTTGTCTGTCAGTGACCAGGAGAAAGGAGTTGGTGCCTGAACAGGCATACCAAACCCGCAGGTCAAGATATCTAGTTCAGTAATACTTGCCAAGGCTTCCAAGGTAAAAGCAAATATGTACAGATATGAGTAAAGTATACAGACTCTTCAAGGAAATATTTTTCTTGAGTTTTATGTGTCTGGGTTAAAAAAATAAATGTAGGGTTGTGTTTGGGGTTGGTTGTGAATTTTCACAAGCTGGACATATGGGCAGCTAGATGAAAGTTGTCACTCAGGGGACTAGCTGAAGGCTGCAGTTCCCTCTGGGATCATGCAAGGTGTGTCTATGCAAAGTGGTAAAGGCTCCTACCTTTAACTGCTGGAAGTAGTCACCAGCATTAGAGCAAATGGACTTAGAAAAATTGAATGGTTGTGGTGCAGGAAAATGCTTTCTGTGAGTTTGAGACTGTCCTCTAAAAATGAGAAAAATGGGAAGAGTCAAGATAACGCTGCCTGCAGCCTACAACATTCTGAATCTGACTGAGATTCCCACAGGATTCGAGCAAACTTACAATTAATGTAAAACCTACCTGAGTTGCTGAGATTCCCTGGTGAACTCGTGTTTACTTGAATTCATTTTTCCCTCTTGGACAATGCAAATCCTAAAAACTGAAGTTGCTTTCAAGTCTGCTGTTTCCACATGGCTCAGGAAGGAGGAGAAGGAGAAATGGAGATCGCCTCTTAAAAATTATTTAAGAATTGCATTTAAACTATTCTTCTCTAGTGCTGTTTTGAGGAAACTGAGAAATATGTTTGTGAGACTTTAATGCAGGGAGTTTTAATTTATTTTGCAGAGCAACGTAATTTATTCTCCTTTTATACTTTAGATGTACTGGAATTGCATTCCAGCTATATGGTTATGCAAAATTGTCATGTAAAAGCAGAAGAATACAACACAAATTACAGTCTCCTTAAGCTGCATCATCCAAGTCTTGGTTTTCAATAATATGCCCATGCAAGTAAATAGGCCAGACCCCTTTTTCAAAACAAACAAAAAACGCCACAATCCCCATGCCCACTGAAACTGTGGTGTACCTAAAAGAAAGAGTATGAGCAGTATGAGCAGAAAAAGCCCTCATCGTATACTGAGATTAGCTAGTAATTAAAAAGACAACCAATTTGAGTTAAGAGGTGGATTAATTAGATGAAACACCAGGAAATCTAATTTACTCAGTGATTTATTTTTAATCCAAGTCAAGAAGATCTTATCATGGCCTTTTGTAGGGACCCAGTCATATTTAATTATACTCCTATGTAATGACCCACATCTCTGAAGTTCTGTGTGTATTATAATTTATTTATAAATAGATGTACACTTCAGATCTAAAGAAAGTGTCAAGACCATTTAGATTGGCAGTTTTGATGCATTAATACTGAAACTGCAGAAGGAGGCAGTTCAAGGCCTTATCACTGAAATACAGCTGGTGACCTCAAGTAGTGAATTTTCTTAATTCCCTCCCATATATCAAAAATGTATTTTTCTGTTCATGGCATTAGAGCATGGCATTTTACCACTGGGTTCTTAATTCTTGATGGAAGGTGGTTAGGCAACAAGTGCATCTTTCTTGTATAATTGAATACACTTTGAAAGCTGATTGTTGTCCTAAACACTTTCCTAAACAGGCACATGAGAAAATACCCATATCCGTAATGAAGATTGCATAGGCTGAAACAGGGTGCTGGTGAAGACTGCAGATAAACACATTGGTGCAGGATTAGATGAAGCTGTGCAATAACGAGAAGCTTTGTAATATAGGTGCACAGGCACAGTTGTTGAGTGTTTGCATATAACTTAAAATGTTTAACTGCTGTGTGTAACAGCCTAATCTAGTATTGATTCAGCTTTATCTTACTTTTTATAAAGTACGTGAAGGATAAGCACCTTCAGGCCTGTTGCATGTAATACCTCACATAATTGTGTACTGAATGGTGTGGTAGGCTCTACAGCAACCTAGGTTGGAAAGAGAACATTACTTGTTCAGTGTTGCAGTAGATTGAGATGCATCTATTGTAACTTTTTTCACTATCTAGCAGTTAACCTTGAATACAATTGGCATGTACTCCTGTCACACTTTGCCACTTTTCGGCAGGTATTTATTGGGTTTGTTTTTTTTTTTTGGTTATTTTTTTTTTTCAGGTCCCCTGGAGTGGTCAATTCACTGTTCAATGTAAATACCAAACTCGCTAATTTACCCTGTAAAATCTTCATCAATTTTAGATACCATCCAGAGTATAATAGACTTTGTAATCTACAAACAGCAGGATGGAGCTCTCAGTAGCTGTGTAAAAAGCTAAAAGCCATGCTTGTGTGTTTTGTGGAAGCAAGGGATAGGTGAGGAGCGGGGAAGGCATTCAAATTCAAGTTTCAATTTTTGATTGGTAAATTAAGTTCATAGTAGGTCTTATGGATTTTTTTTCCTAAAGGTCTGATGCAATGATACTACTTTAGAGAAAGGTAAATTAACTACAAAGTGAAATTAATTGCCCTTCTTGGGACACTTATCTTGGATGTGCTTATTTGTAGGCAGGTTTAAATGCATTATGCCTAAATAACTACCTGACCACTGCATTTGTCTTTCACGATGCAATATAATTGTATACTGAGTCTTAAATAATGAGTTATTTCACATCTCTGATGAACTGATTAGTGGTGTGACTGAGACATGACTAGCCCAAATGACAAAGTAATAATCAATAAGAGTAAAGCATGACTGACAAGCAAATGAAGTCTGCAAAGTCAGCACCGCTGATGACACCTACTGCTTACTTAAATACACCTTAGAGCATCAGTGTAAGCTTTATCTTGGTTTCAAACTGCTGTCTATAAAGGGCTAGTAATTTCTGTGTAACTCTGGTATTAATCTACATTTATGCTGCTGTTAGCCAATTGTATTTACAGAATCTTTCACTCAGTAATTCATAACAATCTCATTTGACCTCTGGTTGTATGATGTGGAAGTTCAGTAAATGCAGCTGTATTTGAAGACCCAGGCATTTTCTTTATCCTTCACCTGTTGGATCTGTGGCATGTGGGGAGGTTATGCTTCCTAGATTACAGATATATTTTATGTAAGGAGAAGCTGTAGGCAACAGTACTGTTGTTTTCTTGCCGTACCACCAGCACACACCTTTGTCACCTTGAGTACCATTCTGTGCTTGCAGGGTGAGTGGGGGACGAAGTGCTACCTGGCTGATGGATGTCATAGAATCATAGAATAGTTAGGGTTGGAAAGTACCTTAAGATCATCTAGTTCTAACCCCCCTGCCATGGGCAGGGACACCTCCCACTAAACCATGCCATCCAAGGCTATGTCCAGCCTGGCCTTGAACACTGCCAAGGATGGAGCATTCACAACTTCCCTGGGCAACCCATTCCAGGGCCTCACCACCCTTACAGTAAAGAATTTCTTCCTCATATCCAATCTAATCTTCCCCTGTTTAAGTTTGAACCCGTTACCCCTTTTCCTCTCACTACAGTCCCTAATGAAGAGTCCCTCCCCAGCATCCCTATAGGCCCCCTTCAGGTGTTGGAAGGCTGCTATGAGGTCTCCACGCAGCCTTCTCTTCTCCAGGCTGAACAGTCCCAACTTTCTCAGCCTATCTTCGTACGGCAACTGCTTATGCAGTCTGTTTTATTTGGAATAAAGGTGCACAAAAATAACACTTTGCTCTTAAGGTCATGTGTGAGAAATAACACTGTATGTAGTATAATTATGATAGGCATGGTATGTCTGGCACTACATTCTGCCTCAATCTAGGACTGGTGATTCAAAAGTGCCAAGCATCCACAGACTTTTCAAAGTCTAAGACCTTAAAAATTCTAAGAGAGAACATAGATTTGGAACTTCCCAAGGAGAAGTTCATTGCACACTGAAAATGTAATTGCTTAGTCAAGATGGATGATGGCGTAGCAGCCTTCCAATACCTGAAGGGGTCCTATAGGGATGCTGGGGAGGGACTCTTCATTAGGGACTGTGGTGAGAGGACAAGGGGTAATGGGTTTAAACTTAAACAGGGGAAGTTTAGATTGGATCTAAGGAAGAAATTCTTTACTGTAAGGGTGGTGAGGCCCCGGAATGGGTTGCCCAGGGAAGTTGTGAATGCTTCATCCCTGGCGGCATTCAAGGTGGGATTGGACATAGCCTTGGATGGCATGGTTTAGTGGGAGGTGTCCCTGCCCATGGCAGGGGGGTTGGAACTCGATGATCTTGAGGTCCTTTCCAACCCTTACTATTCTATGATTCTATGATTAACTAGAAGAACTTCCTCATTCAATGCTGAAGTGGAACCAGCAGTTGTAAACCAACAGTGGTGAGAGAAGTAGGAAATAAAAGGTAATAAATGTAAATGAAAGGTTAAAAACTGTGTAAAAATATTAAAGGGAAGACATGGAAGTGAAAATAGAAGCAGAAGGGGAGAGTCCTTGAGCAGTGCGTGGTAAAGCAGTCTTATGTTTTTAGGAAAATAACAGTTGTAAGCAGAATTTTTGGAATTTGCATAACTTTTAATAAGAATGTGTAGAAGTTCAGAGCTCTTGGGGAAATACCAGTTCTATAAGTAGAAGAATTTAATTAAAGTCTGTCTACATGGCTTTGAAGAAAGTAACCCATGGCAAGTCTAGAGCTTTCTCCTGAGATTACAAGTTTGGATATAATTGCATTAATTTAACTCCCTTAAACTCTTCAAAGACGCTTAACTTAGAAGTCCTCACTGGTTTCACTACTAAGAATGTGGATTAGGAATGGACAAACTGATATGTATCGTGTTCAGCTTCTGTGGGGTATGTTCGTAGACCTGATGATAAATGTTTTATTTGGTGGTAACAAAGTAACATAAAATCTTTCTAGCATTGTCTGGATATGACATGTGAGTTAAGGGAGTGCTCAATAAAGGGAGATTTTGTCACAACCACTGTGGCCTAAGTCTGTAGATGAACTGTGATAGGTGTTGAGTGAAATGCCTACCTGGAGAAACAAAATCCAGTAGGGCCTCTCAGGAGGGCAATATACAGGACAGTCCAGAGAAGTGTGCTACCCCAGAGTAACGGGAACAAGTAGGACTCTGGGCAATAATGAGCAGGGCTATGAGGAAAATGTCTCACTGTTGCACATAGTCCTGGAGACTTTTAAAATGGATGTTGCAAAATTAGAGGGTAACCTGTGGCTCACACTCCTTTTGGTGTAGCCCAAGTGCAAACAGTTGGCTTTCTGGGCTGCAAGCACACACTGGCAGGTCATGCTGAGCTTGTCCATCGGTATCCTGAAGTCCTTCTCTGCAGGGCTGCTCCCAACTCAGTCTCTGCTCAGCCTGTATTTGCACTTGGGATTACCCTGATCCACATGCGTGATCATGCCTTGTTAAACTTCATTTTCGACATGAAGTCATGTGAATGACTTCATGTTCAATGTAAGTTACGCAAATTTTCATTATAAAGAAAGGAAAACACATTTGTACCAATTAATGAGGCACCACAAAAGAAAAAGCTTAGGGCACTAATATATAGAATCATAGAATAGTTAAGGTTGGAAAGTACCTTAAGATCATCTAGTTCCAACCCCCTGCCATGGGCAGGGACACCTCCCACTAAACCATGCCATCCAAGGCTATGTCCAACCCCACCTTGAACGCCACCAGGGATGGAGCATTCACAACTTCTCTGGGCAACCCATTCAAGTGCCTCACCACCCTTACAGTAAAGAATTTCTTCCTCAGATCCAATCTAAACTTCCCCTGTTTAAGTTAACTTGTGTTGCTTAAACAGGGTAAATAGCTTTTCTGGAAGAGATGTTATGAAAAAGCACAAGTTTTGCTTAGAGTAACAGAAATGGCTTGGCTGTTCCTTTCTGAATGGAATGGGAGCTATATTCAGATAGCTAAGTGATGGCAACATGACCTCCAATGTCAGCAGTGCTTGCTGAGTGAATAAAACCCTGTCTTTAATATTCTCTTCATGTTTTTGTCTTTATCTGAAGTAGTAAACAGCAATCAGTTGTTGATCTAATAAAAATATTTAGCCAGGGTCAGGCAATTCTACTGATATGGTATGTGTGCAGTACCTCCTAGTGTGCTGTGTTATACTTGTCCAGTTTAAAACAGACTTTTCTTCTTTCAGTAGTCTAGTTCCTCTGCAGCATAAGGAGATTAATTTTTGTGCCCTCTTAGCCTCTGACCAGGTGTTACCTTGCTCCTCTTGATTGAAATCCTGCCTTGGTTGACCTTAATGCTTCTCCCCTTTTCTGTGGAGTTACCTGCTGTCTCTACATTTGAAGTTCTGTAACTTTCCTGGTCAATATTTCCATTCCAGTCTGCAGACTTTTAATTGCATTTTTGATCCCTTAGCCTTCCCTGCTGAGTGCCTAGGCTCTGTAGCTCAGATCTTTTCTGGTTTGCCCTTTTGCTCTTCCAACTCATCAGTTTGCTCCAGTTCACTGGCCTCTGTGGTTGGCTTCAGTGGGTATTTGTAGCAGAGTTCTCTGTTGTAAAGTCCAGACATACATCTCCCTCCTACCAGCAATGAAGTGTTTGGGCTAGAAGGTATTTCATAACACATCTTTTCTTTTTGATTGTTTTTCCTGTTAGCCCTCTGATCTGTCTTCTAGCATTTCTCTGGCCTGCTGCTTCCAGTTTGCAAATGCTTTGCAAGTTGATATTTCTGTGCATCAGATTAAAATTACTATTAAAATGTCTCTTGGTCACACCAGACCTTTCAGTAGCTGCAGTTATGTACATATACATACATCCCAGATTCACCTTTGTGCCACAAAGACCACTGAGGTTCCTTTTGCCTTTTATCAACAGAGCTTGTATTTTAGGCCACTCTCTTCTGTAAACATTTTAGGCACTAAACTGAGTGCTTTATCCAGAATTGCTGATTGTTCAGATTTGTTTGATTGCAGCATTGTCCTACCTGGTGCTGTTTGTGAATGAGCATGTTGATCCCTAAGTCCATAAGCAGAGTCAGTCTCCTGAAGTCTCCATTCACAAATTGATGTGTTACACACTGGGATAATCGATTCTTCCGTTTCATTTCCTTGTGTATTCCAATATGTATTTCCTTATGTATTCCTGTATATATTAAGGCAGTTTTGAACAGGGAAAAGCAGCCAAAATTTGAAACTTGAGGACCAAGCTTTTTCTCAATTATGACTGGTTTGCTACTAGAATTAGGAAATTCCTTTGCTCATTTTGATTCAATTTACTCCACTGATGGCACAATTTGGATGGAAAAAATCAGATAATAATTAGCAAGTTTACCAATCAGTGCAGCACACTGTTTGCAAGTCTAACATTGCTGCTGCCATGCTCAACATTTTGGACAGAACCTATAATGGAAAGAAAGTTCCCTGTTTCACCAGGCAGACTATGAACTCCTCTTTCACCGTAGTGCAGTGATTTAGTGATTATTTTTATCTCCTGTGTCTGTAGTACCTTGGCAGCACTTTTAACACTGGCAGTCAGCCTGAATCCAGGAGCTCTGATTAAGCAGCTCTGGCTTAATGTCTTCAGAAAACATGCTTGAGCTCCAGAGATTTCTTTTTTATGTAGCTGAAATCTAGATGACTCTCTGATAGCTTGCAATTATTTTAAAGAAATCCTTTCTAGTTTTGGGAGAAGAGTAGTATTCAGCCTGGAACTCCTGCCAAACTGCAGCACAATGTCACTAGGAGGAAAAGTGCACTTCTGTTTACAGTATGCAAAGCATTGTTGTGTTTGGGGGTTTTTCTTATCTGAATTTAGAGGGAGATCTTTCATCTTATTTCCATATCTAAGCATGCTTCTGTGTCTTCACTGGTCCACTAAAAAATACTATGAATGCTGGAGAATGTTAAAATAAATGCACAGCTCCCATTTAGTTTTCTACTGAAGCTTATCTTAGTATAGTAATTCTTTCTTTACTAATTGACAGTGTTTCTCAAAACAGTATTTGTGGTGGGTATTTCTGTGGGTGAATTGAGAGACAATATATGCTCAGGGGCTTATCTGCTGAAATTATGTATAACAGCCTGATACAAGCTTTTCTAGAGCTTGGCAAAGCAACAAGATCATAGCTACTGCAGTGACATCAACCTAATATGTCTTACAGAGAACTTGAGGTGACTACTTTGGAGTGGCTTTTACTGTAGCCTTTTTCTTAGATGTGCCCACCTAGGATGGAAGACCTACAGGAGAAGAGGTCAGAGATAATCGCAGTCTGACCACCAAGCCTTATTATATGTAATGGGGGATATTTGCTGCCCACTGGAGCAGTAAGGATTGGTGCTGTCTCTGAGGGTTTTCCTTTACTAGTACGAGTGCCTGGCACTGGTCACACATCAAGAGCCACTGAGGTGATAGCCCCAGTTCTCATTTTCTGTGCAGAGCTTGATGTAAACCAAGTTGCCTCTAAAGTCATAATGAACATCAGCACTAATATTTCTGCATAATGGACAGACTTCAAGAGTGCAAATCATATTTTTCTTCTGCCTATATATTTAAGTCTGTACACTGAAAGAAATACAAAAGTTAATTTCCCTCAGAACTGGGGATACTTATTCCTGCATGTTTACCTACAAGGAGATTTTGTCCATGCATCTGTATTCAATATTTAATGTTAGGGTTTTACAGAAATAGGTGTTATAAATATTTTCAGGGATCTCATTTTACTGATAAAGTATATAGGATTATATAGGATAAAAGCTGCAAAGGGTGTGTGTGAGAATATGAGCAAGAGCATTCGCTAGGCTGCTGAACTCATTTTCAATTGGTTTGATTCATTTGATATGAAAATGGTGTAAAGTAGAAAAGAAACAGGTCCATCTAGGCAAACCAAATACATTGTTCATATTATCCTGTGGGTCAAAGGAATAACTTACTCCAAGCAGAGAGAATGCTTTAAAGTTCTATGAAGTCCTACACTAAGAATTGAAAGCATTTTCGTTCATCTGTCTTACTTCTGTTTGAGAGCTGATTTTGGCTTCATGTGCTTGTAACTGAAATTTGATGTTGCTCATATTAAAATATCATTGATATGCAAAATGGCACACACTGACTGTTTGATTTGCAAATGGCTGCTTTAAAATGGATGATCTTGAATATTAATGAAGCAGGCTTTCAAACAAATTGCCATTTTCTTTCCCTTCTCCTGTCCCCTTTTTTGATGTAGGTGCAAAGGGTTTGACAGTATGGAGATTATGAAAATAAGCAAACTCATTTCATCAAGTGCACCATTAATTATTCATTAACTATTTGAAAGGCAACATCTCATCTCTCCATATATATAGTGTCATTCACATCTACTCTGTATAGTGTTCTCTGGCTTGATTTCAGTAGGTGTGTGTTATTCAGTATTATCATAACTTTGTCAAAAGACTCCCTGAATCAGATTCTTTTGAACTGATAGGACCATTAGTGCTCCTGTTCTAAGTACATGGGCGTATCAAGTGATGTTTTATGTGCAGTGCATACTTTTTGTCAAAGCATCGTACAACATCGCTTTACAGTGAACTGAAAGTTGCCTTTGTCCTTAAGATAAGCATTCAGTTCATCCTCTGCATCCTGTAGAGCAAATTTGTAGAGCAGATTTAACTTTTTACTGATTTCTGTTCTCAGAAATCTGTACTCCAAGCCCTGATGAAGAGGTTAGAAATTGTATTGTAATGAACTTGTTCAAAAAAGGCCAAGTTCTGTCATGAAACAAAGTAAAAGGAAAGTATGAAGTAGATCTTGTTTAAAAGCTAATTATAAAATAGTCCTGAAGGTTATCCTGTCTTTAGTAACTTTAAGGAATAAAGATAAAAAGAGTTAGTACAGCAAACTGCCTTCAAATCCCAGATGAATTTTACGTAGATCATCCTAAGGAGAACCAATATTGCTTTGAATATAAACCTAGGTCATAAAATCACAGATCCAATATCTAGTCATAGGTCTAATATCTAATGTTAGGGTGTCATTCAGAGAAGCTTTGTGAGCTGCTTGGCTTTACTTGGAGACTAGAAGCATTATGGACTCACACATAAACATGTAAGACCTATGGAAGTGGGTTTTCTGATTCTCACTAGACTCTTAATGCCATTATTTTGATCTTGTCTCATGCAAATAAAAAGCTTTTTACAAACAAGTTCTGGGTGTCCTGTAATTAGATGCATTTGAAAATCAATAGTGTCTGAATAAGTGATGTTGAAAAATTATTAGCAACCATCTGATCAGCTACACAATAGAGATCACATACACTGCCCTGATCAGAAGGAGGGAGGCCATTATCAGCAAAAGTCATGCAGCTTCAAAGAGAACAACAGATGCCCCAAGACAAGGTTGATAATAAAATCAGAAGCATCCCTGTTTATGTAATTTATTCAGTTTACTATGCTCTTTATCCAATTTGCCATATGCTATGGGATATAAATTTTGAGTGTGGGTTTTTTTTTTTTCCCCTCTTATGCTGATCATTACACAAAAATACTGAAAAATTCACCAGGAGAATGCTAAGGACTAGGTGAAAGGATCTGTGAAAACAAAAGCATTGCAAAGAGATTCCTCCTTTGATTATGGTATGGCCATCAAACCTGAGTTTGGCAACTTGTGATAATAGTATGTTGTGTGGGCTATGCTGGACTAATAATTTGCCAATGAACTGCACTGTCTAGACCTTGGTATCAGCAAAGGGAAAAGGAGGCTGGGATCTGAAAACATGGGGGTTTGTTTTCCCTGGTGAAAGCTCCTGGAAGAAGGGAGAGAGAAAGGGTGAAATACTGTTTTTGCTTGGGCTTGACTTCTTGTAGGGTTTGGCACTCTGTGAAAGTATTCAGTGGTCCTAGTCTTGTAGAGCACTAATTCTATAGGTGGCTGTGTTGGGAAGATGGCAGAGCTGGTGCACACACTAAGCTCTAAAGCATTGTTTGTGGCCATTAATGTATGTTATTGTCGGAGGGAGTCTGGAATTGTAGAAGTAGCAGAAGATTTTGATGGTATCCTCTTCTGTCTCTGCAGTTAACCTGCACTCACTAGACCTCTGCAGCTCTATGCTGCTATCCAGATGTACCTCACTGCAGTACCAGGGACATTTTTCTCCTGTGTAAATAAATGAGATATTTCTAGATTATATTTATAATTCTCCAAATGCCAACTGATTGGAGACAACAGAGTCAATCTGTGGCTTATTTCCTGAAGAGTCCTGCCTGTCATGGGTTTTTTTGGGGTATGGGAGAATAGCGTCAGGCATGGCAGGGAGCTAGAAGCTAATAATGAAACGTTTATTTTCAAAGAACAACAGAACACTCACTTAAAGGCAGACAATCTGAGAATGTGTTCAGAATGCATAATTTAACAAATATTAAGGAATAAGACTTGAAATATGAAGAAACAAAGCCTGCAGTTAAATTAAATATCCAATTAAGCTATCTGCTTGTCTGAAAAATATCTTCTTGACAGACAATTAGTTCTGGGCAAGTCAAACATTTCAGCTATGAATTCATATAGGGCAATTAAAGAAACTAATCTATATTTGATGGGAGGAAGTAGTAAACTGGAAAGCTGCAGAATTAATATGGAACTTTAGAGTATGTGGACTTTCCTACAGTCTTTCAATCGAATGGGGAAGGAAGTGGTGATTTTCTGCATGTCCCTGTAGTACCTTTCTTCTCTGTAGAATGTCTTGAGTAAGATAATATTACTGATTTCTGGTTAATACTGAAGATACTGAATGCCAATTCTATTTTAATAGCCAGATACAAAAGAAGAGCACACAAGATTACAGGTAATGCAATGTAATGAGTAGACTTCCAAAAAGTTTTGCTACAATGGAATCAAAATCTGTCCTCTTGACTCAAAGCTTTGCCTTGCTGGTGGATCCTGGAAATTGGTTTTCACTTTTACTCTGGAGTCTCTTCTTCCTCTCAGATGCACACCTCTGTTGGTGACTGGACTTTGTTGATTGTCAGTACACAGCACTGCTGAGATTAGCAGCAGAATCTTCTGCCCTGCCAACAGAGCCAGCATGGCGCTTTTCAGTGGTGTAGGTCAACTGGTATTTTGCCATCCCAAGTCGATCAGCTGCAGCTGGCCCAGGACTGGGCTGCTTCTGCCCAAGCAAGAGAATAGGGAAGGGAAAGGTATGGTGCTATGGAAGTCATCTCAGAACTGACTTTGAAGTTTTAACTGCTTCTAGAGGAAGCAGGAGCAAGGAACATTTGGATTAATGAGAAATGACTGTTTCTGTAAGACCCATTTAAAAATCTTGTAAGTTATTAAATGTTCAGCCTGAATGCATCTGTTACTACTGCCTCGTTTGCATGAGAACTGTGTGTTACAGAATGCCCCTTCTAATTTTCCTTCAAAAAACCTTGGCTGTTATTAACTTATATGAGGTAAAATAGCCCAGGATACTGTTAGAGATGTAGAGCTGAAGTCCTATGAGTGCTTTTATTTTTTTTTTTAATCCTTCATATGTCTCCTCTTTTACTTAAGAAATTGCTTTTGCTCCTCTTTTCCTCATTTCCTGAACTTCTACAGAGTAAAAGTTTTGGATCTAGTGGAAGACTCCCACTAGAAATGATTGCTGTTGGAGCAAGCCTTGGGTAAGTTATTGCTGCAGAGCTGCCCAAGTTATTGTTAAACATGATACCTCTATC
The DNA here is from genome assembly GCA_039720435.1 of Amazona ochrocephala. NCBI lineage: Eukaryota > Metazoa > Chordata > Aves > Psittaciformes > Psittacidae > Amazona > Amazona ochrocephala. The sequence goes on along the minus strand of CM077886.1, from coordinate 16,880,078 downwards.
TGCTGTCTACTTACAGATTAGGAACAAAGCATATATGGAGTCAGGTTACATTTTTGCTACACCAGGTAATGAAATAAAACATTGTTGGTGCCATTGAAAGCCATGGAGTTACTTACACATGGAGTACCCAAGAGTACAGTTTAGCTCAAAGTTGTTTCTCAAATTGCATCCTCTGCTACAGGAAATAACAAACAATAAAATAGACTAGGAGAAAGTGCATAAATTGGGTAAACTACTACTGAGCTCCATTTACCTTTAGCTCCTTGAGCACAATACTAATAGACCAAGCCTGGTTTGCAGTCTTTTGGGTTTCCGAGTAGCTACTGGGAATGAGAGAGAAAGCTATAAGTTATCACAGGTCCCTGGTGATGTCTGTTTATTAAACATTCATTACATGAAGAAATGATTCAGCTTTTCAGCCTCTGTTACAATCTATGGCTATTTACTACATAATTACAGCAATCTTGTTATGAAAAGATTCTGTCACAAAACTGTTCCTAAGGGCTAGTCAGTCATCTTATTGCAACTCTGAGCATTTTCCTCCTTAAAGGGGTGAGGGTGATATCAATCTCTGTGGCTCATCCAGGGCTCCAGTCCTCCATGTACTTCTCCCCTACATTGCATTTTCCATGCCATACAGGTTACATATCTAAAAGTGGATGCTCCCTCATTACCCCTCCCATATGCTGCATGTCCTAAATTGTGCTTGTATACTTATTGTGTCTCTGCAATGATTTTCCTATATCATGATGAGTGAAATACCTGATACCTATAATGGTACCAGTATGTGACCATTCATATTTATTAGACAAAAAGATGAAGCAGATGGAAAGAAGGAAAGAAATAGCAGCAGTCTTCTGGGTGTGATGGAATGCACTTCACAGCAGCTTGTTCCTCTCTGCCTGATCTCCAAAGTTATCAGTTAAGAGACAAACCACAGGCGGCTCCTCTACAGCACCATCTACAAAAATAACTTATGTTCATGACATATTTATTTGCTGTTCTGGTGATTATGAATTCAGGTTGTGATGAATTCTGTACATCTGAAAAGGAATGGAAGTATACTGATACTAAGTGTGAGCGGTGTATTTAATGCACCTATTAATAATACGCAGTAAAATCTCTGTAACCTGCAAAAAATAATTGAAGGACAGTTGTGAGATGTTACAGAAGGTGTATATCACCTACAGAAGAAAAAACTCCTTTCTTCTGTATTTTGTATGAATAGATCCTACCTAAAGCTTGCTTGTTTAACTTAATTATTTTGAGATGGCAGGGAACTAATAGGGTAGTATATGGTATGAAGATAGGCTGAGAAAATTGGGGCTGCTCAGCCTGGAGAAGAGAAGGCTGCGTGGAGACCTCATAGCAGCCTTCCAGTATCTGAAGGGGGCCTATAGGGATGCTGGGGAGGGACTCTTCATTAGGGACTGTGGTGAGAGGACAAGGGGTAATGGGTTTAAACTTAAACAGGGGAAGTTTAGATTCGATATGAGGAAGAAATTCTTTACTGTAAGGGTGGTGAGGCCCCGGAATGGGTTGCCCAGGGAAGTTGTGAATGCTTCATCCCTGGCGGCGTTCAAGGTGGGGTTGGACATAGCCTTGGATGGCATGGTTTAGTGGGAGGTGTCCCTGCTCATGGCAGGGGGGTTGGAACTCGATGATCTTGAGGTCCTTTCCGACCCTAACTATTCTATGATTCTATGGACCACCTTACAAGGCAAATACATTATTCATAAGGAAGTACTGACTTGTGTACCACACCTATGTGTTCTGCCTTCAATTTGGAAAGCCATCATTTGTCTTCTTCATAGTTTGACATTTTCTATATCTTGCTGAATACTCTACTCACTGGTTGCCTTCTCTCATTTGGATTTAGCTGGGCATTTGACCTTGCCGGCATTCCTGACTCTCTTTATCGGGAAGATTATGTTTGAAAGGGGTAATCTGTAATAGGTGTCCTCTAATGATTAATGTAATGGAAAAAATAATGGAAGGTTCTGGGGAATACAGTCAACATTTTTCAATTAGAGAACTTCTACATTTCAATTAGTTATCAGAAAGTTGGTCAATTGGGTATTATTATTCCTTTCAAAGATGGTAGGTTTCCTGTCCTTCCACTCCCTGCTTTCACAGAATGTTAATTCAAGGAAAGTGGCTTTCTTGGGAGCGACAGCATTTTTATTTCACAAGTTTCATAAGTGTGAAATTAGTCAATCCCCAGCATGGGACTGCCTCGTGCAGTTCATGCAGATGGGGCAGTCTGCTCCCATGACAGTAGCTTTGGGAAGCAGGAATCATGGGGTAAAGAGGCTGGAGAGAAAGGGATTGTCTCATGCTGAATCCTCTCCCCCCTACCTCACTTCCCCAGTTTATGTCAACTTGATCCTGCAGTAATCCTGGATGTTGGGAGTGAATGTGAACTGGAGTGCTTTTAGGAAATGGTTTTAGCAGCCTGTATCTTGCCCTGTCTGGAAAGAAAAAGCCTGTTGTGTAGAGACCCTAAATTTCATTTGGATCCAGCTGGAGATTCAGTAGGGAAGGGTACAGCTATGTGCAAGGCCTCAGACAGAATAACATGGATGATTTTCAGTGAGGTTGAACAGGGGCTGTCCTCTGTTATCTTCTCCATTTATTTCTGGTTGAAGTGGTTTATGTTGTGCGTTTCTGTGCCCTTAATAATAAAAAAAGAAACCACCCGTTGCCCTCCGAGGACAGAATTTAATGAGTGGTTTTAAAATGAATGGTTTTTACAATCTCAGCTCCTGTACACCCCTCCCACCCCCAAAAAGAAAATCACCGAAAAGGACAGCACCCAAAAGCAACAACCCATACATTTATTTATGTTTCCATTCTGTTATGTACTGTCCAGGACAAAGAGCAGGAAAAGATGACATTTTGTCCTCTTTTTGCAAAACTCCTGAAGAAGGGGTTTGGGCTTCATGGGTTAATTTGTTTGATTTGGTTTGGTTTTGGTTTTATTTTGTTTAGTGTATTTCCCAGTTCTCAAGGTTTCAGGTGGGTGGTGATGAATTCTGCAAGCTCATACATAATTCTTTGCTGTGTGACATTGTAGTGCTTCTCCAAATCCCATGGATAGGAGTGGGAAGCCTCCAGACTTCAGTTACAGCTAGCAATTGTGATAAAGGACTTACTGTTCCCTTATGATAAGGGAAAAACCTCCCTGCGCAATGTGTTTGCTTTATTAGTAAATTCTGCTGTAGAATTAAGTCTCTAGGGATTCATAATGGCAAATGAGGTAAAGCATGTTGGGTGTTCTTTTTTCTGTTTTTCTCTGCATCCAGATTCTTATCTCCCCATTTCAAGCAGTTTCATCTATCTTTCATTACCTACAGCTCATTGTCATTTCTTGCTACTAGAAAAAATTAATGTTAGAAATGAAGTTACTTGGGTGATCATTCTTAATACCCACATTAGCACATATGACAGAAGTTTCCTGCTAGACCCCTTGTTTTCTTCCGTGTGTCTCATGTTTTAGCTTGCAATAGCAACATTTGTCTGATGCGCACTTGGAAGTGAAACATTGCTTGCTTTTTTTTCCTCCATGTTGTTGCTTAAGTGGAAAAGTGTGTCAAGATGATCTGTTGTGGGCAGTTAAGTAAATCCAGCTCCAATTTGTATTCTTCACTTTTATCAGTAGAACAGTTCCCATAGCCTTATCTGAGCAATTTAAAAATGTGCAAACTATTGTTAGGTTCCATGGAGAAGAACAAAAGGATTACTGAATAATTCAAATTGAAGTTCTAGTGGTGGGTCTGTCTCCAGCTCTGTCATTTTTCATCCTGGTATATATAAATGACTGACTAGCTGCCTCTGTCCTAGTCTTAGGTGTTGACCTTCCCTGTAAGATTCCTTACTCGTTTGACAGTAACCTTTTCAATGCAATCACTTCTATGCCATACAATATTAATGGAGTGACAATGAATAATAAATGCTTTCCAAGACAGCCTGCTTGTTTCAATTAGATCACCGGATTTCCCAGGAGTGGCTCCCATACACTGTCAGGTGTGATGTAGATGCTCATGCTGGCAAGAACAGCCTGATGCTTTAAGAAAAGGTAATTGGCATTGCTTGAACATCTATAGGCATGGGATACTATGTAGTAGATAATTAAGATTTCATAAATTGATGCTTGGCATGCAGCTGTACATATGTATGATGTAATATGTGAAACAGAGCAGAGAGTTTAGACCAAATGTATGTGGAATCTCCAGGTCACATGGGGAGTGAGGTCCAAAGTGGCATCACAGCATTGCAGCCAACTGGGGAATATATCATGACACTCATTGCAATGACAAATGTTTCTTTGCTGCCTCCTAAGATGAGAACCAGAAGACCAACCACATCAAGCATATGTATACCAATGTACACATCCTGGAGAACAAACACACCCAGTCAGAAAGTTTCAGTATCATAGGAATAACTGAAACATGGTGGGAAAATTCACATGACTGGAGTGTAACAATGGCTGGCTATATGCTGTTTCATAAAGACAGGCAGGGTAGAAGAGGAGGAGTCATGGTTTGGCTGAGGAGAACCTCGAATGTATAGAAATCAGCTAAGACTGTCTTCCACATGGATTGTGGAAGCCCGATTGGATATCTCTAGGTTAAGATCAGAGGGGAAGTCTCCAAGGGGATTCTTACAGTAGGTATCTGCTACCAACAGATTTTTTGATCTTGCTCCAAAACAAGACAATAAAGCCAGTGAAGCAATATTTGAAGCAGTCAGTGGTGGACATTGTCTATCTAGATTTCTCCAAGGTCTTCGACAGTTTCCCACAGTGTCTTCCTGGAGAAACTGGTTATGTTATGGTCTAGACAAGTGGTTTGTGCAGTGGGTGGGGAAGTGGCTGACAGGCCACACCCAGAGGATGGTGGTAAACGACAGGCTAGAAGCTGACATTACTTCACTGTGGTACTGGGGGCATGGGGGGATCGCTGCACCTATCAGTCCCCTCAAGACCTTATGACCATGAACCATTATTGAAGGGTGTTTACAAAGAAGGCCGAGACTCCCTTTTTACAAGGAGTCACATGGAAAAGATGAGTGATGGGTTCAAGTTACTCCTGGGGAGATTCTGACTGGACACGGAGGAAAATTTTTCACGGGAACAGTCAGGTTTGGATAACCTCCCCAGGGAAGTGGTGGACTCTTCAGTGTTGGACGCTTTTAAGACTCGGCTGGACAGGATGCTGGGCCATCTGGTCCAGACTGTGCTTTTGCAAAGAAAGATTGGACCGTGCGATCATTGAGGTCCCTTCCAACCTGCTATGCTGTGATTATAGGACACCAGGTATAAATTTAAAATTAAGTTTCTCTGTTGCTGACAGTTGAAACAGTGTGCCATTACCAAAACCTGCTGCAGGATCCCTGTAGGCATTTCTCGCAGGGCAATAAATAACCCTGTTTCTCCTCCTGTGCAACAGGACAAAAGCCTTTCTTTTAGAACTTCATACAAGGTTTGCAATCTGAATTTGTTTGCATTGAGGAACTATGTTTGGAAAAAATAGTGTTTTGTGGTATATCTCACCTAAATACATTGGCTTGCTCACTGCCTGCAGGCTGCCCTGTAGGGGAGGAGAGTCTGCTTGCAGATAATACTAATCACAGCATTTTGATGAATCTATTTTTTTTTTTTGTTTTATTCTTGTGTTTTTCCTCTTGGAATTGTCTTGCAAAGGCAGCATTTGTATTTTGTGTGTCTCTGTGTGGGGGTTGTTTAGTCTTCTATTTCAGCCAGGGGCCTGCTTATTTTCCAAAGGAGGAGAAAGAGCTATGGGGCTGAAGAAGAGGGAGATAACACAAGCAAGTGACTGAGTTCCTCCATTTATTTAGACCCTTCCTGAAGCTTAATTAAGTTGAACACCAAGTGTCCCGGCTAAGAGCCTTTTTGCCTGTCTGACTGGCACATAAATTCTGGTATATGTGGCTGGACTTTGTCCTGAGACCAGACCTGTTTCTGTATAGATGCAGATGTTAAAGGTAAGAAATTAAGCTGAACTGAATCTTTCTATACAAAAGGACTACAAAATGCTTCCAGGCAAGGAGGCCTTTCCAGAAAGAAGAAGTGGAGCGGGTCAGACTGTGTGTTTATGCTACTTGCATAGAGGGAACAGCAGAAACAAAGTAGGCTGGCTCCAAGTGAGGGTGTGCTGCTGTTTCTAAGGTATTGGTATTGAAATGAGTGGGGTTGTAGATAGCTGGGGAATCTGAACTGGAATCACACTACCTTCTTTTGCTACTGTCAGTGGTAATGATAAGCTCACTTGATACTGTATGGCTCTAACTTCTGAACCACAAAATTTCCAATTAAATCTGCTTTACCTCTAGGTAGTTAATGGTTATGTTAGTACTTCTGATTTACAAGATTAGATTTATTTTAGATTTTGCTGTGGTTCACTCAGATAAAGTAGAGAGAAGGATCTTTGGGCATTTTTTTTATGCTAAACCTTTGACACTGTTTCATGGAGCAGGTTCTTGTTTACAAGTAATTGATGTTTGCGTTTTCCCAAGGACCTAGTAAAAGGAAAAAAAAAAAAGAAAATAATGTGTATTTTGCAAAACTGTAAAAAGTACAGAGGATAAAGCTGAGTTTTTTTCAGAACAGGACTGACTGCTATTTTTAAACAAGAAGTCTTGTTTCAAAACTGGTCATTCAAGTTGCTTCCCCACAGTGTTTTTAGACATCCCACTGATAATGTCAATCCTTACTTGCTAACTGGTAACCCTTCCACAGCAGGAATTCCCTTTTCCCATATGGTTGCTAAGTCAAGGAATATTTTAGTGTTCTCCACTGGTTATTTTCCTGACATCCTTCAATGACACATGTCCAAACTCAGAGATATTTCAGCATGAGTTTCCTTTGGGGCTGTAGGAAGCAGGCAGGGCAGCTACTGAGTGCGCAGGTTGTACAATGTCGGTAACATTCATGGGTGAGGTGTTCTCTGGTCTGATGCTCTACTGAGGACAACCATAGCAAATGTTGATGGTTGACTGGGTAGGAACTTCATCTCGTCCCTTACCCAAAGCCATTCTAAAAACTCTTCCCTTCACTGGGAAGTGAGGATCTGGCAATACTTCTTTCTGCAGTCCCTCTGTTCAGGACCCTCAGCCTATGCATTCTGAAATGCCTCCCTTTTCATGGAAACCTCACAGAACAGTCTTTAGGAGGAATGGAAACGGTAGTGAAGGTGATAGTGCAGGAGGGGTTCACACATGAGGCAGCCATGTCTGAGGGAGAGCCACCCCAGATCTGTTCAGCCTTCTGCATAAGGAGATGCAGTGACCTGGTTTGTAGTCTCACGAGCCTTTGCTTGCTGTTACCCACAAGGCTGGCAGCTAGGCAATGTTTCAAGAATGTTTTGTACACTCCATTAATTTCTGTGAGCCTTAACAATATGAGTGTACTGAACTGTTTTGCACTTCTTTACAGCATCTGTCTTCTGTCCCATTACATTCTGAATGCTGCTTCTGCATGATAACTTAATTGCTTTATGTCATCCTCAATGTTTAGCTCTTGATCTTGAAAACCTAAGCAGGTGTTATAACTGTATATGTGAGTGTAGATGGATTGTGAAAGCATGAATGTTCCACAAAGAGAAAGGCTGCCAGATCCTGTTCCATTGTCTGTATCAGAGCTGTTTTACGCAGCTGTATGGTGGTAGGACAGGATCAGGAGATCATGTGTTGCCGCATCTTTGATAATATTGTGTTACCAAATCCTGTTGCTGTAATAGATGTGATGATATCGTATGTTATCATACCAGTACAGGCATGATTCTGCCAGCCTCCAAAGCAAACCAAATCAAACACCCACGCAAGCATCCTGAACACAGTGAAATCATGCAGGCATCCCCTGTGGTTGAGGGCCTTGCTTTTAGGAAAGAGCGCAACATGAATGACTACATTCATCCTCACTCCATGACCTGCATATGCTTTAATGGAACAGCTTCAGGCTGAGCACAGAATTAATTCTGAAAGGTTCAAGGGTCCACAGGTGAAACAGGAGGACAGGGTTTGGCATGTGATTTCCAGTTCAGTGACATCAGGGCTGAGGTGATTGACGTAACAACTTATTGCTCTCCAGAAAGGTGTCCGTAACTAAATTTACTGGGGAAGCTTTTCAGAAAGAAATTTAAAATATAAACATAGAATAGTTCATTTGTCTCCTCTCCTTCTCTTCGTCTTCCCACACATTTTCTCGTGACTGTTCTGCTCTCAGATCTCTTCCAAATTCACTTTAGCCTGTTAAGTTTGTAAACATTAACTCCAAGTGATGATGCCATTTTATAGGGAAGAAGTGCCAGGGGTGTTTGTAAGGTTGCTTTGAACCAACCAACCAACCTGGTGTTGCTGTAATGAAAAAAACCCCAAACCGCGGAGCGACTGTAATTGTGTTGCACATAGCAATTTGTCAGTGAAATTATTTTCAGGAAAAATCTACTCCCAAAGTGCCAGTGAGCCAAAAATCAGGTGATGAAGAAAGAATGTTAAAAACTACCATTGTTGGGAATATCTTCCAGCTCCTGCATGAGTAAAACAAAGTTATGAAATATAGATATACAAGCAGGTGAAGGCAGTTCACAGCATCTTTAGGTATACATCAACCAGTATTTGTGCCATAAATTTTCCAGCACCTTGTGCCACTCTGGGTATTTAACTTGCAGATGAATTACTTTTTGCTTTCATCAGATGCATCACATGTGGGTAATATTTATGCAAATCACAAGCTATTCTTCATGAACTTATTTTATGGTTAGATATTTGAAATAATGTCTTCATACTGGTTTGATTTTCTACCTCTGACTTGATGCTGTTCTTCTAGTGGGAGAGGGTATTGGATGCATTTTGATAAACAATGCTGAAGTGACAGATTTAGGCTTTAAATGAAATTGTGTTCCATAAACTGTGAAACAAAGAGTCGTAACTTACCCTTAGCTACATACATTTCAGGGAAAATTATCTTTCATGCTTTGATCTACACTGTATCATTTTACTGAGTGGCCTCATGTGCAGTATCAATCAAATCCACTGAAGATGGGTGCGAATCTCATTTAAAATCAGAGAATACAAATCATAGATTCATCTGCCTGGTGGGAAGGAAAATGTTCCATGAGTCCCAGTTCCTCCAATTACAACTGAATTATTTTGTATAACTCTAGAGTAGAAACTCCTGCAGTCTTAGTTCTCATGTATTTCTCCACTTGGATTGACTACCCATGGAAGACTTGACCAGGACTGCCTGAGCCCTATGGGAGCTGAGCACCTACCTCTCTTCCCAAACACCTCCTACCCCTGCTTGTGCTTCTCATAAACATCTAAGCCTGGGAAAACTAGAATGTCAAAGTTTCAGTTTCCCGTAGAATAGGCATTTTAAACAATTCTTGCGACAGGATGGTTGTCATGTATGTGCACACACTACCTCACTTTTGTCCCCACGGTGTCATAGAGAGTTCTTAGCCAGGAATCTATGTGGTAGATCCATTATTATCACTCATGCCCTGATCAAAGGCTGGATCAAATGATAGATTGAAAAGGAGAGCAGGCAGATGAAGGAGGGATGTTGCACCTTCCTGCTCACTGTGAAATGCTTCCAGGTACTGCTGACAGGGAGTTCACCCAAAGCACTGCAGTTATGGTGAAGGACTGTCCTTGTAGACCGGCCAGAGGATTCCTGAGAAAATGGTTCCAGGCTGCAAGTTCCCAAATTGCACTGTATCTGCTGCACTCTGAGCAGAGGGAAAGAAAACACGGCAGGAAGTTTTGTTCTGAGAACATTTTTTAGAGCTGGAGTGAGAGTGATTGTGTTCAGATGGGGAATTGTAACACAGGGCAATGCTTCTCTCTAAATACAGTTCTGTTTTCCAGTCATAGCTTACTGTCTCTTGCTTGATATTTGTAGCTATATCAGTGTGTTGTCAGGGAAATAAGGCTTCTGATGTGATAAATTCTGTGTTAGAACTTCAGTCCCATGAATGAGATCAGAGATTAGAGAGAGAAGAAAACAATTTTATCCTTTTTTTCTTTCTTTCTTTTTTTTTTTTTTTTTTTTTTTTTAAATGCCACCAGTGGTGCTAATGAGCAGGAACAGGAGAGGCATCACCACCCGAAGGGAGCTCCGTGAAGGGAGAGGCCGTGCAGAGCTTGTGAGAGTCCACAAACCTTTTCCCTTTTTATTTCTTCAGCTGGAAAAAAGTTTTTCATGATTGTCCATTAAACAGAGATATTCTCCAGACTAAAGAACTTCTTTGGAAGAGCTGTGCTAGCTGTATTAGTAAGAAGAAATAAAAAAGATATGTCATTCCTCTTCACCCAAGAACTGACTTCCAATAGGACTTCAGTTTGCTGGGCAAGAAAAGGTGGTGATTGTGAGCTGGTCCATCAAGCATGCCCTGAGCACTTAAGTGCAGTTGTAAATGGATAGTGATGAAAATACATATTATGATGGCTTTTTGACTAAATAAATGAATAAATAAATGCCCTCTTCCTTTCTTATCCAAGGTTTAGATGTCCATGTCCTTGCACTTACTTTTGGCTGCAAGACAAATTGTGAAAAGCTTACTTACTAAGCCTCTCTGTGTACAGCTGCTCTGCCTGTGATTACCTACTGAGATAAACGTGCACTGGGTTTTACAGGCATGTAGTTCTATGTACAAAACATTTAGTCTGTATCTCATAGACTTCCTTCCAGCATTCCCTATCCACTCTTTCCCCTTACCTTGTCTCAAATTTACCAACCATTCCTAATGCTGTATGAGGAAACCCTTAGGATGAAAAGAAATGTGATTATGAAGTTGTCCATACTTTGCACCATTCTGTATTTTCATTTAAATTTTTTTAAACAAATTTACTGCTATTTTTTACAGAGCATGTGTTGCATGTCTGTAGAAAACCACATTGGTCACACGACGCCAGAGTTCTGGATTTTGTAAGCAAGAGGCTGGTTTTTCTGGGGCTGTAGGAAAGCTGTATTTTTTTCTTTTCCCTTTGGTACCAGTGCTTTTGTTAGTCAGCTTGGCATGGGCAGTTTATGCAAAGACAAGGAGAGGAAAGGTGACGTTTTGTAACATGTCTTTCCCCAATCTGTGTCTAGTCTCATTTCTGTTCGTTATCTGCTTGGTTCAGACGCCTGCAGGAGACCAAATGGGACAGTTGGCTCCAGGCTACTTTGATGCTGTGTAAGAGGTTACAGAAAATCTGATTTGCACTATGACAGACACCCATTTTTCATTCCTGAGCTTCCCCTTAGGAAACACATATTCTTATTTCTCTCAGATTTGTAGTAGCTTTTCCTGCGCATGTTTCAGTCTTGTTGTCTAACCTAGTTCCTATTCTGACTGCTGCAGTCAGAATGCAAAAAGTCCTTTTCTCTTTTGCGCCTCGCTGTTTGTGCAGGTATCATGCAATGTGCTCATAGCCTGTATCAGCTGCATTTTAGTATGAGAACATGAATTTTCAAAATGGAGAGAGAAATCCCATTTTAAATATACTGGGAGGGGAACATGTTTCAAAAATCACAAGAAAGACTTTAACATCTGCCCCTCTAGAAGGAAAATGCTGATGTTCTCATTTTATATCAGATTAATCTTTGAGCACTGCCATGTTTACATATTTAAATGCAGATTTGAAATGGAAGAAGTGACTGATTAATTTAGCTCAAGCTCTTAACATTTGCATTAATTTTAATTGAGCATTTTGTTCACAGGGTTAGTGATTTTTACCACGACTCAGACTATGCTTTTAAGTAGTTTGATGCCTACAAGGGCCAAAAAGAGAGAAAACTGTATGGAAAAGAGGAATTTATGGGTTTGTTGCTAGGAATCTGAAGACAAAAGGCTCTGCTGTTACTCCACTGCATCTCCTCTGCATTTCAAAGGGAATGTTTTTGATTTCCTTTACATAAAGTGGGACCAGAACTGGACTCTGCAGCTCTTAATTCAACTGAGAAGAAACTTCAGTGTCATGGCTGTGAGCTGATGATCTCTCGGTGAAGGAAGTCTGGGAAGATGCTTTTCTAAAGTTAATAGCATTGCAAAAGTAAGACAGTGCAAACTAGATGATCTTAAAGTCCTTTCCAACCCTAACTATTTCTATGATTCCATGATTCTATGGTCTTCTGCCCATGTGAGACTGTTCCAAGCTGCCTACTTTGAGGAGGGGATGGGCAGGTAGAGGGCGTTTTCCTATGGGCTGCCTGAAAAAAAAAGAAGCTAAACCACTTTCCCTGCTTTGCTGTTTCACCTCCAAATTTCATTGCCTATATGAGATATAATTACCCATATGTTTCTTCTATTTGCCCTAATTTTTATTCCAGTAACTTCACTCATTCTTCCATTAATTTCCTAGCATACTTGAGTAGCACAGTATCCAAAATGAGTGCAAGTGGGATTGGACAAGACCATTGCACTCGTGGTTGTCCTGATAAGGAGGAGATATAAATAATTTCTCCCCACAGGTTCTGGTAGATTGATGCAGAGGGTCAGTCCAGTAGGTACCTGTGTAATAACAATTTTCCCCTTTTTTTTCCTCCAAAGTGAAACAAGAGACTTCTACCGGTGCCATTTGACATTGAACTGCAGGTGCGTAAACCTCCTGCTATGAAAAAGGTAGAAAAGGTCAGAGCACCTGGAGAGCAAAATGCACTAGAAACTTGTAAAATTAGAACTGCATGGGAAAGACGCTTCTTTGCCTCTGCTCTTGTCTTCTCCGAGAGTAAGTTCTTTTTAGCTCAGATTGTTTTTTACTCATGTAGGAGACTGGGTTTGTGTCGCACTCAACACTAGTATGCAATTTGGACCTGTAGGTGGTAAAGCAGTATAAATACTGACACTTCTAAAAATACTAAGCAGACAGAAGTCTAGAAGCAGTGAGTCTAGGAGCTGGCCTACACTCTTATACAATAGAAAATGTGTTTTGTAAATCATGACTGGGCTCATGTTAGAATTTTTCTCTCCTTTCCATAATTCATACTGAGACAGCAGTGATTGTCCTATACAAAATTCTAGAAATCAGCTGTGAGCATCCCTATTTGTCAGGGAAGGGGAAACAGCACTACAGAAAAGAGCAGCTCTGCAAATGGGTCAACATTCATATCTGAAGTAGTCTGTAACAGTTATTTTGAAATACTGAAGTCATCCAGTTTGAATAATACCCGATACTCTTCTTGCATGTGGAATAGTTATTTGTGCAAAAGATGAACTTCAGACTGTTGAAAATATTAAAAATGGTTACTATAGGCTCTAAACAGCAGAGCTTCTGCTACTGATTTTGCTAGCTGGATTGGTTTTTTCCTTCCTCCTGACTTTGTGGCAAAGGCAAAGTGAAAGTTTTGTTAGACTCAAATCAAAGCAAAGAAAGAAGACCCCCACCAAACTGAAGGGAATGTCGGCAGTTTGTTTCCTTAGTTTTGGCCTGAAGAGTCTTGAGAGTGTGAAGATACAGCATATGTCACTAAAAATCAAGGTGTACACTGAAACTATGCCATTATAACTACTATGAAATGATAGTTAAAGTAAACATTTATACTAATGGTGTAGGTTCTAACAGCATCAAGGAAATATGGAAACACAAGCTGACAGAGGCTCAAAATGATCAAAGCCAATGTTGTTTCTGCTTGAGCAGACAATTTTATTTGAAGGTAAGTGCGCTTGTGGTATACTTTTCACCAGCTTGTTGATCTAGGGAGACAAGGGGCTGTAGAAAACCTGCTTCACTACATTACATTCTGTATTCTGTTCTGTATTTCCTGTGTTCCAAAAGTCCTTCTGGGATTTCTGCTGTGGTGTTTGAGAAGATTTTAAAATCTCGCTACAGGAAGATAAACAGAGGAGGCAGAGTAACAGCCCTGTGTGAAAAACAGCATTTGGGTAGTGTTTGCTTCTTATTTTAGGCCCTTGAAGGAAGATAATCACCACAATGATTACGTATTAATCGCAGAGCAACAGGGTAGTGTCAATTTAAAGCTAAAATGGGTCTGAAGAACCAGCTTGTTTGTGTCTACTGGCATTTATTTGTTTCAGTTTCTTTATACTAACAATAGCTTTTGCTTCGTTGTGACATACTGTGCCACTCACAGGAGGATCTGGCAAAACATCACTATCAATTGCAAGTCACAGATTTTGCCCCCCTAGCAAAAGGTAAAACATAAATCACTTATTTTATGGAAGAATACTTGGTGAGCACTGGAGAATTGCCTCTCCATTCCTCCAGTGTGGCTTGTAGGGTTCCCTAAGAAATCTTGCCTCTTGTATTCTTCAGTATTGCACGTATGCGGATGAAGGGTCTCCACTTTTCACCTCAGTGGCAACTGCATGTGAATTGCTCAGATGCTTGAACTGGAGAGTTATGTATTTTTTTTTGTTCATTTTTAATTAAAAAATACAATGTATTTGTTATGTGTGTGGTGCTGTTTCACCCAACTCATCTTTCCTTTCATGCTCTCTTCTTCTCCCAAATTGAACTAAATTACCTTCCCTGCTTTTTTTTCTCCTGTCCTATAACAGTCCATTACAGAGCTACAAAATTACCTTTCTCCAAATTTGCAAACTGCTTTGCACCAGCTGCTTATCTTTTGATCTTCCCATCTCTCCTATTGCTCTCCAAAGTTTTAAACCCAATACAGACAAAAGAGAAGTACACTTCAATTTTTTATCAGCATCTACTAGTTTCAATTCTATGGTATTTATACTTGTAAGAGAGAAGAAGGAATTGGCAAAAGGTGATTGAATGGAAGGCTGGAAATGCTGATGGTGCACTGCTTTCATAGATGCTACAACATGATGAGAGTGTTAGCATGTTTAGCCTGATTCAGGTCCTAATCTTCAGCCTGTTATTGATGCTGATAACTGCAGTTGAACTGGTATAACCTTGTAGGAGCCAATCTGTCCTCTTTTTATTTGCACTTGTGCATGTCTTCGTATTGCTCCAGCTTTGCTTCTGACTTAACTATAAAGGAGAACTATAGAGAGTTGTACCTGTCAGCTGTTTCATATGAGATATAATGCCAAGCTAAAAATGCATGCTTAACAAAAGGTCCGTATGGTTATAGTTTGGGAACAGAGTTGTCTGCCATTTGTAATAAAGGCTCATGGAGTTTGATGCCAGAATAATTTTTGAAGTCTAGTCTTAACAAAACCCTGAAGTGAAAAGAGGAAAAATGAAAAGAAGAAAAATTTGCTATCCTGTTCTGCTCCTGATATTAAGCAAATTATTCTTAGCTCAAGGGAAAGGCACATTCCTTCTGTTTACTGTGGTACGGTGAGGTGAGGGAGAAGAAGAGGAAGAGAAGAAAGATCATGAGGAGGAGCTCTCAGTCTTGGTAACTAGATTGTTTTTTTATTTTATTTTGTTTGTGGTGGTTTCTTCATTGGTTACCAATTTTAAGATCACCACCATTGAAATAGTTTGTAATCTTTGAAGGCAGCTTCTAGCTATCACTTGTGTTTAGTTGGGAAAATCTAGATAGCACTCCCATCATCTGATAAATTCCAGCATTGACTGAATACATGAAAGTGTAGTTCTGCAACAACTTAGAAGGCACTGTCCTCAAATTTTAAGGGGAAGCAACACTGAAATTTCCAGATGACGTTAGACTTTTTTTGATAGTTTTAAAGTGAGCCTGTAACTGGTGCTTGCACATTTTGCATGTCTACGGACATTCAGCTGGGTAATGACTATTTCGTACAAACAGAGGAGGATTTTGGAGCTCATTTCCCAAAATCAGGCCCTCAGGAATGATACAGCTCCTTTTCTCTGCAGTTCACCTACTGTATCTCTTAATCTCTCACTGTTAAGCTTTCTACAATAGAGTAATAGCAGCAAACATAAAAAGAAAAAAATTACATATGTGCATCATTTCTTCCAATATTATTGATCCTACAGCGAACAATTGCTAGATTAAACATTCTAATTTGAAAATGCAATTGCAGAACCTCTTAAGAAAGATCTCAAGCATTATAGTTTCCTTATGAAAATCTTGCTATTAACCTCTAGATTGCATCATCCATATTGCATTGTACTCTTTGCTGTTGTGGAGGCAAAAGCAGACATAATGGCAGGGGCGTTACAGTGAAAATGGACTGTTGGAGAAAGAAGTCTTTTGGAATTGAATGTCAGTTGTAGGCCAAAATATCTTGGACTAAGGTATTAATTCTTTTGATTGGGAGAAAACCAAGTAATGTTAACAGGAGACATTTTTAAAACAAAAGGTTGCAGAATTAATTAGAAACTCAAAATTCCATTTAACTTTTTTTGTTTGTTAGCAGTCTGTAACTAAAATCCTCTCCTGCATATTCCAAGTGAATACTGATTTGCAGTTGGGTCATCCCAGAGCAAATCTATTATTAACTGATGGGAGTACTGGTTTGTCTTCATTCTGTCCTGTGTTTTTAACAGCAGTACATTTATGGGGTACATATATTGCATGGTTGGTTGTTCAGTCTGGGAGCAGGCATATATTGCTGTGAATAGACGACACAGTGTCACATTTGTTTTGGTATGTGAAGTAGAATGTATTTTTTAAAATGATACCTTTAACCCTTGTCTGTCTCTGCTTATAACCATGAATTCCAATTATCTTACAAACACTGCTCTTTGTTCAGCTTATTCTGCCAGATGTAGAGATGTGCAAAAATACTGCTCCTTCAGGAAAAAGAGTCAAAATTGTCTTTTTCTTGCAAACAAAACAATGCTTTGCACTTCCCAGTGTGATGTCCTCTTAATTAGAGAAGAGGCATTGCTGAAGGTTAAAGCTTGTGACACTTGATTTCACTCAGGGTGAATCTTACCCAGAGGAGTCACCAGCTTCAGCTGTCACAAAGAAGTGCTTTGGCATTGGAGGCGGAGCTCCCACTTTCAATGTGCATGAGGAAAGAATCAGAAAGATGTGTATTGCATTTCTCTGAGATACTGTGTGATTGCTGCCTGAGCTTTGAAATCCTTGCTCTTAGGTGTTGAATTTTTAGGCTTTAGAGATTTGGGGGTTATTTTTGTTTGTTCATTTGTTTGTTTTTACAGTCAGGTGATTTTTAACTTACTATTTTGCGATTGTTCTGTAGCAAGAATGGCCATTAGTGATGAGCAAATGTATACATGCTGAGGTTTGTGTGATACTGTATTTTCATGGTGTTTTCATGGAAGATGTTAACCCTCTCCCACCAAACTTGGATCTGGGGAAAAAGATGTGTTTGCAACCTAATTACATGTAGAAGTGGAGAGCAGAAGTGTAAAGGTAATAGTGTGCAGACCTTGGAAATGAGAACCTGTGAAATGGCGGCTGGTTGAGATCTCCCTGGAGGGAGGGGAGGTTTTGTCTTTACCCGCAGTGTTCATCTAGCAGAAACACAGACAGCCATGGCCAAGGTTTGCACAGAATGGATGAGAGCTTTATCTTGCATAAATTGGTGCAGTTCAAGTAAAGGCAACTCTGGCTTCAGCCAACCTAAATGGATGTGGGTCCATTTTTCTCTCATTAGGGTTAGCCTGTTATGTTCTCAAGCAACTCCATGGTATACCAGCAGCAATTTCAATACTGTAATTTGACAGAAATGTTTGCTGTACTTGCATAATGTAATTTTATATATTTATTAGGTCTTTGTTCTATCTTGGCTAAATCTGTGCCTTCCATCCAGATAGAAAATAATAGAGTGCACCTCAGAATTTTTCCTTGAAGTACCTATTTGAAACATTTTCAGGAATTGATATTGAGTTTTTAAAGGCTACAGTGTATCCAGTAAATGGTCTTTTACTCTATAGCTAACACTTTCCAGATGCTTTTAGGTTGTTAGGCCCATTCAGAGAGTTTTCCAGTTGTTGCACTAGATACACTGTATGTTTTGATTTGTACTTTGTAATGGTTCTGAATCCTGCTCAACTGACAAAATGTGTCTTCTCACAGGGCAAATTTATTCTCTGTTAATCAGTATTTCTGGAATTTTGATGAAGTTTTTGTTTTCCACACATTTTGTCAAGCAATATCCTAAGTTACAGGTAGCAGATCTCCAGTGGTGTGTGATACCTTCACTAGCCTTTACAAGTTGGTAGGATCAGAAGAGGGAGATCATTAGCCTGAACTGGTGCGCCAGGTCTTCAGTGCCAGGAAGTGTTTCTTAATTCCAGTGAGAGAAGCATTCCAGTGCTATTTGCAAGTGAAAAAGTAAGGTAACAACATAATTAATTTCTATTTCTGTAGTAAGTTAACTGCCATCTAGCCTAAGTAATGATCCACAGGGACTCAGCTAATAGATGAGAGACTGCTCAGGCACCACTTGGGCAGCCTGCATCCTTGATGTGACTCTGCTGAGCTTTGTTAGTGTTTCAGCTGGGGAGAGGCTGCTGTTCTTTCCTGCTTCGTGCCCTGACTCTCCAATTACTTTGTTCAAAATAAGAGTCACTGTAAAATACAGTGTTAAAGTTCAGCATGTTAAAGAACATCTATTGTTGACCCAGCAACAACTTTGGTTAAAAAAATATTTGTTTATAGGACTAGAATATCCTTTTGAAAGAGAGAAGTTTGATCCAGGTGAAAAGCTTGCTTTCAGTTACTTCATTGCCTATGCTGAAGTTGATAAACCACTTCAATTAATTTTTTATTTTATTTTGCTTCCTTAACTTTGTAATTTAAAATTTTCCCAGACATTTTTGCATGGCAGGATTTTCTCTTAGAGAGTTCTTATTGCATGCTTCTCTTGCAAATAGGTTTTCCCAGTAATCTCTTAATCATTCGGCATATTTCTATTTTGCTGTCAAAACCCAATGGCTTAATATAGATCTATCAGTCTTACTTGTTTACAGTCATATATACGTATGCAGGCCAACTCATTTCCACCAGTAGAGCTTTCATCTTGAAAATTGGTCCTATATGTCTGCACTTACTGTTGTATTTCTGTTGGAAACCTGGCAACTATTTAAACCCTTTTACTATGGCTAAAATAGCAGTTAGAGCTTGTCAGGCTAAGGTGTGTATTTTATAAATATCAAATGTATCTGCAGAAAGAATAAAGCAAACTTTGGAAAATGTTATTCTCTGCATTAAATGTATAACTTTGCAAGGTTCTTATGTAAAATGGGAAAAGTTCTTGAAGAGACTGTCACTATGGCAAACTTGGAATTGAAATTTTTCAAGCGCTATCAGAGTGCCTTCACCTCTAGTATTCTTATTCTATTGAAGAGGTGTAAATATCCCCTTGATATCTGCTATTCCATTATATTAATGATATTGTGGGCTAATGCATACAATTCGTATTTATGCACATAGATTTATTAGTTGGGTTTTTTCCAAGAAGTCTTTTTATCTTGCTAGTAAGTAGTCATAAAATGTGTACTTTTCCTTGTCTTATGTCAGTGAGAAAATTTCTGCAGCATTAATTTTAGTAAAATGTTTAAACCAGAACATCAACAGCATCGGTATATTTAGCATCCCAGCACACATTTGAAGTAAACATGTAAGGTATGAAATACATAAACTCTGTATAAATATATTTGTATTTAAAATCTCCTTGGATGGTAACCTTTGAGGAAAAAAGTTGTTTGTGCAGTGATTGAGAAGCAGCCTGACTTTTTCAGATTGACTCTTGCCAATATTACCTTTGCACAACAGTGAACAAAAACCTAATTTAATTTGTTTTATGATGCATAAAGATGAGCTGGAAGAGTTTGTTTATTCCTTTCCTGCTTCTTGACCATACTTATATTTGGAGCAGTTAATCTTCCTTAGTTTTGCTGGACTTGTCCTTTGAACATGGAAAAACTTTTTAATGTCCTCTTTCTCTAATTTTACTTCAAGGAGAGGGGTGTTTGTGTATCTTCGTTTTACTGCATAAGCCTTTTTTCTGAGCGATTTTCATTCTTTGGCAGAAGCTGGTACTGATAAAACAAACAAGCAAACAAATATAGTGTCTAAAACTTTCTTCTTATTTCACTGCTTACACAAAAGTAGAGAATAGTATCTATGGTTACTGGTGTCCTAAATCCTCTATTTGCATTTTCTTAGTAAGATGTGAAAATCAGCATTTCTTAGGTTACAAATATTCTCTTTTAAATGTTGGTGTTTCCCATACCTTGTCATCATAAGGAAATAAAATATCAGTTTTCCAATTCTCTGGTCACTTCTTTTTTCTTTCCCTTTATTTATTTATTTATTATTTTTGCCTGTTGTTAGATGTAATAGGACAAATTGGTCCAAACGTGGCATGTTTCTGGGTGCAGGTGCCTTTATGCTTCAGTCATTACCTACGTCATCATTAGTCAAACTTTAAAAACGTTATTCCACTGCTACTTGTTAATCTGGCATCAAACTGGAGATGTTATAATTAAGGTGGTGACAGGATTTCCATTACTGACTATTTTCTTCAGCAGAAGGAACAGTTAGTGCCTGCCAGCAAAGGAAATAATAAATGATGCCGTCTGCCTGGTGCAGCCGTCAATTCAGAGTCCTCTGTCTAGCTGAACTCCAGTCCCACTGTCCTGAGATCATCCCTGAAAGGCAGCACACAGGTAGGAAATGCTGATGAATTATTATATGCACTCTAAGGAGTGTAAATGACACAGGGATGGGGCACATAGGGCCTGATGAATCGCTTATACTCTGCCCAGGCTCCTCTTTGTGTTTGCAGATTTTGGCCCTGTTCTCTTACAGGCTGGCTGAGGTGATGGGGGACTGCATCCTAGATATGGGACAAGTTGGTTTTTAGTAAGTATTCAGTCAGTTAAAAAATGCAGCTATTCAGTGAAACTGACTTGCAGGATTCAAATGAAATTAATTGCATTCGGATTTGAAAAGCTACAAAAGAAATTAAGCTGATGCTTGTAAAATAATCATGGCATACACCATCAATATTACAAGATAAAGATATATATCATCTTAACAAATCACCTCAGTTGGTATTATTTACTTGCATTGAGTTATGCAGACAAGGAACTCAAGTTTATTTGTGAATGACTTTTTGTCCACTATGTAAATCAAGAAATGACATTTCAGTGTTTGAAACATTTTCCTCTTCTCTCTTTGTTTTGTGTTTTCACTTTCTGAGTGTCTCACTCCTTTGTGAGTCCCACACCATATATAGCGTACTTCATTTTCGGAGACTTCTGGTCTCTCAGATTAACACCAAGGAGAGCACATTTGCATTTGGCATCCCATGAATGTTTTTAGGAGGATCACACAGCAGTTAAGGCTGTGTTCTGAAAGGATTCTGCCTCTAGGTGCCATGAGCTTCCAGAAGGTCTGATCACCTGTATGGTGTTTCCACACACCATCAGGAAACAGGGTTGGAGTATAGCTTGTAGCATTTACATTCAAAAAAGCATCATGTAAAATCTGTATGAAGTTGATAGCTGTCACTTCTTTCATCAATGTCTTCAGCTGACCACAAAAAGGGATAAATGTGTTTCACCTTTATTTTGTATACCTTTGTCCAGACCATTCCTGCTCTGTAGCAATCCCTACACTGAGTGAGACTGCACGCCAGTTTACGGTACTTTTCGTTTTAGTAGCAAGTTCATACTGACACTGTCTTGTGGAGTTCTCATTTACTAAGGCCTGATCTCCCTATTGGCAATCTGTTTTCCTACTTTGGTACAAATGCAACAGTTCTCTGGAAGGCCATATCAGAGCCCACATTCCAGCCTTACCTGTAATTCTATTATGATGTTATCCTTTTTCTCTACCCTTTGCTTTTAGACCTAGCATTTGTAGTTAATTTTCCATTTTCTTCATATGTCACTTTTGCCCTTTTTTCTGTTACTATCCAGTCTTCTGAATCTTTTTTATTACCTAAAACTCCTATAGTCCCTTTGGCATCCTCCTTCACATTTAACCATTTGCTTGTTGGTCTTGTTATCACTCTGTCTTTTCAGCCAGCCTAACTGGACATTTTGTCTTTCAAAGTAATATTTTTCTTTTGTGCTGTTCTTTGTGTTTGAAGAAGAATTTACAAAGAAATTTAAGTCTGCTTATTTCTGAGTTTAATTCTTTTCTTATTTTTCTCAGTGATCTGTGACAGGTGTGGAAGCACTTGTGCACTGTGTCCTAAGTGAGTATGACATAGATTTCTGTGGTCCTACTTCAGGGGATTCTTTTGTCCAGACAGAATCATCTTACTATCACATTGCAGTGCTCTTGAGCTTCAGGCATTGGAGTGAGAGAAGAAAGGAAGCCCTGTTCTGCTCTGAGCACTGAATTTGGTTTGCAGTGTAGTGGAGAGTGGAGGGCTTGCTTTAAATATTTGAGAGGATCTGTTCTTCCGCTGTTACTTCTTCTTTCAAGACTTTAGTATCTTCTTCATTACACTGGCAATCTCTGTCTCTTCTCCAAAACCTTGATTTTTGTATTGCAGATCTATTCCTTCCTATGTCTTCTGTTCCACTGAATGCATTTTTAGAGACACGGTTTCCGAGGTGTGATTCCATGCCATCTCCAGTGCCAGGCAGAGTACTTGTTTGCTCTGTTCCCCTTCTAGCAGGTGCCATTGATTCTACATGTTCTGCAGCATTGATCTACATTTCCACCTCTCCATGAGCTTTTCCACTTCATCTTCTTCAGGGGTTGTGGAGAGAGGATTGATCTGCAAGGCTGCTTCCCTGAATTTAGAGCATGTCCTGGGTTCAGCAGTAGCAGTCATTTTTCTCCTTCTTGGTAGCTGGTGCAGCGCTGTGTTTTGACTTTTGGCCTAGGAACAGTGCTGATAACACCAGTGTTTTCAGTTACTGCTTGGTGATGTTTTGGTCTGACCAAGGACTTGCTGAGGCTCATGCTCTGCTAGGGAGGAGGGGAAGCCGGGAGGAAGGAGACAGGACACCTGACCCAAACTGACCAAAGAGGTTATTCCATACCACAGCACGTCATGTCCAGGATGAAAAAATGGACAGCAGAGATAAGGAAGGGTGGGGGTTCACGGGGGGGGGGGGGGGGGGGGTGCACCATGGTGGGTGCACAGCTTGGTCGGGTTGGGATTGATGGTGAGCTATTGCATTCCTTCCTTGTATTTGCCTTGTCATTATTATTATTGGTGGTAGCAGTAGTGATTTGTGTTATACCTTAGTTACTAAACTGTTCTTATCTCAACCTGTGGGAATTGCATTCTTTCGATTCTCCTTCCCATCCCTCCAGGAGCAGAGGGAAGAAAGAGGGGGAAGTGAGTGAATGAGCAAAACTGCGTGGATGAGAAGTTTAAACCACGACAGAGCAGAACTGTCTGCTTCAGACTTGTATCACTTTATAACCACAATCGCTCACCTAATGAGAAAGTAGGTAATTCTGATTTGGTTTAACCATTTCCAAATACATATACTTTCTGTCAAGCTACTGTCCTACAAACTAGTACGTAAGGTGAAGAGTCATTTTTACTGAATCCTTTGTGATACAGATGGTTTGGGAACATATTGCCAGTTGTGCCAGTTCCTGAAGACTGATGGGTGGTATTTACAGTCTCACAATTTACACTTGTGTGTGGTAATTGGATTTTTCTTAATTAGGGAAAGTGGGTGGACAGTTTTGTCACTTAGCAATGTCCTCACCAATTAAGAGGATCAATAACTTTCTTCATGGAGCCTCTAGATCAAATATACACAGAGCAGATACTTGAACTGGAATAGATGAGTAAGTTAATTACTTATCTGAGTTGTCTTCAGTGGATGAATGCTATGTGCTAAAGTAGAGTCTAGTTTCAGCTGGATGTAAGCCAGCAAATACCTTTTTCCTGTCTAGCTACCTTTTTATAATGCTATTTTCTCTCTTATAGAGAAATTAACTCCTGTGCAGAGCAAGGCAAAGACCCTCAAACCTAGAAATCTTGCCCAGTACCTTTTTTTTTAATTTTTAAAGTATTTTTGTTATTATTTTAAAATTATATTGAAGAAAACATAATCTTTGTACTGCCTCTTCTGCACCACCATAGTTTTTACCTGTAAGGCATGCTGCAGGTGACCCTGGGGTACAGACGACTGCACACTGTGTGTTCTCGTGCTGCTCTTCCGAGGGCTGCAGTTCAGATCATGCTCAAAGCCTTGTGGCTGCTCAACCCTGATTCAGTTAAATGTGAATTCCCAGAGCTGTGCTGTACTTTCCTTTTAAAGCACAGAAAATACCAACCTGCGAGACTGTTGTGCCTAGTGTAGTCTTTTTCCAAACATAATTTTTTGGTTTTATCTTGACTGAATAACTTAAATGATTGAATTTTTTATTTTTTATTTTTTCAATTAAAAGAGGAGTGCAGGAGAGTGGTGTTTAATTTACAATTACAATAGCCACCCCATTGTTGTTATTAATAATTTGCCATTAAGAGACTTTCATCCTAGAAGATCAAAAAGCACTTACAGACAACATGCAGTGATGACTTAGGTACTGCTGAAATGAAGCTGTCTCCATAAGGAAATGCAGAAGAGCATCAGAAAGGCTGGGGTAGCCTTTTAAGAAAAGAAATGAAATGAAAAGCAATTTCTCTGCTTAGAGGGAAATCTTGAACTGTGGGGGGTGCGCTAAGTGAAAGTGGTCATCTGGGTGATTATTTCCTTGAGCACTATGTAGATTTGAGCATATCCAGGTGGGGCATGGGAGAACCCTTAGCCTAGATTGGAAAAGGTGGTGCAAAAATGAAAAACTTGCACAGTTCCATATTGCTCCCTGATTCTACTTCCCTCCACTCCCAGAACAGAGAAGCACTGGGGAAGAGAAACTTCAAACTAGTATTGCCATTAACAGCCAAGAGCTTTGAGAGTAAATGACCTTCATTTTTGTAGGTGAACCTGAGGAGATGGATCTTGATGAATAGTTTCTAATGACTGATACTGAGAGGTGACAGGCAGACTGGGGACTGTGGAAATGATGGAGACCCCCAGTGAATATGAGCTATTGAGGATGTTAGCATAATTTGAAAATTCGTCTGATTTTAATTAGAGAAGCCAAGTGGGATTAAAATTGCAAATTAAGCTATTGAAAGCTATGGAATTTATCTAAGCAAATAGTTTTATTTGCCCTCAGTTTGTACTGTACAGCAGCTGGCATTATTACTTGGATCACAGTTGTTTTGGAGGTTTTTACTGTGTGTCAATTCAGGATAAAGCATCTTCTTTCTCTAAAAGAATGTAAAAAAGCAGAGAGAGTTTCCTGCCCTGTCTCATTAGCTTCCTGCATGCCACACCATGCAATGGGATGTTTCATAGTTTTCATTGCCTTGTTCCTCTGGAAGTTAAGAACTCCTTGTCCTATAATAGTGCATTGAGTTATTTCTTCAGATAGCTATAGAAGAGCAACAGATCCTGAAATGCTATATTGCTTTCTGTTGTTTTTGTCTTCAGAGCAGCTTTTTTGAAGCAAGTATAGACCCAGGTTAATACACTACGATTAGACTTTAACCTACAACAGCTTATAGATCTTACATAAAGGCACTGAATTTTATGAGAAATAAATTTATGAACAGTGTTTTCAAGCCAAGAGGGGCTTTGAAACCCATCCTTCAGATGGTCTCTGCTGGGAACTGCTGCTCACATGGCTGAAATTGGCTCCCCAGTGGAGCTGCTTCTTTCCTATGCAGGTGGTAAAATATTCAGTATTTTTTCACCAGTGTGTGCAGAGAAGTTCATTAATTGGCCTGTTCTTCATCCATTCTTGCCAGCAGTCTCTGCCTAACAGACATGGATTTTGGCAGATGGATACGATAACGTCATTATCTGGAAATAACTGATGCACTACTTGATCTTGCTGTAGGCATATTTATTAATATATAAACTTGATTGCTGCAGCCAGCTTCTCAGCCTGCTGATTGGGTTTTTGAGCTCCCTTCACTGCATGTGTATGGAGTAGTTGTGTTCCTGCTTGACATCACCAGCCGGGTATTAGATAGGGCAAAAATCCCAGCCCAGTTCTGCTGCTGGAAGGAACCTGTGTACCCAGAGGTGAGGAATAAGTGAAAAGCCAGGATGCAGCAACCTTGACTCCTGCTAGAGTCCTTTGCATTCATGACTGTTTCAAAGACAGTTTTGTGAGCTAGACCAACAACCCATGCTCTGCAAGTCACCCTAGTGAGTGAAATCACTGATAAACAGCAGCTATTCCAGCCTGCTGTGAGCAAGAGCTACAGTAAGAGCTTCTACGTTTTGATGCTTTAAAGAACTTCCAGGGCATTCAGAGTGGGATCTTAAATGCATTCTTCAATAAAAGGAGAGCCCTTTGAATCTTTACCCTTGTTTGCAAGTTGCTAGAGGTAAAATCACAGGTAAATTGGGGGTCTGAGAAATTTCTAAAGAATGTTAGTTAATGAAATGTTGCAGGATTTTACAGCTGGAGCTAGGCAGTAGGGTACACAGAAGGACAAACTGGAAAAATTAGTAAGGGGCTGCATGATGCTTGAACTTAGTAAAGCAGGAGAAATGAGATATTGGAGTTAAAATACAGTCTGGAAATGATTAAAGGTATGATCATAAGCATGTTATTCATGATAGGTTAAGCAGGAAAATCAAGAAATATTTATGCTCTTGTGGAGCCTCATTAAAAGGATGGAGCACTGATCACTGAGGATTTCAATTACTTCAAGTTTGGCTAGAATAGGAATTGTTTAATGCCTGACAAAAGAAACATTGCAGTGTAAGATTGTTTTCTCTTATAATTTATATAAGCAAGTCAAAACAAGAGAATATCTCAGAGGATACTTTAGAAGTAGTCCCAGGAAATGAAGCAGGACCTGTATGATAGATAAGATAGATGCTGGTGAGCTTTTATAAGGTTGAGTGATCATAATGCTATTGGATTTGAAATATTCATGAGGCTACAATATGTACAAAGAGTAGTGGCACAAAAATATTAAACATTGAAAAGTCAGTATTCAAAGAAGTGTGTAATGAATAGAAGAAAATTGATGGGGATGCAACTATTGTCCCCAAAACTGTTATAGGAGAATGGAGAAAATGTTTTTAGGAGCAGATAAGAAAGATGCAATCTACATTCTTTCCAATAAAATGTAAATGTCAAACATGTCATCAGTCATCTCAAGGCAACATTGTAGCAGTGAAATAGAAGACTGCAAAGGGATTAAAAAGAAGAATCAGACTTGGTAAATTATATAAAAAAGAAAGCATAGGAGCAAAAATAATACATGAAGAATAAAAAGTGAGACTTGCAATACCATAGAAAATAGCAAGGCAATTATGTTCTGAAAATGAAACTCTCTTCTCCCTAGAAGTCATAATGGGAATTAGACAGATTATAACCAAGTGAAGTTCAGTTCAAAAATAGCCCATCTGTTCCTGACACTTTATGGCTTTCTAATATGATTTTTTTAATCCCACATACCTCAGTTCTTGTGCTTCAGAATTATAGTTTGCATGGGTTTGCTGACCTACCTTTCTGACTAGGATGAGCTCTAATGAAGATGCTGTTTGTGACTTTAGCGTTTATTTTTCCTGTGCAAATTACCAGTTAATTCCTAGTATTCTCCTATTCCTTTTGTGACCATGCTGCCCATCTTTTGAATTTACTAGTCTTATCCAGGATATCAATATTTTAAAACTAGATTAAGTTTGACTCTACATGCTTGATTAAGGGTTAAATGGAAACAGGACTCTTCTCCCCATGCTAACCAGGAGTATTTAGACCCTGGGTCTGAAATTAAAGGTTTACACAGCGAGTCTAACCTGCATAACCACCACAGTGATGCCCCTGGTGTCTTGCTCTGATAGCCAGAAAGTGATATTTTGATTATCTGAGGAGCAAGGCCAAAGCACGCAGACTGATATTCCCAAATATAATGTCTCGTGATTATGCTTTTTCATAGCAAAGAGGGCTTTAAGCATTAGGTTACTCTGACTCTTCGAGGAAGTTAGAATCACATGCTTTCAAAAATGAAATACTGTTTGCTCACAGTCACTATTTTCTATTAAGGGCATGAAAATGGCTGAAAATATTGGTGTAGAATTAATAAGAGAAAGGGAGCCAATAAAAATGAATTCCTGCCTTACTGATTGCTGGTACTTCTTGGCTGGCTTAGCAGAGGTCCTACATGCACAGAAGCAGCCCACAGAAGTCCATGCCAGTGCTGAGCGTTGTTTGAAATCTTTATACATGAACAGAATAGACCTCTCTCAGTATGAACTACTGTACTTTCTCATTAATTTGCTGATGATTTCAGTTCCTTTTCTGCAGTAGTTGCCAAGTTTTTCCTCCTCAATATTCTGAATGATGCCTTGTTTTGTAGCAAATACCTCTTCTATCTTTACATGCAATATTAATTATATGTCAGCGGCAAAGACCTTGTGGGATCTGATGGCTCAGCTGTGTAAATGACTCAAATACTTTATTTGAACCTCGTTTACTCTTTTCTTGTGACTTACTCTATGCCAGGAGGAGTAATTACACATTTCTTATGCAAGACTGATGGCTCCTGATTGTTTCACAGTTATTCTAAAGATTAACTGGTGTTATCTGCTGTGCTCTTCGATTGCTCAAGTGGAGTTATAAGATGTCTCACATTTTTGTGTCTAATTAACAAGACTGACAGATTTGGAACAAAAATTAACTTGAAACCTTCCTTGTCTCCTGAACTAAAACTGTTTTTTTAAACAGTGTTGTAGCCTGGCATCATTAGAATTTTGTAATTCTAAATTGATCTTTCACACTGTCAAGGAAATCTTCTCTGTGTCTGCAGTGCACCAAAAGATGAATATCCAGTTCTAATCACTATTTTATTAAGGTTTTTTATTTAAGTGAGAAAATGGCTTAATGATCACTTATTGTTGACCACCAGTCTGCTCTTCATAAAGGACTGGAGTCTCTGTCGGGGGAAGGGAACTTTCGACCTCTAGCAGTACTGCTATACAGCTGAAATGGTTACTTTCATTACTGGAAGGCTCTGTTTTCTGCAAATTGCTGTCATTCTGGTTAACTGACCTTCCATACTATTCCTTTCAGGTATATTGTGAACATATAAGTCAGTATTTGTAACTTGTCCAGGATTTGTCTTATGTCTGAAATGCTCATGTGTCCCATATCAAAGACAGGCTTTTGTGTCTGTTCAGGAACTCCTACCTATCAAAATGAAAAAGAGAACCACAGGAAACAAAAAGACAGATGAAAAACAAGTGGTGAAAATGAAGTCAGAAGAGTTAATATCTTTCAAGGTTGAAGCAGACAAGCATGTAAACAAGCTGGGTTTAATTCTCTTTTAGATCATTCCTAACTCTTAATTTCTGTCGTTGTGGACCTGAAATTATGTATAGAGAGCTCAGCTGTGGCTGATATACTCTGGGACAGGGATATTATATGGGGGCATTGCTGTTGGAAAACACAGCTTGCAATATAAAACCTCCAAGCTTTGCCTTCTCCCTGTCCTGTCTCCCCCTTTCCGTGAGATCTCTGCTATATAGGAGGCTTTGTTTTTTATGTAGAAGTTGTTCCACAAGATTGCGGGGAAGCACTAGAAAAGCAAAGATTTAGTATTTTGTAGTTTATAGGCAAGTTTGGTTAACTTTATTCCAGTTTTATATTTATGGAATCATAGAATCATAGAATAGTAAGGGTTGGAAAGGACCTCAAGATCATTGAGTTCCAACCCCCCTGCCATGGGCAGGGACACCTCCCACTAAACCATGCTATCCAAGGCTATGTCCAACCCCACCTTGAATGCCGCCAGGGATGAAGCATTCACAACTTCCCTGGGCAGCCCCTTACAGGGCCTCACCACCCTTACAGCAAAGAATTTCTTCCTCATATCCAATCTAAACTTCCCCTGTTTAAGTTTGAACCCATTACCCCTTGTCCTCTCACTACAGTCCCTAATGAAGAGTCCCTCCCCAACATCCCTATAGGCCCCCTTCAGATATTGGAAGGCTGCTATGATGTCTCCACGCAGCCTTCTCTTCTCCAGGCTGAACAGCCCCAACTTTCTCATCCTGTCTTCATATGGGAGGTTGCTCCAGTCCCCTGATCATCCTCGTGGCCCTCCTCTGCTCTTGTTGGGGATGATAAAGATCAAAGTAGCCTCTCAATTAGTTGTACATATATACATCAGTGGAGATGTTTCACAGAGTCCTAAATATACTGACACCATAGTGAAGACATGCCTTTTAGTGCAGTCTTATGGGTCTGCCAGGTTCGGGGTTCGTCCTTGTCGTGGTTTAAGCCCAGCCGGTAACTCAGAACTATGCAGCCACTGGCTCACTCTCCTCCTTGTTCCTCCTTCCACTCCTGGAGGGATGGGGAGGAGAATTGAAAGAATGTAACTCCCACAGGTTGAGATAAGAACAGTCCAGTAACTGAGGTATAACACAAACCACTGCTGCTACCACCAATAATAATAAGGGAAATAACAAGGGGAGAGAATACAACCACTCACCACCTGCCAACCGATACCCAGCCTTACCTGGGCAGCAATCTAGCCCTTCCAGGTAACTTCCCCCGGTTTATATACCGGGCATGACATGCTGTGGCATGGAATACCTCTTTGGTCAGTTTGGGTCAGGTGCCCTGTTTCTGCTTCCTCCTGGTTTCCCCTCCACCCTGGCAGAGCATGAAACTGAGAAAGTCCTTGGTCGGAGTAAACATTACTGAGCAACAAGTTAAAACATTGGTGTTATCAGTGTTGTTCCCAGGGTGAAAGTCAAAACCACAGCACTGCACCAGCTACTACGAACGAGAAAAATGGCTGCTACTGCTGAACCCAGGACAGTCCCAAAACAGCTTCCTGGCTACCAGCCCAGCCATGCAAGTAGGAGTGTGCTATACAGAACAGTTACTGCAAGTGCTGGACCTGACAGGGCTTCTCTCCTTTTGTGTCCTGTCTTGGGTTTTCAGTATTTTGACCATACTTCATTCAATGGGTATTTTTTTTCCTCCCATCCCTGTTTTAGTTGTTGTTTCTTTTTTCCCTCTTTGAAGAAAAAAGCCTTTGTACCTTTCTTGTTTACAGGAATTGGATTCTCCTGCTCAACCTACCTTCAAACATTCATTGTTCTATGTCTGATTTAATATGCTCACTTACGTGCTTGATAACAGTAAAAATGTCATGCTTATGAACCCATCTATCTTGAAGTACTGAAAGGAACCCAGAATCCGTCAGAGCTGGCAGCTACTCCTTGTGAGTCAACTCCAGGAGAGTCACAATTATAAATATGTCTGGTAGTGGGTCCACGTTTTCAGCTGGTGTAAAATGCCTTCCAGCTAAGTCAGTGGAATTGCAACAATTTTTACCACACAATATCTGTCTCACCATATCCCTTGTTTTTGAGATGAAAATGTCCTAGTTGTGCTGTGATGTGAAATTGCTGTAGTGTTTGTACAGTTCATGGTATAATCAATGTCCTTTTCTAAGACCACTGTGGATGTGGGGATCTGATTCTTCTTCTTGTAGTTCAGAAGACAAGACTTGGAAGAGAATGCTCTTACTTCAGTTTTCTTTACCTGCAAAAGCAGTTTTCAGTGCTCATTTATCATCTCCTAAGTATTTAAGACATGGGCTGAATTTATGTGGTATGGTGTGAATTTATGGGCTGCATGATATGGTACAAGGAGTACGCACTGAATATCTTGCTTGTTGTACCACTCCCTCCTTACCTTAAAAATTCTTTCTCAACAAAGTTACTCACCAACTTGTTGAATTTGAGACTCCTATGAAGTCTCCTCCTTCTGCGATGAGAACCTTTTGATTCAGATTCACTTTTCACAGGAGAGCAACTTCACTGTTGTTTCAATGGAAATTATACTTTCAGCCTTCTACTTATTCTGAGGGGTTTTTGGTGCATCCACTACAGTTTTAGCCCACCTAATTTAATGGCTAAGTCAATAGTGTTCATATCTTAATCATTCTTTTCTTTTTTAAAACCTGTGTAGATTCTGATCTTCATATTCTGGGGAAACTTCCTTTTTTATAGCATTACAAATATTCTAAATACATCAACAATATGAGTTGAAATTATATATAGAAGGGAACAGTGACCATAATTTATGGATAAACATCTCAAAACTGCTTTCAAAAGGTTAAAATGGAAAGACAGGCAATAATAAGCTAGGCTACTCTCCTCGATCAGTGTGTACAGAAACAGGGACATCAAAAGAATCTTCTTTAATTGAAGTTGGTTTGAAATTAAATCTCTCCAGTGTTCATACTTGTAGGAATGAGGATTACTTTTCAAATCATTTATACCGCTGGTAATGAAATCTAAGAATTTGCTGCCTTATAGGAATGTTGGGAGGATACGAAGATTTGATTGTCTGTCTTGAGACCATATTATGTTAATTTTTCTACCTAGACTATGGAAGCACAAAAAGCAATAACTCACTTATATGAAGACAAAATTCTTAGTACTGTTGTCATGGAAACAAAGTGGAAACTGCTCCTGTCCTTGAATAAATTCAATAGCCAGGCTAACAAAGACTGAACACACAACTTGTATACATGCTCCGACTGAATGATACTAATAATGCAGCAGCAGTGTGCACCCAAACTTCCAAACATTGCTCATGTGTGGGGGGAGCTGGGCCTGTAATGCTCCACTTTTCCCAGAATAGTTGAAGAAGGGACCTTGTGTGTATGTGCTGGAGTGGGAGAAAAGGGGAGTATTAATTTGTTTGGGCAGATGTACACAGAGGTGTTACTAGACAGGCTGCTCTTCATCTGTGTTTTATACTGGTTTGATTCAAAGTTCAAGTTCATTAACCTTGGTAGATTTTCATTTCTCCTCCGAAGCAGACTTCAAGAGCTGTTCATTGGTACAAATCCTATTTGGGCTTACAAAGCTGGGTAATTATATTTGAGAAATCAAGAAGAAGCAAACCCAGGAACTCTAAAGGAATATAATCTTTCAGAGTATCCTAAAATAAACTACGGAACACTTGAAAAGCTTCAAACAGAGATCACTTCATGTACAGACACAAGAAGTTTCAGGGAACTGAGGCAGCTACACTGAAAGTATTGTGTGGCATTGTGCAACCTTCAAGTATATTTTGTTCTTTCTTCAAAATGAATTGACATCTGGCCTTGTGGCCTTGTGTTGCCTGAATGTCCCTTCATTACTCTCTTCACATTATTAAATGTGAGAAGGACAGGAAATACGTTTGTAAACTCTCATGCAGATTGGTTTTGGCTGGTCCAAGAATTCGACATTTGAGAAGCTTGACAGCAAGTACATTTTGTCAGCATTGCAATGTGTAGTCAGTATGTGTATATGCCATGGAGCAGCAAGTAGTATCCAAATTCATTACCAGAGCAGCTTAGTAGAGTTTATTTGATTTTGTTAATCTCAGCCATGAGATGTGTTACCAGAGGTTCATGTACATTTTATGTTGGGTGCAATGGGAAGCCTAGGATGAGAGATGAGCGAAAATTATCCATATTTCTGTTGATGCCTAATATGATATTCATTGGCTTATATAGTAGTATATTGTAGAATCATAGAATAATTCAGGTTGGAAAGGACCTTAAAATCATCTAGTTCCAAAGCCCCTACCATGGGGAGGGACACCACACACTAAACCATGTCACCCAAGACGCTGTCCGACTTGGCCTTGAACACTTCACCAGTGCAAGCCAGTACAGCTGTGGAGGTAGCATCACATGCTTGAAGAAAATCTTATTTAAATGTTAAAAGGTTGAAGAGTGAATCCCTAATTCAATTAAGAAAAAAATAGTATCACAAAAATATTACTTTGACTCTGAGTTGCATTTGCTTCAGTTAAACTCAGGTGAGTAAATATCTGAAGAATCCAAGTTTTACATGTATTTGGCTATTGCTCTTTGTTTGTTTGGTGTGTATGTGGCAGGTGGAGTCCATTCCTGCTTATGTACATCTTTCCCTTCTTATATTGGTGTAGTTTGTAAATAAATAAGAAAAAAACCAGTAAGGGTACTTTTTTGTTTCTTGCTCCTGCTTCTTGGTGTTAACCTTGTGTTTATTGATCTGCTCTTATTCTGGAGTTGGTGGGAAAGTTTCCCATTGCCTTCTCAGAGAGGACGTCTGACTGCAGGCATATCTCAGTATGCTTCAGTGGAGGGGAAAAAAAAGGAGAGAGGGAGAAAAAAAGCTGTCTTTGCTCACTGGGTAAAACTGAGTTCTGATCTCTCTTCATACCTTCCACATTTCTGTCTTGCAAAGGTAAATAAAATATTACAGCCGAAGGAAACAATCTCCTTTGCTACAGAAATTTGAACAGCTGCACATGAAAGGATAAAAATGTTTTGCCAGGTTAATCTCATATGATTTACTGCCTATGCCTAATCTGTTTGGAAGTGGCTATGAATATTCTAATACCTTTTGGAATTACTGACTGGGATGACAGCAGCTGAGAAAAGCTGTGAGAGCTTTAGGATGGCTGCCTGTGGAACACACACCTGCCTACATGCCTGGAGCAGTTGCAGTCAGACTCTTGGAACAATGAAAATTCATTGTTATTTGTTGCAGCAATAAAAATAATGCTGTCTGTATTCCCGTGAACTTCTGGAAAAGTCTGCAAATACATGGGTGACATCTGTAACCTGTTAGAGCAAATTGATTGTTTGCATTTGGGGAGATAGTGATGTAAAGAAAGTTGAGGAAGAAACCCCCAGGTAGGCCTACCCCAGCCGTGCAAACTGATGGCAGTCCCAGCTCATCTGGGAAGGTGGGCTCCCTTTCAGTTCAGTGCGGAGATGCATGCTGCGTATGGGATAGATAGGGCATTGCACCCATGCCTACTGCTCTGATGAAACTCCTAGAACTGACATGGGGCACTATGTAATTATAGAGTAGGGGCATATATAAATATATTATTGGTTTCTACTTGAGGAAAAAAAAAAAAAACAAACAAAACTAAACCAAACAACTTTTGACACAAAATTTATCTTTCTGTAGAATTGTTGAAGCAATCTGCAGTTCATCTGTCTACTAAGTTCATCACACTGGCTGAGCTAAATGCTGAAGGTTGCTTAGCTGGTATCTGTGTAGGATAACTTGATTTCTATAAAATCCTATTGCTATATTACAGAAGGCTATTCCTGGTAATGCTTTTTCTCTTTAAAGAATGGAAAGGTAAGAAGTTTCAGTGAAGAGTTACCTTTGAAATAGCTGTGTCCAAGAAGTGTCGCAAAACACAGAATGCATGGTTACATTGGTTACATACTGTGCTGAGTTTGCAGTGAATTTTAGTGTTGAGCCACTGTCCATTAAAAGAAAAATAATTGAGTAATTACCCATAGTAATTACATGAAGACAGAAAGAAGTTAAATATAGGCACATGTTCTTGCGTGCTTGTACAGGCATTATTTCTCCATCCTAATCTCTGGGTTGCAGTGCCTCACAGAAAGCTAATCATACAGTCAGGGATGCAAATGCCCAGCAGCAGCCTGCTCCTTCCTCCCAGACAAGTTGTGTAAAACTTCACCGACAACTGATGAAAGAGAGCCGGGAAAAAACAGGAGCAAAGACTCCGTCTGCTGCCCATAGCTGCAGGGGGATCATAAAGGCTTTGCTCTGTGTGTGGCCATGATGATACGTGGATAGATGTGTCAGCATGAACCACCTGACAGCAGGTTTTGGTGTCACAAGCAGATAAGACTGCAACAATACTTTCAATGCACATCAATTTTACTTTAAAATGAAAAGCTTAAATGTGTGGGGTTTTTTTGTTGTTGTTGTTCTGTAAACGTCTGAACACATGCTTTATTTCTGTCTGGTGAGGAGCTCCCTCAATTTTTAATGGTCCTGCCGTACTGCATCCAGGTCAGCCTACATCTGGCTCTGCGACATGGCAGTGGAGAGCAGTGGTTTAGTCCTGTGCCATTGTGGCAGAGCTGAGAGAGTGAGGACTATAGTGCTGATGGGCATAACTGGAAAATCCTCCAATTAAGCCAGTTGTGCTACTAACAGTCCTTGAACTGAGGGCAGCGTTGATACTCCAGAGATGTTTGAATCCAGGATTTTGAAAGCTGGAGCCTGGTGTGAAACCCTTTTTAGTCATCTCGCTGACTTCAGATCAGCAGATCTGGGTCTTTATATCTGAACTAGCAAAATGCAAATGTTACAAAAATCTTTAAAGGAAAATATGTTTTTTTTTTGTTTTGTTTTGTTTTTTTTTTTTTTTTTTTTTTTTTTAGATAGCTGTGGGATACAACTTAATGACATTTAAAAATTCATTTTCCTGATGTATTTATGGTATGTTATAAATGTGTCTTACTCTTTGCAGTAATCACTGAATGCTGTTAACAGTACAGGCTTGCTAGACAAGTGCTGAAAATTTATGGCAGTAATTCTAAATACAGGCAATTTATACATTGCTAGAAGAAAGGAAATGTTCTTCGTATTTCATCTGAGCTTTTATAACTCTGAACTGCTAGCATGTTTCTACAGAAGATCTCATGAGTCTTTGCAAATACATTTCCTAAATCCCGTGTTTTAGCGATTTGTTTTTGCAGTCATTCTTTACAAGTTTAATGTTATTTTGAAATTGATGACATTTTTGAAAATATAACTTTTAAATTTTTTAATCAGGACCTAATTTGAATTGGGGATTTCAGCAAAGGGACTTGTAACTGAAAAGGGCCAGAGTCTGTTACATGCAGCTGTTGCTAGTACATACCAGAGGAAAAAAATTACATTACTCAACACACCATAATGAGATATAATCTGTGTCAGTGCAGGACAGAAACTGAGGTGTCACTGTGGGCCACTCAGTATGCAGCTGCCATCAAAACCACAAGCGCAATTCTCCCATGCATGAGAAATCTGGCAAATAGTGATCTAGGTGGGAAGCTGGTCTGGGGCTTGGCCAAGCCATCCTGCCCTGTCTCTACAGTGAGCTGCAGGTGTTTCCCTCTCTCCAAACTTGTAGACCTGGAGAAGGTTTGGGGAGAAGTGAACTATTACAGAAAGAGACATTTAAAAAGCTGGTTCTGTTACAGTGATTTATAATTTATTCAGGTGGGTTTGTTTGGGGTATTTTTCTGTTTGCTTGTTTAGAAACAATTTGTTTTTTCGTTTTACCCCTTTAATATTACTGAATAGTAATGTTGAGAAAATTGGGGCTGTTCAGCCTGCAGAAGAGAAGGCTGCGTGGAGACCTCATAGCAGCCTTCCAATATCTGAAGGGGGCCTATAGGGATGCTGGGGAGGGACTCTTCATTAAGGACTGTGGTGAGAGGACAAGGGGTAACAGGTTCAAACTTAAACTGGGGAAGTTTAGATTGGATATGAGGAAGAAATTCTTTGCTGTAAGGGTGGTGAGGCCCTGGAATGGGTTGCCCAGGGAAGTTGTGAATGCTTCATCCCTGGCGGCATTCAAGGTGGGGCTGGACATAGCCTTGGATGGCATGGTTTAGTGGGAGGTGTCCCTGCCCATGGCAGAGGGGTTGGGACTCGATGATCTTGAGGTCCTTTCCAACCCTAACTATTCTATGATTCTATGATTCTAGGTGTTCTAGAAATTCTGCCATTCTCAATCACACCACAGAACTTGTTGCCATGAGAGTTAACTGGAATCCAAAAATTCAGACTGGAAATCTACATAAGTACCAGGACTTTCATCTACCAAAGTCTTTGGACAAAGTAAAAAAATTGTGCTGCAGAGTTGAAGCTCATTTTTACCTAATGAGGGTGGGGAACTGATCTCTTGTAGACCCAATTATTTGTTTCTAAATCGTCCTTGGGGCATCACCTAGAGCTCAGCCATAGGAGCACCCTGCCTGACATGGTGCAGTACAGGACCTGGTCAGGGATTGATCAGGAATCACTTGTATGACCTTCTGTAAAAGGCCTTGGTGAAAGCGGAAGTAATCTTTAGGAATAAGTGATGGTGTAGGTCCTTGAGTACCTGAGCTTGATTCTTGGCTGTGCTGTGCTTTTCTTGCATTAATACGGGAAACTCACTTGGACTTATTTCTTATAGGGACAGTTGAGCTCTAAGGCTTGGATTAAACCATGAAACTTTTACTATTATACTTGAGTTACTAGTATGCTAATGCAATGGTTTGTCTATATTCATTGCATGAGTAACAACGAGCAATTAAGCTCCTGAATTAGCCACCTCAGTTAATTGCCAAAGGTAATTTGAAAGATGGATAAGGGCCTAATGTAATATAAAAGGAGAAAGACTGTAGATTGAGCTAAATTGACTTAGCTGAGATCAATGCGTCCTCTGGCTTGTGGTGGGAGGGACAAAGCAGTAACATGAACTTGCTTTGGTTTTGTGCCTGGCTCTCCCAAAAAGAATATCTGGGAAACACAATGCTTTTTATTTTTCAGGGGAAAGCGAGCAATAGAGAGCAAAGCACACCTGATGTCATTTTCTCTTTGTTTCTTTTCACAGATCTTTTAATGCTTGTGTAGTCTGGAGGTTCAGGAAAAAGTAAAATACTTTATCAACAGTGGTGTGTATTAGTCAAATAGTTGTCGAATCTCGTGTGCTTTCAACAGGCAAGGAAGGGAGGTCCTTGAGCAATCCTGCATTAGGCAATCCTCTGTAAACCCAAACGTCCCTTAAATTGTAGGCTTTGGTAAGTTTTTATACTGTCATTTGCACTGTCAGTCTGAAGTGTCAGACTTTGAGCTGGGAGAATCCAGCTTTGGATGTCAGCTCTGACATGGTAACTATAACTGGATGTAGCACTTGCCCTCCGTTTCTCTAGTCACTTTGGAAATGTTGTGGCATCAGTTACAGCTGTCAGCTGGAGTAATTCTGAGTCTTTCCTGCTAAATCCCATTAAATCATGGGCTCTGTCCTGGCTTGCATTTGCTCCAGATACATCTGTTTGCAGAGTGGCTGAATGTGTCTGAGGAAACAAACAAAAAAATATTTTCATGTCACAGAGATTCATATTGTGGCTGTGAAACTGTTCTGTTCCACTTGAGACTGGAAACTGAATTCAGAAAGTGGGAATTGCTGTATAATTAAAGATAGATTTTTGAGTTCATAAGCACAGTCTATTGCAGGCACATAATTCACAAACATGTGAAAAGCAAAGAGGTTTTTTTTCCCCTCCCCACCTCATGACAGTTGTTAGAAAGCTGTGTAGGTTTCAACCAGCAATGAGATTAAAGATCTTTCAGAGATTTCTGGAGGGATATGAAAAAGGGGAGTCAGGGCAAGGAGGGACAAATTGGTGTTTCTGCTCTGCCTAGTTGTCACCCCATACTAGCAGCCCTAACTCCCCTGGGCTTTCATAGAGCAGAGTTGAACCTGCTGCTGGGGAGAGGTTCTGTGTCAGTATTTAGTGTACTTCTGGGGAAAAAACAAAGTGTTGGGAAAACTTTTGGGTCATATCGGTGTTCTTTGAGAAAGCTGTCCTCTCTTGCATAGTGCCTTCTACTTCAGGTAAAATATTTTGGGGCTGGTAGAAACAGTTATGGCTTTTCCTTGCTCTGCTTCTGACCCATGTGAGTAGGAAAGCTGTAAAACCTTTGGCAGGGTAGGTCTTGTGTCTGCAGAGAGTTTGCTGATTCCTGCCTTGCTCTGTGGGGCCCAAGCAGGAGTGGCCTGTGTCTCTCTGAAGACTTGTACTATAGGAATATGTTTTCAGCCTCAGCACAACTCAAAATAGTTCTCTGAAAACCTGTAAGACATTAAAACTATAAAAATGAATACAGTGCATTCTCTGAGTCAGCTGAGACTTGTGTTCATTTGCCAGGTAGCTTTAGTGGTGTTGTTAAGTCGTTCCTCATTTAACACATCTTGCTTTGGCACTTGAGTCTATTCATTGAAGATTTTTTTCTTTTAGTCCTATAAAAGAGAAGCCACTACTTAGACAGTGCTCTGTTAGCAGTCAGAATTGCTGTGCATAGCAACTTCTCACCTGGCCTGGCCTGCAAGTTTGCACCAAGACCTCCAGCTGCTCCAGAAGTCATCCCTATAGGGCTGATCTACACCACCTGTAGATGTTATCTATGATTATGGGATGTAGGGGCTTGCCAGAGTACTTTTGGAAGACACTGTTGTGAAGTCTTGAGTATGATCTATTCACAACATTATTGTTGTAACAACATATTTGTTATAACATATTAATAACAGCTTCTTATTGCAAGCTAAGTTGAAGGTGTCTGCATTCTTAGGGGCATGCTGAGCTGCCAGACCAATACACTTGTAAAAATCAGGTCATCACAATTTGTTATGACTCGAGCACTCTAAAGCACAATGATATTTGACAATTTAGCTTAGTTTATTTTAGGGTGTACTCAGTATCTTGGAGGACAGGCATTGCTTGAAGGGGCCAAATTATACTTAGCAAAGATGCCTTTCAGACCTTGTTCTGTTTTCCAAAAGTAACTACTGCTGCCAGAGGGAAACACTGAGATGTATTTATACACTAGGGATTGTGCACTGCTTCTGGTTTTTCACAAAGCTTCTGTTTTTGTGTGTTCATATGTACATAATTGATGTTTTAGCACTTTGCCCTGCCTGCATGTATTTATCTCTTTGTTAATAAGACAAGTACTTCTAGAATCATAAAACCAGCTGACATGCTAAATTGGGGTGTTCTGACTGAAGACCTTCAGTAAATAAACAGACTTTAATATGGGCAAGTTAGTGCTCACTGTAATTACCTGGGGCTGTGTGCCATGAAACTGGAACAAAAGTCCAAACAAGCTAATTTCATTATTTTAATGGAAGTCTGTATCCCTTTCATTTGATTGACATATGACTAGTCATTAGTAACAGTTCATTTCAAAAGCTATAGTGGATAAAGGTTGTTTAAAAATTAATGAGGCTCAGACCCATTGCACTGCCATAGTGTCAGGCTTGAACTCGTCGTTTAAATCTGTGGAGCTAAAATAAGAGCAGACTTTATATGCCCTTTTGGGCTTATCTATTTTATATAATTTATATATATTTTTGCTTTCTGCCGTGGAAGAGCAAGTACTTACAAATACCTTGCCTTGCTATAGATAGCAATAAATTACACGGTTAAATAATAATTTAACCAATAAATTTAACCACCAGTAAATTACATGTTTAAATAAGCTGTTAACAAAAAAGATTTACATGTCATACTGATGTTTCTGGGGTGAATTTTTAGAAAACACATTTTGCTGATAATCCACTAAATGTGGGACTTCATTAACTGAAGCTCTCATTGCCCTCAATTCCCTGGGAAGTCAGTGGCATTTGATTGGCACCTAATATGCCAGTCGATCATGACTTGAGTTGCCTGCACTCTTGCCAGTATTAGCGTTCACATTTTGGTCTAGGAGCATGGCTCTACTATCAGAAGCTCAGTCTGTCTAAGCATGACTGTGTGGGTAAGTTCACTGAAAGCAGCGACTGAAAAACTGAATGTAAATGCTGTCAGCAGAGGTCAGGCTGATTTCTATCACTGTGTGACTGAAGCCTTTAACTGAACCTGAGTTCTGAAATCCTCAGATATTTGTTTAAATACTTACAAAGAATGAGTTATTTCCTAAGTTTATGATTTTCCCTGGTGCGAGGAGGTGCATATTTACATGGGGAGAGGAGAGGTTTAGAAAGAAAAGTTCTTAAGCTGATTTTGGGTTGGGTTTTCTTAAGAAGCCCCAACCCAAAATCTAGTCCATAAAATCAGTATGGAAATCTGTTTAAGAAATAAAAAGAGGAGGAGAAGACATGAGCTGTTGAATAAGCAAGACCCACAATTACATTTTAGTTGCAAAAAATCTTGGAACAGCAGCCCTTCTGCATAACTATACTCATTCCTCTGTTGTTTAACAGGCCAGGAGGATTGCAGGGCCCAGGCTGACAGCAAGGTTAGAAAGTCTTCCTTGTATTCTAAGATGAGCAAACAGCTGAATGTCAGCATTCCTAACAGAGGCTGTTCTGGGAGCCTTGCTCCTTATAGTAAAGTGAAATGTTTCTGAAATGACTAGTGGCAAACTTATGAACCCCAAGAATCTGAAAGTCATTTAGGAAAAGGTCTAAGAAGTTATTTTGCCAATTTCAGTGTACTCTGTTGTTGCAGAGCACTAAGTTTTCCATGGCTTTTGCCTTTCTCATAAGGGTTTTTCTTCTACCTCCGTAACTGTAGGACAAGCTGTAATGGGCAGCAGTCTTTCATGACCCTGATTCCAAAATATTTCAGCATCATTTAAAATCACAGCGTAATTGTATCCTGGGCTGCATCAAAAGGAGTGTGACCAGCAGGTCGAGGGAGGTGATCCTGCCCCTCTACTCTGCTCTCGTGAGACCTCACTTGGAGTATTGTGTGCAGTTCTGGTGTCCTCAACATAAAAAGGACATGGAAGTGTTAGAACAGGTCCAGAGGAGGGCCACGAAAATGATCAGGGGACTGGAGCACCTCTCGTATGAAGATAGGCTGAGAAAGTTGGGGCTGTTCAGCCTGGAGAAGAGAAGGCTGCGTGGAGACCTCATAGCAGCCTTCCAATACCTGAAGGGGGCCTATAGGGATGCTGGGGAGGGACTCTTCATGAGGGACTGTGGTGAGAGGACAAGGGGTAATGGGTTTAAACTTAAACAGGGGAGGTTTAGATTGGATCTGAGGAAGAAGTTCTATACTGTGAGGGTGGTGGGGCCCTGGAATGGGCTGCCCAGGGAAGTTGTGAATGCTTCATCCCTGGCGGCATTCAAGGTGGGGTTGGACATAGCCTTGGATGGCATGGTTTAGTGGGAGGTGTCCCTGCCCATGGCGGGGGGGTTGGAACTTGATGATCTTGAGGTCCTTTCCAGCCCTTACTATTCTGTGATTCTGTGATTCTGTGAATTACATAGAGCTGTGGTTATAGGGAACTTGAGAGGGAGAAGAGGTAGGGGCAGAATTGCTTGTTAAATTCCTAATTCCCAAAAGATCTGAGTTGGCTTGGGGGTCCCTGGAGGACTGTACACCACTATGAAGTGGTAGTTTAAGATACATTGTGAATACCCTTCCTGCTCCACTCCTCTCCTGGCTGGAGATGTTGACCCCACATTTGCAGCAGCTCAATTGTGGCACTTTGCTATGGAGTGGAAGGACTGCTAGAATCCATTTGCAGCTTTTCCCTTCTATATTGCTGGAACATAAAGACTGTAGCTAGCACTGTCCTGTCCCTGGAGAGAGGGAATAGTGGAGAAAGACAGAGGAATGGGCAGACTTGTGTTAGTTTGCATTGTGTAACTGAATGTGAGGTACAAAACTCACGTGATAATGCCAGTATCATGATGCCCTCATAATACTGCCTTTTCTTCATCCTTCCAACTTTATCAAAATGCAATTACTTTTCACCTAGGTGAATGATTCTGGTCACATAACACTAGTCTACTCTTCACTTCTGAAGGCAGTACCAGATGCTGTTCAGTTCTATATAGCTTTAAATACGATGCACCTCTCTGCCCATGTTTGAGGCTGTCAGCAGCGATGGTGTGTCACTATGCTTCAGGGGTTCATCATGCTCTCAGGGTCATGCTTCAGTTCAGCCCAGCAGTCTTGTGGTCTTGTGAGGTCTGAGGATCAGTGTATACCTCATCGAGTTGGGCAGACCCCAAAGACTGAAGGTGCTAAGCACTTTATTAACAAATATTAACTCATTCAAATGGCAGTCTGCACTTCTTTGTAATTTTAGAGCCCCTGCTGAAATATCTTTGTTGCTTATCATAATATCTTCAATATGTTTAACTTCACTTGAAGTGTTCTGTGGAGCAGCTGAACTTCAACCGGAAGATAGAGAAATCTGCAGTGACCATATGGTGTTATAAAATTACAAAAATGTGTGAGAGGGTTGAGCCAATTCCAATTGCCAAACTTGCTACTTGCTTCTAATAAACACTGAGCTATCTGGCATCTGCTATCCCTCAGGTAATACCATCAAGAGTGGAAGTAAATGTTTCCTTTTAATTGCATTGTTTATGTCTCAGAGGGTCCAAGGAGATCATGCGATGTTTATCTAGGTTCTCAGTGCATATTGAACCAGCCGTTTCAGGGAGAACTTTGGTATTCCCTCCAGTTTTCAATTAGACTGAAGTTTCGCTTGTCAGTTTTTTTGAGTCATATTCTGTACATCTTCAAAAGTGGCTGTCCCAGTAGTTACTTTCGGTATGGTTTTTGATAGGATTGTTTCTTTTATTTCACTG
The DNA here is from genome assembly GCA_039720435.1 of Amazona ochrocephala. Lineage (NCBI taxonomy): Eukaryota > Metazoa > Chordata > Aves > Psittaciformes > Psittacidae > Amazona > Amazona ochrocephala. Next base: position 16,836,079 of record CM077886.1, on the reverse strand, counting down.
TTAAAAAGTATTGGCAAGAAAAACCTGGGTCAGTGCTTTCAAAGAAAACCTCAGATGAAAACTGCAGAATGCTACAGATCTAGGGCTCCTTGGGTCAGAGAAGGGCTTGGGAATCATGTTCTATTATTTGAACTAAAAGGAATTTAGTATTGCAACAGTTGAGGGGATTTATGTGGAAAAGTTCTACAATGGGTAGAATGTGTGTCCTTCCCCCCAAATGGTAGGAATCTATTCAGAGTGGAAGAAACTATTTATGTGATGAGGAGGATTTTGTACAGTTATGCAGAAGTCCCTTCAAAAACAAACAGTGATGCCCTTTAATTGCTGGTTATTCTTCCATCAACAGCAACTTTTATTTTAAGTCTAGATATAGAACTGATTTGGTTTCGGTAAGTTCTGTTGGGTTTTATTAGGAGAAGGAGAAACACCTGAACAGTTCTACATTTTTCTATATTCTGTTGACAAGTTAACAGCTGTGTGGACTTGAGCCTTTCCACTACAATTCCCAGATCAATGGGTGGCACAGAATAGATGAAATATCAGCCTGTGGAAGGAAATTTTTTACCCTTAGACCAGCTTCTGAGCTCTCGTGCTTTGCGTAGGAGATAATTAGGATCAATTGTGCTTGTCTTCCTTCGAATTGTCTTTCTGTGAATAGAGGATAATCTTGTCAACAGGAAATTTCCTAGCAGTGATTCTGAACAGAAATGAGCTGCTGCCTTTAACACTGTTAGGGAACATCTGGGACAAGCTCCCAGTTGAATTGTGAACTGACTCAGGAGCACAAGGAATTATGTGGCATAAAGAAGGATTTGCTGTGTCAGTGGTGAAACCTTTTGATTCTTACATGAAGGCTGGGATTAGGTTCAGCTGAACGGCACAGCTGCAGGAGCCACCGCTGGAGCATGCAGAAAAAGCAGCTATGCAGAAGTGGAAACCTGTGACAGCTCATGTCACCCAGAAGCAGCAATTCCCTGTGGTGAAGTGCATGTCTGATCGGCAAGACCTCGAGATAATTCCCCCTCCTGGTTGAGGCTCTCTCTGCATGCACTGGTATGAGCTGTTGCAGCCTTTTTCCAGGACTCTTCTTCTGAGAACTGGACGTATTCTAGGTGATGCAAATTGCCGAATTCTTTTCCTGTCTCAAGTATTTGTAATTTCCTGCTCATCTGCAATACTGTAAGATTGTGTTAAGAAACACCAGTTCTGTTTATAATTTTCAGGACCTGATACGCAGACTGCTAGATCAAGAGAAAGTAATATGTTGCATTAGGAATATTTAAACTGGAATACTGAAAATCACAGCGGCACACCATGTTATAAAGTGTCTGCTTTTGTCCAGCTGTTCTTGAGATAGCTTTTCATCAGGGAGAGAAGAATGTTCATGAACAAGACGGGATTGCTAACCTGTTTATTTGTATGGATGTAGTCATCAGAGGGGTTGTGCATATTTGTCATCTGTGGATATGAAGAATGAAAGATATAGCTCAGCCTGAAGTGTAGGGCAGTTTTGTGTCCTGAATCCGTGGAAAGTACGGAGTCTTCTGCTTCAGTGGGTGGATGAATAAAGGCATGAACTGGCTCCAAATACTAAGCTGTATTCCTGCAGTGCTGCAAAGAGAGGTGCTTTGCCTCCAAGCATGAGATATTAAAGCACAGCAAACTTACTGGCATTCATTCCCTGCTCCAAATTCCTCCAGCATAAGCTTGCCTTGCTCAGTATGCTGAGCCCCCAGACACAGATCGATAAATGCACCTGCCTGGGACAGGGAGAAGGGAATCGTTGGGAGCCTGTTCTGTTATCTTGCTCTTCCCCAAGAATCACATGCTTATAAGTGAAACTCATGATGCAAATTGAGGGCTTTGCTACGAAAGTCGTTGTGCAGGGCTTCTGCCTGACTATGCTTGCACTTCCTGGGGAACGGGGCAGGGAGGTCTCTCACTGAAAGCAGGCACCCAAATGAAATGAACTTCTGAAATTCCCTTAAAAATAGGGCTAAGGCCAGAACAAGACAGGGCCAGATAGAACTGGGTAAGTAGGAAAGTATCACTAATTTAAACCCTGCCTGAGAAAGGATCCAGTGAGCCCATAAGCTTGGGGCACATGGGAATCGTTAGCTTTAAAGGACAACTTCTAGCTATTTGAACATATCTGCTGACAGCACCTTGCAGAGATGTTAATATTTTTATGTACAAGTGATTAGTTTCCTGTTTCTTTATTACCACCTCCTTTTGTGCCAAACTACAGGGTCTTCAGAAAAGTGATGGTGGACTTAATATTTGAACTAGAGAAGAAAGATAATAAAGATAATAAAGATTAGGTGTTATTGGGGGGTTGTTTGTGATGATTCAGTTATAAATAATTCATTGTGCAGGTACCAGTGATATACAAAAAGATTCATTATTTCTTTGAGCCGGTAAATATCCAAGTGTTACACTCCAAAATTAATTAAAAGCAGTTAACGTCAAACATATCCTGTAGAATATCTTACTTAATGTGAACATGTAGAGCTGCCAGTTTTTCCAGGCTTGTGTTTCACCTTAGAAATAAAAGTTTTTTTAGGAATGTTCCATATATAGGTGCTGTGGATCCTGGAGAAGAGAAGTTGTTTAATATGGTCTTGTCCTGTCTTTTTTATGCTGTGACGAAAGACTTGTATATTAAGGCTCTATATAGAGAGTTTTTCTAGTGCCAAATGATGAAGGTAGGCAGAGAGCCTGTTAAATCACTCCTCAGTAGCTCAGTGTCTGGAGTTTTTAAACGGCAGATGATTTGGCAGCCTGTGTTATATTATATTGATTCATTTCTATGGCAATAACATGGCTGTAGAGGTGCATATTTTGGCATGCAGAGTGAAGCTGATGTCTTGAATCGGGCTCTGCAGGGAGCTGCACTGTTGGGTGAAACTGGTGGATTTCCATCACCCCAGCCTCGCAGTGATGAAGGAGAGTGGCCGCCACCCTCAACACCAAATGTGGCGATGTAAAGTCTCCAGGGTGTCAGTGGTTTTGAAAAAAGTATTTTAAAGGCAATGATTTTGACTGAAAAATCAATGATACTTTCATAAATACACCAGTATTTTTCTTCTTGACTGAGATGACTTTGTACCCCAAGGGGTGGGGGATGTTGGCAGTCAGCATACACCTATCATTGTGGTGCAAATTAAATGATTTCTGATTCTTAATTAAAGGAGGAATGAAGCCAATTTTTAAAGAGAATGAAAGGGCTGCCTTGGTGTGACACAGCAGCAGGGGCAACTGGAGCTGGTTATAAATGAAACCAAAATACCTGGTTTAGGAAGTAATTTTTACTTTACAGAATTAGATTCAACAAGGGGGATTAGGTACCTTTTTTCCCTACAGATAGTTAATTTTGCATTGTTTTTTTCTTTTTTTGCAACTGAAAGCAGTAAATGAGAAGCGGATGAAAGAATGGAACTCTGGTTCTGCTCTTTTGTCCCTTTGAGGTTTTTGAAAATGAAACTTGGGAAACTAATATTTTTTTGGGGGGAGGTGGAAGTGGCACGTTTGGAACTGTGGATGTCCTTCCTTTACGGTTTTAAATAGGAGATGGGTTAAAGAGGCTGGCAAAAAAAGGGTTAAAATTTAAATAAAATAGATTTTTGTTTGGGGCTGATTGTAAAACTCAGGAAGGAAGGACTCATGACATTCCTATTGAATACTTTAGGCCTGGATTTCACCCATTTTTTCTCCCAGGCTGGTTTAACTACAGGCGACTAGCACAGATGGGAGAGCCTTGATGTAGGTGCATAGCCAGTGATTCCTCTCATTATGCTGAAGTCTGAAATGGACTTGGGCGGTGTATTCATGGTGTATTTTGTGACAGCTGAACAGCGCGGTGTTGCTCAGGTCAGGTGTCTCTCTTCATCAAGTGCCACTTTCTTCTCTAAAATCAAGCATGATTGGAGACTGTTGTATTCTCCCCTGCTTTTACAGACAGGCAGTACTCCGGGGAGGAACTAATAGGGGTTTGAAATAATCTGATATTTCTAATTAGTGTAAATTGAATAATTTAAAGAAAAAAATCAGAGCAAAACAATAACAAATGCATCAATGTCTGGTTGCTTATGATGGTAAAATGGAGCATTTGAGAATCTTAAGCCTGTTCTAACAATCCCTCCCCTGCTGCCCCAAATGGCAGGAGGGGTATTTGTTCATCTGGAACAAGCAATGTGTATCTTTTAAATACCTATCTCAGATTTTATAAATAATAGTTAGACCCAATCGTGTACTGGAGATGTAGTGTTTGTTTGTTTAATTAGGAAGCTGAGCTGAGCTGAATCCTGTGGCAGATGTTGCCATATGTAATGTAATAAATAAAAGTCTTTATGGGACCCAGCAGGCAGCAGAACTTTCAGTTAGCAGATGGCAAAATATTAAACTGACAGTGCAATAACTTAGCAGACTGTGTCAGCTGGACCGTACCCAGGTTTAGCACAAGCATGAATCAACTTCACCTAGGAGGTGTCAACCAGCCCCATGTTTCTGCAATGGATGTTAATACTATTTTTAATACAATACATGATCAAAGGCTTTTTATCCAGCAAGATGCTGTTGCCATAAAAGCCAGTATAGGCTTAATATGATCTCTGCTGTGCAAGCCTACAGAAGATCTTATATAACAGAGAACAGCTATTAAACAAAGCAGATGTGCTATTTGGTCCAAGCTAAGTGGTGGTACAGAGATTAGAGATGGCAAACCTGCTACAACTAACCCCTGTGGAGCCTAGCAAGTGAGAGTGACTTTCCTTCTGAGGAGAAGTTGTTGCATTGGGCACTTGACATCATCTGTCCACCATGACCCCTGAGTGGGTCTGCAAGAGTGCTAAAGTAGAGAAGATGTCCCTGCCTAACTAGAGCTAACCTGTCCATTGGCTCTATGGATCCCAAGTCCTGGAGGCTAAAAGAAGTTCTGCAGTTCATTGCCATGTGGACTGATTATGGTTTTCACCATAATTTACCTACTGTTTTTCCTCTAGGTGCCTGTGTAAACATCCACACATATGCAAGTGCATAACTTCAGGCATTATTTTGTTGCTCCATGCTGGGAGCTTCATCTCCTGAGGCTCTCTGCACTGCAGAATAGCTTCTCCAGATAGCAACCTGGGAGTAGGTTCAGCCTGAAGGTTTCTGCAGTCCTGTTGTGGTTTTAAGCTGTAAATCATGCAGTTTGCTCACTCACTCCCCCCTCTTTCTTCCCCTCCACTCCGAGGGGGGGAGGGGGGAATGGGGAGAAGAATCGAAAGGATGTAACTCCCACGGATTGAGATAAGAACAGTCCAGTAACTGAGGTATAACACAAATCACTACTGCTACCACCAATAATAATAATGACAAGGGAAATACAAGGGAAGAGGATACAACTGCTCACCACCCGATGACCGAGCCATGAACTGAACTCTTCCGGGTTCCTGCCCCCAGTTTTTCCATCCTGGGCATGACGTCCTGTGGTATGGAATAACCTCTTTGGTCAGTTTGGGTCAGGTGTCCTGTTTCTGCTTCCTCCTGGCTTCCCCTTTTCCCTGGCAGAGCATGAGACTCAGAAAGTCCTTGGTCAGACCAAAACATTCTAACCAGTAACTATAAACATTGGTGTTATCAGCGCTGTTCCCAGGCTGAAAGTCAAAAACACAGCACTGCACCAGCTACTACGAAGGAGAAAAATGACTGCTGCTGCTGAACCCATGACAAGTCCCGTCTCTCTCTCTAGACCCTCAGGTAATGTGCATTCTAACCTGCATCTGAGTGAAAAGCCCAAGTTCAGAGTTCTGTTTGCTAACTTCTGTCCCTATCTCCTCATCAACTCTTCTCCTTCCAGTGAAGAATTTTGGTAAGTCATTTTCCCTAGAGACAGCTCAGCCTCCAGAGTAAGACTGATGTTCTGATGCTTTAGTCCATCTTAAATACAATTGTTGGAGCAGCAGGTGTTTATGACAGGGCAAAACAGGGTAGACTGCAGAGCAACTGGGAAGGCAAAATTCTTTGTATGACCTTCACAATCTAGCGTAAAGCAATTAATCACCCAGTTACTACAGTGGCTTGCATGTGCATGTGGTGAATTTAATACACTTTTGTGTAAAGAAAAAAGCAATGTAGTAGTCAGGGTTTTCAATAGCTGCTTCCTTTATGTTTAGAGAATGCCATAAAGTGATGCTAGTGAATATGAGCCTTTTGTCTGTCCTGTTTCATTCTTTAGTCTCTGATGTCTCTCCTGTTGGTAGGCAGCTCACACCAACTTCTGAGGAAAGTGGAAGAGTAGAAAGGTTTTAAAATTGGTTTGAAAAAGCAAACAAGTTGTTAACATAGCTATATCTTGAAAATACAACCCAGGTGAAGTGCAGCTTGTAAAACAGCAAATTGTTTGAAGTAAAACAATGTATTGTTTGCTATTTTGGTTATATTCATTTAACTAGAAAAGATGCACTAAATCTTCCATGCTGCTGCATGATAAAGCTTACTGGCTTTTCAAAACACGTATTGCTTCTTGAGAAACAACTGACCTGATTTACTGCAAGTTTTTTCGTAACAGCTCTGGGAAGCTGGAATTGATTGGGTTGAGGTAGAATGACTGGTATCCTCCAAGAGGATATTGCTGTTCTACAGTCAAGCTCTGTTCTGACTATGTTGCCTCAAAACCCTTTAGGACCTGCACAGGTTCCTTAGAAAACACTTTCTGAGACTGTGGGGATCCAGGAACATTTTGTGTCATTTAAGGTACCTAGAAGGCATAATAGTAAATGAGTTTTATTTTCTCTCATGCGTAATGAAAGCCCAAAGCTCTAAGTACAATTTGAACAACGTGGTATAGGAAGGGAAGGTAGCTTCGCACTGGTTTGGTTTCTCTGCATGATGACACTAACCAGGATTATTTCTGCTCCTGCAGTTCAAAGGCTATTCTAGCAGCTGAGAGTCTAAAAATATTGTCTAACTGCTGAAAAAGACTTAGTGACTATAGCACACATTGTGCTGGTGGATCTCCTATGGTAAATGATGTCTAAGTCTCAAGTGAAAAGCAAATGGCAGTGCACAAAGAGCTCATTTCCTTCTTGTCTTTGCCTCCTTACTTGCAAGAATAGTTGCCAGAATTTCTGATATCTTAGCGTTAAGTTAGAAAGAATTTTGAATCTGGATGGTCTTAATTGCAGATGTCATTTCTAAATCTGTGATTTATGTCTAAATCATAGAATAATTGGTCGCTGAATCCAGATGTCCACTAGAGGACTTGGTGGTCTCTGCCAGACTTCATCTCTGTAGACTTCTTCAAGAAGCAAATATTTTGGCAAAAAGAGATATCACCACAAATAGCTGTATTTTGGTATGTGAGAAGCCAATCATGTTGAAAGATATCAAGCAGGTATAAAATTCTTGGTGTGCATATATATGTATTAGGAGCATCAAATCAAAGGCATCTAGAAGAGAATCATGTTCAGAAATAATACATTAAGTGTAGACACTTCAAATTCAGAGTACTTCAAAATCAATTTTACTGCTGTATTTGCGCTGCAAGTCTGAAAGCAATTGGATTTTTACTGTTACCTGAAGATCTGCCCACACATCTCCGAATATAATTTATTCTGATATAACCAGATGAGAAAGCATCATGTTATTGGAACACCTGACAAGAAGTTTTGAAACCATGTGCATCCACTGTTGAGTGTGAGGACAGAGAAGAAATCTGAACCACCTACCTCACCTTTTCAGGTGGCCCTTTGGGAATCAGTACTTGTACGCTGAGATTAAAATAGTCCCAAGCTGTTCAAAGATCTGCAAGGACTGGTACAAAGTTATGGTCTCAGGGATCTGGAAGCTCACTGTCCAGGGGCTGTACCAGCACTAGAGGTATAATCAGCCTGAATCAATGCTGAATCCTTTACTTTCCCTGAATCAAGTCCAGACCGTGTGGACAGAAGTTCAGGATTTGCCAAGCACTGGCATAAATCTACTCCCACCAAATACTGAAAGTTCTTAAGACAAAACAGCTGATGTTTGGAAAGTCTCACCCTAATATTCAGCTGTTGAAACCTGACACAAAAAATTGTCTTATTAGAATTAAATGAAGTTATTTAGTTAAGATTATTCTTAGCCTGAATGTTTGCTGAGGAAAACTAATCGCAAGTTTTAAGTCCCTCCAGGTTTACACAGTCCATGTTAAATTCAGATCAGTACAGTGCTCCCAGTGATGGTTAACACTGATCCTCTATCTCCTAAACACTGTGGAAATTATGTTCTCTGTAAGAATTTAGAAAGGAACAGATGACATGTCAAGACAGTAATTTAAACCATGAATCTGCACTTGCTTAAGGATGAACTTTTGTGGAAGAAAAATGAGCAAAATGCCAGTGGCAGACAAGCAGAATCTCTGGGTAAGTGCATCAATTTTTGCAGCTGACAGTTCTTGTGCTTGTAATAAAACTGAAGTGCTGAGGTCAGCATCAGAGTGAAGCCACACTTGTTTTCACAAACATTTATGTGTTGGTAATAGCACCTATTAACAGGGTTGACATAGCTATCTGCCAAATAGAAAAATGAGTTCTCCTGCATCACAGGATGAGCAAAGTTGGAGGAATAATAAATCACAAAATTAGTTAAGACATCATTTATCTTTTGCAGCTTTTCTACATTGCAGCTTGGAGTCCTTCAGGACTTTAATTCATTTATTGCAATTTATTGTTATGAAAGCCTGTCAAAGCTGGTAACAGGCTGTGGAAAGTTGGATGTGCAGAGGCAACAATATGTGTTGTTAATTAAATAGGCATTTGCATGGTTTAATTCAAGATGCAGACAGTTTGCTCTGACCTGTCGAATTGCCCTTCTTCCTCTGAGCCCTGCAAGGTGATGAAGAAGATTAAAAAATGATTAACTTCTGTTTCAAAATGCATGGCTATGGCTGCCACTGGTGCTAGTGAATGGATGGCAGAAACTGTTCTATAAACCCAAGATGATGCCATGCCCTCTGTAACTGTTCATATCTATATGTAGGGTTTGTGCAGTTAATCGAGACTTTCCACTTTTAATTTTAGGTTCTGTCAGCATGAAGAACTGGTGCTGTCCCAATTTTTTATTGAGTATCTTTTTGTTCTTAATGGAACCCCAAGTATGTTGTAGTTAGATACCAGAGGATTGTTTCACTTGCCATGGAAATGCATGTACCATTTCTCTGGCATTGCTTTAGGAAACACTACCATTGTGCAGTAATTAGAGGGGGAAGAGGATGAGATGAATGTGTTGTTCTGAAACTCTAGAGAAGAACAGAAGAATTTTGTCACTTTGTACTTTACACTCTGCTGTTTCTGTCAGACAACAGCTAGTTGTGTGATGAAATTAGTTCCCCAGTATGGGGTTATTTACAAGTTATATAGTGTTTTATAAACTAAAGGAAAAGTAATTGCGTAATACCAAAATTCATATTTTAAATCCCCAGTTTCAGTTTTGCCTTTGGACCAGAGACTTTTAAGTCTGTTCTCAGATCCCAGAATAAGCACACCTGCAAAATTAATGCTAAATCTATAACCAAGGAGACCACTTGGCTGTGTTCTTCCTCCAAAGAAGTTTGTTACAACTAGATTGCAAAGTCATACCGAACTGTGAGAATGTACACAATGCAGAAATAGAGAGAAAGAAAATGGGTTTTAACTTGTGTTCCTTTTCTCCTGAAAATGTTAAAGCATTCATTTACATGATAACTTAAACTATTTAAAAGCAACAAAAAAAAAAAGATCAGAATGATTTCTTTTCTGAAGGCCAATTGATGTGGGACTAATTTTCATGTAGTATCTTTATTGCATCTGGTGGGACTGCAAGGGAAAGGGATGCTGCAGAGAGTGTGCAAGAAACTTTGGACACGTTCCTTTCCTTAAAAAATATGAATAAATGCATATATCAATGGCTTTAGAGGAGTACTCATACGAAATTTACATTGGCAGCTGGAGGGCTTTTTGGAGTAGTTAAGCCGTCACTCCATATCCACAGTCACTTTCCACAGGGAGAGTTGGGGCAGGAGATGGTGGGTTTCTGTGGTGTCTGAATGTGCTCAAGAATGCCAGGAATATGGAGCAGATTCCTCAGGTGGGCATGATGCCGTTCTGAGGCACCAGCTAGTATGGATGGAGAGGGAAGGAAGAAGCTGCTGGAAGGAAGGATGTGCCCAAAGGGTCCATATTGTACACTAATACTTGTAAAGGTCTTGCCAGATTTTTATGAGAAATGCTGCAGGACATCAGAAGATGATGGATGGTGTAAAGTATTTTTGGAAGGAAGGATTCAAGGTGTAATTTCTTGGCAAAATGATCATTAAAAATCTCCATACTTCCAGGTTTTTTTTTTGTTTGTTTGTTTTTTTTTTGTTTGTTTGTTTTTTTTTTTTTTTAGCATTATTTACAGCAGAGACTCAGGGTTCTCATCAGGTGGGTTTTTTTGGGTTTTCTCTGTTAAAATTGTATTGTTATTTAGTTTGCCACAAGAATTGTAGCATCACCAGCAAGCAGCATTGCAGCGCAGCTGTACACCACCACTGACTTTCTGTCCTAGGAGCTGAAACACTCACAGATCACTGTTAGTGCAGTGCTATACAATGAGTTGAGTTTCTGGAATACCAAAACTATGTTGTTTTTTCAAAATGCAGGTCAGGTAGGCTATGGCACCAAGCACAGAATCACTGATGTGCTCAGCATGCTTCCAGGGTCACATGAAGATTCATTTACACGTACTCACAAAGACACAAAGGGTATGTCCTACATATGAAGGAACAAAAAAGAATGTGTTGTTTGGGTTTTTTTTAAGTGTCTTGATATTTTTGGGGGGTCCTGAAAAAGGAGGTACTTCTGCATGGATTTGCAATGGGACTTCCCACTCCTGTGACTGAGGCAAGGTCAGCTGTAGGTCAGGATGGACTTTGTTCTAGACTGTTATCATTCTCTTTCACACCTCCATTCCCATATAAAGCTGCTTTTGGCATCCAGCAGGTGCATTCATTCACAGAATACATTCCTGATGTAAAATAAGTTGGTCTCCTCTTTGGAGACTAAAAGCCTCAGCAGGGGTACCTCTGGGTTTGCTGTGACTGTGGTTCACTGAACCGGAATGTACATCTGCTCATTACTAGACAATATCTTTTTGAGAACTTGTGGGCAGTGCTGCTGTCTCCTGACAGCTACAGGAAGAAGCCCTGCTACTATTGCTAACTGCCTATAGGAATGGTATCTCCCTTGTACACCTCATGTTAGGGCAGAGCTGGTTGGAAGGCTTTCAAGAGTAGAAGTGAAAATGTGTGAAATATGTGAAAACGCCAGTTGGTTGAATTCACGACAGTTTGTCTGTTTGAATGAAGACTTCGTCAGGGAAGTTTTAAGATCCAGGCTGAAGCTAAGCATGGGTGGGGAAAGTAGTTCAATGTAGCTACCAGCCTGTGAGCGGACACTCTTCCAGCATGAGAATGGCACAGGTCTTCCTGCCATGAGTTAGGAAGAGCAGAGCTGGCTGGGACTGAAATCTAGTGAAGTGTGGGGAGGTGAGAAATAGAGGAGAGAAACTCTTCCTTTCCAGACAGCTCTTAGCTGTGCATTAGAAGGTAAATAAATGCCTCGCTGGCTCCTGATCCTGAGCAGATGGACCCAGGGTCTGAGCAGGGGCAGAAGGAGCCAGTGAGAAAGTGAGAGAGATCTTCTGCCTTGGCAGCTTAGTGGCCTTTGCTCTTGTGATCGAAAAAGAGAAACGTGGGGTGCTGATAAGGAGACTCACTGCAGTAGCACTTGTTTGGAAGAGGAGGTTGTTCCCACAGAGGTGGTTGTGTTTTTTTCAGGCAGCTACATGAGGAGTTTTGGGAAAATGGATTAACTGTTTTGATGAAGCACAGGATGCAGATGTTACCTTCCTCGTGTCTTTCCTGTTCTCTCTTGTATACTGCCAAATAGATGGTCAGCATCTAAGGGCAGCAAATAGCAACTTAGTGGCTTAGGACAGAAAGGCAGAAGCATAATCATGGAAATAGGCATGTTTTGAAGCCACTACAAGTGTTAATACATGCCCTTCACAGAGATATTGACACCCTTGCTTCTGTTTTTTTGATCCTCCCTTCTGCCCTCTGCTATCCTCTGCCTTCACTCACTTCCTGGTGACTTGCATATTTTTGTCCACCTCCTCCTTTTGCTGTCAGAGAACACCATGGGGAGGTAACCAGCAGGTTTACTGGGCTTTTGCATCAGGTGTGCCCAAATCTCTGGGCTTTGAAGGCTTTACTGGCTGCTGCTCTGACTGAGATGAATATTGTATATCTGTGCAATGCACAGAGAGTAACAGCACATCCATATTCTCTGTGCATTGGGCAGAATTTCCCACTTCATACATCATTCTCAGCTTGCTGCAGCAATTTCACAAAGTCAATCTCTGTCTATTAACACATAGCAAAAGCAGTGGAGAAATATACATGTGCGATGCAAGGGTTTTTTTTCTTTTTTAATTTTGAGGTTTTCTAAGCATATTAGACGTAGGCTTTATCCCACTGCAGCATCATGAACTGCATCTAATCCTCTAGAGCTAACCCTCCTTTATGCTAAATAGCAAAAAATAAGTCTTTGGCTATTTGACACAGTCGTGCAGGAGCTGACTTGCCTGTCCATCATGCTGTGTTGATCACAGGCTTCACTTCCTAAGTTACGTAGTTAATGTATCTGTAGATGGTCACTTCAGCCTATTCAGGACACTATCTCTGACCCCTTCTTTCATGATTTTTCGATCATGCTTTTTTGCATCTCTACCCTAAGTTTCCAGCATCAGCTTTTTTCCTCTCAGCCAACTTTAAACAAATCTAACCACTCAAATAGTGATTTTCTCACAGCAAGAAGGGATCTTGGAGGCTTTTGCACATGATTAGTCTTCTGATTTGGATAGAGAATGCATGGAAGGCAATGAGCTGGCAGGTGAAGCCAGAGTTCTGGCCAGCTGGATGAGCTGGTGGGAGAATAGGCTGAAATGCTGCTGTTCTCTGGCCCAGCCATCTCAGTACCCAGCCATCAAATTCTGTTTAATTTCTACGTATCTTTGTGGCTGGGAGTAGCTCATTTACCTCCATCAGTGCAAAACTGCCAAATTGTAAGATCTGAGTTCTGCTTGAGTATCTTGTGCTGCCCAATGTGTGTGCTCACAAGGGAGGATGAGGAAGCTGGTGCTGAGATGTGGTGCACCCTGTTTTTTCCCTCATTAGGCAGCTGGGACTTGCACAAATGAGGGGATCTGCATTTGTGGGCTGTGAGTTCTTACTCTTGTGAATGTGCGATTCCCAGTCCCTAAACTGCAGTGGAAGTGCACTCCGCTGCTATCAGAACACAAAACCAGACTATATAGTTATGTAAATATTCCCTTTTCTCTGGTAGAAAAATCCAGAGGTTCTGTATGTTAAAAGCAAAGTTCTGGCTTCATTTCTTTAGCATCAGATTTTATCTTGGGCTTCAGAAGGCATCTCATGCAGCAGACAGACTGAAAAAACAATTGGAAAAGCCTGATGTATTTCTACCTGGAATAATCTCATTTCCAGGCAGCGACTCCATAGACTCTTCTCTGTAAGGAAGTTGCTACAGCATTGGCACGAGTTATGGAAAAAGTCGTTTGAGTGTGGTGCTCTGTGAAATTGTTTATTCAATGTCAGACTCCTGTGGCATCGCATTTTAGCTCAGTAGCTGCAAAATGTGTTGTGACATGCAACAACCCAGTGCAGTCTGTGGCATTTCTAGGAAGCCCTGTCCCATTGTGAGTCTCGCCCTTGCCTTCGGGGTACCACATGGCTTGTGAACTTTGTTTGTAACATGGCAACTGTGAGAGCTCCTCAGAATACACCAGCAATACATCTGCTTGCGTGCCTCTTAAGTGCTCCAGTTTGCTCTTATTGCCCACACTCACTCCTGTCCAGGAGGCAGAGAGGGTCTCCAGTGCAGCTCAAGCACACAAGCTCGTGGCATTGCCTGTGTCTCTTTCCAGAGACCTTTGACTGGAGTCATGGTTCCCTACTGAAGTAGTGTTGCAGATGGGCCCCCATCGTGTTTCTGAGGGATTTGATATTGTTGAGTGGCTCAACTGAGTGAAAGCAATTTTAGGAAGAATAGCTGGGAGTTGGAGCACATAAGTGGAGTTGCTGGAGCAAGGAGAAGCTGTGGTGCCTGTGGCTCTTGCATGCTCTAGTAAGCTGGAGCACAACCCATATAGGAACCACAGGCTGGCACTGAACATTACGCTCCAGCCTTCTTGGGCTTTCAGAAAAGAAAGGCTCCTATCACACTGGAGCAGACAGAGAGCATGGCATGCTGCAAGCAGGAAGCAGACCAACATCTGTGCTAATGTCACAGCTGACAGGCAACAACCATGTTCTGCAGAGGCACATGATACAGAGCCAGGGGCTCCTTGGAGAAAGCCCAGGGAAAACAGTCTGTGTTATAGATCTGCTTTAATGGCTCTCTAGTTGAAACATGGTCTGTGGCACCCTATTTAGGCCTCTCATGTGTTTCATTCTCTCCAAGCAGCTGGGCTGGCTGGCGCCAGGGAAGGAGGGCTGCTTGTCCCACAGCCACCACAAAAATCACTCCCAAGAAAGAGCAACCTGGCAGCAGCTCCCTGGGATTTGTGATTTTGGCAAGTTGTTAACACTAGGAAGTGGGGAAGAGGTGTGAATGAATTATTCTGTCTCCACAAGTTTATTCCCTCTAGGGGATCCAGGCATAATCTTGCTCCTCCTGTGCTTGCCTTGCTGATTTTATAAATCTGCAGCATGTAGGCAAGATCCTAAATATGGCCTAAAAATATCTGCCTATCCTGGAGATTTATTCATGCTGGGCCCTTATGGAGCATCTCTGCCTAGAGATGTTTTTTCCCTGATGTGCAGAGTTATGTGACACTTATATGCAGACATGGAACTGCCTCTGTCTAGTTATTGTAAGATTAATGGAAAATAGTATGAAGAAAGAGTAGGAAAAAGGATAATGAAAAGTGGAAGGAGAACAGCATCAAGCTGGACAAATTACAGTTACTCCAGGCAAAATAGACGTTTGTAGAGCAAAACAAGCAAAATCCACCTATTACCTGCTCATTGTAATGAGGTTCACAGCCAGAAAAAAGTAATTTCATCCCTGCCAGTTCCAACAATAACAGGTCATGAATGAAGTTCCACCCCCCCCATCCTTAAAAGCATTTGTTTTTTCCCCTGCAGTATTTGAAGCTCAGTTCTGTTAGCAAGTGTCTTGCTATAACTAGAAATTGGTGTTTTGTTTTTAGTAAAGTGTGACTCAGACACATGGTTCCAGGGTTTGGGACATTTCAGGGATTGCCAAGCCCTTGGGAAGCTGAGATAAAATGGTGGGAGCTGGCAATACTGCATCCAGCCCCTTCCGCCTGTTCCTGGCAGATAGTTATGAACTGCTTTTCAGTCATCAAGTGCTACATGGATTAAAAGAAGCAGCAAGGGGAAGACACAGTCTCCAATGACAGAGCAATGCCATGCGAGAGTGGGCAAGGGGTGGTTTGCTGCTGAAAAACAACATAATTGTGTGTGTGGCTGCCCCTCTGCATTTTGTAACAAGAAAGAGAACACAGAGGTCTTTCTAAATGGAAAGTAGTTGGATTCCCTGTGTTACTCCTGATACTTGGAGAGCTACAACCACGATGCATTGAGAGCAGGGACCCTGAGGCCCTGGCGCAGCAATCTCAGCATGAGAAATTTGCCTCGTTTGTGCAGCAGCCAGGGCCCATGTCCACTGAACTGGCTGGCTCTGCACCACTGCTGAAGCACTCAGCAGATGACAACATGCTGAAGGCAAGTGCTTACTTCTTGGTAAACAGCCTGATCTTTTATCAAATAATTTATTTTATGTAAAGGAAGGGTTTTAGTTTGCGAAGCTGATCTGCCTTGTCTAAACCCTCACTTTTTATCTTTGAAGCCCAAGTAAGTGTCCAATTCATAGTATTTAGTAGATAGGATTTGGGATTTTTATCGACTTAGCAATCTTGGTTTTGGTCTTTCTGGTCACGTTTCTAAGGAAAAAAAATCAGCTCAAGGAACTGACATTTTTGACAGTGCATTTGCTTTTCTTTTTCTTGAATACCTGAAACATTTCTGCTTGGGAATTACAATTATCAGAAGGTTATAACAGTATTCTGAATTTTTCCTCAGAGCAAATGACTGTAAAAGCCCTAAGTGAGGGAATTTTATTCTCTCACTTCAGCATTGTCAGTCAAAATATTCCACAAGAGCCAAGAGATACCAAATTTATTGGGAGTAAAAATCAGTAGCACAAGAGGAAGGGATTTGATCAGAGTTGTGGGTTTCATTTTGAGACATGCCAGCAAGTTTTCACTTGTAATTATTTCTGTTGTTTGTGTCTTGAGATTCTGAATCTGATGGGTAAAAAATCCCCACTTCCCAAGGCATTGAGCACTCGCTGAAGCCCTCCAGGCTTCAGCAGAGCAAGGTCAAGGTCACATCTTCATCACCCAAATGTCCCCATCTTCCTAAGTATTTTGGTACAGCAAAGTGAAATAGTGCAGTATGTAAAGACAGGGATGAAACTAGTCTGGTATTTCATTTTCATGATCCGGTCGGTACAAGTGAACCATCTCCTGTCTTGGTGAGCTGCTGTTTTCAAGAGCAGTTTCAAAGAAGCCAATGCCGCTGCCTGGGTGAGTGAGCAGTTAATGAACTGTCCCTCTGTAAAAAGAAATAATTAAAGTATTGTTTCCAGGGCAATCATTACAGTTACTGTCGAGGTGTTTACGTGCCTGCTATTTCAGTTATTGCCTGCTGTTATGAGGTGTTACTTGTTTATGGTAGCATTCACAATTGAGGCCCTTGCAGTGCTGGGAGCTGCTCACAAACGCATGTGTGTCTCGAGCAGCTGCACACTGCAGACGCTAGTAGCATATGAAGGGTCGAGTGCGGCAGCTGGGGAACTGAAGCCTAGACAAAAACTGCACGTTACATATAGAGACTGTGTTGTCTGTACCTCTCCTGGGACCTGGGCTGACCCCCAAAGCATCAGAGTGTTCACCTGTGTCATGATGATAATATGGAATGAATTTGTACCTTGCCCCGGCGGACATGAAATAACCAGCAGGGGTTTTTTTCACCTGAAACAGATTTACTGTAAGTAACACCCAGGGGAGGATCATGTTGTTTCAGTTCTGTCGTGGACTTGTTCATATTCTGCCTTCCCTTCCCAAATATTTCAGGTATTACTCAGCAATTGCGTATTATGGGCAAAGGGCAGGAATTGCTTCAAGAGGGGGATGCCACCTGCAGTCTTTTGTGACACTATGATTTTAAGAATATATTGCTGTCCCATTGGCTTTTTCGGATGAGTTAATACATGCATTTATGAGGGCAGGGAGCTGTGGGCCGGGGCAGCCCTGGGTGCCAGGGGCAGGAGGAGCAGGAGAAGGCAGTCTGCCCTCCCTACCAGCTGGTGTACATGCACTGGTAGAGCCGTGTCATCGTAGCCAAGCACGGTGTTAAAATGTCTGTCAGCATTAAGATTGATGCTCTTCCTCCGTACAGTTATGGAAACATGCCTGTGGCCACACTTGAGCTTACCGCACACCAGCATGTGGCTAAGGAGCCCTATCAGTACGCTGGTGTATACTCCTGCTCATCCATTTTCCCCTTCTAAAAAATGGGGGTTATATTTCCCTTTTTCCAGTCATCGGGAACTTCACCTGACTGCCAGGATTTTTCAAATATGATGGACAGTGGCTTAGCAACTTCATTTGCCAGCTCCTTCAGGGCCCGTGGATGGATTTCATCTGGTCCCACGGACTTGTATACATTCAGGTTCCTAAGGTGGTCCCGAACAAGATCCTCTCCTACAGTGGGCCCAGGGTCTTCATTCTCACCGTCCCCGCGTCTGCCTTCCAAGACTTGGGTGGTGTGGTCAGAGCATTTGCCGGTAAAGACTGAGGCAAAGAAGTCATTAAGAACCTCAGCCTTCTCCAAATCCAGGGTAGCCAGTTCTCCCAATAGCTTCTGGAGAGGGCCCACGTTGTCCCTAACCTGTCTTTTATTTGCAGTGTACCTATAAAATCCCTTCCTGTTATCCTTAACATCCCTAGCCAAGTTTAATTCTAAGTGGGCCTTAGCTTTCCTAACCTGGTCCCTAGCTTCCCGGACAATATCCCTGTATTCTTCCCAGGCTGCCTGACCTTGCTTCCACCTTTTATAAGCCTCTTTTTTCCTTCAAATTTTGCTCAGCAGCTCCTTATCCATCCAAGGAGGTCTCCTGGCCCTCCTGCTAAATTTCCTTCTAGTTGGGATGCATCGCTCCTGAGCCTGCAGCAGGTGATCCTTGAATATCAACCAACAGTCTTGGGCCCCCCTGCCCTCTAGGGCTGTATCCCATGGAACCTTACTGAGCGGGTTCCTGAAGAGGCCAAAGTCTGCTCTCTTGAAGTCCAGGGCAGTGAGCTTGCTGCACGCTCTTCTCACTGTCCTGAGGATCTCAAATTCAACCATCTCATGATCGCTGCAATCAAGGCTGCCCTGGAGCGTCACATTCCCAACCAGCCCTTCCCTGTTGGTGAGGACGAGGTCAAGCATGGCACCTCTCCTTGTCGGCTCCTCTATTACTTGCAGAAGGAAGTTGTCTTCCACGCAATCGAGGAACCTTCTGGATTGCTTGTGCTGGGCTGTACCATCCCTCCAACAGATATCAGGGTGGTTGAAGTCTCCCATGAGAACAAGGGCCTGCAAGCGTGAGGCTGCTCCTATCTGCCTATGGAGCGCTTCGTCCAGCAAGTCCCCTTGGTCAGGCGGTCTGTAACAGATCCCCACAATAACATCACCCATCGCTGTTCTCCCTTTAACCCTGACCCACAAACTCTCTGTTGACTGCTCACCTGTCCCCAGACAGAGTTCCATACTCTCTAGCCTATCCCTAACATGAATAGCAACTCCCCCTCCCCGTCTGCCGGGCCTGTCTTTCCTAAAGAGCCGGTAACCTTCCATTCCAACACTTCAGTCATAGAAGCCACCCCACCATGTTTCTGGGATGCCTATGATATCATACCCCTGTAAACATGCACACATCTCTAATTCCTCTTGATTGTTCCCCATACTACGGGCATTTGTGTAGAGGCATTTGAGCTGAGATCCAATTGAAGCCGGCTCATTAGCTGGAGCAGCTGGAATATCTCTACATTGCTCCAAATGTTTACTGTAGGTGCTGCCAACCGACTGGGTGTGTTGGGATGGAATGATGCCCCCTCCCCCAACACATCTAGTTTAAAGCATCCTTGACCAGCCTGGCAAGCCTCCTACCAAATCCACTCTTCCCCTTCTTTGTCAGACCAGCTCCACCAGCCCCCAGTAGACCTGGCCTGCTAAATTGAGTCCCATGGTCAAGGTACCCAAACCCCTGGCTATAGCACCACCCTTCTAACCATTTATTAACCTGCCCAATCCTCCTAGCCTTTTCAAGGTCCTGCCCTGTATCCTGGAGAATTGATGAAAAGACAATCTGAGCTCCAGAGCCCCTAACCACCTCTCCCAGAGCTCTGTAGTCCTTCTTTATGGTCTCCGGGCTACTGCTATCTATATCAGTAGCACCCACATGTATTACCAGGAGTAGGTAATAGTCAGTGGGACCGACTAGAGCAGGCAGCTTCTCAGCCACATCCCTGATCCGAGCCCCTGGTAGGCAACACACCTCCCTTGAGGCTGGGTCAGGCCGGCAGATGGGTGCCTCTGTGCCTTTCAGATTAGAGTCCCCGACTACTACGACCCGCCGCTTTTTCCTGGCAGCACCAGTAGTGACCTTCTTTACCAGTGCACCAGCTGGTTGCGCCTGGTGGGAGCGCTGTTGCTCATCAGCCCCCTGCAGGACAGCAAAGCGGTTCTGGGTGGGGACAACAGATGTAGGAGGAAGCCCCTTGCTTTTAATTATCCTCTTCCTCCTTTTTTTGTTGTTTTTTTCTGTTACCTTTTCCCAGCTTCCTGGGTTAGCAGCCTCCTTTCCTGCACGGGCAACAGCAGACACTCGAGGCCCCGGAACAGTTTGGTCCCGGAGCAAGCAGTGCTGCTCCCCCTCAGCTTCCCTGACACCTTTCAGCCTGGTAACAGCTTCCTGCAGTTCAGCCACCTGCTGCAGGAGGACCTCCACCAGGGAGCACAGAGTGCAGCCCTGCCCATTGCTCACCCTTCCCTCAGGACAGCAGTGCAGGCGCTCTCTACACTCCGAGCTCTGCACTGCAGCCTCCCTTCCCATCGGCTCCGTCTGGGTGCCTACACCGGCCACCGCCGGGGCAGCCGGAGCGGAGCTCCCAGACCGAGCCTTGCCCGTACGGCGAGTGTTCACCACCCTGCTCGCCTGCCCGCGCGAACTGCCTCGAGCCAGCCCTGTTCACCGCGCTCCCTGGGGCAGGTTTTTAACCAGTCAGCTCTGCCGCCGGTCCTGCTGGCGCCGCCCCCTCTGAGTCAGCCGCTCGCCTCCGCGGAGCTGCCGGCTCCGGGGCAGGCCTTGTCGAGGACTTGAGGCTCCCTCGTTGTAAGTTGCTGCTCCGCGGGGAAGCTCGTGCCCATGAATATTCTTAGAAGACAGCCTCCAGCATAGATTTGGGTTAAACCAGATGTATACTTGATCTAGTTTGTAACCTCTTCAGATCCCAGACATTAAGATAAGATAATGCATTCCACAACATGCAGTTCAAGCTAACGTTCAATATTGTGGTACTGGTTATAGCCCTGGAGCACTTGGTACACAGTCTGGAGAGGGCTCTCTAGTGTAGGGGCTGCACAGACATGTCTAGCATCCTGGAGTGCCAAAACAGCATAGTGACTTCACCTGCTGGCTTCTACCTCGTAGAGTTTGTCTCTGACTAATAGGATTTTTCTCATCTCTTAGCCTACCTGAGGGCTGGGGAGCAGCAACCTCTGATTTTGAACTCTGAAATTGTGCTCGCTTGCCTGTGTCCTTCTCACTTACCCTACAGCTTGTGTGAATCATCTCTGTCACCCTGAGAAAATCTGCCCAAATACAGATTTTCTAGCCAGTCAGATGTGGAAATAGCAAAGGATCTGTCTTCTCCTATGAAAACTGTGCCCTCAACTCTACTTCCATTTCATAATGAAATAGTAAGGAGCCTTCTTCTGGCTGCCAAGGCTGAGCTGCTGGATGTCTGCTGGGGCTTGTCTCCATGATTATGAGTCCATCCTGAGGGCTTGACTAAAATGGTAAGAACGTTTTGTGGCACCAGATGTGGCTCTGTTTTATAAACTGGGTATTAGTGACATCATGGCTTTGTCTTGTTTTGCCTTCGTCTGGCTTGGAGATTGACTGGTAGAAGTTGTGCAGGGATTTGTGTAAGGACTCTCACTTATATCTGTTATGTTTGAATGTGGCACTCAGGAAATACATGTCTACAGATGCTGGCAAGTAAGTCTGTTAGCCTGTTTCTGGATACAATGATACTTATCTGTGGAAATGGTTGGATAAAAAACCTGCCTATCTTAAATGGCTGCTAAATCCAGGCTGTTTTGTAGCCTGTCTGCAGACAGTTTCATTTTATTCTTTCTGAGCCTCTTTACTTTCCAAACAGCAGATTTTCCTACATAGCCCTACCAGTCACAGTTCTGACTTGTACCTCCATTGCTCCCTTGGTCCATGGTCCCTTCAAGGTCAGATAGCTAAACTAGGTCTTGATGTGAATTGGTGAGGTTTGATGTGAACAGTGAAGCTGACTTTACAGCACCCTCATTAAAGCATGAGGGGAAATCCACTGTCAGGTCAGAGCTCCTTTGGAAATTATCAGGTCTGTCCTGTTGGATTTCTTTGGGTTCTTAGTGGACTTGAAAGAACTTATCCCACTTCGATCCCTCAGGAAGGTCAGTGTTCTTCCGAATTTCAGCTGTGCCAAACCATTCTCCAGAATTAGCATTTTCAAAAGAGCCAAATATTGTGTTGAAACTCAGAAACATGGGTTATTTTCATGGATAACTGTGATCAGATTTTTGACCTTCGTGAAGCTGATTGTCCTTGAATGTAAGCCTAAACCTCCAGAAGTAATTACTATTAGTTGTGTTACTGAGCATTGTCCACTGAGGAGTCAATAGAGCTAAAGCATGTACCTTAAAACAAAGTCCCCATCATTATTTTATTTTAGTGGCATGGTAGCTTTAATTTTGTGTTGTAACCCGAGATGGAAAAAAAGGTAAAATTTTAATTAAGCAAAGTGGGAGATTTGGAAGCAACAGACATACCGAAGACATGAAGAAGGATTTATTTACCAAGAGATTATATATTTTTTACTAAGTGCCATATTAGCTTTAATTAAGAAAAGTAGCACCCGTCCCTCCTAACTTCCACTCCATCATTATGTTTGTGCAATCTTGGGACTGATTGCACATCATATAATTTTACATCATGTAAAGTATTTTTAGGTTGAAACCTAAAGATACAAACCTAAAAGAACCCCCTAACTAGTTTGCAGAAGTAGTTTCTGAATCATATTCAAAGGCTGTGGTTTCACATTCCACAGTCATCAAATTTTAGGCACAATAGGAAAAACTAGCAATGAAAATTCTAAAAAATATAAATGGCATTGATGACTGGTATTTTTTTAATGGTGCTTGTGACTGTTAAATTCTTGTTATATATTTACTGCCAACAGATTACCTGCCTACCTAAGGATTATATGACATAAAAATACCATATAAACCTGCCTGGCACTGCAGTTTTTAGGAAAAGTGTGGCACTCACTACCCATTCCTACAGCAGATCACAACCAGGCATTTAAAATCTGTTCTCCCTCTTTGGATCAAATGACTTCAGTGGGGATTGGTAAGAACCTGTGTCCTCTTTCTTTCAGGAGGAGACTGGCATCACTGAGGAAGTATGGAAGATGCCACTGTGTGGTTGTACCAGTCATTTGCAGAGGATGTTAAATGCTCTGCAAAGGGAAGGGTTGAGAAGCAAAATAGTTGCTGTGGTATTTAAGAGTACAGCTTGTGGGATCCAAGTGCAAGAATCTAGTGTAACACAGTGATTTTTAAGTGACTTCTCAACTAAAAGGGGAACTGGGAGCGGTGTACTGCACAGAATCCCGCATGGGTAATTCAGCCTTCTAATGCGAGTATGTAAATTTATCCTGAGCTATATGAGTATAGGATTGCGTACAGGCTGCTGGAGCCAGAGCTAGCCTGATTAGAGCTCTCTGGTGAGTCTTTGCATGGCATGACAGGGTAGGCACACTCTTACCTGCTATGAATGCTCATTTAAAGACCATGAGTTACGTTATACAAGTGGTTGCCTATTACTG
Organism: Amazona ochrocephala; assembly: GCA_039720435.1. Taxonomy (NCBI): domain Eukaryota; kingdom Metazoa; phylum Chordata; class Aves; order Psittaciformes; family Psittacidae; genus Amazona; species Amazona ochrocephala. Next base: position 16,812,778 of record CM077886.1, on the reverse strand, counting down.
ATGGAAGTTGGGCGGTGTCAGAAGTCTGTTTCCTGATGAGAAGCATAATGTCAGCACTAGCAGCAAATGAAAGGAAACCATGTTCCTTAGGAGCAAGCTCAGGAATGACACTGCAGGACTGTCACTGTCTTCTGCATGTCTGGGTTCTCTACCAGCCCCTTCCCCACTCCCCCCCCCCAAAAAATTAAAATCAAGCCCAAACAAGGAGAGCTGTGAGGAAGCTGGTTAATGTGTGAGCAGGAGAGGCTGTGGTGACCATCCCAAGAATGAATTAAATGCTATTCTGGCCTGAACCCCTGCATCTGAAATTCTTTTCTTTCATCTTCCTCTCCTCTCTTAAGCAGTGTAGTGGCTGAATCTAGAGATATTTTGCAGATACTCTATGTTTCTATAATAAATCAAACTGGAAGCTGTAGATAAGAATGTAGTTGCTTCACAGAAAGGGGAAGTATTGGATTTAGATGTGGATTTTCACAGCTAGGATTTTCCCTCTGATTTTACCTTCTGTATAGCTGAGGATGCTTATACTGTATGTGTGTGCATGAGTGCTTATGGAGGGTGCTAACCCATGCTGATACTATTTGCATGGTAATGAAAGTGCTTTCTCAGAGTCATTAGCATTATAGCATAGGGACTCGTGGACATGTATGCAATACTTGAAAGAAATGAATATTTCCAGACAATAAAATCTGAAATGGTCATATATGGTTGTAATAGCTAGAGCATTTATTTGTAGTAGAAAGTGAATATATCAGTTCTGTCTGGCTTGGTGTGGAAAAGATGTTGCCATCAGAAACATCTCCACTTGAAGAGGGAGGAGTTTGTTGTTCTGAAGGACTGAAGTTACACATGTGCGCAAATCTCCCAGGAATCTGGAGTCTGCAGCAGATGGCAGGTGATGGTGAAATAATGTTATATTCCTTTGAACTGCCTTTACTTACAATCAGAGTGCTGTGCTTACAGTGCTTTCCACAGGAAAGAGATACGCTTCTCTGGTTTTGGATACCAAGAGATGCTGAGTGGAGAGGGAACCATTCTGGCTCTCCTCTGGGAAGAACACCCCTGGGGAAATCACAGCTTTGAGGCTGGGAGGGCTGAGCAATGCTGAAGGCACTATGTTAGGAAACTGCCATGTATGGGAAGAATTGCAAGCTTTCTGAGCTGACACCAAAGAATGGCTGGTGTGTCCTCTTTGAGCATGTGGTGGATGACTCTGAGGCATTAGGAGTATGCAGTTTGCTGTGCAGAGCTGGGAGAAGCAGCTAAAGTGCATAGCAGTTGTTGAAAGCAGGGGAGCCTTTTGAGGCGAATAAAAATGGAGTGATGAGATGAATGTAGCAGATGATGGGAAAGGAAGAGACTGAGCAGGAGAAACCAAAAGGAAGAATTAAAAGAACGACAGTATGATCTCAACTGATTTCATGCTGCCTAACATAGAAAACTATGTTTAATGCTTTGTTTCCCAGTGGTCAGTGGAGACAGGCCACACAAGTGACTGACAAAGAAGTACTTAACTCTCTTGCATGGTTTGTGATGCCCTCCTGCTGTTGATAGTATAGGAAAAGTCTCCTAAGTTGAGGTACCCAGCTGAATAATGTGTTTATCCTCAAAAATCATGTTTCCCATATGTAAAGAACCATCTCACTCTTTAAACTGTCAGCACAATGCTACATGAGTTATGCTGTGCTGTGAGAGCTCACCTTGTGATGTCTTCTTTTCAACACCATCTCCAAATAATGTCTGGCAACAAACCAGGCTGATTAAAAAGAGCAGCTGGGCTAGAGCTCTCTTCCCTTTTCAGCAAACAAATGACCAAGGCTTTTTACATAGCTTAAATAACTCTGCAGATGAAATTTTGTAGTGCCTAATTCAGCCATAGTCACCCAATCAATTTGGTTTATGCTGCCTCTATCTTGTTTAAAGCTGGTCTTAATAAGCTGTCAAAAAGCTGTGCCAGTGGTGGGTGATGTTGACACATCAACTGAAGGAAAATGTGGATGAGGGACCTGATGTTTAAGTGTTGAGGTTGTTTCTTCTCATCAGCTATTTCTTTTTATATGAGCAAGCCAAATATATAGGTATTCAGATAATCAGCAAATATAAGAATAAGATGCTTCTTTACTTTTGAATGGGCATGCTCTATTGACAGAGTGTTGGCTGGTTTTTTGGTTGGAATATTTTGGAAAGAAGAGGAAGGTGAAGTCCACAGCATTAATGGCACGAGGCATTAATTAGAGATGATAGTGTGAACATTCAGTAGTACATGCAGGTAAGTCTTTGGTATACATTGATTTGTACGATATTGAAACAAACTAATCAGTTACTTTCTGGTACTCTCAGTATCGAAAACTAATGAGTGTGACAATGTATTTTTCTTAAAGCCAAACTCAGGGGACAGAAAGCATATTCTGTGGTAGGCAATTAGTTCTCTTCCTAGTCTCGCTGATCCAATTCGATTAACAACAGATTTCCTCACACATTGCTCTGCTGTTGTCTTTCACTGGCATAACTTTTTTCATTTTCCATCACCATATGGGTACTATGTGAAGGAGGAACTGGTTCTTCCATAATAAAGTGCATTAATTTCAACAGTTTTGGCAGCTGTTGCAGAAGAAACGCAGCATACAAATGGAACTCACAAAGTGGAGGTGGTTTAAACTTTGCTTTTGCTTTATAAACAAACTTGCAATGTTTGTATCTTCACATTATTGTTTGGGAACTTTATTTGCTAACTGAGGAAAGCAATTTTTTTCTCTACAGTGAGACAAATCCAAGCTCTAGGCTTTGTTTTCTGGAAGTGATAGTGATTCCAGTCTGGAAACCAAGTCCAAGATTTAGTTACCGTTCCCTACAACTTGTGAAAAAGTCAAAGCAGTGTTACCAGTTCCTGTGCTATTTCAGGGCCAGTAAGTCCAGGGACTAAGAAGTGGCTAATGCTGGCTGCAGCCTCTTCCCTCTTAACCCTGCTGGATAACTTCCGGGGCGCAGATGATCCAGAACCTGAAATGAAAGCAAGTCTGCAGTAGACCAGTAGGTCAGTGGAGTAGAAGATTAACTGGGAAGAACAGTTGTGTGAGTCAAAGCTGAGACTGTCGAAGGTATTAAATGCTCAGGGCAGTGACGGGAGTTCCCACTCTGACAGTGTTAACAGGTTTTGCCATAATTCAGTTACACTTTGGAAACAGTTAAAGCAATTCAAGAGCAAACTTGGTATAATTACTAGGTAATAGCCAGAGCCAGTGCTCCTAAAGTGCAAATTGTTTCTGTATTGATCTAAGCTAACAGTGTCAGCATTCTGTAGAGACTGATCTTTAAGTGCTTAATTCAGCTGTATGCAACCAGTAATTTTGTTTTCTATCCCCAAACAAAAATGTCGTTGTTTATTCTATTTTTTCTGCAATAATAAAATCAATTAAACTATCTTTTCAGCAAACATAGATGACCTTTGTAATCAACACATCTGAAATGCCAACATGTGGAAAGAAAATTATAGCAGGATCTTATGCTTATTTAGAGAAATAGAAGACTTAATGGCAGTTTAATGCTGTAGCTATGCACTATGCCTCCTTTGAACTGATTTCTAGTGGTGCAAGTTCTGTAGTCAGCTTATGAGTCATAGCCTCCCTGCAGTAAGCAACCAATTTCAGCTCTAAACTTCTTCCAGCATGGTTTGATATTTAGTGCCAGGGAAGTTACCTCTTGGTGAACTTCAAGAAAAGCGCTGAGATGTGGCAGACTGTATCACCATCAGCACAGAGGAGTGTGAACAGTCAACACATACGTGAATAATTGGAGACATCTAATTTTCAGGATCAGCCATCCACCTCCAGAATGGAGCAGTCACACAATTAGGGTGACTCTGTCAAAGTCTGTTAGATCTGTCCTGACAGTGAGACTGAAGATGGGAGGTGCAATTTAAGTTGCATGGGGTGGCATGAAGACTGGGAGAAGTTGTTTCCTCAGCATCCTCCCCCGGTTCCTCATGTGTTAGCAGAATGGTGCTACCCAGCCTGGTGAGAGCGAGATATGGAGAAGTACTGGGTGATCAGTGCTATTAAGTAATTTGCAAATAGAAATTATCAGCTACATAGGTTTTGCATCAAGTGTTTTCTTCTTGACTGGAAGATCCTACTTTAATATGCTTGGAGGTAAATCTGAAAAACAGGGTAAAATAAAAAAGTAAATAAAATGAATAGGTTATTAAAGAACAGATTGCTCCATGTCACAGGGGTACCCACAGAGACCCCTGGTGAAGGAGGTGCAGTTAGTCCTCTGGGTTGTTTAACCTTTAGCAGGCATTAGCCTTGGTGTCTGTCCAACCCAGAAGACAGAAAATTCAAAGCTGAATTGGATTTAAATGAGGCTCCAGCAGACCAAGACCCCAAGCTGGTCAGCTCTCCTGTAAGGAAACATACTACTTTGTTTGTCAGGAGGGACTAGGGAGTTGTCAAAACTCCACAGAACAATTAAGAATCATGTTTCACAACCACCACCCCCTCCATTAATTTGATTTTACTTTGAATTTTTCTCAGCTGACTCTAATAAAGACTCTAATGAAGCTCTCTATGTAACCTTCTAGGTTTCATGGACTTCCCCTGTCTCCCAGGCAAAGCCTGCTGTGATTTAATTTTCTCTCTTCCTCTAATGTATTTATGTTTCATAGGCTTGCCTGCCTGACCAGCTTCCTTTTATCTGGCCATTTTTTTTAAACTTCCATTTGATTGCTCCTATGAATATGAATTACATGTTTTATACATAAGTATCTTTGCCGGAAGGAGACAGGACAGTCCATTGGTTTCAATGGGCACTTGGACACCAGATTTCCTTTGGGACACATTTCCTTAGTTTGCTAGCTACCTGTCTGGGTGAGGGTAAAAGGGTAAAATTGTTTCAGACAGAGATGCTCATAAAAAAAAAAGAATAATAACAGTGATTCACTTCAGAGTGTCTGAAATGGAGACACCTCAGCCTGCTTCCATGCAGAACAAGTTGAGGTGCACTTAAGAGGTATGCAGGAATGTTGTCCCAGTTTGGGCTCTTCTGGAGTGAGGGAGGACAGTGAGTACTTTTCATCAGCCTTCGTGGCAGGCTGCTGTTAGACCTTCACTGTTTAAAACCTTGTGTGTGTGTGTGTGTGTGTGTGTGTGTGCGTAGAATTTAGGAAGTCAGAATGTTGTTAGTGGAGCTGGAGCTCAGAAGTGGAGGGGGGAGACCACCCAAAGCTCCTGCAAGGTGCCAACAGGCACCATCAGGACCTAATCAAGCAGTCATTTTGATGGAGAGATACTCAGCTGCATTTTGCAGCCCAGCCCATACACACACAGTAATCTGGGTGCACCCATCAATAATTTAAAGGAACAACAGACTTGGAGACCTTTAGAAAAACCAATTAAACTTCACAAGCAATCACATTTTGCCACCAGCAGAGTTGCAGGCCTGAGAATGAAAGGCATTATTGTACCAGTGTTCAGTTATGCAGTTAAGGGGGAACATCACTGGCAAAGGTAGGCATTTTTCTATTTTTGGCAATATTGGTATGTTTATTCTGTTGGGGTTTAAGCATCTTTTCAGTAACCATCTTTTTTGTATCAAACTGTGACTTCCTCATTTTATTGTCCCTGCTTCCTACCACAAATTAAAAGCATTTCTTGCTTGAGAGAAAGAGTACAGAGCATGTACTTTTGCTTCCCTCCTACCTACTCTCTATGTAAAAGAAGGAAAAGTCTTAGGAGAAAAGAACATTGATTGCTGGGCATTATTTTTTAGGCTTAAAACCTCTTTGCAAACTGGTACTTAGTTTATTCAGCATTTGAAGTAAGTATTTTGCCAAACGTGCAATGAGAGACCTCTAAGCTCAGTCTGATTATGGGACAGGTGATGAGTAAGGGCAAAAGGGAAAAGAGGAAAATATCAGTGGATCCTGAAACAAAAATAGCATCCACAAAGGGACATAAGCACTTGGCCTTTGGGCGCAGGCTACTGCCCTGAGCTACTGCTTAGGCTATATATGGAAAAAGAGGAATGTTTGTCAGGATTCTCAAGCAAGCAGGCCAAGACAGGCAGAGCAAAATGCCTGGAGATATGGATATCCCAAGTACTGCATAGCTGCAGGACTTCATCACCTACAGTTCTGAACAGAAGCTTTTAGCCTTCTGGGATTCACATTTCTGAATCTTCTAGTGGTTAGGTGCTTTGCCTATATTTTTATGAGAAGTCCCCAAAAAGAGGCTGTTAATGCTGTTGAAACATTTGAAATGATGGGATGTGAAATTTCTTTGTCTGCCAGCTACAACTGACTAATAGTTAAGTGGTTAGGAGGGTCAGGATTTCGTGCAGGTGAATTCCAAACCTTTCTGGGTGTTCCTTGACTGAGTAACCTGTCCAGGTGAAATAATCCCTGTTCAGAAAATAACCCAGGATTGACTTGAATCAGAGTCAAAAAAGAAGAATTAGCCCAGGTGAAGGAAGAGCTGGTTTGAAGGCATTTCCCCAGGGAGGGTGTAATTTCAAGTAGAAGAATGTCATTGATTTCAAGACCAGGGTGTACCCCGGAGAATTCCCTAAGTGCTATGCTTAACGGATTACAGCCAGTGTAGTGCATTCACTTTTACATGTTGTCTGATTTGGACCACCATCAGTTATTCCCTGCAAACGGCCACAGTACAGCCTGAACACAGCAGTGGCCAGAGCTGTATGGAGGTCTTCCTCACCTTGCCATGGGACTGGAGGAAGCGTGAGCACGTGCTCTATTTAAACTATAGCTGTTGTTTTCTTGCTAAAAGCTAGTGTCTGTTGCTTGCCAGACTGAACTCCTCTAGAAAATAGGTGACATAGTGCAGGCATCTGAGGCTGAATAGTTCATGGCCATCAGTTGCACCTGACTTCGGCATGAAGTCTGTAAATAATGAGATAATCACTAATGTGGTTCCCAAATCCTTGCGTCCTGCTCTCTGTTTGCAAAAGAGGCATTGTGCTCAGCTCCAGTCCCACCTGTGGTACACAGACTGTCTGAAGATGCTGGCTGTGACTTGTTGAGAATAGGATTTGGGTTGAAAATATGATTCTTGGAGTTCTCAGGCTGCTCTCCCACAGGGACAAAATGGACTTTTGCTTCAGTGTCTTTTAGAAGGAAGAGTCAGAATATTCTGGTTTGTTTCTATTTTGAGATTCTTTGTGTGTGTGCACAAATCTCATCTCAAATTCTTTTTCTTATTGGAGGAAAAGAAAATAAAAGAAAGTATTAGATTCTAAGTGCTTGCAAAATAACCAAGCAGCTTGCTGGGAAAGTCGTGCATCCTTCAGTAAGGAATTGAAAGAATGTGACTTAGCAGTGAGCTGCTCATTAAGTGTATGCCTGCCAGGCTGCATGCTGAAGACAGTCAACTGGTAGGTAATTAATTATAGCTCAGTACAAGTGGTTGTGGTCCACACCACTCTTCTCAACTATAGGACAAGTCCTTCCGCACTTTCCTGAAGGGATTAAACAAGCTGAAGACTGAGCAATATATAAGCCATATAAAAGACAAATAGAAAATACCAATTTACTGTTAGCAATTGGTTATTTAATCCTTATTAGCTTCTGAACAGATGTTTCATATTTGTTCTTCACATGTGGCATTTCAAGACTAGTTTCTTGAATTTAAAGTCCAATGTCTCAACTGTTTATCAGAATTTACTTTTTCCATCTGCCTTATAGTGTAGTTTATTACAGAAACAATTGCTTTGTCCATGAATGAATGCATTTAATTCTCAGTTGCTTAACACAAACATATATATCTTGCGCAAGTGTAATAACTATACACTGCAAATGCAACAGATATCATCATTTTTTCCGTACAGCCAGTAGCTGAAATGTAGAACAGTGGGTTCATAATGGTTTGATCAGGCTGTTTCATCAGACTGTGCCTGAACGACAATGTACTGGCACTTCACATCATTTACAGCATTTATGCTGAAATCTCAAGTCCTGATTCATGCTTTCCAGGTCTTTTCTTACACCCCATGAAGAAGGAAGTGAAACCCATGAAGGGCTAGTAAATATAAAAATGCTACCAACCATACTTTTGGTCTGATCTAGTCCAAATTATTAATCAAATGCTCTCGGTAGCCAAAGATTTAACTGTCATTTTAAAAAGTTCTGAAGAATATGATTTCAGCATGGGTTTGAATTTTGCTTATTTAGAGGATCAGGCATCTGCCTATGAGTTCAATAGAGTAATTCTGGACGTGCACATCCATCTGACAAAGACATATGGTCCAGTGACTTCCTTGTTGCTCTTAATTTTACAGAAAAGGCGCTCACATTTTATTGATTGACAGTATTAAACCCCCATAATTTTGCATAAAGAATTAAAAAACATGCTTACTCTAGGAAACCAACTTTGAAAAAACAAGCAGAATGTTTAACACTAAGATAAAATCACATCAATAAATAAGATTATAGGAAAACAGATTACTGTAAAGTGGCAATAGTAATGGTGGTTAATAAGTGTTACACTTCATCTTGAAATGATGTATTACCTTGTCAGCAAAGAAAATTCTCAGTTCTCATCTGCTGAGAGCTCTAACAAGCAATAAAAGAGAAGGTTTTGGTTCATTTACTCATAGAAGCCAACTCCAATCCAAAAGTTATTTGAGTTAATGATGTCAAAAGTGTAATATAGATTTAACCAACATGAAGGTCTCATACCTGACATACAGCACAAAGACAATGTGCAGTCCCACCAGTCCTGCTGGTGTTATGCTATGTTCTTTCATAGAAAGAAAAGGGGTTCAAGAAAGGAGGTTCAGCATGGCAGAATTAACACGGCAAAGGTAACATTAGAGTCATCTGGACAATGAGTGCTTCATCAAATACTCTTACAGTTGCTTTCCTCTATATTCTCGTGATTTTGCTTTGGAGAAACATTTCCGTTCAGCCCTTAACTATGAGCATGCTGCTGGGTTTAAACTGCCTCCACGCACTTTCTACCAGCTGATAAGATCTGTTTTTTGTCAGGACAACTGTAGAAGCAACAGCACACAGCCCATCTGGGAATGCTTGTTGCAATGCAACTAACTGTCTAGATGCACTTGAATACATTGCTTCCTCCTGCCTTTAAGGTATGCTCCAGGGATTCTTGAATCTCCTGCCAAAAAAAAGCTCTAGACATACTGTTAGGTTTCAAGGAATGGTAGCTCTGATAAGAATAGATTGTGTATATTTATGCAGCTTATTCAGTATGGAGCTGTCCAATGAATTTTAGGAACTGTACTGGACCCAAAATGTACAGTCTTACATTGGAGAGGATGGAAGCAATATGTTCCTAGCAGAGTGCTAGGGGAAGCTGGGTTTTTTTCTTGGTTTTGCTTTCAGATTTTGTACAGGACAAGGGAAAATAAGCACCTGCTGGTGCAGCATTGCTGTGTTGCACACAATTGTGCACCTCGCTGCATTGCGCACAATTTTCAGACCAGTGGTAAAGGTGTGGTGTAACTTCTGACTCCCCTATTTGTGGAGAGATGTCATCAAAAGATGGATGAAAAGAACATTTCAGGAAACATATTTTGACTTGTTTTGCATCCTCACTAATCTTCATTGTCTGGTTTGTTGCAGACGTTGTTGTTCATAGGAAGTTTTTGCAATATGGTTCTATTCAGTAGGATTTCCAGATGAAGTACTTACAGTGACTGATTATGATCTTGGAAGACATATTTCATTCACAGACAGATTTTGAAAAACACTCTCTATTTCTGGGGATGATATTTTGCAAAATGTACTTGTTCACAGCTTTCTCTTTCCTCCCACCGCATGGAGTTTCTAACAACCTAGAATTAAGGTGGGAGAGATGAGTAAGTCAGAATTGAGAATATTATCATGGCTCTTGCATATGCAACAACAGCTTTGGGAATGCTAGTTGATAAGTTTTCTCTGTATTTGTACATGAAAGGGCTCAACTTTGCCTTCCTACTTTCTAGTGAGGAATTCATACATTTCTCTCCATAAGAATCAGATTCTGCCTCTGTAAAAGTGATGAGAACTCTGTTACTGTGTGATGTATGGCCATTTAAACAGCTCTAATTCTTTTAAAGGTTCATTTATCTCTATAACTTGGTAAGGGTGATAATACCATTTACCGAAGTCATGCCGTATTAATAGGAGGATCAGCACAGTGTAGCAGCTGACCTGGGGACTTAGTATATGCTCTGCTCTCACCTTGCTGCTGACTTACTGTATGACCTTCAGCAAGTCTATAGCCTTTTCTGTGACTGTCAGTAATCTCCCCATTACTAAAGGTAATGATACTGAAATATCTTTGTAATAGGATAGGAGATCCTTGGACGTAATAGACTTGATGTACATGCATTCCCATGTATGCTACATTCTCTTCTGCTTTTATTATAGTGTGGCTCCCAAGAGAATATTAAGTGGACAGGGTGACATTTCCCATAACACACAGTTCTGGTCTAATTCCACTCTTGTAAAAGTTTATGGGCACTTTGACTTCAGTGTCCTGTGAATCATTCATTGCGCCAATCTCTATATGAGAGCCATTACAGAAGATGGCAGAACACTCTTTCCTAAAATTTTTTTGTCTTCTCATATTACATAAATACTTTTTAATCTGAGTTGGAAGAAACCAGTGGAACTTAAGGGGGTGATTCTGGGGTTTCAAGTTGTGAATGGTTTAGATGCTGGGTTCCTGAAAGACCATTTATTTTTTTTCAAGTGGTGACATAATGTTTGTCTCAAGATGGTTTATGTTCTAGCACACCTGGTTGGAAAGATATTAAGCTGTTGACAAGGCCTTATTTAAAATGAGTCTGTCAATCTAGGGTGGTTTTCAAAATGCAGTGGTCCAAACTAAAGCCCATTTTTAGTCATAAAAGGAGATTGAAGAAGGGAATGTCATTTTCTGTGGTTTTATGGCACCATTCACAATGAGATCCAGGCTGGGTTGAATTCTGCTCACGACTGCATTAGCAGTGTTCTAAATCAGTTGCAATGGCATTGCAGTCACAGTGCTCTAAGGATGTAAAAAATTTAATGTTCACACCCTGAAGTTATATCTGTGGCTCAACCAATGCAACCAGATAAAGCAGGTAAACTTTTAGGCAACAGTAGTAATTGTAAAATTATAATGTTTGTAGTAAATGTTAATTTAATAAGAATATTACATGTTCCTTAGCAACACAGTGTTAAAACCAGGAAAGCTTTATGCTAATATAAAATACTTGCTAAACTAAAAATGGCACCATATTTGAATCACTGCAAAAGGCCTTGGCATTAGTAATCTGTTACTGGTTGTAATGAGACACAGTTATTATAACAATAATTATGGTTACAGGCTTAATTATAATCACTTTCACATGGACTTCAACCATGTTTATAGCAGTATCTTAGTCTAATAATTTAAACTATTACTAAGAGAAGTCTTAACCAGGAAACGTGTAAAAATGTGTGGAGTAAATTAATATTAAACAGACTTAAATGAACTGCAGAATGCTATTGCAGGAGTTGGTTAAAAACACTACTCACAGTGAAGTCTGGTTCCCCTGCTGTGACCAAGATCTTACAGTAATATAATGGTGTAGTGTTCTGGTTTGGTGTCCCCTATGTGGTACAAAATGATGCTGTCTTGGTGAAATGTTGCCAGTCCAGTACCTTGTCACTGAAGCTGCTGTGCCAGAGGAAGGTCTCATCTTCCACTGAAGGTCAAGCAGCCATGCCAATTCTTTCTTCTGCCGCTGGTGGGGAAGCTTGTGAAGAGGAGCAATGAGGGACTCCAAAGCATAAGAGAGAAATGGTGGATGTTGGGATGAGACCTGTGATTTGGTAGATTTCAGTACAGAGCAGGAGGAGAATGCACAAATCCTGATGCACTAAACCGGGGTGGGCATGTGTTTTACTGGCAGCAGTTCTATGGCAATCAACTGACAGGTTTCTTCAGACTGTGTTGAGCAGACAGCTTTCTCAGGTTTGTTCTTTTCAGGGGAGAAAAGAAAAAAAGAGGAAAGTGTGTGTGAGTTATTTTTAGCTGATTGTGTGCTGTTCTGCCCGTTGCTCTCGAATATTCAGAACAGGAACTCTACTTTTCCTGTCCATCATCTCTTAGAGACTGTTTCCACAAGTAAAGATATTTTTCCTTTTGTACATTAGTAATATTAAAATAAATCTTTTCAGCAACAGACAGAGGTTTATTGGGGCAGACAGGTATGTAATGCTCTTCATAGCAAAGAAAGGTGGCCCTGTGGTGACCACTGGCCCGAACTGCTCACTGATGAACAATACAGGAATTGTTCATCAGAGACAGATATGAGCTCTCTTGATTTTCTGTAACATCTTGCCACAATTTCATTCTGCTTAGTGGAACAAAATAATGCTATTGTGAAATATGAAGTGTCTGCAATTACTGCGTGTCATTGCAACTATTCAGGTGTTTCTGTGCTGATTTCAGAACTTAGTCAAGTGCAGCTTTAAATAAAGTAGTAGAGTACTGGTTAAGAATCACTTGGATCACTGAGGAAGATTCCATGCCCTGTTTACCTCCTGAGCAATATGGTGATATCTCTTTGGATCTGCTGCACAGTAGTTGACTTCAGCCAAGCAGCCCCAAGGTGGAGCAGAAGTGTCAAAAAAAATTTGACAACAAAGATAGAAGCTGCTTTTAGTGAAATATGCATTAATGAGAGCTGAGCAGCCTGAGGGGGATAGAGGACTCCTAAACACCAAGCTATAATAAACAGGGAAGTAAAAAGTGTGGAAGTCTTTCTTGGTGCATGGATGACAACAGTTACACTGTCATTTGGGCTTTACAGAGAGAAGAGATCAGGCCTGTCAAGAGTGCCTGGTTCATGGCCACCAAGCTGATGGAAGCTACTGCATCACCCCTACAGTCTTAGTATGTGAACATCTGTATTTTCAGATACCTAAAAGTGATTTTTAATTTGCTTTCTAAGGACAGTGCAGAAAAGGAATAAAAAAAAGTATATATTTCCTGATTTGCAGCCAATGTCTTATCCTCCTTACTGGTCTGACCCCTCCAGTTGTCTGCATCTTAACTGTGCGGTTGTTTCTGGAGGATGTTTCCTCTGCTTCCCTCCTACCATAGAGAAGCATACACTTTCATTGTAAATTATTCTTTCCCTACTCTTTTTGTAAAAAATTTTTCCTGCCAGACCAAATCATTATTGTGTGATTCGAAGCTCTGTCCAAATGCACTTTGTCTTATTAATGGCAGTTATGTTCTTCCAGGAGTACCTCCCAGATCACTGTTGAATTTTACAGAAAGTACCCTGACTGCATTAATTGTTTTTGACATGTTACACTCTGTTTTAAATTGATTTTGTGCTGTTCATATCTTGTTTGGATAAAGGCAATGGAAAGATGTGTTGATTTCCATATTCTCACTGTGTTGATTTAAACCTTCCTGGTTATTTATTAGGTAATTTCCCTCTATGTTTTATCTTAGGAGATATTTTCACTGCTAGGAGGAAACATAGATGGCAAGGTGAAGAATTTGTTACTCAGTGCATTTATTATAGAAGTCAAATTCCTAATACTTTTTTTTTTTTTTTTTTTAATTTGTTTGCTCTGTAGGGATAAGCTTGGAAAAGAAATCAGTGTTGGACTTTGCTGATGGTCCACAACTGGATCTGCATTTCCAAGAGCTGTGCTCCAACACTAAATAGGGGACACAAGGGTTTCCAAAGGCATCCAGTATTCTCAGCTCTATTGGAAATCTGGCCCAGTGCATTTGCAAGTTAAACTTATTAAATACTTTGTCACTGTTGTCAGCATTTCAATATTCAGTGATGAATTAGCCAAGTAGAAACATTAACTTTTCTCTGGGATGCAAATTTGCTGTTGCAATTTTTTCCTGCTTATTTTTGAAGCATTTATTTTTATAAAAAAGTCTGAAGTGACGTTGATGAAAAAAAAGTTGCTTTCATGACTTTCTCCTTTTCTCCAAGATGAATTCTGCTCTCTAATGCTTATGTGAATGAAGCCACTCAAATGTTAACTCTCCAGTTTCGTGCATCCTTCCAGGGGTATAGAGTCTCAACTTGACAATAAATTAATTGCTGGGGAAGCCATCCAAAAAATACGTGTTTGGCTCTCATTTCACACACCCTCCCATCTTTCACTCCTCATTGACAGTCTTTTTTCCAGTGGTATATTACTAACCCTTATTCAGAACAACTCTGAATATCTAGCAGACTCTCTTGTTGCTGATATCTTGGTTGCATAATGAGACATAACTTTTTCTTAACTTGCAAGTGCCTCCCCTAAAAAGCAGATTAGAAGAAAGTCTAGGAAAGGGATGAAATGAAGAGTATTTGACAGTGTCACTCAGCTTTTTTCCAGCAAATATTTAGAGCAGGTGCTGGAAGCTCCCTTCAAATCAAGGTGACATGCCTCCAGCTGGGATGGGAGCTCTGTTCTTCACTGGAAGTGCAAAAGTAGCTTTACATGAGCAAAAGATGAATTGTCTTCTCCCTACGTGTATAGTTGAAGGGAGAAGACAATCATCTCAGCACTCCTTAAATGGTATAAATAAATGTTTTGTTCTTTTGTGGAAACAGGACATTTGAGAAACATGGAGATCCAAAAAGTGCGTGGAGTATATATGTAACTGATGAAGCAATACTGGTTTGCTTTAGAGCGTGCCACTAACTTGTGAAAAACTTAGAAGAACATTTTCATTACAAAAGGTTTTGTTTTGTTTTTAAAAAAGAGAGCTTTGTGTGCTCAGGAGGTGGTGTCTTTAGTGCCAGAAGCAGCCTACTTTTTGCTATGAAGAAATGCACAGGATTACCTTCTCTTCTTCTCTCAGCCTCTTCCTATTTGAGATCCTTGGACGGGAGGAAGAGTCCCTTAGCACTCTCGAGCTACAGCACTGGGATTGAGTTTACTGGTATGGAAAGTTGGGAAGGAAGATATACTGGTCACTCTGCTCTTGGCCTTACTTTGTATTCTTTTACCCCAAAATATAAGGGGAATGGAATGTCAGCATTTATTATCCTTATTGCAAAACTATAGCCAGTAACAGTCACTTAAAGTAAGAAGATATATCTCACCCATGCAGCAGGTTGCAGTCCCAGCTGCTCGACTCCTCCCTTGGGGTAATCAGATAGCACAGTGGTGCTGAGTTCTAATTGAGCAAGTCTCTTCAAGTGCAATTAATCTTATGATAATTAATTTTACTGATAACAAAAAGGCTTCATACATGAATGTACACACTGTTAAAAACAATACTCTCTACAAATGAAGTTAGCATTGACAGTGCAATTTCCCAGTACTAGATGGCAGCATTAAGAACACTGTACAGAATTTCCATTAGTTTTCTCTGGTTTTGCTTTGCAGTCAATACGAATGAGTGAGAAATATGTTGCATTTGCCTTTCTTGGAACGTAAAAAGGTGAAAGTATAATTTCTTATTGATTAGTCTAACATACCCAGACACAAAAGAAAACAGTGCTTCAAATGCTAAAACAGGGAGGAAAGGAAGTTAAAGAGCACAATCAATTTATTGAATTTCTAGAAGTGTTTGTGGTCTGTTTAAAAAAAAATTCATCATGAGATGTCAGTGATTTGATTGATGAAACTTTTCCTTGACAGTCTCTGGACCGTGTTACAAAGAAGGTAAAATCCAGAGGAAAGTATACCTGGAAAAGCCTGTCTCCTGTGGAGATGGGAGATTGTAGTCCTGGCTCTGTTTTAGATTGCCTCAGTAGCAGAAGTGTTAAAGGCTGAATTACATTGTGGAAGAAACTTCTATACAAACTCTTCCAAAGCCTTTTTTCATTAAGATGTAGCACCTAGGTCAATGACTCATTTGATTTGCTTTGTGTTGTAGGCCCTGAGTTTCAAAAAAGAGTTTTAACTCTAGTAATTCTCTGATCTTGTCATTCTGTCTCTTCTGATTTCAGCCTTGAAGCTTCACATTCTGTTTTGGGATTCTTTCCAACACGAGAGCAAAGTTGAGCAGATCTTCACAGTGTGCATACTTGGAGGTATAAGGATAGAAATCTGGGAAAATGTGGGGAATTTCCCCTTCTCATTGTACCAAACATTGAGAACCCTTATCTCTCTTGTCAGCTATATCCTTCTGATGCTGGCCTTAGTGGTTTATTGCTGTATTTCTGCAATTTCTAAATTTTGGGATGTTACTTGGACGAGTTCTATTGCTGTTAGCTACAGTAATCTTAGGGCCTCTCTACTTAGACTACTCCTGCGTCTCCCTACATATCCTGTTTCTTGGTGTTGCCCAGTTTGTATTAGTAGCCCATAGTGTGCTAATAAAACGCATGCTGCTAGACTTACGCCAGCAGCTTTAATCTACTGTAAGGCTCCCTCTGTTTCCTCCCTCGACTGCAGAGTCAGCATGTTGGGATGTTTCAGTGAAGTTAATTAAATTTTACTGGTTTACCTCGCCTGAGGATCTGACCCTCAGAGCTTCCATGTTTAGGTAACTTGGAGGATTCACTGATTTCTGTGTGAACAGCCAAGATACGGGTAGCTCAAAGATATTAAAAGCATAGGTTTGAAATTAGACCCTCTGTATCTGCCACTGCAAGTGAAATCCTATTAAAACTGAAGGGCAGTAATGCAACTGAAACAGCTTGCTGCCACTTCTCTTCTCTGCGAAAGAGTGTGATAAATCTGATGGTATTGTCATTGATGGTGACTTCAATCCCTGTTGATATGGGTGTCTTATAGTTCAAACAGTTCTGGAGGCACAAGCGCCTCACCTTTCATAATTTCTTCTCCTAATGCTGTCTTACGTCATATCTTCACTACACTATTCACAAAACGACCATCCACATAACAAAAAGCTCCGAGTTTTCCTGTGATTTTAGTTAGCGTGTCATTTTCTGTTGGAAGTTTCAATCACTGTGCAGTGATATGTTTCATTGTTGTAACCAAAATATGGAATGTCCAAGCCATTGCAGTGCTGATATACTAAAAGGCAAGAATGCTTTCTGGTTCATCTTAGCTCACCTCTTCCAAAGGAGAAAAAAGATACTCTTCTTTAGACAAAAATATATAAGAAAATAGCTGCAGACCAAGTAAATGTGTGCTCTCTACAGAAATGCTGTAGGTATTAACAAAGCCCTGAGTGATGTGAATGGGGGGTGGGTCAGCATTTTGTCCTCATTCTGAATTGTAATGGAACTTGACACATATTTAAGCATTTTATTGCTGAGGTGTATGAAGGGAGAAATTTCTAAGATATTTTCTTAGATAAATTAATAAAATTTTTTCAAAACCTTTGAAGAACTAAGATTTTTATTAAATAAATTAAAAATAGTGTCCTTTGATCTCCTGTATGCAGTAAGAATTTTGTCTGATGTAATATTGAGGAGTTGAGCTGAGAGTCAGAATCAGGCCCTTACTTTTCACTTACCTGTGGTGATTAATATTGGAGTAAGCCAGATAGTGCTGTTTGCTGCCAATTACTGACTGTGGTTGTTTACTGCTGAGTAAAATTTCCAAAATCATTGAAGGAAATTGAAGCATCGATTCCTCTTGGGGATGCAGTGTGCAGGTTCCCAGATTGCTCAAGTAGGCTGGGCTTACATTGAACTTTAGCACATGATGAATGGGTGAACTCGCGAATGAATGAGGGCAAAATTAATCACAAAGCTTCACATTTGTGTTGTTTCTCTGGAACATGCAAACATGTGTTCTGTAGACTTTAAAATCAAGCCCCACAACATGTAGTATAGAGATGTGTGCTTGGAGGTCTGCAATCTGTGTCGGATGTGGCCTGCGTATTTTTAGAGTTAAGTAGTACAGATGCTATTTAACTTGAGAGTTGGCTGTTCGTGCGTTTGTGAGTTCTGGTACTTGATCTGCTGTGCTGTCTGTCAAAGGTTTGCAATGCTTCAGGAAGGTAAAATAGCAGTTGTTAGTGAAGAGCCCTCTCTGTCTCCCACTTTTGCCCAGGACATCTCTCCCCAGGGGATCTGCCTAGTTTACAATTTGTGCTTGAATCCTTCATTATTGTTTAGACAGTAAATAATGGCCAGATGATCAACCCCTTTTCTGTTCCGGATAAATAGTTCATTTACGCAAGTCCTTTGGTTTATCCAGGGGAATTAAATATTGCACAGAAATAACGTCTAAATGAATACTAAGGAACACAGATTGTGAATCTGATATTCGGTTTTTTTGTTTTGATACCAATAGTAGTATTTTTAATCTTCTATTAATGGTAATTAGATTATTCTGTAATTTGATCTATAGAAGCAACCGTATCCACCTATGAAATGCAGGAAAACATTGGTGAGTACATCCTATCAAGGCATTCCTGTAGTGTTTATATGAATGTATTCAAGGCAAGTATTTATTCAATTAAATTTAAATGAAAATAAGGGTTTGCTCACAAGTATGTTTTCCTAAGTTTGGCTGAAGTAGTGTGTGATATCACGTGGTTCTGAAGGAATATGGCAGAGCAATATAAGTATCAGTGTCTCCTATCAGGTTTCTGTAACCCTCATAAATCCTTAGTGAGTCAAGTATTCTTTCTTTTCAACTATTTGAAACAGAAGCAGCCTAGGAGCTTCCTGATATGAGCAGTAGGGGTCTGAATTGCTCTGTAGTACTTTGTTCCTGTATCTAGAATATTTGTTGAGGATTAAATTCTGGTTTGGGGATAGTGCTGTATGAACAAGGAAGAAGTGTTGTGTCCTGGCTCTCCAGTGTTCCTCGGTGCTAAGAGACTGCCATTTTTTGCTCTCAGCACGGGCAAAGCAGTACAGGACAAGCTCCAGAATCTTGTGCGTTTGATCTCAGATACTTGTTATCTGTCTGTGCAATCTTTACTAAGCATTTGTGTACAGTTTTGTGGCAGGTTCACCCATCCTGACAAAAGCCCACAGAAGCTTCTCTGCACAGACAGAAGCTTGGGAGCACTCCTCACGTGCACAGCTGTTGTTGCACCCACACAATGGTGGTCAGTGGGTGCAGGGGAAAGAAATTGGGTCCTGAGCCCATGGGGGGGCTATGTGACCTTATCTGACCACAGCTCAGATCCAACCCAGGTACAAAATGAGCCCCTTGGGCAGCCATTTGCAGTTGTCACTATGGTTGTAAGGACATCAGAGGGGGTTATAATCTCAAATTCTGTTTCAGAAATACACTTCATGTGGCAGCAAAATGCTTTGACAGATAGTGCAAATAGCATAATCAACACATTTGGACAGTGCAGAGCTGGCACTTAAATTTCATAAAGAAGAAAGCCTATGTAAAACATCCCTCCTGCTGTACCTGGAGTGAATCTGAGAGGGCCAGCACTTAGGGTAATATCTCTGTCTTGGAAGAATGTTGGGAAAGTGAACTAGAGATTATGTAATGTGCCTGCAATACAGCATCTGGCTGTTCTCTGAGATAGTCACTGTTATACTGTGTAAGCATTAAGATGGGAATCTGGTCCTTTCTTGTTAGAGTCCAGTTTCTAATTGTTTTCTACTTTTGTTAGGGAGAAATATAAAAGCTAGAAAGAGGTATTTTGAGTTGAAAGATGTTTGTCAGCATATGTCTACAGAAATTGTTGTGAACAAATGGTAAGAATGCTTCTCAAACCCAGCACTGATTGCCCTCTTCCTCCGCCTCCAGCCCTGCAGAAGACTCAGTTCAAATCTTATCACTGTCATACAGCGTATGCTCAGAGCCACCCCATTCCAGGAAATGCTCCTGGGAGCGATTGCAAATGAGATGTAAAACTGTGCATCTTTTCTTCCTTTTTATAGAATAATTTACCAAGTTTATTAGCTTTTCTCCAGGTGTTGGCTCTGCTTTACGTGTAGATTAAGGCCATGTTGTTTGACCTGCCCTATAACTTTGCCTTCTCAGCTGTGCCTGGGGAAAGTGGCCTTAAGGCACAAGTCCCACAAACAATCAGAGAAGCCTTGAGTTTGAGCTTTCAAATCCTCTCATAATTGTAACATATCCCTAATACTGAAAGACACTGAGAACACCAGAATATGTGAAAGAAGGCTTTCCCATTTTGAAATATTGTCATCTGCTCTTTGCTGGAATATCAAGTTAAATTCATCAGATGGTTTCATTAATCGAACAGAATCATTCAGTAAGACATTTAATGACATGCATTGACTCATAATGGCTTCCTAACTACTTCTGAAATCATCTGAAAATCTATTCCTGTCACAGAAGCAGTAACAAGACTGTAAATTTGAAATGAAATAGAAAGGCAGATAATTGGATCAATGATTTGTTAACGATGATATTGAAAAGCTCCTTCACTCTTGCTCCGTGGTAAAATGTGTATAAAAAAATTAGTGTGGGTATCATGTCCAAAACTGACAAGGTGCCAACACAGAGCTTGTGTGCAGGGAGAGTGACTGCTCCTGGGGCTCTCAGCAACCATGCCATGGAGCAAAGCTTTTGGCGCAGCTGGCTGTGGTGGAAACCATTTGTGTTTCTCCCTGCACAGCTTTGGCTTTTGTTAGATGAGAGGGAGCAATTGTTCCCGACCATTGCTTTTCAATATGCTGTGCAGGAATTAGGAGTCACAAAACCAAAGCACGTATTAGTTCAGCCTGTAGGTCCTTCCCCTGGGCCTAGCCAGCTATATATTTCAGAGCAGCTGCAGCCCAGTGTCATGGAAAGATGACCTATGTCTGCTTTGTACGCTGCTTTTGATATTAAAAATGAAGATGTCAGCATTGAACTGGCACACAGCAAATCCTGTTTCTCCACCATCACTTCTGCCCAGATAATGGCAGAGGCTGAGCAATGCTGGGCTGTCAGCTGTTTGGCTGGTGCAAGGATCTGCTCTGACCACTGTCGTGTGGGGCTTTGACCTGCTGCAGGCTGCTCAGATGTTACCATTTTGAGGCCTGACCGTAAATGAATTTCTAAATCCTAGCTCAGTGTCTAATACTCACGTGTCTGGGAATACAAGCCAGATTTTAAGATTTTGGTTTTTGGGGTACAGTGACTCAGGAGTGCAAACCTGAGTGTTGACTGCAACGTGGGTGAGTGGCAAATAGCTGACCTGGTATTTAACCCCACCTTTGATCTACAATGCATTTTATTACCTACAGTCTGATACTTAGCTAGAAGAACAGTAGGTTGTTGCCCAAAACAACAAACTTCTTTCAGATGGGCAGACAGGGCCCCAGCACCTCTCTCCTTCTGGCTTCATTATTGCTCTCCTTGCTGCAATTGAGGAATGCAGGGGAGCAGCAAATGGCGGATGTCCCCCTCCTGCTGTGCCCCAAGCATGGGGGCAATTCCCTGGTACTGTAGCCTGGGTAAATCCCTCTGGAGAAGGGGAGAGCATCCCCAGAGTTTTGCTCATGCTTTTCCAGATTCTAGAGCTGATTCTAGTAAATGAGATCTGTGGTACTCATTGCTCCGTCTCAGAAAAGACACAGTGACCTCTTACACAGGACCACTTTCAATTTCCTATGGTCTTAAGCTCCTTGTGCCTCTGGGCATACATGGTAACTAATGCCAGTGTTTCGCAGCCCTGTTTGCAATATATATTTTGTAAACTACTTCTGCCTAGATTTCCCAAAACAAATTCAGTTTGCCATTTAAATGGGTCTCTGATACAGTCCTAGGCTTTGCTTTCAGCAAGTGGTTGTCTGAACAAAACACAGTGCTCATAAATATTTGCTGAAAGCAAACAGCTGGGGCTAAATTCTGTTTTTAAGCAGCTGAAATGCTGCTGAATATATTTGTTGTTTGCTCACTTTGCTTATGTATCAGCCTTCATCTTAAAAGGAGAATGAAGCTGAAATTGTATGCAGTGCTGCCAAGGAAGGGAAACAAAGGCTTTGTTAGTGAAACTGGATGCTGCACCCTCTTTAGGTCAGATCCCCTTTACTGCTTTCATTTGCTTTATCACTGAAACAGTAATTTCAGAAAATACAGCTTGCTTACCCTGTGTGCTAACTTGTTTTGGTTGGTTGGTTCCCCCCCCCCCCCCATCATTGTCATAACAGTGTGGAGATGAAATATCAGAGTCCTTTGACTTTTGATCTTATTTTTTATGTGAAATCAAACGTATTGTTATCGCATGTCCATATCATTGATATCAGCATCCAGTAATTACTGATCACTAATGGCTGGCTGGCACTTATGCTAGAGTTTCCATAGGTAGTCTGGTGCTGTGTTCACTTCAGCTTATGCTGAAGTGATAGCTGCTATCCTTCTAAATGCAGGTAATCCCATCTTCATTTCAAGCTTATTCTGACCTGGGTCTATAACAAGAGAGCATTCCCTCGATAAGACCAAAAACCAGTGTACATTACAGGAAATGCATTTCTTACCTAAACTGTCTTTTTACTACAGATGCCATTTAAACTCTGATTAAATAATTACTTGTTCTGCATTTTCTGTTTCCAAGGAAATAGATAGATCTGCTTTTCAGTGCTAGAACTGAGGGAAGTCTGTGAATCAGGCAAAACGCTTCGTTGCCAGATAGCTTTACCTTGAACCTGTGACCAGATTTTATTTGTTTTATATTGTTTTAGTCTGGTTTACAGTGGAAACAGGAATTGATGGATTGGATTGTTTGCCTGCAGTCATCTCTAATAACTTTTTGGGTAATTTCTGTTTCCAGTTAAATCAGAAAGTAAAGGAGTGGTATGACCGGTAGCAGATTTCAGCAGCCGGAGGAGGTAATCACTGCTTGTGCCTTTTTAACTTGTATTTATTTTATTCAGAAACTCAAATTTCAGTTTAATCTAGATTGCCACCATGACAACAGATCTGTCTTCTAATCTACTTAGTCAGGATTTTAGTGTCTGTATGGATACAATCACTTTTGCATTTACTTAGAATCATGGAATACTTTAGGTTGGAAAAGACCTTTAAGATCATTGAGTCCAGCTGTTAACCCCACCCTGCCAAGTTCACCACTAAACCATGTCCCCAGGTGCCATATCTACACATCTTTTAAATGCCTCCAGGGACGGTGACTCCACCAGTTCCCTGGCAGCCTGTTCCAGTGCTTCCACCAGTATCGTTCAGTATATGCT
Source organism: Amazona ochrocephala (assembly GCA_039720435.1). Lineage (NCBI taxonomy): Eukaryota > Metazoa > Chordata > Aves > Psittaciformes > Psittacidae > Amazona > Amazona ochrocephala. Next base: position 16,789,780 of record CM077886.1, on the reverse strand, counting down.
GTTTGGAAGAATTGCTGTTTAGCAGCATGAGTAAGTGTGGTTTCCAGGCAAAGCTCATTTTTAAGGTAGAAAGACATTCAAAACAGCATTATCCAAATACCCCACACAGATACTTATCACTGCGAAGAAAGCACTGCTGTGTGTTTGCTCTGGGAAGCCAAGAGACCTGTTGGAACTGGACATGTGGTGTTTATGCAGTGCCAGACTGTTAGGTTATTTTGTTTTGTTTTGGAGATCTGTTTGCTATTGAAGGGCTCCTCTTCAGGTGAACTGCTGCTGCTGAGGCTTCTGATTCAATCAGTAAAGTGTAACTGCAGAAATTGCACACCGAAGCCTTCTGTTGCTATTAGCAATCCCAGTTCGCAGACAGGCTGTTGAATACAGCTTGACAGGATGTATCCTTCCTCTATAGACTGTAGTGTGCTTGTATCAACCATTTTGCCTTTTGCTTGCCAGAGGCTACATTAACAGAAGGTCTTCAAAAGTGGACATGTTTGTACTTTCCTGGTGTAAGTACAGGTGAGGTAAGTATGAGGTGCGGTGCTGTAGGTTCTCTCTCTAAAAGTCCTTGCAGGCAGATTAGCAGAGCATGCTTCCCTCTTATGTGAAACCACTGTATTAGGCATAATAGATTAAAACTGGTGAGTTATCTCCTATATCACACATTTATGATGGCTTCCTCACCGCCTCATGTTTGTGGGGGAGTGGTCTTTCTCTTTTTGTGGTAGTTGAATGTTGTCTTTTGGCTACTTGCCTGTACAGAGCAGTCTGTTTGCCACTGAAGCACAGTGAGGAAAGCCCTCAGAGGTGTCTACAGGAGCCAACTGATTCAAGCTCAGCACAAATCATTTTTGCGTCTAAATCTTGCTACATAATTGTTCTTAAATCCTATTTTATTACAGATTTACAGCTGGATCCAGTTAAAGATGGTTCACATGGGAAGCAGAAGTGAAGGAAGAAGTTGGCTTCTACCTTTCATCACTAGTTTCATGTGTGTGTTTCTTTTGTGATCCTTTTCTTCTGCTTGCCTGTCTGCCCTGTTTCCCACACTGAGAAGCAGTTGAGTGGTGGATCCCACTTGGTGCCCACTTACTGAATGGTTCATTAGTTGTTTTTTCTTGCCAGCACTCACATCTGGCATGGAAACATGGACAAATTGACTAAAAAAGGCAGCTGCCTCAATCAGCATCTGGGATGCTTCTGTAGAAAGCTGCAGTTTTACAGGAGGGGAAATATCCTAAATCCTGGAGGAGACTGTATGGATGCTGTACAGGCCCTTGACATACCAGCTAGAGTAGTTACAGCTGAAAAACAATCATTAATTACAAACGTCAGACAGAAGTTGCACAGTGAGGAGTCGTATGAAATTAAGGCTTTGATTTAGCAGGCTGTTTTTATTCTCCATATGCTAAAGAATAAGATTTGCTTTAACTCATGAATTTATAAATTGGTCTACCAATTTCTTTTAAAACATTGTCTGGTTTCTAGAAGAGAATAGAATATTAACAAGGAAAAATTACTGTGCCATGAACCATTTAGAGTTTCATCAAGAACTCTGTGAAAGCAATCTGCTGATGATAAAGTTTGGACACTAAATTACAGAAGGTGTGATTTAGAAAAGAGGTTGTATTAATGTTTAAAGAAATTGCCCAAATGCCAAGCCCTTCCAGTGTGTAGCAGTCACAGGTATGAATGTGCACTGATGAGTTTCTCAACGTGCTGGATAAGGTTAAGTGAGAATGACATGTCAAAGAACCTTGGGTTTTTACTTCTAAAGCCATTATTGTGCAATCCCAGTGCCAGAGCCAATGAAGCAGCTGATGTGGATGGGGGTGTGGTACAGTTGGCATGTAATGTGTGTGACGTGTTGCATTTTCTAGTGCTTTTGAAGAAAAGGAGCTCATAGTGGTTAAAGCTGCCGCTGGAAGATGGATTTCTTTTGTACAAAAGAAGGGAAACAACAACAACAACAACAACAACAACAAAAAAAAAAAAACAAAAAAAAAAAAACAAAAAAAAAAAAAAAACAAAAAAAAAAAAACAAAAAAAAAAAAAAAAAAAAAAAAAAAACAAACACATTTTTGACCAGCTTCAGTAAACAGTTGCTGGAAGACTGACACATTTTGCTTTCTGTTTCATCAAAGAAACTGTTTAATTCAGAGGATGGTAGGGTTTGACCCCAAAGTCTCATCTGTGATGCAGCTCACAGGCTTCACAGGCTATGTGATACAGGCGTCTTTTTAAATGCAGAACCCCAGACACAGATAGGAGCCTTGTGAAGCTGTCTTTCATGGGCAGCATTTGGAAAATAGAGACTTGAAACTGGGGTGTCTTCTTGTCAAGGAGAGCACTGAAAGCAGCAGAATTGAATGTTTCTGCTAACGTAAGGGGCATAAGGCTGAGTGCAGTATCAGTTCCAGAGGGGGAGCTGTACATCAGCCAGCATGTTTGGACAAGTGAATGACAAGAACATAAAGTGAGTGCAAGAATGTATGTATGTATGACAGCAGTAGCTTCAGGAATGCTTGTACTTGATAACACAGGGTGCCGACAGTGTGGTGAATTGGGCTTGCCACAATAGGTATCTAGACAGCTGACTAGGTGAATAAAACGAAAAAAGGGAATTGTTGGGGTCTTCTCAGTGTGTGGAAATCATTGATGTGATTCCCAGCATGGGGCATAAGCAGATAAAAGTATTTCCTGTTGTCTTCGTAGTACACTGTTCATGTGAGGCTCAGATAGTATTCGTCAAGTGCTTTCAATGTGGAAAACTCTAAAACAGCTCCTAGTATTAACAGCACCTTGCATTAATCCTTAGCATGAAACAGCAGTAATTAACTGCTAGTAAATTAATAAATAACGTGAGCAACAGTAATAGCCCACAGGACAATGTATATTGAAAACCTGAAGATTTTCTTCCTCTGTGAGCTGCAGAGACTCACTTCAGGGTCTGACTGTTCAGACATGTTCACTGTGGCTGAGACTGGGCAATTAAAGGTGACATCAGTTTTGGTTTGCAGCTGGAAATTAGCTGATTTTCCAGGTGATTATAAAGCAGCCTGTATCCCATACTCCTGCTGGGGAGTTTTGTTGGTGAGATGTGACTGATGGTCATGGCACTCAGCCTGATTCCGGTCTCCCTTGCCCTTCTGCCTGTTACATTGCATGTGAGTGTTGCAAGATTCTTGATTTACACTGTTGTAAGTAGAAGCAGAGATGGACCAGCTCTTTAGAAACCTGCCATTTTCTCCTAGCATTATAGAGATTTAGCCTTCATCTGGCAAAGCATTAAAGCATACATTTACACTTAATATGTACTAATGGCTTTCTGGATCAGGGTCTTTAAGCAGGGTCCATGGCTCAATGTAGCTCTTTTGGAGCAGGTGAACAGATTGTGTAGAAAACAATTGGGAAATAGGTAGAGAATGTTGGAATAGGAGATGGGAACTCAACAAACACATTAATGGATTTTATGATGATCATGGTGTCTAGCAAGGTTATACACCAGTACTGCTGTTGATCCATGAGTGATACGGGCCTCTTCATGAATCAAAGGGGACATCAGAAGAAGAAAAAAAACAGTATTTTGAGGTTCTCTGCCAGAAGATGCTAACGAAACCTGAAAGTGCCTTAGATGAGTTAATACAGAAAGCTCTCTGTCACTTACATGGGGAGCAGGCAAACGCTGGCTTCATTTAATAGACTTGGAATTTAAGAAACAATGAAAATAATCATTCTGATCAAGGTTTTGAAACAACTCAAGAAAAAGTACTTGTGTTTTTTTACCACAGTCATTTGTTACCTATGTAATGATCTATGGAAAGATGTGGAATATAATTACAAAGCCAGCACTTCAACTACATATATATATATATATATATATATATATAGGCAAAAGTCATAAGAACCATAGCCCAAGCTAAACTTTAGGAGAACTAGAAAATTAATAACACAACTATCAAATCTTGCTTCTTGTATCAGCGCTAAGTCTAGGATTTATTTATTTTCCAGTGTGTCCTGACTTACTATTCTACAGCCAGACCTGTCTTCCCAAGTAATGTGAGTGGAAGCTTCGGAGCTGATACAGACATAAACAACTTTGGGGATTATAAGAACATAAGCATTTTTGCTGATTCTTGTTCATTTTTCATTTCCCTCTTCCAGTTGCTGAAGCGTATGCGTCTTGTGACAGGAGTGGTGGAGGCAGAAGGGAAAGTGATGCAAGACGAAGATCATTAGGAAAGTTTTGACTGTGCTAAAAACTTCATGTCTGCGTCTGAAATGTGATGAGCTGAAAGGTTCCGCAGCAGCAGCTGCTGCAGTCGGGGGAAGTCAGGTTGGTTTCCTTGAAGCTGGATAAATCACAGACTCCAGTGGAAGGGCAGGCACCTATAGTAGACCTTTCTGGCGTAAATGCAGAAGAGTGGTTTATATACTGTGTGCTTGGGTGTGATGTGCTCCATGCCTTCCCAGAGCAGGAGGGCTTCCCACACCACCAGTTTTTCTCTGACCCCTCACAGTGGTGGGCTCCCTAAGAGGGGTGTTGTGTCTGTGGACAGTGGTATTACTCCTGTGGAAACAGGGAAAGGAGCGGACATGATTAAAGCCCTGCAAGACCCATAAGTGCTTGTAACCAGCTGTACTGTCCAGGCTGGCCTCGGGAGGCCACAGCCTTCCCCTACACCTCCTGTTGTCTCCAAGTGTAAGTGCCAAGGCTAAGCCACTTTCAGACAGGAGAGCGCAGTCTCCAGCTTTTCTGCTTTGAACCTAGCCTGGGACACATAAAATTCTGCCGAATGGTGTTTCCAAAAAGCTATCATTTGGTGTCAGTTTCAGGACCAGATGTGAGCCCTTTTTATGGGACCTGTTTGATACCCTGGAGCAACTGAAGGTGACAGCAAAAAGGGACATGCGAGTGGAGATCTTTGCATGTATTACATTGCCCTTTGTAAGAGTGTTTCCCAGCTTGCAGGTGGGCCAGCTGTGTAGGGTTTGATTTAACAGGTCAGGAGGGCTCAGTACAATGCAGACAAGCAGGTAGAGACCTCTTGCTCTGATCCTGCCCCTCCTGTTAGTCGCTCGGTGGCTCTGGTTGCTGAACCTTTCTCAGGTGCCCTGCAGAGACAGTAAAACTGTGTATGTACAATAATTGCCTTTGATTCTTAAAATCTAACCTAACTCTGCTCCTGCAGGGCCCAGCTGGTGGCTCAGCCCACCTCCAGCGCTCTGTTCAGTTGCAGATGCCACAGATTTTAACAGCTAGTATTCCTTTTTGCTCTCTTGGAGTTAAACTGAGGCCCTTGCTCAAGCACTGGAGACACTTGGCAGTGACTGGAAGCATCAGCATGGTGAGGGGAGATAGATGATGTGTGGAAGGAGGAAAGGGGGCTGACCATTTCTGCCTTATGACAGGGTTAGGATTTTTTGTGAGTCTTAAAAACATTTTTATTCTGATGGTGTAACATTTTGAATTAAGGCTTCCTTCAGACCTGGTTTCTGTGAATGAGTGGATGTTCACTGGTAAGTTTAAAAATCTGCGGCCTTATCCAGCTGTGCCTGGAGCAGACACAGCTGCTGTGGCTGTATGTTTTTAATAGCTGGAGACTTACGGCTTTAAGCACCGAGTACATTCCCAGGCAGTCCTGTCTGAGACTCTGTGCTTGTCCGTAGTCACCAGAAGCAAAACCAAAGCAGTAAGAGTTCTGAAAGGAAAGGGAATAAGACTCATATTTAATAATAATATAAAGGAAGGGGGGCGAGGGGGAAGAAGCAAATGTGAACGATTTCTCCATTCCCGTGTGCCCCAGCCAGCGCCCCACTCCCAGCCCGGGCGGCGCCACCTTGTGGGGCATGCGGCCATTGCCTCGCAGCCTCAGCGGCGCCATCTAGTGGAAACAGGCAGGCATTGCCCGTGGGTGCTCTGGTCCCTTTCCCCTTCCTGTTCTCCGGGGTACGGCTGAGGGAGCCAGAGACACCGGGGCACCTCCGCCGAGGGCAGAGTGTGGCAATTGTGAGGTGGAGGTATGGTGAAGGTGTGGTAAAGCCCGCGTTAAACCAGCCTGTGGTCTGTGACAGGCGCTTCATCCCACCGAGGATCTCTAGAGAGCATAGGCCTGTCCCTGTAGTGCTGGGTGGCCCTCAGCCAACCTAAAGGGTTCTGATGTATGGAGGTCCCATAAGGAAGTATTAAGGTTAGTTACAGTTGGTGTTCTGACTCTGTGTCCATTTGGGAACCCCCTTCACCTCTGATAGAGCCAGAATGGAAAGCATAGCTTGCTGTTGCCTTTTCTCCCTGTTTTGAAGTTGCGTTTCAGAGAGGATGGCTGATACGAGCAGTCTTTTTCTCATCTCCTCCAACACAACGAAATGTAAGTTTTGCTCTAATCTCTACAGAGTGTTTCTTTAGATGGAAAGCATTAACTGGAATCTAAACTGCTGATTACACATTCACAAGCAGAATTGTGAGTTTCTGAGGAAAAAAATCAATGCTTGTATGCTTTATTGTCCTTTACAAGTGAAATTCAATCATTTGGCTCATCTGAGAAGTTCTTTTGTGCTGTGTTTGTACCTTAGGCCATTGAAATTTAGGCGTGACTGTATCTGGTGTTTGCAGTAATTTGTTAGGGCACTAGTCAATCCTTTTGCTCTTTTTCAATTGTAATACCATTTCTTCTGAAAACAAAAGATTAGAGATAGCTATAAAAACTATTAAAGACCTTTACACTAGTTAAAAAAAAGTGTTCATTTTCTACCTGTAATGTAAACATTAACATCCTAATAGAGTTCAGGCATACGTAGTTTCACTAGCTGTAAGCTGATGGGGTTTACTTGGGATGTTGAATGTATACTGCCCTGTCTTTGTAAGATTCACACTATAAAAAGTTTCTTTCTCCTTATTCCCAGTGTTCAATTATTTTTGGTGCATCCTTTGACTTGCAGTAGTTTTTTAATCCCCTCCACAAAGCAACCAACACAGTATTACATATGAAAAGGATTTCTGTTTTTGTAAGGACAGTTACCTCCAAGCGTTTTCCAGAAAAGCCTGTTCGTGGTTGTTTTAATTTGTAAGTGTCCTGCATGCCTTGGGGTAATTAGTGTTGTACTTTAGCCAGGTCTAGATTGTCTTTATACCTGCTAATACTTCCTCAAATGCTCAAGTGCAAGCAAAGGGCCTACAATTACATTGGGTAGTAATTTATTTTCTATTAATTAGGTTTTGTTCTTTCTAATTTTGTTAGCACCAGTATACATTTCCTTGTTTCAGATACTTAATCTAGTTGATCTGTCATTGGAAATGTTGCTCTTTTGTTTAAGTATTGTACATGGATAATCAAAATGTATGTCATCACCATACTTAATTTAGTTGCTCTTAACGTCTGATCTGTGCTTCACATGCCTCCCTGTACCTAGTTGTCCTGGGTTCAGCAATAGCAGTCATTTTTTCTCCTTCTTAGTAGCTGGTGCAGTGCTGTGGTTTTGACTTTCAGCCTGGGAACAGTGCTGATAACACCGATGTTTTTAGTTGCTGCTCAGTAATGTTTACTGTGACCAAGGACTTTCTGAGTCTCATGCTCTGCCAGGGAGGAGGGGAAGCCGGGAGGAAACAGAGACAGGACACCTGACCCAAACTGACCAAAGAGGTATTCCACGTCACAGCACGTCATGCCCGGTATATAAACTGGGGGCAGTTACCCGGAAGGGTGAGATCGCTGCTCAGTTAGGCTGGGTATCGGTCGGTGGGTGGTGAGCGGTTGTATTCTCTTCCCTTTTTATTTCCCTTATCATTATTATTATTGGTGGTAGCAGCAGTGGTTTATGTTATACCTCAGTTACTGGACTGTTCTTATCTCAGCCCATGGGAGTTACATTCTTTCGATTCTCCTCCCCATTCCTGGGGGGGGGGGGGGGGGGGGAGGAAGCGGGGGAGTGAGGGAATGGCTGCGTGGTTCTGAATTACTGCTGGGCTTATACCATGACACTGTTGGAGTAAATTACACATCTCTTTTTGGAGGACAAAGGTTCTGTGCCCAGGCAGGTAACTCTGTGAGCAGAAGCAAAGTCACTCATGAACCAGAGGGACTGCTTCAATCAATTAGAGACCGCAAGTCCCTAATGCACAGTGCCCTCCCATCCCCTTCAGGCTTATAGTCAGTGTGGTGTTTTTGCACTGTGCAGCTGAGAGCTGCCAGGGCTAATTCCTGTGAGCGTAAAACACCATCAGATTATTCCATTTGGTCAAAGAATATTCAAACAGATAAATCTTCCCCTGCTCCCCAGCCTGCTCGGTATGTGTTCTAACAACTCTGCATCATGATTCCACCCGTGAGTTGAACTCAAATGTGGTATGAGGGCCAGGTAATGCGTAAAGAAGCAGTTTTTTGAAGAATAATACCCAGTTCTGAATTTTCAAGTGGAATCTTAATAACACCAAAATAACTTTAAATATGAAGTAAAATGCACATTCTATGTTTATGCAGTAAGTCTTGAGACTAACAAGGTAAAGTTCAGATCCTGCGGGAGACCCAGGGTGTACAGGATATCTCAGAATATCTGCTGCAGATGTCCTGCTGAGGTCTGCTTGTTCAACCTTAACCCTTCAGAAACAGAGTAGGTATTTTTCCAGTGGATGAAAAATACCAGCTTTTGCCTTGCCTTAATTTTGAACTGTACAGATGTATTTGCAGAGGATTGTGCCAGACATTTTACATCCATTTTGTGTTTTCTCAAAGATGATAAGAATTAGCATTAAGACTACTGAACACGATCTCACAACATAGACCATATAGTTTCTATAAATCAGTGCTCATGCTCCTTTGTTTATATGCTTTTATTTTTTTAAGTGAAATTGCTGCAATTTGGGCTCTCTCTTTCCAGTCACTCAATGTGTGTCACTGAACGAAATTCATGTAGAAAGAAACTGCAATTTGTAGGTTTTTTTAAAAATAGTATGTTGCAAGTCACACTAGCCGCTAACAGAAATTCTCCTTAGTCATGCTGATTGCATATCAGTCTTGGCTGTTTGAAATAACCCAGTGCAATCAGAAATACTAAATGCTAGGCTTATAATAAAAGTAAGTGCTTTCAGAGTATTTGTTCAACATAAAAGTGATAAGATATATTTTATCATTGTTGTGTAATATACCTGTATTCTAGATTTCTGAAATGAGTGTTTAAAATGCAATTTTTCTGTCCAATATGAAAAAGGCTTGGGTAAAATTTGCCTTGTAAGGTTAGATAATATTTCCTAGCTGTAGAACCTGAGTCCAATAGGCTTTATCAGAATACAGTAAGTGATGAAGAAGAAACTAAAAGCAAATGATTTTGCTTGACTGATTGGAGCTTGTATAAGAAAAGAAAGCAGTAGAGATTAGTTTCGTAAAGTAGACTTGAAGCAGCATAAAGCAAGCTAAAATTTCTGGGTTATGGGAACAAAGAGAGGTTTATGGACCCTGAAGAGCTGAAGATGCAGCCTGTGTTTGTAATGCAGCATTTAGAATGAATGTGAAAATGGTTTGCATCCCTTTTACCTGCCCTCGTTACACCAGTAGGATAAAAATAAATTGTGCATTGCTTAAGCTTCTCATTGGCAGGGTAAACATTTCTTGGAGCTATTTAAAGCTCCAATCTTAAAGTATATCATCATGGGACTTGAACATCAATTGGCAAAAGCTGTTTATATGATTAAATTATAAATCTAAAAATACCTTGTAAATAGAGTGCCTTGTGCAGGAAGCCAGTAAGAGTGAAAATCGTGTATAAATAGTGTATGGTTTGTATTAAAGATAACATATAAGAAGCCATAGATCTCTCTGGTTAGTGGGCACAGGAGCTAAATCACTCTGATTATTTTTATATTGAATATAGGCTGCACCTATGAGGCCTCTTCTTGATGGCAAATTCATTGCTTTTATTGCTATAGTAGATCATGTTAGAAAACTGCTCCTGCCCATTGGAGTAATTTCTAAATAACTCATTAGTTGCCTTTGTGCCCTGCCATCCCAGCTGCTAGGACAGAATGCACAATCCCAAGATTCAGCCCTGCTCAAGGTCGTATGTGAAATCTGACATCTGAATCTACCTTTCTTCAACTGGAATCAATGCGTTAGCAGCAAGACAATGCTTACTCTGTTCTTACCTGAGTGTTTCTCCGTTGTGTCCTAGATCAGAAGCCCAGTATGTGTGGGTTAGACATTTTCATGTGCACAGCAAGGTATTATGCAGAGTCCTTGTTTCAGAGCACCATCTGCCAAAAGGTGAGAATTTTGATATAGTTGTATTACTAATATTCCAGATGGAGTTTATTACAAGCAGCTGCCAAATGGCAGTGTATGTTAGCATGCAATGACCCTGTGGGTTAAACAGTGCAACTATTTCTGTTGTACATCTGTGGTACCTGCAGTATCCAAGGGCTGTTCTTTCATCAATTTAGAAGCTGAAGTTCTGAAGAAGTCCAGGTTACTTCTTGGAATAGTGTCTTGCAGGAAATGCACTACTGAGCTTTGGGAGCTCGTGTCTTTTTTCGTTTTTCTTTTTCTGTGTACTGCTTTCACACTGGTGTCACTTTAGACCAGTTTATCCTCAACATCTGAGCCAAAGCCACCACCCAGAGCCCTTCCTTTGACCTCATGTATTTTGGAACCTGTGTATTTTTGCATGTGTAACTCAGGAAATCAAGCAGTTACTCAGAACTTCTTGGCTTGTTAATAAATTCAGAGGAGTAAAAGGATCGTGCTTGGTTTCTCCTGACAAGTCTACTTTACCAGGTATTTTCCCCTGCTTTTTTCTTCAATTTTTTTTTTTTTTCATTTTTTCCTCGTTTGCAAGGAGGGATGCAGAATAAACTGGTTGGTTTGTCTGTGTGAGCATGTTGTAATCATTAGGCCTCCTTAGTGAGTCCTTTCCCTGTGGATCTGGGGAGGAGCTTGGAAAACCTGGGGAGTTCAAAATCCTGAGTTCATGTTGGGGATTTTTAACTCCGTTCAGGCCAGGGAGGAAGAGTAGAGACTTTCTGCCAAAACCACTCTGATTTGCTGTCTGGCCTATTTGACTGTTAGTTTGCATGTTTGTTTTTCATTTCTCTTAAACCTCATTACCTCCATCTCCAGTTTAATTGCAAGTTTAGATGGGCATTCAAAAAAATGCTGCTAAGTTATTTCTGGAGTCATAGTTTGGATAAAATGAGTCATGTAACTTCAGCCTTACATCACTGATGGAAACGGCACTTATCATGATGCTAATTGCTTCTAACAGCTTTGTGTCTCTGCAAGACCAGTTAACATGAAATTTTATCCCATTTTTCTAGGCATAAAACCCTGCTCTGCCTAAAGGTTTAATGGTTATTTGACATTTTCAAGGGTAAACTTTATATCTGATCATTTGAAATGCTGCTTCTGCCTTGCCAGTGATTCCTTGAATTAATTTTATTGTAATTAATAAGGACACTATCTAATCCCTTTTTACCAGGGGATTCTTGTTTTGCATATGCTTGTCTGATAGTCTTCAAGCCAGCCTGTATCTTTTTGCCGCTTCCCATGCTAGCCAAGTCAAATCAGCAGACAGCTGGTGCCATTCACATTGTAATTTTTTTAGGAGACAAAAAATGGCACTAGTTCAGTGGCATCGCGTTCCACAATTTAAATGGAAAAATGCCGTTCTCCTGAGGAGCTGTGTGGCAGCAGGAGGGACAGGGCACAGGAGCCACCCCCATGGGGCAAGCCTGAGAGCAGTGGTGCTGTTCTGAGCCTTTGCTGCGCTTGTTTTTGGGCTCCTCTGTAAAGAAACACAAGAAGTGAGGAAATTGCTGATCTTCTGTTATGATCCAGTGCTGGAATAGAGGCTATACAACAGCTTCTGGTCTGGAGAAAGATTTCTTTAGCTAATTTGGGGTGCATGCTGGGGTCAGGATTTTGGCTGCTTTTGCTAATTTTTGGAGCATTTGCAGAGAAAAGCAACACATGCTCCGCTGTGTTATTCTGAGCTTGCTGGTTTTGCTATCAGACTAATGAGCCTGTCATATGAAGCTGCATTCCAAATGTTAACAATTATTTGGATGAAATAGTGCTAGAAGGTGTAAGAAATTCATATCCTATTTTTAATATAGAAGTGGAAAAAAATACCCAGAAAGATAAAGCAGCATGTGGTGCCTTCAGGTTATTGCACAATCATAGGCATCTGGATTTTGAGGCAGAGAAGTGGGCCTCAACACAACTACAAGGAAGATGCTGTTGGGATCTGAAAACCTGGCACTTGCAGCACCATTTACCTGAGTACTTTGAAGGTCACACTTTTTAGACGTTTTCTTCAAATACATAACAGCTCACTGAGCATATAGTACAGTCTTAAAATAATACCCATTCTGGTACTGTGGACAGGCTGGATGACAGCAGTGATGCTTCCAACCCTTGTTATGTTTGGTTTATATTTTGGGTGTATGGTACAGTGAAAAAGTACAGATTTATCAGCAATCACTGGCCTGAGAACTCAGCTAAAATGTGGTTGAACATCTTTTGATTATTAGGGTTGCTGGATAGAAGGCAGGAAACTGCAAGTAGGTTTGTTTGTTGGGTTTTTTTCTAAGGAAACTTGAGATAATATTGCCATCTCAACTTATAATTGATAATAAAGGAGTGTGACTCTTTGTGGTTCCCAACATCACCCAGTGACTTTTGAAGAAATGGGTAAAAAAGATTCCTGGGTAATTAGTTCTTAGCATGGTGGTAATTTAAGGATCATTTACAGTATTTTGTTACTGGTTTCAGAGCATTGCATAGACTTAACTGAAAAATGAGGTCTCTGCTTGAAAGGTGAAAAACATAGTGTAATGGAATCTAAAAGGTTGAGTAGTCAGAAGTATGAAAGAATGTTTAAAAGCCTCTGAGATTTCTTAGACAGAAAAATTCCCTGTAAGAGCAAGATACGTTGTTCTTTCATCATAGATAACCTGACTTGCATAAGTGGGTTCAGAATGGTCATACAGGCTAGTGTTTAGAAATGGCATCTCCTTTAAGACAGCTGGAGGAACTGTCCTGGCCACACACACATGCAAATGGCTGTAGCAGAATGAAGTATGGGGGTGGGAGCAAACCAGCTTTGCCAGGTAAAGAAAAGGGAGTGCAAGTGGCAAGGGAGCAAACACTCAGAACACTTGAAAAGGAACAAGGCTGCTGCTTGTGATGAAGACCACAACAGATACCTTACAGGCAGTCTTAAAAACAGCAGTTTCCAGCAGTTGTTATCAGGACCATAGTGATTGCTGAGACAGCTTCAGCAGAGCACTTGATTTCCAGAGGGGCTGACCCTTGTCAAAACATCAAAGTTTTGAGTTAGTTTTAGAGTCAAAAATAAAGCAAAGGGGCAGACGAGTCTTCAGCCCAGCAAGTTCTGAGACTCATTTGCAATCAGCTTCTCTGCTATGTAAACATTGATGCTCCGCATCCTTTCTAATGCTCAGGAACCTCTGCTTTCTGCATTTCTGCTTGGAGCAAATTTATATTTTGCAAGTGAACAGCTATCTGTGGGTGTGGGCTGTTACAGACAATGATTAATGCTCCTCTGGTTGAGATAAGCCTTTCTGCTTCTGAACTTGCATTGCAAGTTTTATTTGTAACCTTTTTAGCATCCTTATGGGCTAAAAACTGGGAAGGAACTGAATTTCTCAAGAAACGTCATCAGCCTGGATACCAAAGCTTCGGCAGCTGCCCCAGAACATTGTGGGACTTTGGATAAAGCTTGTGCAACTGAGATCACGTGTTCTGGGAAAGGAATTACAATGACAAGTAAATATGGCATAATAAAGAAAGATGGCCTACTTGGAGTTGTATTAGCCTCAACATATGCAAATGCATTTCCCAGCACCAAACGTTTACTTTAGGTCAGAGCACAAGTAAAAGGAAATAAAATTAAGGTCTTTAAGCAAATGTGAAGTTTTAAATGCAGCTAATCAGTTCCAACAACAGATACTGCCCTCTTTCTCAGCGCACTGGAAGAATTTTTATAAAGATATCCACCTGTACCACTAAATACTGGTAAATATCACTGCAAACTGCCATTTTTTGTGATAAAGCTGCTCTTGCTTTTCAAGCTTGCTTTTTTCATTTTTCCTTAATGAGGTTTCAAAACTCTGCTCCCAAATTTTAAACCTTTTGCAAGCAGCAGTCTTAAAAAAAGAGTTGCTTATAAGGCGAAGGTAAGTGTGGGAGCTCCTTTCATGTGTCACGATCTCTTCAGTAAGCAGAAAAATCCCCTGTGAATGGCAAGTCTTCTGTGAGGCCACGGTGGGGTTTCGGGAGGTGTAAGGCAGTGTGGTGCTTGCAGGACAACTGGGGCTCTGAAATACTTGGTGCGAGGTGCAGTGCCTTGTGGTTGTCACCTGTCTCCTGACCAGTTCCCTTTCCAACCTCACCTGAGGTTCTGTGTGTGCCTGGTGGGGTCTTGTGGGGAGACATGAGGCCCAAATGACATGGTGAGGGACTACTGAGCTGCTTGCCAGCTTCTCTGCAAAACAGAGGCCTGAGGTGGCAGAAGGTAGCAATACAGAGCTTTGGCATGCCGAACAGACAGGGAAGGGGTTTTGATCAGAGATCTTTGTCTCCCTGCTTTTGGGAATAGGGGTTGATGGAATACTCATTTCTGTACACAGCTCAGCATTACAGCGCGCAGCTTCACTGTTCTTAGTGCTTCTTGCCATGTTTTATTAAAGCAGCAAGTGGGAAGGGAGCTCTTCTGACAAAAAGGAGAAGTGTTTTAACATGGGAGAATACATTTAATACATTGCCCTTTCATTAAGCAGGCAGAGAATTCACTCTGTTTTATTGATGCAAAAGGCCATGCTTTTATCGAAAGAATAAGGCATTGTATGCATGGGAAGCAGATCATTTTTGGGAAGTTTTGCCTTTATGAAACTTTAATTGCTTTATATGGGAAATAGAAGGACTTGAAATAAACAGGCCTGTGCAAGGCCAAGATGTTAATGGTCAGCCAAGGGAAGGTAGGATATATTTTGGAAGAAGCATTGAGTGCTGTATACCAAGAATAACATGGACAATATGCACCAACATTGGGGTTACAGCCTGGCTTCCTGCCTGTGACTTGTTCTTATAGAGTCAGTTGTCAGTGGAGAAATTTATTTTGTTGTGAGGGGCTGAAAATTATGTTCCATAAAATGGTTGAGCTGGGAAACATCTCATGGGTAGATTTCGCTGTGAACGCTACTGATAACATGCCATGGAAGTGGTTCTGTCAGAGGCTACTGTGACCTATGGAATCATAAGTGGTCCATGATCTGTAACTCGCTGTGACCTGGTCTCCCAAAAAGCAGTTTCTCTGCCGTCTCCGTGAGGAGCTATTCTCTTTTGTTGCCTTTTGTAGTACCCTTCCAAGCTGGCACAATACCCTCAAGACTCTTGGGGGTTTTGTATCTCTGGTTCTCATGCGTTTTCTCACTCATTATCAAAGTATTCTTTAATCCTCATCCATCTTCAGTGTCCAGATAGTACCTCTTACACTAGCAAGCAGAGTTCAGCTGTGCGTAAAATTGTTTGACCAGAATGTGTTTCGAGCAGAGATCTTCAGATGCAGTGCTTGTGGGAGTTAAATTATCAGGTGGGTTCTGTACTTTATTCAGGCTTCATGGCAGCGGTTGGAAAATACATTTTCCTTCAAGTTTGTAGAATTTTCTGAAGCTGCAGTTTAGGTTTTGTGATATGTTGAAGGTGATGCCTGTAGGGTCTGCTTAGGCTCAGGAAATAGAAACATGCACTGGAGTCTCATAAAGTGCATTGGAGGAGCCTAGGCTCCTCTACTGTAGGTTTAAAATCATTCCTCTTGGGGTTGAAAAACAGTTTTTAAAACTGCACAGAAATGAACACCCCACTGGGAGGAGATACAGCAGTCTTGAGGTAGAATGTTCCTATTATCACCTTCCCATGTGTTCATTGCAGTCACAGCTGCTTCTTCAGACTCAGAGGGACAGTGGTTAAGTTTTTCATGTGCTGTCTTTGGGAGCAGTCCTGGTGCCCAGCAAACCTCAGCTGCAGTATGTCTGTTGCTTTTGGTCGTGCAGAATTGGGTCTTAGTTGGCTGTGCTGACTCACCGTGCACATGCATCTTGTTGTTCTAAAGCTTGAGAGACCTTTTACTATGAATAACAGTTTACCTGCTCCCTTAGTGATGAGTGAGTTTGGTGGATCTCTCAGCAAAGCATTTCACTGACCAGACTGCTTATCCTCAGGTGACCTTTCTATAGGGATGTTGCCTGTAGCAATGCCAATACCAGGAGTGTACCAAGGAGTTAACGCTTTACACTTATTACAGATGTTCAGGGATTTAGCAAAAAGTTAGTATTTAACTAGGAGATAAAAAGTGCGTGCAAGGTCTCAATTCTGCAGAAATCCATATGGAATTTTGGGGGGTTGTATGTGATCCTATTGTCTGTGTGGAGGCATATCAGGACTTCGTACTTGGTCAATACTTTAACCAGCCAAAGAAGTGTGGTGGTGTAACAGTAACTCTTCATTTCACCATTCTTTACTTGCATTGCGTTTGTGTCTCTGCTATTAAGGATCATCCTCATTTGCCTTCCATTTATCACTACCTGTTCTCTCTCTCTTTTTTCTTATTTTTTTGTTTTAAGCCATTTAAAAACTATTTCTCTTTCCAATACTTCTACAGAATATTCTGAGCTAGAAACAATCCGCTTTTCTTTGCAGTGAGATTTCTGGCCTCATAAAAACAAAATTGGGCAAAAGAGATGTATCCTTCCCAAACAGAAACCAAGGAGAATTGCAGATTGCTTTCAAAGTTTTAAAAAAGATCTTCCATTTTAGAGAATTCTGTTTAGTATTAGGATGATAACAGCTTATTTTCAGACTTGAATGCAGTTGGGTTTTACTTGTCACACATTCAGGTCCATTTTTGTGAACAGATATTTTATGCTCATTACTTAAATAGACATCTTAGTAAAAGACTGCCTGTGCTTTGGAGAGTAATACAAAATGGCTACGGAACTGATGGACAGGGGTAGAGCAGTTGATGTCATCTACCTGGACTTGTGCAAAGCGTTCGACACTGTCTCACATGACATCCTTCTCTCTAAGTTGGAGAGACATCAATTTAATAGGCGGACCATTCGGTGGATGAAGAACTACCTGGATGGCCGCACTCAAAGAGTAGTGCTCAGCGGCTCAGTGTCCAGCTGGAGACCAGTAATGAGTGGTTTCCCCCAGGGATCGGTGTTGGGACCGGTCTTGTTCAACATCTTTGTCGGTGGCATGGACAGTGGGATTGAGTGCGCCCTCAGCAAGTTTGCCGATGACACCAAGCTGTGTGGTTCGGTTGATACATTGGAGGGAAGGAATGCCATCCAGAGGGACCTTGACACGCTTGTGAGGTGGGCTGATGCCAACCTGATGAAGTTTAACCATGCTAAATGCAAAGTCCTCCACCTGGGTTGGAGCAATCCCAGGCACAGCTACAGGTTGGGCAGGGAAGAGATTGAGAGCAGCCCTGCGGAGAAGGACTTGGGGGTGTTGGTTGATGAAAAAATGAACATGAGCCAGCAGTGTGCGCTTGCAGTCCAGAAAGCCAACCGTATCCTGGGCTGCATCAAAAGAAGCGTGACCAGCAGGTCGAGGGAGGTGATCCTGCCCCTCTACTCTGCTCTTGTGAGACCTCACTTGGAGTATTGTGTGCAGTTCTGGTGTCCTCAACATAAAAATGTCATGGAACTGTTGGAACAAGTGCAGAGGAGGGCCACGAGGATGATCAGGGGACTGGAGCACCTCCCGTATGAAGATAGGCTGAGAAAGTTGGGGCTGTTGAGCCTGGAGAAGAGAAGGCTGCGTGGAGACCTCATAGCAGCCTTCCAGTATCTGAAGGGGGCCTATAGGGATGCTGGGGAGGGACTCTTCATGAGGGACTGCAGTGAGAGGACAAGGGGTAATAGGTTAAAACTTAAACAGGGGAAGTTTAGATTGGATATGAGGAAGAAATTCTTTACTGTGAGGGTGGTGAGGCCCTGGAATGGGTTGCCCAGGGAAGCTGCGGATGCTTCATCCCTGGCGGTGTTCAAGGCCAGGTTGGACATAGCCTTGGATGGCATGATTTAATGGGAGGTGTCCCTGCCCATGGCAGGGGGGTTGGAACTCGATGATTTTAAGGTCCTTTCCAACCCTAACTATTCTATGATTCTATGGTTCTATGTGAGAAACATCCGAAATAAGAACAGGAGAAATAGATGCCACTAACGCCTGACAGAAGATAACTGAGGAGCTTAGAGTGGCTGTGAAAAACATGCATGCATGCCCGATGGCATGAGTTCGGAATAAAAACACTGCAGAGCTTTTATATGGATTGATGTTGCTGTTTCCTATAATTTCTAGGACCTTTTTCATCAAATTAATAGCGAGAGCTTTTCCTAACTTTCTCCTCCAGCAAGAAAAGGAAACAATGAAACCACCACCCCTCTTATCTCAGTGTTTCCATTAAGCTTCCTGGGAAAAAGAATGCCTCGAATTCAAAGCAAGCAAGGTGACTAGAGAGAGCAGAGGCAAATGTTATACGCTCAGTTAGTCTGCAGATGACATCAGTTTGGTAGGCTGAATTATCTGCTCTGATCTCAAGTACCTAAGGCCACCCCATGGCTGTATGCAACTGTCAAGTCTATTCCGCAGTTCAGGTCTGAGCAAGGAATGATGCAAGATGGGAGAGAGGTGGAGAGGCAGGTTCATGTGTGGGTGGTCTGCGCAGAGCGCCTGTGAGCACAGTGGTGGTTCATGGAGCCAGCTTGCAAAGGGGAAGTTCAAATGCTGGGTGAAGCTGTTTTTAAATAACAAAGTTCAGAGGCTTTAGTTTTACAGCCATGAAGAACGAGCGATAGTAACCCAGATGTGATTATATGAAAACACAAATAGTGGATTGTTTCTGAGGCTTAGATCTTTCTTGTTTTAGACCATCACACACTATGCTAGACTTTGTGTCAGATCTCCCTTGAGTGCTTTTTTCACAGGAGAATGTGTCTCATGAGCGCTGACCGAGTCAGGGTCAAGAGTAAAATTTATCAGTGTATAGAGGGGAACAAGAGGATATAGTGGCTGATAAAGCAGCTGGCTGCTATTATAAATGAGACTTCATAAAAAGCTATAAAACCAATTACCCATTCCCCAAACACAGAGCACAAGCATAAGAAGGACTATTACTCCAGATCGTGCTCTTGCTACAGTGACATAAAAGTGAGAAACAGCCTTGAGAGGCAGCCTGCTGTTAACAAACAGGGCCTAAATCCACCTTAGCCAATACTGAGTCACAGAGTTGGGGCCAGATTTTGCTCAGTGGACTGGCAGCAAACTTCCATTGCTGGATTTCTCTCCCTGATACAGCTGTAGTGCATGTCTTTCCTTATGGTGACCCATGTCTGGAGTGAGTTGGAGGAGTCTGAGAGGTACGCCAGGCTTTGCTAAAGCTGCTGTCTAATGTATTATAACTCTTGAGAATAGCTGGAGAATAATGTGTTTCAGCCAAAGTTATCATCTCATCTGTTTTCTAAGTCTTCTGCCTGCCCCACTGCTTACACTCCCCTCCATCCAAACACATAGCCATGTCCGTCACTGAGAGCTGGGAGTTCTCTGCTCAGAGTCCTGTGCCTGCAGTCCTGCAGCTGGGACTGCTGGGCTTGCAGACCTGTGATTTCTGCACATGTCCAGCTCACAGACCTATGGAGAAGCATCAAAACTTCAAGCGATACTGTCTGACCTAGATCCATTGCAATGACTTTATGCTTTGTAGGGAACACTTTCATTCATCATCTGTTTATTCCAGGAACCTGTTTCACCTGTCCTGTGGCTCTTTGATTCAGCTGGGACATCACGTAAGATTTCAAAAGGATGAAGGATTGCTCCCTAGCACCACATGCTGGCAGCCCCCAGGGCTCTGCAAAAGTCTAGGAGTGTAATTGTGAACACAATCTGGTACTTAGAAATTAAGTTTTACTTGGCAACAGAAATTTCTCCCATGCAAATGACTAAAAAAGATATTAGATGAAACTTTTTATTAGGTCAGCTTTGCTACACTTGGAGGAGAACAATAAAACATGAAATGAGGGTGACAAGCTGAATTCAGTGAACACATACGCTGTACATAGTACTGTACAGACCTATGCCCGTTTCCTGTTAAAGCATGGATATGCTGCCTCAGCTCCTAGCAAAGTGACCTGACGTTTGATGAAATGTCAGTCATCTTCGAAAACTGACAACTGTTTACATGTGCTTTGGTTTTAAATGGAGATATTGTTGTGTGTCCACACTTGGACTCTTCCTATGTAAGTCCCAGTGCTTAACAAATAATTTAGAACAGAGAACTGCATTAAGGAGTGGAGGGAAGTGGGGTCCCACAAACTGATGCAGGTTGCATAGCATCCTGTATGAAGAGGAGGACAAAGCTCTGTTTTGGTTGAGGATTGCCATATGACAAAGTTATTATGCATTGTGCTGAGTCAGTTCAGGATAAGGCTATCGTTACGGTTAGTTTCCAGAAAAGCAGGAGCTGCAAAACTAATTGAATTCCTATTTATTGCAAGGTTACCCAATTTAAAATGAAGCTTCATCCCAGTGTGTGGGTGTATTCTCTCATTTACGGATTCTGACACCACACAGAATGCTAATTCAAACAAAATTAGGTTTCAGGTTGGGGTCAGGACAATCAGGTGTCACAGAACTTCCTGTATGTTGCAGAGATTAAGATCTGTACCCACTGGTGTGGAGGACTCGCCATTCATTTCTGTGTTGTTTTAAGTCCAAGAGCTGTATTAAAGATGGAATTAGGACTGAGCATAGTGTGTTTGTTATACAGAAAATGAGATTTGCCTGTATCAGTTACAGACAATCTGATATTCTTGGGGATATCTGAGAGGCTTCAACTTGGCTGGTGGGGGTTGGAAGCCCATTCAGAGAAGTGACTTGGGGCTGGGCTCTCTGGACCTGTGGCTGCAGACAGTGTGGTCTATACTGTGTTGGTGAGGCACAGGGCAGATTCTTAACCCTAAATTAAACAAATGTCAACTTTAGGTGTCATGATTCCATTTTCAGTTGCAGCAGATGCATTGTGTCTCAGTAGAAGAGCAGCCAGGTTTTGGAGTTAACCAGGACATGCTGTTAGCTTCATGCACTGGTAGTTTCATTATTCAGTGGGAAATTAATGGCCTCTCCCCCAGAATTATGCATTCAGGATGGGGACTAGGGAAGAGATCTGATTCCTAGCTCTGTTCCCAAGACAGTGTGAGTTCCAGCAGGTTGGTTTGCATTATTTTATTATAAGGCTCCTGTCTGTGTCAGATGGGTTCATGTACCAGGTGGCTGGAAAGTTCAGTAGGAAAAGCAGAAAGACGTTTTTAGAAGCATGAGTCACTGGTGCACATACATACTTTTCGTGTAGAAATGAATTTCTGGGAAGCCTTCTCAAGCATTCTGAGAGAATAATTTCTGATTACTTTTGTAATCTATTGCTTTGTTTTCAGCTTTACATTCTTAGCTGGTCTGGTTTAATTTTTGAGAATATACCAAATGTTTCCAGTGTAGTTTTGTGTAGCATTTGTTTTCTTGCTGTGCGTGGATTAGTCTCAATGGATATATTTTTGTGAAGGGAATCGATGCTGCTCACTGGGATAGAAGCATATTTTGTCAACAGGTATTCTCTGATTCCTTTTTTAAAAGAAAATTTTCAACATGCTTTGTCAGGCAGAAAAAGATAGAGACTTATTGCTCCAGTGTTCAGCGTTACTTTCAGTCTGTAACTTTTATTTCAATAGCTGCTCTAATTTACATCAGGTGAGCATGTGACCTAGAACAGATTTCAATTTTAATACTAATGGTGGGCAATATAAAACCTATAAAGGATTACATCTAAACAGCATTATGCAAAGACCTATGAATAATAGAAAAGGGCAAATAAAAAGAAAGTTAACCTATTCCTTTCCTTTTGACTCATATTTCAAAGTTTCTGAATGAGGAAGTCTCTTGAAATCTATATACAGAATATTGAATGTCAGTTAGAGGAAGGTAATTTGGGTCCTAAATACTGATGTTCAGAACTTCAGCCACATGCATACGGTTTACACTACTAGCTCTTGCTTTGGAACTGTTGTAGAAATTTTTAAACTGGATAAAGGAGCAGTGGATTGTAAAACAAAGACTTGCTGGAGAGAGGAAGCATTTTTAACTTCTACCCTTTGCACATATCTTAATATACGTTTGACTACCATGCTGGGGTTATTTTAAACTTTATGTTTACATGCAATCTGTTGGAGATGCACTGAGTAGAGAGGCAGAGGGAGAAGGTTCTCCCTGGTTGAGATTACTTAATTAAAAGCTTCCTGCTCTCCAGGTTTGTTATTTGAATTATCAAAGTGGTATCTTATAATCGTTTATCACTTAGCAAAACCAAAACAGGGAGGATTTCTTAGACTACATAATGCATAACTGAAACTTTTTATCCATCGTTAACATGTATCTCTAGAATAATAATTTCTCTGCCTTTCTCCTTTGTAAAGCAGACAATTTTGTTGAGAGGCTGCTCTGACAAGTGCAAGTGTACCTTTTCCAGAAGCATTTTCTCAGTGTTTCTTTATTGGGTCTGACCTTTAGTGTTAATTTTTGTTCATTCAGAATTTCCATGATGTTTGTCTGATAATCGCAAGTTCAGGAACTTAAAAATTTGCTAAGTGTTTGCTTTGATTTTCATCAGCAGTTTGATTGGCAGATCTTTTTTCACAGAAGCAATGCTTGTGTAGGAACAATTAAACCTGGAGTCTGCTCATCAGGAAATAATGTGTGTATTTTAAATATCACTAAGGGGAAGACATGCAGTTACTGGATGTTTGGATCTGAGATTTTTTGCTAGTTACCAAAAAGTCATACCTGTATATGTAAATTCTGTTGCTGTCTCTCTTTTCAGCCTAGTTTAAGAATTTGTTCCTCCTCTTCTTATGATTTTCATGTTTCAAAGAAGTCTTTTAAAAAAAAGACAGTATGTACTTACTTTGATTTTCATGACACAGACAACGAGCCCATGCGTATTTCCTAACTGGCCTCGTAAATATCTCTGGTATACTCCAGAGTCTACAGTGGTATGGATGATTATGAAATGATGATGATGCTTCATCAGTGTCTTTCAAATTATGCACTAGAGACATGATGCTGCAAAGCCCACAGCTAAATCATTAGCCCAGTTTCTGTATAGTTCTACTTTCTACGCTATTAGGAGACCTGGCCTCAGTTCCCTCTTGCTCAATAGATGTACTGTGTGACCTTGGATGAGAGATGGGGCATGTTTTTTGCAAAGCAGTCCTGTATTTTCGTGCATCCAACTTATTGCAACAAATTCATTTTGCTCTCTTTAATTAATTTTTTAGAAATGCTGATAACCCGTAGCTCCCAGTGATTCAGTGGGATTTGTGTGTTATTGGTGCTTCTGTAAGATGAGGTCTGTCAGCGCAGAAAACACAGGAGCACTACAGAAATCAGTAGCCAGTTTGGAAATGTTGGTCCTCGGTACTTGGCACCTTGCTTCTCAAAACTCAAAGTTAGGATAGTATTTGACTGTGCTTTTAGAGCTGTGAGAGAAAAATACTGTCATAACTGAGTATTGTTTGTTACTGAAGCATTGTGTTTGTGTGCCCAAAATGCTAGTGTAACTGGTACATCGTTACCAAGATTCAGTTACCAAATGTCAGCTGTGTTTCTTCTTCATACTCTTTGGGATCACATCTTATTGGATTGAAGTGGTACATGATAAACTTATATAGTTCGATAGAAAGAATAAAAAGTTCACCTCAGTTGTAGAATTTAACAGCTCTTGGTGAGAGGAAAATGGGTTCAAATCCAGGAACTTTTCTACTGTATCTATCTCCAGTACACAGTGCTGCAAAATGCTATCCTGGGTCTCAGTGTGGAAGCTCCCTGCTGAAAGGGCATGCAGCTCATTGAAAGGATGGGCCCTGATAGCTAGCTTAAGATCCAACAGGGCTGCATTATTTGTGTCCTTAGTTGTGTCCATAAAATGCTGAACTGTTCCTTCTGGCATCAAGAGACTGCTATGTGGGCATTATTTCTAAAGATCCATTTTAGAAATGAAGGAGTAGATTTTTCACACCACAGAGAGGTCAGGCTTTCTCCTCCCACTGTGATTTGCAGAGAATTCACTTTGTAATTCCCACCTCTATCTCATCCAACCAAGGCACTTATTGAGGTAATGCAGTTGTTCAGAAATTATGCTTAAATTATCACAAAGAAGGGATGAGTTTTAATTGAATATTTTCTATAATCCACAAGGGAATAGTGGCATAATTAGCCTAGTTTGACGCGAAGATATTTCTGTACATGCACCTGAATGAGTCACAGGCATGGGGGATATAATCTGCTGCTGTTCCTGTCAGAAAAGGATGCTGTCAAAAAAAAGGAGGAAAAGAAAAAGCCAGCAATTAGATTTCTTCCAGCCCCTGAGACAGTGGTGACGTTCACTGAATTTCAACAGAAAACCAAAGAATTCAGTGCTGTGGATATTGAATAAATTGTAAAATGGAAAGTTCAAACACTCTGCATCTGTCCAATTCACCTTCAGTGTGTCTTACCAAAAGCCAGCAAACATGTAGTCTGTCCTTATGTCCTGATTCCCATTACTCTGACTCAGGAGGTTGCTGTGAACTATAACTGCACCTCTATGGGTTTCCAAATTGGCAAACCTGGAGTCTAGAAGAACTATCAGACCTGATTCGTTGGCTGATGTCAGTTGTTGTCAAACAACTTCACATCAGCTGAAATGTGTCCCAGTACGCTTGCAGCTTCAGTGGGTGTATTTTAGAGCAGATCAGTGGTTGCATTGCTGTAGTTCATCCTGTGTAACAGCAGAAGGATGTTTGTTTTGGGAAACTTCAAGTCCCTCAAACTCCACTGCTTTGTGCTACAATTTTGTCTTCAACATCTTGGCATAGAAAACATTGTTTTTAGCAAGAGCAGGATCAGAACATAGCTGAACATTTTTCGTATCTGTGTCTCATGGGTTTAACCATAACATGAGTTTAATCCTACACATGGATTATGCAGTGTCCTGCCAGTGTAGAATCACATGGGTAGGATTATTGACAAAGATAATAATCACCCTACTAAAGGAAGTAGAGTCATACACTTGAGTGGATAACCTGAATAGGTGTATAGCTAGCAGTGATAAGCCTCTTCCAAAAGCTAAGTACCTTACTTATGAAAAGTAATTTTTTGCCTGACCAACTAAATGCAGTAGTATTAGAGACTTCAAGAATGGAAAATATCACCAAACAGATTTAGTTTTATACAAACTAAAATCTTGACTTTTCTGCACCCCTGGTCTCGAAATCTGTGGTGGGACATGGGACTGAACTTGCCTGTGCAGTTTGTTAGCTATTTCATCAGCGACTGGATGGACTTTACCTGTGCCCGTTTGTCCTGAGCTTCTGCATCTCTTTCCCGCACACAGGCTCCTTTTGGTCAAAAGCAGCTGGGGGCAACACAGAGGATCTAAGCTTATCAGCCATAAAATCAAGGTCACGGAGAACTCACTTTGTTTCCCTGTCCTTTATCCTACATTAAACACAGCTTGGCCAGGAAGAATTTTGTTCTTATGTCTTAGTCATTAGACTCACTCAGGAGATTGTCTTCTGTGTCTATCCATGCAAGCTGGTTCTCGTTTGCCCTTATGGAAAATGGAATTTTCTGATTGTTTGGTTTTGTCCTTGCTGTGGGTTTTTAGCTTTTTAAATGGAATGTTTATTACATTTTGATGAAGAGCTAACTTGTACAACATAGGCAGCAGTAATTCTGCACCATCTTACTGGTACAGTTCTGGAGTAAACCTGGTAAGAATGGAGGCATTTTTCTCTGTGTAGCTTGAAGAATTCCCCTGTGTAGCACAGAAGAATTGCTGGTACAAGTGAAAATAGCAGGGAAGTTTCCAGGAAGCTTCTGTTGGATTTGGCAGGAGGTTAATGGTTGAAGGAAAACAAACCTAAGACTGACTCTATGGACTTTGCTGCAATTGTTTTGGCCTGTTCTTCCTAGCAAATTGCAGTGTGTGTGAGCGAGAGAACCCCTGGGGTTGGCTTTCTGGGTTGTCAAGGTCATCAAAGAGTAAGACATGTCAAGACAGGCCCAGGTTTACATCCCAGGGAATGAAGAGTTTGATACCACAGTGTCACTTTTTATGAACTCTGTGCAGTGCTGTTGACAGACAGTGTGAGATCAGCAAATGTGTGCAGACTCCTGGGGGGAAGTTTGAGGTGATGTGGGAAGGAAGGGCCTGTAGGGAGCAGCTTTGCAGAACGATTTGATAGCAAATATTTGGGAGGTCTGTAGCAGATAAACTTGATTTTCCCTGGAGAAATGAATGAGCCGCCTTGAAAGTTGCCCCTTTTTGTAATGAAATCAAACCCTTTGTCCTGTATAGTTCTGTCTCTCCTGTTTGAAACACACACAGAAACGTAGACAGTCCTGCAAAATTTAGATAATTAAAATATCTGTTAAAAATCCTAGTGATGCACCCCAATGGAAAGCAATAGCACAACTAGGGGATCCCTAATTGAATTAGTATTTGAGTGTGGTATTGAACATACTGTTTTGGTACTGTGGAAGTGATTGTTAGAGAAGTATCTGAGATTGGCAAACTGATTTTTATATTGTGGATTGCTGCTTCTCCTCTCAGCTGGTACTGTATTCCTTGAATGTTTCTAGAACAGCTCAGGACAATAAATGATACATAATATACATCAATAATACATAAATAATCCTGCATTCTTTCCAGTTGATTATATTGATTTTTGAACTGGACCTCCACTGGAAAGCAAGCCTTACTATTTAAAATGTGAAGTATTGCCATGAAGGTAACACATATGAGGCAAGGGCTGGATCCCCTAAATCAGTATTTCTTGTTGAGAAGTCTTTGGTTGCTGATGACATTGAGATAGTGTATCATGCTGAGCTGTGGTAACAGTTAAGAGTTTGTATTGCTGAAGCCTGTTTTCATCATAGAGTCCCATTGGATCATAGCATTTTAAAGTCTTTCAGCTGCTGTATCCCAGAAGATTTTGATCTTAGGGAAGGGATTTAGTGTGATAAGTTTAGCAAAGAATGAAAAATGCTGGAAGACTTCCGAGCAGCAAATAATGAGTTTAACAAGGGTCTGGTTGTAATTTGAAGGATTTATCCTGCCTGCAGGACCTCAGGCCACAAAATCTTTCATTTTCCAGTTTATAGCCAGTGTCACTAACTGTCTTAAGTCCAGATGTGATGATCTGCCCCTTAAAACTGGGTTCTTTATGGTGGTGAAGCTTTTTCTCCCCTTGATGAGTCTCATCCTCCAAGGGTGTAAACAAAGGGCGGGCTTGTCTGCTGTGAACTGAGTGTTGCATGCACACAAAGGTCTGTGAGAAGGTGGAGAATGGTGTGTTTGTTTTCCTGGCATGGAAAAGAGAAGAGAGAAGATAAAGGAAATAAAGGCAATGGAGAGTTCAGGATGTCTCATCCTTTGGAGATTATTTATTTATTTCTTAATCTCTGCCATCTTGATGAGTCTGACAGCAAAAGCATTGATTGTCAGAAGTAGCTTTGAGATGGGAATGAAAGTCATGCCTGGAAGGCTTAGCACTCTCCAGAGAAGGCAGCAAACTTTCCCATGGTGGAGAAAGCCGTGTTCTTTCAACTGCTGCTTGGGAAATGCTTTTGGAAGACAGCATCTGTGCTCACTCATTTGGGGTTGACTCAAGCCTGTTTGCTTTTTATCAGCAAAGAGCCCATGAATCTAAACCTTGTTGCTCATCCCCTGCATGTGCTGTGAGCCAGCACATGTGCTTGAAAACACTTTTCCAAAGAACTGGAGCTTGGAAAATGAAGGTGCAGTGACCACGGGTATGCAGGGCAACATGCTTCAGCTTCTTTGGCAAGACCACTGTGGGGTTAGGTAGGGATGCTGATACAGCTGGCTTCAGTTATCAAACAAATTGAGAAGAGCTGCCAGGATTTCAAAGTGGAAAATGGTAGATGTATTCATGTGACACACCTGCCATGCAAAAGCCCAGAGGGTGCCCTGGGGAGCCCTGGTGTGTAGGTAGTGCGTCTCCCGACGTGAACTACCATTCAAAGAGGCATAACTGAGTCTGCAGAATCCTTTTCTAACTTTGACTAAATCCTGAACCTTTCTTTCTTTTCCCTCTGATACCCAAGAGGAAATGTCTCAGTGTACCCAAAGTTTGTGCATTGTCAGAAGGAAGTTTCTGTACTTTCAAGTCTTTTTCTGTGCCATGCAGGCTTGCATCATTTGAGCTCATTAGCCATATTCATGAGGAAATATTGTATCAGTAAACATGGTTGGCTGCTGGTTTTCCAGATTAATATACACAGAGAAGTATATTACTTTTTTTGATGGCCCGATTAATTTTATTTATTTATTTATTTATTTTTCCCAAAAGGAACTAGTTCTTTATGGGAAAACTTGTGTAATTATCAGGGTTCCATAGAAATGGATGCAATGACCTCTGAAGTGAAATAGAAAACTACTAGCTTCCTGCAGTTTTTAACTGTGTGACAGCGAAGATACAGTGGGAGCTGCAGTGCGGGTTGGATGCTTCTATAATCCACCCTGTTCTATCTGTGCCTGCTCCTTTCGGAGTGGAAGAGGAGAGGACAGACCCCTGTAGCTGCTCAGCTGACACCTTTGCTGTTTCCTTCACCCCCTTTCTTACAGTGCTTTTGTGAGAGGGGGGCTATTGCTTGTAGCAGATGGCAACACATCAGATTTCACCTGGAGCTTTGAGGGATACTTTTCCTTTTTCAGATCACCCTGTCTAAAACAGCCTAACAGCAGTACTGTGCATGCTCAGCTCCAACAAAGATTGTCCTCAAATGGCAGCTATAAACAATCCTTTTCCTCTGGCGAGTTTATATACAGTGGGTCTGAGCAAATCTGTGGCTAGAACAGGTCTACAGCCGAGGATGTGGACTTGTCTGGGGAGGAGGCTATTTCTGCCTCCTCTGGGGACAGCTCAAGTGGCTGCTCAGACTTCCACAGCTTTTTGACAGATAAATTTTGTGAGATTTATAATCTATACATTTCCCAAAACTTCCATAGCAAGTTGAGTCTAACTGGCTTTTGCCAGCTGTGAGATGTTCCCATTCACCTGTGTGCTATGTCCCTCTGGATTCTTTGGCCTATTTGCAGACAGTTAATGCTATCTAACAGGCTGCAGTTTTGGCAGAGGTAAGGTGTTTAGCTGTCCTGTAAGTCAGCACCTCTCTGAATGCCTCCTCGTAGCCCTGATTTGTATCCAAAACATCCACAATCTTTTGCTTTAGGTTTTTACCTCTTAGAGATGCTTTCAGTGTGAATTCTTTAAAGCAGCCCACAATCTTTCATCTGTGTTCTTTATTCTTCATACAAATAGAAGCCGTCTCACATACTGGTAAAATATTTCTATCACCAGGGCCGGGTAGAGAGGCCCAAGACTTCTTGATTTAATGACTCCCTTCACTAGGGAATATATGTATTTGCCAGTTACTACACTATCACTAAAAGAGCAGTTTTACTCTTGAACACTTTTGTGAACAAATGTATCTAAAATGTGATTGTACCGCAGCTGTAGTGTGGCTGAGGTTGTGCGGCTGTTGCAAATGCAGATGTGACCGTGATGTGGAGGTACCAGCTTGACTGAGCAGTGTGTTGGCTGATAACCATCATGAAATACCTTAGTGGGACAATAAGCTGTCTCATTTTAGATCTGGAGGAGGACGCTACAGCACTATTCATGGACTTTTCAAATAATAGCATAGTTGGGGGTATTTAGTTGGTGGATTGTAGGCATATAAGTACTACTGTATATTCAGCTGGTAAGGGGGATAGCTAGTCCTGCATTTCCTTGGTAAAGCTCTAATCTGGCCAAATGTTGACCATAAAGCATGACTTTTCAGACTGCTGTGGGTGAATAGCCCCAATTCACTTAGCTAAGTAACCAAGTAAAACAAAAAATAAAATCACAGCATGAAGAACATTATTTACTGGATACAAGACCAGGGCAGTAGGTGTTTTATTGTGCTGGCTGCCTGAGGTAAAAAATGGAGGGCAGTCAGTGGTGTGTGTATCCTGACCCAATACTTAGCTGCCATGTTCTTCTGAGATAATAGTGGTTTAATAAACACAACTCATACCAACAACCTGGAAAGGAGAAATACATCACAGTGATTAAAGAAAACTAAGCAAGGTATTAACATTAACTCTTCAAGAAAAATTTGTCATCATCTGGAGTCCAAGTGTGAAAACCTTTCACTTGTCATTATTAAAATGAACTATTATGTCAAAGCATCAACAATGGAAACCTGTTTTTACTCTTGCTGTTGTTTGTCTTCCTGAAGGCATTACCTTTTTGACATGCAGCAGTACAATAGCCCTATGTTAAACCTGAAGATGGGGTAAACTCTGAAAGCTGGGTTGTCTTGTCTCTTTATAGAAGATCAGCAAGTTGTGTTTCTGCATTGTAGCTGTAAGGGGCTTATCTGTTAGAAAAGGTCTTAAGAAAGAAAAAGCCTTGTGGTTTGCGATAGGAGTGAATAATAGTGCAGTTTATAGGGTATCACACTTTCTTCTGTGTTTCCTAGAGCACCGCTTGCCCAGTCTTCTCATTTGGTTTGCTTGAGCAAGCAGTTTTTCATGTTCTTCATACTTCCTGCTGTTAATGATTTTCCCAATACTGTCACATCTTCCCTCCAGAGCATTTCCTCCAGCTTGAAGGCTTTTGCTATGCACAGCCGAAGAGGTTACGTCTCAGGCCTGTTGTGCTGGGGATAAGAAAATCAGCAGGGCACCACACTGGTGAATGCGTTGCCTTAACCTTCCACTGGGCCCCTTATTTAAAAGTCTTTCTCACAGCTTCAATTCCAAGCCATTTGAAATCAAAACTTAAGTATTAAAAGATACACGGGTACCACTTAGATCTCTGAATTGGACACATGATCAGCGTAGTTTTATTTTCCCTTGCATCTTACATCAAATGGTTATTTACATCAAAGCATCTGTACACTTTTACAGATCACTATGCTTTGCAAAAATATGTCTGATAGGAGGAGATGCTGGGCCATGAGAAATGCAGCTGTGAGTCTCTGAGTTTGAGTAAGACACTGTGGCAGACAAGGTGCTTAAAATGACTGTAGAATCATAGAATCATAGAATAGTTAGGGTTAGAAAAACCTTAAGATCATCTAGTTCCAGCTCCCCTGCCATGGGCAGGGACACCTCCCACTAAACCATGCCATCCAAAGCTATGTCCAACCTGGCCTTGAGCACTGCCAGGGATGAAGCATTCACAACTTCCCTGGGCAACCCATTCAAGTGCCTCACCACCCTTATGGTAAAGAACTTCTTCCTTATATCCAATCTAAACTTCCCCTGTTTAAGTTTTAACCTCTTACCCCTTGTCCTATCACTACAGTCCCTAATGAGGAGTTCCTCCTCAGCGTCCTTATAGCCCTTCTTCAGATGCTGGAAGGCTGCTATGAGGTCTCCACGCAGCCTTCTCTTCTCCAGGCTCATCAGCCCCAACTTTCTCAGCCTATCTTCATACGGGAGGTGCTCCAGTCCCCTGATCATCCTCGTGGCCCTCCTTTGGACTTGCTCCAACAGTTCCATGTCCTTTTTATGTTGAGGACACCAGAACTGCGTACAATACTCCAAGGGAGGTCTCACAAGAGCAGAGTAGAGGGGCAGGATCACCTCCCTTGACCTGCTGGTCACGCTTCTTTTGATGCAGCCCAGGATACGGTTGGCTTTCTGGGCTGCAAGCGCACACTGCCGGCTCATGTTCATTTTTTCATCAACCAACACCCCCAAGTCCTTCTCCGCAGGGCTGCTCTGAACCTCTTCTCTGCCCAATCTGTAGCTGTGCCTGGGATTGCTCCAACCCAGGTGTAGGACCTTGCACTTGTCATGGTTAAACTTCATCAGGTTGGCATCAGCCCACCTCACAAGCGTGTCAAGGTCCCTCTGGATGGCATTCCTTCCCTCCAATGTATCAACCCAACCACACAGCTTGGTGTCATCGGCAAACTTGCTGAGGGCGCACTCAATCCCACTGTCCATGCCACCGACAAAGATGTTGAACAAGACCGGTCCCAACATCAATCCCTGGGGGACACCACTCGTCACTGGTCTCCAGCTGGACACTGAGCCACTGAGCACTACTCTTTGCGTGCGGCCATCCAGCCAGTTCTTTATCCACCGAGTGGTCCACCTACCAAATGATGTCTCTCCAACTTAGAGAGAAGGATGTCATGCAGAACAGTGTTGAACGCATTGCACAAGTCCAGGTAGATGGCATCAGCTGCTCTACCCCTGTCCATCAGTTCTGTACCCCCATCATAGAAGGCCACCAAATTGGTCAGGCAGGATTTCCCCTTAGTGAAGCCATGCTGGCTGTCACCAGCCACCTTGTTGTTTTTCATGTGCCTTAGCATGCCTTCCAGGAGAATCCGCTCCACGATTTTGCCAGGCACAGTGGGAGCCACAGGGGAAATAGAGGAAAACAACCCAATGTTGTTGAAGGCTTAGCTATTGAATTTCAAAGTAGCAACGTGTCTGGCTTTAGCCCTTCTGTTAATCCCTGACAGTAACTTAGAACTGGGCTCAAATCATTCACAATTTCAAACTGTCATTCTGTGTTCGAAGGTTGAGCTTTTCCATTTCAAAAAGAAAACAAATTATAAAATGAGCTTTTGTTACTGTTTTTTTTGTTTGTTTTTCTTTTTTATTTTATTTTATTTTTCAGCTTCAATGTTTAAAACAGTCTTTGGAATTTGAAGGTGTTGTAATTGTGGTGTATAGTACCAAAAGAAATATGCTGACTTAGGTTAATGAATCTGCTCTTCTGAAGTGTGTATTTTATTCTTGCATGCATGTTCCCCTTTTGTAAACAAACACAATCGCAATTCATTTAAAAGGAATATGATGGGTGCCTTGTATGAATGCTATATCCTGAATTGCTTTTTCTGTGTTAAAGCAATGCAGTCGTATCCTGTTGATTTCTGTCTTTTTCGCCTCCTGATGGATTGGCTGCAGCATTGCTTTCAAGAGCAAAGATGCTATGGTAGTTGGCTGAAAAGATCTCTGTAACAGACATTGTAAATCTGTTTTGTGTTCTGCCTTTTTTCATGCTGTTCAACCAGCATAGACTGTCTTAAATAGAAAATCTTCACTTCCATGATGCAGTGTTAATGAAGCTGGTGAAGCTAAATGAGATCCCCTTTTTTGTTAGGTTTTGGATTACATCGGTTGTTCTCAAAATAACAAACTAACATAACTGGCTGTTTCTGATTTCTGGTGAAGCTAACAAGTTTTGTTATATGGGAGAGTTGTTTTCTCTTGTGATTTGTTTTAATCTTCTCTGTAAATCATTTTAGCCTCTGTTCCCTCCATAAATTCACTGTCTTCTGCCTTAGCCTCATTTTTCTTTTAAAAAGACTAAGGCTGACCTTCTCCCAGGGGCTATTTCAGGTATCAGTCTCACTTCCAAGTTGGAGTCCTGCAATGCACGATGAAGAATCAGAAGATGAAGAAGTTCCATTCCTCGCTTACCATCCAGGGGACTAAGTGTCTGTTAAGTGTTAAGTGAAAGAAAGTCAATGACATCTGTCTCTTAATTAAAGCAGACAGTTGGAGTTGGATATACCCCCAAGACTTTATTCTGATAGAGGCAGCCTGAAGAGGTGGTATCAGCAGACTCATTAGTAACTGTAGAAAAAAGATGTTAATTAGGGAATGTATGATCCTACCATCAGACTAATTTGGGGGGAAAAAAGGTGGATAATATGGAGATGAGCTGTCAGTGATATAATATATCATAATAATTGTGCACATTGCACTGGCATTAATGGCAGTGGCATAGCAGGGTGGGATGCTGGTTAATTCACATTAGTGTCAAGTCAGGCAGTTAAAGCCCTAAAAACTAAATGAGAAAATCTAATTGCCTGTTCAGAATCAAATAACATTCACTTTATTACCAAATTCCACCATTAACAGCCTGGAAAACCACTTGTGGCTGAAGAGAGAAGGGACATATGGATTGTTGAATGTAAGGAGGGGACCAACTGGCTGGGGCTTGGGCACAAGTAGCAGTACTTGGGATAGCAGCACTGTAGAAGTGCAGGGCTCTGGAGAGCAGTTGTTCTGGGTAAATACACACATACTGTCATTATGCTGGAGACCCTAAAAGCAGAAGTTAGCTGCAGGTTAAATACAAGCAGTGACTTTACGGTGTTGTAAAGTGATTTCACAGTGATCTGGAAAGGAAAGAAAGCAATGAAACTTGGTGTGAGAAGGGTGAAGATCATGTGTGAGACTAAGCTGCAGAGATTAGATGTGATGTGATCAGGAGCTTTCATGATCTAAAGATGTAGGTCTGAAGAATGTAGGTCTTCTTTTGTCTGCATACAAAGCAGAACTTTCCCCCACCATATATCTTGCCTTTGTGCTTTTTGTGGCTCAGAGTTAATGAAAAACTTTGCTTTTAGGTGGTTCAGAAAAATGGTAGAGTCGGTGTTCTTGATAGAAAGAGATTTCCTGCAAAGGAAACATTGGCTGTCCTCAGAAACACGTTTCAGCAGGATGTTTTGATGGGCCATTTTTTTTAAGTATCCCTCATGATACCCCAGCCATAAGCGGTTTTATTTCCTCACTGGAGCTGACAGTCCTTGAAATGACTTCCAGTGAGCTGACAGTGTTACACACTAACATGTAAGCAGTGCTGACCTGCTGTTATGGCCGTCTTTGGTGGTAGTGCTGTAGTTCAAGTGATAGGTACCTGTTGCTGAAAATTGATTACCCAGTTTGGGTGTTACTGTGAGCAGTCATGTTCAGACTGGATGTGTGAAACAGTGACCAACCAGCATAAGCATGTAGGTTGAAGACTTTAAAACCAAAGCCCAGTGGATCCAAACCATTCCGTGGTTTACTCTGGGTTCAATAGAAAGTATTGCATTTATATATTTCAATCTGGTGGTACGGTGTTTGCATTTTCTAAACAGGCCTTTCGTTACATCTCCATACGTTCTTGGTGGTGATAGAAAAACTTCCTCATCAGTCTTTACACACCAAAGGGTCCAAAGGTCTGGTCTGGTATTTGGTCAGAGGCATGGGCGATAGATGGTGTAGATACATTGCAGCAAGGATCTTGTCCATTTTTGGCCACATGGGACATGTTCTTCATGCTGGGGTGGCATCCTGCTGTATCAGTCATTCTTACATTGCAGAGTCACTAACTTCTGTCAAAGAAACTCTTCTGTTAAAAAAACCCCATAGCTAATTGCTGTCCTCCAGTTTTTCTCCTTTTTTCTGTCTTGTAGCAAAAATTTAAGCAGCTTTTTTGTAATTACACATTTCCCCCCCTCACTTTCACAATAAGCTCTTTAAAATCAAGATTTAGTCTTACTTAGGCTGCTTCTGAAAAGGAAAAACAGAGTTGGTTTAATGCAATGGAAGAGCTATATTCCTCTAGCGATAATTACTTTGAAGATAATTACAGTTGAAAAAAAGGAAGGCTGTCAAAACCCTTTCACTTATTTTTCATGGGATTTTTTAAAAACCGTCTCTTCTCAGCAGATACAAGTTCTGGTTTTGTACCAGACTCTAAACTCAAAACAGAAGTTGGACTATGCTCATCTTGTCCTCTCCGTGGGTGGGCCAGCACCAGGCACCTTAGATGGCAATACAGGAAATCCTGCAATAGGCAGGAGTGGAATAATCTTGCCCAAGGAGAGATTTTTCTGCTAACTTTTAAATATTTAGAGTTTGAATCAGAAAGTAGCTTCACAGCATATGTCAAACTATGCTGATGGAACAAACCACTCATTTCTATCCTTGAGAACTGGGCCCCTGATCTTTACCTCCAGGTAAAGGCGCTCAGCTCAGCTGAAAACACCAGCCAGCTTGAAATCAGATTCTCTCTGTAGGTCTTTCAGGATGTGGGTGTATAGTCTGTGATCCTCTTAACCTTCACTAATCGTCTTTGCAAGAGCATATTCTGAGGTGGTTTCCCTTTAATACTGTTCAGTTCCACTGCTTATATACTGTTAGTCTCACTGCCAAATGAAGTACCTCAGTCAAGCAAGTGCTATTTCTAATCAGAGCTGGTGTCCCAGGGTAATTCAGTGATTTCCTTCTGGGCAATGTGAAGCCATTAGCAGGTTCATGCCATTTTGCCCTTACTTAATTACAACCCAAGGAGAGGACTGAGATGGCAGGATAGCTGAAGGCTGAGGTGACCCAGTAAGGACTCCAGGCATGAAGGCTTCTTTTTAATATTTCATACAAAATCCTTGCAGCAGCCTACAGCAAAACGGGCTTCAGTTTTACTCAATACACACATGCAGTGGCTTCTATTCATTGCCATGGAAATATTAATTTCTGAGGCTATCCTACAGAATCATCAAATGTGTATTAGCATTTTGAGATCCAGCAACTCTTTGCAGACTAGGTGATTGAGTGAGATAGAGATATGATGCTGCGACCTCCCTTAATTCCTTTGGGCAGGTTCAATAGCAGTGTTGCTGCAAACAAACCTGTTTGTGTCCGGAGTAGTTAATGAAACCCACAATCACAACAAAGTAAAGTCCACTGTTCTGTGAAGGCACATTTTGTCTCAGACCTCCATGCGTGTGAGTGGTGGGAGTGCTCTCCTCATGCTGTTAGCATGGTGCTGTCATGGTGCTGCCAAGCATATGCCTGGTGCGACACTGGTGCAGGGCTGTGATGCCAGGAGCTGACGTCTCTGTGAGAGGAGCACTCCATGAAAATCAGCCCAAGCAAGCGTTAGGGGGACATTATTTCTTCTCCCCTCTGCAGCCTTGCTCAGGCCCTACAACTGGTTTTCCCCTTCCTTGGAGAGGAAAGCGCTCTCTGGAGGACTATTCTGAAGAACACGCTGAGAGAGTTGGGCTTATTCAACCTGGAGAAGGCTCAGGGGAGACCTTACAGTAGCTTCCAGGGTCTAAATGGGGCTACAGGAAATGTGGAGAGGGGCTTTTCATAGGCGCATGGACATGGACATGGGGGAAGAAAGGGAATGGCTTTAACCTGAAAGAGGGTAGATTTAGGTTAGATACTAAGAAGTTCTTTACTGCGAGAGTGGTGAGTCACTTGTACAGGTTGCCCAAAGAAGCTGTGGCTGACCCATCCCTGGCAGTGTTCCAGGCCAGGTTGGATGGGACTTGGAGCATCCTGGTCCAGTGCAGGGTATCCCTGCACTGAGGGTTGGAACTAGGTGAGGCTGATCTGGTGAATGTGGAAGCTGAACAGTTTCCAGTGGAAATGCAGCTTTGCTACTAGTGTTTATTTAGATCCTGTGATAATCTCTTCTTACACAGACATAGTGCAACATTTTTTAATTTTGATATGTATGATTCACTTTTTGCACTTTAAAAAGGGCTGTACAATAATGGGATACTTAATAGAAGCAGCATGACTGAGAGGGGGGAAAGGAGAATACCTGGAAAGCAAGTTGAGTATTAAAAATTTTTGTTCCCATCAAGGTCTGTGCCTTTCATTTCAGCTACAAGTTCTGCTTACGAATCAATGTTCTCAAGAAATTTAAGAGTCTGCAAAGCCAGAAGTCATTTTCTACAGCGAGGAGCTTTAGTAAAGAAATTAGAATGCATTCATAGCTAGAGAGAGACTTCATCAGTGAGTTTACATCTGGCATTGCAGAACTGAGATCAAGACATTGGATAAGTCAGACCTGCAGTGTCTTGAGCTTCTAGGGCTTTGCACAGGTCTGTCTGTAGTCCAGTGTGAGTGTGTTAGTGAAATCTGACTGTCTAGAAATGAATTCTCAGTGTGCATGCCCATTTGGTTTGTACAGCTGGCCTGCTCAAACTGAAGTTCCTTGCCATGTCATTACAGCATTTTCATTTATCACTTATCCTTGCTTCTCTTAAATTCTGACATGCCGGAAGCACACCCAGAGACTTGTTCCGTGAGTAGAGGTGACGGAATATCCCCATTTTCTCTGGTATTTCATGGCTTTTTAGCTTTAGTATTTTTGTTATAAATGCCTGTGAACAAATTTGAGCAGTTAACCTCCAATAAATATCTTTGACTTTTCTCACCTGTTTAAAAAATAAGTTCCGAAACTTTCTGTTGAACAGATATGTGCAAGGATTTGGTTATTAAAGGGTTGTAAAACAATTTCATAATTACCTTTGCATGTTACTTAAAATATAATTACTTCAAAGTGAAGAAGCAAAACATTTCAAGAGCACATGGTTGTGTAATCAGGAACTTTGCAGCCCGTGGTGTCTTACACTGAACACTCAGACTAGAAACTCACAAAGCAAATGACTGCTTTTAAACACAGACCTTTCCTTGCTTAGGAATTGAAATTTGGTGTATCTTAGAAAAGGTCATTCGTTTCTTTAGACTAAGTGTTCCTTGTTAATGAACACAGCGTTTTTCAAAGAAAGATTACTTC
Organism: Amazona ochrocephala; assembly: GCA_039720435.1. Lineage (NCBI taxonomy): Eukaryota > Metazoa > Chordata > Aves > Psittaciformes > Psittacidae > Amazona > Amazona ochrocephala. The sequence continues at coordinate 16,751,268 of CM077886.1, read as the reverse complement.
TTGTTATTTCTGGCATATAAAAATGTAGCCCTGGAGAACAGATTAAGCTTGTTTACAGCTGTTGCCAGCTTTGTAGGCTGTGGGCATAGTCTTGCTCTCACTGAATTCAGTAGCAAAATCCTCATGTATTTCACTGTGTGAATAGATTTTAATTGCACATAACCTTTTATTTTAGTGGTCAAAGATAATAAAGGTGATACTGTTTTATAGCATTTTTGCAAAGTTGTTTTTTTGCTGCCATTGCTACAGCAGGTACTGTGAAGGAGTCTGCAATGATGTCTTGGGGAAGGTGTGATTGTAGGATTCTTTTTCAATATGCTGTAGCCCAAGACTTTGGTGGGAGCGGTTTTGGTTATCTCTAAATAGCCGTCAGTGACTGACAGTCAACTGGCTTCACTTTCCACGTGGCTGCACACGCCTCTGGATGTGTGTTCATTAGAAACACGGGAATTAAATAGAAAGTAACAAAACAGTATGCGGAAATTACAAGTGCTTGATATTTCTCCAGTTAGAGTGAAGATAATGAGAGAAAATTAGCAAATAGAACTGTAATCACAGGTAAAAAAAAAACAACCCAGAGATAGTTTGGACTGTTTTTATTCCTATTGTAAATAGAAGCTTAGGTGACTGAGTGCCTTAAAGTGTAATTAACATTTTCTCCTGATAAACTTCATACTGTTTTTCCCCTCTGATTTTCTTTTGCCTTTTATTTTCTCAGCTTGTTTTTCCTCTAGCATCCCAGCAGAGAAAACTAACTAGTAGCTGCTAAATTAACACTCACAGATGGGCAATTTAGCAGAACTTCATCCTCTCCTGTCTAATTAATGATCCCTAAACTTCCACTGGTCCTTCCAGTGTTTCTTTGATAAAGAGTGTCTTTAAAACCTACGGAAGTTTGAACTTTACAAGGGGAGAATGAAGCAAAGCTACAACTAGTTAGTGTGGGATTAAGAAGGAAGGAGGATTAATAACATATGTGCTTTGGAGTGCCTTCTTGATAAGAGAGTCAATCCTACACTAGCTTATATGGAAAGTTTCCTTTGCTGGACTGATTCAAATCTTACTGGGGCTAATCAGAGCACTTCTTTTGATTTCAGTGGCCTATGGGTCTCATTCAAGCACCAGGTTCTGTCTTGAAATTGCTTGAAATGGAAGGAATGGTGGCACTTCAACATCACTGTCAGCCACAAAGAGCTGGTGAATGAGCAGATCAGAAGCTGTCACCTTCAGGACCACATATCTGCATTATAAAAGAGAACAAAAGGTGAGTCTGGCTGATGACTCTATAATGAAAGAGTACCTGTAGTCCCTATAGTACCTGTAGACAGGGATGTGAACCACATAGGAATGGAAAACTACACAGAATCTTAGGTTCGTTTTGGTTTATTTATTTTATTTTATGTTTAGTCATTGCTGGTAAGACACAAAAATGGAACTGGAAAGAGAAGAGTAACATTTGGCATTCTTGAAAAGTTCTATTGGCGTATCTGCTCTCTGGCTACCTTACTCCCTGGGATGTGGGCTTGAAAGGCTGAATGGCTATTAGGGATGTTCCTTTTGCTGAGTGTCTGACTGAATTTGATCATAAGCCTTTGATAAATAATGCTTGTACAATCTTCTTCCAGTGAAATCAAATGCAAACAAAGCACTGAACACCGTTTAGCTGCTAAATTTCCCGAAGGTGATCTGTATGTTGAGCTTCTCCTTTCCTCCAGAGCCAGCACTGCTCAAACTGCCTGGGCAAGCTGCTTGGCAGGGGCAGGTGAGCCTGCATGTGCCAGACAGGCAGAGACAGAGTCCACACCCACAGGGATGGTGTCCCACAATACCCAAGCAAGTTGAGCAGAGCAGGTCTGGTGATGGTGACCAGGATCTGTAGCAGTCCAGAGGTGATGAAGCAGGATAAAGTCAGGCTGGGATGTTCAGTCAGCAAGCCAGGGCTGAGGCTGGTAAGGTATGTTGCTTAAATGCAGCTGCCAAGCAAAGCCAGAGAGACCTCTGATGTGAAAGCTTCTTACAGCCTTCACCCACAGGTCTTCACACAGCAGTCAGATCCAAAGTTATCCAGCTGCACCACATCCAAGCTGGTTCAGAGCACAAGCAGCCAAACCCCAGGGAATGGGAAGAGGTTGGAGAGCCTCTGCAGCTTACTCAGGTCCCTGACCATCTGACATAATTTTCTGATGCTGATCAAAATCAGATTAGATAATGCCACATCAGGAGAGCTGAACAGACTGGAAAGAAGTCTAGGAACTGGGAATAGCTCCTGAATCTACTGCTAGAAACAGTAGCAAATAGCTTGACAGGGAGATTAAGATGGAAGGACTGGAGAAAATGGTTGATTGAGAAAGGGGACTCAAAAAGGAAAGAGCATGGAACAAAAGAGAGTAAACTAATCTGAAGGGTGATGTATCATAGCAGAGGTGAAGCATCTTCTCTCTTGACTTCTCACCCTGACAAGTTTTTGTGTAATTATAAGGGAGTGTTCAAAGGCACAAATAGGACTCATGCAGAACTCCCACTCATTTTCATTTGTGACAATTTTGAAGCCACTGTGGTTTTAAAAGGGTCTGCTGCCGTTGAATCAGAAATAAAACTTATTAGTTTATCCAGAGCCTGCTGGAAGCAAAAGAGTCTCCCCCATTAATTTCAATGTATCTTCTACTGAGCTCTAATAGAATGTCAGTCTGCCGTTGCAAATTACTAAAATGAAGCTGTCAGTCACTATTCATAGCATGAGACTGTATTTCATGAGCTGGGAGATACATCACCCAGAAAGTCTGAAAACATAGTCAGCTGAATCAGCTTCTACCACATAATTATGGTAAGCCTGTTGATCAATATTGTGTGCATTTTTAATACCTTTATATTGAGGCTTCTGATCTCTCTGTATTAATACTGATAATAGTTTTGCTTCTATCTGCAGTCAAATACCTTAAGTCTGAGGTCTCTTCCTTCTTGCCTCTTGCTCCCACAGTTAATTACTCCTTTAGCTCTGAAAAGCAAATAGGGGGTTCTATTACTTTATTTACTTTGAGAGAAAGAAAGAAAATGTCAACACCAGGGCTGGTGGAGTGCAGACCCATGTAGACTCTATGAATGCAGCTCCTAGTAATAAGCCTTCATAAATCCTTTTAAATGTCAAAGTTTAATGAGCAGCATCTCACCAATAAGAGCTCATTATTCACCTGTCATGAAAATGCATTTAGTAGTCTAATCCTCTGTGTTCAGCCTTCTCCAGAGCTTGGCTTCAGCTCTCCTCTTTCCCCTTGCTTGCTTTTCACCATGTGTTGTGCTATTACCTGTCAGTTTCAACAGCATCACAGTTGGCCCAGCTCCAGCATTGTGGCAGAGCAGAGCTATTACTGAGGAAGTGATTCATGTTTCTTGGAGAAGCTCTGACTCTACCTGCCTGCCAGGCAGCTTGCGGTGGGGATGAGATTTTTTAAAGGCTATAAATCATAGAATCATAGAATAGTTGGGTTGGAAAGGACCTTAAGATCATCTAGTTCCAACCCCCCAATGGTCATCATCAGAGCTTAATTTGAAGACTAACATATTTGAGTTCCTAAGACAATGTTGAATTCTGCTGTGTGCCAGTCAAGCTTTAAGATGACTATAGCCAAGGACTTTGGGAGTCATTTGAGTAACCAAGGGTGGCAATAGGCAAGGACTTTAAGAGTTGTTTGAGTAGCCTTCATTGTCTATCCAAATATTTAGGTAACAAATTGATAGATAAAGAGTAGGGCACTTCTTTTCTCTTACAGATTCTGATCTATTGAGTCACTAAGTTAACTAGTTGTAACAAACTGCAGATCTCATCTCCAGCTCGTAACCTTGCCTATTGTTACTGCAGTACAGTGCATACACCTCAGTATGAATTGTACTTTACACAAGATTTTAGCTGAAACTCAGATTTCACCCTCAATATATTTTATGAAAGCTGTTAGTTACCCCAGGGGCTGGTTTTTACAAAACCCAGTGCAGGCAGCCTCGTGCATCAGTTAAAACCCACCAGTTTCATATGGGCACAGAGGCTCTGTGGAGGATCAGAGCCATGTTTGGCATAGCAAACTACAAACAACATCAAAGTCTGCAAAACCTACTTCTTTTGATCAGAAAAAGTCATCTTATAATTACCTTCTCATATTAACTACAGAACATTCATGAACTGCGCAATACATCCACAGCACTCATGGAAATGCCCTTCTAACTTTCCTAATGAATGCAAATCCTAATAATCCAATATATGTCAGAATACAGCCACAGACTCATAATCCTCTCTGTCTGCCATTTGATTCTTTCTATTCAGATCCCAATTTGTAGTTAATCTTCTATTTAGAAGCTGCTGCGGCTCATGCCATTTATATCAAGGCCAAACTGATAACAGGACTGCTGTCTTCCAAGGAACTGGTTTTGCTGGTTTTGAAATGGAAAATTGGTACATACTTACTTTCCCTGTTGTGTTACGGCTTTTTCCGGTGAAAAGAAGTGTGAAGTCATGGCCACGCAGTCCTAAAGAGAGGATGGGCATGAGCAAAGAGGTATACTTAGTGATTTCAGAACAGATGTATGACAAGAAGCCTGGTTTTACTGGTTGGCTTTGTCCTGGTTTGAATGACTAACACACTGGGCACAAGCAGTAAGCATTTAGAAAATGTCTAGGTTGGATGGGTTTTATCCCATTTTCCAAAGTGGCACTGGCCTCCAGAAGGTTATCTCAGCCACTTTCAGTAGGATTGAACTCCGGAATTCCTTTTCAAAAAGGGGCTGATCTAAATCTGCCAGAGTTTAGCAATGTTTGCAATTTCTTCTCTGGGGAAAATGTCAACATTTAATGTTTCTTTTCAGCCCAAATGGTTTGAAAATATAAAAACCTAAAGTTTTGGGTTTTTTTTTTCATAATAGAAAGCAAGCTTTAAACAATAGATTCGTGCGTGGCAGTATTTGCTATTCAAGCAAAATTTTATTTTTTAAAATGAAATTCAATGTTACTCTTCTAAGTTAGTTTAGTATGCAAATTCCCTTGTCCAGAGTAGCACACTGCATGCTGTTCATGTAGGTTTATGTTTGTTTCACTTGCTGACTGTGAGCTAAGAATATTGGTTCGGTTCAACGTGTCACTACCATACAGCTTCAGCTGGAAGAATGTGATTTGATTTTCCAAAAGAAGACTTTCTTGATATTGAAATCATTTTCTGAAAAACTGTTGTTTCAGTGGAAATTAAGTTTGTAGTCAAAAATCATTCAAATGGCAGATGTTCATTCAGTGCTAACACAAGAACTGGACAAATTTTACTCTTCAGATACACCTATACCATAGTCAAAGCAACGCTTTGAATACAGTGTTGGTATTGCCAAACTGGCTTTAGAGTAAACCTGTTTGGATGCTGGGCGTAGTAAATTTGCAGCAGCACAATACCAGAATCTGATTTGGCCTGCTGAGGAGCAGAGCAAGTTCTTCTGTGCTGAGATGTGACTCGGGAGTGTGGGCATAGTCCATCTTCTTAGGCTGTGTTTGAAAAAGTGCAAAATTACCTGAAGAGCTCAAGCTGCACGAGGTCAGCTTTCAAAGGTCTTGGTGCTTTGTTTGCATTTGATTTCATTGGAAGTCACGTGCCCCACTACTCCACATTTCCTCCTGGTGAAATACTTGCATCTCCCCTACATACCTTGTGGAATGAGATCTCTCTCACAGCTTCCATCAGTAAAATGCAAACTGTTAATATTTTCTTACTTTATAGAGTTTTAATCACTTTGAAGTTAAGTGATAAAGTGATGCTGTATTATTGAAGCAAGTAGCCTAAGTACCTAATGCATAAAATAGCAGCTTGCCAAATTCTTATAAATTTCAGGGTGAATCATGACTGATGTGGAATGAAACAGCATTTGCATTTCACACCGTGACTCAATCTCTGCTAAAATAGCTGAGAACACCAAGGACAAGCTGGTAAGGATCATGTTGAGTCACATAATACTGGCTCCTTTGAACTAGTACTTATAGTAGATTTGTGCTTTTAACATCAGGAATGTAAAAGTTTATTTTCGAAAGTGATTCTCTGAAGGTGACTGAGGAGCAAAATATGGTTTTAGGAAAGTGCAGAAAAGGAAATCATTTCCAAGCTGAAAATGGAATTTATTTACTTGCACAATGGTTATTGATTTTCTGTTTTTAAACAGAAATCTCTTGCGGAATGGAAAAAAGCATTGCTGGTAACACACGTCTGGCATAAAAATGTTCTAGTTAAAAAGTACTGGCATAAGAATTTCAGGGCATCCCATTTCCTAAGCCTGCTGCCATGGTTGTGGAGTTCACGTAGTCTCCAAGACACTGTGCAGATTGGTGTTTTTCTAATCTCTATAATTAGCAAGGAAAAGACAACTGACATTCCTGGGATTTTGAATAAGAGCTTCTCTCAGCACACTCTTCTCTCCTTTCAGATGCAAGTACTCCGCAACACACGTTTAAGCACTCCAGAAAAAGTAATTTGGGAATTAGCTGGAACTTTACTGAGCAGATTATTACAAGATATTACATGTAGAATATTTTCTAAAGATACAGAGATTGAGGGGTTTGGAAATAACTAACAGGGACTCATTAGTGGATCAGAATTAAAAAAAGAGACGGTACAAAGCAGAGCCAAAGATACAGGGAAAAGAGGCTCAGAACACTTTAGGACTGTAAAGAGGGTGGGTGGTTTGGGAACAGGATATTTTGAAGACATGGAGAGAAGTAGGAATGCTGGTTATGAGGGTCATTATTTTGTACATTAATCATTTCATTGATGTTGATTACCAAAATATAATTTAAATTGGTCCTATAAGATCTTCACTTTGGATGTAGCCTGAGGATTTATAGGTTTTGTTGATATACATGTTGAACAGTCCTGGGTAATGTGTGATCTGATGGGTAAGGTTATACACATTGTTACATAAGTCCAGTGGGACCTATTGATGTGTGCCATGAATTTTAGCTGCTATATAGTTAAAGATGTATGCATGTACTTGAGCCATGTGTTTGTCAAGTGCTCAAGGAAGGCAAGAGGAATCTCTGAAGAGGGAGGAAAAAACACCTTGAGATGTTGTCATAGAATCATAGAATCATAGAATAGTAAGGGTTGGAAAGGACCTCAAGATCATCGAGTTCCAGCCCCCCCGCCATGGGCAGGGACACCTCCCACTAAACCATGCCATCCAAGGCTATGTCCAACCCCACCTTGAACGCCGCCAGGGATGAAGCATTCACAGCTTCCCTGGGCAACCCATTCCAGGGCCCCACCACCCTCACAGTAAAGAATTTCTTCCTCATATCCAATCTAAACCTCCCCTGTTTAAGTTTAAACCCATTACCCCTTGTGCTCTCACCACAGTCCCTAATGAAGAGTCCCTCCCCAGCATCCCTATAGGCCCCCTTCAGGTATTGGAAGGCTGCTATGAGGTCTCCAGGCAGCCTTCTCTTCTCCAGGCTGAACAGCCCCAATTTTCTCAGCCTATCTGTGCAGGACGTTTACTTTGCAGTGTTTGTGAGTGTGATTTGTAAGTACAGGGCAAGATTAAATACCTTGGGCAAAACCACATCCATTTTATGAGAAATGAATGTCAGAGACGGCAGAGAAATTCCATGGCAAGGAACTTGAACCAGCTCCACAGCAAGAGCTAACTGCAAAGTTTCTCCGAGTCACAGTACTAGGAAAGCTGTCTCGGCTTCAGCTGCAGCTGCGGCCAGAGTGAACCAAGTCAAGCACTTGGTTCCCCCTCAACATATGCCAGTGTGTCTGTGCATTAGGGTCACAGTATAGTACACATCTGTGGTATACTGTCCGTCTTAGAAAGTTTGGCTCTGGCAACAGAACTTCATAAAGTGCCAGACACTTCTTCTAACTTCCTTCCTATGCAAAGTAATTAATTCATTTTTGATTCCAGAAAACAAATTGTGCAGTGATTTCATGCACATGCAAGCTGTCAGCAGTACCAAAACCTTATTTTTTCCCCCAAAGTATTTGTTGTATCAATAGAGCAGTAAATGTTGTTCAGAGTCTTCTAAAGCAACAAAAAACCCCACAGTGTTAGTGGTTATTTCTAATTTTACGTTTCTGTATAGGCTTCTGTTTTCAAAAGTGCCTTGTGCTGGATTGCCAGCTGAAGATGTCATGCAGGGCTGGATTCATCAGGATGGGAGTTTGGTGCCTGATGAAAAAGCAAGCTCATTAGGGGCTTCTCAGATCAACCACTTTGGAATCTGCATGGCTAAATATGTTTTCTAGTTTTGTTTCTTCATAGAGGAATCACAGAGAAGCTGAGAACTCCCAGCACACTCTAACACAGTGAGATTACTGGAAAGTGCATTGAAATAGTGCACAACTGGAAAACACAAAGGATCCTGAAAGGACCACTTTGAATACAACGTACACTAGGAAGGTGGTTGTAACACGAGAAGTTGACAAGTAATGGTCTGGCATCTTATTAAACAATATTTTCTGCCTCATAGACTGTGCAGATAGCAGTACACAAGTGATGAAAACATTCATAGCTAGCCTTTATCTAAAAATGTTTTGGTTTTTTTCCTACTTCCTCTTTGAAAAATATACTTTTAAATGAACGGCATTGGTAGTACTGCAGTCATCGGTGTATCTCTTTCAACCATGGTGTAATAGATGTCTTTTGGCTTCGTTTTAATGCACAGTGCAGCCATTGCAAAATAATTTTATTGAGACTTTCCTGGCATTATCTGTCATCATTTCCAGTGTTGATTATCTATTTGCACCTGTAAGTGACCCCAGATAAAAAGTAAGCATGATGCTTTCACATAACTGATACTGTGCAATATTTTAATTGCAGAAATGGGTTCTTTTGGATTTTCACAGTGTAAGTAGGTATGTGGAGAAATTATGTGAGGGATGAACTAACGTAACTTTCCCTTTTTAAAGAAGACTGCTGAGAAAGCATTTACTCACTTGAGTCTCTTGGGGACTTCTGTTTTCCTTAATTTTAGATAGTATTTTGCATTTACACTGGTCATTTGGTACGAAGGTTACAGTTTTGTGTGTTTGAATCATTATCTCGAATATTTTGTTTCTGCAGTGTGACATAGCTTCATATATAAAAATGCCAAATTTCACCAGCATAAACCAGAAACCAAATCCTGTGTTGATACTCCATGTATGTGACTGATCTTACTGTTTTCCCGGCTAGTGTGTGTTAGAAGATGCTGAAATGGGAGTCAGGGGTAAGTATAAAAGCAGACAGGAACTCTGCGCATCTACAATTTCTAGGAACCCAGGAGCAATAAAAAAGTCCATGAAATCTATTCTGCAACTATCTGTACCCTGTATCTCCTGTAGTTCTGCCCAGAGGCAGTGTTGTAAGGGTAGGAGGTAGCTCACATCCTTCTATGAGATCCCACAAAGCTGCACCTCAGTTCCAGGTGAGGAACAAGGGTGGGAAGGCACATGCACTTCCTGGGGCTTGTGCTGCTTATGTTTAACTCACGGGGCATTATTCCCAGAAACTCCAAAGGTGTCAGTTCCCATTACTGCACTCCTGATCTTCATTATCTAGACTTCATTACAATAACAATGTCAATAGTGACTCATCATATGTGCACTCACTTGAGCACTTTGCGTGTGAAGTGAAAGCCAGAAGACAGCTGTATGTGCTGGGGGAGGAAAGCAGTGCTTCTGGGCTTTGTATTTCTTCACTCTAGACTCCAGGCCTTGAAACATGGTGCCTCAAATGTATTATCATACAGTGGTATAGGAGTGATGATCAAATAATCTTACTCTAATATTCGGTCCTTAGTGGTTAATAACTGTTCCCTGATTTAGTTGTTGTTGGCTGCATATCACTGCTTTATTCTTATGAATTTGGATAGACTTTTTTTTAAATGCTAAATAGGTTAATCCCTCTTCCCAGCTGAAAAACATGAAGTTAGGTGCAAAAGTCCCCAAAGCAAGAATTACTGGAAAAAAATTACAGAAGTGTAAATCAAGAAAGTAATATTGAACTTTGGAAGACTGCGTACAATAATATGACACTTTATTCTGCTGCTGCCTGAGGTTTATATATACTACTGTCCCTTCCTTACTGTTCTCTACCACTAGTAATTTTCTTTCAATCTAATTTTTATTTCCCAAGGGCTTGCCAAGGTTTAAAGTACTAGAAAACCAATGACTATTCACTTGCCAAAGGCCAATAAATTAAATTAAGTGTTGTTGGTAGCCAAATCAGGTCAGAACTATTTATATGTAAATAGGTGCAAACCCCTGATAGCAATAGTATATGATTATTAGCAGCTCATCACAGACTCCATATTGAAAATTAAAGACACTGGAAAAGCACCGCATTTCCTTTCAGTTCTGCCTGCAAGAAAAACATCTGAATGTCTGCTTTCATGGTAGCGTGTTACTAGTGGCCTTCCTATGCATTTGAAACTTAATTATTCAAAGTCAAACTTGATGGGATCTGTTAGTAACTTGCTTTATTTTAATCATCTTCTCATAACCACCATAATGGTGATTTCCAATTGATGGTACTAATGCAGGTAGGTTTAATATGGGCCACATCAGTCTTCTGTTGGCCAGGAAATGAATGTTACTGCAAGTGGTATTTAGCAACCATGCCCATGTGCTGAGGTCGAACTGCTTAGTGACCCTTTCCTATATCCCATTTTGGGGGCCAGGTAATAACAGTTCACCTGTTAGTGTCACTTTTGTGTGCCACATGATTTCCTCACAGGATCATTTGTACTTCAGATATGGTATAAACTGTTCATTCTCTCTTGGATCTCTAGGATAGCACTTAGAATCGTAGCATGTCAAACTTAAGAACATCAGTGTCCTTGGGATTACTGATGCCTCCTTAGTTCCCACAGCACAGTCCCAAAGAGGTAGTCACATCTGTATGGCCTGCTTAGGGCAGTTTCAGAGCTTTACTTTGGTGTCTAAAGCAATAATAGCTTTCAGGGAAGGAGATTGAACCCCAAGCCCAGGGGCTTTCATTGCCCTGAGTGAGGGCTTTGCTGTGCTGTTGCCCAATCCCTGTTTTTAGCTGTGTTTGATCCTCTTTTCTCAACCTCTTCCTAAAGCACAGAGCAGCTCTTGGCCATTGGTTGCAGTGCTGACAGTGAAAATGCTGTCTTCAGGGGCACAGCGATGATTTACAGCTGTAGAGATGCACATGGTGGTGATACACAGCTGTGGGTCAGTACTTTGATATGGAGCAGAGAAATGCAGTCTTGGAGGAAAACAGCTCTAATAATATTAGTATTAGGTTTCTTTCTTGAATCATCTGTTCACATTATATTTGTACAGAGGCTTAACTGGTCTTCATCCTGTTTGCCTGTAATTACTGTATATTTGATCAAAGTCAGGGTTTGTAAAGCTTTTACATTGCTGCTCTTTACAGAGCAGGGAACTGCATTTTGCGAAGTCTGTTGTGCGCTCGCATTCCAATTAAAAACTATCATTTTAACTTCAGGATGCAAAGTGTGGCATGGAGGATAATGGGCACTGAGGCTGTTGTGAGCAGTAGTGCGACGCATGCTGCTGTAGTGCTGTAGGAAAGACTGGGGGTTGAGGATTTGGTGAGCTCTGCAACAGTGCCTCCATTCAGGGCTCTGTTGGAGGTGCCACTGCGAAAACATGACTATTACATAGAATTCTGTGATTACTGTCCTGGATACACACAGATAAAATAGCAAAGAGCTCTTTTAAATTTAAGACCTTAGGCCACAGGCTTTTTTTCTTTTTTACCCAAGTAACAGGTAACTTAGATGCTGAGTGTTGGGTGTTTGCAGTCTGTGCCACTTGATCAGTTTAAGCTGCTTGTATGAAGAGTATTTAAGATGAACACTCAAATTCCCAAGTCACTATTTGCACATACAGGTTAGTTCTGAAGCACCTCTATATGGGGTATGTGGCCAGGCATTTTGAAAGTCTCACTGGTGGCCTGTGTTATTTGTTTTTCAGAGAAGATAAACGTATAGCCCCAAGATGTTCCCTGGGATAAAGGTACCCAGAGTAATGAATCCAGACACGCTGAATATTAGGGCCAAGGAGTAGCTTTTTTTTTGAGGATTCATATGTTACACAGGTTTTTTCTGTTGACTTCCACTATAATAAACCCCTCATTCAGGAAACTGTTGCCTTTTTAAGCCTCTAAATAATATTGGGTTCTCTTTTGTGGGGAAGAGGGTTCCATTTTGAAAGAGTCTTGATGGGAAATGGGATGTAGTGTGATATCACACATACAGTAGGACATTGAGAGAAGTGGAAAGGGGACGTGCAGTGTAACTTCTTCCATACAGACAATTATGGCAATGGGAACCTCTACCTGAGTAAACATACCATAGCTCAGAAATTTATGGACTAGCCACATGTTTTCATAAAACCTTAAGACTCTAAGTAGAAAGTCTGTTGTATGCAATGTGGGATATATGGATTTTCAGTAAAACTGGGGAGTTGTCCAGTACTCTCAATGCCGCAATATTCAGCAGTCAATTTTCTTGTTAATTCCTGACAAACATATGTCTATGTGTACTTTTTGCAAATTTGTTAGAACATGATATTCTTAAGAGAAAAAAATCAGCACTTAGAACGCACCCATTTCCCAAATTAAATAGCTTTACAGAGAACGTGTTTCTTTCCAGATGGTTAGCTCTGCTGTTGTTCAAGACAAAAATGTTTTCTGTGCATCCAAATTATAACATTCTCTTATATTTTCTTTGTGGCATAAAATACTAAATTTTCATGAGTATAACTAACGAAAATTGAGCATGTTATTCAGAGTGTAAGTTTGCCAATTCTATTGTAACATGTATTTTTAAAGTATGTTCAAAGTTGCAAATCCACATTTGATAAGCAGTTTTTAATGATTCACAGATTTTTACGCTGTATTTTTGATTAGACAGATGTATTTTCTTTGACACTGAGTCATTTTAATGATTGGCATATTCAGCTTCAGAATATTCAGAGGCTATTAAACCATGAGAAAATTGTACCTATCAGAATGATCAGGAAAAGTACCAAATATTTAGAAAAATGCTTAATTACAATCCTGTCAGCTTCAAATTGGAACCATTACAGGACAATCCCAGCATCAGTAAAAGTATCTCATTTAAAACAGAAACTGCAACTATAAAATATTCATTATTCTGTCATTAAAAGAGAGTTAAAATGTGTGTGTCTGATGAAAATTCTCCAATTGTTTTGTTCATTCAAATCGGAAGAGAAAATTTCCTGGCAGCCCTGTGGGCAAAGCCACACAGAAAGTGTTTAAATATCACATCAATATAGTTTAATTATGACTAAGCAGGCCCCAAATATGAGACAGAGAAGTAGCAGCATGAGCATATCTTTGTGTTCTGCGCTGATACTCTGGGTTATTTAACACAGAAATGTGTGGAGGTTTGTTCACATTTAAAGGAATACTGTGGGCAATTCAGGATTTGCAGGATAGGTTTTTCGAAGTATACTGCAGATCTCTCTTTAACAGCAGCATCTTTTCACAGCATCCGAGATAGTATCTGGTTTGCTTGTACTGTTGCATAAGCAAATAAAAATGTTGAATTTCTTAATGTTCCTATTGGAACATGCAGCTCTGTAAGCACATACTTCATCACTGACCTTTTCAATTGTGCTTAACCTCATTCAACATTTTTTCTGATATAAATTGCACTTCAGTACGTAATTGGGTTTAATTAGTCTATCCTGCAGATTACTAAGCCCTTCCTGAGGGCCACTGGGCACCCAGTTCTGGTTTCCATTAGTAAGGGGTTCCTTTCACAGGCAGCTTGCATGTGGCAGAAGGTTGTGGAGTTGTGAGCATAGGTTGAGTTTAAACAGGTTTTTTGCAGTTTTGGTGCTTGACATTTTGCCTGGTGACAGCTACCTTTCTCTAAAGCCCTACCATGAAAGCTGTCTTTGGTGGCTTTAGGTTGTTCCAGTCTGGCCAACAATTTACTGAATATAGGTAAGTAATAACAAATATGATACAGGGAACTCATTAATAATCTCTAGTATCTGGTGTTCCTGCAATACAGCAGCCTCTATGTGCAGAGGATTTATACTTCAAGGGTTGCAGCAGAATAGAGGTGTCAAGTCTCTTGTTCCTAATTTGTGGAAGGGTATTGACTGATTATCAGTCCCTAATATTTCAACTTGTATGAGGCTAGTTCTCTTAACCATTACAGCTTTAGGTTTACAAGCACATCAAGATACCTTCAACATCATAACAGTATTAGTGAAAATATAATCACATCTTTCAATGGTATTAGGACTGCCTGCTTACGGTAAATGGTATTTCCATTAAAACAGATGCCAGTCTGCACAGTAATACTTGAAAAAGCCTCTGGGTACACAACAGGCATTGATTTCACATAAAGTGTCCTTCAGTTCAACATAACCTGAGGTTAAAATTGAGACACAATGAATATGGCTGTAAACCAGGTTTTTTTAAACATCTGCTGTTTTTATAAACTAGATGTTGTTGACGCAGAAGTCCCGGACACAGCACACAGACCAATATGATCAGGCTGTGCCAAAGTTTATTGTGCAGATAGCTCAGTATATATAGGCACTCTACTTGTCTATCATTAACACACACAAGTCTAATTGGATACATGTATTGTTCACACGGCTAAATACCAAATAGGATTCACTCAGTAGCAGCTTAATGATTGGTTAACTATGACAGCATATGCTTCAAGGTTACAGTTAACATTCCTTCTCTGCATATCTCTCTCAGTAGTTTTCCGTGCTAACTTTTCCCAAGGCTTCTGCATGTACACGAGCTTTAGTAACCCTCAGGCGAGGCCTCAATGCCTGCGGGTCACTACCTTACAATTGTCAAGCAATTGTCTGGATTGCTCACATGCCCATTCACAGTCGAATAGCTCTCCACAAGATGTATTTTCTTTCTTAATTGTGTTTGGCCAAATAGCCATCTGACTGCCCTGTGAAACTTGCTGTGAGGTGCGGCTGGAATTTTTTCACACAAAATTGATATTTCTGTTATTATGGAAGTTATGGCTAAACAGTGTCTGGGAAACAACCCAACCAAACACCAAAACCTCACCCCACTCATCAGCAGTAAATAATGTGTTTAAAGCATTTCTAATTCATTAATCCCAACTGAGTCTAGATGCAGCTGTGCTACAATGGCTCAGGAAGGGAATCGTCCTGGGACGAATTCTGGCAGAAAATTCTCCTTAGGTAGTTTTCTTTCAAAGTGTATCTGGTTTCCCACATAATATCTCAATTACAAAGATTTGCAGGTCTTGATTTTGCCTGAGTGGTATCAGGCTGTGCATTCGCTGTTCAAGAAACATACGTATAGGAAGAATGGGAATAATATACTTTTTAATGGAAGTAGAAGTCTTACAAGGAGCCTCTGAAGAAACTGGGGCTGTTTAGCCTGCAGAAAAGGAGGTCCAGGACAGACATCTACAACTACTTGAAAGGAGGTTGTAGCGAGGTGGGGGGTCAGTCTCTTCTCCAGGTAACAAGTGACAGGACAAGAAGAAATGGCCTCAAGTTGCACTAGGGGAGGTTTAGATTGGATATTAGGAAGGGTTGTTGAGCATTGGAACAGGCTGCCCAGGGAAGTGGTTGAGTTGACATCCCTGGAGGGGATGTAGATGTGGCACTTAGGGATGTGGTTTAGTAGTCACTGTGTTAGGGACAGGTGACAACCAAGAAACCACCAGATACTCTTTAATCTTTAGACAGAAGACAAAGATAATCCTACAGTTATAGTATCAGATCAAAGGAATTGCATGGAGAGAGGTTGGGACTGAAAACAGCTGGCAGAAAACACAGAAATCACTTGATTCAAAAGTATTGTAACTCATAAACCTCTCTTCAGTTGGCTATTTCCTGATGATGCATTTCAGCTTTTTCCCCTGCATCACTTCTGGAGGGTGTGCGGAGTTTCCCTGCCAGGCACACGTTTAGCTGTTCCCAAAACAGGAACTAAAGAGGTAGCTTTTTGCTTGAGAAAAGTACCATGCTCAGTGCTTGGTAGCCAATTGGGTGTCCTCTGGTGGGCAGCCAGGATGTGGCATCTGCACAGGGATGGATAGGGATGAGGATGGTGTCATGTCTGAGGATTTCTTCAGTTCTCAGCTGCAGCTTCTGGCTCTGCCCTTACAGTAGAGGGTGAAGCTTGTCCAAGGGGTCTCTCATTAGGGAGTGCCAAAGCCAGGTTGGCCCAGTCTTGTGCAGGGGCCCACGTTTGTAATAAATATCTTCCAGAAATGCAGCAGTTATTCTGAGCAACTTGAAAAACGTACTTTGAATTGTTATGCCTTTGGCATCTCCAGTTTTCCTTACTGAAGCAATTCCAGTGTCATCTACTAAGGGTCGCTGGGGTTTTGTTTTTCAATTTTGTTCTATGGCTTTCTATATTGTTTCCCTGTTTTGCAGTGAATGGAAGTCAATACCACATAACAAGATTAATTTTTTTTTTTTATATTTTCCTTCCCAGAAACAGAGATCAGAGGAAATAGTTCCTTGTGAATCTGCACTGAGCTTGTTGCCCTGTTAAAAGCCCCACAGTGGCTCTGCAGAGGCTGTGGCTATTGCTGGCAGGGCTGTGGTTCAGCTGTAGGAAGGCAGGGACACTCTGAGGTCTGGAGGCAGAGGGGATGCAGCTCCTCCTGCTACCCCAGGATGTGTGGTCTCTGGCTGTGGGAGAGCAGCCCAGTGGAGACCCATAAGCTGGACTGGTGCTTGGTGGACGGTGAGCTGAGCAGGGTCTGGGGGTGCTGTGTGGCTGTGTCCATTGTGGGAGATGGAAGTGGTAGGGCTGATCCCGGGAGCAGATTAAGATTTTGATGCACTTAGCCAGTGTTTTATTTGTGGCATTGATTTAGTTGTGGATCAGCACAGATAAGGGAACTGTAGCGCATTGCTCTAGTAATCATCCTGGGCAGTGTTGGGAACAGTGTGGAAGGGCAGAATGCTGTGGGATTCCCTGGTCAGGAGCCGGCTTCTGCCAGCCTTTTGTTACCGTTTTAGCAGTGGAGAGGGACAAGGTGGCACCACCTGAATCTGCTCTTCCCCTGGCTGCTGTGAGCTGCCCTGGTCCTGCATTTCAACTTGGTGAGATGAGGACCTCTGGAATCCCTGTGCTGAGGCTGCAGAGCAGCGGGGAGCTGCTGCCCCACACACGCTCTCCTGCCCTGCAGCAAGCTCTACCTCTCCTTGTTCAGTGGTACCATGACTCCAAGAGCAGGTGGTTTGATGCTGCAGCTTTGGGGGATCAAAAGCATGTAGGCCTCCAGTTCCAGCCATGGGCCAGCAGCAGACAGAGCGAGTGTTCAGCCTCCAGTAGGGGTAACATAGCCAGGAGCAGGGTCTCAATACTTGAATAAGCTTTAACTTAAAAAATGTTTGCAAAGAACAAACTGAGGGCTGTCTGCCTGCTTTAACATAAAACGAATGTCATGTTAAATGTGAGTTTAATTATTGATAGTACATCAGATGGTACGTTCTCTTTATGTGGAGCTTTAACAACTTGTTCTGGAAAATGATGCAGTATTCCTGTGCTTTTCTGTTTCTTCCTCCCCCAAATGAGATGCAGTTGTTCTAACAGCCTCTGGCAAATTGGAGAGGAACACGCAGGTGTAGTTTGCTTTGCACGTGTTCCTGCTGTGTGCAGGGGTTGTTTACTGCTCAGCTGAACAAATTGCTGAGTGTCCTTCTGGATGTCTCAAACTGTGTAGCAGAGAAATCGGAAATTATGTTGCTAGGACTTTTGTTTTTCACTACATGTGAACTCAAACAGTTTGTGAAGGGTCAGTGCCCACTATTCCCTCAGAAGCTTGGAGAGAAATCCCTTCTGGTGTTGTTTCCTACTTGGATCCAGATGAAGGACTTTTCTAAGTGCTATATATTTGCTAATAATCAGTCTCCATGATAGAGGTCTGCAGACTTTTTTCCTTTCATATCTGATGTGGTTGAACTGTTTACTGTGGTTTATTTTTATCTTCCCGTTACTGTTTTCTTTTGTAAGTGAAGAAATGCCAGTCTTTGAGAAGTTAGAAACAAATAAATGATACTATATTTTAAAGTCAGACCAAGAACAATACCTGGTTACGTAGTTTTGCACATAAATTAGGTACTTCTTCTCTTCTGCACCTATTTTTGCATTTGGAATTATTGGATCCATTAGCTTCTATGCTCACTGTCCTGAATTTCTCCCTGTTGACCCAGACCTTGAGCAGCTTCAAAGTGACTTTCAGCTCTGTGGGGAAATGTGGTTGGTAGGTGCAAATAGCAGTGCCATGGCTCTGTGGTAACAGGCAAATGCTCATTATTGTACTAGCTACAAAGCTTTTAATGCTGTTAGGAGACAAAAAGAAACACTTCCAGAAAGAGTGTTGTCATGCAGAAATACTGAGCGAGGCCAAGGCTGCCTTACCTGCCACCTTCTTGCCCTGCCAGAAAGTGGGGAGCAGAGCTGAGAAAGAGAGGACGCTGGCTGCAACCAGGGAGGTCTGTCTCCTGTCCAGCAGCACTCCTGCATCAGTTGTTGTGTTAGTGGGACCACGAGGCAAAGAAGTAGCTGTTCTCTGTAAAGCCTTTATTTCTTCAGTTTTGCTAGGCAGAGTCTTCAGTTAGCCTTATGGTGCTGCGGGCTGGCTCTCACTAGTGCTGGCCTCAGCTCTTGAAGATGTAGGAGTGTACCTGTTAGCTAGGAAAGGGGATGCACTGTGCATTCCAGTACCTGGCTCTTAAGAAATAGCAGCACATCAACATTTGAAGTGCTGAAAAACTCTTACCCTTTGTTGTGTTGCCATCATCCCCCAGCATATGCAGTTGAAATAGCAGGAGGCAGCAGGTGGGGTGAACTTATTTGCTCTATGGGGCTCGTGCTTCTTAAACACCAGTTTTCCATTAAATTTTATCATTATGACAAGTTGCTTTTTAATTCAGTTAGAAAAAATCATTCTTGGTATATAAGCTGGAAGCTAGTCCAGATCCCTGACAGGCTGCAGTAATTTAGAAGTAGTCAGGGAAATGTCCAGTTTTCCTAAGGGTTTTGTTCTTGCTTATTTTCCTCTTTTCTCTTTTTTGAGCCTTCTTTGAATTTGTGCTGGTCTTCCATAACAAAATTGGTTGTGGAGGATGTGTGGACAGGCAATTTGGAATCAAAAATGTGATGTCTGTAGTGAAGATACTTGAAAAATAAGGTTGTGTGTCCTATTTGCTATGTTTTATATATAAATCTATCTGCATATCACATATACTCTGCAGCTGTGGACAGATGCTGAAAACTGATGACTAGGTTGTTGCTGGGAAGGGCTTTGTGTACAGGAAGTGAAGATGAAAGTACGAAGTTGTGTTGATTCAAAGTGACAATCTTAAATTACCATATGAGCTGGGTTTTTAGAAAGCTTCACAGAAGTAATTGTAGGCATGAGTGATTTTTTTCTTTTTTATTTTTTTTGTATGGTAGAGGGACTGTAGGTTTTTGCCTTGTAATATGTTTGCTGACTTCCAGCTACTAAATATTTATGACAGTATTCCAGAAGTTCTCCATCAAGACCATGTGAAACCTTGAAGCATATTATAATCTAGAATTTAGCTAAGCTTTTTGTAACAAGAGAGGGACAATTTGAAGATCATACTGTCTGCAAATATTGTGCTTTTTTCGAACATCATTAAGAGAATAAGAGTTTTCTCTCTCTTTGTTCTGTCCTTCTTTGCAGCTATTTTAACTATTTCCCCTACATAGTTACCTGTATCTTTATATTCCAGTACCCACAACTGGAAGTATGGGTGTGTTATACCAGGAACAAGTAGTAAGAGGCATCAGCCCTCAAGAGTTGAGAGTGTAAATAAAATAAAGAGAGTGATGACACTTTCTGTAAGATGGGGATCAGGCAGAGACATATTAAATGACTTGCTTGGAGTTTCACTGTCAGCATGACAGATTTCAGTTTAGGAGAGTGGCAGTTTACAACATCCACCAATTCATTAATGCCTAAATGCACACACTGATCTGTTGGTATCAGTCAGGATATTATTTGCAAGGCAAGTGGAACGAGGGAAAGAACAATGCAAATAAACTTCTGTGAGTACAACCACAGCATGTGTTTGGAGGATGTTTCAGCCTAGCCTGAAGAGATTAATCTGTGAGAAGCTCCAAGACCATACAAAATTAAAGGGATGAGATAGATTCCCCACCCTGAAACTGTGCACTTCTTGTGCTGACCTAATCAGTAAATTCAGTGTCTGTTGATCCCCAGTGACAGCAGGGCAGCTGATTCATCTGTCATCCCTTGACGTCCATAACTGGAATAATAAGTGCACAAAACCATCCATGTTACATTGCAGTGACAGCCAGTGGGACTTCTCATGTAGGTGTTGGAACTGGGCTGGGAGCTGGGGTCTACAGGATGAACCTCTCACTGGCCTAAAGTACTAAAAAGCCTGTAACATGAAAATTGCGTGGTCTGAATCTTTACTTTGAAATAAACCAACTGAAATTGGTTATTCTGCAATGGAAATCCAGTGGGAGTGATTGGACACACGGTCAATTGGCTTGAAGGGTTTGCTACTGTGTTTAGCCGTAGTAGACACCCTGTTGGAATCTCTATCAGGTATGGTTGTGACAGAAAAGTGTGGATACTGCTGTAGAGGTGAAGAGTTCTAGAGGATTTGTTAAATTTATTTTAGGGGTGAGAGAGGCCTAGTGTAAGAACATGAGAAAGTAACTAACAGGAGTAAAAAGAGTTATTATACAGATGGAAAAAATACTGTGCAGCTTAATTGGAAAGAGAATAATACATTTCTGTGGAACCAGATAATTAAACCCTCTCTGTGGGGAGATTTAAAGAGCCCTCACATTATCAAACATGTTTTGCAGGGGATGCAAGTCCTGTTACATTTATTTGAATGCTTCAAAATTAACAGGAGGAAGTGCTATTTTCTTCTTTTAGAACAAGTAAGAAATTTCTATCCTTGGGTGCTTCTGCTAGACCAGAGGACAGCGTCAAAGAAGTGTAAATGACAGAGGTTTTATTCTTAATTTCCAAGCAGAAGTGTTTGTTCTCAGAGACTTTCCAGCCCATTTGGATGAAGAGCAATCTTTCCAGATGGCCGTGGTCATTTGTTCAAGGGCTGGAAAACAAATTCTCTTTTTTGAATGTTCCAGCCATATTGTAGATATATCAGTGAGAAGCAGCACCCTGTTTGGGTCTTTCATTTTCCCCTAACACATTTTTTAGAATGTAGACCAAGGTCTGTCTTTCCTGTTCAGGTCTTCTCATCATCGGTCTCTGACACTACTGCTGCTGTTACTGTCCTCCTCAAAACAGCTGGTTTGGTTTTCCTTCAGTTGAGTCCAGTTTGACCATTTTGGTTTATCATACAAAACTCTTGAGGCCTTTATTCAGTCTGTAAGGAACTTTAAATCTCATCCTGCAATGTCTAATGTGGTCATATATTAAAATTCAGATTAGGAAATGAATATATTTTGCTATTTTATTTTACCTATCATTAAGCTTTAATTTTACTTTCTGCTGTCTTGTTGTGGTTGATATGGTTGTGTGGAGAAGTGATTCAGAACAGCCCTGCGGAGAAGGACTTTGGGGGTTGGGGGGGTGTTGGTCAATGAGAAAATGAACATGAGCTGCTTCAGTGTGCACTTGCAGCTCAGAAAGCCAACCGTATCCTGGGTGCATCAAAAGGAGCATGACCAGCAGGTCGAGGGAGGTGATCCTGCCCCTCTACTCTGCTTTTGTGAGACCCCACTCGGAGTATTGTGTGCAGTTCTGGTGTCCTCAACATAAAAAGGACAAGGAACAGTTGGAACAAGTGCAGAGGAGGGCCCTGAGAGTGATCAGGGGACTGGAGCACCTCCCGTATGAAAACAGGCTGAGAAAGTTGGGGCTGCTCAGCCTGGAGAACAGAAATTACATGGTGACTTCCTCTGAAGGGGGCCTACAAGGATGCTGGAGAGGGACTCTTCATCAGGGACTGTAGCAATAGGACAAGGGTAAGGGGTTTAAACTTAAAACAGGGGAACTTCAGGTTAGATATAAAGAAGTTCTTTACTATGAGGGTGGTGAGGTACTGGAACAAGTTGCCGAAAAGAAGTAGTAAATGCTCCATCCCTGGCAGTGTTCAAGGCCAGGTTGGACAGAGCCTTGGGTGACACAGTCTGGTGTGAGGCATCTCTGCCTATAGCAGGGGGTTGGAACTAGATGATCTTAAGGTGCTTTCCAACCCAACCCATTCTGTGATTCTATTATATACCCTTCCAAGCAGTTTCTTCTGCTTTTTAAGCTCATTTAAAGTAAGTCATACCATCTTTTTGATTTTTTTCCGAAAAGAAATTCTGATGTTATCTTTAAAGTATGGTGTTTATGTATGAATGCCATATTTATACCATAACATGAAAATATATTGGCTGGCAAAAAGTATTTGCTTAACCTAAGGGATATAGCCTTATTTCCTTTATTGTTCAGCTTTCTAAGCAGAACATACTAACTAGCTGCTGGCTCAGTATGAAATATATAGAAGTGACGTTAGAGCTGGGTGAATTACTTGTGGTAAAAGACTTATTCATTAGCTCTAGGGAATCTAAGAATCAGAAGTGGAAAGATAGTGAAATCTCTAAAAAAAAAAACCCAAAGACAGGTCTCATTTTTGAGCATGTGTATCTGGTGGAATAAATTCAACCTCTGCTATAACCCAATATACTTTATTTGCAGGACTCTATTTGGAAAATAAAAGGCAGCTACAGATCAACACAGAGGAATTATGGGCACAGGAACTTCATTAAAAAGAAATGTTTGCAACTTTTCCTTTGCTGTTTTGTATAATCAAACATAAGCGGAGCAGTTGTCTGAAGGGAGATAACCACTTACAATGTGTGCTTGACTAAATATTAATAATTCCTTTCCGATCTTGCAGGAATTCTGAGAAACATGTAAATTCCAAAGTTGCCCACATACATAGAATCATAGAATAGTAAGGGTTGGAAAGGACCTCAAGATCATCGAGTTCCAACCCCCCTGCCATGGGCAGGGACACCTCCCACTAAACCATGCCATGCAAGGCTATGTCCAACCCCACCTTGAACGCCGCCAGGGATGAAGCATTCACAACTTCCCTGGGCAACCCATTCCAGGGCCCCACCACCCTTACAGTAAAGAATTTCTTCCTCATATCCAATCTAAACCTCCCCTGTTTAAGTTTAAACCCATTACCCCTTGTCCTCTCACCACAGTCCCTCATGAAGAGTCCCTCCCCAGCATCCCTATAGGCCCCCTTCAGGTATTGGAAGTCTGCTATGAGGTCTCCATGCAGCCTTCTCTTCTCCAGGCTCAACAGCCCCAACTTTCTCAGCCTATCTTCATATGGGAGGTGCTCCAGTCCCCTGATCATCCTCGTGGCCCTCCTCTGCACTTGTTCTAACAGTTCCATGTCCTTTTTATGTTGAGGACACCCGAACTGCACACAATACTCCAAGTGAGGTCTCACGAGAGCGGAGTAAAGGGACAGGAGCACCTCCCTCGACCTGCTGGTCACACTCCTTTTGATGCAGCCCAGGATACGGTTGGCTTTCTGGGCTGCAAGCACACACTGCCGGGTCATGTTCATTTTTTCATCAACCCACCCCCCCAAGTCCTTCTCCGCAGGGCTGCTCTGAATCTCCTCCCCGCCCAATCTGTAGCTGTGCCTGGCATTGCTCCGACCCAGGTGTAGGACTTTGCACTTAGCATGGTTAAACTTCATTAGGTTGGCATCAGCCCACCTCACAAGCGTGTCAAGGTCCCTCTGGATGGCATTCCTTCCCTCCAACTCATCAACCGAACCACACAGCTTGCTGCACGCTCTTCTCACTGTCCCGAGGATCTCAAACTCGACCATCTCGTGATCGCTGCAATCAAGGCTGCCCTGGAGCGTCACATTCCCAACCAGCCCTTCCCTGTTGGTGAGGACGAGGTCAAGCATGGCACCTCTCCTTGTCGGCTCCTCTGTTACTTGCAGAAGGAAGTTGTCTTCCACGCAATCGAGGAACCTTCTGGATTGCTTGTGCTGGGCTGTACCATCCCTCCAACAGATATCAGGGTGGTTGAAGTCTCCCATGAGAACAAGGGCCTGCAAGCGTGAGGCTGCTCCTATCTGCCTATGGAGCGCTTCGTCCAGCAAGTCCCCTTGGTCAGGCGGTCTGTAACAGATCCCCACAATAATATCACCCATCGCTGTTCTCCCTTTAACCCTGACCCACAAACTCTCTGTCGACTGCTCACCTATCCCCAGACAGAGTTCCATACTCTCTAGCCTATCCCTAACATGAATAGCAACTCCCCCTCCCCGTCTGCCGGGCCTGTCTTTCCTAAAGAGCCGGTAACCTTCCATTCCAACACACCAGTCATAGATGCCATCCCACCATGTTTCTGTGATGCCTGTGAATTAGGATGAGATTTGGGAATGGAAATGCATGGCATGGAAATAAATAACAAACAAATGCAAGAAGTCTGCTACTTCTGTGCACAAAGGAAGGTGGGAAGGTTCACAGACACTTGCACTTAAATTCTTATTTAAAAATAGCTTTCTGCTTTTTCTTCATGTGCTTGTCTGTCCAGCTATAATTATCCATCCTCCTTTTTTTCCAATTACATGCTCTATGATGTTTAGCAGCCATTCCAAGAAGCAGCTTATTCCTGTGTGACAAGATTTAATTAAACTTCCACTGAAATAATTAGTGAAGGTATCTCAAAAGGCTTTTTAGAATCAATGCAGAACTGAGGACCAGATAGAGTTAACACTGCCATCAAAGATCAAAGTCACCAAAGAACGTGACTGAAAATTAAACCCACAGCAGCAGTCTAATGAAGAAGCATACTGAAGCAGTTGTGATTTTCTGCCTCTTGGGTCCTACCTACAAATTGATTTGACATGGAAAATTTCCCTGTGGAAGCTTAAAAATGGTAAATCTACATTAATTACATAGCTAAGAATATTCTTTATATAATTCATAATCCATTAGGAATTTTCTTTTGGTTGCCTCTTCCTCCCATTATCTGTTTTCTGCTTTGCGGGTGGAGATTGGCTAGAGGTTGGGTTGGGTGGTTGCATTTCCTGTTGCCTCATGTAGCTTGAGGCACAGAAAAGGAACTGAAGCAAGTTAAGTGCCTAAAGCATGAGTTTCCTTGGGCGCACCAGAAATCCCAGCCCGAAGGCACGTTCTTAAGTATCTTAGGTCTCTGGAGGCCAAGACAACAGCTTTTCCCAGTAATGTGTAGTCTAATATTTACTTCAAGTAGGATGTTGACAATGCTTTGTGGGGGACTAATTTGTATTACGAGCCAAATGCTAGCTCTGCCTAGGGATTATGCCTACCTAAATTCAATCAGTGATTGATTCCTGCAGGAGCTAGATCAAGGGGCCTCATTCAGCAGCACAGGGTGCAGCGCGATGATTTCTCTCACAGTAGTAGTGCATTGTACAGCGCTGCTCTGGGAGGGCCAGCTCTGAGCAGTCAGATCCTCAGAGCCACGGGAGTGACTGGAGTGTGCTGTGCCCTCCCCATGCCCTTGGCTAGAGAGGTTGCTCCAGTGAGATAACTCTGCCGAAGGAAATGCTCAAAAATCTTCTCATCTAGTTTGCATTTATGGATCATTGTTTTCTTAGGCATTGCCATTTTCTTAGAATCATAGAATGGTTTGGGTTGGGAGGGAGCTTAAAGATCATCTAGTTCCAGCCTCCCCTGCCATGGGCAGGGACACCTTCCACTAGACCCATTTTATGGTTCCTTCTTTTCTTTTTAAACATCATCATATGCAGTTAGCTTCTGGAGGTCACAGTTACACAACAGCACTTAAGCCATAAGTTTGGCAGGATTTTAAACTGGCCTTTTATACATGTGCTAGGACTCTTTAGAGCTGCCATATCAAGTGCAGAAAGCATGCCTTTGGCAAATGATAAGAATACCACAGCCTCAGGGCACGAGACCACAGTGCACTGTGGTTCATGAGGGAGGACTTTCATATGGGTGGGAATATGTGACTGCCTGCAGCTGCCTGCCCTGCCCAGCCCCTTTGAAACAGCCAGAGCAGGTTAGTGTGAGGCTGATCCTGGCTAGCCAGTGATATTTCTGTTAGAGCATCTCTGATACTGTGAGTTCCTTGTTCCGGTGTTGCCTTCAGTCTGTTGTGCCTCTGTTCCAGGAGGAGGCTGGGATAATCACTGCATTTCTATAGTATTTGTAACTCGACTCTGCTGATTTGCATTGCCTGATGCTACATGTGCATCCCTGGGTAGAAGCATGATTAAAATATCAAGAGCTGCAATGAGCGGAAGGGGTTTAATGGGTAGGTGTTATGTGCTGCAGGTTTGTCATCTCTTTTGAGCTGTACTGTGCTTCGGTTGAACTGTGAAGATGTGAATAATTTATTCAGAAAGTTATGCTAACTCTGTATGGCACTGAAACACTGACGATGAGTAAATAATTAATAGAAACATTTCTTTTGCAGCCATGTCCTTGCATGAGTCACTCAAGCCTTGCTGAATATGCTGAGCAGTCAAATGCAATATTCTGTGCCTGCAGGATCAGGATTCCTCCAGGGTTTCTTTTCTACAGAAAAAGAATTCCTTTAAAGCCTCTATAAGAATTTCAACTAAATAATTAAAATCAGAAACAATAGGCTAGGTTTGTGATATGTACATAAGTATGTAGATATCTGTGTTTATATATGCATACAGATATAGATAGATAAAATTGAGGCCAAATTGTAAGCAGTAGGAGAAGAGCTGGGACTGAGTGGGGTCAAGTACAGTTCAAGTAGATGTGGTGAAAGTTACTGCAATACAATACGTGTTTCCCCAGAGACTTAGCACCTCCAAAGCAAGTCCATGTTGACAAACAGTGAAAAGGCTGGTTTGGGATTTTAATTTTGAAGTGATTCAACAGCAAAAACTTGAGCTTAAAAATGAAAGTTGTAGCTTATTACAATATCAACTAAAATTGCTGCTTTCAGTGGAGGTGGTTTGGTTTCCTGCTGCAAGGACATTGGAAGGACAAGATCTCTATGTGTAGAGCAGAATCCAGTGTAATCTTTATGCTTTCATCTGTATATTTTTTTTGAGCATGAGATTTCTGCACGTCATTCTTTGAGTCACTTTCATTTCCTTTTCTGTTCTTCTTCAGCATACTTAAAAAAGCCAAGAATACATGTTGTTAATTTACAGAGTTAAATGTCATAGTCCTTTTTTGTATCCTTTTAAATACTGTTGACAAAGCCCTTTTTGTAATAGAGGACAGTAAGCAGAAGGCTTGAACCTCCCAAATTATCAGCTGTCACACAGTTCCAGTGATTACATTTTAAGGTGCTCTTTCTTCAATATGTGTACAAGGGTAAATCAAAGCAGCGGCTGATGAAATAAGTATTCAGCAAAACTCTCATGCAGTGTAAGAGTGGCAGTAGAAACAGGAGTTGCTTGTTTTCTCAGGTGAAAACCTGATCCAATTAAAAAGTCTTTGCTGCTGAGAATCCTCACCCACATTGATAAATTTTGCTGTACTCAAGCAGGAGAGGCTGTGATCTGTGATTTTTTTCTTTGTCCCACAGAAATTAGATAATATAAACATTTTTAATGTCTATCTGAACTAATCCTACTTAATATACCTTATGGCTATAATAAGGTATTATTTTAAATACAGTCAGTTCTTGAGGTATTTTTACTTTTATATACTTAGAATGATTTTTTATGGTCTGATTCATCTGCAGCCTCATACCTGGGAAGGAAGATAAGCCACTTGAAGTTATTTGGCCTAATTCACTATTTTCAAAATTAATATTGAAGAAGAAATTGCATTGTTTGATTTCTAAATAGTTGATACAAATTCTCACAGGTGTCTAGCACATTGTCTTCTCACTTAATGCTCTATAACATGTGTAATAACTGCTGTGCAGTTGAAGGCTTACCAAAGTGCTGAAATGGGTCTTCTAATAGTAATAATGAGGATGGGTACTTGAGATACAGGATAATGAAATTGTATCACCTAAGTGATGGAGGGGAAAGAAGATTTAAAGAAAATTCACATTTTTGTTCTCTTACTTATAATTTGAAAAAAATTGTGGGAGAATGTTTCAGTCACCTCAGTAATCATACTTAATTGTTGTAAGGATACTCACAGCATAGCTGCTCTTTCATTTGGGTTTATGCATATAACAAAAGCATTTTCCTAAATGCCCCTTGGATAATTAAATGAATGTCTTTGCCATAGCAGGCTTTGAAGAACGATAATGTCCTGGGAGGTTATCATCACTCACAGCAACCATAATCATCATCATCAGAGAATGAAAATATATTTAACCAGCAAACCATGCTACTCTGTGTGACTGAGCAAGGGAGGTGGCTTGTGAGCATTTTATCAGGCTGGATAAATAACTAAATATTTACAATGAACTTGTCCCTTTAGTGCTGAGGGTTGAGGACTGCTTATGAAGGCAAGGGGCAGTCAGGTTAGTGGATGGCAGCAGCATGCAGTGCCTGGCGTAAGCTTGGGTTTCCTGTGAGATGCTGCTCTGTCATTACTCTATGTAGTGCTCATTTGCAATGAATATTCTTGTTTAAGGAATATTCTTAGAACACTTACAGCTGTACATGGAAGGGCTCTAAGTATAGGACCTGTGGTAGAGTGTTACACAGTGGTTTGAATTGGGTTAACTACAAGGTGATGGGCTGGAGCACCCAGGACACCTGATTTGCTGAAGCTGGTTTTGTCTGCAAATTTTGAATGGAGTGGCTCCGTTACATAGCCATGGTCCAAAAGACATAGTGACAAAATGAAAGAAAATGGATATGTAGTGTAGAAAAGGGAAAGTTAGAAGGAGTACTACTGTACAGAACAGAAAGGTGCTGTTCTTCTGATTGTCTGTGACAATACGACCTGTTCCCAGTCAGTTTTTAACAACTTTGCAAAGGAGGAAGGTGGGAGTTTAGATCACTTGCAAAGATCTAAACTCTGTGCATCCTGGACAATGCCTGCCTTGAGGGTGGCATGGTCCCTTGCAGGCTGGAAGACAGGTGGAATGTTCCTCCATAGCAGAGCTGAGAGGTCTCCCTTGGTTTCCTGCCTTCTCCCTTGGGTTACCTCTGCTTTGTGGTGACCTGTTTCAGTGAGCTGAGCTGGCAGAAAATGACCCCGCTCCTTTCCCTCTCCTTCCCCTTTCCCAATCTTTTCTGCAGCCTAGTGTGGAGGGCTGAACCTCCATCACCCACCAGAGAGTGAGAAAAGGTGCCAGGGCCTGTCCGTGGGTGGGGATGGAGCAGGACCACCTCAACAAATTCCTAGAATAGTTTAGGCCTTTCCAGGCAGTCATCTAGATATACTCTAGTGAGTGAACTACTGGACAGATTGATTTATGGTATTAATAATAAGAGAGTTAAAATATCATTGGTGGCAGGAAGGAACTTGACCTGACCCAGACAGAAGGAGTCATGGGAACAGCAGGAAAAGACACATTCAATAAAGGCCAAGGCAGCAGCAAAAGGCTTAGCACCTAATACGTGTTTCCTCAAGCAAATTTGAGATATCATGTATTTGAAGTATCAGTATCATAAATACCCAGGTTTCTGAAGGTATCTGTCTTTCAAGATGCTGAGGTTAAAACCCAGAAGAGCAGAAGGAAGTGGGTGGCTTTTTATTGTGATGGAAGATATAAACTGAAAAAGACAGGAGCAAGCCTATTACTGAATCTGAGTGAGCTTGCATATCTATGATAAAACCTGTTAAAGCTGCAGGTGTTACCGTAATTCCTCTGAAATACAAATGTCAACAAAATTTAAATTAAGAAATCATCAATAGCCTGTGAAGCTCTGGTCACTTACCTGGCCATTTTTAAAGGGGGTAGGTACACTGGGTCAAACAGCTCTGCTTAGGTAGGGGTAGAGGTGTGGGGTTTAATCCCTGGAAAGATATTGGTGGAGGAAGGACAAAAGAGCTGCTTCTTCACCCACCCAAAAAAAGATGAGAAATACTGGATCTGGAGATTAGCAGAAGTAAATATTTGCCCCTAAATTCACCTTGGCTCAGTTGATGAGGGGTCACATTGTATTAGAGGGAATTACGAACACAGTGTTTTTTCCCCTTTGACTGCAAGTTTAAATTTGCATTGCAGTTCTGGTTAAAGCCATCTTGTTGCAAAAAAGCTATTCATATGTATAAAATAAACATGCAGTCACGATGAAGAGACAATCCTGTGTCACGGTGTTTTTGCTTTTGTAAAGAGGTATAAAATCTGTTCTCAGGATGGGGAAACAATAGACTTGGACACTCATATTTGTGTGGCCACAGCTTGATTTTCCTTTGGCTTATGTCCTAGGTGGAGCATCAAACCATGAACTTATGTGGATGTTTTTCCCATCTTAATGCCAAGGTTATCCATTAAGCATGAGCTGATATACCGTCCCACTGCTCTCCAGCCTCCTCCCTTGGTTGGATCTGACAGCAGGATCCTTTCCTGAGCTGATTCAGCTGGCTAACCTGGCAGAAAACATGGAGTTTTGTGGCCAGATTCTGCTGGTTCTATGTGTTGAATCAGCTCTGTATGGAGTCTGGCAAGTGCCAGAGCTGGGGTAGTGGAGTTAGGAGGAAGAGGAGACATGTGCAAGGGAAGAAGAGAAGCAGTGGGACCAATCTGTCCCACGCTGGTGAGCCATTTAGACTGATACTGCCAAGACAGCCTCTCATCCCTGTGCTGGTATCTTTTGAGATGGGCTAAATCAAGAGCTGTTCGATGACCACTTTTAGGGTGATTAACATAATATATAATATTAAAATAATATACACTTTTTTTGCTTTAATTCTGAAAGAAAAGTTCTCTTTGCTGTAAGGAAGCTTTTTCCTGTTTCCACTTCAATATTGCAATATAGATATAGGGGGTTGGGTAAGAAGCGAAATGTTCTCTTTCATTTCTTGTAGTATGATCATGCTTCAACATTTTAATGACTTGTTAACATAATATTGTCTTTCTTAGGATTCTCCTATTTAATAAAATGGATAGAGTGAGGTTAGTAGGACTTGTTTGTGATGATAATTTACTAAACAGCATTATAATTGTGTGATAGTATCTATAGCGATTGATATTACTGCTTTATCTGGGGATGTACTTGGTGATGTGCAGTCTTGTTATTGGCTTTGTTCCTCCTGAGAGCTTTAAATTTGGCTGAAGCTCTGTTTATTTTGTCACTTAAATGCTTTTCCCTGAATACTTGCTTCCCTGACAATTGTTCTTAGTCATACCCATCATCTAAGGATTTTAGATCATTTGAAGCTCAATCTCCTGGTGATTCCCTTTTCTTGTTCTTCATCTTTTAATTTCTCTTTCAAGCTGTTGCTATCAATATTGATTTTAGCATCATTCAATTTAATTTCTTTGCTGCAAGTACCTTACATGATAGCTTACCATAATGTAAATGAAATGATTTGTTACGCTTTTATACTGCTAGAAGCTTACCTGTCTGGAACAATAGGTCTAGTTAATACTGTTTGTTAAACTGGTGTCTTTGTAACATAAAGCAACGAGGCACTAGAAAATGCAAGACCTTAGTAGCATTGCTCCAGGCAAGAGAGAATGGTGCCCCCCCCTGGAGGAGGGGAAAGTCTCCCAGGGAATATACAGGCAGATGAGGTCACTGGAGTCAGTCAGTATTCATCAGTGCACTTCCATCTCACAGTGCTTCTGACAGGAACATGCTTGTGATTATTGTCTCCAGTTCACAAACCATTAGGATGCGGAACACAGACTGTAGGATGCCTGAAGGCAGCAGGATGCAAAACAGAATAACCTCTGACCATTGGTATTAGGGATTTTTGCATAAATTGCCCACGTTGGACATGTAATACAGTGTATGTCTGTGCAGTCTGTGGCTGATGAAAGAGCCTGTATGTGTTAAGACATGAGTGGGTTAAGTTTTAAAAGGTAGAAGGTTGAAACATGAACAGATGAAGAGAAAATATGATCAGCTTATACCTCCTTTCAAAATGGTTAGCCATAGGGAAAATATAAATCTTGGTGGGTAAGTTAAAGATGTCTTAAGGCTGTTGTCAGTCACTTGGTGAGACTGTGCTCCTAGAACAGCTGCTGCTGAAGAGAGCTATTTGCTTCTCCTACCTCTGGAGCGAGTCTTTCCACGTGCTCTTGAGAGCTGTGCTTT
This sequence comes from Amazona ochrocephala, assembly GCA_039720435.1. NCBI lineage: Eukaryota > Metazoa > Chordata > Aves > Psittaciformes > Psittacidae > Amazona > Amazona ochrocephala. The sequence goes on along the minus strand of CM077886.1, from coordinate 16,719,088 downwards.
GCAAGATTTCATCTGAACCCAGATGTCATCGTGCCTGTAGAGCGCAGAGCTGAGGGGTCTGCGGGAAGGTGGCAGCACTGATTTAGCCAGCAAAACTTAGTTTAATCAGTCTGACTAACGGTCCAAAGGGAGAGAACAGGATGGCTTCTGTTACTGTTCCTTGACCATCTTTCTTCAAATTTAGTCATTGCCTTTTCCTCCCTTCTAACACTCTAGTCCAAGAGGGGAAAATATCCACAGGTGAAAGGTGAGACTTCTCAATGCTTGGCAGCCCAGATAGCAGACATCTGTAGGCAAAAGTAAAAGATACATTTAAAAGTTGCCATAGGAACTATTTAATCAAAATTGGGAGTCTTTTGATTTGTTTTAAAGGGAATTAGAAGAGTTAATAATTCTGGGGGTCATCATCGCTGAGTTCATAGAATAGAATCATAGAATAGTTGGGGTTGGACAGGACCTCAAGATCATCGAGTTCCAACCCCCCTGCCATGGGCAGGGACACCTCCCACTAAACCATGCCATCCAAGGCTATGTCCGACCCCACCTTGAACGCTGCCAGGGATGAAGCATTCACAACTTCCTTGGGCAACCCATTCCAGGGCCCCACCACCCTCACAGTAAAGAATTTCTTCCTCATATCCAATCTAAACTTCCCCTGTTTAAGTTTGAACCTGTTACCCCTTGTCCTCTCACTACAGTCCCTCATGAAGAGTCCCTCCCCAGCATCCCTATAGGCCCCCTTCAGGTATTGGAGGGCTGCTATGAGGTCTCCACGCAGCCTTCTCTTCTCCAGGCTGAACAGTCCCAACTTTCTCAGCCTATCTTCATATGGGAGGTGCTCCAGTCCCCTGATCATCCTCGTGGCCCTCCTCTGCACTTGTTCCAACAGTTCCATGTCCTTTTTATGTTGAGGACACCAGAACTGCACACAATACTCCAAGGGAGGTCTCACAAGAGCAGAGCAGAGCAGAGGGGCAGGATCACCTCCCTCGACCTGCTGGTCACACTCCTTTTGATGCAGCCCAGGATACGGTTGGCTTTCTGGGCTGCAAGCGCACACTGCCGGCTCATGTTCATTTTTTCATTGACCAACACCCCCAAGTCCTTCTCCGCAGGGCTGCTCTGAATCTCTTCCCTGCCCAATCTGTAGCTGTGCCTGGCATTGCTCTGACCCAGGTGTAGAACCTGCACTTGGCATGGTTAAACTTCATCAGGTTGGCATCAGCCCACCTCACAAGCGTGTCAAGGTCCCTCTGGATGGCATTCCTTCCCTCCAATGTATCAACCCAACCACACAGCTTGGTGTCATCGGCAAACTTGCTGAGGGCGCACTCAATCCCACTGTCCATGTCACCCACAAAGAGGTTGAGTTCTCGGATCAGTTGATTTCCTATCTTGTTGGAACAAGAAGGAAGTTTATCCTAATGAAAAAATCTGTTTTGTGTGAAGATTATACTTCACTACCACCTGGAGAAGGGGGCAATGACAAGGAAGCCATTCAGCGCTCCAGGACAAGGGGCATAGGGCACCTGGAGACTGTATCTAAAAATATAATTTAGAAAGATGAGATACTGGGCTAACTGCAGTATAGAAAAGGAAATATGGGATACCTGAGGAATTGTATGGGATAGGAGGCTTCGTGTATTGGCAGCGTCTTGTAAAAGTGGGAGAGAATGTGCTATTGCAAACTTGGAGAAGTAGTTGGGATAGAACATGAGGTCGTAATTGTTTTAATTTTGTGGAATGATGTGGATGAAATCCATGTTTTCATGAGCTAGTTTATCTTTCCACAGCAATAATCCTGTTAGAAATGCTTCCTTTTGGGGAGCCCCATTTCCAGTGTGCAATGGAAATGATAAAGCTGAAGTGCTGAGCAGCCAGGAAGCTGTGTTTATGCATGAAAACTGCCCTTATGGCTTTGGTTACTTTGAAAAATGTGTGCTTCTAAATAGCCCAAAGGCCTTTTCCGAGGACTCTGTGGAGGATGCATCACAGTCTGGCACTGGAGTTCCAGACCCACAGAGCATGGCACATTGTGTGAAATAATTGAAAAATGGAGCTTTGTAAACTGCCTTTTGCAGCAATGTGGAATTTGCCTTCTATTTGCCTCCGAGTTCTTCATTTGTTTAAATACCACCTTTGGAACAACAGTGCCATTCACTTGGCAATTTCTCTTTTTATTCCTGGTAATAAGCATGCTGGATACAAAAATAGCCATTCTGCTTGTGATCATCAACTTTAGCTACATTTTAGACAAAGAATTTGGCAGATCTCCGGATAAAATATTACAGAGCAGCTCAAGCAGGCATTAGTGTTTGCTGCTTATGCACTTTGTGCTTTGAAATCTCTGTATTGCTTCTGACATGTTCAAAAATAACAAGCTATTGTTCCCCTAAACCACAATTTGAAGTACATGTGAATTGAATATTGCATTATTTTTGTATGGGGATGTATTTTCTGGAACAACAAAGATGAAATACAGTGCAAGGAAGTTGCACCTGTTTGCAGAAGCAAAAACCCCCCTGTCCCCGGGTTGCATTGCTCTGTTTTAGTTCAAGCTTGGTGAAGGCACAGCCAAACTGCCTCGTTTCAGTTTGGACAAGAGGGATTGGATTTGCACTTCAGTTTCTCCGGGTAGAGCAGTGCCTGTGCAGGACTCATGGGTGTATTATTGAGGGTACAGAAGTCTGAAGATGAGACCTGTGCAGCATTTTCCTGAATGAAAGCCTTGCTGTTGACTGAATCAATGGAAAAATTGTTACCTCACAGACTCATCCCAAGCTTTCTGTGGTCAGAGGAGTGAGCTCTGTTCACATAAATCAATTTGTCTAAAAGTGTACAGTCCGAATCAAGCAAACACCTGTCTTGTGGCTTCACTGGGGTGAGTCCTGTATTTAGGAGTTACTTGGGTGTCAGAGGCTGGTAATCTGTTCAGGGGAGTTTCAGTCAGGGGAATTGTTTTTTGAGACAGCCCTGTTTTCTCTGTCTAATGTTACAAATTTCATTGCTGATTCAATCCTTCAGTCCTCTCAATTTCTTGCAGTTTATTAATTTAAAACTGTATTCCATGCCATCTTAAATAAATCAAATGCAGCAAAACTCCATGTATGAAGCTTTGCAAAGCTGTGTTGGGTACAAGCCCACTGAGCATGACTGCAGAACTAGTGCTAGAAGTGCACCTTCTTATTTTCAGAAAGCACTGGAATATGTGGGTTTCTTAAATACTCTGAGTGTAATTAACTAAAAAACCAAATGTACCCGATTTCTGATCATAAATCCATACCAGTATTTTAAAGCTGCTCATTTGGAGGATTAGAGAGCAGAAGAAACATTGTTTCTTTATCTTCAAGCCCACATGCAAACTGTGGCATCCAAGGACTGTTTTTTTGATAAGCCCAGTATGACTTATCTCCCAAATGAAAAATACATTGTTCTTCCCTTTAAATATATTCTGGGATTCAGATTACTTTCAGCTGTTCTCTTTCTCCCCTTCTCAGTCTCCAACTCCTTTTTGTTAACATGCGGAGAAAATGATTTGCTTCAAAGTATGTATCTTTTCTTAACATAAATTCAAGGAGAGGATGGGGAAAGATGTATATGCTTGGTTGAGTTAATGAGAAGATGACTCTGTGTGTCTAACATCTCCTCGTATCACAGAAAGTGTTTGACAAAGAAAAATGGATTTTGCTTTAAATGCTTAAAGCTGCCACGATAACTGATCATATTTTGTAGATTACAATAAGCTTAAAACAACAATAAACCATGAGCCTTACTGCCTGTTCTGTCTGAAGTTCATAAATACCAAATGCAGCTCAGTAACAAATCCTTGATTTGAATGTAAGTTAAACATATTTTGGTGACAGTAAAAATCTTAATTAAAGGAGGAGAGCAGAAATGCAGAACTATAACCTGATCACCCCTTCCAAGAGGATATTTTCAAGCCCCTGGGATACGGTATGGGCAATCAACTGTTACAAATATTGCCCTTGAATTTACTGAAAACAAGGGTGAGAAACTGCTTAGTCCGGTGAAGCTAAAAGGTATTCAGCTTGGTAGTTGATAGCCATGATAAAATTTGGCGCCAAAGCAGATCTGTGACCTGCTATCAGAGCTTGCATTAGAGACCATCATTGCCATTTTTATTGATATTCTATGTTTTATGGACAGGTTTCAAATAGGCCCACATATTTTGGGTGTCCATGGTTCTTTCCTATTGCTCCCCACCCTGACATTAAGCGATGTATAGGTAAATCTTATTTCTCCTCTGAGAGGTCAGATTCTCTGCTCCTTCTTTAGTCAGTCCTTCCTTAAATGAAGACATCTTGTCTGCAGGGAAGTGTAATACTGACCTCTATTTAGCATTCCAACTCTACCATTGTAATTTACAGTGTACTACATCATTTATACTGCCTGGTTAAGTAAAATTTAATGAAAGTAGAAATTTCTAAGCCTGGAAAAAGGCAGGAAACGTCAATATCCCAGGAAATTTCCATGCTCTTTTTCTTCCTTGGTAAGGTTTTTTTAACCCTGTAGCATATGCTCTGTGGTATAAGCTGTAAATAAATTTAATAACTCTTTTATGGTTGGAAAATTGTGTACTTCAAGGTATTTCTAAGGCAAATTCCCAGTGATTATTTCTTTATCACTATATATCTGTCCTGTGCAATGCAAATGCATGGTTCCAGAGACAGAACAGACACTGCCCAGAGAAGCTGTGGAAGGTGTTCCTGGCCATAGCAGGGAGTTGGTACTGGATGAGCTTTAAGGTCCCATCCAACCTAAACCATTCTCTGATTCTATGATATGTATGTCCCCATTTATAAGCATAGTTTTAATTTGGTGGTCTCACTTCTTGTATCATTTTGCATGAGAAAATTGCTATAGTATGACCTGAATTTTTAACCTTTACTTATTTTCTAAACCAATCTAATTCTGCTAGTGAAAGAGCTGAATTAATAATCTAGATAAGTTGAAATGTGGCTTGTTGTTGTTTTGTTAGCTTCTTGTTAAGGTATTTATACTTTGTTGAGATAATGTACTTTTGTACAAACGTCGTAGGGATTTACATTGCAGTTATGCTAGTTTTACTGTACTAGCTTGAATTTAACTTACACTGGCATGTGAAACTTACTGCTTGTTTATTGTACTCTGCAGAAGAAATTATTGGCAAAAATTGCATATTTTGAATCAGCAATTTAAATTATCGGTTTTATGTTTTCAATTTATCCAAATGAACTGAGATTACCATGAATCCCTGTGAGTGCACAAATGTGACAGGTAAGAGGGATTTACTGCATTCTTCACAAAAATTAGATGTTATCGATCTCCTTGAAGTGTGACTTACTAAAGACTTTGTTCATTACCATAGTTTTTCTTCTGCAATACTCTGTAAACTAAACTTACTGCAACCATCTGTGAGTTCAGAACTTAGTAAACTAAGAGCAGAATAAACAAGAGCTGTTGATGTGAGAGCAAATGTTTTGGCATGTACAGAACAAGGATATAACTAAACTTTAATGCTGTGGTTTGGTGACATTTAAAATAAGGAGCCAGGCGTCTCTGGTTACATTTTGCAACCTCTGTGAGGATAGGGAGGAACTGACTTTCTGCAATGGTATTTTTATGTAAAAGGAGAACTGGTAGCACCATGCTGAAATAAAAGAATGCAGCAAGCTCTTGCTATCAATTTTCAGTGGAGACCCTGCCTCCTATTTCAGTATTGCACATTTTTATAACATATTTAATGTGCATTAAAAAATAAGCGTGACTTTTGGCATAGGTAATAATTTTATGTACATTTAGTTTCCTGTACAGGAAAGAAATTGGTACATTTAGGGCTTGCAAAAGGGGAAGTCAGGGAAAGTCCAGAGGAGAATTTAGGCTGGGTTGCAGGCCTTGGCATTTGACCCAGATTACTATTTTAAAAGCACTCAGCATCCAGCCCTCCAATTTCTTCATTGACAGGTCAGAAATGAGGCCAGGGTGAGCATACTTAAAATGGGTGCTTTTTATTTTGTGTCAGATTCCAGTACTGTATAACCCCTTCTCCAGACCTCCTGCTGGCAAAGCTAATCCACCAAAGAGTCAGTTCCTGGCAGTGCCAGCACATCCCTGGTGTCTCACAGTCCCTGAGTAGCACTACTGCATTAAACGTAGGTCTTCTGTGCAAAAGGAGGGAGAAGTTTGTTATAGCAGAATTCCCATGGGAAATCACGTGGTTCAGATAACACATGCAGCAGCAGCGTAAACATGTTTTAACATACAGAAACATCCCTTAAGTGAGTGCGTGTGTGAGCACTGCTGCTGTTTATAGCAGAGGTTTATTTGGCTCTACATTGAATGCATGTGGAGTCCAGTGACAGCCATGAAGGTTGTGCCTTGGGACAGCAAAGCAGTCTGAGACTGTGTCAAGAATCTGCGCTGTTCGGTGGATCTTCAGAGCTGTTGTAAGGATAATACAGAGCAATTTGGAAACTGCATTTTTTATACCTTTAATTTCCATTGCAATTGTTATTTCTTGCCCGTCCTAAAATGGACACTTGAAGTGGCTTTCTGAGCAGACAGCAGGGTGCTCTCACAAGCTGTGCTGAAATGGGGGACAAGCTACCCAGGGGTGCTGCTTTGATACACAGTTGCAGATCTGTCACTGTACCGTGTCTGTAATTTGAACAGGTTACGGTGACTCAGTGGTTTTGTGAATGGAATGCTATTACACTCCCCTGCTGCTGGGAAGCTAGTTTGCATCAGCTGTATGTCTTTAAATAAAATTAACTGAAATTAATTAGGTACCACTTTAATTCTTTTGACTGTAATCCCATATCACAAAAGCACCATATTCAGTTTGGCACAAGCTTCTCACAAGAGGCATCCAGACATAAATTAGCATTCAATCTAAATTACCTTTAACCACGGAAAAGACTGGCTCATCTAGACTAGGTTAAAGATATTACTGGTGAACTCTGAAAGTGCTGAGCTTTGCCTGTGCTGAAAACATTGCCTAAATGTTAAATATGTGTTTCTTTGGTGCTAATCATTTGTAGCGGAATGCTGCAGTATTGTCGATGTAGTTCGGAAAGGCAGGAGTGCAAAGTGCTCCTGAAAACCAGGGCGAGAACTGAAATTCCATCTCTCTGGGTGTCGGGAATTGTGTGTGTTTTTCACCAGAGAGAATCCAGGCTCACTGATGATGTCTATTCAGTTGCTGCAATTGGTGAATGGTTACATTAATAGTAAGGTGATAATTTCCATTTAGCAATGGGAGGTTTTGCTATAAAAACATAAAAGATAGAGGAGAAATTTTGGTTGGAGAGAATTTTCTACTTGTGGTAAAAGTCATATAGTGGAACAACTTAGACTCTGTGCGCTGATACTTAGAAGTATATCCCACATTTTAGGAGCAAAAGAAATTGTTCAAATCAACCCCATATCCATTTGTGATTATAGCAGACCGTCATTAGAAGTGAGGCCAGAACAAATAAGCCTTTCATAAAGAAAAGTACTCCTCTGAGTGAAATAACTGTACTGAAGTCAAAGGGTTGACTTTTAAATGAGGTTATTATTTGTATAGTTATGGTTTTATACTTCAGCTGTCATAAATTTGCATTGCATATGGCTTATAAATAACATTGTCTAGCTGAAAAAGTTGTTACTCTGGTGATACTCTACTCTAAATATGACTTGAAGTAGGGTTTTTTACTATTTAAAAAGCTATTCAGCTGAGAATCCTTGAGATGTCTCAGTACATGAACTATTGGCATTTTGCCATATCCCATTAAGATCAATGGGCTGATTTGTGCAAAGCAAGAATCCTACATCCCTTCCAGCACGTGGCAGTGTGTATTGTGCCTTTGGACATGGAAATACGCTCTGTAACAGATGGAAAAATATTACCACTGGAGAACTGCACGATGACTAAAAAATCCTTCTGCAAAATTGCTCATGGAGCTTTATGCAGTTGGCGGGTGTGTTTTGTGTGTGTGTATTTATTAGCAAAAACCAGTGTTTTGTTTGGTTCATTCTCCTGTAACGGTGTTGTATGGTGGCATATACCACTGCTTTGGTGTCTGGTGTGAGAAATGCTGTAGTGACATCAAAAGGAGTGTGACCAGCAGGTCGAGGGAGGTGCTCCTGCCCATTTACTCTGCTCTCGTGAGACCTCACTTGGAGTATTGTGTGCAGTTCTGGTGTCCTCAACATAAAAAGGACATGGAACTGTTGGAACAAGTGCAGAGGAGGGCCACGAGGATGATCAGGGGACTGGAGCACCTCTCGTATGAAGACAGGCTGAGAAAATTGGGGCTGTTGAGCCTGGAGAAGAGAAGGCTGTGTGGAGACATCATAGCAGCCTTCCAATACCTGAAGGGGGCCTATAGGGATGCTGGGGAGGGACTCTTCATGAGGGACTGTGGTGAGAGGACAAGGGGTAATGGGTTCAAACTTAAACAGGGGAAGTTTAGATTGGATATGAGGAAGAAATTCTTTACTGTGAGGGTGGTGAGGCCCTGGAATGGGTTGCCCAGGGAAGTTGTGAATGCTTCATCCCTGGTGGCGTTCAAGGTGGGGTTGGACATAGCCTTGGACGGCATGATTTAGTGGGAGGTGTCCCTGCCCATGGCAGGGGGGTTGGAACTCAATGATCTTGAGGTCCTTTCCAACCCTTACTATTCTATGATTCTATGATTCTATGAAAATGGAATTTTTAGGGGGTTTGGGTCATCTGGATGTTTTCAGGTATGCCATACCTTCCTAGGCAGATGGCAGATAGTCTTCTTTCTATAAGTCCATGTAAGTATCATGTAAGAGGTGCATCAGCTCGTCATGCAGTTAATAAATTTGAGTGTATCGAGTGATTCTCACTTGGAGTATTGCGTGCAGTTCTGGTGTCCTCAACATAAAAAGGGCATGGAACTGTTAGAACAAGTGCAGAGGAGGGCCATAAGGATGATCAGGGGACTGGAGCACCTCCCATATGAAGATAGGCTGAGAAAATTGGGGCTGTTCAGCCTGGAGAAGAGAAGGCTGCGTGGAGACCTCATAGCAGCCTTCCAATACCTGAAGGGGGCCTATAGGGATGCTGGGGAGGGACTCTTCATTAGGGACTGTGGTGAGAGGACAAGGGGTAATGGGTTTAAACTTAAACAGGGGAAGTTTAGATTGGATATGAGGAAGAAATTCTTTACTGTGAGGGTGGTGAGGCCCTGGAATGGGTTGCCCAAGGAAGTTGTGAATGCTTCATCCCTGGTGGTGTTCAAGGTGGGGTTGGACATAGCCTTGGATGGCATGATTTAGTGGGAGGTGTCCCTGCCCATGGCAGGGGGGTTGGAACTCGATGATCTTGAGGTCCTTTCCAACCCTAACTATTCTATGATTCTATGATTCTCCTGTGCACAGGGCGATTCTTCACGTCATGGCCCCATGTATGCTCTTGGTCTGCAGCAGTGCTGCAGTTCAGCCCAGCTCTAGTTGCAGGAGAAATTCTGTTTGTTGCAGGTTAAGAGCGTTCAGAGAAACAAACACCAAACGTAGGTGCTGGCAGGAGGAGAATCATTTGTGTATGTGTCCCAGCAGTTTGTTGCTGTTAAAGTCTTGTATTACAGTAGCATCAGAGACCCTCCCTCTGAATTCAGGGCTTCCTTTTGCCTTTCATTGTATAACAGCAGAAAGGCTTGATTGCTGTCCTGATGGCTCTGTTGGGCAGATAGATGAGAAACACAAAGGTTTGGAAAAAAGTAAGAGCAATGATTTTCATCATACAGGCTAGTAATAGCAGGCTGAGAGGAGTGTGATTTAAGAAGGTGCCATTGGAAGTTGGACTGTGCTTCCCAGACAGTGCCACAGACCTTTTGTATCCTATTTCAGAGCCTGGAGCAAGATAAACCTCTGCCAGAGCCTGAGCGGGGTACAGAAATACAGCGTTACTTAGGAACTGGATTTCTCCTGGTTTCTCTTATTTGTTTACCCTTGATAGCAGCGCAAAAACCGGTGAGTGGTCTTGCAGAGGAAAACGATGTTACAATTATTCGTGAGGCTTCTATTATCATCAGTGCTGCCATAGAAATAAGACTTCCCATTTCTATTATGTTTATTTTAATCTTTTTTCACAGATATTATGTATGGATGAGGTATTAAATATTATGACTCAAATCTGAGAATGTAACTGGGTAAATTGCACTGAGGAGAGGTCTGTAACACATCTGTTTTCTGCTGAGGTCCTTAAATCTACCAGGTCACTGCAAAAGATGTTGTTGGTGTTGAGAACCAGGCCCAGAGAATCAAAATGGGAACAGGCTTCTGCTTTACAAGCCCTCTTAGAAGAAAAGAGTACTGCCTATAAGTGGTCTGCAATTTAAAGTTTAATTCTGCTTTTCTTCTGCACATTCCTATTTTGTCTGATGTTGGCCTCATCCATCCGAGGGCTAAATACTAGTAAAGAACTTTTCTCCTTTATGACAAATATTTGTGTGTATGTTCATTTATTCACTCCTGTTTTTCACAGGTTTTATGAAGCTTTAGGTGTACACTGAGACAGCTACAAAACTCAAATCCTAGAACTTTCAGCATGAATTGTGACTATGGTTTGCATGCTTTAACTCATGTAAAATTACTTGGGTAATGTTTGTGGGCTGATTGTAGTTCTCAGTCTTTAACTGTGACCTAAATGCTTTTTTGTTGCTCCATTCCCAACTGTTGCAGGAAATAATTGATTACAATCAGTTTTCTGTCATTCTCATTCAAGTGCTGATTTTTTTAAGACCTCTAATGCATTTGAGTTGCTATTTCTGAAATAATAGCCTCAAAATTTTAAAGCTAATATTACCATGATCACTAGACCTTGGAAGTTTTCCATCCATTATCTTTATCATACTTGGCTTCTTGCCTATCACTATGCCTCTGTTGTAGTTGTTAAACTGAGTATGTCATCCTGGATACAGATCCAGCCTCCTTCTCCCTGTGAGTAGCAAATACCTGTACCCTAAAACCACTTTGTTCCTGCATGTTCTATCATAGGGGCCTCCTCTCTTTCTTTGCTCAATGGTTTTAAAGATAAATCTCTCTGGCATATTTAGGATCTCAGCACGTTTTTTGATATGTTGTCATTTGAACTGGAACTGTTCTGTTGCGCACAGGCTTTCTGCAGTCTCCTCATTTGGATTGATTGTATCATTATGGATACCTTCCTTTGGTGGATCTCTTCTTAAGTCTCTTGTTCTATTTAAATGTGCTTCTCTCTGAAAGCAGAAAAGCTTTCTGCAGAAAAGCAGATGGTCCAAAGCCATCAATTCTCAGTCTTAAAGCCTGCAAAAAATTCCAGTTCTTTTGTTCATAAATCTCTGAAGATCTCTCTCAAATTACTTTACCTGATAAAGTCATATGTCCAGTCAGATTTAAAGAATTTACTTACCTAATTTGAATAAGTCGTAAAAAAAAGGGGGTTCCCTCTCTTATTTTTACAGACCTCTTTAGAGATCAGTGCATGCTACAGAAAGCTTTTGGAAAAGCTCATGCCATTTAAAGTTCATTTACACCTGGTTGTTTTGTCCCTACTCTGTTTGCCCTGTGCTTACTCAGTATTGCATGCAGTTACTGAGTTCTGTGTCTTATTTCTTGGTGTCACTAAGGTCAGTCAGTGTTGCCTCAAAAAAGACAGGATCGTGTGTGTGCTGTCCTTGCTGTGCTTCTTGGTTGTGCTTGGAAGTCTCCAGATGAGGCTCTGGCTCCGTCATGGGAATGGGCTTTTTACATCCCCAGTGTAGCATGCTGCTCTGTGGAGACTTGGATCAAACAGGGAAGAGAACTGAGGAAAAACCACTTTGAAGAGGCAGGACAGATGCATAGGGAAGTGTCCTGGTGGGAATCTCTTTTAGAAGAACGAGGCAGAGAAAAGAGTAGCCAGTGAAAGAGGCAAAAGGCTCCCAGGGCTGGTTTCTGTAGTGGGAATGAGCAGCCCAGGCTGGCCATGGTGAAGCAAGCAAAGGTTTTATGTACTTCTGCTTTATGTAGGTTTGAGAAAATGGCCAAGCCTATAAAACCCATGTGTTTTAAGTAGCTGTACAGCTCCCCACTGTTTGCAGCAAGAAACTAAATGTGTTGTGGGCAGAGCATAATAAAAGGTGTTTGAAATTACACAGAGTCAAAAATGAATTAATTCCTTCAAATAAGTAGCAGGAAAAGGGAAGAGGTAAACACTACTAGAGTGAACGGGGAAAGGGATACTGCAGGTAAGAAAGAGCTGTTTCCAGGCAGCTGTGGATAATCTGTAGGACAAATGAATGACAGACAAGTCTGGTATTCATAACTTGCGGATCTGGGCTTACTGAGAGCAGAGATTTGAGTTATATTGGAAAACTTCCTCTATAACTGAGAAAGCAAAAATACTAGATAGCTGTCACTGATGTCCTTTGTTTCATACACCTCATTTAAGAGCTAAAAAATGCAGCACTAGTAGGAGAGACTTTTAATACATTGTAGATGAGAAGAATATGATACATCAAAGGGTAACATAATAGGTATGCTGGAAGCAAGGTGCAAAAGATGAAGCTTTTATTACTGCAGTACACAGCATCGCTGAATTTGGTAAATATGAAATGTTTGTGAGAGAGCTAGGTGGGATGGACTTTGGTTTGCCTAAGGGGCTGGAGTTTGTGCTGTTTTCATTAGGCCCATCTCACAGCAGAAAAGGCTATTGCAAAAGGAAATGGCAAGAGGAAATTAAGCAGTTGCAGTTTGAGGAGCAAGCAGGAACTGGAGAAGCTGCACCCGCTGATGTCACAGTGAAGCATTGCTGCGGTGGTAGCATTGACTGATCACTCTCCGTGGGAGAACAAAACCTTTACATTTAGTTTTAAGACCCCTTCACAGGCCTGACCTGCTCCTTTCTTTCCTTTAGTGAGAACAGCTGCAGATTTCAGATATTTGTCACAACACTGAGAGTTGATGAGAGAGGTTACCTGGATAATTGGGGTTATTTCTCTATTCTGTCTCATGCCTTTAAACTGGGGAGTATTTACTGTTTGATCCATTTCAGGTTTTTATTTGCAAATATGACTTGTGTTAATTTCTTTCACACATTAAATCCACTCTCCTGCAGTCTCTGTAAGACTGCTAATTCAGCTTGCCAAAGGCAAAAAAGTCTTCTCTAAAAGAACCCAAACAACCCAACTAAGTAGCACTTTCTTTTTTAATAAACGCGTTAGTGATTTGATCTCTGTATAAATACATCAAAGCTGATATTTTATTAGTATATTTTTAATGTGAGAAAAATATGCACATTCAGAGTAATTTTTAGTAGATACGCACAATTTTAAGGAGCACCAAATGACATGGTTTTCATTCTGCATTTTTTGGATGCTAATGTGAAGATTTTTTGAGTTACACATTGCTTTTAGCAAGCTTTCTATTTGTTTGTTCATTTCCAGGTTAGTCATAGTCTTACTCAAGTTAAATTTTTGGGGGTTTGTTGCTCATAACCCATCAAAAATAGCTAAGATAAATAAAATACTTTGTATATATAAATACAAATATAATATAAATATATGTATAATATATATGCATGTATATATAAATAAAAATAAATTACTTAGTAAAAGTTTGGCAGCTAATTATTTAAAAAATAATGGTAAGTTTGGTGTAATGGCATCACATAACAAGAGAAAAGAGCATGTTGTGGGGGTATCATGGATCTCAGACCTCCAGTACCCCCTACGCCAAAATCCTGGAGGTTGCCCTTGTGTCCCTAGCGTGCTTTCTCCAAAGGCTCCAGGCGGGGCCATGCTCCCTGCCTGGTGCTCCCTGCCTGCACTGTGAAGCACATTTCTTACATCCTCTTGCATTAGCAATAAAATGAGCTGGTAAGGGCAGCAAGTCATTTTGGCTTCCATTACTTACACATTGGTGGCGCATTCACTCCTTGTCCTCGCAAACTATGTTTCAGTACAGTCACAACCACAACTCGCACCGATACTATGTGATATCTCTCAAGTATCACAATTCTCAACACATATCAGCTAAGATTGTAAGAAATTGCAGTTTCATTTTACAAATGAGTAAGCAAAGGCAGAGGTTAGTGGAGGAGTGAACTAACAATGGGTATTTGTGGTTCCAGGTGTGTATCCTGTAAGTGATCCATTACATAGCTCCTCAGTGTCTTAAGTAATGTAACTCAGGATTTGCCTTTTGCATCCTTTCAACAATTGCTGACTCTAAAGCTTCAGAAATACACTTTCTTTTCTTCAAAATAAGTCTTAAAGAGAATCTTTATGTTTACTATCAGTATTCTAGTATTCTGTCACTTGCTATATAGATTTGTAGTGAACCTGTTCTTGGAAAATTGTTGGCTTTCTCATGTCCTCCAGAGTGATCTGGCACTGCAAGGGTGGCACCTTTGTCACTAGAAAGTAGATAAACCTGCATATGTGACGATAATGTGTCACCTAGCAAGACAGAAACTTTGCATCTCTTCCAAACTTTATTCCTTGCTCTCTGCTTTTCTGGGCCGTGGGCAGTGAGACCATTTGGCAGCTGTTTGCTGTAGTAGTAAATTTGGAAATAATTCAGCAAGCTTCTAGTTGGAAGTTGAGGCTTCTTAACCACCTGAGGCTTCTGCAGTCCTCTGGTGCTACAAATCAACATGACCTTGCAATGCCATGACACCAGTGTGCCAGGAAGGAGGGGTGCCCAACACTGTTGTGTGGGAGGATACATCATCCTCTGTAGATGCCTCTCTCCTTCAGTTGCGAACTAATTGTTTGGGGAATTGAGGGAGCTATAAATAAGAGAGATTAAATTCTGCTGTTGAGACAGAAATCTGGCTTTAAAAAATCATGAGTTCTTCATGCATGTGTGCAAGATGGCTGTCTAATTCTGGGATTAATAATTATAATTTGGAGTCAATTTGGAGCCTGTGATTGCTTGTAAGCCCTAATTTAAGCTGCTGAAATTGTTCTTTCGTGGTGGTTTCATTTTGGGCTGATAGGTGTTTCCATGATAACTGGTCTCGTATAATGTTGTTTCTACCATTGCTACTGTTCTTGATAATCTCTTCAAATTGCTTTTGAACAGGCCTTTCTCTTGACATGTGTGCTCCTCAATTACCTAAGCATGCAGGGTATAAATACCTGCTGGATTTATGAACAATTTAATGATTTTCTTGGTGTAAAATACTTACATATTCTGAAAGCATGAGGAATTGGTGTTTCCTTGAGATGAATTTCCTTGTCAAATTCTTCATAATGATATTTATTGTGTGCTTCCTTCTTTTCTTTTTTTTTCCCACTGTTTTGCTGGGAGCACTGCATAACTGAGAAGGGAAAGTGTTTTGAGGAGGCTGGACTGTTAGATAAATTACCTCGGAATTAGTTTGGCCATTCCCTTTGAAGAAACAAAACACTATTAAATAGAAATTAAGTCAATTTCTTGTACCTCAGCATGTACCTGAGAGCACAGGTGCTTGTATTCTTCAGTGGTAAGAATTGTATACATGAGAGTAAGTACAGAAACAATTTCCTGTCCATTCTGATTCTCAGCATGTAGCACTGACAGTCACCACCTAATTTCCAGGTTTGGAAATGTTTCTCAAGTTTACTTATTTAAGGGTGAAATTATGTAGTACTTATCTGGAATATTTATTATTGTACAAATTATTTTTTAAGTCTATGGCGTTTTTAGTCTCTTTGTAGATTTTTCACAAGGAGGACAGCATTTCTACTTCATAGGTTGAAGGTTCAATTTTTGCTGGGCTGGCTACATTATTTTTCAGTCTATCTGGGGGCCATTTATAGGGCATATAGTGTTGTTCTGCACTTAGATGTTTCTTCATTGAGACAGTACATGAGATCGGTAGTGATAAAAAGCATTTGTCATCCAGTGTATGTTCAGTGACCCATGTGAAATGAGTTTATATTTTGGGTAAAGCTTTTCAAAGCCATGCTGCTAGAAAACAAATGTTTTTCTCACTGTTTGCATTTGTAGAAACAGGAAAGATATTAAGATGTGCTTCAGCTAAAATTCTGAGTGCATCAAAGGTTTGGAGCTGCAAAAGTTACAGAAGTACTTTATTGCTAGAGTTTCAGTAAACTTAGTAGAAGATACTTGTGCACTGCATGGTTCAAAATTTCACTTAGCCATGCACTGGGCTCTTTATCCCAGAATTCAGTTCAGGTTGATCAAAGCCTTTGTAATTTCTTAGATGAAGTGGGTTTCAACTGCAGGTTTACAAGAAAACCCTTACTCACACCAGTTTCAGGCTTTGTTACTACATTTTTTACAGGCTTCTGCTTATAGCTTCCATGCTTGGGTGCTTGATTGCTCCTGGAGTGGATATTGACTTTCTGCTGAGACAGACATGGCAAGCTGATGTGTTTTGTTTAACATTAGTAACCTGCTCAGGCAGCCTGAGGTTCACATCCACCTTGGGAGGGGAGGGAAAGAACAGCAAAGCAAGATGCAAGGAAAAATATGCAGAAAAAAGCATTTGTAAAAACCAGTTCTTGTTCAATAAATTCAAATCTGTCTCTGAGTAACCGAAAAGTTTCTAAATAACTCCCTGTACTGAGGTCAAGGAAGAAAATAATCCCATTCACAGCAGAAGACCGATCAATAAGAAATCCAAATAGTTTGGTACTTTTTATTGTGGTTTTGTTTGATGGCATTAGGTGACGGTGAGATTCAGACCAGCTCAGTTCAGAAGCTTGTGTTTGCTGTTTAGATACACGAGACATGCTTCCCATAGGCCGTTCATACCTAAGATAAATGCCTAAAGTTACATGGTTTTCTAAGTTGCACAAAGACAATGTTCTGGTTTGGTTTGCTTCTTAGCATGGCAACATACCCTGGAAAACCTGCTCACAGTTTATTAATCCTGCTTTGAGGCCTGGCTTGCCTTTGCCAAACTATTTTCTGTTGCTGTTAGAGAAGTAATCTGCTGGTAAAGCTATTAATGGTCCTGCTAGCTCAGGGCTCACCGTCTCACCAGTCTTCAGAGGTCTTTCACTGCCACATGGAAAGATGCTGTCTTTGTCACTTACAGAACAGGCTACATTTAGAAAAGTGTTTTCATTGCAAAGTACGATGTTATTTCTTGATGCCTCAAACTGTTTGTTTCTGTGTTTTGCTTTGTTGTTGGTTTCTTTTTTTGGGGGGTGGGGGGGAGGCGTTGTTTTTGTTTTTAACATACAGTATTTGGAAGCCATTTGGAAGAAAGGAGCATCTTCATTTTCACTTTATCCTATTTGTAGAATGCCCACCAAACTGGTATCTGCCATGCCTGGAGGTCCTTACTGTGTTAAAAACTCAGAGTAACTTGCAAGTCTTTGAAAGAGAAAATGAGTAGCTCAGTTTTCATGTTTCCCTCCTCCAACTCTCCCAGCTTTAACATCAGGTTATTAAAATTCAGTCATAGTAATACTAAGTATGGTTAATTCCCTAGGCATTTAGATGAAGTGTTTTGAGCCTGCAGACCAAGTTAGATTAAATAATACTGCCATGTTCCAATAATTTTTTGTCTTTCAGGTTTGTATCCACAAAGATACTAGATTAGAAAATCAAGGCAGTCGCTCAGGTTTCCAGCATATCAATTTGGAAGTATTTTAGCTGAACGATGTCAAAAAAATGAGCCTGAAATGATTCTCAGGGTTCCAGTCTTGTCAAATTAATTCCATTTGAGAAGCTGCATCTGTAGAGTTTCATTAGCGTTACTTCCAAACTCAGTTAACACCCCCCTTTCTGGTTTCTGAATGATGGAGTTATTGAATTCCTCACTGGATGAGGTTATCTGAAGCCCTGAGGATAAAAATTCTGAGAGAGTTTATTACTGTGACAGAATTTGTATGGATTAGTTACCATTGCAAGACTGTTTCTTTGTTATTTATATATACGGTTATGACACCGGTTATAAATGTACAAATAGAAACAGAAGAGTACAGGTCTCTTATGAAGGGATTTCAGTAGTCACTCTGCTAAAGCTCTGTGTCTTGAAGTACTTCTGTTTCATTTAGCGACCTGACTAATGTGATGTTCCATATGCTGTTTGGCGTTTTCACAGTCCTAAAGAAGGTGACTCTGAGACTTAGATGCAGTCTATTTTGCATAAACTTTCTGCCTCTCCATCACCTTCATTGCATGATTTCTTCTCTTCTATGATTTTTGATATAATACTAGCATCTTATGTAGCAGGTAGATCAACTTGTGTAGAGAGCCTTAATTGCATATTAAGCTGCCTTCTTTGCTGAGTTGAGGGAACTCAATATAAGGCAAATTTGAATTAAAGTAGTTCTGGCCATGCACAGAATTCATTAGCTGTTTAAATTTTTTTGTATTGTTAGGTAAACTGATGTGGCTTTGAATGCTTATAAGGCTGTAGGCATAAATGATGGGAGGAAGAAAGAATGGTTTAACCTGTTCTCTGCCTTCTAAATGTGTCTGATTTCATAGAGTTTGGATTAATAACTGTAAAGAGAAATGAGGATTTACCATCAATATACAAAACAGAATGTTCTTTGCTCAGAAGAGACTGGTTATGCACTTCTCTTAAGCTGTATCTAATCTGGCCATAAAACTGACATCAGCATGCTCCCTGTAACTGGGAACTTGCTGGAAGCTGTATCCTGCTGCCCATTAGAAAAACACAGCAGTCTTTCGGCAGCAAAATAATCACGGCACTTCCAATAGCCAACCTCCTCTCCTACATCACCTGGATTACATTATATAATACTGATGTCTGTTTGGAAGCAGTAGAACAGTTTAATAACTCTAAGCTGTATTTTGTTTCATCTAGGTAGACACATGGGCACCATCTACTACGCTGCACCACCTCCTTATTGATGTGTGTTGCACTGCGTGAAATAGGCCAAGCTGTCATCAAAGGCACCTGGCCTGGCTCCAGGAAGATGATGAATCGGTAGGTTAAATTTAATTGATGTGGTGTATTATTCTGAATTACTAAACTTGGCTGTGTGTTACAGTGGAAGCGTACCTTTTATCTTTGTTTTCCTGGGACCGAGGCTATAAAACTCTAGGCTACATCCTTTACTCGGACTTACTGTACAATCCTGATACTATAGTGCTCTAATATCTTGCTGTATGTCACTGTCATCTCAGCTACGAAACTAATGCAAGAATTCATCTTGGCTGCATTGCCCTTACATCCTTTGCACAAGGCAAAAATATTTACCAGACTGGAGATAGAAAGAGCAGTGGCTGAGTAATGTGTGTGAAAAATGATCTATGAATGCAGACCTCGATTGACTGGAAATGAAATACTGTGATAAAAATCCCATTTTTGAAATGTGTGATTGTGCCAAGGAGTGCATCGCCTGCTCTAGGGTTTTATAGAAGTCATACAGTTTAAGCTTTATTTTTATGTACTAACTGGAACATCAGGAAAGTGTACTTATGGGTTTGAAAAAAACCAGTTGTTGTAAGACTATTGCCAAATTACCCAGCTAGACTTCACTGTCTGCACTTCACAGCACTGTGTTTCCTATGCTGTTCTGGATTAGAAAGGCTTTTAAACAAGGGAGGGAAGTTGTCAAGAGATGGCAGATTTGGGAAAATAAAAAAAAATAAAAAGGAAAAACATTTGATTTGAGTTACTTCAAGCTCATATTGCTTGTAGGAAAAGATCTACTTTTGAGATTCTGGCACTTTAAGTTGGCAGTAAAACAGCTCGTGGTAGGGAGAAAATACTGTTTAGCTTTTGGATGCTCCTATTGTTATGCTGAAGGATGGGTACAGTTCAGGAAGCATCACACCAGACGTGCTGATGGTGATATCCGTCCCAGCTCCCTTCCTTTGGACTAAGCGTAGGAAGAGCTAAATGTGCCTTTTCTTAAGATCTGTTGAAGTATCTGAAGACTAGAATGTGTGTAAACAGAGACCCGGTGTCAGTTTGATTTTCATCTGTCATTCGGACAGGGAGAGAGGCACCTTGAAGCAGCAGGAGAGCAGCATGAAAACAGGAGAAAACACAAAGCACGAGACAGGCTGGAGGACTTGCACTATGGCCCTTGAGGCATGTGGAGAGCACGCTGCTGCACCAGCATGCAGGGAAGGTAAGATAAAACTCTGCTCAAGGACAAGGGCTCCAGTGTGTGTTTGACTGTTGTGGTGTTCATTGTGGCGTCTCAGAAGGTTTAAATATGCAACAGCTTTTTTTATGCCTGTGCTCTCCTACCTGCTGTGCAGACTCAGGGCACCACATGTGACTCCAGCTGAGGACTTCTACTCTTAGATTTTTCTGATGGTCAGGTTTTGCTCAACAAGGTGTTATTTGACTCACGTACAATCCATGGATCTGTCCTGGAGCTACTAAGGGTTTGCAGGAGTTACCAGTAACGTGTGCAACAAAGTGAGTTTGATGGGAGCTCAGTGCTGTCGAAGTTTAGGCCAGTGCTGTGTGGCGTGAAGACAGCTTTGTGATTGTACACAGCCATTTCAGTTAAACCTGTGGGAAGAATGCTTTCATTCCTAGCATAGTGTGGTAAGTTTTGGAAGGCTTGCAAATTCTAGTTGTGGGATGTCTGAGGGGACAAAAGCTTTGATCACTGCGGGTGATGTTTGGAGACCCTTGGTCCTTGAAAATCGTGTGTGGGACCTCCATGGAGCTTTGCGAGAAGGCGAGTGGACCTCATTCGCTGCTGGTTTAAAGAAGTTCAAGCCCCTGGGATTTATTAATTTCTGCCAGAAGTTTAGTGTTGCCTGAAGTATAATTACGGAAAAAACCCTCATCTATGAAAAGACCTCTTCCAAAGCACTGCACCCCTTTAGACCCAGGCTGCTGCGGTATAACCTCCCCCAGCCAGAGCAGCATCTGGGAGAAGGCAGTTCTTGCTCCTGAGAAAGGGGAGCTCCATTGTGAGTGACCTTTCAGCCCTTCGGATATTTCATAAATGTGCTCTCCTGAGGTGCTGTTATTTAACTACAGGCATCAGAACTTGTTCTCCTGCTAGCTCTGCAGCTCTTGTTCATTGACAAGTTAGAGCAATCGACGCAATTCCTACCAGCCACGGCTTTGGAAAGGTCATGTATGCCCCGACGAAGCCTGTCGCTTGCCTTTTAAGAACAGTAGGAATCAAGTCTGATCAGTAACTGTGACCAGCAAAGCTGCAGGAGGTGTTTTGCAGCTTAATATTCTGTCACAGATTAGAGCTGCTGGGAAAACCTTTGAAGTAAAACGAGAAAGGAACAAAACAGTAAATAAAAAGCTCTCTAAGGCTGAAGTCTTTTAACAGTCCAGTTAGTGCCAACTTTCTGGATAACGTGGTGTGGATTGCTGTAGAGCTTTTCTGAAGGGAACATGTGCAGACTGCCCTGAAACTCATCAAGTTACCAAGCCAACTTGTGCTAATTCTACAAGGAAATTATTTTATCTTTGTGGATCTTCTCAGTGGATGAGAAGAAACATATTCTGTATTGTGTGTTTGGGTGCTTCGTACAAATGTGGATTTGCACCAGAGTTCAGGGGTTTTAAATGCAGTGTTTGTCACCTGGGGTGCTGTGTTGCCCACACTGCTGGAGCTGGGAGCACTGTGTGGTTGCACCAGCTGCCTGTAAAACACCTGTGGAAGTGATTTCTTGCTCAGAGCAGGGAGCTGGCTGGTGTCGAGAGGGGAGGGAGACAGGGTGAGAACGGTAAAGAGTTATGAAATGTGACATTTTGAGATCACATATGTGCTGTGGTTGGCTGGATCAAAGGTTCTAGTATCAACTAAACGAGTACATCATTCTCTTAGGAAGCAGGGTGTGTTGTATGTATGAACTCCAGAGTTTCACCCATGTAAGGTTTTGTGGCAAGATACAATCTCCATGGTAGGAAATTGAAAGTTCATTAGCAGCCCTGGTAGTGCACTGAGTGGGATATTTCTATTCTTTGCATGATATCCAAGCATCTGCTTTGCAGTCAGGAAGTGACTTTTCAGTGTAGTAATGGGAGTGAGCACCTCTAAAATTGCTTGGAGTAAGAACAGTACGAGAGATCAGTTTAAAATTTATCAGCCATACACATTGTGTAAGCCACAGTCACCACATGCTTAAGGGTGGTTAAAAATCTGCAGAAGCAGTGCTAAACGTGTTAGTTTTGTATCTGTCAGAAATAGGTATGTACTTAAAACCAGATTCTATTCCTTAGCTGAAAAGGGTACCTTGAAAGGAGGTGAAGCTAAACTAAATGACACTTGCATGTGCATTCTCACTGCATGCTCAAAAGTCATGGTTGTATGTAAAGGAATTAGACACATATCTAAACAGTGGTTAGCTTATTTTGATTTCCTTGGTTGCATTTGTCTGAGATATATTAGTAACAATAGGACATTTTGCCTGCCTTGAAAATCATATTTTAAAGCCGCTTCCTAATTCTGGAGAACCTGGTTCATGGCTTCTAACAGTGTGTTTGAACATTGCTGAAGCTAGGTCCAAGTATAAGCGATTTCTGAAACTGAAGCTTAGCATTTTTAAAGTCATGCTGAAATATATGTAAAATCCTCTACATAGATGTATAAACTGAAGCATTCAGAGATGGAGGCAGATTCAGCCATCCTGTCTTCATTTGTAAAATCAGTATTGGTTTTCATACACAGTACGATGCATATTTACAGTAGTGCTTTGAGCGGTTCTGTCATGTGAACAGATATATGTAGAATGAAGAAAAAAAAGGGGTTCTCCTCCCTGCTCTGGGAGTCAGCTTTAGCCTGATTTATTTGTTTGTGGCCCCAAGGCCAGAGTGTGTGAGATGAGGTGCTGCTGCCACAATTTAGCACATTAAACACAATGGAAGGCAACAGAGAAGGTTGATAGCAATGGTGTCTGTTGCCAACCATAAAGGCCTACAGAGCATTCTTGCCTTATATCTCATTGCCCAAGCTAAAATGCACTTGATTTCTCATAGTCATTTCTATCTTAATAAAACCATGCTGCTTTTAAAACCATAGAAAGGCTGGAATGGCAGCTTGGTACTTACGGTAATAACCTGCTGCTAGATTCCTCCTGTAGAGCAGCTAAAACAGTGTTCAGGAGCGGCCGCATCCGGAGCTCGGCAGCATCTGCAGAACCCTGCCAGGCTCTCTCCTCACTGCCGTAGCAGCGCCAAGCCAGAAGCAGGAGCGGTAAACTTTAAAATATGACTTTTCATCCAGAGAGCCTTCTCCTGCTGTACTGAAACCTTTCCCTGCATTTCAAGTGAGTGGGAGATGGTGTCCTGGGTTCAGCAGTAGCAGTCATTTTTTCTCCTTGGTAGCTGGTGCAGCGCTGTGTTTTTGATTTTGGGCCTGGGAACAGCACTGATAACACCAGTGTGTTCAGTTACTGCTTGGTAATGTTTAGGCTGGCCAAGGACTTCGTGAGTCTCATGCTCTGCCAGGGAGGAGGGGAAGCCGGGAGGAAGGAGAGACAGGACACCTGACCCAGACTAACCAAAGAGATTATTCCATACCACAGCACGTCATGTCCAGGAGGTAGAAACGGAGAGCAGACACCCGGAAGGGTGGGGGTGCACGGTGGTGGGGGTGCACGGTGGGGGGTGCACGGCTTGCTAGGGCTTGATATCAGGTAGTGAGCTATTGTATTCTTCCCTTGTATTTGCCTTGTCATCATTATTAGCAGTAGTGACTTGTGTTATACCTTAGTTACTAAACTTTTCTTATCTCAATCAGTGAGAGTTGCATTCTTTCAATTCTCCTTCCTATCCCTCCAAGAGCGGAGGGAAGGAAGAGTGGGAAGTGAGTGAGAGAGCGGCTGTGTGAGTTTATAGACTTAAACCACGACAGATGGTTTCACAGAATCATAGAATAGTTAGGGTTGGAAAGGACCTCAAGATCATCTAGTTCCAGCCCCCCTGCCATGGGCAGGGACACCTCCCACTAAACCATGCCATCCAAGGCTATGTCCAACCCCACCTTGAACACTGCCAGGGATGGAGCATTCACAACTTCCTTGGGCAACCCATTCCAGTGCCTCACCACCCTTACAGTAAAGAATTTCTTCCTCATATCCAATCTAAACTTCCCCTGTTTAAGTTTGAACCCGTTACCCCTTGTCCTCTCACCACAATCCCTAATGAAGAGTCCCTCCCCAGCATCCCTATAGGCCCCCTTCAGATACTGGAAGGCTGCTATGAGGTCTCCACGCAGCCTTCTCTTTTCCAGGCTGAACCGCCCAAACTTTCTCATCCTATCTTCATACGAGAGGTGCTCTAGTCCCCTGATCATCCTCGTGGCCCTCCTTTGGACTTGCTCCAACAGTTCCATGTCCTCTTTATGTTGAGGACACCAGAACCGCGCATAATACTCCAAGTGAGGTCTCACGAGAGCAGAGTAGAGGGGCAGGAGCACCTCCCTCGACCTGCTGGTCGCGCTCCTTTTGATGCAGCCCAGGATACGGTTGGCCTTCTGGGCTGCAAGCACACACTGCCAGCTCATGTTCATTTTCTCATCGACCAACACCCCCAAGTCCTTCTCCGCAGGGCTGCTCTCAATCTCTTCCCTGCCCAACCTGTAGCTGTGCCTGGCATTGCTCTGACCCAGGTGTAGGACCTTGCACTTGGCATGGTTAAACTTCATCAGGTTGGCATCAGCCCACCCCACAAGCGTGTCAAGGTCCCTCTGGATGGCATTCCTTCCCTCCAATGTATCAACTGAACCACACAGCTTGGTGTCATTGGCAAACTTGCTGAGGGCGCACTCAATCCCACTGTCCATGTCACCAACAAAGACGATGAACAGCACTGGTCCCAACACCGATCCCTGCGGGACACCACTCGTTACTGGTCTCCAGCTGGACATTGAGCCATTGAGCACAACTCTTTGCGTGTGGTCATCCAGCCTGTTGTTTATCCACCGAGTGGTCCACCTATCAAATTGATGTCTCTCCAATTTAGAGACAAGAATGTTGTGTGAGACAGTGTCAAATGCTTTACACAAGTCCAGGTAGATGACATCAACTGCTTTACCCCTGTTAATCAATTTCCCCAGTCATAAGTCTGACTCTAAATGCTACAGCAACCAAAATTAGTCCATACATCGTCCTAATAGTAGTTTTCAAAGAATTCTTTACAGGGTCAATTCAGACCATAGAAACTGGTAAGGTTTTGAGCCCAGTCACTAAGAATAGGAGCATCATCACAGGATGAAAGGGACTTGGATGACATGAAACAGCATTGCAAGGCAGTGGGAAGAACATGGAGAGGGACACAGCTGTTGACTATATTTCATGTTTGATTTGCATAATAGTACTAGGCATTAAGGTTCCTTCCTTACCGCTTTTATCAGAAATACACTTACTATCCCTTTTTCGCTTTTCCTGAGGGAAATCACAGCATGGTTTGAGTTGGAAGGGGCCTTTAACCATGTAGTCTGACCCCAGCTGCCATGGAGGGGGCTGTTAGGAGAGGAAGGTCTATAAATGTAAGAGGCATCTGTCTGTCCAGTAACCTTGCTGGTTGGTGTGTGTGCTAATTTTTAGTAGCAAAAAATTAGATTTCTCAACATGGCTAAACATACTGTTCTTGAGTAGAATGTCTAGGTGCTGCTGACCTTAGACCTTCTGTGTGGGTGGTAGGGCTTGTGCAGGTGAAAGCAAGGTACATGGGTTCTGCCCATCCGCATGTGTTGAGATGTCCAGTAAGCATTGGTGATACCTGTGTTAATTTGCCGAAGATAGCGGAGTACTCTGGTGTGAGTAGAGAGCTAATTTGGCCTGAATTTACTCTTCCTGATGAGGTATGAGCTGTCTGGAAGATAGTGGGGATTTTGCTCACGTGTAAGGTAGTTTTCGGGGAGGGAGAAACCTCCTACAACCTAAAAAGAGTCCTGCTGTTGAAGCACTAGCAGCAGTGAACCTCTAAATGTTGTGAACTTTAGGGTAATGAATTTTGGCTTAATTCTCACTTGAATCTATCTGGCTTTTGCTGCCAATTGTTTGGGCATCCCAGTGTGCTTACACCAGTTGTTTGAGTGTACCATGTGCTCATCTCCTCTGCACTGAACAGCTGTTGGTATTTTCTCCCTTCAGAGGTGCACCATAGAATCATAGAATAGCTAGGGTTGGAAAGGACCTTAAGATCATCTAGTTCCAACCCCCCTGCCATGGGCAGGGGTACCTCCAACTGAACCATGCCACCCAAGGCTCTGTCCAACCCGGCCTTGAACACTGCCAGCGAGCGTTTGACACTGTCTCACACGACATCCTTGTCTCTAAGTTGGAGAGACATCAATTTCATAGGTGGACCACTCGGTGGATAAAGAACTGGCTGGATGGCCGCACGCAAAGAGTTGTGCTCAATGGCTCAGTGTCCAGCTGGAGACCAGTAACAAGTGGTGTCCCTCAGGGATTGGTGTTGGGACTGGTGTTGTTTAACTTCTTTGTCGGTCACATGGACAGTGGGATTGAGTGCGCCCTCAGCAAGTTTGCCGATAGCCCTGCAACCTTCTGGTTTTCCTGGTGATGCTCCTTAATCTTCCAGTGTAACACAGCACCATGTGTAATGGCTGTTAGTTGTGTCAGTAGGAAATCTTACACTGAAAAATGTCAGTGCCAGGAGAGAAGGGAAGAGTTTATTATGTCTGTGTTAGATAAATGTAGGCCAAACATCTCATGATTTGCATTCATGCAAATATCTTGCCTTGTAAATAACCTTTGAAAGAGTAGGGTACTCCATAACGTTCACTTGAATGGCAGGTTGACAACTTTTCTGAGACCTGGCAAACATGAAATAGTTTAGTACATGAGATGAGTAAATGAACATTGACTTCATCTATGCACATGAATAGGATGAGTTTTTCTTTTATTCATATGACAACAGGAATGACAAAACTCAAAGAGAGAGAGTTCAGTTCATAAAGAATTACGGATTAGTGGTGGATAAATACAGGGATACGCTGCTCATATAGATGTGACTGGATTGTAAAGAGGCTGTTCAAAATGAGAAAAGGCCTCTGGCAATAGAGGCTTATCCTCTGCTAGCTTATTGCTACCCTACTCAAGTAGATACCTAGTTGTGGTTTCCCCACTATGCTCTTGTTTAAACAAGGAAAATCATAGAATCATAGAATAGTTAGGGTTGGAAAGGACCTCAAGATCATCTAGTTCCAATCCCCCTGCCATGGGCAGGGACACCTCCCACTAAACCATGCCATCCAAGGCTATGTCCAACCCCACCTTGAATGCTGCCAGGGATGAAGCATTCACAACTTCCCCGGGCAACCCATTCCAGGGCCTCACCACCCTTACAGTAAAGAATTTCTTCCTCAGATCCAATCTAAACTTCCCCTGTTTAAGTCTGAACCCGTTACCCCTTGTCCTCTCACCACAGTCCCTAATGAAGAGTCCCTCCCCAGCATCCCTATAGGCCCCCTTCAGGTATTGGAAGGCTGCTATGAGGTCTCCATGCAGCCTTCTCTTCTGCAGGCTGAACAGCCCCAATTTTCTCGTCCTATCTTCATACGGGAGGTGCTCCAGTCCCCTGATCATCCTCGTGGCCCTCCCCTGCACTTGTTCTAACAGTACCATGTCCTCTTTATGTTGAGGACACCAGAACTGCACACAATACTCCAAGTGAGGTCCCACAAGAGCAGAGTAGAGAGGCAGGATCACCTCCGTCGACCTGCTGGTCGCGCTCCTTTTGATGCAGCCCAAGATACGGTCGGCCTTCTGGGCTGCAAGCGCACACTGCCGGCTCATGTTCATTTTCTCATCGACCCACACCCCCAAGTCCTTCTCCGCAGGGCTGCTCTGAATCTCTTCCCTGCCCAACCTGTAGCTGTGCCTGGCATTGCTCTGACCCAGGTGTAGGACCTTGCACTTGGCATGGTTAAACTTCATCAGGTTGGCATCAGCCCACCTCACAAGCATGTCAAGGTCCCTCTGGATGGCATTCCTTCCCTCCAATGTATCAACTGAACCACACAGCTTGGTGTCATTGGCAAACTTGCTGAGGGTGCACTCAATCCCACTGTCCATGTCACCCACAAAGACGTTGAACAAGACCGATCCCAACACCGATCCCTGCGGGACACCACTCGTTACTGGTCTCCAGCTGGACATTGAGCCATTGCTCACTCTTTGCGTGTGGTCATCCAGCCTGTTCTTTATCCACCGAGTGGTCCACCTATCAAATAGATGTCTCTCCAACTTAGAGACAAGGATGTCATGGGAGACAGTGTCAAAGGCTTTACACAAGTCCAGGTAGATGACATCAACTGCTCTACCCCTGTCCATCAGTTCCGTAGCCCCATCATAGAAGGCCACCAGATTGGTCAGGCAGGATTTCCCCTTAGTGAAGCCATGCTGGCTGTCCCCAAGCACCTTGTTGGTTTTCATGTGCCTCAGCATGCCTTCCAGGAGAATCCGCTCCAAGATTTTGCCAGGCACAGAGGTGAGACTGACTGGTCTGTAATTCCCTGGCTCATCCATTTTCCCCTTCTTAAAAATGGGGGTTATATTTCCCTTTTTCCAGTCATCGGGAACTTCACCTGACTGCCAGGATTTTTCAAATATGATGGACAGTGGCTTAGCAACTTCATTTGCCAGCTCCTTCAGGACCCGTGGATGGATTTCATCAGGTCCCATGGACTTGTATACATTCAGGTTCCTAAGATGGTCTCAAACCAGATCCTCCCCCACAGTGGGCCAAGGGTCCCCACCCTCACCGTCCCCGCGTCTGCCTTCCAAGACTTGGGTGGTGTGGTCAGAGCATTTGCCAGTGAAGACTGAGGCAAAGAAGTCATTAAGAACCTCAGCCTTCTCCAAATCCAGGGTAGCCAGTTCTCCCGATAGCTTCTGGAGAGGACCCACATTCTCCCTAACCTGTCTTTTATTTGCAGTGTACCTATAAAATCCCTTCCTGTTATCCTTAACATCCCTAGCCAAGTTTAATTCTAAGTGGACCTTAGCTTTCCTAACCTGGTCCCTAGCTTCCCAGACAACATCCCTGTATTCTTCCCAGGCCGCCTGACCTTGCTTCCACCTTTTATAACCCTCTTTTTTCCTTCAAATTTTGCTCAGCAGCTCCTTATCCATCCAAGGAGGTCTCCTGGCCCTCCTGCTGAACTTCCTTCTAGTTGGGATGCATCGCTCCTGAGCTTGCAGCAGGTGATCCTTGAATATCAACCAACAGTCTTGGGCCCCCCTGCCCTCTAAGGCTGTATCCCATGGAACCTTACTGAGCAGGTTCCTGAAGAGGCCAAAGTCTGCTCTCTTGAAGTCCAGGGCAGTGAGCTTGCTGCACGCTCTTCTCACTGTCCTGAGGATCTCAAACTCGACCATCTCATGATCGCTGCAACCAAGGCTGCCCTGGAGCGTCACATTTCCAACCAGCCCTTCCCCGTTGGTGAGGACGAGGTCAAGCATGGCACCTCTCCTTGTCAAGTCCTCTATTACTTGCAGAAGGAAGTTGTCTTCCACACAATCGAGGAACCTTCTGGATTGCTTGTGCCGGGCCGTACCATCCCTCCAACAGATATCAGGGCGGTCGAAGCCTCCCATGAGAACAAGGGCCTGCAAGCGTGAGGCTGCTCCTATCTGTCTAAATGTCTTGCTTAATTTGTATTTAGTTTGGGGTTTGAAATAAAATCATACTTGGAGTATATAATATGTATTTTTGATAATAGGTGGTACCCCAATCTTGTTTTTGTGCTCCTTAGACAAGTAGGAATGCTATGAAATAGTGTGTTCCTGAAGAGCCAGTGAGACCACACTTACAGGTAAAAGGCAAGCACAGGAATGAATGAGCTTCCTCTTCTTCTTCCTCTTCTTGTGGGCAGAGTGTCATTCTGGATAGTAAGACTTAACCAAATCTCTCCTGCCTTCCGGGTTTTTGTGGGAATAGAGGGCAGGGACTGTGTCTGTGGTTTCCCTGTTAGCACTGGAAATGATCAGTTGTTCAGTTGTTTGTCTTAGGAACTTAAAGAGCTGGAGTTGTGTGTTATGTACTAAAAAGTAGTGAGGATGCAAAATCTCAAAGGTAACACGTGAAAACATTCCAAAACTAAGTTGTACTCTTATTTTGCCTGGAGTAATACCTGGAGAGCGTGTCCTTTGGTTCAATAAACAGAGTTAATACTAAAAATGGAGTGAATTATCGAAACTATTAGTTGGTGAGCAAAGGCTCTCTTTCAGTAGAAATAAGAGATAGAAAATTTTCCCCTCCCTCTTCACAACTTAAACACTACACAGGCCAGTCACAGCATGGTTATTGCTGCATTGAAAGCTGCT
Organism: Amazona ochrocephala; assembly: GCA_039720435.1. NCBI lineage: Eukaryota > Metazoa > Chordata > Aves > Psittaciformes > Psittacidae > Amazona > Amazona ochrocephala. The sequence goes on along the minus strand of CM077886.1, from coordinate 16,688,893 downwards.
AACAAAAAATAACCAACACTGTGAACAATTTAAGGGAAACAGGTAAGAAAGCTGCTACAGTTATTTCTCAACCATATTCTGAAGGTTCCAGATGTGTAAAGTGATTTGAGCAGGGATGGGCAGCCAGGAGGAAGCATTTTTTCCTTCCCTTGTAACTCTCCACATTTGCCGAGAGGAGTGGTGCAGCACCATCATCCTCTTCTTCTACCACAAGGGAATAGATACAAATGGAGAAAGGGCCCATCTCTACCTGCAGGAGGTGGCAGACGTATGTAGGGGAGCCCTGACAGTGTGACAGTGACAGTGCTGGGCTCCTGGGCTCTTACCAAGCTGCTGCAAGCCAAACTGACTCTTAGGGACTCCAGGATCTTGCTCCAAGAAGAAAAAGTACTTGCCAGAAACTGCTCTTGCAGGGAGGGTGCGTAAATACACTTGATAAGGGCTCTCTGGAAATGCACCTTTAAATAAATAGCTGATAAGCAAGACTGCAGAGGGATACAGAGTTAAGGCCAAATTAATCATACCAGTAGGCATTGCTGGGAGTACTAAATATTTATGTTCATTGTTAGCATGTGCATCACATTATGTGCCGTTCATCGCAACATAAATACTGAAGTGTCTGACATGCCGTTACTCGCTATGTATAACCTGTCACTGTCAATCATTCGTACTGCTGCAACCTTATCAATTACTGGTTAAGTAGTAAAAAACATACCAGATTTTTATTCCTGAGGAGCAAAGTTATGTACTATTAATAAATAACGGATAACCTAACAAAGTTCCCCAACTAGTTTTATGTGTTTCTGTACACATGTGCAGTCTTTTTTATATCTTCAAAGGTTGTTTAAAATGGCATATCCATTTAAAAATGAATGAAATCTGTGTTCTTAGATCCTTGGGGAAAATCTTGTCTGCAGTAGTAACATCAGTCACTCCATGGTTCTAGTACTCTTTAGTTGTGGTAGGTGGTGAGAGGAACTTTGGAACTGTCCTTCCCATATGACAAATCCCTAGGAAAGAAGAAGTGTGTATGAGAGAAAGACCAAGAGGTTTATAGCACACTTTCTCCATGGGCAGAAGGTGTGATGCTGCTGAAGGCTCCTCCCAGCAGATGCTTTGGTTGTGCGAGACGTCTGTGTCCACAGGTTCCCTGGAGATCCAGGAAGCAGTAGGAACTGCCTATTCAGGAGTGGTTGAGAAACTCAGACTTTAAACTGTGGGATGACAAAGTATTTTCTCCAAGATAGAAGTTCTGTAGGCCCCCACACACTTTTTTTCCCCCTCCAATAACACTGTGGCAGCTAGAGCCCTGTTTTCTTCAGCAGCATCCCTAAAACTAGATTGAGGCAGTGTTTAAAGAACAGTTCTGTGCTGGTCAGTGACATGCTCTTAATTTTCGAGGTCTAGTGCAGCCTGGCAAGGCACATTTTAAATATTCCAGATTACAGTGCCAATAGCCCTAAATTTTTGCTCAATGTGTCTTTTCTTTTTTGAGCACATTCAACTTTTATGTTAAAGAGTTGAACTTTATATTAAATAGCTTGGTTTCTGCTTATATAAGTGGGCTCTTTTCTGCTGCATGAGTGATGTGAGTTTTCTCTCTAGTGGAGCACATATGGTGTAAAGTACCAACATGGGAGGACAGGGTCAGGGCTGCTGTGCTTCACTTGGTTTTAGTTATCTGATATAACTTCTCTTCCTTCCCCAGCTAGGATTTTTGTGCACATGAAGCTGAAGTCAATTTGGCTATAAAAGGTCATCAAACACTGGCTAATCTATCCAGTATCTATAATTAGAACTTAGAGGAAAGAATCTTGCGGAAGAACTAACAATCCTGGAGAAGCTAATTAAAAATGAAATATGAATATAGTAACACCCTCTGGCGGAAGGTGGGGGGAATCAATCACATTGAAAGAAAAAGGTTCTGAACCTGAACTCAGATACCTTTTGTTCTGAATCTGATTTTCTCTGAGTTAACTAGTAGGAACTTCTGCTAGAATAACAACCAGGGGATTGTGATGATTATTTTTTGTATTAAAGAAGGAAAACTGAGTTCTTTCTACTTGTGGTAGAAAACCAGGAAGCCCCAGTGTCAGCTCATTTCCACAGATGTATAGCAGGAATGGATCTAAATTTACTGAGTTACATCAATGAAATATGGGAAGAACAAGGTTTTCATGGGGTAAATATTCCCTTGGCAATGTGCGGCTTTCACTGCATGAGAGGTGTCATGGCTTCATGTTCACTTCCCCAAATCACTGAGCAGTCAAGTCTCAGCTCTGTAAAGCGTTTGAGCATGTTCTCAGCTCAATGTCCAGCATCATTTAGAAGATACATAGATTTACATTCATGTCTAAGCATGAGCCTGTGAAACCATTCGTGTTGGGGCTTGGATATAGCGGATCTGAGAGTCCTTACTGTGCTTCTTTTACTGACAAAAGGAGGGGGATAAAGGATCTTTGCAATTCCTGGTGAAACAGTTCTCTGTGGCCTGCAGTCCCCTGTGTCACCTCTCCACAGCTCCTGCATCTGACTGGGGGCTGGAGAAGTTGGCAGGAGAGCCTCAGTTAAAGTGCGGCGTGAGTGGTACTGGATTTTCCAAATGCTGAAGATTTAGACTGGGTTCAGTTCTGCAGCTACATCCACCACTAGAAACAGGTTGTGTGAGACTGAAGATCAGTGAGATGCACTTCAAGATTCCTTGTCCAGCTAATCTTTGGCTTTGCCTAAAATGAGCAGAAAGCCTGCTGCAAAACTGAGGAGAGAACTTGGGAAACAGGTGAATTAGGGTGATCAAAATCCTGTTCAGTGCAAGGGTTGTCCCTGAGACAGACAAACTTCAAGAAATGGATAAAGTAAAACAAACGGACAAGGTGTAAAATGACAGTACTGGTAACTTACTTTTGTTCACTTCCTAGAACATTCTGCCTCAGTTTAAAGTGTTAGAATATGTATGTTTCAAAGCCCCAAAAGACTGTCAAATAGATGAGCATCTTCTCCAGATCTCTTAATATCTATCACTGCTTCTTGATTAGACCAGGTATGGACACTGGGTCTGATGATATCACAATATGTCATTTGGGATTAATCGGAGAAGAGATTCAAGTGATGGGCATCAGCTCTAAGCATAGGTCTAGCAGAGACAAACTGTGCAACACCCAGTCATCTTTTCCTGTAGTTACCTTCGTGTATATATCAGCATCTGCATTTCTTCTTCATTCATAAATCTAGGCTTAATTTAACATGCCTTAGTCTCTGACCATGCAAAACTGGTGCTAACTTTATCCTTAGTATGCTTGCTGCTCAAACAGCAAGGCTGCAGAGCCTGTGGGGAAAGGTGGAGAATTTTTAGATGCGATGCTGTAACAGTAAGTGCTAAAACCAGTATTAATTTTGAACTACTTCCAGGCATTCCAGACGCAAGTCCAATATTTTCACCAAGAAAGGAACAAAGGTGATGACTGCTGGGGTGGGGTGATTTAGGGCAGTGAACTATAGATGCAGGCAAAGATGTGAGAGGTATCGCTGGAGGAAGGAGCTCAGGGCGAAGCTCTGTGCTATGGCCACTTTAAACTGCTTCTGGGAGCAAAAGCGATAGTCACAGCCCTCCCCAGCCATGAGCTTCTGCTGCACCCCCATCCTGGCCCCAGTGTTAAGGTAATGGTCAGGCAGGCTGGTGGCAAGCAGGTGACTGGAAACCTGTTGCCAGTGCACGGGCATGTCTGTGAGCACAAAGGAATGAGACTGAGAGCAATGTGTGGTTAGGTTGGCTTGTCCCTGCCTTAAAAACTGCACTTCTTGTTGGTGTAAAAGACAGTTCCTCCTGTGTTTGTTTTGAACAAGCAGTAGAGCCAGGATGTGGACAGAGCTCATGCTGGAGTCTCCCAGCTGGGGCTGGCCCAGGGCTGGATTGTGTCCCCTGCCTGTTTGAAGCTGTCCCTGCACTGCTGCGGGATGAGGAAGAAACCCATGCTGTTTCCAGGTGAGGGAGCGGGATCAGCAATTGGACATGCTGCTTTTTCAGGGACTAGCACAGCTGACCATGTGCTAGGGCATATCTGTCCTCAGCTTTTAGCCATTCCTTCCTCCCTTGTCACAGCAGATGAGAGAAGCTGAGGACAAGAGCCCATAATATTCACACTGCTCCCTGTGGTGCCCACAGTACGGGACCTGTGCTATCAGAGGATGGGGTAGATGACCAGCTTGGTCACACAGGCCAAAGTTGATGCTCATTCAGGTGTGGCATCTGACAATTCTGTTGCCGCTATTGAGGTCCCTAGGAGCAAGACAGACGTTACTTTCCAATACTCTAAGGAGTCTGAAGATAATAATTTTGCTTTGTTTCATTAGCTCAGCTGTAATGTAGCAGAGCTAATGCAGTCATATCCCAGTTAAGGTATCAAGCAGCTTTAGCTGCTTATCTGCCATGGAAAGAACCACATTCACTTTTGTGATGAAAATTAAATGTAGAAATAATTCGCTCTTCCTTTTTGGAATATTACCATGCTATTAAATAGACTTAAGACCGTTTAAGAGTAATGACATGAAGTTGCATGCATCATTATTTTAAAGGAGATTGAATGAAAATATACTGTCTTATCTGTTCCAGCCCTTGCCTAATCCTCAGTTTAATGGAGATTTGTAACAGCCATGATGTGCATATGTTTAATAATGAAGCAGAGTCTTCAGTCTCTAAAGCAGGAGTTTTAGTATCTACGCTGTGAATGAAGTAAGCATAAAAGACACCAAAGACTGTTTTCTCAGTTTCAGTAGCCTTAAAGTTTTTACGTTAAATAATATTGTTAAACCTATAGAAATCAAATACAAAATAACAATAGAATATCAGATTCTTTGCTTTCAATTACTTTTAGTACAGCAGCTGTTTGCAACTGACTGATTTCTACAGCTGACTGTACTGTTTAGTCACTTTTTGCTTCAGTGACCTGGTTTGAGCAGATCAGAGCTGCTGTGCAGCATGTCATGGCTTCCCTGTCTTACCAATGGGGAAGTAAAACACAAGAAGACTAAGGACTAGGTTACCACTCTTAAATTCTGAACGGTAACTTGGGGAACTGAACCACGGTCTTTAAAGCATGTGGCCAGCATCCTACTACCTGCTCTGAGATACTGTATTAGCTGAGCTTGGACTCTTCGGGGGTCTGGTTCTGAAAATTAAGGATTTATATGTATTTGTCACTGCTGAGTGATTGACGAGATTAGAGCATGGGTCGCCATCTCTTGTCACTAATGTATTTGCCTTAGTTTGGAAATTGTGTGTTTGTGGGAATCAACTAGCTTCTTTATTCCATGCAAGGAAAAAATAACCCAAAGATCCTTTAATGCAAGATTATAATTTCATGGAAAGAAAGTTTGACATACGCTGTCATTCACATCCAATACACTTACTGTACAAGGCAGGAAGAGCTGCCTTTTGTCACAGAATAAGGAACTCAGTGAGGTTGAAGGAAATCAGGGCTGCCTTGACCCATGGCCATGACGACCCACTGCCTCTCGTGTCCTCAGGCTCACCAGCCCAACCTCTCCTGCGCTAATGAGGCATGCGGTAGCGCACAAAGGAAAAACGTTGGGATGTATGTCCACAAAGCTTTTTAATCTTCCTACATGTACCTCGACATTGGCCACTCTGGTTTATAATCCAGTAAATCCCTCTGGAGTCTCAGATCAAGCATACATGCAGAAAACAGTGTAGTTCCTTTAGGGTGGCTGAAAATTTGATAGCACTTCCTTTTCTGCTCCCGGTCTAAAAGGGATGCACACGAATGTGTACATGCATACAGACACGGAGAGCCCTCCAAATGGCTACAAATGAGTTGATCATCATGCAAAAACTGTCAGTGATGTGTACAATCTGAGGAAGTCATGGACAGGCAGGAAAGGGAGGCCCTTCTCTGTGACTTAGAGAGGGCTGGGAAGGCGCTGTTCAGGACTGAAGTGCCTGCAGTTCCCCCAGGCTATAGGTTTAAGCCCTTGACGGAGGAGGGAGTTGGGAGCTGTGGTTTTTAAAAGACATTGCGCTTCAAATTTATTTTGACTTAGAACTAGATTATATCAGTGGGAAATCTTCACACCTTAGTTGCCTTCTTTCAAAATAAGGACTGGAGTAGAAGATATTGCCAAATAACTGGAACATGTATCCAGAATAAAATATTCATACAAGAAGGAAATGGGGTCCATATTTAATAAGAAAAGGGAGATTGTACACTGCAGTACCAATTATGTACGTTCAAATATTGTGCTTTTCTTCAAACCTTGGTTATAAATCCAAAATATATAATGAATGATCCCATCAATAATGCATTTCTAATTTGAAGTTATAAAACAAAATCCCCTTGCTTATTTTTATGGGATAGCTCTTTAAGAGAAATTTTTTTTGGCATTGAGTCTTATCACGAGACATACAGAAAAGATCAAGAGGCTGAAATCTGTGATAGATTGACAGAGAAGTTCCTGTTTGGAAAATGCAAAGTATTTAAAGTTTTTATAGATTCCAACTTTCCTTTTACCAAAAAAACCCCCAAACCCAAAAAACCCTGCAAACCAAAAAAGCTGACTGCAGGATGAAAGCTCCTGGCTGGCTCTGAAGCCAAGTGATGAGATGCAACTTTATCTCTTTCAGTCACCATCTCAGGTCTGGAGAGGTAAAACCAGAAATCCATTAATCTTAGATAGCTTCATGAAATAAATTGGTGGGCTCAGCCTCACTGGGAATAGACCAGGTGCCCATTTTAAGAAAACTACCCTTATAGGTGACTGTAAATTGATACTTCTGTAAGCTGTCTCAGCTAGACAGAGTCTAAGGCGTATGAGAAGTGAACACTGCCTTTATCTGGGCATTGTTTCTGTCCTCTCTCATGTTAACTTCACACCAGTCTTTAGTCTCTGCTGATGTCCTAACTCACGCTGACAGATCTGGGACACTTCCTCTCCAGGCGGAGGCAAGGCTGCTGGAGCTCAGCTGTCTGGGAGTTTGCTGGCGGATGTACCTGGTGCAATGGAGCTGCTGTGGAGGGCTCTGCTACTGGAGGTTACTCAAAAGGAATGAAAAGCAGAAGCTCAGTCAGGACTTAAGTTACTTCTACTGTGTTAAAAAAAACCTTTATGAGACCAATGAGACAAAGTGCACTAGCTAGTGAAGGTACTTCTGAGAGCCAACCAACCTGCCTGAGAATGCTCCATTTAAATTGACACTGCAGAGACATGCTTACTCTTCAAAGTACTATCTCATTTCAAACAGTAAGTGTTCAACAGTTTAGAATCTGGATCACTGGCAGCTCAGGAAGATGTGTGTTCAAAGGTACAAGGCAGAGACTGGTATTCATGGCTGAAGTGCTCTTTAAGAATTGCCTTCAACTCATCTCTCAAACTGAATTTTGAGAAACATCTCTTTTGGAGCATAAAAAAAAAATAGTTTTTAGCTGAAATTACTTGTGGAAGCAAGAGTGCGGCTGCTGGGGAAAACAATTTTCCTCCTCTCTTATCTAGCAAGAGGATTCTTGCCAAGGTGAACAGCTAACGGGATCTGATCAATAAGGCTTTTTCCTACCTGGAAAATAGAAGACTAAACACAAACTGTTTATTGTGTGATTATAAAAAGAAATGGGTGTTGAACTTCGCATTAAGAGCTGCTTGGGGAACAGAGCCCCATTGTGCTAGGGCACTGTATAAACAACTACTGAGAAAGACAGTGGCTACTTTGAAATGTTTATTCTTTTGTAGGGAGCCAAGAGGATGGAAATACGCTTTGAGAGGTTAGCCTTCAAAAACCTAACATGGAGACCATGTAATCAAACACCCACTAGGTTATTCATTGATTGTTAGTCATTCACAGCTGACTCTTGATGCCAAACAAACTTACTTCCATTTGTATTCACAGACATCAGACATCTGTGAAAGGCTGATAAATGTGAAAGCCAGTATTGTGTTACAGCCGTCCTGCTCTCCAGCTAGGATGCAGCAGTGAGATGGGGTATGCTTGCTGGCATCCTGGCTGTGAGGAGCCTCCCAGGTCATTGGTGAGGAGCAGCCTTGGCAGAGCACCTACCATTTACTGTGTTTGGATTGCTGACATGTCACAAGTACTTCCTAACCTACATGATGTGATGACAGTAGGTAATAGCCCATTTCTTTCTTTATAAAAATCAAGTAGAAAGAAAATGTCATCAGTGTTGGGGGTGTTTAGTATCTTTTTTCTGTTACTTACCTGAGTCTGTGAATTACATGGATGGAAAATGAATGTAAAATAAAGTATGAAATAGAGAAAATACTTGCTGTGTAGATGGAGAGGATAGAGGAAGACAAAGGAGATGATGAAAGAATAATAACCAATTCTACGCAGCGAAAGGTTGGTTGGTTTGTTTTTAAGACACAACAGTTTCATTAGGCGATGGAAGACTTGACCTTAGCTATTGCCTCTGTCAAAAGAGAATGAAAAGGCAGAAGAAAATGAAAATGTTTACAATAAATGAATATAGCTGCCGCACTCATAAGGAGGGGAGAGAACTCTTCTGACAGCTCCCACAGGGAAGTGTGGATTATTTTTTAGTCTGGCCTTTTTTTTTTTTTTATCATTTTGCCTTTTCTCCCAACAAAAGTGGGCATTTTCTGAAACATTCTTTGCAGTGAGCTGAAAACTGCATGCTCCATAAGCAGAGGATGAAAAAGATTGGGAAAATTTGAGAGAAGGCGGTTGTTCAGGAATGTGAGGCATTTGCAGGTTGTTACTTACACGTGCCTTTTTACGTTGTCTGGCTCAGTGGAAGATGTATAATAATATTTGGGCATGAATTATATTAATCTCCACATTTACTGCTAATTAAAGGAACTTGGTATACCTGAAAATTCCAGTTACCATCAAAGCCTGTACAAGTCATCCTCACAGAGCAAAAATACATCTGGAATTGCATCTTTATTTTGGATCTTTACATTTCTTTTTATAGTAAGGCTCAGCTTTCTGAGCTGCTTCTCCTGAAGTCAGTGGAAATGCTGACTGCACGGAGCCTTCAGGATGGGACTCAAAGTGTCCTCATTTTTCACCTGACAAGTTCATGACATAAGTTTGCAATTAGGTTGTGTGCTTTTTTCAAGATTTCTTTGGAGGCCTGGAGTTCTTGAGAGGCAAATGGCCAGGATAGAAACATAACAAGGAGCAGAAGAGCAAACAGTTTGCAATGTGATGCTTAGTGTCTTATGCTGCATATTTTTATGAGGTTGTATAGCGTATTGTGATCTTCTGTTTTGCATGTAAATAGTCTGCTGAAGGGAGATGTGGCTGCAGAACTCCTGCAGTTGTCGAAAGTTAAATTAAGCTATTCAGTAGAAGACAGTTAGAAATTGCCCATGGAAGACTCTGATTTTAGTCTAGATTATATTAACTCCTGATGTACTAGAAACTTTGCCAAAGTCATCAAAAAGCCAATGACAGAACAGTGAAAACAGAGTAGGCTTCATTAGGACATGTTTTCTGATACTGCCCTGGTGACATTTCTGCGCAGCATGCAATGGGATGTAAAGGAGAGCACCTGGGAGAGAATGACAGCTGCCTTCTGTACCTGGGGCCCTGAGCATGCCAAGATTTGAGATGACAGTGTAATCATGAAAGCAGTGGTATGTCTAAGTGAAGTGGATTTCCCTAGTCTTTGTACTAGAGGGTTTGGCTAAATGCAGTGCTAGGGACAGACCTAAATGTTTTTTGTTACTTCTGGATGTAAAGATGTCAAGGCACAAGAAAGATCTTAGCTGAAAAGTGTGTGTATGTATGTCTTAATTATGAGATGCTGAGGTCGTGAGTTAAGTTATAAGTAGTTTAGTGCCACCGATACTCGTGCATAAGCTTTATTACTTTAAAAGAATCCTGTTCCTCAAAGCAGGATTTGGTGCAGGCAAGCATTTCTATGTGCTTCCATTAATATGTTCCATAAAAGCTGTGACTCTCTGCTGCCACCCTTGTGAATAACCTTGACTTTCTATTTGGGCTGGGGGCCGGGAAACCCTGCTGGGTGGGATGTGACTCACCACTTCTCCTCACCAAGTTTGGAAGTGGCTCCGTCCCTTTTGTTAGGGATCTTTCTTATTGGCCTGTGGACACTGGAGTGAGCTTTCGGCGCTGCTAGGGTTTGAGAATTGCAATAGTTAATGAATTCTGACAAACCTGATGTCTGCAGGTGGGAACAGGACATTCTCATCTGCTTTCATGCATAGCTTTGCTTCTTGAAAGAGGCAGTGCTGTTACAGATGATGTGGGAGGGGGAAAGAAACTGCTAGTGGACAGGTACGGACTGCTCTGTACCCCACCTTTCTGCCTCTCTGAGGGGTTTCACAGTGAGACTAAGTGATTCTCTTGACAGTTATTTATACGCTGTGTGATTCAGCTGCCTTCTGAGGGATGGCAGCTTGCCTGAGAAACAAACTTTGTGCTGCCACTCAAGTGTTGCTTCTTCCTTAAAATATTCATCTCATGATGTTAGATCAGTGGAGGAAGTGCTATAAGCACCAAAACAGTGATGGAAAGAAAAATAACCCAGGTATGGAATTGCTTAATGTTAATCATAACCTGAAAAATTGGCGAAATTGATTTGCTGTTTGTATTTTCCTTCCTTGTATCAATAACAAAAGGCCTTCTGCTGCAGGAGGATTAAAAATAGAGTCTCTGTTTCCTCTTGAGCCTGAACTTCATTTTACATCTGCAGAGTTTTTGTCTCTGTACTGTAATTTCAGTGGCTGCTGTGAAGTAATTCCTAATTTATAATAACAGTGAAAAATCAGGATCAGCCCTTACTTTGTTGCCATGCATTATAAAACTAATTTCTTTTGTGTGAGGCACAGGTACAGCTTAATGAGATGTTCCTTGGCTTTGTGCAGGGGATGGTCACTTGAGCAGGCAAGATTTTAGCTTGGTAGAATACTTTTTGTTGTTCTTGGGAGAGCTTGGATCTGTAAGTCTTTGTATTACCTGCTTCACTCAGGGTCTGCTCGGCTACGTTTATGCCTTTCTCCCTATTGATGTGATGTCCTTTTGCTGTGTGTTTTCATTTGTATGCAGTAAGGCTTTTCCTCCTTGTTTTCCTTTTTAATTTTAATTCTTCATTTGAGGGGGAGTACTCCTCCTCATATCCTGTGGTCTTTTTTTTTCTGTATCAGTAATTGTTTTGCATTTCCTTGAGGCACTGAGCCATTCCAGTGGTGGGAGATAATCTTTTTTTCTGCGTAGTAAGTTATGTGCATGAAAAAGCAGAGTATGTGGACTGGGTTTTAACCTTCATTGCTATTGGTTTTCATCTTTTTCAATCTTCTCTTCGCACTGTCTTTTTTAACCTATTTTCTAGTGATTTTGTGGTGCTTTCTTTGTTTTTGCTGCAAGATAGCTGAAACTTAGCTGTATCAGATGTTTGCATGCTTGTTCCCGTAATCCAGCTAAGTTCATCTGTGTGAATTCAAAATCATCTTTATTCATATTGTCCTTGGTTTTAATTTAAAATAGAAATCCCTTACCAATGTCGGAGTGCATTCAAGTAACAATTCAGAATACTAACAGCCTGATTGTGTTGATGGAATAAAGTGCTCATATACCAGTGCTCAGAGCCTCTTGGCTCTTGAATGCTTGTTACTGGGAGGGGAAAAAGCCCTGCAAAGTCACAGTGGGTGCTGAGGATGTGTTCATCTTTGATGGCAGGTAAAAATACCAGTCTGTCTGATCTTCAGCTTTATTATTTGGAGACAGTGCATTTATAAAGAGATCCCTTGGTGAGAAAGAGCTAATGGCTGGCTGAACATGCTCTTTCAGCTTGCTTCAAGCATCTGCCTAGCACTGTTCTGTTGTGGGTTCTTTGTGGTGACTGGATACAAATAATCACCAATGTGGTGAAAGTAGAATATGTAAGAGAGAAAACCCAGTTCAGGGGGTGATGGAATACTGATCGCATATGTGCAAGTGATGAAGTTACATCCTAGAGGTGGGACTTGGGTTTCTTTCTTACCCTTTATTTTACCTTGAAATACTGTTCATGTGTAATGAAGTTTTCCTCTGCTGCATGGGAAATGCTGAGAAACGTGTTTCTTTCTGTTCTGGATTAGGTGTACTGATTTTGCCCTATATCCTTGAAAAGGACATTTACTTCTCATGATGACTGTGAAGGCTCTGGTACATTCAGCCCCCACGAGTGGCTGAAGGCAATACCTGTAGCCAAGAAGATCAGAAGGTACATTTTACCTGGGCTAGATTAATGTGAAAAAGTCAGGTCAATTCTAATGTTTCACAGGTAGAAAACCACAAAATATTTGACAAGCTGAAAGCTCAATATGATCGCAGTTACAGAGACAGTAATGTCAAATAAGCAATTAACACAGAAATCAAACTTCTCCTGTAAATTTGTGACACAGTAGAAGAACATTATGCATAATTATGTTACATATCATTTTAAGGATGAAGCTCATATTCCAAGCTCCATTAGCTTTCAGAGTCTTTGTAATAAATCTGTTGAACACATCCTAAAAAGTTAGAGACAAGATTATCACTGATTTTTATTCACAGCAAGAGATTCAATTGACGATTGATGCTGCAGTTTCAGTTCTTGTTCTTTAAATATCTCTTGTCACAAATTTTGGTGTCTCTAGCCACAAGACCCTTGCATGACAGCAGTCATGATTCTGGGTATGTTTTTTGCCCTAGTTAAAATTCTCTTATGACAATGACATGTGTGTGCTGAAGCAAGGAGCTGCAGTGACTCAGCCATTGCTGCCTCTGGGTGCCTGCTCTGTCCTGATGCCAGAGGTTAGCACCTGTGTGCACAAATGCTGGAGGCAAATCTGTTATTCTACTTTGCTCCTACCATTCATGGCTTAACACTTGAATGGAAATGACAGTTTAAATATCCTAGGCCATGAACTGGAGTTACTGAGGAATGGGCCTATAGGAAAGTTATCTGAATGTGATAGTAACTTAAAATTAATTTAGCTTTATGGAATCTGGTTTTCTTTTTTTGTTTTGTGGCAGCTTCAGACCAAACCCTGAGCTTGTCTGCACTGAATGTCCACTGTAAACAATGATTACTGTCTGTAGTCAGGAACTTGCCTCAGAGATGTGGCTATCTCACAGCATTGTGAAGGGGGTGGATGAAGATGACAGCCAAGGGGAAAAAAAGACTCCAAAGATCAGCTGGTCGTTGTGGGTGTGGGTTTAGTGTCTGCAGATTGTTTTTGATTTGAAGAAGTTGGCAAGCCAAGTTTAATGCTATTTCTTCCTGGGGACAGCATTTTGCCACCTTGCCCACTAACACTTGCTGAAATGGAAAAGTAGTGCTGTGTGATGGAAAGATCTGTTCTCTGTAAATCAGGCTTGTTATTCTCAGCAGGTCTGATGCCTGATTATGTATGAGGTTAGTATGCTTCTGTATCAGAAAAAGCTGTTCAGGTACTTGGTCTTAACTGGCTAAGGCTTCGAGTTGGAAAGTTTTTCATACTGTTTGGATATGAGGATGATGGATCTCTGTTTCCCAGCATATGTTGGTCCTTAAGGTAATAGTATTTCCATCAGACATGTAAATTCTAAACCAGGAAGAGTCTTATTTCTGGAGTAGTGTTAAATGCACATAGTGCTGCTCTGAATCAATAGAATTAATCAATTCTTTCTTTCTGTTTTGTTCTCTAATCTCTGTTCTTCTGAATTGTTTTGTTTTGCTAACACACTCACTGTGTCAATTTAAGTGTGTGTTTCTGGGTTAGAAATGGGGCTCTTTGTGTTCCCATCAGCTCTTCTGCTTTTGAAAATGAGAAGTCTTTGATACTGTTCTCTTTTTAAGCCAATTTTTTAACAAGAATAACATGATATAAATTGCTGGCAAAATTCATCTTGTTCTGAAATGTGGTTTAGAGGCAGAAATTCAGTTCTGAAAGTAGAGGCACTAATAGGAAAATCTGTAGATTCAGGGTAGAAAAATTACTAATTTTTGCAGTTATGGTTTAATGAGAGGCATTCCACAATTGCTGTATAGTAGAAAAGAAAATGCTGCATAGAAGACTGGTATTTCTGCTTACCATGTTAGAGATGTACACCTGCTTTCCAAATAAAGTCATGACCAACTTACAGAAGACGTAACATAGCTAGAATAATACAACAGAAATTGGCTCATCGTGGTGGATTGATCTGTTTAGTGAAATGAAGCTGTTGACCTCTCTCCATTACTGTATACCTCAGCAGGTGGTAATGTGAAATACATGGTAACATGATGCTTTCTAGTGCTGTATCATATTAATAATTTTTGTATTGTTGTAATACTGATTTTGTTGATCTGTGCTGTGAGTACTGACCTGATCTTTTTCTCTCTTTGTCTCAATTACACTGGGAATAGAGGAACTGCAGACATTTGCAGGAATGAATATAATTCAGTAGTAGCAAAAGCACGTTCTCCATTTGTTCTGTGCTGAAAGTTGTGTAAGAATCCCCCTGTTACAGGCTACTGACCCTTATAAAGTGCTTTTTTACAAGTATAATTATCAGCTACTGTCAATGAAACAAATCCTTTCTTTCCTTTCTGAGATGAAGTGCTCTGAATAGCAAACACAAGGGAAATGGTACAGTAATTTGCTAATTTAAGGTGTGGGAAGTTGATTCACACTTTACAGAAACAACAGTGATCTCAGTCCACCAATAGAAGATTTCTAGATCTCGGATAAATAGAGATGGTTTTGACTGTATTTTGCACCTGTTTCTTAGATAGAGATACAGAATGAACACCTATTTCTTGTGGCATTGTTATTGAAAATGAGTATTTACATATACAGTCTACCAACAATATTTGGACTGCCTCTTTATTCTAGAAGATAGGCAGATTCATAGATGCTGGTGACCACTATCCTATAATGCTGGTAACTGCTGATGATATGAAACTGGGCTGTTAAATGCTTCCCTTCTTGCATTGTTTTCTGCAAAAATATTTTATGTATTTAACAAAGGCCAGTTTGACTCATCTGATTGATCTCTTCTGACTCCTTTATTAATATTTTGGCACTTTCAAACATGTCGAGCAAGCCTGTTAACAGCGTTTGGGATTCTCCTATAAGCTCATTCTTGGGGTAGTACATGCAGAGTTCTGTTTTTAGGGGTGCATCAAAACTGGGAGCCATTTGATTAATTCCTTCAACATCCTCCTGTCCTGAATGGGGTACAAAGTTATAAGAGAATGGATTTGGAAGGAAGGGAAGACTGAGAATAAATGTATGTCCTTTCCTATGTGGCAGTTCTCGCTTTGCTGTTGGCTTTACAGGATAATGTAAGGAAGGTCTTCAGTGCTCAGTTTCTGCAGTGGTAAAACGTAGCTTTAGAAGATGTCATGCACTTGCTCCTGACTGATGCTGCTGCTAAACATGAGCGTCATCCAGGCAGGCAGCCTCTGGAGTCTGCTTCCCTTTGAGTCTCCAGCTGCAACCGGGGCAATGATCCCCCCCAGACACTGCTTATACACAAATGGAAGTGTTTCTTTCTCCAGGAGGTGAAGACTTGATGAAAACATTTGCTCCATTTCAGATAATGCAGAGACAATAGTTCACTCACATCTGAAAACTGCCCTTAAGGAAAGGTATAAGTCAATATTATTTCAGGCAGAATAAAAGGTAGAGTGTGTTAATAGAATAATAATGATAGAAGCACTGCAAGGCTGCATTATTCCATGAGATTACTTTGCTTTGGCTTACCTGTCCCCTGTGGGCTTTGCATTTGAGGGTGAACTGAGTGCAGCTACCCTGGTACAGTCAAGCCCTGCAAAGAGGTCTGTTACCACACCTGTTAACTAGAGTAAGAGTCTATATATACTGCTTAGTGTATGGTAAAAAGACGAAAGACTGAAAGCTTCTCAAGCTTGCCATAAATTGCATCTCAGAGTCTTTCTGCATACTGATTTTTACATTCAAGAGCTGTAAAGTAATGACAGAAAGAGACATTCAGTACAGATAGCTCTGCTAATTGAGCTAATAAAACCTTCCAGTGAAAATGACAGATAAAAGCATAACGGGATTGGATTTCTGCTAGCTGCTAGAGAAAAATTCAAAGAAGAAAAGCTATTTGGTTTTCCTGGGAAGTATATTCATTTGCATATTTGTGTTTTCCCATTCTTAGTCCTAAATTTAAAATAGTAATGCCAGGAGATGTAGAAAAAAGTGAGTTTGCAGCTGAAATTCTGAACTGCTTTTCAGAACAGTGCTAATAAACAATGTGGTTTCAAGCAGATCAGCCAGTAGTTTCAAATAGTTCATATATTAGGTGTGTGTATTCTTGAGCATTTGCTGGTCACGTGAAGGAGGATGTTAACAGTTTTCAGAGGAATAGAGATAAAGAAAATATGAATCATGTAAACCAGGAGTGGTTCAGCCATTGGAGCCATCGCATTTGCCTTGAAGGTGATGGGTCTGGAGTTTTCCAAGGCAGGAGTGGGAGCAGTGGCAGGAAAGGCAGGGAAACTTGCCAGCAGGCAGGCACATGGTAGCCTTCTGTAGAGGCAGAGCTCCGATTTTTTTTCAGATGGGATACTTTACGGTGGGTGATGATCTGCATGCACAGTGCTTCCACGGAGCTCGTCTTTCTGCCTGTGAGCTGCTACTGCAGATTAATTACTGCTCCTTCCTAGATGCTCTAGCTCAGTTTCCTGACCTGGTGCTGACATTTGGGGAAACACAAGGGGCCAGTGGGCTTCTTGTTGCTGTTGGGTCTGTACAGCATGAGTGATGCTCTTGTTCCTCTGTCTTGAATCATTTGATTCATATCAGAACAATCATTTGGGATGTCAGGTCTGCTTTATCAGCCTTTTTGGGCTCAGGAGCTGTGGCCTGGCCAGAGCTACCTCCGTGGATGGCTGCAGTGCTCACCCTCCTGAAGCACAGGGTGTGAGCGTGGGGTGCAGGTGGCAATGGGAGTAAGGGAAAACAGATTGCTGCCGGACATACAAGGTCTGTAGAGACCAAAAGAGATGTGTCGGCCTGGGGAGCAACAGTGGGTGTGTTGGAGAGCTAAGCTGGAAGGAAGGACAGTTTTGCAAGGACACAGTACGTGGGAAGGGAGGCAAGATTTGTTTTCAGATCAGCAGATTTATATTTTGTATCTGAAGAGTTATGTTGTTCTTGTTCAGGATTTTGTGTTCTAGTTAAACAGCTCTGGAGATTAAAGCCTTTGTATGCTTCTGGCATGGTCCGCTGAAGGCTGCTCCCCTCCGGCAAGTGCCCTGGCCAGCGCTGCCCTCCCAGCCTGCTCTGAGGCACCTGCAGGCTGCCTGTGTCCTCTCACTGTCTTCCCAGCTCCCCCCTGCATCCTCAGTGGAGTTTGTTCCTAATCTTTCTAGCAGCAGAGACATGTGGAAACCACTGCTAATCCTTGCCATGCTCCTCACACTCTGCCACTTAGCATTATGAGAAGAGGATGTACGAACATGCCTGGGCTGTTGCAATTTTCCTAGTGGGCAGTAGGTCCTGGCCTTTTCTTCAGGTAACTCCAACAATCTTCTGCAGGGTTTATCCCTGGTAATGCTCAGTGCTGTTAGAGGAACAATCAGAGTTATTTTAGTGTCCAAAGAAATAATTTTAGCACTGAAATGTTTTTTTTTGTTTGTTTATGTTCTCTTTCTTTGCTTAGCTGGACCAGACAGTGTGCATACATGAGTAAATATTTCCTTCTTGCAGCTAGGTGGGCAGTTTCAAGAGGATGAGAGAGAATAAGTATTCATGCTATTCTTAATTAAAAACTTCAGTTGTTGTTGCAACCAAACATATACTTTTCTTGTATCTGTTACTATGACAAGATTCACAAATTTCTGTTACTACATAAATTATATGCATCATATGTCAAAGAAAATGTTAAATGCTACTGATGCCAATAAGCAGAGTTTGATTTTTATTTTGTTTTTACAAATATATATGGCTACTGCTAATCCTGGCAAGAAAGAATTGACTGTTCTGACTGTGTAGAAGTAGTGGGATTTCCACATCAGTTGCTGCAGAAGGCCCGGAGGACTTGTTCTGTAGTCCCCTAGGCCTTCTGTGCTAAAGGATGGACTGAGAGGAAAGATTTTGGTTATGCTCAGGCTTGTTTTCTGATGAGTGCTTTCCTGTCTCTTGGTTAGTCCTGTCGGTCCACACAGCTGCCTCTAATGGTGCTGTGACAACCAGAAATGACCTGAAGCCCTTCCCCTTTGGGGACTGTGGACTCCAATGGAGTAGTGAGTGGTAAGCTGCAAAAGAGAATGGGTTTCGTAGGCAACTGAAACACAGACTGAATTTGGCTCATTTGTAGAGGAAATGGGAATGCTGGGTGATAAGTATCCTGGGAAATCAGGTATCTGAAAGTAGCTCTGGGACTTCTTTCTATCCATGGCTCTCAAATTTCTCATTGTGACTTACTGAGGTCTATTACTTGTGCACTTCACGGGGTTGCTATGGAATTGATTAGTCTGAGTTGTGAATGCATAGAGCAGTTGCTTTCAAAAGAGAAGGAAATGTGCTTTGCAGAGCTGCTTACAGATTTAGGACATGCAAATTCAGCTTCTTATAACTAAAAAAAAAAAATAAAAATACTTCCTTGCCCACATTTCCGGTCCATACTTTGGGTTTGGAGAATTTTGCTTTCTAATTCTTTGTTTTGAGGTGGTTATATGAGAATAACAAGAAGAGAGAAAACAGTTCTCCCAATTTCCTCTTTCACATACACAAGAGGTGCTTTTTAAAAGCAGCAGCATCCTCTCTCATGAGTAAATGAATTTGTTCTGTCAGTAATCCAGGAAGGCTATGTGCTTTTGGATTGTTTTTGGGAGGGTTTATTCATATATGCAAAAATGGATGAAATTTTGCTGTTGAGGTATAGTACTGTGAGTGGAAGGGACAGCAGAAGTTTACCTGGAGCATACACGAGTAGGATCCATGGATCTTGCTGTGATTTTAAGTAGGTTCTATTTCAAAGAACCGGGCAGAGCAGCAAGGTCAGCTTTGGGGTTTTCATGTAGACATCCTTGTTCCCATCTTTGAAAGTGTGATGTAGGCGGCCAGGCACGTGTGAACATGAGAGGTAGAGGAAGTGCTCACCGGGAAGTGAGGTCAGGCTCTTTGTTACAGAGCAACTTGGTATCACAACTTCACCAACTGGTGTTTTGGTTGCGAAGAAGCATTTCGATAACTTAACCTGTATGATGGTACAAGAAATAATCCAGGACAGGGGTAGTTTGAGGTTTTACCAAGAAAAATTTCGACAGTTACAGAACTGGAAGGGCTGAAAAGGGAAAATGAGGGAAAAGCAATATTTTCAGGTTGCTTTGCCAAAGAATGGTCTTAGCACAGTTGGATAACAGTCACAGATGGAATTTGATATATGAAAAGAAATACAGTGCTGGATGATGACCAAGCAATGTTCTTCAGAGTCTTATAAAAGCAAAGTAAAAATAGGATTGTAACAAGAGAATTTGATCTCAGAAAATATTGGAAAATGTTTTTTTAACCACAGAACACCTAAAGGAAGGTGAAGAGAGAAGCTACCCAGGGACTAGCTGTGTTAGGGGTTTTTCTGCACACTGATTGTAAAGCAGAGTTATATTCTACCTTCTAACTAAAAGTATTTTGTAAATTCTTTGGGGATCATTTTTGTCTGTATCCTATGGGGGGAGCCAGGTTCAAGACATTGAAGAATATATTGATTTGAAATAGCATAATACAGAAAGGCAAACTGAAAGCCAGAGACAGAAATTTTCCCTATAAAGCAGAAATCCAATTTATCTTTGTACTATATGCTGCCTATCTATATACATGCACTTTATCTCATAGGAGCAGGTCTCTCGCTCTTTACCTTCTTGTTTCAGGCAAAGGTGGTAAGTTTGATCAGTTTGCTAGAGGTTTAGGTTAGGTAAAAGTATTTTAGACTATTTGACATTGCAGAGCACATCTGTATGAGGCTCTCAATCCAGTGACCGGAATGGGATTCTTCTCACATAACTTTAGCCATCTAGAAAGTTTTTCAGCTCCCTGAGAACTTGGTGAGGTTCAAGAGGCACTGCTGGGAAGGGATCCTCAACTGCCTCTTCAGTCCAAGCCTAAGGAGTGAGCATGTATTCTGTTGCAGGCTTGTTTTTTGAATTTTTCCTAAGGTGATGACCATTGGCCTTTTATAGGTTTACTCCATGCCTATATTGCAGCAACATCCAGTAACTGCAGGTACATGGAAGGGAAAAAGGATGCTCTGTGCTTATACTTTATTTGACACTGTCTCCCATGACATCCTTCTCTCTAAGTTGGAGAGACATCAATTTGATAGGTGGACCACTCGGTGGATAAAGAACTGGCTGGATGGCCGCACGCAAAGAGTAGTGCTCAGTGGCTCAGTGTCCAGCTGGAGACCAGTAACGAGTGGTGTCCCCCAGGGATCGGTGTTGGGACCGGTCTTGTTCAACATCTTTGTGGGTGACATGGACAGTGGGATTGAGTGTGCCCTCAGCAAGTTTGCCGATGACACCAAGCTGTGTGGTTTGGTTGATACATTGGAGGGAAGGAATGCTATCCAGAGGGACCTTGACACGCTTGTGAGGTGGGCTGATGCCAACCTGATGAAGTTTAATCATGCTAAATGCAAAGTCCTCCACCTGGGTCGGAGCAATGCCAGGCACAGCTACAGATTGGGCGAGGAGGAGATTGAGAGCAGCCCTGCAGAGAAGGACTTGGGGGTGTTGGTTGATGAAAAAATGAACATGAGCTGGCAGTGTGCGCTTGCAGCCCAGAAGGCCAACCGTATCCTGGGCTGCATCAAAAGGAGTGTGACCAGCAGGTCGAGGGAGGTGCTCCTGCCCCTTTACTCTGCTCTCGTGAGACCTCACTTGGAGTATTGTGTGCAGTTCTGGTGTCCTCAACATAAAAAGGACATGGAACTGTTAGAACAAGTCCAGAGGAGGGCCATGAGGATGATCAGGGGACTGGAGCACCTCCCATATGAAGATAGGCTGAGAAAATCGGGGCTGTTCAGCCTGGAGAAGAGAAGGCTGCGTGGAGACCTCATAGCAGCCTTCCAATACCTGAAGGGGGCCTATAGGGATGCTGGGGAGGGACTCTTCATGAGGGACTGTGGTGAGAGGACAAGGGGTAATGGGTTTAAACTTAAACAGGGGAAGTTTAGATTGGATATGAGGAAGAAATTCTTTACTGTGAGGATGGTGAGGCCCTGGAATGGGTTGCCCAGGGAAGTTGTGAATGCTTCATCCCTGGCGGCGTTCAAGGTGGGGTTGGACATAGCCTTGGATGGCATGGTTTAGTGGGAGGTGTCCCTGCCCATGGCGGGGGGGTTGGAACTCGATGATCTTGAGGTCCTTTCCAACCCTTACTATTCTATGATTCTATGATTTGCAATTCAACTTTCGAGAGGCCAGCATGATTTTGGAAAACAATTCTGTATTGATTTCATAGAAGTAGTATTCCTACACTAATATTAAAGATAACGAAGATGGTCAGCCTTCTTTTTTAATATCCCTTTGATACAGGGAAATTATAAAAATCTTCAAAGAATATATCTAAGTACAATGAAGTCTTTAAAGGGGGAGAGGGAAGGGGAGAGTGCAGCTCCTGTCTTCCTCTCTGGGCAGATACCTGTCTTGATCAGCGTGACATTTCCCTGCCCACATACTGCCACATACTCAGCCTGACCCAGTCAAATCCAAAATATTTTGCTTTACTGGAATAAAGAGTTGATCTTTTCCAAACACATGTGTCTCTTAAACTTAACCTCTGCACTGGCATACATATATATGTTCATCTGAACTACAGGAGTGCTATCTGTTGCTCTAAAACTAGGAAGAGGTGCTGATATCAAGATACCTTAGGATAGATTTTTTCAGTCTATGAGAGGTTGATTTATTGGCTTTTCTAGTCAGCCTAAAATCCTGCATGTCAATAATTGATCTTTTTCCTGTAATATGAATTAGCAAGAATCAACAGTCTTGGAAGCCCTATTTGTCATTAATATGCTCCTCCCTTTAATTTTAGGGAAAACCAGATGCTGTTGAACACTATTGAACTCTCTAAGATGGTGAGAAAGCCATGCTTCCTAGGTTCCTGTATGTCTTTGGGGCCATGCATGTTTGGCAAGAGTGTTGATTCGCATTTGGTTTTTGTTTCATTGTGCACGTGAATGATTTTAATTCAATATTGAATTAGAAAAGAACTCAAATGCAAAGCAGAATACTTTATTGTCAAAATTAGCTAAGGTGAGTTGGGAGTTAATGTGGAATACTAGTTTGAACTCTACTCATAAGGAAAGGTGTGCGGGCAGTCTGAAAAGTTGGTGACCCTGAAAACTCTGGTGGTTCTCCAACCAGTAAGAAAGCTGGTATGCTAAAACAAAGCCCTGCAGGCACGTCCCCCCCATCCTCTGGAGAAGGTTGCTTTTGATAACTTCACTGCCTGATTTTGTCAAATACTGCAGGAGCTGTTACACTGCTTGGGAATGATGAATTATTGACTTCAATGGAACCTGAGGTAAATAAACCCCAATCATTTGGTATTTTAGGAGAAGGTCTAGGTAGGAGTTGCCTTTTGCTTGCTAATGGCAAATGGCAGTTGTATTTGTTTGGCTGAATCCTAAACATGGAAGGTTTATCTTTTAATAAGCCCTTGGGTACTCTCAGCAAGCCCTGGATCTTCTTACGAAGGCCATGACATTTTCCAAATGGCCTCTCTATTTCCAGTAATCTTAAATCCTGTTGAACACCATGTTATTGTTATGTCTGAATATTAAGGCTTAAGCAAGGTGATGAAGGACAGACATTTGCAAAAAAGAAAATACTGCATTGCATTTTGGAGAGCTGTATGATCACTCCTATTTTGTCTGGGCTAGTTAAAGCTTCATTTTTACCTTGTTTAGATTAGTTTCAGACAGACAACACAGCCCTTGCTTCAGCTGGAGAAGGATCTAAGTCTTGAAAGCAGTGCAAAGATCAGAGGCAGTCTGAAGATATCTCGGCTTCAGTTTCAGTGTTGCAGATGCTTTATTTTCCTCTATTTCACACTTCCGTGTGAAATGAAAGCTTACAGCTTCACAGAATAATATTGCCATGAAGTAATTCTAGTTCTAAACATTTATAAAAGTGTCAGCTTTCCTTCACTGCAACCTGGGCTGTAACTGTAACTTGCTTTTATAAATGAGTGCTAGGAAGCACAAGGAGGCAAATACGTGGTGTGGTGGCCACATTGCCATCAGCAGCAGGAGTGAGAGCAGGGCCCAGGACTCCTGCTCCAGGATCTGGTGCAAACTGCTGGAGCCAGTCATTGATGGGCCATCATAGAATCATAGAATAGTAAGGGTTGGAAAGGACCTCAAGATCATCGAGTTCCAACCCCCCTGCCATGGGCGGGGACACCTCCCACTAAACCATGCCATCCAAGGCTATGTCCAACCCCACCTTGAACGCCGCCAGGGATGAAGCATTCACAACCTCCCTGGGCAACCCATTCCAGGGCCCCACCACCCTCACAGTAAAGAATTTCTTCCTCAGATCCAATCTAAACCTCCCCTGTTTAAGTTTAAACCCGTTACCCCTTGTCCTCTCACCACAGTCCCTAATGAAGAGTCCCTCCCCAGCATCCCTATAGGCCCCCTTCAGGTATTGGAAGGCTGCTATGAGGTCTCCACGCAGCCTTCTCTTCTCCAGGCTGAACAGCCCCAATTTTCTCAGCCTATCTTCATATGGGAGGTGCTCCAGTCCCCTGATCATCCTCGTGGCCCTCCTCTGGACTTGTTCTAACAGTTCCATGTCCTTTTTATGTTGAGGACACCAGAACTGCACACAATACTCCAAGTGAGGTCTCACGAGAGCAGAGTAAAGGGGCAGGATCACCTCCCTCAACCTGCTGGTCACGCTCCTTTTGATGCAGCCCAGGATACACTGGTGGATTAGTTTGGCAAACCCAGCCAAGAAACAAAATTAAAATGGAATTATGCCATTTTCCAGCAACTTGTGAAGCTAAGTTAAGCTGGCCAATTCCTGATAAAATCACAGCAGGGAAAGCAGAACAAGCGAATCAAAATGTTGTTTTCCTTTAGTCCTTGTACTATTTTTAAGTCATCCTGACAGCTTGTTAAATGCCAGTCTGGAGAATGGCTTGAAGCACTTACTCTCACTGAAGACATTTACTACAGGAGGCTTTGCCCCGAGAAGATGACTAACAGTATAGTGCCCTTCCCATATGGAAGTCAAACCCTGCAGCAGCCCACACCTTTGTTGTTAGCTCTTATGGTCTCACCGGTGTTACAAGCTCAGATTATGCTGCATAACTTTGAACACCACATTTTGATGTTTCCAGACATGTGTGTCCTCTGTAGAATGCACTTTGTAGTAAATATAAGTTACACAGGCACCCTGTAGGGATCTTTGTTGGCCTTCTGACAGATGGTCCGTCATACCCTTGTCCATTCAGTCACTGTCAGTGCACAGGTTTAGGTGGCAGTAAGTAATAAAGTGAATGTTCTGAAGAAGCAAACAGATGTATAATTCCAGGAAAAGAAACAAAAGAAGAAGTTGTCTTAACTTCCTGGGAGGGCTGTGATGTTCATACCACCTAACTTGATATCATACTTAGGTGCTTGCGTTAGGAGCAGGAGTTACTGGTCTCTGCCAGTATAAGACAGCACTCCTTTTTTCTCCATGTAGGTACCGGTTGTGTTGCTTTGCCTTTATGGCTTTTTGTGGCAGGCTTTGAATAGATGAGAAAGTAAATGACATAGCTGGATTGCAAATTCAAAAGGCCATTTACAAAGGATTATAGTAAACCAGAGTGTCCCCATTTTCTTTTATGAGGCTTTGTGGTATTCACAGTCTCTTTTTCCTATTAGCGGTGTGTTCTGCAGAGGGAAGCAAAGCTTTCTTGTATTTAACTCTGAGTAGCATCCCTGATGCCTTATAAATCTGATAAGAATTGAGTACAGGAGCATGGAGTCCCAAGTGTGATAAGTCTGTAGATTTCTTTTTTGTGGTGAAAATTGTCTAGTATCAGAAATTACATTTGGGTAAGAGGACCCTATCATAGTACGTTTTAAGGTAGAATCATAGAATCATAGAATAGTTAGGGTTGGAAAGGACCTCAAGATCATCGAGTTCCAGCCCCCCTGCCATGGGCAGGGACACCTCCCACTAAACCATGCCACCCAAGGCTCTGTCCAACCCCACCTTGAACGCCGCCAGGGATGAAGCATTCACAACTTCCCTGGGCAACCCATTCCAGGGCCTCACCACCCTTACAGTAAAGAATTTCTTCCTCAGATCCAATCTAAACTTCCCCTGTTTAAGTTTGAACCCATTACCCCTTGTCCTCTCACCACAGTCCCTAACGAAGAGTCCCTCCCCAGCGTCTAAAACCACATTGTAAGTAATGAATTTCATTTTGAATGACAAGATATCTGAGTTTCTTTGTAATTTAGGAAGAAATGTGTCAGCTTTTATTTCCATGTCCTATACAAATATGATCTAACATTTATATTTACTAGACCTCATGTCAGACAGGTGTATTTTAAAGAAGAGTATGTGATGAGCCAGTTAATATTTTATACGATAAAACCTGTCTTCCATTCATGTCTAACACATATTCTTTGAGATTTGCATTATGCGAAATGATCTTACCTTTGATGAATGGATCTTTAGAATTTGCAGTGACTGTAAATGGTTCTTGGTGCTTCAGAGTGTATTTAGTAGAGAAAAAGATGATTTATCAGAGTTTTTAAAATCTCACATTTGAGACGGACTACAAAGACTAAGTTTAGGATGGAAAGAAACAAGTAACAGAAATGACTTCTGTGCAACAGAAACTAGAAACACAGACCACAGTGATTTCTGGTATTTTATATACAGCGTTATTTAATTCTGTTCAGACCAGGTTTTAATGATATTTTGGCAGCGGTGCTTCCTTTTACCTCATCTAAAAATGGTGAAGAATGTGTGGCAGAGAGTATAATGAAAGGGATTTATGGTGATCAGCAGTTTGCATAGTTTGTTGAAACTCTTGTAGAATCAGATTCAGGTACGTTCTGCAGTGAATAGCCTTCAGATTTGAAAGGCATTGGGAAACATGACATCCACAGTCAGTGCAAAAAAATCATCATAATTTCTTAAGTTTTCTGCTAAGACTCAGTCTTTTGCTAATCCTGCTCTAGGCAGTATTTTAAGGGCTGGGGTTTACTTTGGTCCCATGGGAATTTCATTTCAAACTTCTGGACATGAGGATTTGCACTCACAGAGTTGTAGCAGCCACAGCAGCAGTTTCTTCATAAACAAGGACTTCTGTATGGCTTTTAGGATGATATTAATTGATTTGTACTTAACATACAAATTAGTTTTGAAACAACATCTTGATGGTGACTTGCCTCATCAAAGCATGTTGAAAAGAGACTAATCTGCAGAGTGGTTTGAATAATTTTATCCTTGTTTATTTTTGCTGTACTTGGTAATATGAAGCAAAAAATTTGATAGGAAGACATTTCCTGATTGGTAGTTTCTCCTAATGAGTGAGGAGGACGAAACCCCAGTCCTTCGGGCAGTACTCTGCAGCTGTGCAACTGGTGCTATGGAGAGAGGTAAATTGCTTTTATCTGCCTTTTCCCATCTCTGGGAAAAGAGATGGACAGAAGCTGGTGCTAATTTCCTCATCGCAACAGCTTTCCTTTCTCTTGCTCTTGTGTGACATCTTCTACCTGCTTGAGAGATAGACAGGTTCTGAGGCTTTAAGTCAGTTTCTTAACCCAAATGAACATAGTAGGCACTGATCACCTGCAGGAATGGGCATCCTTGGCAGTGCCAGGCTTAGGAGAGGGAGGTTGTACACTGCTGAACCCAGCTAGTTCCTGGTGGTGCTGCAGGGCAGATTCCTTGGCCTACTCTTCAGCTCCAGCGTCAGCAAATCCCCAGATACCAGGGACTTTGGCTTGAGGGACCCCATGGGAGGTCACAGCACCCTGTCCTGTGCAGTTCTGCCCAGGGATGCTAGATGTGTTGATGACCTTAATGTGTGCTCATACCTTATTGCACTTGCACGTAGCTGCTGTGCACCCGTGGTGGGTCTGCTGAAGGACTCACTGAAACTGCATGGTGCAACTCTGCTTCATCATTACAGTGTTCTTTCCAGCCAGTGAGTACCTGCAGAGTTTTCTTTTGTTTTGAAGTGGGAGGGGGGAGGTTTAGAGAGTTGTCAAAGCCAAACAGAGTGGTCTTTGTCTGAGCTTACTTTTGTTCTGATGTTGGTTTCTATGGCTCATTAGCTGTGCTGCAGTTTCTCTCTCTGCGTTTCATCATGCTGTGTAATGTGGCAGAGGGGTGCAGGCTCATGTCATGCATCAAAATTGGAGTCATCTTGGGGAAAAATTGAACATTATCAAAAACCATCAGAATTATTTATCATTTTAAATAGCTTAAATAGTGAGGATAATATCAGTTCAGATATATAAAAGTCACCCTGAAAGTGTTTACCTCATTGATTTCAATGGAATGGTGGTGGAATTCAGCTCTGTGCAGGGAATCATCACGGGACCCACGTGCCGTTTATTTGCTGTTTTGGAGAGCTGACCCAGAAAATAGAGAAGGGAAGAACCTTCAGTCACCATCTAATCCGTTCTCCTGCTCCAAACAACCGTACCAAACTGAAATACTCTGAACTGTGAGTTTGTGTTTCTCTTCTACACAAGAAGCAGGTTTCTCCAATACACTGCAAAACCTGGTCAGACAGATGCTGACCTGATCTCCTATCTTGTCTCTGACACAGCAATTTGTTGTACTGGTCAAGTAGTCAACCTGAAGAACCTATCAAAAGATATCTCTATTTTTACTGGAAGTATGTCCACCATTTAATGTCAAGGAAAATTAGCATTGCTTATGAAAAAATGTGACTAACTGGAAGAGGGAAAGGAGCTGTCATTATGAACAGCTGCTTTTACCACAGATGGCCTGCCTTTCATCTGTGCAGGTAATGGGTTTCTTGCCAATAACGTGTAGTTAATATACTGTGCTGTGCTACAGGTAGTACAAATATTGTAGAACATTAGCAGAAAGCAGAATGTAAACATGTATTTTAACACTGAGAACTTTGATACTGCTATTGAGACTTCTTGGGCTATCACCAGTTATAACGTAGTTGATGTTGTCTCACACAGCAAAGTAATGCACTTCCTAAATGTATCCTTTCCCAGTCCCTTTGTGTTCCTCAGATTAATGCTTCTATGTTGGTAAAAATTAATGTTTTCAGTGATCAGCTTGAACGTGAAATGTGAATCTATGTCATCTCCAGAAGGCGCTGACAAACTTTTACGGAGTTGAAAATGTACTCAGAGTGCTACAAGTCTGCACCTAATTTTATGTGCTAACGCTCTGCGTGGTGTCAGCACAACAAGCCAGGCAGTTCTGATTTGCTTTTTGCTCCCACTCTGTTGAGTTGTGTTTTTTTATTATGCATTTAATGACAACTGTGCTCTAGTGCCCTTGATTGCTAAAATTTATGTCTGTTTACAGTGCCATGATTAGCATCCAAGTTCATGTTGTTATTATGTTGTTTTTAACATCCTGAAACCATGAAAGCTGAAAGTTTTCATTTAGCACACTTGGTTGTGCAGCACGCAGTATTGGATAGGATAATGAAACTCCATCTTTCTGGTTTTATTGACCTAATTGTATCATCTGTATCTCTTTATTAGTTTGTTAAAATACTCCTTCCCTCCCAGCCTATTGAAACGATACTGCTTAATGCACAGAGTGAGTTACCTTTACTTTAGTGTCACTGGGTGTGAAATATTTTGGGTTTTTCTAATGAACTCTTTCTATTTTGGGAACCTAATTTTCCTCAACAAGTTCCATTTGTTATGACTCACTAACTTCTGATGACTGTGTGTTTAAGGGGACCCCTCCCCATTACCTTGTACCTATGTGATCAACTGAAAATCAGACCTGAGTCAGAGTTTATTTTTTTCATTATACTTCTTGGCTTCAGTTCCTTAACCACAGACTGCTTTTAATCCCTACTTAACAGCAACTCTCTCTCCTACATCCTATATCCCTTGTGCAGACATAATCATAGAGAAGGTGCTGGCATCAAAGAAAAAACAATGTCATACATTCCCACATTGAAAAATAGTTGTTTACCTACCAGTCAGGTTCAAGTTAACTTTTCT
The DNA here is from genome assembly GCA_039720435.1 of Amazona ochrocephala. NCBI lineage: Eukaryota > Metazoa > Chordata > Aves > Psittaciformes > Psittacidae > Amazona > Amazona ochrocephala. Next base: position 16,659,726 of record CM077886.1, on the reverse strand, counting down.
CTCACCTGAATGCTTTACCCCAGGGTAGGAGGGTTTAGAGACCCATTGGCAGCAGGAACTTTGCTCCCTCTATAGAGGAAATATCGCCTTTTCCAGTTTGCATGTTTGTGAGAGGCACTAAGAAAAGGTTATTCTACTTTTATTTTGAATCCCGAAATGTTGTGTTACAGAGGTACTGCTATTGTGTTAGAAATGTATTCAACAATGATAGCTCAATATTTTTACAGGCATCTGTGAATATGTGTCATACTCTTGATTTTATTGTTTTCTTATTCCTTCGATTACTCTTCTGTTATCTCTGAACAGTTCCAGAGGCTTTAGGAGTTGTGTTTACAGAAATATAGACTTCATTGTGGGTTCTGCAGTCCTGAGCCTAAAATTGGACATTTTATGGCATCATGCACACAATGACACACAAGTTGCATTTCTTCGAGCCTCACACCCTAACTGGCCCATAAAACTGCTTCCTAAGGACACACATTGTCAGGAAAGTTTTCGCAGCTGCCCTTGCACACACAGACAGAATTTGGGAGTAGATTCCCATGTGTTTGCGTCAAGATCTACTTAAGTACTCAGGTATGATAATGCTTGGCATAATAATTATCTATAGATGTAATGGCTGAAGTTCTGAAAATATGAATGCCTGAATAGGTGATTCAGTTACTTCACAGTAAGCGCACTAATAGAACCCCAGCTGTGTTTTACAGTCATCTCCCTGCAAAATGTATTTTTATATTTAAAAAAAGAAAAAAGAACGTATTTATGCACATCTCTTTATTTGTGCTTGTGGAGTAAAAAAGCAAGACTTAAACAGAACAGGTTAACATCTTATTCATAGTTACAGTGAGCAGGAGGGGGAAAATTCCATACCAGCACTGGTATTGTCCAGTGTGGCAAATAATATTCTGAGCTAATGCAGCATGCTTGCTGTAAAATGACTTTTTGAAGCACTTACTGAAAGAGAAATCTGTTCACAGAATTCAATATTTGTACTGAAGTTCTTTGCTTCTTTTTTGAGGCAAAACTTTAGTCTCAACGTATTGTTTCTGGTGGTGTTTGTGAGGCTGACAGCATCAAAACAATCCCTAGGCAAGAAAAGACAGTCTGGCCCAGAAACTTGATCTCTTGATTCATCTTTTAAACTGCATTTTCTGTTTTGTTCCCACTGCCTTTATCAATCTCTCTCTCAGAAGCACTGTGTAAGGTGCTGAAAACTTCTGCTAGACTAAGACACGGCTTTGAAATGAGCTCTTTGAATTGAAGAAGATACTTTTGTACTCTTGGAGAATGCCTGTAGAGGAGCACAGAGCCTGGGGCATCCGTGCTCCTCAAGGGCAGGCTGTGCAAAGCTGGTTTTATTTATTTTCCCAGTTTGTGTTTAAACTATCTCTTGAAAGCAATGCATTTACTAATTTAGGATTCAGTGAAAAGTACTGGTTCATCATGATTTTATAGTGCATCTCTGGTTTTGAATATAAAGTTAATGTCAAGGAGTGAGATTTTGAGATTGTTTTAAATTCTGAAAATATGAGACTTTTTTGCATAATTGCTATAAAAAACTAGAGCTTCTCATCTGGTTAGTCAGAAATACTCGTGTATACTGTATGGGGCTGAGATGGAGAAGGGGAGGACGCCAGGGCAGCTGTCAAGTCTAGGGTAATTGCAGGTAGGCTGACCATGGCAATGGGGTTTTATGGATCAGTTTTATAATGGCTCAGAGTTCTGGAAGTTCAGTGCCAGTAGGGAGGTCAAATATAAAAAAGAATGGCCAAAGTTATGTTGGAGTTACTTTGGTAGTTTTGATGTGAAAAAGGACAAAGTACTACTGCAGTGGTTTCATCCAAGGCTCACATCTCTTACAACCGGTACTGGTGGTTTAGGGTAGCAAATTTTATGGAACACTGTATTTTGTTGCGTTTTAGTTGAGTATTTTTCCCCTTGGTCAGGTTCAAATGCAGCCTCACGGTTTTAAACTTAACTGAAAAGATCTTGAAGTTTGAAAGTTAAATCAAGTCGGTTTTTGAGACAGAATTCATAAGGAAACACTGAAGGGAGTGCTGGTGGCATCCTAGGAGCTGCTGCTTGGTTTTACCTCTGGAACCAGCACTTAAAGCTTGCACGGACTTGCTGTAGGTGGTGGTGCTTTAGAGGTGTGGACCATCAATGGGCCCATGGTAGTTACCTGATAACTGGTTCTGGCCAAACGCTGCTTGAGGTTGTTGCAAAGCAGGTATATAAATGGCACTTCTATTTAGGTGGAGTATTTGTGTTCAATTCTCACCACGATGTTTGTATGAAATTTCCCTTTTCTGTTAAGTAACTGCTGTCATCTGCATTGGAAATGAAGCGATCCCTTCACCTGCATCATCACATTAACAAGAATGAAACATTCCTTGCCAAGTCCTGTATGAATTTCATGAGTAATAGAATAAACTGAAAAAAAGTTGTTGAAGTCTTCCCAAAATAGAAGCGTCACCTGTGTGCACTGTGTTTCTTCCAACTTCGCCTCTTATGTAAAACAATAGCAAAATGTCAACTGGAAGTAAATCGTTGTGCCCAGTCCCTGTCACGCAGGCACAGAGACATCTCAAGCATGAACAGTTGCTTCAAGCAGTCTTTGTGTTGGGAGTCTTGAAATTTTCCTTTAAACCTTGAAATGACCCCAGCCACAGTGCTCCTGTCTAGATCCAAGGTGGCTGAGAGGCCAGGGAGACCAGTTCTGATCAACACTGAATTCAACTTCTGTTGTATAAAAACCTGATACTATTTACATGTATTATTCATTAGTACATACTAAATAGAACTGTGAAGAAGCATCAGGAGACACCCAGTTAGTTACTGTACCCTGTGGAAAAGTTGGGTGTGTAATATCCGCAGGATTTGATTTATATCCTACAAATAGAGGAAATAAACTGTTGGCTTGAAAATTCGTGACAGCCAAGATTCAAAGGGGTCGAGGCAGGTTTATGGCAGGACAGCTTTCCTTTGAAAAGCACAGAACACACTTGGTCAGACTGTACCAGACTGGGGGGAAGCTGTGCACAGAGGTAATTGGATATTTGCTTGGCTGCTTTCCTTGTTTCTAATGGAAATACAAATGAGAACTATAAACCATTAATCTTTGGCTTAGTTTTGCTAAGTATTGAGCAGCACTTAAAAAAAAACACTTTGCTTCAGCAGCAAAAGTTGTTAGAAGAGGGATGTAGTGGCTGCGGCAGCCCAGGATTTATACAAGAGCAGGCTTTGTTTCTTGCTTATGTGGTAGGGGTTACAGGTAAAATTCTTTACTTAGGGCTTCTATTTGGAGCTCAGAATGTGTGGAATTCAGAGGTTTTGCCAAATTGATTTTTTCTCTCAACTGATACATGGAAAAAAAAAAAAACCAACACATATTTAAGTGACTTAATAAAGGAATGCAATTTAAAAAGGGGGGTTTTACTACTCCTTTCTTTCCCATCTCCCTCCTTCCAGTATGATCAGTGAAACACCACCAGGTATAAAAAGTAGGAAATTCAGTGTCTGGTGAAACAAAGGGAAAGCATCCTGTGGTTGCAGCTTTGATCTCTGACACTGCAGAAGACTCCTCATTTTTAGACAGAAGTTATATTGTGGTTGGTTGTGCTCTTCCAATCTGACATTACCTGCTGCTACTGCTCCAGGAAATGTTAAGCCATTTCATATTTGCATAAAAAGATGCACAGAAGGTTTTGTTACTCCTCTCTGAGGCGTGCTAGAAGTGAGTAGGGGAGCCAGAAGTCTTGAGCAGATCTTTGATCCTGAGCTCACATCGCTGAATCCATGGACTTGGAACCTCTTGTAATTAAATTTCCCACACTTCCACCTTTACTCCCACGTTGTACTGTGTTGGCTTTCTGCACATTTCCAGTCTAAAGCTGAACTGAAGTGCCTGAGTGGTGGTACCCAGTGCCATGGTAGCCAAACCCGAGCTGCCCAGTGCGGTTTGTAGGACCTTAGGTGTGATGTTGTCCCTGTCCAGGCTGCCTTCCCTGAGGACACTGCAGAAGTGATGACAGAGGGAGGACTCCTTGCCTGAATGTGAGCTCCTCGGAGCCAGCGCTAGGTGTGGCACTGGAGCACACCAGTTTCAGGTGCTCTAATGCAGGGTAAGGGCTTAGCCCCTCCTTACAGATAGCCTCGGCTAAACCACTAAAATGAGACAAAAGAGGAAAAACGGGGTGGGAGTGGAGCTTGCCAGGAGGTGACCTGGTCATTGCTGTGGGGCTGCTCGTGCTCCCCAGGCCTGTGGCATACTCAGACCCCCAGCTTCAGTATGCCTCCTCGTCAAAATTAATGCAGTGGTTCTGAGGATAGCCAGTCCCTCTTCATTGCTAGGAGATGCTCGAATCACATTACTGCTGATGTGCTGCCAGTGCCCAAATACCTTAATGTTTTCTCCATTTCTAGAATGTTTCAGTGTGGAGCAAAGACAGAGGCTGGCCTTTAATATCACTTCTAGGTCAAGGGAGAGCGAAGTAATGCTGCTGAAATTGTCAGGTTTTTTAAAGAATGAGAAAATTCAGCGGCTTCTTCTGCAATTAAAGATGTGTTTTATTTAAAGTTACCAAGTGAGGTATTGCGTTTCTTTCATTTTAGAGCTTCCAAAGACTTCCCTTTGGGACATCAATTTGGTCTTCATTCTGAAAAGACCTTTTCAAGCCAGTAGTAACCATTACAGTAAGCTGCTGCTCAGTGGGGCCATGTTACTGTGTGATCAGTCAGCTCATGAGCAGGATGCTGGCCTCCCCCTGCACATCACAAACTTCCTAGGAGATGAAACACAGACTGTGATGTTCATGGTTCTGGCCAATGGATTAGAATGGAGTCAAACATCTTGATGTGTCAAACAGTTCACTATGTCTCTGAGCCTCAGCTGCCTCCGTTCACCCTCAGTGCTCAGAAGAAAGATGTAAGGGCAAATAAAGATATGTAATAAATAGGACCTGACTAATTTATTCACGCAATAAAACAGCAATAGCCTAAAGTTAACTGAGCAAAAACAGACTCACGCTAAAGTGCTAAATTAATACCTCCCTGCTGCACACAAACCATTGCTCAAGTTGCTTTGCAGAGATTTAAAAAGGTGGCATTAAATGTGAATGTGTTTTAAGGATTATTAGGAAAGGCACTCCTTGTGGAGAACTCTGGTTTCCATTATTTTTAGCATTACATACAGAATATTTTAAAATAAATTGTATCAGCAACTCTTGAACTGCACTGCATAGCCACAGCTGACTATAACGACATTTAAGACTGACAGTCCTGATGCCTTTTTTCAGCAGCTAACCAACAGCTGGAAATTCTTCTCCACTGGGTATTTATTACCCCCTTCCTTCTACTGTATTGTTTCTAGCTTCCAGCCCTGCCTTGCTGCAACTCTCCGTGGCAGTGCTGCAGTATGTCCTGCTCCAGCATCTGCAGGTCTGAAATCTCCTTGTGCTCCCTGTGTCCCTGGCATGGCGCAGTGGGACAGAGAGCTGTCGACACGGTACATTGTCCTGCTGTAGGTGCAGGGCAGGGCACCTTTCAACATGCCCAACAATGCCCAACAAGCTGCCCAGGGCATGCTGACCAGCCAAACATGTTTTTGTGCATGAAGACTGGAGAGGGTTTGGTTTATGTTCTGATGGTAGGGCTTAGTCTTAAGGTTTTATGACTTACAGCTAGACTCTGGCCCCCATGCTTGCTTTCAATAGTGCCATACTCTCTAAGAAGCCACATGGTGTCACAGAGCAATTTGGGGCAGGTTGTGGCCTTCTTGTATGCCTTAAAGGAATAGTCGTGCTACTATTTATGTGATAATGCTTGTATGCCATTCTTACTCTCTTACTAGCTTGCCTTCTTATCTTTGTAGGACAGCTAGGCACACTTATCAGTGATGCTGTTCACCCTAGTACAGGTTTCTATGGACAAAATTCACAGCTCCAAACCCCAGAACACCTATTAAAGGGGCAGTCAGTGTCGTCTGTACACCTTGATGACCTGAAAAATGAGAGAACCTGAAATACTAGATAAAAATAGGGAGGGTTAGAACATAAGTAACTGGTAAGCACAGTGAATTTGAAAGTGTGACTTTTCAGCGATCAGTGCAGCGGAGAAGAAAATGCAAAACCTATCCCTTACCCCTGAGTCTGAAGTAATTCTAAGCTAGCCATGACTCCTGTGCCTGCAGATCTCAGCTGCGTGGCCTCTGCCAGCTGAGAAATGGCTCTTTGTAGCCTTGTAATATTTTTGTTGCTTGCAACATTTGTTTTAGCCACAACAGTGAAGCATCCCTCTAAGAGTAAAATAGTGGCACATCTGAAGGAAACCCACAGTCCATAACATCATTTAGCAGAAAGAGATTTTTATGTTGTTTTCTAGCTTCCATCTCTCTAATGCATTTTAGTGATGGATGATGTTGCAAAAGGATCCTGCCCAGTTCATGGTGCTGTATAATCCACAGCCAGTGCAGCTGGAGTGGGATTGCATTCACCTTCAGTAGCAGTGTGGCTCCCAAAGCTGTTATTTCCCGGCCCTACTATTCAGTCAGTCTGAGTCCTGCCTGCATGAAAGCAAAGAAAGTAGAAAAACTGATGTCTCCTGTGTGGTGGATCCTATTACAGGATATGGGTGTTAAACATGGTCCTCAAGTGTGAACCTTGGATTTTAATATAGTAATTCTTGTCTAGACTCTTTCTCTAAGCTTTGTGGAAATTGCTAATATCATTTTACTTATAAATTATGAATGTTTCTACAGTATGCCAGGTAATTTAATAGTCCTTAGAAATTAAGCCATTAATCCAATCTCCATCAGGCATTTTTGTGCTTTTCCTACAATAATGCACAAGAAAAGCTTTCCTAAGCCTAAAAACACTGCATTGTCCTTTTTCAAATCTCTCCTTGATTTTTGCCCCTAGTGTACTTCCAATAAAACACTGAGCAGCAGCTAGGCAGCTAGTCTTCTGTAGCCACTGCTTATTGCATTAGTCCCAATTATATCTCTTTGTATCCACCTGCTGTAATTCCAGTTCTTATAGCTTTTTCCAGTTGTGCAAATATATATGCATGCTCTTGAATTCATGAATATGATTAATAATCTCTTTAGAGTCTTTGGAACAAACTACTTCCCTCAAGATAAGGATGTGAATGAGTGTTCAATCACAGATTTAAATTGTAAACTCCTTGGAGCAGGAATTGGTTTTTGGCAGGTCTGTATAATGTGTTCTGCACTAGAGGGCTATAACTGGACTTCTGTCCTACTGTGAATAAAATGCTAAGGTTTGTGGTTTTAAAGCTCTTTATCATAAAGCCCAATAAATGCAAAGTTGGTGCTTTTGAAGCCAGTAATTAATCACAGTACAGTAATTGCCAGCTAAGATGAAGTGGTAACCTCTGAAGAAGTCAGGAATTACAGTCAGTTAGGGTGGCGTTGTTTACTAAAAATTGCAAAGTGATCTCTATGCACTTGGAGTGACAAATCCTCTTCCTGGGCAGGAGCCAGCACTCTAAAGGGAACCACCAGCCTGGTGCCTTCTCACATGCAGAGGCACGCTTGGAGGGGAAGACTTCCCCTGCCAAGTGAAGTTGTCATCGGCAAGGCCTCTGAGATCCCTGAACATGTAGAACTGGCTAAGTCAGGTATTCTTGCCAGTGGGTTGTAATGCTAGTTCCTTCTGGTTTGCTGCAGGCATGTTGGGAGGGGAGAGGGGATATTGCTGTTGCTTGTCTTGCAGCTGGAGAGATGTGAAGGCCGTTGCCAAGAAGCTTTTGTTCTTTGCATTGGTTCTTTTCTTAGCTTTACCTTGTGTTTCACTGCTGGTTTAAATCTGTTTCATTCTGCTTCCCAGCCCAAGCAGTGGTGGTTGCTCTTGCTTGCGCTAGGGCTGTGCAGCGTGCAGTTCTGGCAATGGCTTGCTGAGGCATGTGTGTGAAGCTGATTCATGGGAACTGCCTGTATGGATTTCCTTGGGAGACATGAGCAGGGGTAGGTAACATACTTGCAGGCAGCTTGTCATTCATCCTGATGTAAGATTTTGCACCCTGTTCAAATACTGCTTCATGGAGCAATGGCAATGCCACATCCTCCCAATTTCCCCTGCCTAGTAAATGTACCTTTCTAATCAATAACTGGCATTCAGGTCATAAGAAGGACCATACTTCTCTGTAAAAGCCTGGTCTTGACAAATCTTTTTGGGGTTAAATCTAAAATTGCAGTCAGTGGGAAGACTCGCATTGATTTTAGTGGACTTTGGATTCCTATCTGTATAGTTGCAAGGCAGTAGATCATAGAATCATAGAATAGTTAGGGTTGGAAAGGACCTTAAGATCATCGAGTTCCAACCTCCCTGCCATGGGCAGGGGCACCTCCCACTAAACCATGCCATCCAAGGCTATGTCCAACCCGGCCTTGAACACTGCCAGCAGTGGAGCATTCACAACTTCCCTGGGCAACCCATTCCAGGGCCTCACCACCCTCACAGTAAAGAATTTCTTCCTCATATCCAATCTAAACTTCCCCTGTTTAAGTTTGAATCTGTTACCCCTTGTCCTCTCACCACAGTCCCTAATGAAGAGTCCCTCCCCAGCATCCCTATAGGCCCCCTTCAGGTATTGGAAGGCTGCTATGAGGTCTCCACGCAGCCTTCTCTTCTCCAGGCTGAACAGCCCCAATTTTCTCAGCCTATCTTCATACGGGAGGTGCTCCAGTCCCCTGATCATCCTCGTGGCCCTCCTCTGCACTTGTTCCAACAGTTCCATGTCCTTTTGATGTTGAGGACACCAGAACTGCACAGAATACTCCAAGTGAGGTCTCACGAGAGCAGAGTAGAGGGGCAGGAGCACCTCCCTCGACCTGCTGGTCACGCTCCTAAATGCCTGAAAGAAACCCAGGCTTTAAAGAACTAATGTATTGGAAGTATTGAGCTGCAAATGGAAGATTTATCTTCAGATGAACTTCTGAAATACTAGTGGCAGTGCACATTGCTTCACACCAGAGGTGTTTGAATCCCTCCCTTGCAACATTTTGGCTAACAATTAAGCGCACTCACACTTTCTTCCCAGTAATGATTTCCTGTATGGAAAAAATGAAGTATAGGGAAGTTTTGAATTGCAGCCCACAGGGTGGAAATGAATGATCACAATTGTTGAGCCATCCTTCACCAGGCTGTCATCAGCTATTGAAAAGTCGGAGGTTGTGAGCAGCAGCTGTCTGGGGAGAAAAGTCAGCTGAAAAAAATACGTCTTACAGGTTTCCAGATACTGACTCTGGGAATATAATCAATTATAAAATCCACATAATGCATGGAACTTGGGATCCCATTCTGAGCGTGCTGGGTTTTGAAGGATTCTGGCTGTGTTGGAAAATGTGAATGGTGAAGGATTGTCTTCCTGTCTTTATATAAGATTGTTTTATGAACTGAAACAACTGTGATTCACACATGCCAGCACCTTGGCCTCCTCTGCAGCACACTGATTGCAGGTTTTCAGCATTCCGCTTACATCCTGTTGTGAAATAAGTGGGGAAGGTGCAAAAAATAGAACTGTGATCCTGCATGAGGATTAGTGGGATTAGAGATTGGATACAGGATACAAGTGTGTTTAGTGGGGAATTCTTGACTGCAGTAAAGTCAAGGCAGAATTCCCATTAGAATTCCCTTTAGAAGGACCGCGTGTTCTCCCAACCTTCTCTTTTGGAGCTAACCCCCCACCCTCAACTTTTAAATATGCTATTTGCTTCCCAAAGCAGTCTTTCAGTCTTTCTTACCCTTTAAAATATGTAGCAATGGTACCAGCATATTTGCTTCTTCTCAGATGTACCTAATTGGTATTTCCTGCTCAGCTTCCCCTTACTGAATATCATACCTGTTGTAAGAGAGAGAAAGAGTGGCCTATTGCTGGGAACAAAGCAGGTGACAGGGGTGGGAATTGAATGAAGGCATTGAGTCCTGACTGTGGGACCGTCCTGAATTGTCATTCTTTGACTTTCTGTGCTTTGTTTATTTATATCAAACATGCCAGACAGGGACAGGATTATAAGTGTAATTACAAGTCCTTAGCATTTGTTTTCCTAATCGTCTTGAGCACTTTTAGAAAAGCTAAGTCTCTATAAGATAGCTGACAGGCATTTGATGTCTGTTTTCAGGTGTCCATCTAAAAACATTTGAATGTACTTTGATGTCCAGGAATTGCGATGTAACTGCACTGTGAAAATAAATATTCTTGAGTATTCCATTTGAGAACCCCAAACCAGAATATCTATGAGATAAATCCCTGAAGTCTTATCTATTGAGTCCATAAATGGCATAAAAGATGCCATTGCTAGAGAGCAAATGAACTCTCTTTCTGGGAAGATGGTTTACAGCATCCTATCAAAAAGGTTGTATGTAGTACCTGTTGAATTATGTTGCCTATTTCCCCAAAATACAGAAAATAGCTAGAGAGTACTTTTCATTTGGGATAATTTTTGAAGCTGGACAGTTGAGAAAATAGTCAGGTTCAGAATTTGGCTATTAGTAAGGCAGTGAAGTTAAATAATGGTTTAATAAGAGCTAGAAGCAAGAAAGACTAAATGTAAAGTACAGTATACAATAAGTAAAATGAATTGGGGCTCTTCTCCAACTCGGGGTGTGCTCAATTCAGATCCTGGCTGTATCTGCACCTCAGTTACTGGTAGATGAAGAGGGAGGGCTGTGTGTGACAACTCCATGCTTTTGGCAGTGGTGGAATATTGTTAATGTTTATGACATGCTCCCATTCTGTACCACAGTGATAAATGTCTTTCCATAGATGTTGGCATTTTGCTTGGCAAAGCCACAGACCCAGGGCTGCAATCTTTTCACAAGGTGCTAGAGGATTTCTTCAGTTTGAGACTTGCACTAGATACTCTGCAATAGTCACTTTTGGAGAGTGCAGAAATAAGGGAAGGGGGGATTTTTGATGTCTCACAGCTGAAATGGTGGTGCTTGCATCCAGGGGAGCATGTGCACTGCTCCTGCCCCTGTTTTCAGAGCTTGAAATCTGCTTGTAACAGTGGGGAGGAGGCGAAAGATAAGTAGGGCTACAAATCCCCAGTAGCCCATCAGGTCCAGGGGAAGACAAGTCCTTCTCCTGCGTGCTGCCTTCTGTTACTTAGTGCGGGAACCTGAAATCAAGTTGTAGATGGGATATTCAGCACAGAGCATCAGATCTGCAGGCTTGAACGAATGCATAAATTGAGTGAAATTTCTGGTATTGTGTGCCCATTCACAGAAACCGGCTCTGTATAAACTAGGGAGCATGAATTTGTGAAACTTTATAGCTTTTTCACCTTTTTTATTTGTTTATGAATCTCCATTTCTGTTACAGGCAGGGAACACTGCAGCAGCCATTCCCAGCCAATATATAGGGCCACTGTGAATGCTGTGGCGTTGTCAGTGCTTTAAGCACATAGTGAGTATTGCAAGGAAATCATTAATAAAAAAAAGAGCACATAAGAGGCATGAAGTTCAACCATCCTGTGCTTTCTTGTTTATAACAAGATTTGTGTTCTAAATTTTTTTGCCATGTCTTTTATTAAAACTTTCATCATTTGATTCTGTCTTTTCAATTACATACTGCTGAACCTCAAGCACCATTATAACCCATCTCCAAGAGAAATGACCTGAGATCCAGTATAACACATATTATATCCCTCTAATACAGAAGAAGGTTTCTTTCATTCAGTGATATATTTCTTGAGACAATTGAAAGTTGTAGGTTTTGAAGTTGGTGTAATTCCAAAAATACTATAGTCCAGGAGCAGTTTTCACTTTATATGTGAATAATAGCTATAGAAGTTCTTTCTGGATACATCATCTTGTGGACAGTTGCTTATTTCTAATATTCTCGTTAGGACATAAATGCTGGCAAATGGGGTCAGAAGTAAGTGGTGTGTTTGATGGTGTTGTACCTTTAGATGTAGGGTACACAAGTAGAAAGAGTTTTAATGCACGAGTGGAAAGCAGGCACAAGTGACACAGTCACTTTGCACCTGGATGCTTAGTTATTTCGTTATCACTTCCACATGTGCTTCTTTACATTGTTAATCACGCAGTCAGGTGGTGAAACCTTATGGGGATTAACAGCTGCTCTTCACTAGTTCTTCTAATTTGAGCAGTTTCTTCTCTGAAGAATCTAGAAACAATCACTTCTTTCCTTATTCACCACCTCTACCTCAGTAGCATACCACCATCTTACCATGGGTTGTACTTCCACTTTACCTTAAATCAGTGACAGTCACAAGAAGCATTCCTTGACTACGTGGGCACCACAGATCAGCATGGGTAGCTGGGGTCCAGCTCAGCCTTTCCTTAATCAACTCATTTGAAGTTTTATTTAAACAATGACTGTTTAAACAATTCAGCCGTTGATGTTGAAAATAAGGGGTTGAAGCCTCAGTCTAACTTGATTAAGGCTGCTCAGGATTTGGAGCAGTGCCCTATAAGCCAGAAGATTTCTCATGATGCAACTTCATTGTAAAATCTGAACACTGGATTCAAGAATTTCAAATGAAGTAACACTGCATACTATAAATGTTTCAAATAGTAAGTAAGAAAGGAAGAAACATTAATATATGAGCACCAACAGAAATGGAAGAAAGAAATCCTCTTGATGTACAGTCTTGGGCACTGGCATTCAACCTGAGGCAATCCTTAGTAATGTTAAATGGTCAAGAGAAAACTAGAGCTACTTTGCGAAGAGTAAACTGCTCACATCCACCCCAACTTTTCTGTAAACAGCCCTGCTGTTGATCCTGTGAGATGGTAACGTGGAAGGACAGGTACTAGGTGTTACTCAAAGGACTTTCCTACTGAGCATAAACAAGTTCTAACTTTCAGGCAATGGAAAGAAACAGAAAATGTTGTGGCGATTGTAACTGAAATTTGGAGCTGACACGTCAGTGTATTTGTAGCTGATTTCCCATGGTGTATGATCAAAACTTTTGTTGATGTGAGGCTTTTGGAAGCAGTAAATAGCTGTGGGTTTCTCTCCTGCCTGGCAGCTCACCTGGAATGTGCTGTCAGCACAAGTCTGATAGAGCTAAGTGACAATCAGTACAAAAGTAACTAATTTAGGGCAATGTGAAACCCTTCACATTCCAAGAAGGTTTTATGCCAGGATGCTCCTCACTCCAGAAGCTGAGAGAAACACTCTGTTCTTGCTCTTCAGTAGTTTCCAGAAACTTAATATGACTTTCATTTAACTTGAGATCCACATGTTCATCAGATGGTGATCAATGATAAATAGTTTTGAATCGTGACTGGTATTTTGAACACATGACATTCCTCATAAAATTTTGGACACTCTTGCTGCGGGCACACAGGACACTTTTGATTAAAGGTGAACTGCATCAGTCACCAAAATTAGTTATCTATTGCTAGGGGAAGAAATTCCTTCTCCTTCCCCTAGAAGTCAGCAGAGTATGCCAGCAGGTATGTTTACAGTATTGGTTTTGTAAGAACTGTTTCTCACTTTTACTCATTTGAAAATTGAATTAGTTTTTGCTGCTGCTTCACTGACTTCACAGAACATTTCCCTGCAATCATTTAACACACTATTAAATTCTAGAGTATGTTGTCTGTACATCTGATAATTTGATTTTGAGTGATGTTTATGTCATTACTAAGCATTTTAGTTAGCAACAACAATGTTGGTAATATGTAGTGAAGCTTTTAACAGTGAGCTCAAAAAAAGATATAGAAACCCTGGTGTAAGGCTGACAATGACCAGAATGGATCACTCCTGAAGCCATTATCTTTCAACAGCTTCTGAGGCTCAAATCACTTAAATTTGATGCTTTTGCATTTTAATCGGCTTCTTTTGTTTCCTCTATTTAGTCCAAACTGTTCAAAAGTGGATTTCATAAGGCTGTTTTTAAACAGTTTGGAGCTTCCAGTCTACAGAACATGAGGTTCTTGAGGACTCTGCTTCTCTCTAAATGTCTTTATATAGCATGTTGTTATTCAGGAGCTATCAAATGCCAGAGAAGATCTAACAGATTATTAACCATGGCCATCTATTTGTTCTCCAATTCTGAGCCTCGTTACTCCATGCAGCTCATTCCACTGAAAAGAAATACTATTAAGGCCATACGAGTTGGAAAGTATCAAGCATGAGAAGAGACTTAGTGTGTGTGAGTACCGGATTTGACAGAGAAGTTACATTGGCTTTAACAATTTATTGTGTGGAAGATTTGTACCAAAGGGAAAAAAAAAGAATCAACAGTGCGGATTTAGCTTCCTGCCCGCAAATGTTCATGTTAAGACAAAACATATTTATGTCTGGAGCACCATGTTACCAGTGTGTCAACAGCGTAAGTATTTCATGAGGTTTCCATCAGAACCCAAGGGCTCCTTGATGGCCTTCTCTTCAGTCTCTCCCACTGAAGAGAGCGCCTGTTCTATGGCAGTGTTTCAGTGATGGTGCTTTAATGCAGATCTATGATGTGATCTAATTAAAAGTAAAAAAAATATTAAATCAAAGTACCACTGACTGGTAGCCAATGTGGCTTAAATTCACCTTTGCAGATTCTGGAAGTGCACAAGCCCTGATCTGGCTCCCTGTAAAAGACAGCATGAGCTCACATACCAATTGCTGATGATCCCAACAGCAGGCACCTTTTCTACCTGCAGACAGCAGGCAGACAATGCATGGTCTGTTACAGTTACTATCTCTTGCTTTGCTGACTTTTCCAGTTGCATGGGGGTTCACTGGAAAAGCTGGAGGTCTCTGTTTGCTGGGGTTATACTGCCTAGCCAAACCTTTCTGGATGTTGGGACAATTAAACTACCTTGTAATTCAGTCTAACAGAAAAAACTAATTGAAACCATATGCTGAAAGGAAGCAGGCTCTGCTCTGTGGCCGGTGCCACAGCTGGTTTGTGGGTATCATTAGATTGAGTAGGAGCAATGTGAGAGGGGACAAGGCTGAGGCTACCCAGCCCTGATATTGCTGCTGATGAAGGGACAGCAACTGGATGTACTCAACTACTGGACCCTGGCTGATCACGCAGCTCTGACTAGCACTCACCTTGACATGTTTTGCTGTAGCCCAAAGGGGTATGGACACAAAATAGGTGATACCTCTTCTACCACTTGGCCTTCAGGCCCAGGATCAGTCCCTGGCACTCTGAGTTAGCAGGAGAAACAGCTAATAGAGAACAGGGATGGGAAAGGTGATATACTGTGATGAGCAGAAAATCTCTTTGCTGCTGATAGAATCATAGAATAGTTAGGGTTGGAAAGGACCTTAAGATCACCTATTTCCAACCCCCCTAGCATGGGCAGGGACACCTCCCACCAAACCATGTCACCCAAGTCTCTGTCCAACCTGGCCTTGAACACCACCAGCGATGGAGCATTCACAACCTCCCTGGGCAACCCATTCCAGTGCCTCACCACCCTTACAGTAAAGAACTTCTTCCTTATATTCAGTCTAAACTTCCCGTGTCATGGTTTAAGCTGTAAATCACGCAGTTTGCTCACTCACTCCCGCTCATTCTTCCCCCTCACTCCAAGGGGGAGGAATGGGGAGAAGAATCAAAAGAATGTAACTCCCATGGGTTGAGATAAGAACAGTTCAGTAAATAAGGTATAACACAAACCACTGCTGCTAGCACCAATAATAATAATGACAAGGGAAATACAAGGGAAGAGGATACAACTGCTCACCAACTGACGACCGAGCCGTGAGCTAACTCTTCTGGGTTCCTGCCCCAGTTTTTCCATTCTGGGCATGATGTGCTGTGGTATGGAATACCTCTTTGGTCAGTTTGGGTCAGGTACCCTGTTTCTGCTTCCTCCTGGCTCCCCCTCCTCCCTGACAGAGCATGAGACTCAGAAAGTCCTTGGTCAGACCAAAACATTCTAACCCGTAACTATAAACATTGGTGTTATCAGCGCTGTCCCCAGGCCGAAAGTCAAAAACACAGAGCTGCACCAGCTACTAAGAAGGAGAAAAATGACTGCTACTGCTGAACCCAGGACACCCTGTTTAAGTTTTAACCCGTTACCCCTTATCCTATCACTACAGTCCCTAACGAAGAGTCCCTCCCCAGCATCCCTATTGGCCCCCTTCAGATACTGGAAGGCTGCTATGAGGTCTCCACACAGCCTTCTCTTCTCCAGGCTAAACAGCCCCAATTTTCTCAGCCTGTCTTCGTATGGGAGGTGCTCCAGTCTCCTTATCATCCTCGTGGCCCTCCTCTGGACTTGTTCCAACAGTTCCACGCTCTTTTTATATTGAGAACACCAGAACTGTACACAGTACTCCAAGTGAGGTCTCATGAGAGCAGAGTAGAGGGACAGGATCATCTCCTTCGACCACACTTTGACTTCAATCACGCTCCTTTTGATTATTGGATTTTGTGTGGTTTTGGTTTCTCCCTAAAAGTCTTGTCCTAGATAATTCTTCTGTGGCTTGTGACTGATTTGCTTTGTGAACATTTAATCCAGTGTGGGCTTCAGCAATAATTAGTAATGTGGATATTTATGGAGACATTCTAACCTGCATTGTTCATGAATATTTCACCATGGTGGAAATTTCACACCCAATAAATCACTAATGAAAATGTCATTTCCCAGCTGCATTTACCTGATGTGCTGTTAATCTTGCTGTACCCATTGGAGGCAGAATTACTGTCAGATTTGCAACACAGAAAGGAATTGATTTTTAATTAGTGACCCCAATAGTGTAGGTTAAAAATTATTTCTTTAATGGTGATTTAATGGCCCTTTTCACATAGTGCTATCAGTTTCATTGCCTGTAATGATGTTTTGTAGACTGCCATTCAAGAAGATGCTTTGAAGGACAGAATAACAACTGTTGGTGGGAAGGGATTGCGGAGAAGAACAATGGCATGGGGAAGGTGGCTCTGAAAGCAGGAAGTGTCAGAGAGACCCTGTGAAACCGATTACCCCTCTGTACTGACAAAGCCCATAGGGCAAAACTGCCAGTTGCGTTGTGTTTGGTCTCTTCCCAAAGTGGTTCTGAGTGGAACCATCAGACCCTTGGATGTCATTTCATGCAGGCAATTATTACTAGATAGATTATTGTGTTTGGAGAGATCATGAAATATTTTGCCAGATTTATGAGTTGTATCCTTGTTTTTTCATAATGTAATTTATATCATTGGTAGCATCCTGTGGTTAGACATCTCTAACAGAATAGCATGGCACAAAAAGAGTGCAGCTTCCCTGAGACTGTTAGTGCAGTTTAACTAATTGACTAAATGAAGAAGGTTAATGAAATGTTAGAATAGGATGGTTGCTGTTAAAAATTATCATGAAAAAGGATATGAATCATGCCATATGAGTGGTAGCATTCTCCATTTTGAAAGCCGTGTTCTCTAGCTGCTTTTTATTCTCCTGTGTATTGCTGACTGCGGATGCTCACAGTAAAAACAAATAGAGAATTATTAGGCACTGGTTGATATCTGTGAAGCCTTCAGCTCAGTAGGTTCTGGGAAAACCTGAATTTCCAGAAGTCAGGCCCTGCTTCTGAGCTTTTAGGTGCGCATACCCTTGTACCGACAGATGCTTCTCATTGTGAATGTTACAGCAAGCACCTCTGCAGACAGCCAAGTGATTGCAGTACGGTAATGATAATGCCTTCTCCTTTTCTCAAAGGAAGCCTTGGGAATTTTACCTGAATCTTGAATACTTTGCAATTAAGGGATGTCTGCATCCGTGGTGATTCAGCCCTTGATAAGGTCATAGGCTTCTCATATATCTACTGCTGTGACCTTTCCTGCAGGAGAGAAACCCCAGACTGTCTGTGGGCTAAATTTTAAAGTCTCTTGTTCAGTCTTGATTGTTAAACAGACAAGTTTGACGCAATTTACCTGGTAGAGCAGATACCTGACATAGCTAAAATAAGTCCTCTTTCTATAACTGCCACAAATATGATTTGAGAGCATGAACCACCCAAGTTCCACCAAAATGAAACCCCGTTTTTCTGTTCATGTTGCTGTGTTTTGGAGCAAAGCTTTATTCTTGAGTTTAGAGCACTCATGTTTGAAAACATTATCTTTCATGAGTAACAACTCTGCCATGTTGGAGACCATGGAGTTGTGTCATGACTAAACACCCCTCTCCCAGACTGCAGGGTTTTTTTTGTTACGGAGGCTCGTAACTGTGGTGTTATTCACTGCCTTGAGATAACTCCTCTCTCTGAGGCGCTTTGAATCATCACTCCAGAAACAACTGTTTCTCACATTAGTTGTACTTGCCTGCAGCAGAAACACAGGGCACTCTCATTTGGAAAGGAGAAAGCAAGTATCTTTTTGAGAAACAGATTAACCACAAGAGTCACTTTTGATTTGTTGAACTGGGAGTGAGTGTGCTGTTACAGAGGAAATGCGCTGAATAAGAAAAGCAGCCTGCTCTGTGCAGCAAATCATGTTAAAGGGGGTTGTAGGGCAAACATAACAGCATGATACATTACCTCTTTGAGAGCTTGTCCATTTGTAGTCTGTATTAATGTGGATTTGCACTGTGTTTTGGAGGTTGTAAAAGCAGTGTTGATTCAGGACCGTGTGCTTTCCAAGTCTCTATTCTCCCATACTGGGAGTACAGAAGGTGGAACAAATCCACCAGTCCTTCCCACTTCCCATGACTTTGAGGGGCAGCTCCACTGCACCTCTGCTTTTCGGTGATGTTTTTCTTCAACTGGAACTAGTTATTCTCTATGGGTGCAGTTTACAAGCAGACTTGTTGCCCCTGTGCTGATGTGATTGCTCCATGCAGCCCGTCAGTGACCTCAGCAGAGCGGAGCCTGCAGGGCAAGGCGAGTTTGCAGGAATGGATCCCCAAGTTCCTATTGTCAAACACTGACAAAATAGCAGATGAAATTCATTGTTGATAAATGCACAGTGATGCACATGGGAGTAAAAACACACTCGGTGATGGTGTCTGAACCAGCTATTAACTCCAAGATCTCTTTACTGACTGGTTTTATAGAACTATCCATTACATTGTCAATTCAGCAGCAAAGCAAAACAAACCAGAAACACAGCTGGAATGGAAGGAATTTCTAGGAAAGGACCGGAGAATAAAGTAGAAAACATTGCTATGAGGCTGTGTAAATCTGTTCTGCACCCACATTTTGAACACCTTATCCAGTTTTGATCCCCTCCCATTTCAAAAAGGAACATACAGCTGTGAAAAGCACAGGCTTTTGGTGCTAAAAAAGAGGGTCTGTGAGAATGGATAAATGAACTCATACTTTTTATGGTAGCAAAGAGATAACTGAGGTGCGGTATGATTGAGATGTATGACATGAGAGCGTCTTGGGGAAACATGGGAACTGAGTGTAAGAACAAGCCCCCTTCAAGTAAGATGATCACATATAAGATGTAGAGCATCTAAAAGGGGGTGGTACTTCACACAGCAGTTCAGCTGAGCTGTGAAACCACCATTTATCATTGTGGATTTTAAAAGTTAATGTTGTGTCAGAGCAGGTAGGTAAATTCTCAGAGCAATTAGGTATATTAATAGAAGACTGGTCTGGCAAAGGCCACTGAGTGTGTGTGTATCACATTTGGCTCTGCAAGATACTGAGCTACTGATGAATCAGGAGATATAACAGGGAAGTGTCACTAAACTGTGTGGTTGTCTTACACTTGCACTCTACCCTTGGCATCTAGACACAAGATCCTGGATCTTTGAATCATCCCATACAACTTTTCTAATGTTTTTGGTCTCTGTTAAGCCTAAATCCTCCCTAAACTTGTGCAGCATAGGCACAGGTTCCTAGCAGGCACTCCTAGCAAGAAGAGGTCTCAGTAATGTCACTCATCCAGATTTAAGGAGACTACATAGCCTGACGTCTGTCAGATACTCTAGGAGTTCAGTGTACAAGCGTATTCTCCGAATGTGTCTCCTTCTGAATGATTATGAACACAGGGGACTTTGGAGGTTAGCGTAATTTAAAGTTTCAGGAAGATATGAATGGTTCCAAGACAGAAATATTTGGAAGGACTGTTCCTTTGGATGCAAGCTGGTTTGCTGCTTCACCTTTCCGTGCTGTGAGCTCTCAGGTGTTACTGGTGGAGCATTAATTTTTCAAGTTGAAATGTAGTCTCTCATCTTTCATTAATAAGTTTTCTCAGGAGAAGCTATTTAACTGTCAGGACTGACAAGGAAATGGTTGTGGAAGCTGAAGATTCTGCATATTCACCACAAAAGACTGCAAGGGCAACTGAGGCATCAGAAGCTCTTAGAGATGCAGTCAAATTCAAAAGATCTTCCTTTGAAGGCCTAGACCTTTTCAGAGTACAAACCAAACCACTGATAAGAGCATGCTACTTGCGAAGGTTCTTCTGGGATACACAGCTGTCCTGGCTTTGCACATTTCCAGAAGGAAACAAAACAGACACATCACCTAGTTTGAACTGAAATTGTTGCCTAATTCTCAGCTTCCAACTTCTTACTCCCAAAGACACAGAGTAGAGCATTTATGAACCAAAGACCTCTGTCCTCAAAGTTTAACTGACTTTGTAGCTGTATCTGAGCACCCTGTTTGATGAACTGAGAATACCTTTGGCCTGATGGATCCAGATCTTCCTGTCTTCCTGTCTGGAAAACACCTGCATTTGATCCAGAGAGAACCTGGCCGAGGCAGTGGGACTGGGGAATGTGAGATGTCCCTGTGACACTGCACATTGCCATGGCTGATGCTCTTCATAGGGGAGAACAGTCAGGTATAGAAAGAGAAGAACCAATCTCAAAATACAGCTGGGCAAATCTAAAGCCTTGAGAGATCTATTGAAATTTTGATTATGTCACAAGCTAATATAGATATTCTAGACAGAAATCAGATTTTCTGTCTGCCTAGTTAATTTTTTCTTAAACCCATATCATTTCTTCAAAAGGGCAGAAGAACACTGTTTTTGAAAGTTATCTTGTATGCTAAGAAATAACCAAAGAGAATCTTTTCTAGCTAAGACAGATCTTGAAAATAAGCTTGTTAACCAAAGCCAATAACCAGCTGGAGGTAGAAGGGTTCTTAGTTTGTCAGCCAATGTAGGGAGGTTCCCACATGGCTGTGCAAGGACTTTTCTGAAGAGATGGAGAGTTGGTTTATTCCTAACTGAGGACTTTGGTAACACCACTAGGAAGAAGAGATGACAGTGGGCCCACTGCATGAGGGGGCAATAACAGCATACAGGTTGGGATGGGTTTTTCCAGGATGGTTTTCTTTATACCTCATTTCAGATAGGTTTCCACAAGTTCAGTGGGCCAGTCATTGTGAGTACTCTGAGAACAGCAAAAGCTTCAGAGGAGCAGTCCGAGGTTTAATAACTGGGGTCTTAATATTTCGGGGTCTTTTGGGACTGGTTCAGACACATGCTGTACCATGTAAACACTCAATTCACAGTAGTTATAACATGATGTTTTGGCCTTATACATCACATGGATAAATACAGCCTTTCATATCTAATGTACTTCATGTAATTCCTGGAGACCTTCAGTGTGAAAGAAAAAGATGTATGGAATTTGGCTGATGAAGTCATGAAAGAGTAGCAGATAGTGAAAAATTATGAGAGAATAGAAGATGGAGAGGGCTGGGAGTGTGCTTTTTTACTCTAAAAGGATGTCACCTTAGCTCATTTAGACTTGTGATTGTTTTACTTCATTATTTAAGGAAAGCAGGAAAAAAATCACACATGCATAAAGCTGTTAGGAGTTGTTCATAATTCATGATTGATCCAGACATAAAAGCCATATTCTGAAAGGGCTGAGTGTATTTGAAGCCAAGATTTCAATTTGATCATGGGATTAGCCAAAAAATTAAGGTTGCAATTTATGTTTCAGATGCTGTATAGTTCATTAAAATGAATCAAAGGAAAAAGAGCCAAGAGAGCTATGGGAACCACTGAGGGCTGCTTGATCAGATCACTACTTCAGCGCTTATTCGGAATTGTGCAGTAAGGAGACCTTGATAGCTGGAAACTCTGGGTGATAAGAAAGAGAAC
The DNA here is from genome assembly GCA_039720435.1 of Amazona ochrocephala. Taxonomy (NCBI): domain Eukaryota; kingdom Metazoa; phylum Chordata; class Aves; order Psittaciformes; family Psittacidae; genus Amazona; species Amazona ochrocephala. The sequence goes on along the minus strand of CM077886.1, from coordinate 16,637,735 downwards.
TTGTGGTCCAAATCTTTTCTATGCTCTTTTCTGATTGATGACTTTGAAAAGGGCAACATAAGCTGAATTCCAAAGCAGCAGGTTCTTTCACTATTTTTCTTCTGGAACAGCAAAATGAAAGGGAGAGCAGACAGAAGCCAAGCAGGATGGAGGCTCTGCCTTCCCATCTGATGGCCAGGGAGCTCGCTGGGGGACTGGAGGTCAGAGAAATCCTTTAAGACACTGAATGCAAGAGAGGAAAGTGGTTATGCTAAACTGATTTATAGGTGACTAAGCAAGGTTCTTACACAGCTCGATCTTTCTGCATGTTGTGATCTTCATCTACTTTGGGAGCATCAGCACTTGTGATTTGGCTGAATCAGTTTGTGAAGCAAAAAACCTGCAGCTGACTTTGTGCTGAAAAGGGCCGGGAGCACTCACACAGTCTGTCGTGGTACTGCAGGGCTGCAGGCAGTATAAGATCTGCAGGAGCAGGGTGTCCTGCAGCCATAGGCAAATGGGTGTTTTATTAGAGATGTACAGAGCTGTTACTGGCATGTACGAAGGGATTGGCACACTTAAAAATTTATCCTTTCTAGGCTGCTGCATTCCAGCAGTACATGCCCAGAAAGTGAATTTTTCTTCTGCTTTGTCTGGTTTCACTGCCTTAAATTAGTCTCCAGTATCCAGATCTTGGTGTTGGTACCTGGCCCATCTGATGGCTTCATAAGACATCAGAACAACTAAACACTTGGACTCCACTGTGCCTTTTGCAGCACTTTATCAAGTGTAGTTGGCTCTTCATTCTCTCAGTTCCAGGCAGAGCTGCCAGTGCCTCTGTACTTCTTTGGGCAAACATGAGGGCGCCATGGGTTTTGTAATGCAGGAGTTGAGGAAACCAGTCTCAAAATCTTTCTTACCTCATTGTGCTAGAACTGAGCACCTGCAAAGGGTGCTAAATCAAGTAAGAAAAGAGGGGGAATTTGTCAAGACTGGAAGATAAAGATCTGGGTTCAAAAAGGAATTGAAGCCTAAAAAGATCAGAGAAGTTTCTGATAGGTTCCCAAAGGCACATATGAGAAGTCCTCCTTTTGTTCTTGGTTGTGGGAAGAAGTGCACTGAAGACAGGAGAGGCTGAAGCTAGGAGCACTGTATGGACACTGTACTAGTAATGCATCAGTTGGCTGAGATTTCCGAAGCTGGGTAGCGTACATAAAACAGGAGTGGAGGGCTAGAAGGGGAGAGGGACTGAAAACTGATTGAAAGTATTCATTTAGAATTGAGTTGTAATTATAACAGTTTTTACTTTTTTACTTCATCTTCATTGCTAGCTGCTCTGGTTTTTATTGTCTCATGACTACGTTGCTGAAGGCCTGCAGCTGTGTGGTTTTATGTCCCTTTCAAGACGTCATTCAGACTGAGTTGTGAATCCTCACCCTATCCCTATCTCCTAGCATGAGTGTGATTTCTTTGCTGATTATACCTTTTCCCCATTCTTTGTGCATTCTGTGTTTACTTATGATATGCTTTTTGGAGTGATTATTCGTGTAGACTTAGAGCACCCCATAGTGGGTTTTTTCTCGTGCCTGTGACGAAGGCTCTTGGGAATTTCACCATCCTGAATTCAAGAACTTCCAGGCTGTCATGCACCCACAGACCCTGAACACATTTGACCCAAATGGCTTCTAGGTTCTTTGATGTATAAAGGATTGCCCTTACAGGCTTGGTTTTGATTTTCTTTCCCTTTAATTTAAACAGAACCAACTTCTTGTTACTCAATGTCAGTTTCTTATTCACAGTCAAATCTTCTGGCATGCCCTTATTACTTATAAAACCAAGTCTCAAATTGCAAAAGCTCTTGTTGGCTCAAGTGTGTCTACATGTTGACTTAATATATCTCATGGTAATAAAAGCCTTCAGAAATGCACAGAGAATCTGTCTTCCATCTTTCATTAAAAGTAAATGTAGTTAAATCCTCTTTCTGCATTTGAAGGCTTTTCTGTTAGTGTTTTGTTAATATAATTTAATCATGCCTAGAAAAGTAAATAGATTCTGATCCTGGCTTTACCAGTATTTCATGCTACATCCTGTATCAGATGCTTTTGCCCCTACTGACAGCCTGCATTCCCTGTCCTATGCTAAATGTTAATTCCCTACCACAATTCTTTTGTTACCAAGAGTTTGCTTTCTATGAACTTGTCAGGCATAGTCACTCTTACGAATCCATTCAGCTGACCCCTGCAAACTATACTTACTGCTTTAAATTCTGATTGCTGGTGACGGGTTTACAAACTCTCAGTCCCCAAGGCAGCAGGTGGTGTCCCTCTGAACTTGTCCTGATGGATAGCTGTGAGAAACTTTGCTTCTCTCTTCCACACAGCAGTCTCTGTATTTAGCAGCATTGTCCTGATCAGAGCTCTCAAGACCAGGCATTCTCCACTGGAATAACATTTCCCCATCTGCTTTTGATGTGTTGTATTTGAGAGAAGGTTTGGTGACTAAACGTTAGCAATACAGTGACTGTGGCGGGTGTCTGTGAGTCAGTGTTAGCTTTTTTCTTTGTAATGGAATAGATGTTGAATCAAAACATATTTGATGATAATAAAAATGGTAGTACAGCTATATTACAGTCATGGTTTATAATTGAAGGTTAAGACATGCTCCTTACTCATCTTTTCTCCCATGATGCCCAGTTTTGGAAGGCAGACATGAAGGGGAAAGCACTGGGAAATGAAATGGCTACATTTGCAATGTCTGTCACTGAGAGGGCTGGTGCATCCCAGGGCGTGTTCAGAGAAGGAGAAGGCAGAAGGCCCCAAGGTTGGTGGGACTTGTGGACTGTTTTGCTGCTTTGCCTTGTTCCTCTGGACAAAGCAATTTTATGGGGAGAAGCTTGTGTTTATCATTACCTAATCAGACAGATGACCTTTTTTCATTAAGTTTTCTGTGCAAAAAACTGCGTAAAAAGGAAAAAGTACAGTCTCTCTCTTCCCCTTTTCACTTCTTTTTTCTCTTCAATTGCCTTCAAATGAAGAGAACCCACAATTCTCATGGGGTTAACGAAGTAAGGACCCAGATTTACAAAGTGGTGAAAAGTTTATCAGGGAGCCTCGAGTTGAGGAAAGATCATTTAATTCTAATGCAACTAAAGCCAGGGAATTCAGTGAAGTGGTACATGGTTGGAAATATTTGCTCTATAGCTATGAAACTTTTTGAAGGCCAGCTTAGATCTGGCAGTTGGAAACACTGGCACAGTCGATGCTGCCAAGAAAGAAGTAGAAGCAGTGACTAAGCAGTGAGCTGCTGAGCTGTGGAGCTCATTTCTACAGCAGTGGAGCTGCAAGAGGCATACCACTGCGATCCACAGCGGTGACTCTGGTTTTCAAAGCACTCAGCATCAGGCTGCAGTGATCATTAATTACAGTGACTGCACGACTCTTTGGATGCCTGCCCATGCGTGAGATCAGCTTCATGTCACGTCTAGGGTTCTCTGTTGGGGAAGTTGTGGCAGAGTCACTGTTTCAAGTAGACGGCAGTTTCTGTATTACCTTTCATTGTGCCTTCCAAATGACTGGAAGATGAAACGTGTTCCCTCTTGGTCCATCTCTTCCCTGAAAATACCTCACTGAACACTGGAACTCCTGGGCAATGCAAATCACTCACTTGTTACATGCAGCAATTCTCTCAAGCAGTGAATTTTAATACTATTAGAAAAGAGGTCTTTCTGGATTGGATTAATAGTTAGGTGTTACTTGAAAGCACTGATCTAAGCTGATAGCCTCACCCCTCCTCAGGTGTACTTGCACATCTCTGATCACCACAACCTTCGTGGATCTCCTCATGGGTGTGCCTGGGCTGGATGTCAGCCCTGCTGTGGGTAGGATTTGCTCGCCTGATGGAGAAGAGAAGATGGGAGGGCACATTTCACCCTGTGGCCAGCAGTGGGTGGGGTGGTGAGCCTTGAACTCTGACTGTCTGGTGTGGGGTCTGCCTCTGGGCCCCAAAATCATCTGTACTTCAGTGACACTTTAACCCATACTGTCTAGTGACCTCGAGAATGAACTCAGGGTTTGCTAGAATATGAAGCTGATTTGTTTTGGTGTCATTCAGTCATTGTCAGAGTGACAGCAGCCATCCTAAGGGATGAGTCTTAGTGCCACAGGCTGAGAGGGTGGGACTCCTTAGCTGGAAGTGACAGCAGACTTGTGTGGCTTCAAACAGGAGCAATTTGGGGTCACATGAACTGATATCCTGCTTCTTCTGCAGCTGCATCGCTTCCCTTGTCAGTCCTTCCACCAGCAATAGTTGCTGGTATTGCAGCTACTTTTTGTCTCGAGTCATCTCTGAAACCCCAGCCAGGTAAAATGTGCAGATGGCTTTTGCCCACAGTAATCATTGTGAGGCGAAGGGTGGTAACCTGCTGCTGTGGGCTACAATGCATGCTGTGTCTGTGTTGCTGGAAACTGGTGTCAATAACATTGTTCTGGTGAGGGCTTAAGCTCCTGGAGAAGCTTAACAAGACAGCATGGCTTTGCTCAGAGAAGGAAATTAACTTAGCACTTATGATAATGATGCTGAATTCTGGTATGAACAGACTGCCTTGCATTTTACATGCTTCACTCAACTTTGCTGTAAAAGCTGTGATAAAAATAAATCAGAAGACTTGCTTCACTTGCATTAGCTCAGTGTAACTCTTCCTCCAGATCACTTTTGAATCCAAGTGCAATAAAGGCATCTAAGCAGATGTCAGAGGCCTTTAAGTAGTCCAGACACCAACCCACTGCAGAGTTGCATGAACAGTGGTTTGACTCAGCATGGAACTGTTAACCTGGCCTTTTGGCAAAACCAGCCTTTGCAGTGTGCAGTGTGAGAGTCTCTCTGTGCACAAGCTAACACGTGTCCACTCCCAAACTACTGCTTCTCCTAGGTCTGACTTTCCAGCATCACACTATTTAACTAGGAAATACTCAAATGTCATGGACCCCATTAAAGCACGGTCCTTGGCTCTAAATCACACTGAAAGCCACTGAAAGCATCTTGTTCCCAAGCTGCTACCTGTAGTGGCTGCTAGAGATGTTGTGTTTTTGGTCTTTCACCCTTTATCAGATTTAATTGGAGCTTCAGCTCACTGCTTACATTACTCAGCAGTAGGGTAACACAGCACAGGCCAATCACAGCACTGCTAATGTTCCATCAGCTGCTGGGAGCTATTAAGAATCAGCCTTGATGACCTGAGCACCCATATCACTGACAGGCTCCTGTGGTCAGAGCAGTGCCTGTGAGGCTCTCCGGGATCCTCCTGTCTCTGCTGCTGGTCCAGTCTTACTTTCTGCCTTTTGCATCACTGTTCATGTGGTGTTTGTGCCCTGCTCCACTGTGGTGTGCAGATGATTCACTATCCTGCTCCTTGGTTTGTAAGTGCATTTTCTGCCTTTCTGAATTATTACGTGTCTGGAAGCTTTGATTCTGAATTTTTACCTGTCTTGTATTTTCATCTCAGCTTGTGCTCTCTTCCACACGTCCCAAGTCTGAGGTGTCATGGGCCCACCAGGCCAAAAATAATTCACCCTTATGTTGCCAATCTAAGTCAATCAGTGCCATTTCAATCTTAGCAGCTTTATCCACTTGTTGGTTGTTCTGGTGTTCCTCAGTGGCCCGACTCTTGGGTACAGGAGCATCTACATGGTGTACCTTCATCACCAGGTTTTGCACGCAGGCAGCAATATCTTGCCACAGTGCAGCAGCCCAGATGGATTTACCTCTGCGTTGCCAGTTGCTCTGCTTCCATTGCTGCACCCACCCCCACAGGGCATTTGCCACCATCCATGAGTCAGTAGAGAGATAAAGTACTGGCCACTTTTGTCGTTCAGCAATGTCCAAGGCCAGCTGGATGGCTTTCACCTCAGCAAACTGACTCGATTCACCCTCTCCTTCAGCAGTTTCTGCAACTTGTTGTCGGGTACTCCATACAGCTGCTTTCCATCTCCAACGCTTCCAAAGCGCTGGAAGGACCCACTGGACTAGACACTGCCCATGCTGTCCCACACACCCTGCCACTCATGACTGTCCATCCTTGGGGAGAATCTCTTGGTGGTCCTCCTATATTGTCGTCTAATCCTAGACAAGACTCGAGCTAGACCCTGCTTAGGTTCCACAACAGGACAAGATCAGGTGTTCTCAGGGTGGTCACGCTGTAGGCAAAACATAGAGAGCATAGGCAGCAACAAGCTCATTCCCAGCAAGAGGAGCAGGGTGCTTTCAAGGGCATTGAAAGGATACTCAGGATCTTTAACTCTTCCAGAATCTACTCCCACTGTAAACAGCCTGGTGAAGGAGCAGAGGGTGTGAGAGAATATCTTCTCTACAGGTTGACCCTGCAAGGAAAGGAAAAAGAAAGATGTGTAATTGCTAAACAATTCCATTGTATACCTCCCAAAGTATAGAGGTGATGACCACACTGGGGACTCAAGCCAGACCAGTTTCATGATCAATGAGTCTATTGTATTATAAGTCATTACCAGAAAGTACAGTGAAACAATAACCTTAGCCCAGGCCCCCCAGCTGATAAACACTAAAACCAGCAAATACCGGCTGTAAGTAAGGTACAACATACTGAAACTGTGAGATCAAGAGTGACAACTTTGAGAGCCAATAAATCAGCATTGTGATGAGTGACTTTTAATCCAAAACAATGAATGCTAATCACAAATACGATTAGACACACTCTGGTCAGATCTGTTGTTATCTCAACCCTTCGTGCCCCACGTTGGACACCACGAAGAACTGTTGTGGTTTAAGCCCAGCTGGTAACTCAGAACCACGCATGCGTTTGTCACTCCTGCCCTTATTCCTCCCCCTGCTCCCAGAGGGATAGGGAGGAGAATCGAAAGAATGTAACTCCCCCAGGTTGAGATAAGAACAGTCCAGTAACTGAGGTATAACACAAACCACTGCTGCTACCACCAATAATAATAATGATAAGGGAAATAACAAGGGAAGATAATACAACCGCTCACCACCCGCTGATTGATACCCAGCCCAACCGAGCAGTGATCTAACGCTTCTGGGTAACTCCCCACAGTTTATATAGTGGGCATGACGTGCTGTGGTATGGAATACCTCTTTGGCTAGTTTGGGTCAGGTGTCCTGTCTCTGCTTTCTTCCGGCTTCCCCTCTTCCCTGGCAGAGCATGAGACTCAGAAAGTCCTTGATCTGAGTAAACATTACTTAACAACAACTAAAAACATTGGTGTTATCAGCACTGTTTCCAGGCTGAAAGTCAAAAACACAGCACCAGCTACTAAAAAGGAGAAAAATGACTGCTACTGCTGAGCCCAGGACAAGAGTTCTTTAGAAGTTTAGCTGTGGGCTAACCATTTGATCCCTGCCAGAAAGAGAAAGGAAAAAGTGGTTGCAGTCACTCTTCTTACTTGATCTTGGTAATCCTGACTGAGGTTAATTTGTCAGCCATGCAGTTAGGGGAAATGCAGTGCACCTGATCTGCATGAATGGAGCAAGAGAAAATGCACAGGGTTCTGATTCAAATTGATGTTGATCCCACTAATAGGAATCAGAGGACCAAAATAAATTACAAAATGGAGTTAATCAAGATAGAAAATTTCCAAAGAGTAACCTTGTGTTAATGGAGCTGATTTTGCTTGTGTCAAGTAAAGACAGAGAGAAAAGTAGCACACCATTTGGTGGGAAGGACACTGGGCACCGCTGCCTCCTGCTCTGACTGCCCAGGACTGCTGAGGTAGGAAATTATTTCTGAGGACCCAATATATGACTTTTAAAACATTCTTTTTTTCCTATTTTACTTGACTCTCTCTGAAAATACCCAGAAGCATGAGGCTGCCAACACTTTGCTGTGCCTGACAGATAGCCCACCTTCTGGGGAGCAGCCCCAGTAGCTGGGATAGCCATGTCTGGGGAGTCTCCATCCCAGCTTGCAGGTTGCAAGTACCTTTGCTGGTGGGGAGCTCTGGTGCCGCTGCAGGCAGCGCCTGGGAGCTCTGTGCTCACACACAGCAAATGGGTAGGGACTGATGGGAGCGGGGGCAAGGGTTCAGAGCTTCTTGGCAGCAGACAGAAGGAGCAGATAAAGTTTTAAATTGCTTCTGCTCCTGCGCTCAGCCCTTGCTGTGTGTGACATTGCTAAACAGATGTTGTTTAACTTGTAAGGCCAGCTGCTGAGCCCTGAACTTCCCTCCCCGGGGAAGGGAGGGAAGAAGGAAAGGATTGCAGGAGGAGCACATTCCGGGCACACTGACCTGGTGGCTGGTACAGGGTCTTCTCCCAAGGATCTTAGTATATATTTTGCAGTGTTGTATTATGCAGGCAGCAGAGAACAGCAGTGGAACTCACAGGATTTGTGCAGTACAGCTTGTGAGCATCTTTGCTTTCTGTGTGCAGCCTCATACAGAAACAGGGCACTGCCACCACTGTGCTTTTAGGAAGGGGAGAGGAGGCAAAGCTGGTTATTTCTCTATTTGCCAGGTGGTACCTGCTGTGCTTTGGGAGGTGTTCGGGGGACTTCCCTTGCTGAGGAGCAGATACGCACTGTGGAAGTGGGACTCAGGCAAACCTTGTCTGCTGTGGGAAACTGTCATGGTAGAAACATTCAGTCCCACCTGTGCTCACCTGAGTCCTAGCATAGCCAGGCACCAGAAATACTGGAGATACTGTGTCTAACAGCAATTAGAGTAGCTCTTCTAAGCCTGGGTTTCAAAATGGTGATGATAGCTAATGGGCTGCTTATTTCAAACTGCTTGAAATATGGTTGGGGACTGCCGGTTCCTTCAGCTCAGCAGGTCAAGAATTTGTTTCTGTTCATTTCACAGTTCTGTTGTCTGAAGCTCAGATGTCCAGCTGAGTGCATTCAGAAAGATTTAGTGTGGTATCACTGGGGTTTCCCCCAGAGCAAATTGGGAATACGGCATCTCTAGTTCCACCAGTGTGATCCATGCCCTCCTTTACAGAAGCACTATGTCACCTTCTCCCACTGCTACTACCCCTGACAGCAACTGAGGTGAAAAAATTCAGAGAGTGGTGAAAAAAAGCTTTAAACAAAGTCTGACATTCACTGAAGCTGCTTCTGGGAACTTTGAAACAGTTCAGGGGATTTGGAAGTGTTATTTTCATTCTTTCTAGTTCAGTTCAATTGTTATTATATAGACTTTATTTAAATGTCTCAGATTGCATCAGCCGTTGCTATTACTGGATATGGAGCTGTACTGGATTGTTGTTTGTTAAATGTACTGCAGACTGGTGCTTATTCTTGAAATCTAACATTTTTTTCGTGACATTTTTCTGACATTATAAATTTAGTCATTCAAAACTTCATGTTACGTTAGCACTTCCTTGCATATTTAATCCATCTCAGTTTTGTCTCTGCAGCACTTGCCCAAGTTTCAGACAAAACATTCAAAAAAACACAGGAAGCATAAATCTTTAAAAAGTTGTAAGAAGATTATTCCAGATATGTTCACATGGCAATGATTTCCGTGTGTTTGGTAGAGAGCTTGTGTGCTGCTGTGCTCTAGAATGCTGTGCACACAAATTCAAAGGACATAAAAGAAAGCCTGAGATAGTGAGTCTATAAAATAATATGGCTTCATAATAACTGAAAAGCTACATTATCCCAAATACTGAAACCCAAACCTTTCCCATCCATTAACTACATTGTTACTAGACAAACATTTGCTATCAAAAAGGAATAAAAACAGTGAATATGGACATCTTAAAATATTAGCTGGAGGAATGCCAGGAAATGAAGAGCAAAATGTGCACAGGTGCAGTGTACAGATGTTCTTCACTGCATTCTGTCGCCAACAGAAGTGTGCAAAGACAGTTCTGTTTATTGTCATATCAAGTCAGTAATTTGCATTTAACACTCACAAGATCTTCTGCCACCCCTCTATTCCTTCTTCATTTTCATAGAAAATCCTTGCAACATTAAAATAATTTCTTCCAGCGTTGAAGTAATGTATGCTTCAAATTGTCTTCTGGCTACTTGAGATAAATGCAAGATGCCACCGTGTAATAAAGAAATCAAGTTTTCAGCAGAAGAAAGCTGCTTTGTCTACCTTCAGGGTGCTCTCTGCCTATGGTATGTGCTAGAAAAACATCTCTCAATCAGTTCTCTTCCATTGCAAAGGCTCTGGTGCTGCTGTGCCTCCGTGCACAGATAATTGATCTCAGGGGAACTGTAGCAATGTGTAGTCACCCCCAGTTACGGAGCTCAGTTGAGGGGTAAATATATAGTGTTTAACAGTTTGTGTTTTACAGACGGAAGGAAAAGAATGAGAGCAAGTCAGATTTGATAAGCAAATGATGTCTTCTGAATTTTAAGTTCCACAAAATCATTTGGGCTCTCAGAGCTCAGGCACTTGAGAAACTCATACAATGAAAGCAAACGAATGGAGATCTGATAAATCCCCTTCCCAGTAAAATCAAAAGCTACAGGCTGGAAAAAGATGACCAGTGTGATTTTTTTAGAACTTAAAAATGAACAAAAGAAGAGAAGAAAGGAAAAGTGTCTAGGGTATCTTTGCCTTTGCAATTATGGAGAAAGTCTTTCTGTTCCAGTATTTTAGGCTATTGTCCCTCAAGATGAGGCCATCACATTGATCCAGGTTCAGGAGATCCCATTGCAGAAAAGGAAGGAGTAAAAATTGCAAAGTTAAAGGGAATACATTTAGGCTTAGATCTAAAACCAGTGCACCTCACTCTTCACTACCTGCAGCCGTGCCAGGCTTTTTTACTAGCATAAAAAAAGGGCAAAATACAGTTCTCCTTTGACACACAGCCTCTTCTGGTGTGGCAGCAGAAGGTGCAGGTGAATGAGAAACAGGTCATCAGGAAAACACACAACACTTGAAATTCTGGCTGTGTCTTATATCCCCACTGTGTCAGGCCAGCTCAAAAAGCTTCAATTATCGTAACACCACAAAGGCTGGAGCTTCTGTTTTCAATGAGGGACCTGTGACAGAGCTTTGTCTGCAGTCCTGCAGGCACCAGGTGGCTGCAGCAGGACTGGGACCTCAGTTCCCTGAATATTGGATCCCATTTGCTGCCAGACTGTTGTGGTTTAAGCCCAGCCGGTAACTCAGAACCACGCAGCCACTTGCTCACTCCCCCTACCTCCTCCCCCCGCTCCAGAGGGATGCAGAGGAGAATCAAAAGGATGTAACTCCCCCAGGTTGAGATAAGAACAGTCCAGTAACTGAGCTATAACACAAACCACTACTGCTACCACCAATAATAATAATGATAAGGGAAATAACAAGGGAAGAGAATACAACCGCTCACCACCCACCGATCGATACCCAGCCCAACCGAGCAGTGATCTAACCCTTTTGGGTAACTGCCCCCAGTTTATATAGTGGGCATGACGTGCTGTGGTATGGAATACCTCTTTGGTCAGTTTGGGTCAGGTGTCCTGTCTCTGCTTTCTTCCGGCTTCCCCTCCTCCCTGGCAGAGCATGAGACTCAGAAAGTCCTTGGTCAGAATAAATATTACTGAGCAGCAACCAAAAAACATCAGAGTTATCAGCACTGTTCCCAGGCTGAAAGTCAGAAACACAGCACTGCACCAGCTACTAAGGAGGAGAAAAAATGACTGCTACTGCTGAACCCAGGACACAGACCAACTCTCTTTCCATCAGTTCTTAATTTAAAGAAGACAGTAGAATATCTTAGCTGGAAGGATGATGTATGAACATGGGGAGTATTGAACACACTGCATGAAAAAATAAGCAGTTGCCAAAATTGGTAAATTAACTGAAAGCTGTGCCTGTAAACCCCCCAGAATATGAAATATTGTAATTAATTGCAATTAATAATTAATACTAGGCAGTTAATTAATTGCTTGCCATTTGTACTGAAGTGCAGATCAATGATCCGCAATAGCAGAGGTTTGTTAATTTGGCCAGCTGCTCTTTAGCTGACTGTTCCCATCAGAAGGTGTCTGAGAGATAACAGGCAGTATCACCCTGTGTCGAGTACTGGACAGAGGAAATGAGGGAGATCTCTGACAGTCAGAGAGAACTTCCTTCTGCCCACCTCCACCTTCCTCTGCATGTGGAAAAAAGCAAATTAACCCAAATTCGGTATGACAGTAATTAAACACTAATGCCTCATCATTTGGCATTATGAGGGAGGAAGGAATGGTACAAGCAGACATCTCTTTAGGCCTGAGAAATCTTCATGGGTATGGTCTTGGCTGGTTTAAATTTCCCCACTATATAACTTATAGAAAACTTGACTTCAGAAAGGTGTGAAAAAATTAATATTCAAAGCCAAGACTTTCAAAGGGTTTAAAAACCTTTCCTTAACCAGTGAATATGAAAGAATGGTACCCACTGACCTGAATACTCGCAGCCGACATGTCCTTGCTTTCATTTGTACTCCTCTCTCTTTTTGGAATCAACTCTTTGAGCAGAGAATTTTTGCTGAATATAAGGCTGCTGTTAATTTTTACCCTTTTGCTGTGCATTCAGCCGGCTGCCTGGCACATGCCTGCATTTTGGTCACACAAGCATGTCCAGAGAATGCTGCACCACTGATGCTAATCAACACCCTCAATGTCACTTTCTTCCTGGATCACGTCACATCATTATGTGATGATTCTAATAGGGAAAAACAGAATTCAGGGGACGATTTCAGGCCTGAATTTTGAGCTGTAGCAAAGTCGAGGTGCCTGCAGTCTGAGGCAAAGTCACAGACTTAGAGAATGGCTTGGATTGAAAGGGACCTTAAAGCTCATCTAGTTGCAACCCCCTGCCATGAGCGAGGACACCTTCCACTAGACCAGGCTGCTTCAAGCCCTGTCCAGCCTGGCCTTGAGCACTGCCAGGGATGGGGCAGCCATAGCTTCTCTGGGGAACCTGTGCAGTGCCTCAGCACCTTCACTGGGAAGAATATTTTTTTAGTGAAGAGAATTTTTCAGGTATCTGGACTTTGCTTGACTGAGTGTGTGGGCCCAGCCTGAGCCCCCTTAAGCACCCACAGCGCTGGTTAAAGGACACCCCAGTCTGCACTCTTTTACTTGGAAGTGTGTGTTTGTGACCATTGTGTATTTGCTGGGGTGCTGTGACTGCAGGGCCACCTCAGAGACATAGGCTGTAAGCAAGGAAGCGAGAGGTAAGCACAAAGCCACAGGAGATTTGGCAAAAAACAAGTGTGGATGTAGGAATAGGGGAAGGAGGCAGGAAGGAGATTGGGATGGGGGCTTCCTCCTACATCTGTTGTCCCTACCCAGAACCGCTTTGCTGTCCTGCAGGGGGCTGATGAGCAACAGCGCTCCCACCAGGCGCAACCAGCTGGTGCACTGGTAAAGAAGGTCACTACTGGTGCTGCCAGGAAAAAGCGGCGGGTCGTAGTAGTCGGGGACTCTAATCTGAAAGGCACAGAGGCACCCATCTGCCGGCCTGACCCAGCCTCAAGGGAGGTGTGTTGCCTACCAGGGGCTCGGATCAGGGATGTGGCCGAGAAGCTGCCTGCTCTAGTCGGTCCCACTGACTATTACCCACTCCTGGTAATACATGTGGGTGCTACTGATATAGATAGCAGTAGCCTGGAGACTATAAAGAAGGACTACAGGGCTCTGGGAGAGGTGGTTAGGGGCTCTGGAGCTCAGATTGTCTTTTCGTCAATTCTCCAGGATACAGGGCAGGACCTTGAAAAGGCTAGGAGGATTGGGCAGGTTAATAAATGGTTAGAAGGGTGGTGCTATAGTCAGGGGTTTGGGTACCTTGACCATGGGACTCAATATAGTAGGCCAGGTCTCCTGGGGGCTGGTGGAGCTGGTCTGACAAACAAGGGGAAGAGTGGATTTGGTAGGAGGCTTGCCAGGCTGGTCAAGGATGCTTTAAACTAGATGTGTTGGGGGAGGGGGGCATCATTCCATCCCAACACACCCAGTCGGTTGGTAGCACTTATAGTAAACATTCGGAGCAATGTAGGGATATTCCAGCTGCTCCAGCCAATGACCCAACTTCAATTGGATCTCAGCTCAAATGCCTCTACACAAATGCCCGTAGTATGGGGAACAAACAAGAGGAATTAGAGATGTGTGCACATCTACGGGGGTATGATATCATAGGCATCACAGAAACATGGTGGGATGGCACCTATGACTGGTGTGTTGGAATGGAAGGTTACCGGCTCTTTAGGAAAGACAGGCCTGGCAGACGGGGAGGGGGAGTTGCTATTTATATTAGGGATAGGCTAGAGAGTATGGAACTCTGTCTGGGGACAGGTGAGCAGTCGACAGAGAGTTTGTGGGTCAGGGTTAAAGGGAGAACAGCGATGGGTGACATTATTGTGGGGATCTGTTACAGACCGCCTGACCAAGGGGACTTGCTGGACGAAGCGCTCCATAGGCAGATAGGAGCAGCCTCACGCTTGCAGGCCCTTGTTCTCATGGGAGACTTCAACCACCCTGATATCTGTTGGAGGGATGGTACGGCCCGGTACAAGCAATCCAGAAGGTTCCTCGATTGTGTGGAAGACAACTTCCTTCTGCAAGTAATAGAGGAGCCGACAAGGAGAGGTGCCATGCTTGACCTCGTCCTCACCAACAGGGAAGGGCTGGTTGGGAATGTAACGCTCCAGGGCAGCCTTGATTGCAGCGATCATGAGATGGTCGAGTTTGAGATCCTCAGGACAGTGAGAAGAGCGTGCAGCAAGCTCACTGCCCTGGACTTCAAGAGAGCAGACTTTGGCCTCTTCAGGAACCTGCTCAGTAAGGTTCCATGGGATACAGCCCTAGAGGGCAGGGGGGCCCAAGACTGTTGGTTGATATTCAAGGATCACCTGCTGCAAGCTCAGGAGCGATGCATCCCAACTAGAAGGAAGTTCAGCAGGAGGGCCAGGAGACCTCCTTGGATGGATAAGGAGCTGCTGAGCAAAATTCGAAAGAAAAAAGAGGCTTATAAAAGGTGGAAGCAAGGTCAGGCGGCCTGGGGAGAATACAGGGATGTTGTCCGGGAAGCTAGGGACCAGGTTAGGAAAGCTAAGGCCCATTTAGAATTAAACTTGGCTAGGGATGTTAAGGATAACAGGAAGGGATTTTATAGGTACATTGCCGATAAGAGACAGGTTAGGGACACCGTGGGCCCTCTCCAGAAGCTATCGGGAGAATTGGCTACCCTGGATTTGGAGAAGGCTGAGGTTCTTAATGACTTCTTTGCCTCAGTCTTTACGGGCAAATGCTCTGACCACACCACCCAAGTCTTGGAAGGCAGACGCGGGGACGGTGAGGGTGGGGACCCTGGGCCCACTGTGGGGGAGGATATTGTTCGGGACCACCTTAGGAAACTGAATGTATACAAGTCCATGGGACCGGATGAAATCCATCCAAGGGTCCTGAAGGAGCTGGCAAATGAAGTTGCTAAGCCACTGTCCATCATATTTGAAAAATCATGGCAGTCAGGTGAAGTTCCCGATGACTGGAAAAAGGGAAATATAACCCCCATTTTTAAGAAGGGAAAAATGGATGAGCCGGGGAATTACAGACCAGTCAGTCTCACCTCTGTGCCTGGCAAAATCTTGGAGCGGATTATCCTGGAAGCCATGCTAAGGCACATGAAAACCAACAAGGTTGTTGGTGACAGCCAGCATGGCTTCACTAAGGGGAAATCCTGCCTAACCAATCTGGTGACCTTTTATGAAGGGGCTACGGAACTGATGGACAGGGGCAGAGCAGTTGATGTCATCTACCTGGACTTGTGTAAAGCCTTTGACACTGTCTCCCATGACATCCTTCTCTCTAAGTTGGAGAGACATCAATTTGATAGGTGGACCACTCGGTGGATAAAGAACTGGCTGGATGGCCGCACGCAAAGAGTAGTGCTCAGTGGCTCAGTGTCCAGCTGGAGACCAGTAACGAGTGGTGTCCCCCAGGGATCGGTGTTGGGACCGGTCTTGTTCAACATCTTTGTGGGTGACATGGACAGTGGGATTGAGTGCGCCCTCAGCAAGTTTGCCGATGACACCAAGCTGTGTGGTTCGGTTGATACATTGGAGGGAAGGAATGCCATCCAGAGGGACCTTGACACGCTTGTGAGGTGGGCTGATGCCAACCTGATGAAGTTCAACCATGCTAAGTGCAAAGTCCTCCACCTGGGTCGGAGCAATGCCAGGCACAGCTACAGGTTGGGCGGGGAGGAGATTGAGAGCAGCCCTGCGGAGAAGGACTTGGGGGTGTGGGTTGATGAAAAAATGAACATGAGCCGGCAGTGTGCGCTTGCAGCCCAGAAGGCCAACCGTATCCTGGGCTGCATCAAAAGGAGTGTGACCAGCAGATTGAGGGAGGTGATCCTGCCCCTCTACTCTGCTCTCGTGAGACCTCACTTGGAGTATTGTGTGCAGTTCTGGTGTCCTCAACATAAAAAGGACATGGAAGTGTTAGAACAAGTGCAGAGGAGGGCCACGAAGACGATCAGGGGACTGGAGCACCTCTCGTATGAAGATAGGCTGAGAAAATTGGGGCTGTTCAGCCTGGAGAAGAGAAGGCTGCGTGGAGACCTCATAGCAGCCTTCCAATACCTGAAGGGGGCCTATAGGGATGCTGGGGAGGGACTCTTCATTAGGGACTGTGGTGAGAGGACAAGGGGTAATGGGTTTAAACTTAAACAGGGGAGGTTTAGATTGGATCTGAGGAAGAAGTTCTATACTGTGAGGGTGGTGGGGCCCTGGAATGGGTTGCCCAGGGAAGTTGTGAATGCTTCATCCCTGGCAGCGTTCAAGGTGGGGTTGGACATAGCCTTGGATGGCATGGTTTAGTGGGAGGTGTCCCTGCCCATGGCAGGGGGTTGGAACTCGATGATCTTGAGGTCCTTTCCAGCCCTTACTATTCTGTGATTCTGTGTGATTCTGTGATGGGGAAGTAGGAACGCAATGATGGAACAGCTAGAAGGAACTAGAAAGTGCTTGCTGTTAGAAGATGGCAGTCAAGATTCTGGTTGGGGGCTGAGGACTTTGCGGTGGCATACAAAGGCCTGAGGGATTTTGAAGTGGATGAAGAAAGTGTAAAGGGTGAGAAGCAATAATTTGTATGAAAATCTTTATAGAAATATTTGAACCTCTTATGTATGAATGCATGTGAAAGTCTACATGAGCTATAAATACAACATTTTCATCCTGGGGCCAGTAATAATGTTTTATGGAAAATAAGCTAACACATGTTTTATTCTTTGTGCTTCTGAAGGGCAAGTATTCTCTGGTCAATTTTTCTAACAGCATTTAGAGCTGAAATGCAATCGTTCAGTAATTTGTAATAAAACCATTGCTAAAATTCTGAATCAATTAATGAGAACTGTGTTGACACACTGAACTTTAGAAAAGTAAAAAGGGAACACAGAAACAAATCTGCCTTGCTGTCCTTTTCACTGAGGATGCATGACTTTACATCATGATGCTGAAAGGCCAAAGCAGCACTGGGGAAATACTCTGTTGAAAGAGGAAGTTGTTTTCCCTCCCTAATTAAAAGAAAATGAACAATTTAAACTCACAGTTGATGGTTAGAAAACCAAAGTCAGACTCACGAGCTTTCCAAACATACTGAAGTTCCCCAAAGTACTGCATCAGGAAACTGGCAGGAGCTTTTGTCTGTAGCTGCTCAGCTGGGCTATTTGGTCTGCTTTTCTTTGCTCTTTCATGTCCGACAGGCACGTAACCTCCAGCAGAAGGATCTACCTCAGCTGGTATATGGGCAGGGTCCTATGCTCAGCAACAATTCCAGTGCCAAAAACAGCCCATGTAGCCTGTGCTGGGGTTGAGGTGGCACTGGGGTAAGTACAGCACAGCCAGCTGGTGGTGTAAAGTGTGACCTTCCAGAGGTCCATCCCCATCTAGCCAAAACTCATCTCATGGCTGCAGTGTAAGAGCACTTGCTGCGTTTTCTCCCTACCTCGCACAGAGAGCATGGAAAACTCTGGCAGCTATTCGTCTTGCTTTCAGCCAGTTTCACAGCTCTGTGGCCCAGCTGTTTACAAGGAAAGCACCATTGGGCTATCATCTGTGGACAGTCATTCACACCACCTGCTAGAGGTGGATTAGGTGTATTGCCTGGCACATATTTCTATTAATAGGGGGTTTTAATAATAGGGATTGAGGTGTTTGGGGGCTTTCTCAATGAGCATCAGTTGTGATTTTGTTGTGATTGGACAAGTGGTTTGTTATATATGTATTTTATATATGTCTATATGTAAAAAACCCAAATGTGTTTATGTCAGCTGTGAAAGAGTCAGTCCTGAAGTTCATAATCAACTCTTCCTTGTTGCACACACAAGGTTTGCAGCAGGTCATATTTACTCCTACTTTTTAGCTCTATTTCATTTATGTGTGGACTTCTAAACTTGTCAGTGTGTTCAATATGCATTGCAAGTAACAGAAAGAAGGATACTGTAAATCAGAATTTGACTTCTGTCCCTTCCCTCTATCATAAAACATAATGAGTCTCCATGGGCATGAAGGAAGGACTCATCTTCTTCCTCAAGATTGAGCGATTCTGTAAATGGCAGCACTAAAAAGATGGCTCTGTCAGGTTTATGGGGCAAGACCTTGAAGCAGTTGTTTAGGGCATATTTGCAGGAGCAGACGGGAGAACAAGCTCAACCCCGGCTAGGCATGGATCTGAAGGGCCAGGGGAGCCATGCCAGGCTCTGGGCGCCTCCTGCTTTATCGCTGTGGTCTGGCACTGCAGCCAATCTCTGTGGTGAGGGCATGCCATTGATTTCCAGAATAGGGAAACTCTAACTTGCCACCTCCTCAAGAGTATTGTGAGAATAAATGTGTATTGGTCTGAAATAGGGTAAAGAAACACTATCCGTGTTTTTACCAAAAATCAGTTAGATGAGACTCAGTGATTTACTGTACTTGAAATCACAAAAACCTGACAAGCTGCCTTTGTCTCCCAGTTATAATTTACATGTGCTCCAAAATAAACAAACATACTAAAAATGCCCCAAGCCCAAGGAGCTATTTTGTACTTCTGAGTTCATATGCGTTCTCCTTCAAAGTCCCCTGACATGCAATGGAGCTGGATTCAGCAGGTTCAGATTTACTGACTTCAATTCACTGAGCCAGCTTCTGCTAGAGAGCAGTCTGGCCTGATAAAAGTTATGTGGTTTTGAACTAAATTCTTGTGCAAATGCAGTTTAGAAGATCTTTAAATAATAAAAAGCTTCTATTTCATACATGCATATATATTTGCATTTATCTGCAGATAAGTTAATAAATGCTATTTTTGCCATAAATACTGAGCTTGATGAAAACAGTATTTTTGCCAAGCAGGTTATAATGATTGTGTAATGCAGAAAAAATATGAGACATTAAAACTCTGTGACATCTCCTTCCCTTGCTAAAGACTGTAAGAGCAATTGATAGGACCAATAAATCCATTCCCACAGGGAAGATTGCAGAAAAACTGGGAAGCAGTGCAAAATACAGCCCACCTGGTAGTTTTATGGTCCTATCTGAATGCTGTAATCATTTTAAAGAGATGCTGATTAGTAGCAGCAACAGGAGTTGAATTGGCAGCATCAGTAGCATCAATTTCAACAACAGCACTGGAGGTCCTTAAGTTCCCATTTTGTGACTTGGATGCAAATGATTCATCCAGTCAGCAGGTGCTGTTCAATATGTACTAAATATATATAACTAACAGCTAAAGGAATGCAGAATCTGCACTTAAAGAAATAATTGAATGCCTCAACTGTCACCAACATTCAATAATTTGAAAGGATGTTTTAGAGTGCAGACAGAAAGTAGACAGAAAAGATTCAGGCCCAGCTCTGTAGTGAAGTGAATGCAGCCATGTCATCTTATCCTAACAGAAGTCTGGCATGGAAATGGTTCTTTCACTTCTGTCATGAGTTTCTGCAGGTTTCCACAGCTGAACTTCTTCCTGCTAAAACCCAGTCAAGCAGTGTAGTTGGCTCCAGCCAGATCATCAGGATTTGTCTGCCCGAGCGTAAAGGAGGAAAGGCAAAGCACTGTCATTCAGAAAAGCAGAAACATCTTTCTACAGCCAGGGGTGGGTTTTGGTTTAGAAGCTGCATAAATGTGTTTCATGAACATGAAAATCAGCATGGTGGCATGACAGCATCAGCAAGAAGCATCAATGATTGTGCTTTGCAAGCCATGTGTGCTATTCCCTTCAGATCCTGTCATTGGGGTTTATGTGTTTTCAGTGTCTTCCTGGATGTGGTGTCTGAGGCACACTAATACACACTTGGGTGTATTTCTTGGGAAGGGAGGAATTGTCCAGAAGCTTGCTGTGAAATGAAGTCGTCAGACAAGAGACTGTGAATGGTACTTGATGTTCAGCTGTGGATGGAAATCACATCCTTATAAGTCAGTTTGATTTATAAATAGTATTTTTAAGTTTGGTTTTAGGTATAATACAAAACACCCTAGTGTAAACCTGGCAAGTTTTGTTCTCCAGCCGTTTCAGGTCCTGGAGGAAGGACTTTCTCCAGCAGACTGTTCCCATCTGGTATTGTCCCTGGAGCTGCAGAGAAGCGCTTGGCTGTCTCACAGCAGACTTGTTGCTGTCACACTAGTCAGGAGCACAAGACAATACCTCACCATGCCCACTCTGCCAGGGATGACAAGTCAAAGTAAGGAGTCTCTGAAGTGCTCCTCCTTAAGGGGAGGAAGAGGTTACAGGGGCATGTGTCACTGGCATGCTCCTGCTTCTATGAAAAGTTGTGGTCTGTGGATTGGACAAAGGTTTGGGAACACAGCAGCCCTAACTTTACGCCCTCTGATCTTAGATAGGTAGCTGGGATGCAAAGTTGGGTGTTGAGTGTCCCCATGTTCTCTTTGTACTCAGTCATGCAGGCAGGTGATGCTGGTCTTCTGATGTGCCAGTGCTTGTTCAAGGCACAGTTTCACTGGGAATTTGTCTCATTTGCACTTTGTTCTTTTTTTTGCCTCTTTTACACAAATGGGCAAAAATTCTTGGAAGAGCTGCTACTGGAAACTTGTGTGTGCGTTTCTGTATTTTTGTCTGCAGCTGGTGTTTTAAGGGGAAGCTTAGTAGGTTTCTGTAAGAGTCCTCTCTGAAAGGCGGTTGTTACACCATTCCTCTAACAGCCACCAGTGGTAGCTCCTTGTGATACAACTGTAACGTGTTGCTGCTGACCTGGTTAGGTTTTATTCTCTGGAAAAAGAATTAAAAGTACACAAGAAATAGATCCTGGTGTGTTGTTTGTCAAGACGCCATATAGACTCAGAAACAGGGCATTAGTGTTTCACCTTCCTGTTGATACAGGGCCCAGAGACATACTGCATTGAGTCTGTTTGTTTCCAGCATATTTACATTCCACCTGTCCATCAGGAATTTTTAATGTGTCAGTTCTATAGTATATCAAAAGTAAGTTGAGTTTCAAAGAGTTGTGTAGGGCCATCTCTGAATACCAGATTGGGAGTTCGTAGGGCTCAGCAGGATTTGCAACAACCTACATCTGGGACAGAGAGAGAACATGTGGTCCTTGGGCTCAACCAGTCACATTTCTTATCTGGAGGGTGTAAAACATTTTTCTCCTCACAACCATTTGGGGCTCCAGCTATGTTGTATCACAAATACAACTTTTGCTGTACCTATTAGCTTGGCACTTTTTTGTTTGCACTGTTTTCCACAGAACCAGTTTCTACAGAATTTAATGACAAATTGTACTTAGATCAGCAAAGCCTTGAGCGTACTGAACATTGATCTTGTGGTGGAATATATTGGCTCCGTTTTTCATTGCGGTTCAGTTCCTGTACCATTTCTTTTTTTCATTTCTTCGTCATTAATAAAAGCAGGGTGGGCAATACCTACCGGGCTCGTTATCTTTTCTAGTCCCCAATTTTTCTGCTAATTTCCTGATATTTTAATTTATTTCTTTCTCATTTTGGTTCATTTTCCTTTAAGGCTTTGTAATTAATGGACTGTTCTAATTTCCTTTGAGACAACATTCTTAATTGCAGTAATTCTCACTTATGTCTTTTAGGCATCCCTGCTGGCATTGATTCATTCCAATGTGCATTCCTGAATGCTGCGGCTATAAATACTCAGTCAATACATGTAGCAAGCTAGTCTCTTGTCCTTTTGAATGCTGTACAGGTTTTTCTTTGTATTTTTGTAGCAAAACTGAATGGTGACT
The DNA here is from genome assembly GCA_039720435.1 of Amazona ochrocephala. Lineage (NCBI taxonomy): Eukaryota > Metazoa > Chordata > Aves > Psittaciformes > Psittacidae > Amazona > Amazona ochrocephala. Next base: position 16,615,596 of record CM077886.1, on the reverse strand, counting down.
TATGGTTGTAACATTATCTTGAAAGCTGGCATATGTGCCCTTTATTGTGTTCAGTAGCTTGTGTTTTGGGTTGGTGGTGAACTGACAGGCTTATGTGATGGTTTCACTGTGCACACCTGCCTTCTTTAGTTATTGCGAGAATAATAACCTGGAGGGGTTCTGTTTGGTTGTTTGTTTTAACCAAATTGTCCAAACAAATGAGTTTTCTAAGGCTAGAAATTACAAGTTATGACCCCTGCCCAGGGATTGGCCTCTCACAGGTGTGGCAGGAAGAAACAAGTCATGGGTCTCCTGCCACTGGCCTCCCAACCCCATCTTACATGAGCTGTGGACTTAACAGCTTCGAGTAGATGTTCTTCCACTGTCAACTCATTCCCTGTAGACCACCAGAAAACCCACAAGGGAAGTAAGTTTTAGTCACAGCTGTAAATAAAATGAAATGAAGTGAAGCAGCTCTGTGGCCTGTTACCAAGCTCCTGGGTCACTTGGTCATTGTCATTTCTCGTTTGGCCTTTCACTCTGGTACATTTACTTCTTGCAGGCACAGAGCTTCAAAATGAGATGAAAAGTACTTGGCTACACGTTAGAATAAATGCTTCCAAATTGTTCCAAATACAATAAAAATATCCCTTACAGAGAAGTTCTATTTATAGATCAAAGAAATACAACAAGTAATTATTCTTTTTATGTATACAGTATCTTTACAAGTATGTTCCCATGGAAGGAAACATGAAATGTGGCTCTGCAATCAGCACTTGAAGCAGTTGCATTTTCTGTATTGATGACAGAGAGCTGCAATGAGGAAAGGTTGCTGGGTTGCAGTAAAATGGAAAAAGATTGACCAATTGTCTTCTCGCCAGTTAAGATGATTAAAAACAAGAATTAAAAATACAAGGATTAAAAGCTTAATGACTTAAAATAATATTTATACTGATGATTTAAACTGCTTTCATGGATTACCTCCATTCAAATTTATGTTCGCTGCGCATCGTTTACAAATAAAAAGTGATGGGCAGCACACAGAACAGGCAGGAGGCAGAAAGCAGGATAGATCATACTAACACGAGCAGTTACAGGGCAGCCAGTGGCAAGCTTTCGTTGCACTCTTTCTTACTTCCAGTTGTGTTTATTTGGAATTGTTTTATTTCCTTTTTAGTATTCTGTGTTTTCTTTAATGAAAATGGCATCAACTGGCAGGACAGCATGCTGCTGTTACGCTTTTTGTTGTCACCTTTGCTCTTAAATGATGTCATCTTTGTTCTTACACTGCCCTGGGTGCTTGGCCACAGAGCACACGTGACTACCACTGAGAAAGCAGAAGCAGGGAAATAGTGGGGTAAACTACAGCTCACCTTTCCACCTCTTACATAGTATAAGTGAAATCAGTTGTTATCAGCCAGCAGTCTTTGAGATTCTGCCAGACACCCAGTTTGATGGCGGATGATGTTTGCTGGCAGCAGGGTCGCTGTAGGAAATCAGGTCTGTTGAGCAGAGCTGCAGCTCTGGGTGCTCCAGGTGGCACCGCGAGGCTTGGGGGATGTTTGAGGTCTGCCTGTCCTTTGCAGTAGACTGCTGGCCTGGATCATGTGCTCAGGGCCACACCATGTGTCTGTGAGATGCTGAAATCCCCAAGTGCTGGCGCCTTTGTGGTCCTGCTGCCCAGGCTGGCTCCAGCGTGGTACCTGCCTCTTGGTCCCAGTGATGCTGAGGGGCTCTGTGGTTCTGCCCACTGGAACAGTTGCTAATGACCACGTTCTGAGGGTAGCTTAATTAGCTGGAGTTTGTATCTTCTTGTCTCAGGAAAAGAGATAATCTTATCCTCCATACTTATGGGTGAGCATGAGGAGACCGAAGGAGAAACCTGTCACATGCTTTTACACTCATTCACTTTCACACTTTCTTCATTCTTATTAGCTTGACAGGTTGTCAGTGGGATGGAGAAAAGCCTCTAATAAGAGTGCTGGAAAATAGAATACAAGCATCACTGCGAAGTGCAAAGGCTGTGAAAGAGGAGATTCAGGGAAGAGATGAAAGCAGTTGTATGGAAGGGTAAAAGTAACTTAATTATTACTTCGCAACAAGTATATATAGTCAGCCACAGCGTTCAGTGAAGCCTAAGTTCATTTTCAGTCCACTTGCAGTGCTCTGGTGACTGCCTTAGAAAGTTATTGGTGGTCACTAGAGGTTGTGATCAGGAGCGTAACCTCCTGCTGGAGAGCTGGTACTAATTGTGTGCCATTGGTGTCAATACTGGGACCAGGGAGATTTAACATCTTCATTCGTGAGAAAATTGGGGCTATTCAGCCTGGAGAAGAGAAGGCTGCGTGGAGACCTCATAGCAGCCTTCCAATACCTGAAGGGGGCCTATAGGGATGCTGGGGAGGGACTCTTCATTAGGGACTGTGGTGAGAGGACAAGGGGTAATGGGTTTAAACTTAAACAGGGGAGGTTTAGATTGGATCTGAGGAAGAAATTCTTTACTGTGAGGGTGGTGGGGCCCTGGAATGGGTTGCCCAGGGAGGTTGTGGATGCTTCATCCCTGGCGGCGTTCAAGGTGGGGTTGGACATAGCCTTGGATGGCATGGTTTAGTGGGAGGTATCCCTGCCCATGGCAGGGGGGTTGGAACTCGATGATCTTGAGGTCCTTTCCAACCCTCACTATTCTATGATTCTATGATTCTATGATTCATGGTCATCACTGACAATGTTGTGTTAGGGTAACTCTGATGCAAAGCCCATCAAAATCAAAGTAACTTTAGTTATAAGGATAAGGAAGTTATAAGGAAGGGGTGTCTGTTATAAGGATGGTCGAAGCAACATAAGGCTGAGAAAAAAAGTTGCATGAGAGGGAGGAAAGCTGGACTGGGAGATGTCATTGGCTAGACCTACTGTCCTGGTGGGATACAGAGCTCTGTGGACTAGACCCTGCCCCAACAGCTTCACACCAATTCCAGACTTGGGTCAGTTCTCCATGGATCCTTCATAACCCAGGTCCTACTTCATACATGCTGCTCCTGGGTGGAGGGAGTAATCCCAAGATGGTGCAGTAGAGAGGCTTGCAGCAGATGCATGGCCACACCATGGTGACAGGCAGGGAACATCCCTCTGGAGGTTTTGGGGGCACTGTCCTTCAGACCTGTGCTTCACCAGCTGTGACTAACTTCTTTTTCAGCTGACTGAGTGCAAGGGGACATGGCACACCAGTGGTGAGCAGCCAGAAGGCTATTTAGTATTTCATTATTTCATTGACCTGCAGGCCAAATCGATCTATTCACTGAGTTGTTCATTTGACCACTGCTATCATATTTGTAGCATCTTTCCAAATTGGGCTATTGCTGTACAGCGCGTTTTGTGCCCCCAGTTCTCTAATCTGCACCCCATCAGGTCAGTATTCCCACCGAGCTGGACATGCTGTGATGTGTTGAGCGTGCCAGACCAGGCTTTCTCTGCAGATTTGGTTTATATTAATAGTAAATTGGCTGATTCTTCCTGTGACTTAGTTTAAAAAAGAGATAAATAACTTAAAACGAGAGTGAATTAAAATTCAAGATGTGTTGGGAGCTTGAACAAGCTGGGCTGGATTCCAGGATGCTTCATGAAGAGACGAAGTCAGGAGGGGAGGCAGCAGAAGCAGTGTGAGCAGACAAGGAAAAGTAAAGTGCTAGCTGGCAAGGGGCAGAGGAGTGACTCCTCATGCTGATGGGGACATGATATGAAGGAGGTGCTGCTGTGACTGTGCTATGTGTAGAGCTGACTTGTATTTTAAATTGCCTTTAAATTAATCAAACCAGGAGGGAAAGGCTTGAAGAATGTTGTCTCTTTCCCCTTTCATTTCTTCCTACAACACCCAGTGCCGCTTCTGACTTTGCCATTTTCTCATTTTTCAAAATCCAAATGTTTCTACTGGCTCTGTGCAAATTGAAGGAAGGTAGGACTTTCTCCTGGATTGCTTTCCCCCAGGCAGTCCTTCCTAGGATGGAAGTCTGAAAAGAGCTGTATGTAGGGAAACCCCTGCTTCTTTCTGTAGCAGCCAGGTGTCAGGAGGGCACTGATAGCCTGGCCTCACCTCTGAGAGTGTGGCTGTGGTGGCCGGGGGGGGGGTAGTACAGGCTGGCACAAGGAGCACGCTGATGATGATTCTTAAGTCAACGCCACCTTGCTTGCAAATGAACTTAAAATAAATCCATTTAATAAAAGATAAAAAAATGCAATAGAGCTGAAGGGATGTACAAGTGATTTATTGTTTTTTTTCCAAATTAATATATAAAATAAATTAGTGCAATATAATTTTCACCTGGCTTCCTAAAAATAAATAAGCATTTTCTGCAAAGCACTATTAAAGCAGGAAGAGATGCAAATAAGACGATCAACACATGGTGCTATGGCCAGGGTTCCATTTTTGCAAAAGAAATAAAATTATTAATGAATGCTTTTATGCTCAAAAGCATCACAGGAGATATGAAAGAGTTTCTGTTATTATGCAAAATTTTTGGTGAGGAAAGCATATGCAGAAGGTAGCCACCCTGCGCTGTAAGAATTGCTCCTCCATCACTTTTTCCTGTCTCCGTAGTCACAGAATTAATTGTACTCCTCTCTGCTCTTTACATAAAGTTAATGCATACACTTAAGACTAGGCTTGCCTCCTGCGCACCTAACAGCCTGGAGCCCTGTGAACATGTGTGCTGTTGTTTAGATGGTCATATTGAATAGACCAGAAGCAAGTCCTACCCAGATGTTAAAGGTGAAGTTATTATCCTGAAGGGGCACAAAGAATTGAACAAAATAGCAGCATCCCATGCTGTGAGCTTGGACTACAGCTCTACAAGAGTAACCCAGCTTTTCTTCCTTCCCGAATTTAGCATCTGCCTCATAAATTCTCCCTCGTGGAACTGCCTGACATAGGAGCACACTTATTTAAGGTCAGAGCTAGGTTTTTGATAGCTTCCATAATGGTGACTGCCATTCTTAAGAATATATACTGGAAGAAATATAAATTGACTGGCCTTTGCTGCCTGCTGCTATTTATCAAAGTTCTCAGCTGTAGAAAATAAATGTCCTGGTGCTCTTCCATGTGCTAACACCGCTGAAGCCAAGCACTGCGGGGCTGATGAATGAGGGGCTAATGGGCCTGGGTTTAAAACCCTGGCTGCTGCCCGCCTGTTACTAAAGGCATTTGTTTGAGAAGGGAACCATTGTCATTCATGTCTCAGCGAGCACCAGCTTCCCTAAGAAAGCACAGGAAATATGTGTTTAAAATACACAATAGTTTGCACCAAGGTAACACCATGGAGGTTTGATGTGCTCTAGGAACTGCTCCTTCCCCACCTCTGCCTGGGGAGTCTCTTCACATTAAGATGCACAAGTGGGAGAATTAAGTAGGACTTCCTAGATTGCACTTCGCTAAGTGAAAATGAAAGCCAGAATGAGTAACTTCAGAAGCTTTTGAGAGGAGCCAAGTGTCTGGGAGTGTTGTAATGCGCAAGAAACAGTAGAAGCTCACCATGGAAGAAATAAGGTGATGTGCTGGTAAGGAGATTTGTCTGTTTATATTCTAAAGCACAACAGAGAGCCATAAGGGTGGCCATCTGTTTTTGTGTGGTTTACAAAGTGCAGCTCTCTGTGGGCATATTCCTTCCTCGGCCTTCCTGAGTGGCAGTAGAGGTGGTGGCAGAGACTTGCACGGGTTGCCTGGTGTGGATGCAGAGTGCAGGGTTTCCAGAATGGTGCAGTACATCTCTTTGGACATACTGCTTCTTTAGCACTTTTATTTGGTCCTTCATGTCCAGGCTCTTCTCCTGGAAGAAGACAAAGATTATAGCACAGAATGCTATGGAATAAATATTTTCCTGTGCTGTGCAAAGTCACTTCTCTTTGGAAGACATAGCTGTGCTGGCATAGTGAAGTTCTGGATATCCGTGCCTGTCCCTGTTGTCCCAGCCAAGTGTAAAGAGCCAAACCCAAAATGTTGATCCTTAAAGGGTGCTAAAAATGCCACAGTGACACATGGATTCTTGGTTCAGTTGTTCAAAGACGAAAGGATTGCTATAGCAAGGGTTGAGGGGACAGATAGTTTAGTTATATCTTAAATGTAGATGCAATTATGTTGTTAGATGTAGCCTATAGCATTTAAGATTTACAAATGATACGCAGGTTCAGTAATGGATCTCACACTCTTTTTGTTCTAAGTGACAGTAGAAGTAAGTCTGTGGAAACATCTTGGGGGGAAATAGCAAAACATCTGCACCTCTGCAGAATTCCAAGTGAGTTGAAGCTAGATCATCTGGGGCATTTGGAAAGGTTAGTTACCTTCTGTGAAAATGTTACTATGTCCCCACACTCCTGCTCTGCAGGTTTTAACTTATCTTGCCTGTAGCTCCTGACAGAAATCTACAAATTATTGTTTGGATCGCTTTGGCTTCTGCACATTCATTTGTCCCTGCTTGCATGACACCAGTTCCAGATGTGTTGAGGCCGCTGTGACTGGGCCACTGATGGCACATGTGGGTTTTTCTCAAGGTTTTTAGAAGAGTTCCAGGTAGTGAGTAAAATTCACAGTGGCTGAAAGATGAACCAAGAAAAATGTCAATGTAAGAAACACTTTATGTCCTTCTGCTGGTTGCTTTCTATGCTATATATCTCATTCAGCTTCTTTGTATAGAAGATCTTACGAGGATGAAGCAGTATCTTTTATCACAGCTCTTTAGCATAACAAGACCTTTATTTTCCTCAAAGATCTGAATGCAACCTAAAATAAATATTAAATAAGTTACACCAATAGTGTACCTGTGCCTCCACTTAGAGATGTTACATCATGCTACATTTCACTTGGGAATTTTGCCCCAGTGGGACACAGGGTCTGGCTAGGCAGTGGGTGCTGCAAAGGGTGGCTTCAATATAGGTTCTACTTCCAAAAATACACTTCGGATTGGTTAGGTGTTATCTTGGCACCCTTGCTTGTTCTTAACGCAGCCTTATCTAAGCTTTTGGGAGCCTTTGGTGCACCCTTCTGTGGCGTAGGCGTTTTGCTAATGACCTCTAATGAGCGGCAGCAGTTAACACAGAGTGAGCCAAGCCGGTAGCGGACTCACACCTATGTGCGGGGGTGATGCTGCGCACCGTGCACAGCCTGAGCCAGGATGGGCTTTGTCCGAGAAGTGACTAACTGTGAAGCGATCAAAGCTAAAAGCCTGCTGGCTCCTGTCCCAGCTTTTGGCTGGGAAGAAGAAATTGGAGGAGGGAGGAGGATGCGGCTAGCAAAGGCATCTCTGTGCAGCCCGGTAGGGTGTGAATCAGAAGTAGCAGGGATGACTCTCAGCAAGCTGTTCTGTAGCTGGTTTACTTTACACAGCAAAGCTCCCTCGTCTAGCACCAGAGTGACTTGCCCTGGGGGGCGCCACATTGTGGCTTACAGTCAGGAGTGGCTTCAGCTGCCTCTTCGTGGGGGCAGATTTCTGACCTACTGCTGTCATCTGCCATCTTATACCCCTCTTGGCTTCTCCCTCGTCCCTCCCATCACCAGGGACAATGCCTGATAAACCCCATGTGTAGCCTTGCAGAGGCTGGGATGACTCTCACAGTGCTGTGGCTGTTCAGAGCTGTGGGATTTGGGTTGCAGCAGTGTGGGGAGGGCCTTTACTCTTTGCTGGGGTACACAGCAGTTGCAGGAATCAATTCCTAATGTGGAAGGAAACAGTTTATTTCCTGAAACGAAGAATAGGGGGAAGTCTCAGACACCAAGGTCGAATCTCTACAATGACAAGAAGAGCTGTCTGTCAAACTCTTAGCATCAATACAATGTCCTCTTTAAGAGACTAGCAGATATGTGTAAACTCTGCACATTACAAACCACTCAGGACCTATTATTTCCTAATCCATTGAAAATTAGGGAGGATTTCAGCCCATACCTCCATTGCACTGTTTTATTCATGCAACACACATTGCATTAAAATCATATTAAAACCATTTGAAGCCAAGTAATAGAGAGAGGAAGAAAGAAAAATCATGGTGAAGGCTGAAATAAATTTTGCTGCATCGTGTCCCTCATTACCCAGTCACGGAGGAGTGCTACTTGATAGCTTTTTCCTGCACCCATTTGTGCCAAGATACTTGAGGAAATACACTTTGTTCTGTCCTTGCCTGTGAATTTCTTTGCCTTTATGGATTCTCATTATCACCTTAATGCTTTCTCACTGTAGCTTTTGGAGTGTGAATAAAACCAGTGGCAGGACACATGGAGCTAAGAAAATGATGCCTTGTATGTCTGGGGTTCCAGTTTATGGCTTTTTGTTGTTGCTTGAACAGTCTCACATGTAGCTAGAGGAAGCGTTTTAATCTGATTCAGATGTTATCTGCAATGAGGGCAGGGGGAGAAACTTTCAAGCAAGCTGGCAGGTTAGCAAATGAGGGACACCTGAATGCTGCAACATGTTACTGAGAGCCTGCCTTCTGAAATGTGCTGCTTGGTCACCAGCTCTCATGTGTGCCAGCTCTGAGGCTATGAATCACTTGATGCTGGACCAACACTGAATTGCTTAACCCAAGCTAGGACCTGATTCTGGGTTCTTGAGGAGAGCTTAGCATAATGCAAGGTTGACATGAGCAGCAGATCAGAGTGTGATCTTGGCCCTCTGTCTACAGCATGTTGGGAGATACAAGTATTTGAGGGGTTTTTTTAAATAGATAATTAATGTATTTGCAGTCACATTTAGTTTTGTTTTTGCCCTGACAGTTGATGCAGCAGGGCACTGTGGAGGGGATGGGGGTCTGCAGGGTGACTGGCTTAAAGCGTCGATCATCAGACGTCAGGCTTTACAGGGAGACCTGCGGGCAGCAAGCAAGGTAGGGCTGCAGCAAACTTTAAACCCTTTTTTTCCAGAACTGAACTTTGTGAAGCTTTGCACTCATCGCAATACCTGCTAAATGCCGTCGCTTCTGGCAGAATGAGATGTCATGAGGACAGAATTCAGACACGTTTTCCAACCTGTGGTATTTTGCAGGTGATTGTCAACGAAATGGAACTCCAACTCTATTTAGGAAGAATACCTCCATAACCTTATTGTAGGTAAAGCAGTGAATGAGATGTATACCATAGAAAGCAACCAGCAGAAGGATGTAAAGTGTATAGCAAATGAGAAGACCCCAAACATTTTGACTGCTTGCGAAACTTCACAAGTTTTTCCAGCCACTTAATACATTTTCCTTGAGAACTAAAGCTTATTTCTGGAGTTATCCTCCATACTTTGATGTCTTTATAAATGCTGCAAAACTGTTTTTCTGTCTGCTGAGGCTCTACATTTATAGCATGCTTACAGCAAAATCCTATTTCTGTTTGTAGTGGTAAAAACTCCCAGCTGATCTTTAAATAGATCTGATTGCTCTGTAGTCCTTACTGCCTCAATTTGTCTTAAAAATATTGGCCTATCCTTTCTAGTCATTAAACATATGCCCCTTCTGTCTGCCACCAAGGATTTCGTTGGTGGAAGTGGTACGGTGTATTTCATATTTTCCACGTGGGGATAAGAGCAGGCTTAATGAGGTGTAAATCTTTATAATTATCTGAATAAACAGGTTTCTGCCTTTCTTCTGATTGTTAATTTAGCTCATTTATTTTGAGCATTTTGTTCTGTCTGGCAGACCTGCCTCAGGGATCAGTGAGACCTGAGGTCAAGGATTGCTGGAAATGAAGGGCTAGAGGCAAGTTTTCCAGATCTGACTGGGAATACTGAAGGACAGTGCTGCCCTTTTATGTAAGCAAGGCTCCATGCATGGAGCTAGGACTCCTCTCCAAGCTCTCTAAGAGACCTAACTATTGTTTTTATTACCTTACGTATTATTTACTGCTGGCTTGAAATACCAGCATTTCAATACCAGGAAGTGAGTTTCTCATTTTGATGAGTATTTCAAATTCTCAGTGTGGGCCGTGATGTCGAACATGCAGACAAATAATGACAACCATCATCATCATCATCATCATCATCATCATCATCATCATCATCCAGGGTTTTGGGAAGGACAAAGGATTTGTGGCTTTTTATCTGCTCAGTTTAAGGCCTGCCTGCTGTCAAGCAGGTCTACCAGCCCTCCTCACCACATCCGCATCAGTTCCTGGAGCAGCACTGCTGGACCAGAGCCTTTCTGGGGTAAAACAGCTTCACCAGCTTGTGCCCCCATCAGCCACTGGCTTAGCAGAGGGGATGGTCAGCTCTTCCACAGCTGAAGTTTACTGTTCTGTGTTAAACAGCCATTGTTTAAATGGAACCATAAAGTAATTTTTGTAATTGATTTTGAGGTCAGAAGGATGGTTTTATTGTATTGTCATGTGCTGCTCTCACAGTTTCTCCTGACATCATCCATGGCAGTGTTTTGTCATCGCAGGTTGGGTTTCCCTATTGGAAGGATTAGTGTCACATCTGTGTCACTCCTGTAGGCACACACTTACTGTAATTACTCTGGTGCCATTATAATCTACATGTAATGTACTTCCTACTTCTTTGGTGTTACAAATAGACATTAGTAGGCATGGTTTGGAAGATGTTAGTTATGCTAAAGAAATTATCAGAACTATTCTGCTACTTAAAGCTTTCTTGGTTATTTTCCTGGCGCTCTTTATACTTAGCTCTTTACCTCTCACTTAGGGCTTGTTTGTTGGGAAAAGGGTCTGTGGCTGAGTGAACTGAGATCTTTGGGATTAATTTGTGTCAGTAAGTTGTTCAATGTAAGCCTTAAAAGAGAACACGTCTGGGGAGGAAGGAGGACATCTGTGAAATGATTTGAAGAAATTGGAAGAGTGGAGAATGCTGGGGAGAAATTAGGTGCTGTTGCTGACAGGCACTTCTCTCAAAAACATGACAAAAAAACAGCTGTTGAGATCTGTTTTTACCAAGGGTTGGGTTGTCTCTCAGGCATGCATCTGAGGCCAGATACTGCTGTGGGCATTATCGACGTTGGCAGGGGAGGTGTTTTCCTAAGAGCTGCCATCATAGAGCATGTGGTCTCTCCAAAGATGTCCCCAAAACAGGAGCTCTCCTTCCTGAGCAAACCTCACGCATCTGCAGTGGCCACCACTGAGAGTACGCATTGTCTTTTATGCATCTGTTCATGTTACAGCATCCCACTGGGTTCTGATAGAAAGACTGTGCAGAATGAAACTCATTTCTTCTTTTTTAGCTTTTTAATCAGAAATTCTGGGAACGATGCTTCTATTTCATCCCTGCAGGGTCTGTAGCTGAGATCTGTGGTGATATCCCATGGATGTCTGCTCTTCTCCCTATATAGGATTACCTACCATTGTTCACACAGGCCAGCTGCCTGTTTATAGCCTTCACCTCCCCCTATTAAGGAAAACAGCTGAAAATATCTCTCCTCTTTTCAGAGCAACTTGCACTTACATTTTGTCCCTCTGAGCTATTTAAAGCTCAAGTGCTGTGCAGTGTTTTAACATAATTGTTGTGCACAGTTCTCCCTGTGTACTTGCTCACCTCAGCAAACCAAGAATTGCACATTGTTGATATTCAGTCTGCAAAATTTAGTCCCTAGGGTTGTTTGTACACTATGCTTGTTTAATTTTTCTCTCCCAGTGCTCCTATCTATCAGGTGACAGCTGGGAAATTCGGGATAGTAGCATCTATATGAAATGAGAAACCATTTGCGGTTGGTTTAATAGACAAGGCAACAGTTCTAGGAGGGAGGCACTGTGGGTTCGTCTTCCCCAATTTAAGACCTGAAAATAAACAAATAAAATCTTGGGTATTTGCTGTGCTATAAAGTGAGCTTCCTGTGCAGGCAGCAGTGGATCAAGCCTGGGAGCCCAGGATGGAGCAGAAGCAGTCCCCAGGTTTTAGGTGATGAGTGGGTTAGTTGTGACACTGTCAGCTGAAGGTTGGCTCTGAATCTTGCTCTGAAGCAATGACCACATGGAAGGTATTTTGTATTCATGTAGGTCATAATTACATGTGTGAAGGTTAATGCTGTTTTCTAGTAGTTGAGTCGGGTATGAAGTGCTCAGTTGTGCTTCCGTGCTGCTCATCCTTGGAGTTCTAATGCTAGTTACAGAGGTTGGGTTGTTCTTCACGCCTAGAGGATTTGCATTACACGGTACCACAAATAAGCACATACCACATATGAACGAATACAAAGTGTACTCTATATTTTTTGGGGGGTAGAGGGTGGGCTTGATCCATATTCATGACCAAATGGAGAGGCAGGAAGGCCATTGGAAATGGGTAGCAGACCAGGCATCTGATAGTGCTCTTCTCAAATGCGAGACTCTCCTCTTCCTGAGGAAGACCACCTGGCATGGCCAGAGCTGGCCCCAAGCACAAGGCGTCCCCTTGCCAGACAGCTCTTGCCTCTTGCTTTGTGGTCTTGGGCAGGACACAGAGATGTGGCACTGAAATGTCCCCATCTGTAGAGAAAAGATAACAGTACTCAGCTTCCAAACAGGCATTTTGCTAGGATTAGACAGTTAATGTTTCTATGGGTCTTTAAAATGTAAAGTGCTACATAAGTGCAGAGGAGGGCCACAAGGATGATCAGGGGACTGGAGCACCTCTCGTATGAAGGTAGGCTGAGAAAACTGGGGCTGTTCAGCCTGGAGAAGAGAAGGCTGCGTGGAGACCTCATAGCAGCCTTCCAATACCTGAAGGGGGCCTATAGGGATGCTGGGGAGGGACTCTTCATTAGGGACTGTGGTGAGAGGACAAGGGCTAACGGGTTTAAACTTAAACAGGGGAAGTTTAGATTGGATATGAGGAAGAAATTCTTTACTGTAAGGGTGGTGAGACCCTGGAATGGGTTGCCCAGGGAGGTTGTGGATGCTTCATCCCTGGTGGCGTTCAAGGTGGGGCTGGACATAGCCTTGGATGGCATGGTTTAGTGGGAGGTGTCCCTGCCCATGGCAGGGGCGTTGGAACTCGATGATCTTGAGGTCCTTTCCAACCCTAACTATTCTATGATTCTATGATTCTATAAATGATGAGTATCCATGTTAAGCACCAGGGACAGCTGTGGTGTTGTATAAATAGCAAATAATAATAAAAATATTAAATTGGGTAGACATCTCAAATAGTTATTTCTCCAAGCTGCCAGTAACATCCTCTTTAAATCCTTCAGAAGCAAATTAACATGCAAATGTTTCTGCCTCCATTAACAGATGATTTTGCCAGTTTTTAGTTTAAAAGATGAACAATGCAGGATTTGAAGTTAGAGACTGTTATTCTCTGGGTGACAATGGAGATCAGCTGTCAAAAAGAATCCAAGAGATCGCTGCTTCTAGTTAAAATACCCCAAACAATTGCCTAAAGGAAGTCTAAAAGGGAAATGCCACCTAAGAGCTGGGGACCTCAAGGGAGCAAATAACTGAATACAGACTAACTTTAAAGGCTCACCTACCCCCATCATGGGAAGGCAGCGTATCTGGAAAGTTCTGTGCACATGAGCTGCCTTTTGGATTTTGAAAGATCGTATGTGTTTGGCCTCGCCCAAGCACACGAGTCAATGAAACCTGGCAGTGGGATATGACTGACAGCCCAGATTTCAGGTAGGCTGTGGGATTTTGAACAAATCCTACATGAGTTCAGAGTTAGTCTGAAGCAATGTGGGTGAAGCAGATGGGGTTGCTCCATATGGGCAAAAGGAGAATCAGATCTATTGCCTGGAACTGGAGTGTGTGGATGAATCTCTCAGCTATTTTGCATACCTTTTCCTGTTATCTCCAGTTTCCACTCTCTTCCTCAACACTCTTTCTGGCTTTCTGATTATATAAATATCCTTAGTCCCTGTAAGGTATAGTCTCATGCTATACCTAAGCCTAGTTAATGGCAGCCGCTATAAGAAGCGCACCCAGCTCCACTCTTGGCTTTGCATTCCTGCTGTCCCTTTTACATTGGATCTTGCAGAGGTGGTTGGCCAAACTTGATTGAAAACTAGCTTACTAAAAGACCCCTACAAAATCCCCAACCCTGCCTTTTCTCTCTGATCAGCCCAATTACCAAATGTAACACAAACAAGGGGGCAGGAACCTGAGCAGGGACAAGCTGCTGGAGGGAATGCAGGCTGCAGATTCTGACAGAAACCTACAGTTGCACCAGATTAAGTGTAATATGAAATTCCCATGGTAGCACTCCTTGAAAGGGAAATGTGTGACACGAGCATGTGTTCAGGCAGATAAACCTGCTGTCAAGGGAATGTGCTGCTCACATACACTGTAGGTCTCAAGAGAGACTCATATTTGTACATGGACTCACCTTCTCACAGGGAGAACATGCTCTGGAGCTGCTCTTGGGGATAACGCATCAGCTCAGGGGCTGGGGACAGCCTTGCCATGGCAATGCAAGTATTGATGGTGGCAGCCCTCTCCTGCCTCAGTCTGCTGGGAGGACTAGCCTGCTGCCTGTGCTGAACCTGGCTAGTTTAACATCAGTGCCACTCCTGGATGTCACCCTCCAGCAGGGCAGTGTTGACATGTCCCTTGCTTGCTGCTGTCAGACGTGTTACAGCAAATCTGGGGAGCAGTCAGTTTAGACATGAAGATTGACATCAGGATTCACATGCAGAGTTCAGGTTAAGTGTGTGATTTACCTGGAGTCATAAACGGTAGTGCAAACAGATGTCTGTTGTAAGTAATTAACTACCTCTGGTGAATTTGCAATAGCCGAGACAGACATGAGCTGCCATTACTCAACGTGCAAGCAGCAGCTGTGGGAGGGCTGTTGTGTTGTGCCTGTCGCAGCTCAAAAGCTGCTGGTGTTACATGTGGGAGCAGAAAGTGTCCCAGCACCCAGCTCTCATCCAGCTCCCAGCCACACTGACCTTCACCTGTGCAGTGGAAGCACATGAGCAGTGCCTACCAAGGGCCACTTCCTCCTCTGACTTGTGTGAGACCTGTGGCCAAGACAAGGTACACAAGGACCTTAGTGAGAAGGTTTAGTAACCTCACTATGGCCTCCAAATGGCCAAACAGCAGCCCGGGAAGTGCTGTATGTAACAGCATTATGCACATACTGCATGTCTTTCCTTGGAGAGACACAGGCCTGTTCCTCCACTCCGCTGTTTCCCATGAGCCAGGCAATGGCAGTTACTCCCACAGGCGTTTGGGACAGTGCATTTCAAGATTGCAGTTCAAGTTTCTCAGATTAATTCAAAGCGAATTTTATGCTTACTGGTCTAATTGCTTTCAAGTTCAGACACTTCCATTTTGATGATGGGAGTTATGGTCGGTTAAATGTTGATTTAGATGTTGTTTTAAGGTGGTGGTTTTAGATTGCACTGATGCTGAATTCTTTCCTGGATGAAGCTGAAGGCAGGGGCTGAAGGCTGGGCGCATGGGAGGGCTGCAGCGTGTGCAACAAGCAGCTAAGGGAATGGAGACTGTGTGCTGGATGGGAGTGCTGTGTCCCACTCTTCTTCTTCCCCAGGGCACCCTAAGGATGCTCTTGGGGCCAGACACCACTCAGGAACTTCTGGGGTGGATATGAGCTTGGGGACAGCATGAGGCTATTGGCTTTGAGGCATCATACAGCTGGGACAGAAACAGGGCACTGGTAGAGCTGGATGGAGCCACCAGGCCGGCAAAGGGAGGGGCTACATCTGCCCTCATGCAGGGCACCAGGGCACTGTGTACAGTGTTACAGCTCTGGGCCAACTGCCTTAAGAACTCGAGGTGATTAGTACTCTTCGTTCCCTGTTTAGTTACTGCTGCAATTGTAAGCTAGAATTGGCACCTCAATTTTTAAGGCTGTGTGCTCGGGGAATACAGGATAGTTCAGTACATGGGTTTATCTTCAGTCATTCTAACAGCAGCAAGTGTGTAAACAGGGAAGAAAGATCATCAGCTGATGATGCTGTTGAACCAGGGTTAGTGTTAACTCTGTATATGGTGTAGCACAAACAGCCAGCATTTCTTTTTTGCTGTACGTAGCACACAAACACAGCAGCTCCCTGCAGGAGTATCTCTCTATATAAATGAGGCACCGTAACTTGGAAGCCAGCAGGAGGGATCGGTAAACACAGGTCCTTTGCCTGTCGTGTGGATCTGCTCAACACTGCTGAGTGAAGGGCAGGGTAGAGTACTAGTTTTATCTAAGGGCCCTGGGGGTCTGTCCTGGTGCCAAGCAGCAGGAAGGGAAAGGACAGCCCTATTGAATCCTGGATATGGCACAGGTTGGTCTAGATGGCTCGATACCATACACAGCCACGCAGGCTGGTAATGTGCAGCAGCTTCCCAAGTGTGTGGTAGCTGCTGGAGGAGAGGACCTGGGGCAATTAAGGAAGCACTGGTGGGGCATGATTTAGCTGGGCCCACAAGCTGCTCAGGGCAGCAACATGAATCACGATTCTTTCATTGGAATTGCCAAAAGCCCCAGAAAATGGAGCAGTTTATTGTGGAGCAGTGGGCCCAGGGACCTCCAGTGTTCATTGCATTCAGAGCATCACAGCACTGAATCATTTCTGACATTGTAGCCAGCAAAGACTGACAAGACTGAGGCCTGAAGGCACATTCCACTGCAGCAAATAGCACCAGCTGGCTTTGCAGGAGATGTTATACTCCCCATGGAATTATTTCTGAGCTCTCTAAACCTTATGTGTTCCTGTGATTTGATGCTCAGGCAGCAAAAATTGGCAGATCTCCTCCACCTCCATGGGTGCGATGCTCTGGAATCGCAATTGCAGCCACAGGATGGGATTACAGGAGGAGGAAAACTGGATAAACTGGAAGCAAGAAGGAAAGAAGCCAGCAGGAAGAGTCATATATCTATGTAGGATATATGTAAGTGGTGCATTACAGCTGAAACAAGAACAGCTGCCCTAACAAATCCTTGCCTCCTCTGGTAAAATAAAACGGGGGTAGGGGATAGGAAATAATGTGGGGTCAGACAGACAATTGCTGCTATGTTTCTAATAACTCTTGCATATTTCTGGTTAAGATAATATCAGCCTAAAAGATGAACCATCCTGTGTTAGCAAACAAATAGACAATGCTTAGGGAAGTCCAGACCTGCTGAGTCCCGCACGTTCAGCACAAGGTGTGCACATCTGGCCACCTTCTCCCTGTCAGCTGCTGCAGTGCTCTCAGTTTGCTTATTCCCCAGGCAGCTCTGAAAGGTTCCTGGACCTCAGGTAACCAGTGTAGGTGTGATGGCTCCTCAGAGATGCCAGCTTGTTTTGCATAATCAATAGCAAGGGCAGCAATCTCCAAGAAAGGTGCACATTCCCCTCTATCTGTCCTGAAGAGCTTGAGCAAAGGTTCAGCTGCTGATTTATGCATCTCTGCCAGCTTTCCTCAAGGGGCTCCAACACACAGCAAGCAAATGGTTTCTGAGTATGAGCACAATCAAAGCAACAGCTCCTCTTGTTTAACTGAGTTACTGCTGCTCATCAGCTCAGCTTCAGTAACTCAGGGGAGGTGTGCTCACAGCTGCTGGTAGATGCAAATCTGAGGTGGTACTTTCATTATCGGTGTTGTTTTGTTTGTCTTCTTTATCTCTGAGAGGGAGGAGATTGGTTTTTTTTTTGTAGATGGCAAAACTGAGAGGCTCAGAATAAGCCCCAGAGCCTGGGGATCCCAACCCTGCACACAGGACGTGCACCTTTGGCTGAGGGAAGTTACTCTGCTGATCTGGAGATGTCACCACGTCTTCAGCACACACACTCCATCAGTAAGGGTTTGCTCACATGAACTCCAGGCTCTGTGTTTCCCAACAAGTAGCTCGTCCTAAACTGAAGTAAAGGTGCCTCAATCCCTGCATGCGACTTCAGGGCACTCTGTGGTGGATGGTACAGGCAGCCTGGCAGCAGCTTTCTGTTTCCTGCTGAGGCTGTGGCATTCACAAGAGGAGCTGTAGGTGCAGGTAGCCAGTAGTCTTTCTGAAAGGTGTGTTTCTCTGTACCTCTGCACATAAATGAGCACTCCACCAGAAACACAGTCCCTACCTCCTCACAATGTAAAGTGATTTCATTTACAGTGTCTTGAAAATCTGATGCCTTAACCTCAAAAAAGCCTCAAACTGAACCAGCGGATGTGAGTTGTTAGTTTTGTTGGTAGTGGGAGTTGAGCAGTATTGTAATGCGGTTCACGAAGTTTCCTAAGGTGTAAAACTGCTACCACTCATTTACTAATGGCTTGCCTGAGTGGAGATGAGCTGTGCAGCTTTGTCTCACAGCAAAAGAAGATCCCATTTTAGTTCAGGACTCTGTGCACTGTGTTGTTTATGTAAGTGGCATGAGAGGAAGGGATGGGTTAATCTTTTCCAGTTGAAACCTCTCTGATACCTGCAAATTGAATGGAGTGTCATCTAGTTTTAATCAATACCTCCACACAGAGACAGGGTTTGGGATGCTCAGTGGGTGAGGAGGGATGCTGTTTCTGAGCATTGCATAAATCATTCTGTTTGCCTTTTTTTTCATGTCAGACTTAAAACTTGGCTATTTTCTTCATGGTTTTCATGCAGATGCAATAAATAATTTCAGGCATGATAAAGGAATGCCTGGTCAGCTCTGTTCTGAGAGAGCGGTGTCAGAAGCTTTAGAGTGAGATAAGTGAACAGATGATATAACTTTTCAGTATCTATTTCAAGGACTTTTTTTCTCTGATTAATCTTCAAAGACTTTTATTTTGTCACAGCCGACATAGTTTTAATCACTAATGTACCCACAGTGCTGTCTGTGCGCACTGTGGGGTCGTGTCTGTCCTCACTGCCTTGGAGGCACCAGTCTCCTGCAAGGGGAACTGTAGTCTTTGGTATTTGCGATATCCTCTTACAGACAGTAAAATCAACAGGAGCTTGGCATTCACTGTAAGCCTGACAACAATCAACAAAAAATCCAAACAAATAACCACCCTCCCAACCCTCAGGAGGCATTAGATGGAAAGCAAGTGGTTTGGAGATTAATTTCTGAGTAATTTCTAGATGCAGAAAAAGCTTCACTCCTTTGAGTGTGAATTGGATGCAAAGTTCATGATTTATATATGTATTTGGTACAGGCAGTGATTGACAGGCCATGTGCCTTGATGCCATGCGCCCAGTGGACTGGTGTTGGCCTCACAAGGTGGGTTTCATGTCTAACATCAGCTCATCCCTCTTGGGCAGATGGTGAAGACTGACTGCAGGTCACCAGTAGCTTTACCACACTGTCTTGCTCTGTCTGGTGGTTTAGAACTCCTGTTACACCTGAGAGCAAAGAATTTCAATGCTTCCCTGGATTTTATCTGAAGCAGTTTCCCATCCCACGAAACCAGGTGTTGGGAGATCTCTCAGTGCTCAAATCCTGCCCAGCCTCAGCCCCATGTGCAGCCAGGCTACTGCGGGACACACCGCAATGGACAGAATCACCCCTCTGCTGTCACACAGCAGAGATCAATCATGTTCTGTCCTAAGTGAGCTCAGATTCAATCTCTGTGTTTGCAAGTGAGCAAAGCCTACTCAGCCTTCCTTACAGCTAGTCATCAAAACTTCAAAGTAGGGATATTTTTCCTTCAGGGTAGGGGCACAGCCTGGCATTTCTTTTTCCCTTTTTACTTAAAGCAGTAAATCTTAATTTGCTCAGAGCTCTTGGAGCAATTTCTCATCTCCACATATCCGTGTTTATAAGGATGTTAGTTATGTGGGCATCTCTTCTACAAAATCTTTCCTGCATTCAAAAGACTCAGTACCCTTCAAGCACTCTATTCGCCTTTTAACACACATCTTGGTATTCCAGCCCAACACCTTGCCTAAGCACAGGACTCTGCCTTCTGCTGTGGCTTCAGCCTTCCCCTGACAGCAGGTAATTTGCAGCTCATTCCTCTCCCTGCAAAAGTAAAGCTGATCATCAGTTGCTTCCAACCCATCACCTCTTCTCTGAGATAAAAGGTTGTCCTCCTTCACAAGGCAGCACAGAAATGTGTCAGCAGACCAGCATATCACAGACTTGCATTAGAGGAGAGTCTGATCCTCTCCTTTGGGACCTGTCATTCCATGGTACAGACCAGCCTGAGCAGCTACAGGGCTCTGTTATTACTATTCATTGTGTTTAATGTGGCATTGTAAAACACTGAACTTAGATAAAACCAGTTTGCCTTAAGTTACTTGGCCAACTGCAAGCTATCAGAGCAAGATGTGCTCTCCCTGTAATGGTAGAGCAGCATTAGCCCAAATCTGAATGCTTACAGCAATCCCCTCTGGGTGATACCAGAAATCATTTGGGACTGAGGCAACGAATATCCACTCACTGCTGACATTTGCTGGGGGCATTTTCAGGCACTCTCAGAAGAGGCTGTTTAAAGACACGGTGGGACAAAGGAGAAAGCTCAGGGTGCTGAGTGCTCCTGGGGGTGCCGAGTGCCCTCAGCCCAGTACCTCTGCTGGGTGTTTGCTGACCTGGTTTGATTCCACACTTGCCTTGCACTGATCTGATTTCACCAGGAGCTTCCAAAATTACAAATACAAGACACAGGGAAATTTGACCCAGCCATGACCACAGCAGAAATACCAGAACCTGCTGCTTACAGGGGGAGCAGAAGAAAAGAGTGAAGGCTGAGCAGAGGTGATGTCTGTGGGCTGTCTCTCCAAGAAGAAGTGTTGGCAGAGCAAGGCACAAGGATCTAATAGTGGTGGCACCGTAACAGGCTGAAGCCCCGATGGCTCTGGCCTTTGCAACAGCAGGGGAAGCACCACTTGCTGCACTGGGCTGCACTTAGCGAACATTTACCCACTCAGTGCTTTAATTCTGGTCCAGGTACTGCACTGGTCCAGCTTAGAGTCAGCCTTGAACCATGTCTTGTCCTTCTAGTGTTCAGAATGGAGAAGCCTGATGCAAAGCAGATGAGAGCCATCAGCTACATCCCTAGCTCAGTGCAGGCCTCAGGCAGGTGCTGCATGGGAAGGAGCTTCCCTCTCCCTGTTCAGTGGTTCTTTTGGTACCTCGAGCTTTGCAAACCCTCCTAGCACAGGCCAATTCTTGGACATGTTAAATACCACCATGCTGCAAACACACCAACAAGTTCCCCAGGGCTCAGCTATATCAGTGAGTGGCACAACTTGCAATTCATCCTGTCGATAAGTGGGTGTGTTAATCAAGGGGAAAATCTGTGCAATTGGCTGATCTCGATTCCAATTAATTTCCCATTAACAGATTTCCTAAATCATTAACAGAACGCCGCGTTGCAGATGATGCCAGTAACTCTTTGGCGCATATGGCCTTCCTGCCATCACAGGAGGGAGTGGGCTGACTCAGTCAGAAGGGAGAACTGATGATCCTGGTGCCTTTCTTAAAGTAAGGATTTTTACCTCAATATTTCTACAGAGGGGTCTGCTTGCCGGGAGAACTGTGTCTTGATTAAAATGGATCTCTTTGTGAAGGGAAACCAGGTTTTGTGTGATGAGAAGCACAGTTTACAGTGGTGTGTGTATTGTGAAGTTTGATTATTTTGACTTCTGTCTGAAATTACTTGGACTTTATGTAAATCTGGAGAATACTGTGGTCATTTGTATCCCTTGCCTTTTTTTATTTTCTCCTAGATGATGAGGGCTTTTCACAGCATAAATACTGGGAAGGGATATCTACCATTTTCTATCCATCCTGAAAAACTCTGAGGGCTATAGAAAAGCACTTTGGAGCTGTTAATAATTGGGGATATTGATTAGGTAGCACAGGGTCAAGATTCTGGCTTCTGATTCAGATGACTTGGTAGAGGATCAGACCTCTAACGTGTGCAGTACTCAGTGTATCAGAGAAGAAAGAAAATTTCAGCAGATCTAGGTATTGTAGAAGTCTTGTAGTGGTTCAGTTTCCTGCCAGTTTGCACCGCTCGCCATTGAAGGGTTGCATTAAATTCAACCTATCAAGTTAATTTTCATGGGTATTTTTATAGTTCTTGGTACTTTTTAAAATCCTTTAGTACATTAGATTTCAGATGGTAGAAATAGGCCTTCTTTTTCCATGGGGAAGTTCCTGATGCCTCTGAAGTCAGTGGGAGTTCTGCTATGGACTACAGCTGCTGACCCAGGGCTCTGGCCTTCAGCCTTGTGGTTCCCAGTGAGCTGCAAGGGTTCACCTCTGCTCCTGGACAGGCTGATTTGGGCAGCTCTGGGCTTCTAGCTGGGCCATGGACCATTGAGCAAGGATTCTGTTACTGAACAAGAAAACTGTTGGGAGTTAACAATGCTGTCTCCAGTTGGAGGTGTTTTATTCAGTATGTGTCCGTCTCAAAGGAGCTTGAGATCATTCTTGTCATGGAGGGTTGGCTCTGGGAAGAGTTACTGCGCCTCTGTTTGCTACAGGTTTGTTGTCTCTTTCTGCCTGGAAATCATGTTTGAGGTCTCTTGTTTTCTGGATTTCTGGGAACATGGCAGTCCCTACTGTGCTGTAGAGTGACTGGGTATGCACAGGACTTAGGACTTCACAAGCCAACATGCGATAACACAGTCATTTGACTTTATGAGTGGCAGACTTTGGTTTAAACATGGCCCTCTTTCAGCACATATAGAACTCAGATGCTAACGTGCAGTTTAGACCCTCACAATGATGCAGCTTTACTAATGAAAGCTGTGTTGACCATCAGCCCTGGGAGCAGCCGCTGGAGTAGGACCTAATGGGTCAGTTACACAGGACTGGAATTTTAAACAGCAGCATGAGGAAGAAAAAAATAAACCAACACCAAAACCCAGAGCAAATGGTCTGACTGGGGGAAAGGAAAATAACTGTAGTTTATAATTGAGCTACAAAACAGGATGACAGACTTTGTAAACCGAGTCCTGTTTCCTTAGACAAGCCAATTAATGTACATGGTTGGAACGATCCATGTTTTAACAAGCAGCATGAAAAATAGCGTGTTTCAAGTTAGGAAAGTCACACTCAAAGCCTTTACCATGCACAGTCAGCTAGATACAAAACACCAACAAATCTATCTTAACAAGCTTTTAAAATGTATTTGGAATAATGAGGAGAAAATATAGGAAGACTTGTAAACACACATGAAAGTAATTTCAGCAGTTATAGATTGAATAGCACAGTAAAAGCATTTTAGTTACTGAGCAGCAGTAAAATGTGTTGGCTGTTTAATTTGTACACAGTTTTATTTTATAGCGTTTTAAAAGTTGCCTTTTGGCAGAGAGAATACGTAAGGATGTTGTTGTAAGGGAGATGATTGGCAGGAGAACTCAAGTTATCTTTAAGGTTAGAACTGTTGTGGGAGAATAATGTTTCCAAGGATTTGGGATGTAGGTGACTGTGTCTGTAATCAATTCTGGATACGGATCCCACCAGTAAGGCCATAGTTGCACTCTTGCAGGTCATTCATAGAATCATAGAGTCACAGAATGGTTTCGGTTGGAAGGGACCTTAAAGCTCATCCAGTTCCAACCCCGTGCCACAAGCAGGGACACCTTCCACTAGGCCAAGTTGCTCAAAGTGCCGTCCCAGCTTAGCCTTGAGCACTTCCAGATGCATTTCAGGTACTTTGTCTGGCCTGATCCCAGCTTCATGCTGGACAGCCTGCTCTTAGAATCATAGAATCCTTTAGGCTGGAAAAGACCTTTATGATCATCAAATCCAACTGTTAACCCAGCACTGCCAAGTTCACCACTAAACCATGTCCCTAAGCACCACATCTGCTCATCTTTTAAATCCCTTCAGGGGTGGTGACCCCACCACTTCCCTGTGCAGCCTGTCCCAATACCTGACAACCCTTTCAGTGAAGAAATCTTTCCTAATCAGAGAATCATAGAATAGTTAGGGTTGGAAAGGACCTTAAGATCATCGAGTTCCAACCCCACTGCCATGGGCAGGGACACGTCCCACTAAACCATGCCATCCAAGGCTATGTCCAACCCCACCTGGAATGCCGCCAGGGATGAAGCATTCACAACTTCCCTGGGCAACCCATTCCAGGGCCTCACCACCGTTACACTAAAGAATTTCTTCCTCATATCCAGTCTAAACTTCCCCTGTTTAAGTTTGAACCCGTTACCCTTTGTCCTCTCACTACAGTCCCTAATGAAGAGTCCCTCCCCAGCATCCCTATAGGCCCCCTTCAGATACTGGAAGGCTGCTATGAGGTCTCCACTCAGCCTTCTCTTCTCCAGGCTGAACGGCCCCGACTTTCTCAGCCTGTCTTCATACAGGAGGTGCTCCAGTCCCCTGATCATCCTCGCGACCCTCCTTTGGACTTGTTCCAGCAGTTCTATGTCCTTTTTATGTTGAGAACACCAGAACTGCACACAATCCTATCCAATCTAAACCTCCCCTTGCATAACTCGAGGCCCTTTCCTCTTGTCCTATTGCTTGTTTTTTGGGAGAAGAGACCTTCATTCATTGGACTTTACATGGGGCCTTTAATGAGAAGGGTTTTATAAATGTGCTGTAATCAAATGGAGCAGGTTCCTCATTGCTGTGTGTGAAATGACTGAGTTCCCGCATGTTCTTTTTTTATCTGACTACTGTACAGGAATTCCAGAGTCCTTAGGAGATTAGGAACTTCCTTACAGATAATTTTACAGTTGCTCTGCTCAAACGTAGCTCACTTTGAAAATAATGTGCTTTGAATGCTATGTAATGGTTCTTCACCCTAGCCAAGAAGTTTGGGTTTCAACCTTCCATCTGAGAGACAAGTGCCTTTGAGTTGCAAGAGCAATAGTGAGCAGGACTGTAACAAAACTATACAGAACTACATGATTGTGCATGAAGTTCACATAGCAGGGTGGGCAGCAGTTGTGTCTACTGCATGTTAGAAAAGGGAAGGACTATGGTAATGCTTAACTAGCTTCAGGTCTGAAAAGGGAGGCGTCAGTCTGTAATAATTAAATGGCAACATAAATGGGCAAGAGCAGAACTTGAAACTTTAATAGCTGAGTGTGATGCCCTTTGCATGCTGCAAGGCTTATTCAGGACGAATTTTCTCCTCCCATACCCTGGCAATGCCTGAGGAGAACATCCGATTTGAAGGTGGGTGACAGGCCAAGGGCAGAGCTGCTTCTTAATTCAGCAACCCTGGAAGCGCTGTGCTATGTGAGTGCCTGCGGCTGTTGTCCTCCATAAGTAACACTTGGACTTGGTATCAACTGAAATAGAGTATCAGTGTTTCACTGGGAAACCATTAGATCAGGGGTAGCAAATCTCATGCTCTCATTTTTCTAAGTGTTAAGCTGTTGTTTCTTGACTGCTCCAAGCTAAATGCATGTGACCAGCAGTACTGATACATGATACCGATTTTGTTCTGTTCTTGGATGGGGTTCATGTGTGGCTCCCAGGTGCTTGTTGGCACAAGCCAAGGAGTCCATGGTGAGCTCTGCACCATCAAACCCATGAAAGACTATTCAGTTGTATTGTTACTGCTGAGCTAATGGCAGGGGAAAAGCTCTGCTGTGCTGGAGATTAATAAGAGCTCTCAAAATAGCAGCCCAAAATTTACCTCCCTTTGTGGTTTGTTGCAATATCCTATGAATCAGTGGTGGTTTAGACTGTTTCCATCTATTTTCTCCCCTCTGTGAGATGAAAGACCAGGGCCCCACCCTTCAGGAGCAGTAAGTTTCACCAGCAGTTCCTCTGCCTGTGGATGGACCAGCTGCCTTCCTCCAGCAGACACTGTTTCCAGCCACCTAAAGGCCAAGTTACACTGCAACATCTGGTTGTCATTATATAAAAGTGAATAGGCCTGTTTTTCCATCTCTGTTACACATGTTAATACGGCACAGCTGGACTCCAAAACGTGGAGAGCAGCTCTGTGCGGAAGTGTGAGACCAGAAATTTGCTGCTTTGTATTGCACGCAGTCGGGCTGCAGTGGTGGGCAGGCGGCCGTGTTCCCATCATCCAGGGGTTAACCTGCTGCTGCAGGCTTTGGACCCCACAGAAGATCTCTGTGGTGATGTTACTATTGCTGAGAATCGCTGTTTGGATGCAGGAGGAAGCAGCCTGTCAGGCTGGCCCCCCATCACCTGGTAGCTGGGTGTGCAGTCCTGGGAACCACCTGCAGAACAGCTCAGAGAGGCTCCTGGCGGCACAGGTACCCTTCCTTGGCAGGTCATCAGCTTTCTCTGCTGCCTAAGTGATATGTGAAAGAAGTACCAAACCAAACTGCTACAGCCTCCATCTGTTCTCCTTCAAGCTCAAATCCCGTCAACCAGCTCTGCCTGTATTTAATGGTCCTGTCGTCTTGCTGAAGTTAAAGATCATAGAATCAGACTGGTTTGAGTTGGAAGGGACCTTAAAGATCATCCAGTTTCAGTCCACCTGCCACAGGCAGGGACACCTTCCACTAAACCAGGTTGCTCCGAGTCCTGTCCAACCTGGCCTTGAACACTCCACAACATGCCAAGCATGTGCCTTTTGTCACACTGAGGGTAAAGTAATGTGGGGATGAGCTCAGCTTTCAGGACACACAAAAGCATGAAGTATAACCTGACACACCTTGAATACAGCCCTTTAATATAACCTGGAAAAAGGAAAACAGATCACTGTTCCAGTTTAAGTTGGCAGCTTCATTTCGCTTGCTTTCTATGTGTTTAATTCGTCTTTACATTCAGAAATCCTCATGCAAATTATCACTGACTCTGTTCAACTCTGTTTAACTAATTGGTACTTGTATATGCAAGATTAGTGATCAACTATATTAATATTATTGACCCCCATTTGCCTCAGTGCTGTTTTTCCCAGGTGAATGCAATTAGAGCACAATTAACGATCCAATAGCTACGTTCCTTTTATTGCAAACACTGTAACAATTACACACCAAGATCGGCACAAAATCCTGAATACATAATTCATTGTTCTTTCCCTATAGAATCCATGGGAGACTTGCTAGAAAACAGACACAAGGAGTTGATACATAATGTATTTGAAGACCTATAAAAGTTTCATCCTTGAGGGTCCACTGGGGATAGAGTGGTTGGAATTTAACTTTTAATTGTCTAGCTGAGGCACGAAACGCAGATAAAGGGACGGTTACTGTAACTGGCACCAGACCAAAATACGTGTCGGACCCAGCTGTCCAGAGCCTTGCATAGATGGAAAACTTCATGCTCTTGGGTTGTTTAATTGGATTCTGTGGGACTGTGAATTTGAGTAAACTTATTCATGCATAGGCATTTTTTCAGGATCAGGCTGTTGCAAGTGCATTCGTTGTTGAACAGAGGGTGGATATTTGGTGTGGATATGGCCCTTTTACCTTGGGCAAAAAGCTTTTTGATGTACTGGGATTAAAAATAAGACACATGGTACAATAGCTGCAGGTTTCATTTTCCCCTTTCAACAGGCAGAGGAGCAGAGCAAAAGCAAAGAGTATGGGTAGTGAGGAGGAGTGAGGAAAGGCCGTGTGGGATTCCCATCTTGATTTTTCTTTCTTTGTCTGGGGTAATTTAGATAAATTTCTTTACCCCTGTGTGTCCCCGCTTTTCTGTTAGCAAAGCAGGGACACTGACAGAAATGGTCTGTTTATAAAGTGCTTTGGGATTTTAGTTTTTTATAATCCTCACTGCGGCAGTCTGGGATCTGGGGCATGAAGGTTTGTAGAGCACTGTGTTTCCCTAAGTGTAAATTGTTGTTCCGAAATGTGGGTTTAACTTACACCAAAGGGAAAAGGGAGCTGTTGATGAGCTTTGGCCCATTCTCCCCCCTCCCCGAATTAGTGCATCAGCTCCCAAGCTCAGTGACTCAAGGTGCTTGCCAGGCCGCAGGAACAGCAACAGGCACTTTCTGGAGGTTCAGATGTGCTGGGGCCTGAGGGGTTTTCCCCTTGGTTCTGCTTTGTGCTTCCTTTCCCATTCAGGTTTGGGGGTGAAATGGCCAAACAGAATCACAGAATGCTTTGGGGTGGAAGGGACCCTTAAAGGTCATCTGGTCCAACCCCACTGCAATGAGCGGGACATCTTCAATCAGATCAGGCTGCTCAGAGCCCCATACAACCTGACCTTCAATGCTTCCAGGGATGGGGCATCCACATCTTCTCTGGGCAACCTTTTCCAGTGTCTCGCCACCCTCACAGTGAAGAATTTCTTCCTCTTATCTAATCTAAATCTACCCCCTTCTGCTTTATGCTGAACACCTGAATACCACCAGCCAGTGGCGCCCGCTCCTGATTGAAGCGCCGGCACAGGCTGAGGGGCCGTTCCCTGCCAGGTGGCAGCTGCCGGCCCTCAGCGGGGCCGGGAGCGAGCGGACCGACAGACGGACGGACGGACGGCTCGATCGACCGCATCCCGCGCGGGCTCCGCTCCGCCCCTGAAGCCGGTGCTGCGGCGCCACCTGGCGGCGCGCGGTGCTAGGCGCAGGGCGGGTGCGGCCCCGCCGCTCACCAGCGCGGACCCTCCTTCGCGGTTCAAGACCGGCCGTTCCCCAGAGCTCCGGGCGGATGGTTCAGTATCGGGCAGCACCGCTGCGTCTTCACAGTCATTTCTCCGCACAGCGCCTGCTGGCCGGGCTGCAGTCGGTTCGTACTCTCGGGACGTTGGTAACAGCCAGGGATCGGTATTGAGGGGAGAAGAGAACCTCGTTACCTGTTTTAATAGTTTTCCAAGAGATTTTCCAACAGCGGTGCTCTACTGATGCTGAGCTCAGCTTTCCATGGCCGGTTTTACTGTTTGGAATGGAAAATAGCTGTTAAAAATGAGAAGGTGAATGTGAGGAAAAAAGAACTGTAGTGATGACAGTGAGCAGAGCTGCTCCTGGCTGGAAAACAGTGAGACGCTGTGGAATGAGAGTGTGGAATGAGACTGCAAGAAGTTTGAAAAATACATTCCATATTGCCACTAAATTTTAATTAGCAGGTATGAATAAGCCATATTTTATTGGTAGAAACACATTAGAGAGTTGCGCATATAATTCTCCTCTCTCACTGTGGTACTTTTATGTATGTTTTCTAGCATAAATTTTCATTTGAATATGTGCTGGACAGTTCTGAAGTATCTCCACATATCTGTGATGGACGCCTGACACAAATCAGGCCAGAAGATTTCAAGGTTTCATTAAGTTACTGCTCTTCTTGCCAGTTTATACAGCTGAGAAAGCGTGTTAAACATGTCCCGAGGCAGAGGACGATTCCATATCCATGGGCTGTGCTGTGGCATTAGTGATTCTGACTTAGTTTTCTCTTTGTCAGAATCTGAATGGAGTAGAGCAGTGAGCTGGTCTGTCTTTAACTCCTCCTCCTGATTATCAAACACATCAATGCATGAAAGTACAGCTTCTTTCCCTAAACCCAGGATTTGCTGTCTGGCTGTCATGTAAAGATAACTCCAGAACAATACCTGGAGGTACCAGACCTCTCCTCTTTCAGTTGTATCACTTGGAAATTGCTCATTTGCCAGATTCAGGTTATTCAAGTTTCAGCTTGACCCAAGGCTGTGGATTACGTGAGGCTCCTCCCATTGGTTGTCAGCGGGATTTCCATGGGAAAAGATGACGCTCTCCACCCTCACGTGCTTTCATTTCTGCTTCTCATTCAGAGCTTTTCTTGGCCTTAATTCTGAGAATCGCTTTTCCCTTCATTGAAGGAAGGCAGTTGCCTTTGACAGCTGCCGAGGTGTGTGTAGTCTGCCACTCGCAGGCGAGTCACAACAGCTAAACTTTCAGCTGCATCTCTCAAAACAGGTTAGGTAGTGAGCAGGAGCACTGACAGAGCCATTCCTTAAGGAGTATGATTAATTGAGCACGAATTGTGAATTGTACTTCATATTTGGTGCTCAGCATGCTGCTTAAGAACAGTTGTCACACGTGGTACTCTTCCATTTTCCAGGAAGAACTGAAGGATGTTTATAGCCAAGGAAGTATTTGAATGTTACTGTGGCATAAATTGGAATGGTTCCACTGCTCACTGATTTTAGCCTGGACTTCATCCAGCATGACTCAAGGGCCAGTTTTACCCATTTTCTTATTGCATTTCTTCTGTCAGATTTCTGTTGTTGGTTTTGTTGTCATTCATGTTGGTTTGTGAGTTGTTTGTTGCCCCTCCACTCCCATTTCATGTGAGTTCCTGACACTCAGCTTCGTGACTTCACCTTTGCTCCTAGTGCACATGTTGTACAGCAGGCCAGGGATGCTCTGTTGTGGGGACAGAAATCAGGTTGTAGGCTTTTCATGTACTTATTTGAACCAGGCAAAAAATGAGAGCTTTAAAATCAATGTTTTTCACCATATCAGTAACATAATGATAGGGGGGATGAAAGAACTGTCGTGAGCACAGAAGAAAAATTAAGAATGTAATACACTGCACTAGATACAAATCAGGATGGGGGTTTATTCCACAGCTTAAAAAAACAAAAGGCCTTGGTAGGCAAACATAAGTACACACTGGGGCTGAAGATGATGTTGCTCTATTCTGGTGTTATGCTAACATGGGCTTTTTTTCACTTGAGCTCCAAACAGAAGAATTCTATTTAAACACACAAAAAATGTGGCCATTTAACCAAACTCACCCCAGCTTCTGAATCTTCTCATCTCAGTCCCACTCCACTTATCCCTCTGGCACAACTCTCCATGATACCTATTTTCTCTCTCTTACCTGTGAGCGCCTGCTCCCAGGGAAGACCCTTATTGCATGCGAAATCCTGGTGGCAGCAACTGGATTGGTTGGGCTGGAGACAAAAGCTGATTTAAGTCTAGTGACCTTTAATGGCCAAGTTATAGGAAAGACTATTAGTCCAACACAAATCCTTTGACTGTGACTTTGCAATATCAGTTTATTCTGGTCTGAAAAGCTGGTCCAAACCCTTGTTTCAGCTGCACAAATTTACACTTTTTTATGCTTTACAAATCATTTAATTCTTCTTTGGGAAGCATTCTTTCTAAATTTTTGTTATTATTGAAGTAACCGTCAATGCTTATAGATCCACAGTGGGATGAAGTGGAGGAAAGGAAGTTCTTCAAGTCACTGATTTCTTTCAGACATAATGCTGCCCTATACTAATTTCTACATAGAAATTCATGGTCCTTATGAAGGCATTTATAACTGAATGTGCAAATCTTAGAACCACAGGCTGGTTTGGGTTGGAAGGGATCTTAAAGCTCATCCGGTTCCAACCCCCCTGCCATGGGCAGGGGCACCTTCCACTAGGCCAGGCTGCTCAAAGCCACATCCAAGCTGGCCTTGAGCACTGCCAGAGATGGGGCATTGGACAAATGTTAATGGGCACTTGCTTACACCCTGGAGTTGCTCATACACAGGTCTTGAAACTTCTTAGTGATCCTCATGGCTCTCCCATGGGGATGTTCTCCCCAAGGATAATCACAACTCAGGTAATCAACTGCAAAGCACAAATTCTGGCAGTGAAACAAGTTGCAACAATCCATTTGTTAAGTAATTGTGAGGAGCAAATTCAGAAGAAACTGTAGCTTGCTTGTAGAAACCCCCCCATCAGAAAGTGACGATGGTTTGGAACTGGAGATTCGTTGAAAATGGTTCACCCAGTTTTGAAGCTCTTACTCACAGGCTTTAATACTTTTGATTTTTAGGCAGCTCTTGCAAAACAGGATGTTGTTCCTCATAGTAAGTAAAGCTGTGCTAACTTCCTGGTTTCATAGGAATGACATGTATCCGTGTAAGTCATCAGAGTTTTGCTATGAATTCTGGAAAGCTGGGTTGCATTTCCTTTTTTTGTTTTTTTTTTAGTATATCATATGTACAAATCAGCACTTTCGCTGATACAAAAATACAGAAGAGATTAAAAGTGAATCAAACAAGATCCACTGTGTTCTTGTTTGCGAAAAGTTATGGATAATTGATCCCGTATTTGTCCCTGGGCTATTGCATTGAATCTCTGGGTCGGGTCAGCATGGGGACTGAAGGCCATGATGGAAACAGAATGGCTGCTGTTTCTCTCATTATCCCATGGGAATTACAGGTGCCATGACCGTTGTGATGAATATTTTGAGCTCTAACTAGGTCTGTGAGCACTCTGACACTTTCAGCACCTTTATGCTCCATTAGTATCTACTTTGACACATAATCCTCTAGTTAATCTTTCTGGCACAAATCAGCTACAGAAACACATTCCAGAGACCCAAGCAGAAGGCATTAACAAAATAAGCCTTGCTGCAGTTGCTAGATTAAAGTGGTCACCATGGTTCTGGACATAAAGGGTTTGATAGTTGGAGCTAAAGCTAATGGGGTTGATAGGATAGGTCTTGCAGGGGAAATGACTGTGGAGAATGGTCAGAGACAACTGAGATGGATGGAGAAAAACCCTCAAGACTGTGCTGTTTCTGTGTGGAAGTCTGAGCTAGATAGCCACGTCACCCTGGCACTTGTTTGCCTTTGAGACTGCCATGAATAAGTCACTGCACTGGTGTGACAGGGTTGTTCTGGGATGAAAACTAGTGTCTTCATACCATGCCCTGTTGCTGTGTAGACAGATACATCAGCAAGATAACATCAAGTATGATGGCTGCTTTTACTGTCTTCGCAGTATCCTTGGATTCACTTAAGTTCCACCAGAGGAAGTAAAAGGTGAAAATTACTTTCTGCTTAACACATACTTTTCAATTGAGGATACTGCTAAAGTGTACATTAAAAATTCCCATAGGAGTCTTAAATAAGCAATTGCAAGACTAAGAGCTGAGCTTATTCGCAGTGTGGACTTCTGTGTCCATGCTTTGTTTCTTCTAGATAACTTTACTGTAACATGCTGCTGAGTGCTCTCTCCCCCACCTCACTGCCCTCCCCAGCTAGCTCGATGAATCGTCCCCAGTTCCTGCAGACAGGACTGTAACCAGAATACAAGGTCTCATCACAATCTACTGGCTTCAATAAATTGATTCCCTTTTCAAACACATTGATTTTTTGCAGTGCTCACTATAGTAACAGCATTCTGCTCTCCCTGTTTCGTACCCTTGGCTGATCAATGTTAGTCTTCAGCTACAAGCCGGGATATATCTCTGGCATGAACTTCAGCTTTATGTTCATTTTGAGCTTATCAAGCCTGAGGAGTTGTTTCAGTCTGAAGTATGACAGTGACTTATTAGCAGCTCAAAAAGGAGGTTTGTCATGAAAATGTGCAGGAAGCTGAGCAACTGCTGGATGAGGTGGATCTCTGGTGTCTCCAGCCACATCTTCTTGTATCACACTCCTCTAAAGTCATGCTGACTTTGGTAACAAGGATCAGAAGTTTTCACTGACTTGTATTTCTCTACAGACTTAAGTACTGAATTAAAGCTTCTTCTAGTGCTTTCTGTCAGTCTTTTGGTCTACAAATATTTTGCCTGGAAAAGGCTCCAATTCTCCCTCTGTATGCAATAGGCTAAACTTATTTAGAGGCAAATATGTGCCAGAAGAATACAAGATGTAAGCCAAAAAATGTAGAATCACAGTGAAATCTGAAAGAAATGATACTGTCAGTGAAGAATATGGCATCAAACTTATTGTTCAAGGAAGATTCAGGAAAGGTCATCTGGACATTACCCACAGATCCTCCTAGAGACGTGCCTTGACAAGCCTAAAAAACAAATGTTATTTATTATCTAAGGGTCAAGAGTACTATTGCAGGACATGTTACATCAAATCTAAATGCTTTTGAGGTAGTTACAGTTATTGTATACAGAGCATAAATATACATGAATAGTGTTCTTGGATTGCTCTGGAAGTTCTCAGTTAATGTTATGAGTTCCTACAACTCATATTTAGTGGTACTTGGTGCCATACTTGTCCTACCTTATCATAATTTTATTAATATTTGTTTCTGTAGCCCTGATTTTAATAGTTGTAACTTTACGCATATGAACTAATGTGAAATTCTTTATAATTAAAGCAGAACATATCACTAGAAATGGTAATCAGTCTAGAACAACATTTTTCCAATGTTCGTAAATTAAACAGAATCACAGGGACCAATTTTGTAATCTGCTCTCAGCGGACATGAAATAATTACGGCTTGGACCTTTCAGGGGGATTTTTTTTTCCTAAACCTGCCTGGATTTAACCTTGAAACTAGAGATGATGAAGATTATTCCTTACGAGCCCTCAGTGAGAAGTTCTGTAGGCTGTTTGGATCACTGGTGCCAGCCTTTCCGGAAGGTGCCCAGCATGGCTGACCTTGTCTGCCATGCTAAACAGCCCAGTGTCCACTTTTCTGTCCAAATTGTGACCAGGGACCTTAATTCTCTTTTTTTTGACTAAACATTGTCAACCTGTGGAAACTCCCAGCAGACACTGTGTTCCTCCCACACGTCCCCCCACTCCCCTTTAGTATTTGTTTGTTTACCTTCAGCCACTGTGAATTCTGGTGCTGGATATAGTATTCAGACAATGGCTGAGACAGTATAGAGTCTCTATAGGTTATTATTCCTTAAATGCTTGAGGCACATCAGGTCATATAAAACTCTCTGTTCTGGTGGCGAATAGGGAGGAAGAAGGAGGATGATGGCTCATGCCCACAAGACTGCAGCTCCTGTGTCCACTATATTTATCTGAGCTTATATTGTACCTTTACTGCTGATACATTTTCTTGCAGAGGGTGGATATACTGCTTCATGTTGCCTGTGCTTGTGCTGGCTCTCAGGGGAAATCTGGTCTTTTTAGTATGCAGTTCAAACACTGTCTGAAAACACGTCATGGTTTGGATAATAATTTTTCAAACAAATTTAATACACTGATTTCCTTGGGATGAAGATCAAGCACTGTTCCATCCAAGATGCACCTAAAGGGCAACTTGTTTGAGTTAAGTTTACTGAAACAGAAGTGACAGAATATCAATTTGTTTTCTAACTTCATGTCATATTTGAGAATCAAATAAGCAATTACATGAGAGTAAATTTGATTTATTTCAATATCAGATTTGCAGTCCACTTGTTTTATTTGACTGAGATAAAATAGCCCTTCATTTTACAGTAAACATGCTCAAATATTATATTTCTTCTTTGGCTTCTTCAGAGCTTGTAGTTTGAAAACATTACTGAAACATAAAAAATAACTGACTGTCTTAACACCAGAAGCCTTTCCTGTGTTAAGGTGATGAATAGTCCCCAGTCACGCTTCCTTTCTGATGAGGCACCTTGCAAACTGGTGTCAGTGTATTTGTGTCAGCTTCTTCCATCATTTGCATTTACTCAAACCCCAAATATGAATGTAAAAACGGACCTCACACATAATGTATTTGCTTAGTCCACTGGTGCAACCATATGTAAATATAGGTCACAAATATATGGCCCTAAAAGGGTAAAATTTTATCTTTTGTTTGAGAAAATATGGCATTTTCAGATTCCTCACAGACTTTTCCAAATACTCAGATGCTTCCAGATAATGCAAACTGCCCTACTTAAAGGAAGTAAATTTCAGCAGTCTCCTTTCTGTTGTTCATCGAAGAGCTTTTACTGTAATTTGGTTTGCCAATAGACATGACTTACACCAATGGTTTTGCTCCCCAGCACTAGGTAATGATCCTAGACAGCCCAAAGGATTACTGAAACTTAAGTGGTTCTCCTCTAGGCCTCTTGCTCAAGATTAATGGTAACAGAATTACTTCCTTCCCCTGCTTTCACCCACAATATATTTTGCAAAACATGTCAAACCAGAATCTTCCAATTCCATCTGTTTTCTGAATCTGAAGTAATTTCAGTGGTAAGGAGGCAAAGATCATTTTGCTTTTGCTTTAGCTCCATCTTTTATACAGAATTGTTTTGGAACATACCCTGTTACAAATTACTTCTGTACAAAGAAGAAGCACGTTCTTTATCTAGCATTGTAACACCCCCCTAGGCCAAACAGAATTTTGGTGAAATATGCCAAGTTCTTTGCCAAAGCCCTGAACCACTGCGAGTCACTCCATTCTACACAAATCAAACTCGTGCATTTATACTAAACATTAAAAAACTCCAAACACAACAATTGAGGCATTACCAGCCTGAAAATTATAGCCCAACCATGATAACTAAAGTTCTGACAGCAATGAGACTGAAATTTGGCTGCAAAAGCTGTATTTAGCTGTTTGCTCTAATGGTCATGATCACCATGAATTCTAAGGGGAACTGGCAGTCTCGGTCCAGTAGTTGCAGTGAGTGCAGCATGCATGAAACAGCCAGGTATCTACATGTGAAATAGCAGTTGTCAGCCAAAGGAATGATCTTGGTCAGTTAAAGGCTAAATAAGCCTCCCAAATGAACTACTCTAAGGAGGTGTCTACAGAGGCCTAAGCTGAAGCTCATTAGTACAGCAGTATCTCATAGTACTGTTGTTCACTGAGTGGTAAATGCAGCACTTCCTCACTGGGTGCTGCCACCCTTTCAGAAACACCAAATTCATGTCTCCTTTTTCAGATAGAAAAATAATGCTCTTTGCAGTTTCTTCAGCCATGATTTGGACCTTTTAATTTGCAATTGTTCTCTTTAGATCCTTCCAGTAAAATTATATAGTTTATTAATACATAAGGCTGTGAAAGTATTTTTCCAGCATCCTGCAACAGGGAACATAGTACATCTCTGCTTCCATGTGGAATTGGCAGGGTACCTGACCCTTTCCTTCACCCCCTAGCATGTTCTGTAGAATCACAGAATATTGGGCGCGAAGGGGTCCTTAAAGTTTGGTTTGCCCTTCAGGAAAATTAGAAATGCTTAGCCATTCCTGACGGCTTATTTGTCTAACCTGTTTTTATGGAGGCTCCACAACCTTCCCAGATGATGTTACCAGTGCTTGGAAAGTTTTTTACTGTCCTAAATACTCTTTTTTTGTTGCAGTTTTCTTGTATTATCTTCATTTGAACTCAGAGAACAATTTATTGCCTTTCTCTCCACAACAGTCTGATGTATATATGAAGGCCACTAGGGTATTTACTAATATTTTGTCCAAGATGTATAATATATATTTTAATTTATCTTTCCGTTTTTGCAGGACATGCAGTCAGGATGTGGCATAGAAATTACCATCTTTAGTGTTACCCCATGATGTGATAAGGACTCAGGTAAAGAGTTTGCCTGTTGGCTTTCATCAAGAGGTGGTATAAATGTACATCAGCTCAGGAACAGGCCAAGGATAAAGTTCTTATTGTTCTACCCCCTTGGGTGCCTCATTGCTTCAGTCAGGAAGTAATTTTGCTTCAATTTATATGCTGTTATCACGTTACTTCCCAGATGTAGGAACGAAGTTATTGTGGCTTCTTTGTTGCTGGCAGCAGAAAGGATTAAAACCCAATCTTTTGGCTAGATCTGGTGATAGTGGGGAGGAGAGAGAAATGGAGATTAATTGGACTTCAGAGACAGGTCTCTGGTGTGCTAGGCCAGGCAATATTCTGGTCAGAGAGTGGAGGAACTGTACACAGTGAGCGAGAGACTTGCCTTGACACTTAATTTTCTTTGCCATTATCTAATATTATGTAGCAAATTAAAGTTTTCCTTCCCTCCCCACTCTTTTTCTGATGAAGCTATGTGTACGTTCTTGGCCACAGCATCATCAGTAGGGTCTACCCCTGCCTAAGGGCTCTGTCACTGTCTACAGATCTCTTCAGGAGGCGGAGCAGCTCACCTAAGCATGTTGTTTCATAATCTGTTTGTGTCTTTATTGTCTCATGTTGCCTTAGCCCTACCACCTTTCTTTTTGTTGACTTCCCACCTTTCTTATGTCTTCAGCAATATCTCAAAATTCCATCAGCTGAACTGTTCATCTATAAAATGGAGAAAATCCATTTTGAGATGTTCAGACCTATTTTGTCAACTTTAACTGTTTTCAGTATGCATTTACATGTATTAAGTGCAAATATATTATGTGATTCTGTTTTCTAATTTTTTATGGCTCTTTTGTGATATTGCACGTCAGTTTGAATTTGCTCCACTGCTGAAGTTACCTGACATGCACTTACAGTGGTGTAAACAGTATCATGTCTTACGGGTAAAGAAAGTCAACCTCAGAGGCTTCTCTAAAAGACTAACATGATAGTGGGTAGGTGTTATTTCCTGAGGGTCTACAAAGAGTACAGGGCTTTTTCCTCCAAAGATTGTTGATAGCTTTAATGATACTTGTGCTTTTGTTGCCAGGTCTTATTTATTATGCTTGCTCAATGATGATATTTCACAGACTAGTCCAAAAGAGGAACCAAACGGCAATGTGAGACAAACAGCAGCAGAGCTAGAAGGGTTCCTCCTTGTTCGTGGTGCTGGTTTTTGTTTCTCTATAGTAACACTAAATACTTTTTTTAGCCCTTTTGCACAATTATTTAGAAACCCAGGGAGGAGTTGCTCTTTTCACTCCTTTCCACTTCCTTCCCAATCCAGCTGTGTCAGAGGCCAAGGTCACCACCCTTAAATGCTCTTTACTTCCACTCTGAAGGAGAGCAGTTTGTGAGAGTGCCAACAGGCTTCTGACAGAGCCAACTGGGCAAGTTTAAACAGTTTTTGAATGGACGGTCTGAGCTAGCTCTGACAAATTTGTGTGAAGAACTGTAGGAGTGCTCCTGTAAATGTATTCAGTAGAGTTATCTCCACCAGGGAGTAGTGACAAGTGGCTGGCTTTGATGACATATTGATGTCCCACTAAGACAGCTGGATGGGTAGATGACTCCAGCCCAGTGCCCAGGCCAGCAGTGTGCCCCTGGCTGTATCTTCAAAGGGGACTTCTATGTGTGTGAATGTTTTATCAGCCACAAGCTCTCTATCCATGCTGACTTTGTCAGTGTGGTTAAGGTATTTCCCCAAACACCTTAAATAGAAGACCCTGATATCTCTGCAGGAATTATAGTCTTATAAATAGTAATGTGAATTTACACCTGAGTTTAGTCCAGCATAACTTTTCATCTTGAAACTTACTGAGCATCAGCTGAATTGCATTAACTTGTCCTATGTGTGCTCTTAGCCTATGATAAACTTGGTGATTCCATCTCAGTTGTGCAGTAATAAAAATAAAATCTATATACACCAGGTAATTTAAAGGCACTGTAACTGTTTCCAAATGAATTCCCATCTATTGTTTGTAAGGAGATGACTTTGCTATTTGAACAAACACATTGAATTTGATAATTGGGTGAGAGATGGGAAGAAGCACTTGAATTGCTTCTTTTGACTGCACTATGGACAACAAAAACAGATTAACGACCTATTCTGAGTTGATAGTACTGACTGTGACTCGTACCAAATCTAAAATCTATACGATGTCTAGTTTCATCATGTTTAATTTTTAGTGAAATATTTTGTTTATAATGACACAAATTAATCATAATCTGAGTTAGTGATGATAGATGTAAAAGAGAAATGACAAATTGCATGGAAATGCAGTACTATGAATTTTTCCTGTATTTGATCTACAAGTATCCATTGCATCTTGTGCTTATATCTTTGGAATGCTTCCTCTGCATTTTGGAGCTCATATGGTAGAATGATTCCTTTCATCATCATCAAATCAGGTAGCACTTGAGGCTGTTTAAGCAGTGCAGTGATTGCAGTTGATTGGGTAGTACAGCCTTCTGGAAGGCTCTTCACACCTAGAACACTTAGACTGTACCACATGAAACTGAGAAAATGCCTATGGTCATTCAGCAGGTTAATTTACATTTAAAACACCCAAATTTCTCTATGGCTATCAAATATCAGTATTTCCGTTTCATATACCATGTTAGCATTGCTTATGCAGCAAGGTGTACATCATTGTCTTCACAGAGAATTAAATTTGCTACATGCTTCAGCATCCACTGAAATTCAGAGGCATTTGGACATCAGATTCACTTGTGCCCTTTTAAATACTTTGGCCTTAATTAGCAATAACCTTTACAATACTACTTAATCAACCAGTGATTCTCCATCTAGCCTTAAGTTTTTTCCTAATCCCTTACTCTGTGTGTGAAACAAATGGAACTAATATCAGTAGACCTCTTAATCCGTTAATCTAGCTAGCTTTTGTGTTATGAATATGAGTCTGGCTTTCAAGCAGCTCCCTCTTCATGTTTTGCTTAGATTTCTAATACTTGTTCTTAACTTCTTTGATGGATTAATGAGTAAAACCAAGCCTGTTGTGATATGCCTCTGGATTTATGTCTATTACCACTTTTCCTTGCGGCAAAGGCAGTTCATGAGGTTTCAGGGCATGGGCAGCAATTAAATTATTTAATGTGTACTTGGCTAGAATCTATGTTTCTTTGGAAGAAAGGTTGGCTTTTCTCCACAGTATTAGCAAATTTGCTAGTTAAGAGTGGTGGGGGGAGACAAGGGAGGTGCTTGCAAGCCCTGGAGGCCAGAAGAGAAGTTGGACACCAGAATATACTGAATGCTATGAATGCTATGAATACTGACACTATGAATAGGCAGCAGACTTTTGCAAAGGATTAGAAATTTTATGCCAATATGTTAAAAGCTGATGCCCCTAGAGTGAGACACAGTGATAGATATGGTATAAGCCACTGATAGCAGTATTTCACTTGAACTAGTGTAAGTCAGCAGCAAGCACAGCAAAGTCCAAAGATACATGTTGCTTTAAGAACAGAATCAGGCATCATTTCTACATGCTATGGGATTTATTTGCTGTTCTGGATTTACAGTCATCTCTGACAATTGCTTCTTGCAGCCACAAAACCAAGTACATCCTACACTGAAGCACAGCAATAACAAGATTTGAATGTCATTAGGGGCTGCTCCTACACATCTTGTATTAAAGCAGCTAAGTGTTTAACCCGTGAATAGAGCTCCTATTATCTTTGCTTTTGAAACCTCAGTATAGATCACTTAACTCCTCTGATAGAAATCCCTTGAGAGACCAACAACAGAAGGGAACAAAGTCAGGCAAAAAGGATTGTATCTGCTAGAGCTTTTTAAATACATTTTTCATAAGAGCAGAGTCAACTTGAATATTATTCCTAATATAGATTAACCTAAGACAGATTTCTGTAGAGCATGGGGCTGTGAGGGAATTTGGCCAGCTAGTTTTTCACTGAAAAGCTCTGCCAATTATGTGCAGCACAAAGGAGAGACTAATGCACGAAATACATAATATGCTTCCTCCTTCACAACATGTGGCTTAAAAATAAATGTTACAGATCCTATTTGCATTTTCCATCTGTGCTCAGGTAAATCCAAGTCTGACTAAGAATGTATTTCAATGTAGTACATTTAGCAAAATGAGCTAACCAAATTTGTGGGTTCAGTTTCCAGGCAAGAATGTGGCTATTTGAGAAGTTTCAGTGTTGTATAGGGTCAGATACGGTCTCATCAACATTTCTGTGAATGTTAAGGACTAGGGTTGAAGAAGTAATAATAGAAGTGTGAGATCTGCATATATCTAACTGATTGAGAAGAAACCTAGAGCCTCTCTGCTGGCTAACAAGCCATTACCTTCTTCACTTAAATATTTTTATAAATAGTAACTGATCATTAACAAATGTACCTTGGCTTTTTATTTACACTTTAATGCTTAAAACAGATGTCAGATTGACAGTACATCAAACAAATCTCTTTGTTTAGTCACAGAAAGATTACGTACTAAAACCAGTGGAAAAGTCTGCTTTTAATTCTTCCTTTAACCCAGTGACTTAGAAGGACTGACTTGAGGAGGCTCCATCCAAAAGGAGATGGGGTCAGACTCCAGCTTCATCTTTGGCATTCCTTTTGAGATTGCAAACAGATAATTGTTATGATGGCAGTTGTGTGCAAAGCGAGGGAAAAGATAAAGGCTATGAAACGCAGTCAGCCTATGCTACCAGCCAGCTGCAGTCTGCTCCTTCTATGAGTGTATTTGCAACAATGGTTTAGCAATAGTTTTACAAATTAAATGTAAGGATATATATTAAACAGCTTGCACATGCATGCATAAAATCTATGTTAAGAGTCAGCCATATCCTGGAGCAGCAGCGGTGCTGGAGAACAGATTTGGAATCATGGCTATGCTGTTGGACCTGCCTATGAGAACATTTCCAGAGTACTCTCTGAACGTTCTAACTATGCTAGCTCTCAGTCTGGATGTCACCATGGGACTTGGGTACAAATACACCTCTCTTCTGAAATGAGATGATGTTTTCTGTTACCCAAACAAATTACAGAAGCTGATTTCCTAAGCAAAAGCTTAGCAGGCCACTGCTAAGCAAGGAGATACGGGGATGCTGATTCCCCTCCCTATTCCGCTTCTCTGAGGTTTCTTTCATAGATTTGCAGTGGAGAAGAAGTGAATCTCTCTTCAGATAAAGCAGAGAAGCTTTAGTTGA
The DNA here is from genome assembly GCA_039720435.1 of Amazona ochrocephala. Lineage (NCBI taxonomy): Eukaryota > Metazoa > Chordata > Aves > Psittaciformes > Psittacidae > Amazona > Amazona ochrocephala. The sequence continues at coordinate 16,573,530 of CM077886.1, read as the reverse complement.
GCTGGGCAGTTTGTTTCCTAGTTCAGCCACAGGCAAAGCTCATCCAGAGACAATGATGTGTTGTATATGAATTTTCAGACACCTACTAGTGAACAGCAACCTGAAAAATGTTTTGAATATGCGGGACGGAGATCATAAAAACTTGTACAATTATTTTACAAATACATTAAAAAAAAAAGAGCCTAATCATTGTTGCTCAGTGGTTACATTGTTTTAAGCTAAGATTGATTTCTGAGTATTTTTAAACTGATTTGCATAGCATCATTATGTAAGGCCTTCACTCATCAGAGCTTGTGCATGCTTTATTTGAAGCCCTTGCATATGCCACCTGTTCAGTGGGATCATACAAGTCAGTTAAGTGCTTTTCTGGGTTGTGGCCAAGTTCTTTAATTTGCAGGAATTTTCAGGTACTTATTTAGGTCATAAGACATCTGAAATATTTTATTGTAATAGTTCTTCAGGAAAAGAAAAACCTAATGCAAACCTTTGGTTTCACTAATCACCAAGAAAGGTGTGTCCCACTACTACATGAAATTGCAACTACACATTAGAAACCATTCTAGGCAGAAGAGAACCATATATTGTACGAGTCACTTTGCTGGGACTATATTGTATTTAATTGGATTGTTTATGTGTTGTCAAAATTTACTACATGTTTCAGAATTAATATTTACCATCTCTTAACATTTTGTTTGATCTTAAAGATGGCTTGCACATTATACATAAATAACTTGCTATATGAACTTCCCGAAGAATTTATTTTGTACTGTAATTTAGTGCCAAAGACTTCGATACAACAGGAATATATCTGAATTGTTTTATGAGCACAGTGTAATCACTGTAGGGTCTACTTACTTATTTTCCCTTTACTGAATAATATTTAGTTTCTTTTCTAAATCTTCTCTGCCTTTACAAAAGACAGAACACTTATTAATGTCACTCCTGGGGCAAACTGTTGCAATTTAATTCCAACCCCTAATCTGTATTCTGCGAGCTAAGGTGTTTTACCCATGCCACCTATTTGTCTATTCAAAAATGCCTATACATGCACATGCCTTAATTTTGCTTGTAAAAACATCTAGATATTGGAGTAATTCTTCAATATAGCACATGAATTACACACCTATGGTGGGTTATGGGGAAGTGTATTGTTCAAGTTCTTATATGAAAAGTTTCCTGCATGTCGCACCACTGCCAGAGCAGTTGTCCTTTGTGGCAAACACCTCTTGGCCTTTCGGAGCAGGCTGTTCTCTAGTTAGATATGTGCTGTACCCACAATTTAATGATAAATGTGTGGGAAGAACCAATACTTTCAGTACTAAGTTGTCATGGCAAGAACCTGTACTATCCAAAAGGCAGACCTGTGGTCATACAAGTGTCTCAATCTTAGCAGGTAGACCTGAAAGAAGTAGAGGCAGCAGGATTTAGTACTATTTGTATAATGTCCCTTAGTGAGACCACAGAGCAGCAAGCCACTACCTCCAGCGGCCCTTGCTGCAATGTCAACTCATCTGCAGTGCTCTTAAGCAAGATAAACAGCAGTTTTCAGAACTGACGGAGCCATGACTATGGACACTAAAACACACCTTTTCTTTAAAGGTTACAACAGTGTGTGCTCTACTGGGGCGTAACTTAACCTCCTCTGTATGCATGTAATTTGTGCAGCTGCAGGCATGCAAGCCAGCAAACACACCACTGATTACATGTGTGTGCAAGTGGTCACTATGTTGTAGCCACTGCTTAGTCATGGTCAGCAGCACAAAGCAGCTGGTATGCTTTGTATGATGCTACTGATATGGACAGATTGGTTTACCAGCTCTTTTTCCTCCCAGTCCTTAAGTTTATCAAAGCAGAAATCATTATGAGGCCAAAACCGTACAGACGGAGAAGATAATTTCAAGATACTTCTGCTGTTTGTTACTGTAAAACTGCTGTTAGCTAACTCATGAGGATTCCCCTCTGGCTCCTCAGCCTTCATAGGATTTTGAGAACCTGTCTTCTTGTCCTGCAAAGATGGGAACTTGTTCCCTAGAGGAGTATGTTTTCTAGATTCTCAATGAATCTTGTATCTTTTGGTGCTACTTACGGGGAGTTTTCATTGTGACAGAAGATCTGGGGCACCGACAAAAGTCAGTGCTTGAACCGTTAAAAATTAGACTAATTGTCAAAGATTGACACCTTTACCAAAATCTTCCTTGATCCAGTAACAACGTGTGACCAGTTCTATTAATTCAAAAGCTATTAAATGAGAAATCCTATTGTTTATGACAGTCATCTCTGCCACACATGGACTATATGTTATTCCTCCCCAAACTGTACTTCTTTCAAGGCATATCAAGTGTCTTGTCAGAATACTTCCTTTTCTTGTAGCATCCAAATTACAGCTAAGCAGTTTTTTGCACCTGCAGGAAATGCAGGCTACCTGTTCTGTTCCTCTCACTCAGGGGGAAACAGCACGTTCACACTTCCCTCCGTCCTCACCCCATGGCAACCTGGCTCAAGGGTTTGGAGAATTTGTGCAAAAGTTCTGCAGAAGTTGTGCAGAATTTCACTGTCCCTCATGGGCAGCTCCACCTGCACATTGTCTTCTGCGGGACAACCCAGTGTGGTCAAGGGACACAGGTACATTGCTGGAGTGCAAGGATCTATTGAAGCTGCCAGTACTACATTTGACACAATGTCATAAACAGTGTTCCCTGACATAAAAAGTTGCATTAAATCAGTTACCACAAAATGGCCCTGTTTATGAAGAACAGCCTCACTGTTTCGCTGTTACAGATGAACTCGTATCAGAAGGTTAAGAAAAACCCCTTTATTTGTCTTTAAAATACTGTATTTTTCAGTGTTAAGCAAAATGAAAGAGTTCTGAAATCTTTAAAAAGCTTGTTTCCTTTCTGATTATTCTTTCTACAGCAAATGATAGTGATGTCTCAGTAAAAGTTTAGACATTTAAAATGGTGTAGACGACTAGTGAAAGAAATCTCTACAAACAACTTTGCATTGGTATGTCATTGTAATATAGACTAAAAAACTGCTGGTGTTTTGAAAAACTAGCAAACATGCAAACACAATCTACATAGTCGCTTTGTGAAAAAGTCTCTTTTTCCTTCTCTTCCACTTTGATTTTCCTTGGTTGGGTACCACACGTCTTTTTCCATCAAGTAGTAAGACAAAAAAAAAAAAAGGACAAACCTCAGAATGAAAGCCAGTTCCTTCTGCATCTAAACCAAGTGCTGTTTGCAACAGGTCACTGCCTGGTTCTAACTCAAATAATCCAAAGCAGGTCACCTTCATGAGTCTTCCAGACTTTCCAATGTAGTAACTCAGAAGGATATTAATACAATTTTTAGTTAATGAGAGAACCTCAGAAAAAGAATTGCAGGAAGCTGTGAACTGCAGTATCTCCTTACTGAAGACAGAATTCCACACAGCAAGGGTAATCCTTCTGTGATTATCCTTGACCACTGGCTGATAGAAAAAGCTGCTGCAACACTGAGGGCTGTATATAAAGTACAGATACGTGACATTTTCCCTCAGATATTTCCCCTTTTACTACTCAGTGGTAGTAAAAGGTTATATATGCTAAGAGATTAGAAAGAAAAGGGAATGCTTTAGTGTGATGCTGAAGGAAATAATTCTTCCATTTTCCTTTGGTTCCTGAAGTGGAGCATATGCCAAGGTTCTAAACCAAATCCATCTCTCAGAAGGAAGAAGTAATATATATTCTACGTACATACTACATTCTTCAGATAAACTGAACACAGAAAAATACCTGCTTGTATTGTCTTTGACTGTACTGTACCAGAAGTGAAAAATAAGGATTATTTCTGTTACTACTCTACAGATACTGTTACCAGAATGAAATGTGAAATGTTTCTGCTAGAAGTTTGGCATTTGCATATACATTTACACCAGAGTTTGCACTTGCAAACCATTGGGTAGCAAATTGGAACAAGAGTGGGTTAAGAATGGCTTGCTGGAATCTCAAATTTTATAAAACCACCAGAACTAAAGGCATTTCTTGCACACAGTGGTTGCACCTCTGTTGACTTTAGTTTTGCCGGTGCATGCTAAGCGAGAACCTGGCTTTTATAACTCACTTGGAGAGTAGCTACATATAAAAATGAGTACATAACAAGGAATCTTGGGGTTTGGTTATGAAAAGAAGAGATGGAATAGTGAATATTCATGGTACAGTATACCTGCATGGCGAAGAATGTATATGCAAACCATGAAATGACTGAACTGGAGAACAGAGTAAATTAATGATGGAGCTATGGTGCAAAAAAAAAAGAAGATACATTTTTCTGTACTTTTAAATTACAGCAATGCACCAGTGTTTAAAAACAAGAATCAGTGATTTGGGAGCTTGTTGCAGAGGAGACACTGAACTGTAATCTAAGATGTTCTCAAAGAGTAATTCTCTAACTTGTTTTGCTCTTTCAGATTTGACGTGTAGACCACCAAGGCTGGGGTATGTCCTCCATATGCACAGTGCTTCACCAAAATTATCAGGTGTCGTATGTTGTTCTGGCTGCTGATAGAAGGAAAAGAAGAAACAGATTTTGCCACTTTAGGGGAGAAGCCCAAACCTCACAAAGGTGCTTCTAATACTACTACAGATTACTCCTAAAACACTGCTCATGCTTGTGGCCTGGTTTTTGAGGTACATTCCTTAAGTGCTGTGATTCTTTAAAATCATAGGAATATACGCAAATACGCTAATTGTTCTGGATTCTTCACAGATTTTCTTTTGAGTATAATAAAGATACCTATCCTTAGACAGCTCAGTTCATTCCCAGATACGTATTATTCCCTCTTCACCCTGATAACACATATCTGAAATCTAAATTTTGATGTGATAGGAACACATCTGGGTCCTGGTTCCAGCTGTAACAGTTATTTTTCTCCCTAGTAGCTGGTGCAGTGCTGTGTTTTGGCTTTAGTCTGAGAATGATGCTGGTAACACACCAATGGTTTAGTGCGCCATCATCATATGCTGGGCTTGGGGAATTCTGCTGCTTCTGTGCTGGTGTCTCTGCTGCTTTCTCTGTCTGCAGCAACTTGTCCAGTTTTATTGGAGTGGAAGTGTTAAAATGCTGCAACTGCTCTTCCCTGGCTTTCTTAAGAGGCCACTGACATCTGGGAGGAGGAGAATGCTGGGCTGGGGGACACACTCACACTGCTTCTGTTCATCAACTGTGGGAGGCTCTGGCCGGAGCTGTGGGAGCTGGCGATGGCATTGAGCTTGGAGCCAGGGATCCTGGCAGTGTACATTTTGTTGAGGGAGCTCACGGAAGAGGTGTGTGACCTCTTGTTGGAGCACTCCTCTGGGTAGTGCAAGACAAGGTCCCTCTTCAGAGCATCTGGTACGAGAGAGGCAGGGGCACGTTTGGCTTCTGGTGGCTCAATTGCTAACTGCTCACTTCCACCTTCTCTTGCTTTCTTACCATACCCCAGAACCTGGTTGTCTTCCTTCTGCAAAGGTTTCTTCCTGCTCCTCTTGTTGGTGTTCAGCACAGTCCCTTTCACACAAGGGTCTGGGCTGCTGTTGGCCGGGAAGGCCCTGGGTGAGATGTGCCATGCCAGAGCTGTGGAGTGGGAAGGCCCGGTGATCTTAATGGTGACAGGGCTGTGGAGTAGGTTGGCTGGCTCAGAGCGAGCCCCATGGAATGCAGCTGTCCCAGCGGACGGGCAGACAGACTGGCACAGCACAAATCTTCCCTCTGAAATAGCTTAGTCTTTCACTGATTACAGAATGTGTTTCTTAACTGCCTCTGAGTCAGCCTATGAGTTGGAGTTCTGATAAGCCTGTAGTGTTTGCTCACCAGATGGACTGTAAGCTCTTCAAAGTAGAGGAAAAGATACTGCTTATTAACATTGCTCTCAACTTCATTTATTTCTTTGTACAAAGTTTGGTAACTTGATGCAGTTTTAGACTATTTCTACACTGCAAGGGGGAGGAAATGTATTTTTATAACAGGTAAACCTAGTGAAGTGGATCAGAGTAAAAATTTTACTGGAATGGAGGATGGTTCTTTTTTTACATCATTCTAAGTAAGTAAGATTGATACCCAGTGCCTCTCAAACACACCCAGGCTGAAATTACATACCTGTGCAGAGGTAAAAAAATATTGAAGCCAATCATCTGTTAGGACTTTAGAGCAAATTAGCTGTGTCACACTAGTCACCTAGCATCTCTGTGACAGTTTAGTGCAACCACAATACTACCTGTCTATTAGGAATCAGATCTGTTTTTTCTCTCGCATACTTTGTGCTAGATATTAATAGACTCATGTAATGTGGGCAACATCAGGAATTTTTTGTGGTAACTCTCTCAAATGTCCTCTGTGTAACCAGATTAAATACTTTCTGATGCAACATAGCTCACTTGAGCTGCTGTTGTTCATGAATGTGATAGTCAGAAAAGTTCATTTTATGGTTTTAACTTTTTTGTAATTTCTGATTTTAGTTTGTTCTTAGGATTTGTACAGTTCAGTTTTCATTTTTTTGTGATTTTTTGCCCATCTTCAAATTCTCAAGCTCAGACTTGTCCTTTTTACTTTCCAGTTTGAATCAGCACAGAAAAAAACAGTTAAATTATCCTCCTTCTTACTTCTATTTGGCAGTTTTCTGTAGCAACAGAAGAAGGATGTTTTGAGCAGTTCACAATCATTGGTCGTAACACGGTTTTAAAAATGAATACCATACCTACTGCACTCTCCAGATTTTACATAATCTCTATAAATACAAGGAAAGGAGGATGTTGTCAGAGAGGAAGCCTGCTCCTCTCCCAGCTCTGCTTTTTCTCTCACTGCAGAAGCATCTCATGCTGAGGCTCCCACCCATACACAGGGCTGACTTTACACTGAAGACACAGATTTTTATGGCCTATAAATTATTGTGGTTCATATACAAATCTTCACTCCAGACATGCTTTCAGCAGGACACATGGGAGACTAAATATGCACTGCTGTTCCTCACTGCCTTATCAGTCACAGTAATTATATAGAGAGATTAGGAAAATCGTCAGACATTTTCCAGTATAAAAATTCCCTCTTGAATATCCATAGGAAATTTTCCAATAGGTCATAAAAATTCTAAGGAACATGGATCACAATTTGATCATAATTACTGCTGGGATCCATTTATAGACAGCAATGTTGTTCTGTGCTGAAACATTGCCCATCTTGAACGTTACTTTTAGGGCTTTTTGCCAGTTTTAGGGTGTCCATTCATATGTGTCTTCCACTTCACAATGAGGGTCACAGGATCAGAGCCAGGCCCTGAGGTCTGTGGCTTTTCAGAGCTCTTGGTGATTTGGCCTGTTCAAAGTCCGTTTTTTCTGGCTCCTTTAGCACCTCCTGCCCTCTGAAAGCCCAGGGGCAGGCTACATGGGACAACCACATGCTAAGACCACAACTTCCTTTTGAAGAGGAAGGCAACTTACTATTTGTCAGCAGATTGTTTTGGAATAAAAATTGCCAACTTCCCAAGCCTCCTCTATAAACCTAAATACTTGCACAATGCTTCTTGCCTCTACCTGCCGCACACTTCTTCTCCTCCTGTAACACTGCCGCAAAAGAATAAATCCTGTGAAATTTTATTTGTAGCCTCACTGGCTCATGAGGAACATTCCCTTAATAAAGGATGCTTCTGAATCTTGCTACTTCTTTCATTGTTCTCCAGATCAGAAACTAAAGCACTTCCAATGCAAACAAAATCCTGGTCTGTGCAAATCCTACTTGGCTATCATTTGGGAAAGCAACTGTTCTTATCAGAAGATACTATTTTTTACCTTTGTATTTGCTTTGTAAAGTGGAATTAGGCTTACACAAAGAGGCACCATGCAGGCAGACTAAAAAAACCCAACTCCCTACTTTACTACTATCATCAGATAATGAAATCTTTCAGATTAGAAACCAATGCTAGTATGGGAGAAAAAGGCCGCTGAAGCCATCCATTATGTACACTTTTGAGGTAGTGGGCATTTAATTACAGTCATGTTGCACCGGTGCCTGGTACCCGCAGACCTCACTGGGCTGTGGATTGCACCTTGCTCTTCCTTTCACTCCAAATGCTGCCAGTGACCGTTTGGCTTCAGGAAAAAGTCTGTCTTGGGGAATTTGGACCATTTTTGCTCATGAAATGGTTTGTGCCAGCATAGTACATGGAGGCTTGCTGTTCAGATAGCAGAAACAGTGTCTGTCAAGGCGTACCAATGCTTCAAGCAACCAAACCGCTCCGCCAAGGCAGGACCCACTTGGGCTCAGGCCCCTCAGAGCGTTGTGCCTGGGTCTACTTTGAGGGGTTGGTAACAGCCTGTCAGAAGTAAAAACTGCTCAGCAGCTACCTGGCAGGGAAATGAATGAGTACATGCAGCGCCGATGATAAACTGTGGAAGTTTGGGGATTTATCGGAAGGTTTTCCTTTCATGACAGAGCGCCAGCCTTGTCGCCTTTTTGCTGCGGCCATTTTTAATGCTCCCAGCCGAAACGGCCGCAGGTCAGCTCGGCACGAATGGGCTCCGAGCCGGTTAAAATACAATATAGATACAACAGAGTAAGGCCCGGACACCGCCGTCCCCGGGGGCACCGCGGTTCTCGAGGGCACCGGCTGCCAGCCGGGGCCGCGCGAAGGCGGGAACCGGGCGCGAGCCGGCGGCTCTCCCGCCCGCCAGGTGCCGCCGCCCGCCTCGCGCCCGCCGCCTCACGAGCGGTTCCTTCAGAAGATGGCAGTCGCCGCGCGCCCCGCCGCTCGCCGCCCCCTCCCCTCCCGCGCCTTCCCGCCCGCCGTGAGGCGCGCAGCCGCCCCGCCCCGCCCCGGACCCTTCCCCTCACGCAGGATCGGGGCTCGCTCGCCCGCCCGCCGGCAGCAGCAAGAGCAGCCCACGCTGCCGCTCCTCCTCCGTCTCCAACCCACCCTCCACCTCCTTCCTCTTCCTCCGCCAACCCCACCCCTCGCCCCGGGCTGGCCCGGCCGCGGGCTGCCGCGCCACCCGGGCTCCCCGCCGGCTTCCCCCGTCCCCACGCGCCGCGCACACCTCCTCTGCCTGCCCGCCCTCCTTCCCCACCTCCGCCCTCCTCCTGCTGACGTCTGGCTCTGCCCGGCTGAAAACTCCGTGCCGCGGCGGATGCGGCGGCTCTCGGGAGCGCGGCGGCAGCAGCAGCAGCAGCAGCAGCAGCGAAGATGGTGGCCGCTCCGTGCGCCCGGCGGCTGGCGCGGCGCTCCCGCTCGGCGCTGGTGGCGGCGCTCACCGTGCTGCTCCTGCAGACCCTCCTTGTCTGGAATTTCACCTCCCTCGATGCCGGCGAGGAGCAGCGCGGCGGCGCCGCTGGCCGCGAGAAGCGAGACCACGGCGGAGACCAGCGAGTGCACCCGCAGCGCCGCGGACCCGCCGCCCCGTACGGCAAGACGATGGTAGGAGCGGGCGGGGGCGCTGACAGGGGTGGTCGGCTCCGCACCAATCTCACGGCATTTCTCCGCGCTTCTGCGGAGGGGGCTGCCCGGGTGGCGGGGGGAAGTTGGGGCGAAGCGGGACGCGATCACTCGGGGGTCGTGTCCCCCCGCTCCGTGTAGGTGCTCGCGCCGCCGCGCAGGTGCCGCTGTGCGGGTCTGGTCCCGCCGTGCGGGCTCCCACCCGCGGCCGGGGTCCTGCTGCACGTCCAGCGGCGAGGGGCCGCGGCTGCGGCTCCGGGGAATGGCCCGGCAGGATCCCGTCCTGCCCGGCGCCCCTCCGGCGCTGCCCGCGGCGGGCGCTCCAGCATCCCCGAACTTCTCTGCCCGATACCTTTCTAAGGGTTTATTTTGCTGCTACTTTGTTTTTTCCACCTGAAAACTGCACAGGCGCTATTCTTTATTGCACAGCTCTCTCAGGCCCAGTAGGTGACAGGCAGTGAAATCTAATGTAATCAGTTTATTAACCGCTGAAAACTCAAGGATACTGCAACTGCTGTCTAGCCCCATCTCTTACCATTTCCTTTTGCACACTCCCCAGTTTTCATGTAACTGACTCAGGCCTGGAACCGCAGCGGGGTTGCAGAGCTGGCCCTGTTACCAGTTGCGTTTCTGAATTTTCTAATTGGCACGTGAAAAAGCAAACGAACAGGTTTTTGGTCAGTTAATGCAAACCTCAGAAATGAGCGTTTATGTGTGCTACCGGCATGTAGTATTTTTCAGCTCAAGCGAAGCTTCCTTTGGTTTTCATGTAATTCTTTTATCAGTAGGCTTACATTAAATAAGTGTTGCCTCTTAAAGTATGCATGCGTATTTTTGCCTGGTTCTGTATTTCTGCTTACATCTTGAGAGAGAAAGCAGGAGCGTGGGGCTCAGAGGTGACTTGCCTTCATAAATGAGCGTAGGTGTTTCAGCCACGGAAAGGCTGTAGAGGACCCTGCCCTGAGTACACAAGTGCTCCATCACTGACATTTGGGGCAACTTTTCTGAAAGGTAGTACATACCTATCCAGTTTGTGCAGATCTTGCTGTGCTTTCTAGATGTGAAAATTAACATTGCTGCTTACCGAGTTCAATTTTTGTCTCTACTTGTAATCATATCTTGGTACTTGCTGTGTTCATAAATGTAACTGCTCAGAGTCCACTATTTTTTCCTCCAGTACTGTGCTCTCTGCCTCTTTTCCTGTCTGTCTAGTCTTTTATTCTTTTCTCTTTCATTCTTCTCCAGCTTTTTTCCTTGGTCTCCCCACTGTGGGTTATGGAAGGTTCGTGGGTTCCTGGTCCCTGGGCAGGCAGGGGGCCGGGAGAGGAGCTGCATCTGGGGCTCCAGCCCTGCTCCGCAGCTCACCAGGCTTTCTAGGAAATAGCCCTCTTCTGTGGGCTCCAGGGCAGTGTCAGAGTGAGTACTGTTAGCAGTTGTCTTACAAATGTCCTGGCACAGTGTCTGGATTGCGCCCGGTGTGTTCGAGCAAGCGCCAAGTTCAGAGCTGAGAGCTGATTGTTTGCGTGCTGGTGACATGTGGACACAGAATATGATTATTTTGATGCCGGCAGTTATGAATCATGCCTTTGTGCATCCAGATTCGATCAAAGACCTAAAGATGGAGCACTGGGGTTCTGAATAGAAAACGTGTTTTAAAGCACATGCTGACTGTACCTATTTTCTTCTTGTTACCTAATGACTAGTGTGGATCATACTGGGCTCTCCTACAATGTCTGACATTGGTACTAAAAAAACCCAGCAATGCTCAAGACAGGTGGCAGCGTGCTTGACAAAGTGCTTTGTCAAGAGGTGATTTGGCAATACTTCTTTAAGATGACTTTATGGTACTTGCGGCTTTGCTTAATCTACACACCGGGGAAGCGGTCACCAGCCTTGAAATTACTTTGTCAGAATAGAAAACCCCACGCTTAAGCATCCGTCTATTGATTAAGATGTCTGCTTGGTGGAGAAGTGAGAGAGAAATTGGATTTGTGCAGATTTCTGCCCTAACAACCTGGCTACTTGCTTAAATTGGTAGGTGAAGTTCTCTGGCACTCCCAATGTGTAAATTTATCTCACCTCACCTATGCTGGCTGTCTCTGGGACAGGCCCAGTTTTCATTTCAGCTCAGTTCATGAGGAAGAATTCTGTTTAATACAATTAGTACAGAATCAGTGAAAGAAGATTCCCCCCCCCCCCCCCCGTTGCTTTGTTTCCACATTACAATGTGATTTATGTAATATATAAGCAAAATTACCCTTCTCAGTCCAAGTTTCCCATAGTTTGTGTATGTCAGATTGTTTTGCAACAGTTGAAGAAGCTGGCTGGTGTGAATACAGCAGTCCCATTATATCCAAATGTCTTTGGGTTAAGTGCATCTGAGAGACTCTCCAAGGATTTTTTCAAATATTCTTGCATTCTAACCAAGAAAGAACATCAATTTTAATGTGTCTTTGCTCTATTAATGGAGTGGTGTGTTTTGATACATCTTTGAGAAATATTTTCTCAAAAGGCCACTGTTTGTCTGTGACTTGTCCTTGGTCACTTTTTAAACGTTGAAGAGTCTTTAGCACATGGGCACCCCGCTAACTGCCTTTCTAAGAGCCATTGTATTAAGTAGTTATGTGAACTGGATTTTGGACACTGTGGAAAAGAGCGAGCTCCTCAAACCTATGACTGAAAGTTGCTGGATGAGGTTGTGGTAGTTTTATTTGTCTAGGATTTTTTCTTTGTCTCTGACCTGTGTATGTGACTGAAACGGTGCTGCGTATTTGGCTTTACTGAGCTGGACCTAAGTTAAGTAGTGTGAGGATTTGGTAGTTTGTGTCGGTGGGAAAAGAAACCATAATCCTTTGAAACAGGTGTTCAAGAGGTATTTAGTTGTTTTATTAAATGCCGTCAGATAAGTGTAATAAGCAGTTCCATTTGGAAAATGAAATGACATTGTACTGTAGTAAAAAATGTTGCCACTGTACCTGCACGTAATTGAATATGAATTGCCAACTTGGCAGGAAGAAACAATTTTGAATTGAGCTATTTTGCAACTGAAAACACTTCTGGGCTGTATCCCCTGGCCAGCTACATCTGGAGCTTTCATTACTCATAAGCAGTTTCCTGCAGTTGTTCCATATTTAATTAAACCAGCTTATAGATACCTTTAAAGAGGTATGAAGTGTACTGTTAGCAGTGACTTCAGTGGGTGCTTGCAACCATTTTTGGAGCTGTTCAGCACCCTTTGCACAGGCTTTATTCATTCAGCAGAGCTCAAGCATCAAAAGCGAGGAAGAATTAAGCTACCCTCTGAGAATGGGTTGATTTTTATGTAAGGGTCTTTATCTTTCATAAGTATAAAAGAGCTTTTTGCAAGAATACCGTAGGCATGCTGCTTAGTCTCAAGCTGTTTTAATGCAGCCTGCTAGTGATGGTGGAAGGGACTTGGTGGGTGTTGTGTGCTGGGAGCCCAAAAGGTAGGAAGAAGGAATGCAAATCCCTGCTTCAGGGTGGCTGGTGATGAGAGCAGTGTGACAGCAGAGCATCTGCCGTGGTTTTAGCTCACATCCAGCGTTGCATGGAGGCAGTTGTGTGTCGCAGTGATGTGCTTTTGTTACCCAGCTGTGGCCTCTGCCTTGGAATTAGGCGTTGAAGGCAATGTCTGTTGGTATGTAATGCTCCGTTGTGCCTTATGGCACTGTTAGGTTTTCATTGCTGCCTGGTTTACTATAAAGCAAAAATGCCAGTGCGTTGTTACTGTGTCAGCTGAGTGAAATACAGCTCTTGCCTGCTGGTGTGGGATCAAAGCATTTCTGTAGTCTAAAATTTTGTGTATTCATTGTAAAGAAATGGTGAATTTCTTTCAGCATGCAGCTGTCAACCAAACATAACTATCAATAGCTCAAAATGTTCAAAACTGTCAAATGAGAGAGTCGTGTGTGGGGGGACTGTAATGATTATCTGTTTTAACTCCTGTCAGAAGTTAATCAAGGAAGGACAGTCCTGAAGATCAACAGTGCCTCCACTCTTAATTTTCATTTTTGTGGTGGGAAATGTGATATTTCTCCTTCTCTTGAATATGTGGAGAGTGAGGGTGGATCCACTGCTCCTCCATGGATTCATCAGCTGAAAGTGGTCGAGCAGCTTGTATTTATTCTTGCTTGTTCCTTCTTGGCCTTTCTTCTTATCGTTGTTCCTCACCTCTTGGAGATACATGCTGAGCTCCACCAGGTTAAAGAACAATAAGCCAAAAGCTATTACAAGGTGTGCTTGAGCTCTGTAATACCTGTTGGTTACTGAAACCAGGAAGGGCATCCAGCTGCTACTCTACTCAACACAAACAGTTATGAAAACTGTGATCAGTTGTAACTGGAGGCAAAGTATCAGCAACTCTGTAATGCTGAATTGTACAGCAGAGAAAACCCGATTTCTCCAAAGTCCATCCATCAAATATTTCCTGTTGCCTTTTCCAAATGCTTTCCCAAGGTAAAAACAGTGCAGAAGTCACCTTGTGTGTTTTCAGGTTAGGAAAGGAGTGCTTTCTTTTGAAGAGTATTTGCCCCCAAATATTTAGATCTGCAGGTAGATTCCCAGTGCTGTTTTGCCAGAAACACACACACAGGCTGGACCTACACATATCTGGGACCTACTCTTTGAGATCATCAGTGTATATTATCTGTGTGGAGGTATTTAACAAGAGAGTTTCAGTACAGCGCCTGCATTAGAGCATAGCTTTGCACTGGGGTGATAGCAAGGTGGGTATCGAAGCAGTCTGTACTTTGGGCAAGAAGCTGGGCTACCACTGGAAGATTCACTATAGTTTCTGGGTGTTCACTTTATAAAGTTGCACTTAAACATGAAATAATCTGTTAAGATCCAGAAAACAAGAGATTTAAAGGAAAAAAAATATTTTGCCCCTAATTTATGCTTTTTGCTCGAATTGGTGAATGTAGAGGTTCCATATATGATGACACAACCAGATGGTGCCTGTTTAAACATCTTCCCCTTGAAGTAGCTCGTTGATGTAAACATGTGGCCTCAGTTGTCTCATCTCTGAACACAAGAGATGAGGGGAAAAAGTTTTCAGAAGAATTTCCAGACCTGAAAGGTGCAGGGGAGCTCAACGTGACCTAATCATTTATGTGTTGAGCTTCAGTCCGCTGTGAATCAAGCTGTGGAAACTGGGTCCTCACTTGTTTTAGCACACCTGCTGGTCTCAGTGAATCAGCTTAGTTAAGGTACCTTAAGTTGTGAATAAAATTAATGGCATTAAGCTATTACGTCACCAAAAGTGATAGAGTTCCTAGAGAATGGGTCCATAGTACTGACTTGACCATTAAGCACAGTTTTACTGGTTAAGAGGAGCTTAATCATGCTGCAGTACAGCTTTAGTAACAGTTGAAAAGGAGAATGGAGACAACTAATCATTTTGTAATGGGAAAGGTGGGAGACAATACATCTGCAACTAGAAGCCACATAACGATTTTTACGAAGTCTTAACAAGGCACATGTTAATAAAACAAAGCTTTTCACTAGCAGGGAACTAATGTATGCATTATTTAAGAAGAGTATTAGAACCAGATTAGATTGATGGACTCCTGCAGCAGTTACCTCGTTAAGCATCTTCTCTGTGGGGATGTGGGAAGGTATTATATGAAATAGATCTGTGTTAATTTGTTATGCCATCGGAAGTCTTTTTCAGGCCACTGGTGTATTTTTGTTGTGTTGGGGTTTTATTCTTTAATGTATGATGGGATTTTGCAGATGTTCCCTTTGGAAGAGAAGCATTTTCTCTTTTTTTTTTTTTTTTTTTTTTTGTGCAAGGGAAGACCAGCTGTTGTGCGGGAGACATACAAATCCCATTTACTTCTTGTCAGCCACTGCAAAACGAGTACTTTCTGGTGTAAAAGGCCCTCATTACCTGCCACATGTCTCAGCTGTATTGAGAAATAGTTGTCTGAATATTTTTTTCCCTTTGGCATCGAAAGTCCATGATATGTGATACAGCATCTTATTAGTGCATAATCAAGGGACAGGAGTACAATGAAAGCATGAAGTGAACTTAATTTGTAGGAGCAGCCAAATTATGTAACCTCAAGGATTAATTTTAATCAAATACTTCCTGATTTTTCTTTACATTGTTGAAGTTATGTCTGGCACATCACTGGAGCTCTTTAAATGGGATATGTTGTCCTGTATTTTTACTTCTAGTTGGGCAGATGCAGGAGCATCCCTGCACCAATACTTGCAGGATGCATCAGTGTCGACATGGGTAACTGCTTGGATTACTGCAGTTTGAGGAGTAGCCCTGCCAAAGGTTTGAATCTGATTTTTAGATTTGGGAACCTCAGTCCCTCTTATTTTTGTTTTTTAAAGTAATAGTAGGCCTTTGATTCTGTACCACAGAGTGCATGTTGAACAGGAGAGTGCTCTGTGGGAGTGGGGAAAGGCAAGAGTCCTGGTAGCCTTCTCCCATCAGTAACCTCTTGATGTCTGTAACAAAGTGTTTAGAGCCACATTGCTGAAAGCAAAATGTAGTTTTGGGGTTATCTGTTATTGTCTGTCCAGACTAGTCCTCTTTAGTCTGATAATTGTGTTTTGTTGATTTTTTTTTTTTTTTTGTGTGTGTGTGCTTTTTTTTTGGTTTTTTTTTTTTTTTTTTTTTCTCTAGAGGAGCCAAGTCCTGGCAGGTTCCTGCTTTATTTGTCCCATTTAGGTTTGGAGCTGATGATTACGGCTGTCTCCTTTGGAGCACTTAAGCCCGGGCTGAATCTCACAAACAGTGGGGTGCTAAATTCAGGCAGTCTAAGGCCTGAATAGAGAGAGATGAGTGCCTTCAGAAGGCAATTCAGCTGGTTTGAGGTCTGAATCTCTGCAAAAGCCTTCTCTGCCTTGCTGAGGGAAGGGGCCCAAGGCAGTGATGCTCAGATAATGGCCCTGCTGTGTTAGTAATCCATTCCTTCACATACTGGGTTTTCGGTTTCTCTTCCCCAGTCCTCAAGGTGTGCTTAATTAACTTTGCATCTTTCACCGAAGTGGTGTGGGTCTGAAGTAATCAGTCTTTGTGAAATAGTTTGAGGTCTTCACCAAAGACTGGGACCAGCTTGTCAGCTGCCAGGCATTGGCATAGCTCCATTAAAGTCAGTACAGACCAGCTGAGGATTCTGGACCCACAAATGTAATTATTGTTATAATAATAGCATCAAACAAGTAATCATTATTTTTACTCTCTGTTTTCATTTCAAAATGAGAAAATGATTTCCTCTTGGATCAGTGAAAGTAATTTACATTATGCACAATAATGGTCTACATGGAAATATAATTATTATTCATTTGTATGGCACCATCTGGGCACTAGAAGCTTTACAGACACATGTGAGGAAAGGTCCCTGCCTTGAAGAGCTTACAGGCTGAATAGCAAGTATAGCTGCTAGTGCTTAAGAAGAGTCACAAGTGTAACCTGGAGTATTACCAGCAGGGACCTTTTCAGCACAGGACTTCTGCAAACTCTTCTTCAGTTGATTTCTACTCACAGATCAAAATTTTCCTGTGATTGGCACTGTACAGCCTAAGGGTAGGATAAGTCAAAGGACTGGTTAATGTGGGTGGATCAAGAAAGAAATCAAGAAGAGGCTAGTATTATAAATGGGCTACCCAGCTGTTTTCAGGCAGGTAAACGAGATTTCCAGGCTTCACTTGGAAGCAGAAAGTGGTCTCGAAGCCTGTATTTCCTATGGAGTTACTCCCAAGCTTTGCACCAGGTGCAGGGCTGAATGCTTTATTGAGTTTGGGTATAAGCTAGAAGTGATCAGCCTTTTGAATTGTGTGGATGTAAAAATTGAGCAACTCGTAACGTTGCTTAAGCTTATATATGATGTAACCTTGCTGAGTTCATACTTTTGTGTGAAGTACCAAAAGGGTCAGTACAGGACACTTGAATCATGTGACTTCTTATTTTTAGAGATGATTAGAGGATTCCTCCAAGGGATGAGCTATTTATAGCATGTCTATAATTGGCTTCTCTCTTTTTTTTTTCTAATTTTTTTATTTATTTATTTTTGGTGGTAATAAAATGAAAGTTCACAATAAATGAATATCAGTTTAGTAAAACAAGTTAGCTAAAAAAGATTTCACACTACTGTGTGGTTGACTCTGAGGTCAGATCTTGAATACTTCCTGCATATTTTGTTTTCAAGCTACTGTTCTATTGCTGTTCTATTATTAGAGAGTAAGTGGGATGCTTATTTAAAACAATTCTACAAAGCTGAACGGCACTGCAAACTTTAACTTGGATTTGGTTGAATGAGTCATGGGCACTCATTTTTGCTTCATACTGCAGCTTTTGCTTGCCCTTCAGATGTACTTTTACAGTTGTGTTGGTGGAGACTGAGCATTTTTCTTTGAGTTGGTGCTATTCGCTGCCTTCTTAATGGCGAATTTTGGATTCCATGCTCTCTGAATTTCAGTGGTCTTCTGTTCTTGAAACAGCCTGTTTGTAGTTAGTTTTGCTCTTTATAACTGAACTTTTTGATTCAGGAGGATATATGGTTCAGTTTAAACACTGTCTTTTGGAAGAAAAAGCGATAGAGGTCATGTATGTTTTGACTAAAATGAAGTGAATTCCCTGAAACTGTATTCATCCCATTGACCCTTTCATGGGACATGAACAGACAAACCTGAAAAGTTACATTTCCATGGCAAATTTTGTGTTCTTCAGAAATATACAGCCACAAGTCATAGCAGTGACTAGGGCCCTTGTCATGGGTTATTCTGTAAACTTGGCGGGAGGACGACTGGTTACTCTTGAAGAAGAGCCTCCCAGCTGCCAGGGGCATCAGCTATCTGAGTAACTGAGGAATATTTTCCTCAATCTGGCAGAGTACCTGGAGCTATACCTGGCTAAGGGAGGGACATCTGCTGGTCATGAATATTTAAATTGGACTTCTGTGTAGAAATGGAGTGTTAGCAGAGGGGACTGGGGCATCTTGAGCCAGCATGTGATGAAAAATAATCTGTTGTCAAACTAATAGTACCTGGTAGAAAAAAAATACTCATGAAAAATAGCAACTTGTTGCCTACAGAGGTGCACATTTGGGTGGCTGGAGATAAATTTAGGCACCTAATTATATTGACTTGGATGCCTACAGGCTTGCTTATGCACTTAAAACTTTGTATGTGTGCCTGACACAGATGTTTAAATATGTAAATACAGATTCAGGTGGCTACCTTAAGGCATTGAAGTTCAGCAACTTGGCCTAAAGTATGTAAAACCCAAGCAAACTAGCAGAAGAGGAGTAAATGTAGTAAACAAAGCTGTTAGTGTGTATACACCAGGAGAATAATAATACTTTGCATAGCTACTGTGCCTCAAATTGCTTATGCTTTGGCATTTGCTTGAATTGAGTTTAGTCACTCAATTGCATAAATAGCAACTCGGAGGTGCTGTCTGCTAGCAGCATACATGGAGCAGTACCTCAGCAATGAACTAGCTTTTTGGCAGTCTTAGAAGAAAAGATGTGCAAGTCTTCAGTGCAATATTTTGATAAGTCACTGGTTCTTATTAAAATAATAATTATGGTGATAATTATAACTGTAGTTGGCTCTGACTGAGCTGCTGAGTAGGGGGCGGCGGGAGGAGGATTATGAATATTCTTGTAAAACCATCTGAATCCTGCTCTTTTAGCTCTGTGCATACAGATGAGGATGTTTGTGTCTGTATTTCTGGCACATCATGTGCCAGTAATGGCAGTACCAGTGTGCTGTGTGGAGGCTCATAGGAGGGAGCTGCAGATTCCTGTGCATTCTGCCTTACAGGCTGATCATCATCCCTGTGGTCTTGTTTCTAATAACAGAGATATGATCAAAATAGGTGATAATATTTTACAGCAGTATAGTGATAAAGCAGTGTAAAAAGCTCATGGCTGTCTGGCTTTCTGTAGTTAACAATGTTTGTTGTGTCTGTGCCTTCTTAGCGAGATTATGTCATCTTGCTCCTAAAAAGCCCAGGTCAGGCCCTGTTAATGTTGAAACCAAAACAAAGTTTCCATTAGCAGGTAGCACTCTAGCTATGATGACACATTCTTGAGCATTTTTAATCTAATTCGGTATTAAACTTAAACAGTAGCCAGGCTGCCACTGCACTGCCTCCTGTGCTGAGTGACTGCAAGTGATTAATGACTATTTATGAGACAAAGATGGTCTCAAACGTCCTCATTTTCCAGACTCTGAACAGTGATTTCCCCTGCTCACCCCCAAAGCCCAGTTATAAAATACAGCATTTTCTGTTTGGTTTCTTTTGAAGCTGATTTTTCTCACTCCTGGATACCCAAGGAAAGCAAACAGCACTGGCCATTGCCTGCTGCTTTGTACAAAGCTGCAGTGGGCACTGGGAGTATGAGTTTGGGATGGTTGCTCCCCTTGCTTTGGGCTTCAGCAAAATGCCTCATGAACTGGGCAGAAGAGTTCAGGTTTTAAATTGAAAGACAGGTTTCTGTATGGGAATCAGCAGAAAGTTAGAGGTCAGCTGTAAAACTCTGTGGGACCTATGGAAGCATCACCAGTTTAAAAATTGGATAAACCTAAATGCAGTTATCATGCTTTGAGAGCACAGGCATTTTCTAGAAGTGAATTTCAGAATGTGTGCTCATTTTGAGAGGGAGTTGATGCAGAGAAAGAACAAGATTTATTTGGTGTTTTGGGTAGGTTCACATAGCCCAGGTCTTTGGTTCTGCAGTTGTCATGGGATCCATGGGTGTATGTACATATTTCACACAGTAGAATTCAACCCAAATGTATATTATGTGAAAGTTAGGCTATAAGGTGGGGTGGTTTTTTTTTGCCTTTATACAGCCAAATATATAAGTAAAACGTGCTTTACTTGAGTTTTGACAAGTTGGACACAGTTACTTAAAGTAGTTTGTTTGTTGTCTGTTTTAGTACCATCACAAGTGTGTCAGACTGAACAACGATCTCATGCTGTCAGGATGTTATCTATAGGGTATTTCATTCTGTAGTTTAAGTCCTTCAGGGGATTTTAACTTTCTAGTTACCCTGATGTAAATTCACAGTAATTCTCATGTCAAGGACCTATGAATGAATGTAATTGCAGAGGAAAACAAGGGTCTCACAGGTCAAAATGGTGTTCAAGGACTCTGTATTTGGGCAATGTGGGCATTTGAGCAACTGATGGAGCATTTTGTTGCTTTTGAAGTGTCACTGTAATTTTGTAATGAGTGTTCAACAGTCACATACTATGTTCTAGATGCTTTCTGTTTGTGGAGTGCGTGTTGCTTGGAAGGGGTAAGTGAAAGGAAGCCCTTGAATTTTATTCTGGCTTGGACTGAACTTCTGGGTTGTGTTCCAGTTTAGATACCAGCCCTAGCCAGGCTTTGATCTGAAGTCTGCCACCTAAACAAACCTCCTCAGTGCTTTGAAGCCTTTGCTAGTTAATGAGCAAGGTGTTGTTTTGCTTATTAGTAAATGTTTGTGTTTTGTTGTTAGTTTTAACATCGTCTTGTGTATTAAATTCTTCCTTCTTGAACAATTCAGTTAAGCAGAGAATAAGCTCTACTTTGAAGTCACTCGGAGTTATGGCATGGACTTCAGCAACCTTGGTAGCACAGTTGCTTAGTGTATTAATGGAATTGGAGAGGGTAGCACTTCAGGTCTGTAATAGACAAATTGGTAAATAGTAACTATTATGGAACGCTGTTTTTCCTTTGAATAACTTGGTGTGATTTTGTTCTGTGCTCGTTGTCATTCGTAAGCTGTTTTCCTCCTAAGTTGTAGTTGTCCAGTTTGAAAGACTTTTTTCTGTTTACTTAAACACTTCTGCAGCATTCACCTGTTTTACGCTGCCTGCAGAGAGCAAAATGGATTCTCAAATGTTTTAATCTGTTGCTATGGTTAGGATGATAGTTTTGTAGCGATGTGGAGATGCTGTAGGTGTTTGAATCATCTCTTTAGATGAGAGTTTGTGGTTTGGTGGTTTTTGGGTTTCCCCCCTCCTTGTTTACTAGGGTAAAATGTACTCAGGGCTCAATTTTGCAATTCTTATGCAAACAGAGGCATGCATCCTGATGCAGCCGAGTTTCTGCAGTTTCTGTTGGCAGTGGTGGAATTATTTAACAGTCACTGTCCATTTTTAGTGTTTTTAGGGGTGATGAAACTTACAATTCAGGATTTTCTAAAGGCCCATATATAAAGGTTGTGCAATGTTAATGATTTCATCCCATGCTGAATTACTAAATGTGCTCATGCAGGAGGACTCCATGCTGACTTTTGCATTATGCTTGATGCAAGGAAAGACTATGTTGATGGAAGGTCTGTTCAATCACCTGTGTTGTATTGTGCTTTACCTCTGGCTCTCAGCTTTTAAGAGGTCATGTGCTTCAGTATGTGTTTACTTGTGGACTTTTGGGCCAGTTTGAAAGGAATGGGTGGGGTTTCTGAATGGGTTTAAGATGTCTGCTTTGTATTCAAGTGGATTACCTGTGTCAGAATTTAAATGTATTGAGTCCTACTTAAGGAGATAACCAAATTATTTGTACATGGTGGTCTGCCTGGGGATCAGCTAGTGTTAGGTTAAACTGCAAACATTTATATTGAAGGACTCTGTTGTATTCCTATCAGCTTGTGCAGTGTGTCAGCTTTAACTGTTGTTTAACAGTGTTTTTAATGGTTGGACTCAATGATCTTAAGGGTCTTTTCCAACTTAAATTATTGTATGAGTCTAACTTTTAAAAATAAAACAAAATCTCAGGGTCTGGAAGAAAGGTGTTGAGTCTAAGGATGTGTGGCAGCAACTGAATGTAGATTTAACTCCCAGCTTTAGGAGATGCTGCTTGTGTGGCCTCCTCATGGAGGAGAATATGAAGCTGGCTGTCTCCGCTTCCTGTTAGTCAATCAGACGGACTGTCACTGAATAGTGGGCCTGGTGCGTGTGTAGCTCTTCCTGGCAGACTACAAACACACATACTGAAGCTATAGTGAGCGGCAGCGTTTGCCAAACATCCTTGTCAGATTTCCATTTTTTTTTTTTTTGGGGGGGGGTTGCATGGAGGAAAGGTGACTATCTTTGATAGAACAGTCAGGCAGAGGAGTTTGAGGATTTAAAGGGCATTCATAACTGGACAAGTGACTCATGGCGAATACCATGCAGGCGTATAGAATGTTGGTGGTGGCAGTGTCCCAGAGGATAGAATGTTGTTGGGGGTTTCCCAGAGGATCAAATGTTGTTGTGGCGTTGTCAAGGCAGAGAGAATCTTTGTGGTGTCCAGGGGTTGATAGCCCATGCACCAGGACGGGTATATAAAGGGCTGCGTGGTGACAAGGGCCAGAGCAGCCTGGAGGTGACCAGGCGGGTGAGCAAGGGCTGAAGCAAGAGGGTGGTAGAAAGGCAGGGAGGAGAGGGCCGGGCTGCAGGGCCCGGGCAGGGAGTCTGCAGGTGCCCAAGGTGTGGCAGATTGTGGCTGCTCCTCCTCTGACTTCCAGAGCCAGAAGCTTCCAGAAGGAGAGGACCAGAACACAGCACACTCCTGACCTCGGCCATGTAGCCAGACATTTGCCACCTGCTGCAAGGGCACAAAGTTAAGTCATGGAGCCTGACAGAGCCCTGGCAGGGGTTGCCCATGGTACACCAGTGTGGCTGCAGTGTAGTTTGTACTCCTGCCTTTTGCAGACACAGGCTCAGACAGGCAATGGACCAGCCCATGGTGCACTCCTGTCCTCAGTCACGCAGCATGAGAGTCACTTCTTTCTAGGAAGGACGCTGACACAAAGTTAAGTCACAGAGTGTGGCAGAACCCTGGGCAGGGGTTGTGCATGGGGAACAGAGGTGGCTGCTCTGCAGTTATGTTGCCTTTTACAGCCATAGGCACGAAATGGGACAGGATGAGACCACAGCACGCTCTGGTCCTCAGCTGTTTGGGCAAAGACATTCACTACCTTCTAGAAGGACGCCGCAGACTCAGGCTCAGAAAGCAAATGAACTGGACCATGGTGCACTCCTGTCCTCAGTTACACTGCATGAGATTTCCTTCATACTAGGAAGGCTGCTGATACAAAGTTAAGTGATCTAGTTAGTCAGAGCCCTGGGCAGGGTGGCCCATGTGAACGAGGGTGGCTTCTGCCTTTGCTTGTTGTCCTTCCAGTTGCAGCTGCAAGCCATGACCCGGAGCGGACCAGACCATGCTGCACTTGCGTCCTCAGACACGCAGAGGGAGAGATCGGCTGACCAGCTTGTTTACATGCTGTTGGGAAGAATGAGGACATTGACAGTGACAGGACACAGTTGAAAATGTAACTACTTGATGGATGCAGACCCAGACAGGACAGGACCAGAACACTGCATGCTCACTGTCTTCTCTTGGGATGTGCTCAGCCATGTTTCTGTAGCCTTCAACAACAAGGAAGCCATTGACCTAAGGACAAGGAAGCACAGCCAGTGTCAGCCTCCACCTTGCCGTCTTCCCTCAGGAGCTGGAGGCCCTTGTCAAGGAGAGCTCCACACCACTTACTCTTTGAAATTGACCTGAAATAAATTTTTCTGATTCATGAGCCATTGGCTGATTCTTCTGCTTTGTGTGGTCTTTGGGGCAAATGATCTGTGCCTTTTCCTTTGTATCATATAGTTATAGAATGTTTTAGGTGGGAAGGGACCTTCTAGTCCAACCCCTCTGCCATGGGCAGGGACGCCTTCCACCAGACCAGGTTGTTTAAAGCCCCGTCCAGCGTGGCCCTGAACACTGCTAGGGATTGGCCAGTTGCAGCTTCTTTAGGCAACCTGTTCCAAAGGGCGCTTTAAGTATTGGAAAGCTGCTGTGAGGTCTCCCTGGAGTCAGCTTCCTGTTGACTTTCAGTCAAGACTTTACACTTGAAACAGCAGAAATGGTGGAGATTCAACTAATCCATATCCTTGAATAACTCAAAAAGACAGTGGAATTCTAGGTGTTACAACCAGCATTAATCATTTAGTGCAATGAGAGATGTCCTTATTTATCACTCCTGGCTGATCTAAAGGGGTGTGCATTTTTCCCAGGAGATGGGATGTTGGTGGTGGCAGTGTCCCAAAGGATAGAATGTTGGTGGTGGTGGTGGTGGCCCAGTGCATGGAATGTTGGTGGTGGCCGTGTCCCATCAGATAGAATGGGAAGGTATATTTGGGGAAAAGCATGGTTTTTTTGCCACAGTATCTGTTTTGACTGTTGTGCTGTGACTAAGGGCCTGTGTATCTGTGCTTCGTTGTGACAAAGTCTCATTGCAATACCAGTGCAAAAGCAGCTGTTTTATAAAGCCCCTGTGGGTTAGGTGTTTGCCCACCATAACCCCATTCAAGTCTCCCAGAAGCAGACAAGTTGTTCTCCTTGTTGCAGTTTCTGGGTAAATTTGAGCCAAAAATAAACATGACTGTTGACAAAACAGTTGCCAGTCCTTAACCTCCGCAGGTGGGTTATGCTGGTGTCTTCCTGCCACCAGAGAAGAGGCACTCCTGCTTCAGCTCCCTGATAGCCTCTGCTTTGGTGGAATGGGTGGTCCAGATCTGGACAGCGATGGTAACCACTTACCAGATAGATTTTGTTACTAGTGTTGTGTCTGGCTCACCTGGTAGCAGCTGTTTCTGTTTTAGGGCTGTTGGTGGGAGGAAGCCCATGTTCTTTTTTCTGCTATGTCTGTAATCAGGTTAATTTTTTGTGAGCTGCACACATCTGTAGCCTAAAACATGTGCTGAGCCTGGAGGCAGTTGATGACAAGCGACATTTCCCACAGCCTGGTGTTCTCTTGCCATTAGCAGAAGCTTGTACTGCTAGAGTCTTGCACATTTTAATGATTCAGCACTTGATATTTATGAAGTCCTTTGGTTTGCACAAATGAATGTGAATATGAGTATCTTCTGAACATACCTAATGTAATGCAAGCCTAATATTTCGTGTAGGATTATTAGTCTCCTTAAGTAGTCCTTTCATCTGTTTATGAAGGGAAAAAAAAAAACCCAACCCCAAAATCTGTCTATTCTGGCTACTGTGTTGTGAGCAGTGAGTCCTTGAGAAGAAGCTTTTCTGTTATCCCTAATGCTCTAAAGCTAGCTGAATAAACAAAATGAACACGGATGTCTCCTCACTGGTGATACGGTTCATAAGACTGCATCACTAAAGGCATTACTCAGCTGCAGTTTTTGCGTGCAGAGATCTGTTGACTAAACAATTCAGTCTTACTCAAGAAAACTTCCTGCAAAGTTGAATGAGCTTGCTGAATAATGCTTTTTGTGTTAGCAGCTTATTAACCACTTAATGAATTACCCAGATGTGTTTAAATTAGCAAAAGATGTTTTCTTACCATGTGGGAATGCTGCAAGGACACTGTGGTGTGTTGCTGAGTTTGTACCCTGTTCCTGGAGGAATGGGCTAAGCAGTGTGAACAGGCATTGCCTGCAGTTCTGGGTGCAGCTATTTGGCTCATGCATGAGGAAAACACAATCAAAATCAGTGCTGTATAGAAGCCCTTTACAGATGTGTTAATTCTGGCTAAACTCAGGTTATGCCAATTTTAACAATTCTGTAAGAAAGTTATTCACACAACAGAAGGGGAATAACTATGAACTGGTTGCACTCTGTATTTAGTAACAAGGCAGCCGTTTGCTGCTATGCTAACTGCCTCCTTGCCTTCTCTTTGTCATTTTCCTTGTTCAGGCATTTATTTTTTTTTTGTGAGATTAAGATCTTTAGTTCATAGAACAGAGGACGAGGATGTAGGTGGGATGTGGAAGGCAGAAGCAATGCCCAGTTCTTCAGTGAAACTGTGCCCCAGCAGTGGATGTGCCCTGGGAGCAGAGGGTGCTTCCAGGATGCCCTGATCTTAAGCAGCGTTTCCTGCTCGCCTGGGAAATGAGATGGGGTCACAGTTTGTGTAGTAGAACAGGTGTGTGTTGAGGCTTTAAGGCAGGCTTGAGCAATCTGACCACTTACACCCTGCTTGCACCTATAGGATCTACTGTTGTGTTTAAAAACAATATGAAAAAGAAAGTTTACCTTCGTGGCGCATGCGTACAGTGACTCATGTTTTCATAACTGGTTTAGACGATGTGTTTCAGGGAATTTAGAGGTATCAGTTGCTACTGGAAGATAACTTTAGTCACCTAGCTCATGAACTGTTAGAAATGACCCATGTGGGATGATATTATCTCAGAGCTGCTGATTTCTCTTGCTACTCTATTAACTCTTGACTTGGTGACTTTCTTGTTGCTCTTATCCTCGACTCTATTTTCACTGAAAACTTACTCCTTTATTCCCACGTCAGACTGAGCTTGCTGTGGCTTAAGGCAGTAACACATGGAAACATTCAGCTGCATGTCCAATTGCTGCAGTGTGGCATGGCTTCTTCCCAGGGCCCACATATGTGACTCATTGATTGTACAAGGTTGTCCAGTGCTTTGCCAGAGTTGTATCAGAAATGCTGGAGGCTTCAACTTCAGCCACCCCTCATCTCACACAGCGTGTCTGATCATCACTGGTGCAGAGATGAACTTTGTCTTGGATCCTCCCTCTGTGCACAGCAGGAACTTATTTTCATGTCCATGTGTGTAGTTCCTCTCTCCTGACATCTTTTTTTCTCTTGAAAGATCAGTTTTCTCTGCTCTCCTGTTCATTTTTTATTCTCACTGATGTGCATCTTCTGTTTCTCCATTCCTTTTCCAAACAAAGAACATTTCTTGTTTCTAAGCATTTGAGTAACACAGTTTTGTTCCCTTTTTGCAGAGATAGACCAACTTCGATCAACAGCAAAAGTAATGGTTGTAGAAATTCACATTGTGCGCTTCTTGCATACTCCATGGAGTGTCATTGTAGCTTGTACTTAGCGTATTGCCTCTGGAAGCACATTTCTGGCATGTAACTTTTATTTGTGCAGCCAGAGACCTTGGCAAATGCTTCATGCTCAATAGGAACCCACAGTCCTTTTAGATACTGAATAGTATCTAAATAAGGACTGATAAGGACTAATCAACGTGGGAAAGTGATGGCAAAATAAGCAAAGGTGTGCGTTTAACTGTTGCTAGTTTAGTTAATACTAAACTTTGGGTCTGAATGTAGGGTGCTGTTCTGTAGGGTTGCTTGATCTACTCCCAAAGCTGTTGAAGTTCAGCTGATGGGTTCAAAGCCACCACATAGAAAATGGGTGAGGATTAGTTACTCTGGGCAAGTCCTGAGTGTATGACTTGTTCCAAAGTAGCAATATCTTTGATCATTTGTTCTTTTTGAATAAAGCAATGATTAGTAGAGATGTTTATCTCCAAAACAGTTGCAATTTTTAAGCATGTTTTTCAAGAGTAATTTTAAACTTGTATTTACATGTTATCCATGAGAGAAACTGTTTAAATCTGAGTAGAAAAATGACATTTTTCTGTCTTCCTTGAATATGCTACTGTAGTTTCCTCTCATGACAGCTGGAGGGGTCAGAGGTGATAGGAACTGACACGAACTAGTACGAGGAGTCAATTTGTGGCTTATGTCGTGCTAAGGTGGGGTTACTTTGCTAGCTGCACCTGAAATGCAGCCTTTGCTTACTTTGCTGATTTATAACGTCTGACTCTTCATTTTGCACTGATGGCTTTTTTGCACCATGGATGACATTTCTATGCAGTAAGTCAGTGCAAATCCTGTGCCAACCTTATACAAAGGGTCCTCACCAAACCAAGCTATGAGGTGAAAGCAGAGCAAGCAGTGCAAGGGAGTTTGTTACGGCTTTCCACTCCAAGGTGAAATTTTATCCTAAAAGAGAAAATACACTGGGAGGTCTGCTCTAAAGCCTCTGTAAGCAGAAGTGGAAGTGTGCATAATGGGGGCACATCTTTTTCAGCTGGTTAAAAAAATTAGGTTTGATAATAATGGTAGCTGGAGGAAAATGTGTTGAAGTCACTATGACTGAAGTCTTAGGGTCCGAAGTAATGTGCTTTAGGAAATAGCTGCTGCATTCATATTCTTTTAGTCAATCAAAGGGCCATGTGAGAAGATATGAGTATACTTCTGAGGCTGGAAAGTCCAGAGTGAACTTGCTGCAGGAGCAGGATAAAACATGCACTTTCCCCCCCCCCCCATTTCCCTGAAAATTGCTTCTTTTACATGTGTATGTTCTTTATCATACCAGCTGCTTTAGGGGAAGCGTCTTTCTGTATTGCTTTTCAATACTAGTAACAGGAAAAAGCTGGTGGTTACTCAAGTGGATGTTAAAAGAACCATTGGAAACAGGGCATAGTACATTTCTTGTATTTCGTAAATGTTGTAAAATAAATTTCAGCTTTGTCTGGGTGTGCATCTCAAAGAGTGGTGAGGTTTGTGCACTGCAAGAGTGGCTCTTCAAGGAAGACCAGAGGTCTTACAGAGGTAACTAGAAGTTAGTACAGGTATCAAAGGGTAAAGTTCTGTGGCTGGCTGTAGGGGACACATCAGTGCAGATGGTGTGTTGGAAGGTCAGAGCGCAGACAGAAACAGTGGAGTCTGGCTGTGAGATGAAATACTGTCCCCAGGTACGTGTGTGTGTAATTCATCCATACCACTGAGCAGAAATGTTACCTGGTGCTAATGTTTATTAGCTATGCTCAAGGACACTGTGCTGCTTGATACTTCCAACTTTGACCTTTTCTAGATCACTTAGGATTAAACTAAAATGAGAATGTCCACTGTCCTTTAGTGTGCAGTGTCAAGTATGAATTCTCAACTCCTCTGAAGCTGGTGGAAAAACTCCCTCTGACTTTGGAGGAGTTAAGATTTCGCCTTAAGGCTTTTGTCCTTTGCGTTATAAACTCCTGGTGCAGCTGTAAGACCTGGGGTATTTAGTAGTGATTAGTGGTGACTGGCTGCAGTCAGAGTCACCTGGAGCATTTCACCAATTTGACATTTGTTTTCTAAGCTCTGATGTTTCCTTTAACATTTCTTACTCAAAATCAAGTTCAGTTTTGAGTCACATTGCCAAAGAGGCATTACAAATTCTGCCCTTATCTAAAGCTGTGTGCCATGACGTGACATTTATAAGATGGCAGATGCGTGGGCATGTTTAGGGTTCTTCTGCCAATGTAAAGCATTTATGGATTTTTCTCAATGCTTATGAAATGCACTTGTCCCAAATATGGCATAAGCAAATACCTTTAGAATAAATGTTTTTTTTCCATATGCCCCGCTTATCAACAAACCAGCCAGCCTTACTTAGATATGCATAGATACATATATGCATATATACATATATATATGTTTATATGTGCACATTGCTCATGGCCTGTTCAAAAGCTCAAGGGAGATTTCTTGTAGTGTGAAAGAGCTCAAATGGTTAATGCTTTCCCTGAAAAGCTGTAGGGTGTCAGTCAGTCCCAGTTACTGTATAAAGAGATAGATGCAGGAATTCATGCTGCATGAAGCAGGTTCAAATTCCCAGTGAATATTGTGCTTTGTTGCACAGAGGAAGATGAGGACACGACATCTGTAGGAAGCAAATCTTGAGGAAAAACTGCAGCAGATAAAAGGTGATATTTGTATTCACACAGGGCTCAGGTGTTGGGGAGGATGGGCTGTGTGCAGTTGTGCTGCTCTGACAAACTAGCTGTTTGATTCTTAACAAAATTGTTGCTATTAGTCTTTAGCAGCGCATCCAAAACCTCCCGTCACATTTGATTTCAGGTTAAAGCTGCAAAGCCTTCAGGTTTTTTTTTAAAGGAACACACTTAAAATTTCTTCTTTTTAGCTGAGGAGTGGTATCTGCCTGCTACCTTCTTTTTTTTCCTTGTTGTAACTTTTCTTCTGGGTGATTTTTAACAAAACCTGCCAACTAAATTTTGTTTCATGTTTGCAACATGACATACATGCTGCATCCTTGGCACAAATTCTGTGGAGCTGGAACAGAAAGTGCAATAAAGGAAAGATCTGGAAAGGAAAGTAACCGTTATCTAAAACAGATGTTGATAATCTGGTGACCTTTTTAACAGCATTGAAGTGTGATACTTTGTTCTTTATTTGCAGTCTCCTTGGTTATTGACGTCGTCAGTGGGATACTACGGTGGGATTCTACCCATCTCTTGCCATTTCTGTGTTTTTTTTTTCTGCTCAGTATGTGTTATCAGGAGTTCAGAGCATGAACAGTTCAGTTTCTGCAAAGGAAAATGAAGTCTTGCTAATCTGCTAGAAGTTATCATTAAAATACGTGATAAAGAGGTGAAGAATTACGAGGCTGCAGTGTAGTAATAAGCAGTTCCTTTCCGGAGCCTTTGACAAGACATTGCTAGAGAAAATAAGTTGTCAGGAAGTGAGGAGCAGCATCCCACCATGATTAGGACTTGCCTGAAAGATTATAAGTAAATATTAAAAATAAATAATCCATTTTTATTGTTGCAAAACATCTGGTGAGGGTTTTCTGAGGTCCAAAAACCTGGAATAAGTTTGGTAGACACTGCTGAGAGAGGGTCTGCACGCACCTTGGTCCATGTAACAGCTCCTCTGTCCTTATGTGTATGAGCCCACTCCAGAGAAGCAGTGTACTTTTAAACATCTTACCATTTAAAAACAGCCCACTGTTGCTTCATGGCTTGCTCCCCACCAGGGTAGCTGTGCATCCAGCAGCTTCTTTAGCCCAAAGCAGTGGCTTCCTGCTGCTGAGAGAGGAAGTGAGCAGCAGAAGTATGGAAGAGCGAGGGTTACTGGGCAAGCAGGGAGGGTGAGGGGAAATCCAGGGCAGAAAGGATGTAGCCTGTCCATTGTAATGAGTCTGGTAACTTTATTCATGTATGCTCATGAAAGCCCGGTGGATATTCCGACTTGTGTTTATCCGTAGGGACTCAAGGGGAGGCTCTTGCTCCTCTCCCTCTCTCTCTGGTCTTGGACCCTGAGAGTACCCGTCCTCTTCCAGACATGTTCCCCAGCCCACATCCAGGGCCAGTGGGTAGCCAACATGTTGCCTTCCTCATCCAGTTATTGCATGTGAAGGATTGCTAAGTCTCTGCTTAAAATCCAGGTTTGAATCTAGAGCTGTAGAAGTTCAGGAGGAGAGGAAAACATGTTTGACTTTCAGTTTACACTTTGTGTTCCTGCACAGCAAAACCCCAGAAGGACGAACAAAGAAATAGTCTCATTCCTTCCAGTTGGCGCTGCTATTAGCATTTGTGTCAAAGATGTCTTAAGTAGAGTTGAGCCTTTAGTTTTGTGATTCTTCTAATACAGGCCAGTAATTCTGTTCATCAACAAGATGGTAACTTTTTTTAAACGCTGTATTAAAAAACTCTTTGTCAAAGAAATAACTGATCCTCCTTTCTTGGCTTGATTTACCCCTCACCCCTCCCCTCCACTTTTAAGACATCTCAAGAAGTCTTTTCCCTGTATGCATGAGTTGCTTCTCGGTACCAGATGGGTCATATTGTTATTAAGAAGAGATTGAGCATCCTTTTAGTAACGAGTTCTTGGAACATGTTGAGGATACATGGTATATGGCAGAACTTAGTAACCTCAGTTGAGGTTAATGACTAATCAGAAGTACCACCTCAGATGCAGGGCTGTGATGCCAGTTAAAACCACATGGGAACTGTTGCACAAAGTATCTCTTGTTTATTTTTTATGCACCTCTATTTCCAGTTGCCTGTTGGCGTCTTTCTAGCTTGAAAAAATTGAAAGGTCAGGTATGACAGTAAAGTGTAACCTACAAAGCCCTTGGTGCCTTCTCTTTGAAAATAAAATGTGCTTGCAGCTGGACAAGCATAGTATTTTATGCCCCAAATTAAGTCCTGTAGTAAACTCGGAGAAATACAGGATGACATAGCAAGTGAGGTGCTGACCTTATTATTTTATCTTTGTCATCTGGCATTTTCTCAGAAACTACTGCTGTATGCATTATTTATTCACAGCTTTAATATTCTTGCTGCCACCTTACAGTTGGTAGTGTTTTCTGGAGAGCTTTGAACAATACCTAAAATGTTGTATATTAGGGTAAAAATATATAGTGAATCAATCACTGTTCATGATAAAGCAGCCAAAGATGGATAAATTAATGCTATGTGAATACTCTCTATTTTTGTAATTTCAAATCAGTTCAGAGCCTGAACTATTAATTTTTGATTACTAAAGCATTGATAATTTACTAAACCTTGAATTTCTGAGTTTTAGCAATAATTTCAAATGAATGTTCAAAGTTGCAGTTTAGGCAGTCTATGAAAGGTGTCCAATACCTCTGCAGTAACTTTACCTCAGTTAAATTAAGTATAGAGTGATCTTTGTGCTTGATTTTGGGAGAGAAGTGAACTTTACACTTAAGCTGTGTGTGTAAGACTATATACCTATGACTTTTGTTCTGTACAGCGCAGAGTAGCTTCTCTTATTGTCCCGTGTCTCCTCCTGAGTTCAGAGGCTGTTACACTTCATTACTGAGAGTGGTAGAAAGGACCAGACGGTGCTGGGAGACCTCTTGACTCTGCAGGGTAATGCTGGATACCAGGGGACAGGATTTGTAAGTTTTGCTCTTGATGACCTTTTTTGTGACCTTCGCTGACCTCTGTGCCTCTGTTTCTTTGTGCATTTAGTCTTTTGTCTCTATGGATCTTGTAAGTTTTCTTTGAAGCAGGAATGTTATTTTACTCTATGTTCAGCACAGAGAGGCCTCACTCACAGCGGGGGTATTTGGGGGGCTTTTGTGTTACATGTCAGGACTGGTCTGTATTGAAAAAAAGGCAAAGTAAACAAACCAAGAGGAGAGTGTATGTGTTTCTGATTTGAAGGCAGGTTTCTGCATAAATATCTGTTCTGCGGAAAACAGAAGTGTCACAAAAGAAATACTCAGCTATAGCTTTCCACATGTTTCAATTTTCTTTTTCCCCCTCTTCCGCCCTGTATCTAAATTGTCAAGCAAATGCCTCTTGCAAACCACTATTTTGCTATTTGGAAGGATGTAATTTGGTCCTAGAATTTTGATGAAGCATCAAAGGCAAACTGCTTTTTTCTTATCCAAACTTTTTGTTGTTTGGGATTTTTCTTTGTAACTAACTTGACTGCAAGACTGTTAGAACTTTGTGGTCTCCTGAAGTTGTGCTTTGTGTGTTTTACCTTTGTATGCTTCTGTCAGATTCTCTTCAGAGCTCTGTCATCGTATTTCTGTCTATGGAAATATTCGACAATG
The DNA here is from genome assembly GCA_039720435.1 of Amazona ochrocephala. Lineage (NCBI taxonomy): Eukaryota > Metazoa > Chordata > Aves > Psittaciformes > Psittacidae > Amazona > Amazona ochrocephala. The sequence goes on along the minus strand of CM077886.1, from coordinate 16,539,966 downwards.
TACTGTTTACTAAGAGTTTTGATTCAGTTAGCATTTCTTGTCTCCCTGAAGATTGATTTACAGACACTGACTGATACATGTTGCTGTTTGCTGCTGTCAGAAATGCTGAGTCATGTTAGAAGCTGTGTAGCACCGTTGCCTGACTTGATAGTTAAACCAATCCTTGAACTGGAAGATGGTAAACCTTTTAAAAATTTGATTATATCTCACAGAGGCCTATTACTCTGTGATAAAATACTTTAACATTTTCTGCCAAGATGTTCTTTCTTTAGCTTTCTGATTATTCATCAACTTGTCAAATTCTTCCTATTGCCATTTAACCTTTTGTTTTAAATATCTCCTCAGTTTTGATTGATTTGCCAAATTTTCCCAGTTTGGAAGAGAGCAAGTTTGGGAGCTCTGTAGCAGTTGCTACAATACCAACCCCTGGGAAACGCTGTGAATTTGAATACTTATTCAAAGAAGAATTGGTTGGGGATGTTATTTTTCTGTTAAATGCTGTTACATAAAATTCTCAGGGATCTCACATAAATGTTTAATTCCTTCAAACAAAGCCATGAGCAGATGTTTTACCCAACTCTTTTGAAATTTAAAAAGAATTAGTACTCTCTTTGGAGGGAACCTGTAGGAGTTTAGAAAGTCCCTCTGTTAATGTGATTGATTTTTACTTCAAGGATAAATCTTTCCTTCAACACCCGAGTGCAGAGGTTCACATGCCTGTACGGAATAACTAGGCGTGTGCACGATTTAGGAGTCTGCAGCAGGCAAAGGAACAGTGTTTCGAAAGAGGGCTGGTGTGGAGTCTGTCAGGGAGGAGCTTCTGATAGGCTTTATTTCAAGTTTGTGTTAGAAAGGCTTCTGTGGACAGAGGTGTGCAGCTCTTCATCCTCTGGGACTCCTGATGCAGTGGCTTGATCTACATTCAGCCAGTTTTTTGCAGGTGCTGCTTGGGATGTGATGCTTCAGTCATCTTGAAAAAATCGCAATAATAAATATTGGCTCATTCGCAGTGTCTCGGAAAAACCAAGCACTGTCAAAATTATACGATTACAAAGCCCAGTGGTGCAGAAGAGCAGTGGAGAGCCCATCAGTATTCCTCCTGCGTGGACCTGCCTTGGACAGACCATGCTAATGGCCTCTGAATGAGCCGAACTGCCAGCCGCTGTTGGATGACATGGAGCTGCAAGTGCTGCTGCTTGTGACTTACAGCAGTGAGTGCCTAATGCTGTGCTCAATCAGGGTCAGGAGGCACCTTAATGTGACATCCATCAGCAGCAGCTGTGGAGGATGGCCACTGACGCAGGATGGTGTTCCCAGAGCACGTGCTGCAGGGGGAAAGGGGTGTTAAAACAGTGTCTGCTCTGCTTGTGTGGGAGCAGAGAGAACAGAAGCTTTAAAAAAAAAAGTAAATTTGCTTTTTTTCTGTTGTAGGCATAGCAGATGGAAAAATAAAAAATTAACTGGGCTCCGATAAGTATGTGGTTAGCCTCTGTCCCCATCTGTATCTTTGTATTTCACAGAAGTGGTTGAGGGGGGTAATCTAGTTCAACATCCCTGCTCAAGCAGGGTCACCTAAAGCACGTTGCTCAGGATTGTGTCCAGACAGCTCTTGAATATCTCCAGGGGAGAAGACTCCACAACCTCTCTGGGCAACCTATTCCAGTGTTCAGTCACCCTCACAACAAAGTTCTTCCTCATGTTCAGATGAAACTTACTGTGTTTTAGTTTAGGCCCATTGCTTCTTGTCCTGTTGCCTCACACCACTTAAAAGAGACAGACCTCGTCTTCTTGACACCTTCCCTTCAGATATTTAATACACATTGATCAGATCCCCTCTGAGCCTTCTGTTTGGGCTGATCAGATCCCCTCTGAGCCTTTTGTTTGGGCTAAACAGGCCCAGCCTCCCTCAGCCTTTCCTTATAAGAGAAATGCTTCGGACCCTTAATCATTCTAGTAGCCCCTTTGCTGTTCTTACTCCAGGACCTCCATGTTTCTTGTATTGGGGAGCCCAGAATTGGACACAGTACTCCAGGTGATGGCCCACCAGGGCTGAGTAGAGAGGGAGGATTACCTCCCTCGACCTACTGGCAGTGCTTTTCCTAATGCAGCCCAGAATATTGTTGGTCTTATCATTGGTCTTCTTGGCCACAAGGTCATGTTGCTGGTTCATGGACAAATTGCTATCCACCAAGACCCCTAGGTCTCTCTCCACAGAGCTACTTCCCAGCAGGTCAGCCCCCAGCCTCTGCTGGTGCATGGGGTTATTCCTCCCCAGGTGCAGGACCCTGCACTTGCCCATGTTGAATTTCAGAAGGCTCTTCTCTGTCCATCTCTAGATGTTTCTGAATGACAGCACGGCACTCTGGGTTTCAGCCACTCCTCAGTGTTATGTACCACCAGCATACCTGCTGAGGAGGCAGCCTGTCCCTTAATCCAAGTCAGTGACGAGTAAGTTAAACAATACTGGACCCAGTATGGACACCTGGGGGACACTGCTAGTTGCAGGTCTCCAACTAGACTCTGTGCCACTGATCACAGTCCTCTGAGACCTGCTGTTCACCTCATTATCCACTCTCCTAGCCTGCACCTCTTGAGCTTGCCTTAGAAGTTTTGTTCTCTCTTCTCTCATCTGATGTGAACAGGTCCTGCACACCTGCAAGTTTTGTTTTTATTCTCCTGCACGTGTGCTCTGAACATTGCAATCAGTTTCTGTGTTAAAGTAATTAGTTCACCTGCTGCAAGCTCAGGAGCGATGCATCCCAACTAGAAGGAAGTGCTGCAGGAGGCCCAGGAGACCTCCTTGGATGGATAAGGAGCTGCTGAGCAAAATTCGAAGGAAACAAGAGGCTTATAAAAGGTGGAAGCAAGGTCAGGCGGCCTGGGGAGAATACAGGGATGTTGTCCGGGAAGCTAGGGACCAGATTAGGAAAGCTAAGGCCCACTTAGAATTAAACTTGGCTAGGGATGTTAAGGATAACAGGAAGGGATTTTATAGGTACATTGCCAATAAAAGACAGGTTAGGGACAATGTGGGTCCTCTCCAGAAGCTATCGGGAGAACTGGCTACCCTGGATTTGGAGAAGGCTGAGGTTCTTAATGACTTCTTTGCCTCAGTCTTCACTGGCAAATGCTCTGACCACACCACCCAAGTCTTGGAAGGCAGACGCGGGGACAGTGAGAATGAAGACCCTGGGCCCACAGTAGGAGAGGATCTGGTCTGAGACCATCTCAGGAACCTGAATGTATACAAGTCCATGGGACCTGATGAAATCCATCCGCGGGTCCTGAAGGAGCTGGCAAATGAAGTTGCTAAGCCACTGTCCATCATATTTGAGAAACCATGGCAGTCAGGTGAAGTTCCCGATGACTGGAAAAAGGGAAATATAACCCCCATTTTTAAGAAGGGGAAAATGGATGAGCCAGGGAATTACAGACCAGTCAGTCTCACCTCTGTGCCTGGCAAAATCTTGGAGCGGATTCTCCTGGAAGGCATGCTGAGGCACATGAAAACCAACAAGGTGGTTGGTGACAGCCAGCATGGCTTCACTAAGGGGAAATCCTGCCTGACCAATCTGGTGACCTTCTATGATGGGGCTACAGAACTGATGGACAGGGGCAGGGCAGTTGATGTCATCTACCTGGACTTGTGTAAAGCCTTTGACACTGTCTCCCATGACATCCTTCTCTCTAAGTTGGAGAGACATCAATTTGATAGGTGGACCACTCGGTGGATAAAGAACTGGCTGGATGGCCACACACAAAGAGTTGTGCTCAATGGCTCAGTGTCAAACTGGAAACCAGTAACGAGTGGTGTCCCCCAGGGATCAGTGTTGGGACCGGTCTTGTTCAACATCTTTGTGGGTGACATGGACAGTGGGATTGAGTGCGCCCTCAGCAAGTTTGCCAATGACACCAACCTGTGTTTCGGTTGATACATTGGAGGAAAGGAATGCCGTCCAGAGGGACCTTGACACACTTGTGAGGTGGGCTGATGCCAACCTGATGAAATTTAACCATGCCAAGTGCAAGGTCCTACACCTGGGTCGGAGCAATCCCAGGCACAGCTACAGGTTGGGCAGGGAAGAGATTGACAGCAGCCCTGTGGAGAAGGACTTGGGGGTGTTGGGTGATGAGAAAAAGAACATGAGCTGGCAGTGTGCGCTTGCAGCCCAGAAAGCCAAGCGTATCCTGGGCTGCATCAAAAGGAGCGTGACCAGCAGGTCGAGGGAGGTGCTCCTGCCCCTTTACTCTGCTCTCGTGAGACCTCACTTGGAGTATTGTGTGCAGTTCTGGTGTCCTCAACATAAAAAGGACATGGAACTGTTGGAACAAGCGCAGAGGAGGGCCACGAGGATGATCAGGGGACTGGAGCACCTCCCGTATGAAGATAGGCTGAGAAAGTTGGGGCTGTTCAGCCTGGAGAAGAGAAGGCTGCGTGGAGACCTCATAGCAGCCTTCCAATACCTGAAGGGGGCCTATAGGGATGCTGGGGAGGGACTCTTCATTAGGGACTGTAGTGAGAGGAAAAGGGGTAACGGGTTCAAACTTAAACAGGGGAGGTTTAGATTGGATCTGGGGAGGAAATTCTTTACTGTGAGGGTGGTGAGGCCCTGGAATGGGTTGCCCAGGGAAGTTGTGAATGCTTCATCCCTGGCGGCGTTCAAGGCGGGGTTGGACATAGCCTTGGATGGCATGGTTTAGTGGGAGGTGTCCCTGCCCATGACGGGGTTGGAACTAGATGATCTTAAGGTCCTTTCCAACCTTAACTATTCTATGAATTCTTATGCGCTAGCATTGCATTGGTACTGATTTCTCAGTTGCAGCAGGCTTGTAGGTAAGGTAATTATCCAAAACCCCAAATTAGGATTTACTGCTCTTACTTCTTACTATGTTGATTGGTTTGAAGTACTTCCAACATTGCCTACCTGCTTAAAATCTCTATTTCATACTAAATGGGTTGGTGTAACAGGAGCCTTCCATGCTGCTACTTAGGTAACAAAAAGATGAAAGCTTACAAGTGAGTAAATGACAAAGCAAGAGCTTTATTGGGTGTAGGGGAGCTGTTTTGTGCTGGAACATTGCTGTTTCACCTGCCTGCTGAGAAAAGGATCATTTTCTCATACTGTTCTTCACTGCAAATCTAATTCATGCATGGCTGAAAGTCGTGTGCAGAGGGATTGTAAATGTTATGCAGAAGATTCCCTTAAGAAGTTTATGACAAACAAAGCAGCAATATAGGTTACTGGATGTTCATTGCAGGTTGTAGGTCTCTTTTAAAAGGGAATTTTAGAGCTGTCATGCAACTGAGATTTTGAAGTCCTAATCTTTTGGATAAGGTAGCAGGGGTATCTTTAATGAAACTATGTTGAAAACGGCTAGGACTACGTGTTTCCTAACGCTTGAAATGATTGATGGAAAGAGGCGAGCAGAAGAGCAAGCAGCAGAGGATTAACTTTCAGAGCAGAGCTTAAGCTTTTGGGAAGAGGAAGATTTTATTTTTGCTGAAGTACTTGTCATGGTGATGATGTTTGTGTTCGGTACTTCACTTCGCCAGCCCCTGCAAAACAGGTAGATGCTTAAGGAGATGAGCTCACATCTGTGCTTCCTGTAGAAATCTTTCTCAGGTTCCTTCTGTTAAGTTTCCTATCTTATGTGGTTTTATCATATTTCTATCTTTTCTTCTATTTTCCTAATTGCTGCCTGGATATTATCACTTCCTTGTCCTCTAACCACTGTTTCTTTTCTTTTTTCCCCCCTCTCCTAGCAGCGGGTGTGCTGTACTCACTGCTGCAGTGCTTCCTGTTGAGGGTTCCAGTGCGGAGCCTCAGCCTGGCTTTTGCTGGGTGCTCATCGCAACCCACAGCCTAGGCACAGCCATGGCTGAGCCAGTTCCTGTTTTCTCTTGGTGCTGCATGGTGGCCGCAAAACACCACAGCTGAGGAGTCACCGAGTGCTGGCAAGTTTGTTCTTCTGTGGCTGGGAGAAACTTGGACCAGCAGCAGCACACACAGTTATCCCTTAAGGGATAATGTGTCAGGCAGGTTATTGTGATGGACCCGTGTAAAGGTGACTCTGAAAAGCCTTGCTTCTGCCTTCTGAAGAGCAGAGTTTTCTACGGGAAGTTTCTTAATGGTTGTTGGCAAATAGAGTGAAGTCTTGAAACCAGTAATTCTTGCATAAAGTAACTGCCTGTATTTTCAGAGGTGATAAAATCAGCCGTAATCTATGTCTCGGCCTGTCTTCTGTAAGGAATTTCATGGACAGACTAGATAGTCAGTGTAGAACATCTGACTATTTACTTATTTTTTGACAGAGCAGCTGACATTGGAAAATGCTGTTTCGCTGAGGATAGCTCTCCAGGCATGTGTGAAAACTTAATGTAAGATTTTAAATCACCAGAGACCAGAAGAGGCATTACTACCTTGCCACCCTCCTGCCATTGTTGCCATCTTCCATTCTAGCTCATTAGTTGCATTATAGGCTGAATGTACAGTACCTGGTAGTAACTATACATGAATACTGTGGGCAAACAGAGTAGAATTGTGGGTGTCCTTAAAGTGAAAAGCATAGAGGACATTTAAGAAATTTTATCTAGAATTTTCATAGAATTAATGTATTTTTTTCAACTTCTGTTTCATATTAGGAATTAGAGTTAACTTCAAAGCATCAGACTTGGTTTGCGCTGAAAGATACATTTTCTGTCCACATCTGCAAACAATAGTTGAGCAGATACATACTTCAGCTCTAACAGTAGTGTCTGGGTTTTGTTTTATTATTTCACTATGTGGAAAGGCGTAAGACAATGTCTGTGTTTTTACCAAATGGAAAGAATTTCATCAGGAAATGTCTCCACTCCAAATATGTTCAGGTTTTCTCTACTGCAATCAATACAGTTATTCATGGATTTCTGCTCCCGGCTCACTCATGGCTATATTTAACATATGTCATTGTACTACGCTACATTGTCTTAAGAAACCTTTTTATTGTTGTACGGATGTGTGTTGCAATGAGGCCAGTGTTGTATACAGCTGGAGTGCTGTATAAATCTGTCTCCTACTCCTGTAAACATAGGCAGGGTTGCTGTGTGTGTTGGGTTTTACTGATGGTTGATGTCTGGTTTAGATTCCTGTAGTGGCTGGAGCCAGCTCAGCAGATCATCCTTGGTGTAGGTTCAGCAGCCTCACAGCTTTGCATAAATAATTGCTCAGATGATCTGCATAGTTCGTGTAGTGCTGAACGTAATCTGCATTTGGTGTTGCTGAGGCCTACGGCGTTATACATCCGCTTGTTGTGATGACGTGTTCCCTGTTGACAGAACAGGGTTTTGTCTGAGTCTTCTGAAGTGAAATGACTGATTTTCAGATGACTACTTCCCTTTAAAGGCCAGTGGCTACACAGGCACAATTAGGAGCATCTCTGCTGCTGTTACTGACAAAGGTGAACCAACATTACATATGAAAAGCAAATGCTATATTTTTTTTCTTTCTGTCTTGTCTGTTGCCTCCAGATTATATGCTGTGATGCTAGGTGGTAAAGTTAAGAGACATAAAGCAAAGACTGCTCCCAAGCTGAGCTTTGGGATTTCTGGGGTCCATATGTGGAACCCTGTTCTTATGGGTGCCAACTACCTGGTTTTCAAGAACTTTATTAAAGACTGAAGATCTCTGGCACCATCCAAAGGGCATTTGGCACTATTTAATTAGGTCCTAGTTGAGTGTTTATTAACAGTTGTAATTTTGAAGAATCTGTGACACTTTGGCATACAGATATCAACAGTTTTCAGTGAAGTTGGCTCCTTTTGAAAATCTCAACTGTGTGTCCTTCAGAGCTAGCACTGGTATCACCAGTTGCTTCTCTCTTATCCCCTGCTGGGATCCCCTAGCCTCTTGCATTTGTTTTTCCGTTTAATAGCCTTCCAGCATTACCTGCAAGAAGTTTTATGGCTTCATTCTAGAAAAATTGGATTTTTATAACACCAGATGTTTGAGGCACACATAGTTACCTCTGCAGTGAGTATCAACCTCAGGAAGCTGGGGCTGGTAGGCATTTGACAGGCAGTAGCGCTGTAAGTTAGTTCATTCCCACAATGCTGTTGTAATAGGATGCAGCTTACAAAGGCAGAGAGCACGGGCTGGCTGAAAACAAACCTTGTGAAATTTCCACCCAATTATAGGTAGAAATAAAGTTATTTTTTATTATGGACTTTTATCCCCCTACAGTTATGATACAATAGGCCAATGAGGAGTTACGTGTATATTCACTTCAGGTGAAGTCCCTTTTAGGGTAAAGCCATATTGTGTGATTTTCAAAAAGGTGGTGAATGCAGAGATTATGGCAAAAGTAATTTCCATCATTTCAGTTGCTCCATTGTAGACTACAGATTGCAACTTGAGAAGAAAATGGGGTTGCAGCCTCATTTGAAATGCTGTCGCGCCTGTTTTTGCAGTAAGCCTTTGAAGTTTGAAAAGGAAGAGAGCCCTCAGGTGAAGGAGGAACCTTTTGTTGGTCCCGTGATATTTTGCTGAGATTGGGCTTTAGTATAAATGCGAAATATCCCATTTTTTTGCCATCAAGTTGTGTTAGATTGGATTATGTTAGAGTAAGCCACTTCATAATAATGCTGCCAGTCTGGTAAAATGACTATTATATACTTAAAATGATTATGATTTTTTAATTTTTCATTCATTTCCTTTTGAAAGTGTGTAATGTCAGCAGCAGCAGCAGCAGCACATACTAAAGAGATTGCGAGAGTAGTAAGACTTTTCTCTGCTTCATTGTATTCAAAGCTTCCAGTAAACACTGTGGCAAACTGCTTTTCTTGGACCTCAGTGCAGATGTTAATGCCTTGTAAATGTGCATGAGTATGTTCGCACATCTAATGAAGAAAATGCTACAGAAGGGTTATGCCTGAGGCCTTGCAAAGGATTGGTGGCAGGTCTAGAATAAGAAATCAAGACCTCTTGACTACCTGAATTGGCTCTCATTTGTCTGGATCTATGCTTTCTTTTCATCAAAGAAGGCACATATCTCTGCACAGCATCCAGAGGTAATACTGCCTTTAGCCATTGCAAGAGGACTGAGCAGGGAACGAAAAACGTGTTGGAGCTGCTGGCTGGCTGTTAAAATTGTGACACAAGGGTGTGACCAAGTGTTGGAACACCGTCAGCAACTGGCTTAGTGTGTGCGTGAATCATTGATCTTAACAAAAACTGAGCCATCTTTCATTTTCTGGGTTGCCTTGCCTTGTGTCCCAGCCTGGCTGCCATCAGTGGGGCAGGTGATGCAGCTCTGCCTCATTGCTTGAGCTCTCCCAGGGGAGAGTCTGCTGGGTACAGCTGCAGAGGAGCAAACCTGTTTTATGGGAACAGCTCAATTCCTCGTGTTTTTAACTTGATCACCTAAACGCTGTTGTCTTAATGCCTCCATTAAAAAAAAAATAAAATAAGCAGACTAAGTCTGAAAGTGGAAGTATGACTTTATTGCCTGAAGTGATATAGTTATTAGAATAAGGATTTCTCATTTTACTCAAATCACAGCCGGACATGGTTTGCATAGTGGGTGTAAATTAAGCTTTATTTATGTACAACCTGCAAAAATCCCAAACAAGTCCTCTCCTGTTAAGCAGTCTGTGTAGGTTGGCTTAAATTATTACTAAACTTGCTTGTCCTTGTTATTTACTGGTACATGGGCAAACAGTTGGTACAGTTTTGTGAGCTACACAATCCAGACTGGTTTTGGTCACAATTCTTTATGGAGTGTGCAAAAGTTTTTAAAGAGCATCTGTATGACCTTGGGGTGGCCTCACGCTTAAGACAGCCATGGTATGCTGGTTCATCCGTGACAGTGGTGCTGCTGGCCTCCAGCTGCTGGCTGTTGTGGGGAGGATATGAGTAAGAACATGTTGAGTGATAGCCTATAAGTGATCAACTTGCCTCTGTTATTTTTGTACAAAGCAGACTAAAGAGCTTTTGCATTACATATTGAAGCGTAGGAGGGCTTTGCTTCTTTTTAGCCAGAGATCTTTTTTACCAGTTAATTTCAGAATGCTCCATGGTGACATGCCTAAGACTTCTGCTTTTTCTGGTATTCACACCTGACAGTTAAAAAGACTTGTAAATCATGCTGCATGCCTGATACCACTGTTTTCTCTTTTGCATCCAATTAGATGTGTTTGAAGCACCCAGACCAAGCAGGATGGGGTAACTCTTGGTCGGCTGACTAGACTGGGTTTGCCCTTGGTCCCTCTGGGAGCTGGGCAGCAGAGCAATGCAAAGTGCCTCTCCTTCACCCCACCATACTGTGTGCCTCCTGCATCAGGGCAGAAGGCTTCCACTTATGTCCATCTCCCTGCACTGCTCAGGAGCAGCTGAATGTGCTTCCAGTTCCCTTCCACTGCTCTTTGCAACTTGTTCTTGTTGCAAAAATTGTCCCGAGTTGTGAGGTTGGTTATTGGGTTGTTTTGTTTTTTTTCTGCAAGACAGTCCTTTTCCTGGGTGCATCTGCAGTCAAATGCTGGAAGTACATTTTTACTCTGTGGCTGCATGCAAGAATATGAAGTCAAATGTCAGGATATGTGGCTGTAAAAAGGACCAAGATGATGCAGATTCCTGTGCCATGGGGAGGCAGCAAAAAAATTGTATTGCCTGCTTTGAACTATTTTCCCTTGAAAAATCTTTTTCCCTCACCAATCTCAACAAGTGGTGTCCTCTAGCAAGCGTTACCCAGACAATGGAGCTTTCTTCAGTTTGCAGCATGAGCACCGATTTATGGTTGCTTTACCTAGAAATTAAATAGTACTGCCACTGAACTTTCTTTCTGCAAACAGACTATTTATTATAGGAGGTCTTGAAGCTTGCACTTGAATGTTTGCATTTTATGAACTTTGAACTTAGGTTGGTATCCAGACAAGATACTGTGAGATACAACCTTGCTATTTGCTGGCAACTGAGAAGGCCAGTTACATAAATAAGTAACAGAATAAAAAAGCCATACCAACAAAACCAGTTTGTCAGACCTATTTGTGACTGTCAGTCCATTACCTGGATGAAATTGCAGCGGGGTCTGATGTCAGCTCAGAAATGTTTACATATCCTGTCATGCAGAATTTTATCTCTTGTATTGTGAGCTTGGATGGGCTCGGCTGGTTGTGACTGTGTGTCCAGTTAGACTGTAATTGGAAAATACCACATAGCATCTTATGGTTACACTAAAACTGTTCATGGCCTTCTAAAAATTGAAAATCAAATACTTCAGTTGTTTCATGAAGCATAGCCAAAAGAGAGGAGTTTTGGCTAGTAGTTTGTAGGAACTATACACAAAGTGGTGTGTTAACATAATGAGGCGGCGTGGCAGATCTTCAGCTGGTGTCTCAGGTGTAGCTCTGTTTCAGCTGCATTTTGAGCAGCTGAAGACTGGATCTTTGTGTAACTGCTACATTTGAAGAGTCAGCCCCAGCTTGCTCTGCCCAAGAGGTGTTGCTGCATGGGGTTTGCTGAAAGTAACTTTTTGTCCAAGAAAAGGAAGAGCGAAGCCCTGTAACTTTCATAATGCTTTATTTAAAACATCATAATAATTATTCATATAATTTGGCCAACACACCTTTTAATAATCCCAAGTGTTAACATGTCACTCTGGGCACTTGCAAGTGAGTGCAGTTTGACAAGGAGCCCTCTCTCTCTGCCCCTGCCTCCCTGGGCCGCTGCCCGGGCGCAGGCCGCACATTGGCAGGCATGCTCAATGGGCTTCTTTCACCAAGTGTAAAACTTGGCTGTAAGACGGGTTTGGAAAGACACACTGCCTTGCTGTTGCACAAAGAAAATTGTTGCTCCTTGGGGAAATAACAAAGTTAGAGCTCTGGTGCCAAATGTTATAGGATGCCGGCACAGCGAGTGTTTGCATTCTGAGATCTCTGCCTTGCCATTAACAAGGCCTGATTGTGCAGGAGGAAAGCGTTTGCTTTGCCTTCAAGACCTGTGCAGCAGTGTGTAGAGTTGCCATTAGAGTTTATTCATTGCCTGATACTTTTTCTTTTCTTAGACACCATCAGCTGGCATACTTGGCATTAAATTGAGAGGAATTAGTTTGTAACAGATTGCTGTAAAGTGATATTATAATCTCCCTGCTCAAAGTCTGATTTATGTGGTTGTTTTCATCCCAGGATGTAAATGTGAAAGGAGAGGGCATCCTAATTGCTCCTACATCCCATGCAGAAATAAAGTAGATTTTTGGAGAAGTTAATGCTAAAAGCAAAGTTGCTGAGTAGTTAAAGGTATTTATAAAGTGTTAAGCATTTTACAAAGTACCACTTTTTGGCTCCCAAGTAGATGATCAACTCCTGCTATTGCATGTAGAGCTTTCTGTTAAAATTGCTTTTTTTTCATCAGAAATCAAGCTGAAGTATTACAGCCTTAATAGAGGTTTTGAAGACACAAAGGACCTGTTCTGGTGAATTCAGATAAATGTTTACAAAGCTCTTGTGATACAGAATAGGAAGGAAAACAATCCAGTCCATCGGAAATTTTGCGAGAGAATTGGTTAGAAATGCATTGCTGTGTATCTCCAGGTAGGAAGAGTGTGGACACCTTGAATGCTCAGTTACTACAGAGTAATGCTCTGAAACGAAGACTTCCATACCTGTGGGTATAGATAGAGCAAAGTATTGGAACTTCCTAATGGTAAACAGATTTTGGGCTTGCTGGGAGTAGTGCTGCACTCACTGTTGAGTGTATGTGTTCTAGTGTTCAGGAGGAGTAATGCTTCCTTTCTTCTGCAGTGCCTTGCTCCCCGCACTCTTGCTGAAGTGCATTTCAGTGAAGTACTCCTCAATTACATGTTTCAAACCTTACTTTATGGGTTTTTTTTTCTCTTCGTCAGTTATGTTTTCTCATCCTGTCCAGTTATGTGCAGATCTCACTTTAACATTGTAATTCCTTCCTTTTAGGGTTTTATATGTTATTTTTCCTCAGCTAGCAATCAAAACCTCAGAGGCTCATTTCCTTGCTGCCTTTTTTGGAAATGCGTTGTCTTTTTTTAGCTGAACTTGAGGATAAGCCCATGAATTACTATTTAAAGATCCTACTTGCCATATGTTAAGGACGGTTATTGAGTTTCTTAACCTTCGGTCCATTAAAACAGCTCTAAAGGGCCATGCATTAGTTACATTTCTGCTTATCTTAGTACAGTGCTATATCTTGCTTACTAAGAAAGTCCTTACTTCAGACAGCATGAGCTCCATCCGCTTCAGGTGCCTGGGACAGGTTTTCTCCTTGTCATTAAGGAGCGAATGAATCCAGAGTATGTGTTGTGGTTGCTTTCAAAGACATCTGCTTAAAAAAAGCCAGTGACTGCTATTCTGATGATCCTTTCTTCACAAACACCATCCCCCCCCCAAAGGCAGATCTGGTGACTTGCTCTTTTCATACGCAAATTAAAAACATACCCAACTCAGCCAGTCAAATTCTTGGCTTATCTGGCATGAGCAGCGTTAGCTCATATTAAAATAGACTAATGGTTTATTTCCCCTGAAACTTTTAGCTTCTTTTAAACCAAAATAGTAAGAATACATTAAATGTTTTCTTTTTTAAAAAAATAAAAAGGTGCATTAGTAGTCTTTTCAAAAGGCCAGTGCCTTAGAACTGAACACCCTTGGTTTGATTGAAAGGTTTTGCTGTGGAAATTTTGTATTTAAAATCATTCAGTAGGAAAAATTTTCTTGTTATCTCTGTAAAAATATAATTAGGTGTGAGATAATGTTGAAAACTGCATTATTTTTCAAATACAGGAATCCTGTCATTTATAGTTTGAAAGGTGTTTGTGATACATTGCCTTAAAGGAGCTGTTGCTCACGGAAGCTACTGACAGAATGCGTTGAGGTATGTTTCCTCTTAGATAAAACTGCATTTCCTATCTGCAGCCTGGCAGTCACCTGTCAGTTACAGAACAGTCAGAATGAGAAACACCTTCCTTTGATTTTTATGATTTTTTTCTGAAACACTTGTTGCTTGGATAATATTGCCATTAGCAATGTAATGTTCAGTAAATTATCTGCTTCTGACAGAGCAAGAGTGTTTATTTATGCTTTAGATCAGTGATGGTATCTGCAAGAAGAGAGATGTTCTGTGTAGAGCAGTTTGGTTTTCTTTTCTGCTAAGCCTGGATAACTGGTCTGCACTCATCTCCAGAAGTGCTGGGTTTGTTCCAGCAAGCAGGAAACTTTTCCTTATGCTTGGGTGAAAACCTGTCTGCAATATCCCATTAGTGTAGAGTTTCCACGTTGATTTACTTTAGTAAATCACATCAGAAATGTAAGTACATATTCCTCAGTTTTATTTAGAAAAAAAGTGATAATTTTGGCCCAATGCAGGCTGCCAGGAAGATTTCAGCCTTGTGTTCAGATTCCTCCAAGTTAGCTTCTGTTGTGTTTTAAAGGGAATTCATGGTTCCCAGAACAGTAAAAAACCCCACATTTTTCTCTGTGAGAGTCTAACAACAGTTGTGTGCAGTGCTTGGACAGTGAGAATTTCATGTGATAGTGGAAAAAAAATAGTTGTGCACATGGGTATAGAGCAGCCCCTGAGACAGGACTCATGGCAGTCATAACTCACCTAGCCCTTTTAATGCTTACCTTCTGGCAGCACCTAGCCTTTCAAAACCAAAACCCAAACTGTAGGAATAACCCCTATGACACTGAGGTTCAGCCCAGGAAGAGGAGAGGTGCTAGACTCACAGCGTGATGCTTGCTGGGTAATTTGTACTTGCTTGCTTGTTCTGTGGAAAGTGTTCATATACAGATGAGTGTCTGTAGAAGTCTTCTTCGATTAGCCTTACATCATGATTTCCTGCTTCCAGGGAATAAGAGTTTGCTTTTTTGCTTTGGGTTTTGTCTAGAGGATTGGCATTCTCAGCAGCACAGTCACCTGTTGCATGTCAGAAAGAAGAGCATGCTCGTGTATTAGCCTCTTCTCCTGTTACAAAAAGAGCTTGGTTTGAAGTTTGTGGAATACCAGTCTATGACGTTCTGTCCTCTTGGAGGTTGGAATGAACTGACTTCATCCATCCTGCCTTTAGTTCTAGTCTGAGTTTTTCTGTGCAGCTAATATGGGGACTCGGGATGTCGGGGAGCATTCTTGAAATCTGTGTAAATCATTCTTGCTGTACTGTCATGTTTTTCATTTCCACTGTAGAAATTCACTGCCCCAGATATAAGCACTAACTTGCTGGCAGAAAGTGTGCAGGGCCTGTTTTTGTGGCCAAAAGGCATACTGAGTGCCAGGGAAGTGAGGGCTCTGCGCATTACTGCTCAATGATACCATCTCAGCGGATTTCTTGGCTATGAAGGAGTTCCCCTCTGAAACAATGATGTGCTGTCTGCATCCTCTCCGTCTGGGTGCTGTTATGAATGCCGTGTGTTTTCTTCCTCAAATTGAAAGGAAGTTGTAGTTTCATAAGGACCTACTTGCCTTTCATTCTATAACAAAGAAGGTGGAATTTGGTTTGGTTTGGTTTTTCTTTCCTGGTTCATCAGTTATATCAGAAAAAGGATATGGCTGCAGTGATTAAGATGAAATAGAAAAAATGTTCATGAAGCTACTAAACCCATGAAATCATACAATTAGTGGTGAAGTGGTAACAGGAAGTTGGCCTTTAATCTCAGTACTGTACAGATTTTTCATTCAGAGAAGTAGAATAGAGAGTCAAATTCTACATCAAAACCCTTGGGCGAGCAGTGTATTTGTAAAGATACACATTTGTACAAGCAAATGTTCAAAATTGAGAAATGCTGTGGGTGGAATACTGCTGTTCACTTTGAGAGGTGATGATGGAAGCCGTTAGCCTGCATGCTGCACGGGTCCATCTGTGCAAACGAGTGCTGTCCAGGCTTGGTAACTTACTGCTGGAAAGCTCAGCCACAGGCAGACTTACAAAGGAGCTTTTTTCCTGTGGGGTGCTCTGCTTACATATTTTGTATTAGTCCACAAAGGTACAACCCTTGAAAATGCAGTTGTCAGTAGGAGACCAAAGAGAAATATGTTCATTTTGAAAATGAAATCTAAAGGCAGTTTTAAATGCTTCTGCCGCATTGATGTCCAGCTGTCTCTTGTAACATATATGTTAGGCAAGAGCCTTGCGTCTGAAAGCAGGGTAGTGTGAGGATTGATTACTGTAGTTTCAGGCCAAAGACTGAGCCCTTATGGCTAAATTAAATGCCTGGGTTTGTATCAGGCACAACTCCATGTTACATGAAGGTAATCTGCCTCTGTGTCAGAATGTGCTGATAGCCCTCATGACATGTTTTCTGCTCTTAGCATAACCTGAGAATATTGTAGCTGTGATCTACTTGAGCAGCTACTACATTTATTTAAATTAGTATTGTTAATATGGGATATACAGAGAGCCTGTATTAGCCCATAAATTCGGCCTTCAGCCTTCCCCAAACAAAATAAAATGCAGGAAAACCTTTCAGCATCGCGTCCTGGATGCAACAATAGCATACTTGTTCATATGGCTTTTCAGGCTGCATTCAGAGATGCTTAAACTGTAGACAGATTTCAAATGATGATTTAATTGTTTACAAGTGAGTGTTTTCTGCAGCATACAAAAGAGATGAACAAATCCCAGAAGGCTTTTTGATATAACTTGAACAGATGATTTCCTGACATTGTTATATATCCTGGTTTAAGGCGATGAATAATTAGCTATTTAAGTTTAAAAAAAAAATACCTTGAGAACTAGATGTCAGCTGAAAAGCTGTCAGTTAATTTGGAACAGCTTTGCATGTCAAGTTGATTATAGCAATGAATAAAAGGAATTACAGGAAGATGAACCGTGCAGTGTGCAGTTTTTAACTTTAGTCTCCCCACAGTTTCTCCCATCTCATTCTGCAGATTCCTAGGGTGCTTGTGATATTATCAAGCTGTGGAGTTCCCTTTCACAAAATCCTTTAATGTGGGCAACTCTTTCTTGCTATTTACTCCACTTCATCAACGTGCAGTCACTTGAAACTTTACATTCAAGGATTTCCCCCCTCCAGACCCAAGTGCCATTAATAGCATCTTTTATCTGACTTCCTGAAATATGGAAAGCCACTTACTGCACAGCTTCATTTCCAGGCAACTGCCCCGGACTGAGCAGCTCAGCTGAGGGCAGTGGGGTCTTTCCTGCACATCCAGCAAGCTGCCATGTTTTTCCTGCAATAACAATGGTTATTTTATGTTTTCCAGAGTGCATCAGATGGGCATATTCTCTGTGCAGTTAGTAGCAGAGCAGTTGCTAGATCTGAGCTGAACAGTTTTCAGGCTTAGTGCAGTGGTAGAAAGTGAATTGCAGTAAAGAGTTTTGGAGCCTTTTTAACAAGAGCATTAAGTTGTTTTTGAAGGTCTGAATCCTGCCTGTGGCTGTGCATAAAAGGACACTATGGATATGAAATCTAATCAGGGTCTTAAAAATCTCATTTAATTAAGCAGATGGGACTGAATTCATGTTCTTTTGAATTATTTAGCTTGAAAATAATATTGTGCATCTGTATTAAAGTCAGGAACTTAAATGGGCTGAATCTCCTGACAGCTACATGGGTTGGAGCAGTACTGACTGCAGTGCGGTTAATGGAGATGCCTTGGCAGGAATTGCGAGACTCTGTTCTGTTCTTACATGAGCAGTCATCACTGTGGCATCCGAAGGCCAGTGCAAAATGGAGCTGCTATAGAGCCATCTCCTGTCGAGATGACAGTTGCTGTTTACCAACACAGATCACCTGTCTTGACATGCTGGAGTGGCAGACTTTGCCTTTCTCCCACTGTCACAACTGCAGTGAGCCAAGCAGTGCTGGAAACCTGTTTCAGAGGAGAGAAGTAGGCTGTGCTGGCAGAGGCAGTTGTGCTGTTTATGAAGAGGCAGCTTATAGAAAATAGATTGCAGCTGGTCTGACAGCAGTGATGCACAGAAGAAAGAAGGGGAATGGGGAGGTAAGAAGAGAACGAAAAGCTGGAAATTAAGGATGGGGATGAGAGGTTACTTGCTGACAGCTTCCCTGTTGAGCCAGTGAGCAGCAATGAAGTCCTTTTGCATTGGGAAATACTGCAACCTTTTCTTTTATCTATGCCCACTCCTTGCAAGCAAGGCTTGTTGAAGAATGGTTTCAAATCTTTGGAATTTGGCAGTAATAAATCATAAGCCACTTGTTTTAGCACAACAGTGTTGGCTTCAGCTGATCACTTGATCACATGGGAATGTTTCATGTATGTTGGAAATAGATTATCATTTTGGGCTGCAGTAATTTTCACACTGATGCAACACAAATACAGTAGTGGTGTATACCAGTATAGTGACACCAGTGTGGTGTATACTGGTGATGGGATACAAGCCCAAACTCCAACAGTGTACTACTTAGTACTTGTCTGTTTATGAGGGGCTTAATGACATCACATGAATGGATTGGTAGCTAAATGAAGGATTGACTAAGCTAATCTCTGTGAGAATCCTCTTTAATGAGTTAATGAGGTGTTCTTATGGGCTCCCTGCACACACAGATGCTAATGAGAGTTTTTCCAACTTACCAAGTGATGAAACTTGGATCTGCATCCAGGCTGATAATAAAAATGATGGATAGGTTCTGTTATTTGGAAAAATATGTTTTAGTTCTGGCATGAAAACTGCAGAAGGGAGCCAAAACTGTTCTACCTGCATATTCTGTATCTTTTCCTGTAGCACGCTGATTAAACTCAAAGCCTGGTGCTAAACCCTCTCTACTTCCAAAGCTGAAAATCAGCATCTGTACTTAAAATTATTTTACCTGTTTTATCTTTTAAAGATGAGCATTACCAAATTCTGTGTTCAGAAATTTCCCATGAAGACCCAGTTTTGGGGGTTTTCTTGTTGTGTGGGGTTTTTTTCCTGTTTGTGTGTTTTGGTTTTTTTTTTTTTTTTTTTGTGTTTTTTTTTTTTGTTGTGTGTTGTTTTTTTTTTTGTGTGGTTTTTTTTTTTTTTTTTTTGTGGGTGTTTCTTTGTTGTTTTGTTTTGGTTTTTTTCTTTCTTAAAGATTGGAATGTAGTAAGCTTATGCAGAGGAGGTGTCTGGTCCTAAATTGATTTATCAGGGATGTTATTCATAAAACCATGATTTTTCAAGCTGTACCGGGGAAATGGGGAAAATAAGTCTTGGTGAGCTTTAGGGCATTGTGTTGTGTGTACTGATGGGATTGTTTGTTTTTTGGCTGTGCCAGAAACAAAGCCTAGGTCAGTGGACTTCTGCATAGCTGACATCTGCCAAGGACTGAGTTTCTGTGATCCATCTCGCTTGACTTTCAGGAAACAGAGAGTGTTATGTTTATTTTCATGGCGGCCAGTGGTGGGGAGGAGGTGTTCCACAGTGTATAAGGTCTGTGTGGGAGGGGCAAGGGGGATGGATGGCAGATGGCTGTGGCTGGAGTGTGTCTCATCTCCCTCCCAAGGATCTGGGGGCAGCATTCTGATGCTGGATGTGTACGCTTCCCCTTAGGGCAAGCTTGTGTCCATCAGGCACAGCCCAGCTTTAATGAAATCTTCGGATTTCGTTAGTGTGCTCTTTAATCGTTGTTGCAGGTCACTAACGAATTTGCTCAGTATGACCTCCCCTTAGCTCAATACAATGCCATTTATCATTATCATTTGTTTGTAGTGCTGCAGCCAGTTCTCAATTCCAGTGCTGTGCTTGGTCCTTCCCAAGTCTTTTTGAATTAATTTTTCAATTAGGATTTCATGAGACACAGATGCTGTCCTAAAATTCCCAAAATATGACCTCCGCTGTGTTCCTTTAATCCACTCTCTGTAACACTATCAAAGAACAAATAAGGCAATTAAATTTGTCTGGCAGGCTTTATGCTGTATGAAGCTACACAGGCTGCTTCTCATTCTATTACCCTAAAGATTTTGAGCTGGATTTTCTTAACAAAGCTGACTTCCCCTTTTCTTTTCCCTTTCCCCCCTAAAAGACCTAGGGCTGTGTTCCCAGCCGCTTGCTGTCCTCTGTTTATTCTTTTGAAAGATCCTGCTCATGAGAATAGCAGGATGGAAACACTCAGGACATGACCTAGGACTCTGTACCAGGCTGTGCCCCGCTCCTTGGGTGATGGCAGAAGGGTGCAAGATGGTGAAAAGCTGAACCTAGTGCTCATGGCATTAAACAGCTTCACAGCATGGCTGTCATCAAGCAGCCATGCTTTTGTTTTGAGACCAGGTATGCGTGGGTGTCTTTTTCTCTGTGCAGTGCAAAATCTGGTGAAAATGAGCTTGCTTTCTTTTGTTGTTACTGGGGTTATGCAGACACCACTTAAGCTGACCTACCACTGTATCTCTTTCTCTTCCAAGTGCTTTGATTCAGATTTCCGGCTCAGTTACCTGTGATAGTTACAAGTGAAACCTGCAGCTCTTCTGCCAGCTGGCCGACTTCTGTTCACACCAGAGCAGTGCCCGCCTCAGCTTTGAAGTGTCATGCCTTAAGTCTGTCTTTGGCTGTTCACTTAAGTCTTGAACAAGTTCTTTAGTGCAGGCTTTCATTTTCTTCTAGTAACTTCCATGTCTGGAAACGTTAAATGAGCCTGCTCTTTGAATTTGTTCACATGCTTCCTGCTGGTTTTCTGTGCCATGTCCTCTTCCAAATAATACTCAAGTAGAAGTTTGGGGTTGTTCTCCTAAGAGATGACAACTGGAAGCAGTTGTCAGCCAGAGCTGTCCTCTTTTGCTTTAAATGCTGTGCTTATATTCTGAACTGAATTAGTGTCTCCCTCCATGTGTGTTTTTTACGTAGCTTTTTATAACACTTGGTTACTCTATAAATATAGACTATCTCTATTAAAGTTGTGAAAATATCACATAAGGACATGTAGCAGTTTTCTCCTTTTTTTTTTTTTTTGTGGTAGTTGTTGTTTTGTTTTGCCTTTCCATCACTAGAACTGCAAATAACCCACATCCATGTGTCTGAAGATAATTATACTCAAAATCATACCCAGTCTGTACCTTCTGGGGTGCCCTCTCGGACGCTTCCACAGCGGCATCTGCTACATGAAACAGCAGCGAGGAGCTGCTAGGCTTTCAGAGATGAGCTGGGGCATGAGGGGAGAAACATCTTTTTCCGTGTTACCTAGTGCACTTTGCCATTTCTAAACAAGCAGGTTGTATTGATCTGTTAGATTCTTGCCTTTTTATACATCTGCATTTCATGCTGAAACGAGCTCTGCAGTTAGGACAGCGAAACAACACAGCAGAGTCACTGCTCTTGCCAGCTTTTAATACATCAAGTAAAGCAGCACAGCTGAGCATTGCTGTAAGTCATTCAGATGTATCATTCTTGAGCACAGATTCAGGAAGGTGGTGCTGGAACAGCTATACTGTATCCATGTGTCAAGGCTGAAAGATAAGCCTACCTGGAGTTAAAAACTTAAAACATGAACTGTCTTTCAGCTCTGCCTGTGAGACAGCATGTCTGGCCTGGTAGCTAACAAATTCAAAATGTCAACACTGTACTTGGGCAGCAGCATCTCTGTGGCCAGATGTATTTTATAGACATCTGGCAAAGCTTCCTACTGCTGTCTGGCCCTGGCAGAGTTCAGGGGTCTGGCTGAGCTGGTAGTAGCAGATACTTTTCAGGTAGTGAAAGACATCAAAGATAGGGATAGTATTAGCTTCATTTGTAACTGGAATTTCAGGATTTAATAGCAGGTTCAGCGTGTGGCTTAAGTGTTTGGTGAGATAGTATGGATTTATTTTTGGGTGGTGGTTTTTATGGAGGCATTTGGGAGTTCTGGGCTGTTTCTGAGCGCTGACTATTACTGCAGGCTAAGAAACAGTAGGTCTTGCTGCAGTTCAGGTTCTGTAATTGACTGTGGTCTTCTGTAAAGCTCCAGCAGACGCGAAAACAGTTTTCTCTTGAAAAGCAGGGAACCATCAGGTCTCAGATATAACTGAGCTGACCTTCAACTGCTGGATAAGCAGGTGTGTGACTGTTCATTTGGCAGAAGACATGTATGCCCCGCTCAAGTCCTAGGCAGACACTCAGCTTTTTGGCTTTGAAGGAGCTGCACCAATTTACAAGTTGAGAAAACGTGAAAGTACTGCCCTTTCCTCCAGCTGCCCTGTGGCTGAGTAGAAATGACCTGGCAACTCAGCCCTCTTCACATTTCTAATACTGTTATCACAGGCTTAATATCCAGATGCTTTCTAATGCCCTTTCTTTCACATGGAAGAGCTGTCCTGGTGTGGCAGAGGGTGGTAAGCTTTTGCCACACTCAGGTATGTGTTGATAAAGTTATTCATCTGTGTGTAATTTTTATTGTCTGTAACTTGGGTTGTTTTAACTCCTCTGCAATCCAGACGGAACCCACAGTGCGCTTGGAAATGGAGGAAGGCTATAAGCATTTGGGGTCTCAATCTCAGATTTTGCTATTTAGTCTTAAATTTTTGTGTTGCAAATGGTATCTCTGCAGAGCTCGTCTTCTCCGTGGTTTGCTGCATGTGCTGCACCCTCTTAGTAGGTGTTTTTCTATGGTTTGTTTCTTCCCACCTGTGCTCCAGCCTTTCTTGATCAATATCCTTTTTTTCTAAAGGATTACAGGTGGTTTCAATGTTCTTATATTCTCATTCTTGTTTCTTCTTAATGTTTTTATACCCAGGACTCTCTCCTAGGTATGCTACAACTGAGGATATTGAGAATAGCTCAAGCGTGCCGAATAGTAGGAAAACTATGAATACTTGAATATTGTGTTCAGCTTTGGGCCCCTCACTCCAGGAAGGACATTGAGGTGCTAGAACATGACCAAAGGAAAGCAGTGAAGCTGGTAAAGAGTCTGGAGCAGAAGTCTTAACAGGAGATGCTGAAGGAACTGGGCTTGTTTAGCCTGGGGAAAAGGAGGCTCAGGGTAGACCTTGTCGCTCTCTACAGCTACCTGAAAGGAAGTTTGTAGCAAGGTGGGGATTGGCCTCTTCTCCCAGGTAACAAGTGATATGACAAGAGGCCTCAAGCTGCACCAGGGGAGGTTTAGACTGGATATTAGGAGAATTTCTTCATCAAAAGGGTTGTCAGGCATTGGAACAGGCAGCTCAGGGTGATGGTGTCACCATCCCTGGAGGTATTTGAAAGATGTGTAGATGTGGCACTTAGGGACATGGTTTAGTGGTGGACTTGGCAGTATTGGGTTAATGGCTGGATTTGATGATCTTAAGATTTTTCCAACCTAAATGATTCTATAATTTTATGAGCAAGAATCCAGACTAAGTGGCAGTATTGTGTACAGAAGGGTGTTGGCCAAGATGGTACTGTTATAGAGCCTATCATGAAATTGTTTGTCTTGAACTTTAGCGGATACCCTGGCTTAAGCTGCCTTCCCACTCTTTGCAGTTTTTCAGCAAACGAGGAAATTACCTTGCTTAAATATATTTTCCCCCAATGGTTTGTTTTTAGTTAGGATCTGTTCTCCGATTTGGCCACACAAACACTTTGTCAAAATTAAGGCCTTGCAGAGGCCACGTGGGCTGCTGTTGCTACGGAAGAACAGGTTCGTTAAACTGTGTATCTGGGAAGCTATTAACAGTGAGCGCACTGATTGCACCTCAGTGGTTTGGAGCACCCTCTGTGCATTCTGTCATCCTGAAAGCTCACAGGAGCTGCAGGGCCACTTGGCACATTTGACTGGGGTTGCTCCACTTCCATTATGGTCACACCTTCTCACTGGCACTAATGGAAAGAGGAGCCCTGGAAGGTGTCTGCATCTTCCTCATGCTGGCTTTGCTGCAGAAGTTCACCCCTCTCCTGGGGCTTTAGTGTCTCACCAGTGCCATGCATGGGACGCAGAGCAGGGCTGAGACCTGAGCTCAGGTCTGTACCAGACGTGGCAAATGGTGGCTCAGGCAGTTGAGAAGCAGCTGTCACCTTGACCTGACACTGCATAGAATCATAGAATCACAGAATAGTTAGGGTTGGAAAGGACCTTAAGATCATCTAGTTCCAACCCCCTGCCATGGGCAGGGACACCTCCCACTAAACCATGCCATCCAAGGCTCTGTCCAACCCGGCCTTGAACGCCACCAGCGATGAAGCATTCACAACTTCCCTGGGCAGCCCATTCCAGGGCCTCACCACCCTCACAGTAAAGAATTTCTTCCTCATATCCAATCTAAACTTCCCCTGTTTAAGTTTGAACCCGTTACCCCTTTTCCTATCACTACAGTCCCTAATGGAAGAGTCCCTCCCCAGCATCCCTATAGGCCCCCTTCAGATACTAGAAGGCTGCTATGAGGTCTCCATGCAGTCTTCTCTTCTGCAGGCTGAACAGCCCCAACTTTCTCATCCTATCTTTATATGGGAGGTGCTCCAGTCCCCTGATCATCCTCGTGGCCCTCCTTTGGACTTGTTCCAACAGTTCCATGTCCTTTTTCTGTTGAGGACACCAGAACTGCACACAATACTCCAAGTGAGGTCTCCTGAGAGCAGAGTAGAGGGGCAGGATCACCTCCCTCGACCTGCTGGTCACACTCCTTTTGATGCAGCCTAGGGTGCTCCTTTTGATGCATGACCATCTTCAGGACTGTGCTATCCCTGGGTTACTGGGTGACACAAGTCCCTGCTTCTGGAGGAAGGCAGCCAGCAGCGAGGGCTCAGCCATGCGCTGCTGGTTGTCCCACGGAATTGTTTCATGCTAACTACACCCTTAAGTGATTCTGCTCCTCAAAAGCTGTTGTCATTGCTTGCATGCTCCATCGCCACTCTGCTCCCTCTGTCCCTTAAAAGGAGGTAAGAAGTGTCTATGGCTCTTTGTGATATGAAAATCTGTGTGTGTCTGGCTTGCAGAGCTGACAGGTTGGCTGCCCCTTTTCTGCGCTGTTAGTTCATGTAACGGGAAGTTGTACATGCTTCGGGCTTGGCTTCTGCCAATGCTTGCATAGGGACTGCTGCACTGGCTGAAATCCTGTCTTCACTAAACGTTTGTTTCCAGACCATTGCAGCTGTAGTCAATGGTGGAGATATTGCTATATTGATAACACAGGAATTTCTTCCGTAGAGCCACTGTTAATTCAAACAATGTTAGTGTGTGTATGTGGGAAATGGTGAATATTCTCTTATTTCCAGTCTTGACATTTCAAGACCAGTTTTTCATTGGGTAATTGTTCTTAATTTGTAGTAGGAAACATTCCCTATCATCTTTTTCCTTTCTCATAGCTGCCTTTTGGAGTTGAAAAAAAGAAGTCAAATAATCACTTTTACACCTGTGTACTGGAGCTACTTGATGCCTGCTGAAATGTCCAGCAGAAATAATAAAACTGATTTATGTGGCCTGGGTTGACAAGCTGGGATTTTTATGGAATTGGTATATTTGTTGTCTAAATGGCATCCTGTTGTTCAAGCCCAGCCCCTTAGAGGGTGCCTAAGCACTCTGGAGGTGTTGCTGCCGTGACCCCTCTTCCTTGCAGTATGAGGGTGTGAGTTGAGTGGCTTTAGGGTTGCCTGTATCCTGCCTGGCAGCTCTTGTCCAGGCCGGTGGTGCTGGTGCTGCTGGGAAGTCTCTTCCCCAAAGGAGTCAGCATGTGTGAGCCAGCTGGTGATGTAGAGGCAGCTGTTAATGTGACTTTTATCGAAGGGTTACAATTAAGGTTACTGAACACTTCCTGTAATAAGATGCTGGGTTTCATTGCAGGAACATTCTGTGCCCCCTCTGTCTGCAGGGAAGCTCCACCGGTGTCCCTGTGGTGTGTGGGAGCTTACCTGACCTGTGTTCCCCCTCGATAGAGGAGAGATGGGCAGAAATGTGGGGAAATGGCAGCCCAGGAGGTCCCTTCCAATGCTGCTTGTTTTGGGTTTTTTTGTTTCTGTGAATATCCAAAGGTTTTGTGCCAAGTTTGAGCATAGGATAAAAACCACGGGCCGGCAGGCTAACAAACCCCATGGTCATAAAATGAGTCAGCAGAAGAGACGAAGCCACAGTGCTCTGGGATAGCTGTAGCCCTCAACTGCAATTTGTAAAAGCAGCACTGCCCACACAGGGAGCTGCTGTTATGTGGTCCTGCCTTGCAGCAACTGAGCTGTTGAAGAGGACGTGTGAAATGTCACTTCTAGGTGAATGTTTTCTGTCTTTGTCTGGAACTGTGGTTTCATGGGAGGAAATATTTGGTGGTGATGCTGGCATTTGTTACTACTACTTGCCTCCTTTCCCTGTACCTAACTGCTGGTTCTTTCCTTCTATCCTCCTGGCTTTTCTGGGCACCCATCTGCAGTGCCAGCGCAGCTCTCCTTGCCTCATGTCACGAGCTGGGTGAAGGAACTCATTCAGCTGTAAAATGACACAGAGCAAATAAATAAAATTAGCAAACAGCCCTTCTGGCTGATTTGGTTCTCCTGTGCAGGACAGGGCCTGGCTGCACAAAATGTGGGTCCAGAAGCTGCTGCTGTGTGAGTTCTGGGGTGAGGGCACCTGCAACTGGCACTGCTGCTGGGAAGCCGGTGTGCTATGTGAAGCCACATGCAGGTCAGTGCTGCCTGCAGGGATGGAGAGAAATGACGAGGAACCAAGTGAAAAAACTTTTCAGGTGCCTGCCACACTTGTCAAAGCTGAACAGAGCTGCACAGGAACGAAAAACGCAGTCCAAAAGTGATGGAAGGGGCAGCAAGCAGAAGACATGCCTGCAGAATAGGTCCAGTGCAGTCAACAGCATTCTGAGTATAAGTGCTGGGCTTTCCTGCGGTCAGTCTTGGACTGTCACCAAAAATATGTGTGATTAATTTGAGCCATAGATTGAGTTACCATATTGCAACCTGATGGCTCTTGAAGCAGTGCTAGAAAAACATTTTTTGTGGCATGGGAGAGAGACATGTCTCGTGGTCAAGGTCCTAGACAGTGACTTAGGGATTTCTCACATATTTCCTATGTGACTTTGGAATAGTTGGTTTATTTGTCTGTACCTCAGTTCCTCTGAGTCTTCCCATCCCTTAGTTTTGTTTTGGGAAGGTTGCAGTGTCTGTGAAATTAGCTGTCTCTTTCCTGTATGTGAGCAAGACATAGCCCTTCATGAAAAACAGGGTAACCAGACCCAGGCCAGAGTCACTGTACTCAGTGTCACCTTTCGATAGTAAACAGAGTCTTACCCTGATCGGTCTTTAAGTGTGATAAATGTGGCATGCCGTTTATACAGCAGCGTCAGACTGTTTACACTCCAATTCCACTACAGATTTCATTTGATCACAAGCACTGGAAATTAATGATTCATAGCACTTGAAAAATGGCAGTCTGAAATTTCAGATGGGGTGATTGCCAGCATCCCTGGGGTTTAGTTGTAACAACTCCTGTGGTACTATGGCAGGCTGCTGAAACCTGGTAGAGCATAAGTGGAACATACACAGGCCAAGCAAAACTTTGCTCAGAATGGCGCCATTTGTTCTGCTGTTTGTTCCTAAGCATTTCTATGTGTAGATGCGGACAAGTGATAGCTTTGCTCTCTGACTCAGACTTTTCATTAGCAGCTAATAATCAAAGAGAGCCATCAGGCTGGACAAAGTAAAGAGATTGTAACCTTAAAAACCAAGTGTGTAGCCTCATCCCTCACACAGGCTATTCCTGTAGACATTACCATACATAACAGTGCTTCAGGCAACACAGAGGAGCTGGAGAAGAGCACTGGGATTCAAATGCGACATATTGAATTGGCGCTAGTGATGGGCAGATAATTTTAAGAACATTTATTTTCCAGCAGTAAGAGTGAAAGCCTTCCTTTTAAGCTGTTGAATTTAACTATGTTTATGTTCTCCCTCCTTCTTCGCCTTCTCAGCTTTCTTATTGCCCTGCTTACAGAGGAGAATTGGGATGCATTCTCCACAGCTATGTTTTGAGGACCTTCAGATCGTCTCCAAGAGGTGTGATTAGTGCAGTACCTGTAACTGCATGGGTGAAACAGAAAAGCAGAGCAGGCAGTTGGGAGCTGAATGAAGAAGTAGCCTCTGGGTGAGGCAGAGGCGGCGTCCAGAAACAACCCAGCAAAGTCTCTTCATCTTTGTTTCAGTCAGTGGATGCTGAGGAAGTGATGTCACACTTGAGAACTGCTGTTGGGAGAAAGAGGGGAAAATCCTCAAACCCGCACCATCTCTAGCAATTGTGCTGGTGCAAAAAAGTGTGAGACGGGGAAAAAGAAATTTACCTGTTCAGTTCCTACTTTTGCTCATAAAAGCCAAGCTTCTTTTTTTTCTTGGATAATTTGGAAGCAGATGGCATTTCATGTGTATGGATGATGTGTATTCCTCATGATGGGAGAAATGGATCCCCCTGTAATGCTGCACTGCCAGTTCCCTGCACAGTGGCTGCAGTACAAGTCAACACAAATAACAATAGCCAAAACGAAGAGGAAAATTAACAGAAAAAACTGTAGCATCACAGTTACAGGCCCATGATGATGCACCATGTTCCACATGGTGAAATAATGCCATTCAAAACCTGTTTTATATTTACAATTTTATTTAGTCAAGAAAGCTTTTGAGATTAATAATTGCCATAAGCAATGTGTTGTGTTCAGCAAGCGTTAGACTTAGTTTGTCCAGCTTTTAAATAGTCTGAAGCCTTATCTATTACAGGAATCCCCTGATCTTTCCGGGATGTTTTATACATACGGTAGCTACTTCCTCTTATAGAAATAATGTCAGTTGGAAGTGAACAGTACATGCTGAAAAAGCTTTTGTCTGCAGTCAAATTGGCAGCTACTGAGAAAATCCAGATGATCTCCCAAAGGGGAGTCTGTTCAGCTGGGCCATTCTTTCTTACAGTAGTGTTTTGCTCTTTCTATTTAAATGTGTTTTCTGTTCTGTCTGCCACACACACCTGCTCTGTTACAAATTTGAGTGAGACAATGTAGGACAATGTTGTGACCAAACTAGCATCGCTTTAGAGTCCAGCTGCAGAGTGGATGCGTTTATCCGCCCTTAGTCTGTAAGAGAAGAGGTGGGAGTACTGACACCATTTGTCTTTAGAAATATGAAGCCATCCAAGGACAAGATTCCTCTTGCCTCTTCTCTCACCATATGATTTCCCCTGTCCCCAGTTTAGCTGATGACATTGAGAATTTCATGAAGGTTTCTCTACCTCCTTCCAGTCTTGATATTATTTGGCCCTAATATCCACTACATGTGTATAATAATGGTACACTGATGTTAGAATATGTTGGTGAAAATGACGCTGAAGTTAGGAATGTGACAGAGGTAATCAGGGATTTTTCACCTGGGCACAACATGCCGCCTGGCCCATGATTTACTGAGTGGATGAAAGATGTATTGAGGGTTTCAAGGCAAATTTTTTCCTTAGCTTTTTTTCCGCTGGACTGATAGCTTATTTCTTCATTAGTATACTTGCAATGAATATTAAACCAAAAGGTGCTTTATAGGCATAATTAAAAGTAAAAGGAGTTTATAGTTTTTTGGAGGAAAGCCAGATTTCTTTAATTTTCTTTTTTTCTCTTCTATGATGTAGCTAAAGTGAGGCTTGCGATCTGTGTATCTGGGGATAGTGAAACTCTAAATCAGTCTCAGGAGCCCCATAATCTGACAGACAAAAATTTACCCTACTAAACTAAAGCTGTGTAATTTCGACAGATGTGATGGATTAAAGAGAAAACATTGACCTGGTTCCACTCTGTTAGGCTTTCCAATTACACAGGATGTTGTAGTAAGCAAGACCTTGCAGAGTAATACCTGGACCAGCAGGGCTGAAGTTTTAAATGTCCCTTATGCTTTGAAAGATGTTCTTTTGAAGATCCTACTTGAGCGCTAATCCCAGAACACTAATAAAGGAGTCTTCTATAGGTAGGGTTGTTGTCTCTTTGTAGTCTGTTAATCAGCTGGCTAAATAGAAAATTTTTATGCTTTTGTGTTTAGAAGCTCTTTAATGAGATCTGAATTGTCTGGCTAAGCCAAGAGTTCAGATTTTGACACCAAGGAAGATGCCAACCTGCAGAAAACGCACAGTGCAATTGGACATAAAATGTGCAGAGCTGGCGAAGAGGCATTCATCAGGATGAAATTTTAATGAAAAACAAAAAACAACCACGATACAGCATTTGGGAGGAAAAATTTTGCCAAGGATGTGGTCAGCCCTTTCCTCATCAGCTTTCTGAGATGGTTCTAATGCCTTGAAACTACCAGAGCACCAGTCAATTGTAATCTAAGAAAGAAATGTAGCAGAGGATTAAATGAAAGATGCAAGGGTTTGCTTGTGAGCTTGAGTTGTTCTATAGTTAATCTCTGATGTACTCCAGTTACTGTAACTTCCTTCACTCATCCAAATACTGTAGAGACCTTGTAATTTCTGTGTGATGGTACGATGTCCAGAAAAGGGTATCTCTTAAAGTGAGAAAGTTTAAAAACCCTGCCATCCCTGTTCAGGTGGGTGTGTTGGTTCTACCATCGCTACTTTGGATCAACAATGGTCCAAATCACTGCCTTTTCCACTATTCCAGAGTAATGGCTGTTTCTGTCTGCTCTTTTTGTAGATTGAACCTTCTAGTCCTTACACAAGCTTGGATCCTCAGGTTAGTACCACCCCTCTCCCACTTCCTTCTTACAAGAGATGACCCAAAAGAGAGGGCAGGTCTGGTGCTGCCCACCACATCTGTGATGTTTGACCATGTTGGTGGCCCTAGAGAAGGTGCCACTGTAATTGCAGTAGTGCTAGCTCACAACATGACTGTCTGGGCAAGAAGAGAGCCACACTTTTCACAGGAAATAGTATGTGCAGATGGTGAGGAAGGGACTTGGTGTACAGTTGGACAACAGCAGAATTGGCTTGTATTTTTTAGAAGAGAGGATGCAGTCCTCAAGGCATTGCAAGCAGCCATTCATGGGATTATCATTTCTTTTGGTGTACTGAGCTTCCTAGCTTTTGTTATGATCCCCTCTGCTAGTGTGCTACTCTAAAACACTGTTGTGCTGCTATTCCGTCTTTAGACATTACTATGAATGGTAATGAATCTGTGGAGAAGCCTGGCACCAGAAGGTCAAAGTGACAGAAGGGATTTTACAAAGTCACTGATGCTTTGATTTGTGTCTTCTAACAAGGCAGCATCATTGATTTCCATTCTCACTGATCTTTGGGAGACAGCCAAGGCAATGGTACTTGCATACTGAAGATGAGTGTTTATTCAGAACACACATTTCCAAAGTCCCTTAGTGACTGCATAAATATTTCTACCTTTGTCTTCTACTGGTCTTTCTCTGGGGAAAGCTTTTGACTGTTCTGTTATTTGTTTCAACAAGCCTAGTACATCTTTTTTATGTACTTCACTTTGGAGCCAAGCCTTTGCAAGTTTAAACTGGCAAGGAAGGATCACACGAAGATTGTTATACACAGTAGCATTATAAAGTGATATAAAAATACAGAGTATGTAGTAAAATACTAACCCATGTGTGATGTAGAACTAGAAATATACAGTAATAATGAAAACTTATTTTATTACTTACTTAAAATAGCGTAAGAGCATCAGTTTGTGTCAGTGAAGGTGCTGGGGGTGAATGCACGTGTGAGTGTGGGCAAGAGAATGTCACACTTGGAGGAGGAGGAAGTGAAAGGGTATTCATCAGCTCCAGCTGGTACAGCTGCAGCACATTGCTGGCTGAGGTGATGCCTTCAGCCTCAGCACACCACTTCCTTGTCCTGTCCTGCCAGCCTGCACCTTTCCTGACCCGCATGTCATTGCTCTTCTGGCCTGTTCCCTCCTTGCAAACACTGTCAGCAGGAGTGCCAGATGACTCAAAGTTGCTGTGCTTTCAAGGGGCCTTAATATTTTTGGGGCCAGGGAGGGCATAAACGCATTGTTTAATGAATAATTAAGGTAGAAATTAAGTGTATGCTTATATGTGTTGGTATTTCTTTCAGTGTTACTGAAAGCCACATCCACTTCTGAATCCATTTTCTGTAGAAAGCTGCTTACTTTTGACCTTGAAATAGATGAGGAGTGCCAAAACCAACTTCTTACATCCCAAAGTGTTCTAGATTGCTAGGGGCTGCTCAAATGTAGGAGCTGAGACCAGGAAGGAATCCTGGGGTGGGAAGGGAATGGATTTACTCTAAGAAGTGGAAGTAAATCTGGGTATCACAGCTGAAGGTCAGGACACGACTTTGATTTGTAGGGATATATTTCTATATTTCTCTTTAGGTGAAAGGGTCAAAAGTATTCAGATTAGGAAGCTGTTGGTTTATATCCAGACAAAGAAGGCAGCAATTTGAGTTTGGGCCATAGTCTCAGCCCTAAGTGTCTCTGTTTTCTTTGCTGTGAAAAAGCACCGTATGAAAAATAATAGCAGCTTTGACATTTTACTGACTTGAAGAGGATGTTAACTAATATAGTTTGTAAAGAATCCCTGTGTTTGCAGAAGTTTCCCCACATGCTTTGTTCTCTTCCTTTTTCTTTGGGGACAGATGGGACTGAAGCATAGTACTGCATTTGAGATGTGTTGAGTAGACTGGTGAGCAGCTTCTCTGCTTTGGTGGTTTCCTGCACAATCCTGGGATGAATAAGTTCATTTGAGAGTTTCTCTCCACTGCCCTCTGGTTTCCTGTCTCGACTCTGGTTTGGTTAGTGTTTTGAATGTTGGCATTTCAGACTGATGCTGTGTGTTGAAAGGGGACTGTATTCTGGAGGCCTTCTCATGAATTTTTCATAGCGCTTCCCCTCCTTTCCCCAGTCTTCCAATCAGCTGTACAACTCTTGAAAATTTTCCAGGTATGGCTGCAAGTTATCCTCTAAAGAGAGAATGGATACTCGTCCAACCAGCTCAGCTTCAGCAGTTCTCTTTGAATTCCCCTATGAAAATGTTTTTTGGAGTTTGTATAAGTGAACAGAGGGAAAGCATTTACTTGAGTGCAGCACAAGTGTTTCAGGCTGATACTTTTCCAAGGAAAAGACAGTTTCTGCAAACAGAATAATTTTTGTACAGCTCCCTCATGTTGTTCTTCTCTTTTAGAGGCTTTGTTCAAGCTGAACCTGACAAATCACACTACTCGTGTTAGTCAAATCACAGTATATTGGGGAATGGTCTAATTTATTTATACCTAGCTGTGCTGGTACAGTGTGTCAAAAGATGATGCAGTCAGATAGTTCCTGTTCTCCCTGTTCTTTTTCTCTGAGTGGGATTATATAGCTCACAAACAACCGTTCTTTAGCTTTTCTCATGTTAAATGGTGTGTGACAAGCATGAATCATGTCATGTATGAATCTGGTGCAGCAGATTAACAACTATTTAATCAGCCGTGTTTGAGGGAGTAGGATGTGGCAAATACATTTGCACTGTGTTGCAAAATGATACTCATCTATGGTGAAACCAAGATACTTGGTCTTTATTGAAAAAAATATTTTGAAAACAAGCCTCCCATTTCCTATCTCTAGATCTCACTGTGTGCTAATGCCAAAACCAGATACCCTTGAGCATCCTCAAGGTGCTTAATAAGGTCATGTTGTCAGGATTCTTTTAGAGGTTTCCAGGCATGTGAAATTATCACACAGAGGAGAGCTGAGTGTATTTTGGAGAGAATGAAGAAAACAGAGAAAGAAAGCTGTTTTCAGCTGCCGAGATAGTTGTATATTATATCTGAAGCAGCTGTGACTGTGACTACTTTTCTCATGATTTCAGAAGTTACCTCCATCCATGAGATTGTGGCTGTTTGCATTATGCATTCCCCATCCTTCATTTCACAAAAACACCAGGAATCAGATGGAATGGCTTCAGCAGCAGTTAGTCCAGAGATAAATTTTACCCTAGTTATTCATTCGCTCAGGGCAATAGAGTTCGTTATCATCTTTGAGTTAAAGAGATCGTTATCGGTCTCCTTCCAAAGCTGTAGCTGTTAGAAGTTGTGTGGTCAGATACTAGAGAGCCTCTAAGGCTTACTGGTACAGGACCATGGAGTACTGCAGCTGGCAGAAGCAATGGGGCCCTGTGGAGCATGAACTGGGACTAAGTAAATCTGTGCAGCAGTTGGAGTTATTACTGTGCCCTCACCTGTGAGAGGTGAACCCTGCCATTTGTTTTCCTTCTGCCAGTATGAATGTGCTCAGGGCTTGCCCCCAGAGCCACTGTCTGAGAGGGGCTGGGATAAGCCTGTGGCAGGCACATGTGTGCCTTTGTGTCTGTGTGGTAAGCGACTGGTTTTCTACCACTTGGAGGCCAGCAGCATCTTTTCTAAGCTTATGGCAATAATAGTAATAGTAATAATAATAAAACCCCAATTTTCCTTTCCAGAATATAGACTACCAGTTTTTCCTGTGTTATTACAAGCTGAAGTATATATTTGATTTTTGCTGTGCAGTTTCCAGAAGGCACTTTCACTGTGATAGGTTGTTGTGGGAGTGTAGCTGGTGGCTTTCAGCCTCCCTTTAAGTGCTGGGTGCAGCTCCCAGGTGCTAATGAGGTGTGAAACTTGGAGATTGCTGAAATGACACAGGCACTCAGAACCCGAACTGCAGACCTGAGTGCGCATACACCATGCCAGGAGGATTTCAGCTGAAAAGTTACCTTAGCCAAGCGGGGAGGCCAGTGCAGAGAGGATTACATTGCAGAGAGCCGGTGTGAAAGATGCTTTGAAGGCATCTTCCCATGGAACACAAGTGTTCTCTCAAGTTGAAGTAAATATTGATACTTGAGTACAGGCAGCAGTGTGCTTGTCATAATACAGCAAACCCATACAGCTTCTTCATGCCCTTCTGTAATTAGGGGGTACCCTTCCTGCAGCATCGTGGCTGCGTGCCTCTTACCCATGTCAGCCTCTTGTCTCTGAGAGCAGCTCAGATGCTGATTGCCCCCAGACAAAATTTGTATTCTAACAGTAGTGCCTTTAAAGAGATGAGGGGAGAAGGCTGCCTGTTATTGTCCTCTCTACCAATTAATTTCTTTTAAGAGCTAGCTCTTTTTAGAGCAAAAATGTCCTACCCTGGAGAGCATCGTTTAAGAAACAAAAATTGTCATATTGAAAGGTATTTATTATCCTGTAATTCCTTTCTCTGAAATGGATTTCTGGCTTAATTCAATAAAAGGCTCGGAACTGAGGGTCATGGTGTGCCATTTTTTTGTGGGTGTTGCACTTCACAATTAAGTGGCCACTTTGAACAGCAAAAACATACTGTTGGTGCATTTCTTGCAAGCGCCTGGCAAGATGCCTTTGTCACAGGTACAAGTCAAGTAACTTCATTGCCTGCAGACTCTCCAAGTAATTGTGTGCTCAGTTGTTTGGCATTTGGTTACTTCTGTTCAACCCAGAAATTTAAAACCATAAGCGTCAGCTGTGATGCCAAGAGAGACTCAGGTGTGTGATCT
This sequence comes from Amazona ochrocephala, assembly GCA_039720435.1. Taxonomy (NCBI): domain Eukaryota; kingdom Metazoa; phylum Chordata; class Aves; order Psittaciformes; family Psittacidae; genus Amazona; species Amazona ochrocephala. Next base: position 16,504,665 of record CM077886.1, on the reverse strand, counting down.
GCCGTTGAAGCTTTCAGGGAGGAGAGGCTGTCTGGAGGTATACTGCTGCTGGAAGGCTCATGAGCCTTTTACCTGGTTCTTGCCTGGGACCCATCCCTGCTTAGGTCCAAGCACAAGTATGACAGCAGCAACAGGACAGGTTGCCTAATTATGCGTCTGAAAAAGGAGATGATTGCCTTTGCAGATAAGTGAGTGTTTTGCCCTTTGTGCATGGACTTGATCAGCATCTGCTTCACTGAGCGCTGCACAGCTTGATTTCACCTGCATGCCATGTAGTCAGCATCTCTCAGTAAGAGTAGGTAAGAACTGAAAACTTAAAGGTACTATATCCGCTACTAAAACCAAGAACAGGAACACTCCCTACATTATTTGTTAGAGTATCGTGTGGAACAGAATCATTAATAATTGGGAAACTTTTTGAAAAGAATATGACTAAAAATAATACTCTGAATCTTTTGTGTCTCTGATTTGGGGTGTGTTTGGGATTAGTTTCTAAGCCTTGGTACGAGTTAGGAACTTGAGGATTTTTCCAGTTTTAGTTAATATTCATGAAAAAAAAACCCATAAAGTCAGGTATCTTGGAGCCTGTAGAAAAAAGTATCTTGCAGGTTTTGAGAGATGGTTATGATTGGTAACACCATAAACATGGAATCTTTCATAAAATCATGCTCTGAAGATGAAGTCAAGTTCCAGGGTACTTGCTTTCCAAAATGCAGAAAATGTTTTCTTCCAGCTCATTAGTTTGTGGGCTAAGGAGGGGGCATGCCATTTCATAAGGTGCTGAAGTGAGGAAAGAGCTGAAATGCCTATGAGATACATGGCCACTGGGGAAAATGCCACAATTTCTTGTGGTGACTGTGCTCGCTTTGACAGCAGAATGCAAAATCCTCAATTAAAGTGAAGAGGAAACCATGTGTTTTGAACTTGAAAATAGAAGTAGAATTCATGGGTTTACCTCTGAAATGCAATCCTCATAGAAACATCCAATGCAATCAAATTGCTGAGCTGCTATTGTCTAATAATTAGAAACACTGATTTGGGGCAAAGATAAATCCAGAAACGCAGGGGCTAGAATTGTCTCCATTGTTAAATTTCACAAGAAAGAGAATGTAGGTCTTTTTTAGGAGAACCCATCTTTCAAACGGATTGGCTGAGTACACCTACTCTCTTGGGAGCCTTATGCTCCCCAGCTAAGATCTTAAGAAGATAGGAGGATTGTTATACTTCCCAGCAGGAGCTGATTGGCCAGTGTCCTTTTAATTTGCACAGCATTCAAAATGCTTACCAGCAATAGCTAATCTTTTGTGAAGTGTTTAGCCTCTGATGGAAAGAGAACTGTAAAAATTAGTTCTGTGCTTGCCAGTTTTTACTATTACTATATGGGGCAAATTGGTAGAAGGGAACATACATAAATTATGTTAATTGTAATCAATTGCCATCAGAACCAAATGGTTCATTATGACCCTGTCCTGCTGTACAGTAAAGCTATTGTATGCTGTCATGCTCTGTACTTCCAAGAACATCACAGAATAGGGAAATTCTTGATTATTCCAGAATAATGATAACTGGGCTAAAGGATAAAAATATTAATACTTGATAGCATGAAGTCTGGCTGATTGCTTAAATAGAGCTCTATTGCTGAACTGTTCTGATAGCAAATAGAGAATTGTTCCAACAAGCAGAAATATTCTGATACTAATGGAATCCCTGGGTATCTGTTGCTATTCTTTAAGTGAAATACATCTAGGAGTTGTTCCAATAAATGTATCTAGAAATAAAGAAATGCTTCATATCTTACAGACTGCAAATACAATGTATATTTGTGGCAGTTGCAATACTGCAGTGAGGGGCTGTTAAGAGTTTCATAGCTGTTTCCTTCCTCCTCTGCATCTCTTGCTGTTGGAACAGCAAGATAGGAATTCACATACCATTTTCTAGTCAAATGTTAGGTAGCTCCCCATTCAACACCTCCTAGGCTAACATTTGAGAGCATGCTTAAATTACAAGCACCCACTTAAGTGCAGCTGACATCAGGGAGACTTCTCCTTGAAGTCCCACTGTGTATCACACATTAATTTCTTACCTATAACCAAATTTCCTTTCCAGTAGTTTAAATGTGTTTATCTCTGAAGCCCTTTTACATACAGTGGAGTGCATCATCTGGTGAGTAATTCACTGTGTCTGCCCTGACTGAGGTGAAGCAGTGGTGGTTTATCCTGGCTGAGGAGGTGACTTTTATTAATGTGAGCAGTGAGTAAAATGCAGGCTGGATTGCCAGTGTGATGGGTGCATGGTTGTGGAAGGTTGTGCAGTAGGTAAAACACAAAGCTATGGGCAGGTGGCCAGTGTCTGGTGATATCCCCTGTGTGGCATTTTCTGTGCAGCATTTCTTGGGCCACAGTTGGGGTGCATTTTGCTTTGGGTTTGGTTTGAAATGATACTGAAATGTTGGGTCTGTTTCTGTTTTATTTCATTTTCTGTAGCAGGTAAATGCAACTGAAAAGGCTAAGGGTTTTGTAGTGCTGCTTTGTTGCTTTTCCCCCCACCCCTCTGTAGTTTTCAGTTCCTCTGGTTACACTGGGATTAGACCTCAATGGCATAAATAGCTTTTATGTAGCAAAGTGCTTCGAAGTGATAACAATTCCATTATTTAAGCAGTGAAGCGTAGCACAGAAAATAAAAATACACAAATAATTGCTTAAAAACAGACAATAATTGGATAAATGTAGATGTACACAGCTGTATTTTGTGTAGATCATTTTCCAGATCTACTTACAATAATTCTGTAGCCAGGGCAACTTCAAAGTAGCTACATTCAGTTTCATTTAAGACACTGAGCTTTTCTGGGTTTGTAATTAGCCAGCCCTTCAAGTACCGGAGAGCACAGCACAAGGAGAACCTACTTCTAAAACTGTTGTTCTTGATTTACAGAAGTAGGATGAATTATGCAGAAGGTTCTTTTGCTGCTGCACGGATAACATGTACTCTTTTGCACATGAATCTTCCTTCTCTAACTGCCTTGTTTTACAGTCTTGTTGGCATAGCTTTGCAGTCTCTGTAGGTTTGCCTCGTTGTCAGAGTTTACTGGTATCGCTACAAGAGGAATTAACTGGGCTGTAGGCTGGCAATAAAAGCATATTAGTAGCTGGTAAATCCAATGGAGGTAACATCTGTATTACGTGCTCCTGTGTCTTGTCCTCTGAGAGGGAAAATGACTGCAGCTGGATAGGTTGCAGTGCTGAAGCCAAAGCAAGAATTAAAAGACACAAATGTTTCATTGTCCTGACCTAAACAGTGTTCAGTGCTGCAGTTGGTGAGGATGCTGAGGCAGTGGGCTAGTGAGTGACAGTCAGTTGGTTGTTGCTCCAGAGCTGGACATCTGTAAAGTGATGGAATTTGTCTGAAAACACTTTTCCCTGGGCAATAAGGAAGTAAGCTAATTATCGTCAATTATTTGAAATATTCCCTATATTTGCTGTTCAGGAAAAAGAAACCAAAATTGTGACTTGCTGGTCTGAACCCTTTATTAATGCTGGTTGCAACTTTGTGTTCAATGTAATTTCTGTGTCTGAAAATCTTGTGCTGACCCAGGCCTAACAGGGTGTTTTGGCTGTGGAAACAGCATGTCCCATGCACACGAGCTGCTCTCCTGCCGCTTCAGCACTTTTTTGTGGCATCCCAGTCCTGGTGGCAGGGGTGGCCCTGGCCATGAACCGTTATGTCCAGTCACACAGACAGCCCGGCGCTCCTTTGTCTGTTCTGTTTCGACTGCATCCAGCCATGGCAAGCTATGCATTTGATAAGGTTATATGAAGATTCTGAGCATTTGGAAGCTGCATCCAGTATTGGGCAGAGCATCTGAATTTGAGGCTTGCCTTTCAAGGCTAAAGCCAGACCTGTATTATTGCCTAAGCTTTGTGTATTGTGTGCATGTGGATAGCTGACAGCCTCAGAACAGGATTAGCATGACCTGTCATGCAGTGAAAATCCTGAGGATGTGAGATTTCTGAAGCTCGCACCACCACAGCCCTCGGGCAGAGCTGTGATGTGCCCTCTCTGGCTGTTTGGCATTCACAGCCTGTTGCCCTGAAGCGTTGCTTATGTCCATCCTCAGAGCAAAACAAACCCAAAGACAACTTCCTGCCATGGATTGCTTCTTTCTGTGAAAGGTGTGGGATTTCCCCCCATAGGGAGCAATTGCCCCAGAGGTGGGAGCCCCAGAAGGAACCTCTCCTGAGGCAGGGTGTCCCAGTCATGATACCCTGCACTGCCCGAGGTGGTGGGACTTTGGAGAGTACAGGCTGTGCTGTCCGTCGCAGGAGGGGTCAGTTCCCTGCTGCTTGTTGCAGAACTGTTTCTATATTTTCATAGACTCTAGAATCAACTAGGTTGGAAAAGACCTTTAAGACCATCGGGTCCAAATGCTACCTACCCCAGGGCTGCAAGTCACATTTTATACCTGCTGCTTAACTGGAGAAAAAAATCTTCAGTTTCCATATTCAAATCAAATGGCAGCTGGGGAGCCCGTGGTGCTGGCTTCTGTTAGGTAGGAAGTGCCAAGTGCTGACATTCATAATGGGTTAATAATTTGTATGCATTACAGCAAAGCCAAAGTTGAAGAGGAACTTCCAAGAAGTTCTGTGCTATGGCAGGTTTGATAAGTTCCTGGCTCTTGAAGAGTCAGCTTTAAAACAATTATATCCCTAAATATGTTTTTTTTTTTTACTGGTGTTTATGTGTAATGTAGTTTATTATACATATCATTCCATGGTTTCATGGGAACCAGAAAGAATTTTTATGATTATACCTTTGTTCCTGTGTCTTTTGGCATTTAATTGAACTTTATCCTATGTTCTAAATGTTACCTAATGTTTGTAATTGCTTGTAATGTCTTCTAATGTTTGAGTTTCAATACAGCAAATAAAACATTTTAAATAAATGATGATAATAAAATCATGATATTAGAAAAGTAGTGCTATATAATCTATATATAGTGCCTATAAAATGACAATTCATTATTTGCAAAGTACCCAGATGCTAATTTGGTTGTGGCCTTCAACAGTGTCTGGTCTCTGAATTGGCAGGAAACATGCATGTTTGATTGCCGCTTCTGGCAGCTCAGCTTTGAACTTTTTTGAACTGTCAAAGTGTCTTACAAAGGTCAAAAAGTCTTTATAATAGTTAGAAAAAGAAAAAGGGCAAAAATGTGGAAGACAATTTAAATAACAAATCAATGAAGCTTTATCAGTAAGCCCCAGATCAGGCTCAATGAAGCTTTATCAGTAAGTGCTAGATCAGGCTCATAAGGCCTGCTGCCTCTTCCTGTGAAAGCACAGAAATGTGGCATAAATGGAGTAAATGGAGGTTGTTGCCTTTTTGTTTTAGGCATCTGGCTGATGGCTGACATACTTCTCTCGTTCATTGTTTGAATAGCTTTTTAACCCAGCCTTTCAAAACTGACACATAAAGCTGTTGATGTTTTTAATCTTCATTTTTAAATTCTGTTGTGTAGCCTAAATTAAAGCACATCCAGGTCTGCCCCAGTCATCTCGTGTCACCTCATGCAGGAACCTGAGCTGCGGGGTGTTGGTGATGTGCAAGTGCTGTTACTGTCAGGGGTTTGGACATTTGTGTGGGAGATTAAGCATCGTATAACTTGGCCATTTATAAGGGGATGATTTAGTTCAGCTTGGTGGGGTGTGTTAGAAAGGTACCTCATAGCTTGCAGGTTGTACTGCACAGGAGGAGCTGCACTGGCTAGGGAGATCTGCAGGTTTCGGTGAGTGGGTGTTTGCTGGTCCCAGTTCCTCCAGGTTTACTTGCTAGAGGCTGTGAATCCTGGCACAGCTGATTTCACCTGAGCCTCTTTTCACCCGAGGCAAACTGGTGGGCTTGGAAAGTCCAAAAGCTTTGAAGAAATTGAAATTCAAGTGAAACTCTTGTTCAGGATCATACTCCTCAGTAGTGACCATGAGGAGCTCTCTCATATGTGTTTGAGCCACCTATGTATTTAACTAAGCAGCTGGCCCTGTCTCCATGGGAAGCGGAGGTTTCTGGTGTGTCGCTGTTTCTTGTGATACCAGAAGGTGGAGGTCCAGGTCGAGTCTGTTACCTGTAGGTTGCCTTAAGTGACAACAAAATGTGGGGTAGCTTCTGTGGGTTAGCCTGTGTGGTGCCTGTGGATCTGGGGGAGTGCAGGCCTCATTCATGTTAAAGACATTTATACATTTTTGTCTGGGTATGTACTACATATAAAAATCTGTAACTATAAATTTCCCACTCTTTTGTACTAACATTGCTATTTTTGGTAAATTCTGGTTCCAGCTTAGAAGCAACAGTTTTTCGTTGTATATCAAACACCATGATGCACACGCTGGTTTGGAAGCTGTTCCTTTTACTGTGCAGTGAGAGAAGTTAGTAAAGATCTGTTTTATTTTACTCTGACATGGAGTGTTAAAGTGTGGATGGTGGTTGATCCACAGGTCTGTGCCACTTTTGACCATTACCTGCAAATTGACTCTGAAGGCCATGCCATTAAAATATGAGAGCGTTATTTCAAATTACATTTACTCCAGAGTGAACTGGGAGGCTTTGGCATAGTGCCTAGTGTACACTAAGCTTGCCAGCAGAGGAAGTTAATCAGGAACTGTTAGTTCAAGGTGAATTCTTGCCCTGTTTTAGTTTGAATGACTTTCCATGGTAGACAGTCCTACATCTTGGGTTCATCTGTTCAACTCCAGGATTAGGTTGTGTATATTCAAAATCATGATCTTCTTGAAGACACTCCTGAAACTGAGCCTGTTTGCTCCCTCATTCCCAGCTGTGTTGCTGGGTGCAACCAGAAACTCCAACATAAAATATTGGTGTCATCTGGGAGATGTCCTCCGTTGGCTGAGTGTCCTGGCTGGCAATTCTTGTGTTGTGTTGGGATCATTAACATCCCCCCCACCAAGATTTTAGCAGGTCTGAAAATACAGTGTTAGCGAGCTGTGGAATGTCATCCTGAGAAATTCAAGCTGTACAGGGTCAACAGAGATTGCCGCTTGGCCGAGAGGGAGGTTTGCTGTCTGGCAGAGATGTGCTTTTCCTAAAAGAATGTTTATTGTTTCTTCAAGTGTCCACGTCCCTCTTCAGACCTTACTGCTCTCCCTTGTCACCTTCTGACATAACCGTTGTGGTTCTGACAACATATGCTTTCTCTCCTAGGTTTCATGCTCTTAATTAGGTTTAAGCTTTGTTTGATGTTTTCCATTATCTTAATGTTTTTCAGACTGAGATTTTTTTTGCATAATGCCCGTCTTCCCTCTGTGGCAGTTATTTTGGTTTTTATAGGTTAATGTGCTGGCTGGAATAGAATGCTTTCCTGATGTCCTTATTTCTATTATTTCCATTGTTGTCTTTCTTTGTGATATTGTATGTATCTGAAATACTAAGTATTTTGATATCTGAAACAGTAGTGGGGGCTAAATTCTGTCAGTGCTGTTTGCTTGAAAAATGTGGTATTTTTCTGATTCGAAATTATAGGACTTAGGCTGAAATGAGACTTGTAGCTTGTTTTTCTAGTTATGAAACTGTTGTTTTCACTAGATATTTTGAAACCATGAATAACTGTATTTTTCTGCAGGGGAAAATAATTTACAGTGCTGGGTAATAGCCCTTACTCAGTGAAACACAGGAAGGCTTGCAAGTTAGGCAGTTGCATCAGTGTGAACACTCACATGCTTCGAATTGAAGATGTTGTTTGTTTCCTTGAATCTGTCCCTTAATGCCAAAACATTTGCTTATAATTTCAGTGAATTGGCTTTTGCTGTCCTAATAGACTTTTCAGTTATTTATTGGCAGCAGTGCCAAAAAGGAGTGAGTTTCAAAGATGCGTGCACTTTAAGTTGACTCATGAACAAGTGCATTTAAAATGCCTGCTTCAACATTAAGTAGGGAAGATGGATCCATTAGGCTGGTCACAATCATAGGAGTGTAAATGCTGTGCAGAGATGTACAGTGAAATGCCTTCAAGTGCTGAAGAATGTTTGCCAAGGTGCCTAAAGGCATCCAGCTCTCCTTGGTTTTGGATGAGAGACCCTTAGAGCTGAGTAGGAAAAACTTCTGTTAGCATTTACAAGTTTTAGAGATTTGAAGTGGTTTTTCACTTCAAAACAAACCAGATCTTTCGATATTTTCGTAAAAGGTGAGCAAGAGGTACTCCTTAAACACAGTGCTGTGTTAGGCACACGCATACCAGAGAAGACCTGGAGGTTCAGGCATTCTCCTCACTGACCTGCTGTGGAGCAGGAGGCTGTGTTAATAATGGCAGTCACCAGGTAGCATTTCAGAGAGGTCTTTTCTTTACCAGCCTTCAGAGCATAATGGAAATGCATCCTGTTGACAGAGAGAACTATCATGTGTGCTGCAAACTCCTGGTCTTAAGCATCTGTATACCCCCTCAAATTATTTGGGAAAAAAAATATTAGAGCAGGAGTCTTGTGTCTCCTAGTTGTCATGTTTTTGCCATAAACCTCAGCAACAGATTGAATGTCTGCCTAAAGGACCTGTCTGCCTGAAGGACCGGTCTGCCTTAGCATGTGTAATGTACCAAGTGCCTGTTTCACTGCAGGGCAGAGCTCTGGCTCAGAGGCTGGGCGCTAAAACAGAAGTGGTAGGTGGTATCTCTGTAAATGCATGTGCCTGCCAGGTAGTGTGACCAATAGCCAGAGGCAAAGTCTTACATTACAGGTTTAATTAAAGAGTCACGAGGAATATGCATCATCTGAACATTATAACGCTCAGCAGGAACTTCAAATCAAAGCCAAAGGATAATAAGAATTAAACCACATTTTAACCATGTACATTACAAGGATTTATATTCTTTGCTGGAGTTGAATAATGCATTAGTGTAGTGCCCTAACTGGTGTTACATATGACCTTATAAAATGTTGTGATCCTTTCAAGCATTTATTATTAAGTAAAAACCCAAGTTTTTTTTTCCAGCTATCCTGCTTTCATAGTTTTTCCAAGTTTGAAATTGATTTTGGAACATAGCCTGGAAAGAGCAATTATGCTAGCTTCATTATTTTTAGGGAAATTTGCATAGCTTACTTCTACACAGGTGTATAAAGACATAGTGGTACAAGATGTAGAAGGATTGCTGTGAAGTGCTTTGCCTTTCTTTGCCAGAATTTCATTTAAGCATGAGATACCATCTCGGGGATTGAGAACAAACCTGTAATTTCAGAGAAAAATATGAAAGTTGCTTCTTTAGTTTAAACTTCTTTATGTGTTACCAGATACTAACAAAAAGTAGGAAAAAACAGCTTAAAATAAAGAATATCTTGTGTCCATGTAATAAAACAAGAAAGTGGACAGAAAGGCATCATCACTATCATTATCAATCACCATCTGATCAGGTAGAGCAGAGATGCAGCCACAAAGCTCTTGCAATATCTTCTTCACGGTCACACTGTGAGTCACTAGTGAGGTCACTAACTTGGTTTATCAGGCTTTTTGGTTCTGTTGTCTTGCTGTTATTTGACAGCCCCTTCTCCTTGCAGCCCTTTGTAAGGGTGATGTCTGCTGCTGTTACTGATTGCTGCTGTTGATTTCGAGGCAGTGCAGGTTGCTAAATAACTTTTGACTTTTATCTTAGGTAAAGGAGTTTAAAGAAATGGAGCTAAATGCAAAGAATGATTCTGGCTCTGGCAATGAAGAGAATAAAAGGTGACAGTTCAGAATGACTCTGGTGGTGAACTCTCAGTCAAGTCTCTCAGGCCTCTAGAGTTCAGGGTCTGAAAATCCTGTGTGAGCTTTGAAAATGTCACCACTTTCATACACTAAGCTGAGGCAGGGCTGTGATTGTTCAGGTGTGTACCTGCCTACCTCTGCAAAAGGAATTGACACTTGGATGAAAGAGAGCTGTGTTGGCAGACAGTAACACTGTATGGTCCCGGGCTTGTCTCCTAGTGGCAAAAGGTGAAGAAGGATTCTCAGGAGATGCTCCCACCTGTCACTGTGATGATGTTTTCATGACAAAAGCCAACACAATGTTAGTAACACTTGTGTGCCCAGGCCCTTTGTTTCTTGAGCACTTAAGTGTTTCCTCCTAGATAAGACTGTGCTAGCTGGGCTTTTTCCACAGGACCTTTATTATAATTGAAGCAGGACTGCTGTGTAATCTCTAAGACCATGTGTAGGTAGAAGGCATGTGTATTTCTCCTTTCTTTGGTCTCTAATGATATTTTCCTAGCAGATTTTCTGCCCTGTAGCCCAAAGTTTCAAATGTTTAGCCAAAACCCTGTAAAGGCCTCCCTCATCTTAGAAAGCTTTTCCTTCATTTTATGCCTTCCTCTGGATCATTGACAGCAGGACCCTGTCCCTTAAGCACCTTTCTTTAATGTAGATATTGCTGGTGCTAGGTGCTGTCTCTCTGCTTTTTAGCATGATTTTTTGTTGTTTAGTAAGTATATTTATGTAATATACAATGCTAAAAATAGTTTTAAAGGAATGTGGTGCTCTTTCTGGTTTACAGTCTTGGTGTGGCTGTGTTGTAGCAATATCAGCTTCATATGAGGTGTGTTCAGGTAGTGGAATGAGTGAAAAGGAGTTAATACTGATGTTTCACTGCAAAGCTACATAATACAAAACTTCTTGGCATTAGTTTCAAAATCTTAGCAGGATCCCCTTGTTACTTAACAAAATACAAAGTACTTTGTCCAGAGAGCACATACCTTCTGGCAAATTTCTAAAGACCAGAACAAGATTAAGACTTGGTTTTTCTGAATCACCCTTCATGTCTTATTATTTGGGTTTGTTTGTTTTCACTGTTCTTGTGTGACTCAGAAGTATATAGACAAGTGCTAGGCAAGATTAAGCGTTTTTTTTAATTATCGTAATTAGAAAGTAAAGCCATGTAAGTCTATGTGGCTAACTGCGCTTTTAGGTAGGTGATGCTGTGGTCTGAGCATGAGAAAGGGATATGCTGATTGCTCTGTTGTAACTGGTATCTTACAGCAGGCAGAGTACCAGATGATCTTGGACAAGGCATGGTGCTACTTACATTTTTGCCCTAACTGGATAGCTGGAAATCTATCGTGAGCTTCTGGCTGTCATAAAAGAGCTGCTATTTGTGCCATCTTGTCAGCCCTCCAGAGTCTTACTGGCAGGGGTTTGAGCCCTGCCTTAACTCTTTAGTAATGAGCTGAGGTGTCATTGGGTGCATTTCCACAAGGGACTTCCAAATTTTTATGCTGGTGTTTAAATCTGAGCTCATCTGCTTCTAGTGTTTACGTGATGTCTTGAACAATGATGTCTTTGGAAGGGGTGGTAATGATTTGTGTGGCTCATCAGGCCCTCCAGGAACTAGTGTCCCATGCTCTATGCAATAGATAGTAAACTGTGAAGCAACTGCAGTGAAGACTGTATTCCCAGCTTCAGCTGAAGAATTTGCTGTGCGCTGTTTCTCTGCTCATGATTCAGTTTTAAAGGCCCATTTAAGTGAAATTGGATACACTACAAAGTGTTGGTTTCATGTGTTTTATTTGCAGTTTAATCAGCGTGATCCAGCTGCCACTGCAGGGGAAACCAGAGCTCGATTTTTAATTATCCCTGCTTTGCCTGAGTTAGGAATTCCCAGTAGTGCTGTCTGAGGAAAGATGCCAAAACCCGCATTGTTCTTTAATTAGCTGTTGTAATTGTTTCAGTCTAATCTCCATGATTAGCAGCAGCATTAAATACAGCAGTACGAATAGGCCTGCCCTCTTTGTGCTGCCCTAGTAAACACAATATTCTTACTTCTGGTAAGGGACATAATATAAAATCAATTAAAGCCAACTACTGTTGATTGGAAAATGATAAAGAACAGATACCATGAAGTGCAGATTGCTTTGTAAAGTTGGTCTATAACCATACTTCTGGGATGGCTTTATTGCCTGGTTTGGGGGAAAACAAAAAACCAGAATAACAACCTCTGTTGCGGAGAAGCCTTTGGAGGTCTTACAGAGACTCCATCCTGAGCCCTTGAACGAGCTTCAAAGCAGTCTTTGCTGTCACTAAGGTTAGTGCCAGTCTTGTTTTCAGGAAAAGCTCATTCTTGCTACCATGCAAAGCAGGTGCTTGTCATGCTGTCAAACATGAACAATTGTAGAATATTCCACTAAGAGGCAAGTTGTTATTGTAAATTTATGCGAGTTTTATTCTGAGGCTCAAAGATGCTCTGCAGTGGTACATTTGTAGTGGGGAATTCTGCTTTACAAGGAAAGTGTCTGCACAAGCATACGTGTTTGATCTGTTTCAGAACAGATTATGATATTTACACACATAAAGATACAGGAAAGCTGCTTCGTGAGATAGAAGTACAAGTCCCATGCCTGCTTTGATGGTGTCGAGGTACTTGCTAAGGTACCAGTTGCTACCTTTAAGTCCCTAAATACCTTTGTAAATTGGCTTTAAGTATCGTTGCATGTGGGAGAAGTAGGAATAATACTCTCGGAAAATGCAGACTTAAGGTAGGTCATGCAGTTTAAAGTGAGCGTAAAATGAGCACTTCTGGAGAAACGTAATTGCTGTAGTAGTGGTTGTAGTCACAGACTGTGGAAATGGGAATGTTCGGGCTGGTGCTATGTTTTTGTGAAGTAATTGATAGAGCTTCTTATATCTTTTGATGACATCTGTTACAGCTGCTATGCTCAAAGTGTCACGAGCAGGATTGGCAGCATAAGTTGAGGTTTTGGATGTCAGAGTGCAGGTGCGCACAGTCCTGGGAAAGACTTCCTCTGGGCATACACCCAGGAAAGCTCAGGGACTTGAAGAATTTCTTCTTGCGGAAGCCATATGAAAAAAGGAGATGTTACCCTCAGTAGGAGATTAGGGAAATTGGGTTTTGTTGCACCTAAACCCAGATTTTCCTGAAGGAGCTGGCAAATGAAGTTGCTAAGCCACTGTCCATCATATTTGAAAAATCATGGCAGTCAGGTGAAGTTCCCGATGACTGGAAAAAGGGAAATATAACCCCCATTTTTAAGAAGGGAAAAATGGATGAGCCAGGGAATTACAGACCAGTCAGTCTCACCTCTGTGCCTGGCAAAATCTTGGAGCGGATTATCCTGGAAGCCATGCTGAGGCACATGAAAACCAACAAGGTGCTTGGGGACAGCCAGCATGGCTTCACTAAGGGGAAATCCTGCCTGACCAATCTGTTGACCTTCTATGAAGGGGCTACGGAACTGATGGACAGGGGCAGAGCAGTTGATGTCATCTACCTGGACTTGTGTAAAGCCTTTGACACTGTCTCCCATGACATCCTTCTCTCTAAGTTGGAGAGACATCAATTTGATAGGTGGACCACTCGGTGGATAAAGAACTGGCTGGATGGCCGCACGCAAAGAGTAGTGCTCAATGGCTCAGTGTCCAGCTGGAGACCAGTAACGAGTGGTGTCCCCCAGGGATCGGTGTTGGGACCGGTCTTGTTCAACATCTTTGTGGGTGACATGGACAGTGGGATTGAGTGCGCCCTCAGCAAGTTTGCCAATGACACCAAGCTGTGTGGTTCGGTTGATACATTGGAGGGAAGGAATGCCATCCAGAGGGACCTTGACACGCTTGTGAGGTGGGCTGATGCCAACCTAATGAAGTTTAGCCATGCTAAATGCAAAGTCCTCCACCTGGGTTGGAGCAATGCCAGGCACAGCTACAGATTGGGTGGGGAGGAGATTGAGAGCAGCCCGGCAGAGAAGGACTTGGGGGTGTGGGTTGATGAAAAAATGAACATGAGCCGGCAGTGTGTGCTTGCAGCCCAGAAGGCCAACCGTATTCTGGGCTGCATCAAAAGGAGTGTGACCAGCAGGTCGAGGGAGGTGCTCCTGCCCCTTTACTCTGCTCTCGTGAGACCTCACTTGGAGTATTGTGTGCAGTTCTGGTGTCCTCAACATAAAAAGGACATGGAACTGTTAGAACAAGTGCAGAGGAGGGCCATGAGGATGATCAGGGGACTGGAGCACCTCCCGTATGAAGATAGGCTGAGAAAGTTGGGGCTGTTCAGCCTGGAGAAGAGAAGGCTGCGTGGAGACCTCATAGCAGCCTTCCAATACCTGAGGGGGGCCTATAGGGATGCTGGGGAGGGACTCTTCATTAGGGACTGTGGTGAGAGGACAAGGGGTAATGGGTTTAAACTTAAACAGGGGAGGTTTAGGTTGGATCTGAGGAAGAAATTCTTTACCGTGAGGGTGGTGGGGCCCTGGAATGGGTTGTCCAGGGAAGTTGTGAATGCTTCATCGCTGGTGGCGTTCAAGGTGGGGTTGGACATAGCCTTGGATGGCATGGTTTAGTGGGAGGTGTCCCTGCCCATGGCAGGGGGTTGGAACTCGATGATCTTGAGGTCCTTTCCAACCCTTACTATTCTATGATTCTATTCTATGATTCTATGATTTTCTGAGTCTAAATCCAATTCAGTTTAACCACTAAAGAAATTGGGCTTTTGTACTTGTCCAATGAGAAATAAACTCAACTAAAATTTAAATGTATATGTTGGATTATTTCATTGGAGGACACGTTGTGTGAGGACAAAAGCTACCTATGTGCTAAAACAAATGTTAAGTGATTGTGGAAGTCACTGTGCACATGCTAAATGGTGCTAAGCTGGATGTTGTCAAAATCTGGAACTGCCCATACCAAAACACCAGTTGGGTAGGTTTGGCTTTATACTACTCTCTTACTCTTTCTGCCTGTAATACACGTATGGAAGGAGAGAAAAAAGTGCCTTTTTTTTGTCTCATCGGTTTATCTGTAATTTTCCAGTTCATAGACCTGATTAAAAGTAGGAGGAGGAAATAACTGTATGTAATCCCAGTGACCTTAAAAACGCATATAACCGCATTTGCTCTATCAAAAGCAGCACTTGATAGATCCTGTTTACTGCCAATTTCACTATTTGCTTTGCAGTAACAATGTTAAGATTGATCAGTTGAAGTAGGTCTGTACCTGGAAAGGAGTAAGAGTTAAATACTGCAGGTGGTGGCACGATCTCCCTTTACCATTTATCATCTAGGGTTTCTTGTATTTTCATAGTGGTGCAAAACCTCAGCCCGTTTAGGGAAAACCCATGCTTGACTTTCACAGTACTGGCTGGTTTCCAATCTGAAGATGATAAGCTCCAACATGTGCAGCCCTTGCTGTTGTACAGAGGATTGTTCCTCCACCAAGCAGGTCACCTATCCGGTTGAACTTCACTGCTAACACAATCCAGCTAACAACAGGCTTCTGCTAGTGTTGTGTTTTATGTAGAGCTTAAGAAACCTGTTAATGAGCCAAAACGCTGCTAGCTCTGCTAGCTCTTGTACAGTGCAGACAGTGAAGGGACACAGACTTGCACTGTAAGAAGATAGTAAGCAGTATAGGCTGCTTAAAGTATTGAAATGAAAGAATTGAAGCAATATAAGATGGAAAAGGTTGGAGAGTTAAGTCTGGTTTCTCTGCATGGAGCAGTTTTTGCTTCCATCTATTCCGAAGGAAGCTGAACAAGGCATTAATTAGCTGACCATATATATTTGTGTTGAGGTGCAACCCTGTGAAGATTTCTTTAAACCTGTGTAAATAAGCTGGGCTAGTTTTAGTGCTTCCATAGTTAAAACCAAAGAATTTTGGAATAGAGGAATTCTGAGATGGCAGCAAAAGTGTGACCTGCTGCAGTAGTGGGGTTTCCAGAAATGACTTCTGCCGGTGTTCAGGAACCAGTGACTGCCAGGCATTGTGGAGTCAGGATGTCTTCCTACCAGCTCTGCAATCACAGTAAATGGATCAAGCTTGTTTCATTTTCCTGCTTCTGTCCCATTTTGAATTCCCATAAAAGAAAACAAAGTTTTAACAAATTACATGGTAAATATAAGAAATATTCTGCACAAAAGCTGAGGGGACCTGCATTAATGATTGTGTTACCTTCCTCCACTGCCAAAAATGACTGATTTTGCTATAAGTTGAAATGGTTGCAGCGTTTTCTTCATATTTCAAGAAATATCTTGAAAACAACAAGTTGGGCAGATAGTAAGCTCAGTACCACTCACCCACTGGGATGAGTTGAAAATGGGCAGAGAATTTGAAGGTACAGATAAAGCAGCAGCAGCTGCGTTAGTCCTTTCACCTTAGAGGTAAGCCAAAACACTCTTAATGGAAAGTACTGTTATTCCTTCTAAAGAGGTAATATTTTTAACTATCATGGTTTTCATTTTGGCACACTTTACAGAATTTCTTTTGTAAATAAAGCTCTGAAATTTCTGATCAGAAGGAATAGATAGCAGCAGAGTACCATCGCGCAATTAAGGGATCTTTGGCTTTTATAAATACTTAACCTCTCAGACACAGATACTTTATATGGTAAACATAAATGCTCTCATTGTTATAAATGTACCTTGATTCTGTACATTCATATTCTGCAGAGCACTGCTGGAAACTGAAGCCAAAGTTACCCAAAAGAAATGAAATGAAGAGGCAGGTTTGTTGCTGACAGGAATGGCCTGTGCACAAGTGGGCTTGAGGGAATTGCACGGATTTGGGCAGCAAGGCAAATGCTGCCACCCATCCCTTTTGCCAGTAAGTGCTCTGCAGTGTTTGTCTGATATCCTTCAAGAGACACCTCGGGAATACCATAGAGGGATGGACTGATGCCACCTATGGGTTTTCAAGATGTGTGTATGAAGTTATGCAATGCTAATGTCTCTCAGGCTCACCAGCAGTGCAGCTAAACAGGACTGTAAAACCTGCTCTATGTTTGGTGTAAAATCACCTGCAATGTTATTGCACTTGCATAATCCTGTCTTGTGGCCATTATTAAAGAAAATGTGTTTCCGAACATGAATTTAAATAACTAATTACCGCACAAGCACTGATGGCATAAATGCTGCAGAGCTCCTCCTGCTGCTTTTCAGTAGTGGCCAATCCGTTCTTGGGCTGAGGTGAGGAGGTACCATCCCTGCAGCAGCTCCAGCAACCTTGCCAGCCGCATGAGGAACTTCTCATTGCCTAATTTTGCATCTAGAAACAAGAGATACTCAGTAATTGGCTGCCTAGACTTTGCAATTGTTATTTTAAGATTTTTAGCTAGCAACGAAGAATATGAAACTTTCTGTTCTTTGCTTCTTAGGTTGCAGTGCAATTATGCCACTGATGTGCTCATTATAATTTGTCTCCAGTAGTCCTTAGGGACTCCAGAGAGCTGCTTCCATTAGACTATTAAGTTCAGGCTGTACCAACTGTATCAACCAGCAGATTTTCTCTTTAGAGATAAGAGTGCATTAGAATCAGAGCATATTTATTCTGAATCTCATGTGTGCACATCTTGCTGTGAGACTTTCTGTGGAGCTGGCTAAAAATGTAATATTCTGTTTTCTGTTTAAACAGGCATCACTTTGCTGCTTGTTTAGTTGTGGGCTGCCATGAGCTGAGGGTGTGGAAGAGATGATTTCATCAGCCCCAGAGCCAGGTCCTTTCCCAGCCAGGGTGCACCCCACCCCTTCCAGTACAGATAGCTCCTGCAGCTTTGAAATGCACAAGTCTTCCCAATTTGGCCTTAAACTGTAGGAATGTCTGTGGGGTTCTTGCTGGCAATGTCCTCTGTAGTGCTTTGTTTCATAAAGTACCTCAAAAAGTTTGGTATCTGATTGAGAAAAGCCACCGCCTTTGAAAGCAAGCGCATAACCTGAAGTGACCGAGGTCTCTGCAGCCCCCGGGCAATGCTGTTGCCACGTGAAGTGGTGTGAAAGCCTATCAGGCCACACAGCATAACCAGGAAAATGTTGATTTTCTTCTCTGTCACCATGGCTGCCTGTAAAACAATTGAATGAAATAAACAGAAATCAATTGACTCCATCTGAGCATTTTTCTGGTTTAAACTCGATTCTTTATTGGGCAATAGAGCTCCTCTGATTTGCTAGCTGAAGATCTGCCTTAACAGGGTTCTTTGCTTGGTTTTTTTGCTTGTTTTTTTCTTTCCCACACTTTTTACTATTTTTGAAAAATAACTGCTCTGTGTGTGTGAATTTCGGAATTATTGCAGGAGCAGTCAAGGGATGTCGAAGGCTTCTCTGGGAAGCAACGAACAAGCTTCTTTTGAGAGAATTACACTGAGAATTACCCTGGAAGGGTTCACAGCAAGATTGTTTTCCGGCTGTTATAGGAGATGGTAACAAAACCGGTGATTGAGACCCCCACTGGCTCCTAGGAGCTGGCATTTTGATCTTCCCCTCTCAACAAGGTACCATCTGTGCAGAGGTGCTGGGGCAGGCTCAGAGCTGGGCACCTCCTGTGGCCACAGCCGAGCTCTACCCTCTCTGCGCTGGGACTGGGCACTGAAAGCACCTCTGTGTTCTTGCACAGGCTCTTTTTGTCTAGAGACTATCCTGAGACATCCAAGGTTTGCTCAGGTCCTGCTTTGCAAGGCTGCACAGAGAGGGTAACGACTGCACCACGCAGCTACCTCCGCCGGGCTGCAGCTGCAGACAGGGAGCTCTTTCAGCAGCTGAGTGACAGTCATGTTATTCTTTCAGAGGAAGCAGGACTCTGAAAAAGATCTCCAAGGTACATCTGTGGAAGAATTCCTTTTCTATAGTAAAAAAAAAAAAAAAATAAAACCAGCAGTGAACATCATTTTTTAATCGAGTCAAAAAGTGACTGTACCAAAGGACACCTTTTTGGTGCCTGGGTCGCTGCTACGACTAAGGGATGCTTCCTTTAACTCTGAAAATATTTGCATTGATCTGTTCCATGTTTGTCCTTCAGCCATTTAGTGACATACCAGATCTTAAAATCCTAAAATCCTGGTGGATCTCTTCCCTCCTTTGCTATCACATTGCGGTGGTTACAGTTTTGCCTCTTGTCTCAAGTGACGCACAGTTTCAGGTCTGTCTCTGCTCAAAATATCAATTGCAAACAGTATTTTGAAACAAATTAGAAAGAAGGGGTGAGGTAAAATTGGCAGACTGGTTAACTGAAGGATACAGCAGTGAGCTCATATTTTATAGCCTGCAGGGACTCAGTATGAAAGTTAAGATCTTTAAATAGGGGTTTAAACCTGTCATTTCTCAGCATAGTATTCTTTGGATATATCACTTCTTAGTGTCTTTTCTGGGCTTCTAGTAAGGGTGAAAGGCAAATACAGACAGTCATAGAACCATAGACTGGTTTGGGTTGGAAGGGACCTTAAAGCACATCCAGTTCCAATCCCCTGCTGTGGGCAGGGAGACCTGCTAGATCAGATTGCTCCAAGCCCTGTCCAGCCTGGCCTTGAACACTGTGGTGGATGGGGCAGCCATAGCTTCTCTGGGCAACCTGTGCCAGCGCCTCAGCACCCTCACAGGGAAGAATTTCTTGTATCTAATCTAAATCTCCTCTCTTTGAGCTTAAAGTCATTTCCCGTTGAACTATCACAACATGGCCTTGTAAAATGTCCCTCTTCAGGTTTCTTGTTGTTCCCTTTAGGTACTGGAGGCTGCTCCAAGGTTTTCCCTGTAGCCTTCTCTTCTCCAGACTGAACAACTGCAGTTCTCTCAGCCTGTCTTCAGTCAGATCTTTGATCTTCATTTTTCTGGTCATCTGTATTTCACATACAGTAAGGCTGGAAGAAAAGATTTTATTTTATTTTTTTTTTTTTTTTTTTAATTAGGATTTCATTGATGTCTTCCTGCTTATCATAGTGGGGCGGTTTGTTATTGTTTCATTTTAATGTTAAATCTGTTCCTTATTTATCTGGTTGTTTGAAAAAAGCCATTAAATTAGATACTGAGAAATCGTAGAAGAGTGTAACCTTTAATAGCTGGTGTATAAGCTATAGATTTCTTCAGGAGTTAGAACATGGGCAGAGACTATATGGTAGTGTCACACCATGTCGTGTCTGGCTCCTCCTGGCACTGCAGAAAAAGCTGGAGTTTTTGCTATTGCCCTGTAGATGCTGTTAAGATGAACAACAGCACATGAATGTGATTCTGGTTTCTCAAACATACCATGAGAAATAGTGCATGAGCACTTCTCCAGATTTCCCCCATCCCTTCTACTTAAAGGATAATTTGCAGTGCTGTGATGCATCTGTCTCTTCCCCATTTTTGCAGGTAACTTCATAGCCTTGGCTCTCATCCTTTGTGTGTGTGTATTTACATGACCAATTATGGTGGAGAGGGTTTAGGAGGTATATATCTCATAGACTCGTTGACGTCTCATTGATGTTTAAAATGTCTGTATTTATTGGGACCTGTTTGGGTCCCTGATTTTATTAATTCTTTTTCTATATTAGGACACTTCTTCACATAGAAGAAGTCCCTGTGCGGAGTTAAAAAGCATTCGTGTAATAGCTGATTGGTCAAAAACCCAGGACCTGTGAAAGATAGAACTCATTCATTAGCTCCGAGTGAGCCTTTACACTCCTTCAAATGGCAATAGGAATTCAGGGCCGTGCCACAATTATTTCTCAGTTTGTGTTACTCTTCTTGCATAGCAGCCTACACATTTGAAATGATTCCAAAAGCAAATCTAAATAAAGAATTTCCCAACTGACTCAATCTCACTGTGTATTGCCATGGAGTTAGATGCTCCAGAATGGCAAACTGCTGTATTTTCCTATGCTAGTCCATGCCAGGAGTTTCACTGGCTTGTAAGGCCAGGTCATTCAGTAGAAGACTACTACAGATATACTTCAAAAATGAGCATTTCTAGAGCCAGCGTCCACTTGTCAGCAATGCTCTGGCATGTCCTCAGAGGCTTCTGCTCAGAGCTGTCCTGCAGGGGAGAACGTGCACCCTGGGGGAGTTATTTCGTGCCCCAGAAAGTGAGTGGGACAACCAGACAAGGGATATAGTTGGAGATCAGAATGGGAATGTTAATGTGTTCCTGTCCAAATGGCTTTGTAATAGTTACTAGGAGGCTATCAGGTGAAGATTATCATCTTGATGAGGTGTGTAAACAATTCCTGGAAAATGCCTCATTTTGATATTGTTTTCTATTTAACCCATCTTAACCATGTGGGGAAAATAACATGAGTTCCCTGTGCTCTACATGTGAGAGGTACAACACTGCATGTTTTTTGTTGTGCTCTGGGAAGGTGCAACTACTGAAATGTTAAGGACAGGTGGCTGCTATAGCCATCAGTGCTTGCTGGCTAGTTAAATGGCAAAAGACGGTGGGGAAACTGGTATATGGGTAGCTTGATCTACTGAAGGACTGGCTGACTGTGAAGGAATAGCAGCTGGGAGTGACAGTTGCCAGCAATAACCAGGTTTAGCTCAGGTATTGAAGAGAGCATGCAGGCTGTGCCAGTGGCTAGACTGCCCAGCTGCAATAACAGATGTATGTTGCATTAGAACAGTAGACACCCTCTCTACAGTTGCTAAGCAGAACAGTGTTTTTAGCGTGTTTGTTGTCTGCATAACTGTTCTGCATCTGCTGTGGTAGTTGCAGCTTTCTGGTCTCCAGCGCCCCTTGGGACCAAGCAGTGTTGGCAGCCAAGTAACTAGTCTCCAGTACAGCATGGGAGTTACCTTTGTTTTATACTAGTTAGCTGTAGTGACTTCAAACTCATCTGAAATTGTCCTCTTGAGACCCTGACATACTGAAAAACATGTGATCTCCCTGCTTTCCTTTTCTTTCCTCTTACATTTCTACCTTCTGTCACCTCTTATGTGCCTGTGTGGTTTTCCATTTCTTCCCGTCACATTGAGCAACAGTACAGACTGTAGTAACTCAGTGGTGGCCGTGGACTACAGAATAGCTGGTTGGTCCTAACTTGTATGTCATTGAGTAATCAGAGTGGTTCACTTGATAAATCATTCCTTGCTGCAAATGAACAATCAGGACATCAGAAACTGCTAACTTCTGCTCAATAGTTTCTGAATCTGTGGTGTCATCTGAGTACAGCAGTTGTATTTCTTATTATAGCAACATATATTTGCTTTACTGGTGGCTAAAATCAGCTATGGACCATATGGGTAGCTTCTAAGCTCTTTTGGATTTACTGAAGTATTGCTTAATGGTCATGTACTCAAATATCTGGCATCACAATGTCTGTTATTTGGCCTATAAAATCAGTGAAACACAGTCAGCTGCCAGAACTCTGTCAGAAAGAATTCATGACTTACCTAAATTCAGTGTTGGTGCGCATTCTCATTTCTTTTTATATGGACCTTCTGAATTGGTTGTGAAGCCTCCCTTATGTAAAATGAACTGCAAGCCCAAATGATATTTCTTTTAGGTTTTCTAGAAAGGGAATGTTGATTGTAGGATTTTTGATATTTATATAGGATGTCTTGATTAGGAAGTCTTTTCCCTACAGCTTTCCAAGCCTGTTCAGGAAGATATTTTGTTTTATTTTTTGGTGGAAATTGTTTTTTGCTTGTGCTAATATTGAAATGTCCAATATTTCAATGGAGATGTGTGTGGTGAAGTGTTTGGGATGAAAGATCCTGTATAAACATTAACCTCTTACTGCATTTTAGTGAAAGCTGGCCCCAGACTGCAGCAGGAACTCAGAGATAGATAAATCATCCTAGTTTTCTCCCTTTGAATTTGCTGAATCTGCAAATAGGATTTGCTGCCTCTTAGTTTGCTTTAGATGAGCTGTAGCCTTACCATGGAAAATGCCTTCTGTTTCTCTTGCAGGTTTGGACAACTCTCTCTCCTGTCTCTTATCATGGTTTTTTAAATTCTTATGATGCAAGAGGTCAGCCCTATTTAGTTAGAGATGTACTATTTCATGACTGTTCTACTTACATAGTGCTGTACTATCATATTCATATCCCTCAGACCTCATTCTGGATTGAGTTATGTCTGTGTCCAGTGCAGCTTGCTGCCGCCTGAAGGAAACGCCTTCCGGCTGGAAGTGCACTGCTCGAAGCCCAGTGTGAAATGATAGCATCCCAGAGCTGCTGCTGGTCTGTGCAGGCTGCACAGAGCTGGTCGCGTAACCAGCTCTTGTCTAGCTCTCCCTGCATTTGTTCTGTTTGCTATTTTATGCACATACTACTTTTAGTGGGATGAGTGTTAGCTGCGTGATAATTACAGCTATCCTCACTTCGAATTAAACAGACTGACACCAAAAAGCCGCAGGCTTCACTGGGAGCCCAGGCTTTGTCAGCAGCCCTGAGTCACCATGGGTTATGTGAATGCACGAGCTGAAGAAACATGATTCTTCCTTTGTTCCCTAACCTTTTCTGAATAGGCAGCAGGAATTGCCTCTCTGGGAGTTAGCACCTAGCATTTCACTGGGGCACGAAAAGCTTCCAGTCACAAATCTTGTAATTCTTAGACATTGTGTTCAGATACTGGGAAAGTGCCACATCAGCAGCTCTATCTGTTGCATTGCAAAACAGAAAACGTTGGGGTTTTTTACATTTTAAGTGCTCATTTGAATATCCAGCTTCCTCTAAGTGCATCAGCAGAGTGGATACCTGTCAAAAACGTGGTTTTTTTTCCCTTCCACCCACTCCTTTGCTTGTTTTGTTGTAAACCAGATTCTTAGAACAGAAGTTGCAAATTTATGAGGTTGCAGTGAAGACAAACAGGCTTTTCCCAAGCTTTGTTTAAAAAGCTATTAGGTACATAATTCTGTTGATACTGGGAGGAAAAAAGAGATATCAGGAAATGTGTAATATGTAAATTATATGTAAAATGTAAACATACAGTAAGTATTCATAATAATGGCATCTGCTGTTTTTACTTTGGTCTTCAGCATGTGTAATGTATTTCAGTATCACAGTTTTATAAATATTTCCATTTTGTGTGCATCTTCCTAAGGACTGCAGTGGAACTTGAAAAGCAGGAGGAAGATCTCCAGTGTCAATATGAGCCCATTTGAGAGAGTGGTAATTTAAGGGAGACCGGGGCTGTTGTGGTGAATTAAAGCTGTGAAAACACCATGTGCTCTTCCATGGCTAGTCTCCCTGCTGAAAGTCATTATGCGTAAGATAGGCAGGGACTTGCAGGGAGTCAAAAATTTGATTGAAACGTCTGGGAAAGAAATAAGAAATCCATTTTTATTTGTTTTCTGTGATAAGCTAGATTTTAGGGGCACAGAAAGTTTTTGGATTAGAGTAGCTTTATCTTGACTGTGAATTGCATGGTTAACTCTCCATTTTACACAGATGAAAATAGTTGCTACATAAAATACGCAGTCTGCATGCATTTTGGAATGCCTCTTTCTTGGCTTTCCAAGACCACCATCATATATGTAGGAGGAAGATTGATTAATGCAACTTTATTAAAGATGATCTACATCACCGTTAAGATAGTGTTACTATGCAAGGAGTGTAACCTCAAAGCATTTTGCCTGTAATAAGAAAAAGCCCATGTTTCTTTAAACACTGTGAGCCACCATATACTTCTGCTGTGGGGGTAAGAAGTACCTCCTTTATTGCTGTAGTTAAGATGGCTTTGCAGCGCCATGACATATAAGACTTACTGCTTAACTTTGGTTTAGGATGCTGTTAGCCTTTTGAATAATTCGCATTTGACTTAGCCCTCACTTCCCTCATACCAATGTCATGGCTGCAATGGTTGCTGCTGCAATACCACTGAAATTGTTTTGTGTGTCAGCTGGAGGAGTCTGTGTCATGCAGACCATCACAGCCTGCAAATTCATGTCATGTGGCCCATTTCTTGTGAATGCAGGCTGTGTTGTTCCAGTAGTTGTCTCTGAGGTGCACTGCAGCATACAGCCCATGTGTTTGGAAAGTCCTACGAGCCCTCAGCAAAGCCAAGACTCCCATCCTCGTTTCAGCTTTGCATGGTACATTCTTGAATCTTGCTGCAGCATTTTGAGAATGGCAATACAACAACGTCCTGGGGGGTTTATTTCTAGGAATATCAAATCTGTGTTTTTGTGTATACTCAAATCACTTGCGGTTTGACTAATAAGCCGTTATATCTAAACTACTAAACTCATTGTGAAAATGTTATTTTATCTAGAATTTTGGAGAGAATAGTAAGAGAATAAGAAAGCAAAATGTTGATGCCAATTTGTTGGGTCACCTTGAGAAAGAAGAGGTAAGGTTTTGACCTCCAGGGTCATCCTGAGCCATGCCACCACAGGTGCCTTCATGCCAGTGCAGCTCTTGTTAGTCTATCAGTGCAAGAGGCAGCCTCACGTAGGTGATACAGTGTAAAGATGAATGGTGAGCTAGTGCAGTTGCCCTTTGCTTTGGTGTTCTGGTCCTCACCTAAAGCAGTGTTACAGCTTTAAGGCTAAGACGTTTTTTGAGATTTCATCTGCTTTCACCAGCAAACAGCACATGAGAAAGCCTGACTCATCTTGACAGCACTTCACAGAATCCGGCTGCTGTCCTGACTGGGAGTGGAACCTGACCCATGGCTGTTTTTATGTTCCTTTAGCTATTTAGAAAAGTCTTCTGTTCCTCGTATGACAGGTCTGTGGATCTGCAAAGGTTGGAACCTGAGCAAGGGCAGCAATCAGACAAAGGGTAAACAAACTATTGACCTCCAAAGCAGAAGCTGAGATGTGACAAGATTGAAAGACAATAAAGGGAGTTGTTATCAGCTGTAGATGGCATTGAACAGGAAGGATGCCCAAGAGCAAGGTTCAAGATTGGGTCAAGAGGGCTAAATAAGTGTTACATAAACTTAATCTAGAGTTCATTTCTTTAAGCTGTCCATGATCTTGATGTTTATGGACTCCTTATTCTTTCTCATTGCTTATACCATGTACGTTCTGATGAATGTATATAGTGTTTGCTATATATACATTTACTTGTATTATACTTTAGAGAGCTGTTTGGTTTATATTTTCCTTTCTTCTTGCCTGTTTTCTAAAATGCTCAGAATCTCAGAGGTCTGGGTCCTTCGTTTAACATTTCTGGAAGCTGATTATCTGCCTTCATCTCCATATGTGGATGTGTACAGATGTCAGTCTGTACTTGCTTGTCATAAGTTATTGTTGACGATTTTTTTCTCTCCTGTAATTCCCTTTTCTGATTCATACATTGCTCTTGCTTTTATACATTTTTGCCATTAAATTGCCTTGACCATTTTTGTGTTACCAAGAACTAAAGTCTTTAGTTTCTGGCAGTTGCACTGATCTTCAGTTTTTCTTAAATGAATAAAAAGGATCAGCTAGACACTTGAGATTGTACAATCAGCTGCATCAGATGTAGGTTGAATAGTCTATTTGTTGGCTTACTTGCCAACCCAGAATTGAACTCTGAACAAAGGGACATTACACCTTGTTCTCAAAATTCCTGGGAAAATTTAGCCCTTGAAAAAAGTGCTCCTAGACAGATTGTGGCATAGGATTTCCTAAACCTGGAAAATCATTTCAGCCTTGTTATTTAAGTGTTCCCTTTGCTTCATATGCTTTGTAATGAAAAGTGACAGCTGTTTTACATCCTGGAAAATCTTGTACGATTGGGCTCAGTTCAATATCTGCAGCAGGAAGTGAAGATTACACTGCCCACACATTAATGATAAAGTTCCTATGGCTTTTTAATGATGTTTTCTTTAAATACAAAGACAGAGTGTTGGTGAACAAGATCATTACAGTAAATCCTAATGATCATGATCAGATCGTATTTGTATTAATATGATCTGTAATTCAAAAATACTGCTTTGTAACAGCAATTAAAACATTCCATGAGTAGTTAAATGCTGCTTCTTACAGACCTTTTTTTGCACTTAATGAATGTCAAACTGACAGTCAAGAGGACTGGTATTAAACAATCTCCTGCAAATACTCGTCAATTAATTGTTTCATGTCAGATAGTTACCTCACAATTGGCCACTTGAGTCTGCCCTTTCCCTGCTTGTTGAGTTGTGTATCTGCATTTTCACTCGTGTGCAATGGGAGCACCATTTCCTTGCTCAGACTTCATGCATGGTTTCTGTCTGGTGTTCGATGTTCTTCATTTCACCATTCTCCCCTCTCCTGCCTCCCTAGATGTCTAGAAGAGCACTGTAAGTAAATACACTTTTCTGCTTTTGTTATGGCTGCTTTGTTTCAGCTACTGCCCTGTCATACAGCCTTGCTCCTGAGGTGATGGGAACCTGAGAGATCTCTGCTCTTGTAGGTGATCTCATGTTCTTGGGGAAGTACTCCAGCTTAGGTGCCGCCTCCTTCAGTGAACTGAATCCTCTAACACTTCATTGAGATACTGGATAGAGAGATAGTAAGGAGGTGAATCACAGCATGGAGACATCTTCTACTGTTTCATTGGCTTCTTTGAATCCCAGGATTTTGCCCAGTCCCCACTATGTGCACTGTTGTCCACATGGCTTGCACGAATGTAACTGTAGAGAAACTGGTGCACGCTTTGTGGTAAAAGTATTTTTGTGTAATAGAAGCGGTGGTGTAAAGAACAAGGGACAGAAAAAACTCATTCTTTGGCAAGTTTCTCATACAGTGTCATTCTGTTTCATTAGTGGTTCCTTGCTAGAAGTCTTTTTTTTTTTTGTGGACATACTTGGGGGCAGTGTCCATTTGTTAGATGTATTTAGAGCTTCAGAAATTTCTGTGCCAGCCAGTTCACCAAACATCTTTGAAATTATCTGGAAATATGTTGTAAAAAAGTATTGGGTTACTGATAGGAGATGGCATTAAAATATGGACATTGCATAGGATAATTAGCATCGCAAGCAGTCATTCAGTGCAGTTAACATGTGCTTAGTTCTCTTCTTTGCATTCTACTAATGCTTTTTTGTTGGTCATAAGGAATATCCTAGCTTTCAATTAAAAAAAGGGGGGAGGGACAGGGGGAAGTTATTTTGCCACAAGATTTGCTGTTTGTGATTTATAAAATGGTCCCTGGTTGGCATCTTTGAATGGACCAAGGGCTGAATTATATTGTGGATCACCTGTAGAAGTGTGACTTGTCCAGGTGAGAGGCAGGCAGCAGATGCCATATATTGGGCTGTATCTGCTTGGGCACTGTGCGCATACAGCCTGTTGATGCTTACTGTTGGAGCTTTGGTGGCTTGTGTTCTAGATTTGCTCCCAGTTCAGTCACTGACCCACCAATGGAGACTATTCCATATTTTCTAAGCAGGACCATGCTGTAACATGCTGGATTTTATGTGGGGGTGAGACGGCTTGCCAGCAGAGAAAGGCTTTCTCCTTTCTATTGACTTTGGGTGGGGACTGCCAGAATTTCACCTTGATCTTAAAATCAGCACTGAAGTAATACATTTACATGTGGGAGCAGACTTGTTGACTGTACAGAACAGAGGAGTTTGTATTTATAGCAGTTGGCTAACGCTGTAATTGTCATTCTCTCTATGGACAATTGATGGTAGATAAGATGAATAAGGGTTTTTTTTAACCACTACTCCTGTCTTGCTGCAATATTCTGTGTCAGCAGGGACTTCTGGCTAACTAGCACACATTTATGCACAAACAGGGAACAAAAAATAATTCAAGTGACTCTTTACTTCTAGAATATTAACACACGCCACTTGTCTACTGGCAGTAGCCCAGCTCGTGCACTGGGTCAAAGAGTTAAGGGTGATAATGAATGCCTTGGAAAAAGCAACAAGATTATTATCTTAGAGATTTCAAAATCTTTAATACAAAAGAGAAAATATTGCCAAATAGATTGCTATGTCTGCTCTTTTGAATTTCCTTGAGCAACTCTAGGAGCCAGTAATAGCCCATGCACGTTTTAACAGATATTCAAAGTCTTTTCTTTCAGAAGAATGTAAAATTTATTTGGCATAAACCGAGAATCTGGGATATAGGCAGAGCCTAACATTTGTTTTGTCTTGATAAAGGCTTTTTGTGTTCTAAAGGACAGCACATGAATTAAACTAAAGACAACAGCTCATCCTCGGCTTTCATCACATGCAAAATGCATCTTTTCACATTGGTATTTACAGCAGGCTGCTGCTTGCATCAGGTTTCTTCAAATCTGCTCAACTAACATAATTTGATGCTAATAAAGAATAATAAAGGGCAACAATTTCAGATCTGCTAACAGTAATAAGTAGTCCTGCCTTTAGAAGTGATAGGAACCTAGAACTTGTTTTCTTACAGGAGCCTCCTGCATCTGCTCTCTGATGCCACCAGCTGTGAATTACAACGTGGTACCTGCTGGGAAAGCTTATTTCCGGCTGTTTGTTTCTTTTGTGGGAGAGTTTCTTTTTCCTCCTTCCTGTTTGCTGTTAAGCTCATAGCCTGGCTCCATTGGTATTCCAGCCAGCACAGTCTTGAGCAAACATTTCTGTGCCATCCCTCTTGTGCAGCGGCTTGCCCAGCATGGGGTAGTGGGGAGGGAAGTGGGAGAAGCAAGAGCAGGAGAGAGCTGGTAAAACCCTGTGTTTCAGCATCTTTCCCATGCTTTTGCTCCTTAAACTCCCTGGAGTTCACAAAGGGAATTTTGTGTAACCTGTCACCACAGAGGCTTTTCCAGGAAAATGTTGAGGTGTTTGTGGGTTTTATAGGCCACTTTGATTGCCTGGCAGATGTGCACAAGGACCCAAAGTCTGGAACCTTGCTGAATTTGTTTCTTTCCTAGCAGCATTATGTCACTAAGATGCAGTAGGTAGCAGACAAAATAGAATAATAACTGTCTTTCTTCTTGGATATACAGAAAGCACCAACCAGACATCCAGAGCCCCCAAACTGGCAGTCCTTTATCTGCACCCATCACAAAAGCTACACAGTGTGTGAATGTCTCTCATTGCTGTTGCTGCTTGTAGAGCTGTTGATATATCCACCCTTACAAACCACGGATTAGAAACTGTTAGCTTCAAATCTGTACTACCAATAATTCCCATAGGTTGATTTCTGTCATTGCGTGCATCTTTGCAGATCATGCATCCTAGATAAGATTTGAGAGATTTTCTTCCTTTCAAACCCTTGAAAATATTACTCTGCTGAAGCATTATTATTATGTTGGTAAATATATAGCATTATACTTGCCAGGTGTTACTTTGATTATTTGGATGATTGACATTGTAAAAATACTAATTGGAAATAGATGTTTTGGAATATACACGTGGCATGATGTATGCTTTATCATTGTGCTGTCTCTGCAAATGAAACTTTGTTCCAGCAAGTAGAACATTTCAGGAGTTTCTTTCTAAAAGGTGCTACTACAGTAGTATGTATACCAGGGTTGCTGTATACTATTAAATATTCTTGTGAAAGAGAAATGTACCGTGTGTAGAAGATCAAAATCTGTCCTGCACACCAGGAATGAGATATAAAAGCAGAGGGGAAGCTGTGATTGAATTTCCCATT
Organism: Amazona ochrocephala; assembly: GCA_039720435.1. Taxonomy (NCBI): domain Eukaryota; kingdom Metazoa; phylum Chordata; class Aves; order Psittaciformes; family Psittacidae; genus Amazona; species Amazona ochrocephala. The sequence goes on along the minus strand of CM077886.1, from coordinate 16,474,466 downwards.
GGCCCTGGGAGAGAAAGTGTTGCTCAGTGTGTGGTATTGCCAACAGCTTGTCTTTGTAAACAGTGCTGATGGAAAGGTGTCTTTGCCTTTCACCATACTACAGTGCTTGTTGGGAGTTGATAAGTACTGCAAAATCAAGGAAAAAAAAATCCAGATGACCACAGAGTGACTGGTTAGAAAGCCGAAAGTAACAACTTCATCCTGCAAGTTCCTCTGTCCATTTAATTCTGGTTAAGTGGAAATAATGCCACTTATGTGTATTGGTAGTTTTATATTCCCACACAGCTTCTTTTTGGACCAGAGTGCTGATGCTGTAGAAGATGGCTCATCAAAATCTCAGGTGAATTTGATACAGTTCACACATTATCTATTTGTAGACCCAAATTTAAAGTTTTCAGTCTCAATTTACACAGTTTTGCTGCTTTATAATAGGGAGACACAGACAAGAATTACTTGACAGACAAGATCTACTTTTCATTCTCTGTATGGCAGTAGATTTTATTCTTTTTTTTAATGAAGGAAGTTTGCTACTGTAGAAGAGGCTAGTCCATCAAACTTTTAAATATGCAGTTTAGAAGTTGCTCATGTTCATGCTGCTGAAGTTAATAGTGTGGTTTTCCACGCTGCTCATGGATGAGTTCTGAGAGATCACACCGTGCGGAGCTGCTAACACATGTATGCGCTCCTCTGCTCAAGACTGAGCAAGCAAATGGCTTTGTAATACAGCCCAAAGCTGCTATTTTGATCAAATACTATTAACAGTTATTTATGGTTTCCTCGGTGGCAGTTTATCACTGGGAGAATAAGAGGGGATATTCTGGGAAAAATGCTGAGGAATGCAAGTTGTTCACAGCCTATATGGGACAGGGTTTCATGGTAGACAACCAAGACATAACTTTAGTTCACTGAATACTCAGGAATGGTAAATGCCACAGGTGGAGAGTTAGAATGGCAAATATATATAAGTACATATTAATATAACTGTGAGTGAGCATGTGTTATAATATTAGAAATGGAAACAGAATCATTTAAGCCTCACTCAAGAAGGCATCTCAACAGCAATGCCATGGACTCTGTTGGGCTTATATAGAAGACAGTTTTGACCCTGTAAGACAGAACAGGATCATAGGATGGAGGACTGAGTATAAACTCTGAAAGGTGCCCAGGAGTTAGGGAAGAAACTGGTATACTTCCTTAAAGTCTCTGGTTTAAAGTTTATTTTGGATTACATGAAAAACTGCTGATTGTAGGTAAACCTTTGGAATAGTTGCAAGGCCAGTGGTTGCCCTTTAGAATGAAGTGGTTTTGTAATGCTCTAACATAATAATGTTACTTAAAACAATGGAGTATATTGTGATTTGAGTTCTTTGCATGGTGTAGTCTGTGAATAGTGACTAGCTAAGTTAACATTATGCTGTGCTGTTGATCTAATTCTGTCAGTTGAGGATGTGTATATGCTGGGATATGATCACTGACTTTGTGTTGAGTGGTTCCTTGTTTCTGGCATAATTGTGAGTGGTAGGTTATAGAAATATGACCATTGTTAAATGCAGTGTAATTACAAATCACTGTTTTGACAGCAGTGTGCTTGCAACATGAACAAAAAGCTGTTGTGTGGCTAAAGAAAGCAGGGCACTGTGCAATCTGGTGTTTGGCTCAATGTAGTCAGAGTGTTTAGTGTAGTGGAGAAAAAGGATTTGGTCTGCAAAATATTCAAGTAAGGGTGGAGGTCAGTTTCCTGGAAAACTTTTGATGGCTTCTACTAGTCATACATTCTTCGTGCTCTTTTCTGGAGCCAGTGAAGTGGCAGGGTTTTGAACTTCAGGTGCATCTCTTGTTGGTGTTGGAAGTCCGTGTTCTGCTACATCTTCTAACTCCCAATCTCGGTCATGTTTCATCATGCTGTTAAGAGCTATACAAATGAGCAGTTTTAATGAATCTATCTGCAAGAACAGAGAATGCAGTACTGCATAAGCAACCCTTAGCCAGGTCCCAGGCTGAGTTTCGGGAAGGCTCTGCTGCTGACAGGGCAGCTAAGGAGGCAGGTGGCAGAGGCTGTAATACTCTCCTTTGGCCTTTTCAGTTTTTGTTTTATTAACGTAACTTGCTGATCTTGCAGAAGAACCTTCTGTGGAGATATCAGAGCAGTATCTAAAAACCTCTTTTCCTGAGTTGCTTTGTCATGGGTCTGGAAATCTGCCCCATGATGAGGACAGGACACTTTCCAGGATTAACGTCCACACCTAAGCTTCCCATTTAGGAGAAAAGGTAATTTTTTAAATCATCTCCTAGCACTTGCCAGCATGTATCCATGAACCAGTATGATCATACCAATTTACATGGGCAGAAAATTTGGCTGTTGAATTTCAATTTGGAATTGAAACCATATGTGGTTTTGATAGGGGAGAGAGAGAGATGTGCCTGCCTGTGCAGGGTCACTGCTTTACCAGCACAGCAGGGAGGGCCAGGCAGAGTTGCACAGAGAGCTGTGGAGTGGCTCTGGGACAACTCCTGAGGACAGTGACCTTGAGGCAGGCCTTGGAGATAGCAGTCTTTCCACGCTGCCATCTCTCCCTGTCCTGGGGAATGGGCAGGGGAGAGAAGAGTTGATTAGAAGTAACCTGGCCTCCATGGGTAGAAATGAAATGGTAGAAGTAGAGTTTGTCTTTCGTCAGCAAGCAGTCCCTGGGTCACATGTCCATATATCGCTCTCGGTCCTTAGGGTCCAGGAGCAGTGCTCTACCCTTGCGTGAAAGGGTCTGTTTGGCTCATTTCAGTTATTAAATACAGGATAATGTACTTGAGCCCCATGATACCAAACTTTGTGTGGCCATGTATTCAGCACTGGGTAACTGTCGCTTATCTGCAGTCCTCTGCAGTAAGCACACATCCTGAACAGTTCATATTTTGGTCTCACCTGAAACGAGGCAAAACATGAAGACCTTTCATTCCTGTGTGCTTGGTGCAAAGACTTCTTGTGATGCTGGGCAAGTGAAAAAAGATGTGAATGAATCTATTTCTTTCAATGCTGCTCATATTAATAGGCTTTGCTCTTCATGCTTGTATTGTAATTCTGATTTAACAGCATTTATCGGTAGAAGATCACTGCAGGGTCTTTAATGATTATAGTTGTTCAAGCTGATAGTTTAGGACTATTTAATAAGCTCCAATTACTTCCATTTATTTGTGTTGTTTTTTCCCTTCAAGTAACAAAATGTAATCCTGAAGTTCATTATTATTCTTTTCATTGTATTCATCTAAATAGATTTTCTACCTAATTAAGGCTGAATATGTTTGTGCTAAACTGACCATATTTTACAAGGATGTTTTCATTTGTGTGTGAGGGCGTCTTTGCTTCCATCCATATTTTAATTACGTTTAATTTCTATAGCTGCCAGAGATCCTGTTGTGTGTCTCAGCAATTCACCCTGGGCTGCTAGAGATTGTTTAGATTGGAGTTGGAATAGGCCTCCAGATGAATTTAGTTGGAATCTTGTTAATAACAAGTCACCAGGAAGCAATTTAAAGTGTTTACTACTGCTTTGAAAGATGTTAAGTGTGTATTGGCTGAATTTGGGATGAAAGAAATAGGGATGAAAGTGGAGGAATTTGGTTCAGATTAGCCAAGTTATTTTTGATGGGGTGAGTCGCTAAGAGGGGAAGGTGTAAAGAGGAACAGGTTTGCTGGTGATATGTATTCAGGGTGGGTATCGTGCCCATATTCTGAACATTCAAATGACTGAGCTTTACTCCTATATTTATTTAGTGTTATTTATTTATGTATGATCTCTGTGGGGCACCTTTGTCAAGGTTTTATAGTTTGGTAAAAATTAAACCGCAACATCACTTTTTAGTATTAAAAAAAAAAACCCACCAGGAAAGGTGATTATGTAGCTGTACTGGGTTTGACCTTACCCACATCCCATGCCACACCCCAGAAGATGTCATTGTGCAAGCCCAGGTCCCATCCCTGTGTGGACATGGACACTGTGCTGTGCCATGGCCTGGGTGAAGCCTTCTCAGCACAGAGTGAGAATAGCACCAGGAGCCCTATGCCTGTTGAAGGGTTGTGGGGCATTAGTATCAGCACTACTCTGTGCAATGTCAGGTCTTTTGAAATGATGTTGGAGGGTCCTGTTCAAGTACCACAAAGTAACAGACATTAATGTAAAAAGTCACTAAAATTACCTTTGCTGTGAGAAAGGGCTGACTTTATAAGCCACTTCATGTCTGAACTCTTTGTTGGAAGGATTTTAAGATGCGCCTTCTCTTGGGAAGAAGCTGTAGGAAAATCAACCTCTGGGGTTTTCCTGAGCTTCCTGAGAAGATGCGTTTTGCACTGTCAGGTTGGTCCTCCTTCATCTCTTTCCTAGTGTTGTGGTGAATTCTGTTTAAAGATGTGGTTAAGCTGAAACAAATCCAGGAGGCTTAATAACCCTGGTAAATGTTCCAGGACAGTTGCTCAAAGTGAATGGTCTTTTGAGGGTTTGTTTGCCTGGGAGCGTTGTGTCATGCACGGGTGGGTTCCCTTGATTGCACCAAGGCAGAGCTGGCTGCACTGCAGAGCAGAGTGGAAGCCACTGAAATCTCTGTGTGTGCATGTTATATATATATTTAGGCAAAAAAGCCTGCCTGAACTCAGTGTTGGTGTTACTGTTGGTGAATTTGACTGGGAGGGACCTTTGCCAAGAGAAAGAGGGGTTGTGTGCATTCATCTGGAGTCTGTTAATGAGATCAAGCATAGAATCGTTTAGGTTGACAAAGACCTTTAAAATCATTGGGTCCAACCATTAACCCAGAACTGCTAATCATTGAAAGAGAACAATATATGTCAACTGGGGGCAGTTACTGGTTATAAATCAAGTTCTGTTACAGACTGGATAAATCTGACTAGCCTGTGGTGTCAGTCCTCCTGTGTAAGTACAGATCTTCCTGAGAGTTTTAAATTAGCAGAAAACAAAGTTGTCAGGTTTGGCAATGCAATGGATACGTGCTTTCACAGCTCCCTCTAGCAGTGTTCCAGACTCTTTAATAACCAGATGAACATTTTAAATTACTGTTAATGCAATATAGCTCTTCATACAGTTACTGTGCTAAGCTGGAGCAATTGTGAAAATCTGTCTGGAGTTTTGAGGGGTGCAATATTGTTTTACTCCCTAATCTAAATCGCTCTGACAGCAAGTCACATGTTAGCAAGAAACAGAAAAATTCTTTGAGGAAAACAGCCAAAATTTTAAAGCTGTTTTCCTTCTGTTTCAAACCAGAACATCTTTCCTTAATGTACAAATGTTATGTATGCAAAAAGGGAAACAGCAACATGAATGATATTTTAATGATTATGTTGTTACTGTTTTGGAGCCCACTGCTGAAGTTGATGTTAAGAAAAGATAAAAAAAATTGGTAACGTTTTTGGAAAGGAAGGGAAAAATAATCCTCCAGTCACCGATGCAGATGTTCCAGTGCAGGGTCCCCTGTGTCTGTGCACTTTGTGGTGGTCCATCTGTTACTCTGCAGCCTTGAATGCAAGCGTAATGATAGTTTGGGGCTAGCAGTGCCTGTGAGTATTTGTTAGCACTGAATGCTGAAGTACTTGTGCTTTTTCAAGTATCAGAATCCCCCTTTTAATCCAAATGATCGCTTATTCTTACAGTCTTTTTACCTAACAGAAAGGACAGTATTTGAAACAGTTACAGCTTTCATCCTTACCAGCTTGCAAGTTCAAAGTCATTAAAGTTGTTTTCACCGTTTGTGTGTTCTTTAATGTCAGGCATGTTTGTGAGAAATCCAGAACTTGTATTTCTCACAAAATGTTTCTCACAAGTCTGCAGCCACTGACAATTGAAAGTACAACATACTTATTACAGCAAAATGGAAAAACATATGGAAAAACTTAACTCCATTAACATCTGGTGTCTTTTCTCCATCTGCTCTCTTTGGCCATGCTTTTGTCCAAACCTGCCAGAAGTGCTAGTTTTCCAAGGGTCTCATGGCACATCACCCATGTCTTCCATTAAAGTTCACAATTCCTTGTTCATTTTGATGGTGCAGCTGGATGTCTGCATCCCTGTGACTGCACAGCGAATTCAAGCAGAGCAATGGTTGTTGTGTAGTTTGAAAGATGTGGTAGGACAGGCAACAATAGGGTGAGCACTGGAGCCGGAATTGATTTTGTATCCACGGGGCCCTACCCTGGCTGGGAAAACACCTTCCTTTACCCAGCAGCCCTCTGAGCCATTGAAATGAGCACCTGAAGGATGTCAAAATCTGTGCTGTTGAGCACAGGAGGTGATACCTGCTGTCATGCTCAGCCTCTGCATCATGGTGGCTGCAGCACACAGGTGAAGTGCCTGAAGCTCCCACAGAGGCAGCAAGGTGTCAGTCCGCATGCTCCATCATCCTGGGGAATGGGCTTGCTTGGTCCAGCAGGGGGAAGAAAGGAACTCACCCGTTTTCCTGTCTGGCTTAGCAATTCTTGGCCGTGACTTCTTTTATTTTAATCATTATTATTTATTTATTATCACTCTGGTGGTGACCATCCTGCTATGTGCATGTAGCAGAAGGGTGAGCATTTGGAGAATTCCAGGTAAAAGTCCTGTAGTTTTGCTTTACAGTGGTGGAGAAAGATGGTTTTTCTTGGACTCTTGCGGAAAAGGAGGATGGAGTGAAGCTGCTTCCCATGGTGGCCTCGGGAATTGGCAGTGAGGCTGAACTTGCTGTGCTCCCTAGTTTGGCAGCCTGCAGCTGCCCATGGGACTGTTGTTCTGAAGAAGTTTCTTTGGCCATATGTCCAGGGAGACGGGTGCTCAGCTGTTTCAGAAACATGGGGTGAAATCGGATTTTGGAGCCCGCTGGAGCATGAGGAGTGTTTATTTCTGCTCTTGTTCTGAAGACCGTAGTGTAAGGTTTGTAGTTCTGCTGGGAGGAAAGGTTTTGATTTCAACTAAGAAATAGCCCTCAAATATGCAAAGGTTAAAGCGGGGAGGAAGAGGGCAAATAATCCAGGAGCAGCCCTTGCTTGTAGAGATGTTGTCCTCTGCCTCCTCTGGCAATGAAAAGGTATCATTATTGAATAATTAACAAGCATTTCAAAATAATATGTCACAGAGCTATAATTGATATTGAGCAGAAACTTGTTTTAATTACCTCCTCACAGTGCTGTTTAAATTCTTCTTGGTCAAAGGACAGGGAAAATAGATGGTCCTGTAAAAACTGACCAGGTCTCCTTGAGGCTTTGACAAATGATGCAGGTTTTGAAGCTGTTCATGAGCTGTGAGCTGGTTTGGAGCCTGCAGTGATACAGCTCACTCCAGCAAAGTACAAGGGTCTGCACCAGCTCTGGCCGCTCATTTTGTCTCAGACGTGTGAACCTGCAAGGCTGCCCAGTGATTGCATATTTTCGTGTGAGATCAATGTTCTGTATTTTATTATGTGACAGGAGAGGAGAAAAAAATATATATATTTATTTATAGTACAGGGGTTTGATTTATACCTGGCCCTCAAGACCAGCATGTCCAGTACTTTGTATTTAGGGAAAGTCTATGTTTTGTTGTTGCTGAATATGTGCATATGTGTATTCCTGGTTTGCTTTGTTTGTCTTTAAGGTACTGAGCTTTGCCAGGGGAAGAGCTTGAGAATATGTTCTCAGTACTAAAAGACAGAAAAACTGTGTGCTGGGGAGAAAATCAGTTGTGTCAGATAAACTGAAACTGTGAACATTTATCATTAAGGGCTTGATTGCACATGGTCCATCCATCTGTGTAGTATTTATAGGAGTTCCTTGATACAGAAATCACACAATAAATAACTTTTCCTGAGAAGGCAGCATTTTCTTATTGTTGGGAGGAAATGTTCTGCATGATGCAATGAACACCTTTTGCAGATAAATGCAAGCTCTTATTGTGTGCCCTTGTGAACTGATGAGGGTTTTCCTTAGCTTGCCTCACAAAGCCCTACAGAAGGAGCCATCTAGCAGCACTGTATTTCTGCTGATGAGTAGCAGTTATGCTGGAATAGTGCTGTGGGCAATTCCCCTGTGGTTTGGAGTCTGGAGTTGGATCCTTCAGCCATGCAGGGTCTTGTGTGCCCTTGCTATCTGCAGAGCTTCTGTGCATTGGGCCACTGATGTTTGTATTGCTGCTGATTTATATGCACCTGAGGTTATCTCTCTGAAAGCAGATTTGAAATTGGTCTGGTGTTGGCTTTTTGAATATTACAGAAACAGTGATGCTGCCTAATCGTGGCTGTTGGTGGAGACACCCTTCCAGGGTCTGTCTGAAACCTTGTGAGTTGGTTCCTAATGGCTTTGTAGTGTATTCTAGTCTTACAGTGGGATATCTCACAGAGAGCATGCTGGTTTGTTGGAGTTATCCCTCATTTCCCTTGGTTAATAATACAGCCATAGTCTTTCACTGTAGATAGAGTTGCAGATATACCGAAGAATGTATATTTTGTGTGACAGGTTAAAACACACTGAAGGTGGAGCCTGGGGAATTAAAACCCATGTGTTCAACAAGGGGCGGAACTTGGAGCAGAATTCAAACTCTCATTGCATGCATGGCTCTGAGCTTAAAATGTTATTTTTGCATTAATGTTATACTATTATTTTTAGCATCAATGACCATCAGTATGTAATTGCAATGATCTCATGCACGCTCCTGGGTACAGACTGTTCCTTCCCAGTTTGGGAGTATTTGCTTGTTGCTGAATTACAGCGCACGCACATGCAGAAGAGGCCTCACAGTCATGAAAACTCTCCTTGCCAGGGCTCTTGCCATTGAGTACTCAACAGTTAACCTCTCCATGTATCTTTTGAGATGGAGTTAGGACAGAAAATTTGTGTTTGTGGAAATCTTTCTCTTAGACCTGTGTTCCATGATAAACGGCCACAGTGTCACACTTGGTCTTTGAAATGCAGTGCTACAAGTGATGAAAACCCTCCGAGGGTTCCTTTATAAAGACTGTGAACTGAGTTGGCTTTCAAAATGTGGGAAAAAAATTACTTTGACCTGATCCTGCGCTTCTCTGTGAGAGTGGAATGACTGTCATTGGTGTTGGGAACAGTAGGTCAGTCCTGGGCTACAGACATGACTTCCTGCTGGAAGGCTGCGCAATTTTTGCTATTAGTACCCAAAAGGAGACCAGTGTCACTCTGGGGTTGCTGCAGAGTCATATGTGGAATCATGCAGAAAGAGAATGTTTTCCCAGGACTGTAGTGGAAGCGCAATAGAAATACGTGCTCTTGGGTGGCTTGTGTTGAGTTTGACACCTGTAATAGTGACTTCAATGTGGGAGCCTCTCAAATGAGTTGTCTTTGGACAGAGCTGCTTCTGATCAGTGCCTGTTCTAGGGGGAATTACTTTATTGCAAGGACCAAGATGGTCCATTCCATAACAACTTTCTTGTGCCTTCTGTGGATAAGGTTAAATTTATACAGCAATAAAACACAGCAGTGTTACGTGTCGGTTTGAAAATACAGCTTTCATCTTAGACTGTGGATACATACAGGCTATATTAATAGGCTCTCTGCTTCTAATTTGGCCCCAGTATAGCCTTCCATTTTTTCAGTGTGTTTAGTGTGATTTTCAAGCATGAAGAGATAAGGAGGTGCTACTAACTGATAGCTAGACAAGAGTTGAAAAAGATGATGACTGAAACTGTGAACCAGCTGGTGTATGCTGCATGGATCGTCAGAACCAGGAATGCTGGTTTCAAGATCATCTTTCTATAGGATGACTGTCCTGGCGCGAATGTCTTAGATATCCATGGCAAATATAGTCTGCAGTTAATCCAGCTCTGTAAAAATGAAATATTGCAGCACAAGTAAATCCCATCCTCCTGCAGTCAGCTGAAAACCAGATGTGCTGCTTTTGTTTGTACCCCTGAACTTCACAAGTGAGCACAATTTATTGTCAGCAGCTGCTGCTGTTTTAAGCTCAGAGTGCTGAGCTTCATTTCCCCAGCGCTGCAGCCGTGTGTGTTCTGCTGTCATGTATGGATCCTCTCTTGAAATCATTGTGCTATAGAAATCTCACTTGTCTTTGGTGAAAGTTACTGTGAGAGAGAAACGCAGATTAAAAAGGTGGACGGAGATTTCTGGTTCGGTGGCATTTAACACCTGCATCAACAGGTATGGGATGGCATGAGGCTGGTTTTGACTGTCCAACTGTGGTATTTCTTACATGTTGTCGTTTTGCAGTGTATATCTATAGCTCTTGTTTGGTGCAGTTGTTCTACAACTGTGCTTTATTTTTAGTCCTTGCTCCTCCCAAGGAGACATCTCTGCAGACACTGGCTGTCCTCTGTGGTATACGCTGTCCCTGCGGGCAGGGAAGAGTTACAGCTGAACTCAGTTTTATGTCTGCCTTTGAAGCATTTAAAATTCATTTGTCTTTTCAGATTCCAGCATGTAGACTTGGAAATGCATTTCCCAGAGGGGGGCAAAGCTCTTGAAGGAGGAAAACAGTTTAGAGAGGTGAACCATACACCAGTAAATCTGCTGTTTACTTTGAGTTTTCCTCCTGAGGTTTCATCACAGCTCTGCAGGTCATCAGGAATACTCTGCTTAAACACGCAGAGCTGCTCCTCTGGTCCTGTGGTTGCTGTGTAGCCTGATCAGACACTCATGGGCACAGGCAGGGTAATATGGCGAGTGAAGGTCCCGGCTGAAACATCATATAAGTATCACATCAGATGCCATTTGCAACACGAGGGGGCCTGGACCTCATGCTGACACCTTTAAGAGGTTTGGATGGGGCAGGAGGGGAGAGTGTGGGGCAGGGCTGTGCACTCCGTGTGCCTGCCACTCTGGTTCCAGCCAATGTCTTGTTTGTGGGTAGTAAGAATTATGACAAAAACACACCAACAGTGAAATGTCCTCTCCCTTCCTCCCCCCTTCATCAACGTGCCATTTGCTGTACAGATTAGGATTAAAATTTTCTAGTTCAAAGACAAAAATAATGTAGCAACAATCTGGCTGTGGGAGGGAATATTGCCAGGATACACAGAAATATCCTGTTGCAGCATCGCCTTTAGAGACCCTGGAAAGAGTTCAGTGAAGAAGACAATTACCTTTTTTCTTCCCGTTGTTGCGGCTAGCTATTTTGGCCCTAAGTTACAGCATAGTGGAACACTCCTGTTACTAATAAGAAGTGCTTTAAACTGTATTAGCAATGAAATAAAGCAAGTCAAAATATACAGGTGGCATCACTAAGCTGAGGTTTTGGAGTTGGCTGAACAACAAAGGGAATGTGACAGCTGTCAAACATCTGAAGTCTCAGAGCAGTGGCACCGCAATGGAGATGTTTTGGGTATGATGTTCGTAAATTTTACATTTGTCTTGCTTTGTTTGCAGTTTGCTGCTGGGTTCAGAGCAGTCCTTTTTTGAAGATACGTTGGAGATACAGTCTAAGTGAAGGGAGCTGGGCTCTGAAAAGAACTGGGTTTGGCTTTTTTGTTTGGTCATTCATGGGAATGATGGCTGTCTTGAAACTGTTTTTTGTTTTCTCTTTGGTGTCCAAAGAAAAGCACAGAAGCTGGGGAAGGGTCTGCGGCGCAAGTGGTACAAGGAGTGGCTGAGGGAACTGGGGGATTTTTAGCCTGGAGAAAAAGGCTCAGGGGAGACCTGATTGCTCTCTACAACTACCTGAAAAGGAGAACGGAGAGAGAGGTGTATCTGTCACTTCTCCCAGGTAACAAGTTATAGGACAAGAGGAAATGCCCTCAAGTTGTGCTGGGGAGGTTTAGATTGGTTATTATGAAAAATTTTTTCACTGGAAAGGTTGTCAAGCATTGGAACGGGCTGCCCAGGGAGGTGGTGGGGTCACCATCTCTGGAGGTATTTAGAAGGTGTGCAGTTGTGGCATTTAGGGACATGGTTTAGTGGTGGACTTGGGCAGTGCTGGGTTAACAGTTGAACTTGATGACCTTAAAGGTATTTTCCAACCTAAACAGTTCTGTGATTCTGTAAAAGATTCTACTGTTTGTGCTCCTTAAAAAAAGGACAGAAAAAAGAATTTGATTTCATGTGTAGCCTTAAAAAATTAGATAGATATGTTCTCCCCAAACAGATTTTGACTGAAAACATTTGGGTTTTGTTTTGTGCCTTGTTTGTCTTTGTTTAGAACTTCTCTGCATGCCTCCATGTCTGGCAACTAAAGCTGCTTATGAGCTGGAGATACTCATGGAGAGAATCTCTTCAGTTGCTCACAGAACCACGTCTTCTAATGAATCTCACTGCTGAGCTGCAGAGGTCAAAGTGAGACCGACTCCTTGCATGGCCTTGGATAAGCTATTATCTCCCTCTCCTTCTTCTGTTAAATAGTTCCTCCCAGAAGAGGTGTGAGACATGATTAGCTTATGCTGGTAAAAAGTTTTGAATACAAATGGTGGTTCATAGGAGTGGCTCCCATCAATCACCCTTAGCAGATGCTGTCATTTACCAGCCTCTGATTTTTGGTTAGGCCTTTCACGAGTGGAAAGAAAACAGGACAGACTCAAAAAGTCTTATCAGTATTTATACTCCTGTCTTCAGATGTTTTAGTAACAGTTCCCCATTGATTTAATCTCCTACTGATCGCTTTAATAAATGGAGATATTTCCTGTTCCATGAGTCTAAAAATTGTGTCCGCACTAGCCTGAGGGCTGGTTTGTGTGGTTGGAGCAAAGATAGCTCTGCCTTACCCACCCTTTGCTGTCAAACAGGCTCCCATTTGATAATACTATACACGTATAAGTGCCTTTCAGTTTTGTTCTAGTCTGTCACATCTTTTCTAAAGCAGATTGATATGTTCTCTGTTGTCCTTAGGATGCCTGAGATAATCTTCCTTTTTCTTTGGTGGTGTAAACTTGCTCTGCTGCTGATGGGATAGGAGCAGTTCCCATGATAGTAGGTGGAGGCAGGGCTGAAATTGTGAAGCAAAGCATTATTCTACATCAGGAAAATGTTTTAAATCTATTCCCTTTCCTTTATATGATACTTTTGAAGTGTTGCAATGTTATGGTCTGTGTACTTACCAAATGCTGACATATGGGCCTGGCTTTCACCCTCCATGGAGCCTGTGTGGCTGTAGCTGCTCATCCTCTCACATGGGGCTGGTTGCTGCCACAGCTTCCCACTTGTGGTAAGGCTGCAGTGCAATTCCTGGGAAACACTTCTCCAGAGTTTTATTATATAGAAACTCTAAACTTGGTTTGTAGCAGTTACTTTACTGAAAGAAAACTCAGGCTATAAAGTCATGTGGTGCTTTCTGAAGAGGAATTGGGGCAGTTCCTGGGATACCAAACTGCGGTCATGAACACAATGAGTGAAGGGAAGCATTGTAGGACCTGCTCTTGCTGCGCTGGAATCTGTGTCAGCTTTGCCATTGATTTTTAATAGTGTCAGAGTGAAGCCTCTGGTTAATAATTGGTCACAAACCTGTGTAAAACCTCCCTGCTCTATCTGGGATGGGGGTTGGATCCTGGCTTGGTGATGGAGGGGTGCAGGCAGTGGTGGTCTGCACAGCTCAGAAGCCTCTCGGCTCTTTCTGGTAAAGATCCGAGCTTGGGGATTTCTTGCAGTATGTTGCATTGTAATGTATGTTTTCATGTAAGAAATGTATTGCATGGGATGTGTCTATATTTAGTAAGATGAGTATAATTTTTCTCCCCATTTATAGGATGGATATTTTTCCCACCGGCCGAAAGAGAAAATGCGAACAGACAGCAATAATGAAAATTCAGTCCCCAAGGACTTTGAAAATATTGATAACAGTAACTTTGCTCCCAGGACTCAGAGGCAGAAACACCAGCCTGAGCTGGTGAAAAAACCCCTTAGCAAGCAGAAGGAGCACTTGAGAAAAAAACTGGAAGAGGAGAAGATGAAGAAGAACTTGCTGCTGGGGAAGAACTCCAATGAGGTAGTGCAGTTCAGTGATCACCTGGTCAAAAACAGCAGCAGCAGCAACAGCAACAACAATTTGAAGGCAATTCATAGGTCTTCCAGACACCACCATGTGAAAAAAAAGGGAAACAGCTCCCCTGAACTGACATACGACCAGCCACCAAAGTGTGAGGTGACGGGCAAAGAGGCAATCTCAGCCATGTCCCGATCTAAAACCAAGCAGTGTCGGCAGGAGATCGCAGAGGTATATTGCCAGCACAAGCACGGGAAGCTGATGCCGGAGCAGGTGACACGGTTCTGTAAGCTGGAGGGTAAGTTGGTAGATGGTGAAGGAGAAATAACAAAGTATATCAGGGAATTAGGGAAGGGTTCAATGTAATTGAGATGGCCTTCTGATGACAAAAAATGGCTTTATTGCAGGAATGTGTAATGTACTCAGCCTATGAAAATGGGGAGGGGCTTGAGGATGTTTTCACTGGAGAGGTTTATGGATGTCACAAGATCCTTGGTAGATTTTGTATAGAATTTATTTCACTTTCACCATGATGTGACAAAGGTATTCAGCTGCTATTCTGTTCCTTTTAAACCTGCAGACACAGAGAAGTGTAGTCGGAATCTTGTTACTCTGTACAGGAGTTGCATGCTTTTTGGGAATCAGAGAACAGCCATGGTGAATTTGCTGGTCAACAGATGAGTGGCATTGCTGTTATGGCCATGTGGCCATTTTTCTGCCACAGTGGAGTCTTAGCTAATAACCAGGACTGCAAAGAATTTGGATAACCTGGATAATTATCAGAAATGTAATACCAAAAATCTCCAAAAGCATGGGAAAAAAAAACCAATATTGTGACTTACTTCTACTTTTAATGTTCTTCAGTCAGCAAAATGACTTTCAGAATCACTGTGGTAGAGAATCAGTTACCTCTGCTAGCCTAAGCCAACCTCTGATTTGTTGCTTTTGGTTTCTCCATGCAGTCAGATACATGAGGTATCTTTTGGCTTGCTGTCGGTTTGCATGTGTGAGCTGACCTTCTGCTTTTCAAGAAGAGTGCTTCATGTGCTGCCATTCATTCAACTGTAAGCTTCCCATACAGCAGTTCAAAGTTCCTATCCTGTAACTGGCACTTCAGCCCGTGCTTGTAAGGATATGCCAGTGTCTCTGACTGAGCTTTCACAAACAAGTTGATAGCTTTCTTTGAGATGGTGCAGCAAATGTGGTGATCCATGGGCATGAGGGGATCTTTAGTTGCTTTCATTAGGTAATAGTACATTCTCTAATCCCCACAGTTTATCTGTTTATTGCGCTATCTCAAAGCAGTGGTTATTATTGGATTCAGTGGGGGAGGGAGGAGGATCCATGTTGCTATTGTCTAAATTAGGAGGCTGAACTCCCTGTACAGACAGTGGAAAAAAGAAGGTGCCCTAGAGGATGTTTCCAAACAAGAGCATCTCTCTAATACAAAGCTTAGGGTTTTAATTTAGATGATGCATACTACCAGGATGAATGGTGTGACCACCCCATTTCCCACCCTAGTGCATCTGTGATTGGTTTTGGTTTGGTTTGGGTTTTTTTACCATGTCTCTTTTGGTGTTTTTTCTCCCTTTCTTACCATGGTAATACTCAAAATTGTTAAGCTGGGTGGGGAAACATTGGAGATAAAGACTTAATGGAAGAAGCAGAAGACTCTTATGTTCAGTAGGAAGCAGAGAGAGGGACAGCAAGGGCAGCACAAGTTGAAGGGAAGATAAAATAAGAGTAGAGAAGTAAGACTTGAGCAAAACCTGACATCGGTGACAGGCTGTGTATTGTGAGTACACCTGGGAGCCCCTGAGGTCACATTGAGGTGCCATTGGGAATCCAGTGCCATAAGCATGTTCTTAGTATCTTTTCCTCTTCTTTCCTAATGACAGGAGAGTCAGCTTTGGTCTGTGAGAAAGTTGATGGAGGTCAGCACTTTGCAGACACAGTCCTATGCTTCTTGGGATCAAGGAGCAGTGTTATGTCACTTGTGAAGGGTAAATGCATCACATAGACAAATTTGCAAGTGATATCCTGGAAAGAGCTGGAAGATGTGTTGTCATTAGTGTGGGTGCATGCTGCAGCTGTGTGCCATTTTACACACACCTATAACTCCATCCCCTGCCTGGTAATCTGTCTTGTAGGGATGTTTGGTGACTTCCCAGAAGTTTCAAACAACTGCTGTTCTTAAAAACAGGCTTCTCAATAAATATTTTATTTGTTACTGCTTTTTATAAACACAAAATTTCCCTCTTATGCCCTGCAGTCAGAATAACAGCATGGTCTTATAACCAAGATCAGTGTCACGTTTTACACTCGAAGCCTTTCAGCATGTATGTACATTGCAAATCGGTATGAATGCTTCCACTGCAATAAGACATAGTAAAACATCCAGGAAAACTGGGAGCTTCAAACATGACTAGAGAAATTGAGAAGTTGGCCAAATATGGTTTTATTTTGCAATAAAACATCATAACAACTATGAAATTTAGTAACAACTCATGCGGCCTGGGTATATACCACATTAAAAACTAAGTATGAAAAGACTGTGGCTACAGTTTTTAGGTTTGTAGTCCTAGAGCTTCATTTAGATTTTTAGGCAGTGATGCTTGTTTAAAAAGAATAATTGAGGGACATCTTAACTTAGCCAGATGGATCCTTGTGGAAAATGTTGACTTTTCTTTGCCTCAAGGTTATTTCCTCCTGCCCATGCTGACAGATGAACTCAACTGCTTGAGCAGCCAGATTTCCTTGGCAGAAAATCTGGACATCTTTTGTGTTAGATACAGAGTTGCTCTAGAGCACATTTGGGAGCTTTGCTGTGGGGGAATGATAATGAAGCATGATAATAAATGGGACGCGAGTTGCTTATGCATGAGGTGCCAGTGTGCAAACAGACTGGGACATCAGACCTATGGAGGAGATCCAGACTTTGAAGTCAGACATTCTCAAATGCCTGAATGTAGGACTATCAAGACTGACATGTAGGAACCCCAGAACTGAAGGTGCCTGGTGTCTACCAGAAGGCCTTATATGTATCTAACTAGGTACGTCCTTCAGATTTTACAGCCCTGTTAAAGACACGCTTCCTGAGTTTAAGTGTGTTGTGGTCTCAGATCTCTCCTTCCCACTGCAGAACATAAATACTGTTGTTGTTCACTCACAAGTTGGCTCCATCCCTCATCAAAGGTGTCTTCATCAGCTCCAGAGGTCCTTCAAAGGAGCTGAACTTGGTCAGCACGTTTGTGGAGCACTGGCATCAGCTTTTGGGATAGTAGGCGCCTTATTGTTAAGATCACTGGTAGGGGGAGGTCTGAGTAAAGGTTTTGCCACTTCATGCATCAAAAAAGCTATATACTCTTTATCAGCAAAAGTCAGACATCCGGGGCCTGAGTCTGCATATTCAGCATATGAGTGCTGTTCCCTTCAGTTTGGTTTGAAAAAAAGGTTTCCTGTCTGTTTTCAGCAGAGCTGTGAAGTATAAATATTTATGTATTGGAGCAGCATATTCATCCATTATCCCAACGTATAAATGTGTTCCCAGTGCTATGGTTTCCATTGAGATGTCATCCAGCATTTAATTCCCTTGGATCCTGTCTCAGCTGATCAAAACCACAAAGTTGCTAAATGTAGCTATCAATCATGGACATGACTCCATCCAGCTGGATTGTCATAAATGTGAAGCGATGCGTTCACTTGAGCGGTTATCAGCAGGAACAGCGTCTTACAGGCTGTTTCTTTTTTCTTGTTGATATTTTATCATTTCCAAAGGCAACAGGCAAAGGAAGTTGAGTATCACTATCTTCAGTGTATAAAGAAAAGGATTGTTAAAACAAAAAGCATCATGTTTACTACCTGCTTGACATGCAGATGTTGCTTACATGAGAACAGCAGGACATGGGCTGCAGTCCCTCTAAGGACACTGCAGAAAGACAACACTGCTGAAGCAGCAAAACAGGACATGACAGCTTTACCAGTTACCTGACTTGGAGAGCATGTGAGCTGGCATTTCCCAGCAAGCTAGTCCTGAAAACAGGGCACAGATGCTAAGGAAGAGGGGATTGGTGTCAAAGGCTTTAGGTGCAGCCATATCCAAAATCCGAATGGCTGAGATCAGGGCAACAGGCATTTTGCAAGTCACCCTTCTCTTAGAAGGGCATGTTTGACATCTGTAGGAGTGTGTTTTGAGGGGGAGATACAGTCAGTGAAGGCAGGAGTGGAAAAGTAGGTTCAGCACAAGGTTAAATGAGGAAAGGGCAAATCCCATCCTGTGCAAGTTGGGGAGTGGGTACAGAGAGCCATCCTTTTGGGGAGTTCTTTTCTTCTTAGGAGATCTGCCCATGAGCATTTTGTGGGATGGGGCATTTACAACTTCTCTGGGCAGCCTTTTCCAGTGCCTCACCACCCTCATAGTAAAGAATTTCTTCCAAATGTCTAATCTGTATCTGCCATCTGTCAGTTTAAAGCCACTGCCCTTTCTTCTGTCACTACATGTCGTTGTAAAAAGTCTCTCTCCAGATTTCTTGTTGTCCCATTTAGGCACTGGAAGATGCTCTAAGGTCTCCCTGGAGCCTTCTCTTCTTCAGGCTGAAAAACCTCAACTCTCTCAGCCTGTCTCCGTAGCAGAGGTGCTGCAGCCCTCTGAGCATCTTCATGGCCTCCTCTGGACTTGCTTCAACAGGGCTGTGCATGGTTCCTCCTTAGTCATTTGCACCAGGTCTGTGAGTCATTGCAGGCACAGTGCCAAGGGCTATCTGCATCCCTTTTCCTCTGGGCTAACTTCCCTAGGCTGCCCCAGGGGAGATTCTGGCCTAATTGTCATTAATTACCAAACTGGTAAAACCAACTGCGTTTATGCTTGACCCAGATTCATGGCACCAGATAGGCCAAAAGTATGTAACACGGTTTTTTTGAGGGGTGTTTTCTGAAATGTGGTTCTGGCAAAAGAAAAGTCCCCAGGAAAGCAGAGAGCCTCAAGTGAGCCTGATTTATTTCCCCTTGGCTCTTCTGTTGTCTTTTCTTAGTTTATAAATCAGATAGGTTTTCTGCTACCTTCATCCCTGTGGGGTAAACCCAACTCATAAATAAAGTAGAAAAATAATCAAGCTACCCTCATTCCACATCACTCATCCACACTGAAAGAGTTGTTTGCAGATTATACTGCTTTCTCCCTCGTTGCTTATTGATAATGCTGCTGTGGCACATTGATGCAAGAGCTTTTGGTTTCTTACAGGCTGCCTAGAAGAAAATTTTCTATTTCGTTTAAGAAAACACAGCTTTCTTTTGGTTTTCAAACTGAGTGAAAAGGGCTCTGGTGCTCTGTTTACTGAATAATATGCACAGGTAATAGCAACTGTATGTCTGTGATGGTTTTTTCTACTTCAGAGCACTCAGAAAAGAAACAGAAAGAGGTATGATTTCCAGGAAGGGAGAGGGTAAGCCACTAAGATGCCTAATACTTACAGGGTGGAGCGCAGCAGTCCTTCAAGGAATGGGAATTAGAGCATCTTTTATATAATGTTAAAAGAATGGGAGCTGTAATGAAGCAAATGGAGAATTCCATCCACTTAGCATGCACGTGGATGTGCATAGTGACATGTTTAGCTTTCCCATTTTTGGCAATGTATATTTAGACTCACTGAGTTTGATCTAAAGATTATTGAACCCCAAATTTATCTCTTTCTCTTGGTTTCAGGATTCCAGGTGGCATTGGCTGCTGCTGCTTTTCTCTGTGTTTAATCTCTTAGTGTGACAGAACCACTGTGGTGAGCTATACACAGTTTAAGTAGCATGTAAGAGCCACGTGCAGCCCAGCCAGGGTTTTAATTTGCTGCACCACAGATGACTCCGGTTGCAATAAATTTACTGTGAGTAGACTAATTGCAAAATAACCCTAATTGAGTAGTTATCAGTGAACAACATCCTGTGGAACAAAACTGCTTACAATTAATAGCATTTAAGCCATATGCTGGTATTCTGCAGAACACTAAGATGTAATTACACCATGTACAGAGATTGTGTTCTGTTCCTGGAAACCATGTTTCCAGCACTTCTTCTTATGAGTGCTGTTTCAAGATTCAGTACTTGCATTTTAGGCAAAATGAGTTTGTGAAATAAGTGGCATGTCTCTTCTCCCCTTACATGTGTAGAGCAGAACCAACTCTAATAAAATTAGCGAAGCTGTGGTGCTGTAAGGAGAAAAATTAGATCTCAGGAAGAATGTATGTGTCCAGTGATTCTCAAATTAAGTATTATTATGACCATATGTGCAAGTTTGGATAGCTTAAACTAGGATGCAAGTAATGGAAAGGTACTTCATTGTCTTGGCTAAAGGCGGACCCTACCTCATTGTATGAATGAGGACTGGACTACATCACAGCTGCAGTGTAGAGGACAGGAGACTGGTGTTTATCAGTTGTGAGTGAACTGGTGGTGTGGAGCTGAGGGATTCTTCTTTCTATAATACAGCCACTGTGAGCACAGACTGGCTATGTCAGCACTGTCGTGCATGGTTTCAGCTTGGGTGTTAGAAGAAATTCAGTGAGGGGAAAACTGTTGGATGTCTATGCCAATTAATCCTTTCATTTAAATACAAACAATTCCTGTCTAGATCGTCTGAAAGTTCAGAAGTGGGAGACTGAAATCAGACTGATGTTCTCCTGTTTTTTCCATGTGATGCTACTCTCTGGTCATGTTTCTCCACGTTAGGCCCTAGTCTGGTCACTCGTGGAGCTGGTGGCTGCAGACGTGATGGTGCAGGTGGCCTGGCAGGCCAGAGCAGAGACTTACAGAAAATCATCTTGACAAATGGCATCTTAAGGAAATGCTGAGAGAAATGCATGGCACAGGGAATAGAGGGCAGAAGGACTTGGAAAAGTTGCGATCAGGAGCCCTAGTTCTCACCAAGCCTCTGTTTTGGAAAATTGTGTTGTTTTATGGAGCATTAAAGGGGGAGCATGGGCAAGCGTGGGAGGGGATAATGGCTGAGCATGTCCTCTGCAAACCTCCTGGGAAGAGAGCACAAGGGTAGCAGGAGCTCAGTAACTGTTTTGATAAAGATTACTGCCTATGTGCAGAGATGAAGGAAAAGTGCTTAAGTGATCCCTAATGCTTCCCAATGATCCTGAAACGTGTGGACAGAGTGTCAGCAGGGAAAGCCAAATACAGCTATGGCTGGAGGAGATTATTGGTACAGTGGTATCAGCTGGGAGAGGAACAAGAAAGGGAAAAAAAAGCCAAACCAGAACCCCTTAAAATCCAGCAACAAACAGAAAACCCCCAAACTGAACAAAAAAGAACAAAACGCTCAAAACCCAAAACAAACCACCAAACCCAACCTCCCTCTGTAGCAGGGAAACTGAAGCCATACTGGCTGTCATATTTTTTTCATATGAAGTAGGTGTTGGACCTCTGCAGTGATTTTAGTAGACAGATGTTGAATAGGAAACATGACATCTAATTTTCTTACTTTTATTCAGTGCTATGCAAGCAGCTGTGCTGCATAAATGTGCAGTTCTACTGAACTGTAGTTAAGGTTGCACAAGAAGCTTCAATGTTACATTCTTTCCTAATTTGACTTTGCAACCATAACAGAATGGTGCTAGAGTGTCTTTGTTACATACTGATTGTAAGCAGGCAACAGCAACTTTCAGATTTGATTTTTGGATTAGGCCTAAAATGCCACACAAGGCAATTGCTGGGGCTGAGTAGAAATTCAGTTCTGCCTCTCTAACCATTGAACGTCTCTAAGTACCACTACTTAGGAAAGTACTACTCTGTTTTCACAGGAATCAACAATTGATGAACTATTATTTGGAGAATAGGGTAATGTCCTGTCCCAGAAATCCTATGCTAGCTGCAGCTTGAGGCTGCCACAGTTTAGTTTGAAGTTGGTGCACTGACTGTATTACTTTTAAAATGATCAAGGGGGAAAGTCTTGACTCTTAATTGCCTCCTCCTGAGCCAGGGCAAAGAATTTTCCTCTTTGTGACTTCTCGAAAGGGATGCCTTAACTGTTTCCAGAGTTTGTTGCAGGATTTAGTGTCTAGTTAAAGGGAATGCACCTCTTTTCAGGCAGGTTTTTGAAAGGGTACATTTATTTGATGTATTTCAGGAGTCGCTGGGCTTAATGAGACCAGTGGCTGTTTTGTAATGTCTTTCTGTGGAAATAAGGAAGAGCTGTTTAAGGGGTCTACTCTGAATTAAAGTACCAACAGTCTAGGCATGAAGCCAATCTTACAGGACATTAATGCCATTTTAGGACTCTAAACCATAATTTAGTTGTTTCTATTGCACATATTTCTTATGCAGAAGGTAGTTTTAAAACATTAGTCTTTTTTCTCCCTGGGTAGTCATGATTTCTATAGAAAAAGTGAATGACAAGAATCTGTAGCTGAGCAACCTTGGAAAAGATTTTTAGATTGCTCAGTGTATATTTAGTCTTCCAAACAAACACTCATCTTTGATGGTTTGAGAGCATGTTAGAAATGAATAGCCCTGATTCCCTGCTCACCCTATTTTAATATCCATGATATGTCACTGATTTATCATCTAGTTGTGTCAAAGAAGTTCTTTCTGGTTGGCACCTTCATAAAGAACGGCAGAGTGCTCCGAACTCCCAGTATCAGCTGCTGTCACCATTGGGCTTAGTTGAATACACACAAAAATCTGAAGTATTATATTTGCAGTTTTACTATAGAATAAGATTTTAATATTTAACTTTTAAGAAGTTTTAACTGGCCCTACTGAAAGGTCCATGGCAAAAGTCCATTGCTTTCCTTTGCTAGTTTTCTCATCAGCCTCCCAGGAAGCCAAAGAAATTTTTAGTCCTTTCTCCTAGAGCTTGCTGAAGCTGAGTTATCACTGCTGTCTCTTGTGAGAGCATTGGTCATACTCCAGTGGCTGCATTCCCCTGCTATACTACCTTCTCTTAGGCTGCTACAATTTTCCTGGGCATTAAAAGTTTGGAAGAGAAGCCCTTCTACCTCCTGGTGATGTGCTTTGTCTAAAGCAAGGAGAGTAGGTGCAATTAGGCTTTCAGTGGATGGTACATGTTAAGCCCATTGGTAAGCGTATAAAGGCTTGGTTCAGACTTGGGTTCAGGTTTCCTGTTCATCATTACTGTGTATACATGCTGGCTGTGCTTTAGGGGGACCAAGTTATTCTCCACAGGCAGTGAAATTCAGCCATAACTCTTACACTTCTCACATTTATGGGTACTGCCTTTGAGTTTGGCAGGAGTTTAAGGGAAAAAAAGCCTGCGTCCTCATGAATCAAGAGCATTTACATAGACACCACTCTCCTTCCTTTGCATTGTTCCCTGAGCAATCAGTACTGTGTCAAATGAAGATTCCTGCAGGACACCTTCTATCATGCTGATGTTTTGGGTGCCAGCTTTGTGAGTTTGAACATGAAACCTTTATAATACCAGAAAGAAACCCCATCATCTTAGTGTGGATCAGCTTAAAGAAGCTCATCTACAGACCTCATTTCCCTCTTTCTTAACAACTTCTCTGGCTTGCGTTTGCTTATTTTAATACCCGGTTGTCCTTGAGGCGGGATAGTCTGCAACAGTTGTAGGTCTTGTCAGGGAGCACCAGAAAAAAAAAGCTGTCTGTTGAAAGGATCTTCTCTTTATAAAACTTGTTGGAAACCTCACTACTCAACTGAAGTTCAAGGCAGCCCTCCATGTAACTAGATTGTAATTGGTTTACTCTCTTTGTTCCAGGTGATTGCTTCTCTCTTGTGAAGACTTTCTTGCCCAAACTAATGGTGAAGTGTTTTCTTGAAGCCTTGATTCATTTGTATAGCTCCTTAAAAGCTGTAAGAGAAACACTTCACTGGTGAGAATGCACCTTTGCTAGTGCCCAGTTGTAAATAGCAGTTCAAGAAGTCTCGCTGCTTACTCACCAGTGTTTCTAATTGGATCTGAAGGTTTCCATGCATCCAGTGGATATTACCATGAGTGGAGTGTTTTAAACCTTGTTACTTTTAGACCAAAAACTTCTGTGTATGCAGTATGTTACTGTGCTTCATAATATTGTTGAGCTTGACGGTAGCATGACTAAATAGAAACATACATTTTCATGTTCTCCATCTATTTGTAGGCTGTGATTCATTCTGGGTAATTTACTGAATAGGAGGGAGGAAAAGGGAATTTTAACAGAGGAATTTACTGCAATATATGGTTTGCCCATTTGTACTTTCTCTTTTGCATGGAACCTAGGCATAGGTGCTGAGAGAGAATTTCACTAAGATATCTGTAAATCTTTGAACAGGTTTGAGGCTCTATCCGTAACTTATTCTGAGAGAGTGTCCCGTTCTTTGGCTGCTTGCTCAAAAGCATTGTAAGGAACATACTCACAGAAGGTAAAAGTGAACAGGAGAATGCTGCCTGGCTCAGTTGCCCATGTTGCCAGAGTAAGCAAATGGCTGGGAATAATTGTG
Source organism: Amazona ochrocephala (assembly GCA_039720435.1). NCBI lineage: Eukaryota > Metazoa > Chordata > Aves > Psittaciformes > Psittacidae > Amazona > Amazona ochrocephala. The sequence goes on along the minus strand of CM077886.1, from coordinate 16,450,122 downwards.
GATAGAGCTTCTGAGATTAATTGTGACTTAGACTTCTCCGTAAGATACATTGGATTTGCCAAGCCCCGCGGAGGGAGGCTGTGTGGAGCTGATGTGTTTCTGTAAATAAATCTATCAGGTTCTGCCAGGAGGTGAATGCAAACCCACGCTTCCTGTGAAATATGAAGAACAAAGTGGACTAGAGGTTTAACTGAGGTGTACTGCACTACTAGCTTTGGGGACCTCAATTAAATAATGTCTTATGTCAGGAACTTTATTCAGTAACCTTTATCAGTGCACCTCGAAGTGTCTTTATGTACATATATCTCCACAATTTTAAGATTGCTGAGGAAAAAGAAGACAATTTTGTTCCTAAAGGAGCAAGCTAAAAGAAGAAAAGACATGTTCAGGGCTGGGAATTCTTGTCTTACCAGTCAATGGAAGTTTATGGTCCAAAGCAAAGCACATCCATCCAGTATTCTGGGGATAAAAGCAGTTCTGTGGCAGTTCTGATTCTGAAAAGTTCTACCAGCAGATCCCTGAAAAGCAAATGGGAAAATCGCTTCTGTCAGGAATACTTCAAGGAGGCTTCAGACACCTCTGGTATTCTTCACATAGTCAGCAAAAAAGAGCTCTATTCGAAATGGTCCACCTCTGGATCTTCTTAATAAGAAATCCCGCTAAATTCCACTCCATCATTTACAATGAAAAGGCTGCATTAACACACAAGTTCATGTGGTTTCATTTCTCATTTATGGCCGTTTATTTCATCACTTATGACCATTTGTGACCATTTGCCGAACATGCAGACAGGGTCATGTTTATGTTTTTATTGATGTTTGCTTTCTATTGCTTCAGACCTCAAAATTTAGGAAAGAAATAAGACTCATATTAGAGAGCCCCAGTGCAAGCTTGAAGTGGCTCAGAGAGTTCTGTTGGAATCCTTCCAAACAGAAGCCTCATTTAGAAGAAGGGAAAAAAAAAAAAAGGAAGAAAAGATTCTCTTGTTGTTCCTATGATGAAAGAGTATTTTTCAAAGCCTGTTTATTATATTGTCACCTGGGGATGTGATTACTCAGAAGTCATTAGAGAGCTCCCAACTAAAGAGTGACAGCAAGAATATGCTCCATTGTGCCGTATCATAGGCCAAACGTATAAGCACTAACTAGAAAGTAAGCCCTAAACTGGTACTGTGGAAACTTGGGTTTCATTCCTTGATGTCTAACAGGCTTGTTAGGACACATCTGACAACTCATGCCATGTATATACCAGGGGTAATGGGTACTTAACTCCATTGCAGATATATGCAGAGGAGAAATGGTGTGTGTTGGTATTGTTGTTAGCTTACTTTAGTGATTTTAAAATCCTGTTTATCAAGAGAATTAGAAATCATTCTGTTACAAAATAGCAAGTTTTCCTGAGTCCCCTAAAGGAATTTGCCGAACGAAAGACTCTTTAAGCTGGGAAATGGCAACTGAGGTTCTCTGAAGGAACTTAATATAAACTCTAAAAACTATGGTTCTGTCCCTGAAACACGGTGGTGTTTTGCTGGGACGATGAGGGTAGGCAAGGGAGCAGTCCAGCTGTAGGTCCAGTGTGACCTGCTCTACCTTCATTGACTTTGTTAACACATCACTGGCGGTGGTTCTCCAGCTTTGCACCATAGCAGTACACAGCGTTGAAATCAGAGAAAATGTCTTCAGTGATGTTTCCCCTCCATTTTTATCTGTTCAGCTCAGCAGCTTCAACCTGGTACAGGAACTTGTGTGTGATGGCTGCTTGATGGTACTGTAATAGATGTTGTGTAGTGCTTCTGCATGAGAGACATGGGAAAAACACAATAGTAACTTTTTCTCTTGATCTGGTAGCTGTTAGTATGTCTGATATTTTTGCACCAAACCAGATCCGTTCTCTTTGTTTTAGGGTGGCTAGGAAGGGAGCTGTGGTTTTACTTATCATATATTTCAAAGACTGCCCAGTACCATATTAGTTTCCACAGTGAATTTCCTAAGGTAAAGTGACAAAACAGTAATTTTTCATTATGAATCAGCTATCCATGAAAGATTGGATTTAGGTCAGAATTTATTACCCTACGGAACCGAAGCCAATATTTAACATAATGTCAGCTCTCTTGATATTAGAGAATTTTAATGGCTGTGCAATTTTAGTCAATGATGAAGTTATTTCAGTTGTGTAGTATATATCTAGGCAATTTGATATACGGAGCCTCGAGATGAAAATTGGATAAACATGGAAAATGGTGATTGATTGGTGGAAGGTTGCAATAATGTCTGCCTTGATATACTTTTTATTGTTAAATTATTTATCTAATGCAATCTCCTACACTTTTAGGAGTCTTTAAGTTGGCATTAAATCGATGTTTAAATCTTCACAGGCAGAAAGGCCTCGTAACTCAAACTGATAAATATCTTCTAATATATCAGGAGGAATAATGATCCATCTTAATATCTGAAAGTAGGAAAGATATTGTTCTTTCGGTTTGCTGTGAATCCCTGTAGAAGGACTGAGCCATAAACTGGAAGAATTAAGATTAGGAGTCAGAAAGAAATATTAGAAAGAAAAAGACTAGTAGCAGTTTGGGGAAATTGAGAGCAAATTCTGTTGCTTTGAAAGATGAGTATAAATTCACACCAGGACTGATTGAAATAGGTCATCCCACGATGACATTCCCGTGTTGGTTCTCCTCAGAGGGCCCACACAAAGCCTCCTAGAGGCAAAGAGAAGAGCCACAATTACTTTGTATGCCAAGGCCTATTGAGCGTCTACACCAGGTAACTCCATCTGCCTTGGACTGATTTGTGCTTGGGATGTGGAAGGCCTGTGGTGGATCAGTGGAATAGAAACGTGGCCTTGGAAGAGCAGAAAAGAAAACCACAGGATGGCATTTGGTTTTGTCTCTTGGAACTGGTGAGTAAGACTGATCCCATGCAAATGGCCATCAAAACAGCCCATGTATTGTGAGGTCTTGGTCTGCTTGTGCTCTGCTCTGTGTGTCCTCTTGTATATATTCTCTTGGCTATAGTTTGTCTAAATACAGATTAATAATTTTGTATTGCATTGTCCAGAAAACAGTACAGATAACTTGTTGGGTGTTTTCTAATTACCTACCAAGTGTTACATGGCAAGAGCCTAGATTATTTATCTAGAAGACAGATAATAGGATCAGTAAGCACAGCTGAAGCTGCTTTTTTGCTGCAAAATGTACCAATTGAAGGCCTAGAAATAAATATTAAGCACAGCCAATAAACAAAACAAAACAAAAAACCCAACAAAATCCCAAACCTTAATCCTTATTCAGACAGTAACAAAACCTAGTGAAGATTGACTGGGAAGAGCGAGTTCCTTTCAGTCTGAAAGGTGATGATGTTGTTGAACACTAATGCTGGAATTTTCTTTGCATACTATGAGGCTTTTGATCTTTTAGGTAGAGATGGGAAAAAAAATATCCTATGTAGAAATAGGATCTCCAAATGAATTTTCATCTTCAGTATTACAAATTTATTTTAGCCTATGTCTGAAACCATCCAACTGCAAAGCTGCCCTAAATAAACCTTCAGTGCTTCCTGAGTTTGTCCAGAATTCATGCAGAATGTGAAAACCTCGCATCACCCCTGAATAAAACATTTCAAAGATGATGAAGCATATTTCATCATTTGCATAAATCTTGAGTGGGAATAATTGTGATTTGGCAATTTTACTGATCTTAGTTGAGAACTGAAAATTATAATTGTTAGTTGGCCTAAATTGGTGTAGCTTCATTTAGATTAAGCAGTGAACCTAACTAACCCTGTAGCTTTTCTTAAATGCCATCATCTTCCTTTGGAACACCATTTGCCTATGCTGAGGCAAAGTGTAGAAAATCCTCTATTTCTTCAGATTAATTGGATTAAGCTAGACTGGAAATTGCGTAATGCTGCACAGCAGGCATTTAGCATCCCTAAAACTCCAAGCTTCAAAGAGCAGCTTCCCCAGCAGTTCAGGCTCCCTACCTGGGCTTGTTTATTGCTTTGAACATGCAGACATACTTTTATGATTCATAATCATCCATAAAGAAATTCAGCTGTTATTTAAAATGCTCTGTTGGGAAGGCTCAGTAGTTATGAATTAATAATGCATCAGTAAAGCAACCAAAAGGCAGGTAAAGATGCAGTTAGAAGTATTGGCTGGGTCTCTGCTGCCTTCAAAACTGTATTCATGTCTCATTTCCCCAGGGTTACCTTGTTGGTGTGCGCTGACTCTTCATGCTTTGGTTAGAAAGTACTGACTGATGCATGAATGTGTTCATAATTAAAAGTAAATCAAAATGCATGGTAGCATGCTGGCATGGGTTAGGAGGTGTAAACACTCTTAATGTGATGTCAGGAAGTTGTGAGAAGAGAGCACAAAACCACACAGTAATATCTTTGAAATGCAGAAAATGTAAGGCTATGATATTGCCACTTTATGATAGTGCTGGTGAGAATCAACAGAGTGCAAGTCAGTGCAAACCTGGTGTAAGTGGGGTTAAGAGTTACACCAGCTGAACACTGCTGCTTCTGAAGAGAAAGGATGAACTATTTGCAGATTTCAGATTTCCTATTCCCTCTGCTGGCTCAGAGTTGAGCTCTATTTAGCAATATTTTGTTCGCATTTTACTTTCATGCTGATTACCACATTTGCAATGTGTCCTATTTTTATGTCATAATTGGTAATCTGGAAAACTTACTTGGTGTGCAAGATTTAATGCTAGATCCTGCTGTCATGCTGACAATGAATTAACTTCTTGGACTCTATCATATGTTCTCAGCAGGCACGTATGTAATTAAAGTGAGCACACGTTGGGTTTCATATTAACACTCAAATCACCTTCAGCAGAAGGTGTTTGTGCTCTTTTGGGGTTATACACGAACAATGTAATTATAGTGTCAGGTATAATAGTTTTTTTTTTAAATACTTCTTTATTCAACAGAATATTAAGTATTTCCATACTAGTTAATTTTTAGATTTAGGGAGGGATTTTATTCTAATGAAAGAGTTGCCAGCGAGCAAGCATTCTGTTTCAGACATTGTCTTCAGGTCTATGGAAGTTGTCCTGTTGAACATTAAGCATTTGGTGTCATAAGCCATTGAATTAGTTTATGTAAATAGTCATTCCAGAAATCAAAAGTGGATTTATGTTCAGGAAAAGATGGTACTTACTGTGACAGTAAGGTCAGAGTTGTAAGCAAACTGCTTTTTCTTTTTACTTTACTTGTTCTAAAACGATACTCTGAAGTGTTCTAAAAGGTTTCTTTCTGAGGAGGTTTCTTGAAGTACTGCTTTAGGGGTATATTTTCACTGGGTTTCTTCTTCTAACATTGAACTTTGGTGGTAATGTAAAAAACTTTCAGTTGTGTCGTGTTTTAAGCCACTATAACTCACCCAGTTTGCTCGCTCACTCCCCCCTCTTTCTTCCCCCCAGCTCCCGAGGGGATGGGGAGGAGAATTGAAAGAATGCAACTCCCACAGGTTGAGATAAGAACAGTTTACTAACTAAGGTATAGCACAAACCACTGCTGCTACCACCAATAATAATAATGACAAGGGAAATACAAGAATAAAGAATACAACTGCTCACCACCCGATACCAAGCCCAACCCAGCAGCGAATCCCCCACCCTTCCGGGTCTCTGCCCTCCATTTTTATATTCTGGGCATGACGTGCTGTGGCATGGAATACCCCTTTGGTCAGTTTGGGCCAGGTATCCTGTTTCTGCTTCCTCCCGGCTTCCCCTCCTCCCTGCAGAGCATAAGGCTCAGAAGGTCCTTGATCAGACCAAACATGACCAAGCAGTAACTGAAAACACTGGTGTTATCAGCGCTGTTCCCAGGCCGAAAGTCAAAACCACAGTGCTGCACCATCTACTAAGGAGAAAAATGACTGCTGCTGCTGAACCCATAACAAGTTGATAATAAGCAATTAAATTGAATGTAAATATAAAAAGGGAAGGGATTGTTCAACATCATTAAAATAGAATAGTTAAATAATAACCTGGCTTTGACAAGAAATATAATGCTTCCTTCTCAACATTAGGACTTAGGTGCAGTGATTTCAGTAAACAGTTACTGTGCCAGTCCCTGGGCAGGCAGCACAATCTGCACACTGCAGGTTGGTTTACAGGTAAGGAGGTTGGCACGGGGAGGTGGGCAATAAATGCATGTTGATGTCTGGATGATGCTCCTAGTCATGTGGTTCAGTTATAGGTAGTCCTGCCTGGGGAAAAAAGTGAAGTTATATACCATTGCAAACTCTTCTAATCATCCTCAATAGGCTACTTTGGTCTGTATTTTTGACAGTGCTAATCAGATCTGTAGCCTTCCCACACTTAAGTATGTCAGTATCCACGTGCTCAGATTGGTAGGGAACAGTTTTCCAGAGGGGGAAGTATCACTGAGGAACGAGGAGAAAGATCCTCAGTAGTGACTGTTTAAGTGGTGGTTAGAACCCAGGTGATGGGTTCTGTCCTGTCAGCCTTACAGAAGAATGGGAGAGAGTGAGTGGTATGTGTATAGATAAACAGTTCACCTTCTAGCAATACCATCTTGGTAACTAGTGTCAAGAGATTTTTCATCATTCTTTTAATGTCAAAGTAAAGATATTGGAAAGGAAATTATGTTTGAAAGAAACTGCAGCTCACTTGTATTTGATTCTTTTAGCTAGAATGAAGGACTGTTAGAGAAGCTCAAAGTTAATCTCCATTTATATAGATCAAGAATTTTTCAGAGCTGGAACATGAGCAGACAAAGCAGCATTTGGCTCAGACATGCTTGTTCTCTTTGGATACTAATTTTACACTGTCCCTTCTCCATTGATTTCACATGGGTGACTCCTGCTGCATAGCAGAAGGTGGACCGAAATTAAACCAGCAGATGAGCTGAAAAGAATTATGTTGCTGCTAGTCATAACTAACTCCTTGCCTTAAAAAGTAACATCTATCCTTAGCTATAATTAAAAATAATCTTTGAGGGTTTTTAGCTCATACACTATCACAAGAATGAGTTCCTGGTTGTCCACAGCCGCACAGAAGTGTTTGCAGCAGCTGCTGCAATTGTAATTGGAGACCATGCTATAACTGGAGACTTCAGTGATTCTCAATCTTCTGGTGCTGTTATCTTGTACCTGTCTGTACTTGAGGTGCTAGCGTTAGGATCCTTGCTAATCCTACCCTTGTAGATAGTGAAATATACAACAATTTTTGCAACAAACTTGTTGGGGCTTTTCCCTTTTCTCTCTTTCCCCCTTCACCTCCTCATCTTTCTTTTCCTGAGGATGCTCAGAATATTAAGTAAAGAAGGGTTGGCTTAACCTACCCTGCCGGTTGACGTAGGTGCTGTCACTCAGGTGCTCAGTGGCTGAGAGCTGCGGAGCACTTGCTCTTCAGTCCAGGAGTCTGCAGTTAATGGCAAGCTTTAACCAACTGACAGCCAGGGAGTCTTTCAATTGGTACTGCTGTGCTCTGCCAATATTTCTTCTTTTCCCTGGTCTCTTCTTTATAAAACAAACATGTCATTTTACAATCTGTGAGATGTTTCTTGTGTTTCACACTTTTTCATCTCCTAAATCAGTTTTGCTTAGCAGTTTTGCTGCTAGTTGATGATTTTTATGTCCTACTGTACCATAGAAGCCAACTTGTGAATGAATTTGGTTAGTTTGGGTTCCGTCTTCATAGCGGAGGAGAAACTAAATTACATCTGAATGCAAGCTTTTTTTTATTCCTTTATTTTTTTCTTCTTTATAAGCCTCCGCTTGTGATGGGGGGATTGAATAGCTTGTGTTTGAGTGAGCAGGTAGCAGGAAAAAAAACAATTCTATTGGAAGCCAGTGCTACTGAATTGCATCTAGAGCTTCAAAGCATTTTCTAGCACTTGCTTTATGTAATTAAAATGCATAACTACTTGGACGTGTGCCCTGTCTCATAGTACACTGCACCACTAAGTTATTCCTAGAGATCCACGCTAATGCATCATGCTCACATCTGCCAGACTCCCCAAATTCCGTGGGGTGGGATAAGCTGTACACAAGCAGAGCCTCCCTGAAGCCAAGGTCCTGCTAAAACCTTGTCAGCACAGAGGCAGCAGGATCAGCCCCAGCTGCAGTAAATGGCAAGTGCCTGGTGCCAAATTTAGTGCCTCTGACTGCTACCATGGAGAGCTGCAGAATGGGAGGACAGACTCTGAGGAGCAGAGCTAAAATAATGTTAGAAATGATACCCAATATTATTTTTGTCTGTAGAAGGTCAGCTTTAATTTTTTTTTTTTAATTTAAACATTGCACAGATATTTGTCTTTTGCAGTATGGAGCAGACTCTTCTACACGTTACTGTTTAAGCAGCTCCTTGACATCCAAGGGCATCACAGCCTTGTTAAAATCTGGGAGAAATTCATAACTCTGGTTTAGAAATTATGGTATTATTGCAAGACTGTATTTCACATACAAATTCTCCCCAGATGCTTTTAGCAGCAGCCAGTAACTTATTTAGTCAGTAAAATGACATTTTCTGCACGTTGGGGTTTTTTAACAGCAAATCTGAAATGTCTAGTCAGATACAGGAAAATCAATTTATTTTGCTTTTGCTGAACATTTTCTGTTGCCAGCAATTTGATTTTCCTTTGTTTTCCTCTAGTGGTATGTTAATGGGATCTTTTTATATTGTGATTGAGTAATAGAGTGAAAAGTCCTTTATTTTAGTAACAACACTATGCTTTTACTTTCTATTCTTTGTCCGTAAATGCAAGTGTGAATATAGATCCTTGTGAACAGCCATCCAAGTATTTTTCATGAGAACATTTGAAAAATCAAGCTCTGTTAATGAATAGTAATTTGTTCTTTGCTTGCATAAACATTGTACTGGGTATTGTTTTCCTTATTGGTTCAAAGTGATGGATGTCAAAAGGCCAGAATCTCTACCCAGCTGCTAAGGCTGTACTCCACTGATTATTGTTAGTGGTGTTTCTAAGTAACTGATATTCAGGTGTGAAAGGGGGAGTTAAAATTATGTCTTCAGTTCCTCATGCATATCTAATTATATATGTTTATGAATAAAAGAGATTTGAGTATTTAAAATCTCTCGTGCTTTAGAAACGGCTGGGAAATGACTGACGTGTTCAGGCACGTGTTTGCTGTGGGGTAGCTTGCAGCACTGGAGCCAGCCTGTCCGAGGCGAGGTTTGGATTTAGGTACAGTGGGTAGGGCTGGGAAGTGGGGAAGGCGTTTAGCAGCTGTCTTGTAAATGGAAGTTTCACTCGCACAGCACCAATCTCAATGAAGCATGGAATTCAAGATACGATTTTCAAAGCACCCTAATTGGATTAAGGGGATTGTATTAAAGATATGTTGGCTATGAAATGTTTAGAGGATTAATGCCTGATTTTGGTTTGGTTTTTTTTTTCCTTCTTAAACCATATTTACTAATCCCTCTTGATCAGAAGCAGCTTCTGGAAAGCATTCCAGCCCAGGAATGGGAGTCCAGCCTAACTTTCCCATCTCTAGGAAGAAAGACGTAGGTTGTAATACACAGTGCACAGACCAAAATTCTCCATTTTAATTAGATTGGAGTACTTCTTGTCACTAATGCTTGTTTCTTCAAAAAATGTTCAGATTTACTTCCTGAAGATTTTCCTTGTTAATGAACTATTTTGCAGTATAAGGGTGGCCTGTGCAAGAATTAGATCCATCTATTTTTCCTGTATTTTGACCTATCCATATATGTTAAAATCTAATTGAAGTAGCATGGTGTTGTTTCTTATTCAAATGTTATTGCAACTTAACATACTATGCAAGTAATCTTTTGATGTCTGCCAAAGGAACCAGTGTTGATTGCTTACAGTAGAATCTATTTGCTATTTGAAATGTCACAATGTAATTATGCTGCGTTCCAAAGTCTGGCAAGTAATATACTAAGAGAAGATTGGTCCTCTTTTTCTTCTCTGTTGGGCAAAATTATTCATGTCCATCCTTTAAGTGGTATACATGCTAGCAAGCTTTCTTGAAGTACAAGAGCTGATCAGTGATAAAAATAATTCATGTGTTACTGTTCGGATGGACAAATGAGAAGTGCTTTACACAGAAGTGTGAGGTAGACAAGGTAAGGTTTTATACATCTTTAGAAATTTCAATCGCACAGAATTATGTAATGCACATAATACAGAGAAAAGTAAAATGATCATATTGATTAATGCCAATATTGAGGGAAATCACAGATCTTGTAAAAGCATTTAGTGCTCCAGTTCCCATCTAATGGATCCCACTTACGCTCATCAAAAGGACTTTGTCAGCTAGGAGCCTTTTAAGCAGTGGGTGACAAGCTGGGGAACTGTAAGCAGGGAGACTGGAAATGCCCTGGTCTTGCTGGGAGTACCAGCTCAGCTGAGCCTCATGATCTGCAGAGCTGGATGTGAATCTGTTAACACTGGAGCTGGTGTCTCTGCCCATATGAGGCTGGTTTTGCTGACTAGAGATAACAGGAAGTCACAAGTGTTCCCAGGGACAAGCCTGCAGAAATGGAGTGGCCAAGCTTCTGCAGCTGTCTTTCTTGGGAGGAGATTTACTTTCAGTCGTTTGGGAAAACCATTGCTTATCCATATCCTTTGACAAGGCATTTGCCAGTAGTTATGTGTCAGCAGACATGCTGAAAAAAGTACTCTCTGAGTGCAGAAACTGCATTTGTTTCTGCGGATTTATTTAGGTGTGCTGTTTTAGTTGAAATATTACAGTTCCAATTATTTCTTAGCCAGCCTACCAGTGTATACAATGTGTGTATATGTATTTATGGTACATACACATACATGAATATTTTCTCTCATGCGTTTTTTTATTGCCACACTGTTAGGTTCTTTAAAGCGCTCAGCTATGACCCAGCCCTGCAGCTTTTAGAAAGCTTGACTCAAAGGGATGCAGAGGAAGCAGAGCCGGGCAGCTTTGGAGTGAAACTGCCCAGACATGTGCTATTTATCTTTTCTCTGTCTTCTGTCTGTTGTGAAATTCCTGTTAATTTCACTTGCAGTGCAACTAGTGTTAGCTGAAATGTAAGGCTGAGCTTTCACATTTTACAATGCATGGGCACAAGGCACAGGTACGTGGGTTTATTTTTGCTTTTGCCAGTGTCAATCTTTACTCTCAGTACCTAACTAGACCTTTTCAAACTAGCTATATAAAATACCTATAAAAATATTGACTTTTTTGGTCTGTTTCCAACATTATGTTCATAATGATCTTGGGCACAGAAAAAAGGCAGACTGTCCTTCCAATACTGTGTTCAAAAAATAGGAGACAGATGTAATGGGAATCTCAAAGGAAGGATTAATTTCAAGTTAGCAGACAAGATCCTCATATGGTGTAAATTAACTTGGTCCTGTCCTTACCCCAAATGATTATAATGAATAACTGTTAATTTCTTAAGAATATCTGGGGAAAAGATAGTTTACATAGGACTTGAAAGATGACAGCACAGTATAATGGAATAGGAAGAGGAAGACATGGATCAGTCAGGTAACAAATATGCTTTTATCTACCTATTTATTTCTTATAGTCTCAGTAGTACATAAATATCTCCTGGGAGGTTATGTGAAGTAGAAACTTATTTTAACTATGTAATTGCTTATATTTTCATTCCTTACTGGTTATTTGTGCTGTGAGTATGATACGAAGAGATGAAGTAAAGGTTATGACGGTCCAGTCTCCAAACACACAGCAGAACACAGAAACGGGCACCAGGATCAGCAGAGGCTGTTTCAAGTGATTTGAGTCATGAGCCTTGATGCAGCGCTATTGCTGTTCTGCTTGGGATTTGTAACATTGATCTTGTTACTTTCTTGTTTCATGTTTCCTTGTTGCTCTGCAGTAACTGGTTGGCTTTCAAGTTTCTGCTCCTTGAAGGATTACACTTGCTGATGATTTGGGGCAGAAGAGAAAGTCTGAACTGAAATAAGGACATTTTCTGTGTTTTCTTCTTTTCCTGCATAAGAAATCTGAAGGTTTCTTCAGAGGGGAAGGGAGTAAACTGTTTCAGCATAGAGAAGAGCTGACTCCAAAGCCAGAGTTGTTTTTGGCATGGACAACAATAAGCCTGTCATTGGTGTCCAAGTTGGGATGTAATCCATCTGCAGCGAGAAGGCGCATATCCTCTGGTGTGTCAGGCCACCTAAATCAGTAATCGATTGTCTAATTTAAGTGACACTAGAGCAAACTACGGGACCTTGGAGCGCCTCTGGATTGCCGTCAGCCATGTCCTCAGGCAGCATACTAGGAGGAGACTGATGTACCTATGGCCCTCCACTAAAACAGTCCAGCAGCATAAAGGAGCCTTGTAAAGGAACATTGTTGCCACTGGCCAATTCTGCGTTTCTTGCCATCACTTGAACAGCCTCTGGAGTGTTCTTCTGTCTCCACAGACTGTTTGGAGAGGCCAATGTGTTAAATTAGGCACTTAAATTGCGTTGCTGCACTTGGGTAGTGTGAATCTCCCCACTGTGCTGACCAGACGGGCAGGAGATTACAGGCAGCTCAATCACCAATGAGCAACCCTGGTAGAGGCTCTCCAGGAAGGATGTGCTGGTGGCCGGTGACCCCTAGTATGCAGCAGCTAACCAAGCTGCCCAGAGGAACTGGGTACCTCCTAGCGCTGCAGTGCTGGTTTTGTAGAAGCCAGGATGCTGTTGGTGTGGCTGCAGCTGTGTCCAGAAAATGAAAATAGTGGATGAGGTTTTATAAATGCTTCAGTTTGGGTTTGTGTCATCAGTTTTCTTGGGAGTGGTGGGATGACTTATCTCATCTGACAAATTCCCATTCTCATCAGTTTTGGAGTGTTGAAAGGAGCATCCTTAGCAACAGTCAGTGGTGGGTAACGTAGGAAAACATATCTCAACCCTTTAGCTGCTTCTTTTTTTCTTTCTGTAACGTCTCCCCTGGTAATCAACACAAGGTTTCCCTTTCACTCTTCTGGGTGGGAGTCAGCTCATGGGCCACAAGACCTGAATGAAGTGCCTTGTCCTGCAGTGAGCTCTGGGGAGAGGAAGGTGGCTCCCCACGTGAGAAAACCTTCACACCTTATGCGTTAACCATGGAAGACTGGAGTGCTTATTTTTCTTTTGTCTTGAGTGATTGTCACAGAACTGGCACATTCATGAATCATAGAATCATAGAATAGTTAGGGTTGGAAAGGACCTTAAGATCATCTAGTTCCAATCCTCCTGCCATGGGCAGGGACACCTCCCACTAAACCATGCCAACCAAGGCTATGTCCAGCCCCACCTGGAATGCCGCCAGGGATGAAGCATTCACAACTTCCCTGGGCAACCCCTTCTAGGGCCTCACCACCCTTACAGTAAAGAATTTCTTCCTCAGATCCAATCTAAACTTCCCCTGTTTAAGTTTGCCCCCGTTACCCCTTGTCCTATCACTACAGTCCCTAATGAAGAGTCCCTCCCCAGCATCCCTATAGGCCTCCTTCAGGTACTGGAAGGCTGCTATGAGGTCTCCAGGCAGCCTTCTCTTCTCCAGGCTGAACAGCCCCAACTTTCTCAGCCTATCTTCATATGGGAGGTGCTCTGGTCCCCTGATCATCCTCGTGGCCCTCCTCTGGACTTTTTCCAACAGTTCCATGTCCTTTTTATGTTGAGGACACCAGAACTGCACACAATACTCCAAGTGAGGTCTCACCAGAGCAGAGCAGAGGGGCAGGATCACCTCCCTCGACCTGCTGGTCACGCTTCTTTTGATGCAGCCCAGGATACGGTTGGCTTTCTGGGCTGCAAGCGCACACTGCTGGCTCATGTTCATTTTTTCATCGACCAACACCCCCAAGTCGTTCTCTGCAGGGCTGCTCTGAATCTCTTCCCTGCCCAACCTGTAGCTGTGCCTGGCATTGCTCCAACCCAGGTGTAGGACCTTGCACTTGTCATGGTTAAACTTCATCAGGTTGGCATCAGCCCACCTCACAAGCATGTCTAGGTCCCTCTGGATGGCATTCCTTCCCTCCAATGTATCAACCAAACCACACAGCTTGGTGTCATCGGCAAACTTGCTGAGGGCGCACTCAATCCCACTGTCCATGTCACCCACAAAGATGTTGAACAAGACCGGTCCAAACACCGATCCCTGGGGGACACCACTCATTACTGGTCTCCAACTGAACACTGAGCCATTGAGCACAGCTCTTTGCGAGCGGCCATCCAGCCAGTTCTTTATCATACCTGGTTTCTGTGGTTAGCTGGTTGGTTTTGACTGTGAGTGGGGGTCCCACTCTGAATGGGCTGCTGATTAGTCCTTGAGCCAGGCTGGAAAAGTCTCTCTCTTATTAGAGCATTTTCTCATAGCTGTAATGGTACAGGTACCTGTAAATAGTGGGGTTTCTCTTTTTTTGTAGTTTTCAAGAGTGTTGCCTCCCAAATGTTCAGTCAAACTCAGGTGCAAGGCACACAAGGAACGAATAGTCTTTGCAAAGAATACTTGTGTCTGTTGTTGGATCTGCTGTATATTACTTCTCTAAGGTCCAGTAATGTCACTGAATATCATAAACATAACCTATTGCTCATTCAAAAGGCATTTTTTATTCACCCTGGTAACACTGAACCTGATGTGCTAATTGGCTGTTAATTGATATGATAAATATTATTATTAAGAAATTCATTCTAATTCAACATTAATTTACTGTTACTTTTGAGTGTTATTTATTTATTCATGAGAGTCAGTGGGAAAAGGGAGAAAATGCTTGGCTAACGCACTCCGGCAAAACTACAAATAATTGAGATTTGTCTCCCAGGAATGCTACCATTTTCATAATTAGAACAGTCAGAAGAGCAAGCTTGTTACTGAGATCAGTGGTCTGCCTCGATAAGTATCGCAGTAAATTAAGTTTGGTGTGTGCTGCAAGTGCAGTATAGCGGGATCTGATAATTAGTTGGTCATTTGCAAATCATGAAAGTGGTTTCAGTGACTACTGGAGGCTGCGAGACAGAGTGGAGATTTTGGTTGAAATATGGCAGGCTGCTTCAAACCAAATGCTCTCTGGTTTTGTTTGCAATTTAGTGAATGTAACTGCTGCCACAGCACATGCACATGTATGCATGCGCATAACCTGAAGTTCTGTACTCAGATTGATTTTGAGCAGTCCTGTGTTGTTCCAACTATTTTCATGGATTTTGTGATTCAGAAGATTTCTGTCTTTGTTCTCAAGGTTCTTATTTCCTCCTTTTAAATCATGTGAAAAATATCCACGAAGTTCTCTGGTGCTGGGTGTCTTTCTGGATTTGCTTAATGGATGATACCTGCTCCAGTAGGGTCTTCGTGTGAGTATTGAAAGTGATGCATGCAGCACAGATGTTAAATACCTATAACAGAAGGATGACAAAGCTGGGATGGAAATGTTTTCTTTCAGATTCCAAAACAGAATTTTCAGGTTTTTTTCCCTTTTTTTCTCCTTGGGAAAAAATAGAAACAATTCATCTTCTTATGATGCAGAGGTGAATATGGAACAGTTCTACATGTGCTCTGTATCTTCATACCTTCCTTCTTTCATGCACTTCAATTTTTCTATTCTTAGACAAGGGAGACATCTCACCACCGCAGGGACTGCAGCAGAACTCGCCAGGATCTGTAGTGATGTAGGGTTTCCCTTTTTATTGAAGTTCTGCAGGAATGTGGAGCTGCTTGTCAGTTCACAAACTCACTGTAGAGAAACTTCCAGTGATTTCCTGAAGAGAATTGTCCAGCTGTAAGGCAGTGGGTCTTCTCAGACTGCCCAAAGTTTGTTGTCACCCTCTGAAATGATTAAAGCAGACTCAAACTGCCCACATCAGCAGCTCCTTTGTTCCAAGTGAGGGCTTCTGCTCAGCATGGAAAGAACATTACTGAAATCTGTCTCTCTAATGTTAAATGGACTCACCATCGAGTGCTTGTAAATTACATCTCACTGCTTACCGCCTACCTTGCATTGATTTTTTGCTTATGGGTTACTTGCTCATAGGAACTTACAGAGGATCATAAATTGCTTCTGTAATTCATGGTAGAGTCTGAGAATGAAAAATTCTGGAGCAGGGTTGTCAAGATAAAACATTGCTGCAAATAAACTGAATATCCACTTTTCAATAGCAGCGTGATTTCTGAAATTTCGTCCAAGGTGCTCAATGCAAACTTACAAAGTGTGGGTAAAGGCAGGTTTAAGGAAATCCACCAAACAGAGCTAGCAACATTTCCTTCTATAAACCATAAACATCCCTCTCAAATCCCTGTGCCCTGAGGGCAGTTGCACAGAAGATCTCATCTGATTTCACCTGTCCTTCTTTGCTGAGCAAGTTAAAACCCATGGAAAGAAGCCGCACGTATGTGTGGCCATGCATTGTCTTCATCAAGAGCTTGGTTTGTTTTGCTAGATGTGAAACCCAGCCCCTCTTTGACCTGGGCAGTGCATGTGCCCAATTCAGCTGGCACACAAAGGTGCTGATTGCCCAAGATGCTGAACAATCAGCTCATGCCACTTCTTAGAGGCACAGAAAAGCAGGCAATGGCCTGGCCATGAGCAGGATGTGTCTGATACACAGAGCTCTGCATGGCTGGTTAGTTGTCAGTATAACCATTCACCAAAATTGAACATGCTGCTCTGCCCGGTTTTGATGAATAACCTTTTTTGCCAGAGGGGTCTTCTACACTGGGAAAAGACCAGTGGGCATTTTACATATAATTAGTAATAATAATTAAAAAAAAAATCAGTGCTCACCTTAAAATCTTTTCTTTCCCTAAAGATGTCCACAAGGGCCTCCATTGAAAAAAATGAATCATTTCCTAGACTGGAGGTGAAAATTGGTATCCCAAAGTTGGGATTAATGTTGCTAAAGGTAGTATTTTAGGTTCTGGAGTAGGCAAAATTGCTTTTTCATCTAAGTATGATTAACACACTCTGTGCTTCAGGAGTTACCTTGACCATGCAAAGTGTCTTCACTGGAGGGTACTGCAACAAGATGGAACACCCCTTCTTGAGCCTGGTGGCGAATAAGGCTCTTGCTGTAATGGATCCAGCAACAGTTCTGGATATGTCCAGATTAATGTTTCTATTATGAAGCCCTCAGACAAAGACTTTCTATCAGGTCCTGATGGTTCACTGCTAAATTGCTCAGTGAAGTTTTTTGTTGTTCTTATGTAACTCTAACTACTTCCATTACTAAGTCATTTACAAAAAATGGGTTTTCTAAATGAAGGAATGCATTGTTTTTTTTAGTCTTGTGACCATTTGAACAGGGCAGAACTAGTTTTGCCTTGTTCAACCAAAATGGAAAACCTTTTCAGAGGAAAGCCAAGCCTGGAAATTTTCAACCTGCTGTGATGTTATGAGTTGTGAGCAATTGAAAAGGAGGAGCTTATAGTGGAAATGTAAGTTCAGCAACTACCACTCAGCTGCCTGTTGCAGAAGTGGTCCTGCAGAAGGGAATGGGGCTGCTCCAGTGAGTTTAAGTAGGGACTGTGGATCTCTGCCTCTTTGGAGTGATTATGGCTGGTACTCCTGCTATAATGACAGGGCTTCTGATTGCATTTATGGATGTAATAGCAGTAAATAGTGTGCTGAACAACACAGCAATAACCCTTCTGATGTCCTCTATCCATTGATTCATGCTATCAAAGCAGAGTACGCACATGCAGCTGTGTTCAAGTTGAAGTCAGCAGCATCCAGGTATCTCTGCACAGACCTATTCTGTTGAACAGCCAGGACAAAACCAACCTGAAAATAGAAGTTGATGGATGGAGTAACAAAAAATAATATGGCTCACAAAAGTCATTAGAAATTGCTTCGTGCTGCTAGAAAAGTCTGATGATCTCATTAATTAGCAATATAAGATGAGCAGGTTGGCTCTGAGTTATATTGCTGGATGATTGAGCGTAATGTGGCACTGCAGAACATACAAAAATGATTGCACTGTTTTTATTATCCTGGCATTTAGTAATACTACAATAGTTGAAGATTAAACTCCTAATTATATTGGTTTCTCTGGGCTCTAGAAAGTGCAACTTGAAACTGCACTGGATTCTGTACTGCAGAGATTCTACTGTTGCCTGCAAAAACAGGTCCAGGTTTTCCTGCTAACACACATTGGCGTCAGTCCTGTCCTGCTTTGAGCAGGGATCCCAAAGGGCAACTTTTGCTTTTCTCAGTAAGTTTGTGAAAGGCAGTTGGTCACAGAGCAAAATGGCACATTTCGTTTTCAGTGTAGAATAGCAAAATAAATACACTTTCATACAAGTGCTAGAAAAAGTTTGTTAAGAGCTGAGTGAGCACTGCCAGTTCTGCTGAGGGTCCGTGTGGCAGTTTCTCTGAAGCTGGGCAGCGTGAGAAGCCACTTTTCTGTCCACTCTTTCCACTGCGTAATGAAACAGCAACTTTGAGGAAGTTTAAGACAAGTCCTGCTGCTTCCAGGCAAGAGCTACTGTTTCACCTCTGCCAGAATGGCTGTTAAGAGGACGCTCCATTCATTTTCCCCACTCACTCATACGTGCAAAGCTATTTCTGAGGCTAGAGATGTGCTCCCAAGATGTAACTGTAATGTAATACTCTTAGTGGGTTTTGTTTTGCCTTGTATTAACAATAGCCTTTTTTATTACATTTTATAAAACACAGATCTTCCCAAGTT
The DNA here is from genome assembly GCA_039720435.1 of Amazona ochrocephala. Lineage (NCBI taxonomy): Eukaryota > Metazoa > Chordata > Aves > Psittaciformes > Psittacidae > Amazona > Amazona ochrocephala. Next base: position 16,431,490 of record CM077886.1, on the reverse strand, counting down.
ATCCTAGATAAAGGAAGTTCCCTAAACACGTAGAAAGGTTCACTCAATAGGCAATGCTCACACTTGGGGAAGCTTTTTAGGTGAGATGGGGTGCAGCTCCAGTCCCACTGAGGCTGCCCCCAATGATCACTGCAGGAGAAGATGGGAATTCTCCTGTATTGGCTTGGCTTATTTTTCTTGGGACGGCAGACAGTGATGCATGGAGGGGTGCAAAGTATTCATGATGGCTGAGTGTGGGGAGCCCTCACAGAGGAAAGGAGCTGCCCATGACTCCTCTGTACCTGGTGGGTGAAAAGAAGAGTGAACAGAGGTGAAAATACGGTCAAGGGATCTTTGGGACCAGGAATAGAAGGGTGATCTTGGCAGCTGCTTTTTGCTGGACTGAAGTGACTGAGGGTAGAGACCACTTGAATTAGCCCCCTGAGTGTAGTGCATGTGGCAAATGGCAGTGTAGTGTTGGCACTTAAGTAGCTATCAATGCAAGTAGTTCCTTAAAATCCTTTTAGATTTGTGTCATTGTTGGATGGTATGATGTTGTGACATCATCTCATTCATCTGCTGCGTCCTCTGTCCCAACTCCCAGAAGGAGATGTGCTCGTACATGAGAGGCAGGTCATTAATATGCAGGCTTTAACATGATGTGCAAGCCTTTGGTATGCACAAGTATTATAGGAATGTGGTGGCTAGAGCTGTTCAGATTTTGACATGGTTCATACAGTTCTCAAGTCCTGCTGTATTTTTTCATTGAATTTGAATTCAATTGAAAGCATACAATTTAATGTTTCCTGCCAATTTAATCTTATTTGCAAAGCAGGCTGGTTTTTTATCAGTGAAGTAGTCTACAAAAGAGATGGTGCTAATCAGCCACAGCTGAAACCAGGAAGGTAACCATATAGAGCAGAAGTAGCAGATATTCTGACAGATGGAAAAATACATTCTCACCTTTGTGAAATTCCAGGCAGCCAAGAATAGGATTAGAATAAAAAAAACATGGTAGTGTGCAGGTGGAAAATGGACTATAAAATAAGAAGGAAGGAGTGAGCACATGGAAAAAGATGTTCGAGTGGGAAAATAGCAGAGAGGAAAATAAGTCACTACAGGAATTTATTAGAGAAACCTGATGAAGTGAGATTGCATTTGAGGTGCAAATTCGGGAGGATTTTGCTCTTAGTAATTGCTAGGTAAATGATAGCGTGGGTATTGAAAGCAAGTTAGTTTAAAATAAAAGACCCACACTATGGCTATTTTAAATTCCCTTCACCTTCTACATATCGCCGCAGAAAGCTACTAACTTCAGAAGAGAGTTATCCAAAAATATAACAAAAACCACTAAAAATATTTGAGTCCATTGATGGGACATCATCAGCTTGAATTCAAAGCAGTTTAGAAGAAAAATGGGTTGGTTTAGCAATTGCAGTTGCCCTTCATTCCCCTATCAACTCTCCTTGCAAACATATTTTCTTTCTTTTGCAGTCCCTTTCTGCCCTGTCGCTGTGCAGGAGCCCAAAGCACACACATCGGGAAGCTCATCAGCTATGCCAGAGAAATGGCACAACTGAGCATAGAGAAATAGCCATAATAAACTGGAAATGATAGAAGAAATGAAATCTAAGCTTTTTTCTAATCTTCTAATGGTGTTCATTAGAGTCTTATTGAATTAGTGATGGGCTTTTTTTTTTTCCTTTTCCTAAAGAAATACCATTTAAGTTGTTTGTGTCTCATTTAAAGTTGAGTGACTCATGGTGCTTGAAATTTCCAAATGCGTGTTCAGAATACAATTGGGGGCCATAAATTTGCATCAATTTATGAGCAGTACATCTGCAGAGAGGTGAGGGTCTTTTACATGAGGCAGTGAGCCTCTGGGATTCTGTAGGCTCAGTATCTATGTTCAGTATGACTCTGTGTTCAGAATCTATGTATCTTCCTGGTTAGGCACATAGCTACCTTTTAGCCCCTTACATAGTCCATCAAAGGGCCTTATTTCAGAGGATGGAGATGTTTGGAAAGGCACAGTGGCCTTTGTGGCTGTATTCACGCTGTCTGATAACCTGATAACAGATACAGCCTCAAGTTTGTCCTGCAACCTAGCGCAAACCTATGTGTCCCTGCTCCCTGCAGAAAGAATCTTCAGATGGTGGGTATGTGGGGGTGTAGGAGGAGAATAGGAGCATCCCAAAAAGCGCTACTGCAGAAACTGGGTATGACTTACCAATACAAAATCCTCAGTGTTTTTAGGAAGAAACAGGATCCATGATAAGTTGAAATGAGGATGGTTGAGTTAAGAACTCCTCAGGGTTTCACACTTTCAAACCTGAGGATTTCATTAGCTGTTAGAAGATCCACCTTGTGTACTCCCAAGTTTGCTGAGGTTTTTTTTTCCCTGAGTCTCCTTCAAGTAAATTAGGAAATTCTAACCTCTGATAGTATGAATATCTGCCCTGGGCACTTGGAATCTGCTGAATGATATCACTTTACGTCTAACTCACTTGGACACTTAATTGGCTCATTGGGGTTTTGTTTGGAAGGCAGGAAAAAACAGCTTTTCTGATGGTGAGGGAAAAAATAAGGGGGTGAGTAGTTCCTGTAGAAGAATGTAAAACCCAATTCTGTTGTTTTTCTGGGAGAGCAAAGGAGGCACCTCTTTCAAAGCAAGCAGGCTCAGGTCCTGATGCACCTGGCTGGGCAGTTTTGCTAAGCTAGTTATTTGTTGAGAACATAGATGTGCATTGAGTTGGCAGTATCCTATGTCTCCAAAGCATCGCGTATGGTTGAAGGCCATTGTGTTAATATTCTCACACATGATTTAACTGCTGCTTCTACCTGGTCCTGCTTGTGCACAGCCATTTCCAAAGCCATACTTGTAATGGGAAATGAACATTTCAGTGCTGCCCATGTTCACATGCATTTCCAATAATTAAATACGTATTTTCAGTATAATTACTAGTTCAGACTTTTGGAGATTGTAGAATGGATTTAATTTTTAGAGGAAATAAGCTGAGAAGGGACTAAGTGACTTTGAGACAATGATACTGCCTTTCATTTAAAAAAGAGAAGGAGTTTAAATATGCAAAAGGAAAATTGGGGCAGGAGCTTTTGATCTTTGAGACACTTCCCTTCTTTGTCTGACGTATATTCGAAATTTCAGGTTCTTCCTAAGTCATTTTTAGTGAGAAAGGTCCTTACAAGGTCAGAGCACTCAAGAGGTTGTTAACTGAAGAATGAGTGTCAGGTTTTGGGTAGTATTGTATTTTTCTCACACCGTGTTCAGGGTTTTGAATTGGAGTTACACAAACCAAAACCAAAGCACTTGAAATTCCTGAGTAAAAACGTCTCTGCAGCTCTTCAGTTAATCAGTACATCTTGCCTTATCCTTGCACTGCAGTGTTTACTTCAGAAGATGAAGACCAGAAATTCATTGGTTAAAGTAAGAATGAGCTTAAATTCTAAATAGGATTATGAGAGCCCCTCTCCTACATAAAAAGTTAAGATATGTGGGTTGCCATTTAAATGTTCCAGCATACATCTGCTGCTACAAATACATGCTATCAATTGAGATAATCCTCAGCTGTGGTTAAGTGGCAGTTTCACCAGCTTCCCAGGAGAGCTGTGCTGATCACAGGAGTGAGCATCTCTTGATAAATAGGAGGTTTCATTTCTGGGGGAGCAGGGGGAATGTTGGCCTTGGCATTGTTTGAATACTTGGAACATCACTTAGAAACTTCAAGGTGATTCCTTTGAAGATGCACGTGTGTGTACTCAGGTAGAGCTTTGTCTGACTCGTAAACATTTGGGTCCTTATTCATGTTCATGCAGCCTTTTCCAGGTTGAGGCACACAGGCAGGGCTGCATGGGGAAGGCTGGCATGGTTGCTGCCCAGGATGATGATCCTGTACAGTGACAGAGGGGTACAATCTTGATGGCATGCTGGCTGGCACCCCTCAGGGGTTATCCCTTCTCTGTAGAAACTGCTTTTGAAGAAAGAGCTGAGGTGAAATATGTACTGCTCTCTGCACCCCTGCCCTGTGGATACTCAGAGATGTCCTGTGTTTTGTTTTTGAACAGGAAAAGCCAACAACAATGTACAGTGGGATGAGGACTCCGTAGAATACATGCCAGCCAACCCAGTCAGGATCGCATTTGTCTTGGTTGTTCATGGCAGAGCTTCTCGGCAGCTCCAACGCATGTTTAAGGCTATTTACCATAAAGACCATTTTTATTACATTCATGTTGACAAGGTAATATATCATTGGTTATAAATTGCCTGTCTTGCCATCTGTCAGTCTGCTCATTTTTGTCATCTTCATCTTCTCTTTACCTCTGCTGCATGAAATGCATGTCACTTTTTGTCTTCCATCTGTTATATGGTTGGAGCCTCTTCTTTCTTTTTCTTTTTTTTCCTTTCTCTTTATCTTCTCTATGTAAGAGCTCTCATTTCTCCTTATGTGTCTGTATCTGTCCATGTCTGTTGTACATTCAGTTAATAGTAAGTGATAAGCTGATGCAGACTGACAGTGGTATCCCACTGGATGGAGAGTTGACCTGAGGTGCCTTGTGCAAGTTACGTTAGTTCACACTGTAAAAGAGAGGTAGTAACAGTCACCTCCTTAACGAAAGCCCTTTGGGATCTCCTGGTAACAAATGATAAATAAGAGCTAGTTGCACTGATTTGTGAATACTGCAGTTGTAATAAAAAGAATTTAACAGGGGTCTCTGTGCATTTTCAAATAGCATTTAGCAAAGGTAAGTGAGGGCAAAGCAATGGCAGTGAGACAAGAGTTGGTGGTTACTGAATACAGGGAAGGACACTTTTGGACAGAGTAACTTGAATCTATTACTTTTTTCTCCTGTAAAGCGATCCAATTACTTGCACCGGCAAGTGCTCCAGTTTGCCAACCAGTACCCAAATGTGAGAGTCACTTCCTGGAGAATGGCAACTATCTGGGGAGGAGCAAGTCTTCTGACCACCTACCTGCAGGCCATGAGGGACTTAATGGAGATGAATGACTGGCCGTGGGATTTCTTCATTAACCTCAGTGCTGCTGACTACCCAATCAGGTACAATGAGTGTTTTAAGAATGTACATGTTTGTTCCTAAAGGAAGTATGTACTGAAGGATGAGAGATGACATGTCCAGGCTGTGCTGCAAGAAGCAGAGGTCAGACGGGCAGTTTCTTCTGTCATACGGCAGAAGAGTCCTCTTGGTGATGCTGGTGTCTGACAGCCACATCTTGGCCAAGGAGACAATCACCTTACTATACCCTGTGTGCCTGCCAGTTACATAGGAGGGGCTGCAGCAGGCTGGCAGTGCTGGCTCTTCAGTTTTACTGAGTAAGTAAGGGCTGCTCTATTTAGTTGTTTCCAGAAAGGGGTACCTGTGAGTGGGGGTAAGTAGCAGGAAGTACTGGAGCTCAGCAAATGAATGCCAGGTGTGGAAAAATTCATGCTTTCCAGGCTGATCAACAGTTTGGTTTGATATGTCAGAAAGTGTTGAAAGTATGAATATAGATTCAGTGAAGATAATGTTCTCGTTTGTTTAGTACTTTTTCTGCAGAAAATAGTGATAGTAGAAGTGACAAATAAGTTGCAAGGAGTGAATTGTATCTTCAGCACCAGCCACTGCCTGAATATTCAGATAGCATCAGGCAAAGAACACCACATACCACCACATGACAAGGCTTATGATTTTAAATGAAGTCAGATTCTTTCTGGATTTACATCACCCAAGTCCTGCAGCTGTATTCTGTAAAATTTACTACATTGTGCAGAAGTAGATAGTCCGTAAAAAAACCCAAACAACCAGCCCTCCCAAACTGTTGGGTTTTAGGCTATCAGAATTATCAAGAAGAAGGAAAGAGGAAGTTCTTCTTGTGAGTTCTCTTTCCCTGTATGTTGAAATGAATAGATGAAAGGGGAAGTAACTTTCTTGGGCAATTTTCCAATGAGTGATGACATAACATGCTTTTAATACTCTCAGAAAAGAAATATATTAGATGCTTTCACTGATTAGGTTTCTGCAAGGTCTCTCTCAAAGTATGGGTCCCTTCTCAAAGCTACTACTCATAGACAGAAATCCCCACTAAAGTGAAAAATGGAAAAAACCATGAGCGTATGCCTTAGGAAGGATTTTGTGAGGAGTGACAAAAAGGCTTTGTTGCTGCTGCCCATTTCTAAGCATTGTCAGTGACACACAACGCATTTTGGGAAGAAAAATTAGGGGAAAGCACAAGAGTTGCAGAGACTGCATTGATTCTGGAACATGGGGTTTTGAATTAAGAAATCATGGTATTTCCTATTGCATCCAATTTAAGAACTTCTGGTGTCCAACAGGAAGAGACTTAACAATTTTGACATATTATCCTTGCTTGTAAGGAAGAGGATGTAGTTATCTGTATATCTCTCGAGTTTTGGGAAAAGCTAGCTTATTATTCCTTATCATTCACTTTCTAGTGGGGTATGCTGCACCAATGATAAAAAGTAAACTAAGGCAAAACCATAAAGGAAGAGGTAGGTGATGGCACTTCGAATCAAGTAAGATACGTTGTAGGAGAATAATTGCTGAAGGTGTAGTATTATAGACTAGTTCCAGCAGATGTCCTTCTGTGGTGTTGAGTCCACCCTAAACATCATGTAATGCTGAGGCCATGACCTGTGGTGGTCTCAATTGCTCTTAGTTCCCTATGGAACCAGTTAAACCACAAGGCCAAATGGGAACATTCACTTACAGACATGGCCATAAACAATCATGGGTTTTGTTGAGTAGACTGTAGTCAGTTTGGTGTTAATGGAGTCTTTGTAATAGTGCGGTGGTATCTTACAGTCATTCAAACTCTAAACAAGTGCCACTCAGCTGGAAAAATTCCAGGCGTGTGTTTCTTCACTGGGGGAAATTCTTGAAGGTCACGCTCCTCCGCTGCAGCCGCTCTCAGAGCTGCATGGTGGGCTCTCGGCATCAGGGCAGGCATCTGAAGTGCTCACTTCCCTTTCTGTCAAAGTATTCTGTTACCAGAACTGATGGACATGTGCTTCCTGCACACCACACACTTCAACAAAAAGTAAAAAGCCTGTTTCAGTGCTATAACTTTAATGATGGTGACTTATAGGTACTGTTAAATTTTTCTGAATACAGAATATTGCAGCTGTAAACCTGGAAAATGTTATCTCATCAAATATATATATATGAGTTCATTTCATTTTCATAGTGGAGATGCTATAAATTAACATTGTTTGTAATGTTTAGGAAGGTATTACCTCTCTGCATACCCCATAGAGAGCTGATTGTTTTTCTGGGAAATAGTAAATAGGGTGTCTGAAGGTTTTTTCCTTCTTTCGGACATCATGCCATGATTTGTCAGATAATGGGCTAAAGGCGGATTACACTTCTCTCACTGGTTAGTCATATTGCAGTGTTTTTGCTAGGTTTCCCTGCATAAGAACATATGAATTTTGTGGATTAATAGTTTTTATCCAGAGCTGCTTCACGTTAAGCTTTTGCTTCCCATCTGCCATCCCATCTGTAATGCTGAAACCTTTACTACTTCTCTTCTGGTAATAAAAGCTAATGCAGCCTTGTAAGTCAGAAAAACACATTCAGTATGTGGGGTTAATATATGATGAAGCCTGAATCTGTCTGAGGAGTAGCCTGGTATGTTCATAGACCACATTACAATTGCAAGGAGCACCTCATCCTTCAGGTGAGAAGTCCCGAAGCAGATGTCAAGGACCACACTGTATAGAGACTGGGGGGGGGGGAATATTAGAACCATTCATTTTGGGAGGGAAACAAATATACAAGTTTTGAAAATTCAGATACCCGTATTACTCTTCCCAGTGCCGTAATGTTTACTTTGTGGAGTCTTTAGGTCCAGCACCTAGCACAAAGGAGGTCCTATTCCATGTACTTCTAGTTGTTACTGCAGTAGAAATTGCTGGCAAACAGAGTCTGGACATAAAGGCACCTCCAACAAAAATATTGTGTTTCCCTTTAGTCATGAGGCAAGATGCTGTTTATTGGCCTGAGTGAAATGATGTGGTGCATTATCCAAACTTGACTCCATGCAGCTCTGTTAAACATTCTCAGCAGGAAATCAGGGATGAAATGGCTAAAGACAAACCTCTGCAAGCAGTTCTGATGTGGGAGGTTGTGTGATTGTCCCTTCTTTTGCTCTGGGGTTGTGAATTAAAAAAGGGCACATGCCTTGAGTGTTCAGGAAATTATCTCTCTCAGTCACTGCATTCATAAAGAAATGAAAGAAACCAGAACCTTCCTTCTTTTTCCTTACCTTTTTTAAGTTTAGTGACATTTTTTCATGATTTAAAGTCTTGTCTTCTGAAAGTCTCTTTCAAAACTCTGTGGGAAAGCTATTGATGTCTTAACCTCTTACTTTACATGGGTATATGTTTGCATTATTTATTGTCTCTGACAAACACCATCAGGTAGTCAACCTTATGTTCAGGGACTGAAATTTCACTCCCAACAAGGTGAACTACGGTAGAGCATCTATTGATGCTGAATGTTTAATGTGCAATGCGGGAGTCCTTGGATAATGTGGCCGGTGAAGTGTTGCACCACTTAAATTAGGAAGTTTAATGAGATCATTTAGTAGTGAATGTCATGTCAGTGCTTACCTGGCCACAAAGCTTGTATAAAGAATAAACATAATGAAACATTTGAACTATTTATAATTTACAGTAAATCATTGAGCTTTGATCTCCAAATCTAATTGCCAGGTAATGCTTGGTCTTTAATAAAAGTTAAGCAAAATTATTAGCAGAAGCTTAGGGAGTGCTTCAGAATAGTAAGAAAATGGAGTGGCTTATTGATGGAGCCAGGAATGCAGATACAACTACATTTTCAATTATGAGCAATCAGGTATAACAAAGGAACTTAAAAGAAACCCAGTGAAATTACTTGTGTTTTGCTGTTTAGCACCATTTTAAGATAAAGGTTGCATAGCCGTGTTTTCCGTAAAAACCTGTGTTTTGAAGACTTGGTCAGATGAGGCATGTTAAATAGAGGTTTTGGTGGGGAACTTGAATGAAATCTGTATCATAATTCAAATAGCACCTGGGAAGGTGGGATGATCTGACTGGGGCAGGTCCTTTAAACAGGTGCCAATTTTTTGTCATTTATGGAGATCATCTTTGTCAGTTAGAATGAAACTCAGAAATTTAGAAAAATGAGCTAGCAGAGAACTATTGGCTGACCTGCTCTTGTTTTATTGTGTTGTCCTCTTTTGGTCAAGGTAAGATTGCTAATGCTAAATGCCAGTTATTTAGCATTAGACTTTAATGCTCCTTTAGAAACTTGAAGGATATCCTTTGAAGTAGGTACATCTTTTTCTTGGGTCACTGTTAGCAGCCCAATCAGCCAGCAGCAGAGCTGCAGTCCTTACTCCTTAGGAGAGTTGTTAGCAAAGATAACTATCCAAAATCAACCCTTTTATTTGAACTCCTGCCAAATCCAGATGTGGTAGACAGCCTAGTAGTGATAGAGCTGTCCTTTCACTCATCTGCAAGCACAGATTTTATCCCAAATAACTTGCATGGACAGGTCCTGCACTGGGGCTCTACCGTGATTGCTACATTTGGCTATCAAGAAAGGAAACTGAAGACATTGGCTGTGAGGAAAATGAGTTATTTAAAATTCTGCTCCTCTGTGAGCAGCCAGATGAAGTATTGGTTAATACAAAACCAAAGTGATGACTTCTGAATGAGATCCCTGGGCAGCAAAGTGTTTGCCAAGAGTGAGAAGGTGAGAGTGGAGAGAATAGTTCTTGAGTTTTTCCTTCTGGTGGCAGGTAGAAGTAATTATAACCAACAGGTTTTAGAAAGAAGTTCAGCCTTTGGGTAAATGCGTCAGCACTTTTTCAAGTTATTTTTCAGGTGCCAAAACTACTTGGGGGAACAGCAGCTTCCTTGTTTCAGTCAGTGGCCCAAATTCATCCCTAGCAAAACATGGGTGACTAACACTGTATAGAAACAGAATCAGGGATGACAGTTGCTCTGTCAAATTTACCATGGCCTGCCCAGATTTCACCTGGGCAGTTGACCAAGTGACACAACCTTTGAAGTAGGTGACTGGGAGAAAACAAATGAGAGAATACAGTTCTCATGGAGTGAGTAAACCAGACTCAAGCTATCCGTCTATTTTTGCAGAACTTCTCAGCTTTTGCAGTGTGCAGGCTTGAAACGCAATCAAGGAAATGCAGGAAAATCTCTTATTGGAACTGAAACAGATAACTTAGTTTTCACATACATCACTTGGCTTTGTAAGAAATGTCTGAGACCCAGTTGCTCCCTCATTATGAACTTAGATAATCCCAAAGCCAGCTGGGCTGACGAAAGCTGTGTAATGCCACATAGGATCCCCAAAACCATTGGCCCCCTTCCTTTGACTTCTCATCAGTTTAACTTGACTTAACAATTCTGTCTCTCAGATCCAAACTTCACATCTGTCTCTCAAGGATATTTCATTCTTGGGAATTATGTAAGCTGGCCATGGAAGCCTGTATAGGGGATGCTGACTTTCCAGGGCTGGATTTGACCTTACAGCCCATTCGAAGCTGCCCATTGCAGTGCTGCTGGGAAATGCAGGCGTGATCACTAGAATAATGTACTTACTGGCCACTAGGCAAATAATTCAGTGTTCTTTAAAGTGCGCTTTTGAATGTTCTCCTGAACTGAAGCACTGGTATATCATATCTATATATCTAGATGGGAGTCCAGCACAGGTGGCTTTTGCAGTGCAACATCTGTTAAGATGCCAGTGCCTAAGGTTTTTACCTCAGTTTTGTCGCTGACATTGTACGCAGTTTTGTTTGTTCAGAATATCTTTAGCTGGCAATCCAGACATCAATCCACTCTTAATGCTTCATAGGGAATCTTTTTTCCCATCCAAAAAAGAACTTTACCAGTGGTTTTTCTCAAATCTGCATTCTCTGAGAATTTCAGATGGGCTTTTTTCTTAAATCCCTCAAATAACCTTTTCTCCTCATCTTTCCTCACTTTGCCAGCACATTTGCTTGAGATTTGTATGTATTTTAAAGGTTATCTCTTTGGTTTGCTATCCCACCTCTCTGTTTTACTGTTAAATAACCAGAAGTTGGCAAAGCAGTGTTTTTGTGAGTGGTTACAAACGGGTGGGGTGTAATGTTGAACTTGTTGTGGGTTTAAAAACTTATTTACATCTGGTATTAACATAATATTTTCTTCAGCCTGGCAGATGTTAGTGATGAGCGAACCACCCTTTCTCTGGGCAGCCGCAGCAGCTGAGATAACTCTTTCTCTACCTCCCCTCCTTTGTTTAAGGCTATAAAGCAGCTTTTGCTTTCTGAGAATGGTGTCATCTGCAGCTCTTAGTAACTTATTCGGCTGTTTAGTCCTTCTGAAATGTTCTCCATAGCAGTGTGAGTTTGGCAACAAAAATGAATGCACCCCAAATTGGAGACTGGTTTGGCTATCCAGGCAGCTCTACAGCGCATGCAGATGGAAGATGCATCAATAAAGCACATTTTTAGAATAGCCGTATTTCTCAAAGTACCCTTGTACTTGGCAGCACGTTATCTTGTTGATTACAGTGCTAAACATTCAGCCCTTCATCTCTTCCTATGTGAGCTGAAGCATCTGAGCCAGCATCTGAGACCACTCAGAGGACCGCCTGGCAGATGAAAGCCCCAGATGCCAGGCTTTACATTTTGGTGGGCATTGTAGTATCTGAGCACTTGCTGGGCTGCCTGGCTGGTATCCTCTTCTCTTCTCTCTTGGCTCTGGGCTACTCACCAGGAGGTTCTCCAGCAAAGAGCCAAAGGGGTTTCATCTGTTCGCCATTTGCTTTCTGGATGCAATTTATTTTTTACTTATTTATGATTGAGAAAAATGTCTATCTTCTAAAAGAGAGTTAAATGTGAGTCTTCACTGGATACTGGACAGACTGATCTATAAGCAATAACAGTACAAATGTTGTGATAATGTGCATCATTGGTTCCTAGGCAACGCAGTTACATCTTTTGTCCTCAGGATATTCTATATTTTCGTCTATAACTATTTCAAAAATACTCTTCTAAAATAATATCTAGAATAGTATTTTTGTAAGGGAGACTGATGTGTTGAGATGGAGGCAGACATTGAGCAGTATGAGGGATCTTGCCGTCTCAGCTTTTTCTCCTTCACAGCTCCAGGGCTATTTATGAAACCTGGTTTTTATTTACAGCTTGCCTTTGTTGATAAATAGTCTGGGGTAACCAAGTCAAAAAAAGAGTCCTTCAAGCAGAATGGCTTTTGTCCTTTAAGTCCATGGTTAGCAAAATTCCCCACTAGTGGTCCCATATGGGAAAGCCCTTCCCATGGTACTCTGCTGCTCTTTGCATTCCTGAGCAAGAAGCTCCAGTGGGGTTTGAGACTGTAGTGGGATGTCAGTTGTTAGGGAAATCCCAGATATGACTTTTTCCTGTGTGCTCTCCTGCAGCTTTGCTCCATGTGGATTTTACTTTGGATTTAATTGTGAGGTGGCTAACAGAAGCTGCAGAGAAACGCATCAGTGTGGTGTTAACCTGGGGTTTATGAGCAGAAACTTTTTAATCTTCAGCTGGGTTTGGGGGGGAAGAGGGGTTTGTTGTTTTGCTTTTTTGGGGTTGTGGGGTCTTTTGTTTGGTTTTTTGTTTGTTTGTGGTTTGTTGTTTTGTTTTTTTTTTTAAGAAAGTTCAGCTAAACCATTATCAAATTCCAAAAGCTAAAACTGCTTGAAAGAGGGAAACATTTCTATTACAGCGTTGCGTTTTAAACAGGCTCTTCCTCCATGGTCTCTCTGAATTCTCTCAGGAAATGAAAAATCTGTTGAAACTGCCATAAAGACACCTTTTTTCTTTAGATTTCAGGATGCCACTTACAATAAAACAGCTGCAAATTAATACCTGGTGGCAGTTCAAAGTGAAGATGAAACAACAACATGTTCTATTATACCTTTCCCAAGTCACTCTTAAATAGTTGTGAACCAAAAGGCCATTAAAGGGTGAGCAAGTATGTTATTCTGATCCAGTCTGTTGGTGGTGATATTGAAATAAAGGAGAGGAATAGATGAACTCTTCCTCCAAAATAAACCTATAAATGTATGAGTTGAATGGTATTTGATGTTGAAGATTTTTTTCAACCAATTTATACGTAAATTCTGGTCTTGCCTTGATATTAAATTATGCACTGACTTTTTTTTATTCAGGATCACTGCATGTGAATGAGCTGAAGGGCTGATTCGAATGAAAAACTTTGCATAAAATTAAAGCTGCTTTGGAACAACAGGTATTTTTTAAAAAGCTCTTCTGTATAAATAAAATGCAACAGTAACCCACTATGGTTTCAGAGCAAGGGTGACACAAGTGCACAGTCCCAACTGCCTCTTCCCCTTACTCTTACCCAGTGGAAACTCCTTTTTCCCCGGAATCACAGTGCCAGGCAAAAGGTGGTCACCCGCTGCCGCCAGTTGCCTCGCTCCTGGGATTTATTCAGGGCGCTGATGGAAACACTGTGATACTTGTACAGAGCCATCCAGCCTTGCTCTGTGTGCTGCTGCTGTCACTTGGTGAAGTCCCTAAGACCATGCCACATGCTGATGCTCCAGTCCACAGGCTCCAGAAGCTGTGGGACGGAGGAGAGTGGTTGCAGGACAGAGGTGGGAAGCATGAGGCTGAGATCTTCAGTGCACTCCCTTACGTGGGAGCTGTTTAAAGGGCTCCTTCACATTCATCCTCTTCTGTGAGGAGCAAACCGTACTTGATCAGTCTATAAATGCTGTAGGGAGACCAAAAGCAGTAACTATGAGCAACTTCAGTGCTGCAGAGCTTGGGTGGATCAGAAGAGAGTAACGCACCTCTGTGCCTGTTAGTCCTGACTAGTGCTAACTAGTCAAAACTTTAGATCTTGAGAATATTGTGCAAGCTTTGACCGGGTGGTGCAGGAATTCAAGACCTACATTTTGCTGTGCAATCTCAGGTGGAATTAGTTTCTAGTTACCATTTATAGTTGCACCTTATTACAGTTGAATATTTCATTTCTGCTCCTCCTGCACAGCACACTTAGTCACAATGCATTTATGTACTTCTGAATCTCTCGCTACATAAATAGCGGTGCTGAATAGCATTGCCTATGTTTGTGACTGTGCTTCTGCAATTCCAGGCTGATCGGAGGGGATGAAGCCCTAAATGGTTCATTGTAGCACACATTCCACTCTGCTGCATGCTGTTTAATTATATCCATCATTCAGCATTACTTGATGAACCAGCTGTGTAGGCACAAGCATCCCTAACCTTTCATCGGGATAATTGCACTCTTTGCCACATTAGGAACTGGTTTGGAGCCAAGTCTTTTCCAAATACAGAGTCAATCTCTGTTTAGAAGTTTTCTGCCCCAAAGTAATTTCTAGAAAGTAATCTTGCAACGATGCATTCTTGGGGCAGCTGAAGACTGAAAGGTCTGTAAATCCAAATTGGTTATTTGTGTCACATTATGGCTCTAAATAATTGAGGCAGCTGTGTAGGATGTTGTAGCAGTGCCTCAGATCATTGTATTCTGAAGATGGGATGCACCATGCCACTCAGGTGAAAGGTAGCTTCCAGATGGTTTCTGCAGCAGAGGCTGGCAGGAGCTGTGGCTGTGCATGCTCTGTGAGGGTAAGTGTCATTGCTAGACCTTTGTATAGGTGGTATCGTGTAGGCACTGAACTTTTCCTGCAAGGCTCAAGTCATGTTGCTGATAGCAGCTGCAGAGCTATAGCTGAAGACTGAAACACCCCAATCTTTCTTCTGTATGTGAAACTGATACATGTGTTGTGCTGAGAGCCTGTGTATCGAGAGATACCAGTGCTGGCAGTGCTGGGTATCATTACAAAGTGCCTGGAGGACCTCCGAGTCTGTGAACCATTACAACCTAGGAGGAGAGAGGAGCCAGGACATCAGTGCAGGTCACCTCCTGCCTGCAAGGGGGCAGGGCGTGTCAAAGTCAGGGTATCAGCTAGTGGCAGACCACCTAACTTAAATTCACATGCCTCTTGTTGAAGTGAACCACTGATTCTCTGCTTATC
This sequence comes from Amazona ochrocephala, assembly GCA_039720435.1. NCBI lineage: Eukaryota > Metazoa > Chordata > Aves > Psittaciformes > Psittacidae > Amazona > Amazona ochrocephala. The sequence goes on along the minus strand of CM077886.1, from coordinate 16,416,423 downwards.
TCATGATTCAGTAAGACTGTGTTGGTTGTAGCTCTGTTGAGCACAGCAGTGGATGGGAACACCAGCCTCTCTCCCTCACTGTTGTTTTCTCGTCAGCCCAGTTATATCAGCTAATGGATCTATATGGTGCCTTTGTAGTTTTCTCACTCAGACCTCCTCTCTGCCACATGTTTGTGCCCCTCATCCCGGCATTCTGCATTCTTCACTGACTTACTCCAGAACAGTCCCAATGAAGAGTAGGGCAGGTCAGCAGCTGGCACAAATTATCAAAATAAGATTATTGCTCAAACCAAATAAAGGTAACAAAATGTGACCTTCTGTTGTTAAAACCAATTAAGTTTCCTTCCATCAATTCTCAGTTCATTATCCCTTTCACCCCCCAGGCCCTGTTCTTCCATCTTTTCAGGCTTGGTGCAGAATTAATGTTAAATCCCATTAGCCTGACCCCATTTTCCCCATTTTGCCTTCTGGTCTTTTGAATTTATGCGCTCTGGCAGGTTGATTCTTCAGCTCAGGGATCAAAGGGAGTGGCAGGTCTACAAGGAGCTTCAGGAAGAGCCTGTTTTACTCTAATTCACTTTACCTTTACATGAGGTTTCTGAAGGGGCCTCAGCAGCAGGGTCATGTCAGGAGGAAGAAGGGCTCTTGGCAGCATCCCTGGCCCCTCTGCTGGTGAGGGTCCCACCACTTATTTCTTGGGATAACTCTAGTTAGGAGATGGAAGCTCATCACTGGATGAGTGTATATTCCCTCTTGCCTTTTCCTTCAAAATGTGGGATGGAAAATAAACATTTCCTTACCCAGATAGATCTTTCCTGCTTCATCAGAAGGATCGTCTGCTCTCAGAGCAATGTGAGACTGTATCGACCACATTTTGTCTAGGTTTAGGCTGCAAATTAAACAGGGAGATGGCAAGACCCAGTACCAATATTGACTAACCTATACATTGTGGCCTCTCAGAAAGAGCTTTCCTGCTCCCTTTTCCAGCAGTGGGGTGGTGGTCTCAGGTTTCCTGCTGCTAGCAAGCTTAGCAGGAGCACTTCATATTTCTTTATTGGCATGAAGCGTTGGTTAGTCGCTGCATTGTGTGGCAGCAGGGGATGTGCCTGGTGAGCTTTGCAGAAGGTGCATTTGGGAGCAGATCTGCTGTGCTTTGCCCCTGAGCAGGCCAGGAAGTAACCCTACAAAGAGGGACTGTGGTGGGGTGGCTTCAGCAGTGAGCAGAGTGTGGGGGGAGGAACATCTTCACTGAGCCCTGCGGTGAACTGCTCTTTGGTGTTTTGCCAGATGTGCTGATTTTGAGAGTGATGTGGGGAAGATATGATTAAATGGCTTTCATTTCCTCATGTGACAAATGGTGAGGGTGGGGTGATGTGTTGAATCACAGCCCTTGGAGAGCACACAGAGCAAGAGCAAGTTACATTTCACAAACTCAGAAATGACCAAAGTTTAACACTTAAGCTGGGAAAGTGACAACAACTGTATCCAAAAAAGCAAAGATTTCTCATGAGTCTTAAGTTGCAAGACTGTCACAGCGGATTGAGGAACGCGTAGCCCGCAGTGGTGGACTTTTAATCCAAGGTGGATCTGCTGAGTAGATCTCTGTCTGGAATGCAGTCTGGCCTGGCCTGATACCTGGGCATGTCACCCTCATGTTATCCTTCTGCATGTGATGATGAGGATCCCAGCCCCAAGGGGAAATGTCTCACGAGGGGAGTGCCATGCTCACGGCTGCCTTTCTTCAGACGCCAGAGGGTCTCCACTGTGGCAGGGCAGCATAATCCCACCCCCAAACTGTCAGACTCTGAAGTCTGCAGGCAAAGCTCTGCAGTGGTGAGCAGGGTAGAAAGGCAGTAGTGTTAATACTGCTTCTGGCTGAGTTTACTTCACATAAAACATTCTTGAGGTTGCTTTATTCCTACTTTCTTGGAAGAAAGTGAGCATCTTTTAATTAATATAATGAGCAAATAATTTTTCTTATTGACTTGTACAAATGAAATTTCAAATGGATGTGGGGATATGTAAGTTAGGTTAAGTGAACAGTTGCTTTAAATATAAGCCCATAATCAAATTTAATTTCTTCTTGTACACAAAACTCTTGGTAATTTAATTTTAGAGGTGGGAAAAAACCTGCAGAATATAAAGTATGCTGTTTAAAATACACATGGTAGAAACAAACACAAAGATCCTGTTCAGACCAGTATGTAGTTTTTTATCCTTTTAACCAAAGTCTCACTAATTTGAGTAATGGACTTGATAATTTCTGCAGCTCACTCCACTTGCTTATTTAATCAGTGATTATTGTTTTCATCAAAATGGGATGTATCAGGCAGATGAGGTTCTACATGAATATGCAACAGCGGATAAACACTGAAAAAATGCAAAGTAGGGAGCATCGTTCTGTACCAAATAAAATCCCAGTGCTTTGATAAACCTAAAAATCTATCATGCTTAGTTTTAATAATTAAATATCCTTGGGTATTCACAGCTGGTTGGGAGAGTATTTCACTACCATTTTTTTTAGGTACTTTTCAGCAAATAGTAAGTGGGCTCAGTTCTTTTTATGGGATAGGATAGTCATGTCTGTCTTAACTCTTTTTAGTGCTGCATCTTTCCAAGTGATATCCAAGTATTGACAGGGGAGTAGTGTGTGGTTTGGTCCATCAAGAGTTCATGTGTTAGCTTGTTAAATGTGGTAGTTTTCTGTATTGATTTCTGCATTGATGGAGTTGATTTAATAATGCAGTGGCTTGTTATTGTTGTAACAGGTAAAGGCAACTTTGTGAAAAGTAAGTTATGCTGGCAAATACATTTTAGCAGCTGTTACAAGTCATGTAGTAACAGACAGCAGTCACATTTTCTGCCATTGCGACACATTAATAAATGGGCCTTCTGGAAAAAAATTGTTCCTCAGGAACTTTTCCTATGGAGAATTACCTACAATGAAACACATAAGCAACAAAAAACAGAGCAGTTCTCAGGGTAATCGGAGGACAGTGCTGATTTTTGTCTGTTAACGCACTATCCATGCATGCTAACAACTTATCTTCACTGCCCAGGCAGTCTAGCCTCTGAATTTGGAAACACCACAAAACTTTTGTTACAATTTCCCCATGTCAATTCCAAGAACACAGAGCCACACTTATGGTCTAGTTTATGCTTGTATAAACTAAGTACATGGTACTGATTTTGGAGCATTACAGATATGAAACTTGATTGAAATGCAGTCATTTGCATGGGGTTTTATCATCTGGAAAGAAGATAGAAAAAAAGTATTTTTTCATTAATGAAAGGAATTGTAAGAGGGAGCTTGTCTCACTGTTGAGGATACTAAGAATATTAGTATGTTAAGGAGCAAAATAATGGCTAATTTGCTTTCTTCCAACATGCATCTGATAGGAGAATGAGCAGAAAGTGCATTTACCACTATCTCTGTAATTCCACAAATTATTTTTTCTGGCAGGAGAAAACCCTCATTGTCATAAAAGTTGTTAAATAGGAATATGGTGGAAAGAGAGAAAGTAACACCCAAAATGCTGGTGTTTTTTCCCTTGCAGAGTTAAAATTAGGTAAATAACATCACTGAATTTAGACATTCTGGGCATGTATCCTCTTTAATCATGCATCCCAATGTAAACAGCAATGTGGCTTAAAGCTGTATAGCTAACCTATGCAGGTACACTGCTGCTTCCTGCTCACTGTCTGTCAAAATGATCATTTACGTCAACACTCTACTTCCTTGTAGTTGGAAATGTAAAATCTGATAGTTCTTTGACAGTGTATTATTAAAATAGCCTTTCCATGATGGGTTTTCAGCAGATAGCATGTGTTCATTAGCTTCGCGCTCTGCATACAGTCACTTCACAGTCCTAATAGAAAAAGGTTAAAAGCGTTCAGACTCACTGATGTCATACACCTTACCGGTGCAGTTTTATCATGAAGATCATAGTTCTTTCCATTTGTCCTAACCACAGCTACCTTGGAAAGTTGCTGACTAAAGTGTTAATGGCAGCTATTAGTGGAAGGTCAGCTGAAATGACTAGAACATTGGCCTAGTTGTACTTTGTCTGAACCCATCTGGCTGCATGTAACAAAGTTACCATGGAGTTCATTGCAATACATGCAAGCTCACCTGCCCCTGCTTGCACTGATGCTTCTCCCTTTGTATCATGAATTTGGGAAGAATTTATTTTGAACGGGAATGATGACTGTCCAAAAATCTGCCATGTGGCATGGAGAGTAAACATAGAATCATAGAATCATAGAATAGTTAGGGTTGGAAAGGACTTTAAGATCATCGAGTTCCAACCCCCCTGCCATGGGCAGGGACACCTCCCACTAAACCATGCCACCTAAGGCTCTGTCCAACCTGGCCTTGAACACTGCCAACGATGGAGCATTCACAACTTCCTTGGGCAACCCATTCCAGGGTCTCACCACCCTTACAGTAAAGAATTTCTTCCTCATATCCAATCTAAACTTCCCCTGTTTAAGTTTGAACCCATTACCCCTTGTCCTATCACTACAGTCCCTAATGAAGAGCCCCTCCCCAGCACCTTTATAGGCCCCCTTGAGATATTGGAAGGTTGCTATGAGGTCTCCATGCAGCCTTCTCTGCTGCAGGCTGAACAGCCCCAATTTTCTCATCCTGTCTTCATACAGGAGGTGCTCCAGTCCCCTGATCATCCTCGTGGCCCTCCTCTGGACTTGTTCCAACAGTTCCATGTCCTTTTTATGTTGAGGACACCAGAACTGCACACAATACTCCAAGTGAGGTCTCCCGAGAGCAGAGTAGAGGTGCAGGATCACCTCCCTTGACCTGCTGGTCATGCTCCTTGTGATGCAGCCCAGGATACGGTTGGCTTTCTGGGCTGCAAGCGCACACTGCCAGCTCATGTTCATTTTCTCATTGACAACACCCCTAAGTCCTTCTGTGCAGGGCTGCTCTGAATCTCTTCTCTGCCTAGCCTGCAGCTGTGCCTGGGATTGCTCCAACCCAGGTGTAGGACCTTGCACTTGTCATGGTTAAACTTCATCAGATAAGAACAAGTAATTGCTGATGCTGCTCAGGGGAGGGTGGAGCTGAGCTGTAGAGGTTCTGCCCAGGATCCTGGCCTGCTCTGGAGCAGCAGCTGTTCCTCTCCATGGTCCCCACTCTTGGACCAGAGTCAGACACCTTCCACTCCACTGCTGGAGGATGTTGCATCCTGTCTGCAATGGCAAAAAAGACCCAAAGCATATATATGGCTTACCCCTTACATGCCTTTTAGCCACAGCAGGAGAGATAATATTTAACCGCCAGGGAACAAAAATTAAAACAGAAGGTTGTCTGTTAGGTTAGTTTATTTCAATTTGCAGATTTGTGTTGGTGGGATCAAAAGCCAAAAAAGGCTGGAAATAAACTATAAATGTGCCAGAGCCAAAATAAACAGACTGAAATATGGCTAGACAAATTGCTTGTATTCCAAGCAGACAGAGGCTGAAGTGGGGAGCAGGCAAACATGGCAGCTCTCTCTCTTAAATAGCTTTCACTATTTTTTACCTATTTTTTATGCCCTTGAACAGAAATTTCTGCTTGTGAACATAAAATGCGCCAATGCCGAAAGGTAATTTGCTTACTCAAAACTCGCATCTCAGTTTAGGAGAGCCAGCTCATGTTTAGACCTGAGATAATGCTGGGTAAGCATCAAAACCTTGGGTTAGTTATCCAATACTTCAAGCATCTTGGAGCAGGCTATAGTTAGAAGTGTCTAAACTCCACATTGCTGTATTTTCTCTTCCAACAGTGTGCATTATTTTAACTTCAAAATACAAATAATGGGAATTCCAGAAGGCTTCTTAGACAGGTTATGCCAGCACTGATAAAAATGAGCTTTCTTCCTTATGTGCAGTTCAGCTAAACTGACATCTCTTCTGCATGTAGTGGGAAAGGAATTTTGCTTTACTGCAATATATACCTGGAAGAAGTTTTCTAGCCCTTATCAAAGTTAGACGCAGCTCTCTGCCTTTACTTAAAAATATTTGTTGGAAATATGCAATTATAGGCCTTGTAGCAAAGGCTGTCTGTCAGGCACTCAGGTCCTGGTCTAGCAAGATTTAAAACTAACAGATACTAGTGGTGATGTGCTGATCATTTATAAACTTAAATAGAGAAGTAAACAGAACATTTTTACAAACCAGGGTAAAACATTCCTTCCTTTCTAGCAAAATGCCTCTGAGTTGAATGCATTCATTCCAGGTTATTTAGGGAATAGTTCATCCTGCATGTAGCTGACTTTCTTCGATTATTTTCACGTGTACCAGGTTCTGTGCAGTTGCACATTTGGAAGGAGCTTTGGGAGCTTTTGTTATTCACGTGTTTTTCAGTGCATTCATTGTTGATAAGCATACGTATCATCTAGGCTTAGCAAATGCCTAAAATCAGATTTATTAGAGGAAAACTACGTTAAAGCATCTCATAATTTTACTGTAAAATACATAGGTTGCTTTAAAATTGAGGGGAAAAAAGAGCTGCAGATGACATGGTATTACAGGATAGTGTTTTCTTATTTCTGTATCTTTTATCGCAGCAGTAGGGATGCTTTGAAAATGTCATCACTGTGGACAAATGAGTTCATAGGATCGGTTCAGGTACCCCAGGGAGTGAGGAGATTTCTTTAAAATGTTTTGTAAACATCAGTGGGTTAAATCTCAAACTGTCCGTGAGTCGTGTGATAGATCTGTAGCAGAGATGGACAAACTGAGGTACAACTGAGCTGACCTCCCTGGAAAAGTCTCCTTTTAGTGTATTTGTGCACCTGAGAGATCTAAGATTAGTTAAAGGACAGCTCTCAGCTCTAATCCTGTGTGTAATTGCACATGCTGCTTCCTAACACATGAACATGTAGACCTTTACCCATGAGGTAATTTATGAGAATATAGTGTGAAAGTCGCATCATTTGAGAGCAGCTCCAAGTGTGCTACAGTTAAGCACATGCCGTCAGGAGCTATACCAGATCAGAGACACAGTGATTGTGCTGTGGTATGGTGTGTTTGATAAGATCCTGGATAATGTAAATGCTTGTGTTGAAATTGCACAAGAATTGGAAATTGAGTATATTACTTTATGTCTAGCAGATTGCTAAAGAAAGTCGAAAGCAATGAGTATGAAAGTTTTAATGAGTGCGTGTGGTGAGTATTTTATTATCATAAAGGCTGTAGGGTTTATTAGCTGACACAGGGCTGGAGTTTTTCATTAGCCAAAGGGTTTCATGGGATATAGCTGGAAAACATTCCAAACAAATGAATATTCTATGTTAAAAGAATAATGAGACATTGAGGGGTTTTATAAACTCCGAAGTTTGCTAAACCAATATCTCTAATTAGATGAAGAAACTCTCTATAGAGGCTTTGCATCAGCGGCTATGCACATAGCAAATGTTTTAAGCATTTACATATCAAATGCTGCTGGCAGCGTTTTGGCTGCAGTCCAAAGCTGTAGATAGTTTTAATCACATTTGTTCATTAATCCTTGGTGGAATTCTCTTATATGGTCTCTTTAGGATTTTCATTTAAGCATGTGCTGCTGCTTCTGAGCAGTGGGCTTATTTATTTATTTTATGAATGCCATCTGAAGCCTTGAATTTATGGAAAATAGATTGTGGAGTGGCTCGGGAAGCAGACGATAGAGTATATTCTTTTTTTGTCAGTAGATCTCCTTTGTACCCAAGCATTTATGTACTCTCACTAGGAAGAGGTTTATTCAGCAGTGTGACATTTAAAGAAGACTTTACTCTTTTGTGTCTATGTTAGTTCTGTTCTTTTCCATAGGAAACAGACAATGGTTGAATGGGAAGCAGTAATTGAAAGTAGAGCAAAGATGATTGTATTGCTAATAAAATGTCTTGAGAGTCATACAACACTGGCAGAGCTGCACTGAAAGTAGCTGCATCCCGTACGATGAGTGATCAGTGCCTGGAGTATCAAAATGCAGAGCACTAATGCTGTGAAATACATGGGTGCGCCTCCCAGCCCCAATGGCCGCGCTGTTGCTGGAGCAGAACTCTAATCTCTCAAGTACTCGAGTGAGCTGAGCTGCTGAGGCAATAGTTTTCTTCCATTACCTCGTTCCTCGGTTAAACCTGACTTGAAAGACAAAACAAGCCATTTAAGACAACACTGGTGTAAAAGCAGAGGTGTTAGCAGTCACCTAGAGCCTTCCACATGCAGTTGGCCTCTGAAATCTTATCTGTGGTTCCCGTTTTTATGGTATGTTTTCCGAATGAATGCTGTAATGGGAATCAGCTTCTCTGAGAAATGCCTGCCATACTAATATTTGTTCTGCAATAGATAGCGAGGGCTAAATATAGCCTTTCCTTTTCTTTGCAGTTTCAGATGGCAGTCTTTTTCCGTGCTACAGCCAGTATCAGGCTTCTCTAAGCCTCTCTTTGCACTGAAGTGCCTCTGGGGAGAGAGGAGTGAGAGCATCAGTGAGAGGGTCCGGCTGCATATCCAGGGTCCAAAAGCTGAACCCTGCAGTGGGAGGGTTTTTTTCCTGTGTTGTGCTGCACTTGCATGGTTGATCATCTTGCTATAAGCACGAGAGAGGTCTTACAGGTTTTTGATTTTTTTCTGCTGAATCATTCGGCTGTTGTATCCTTTTGTTAGGTTACCCATGCATGCCATGCACATGCACCCACATAGAATCATAGAATCATAGTATAGTTAGGGTTGGAAAGGACCTTAAGATCATCTAGTTCCAACCTTCCTGCCATGGGCAGGGACACCTCCCACTAAACCATGTCACCCAAGCCTCTGTCCAGCCTGGCCTTGAACACCACCAGGAATGGAGCATTCACAACCTCCCTGGGCAACTCATTTCAGTGCCTCACCACCCTTACAGTAAAGAATTTCTTCCTCATATCCAATCTAAACCTCCCCTGTTTAAGTTTGAACCCGTTACCCCTTGTCCTATCACTACAGTCCCTAATGAAGAGCCCCTTCCCAGCCCCTTCAGATATATTATGTATAATAGTGCTTCAGCAAAGTACATTGAATAAATAAAGAAAACATGCCCACTGAGAAATACACTTCTCCACATTCATGTGTGCTTAGTGGTGTGGTGGAAGGGCCAGTATGGATAAGGGTACCTTACTGAAGTGGCAAGATCATACCCAGCTTCACTGACAATGTTGCCATGTCCACAGCAGACGCAGGAGCGGAGCTTTCCGAATGTCTTGGATAGGTATACAGGTGTAGGTGGGAATTCGCAATAGTTCTTCCCCATGTCCTGGGTTGCTCTCCTTCCTCATTACCACCTCTGCTCCTCCTGGAGGTGCAGGGCTGTTGGCAGTTGTGGAGCTGCTGAGCCAGTCTGAACACCTCCACTACTTGAGTGAGAGGGCAGCAGGGCGTGATGGCCCCAGGTTAAGAATAGTTGGAGAAGGAACTCTCCTTCTGCCACAGGGATCTTGGTAGTGATGGCATGTCCTAATACTTTACAATAATGTGGTAAGTAGGATTAATTTAATCACTTATTGAAATCAATGAGCTTAATCATAATTATTAGAATTTATTGAAAAGCAGGTAGCAAAATTGAAGGTACTCAGCTCTTCAGCTTCCAGGCTCTTGTGTGCACAACTGCATGTTTAACCATGGAGTAATATCATAATTAACTCTGAGTAGAGAAGTTTGCCCCATAATTCCAATTTTCTTCTCAGAAGTCTTTTTCCTCTCTAGGGACCTTCTAGAAATAGTTTTGTGGCAAAGAGCTGTGGGGGTTGCTGTATGTCTGGTATGTGTGGTTGCTGTATGGGTATGCGCTGTACGGCTGCGCCTTCACATAAGCACAGTGATCCTGGGAAAGGAAACTGTGGAGGGGAGTCAGGCAGGTACAGCTGGAAATACCAAAGCTTTGGGCACTGAGAGAACTTGTAACAATCTTTACTTACCTCTTCTGACTGTATATTTGCCTTCATCATCCTTGCTTTAGAGGCCTTACTCTCCCAGAGGCTTTCCCCTTTATGTTTGTTACTCTGGCTTTTTGTGTGTTCAGCTGCTTTCGTGATATTCTTCCTCTCCAGCACCCCACGCCATGGCAGAACTACCACTGTTTGGTGACAACACTGTTCACCAAGGCCAGAGCAAACTCCCGCCCTGCACTCATGTCCCTCTGTGTTGCAGCTATCAGGTCTTGTGCAGCAGCAGCAGACTTGCCTGTAGATAGCACTAAATTAGTCATGATTATGAATTTCACCCATTTTCAGTGTGCCATCTCCTCACAAGTGAGTGTGTTGGTCTGTACTAACGCAGGCTGTTTGAATTCACAAGAAGCAAGTGTATGGCCCAGCGTGGAGGTGTACATGTTGGGGTCTAGTGAGACTGGCTGCCTGCATTCCGGCGCTGCCTGCAGACCCCAGGTGCTAGTGTCACAGTCACTGCTTCAGTTCAGCACTACACTGTTGTTGTAGGGAATACAGCCTTTGTCTTTGCAGGATATGATAAATACATGAAAAAAATCTCAGAGCTGTGGCCAGATTTGGTGATGGCTGGTGACTACAGCTCACAGCTACTGTGCATTTACTGAACAGCCACAGGATGGTTTGCTGGGAAAGAGTCGGGCACCTTGTAAAAGCTCCACTCTTGCTGTTGCTTTTCATCTCAGTTATGCTGTGTGGTTAACATAGCAGTTACCTCCTATGAGCAGTACTGTGAATGGTCACAGCCTGGGCACCCTCACATTTCCTTTGCTGGGAGTAGGCAGGGCAATGGAAAGTTCCTTTTGCCCCCTCATGTAACAATAAAAAAGGTGTTAGTTTTTTACTTGTTAGATTAGAAAATGCATAGGAAAAAAATCTCATCTACACATTAAGGTTCTAACAGTGACAAAAGCACTAAGGGTAAAAGTCACATTCAAATCAGATCAGTGCCTGGGCCAAAATCACTGCCCAGAGGCCAAGATGCGATTGCTTCCAGCAGACTTTGCCCTTGCTTCTGCAGAAGTGTGGGACCAGGACTGAGCAGGTCTGTTTTAAATAAAATTAAAGCCACAGGTTAATTGTCTTGCTCTGGCTTTTCATATTCCAACATTGTTATTTACAAGTAACTACATTTGTGATTAAAGTGAGTTAGAGCTGCCTGAAAGGGGTAGCAGAATCCATTTCTCAGTGCTGATACTTGCATGTAGGAGCGGGCATACAGAAAAAGAGAAGAAAAGAAAATAATACCAGAAAATAATTCTTTACTGTAAGGGTGGTGAGGCCCTGGAATGGGTTGCTCAGGGAAGTTGTGAATGCTCCATCGCTGGTGGTGTTCAAGGCCGGGTTGGACAGAGCCTTGGGTGGCATGGTGTAGTGGGAGATGTCCCTGCCCATGGCAGGGGGGTTGGAACTCGATGATCTTAAGGTCCTTTCCAACCCTAACTATTCTATGATTCTATGATTAAAAGTGGAATTTAGTCTGGGTTCAGCTTAGCAGCTGTCCCTGGCCGATGCTTGTGTGCATAATACAGGATAAGTTCCAGGCAGACTTTTAAGTTGGGACAATGTGGGGTATTCCTGGCCAATGAAGTACTGGGAATGACCTGGCCAGAAACACTTGAGTAAAAGCCCTCCCTTCCTTGGCACTGCCAGTGAAACAGGGCTGAGGAGAATGAAGTTGCCTATAGAAATCTAAAGCCCAAGACAACAGGAGAGATTTCCATGGATTTCATTAGATTTTTGTCTCAAACCTGGAGCCAGTAGCAAAAGAATTCTCCTTTTATTGAAAGCAGTATGAGAGGTGCTTTCCGAGCAGAAAAACTGTGTGTATGCATAACATCTAAAACTATTTATTTGGCCTTACCTTTTTGATAATCAGAAATTAAATGTCTAAGAGACAGAGATGATCTATACTTTGTATGCAGGTGGACTGCAGCCCCTAGCACTTTTCATGAAGTTTGGAACAAGATTGCTTGGTCTGGTTCTTGATAAAGGAAATAGCTATAAACCCAGTGCAGGGATAATCTGAAATGAAGGCATTTTTTGAAGACCTCGCTGGTGAGATCACTTGAAGCAGATGGCAAATTGAACCTTCCTGCCTGTGACCTCACCCACTGAAGCAGAAAAACCAAAAGGGCTTTGCAGCAGTGCTGCCTCTGCCACAGCATCTCTGTGGGTGGGTGCTAGACTTTGGACTGGGTTTCAGTTAAGTTGGAGGCTATTTGGGTTGCAGCAATCTGTGCTCCCCAGGAAGTTTTTCTCACTGTCACTGCTCCCTGTTTTAATCAGCAGGGTCTCATCTGCCTACAAAGCCGCAGCCTGCTCTGTGCCAGGACAGCCGCCCCAGTTCCCAGTCTGGATTGTAGGGGGTAAGCCCCAGGGTCTATGAGGGGACAGTCAGACCAACACTAGCATGTCTGAAATGCCCCTCTGGAGAGGGGCACCAGGCTCTGCCAAGCAGGGAGCAGCCCATGCAGTACCAAATTGGCAGAGTCCAACCCCAGAATCCGACAGAGCAGTTACTCTTTCCTGCATCTGATTCCTACGCAGAATCAAACTCTCTTGCTTCCATACCTGTAGCTGCTAAAAGTTTCTGAACTTTTGAGATAACTTAGCCAAATTGTTATGCAATTATGTAAGTTTTGACATTTGAATAGTCCCATTGAAGTGACTGCTATTCCTTATATCCTTCAAGTTGCCCGTGCATTAAAGTACATTGCTGAATCAAGGACATTTGTATTAGCCTTCACTATCTTCCAAAAGTAACAATTGCTTGTTTTCCTTTTCTCAGATTCTCCAAAGACTTTCTTAATCTATTTTCACAGCTGTAAACTAAGGGGATCTCTGCTCTTTGCTTGGATTAGTCATCAGGATTTGAAGGGTTTGCTTAAAACCAGCAAGCCAAACATTGCCTTTTGTTCTCCGCAGTGTCCGGCCATGGTTGTGTGCAGGGACACACTTGTACCGCTTCCCAGGCAGACCTTGCCAGCATCTTCAGACAATGCGAACATAAAGTCACTGTTTCTCTTTCCAGTTTTTCATTTTAGTCTGAAATTATTGCAATGCTCAGCATGTGTGTGTGTTTACTGAGTGCCTGGTTAGCCTGCTTGTGCCCTGGGACACCTCAGTCCCAGCCTAGGGTCTGAGAAAACACTAGTGGTAGACCTTGCTTTGGCATTATTTTCCAAGTTCCCTTCTTGCTACAGGACTCATCTTTTACTTCCTTAGACTTCTAACTCTACCTCTCTTGACTCTTAACTCCGGGCTGAGCTCCAGCCGAGGAGCTCAGCCATGTTCACAAGGTTGAACAGAGCCTAGGACTGAGCCACTAGCATCCCTGAAGCTATTTTTGCAGCCCTCAGAGCCCCTCTGCTTGCCCAGCCGAGTGTTCCCATCCTCTGAGCCCAGCCCCGTGGGAGGCTTGGCTGGGTTTTGCTGAGTGGCATCACAGTAGGCAGGCAGGCAGGCATGGTGCACTGCCTCTGCTACCTCCGTCCACCCTTGCTGTGGGAGAGGAGCAGCGGGACCTCGTTGAGGTGATCTCAGTAAAGTTCTGGTAGAGATGGACACCTCCATCCCACCTGGCAGACCTGCCCTTGATTGGCACCAAATCTGCATCAGTGAAGTTGAAAATGCTCTGTTTTCCCATCCAGTATCTTCACTTCTCATCTTCTTCTGGAAGCTGTGCCGCATCCACAAGCTTCCTCTAGACTTGGAGCTCACTAGATCAGTTTCCTGTTCTCTCTGCATGCTGCACACCTGAAAACAGTGTGTTTTTCCTCAGCTTCTCTACTCCTGCATCATCCTTCCTCCCTGATAACGGCACAGGTAGCCACCTGACTAATCCTTCTCCCCAGTGCCTTGCCCTCCCAGTGAATTTAATAACAAAAGGAATAAGTGGGAGCTGTGTGGATGCATCCATCAGCTCCAGCCTCACACACCAGCTGTGGAAAGGTTTTTTCCTCAATACGTATTCACATTGTGTTACACACTAGGGAAACTGGAATGTAGTGTGTATATTGGTGTGTTTTAATCAGTAGTGTGAACTACTCTCCCTATCCTCATGACTTTTTTATTTCCTTCTTAGGAAGGCTTTGTTGCACTTGTTACTTTCTGTTATACCGTGATGGTTGGTAAAAGATTTTTTGCTGGATTTATGCTTAGTGAATTATCCCTGAAATTTGTGGAGCTGTAGAGGAATTTAATTTGACAGTGTGGAGTTGATCTTGCTCCCAGTGATGTCTTCAGCTGAAAATCTCAGCTTCCATTGCCTTACTTAGGGAGAAAAAATAGGCCCATGTCTTTAGTATTCCTCAGAAGGAATGCCAGAGGCACTGTAAATAGCTGGTGCCAGAGGCACTGCAGTAATGTAAAGACTCTGCTGCCACTGTGTATGAAGTGTGGTAGCAATCTGTGCCAGAGGCATTAAGAAAATATACCCCTGAAGGCAAAGCTTTCTGAAAGGTGAGGAGGATTTTAGCAACTGCATTAGCATATATGGCATGTTCAATACCTTAGATTTTGCTTTTAATGTCATGAGGTGGAATAATTCAGGGGTGATGCACAGCATCCTCGTGATATTGGGGCTAGAAGAAGCAGTTGGAATGAAAGCTTAATAGAAATTCAGTGTTCTCCCATGCTGAGCACAGAATTGGTTGACCAGATAAATCTAAATGTCAAATGACTAAAACGTTTTACCAATTGGAAATGTGATGGTTTATTTCTATGTTGTCAGCACGTGAAAAGAAGCAGACCTAATTGACGAGGAGGAAAAAAATGAAAGTAGGACTAGGATGCCATAAGTGTTTTCAGGAAGTGGGAAAATGTCAATTAGTAATTACTGTGAGAGCTAAACATCATGTGGGCATTTATAAGTATTATCTAAAAAATGAGAAGCATTGAAAAGTTTGTAGCCCCAAGTCCAAATAGACTTGTTAGAACACTGCTGAACAGCAAAACACAGGTTGGTGAGCAGTCTAGAAATGATGATGTTTTATTGAGTGATGTAGATTGTTACTTTGGTTGATTTGGTTTTACCCTGTAAGGAAATCAAAGCTCAGGCACTTCCAAACTTGGTTATATTTCTGAAGGTCATCTTTGCGCGCCAGCTTTTGCCTAGAAACTCACCCAAGGATGTTGGCCATTGAAACCATTTCATGTGGAAGCATTGCTAAGTAAATTCACTAAATGCCTATTCATCCCAGTAAGATGGAGAATCACCGGAGCAGCAAATGTGAAAATCTGCACAGCTTACTAGACAGAAAGCAGTTTTCTGAGGTTGCCAAATAGAGACGCAGTCTGACCCTGGGAGGTATTACAGCTCACATGAGTGAGCATAGGAGGAGTGTCTCAGGCTCAGGATAGTTTACTGGGCTGATAACATTTCCAAGTTGCTGCAGCCTGAGCCCAGGAGTTAAATGCATTTTGTAAAGGTCTCTGGTTTAACTTGGTTATCTATGGCTTATAATAATAAAATGTTTTCAAGATACAGTACTGTTGACAGCTGCTTTATCTTTCATTTTTCTGCCACGAGCTCTATTACAGACCATTGCTTAAATGGTACTGTATCTATAATGTTGTGGGTTTGAATGCAACTCAGGACATGAAGATCTTTTTAATATGATTTATTCCGTTTTCTTTAATATGCTGACCTAGATAAATAGAGAACATTTTTGCTCCATTGTTAAAGAAATAACGCACTACAAAAGCTGTCAAGCGTAAATACATTCTTGGACATGTCAGCTGAAATTCTGAAACTACTGGTATCAGATTGCCAGTCATGCTAATTGGAATTAACCTTCTGAATTCTGAATTCCTTTGTTCCTCTTAATTATATTTGTATTTTGACATATGAGTTCCCTTGCTTTCTGCGCTCCAAACTTGGCCTCTTCTCTATAACAAGGATGAAAGCAAATAGAATGCCAATAGGTACTTAACCAAAGTCCCTAGGAAAGGTCCAGCAAAGCGTGTAAAATTGGACTCTCAGTGCAGTCATCTCACAGCTGGATTTTCATACTTTAAAAGTGCTGAGCAGTATTACTTAATACATACTCTGTTACAATGCTTAGAAAAATCTTCCAAGAGTTGATAGGAAATTCGTGAAGATATAGTAAAGCTGAGCTTCTTCCCAAGTATGCTTTCCTGAGGGAGGCAGTAAAGTTCAGCAGCAGAATGGAAGTTTTTTTAGCATCTGCCTTCTTCATAGAGTCTGTGGACGGTCCCCAAATGAGAACAGTAAGTGTATAAATTACACTAGACATAGTTTTCACAGTGTAATTTGTGCATCCTGTGCTCTTTCTCTTGCAGGACAAATGACCAGCTAGTAGCATTCCTGTCCAGATATCGTGATATGAACTTCTTGAAATCACATGGGAGGGACAATGCAAGGTAAGCTGGCCCTTCCCTCAGCTTATTTTAGCCATGGCACTGAGAGTTTTTGCATAGTGATGGTTTTCCAGCATTAGCCAAATGAAGAAATCCCTAGCCCAGGAAAGAAAAGCAAATGAGGAGGAAGTCCTCTCCTGAGGACAGTTGTTTATTGACCCAGAATGGCTCCTCCCCCCATTTGTAATTGCCAAGTAGCTACTGCCCCGCACAGCAACACTTCCTTGCCCCAGTCAGTCCCACCTACACTGGGGACCAAGACCAGCACTAGCCAGGGTCTGCAGCAAAGCCCTCTGCAAGCAGAGCATCTCTGTAGGATGTGGGAGCCTACACCAGGGTGAATATGCTAGTGATGGTGGCTGGAGGTAGCATGATCTGATAGCATTTTGGAGTCCTTGAATAAGCATCCCTGTTCATCTACCCTGCACAGGTCTCAGGGAGAAGAGAATGTGCTGTGTTTCCCACAATGCATCACTTAATACTTACAGCTTTGTGGCTTGAGGGAGCAGCAGTGTCCAAACACCATGTTTCCAAAGATTTAAACAACCTCTGCAGGTGGAAGATCTTTCCCATCTGATTGCAGTGGTTTTTTCCTCTTTACTGATAGTTTCGGACCATAACAGCAGTTTTGCAACAGTGCCAGCAACTCCATGGACTGAGTCCCGGTGACTTTGAACCTAAAAATAGTGTTTTATTCTGCTTGGGTCATCAGGACATCTCTTTACTCTGTAAAATGTCCAGTGTACTCTAAGGCTGGGTTCAGGTAGTAAGGGTAGAGAATATGACCCACGAGTTGCATCTTCAGTGCAACAGCTGGGTAGAATAGTGCACAGGTCTCACTCACTTCTTGGCTGCTCTTGCTCTTGTCACTAGATTTAACAATTCTGTCATGTTCCTGTTTAAATTAAGCCCTCATGAGCGTTCATCTTGTGCATGCAGAAGTTCTATAGCAGGTAGTAAAAAATAATACTGTGAGAAATAATATTTAAATCTGAGTCAAGAGTTTTCATAGGAGAGTCTCTGGCTTGGGAAATGCAGTGTCAGAGTGATTGGCAGGTTGAGCTCAAGCTGGTAATAGTGATCATCAGCAGAGTTATTGTAGGAAAGGGAAGAGACACAGCCAAGGGAAAGCAGTTGGTCTCCTATGCCTCTTTGCTCCTCTGGTGCCCTGATTCTTCTCAAATTCCCTGAGCTGGCTAAGGAAAATAATGAATTATGACATGTCACATCAAGGTGGCTCAGCTGAGTCAGAATAATTTAAACCAATTAAACACATAATCTGGCATTAATATAATAATAAAATTATCTAGTGTGCCACTTGTCATCTCCTCACAGGAATAATAACCCATTTATTAGCTCAGTGGTTCCCTTTGACTGTATAAACAATTAAATACATTTTAGCCTATTACAATATGTCGCTGTGTTTTGTTTTTTCTGATGGATTTCTACCATAAATTCTTTCTGCATCAGGGAACATACTGTGGGACAGGAGTGCAGATTTGCCATCCCTGTCTGCTGTGGCTGTGTAGTCTCTGCATCCTGTAAGTGCTCCCACTGGATGGATGAATCCTTTCACATCACCCCTTGGCAGCTCCCCAAAATTTCTATCAAGGAGATAGAGTGTCTCCTGTCCTCCTGCCTAGCCCAGATAACTGTAGAGACAGGGCAGCAGGACAGCTTCAAGCCAGTAGCTCCAGCAGCCTCTGAGTAATATTGGTGTTGGGTAAAAATTCATTCCATTGGTGTCAAAAGCTGATCAAAAAGCTGTTAGCCCTCACTTTCTGTTGTGGGTGATCTTCCAGCTCTACATTCAGTTGTAGAGAGAAATCATATCTACTGTGAAGATCTCCAGCCTGATCTTTCAGTTTCAGTGTTCCAGTAACTCATTCTTATCCAAACCAGTAAATGTGCCATCTGCTCTGCCCATTTGACGCACAATTTCCAGTCGGCTTTCATTTTATGACCAAGGTATGTAAACTTAGGTCATGCCAGTGAGGTTTATCCCTGGAGTTAGAATGATGAAATTCCCAGTGTGAGCCCAGGCAGATGAAACAAAACCAAAGGCCCACGTAGGCTGTTACTCCATGTCCTGCTGCCTCTAGCTGATGTTCCCAGAGGAGCACAGGAGGCAGGTAGTGATGCTTCCTTACAGTATTCTCTCAGCCTCCTGAGCCCTTTGCTTGCAGAATTTCCACAGCCAGATTTGGTGACTTGTTCATTTAAGTGTAGGGGATGATTATTATTTTCTATTGATTTTTCCAATTACTTTTTAAATTTTGCCATTTGCTTTGCCTTGTCACAGCACTGTGGAAAAGAAGTATCCTGTGGGGGAATGGTATGGCCAAGAGCTTAGTAAGGTCGGCAAGCGAAGCAACAGCCTCTTTAGCCACAAAAATTTAATAAACAAAAGGCAGCTTTTGGAAAGGATTTTGGGCACAGGCCAGTCTCCAAGATATTGGGCGGTAGGAGAAAACTCCCATGGGACATCCTATCTCAAAACAGGCTGGAACAGAGGTTGTCATTTAAAATGGCTAGTTGAAGACATGGTAATAAGAGAGAGGACACTGGACTAAACTGAATGCCGCCCATGTGCAGTAGTAATTTTGTTGTTACAGGGTGTTTTTCTCAAAGCATGTGAACTAGTAATAGGGTGCTCAGCATTTAAATATCACTGAAAGCAATGTATAACCCTTGCTGCTACTTTATATTTTAATTTGTGGGTGAATAATTGCTCCTAAGCAATAAGCTTTTCAGTTGTGTATGTCTGCTTTGTAAACAACTAGAAACTCTGAATTTTAAGTCATCATAGTCTTTGGATCATGCAACAGAAAGATTAGAAGTGCCATCTTAAAACTGAAATACTTATACAGCTCAATTACAATGTACTTTGTATTCAAGCCATGTTCACAATCAGTACATGTTTTACTGCCAAATAAGGAGAGAAACCAGGCTTCCTTTTATAGAGTGAAGTTTTCTTTTAGTTATGCCAAAGTCATTAAAAAGTGCATCACTCTGATTTTCCTTTAGTGGCTTCTGAAAAGGGAATGGACGTGAAAATGGTTCCTTAACTCAGCTGGAGAAGTGTTATTTCCTTAGCTGGATGTATGAAATGAAATTGCATACAGTGGCTGGAGTCGTTACATAGTGCTTAGCGGGCCGCACTTATATTTTCTCCCCTTTTCAGTGCCCTAGACTATTCAAAGCAAAAGAATAACCCAGTAGTTGTATAAGCTATTACAGTTTGGAACACTCAGAAGTTTTCATTTTTTGGCAGAAGCAGCACCTGGCTGATGTATTATATAAAGACAGTCAAATGTGACATCTTCAGCAACAGGCAGGAAAAAGGGTATTTTTTCAATAGAAACTTTGCCGCAGTAGTCATTTGGGAAACAGTGTAAACACGTGGAAGGCTGGATGCTGTTACATCTTAGAGGAATCCAGAACTCATAGGCAGACTACAAACTGCTAAAGAAAAGGCCATTAGAAGTTTGCTATGTGTCTGAGTTCTCTTGTGCTGTTTTTGTCTCCTTATTAATGCTGTTGTTTGCAGTTGTGTTGTTCCCTTTCTAGCTCCTGCGTTCCAGATACTTTCAGAGGTGTTGCTGAACTGTACGGCTTTTAATAAAGAGCATGGCAAGCCTATCACAGTTCTTAGAGGCTGGAGAGATCTGAGCTCCTGGGGGGCTGGAGCATGTTCCCAAAATCTCCACCTCTGTCAGCCCAGTTCTGATGATGCATATCTGTTTCATCACCTCTCCAGACAGGCCTTCTGTTCCACTGCAGCACATGTTCATTGGCATCCTATACACTGGGTCGGTGGTAGTTTGGTGGTTGGTTAGAAAATGGATCACATAGTAAATGCTAGTGTGTATTGCATTGATGAATTGCCCAGTAAGTACCCAAATATTAGGGAAAAAAATTGTTATATTATCCCTGCTGTTGGAATAGTTCAACCACTTAGCTCCCAGCAGCACTTAGCTTGCTGCTCATGTAAAATACTGGGCTTCAGTTTCCCTCAGCCACACTTTTTTGTTAATATTTTGGAAAGGCTTCAGTATTCGGAAGCAGGCGGACTAAGATCTATTTTTTGTTTATATCTAGTTCAGCCCAACAGTTGTATGCCAACTGTAGCAACTGAAATAGTAACATGCATCTTATATGCAAAGAGACTACACTTTACATTACAGCTAACTTTGAAATGTGCCTTATTGTTTTGTGCTGAGCATTAGGGGAACCATAAAGCCTTTACTGCTTCAGCCTGACAGTTTGCCTTCTATTCCGGCTTTTATTTCTGAGTGGTTTTGGAAAACAATGCTAAGTTATCAATGCAAAGAAAAAAAATAGGTTGAAGAGGACAGGAAGATGCAGTAAAAATAGATGTATGTCTTCACATGGGACAAACCAGGGTGGGTTTTGGTCTTGGTAGAGTATACAAGCAAGATCATCCACCAGTTTGGGAAGGTGCAGTAAGTGAGAAGGTTTGAAGTAGCCATAATTTTTCTGGTGAGATGGGAATTAGGAGGGAGGTGAAAATTGAGGTACCAGTAATCAAAAGTCTTATTGGTATCTAAGAACGTTGATCTGCGCACTTAATTTTCAGTAGTATAAATAGTAACATTTGTGTCCTTTCATCCGAGGTTCTGAGATAGCTTATAAATTCATTATGGCAAGGAACATCCTTCTAAATTAGACAGATATTGTTGGCCCTGTTTTAACCACAGATCAGTAGCCTGATTTAGTAACTTGAAAATCTTTGTACAAGTGGCTCACACTTGCCCTCAATCACTTGGAAAGTTTGAATCCCCATTTGCTTTTCTTTCTTCAGTCGTCTAGTATGCAGATCCCAAGAAACAGTAAGCACAGTAGAAATATCCAGCAGTACACAGTTGTGGTGGACACCCAAGTGTCCTCTGCACTGCGTGTCCCTTGGCATTGCAGCTGTGATCTGGCCATGGCCAAAGCAATAGTTTGTGCTGTAGCTGCTCCAGCAGCAGCAGCATCATATAGGTGAGATGGGTTCTTGCTCAGCCACTCAGGCCCAGCAGCATTCCCAGGTCGGAAACTGCTTGGTTGTGTGGGTGTTGGGAAGAAGAGCAGGTAAGGGGACAAGAAATCTTCTAGAGAAGACAGTTAATGGAGACAAACAGATGGCAAAATGTCAGCTTTCATACCATTGAGTCTGTCTGTGGTGAATTCGTGCTACATCTCTGCACACTATCATTTGCAGTTTTTTCCTTGTCTTGCTTATTTTATAAAAAAAGAAACAAAATCACTTGAGTTGTGGCCTCCCTGCTCATGAGAGGAAGCCATTACATTTTTGTCCTTGTGAAAACTGTTCCAGTTTCTTAGACGATATAGTAAGTGAAGAATGGTGGAAAGAAACCCGCAGGAAAGTCTTTGAAAGCTCCTCTCGAGTCTTGTACTCTCAAGGGACTGGATGGAACTCTTGTCAAAACAAGGCAATTCCTAGTAGAGTCAGAAATCGACTGCAAGTTTCCTGCAACTAAAAATAGTTTTAGAGTTGTTTTTATTTTGGGGACACTTTAAGAGTTTGCTCCGTGACTTGCGGCATTAAAATACTGAGAAACATTAAGGATTTCTCAGACTTCTTCTGAAAGAGACATTTCCAGAAGATGGAAACTAAGATTTTTTGAAACCGGTGGAAGTTAACACTTAGGAAAAGGTGGACAAGAAGAAAGAATCGTGAGGAATTTCTTCTAAACATAATGCAAGAGTGTGCTGTGACTAAGTGATTAAATGGATATACTGAGAAAATTACATATGAAAGTTGCAGAAACAAAGTATGTACAGTATGCCTATTGTAGAGCTTGAAAAATCTGATTATGTCCATATAGAGATGAGTAAAATGTGTGTATTCAGTGGCTATCAACAGCATCTTGTGTGGAATACCCTAAATGCCATGGACATTTAGTTTCCATAAGGATGCTATTGATTCAGAAGGGCCACATTTAGCTTAGTATTTGAAGGTAGACTTGTGACTTCAAAGACCTGGTCAAAATCCTGTACCATTTTTGCTACACTGTGAATGATCTAAACCTTATATTGCCAAATATTTGTGGCAGTAGACCAGCTGTCTGCCGTAGATTTGCTTGCACACTGAGCAAGCAAATCTATGTTTAAAACTGTATTAAAAACTGTTTAAACATATACTGGAAACAACTGTGATAACATGGACCATCAGAAAATCCTTCCAGTAGTGCTGCCTGGTCTCACAATGGCTTGCGAACCAACTCCTGGAGACCCACAGAAATTGCAGGAGAAAATGTCTCTCGCTGCGTCTCTCCATGCAGGCTTTTTTTTTGTGGCTGTGTCACCTGTGTTTTCTGCTCTGAATTCAGTCCCTGGCTTCTCGAGGCTGGACCCTGTGCTGTCCTCACTGAGGAGCTGGGCGTAGCATTGGGCACCCATCTGTTCACATGCCCGCAATGCTCTGCTGCTCAGTGAGGTCTGGTGACCTCCTCTATTGCAGGGCACGTAGAGGTGCGAATGACAGACACTAATAGTGTTTTGAAAGTAAGATTTCCGTAAGTTCCATGTTACCTTCCGAGCATTTAGCACAGTGGACAAAGCTACTAAAAGCATTTCAGTTTGTGTGCTTATGGGTTTGGCTTTTGCATGAGACATAAGCCCAGTCTTGCTGTAGCAAATCTAGTCAAGAGAGAAATTTGTTATGATACTGTTGATGTTTGTGCATTGGCATTAAAGCTTTAGGGATTGTTAGGATGCTATTGTGTTTATGGTATTTTCTTCAGACTAAGGGAATTAAAGAAAGATAACAAGAATTCTGCTTTTTACCTCATAACATTTACATTCAGGATGCCACAGTTTAAACACATTGGAAAGCAGGGTACAGTTTTTATTTCTCCCTCTTTTCTTCCGTCATTTTAATCTATACTGAGGCTTTTTCATAGCCTTTTGAAACAGCAGGAATTGTGCATTCTGTGCTTTCTGCATGCTGCCTGTCATACCAGCAGGAAATCTTCATCTTCACAGACTAAATGGGTACTATTTCTTTTTGTCGTTGTTCTCCTTTCAAAGCTTTGGCTCCATTTTGGGAGTGAGGGGTCAGCCCTGGAGGCTTTTGGCACAAAAAAAAAAGAGATCTTGGGAAACATACCACAAGGTCATCGCTTTAGAAAACAGATGTTTATCTGGTACAGCATAGATATTCTTCTTGAATACCCAATTGTTAATTATTTAAGGGGTTTTTAAATACTGTGTAACCCTTCATAGCATGGAGTTACTTACGGAAATGTGGTGAAGTCAGGCTTGTGTCACAGTCAACTGGAAACTCATGACATACTCAGTGGAGGCCAGGATTTCTGGCCTGCAGTGGGCAGGGAATGAAGCTGCTCAGGTTTGGGTTTTATGGACTTGATTATTACAAAGCATTATTCAGTGACTGGTTTATGGAGATATATTGTACCCTAGAGGTTGCTCACAAATTACTTGTTGCAACTGCTACACTGAAGATTGTCAAATTACAGTTCTGTGCTTTCTATTTGGTCACCTAAATTGCATGTTACTGTTATATGCTTCCTGACTGATTGACTCCAGTGTTTCCAAGGTGGCTGTGCAAACACTGCTGGCAAGAGCCTCTCATATTCTCATCTGTAAAAATATTTTCTTGACTTTTCCCACCAAAATTGGCTGACTTCTTCAATTTTTGTCTAAAGAGAGTAAAAGAGGAGTAGATCAGGTCAAAGCAATGTGCAGAGTTTGTCCACACACATTAAGAAGAACATGGATGTGGTACTAGTGGATCTCCAAGCTCTGCAGATCCTTCCTTGACATTGACTTTTGATTTGTGATGAATTGCTTTGCTGACATATTGTTCACTTTTATTCGTAGTTCTTGTACTGTGAGTAATGATGATGAAATCCTTGTAGGTGGACCTGGTCAGCAGTGAAATGTTGAAAAGAGGTTTTCTAGGCAAGAAGCCAGAAACAGGAAACATTTAGGAAGAAACCTTTTCACCTTAAAAAGTAACTTCCTTCCAGTCAAAAACCTTTTAGTGACAAAGTTACTGATAAATAATGTTTGGCAATCTGATAGCCTCCGATGCTTAAGAAGTTTTACTTACTCATAGACTTCAGAAGATGGAAAACAGTGAGCCCTGTCTTATGTACTATGAAAGTGTGAGCATTCAGGACTGGGGGTCCCTCATAGATGCTGTGGTAGGCAGTGTCACTTTCAGAAAACTATCCAGGAGGTAATACTTGATTGTGATAATTTTGCTGATATTAATGAACTGTGCAGCAATATTTAGTTATCATTAAAACATATCACAAGAAGGGTTGAGCTGTGTGTTTATATTCATGTTGTAGGAGCATGTGCTAAACATCTTACAAATGCTCTATGTGTTATTCAGTCCTCATCTGAAATGCATTTATAAATATTTAACTACACTACAAAGTAAGAGGAGTTCCCTAAGCTGGGTTGCATTCATGAGCTGCCTGGACAGTTAACTATCCATGCTCAGGGATGGATGACACCATGTGCTGTAGGCAGTAGGATTTTAACATGAAGTATAAAAATAACCATACGGAACTGTGTAAAGCCCGAGGCTGCACCCACGCAGTCAGGGCGTAAATGGCACCTTTCACACGTTGCCTGATCGCTGAGCTCAGCTGGTGATACGCATTCACGTTACGCTGTGCTTGCTGCTTACTTGTGAGTGTAATCCAGGCTCCTCAAAACTGGAAGCTTTTCAGGAAGAGTTAAAATTGCTTAAGGGTAAGCATAAAATGTCTTAGCTGGAGTGTTCTATCAAATAAATGTAACATGACATGCTTTTTCTTAGCCCTAGTCTTTAATTTTATTTTCTCCTGGTTGAGTCTCTTATCATTCTTTTCCTTCTGTTGTTTGTCTTGCATCAGGAGAAAGGTCAAGTGTCTTCATCTGGTGGCAATCTCCAATGTATTTGGCTAACCATATCTTGCTGTCAGGTCATTGTCCTGGCAAGTACATTTGCCCTTGTCAGGGGTGTGTTGGTCTTACCCGAAGTTCAGGGTGCCAGGAAGCACCTGAATTTTTCCACATTGACTGAGACAAGTGAAATGCTATTATTAATCTGGTTCTTGTACTTTGATTTGTTAACTGTTAGATGTCCTGCAAAACCCAAGAGAGAAAGACTTGAGGGAAAAAATCACAATTTATTTGCATTTCATTGCTCTCTCTGAAGCTTGTCATGCCTTCATAAAATGCACTGGTTTGGAATTACATTGAGCATAACTAGGAACTAATGAAATACAGTATGAGACTAGAAACTAATGGGTAGGATCAGCTTTTGCCCTCCTCCTTCTTATCCTTCTTTTCAGAGGTGGCTGCTGCAAGACTGTTAGATGGCTAATCAAGAATCTTTATGTCTGTAGTGTTTGAGGGGTTTTGATTTCTTGAAAAGGTCTACATGGCATACAAATTGTACCTTTCCCTCAGTAAATATCCAGTATGCTTAGAGTAAGTCCTTGCCTCCCTGAGTGCCAAAATCTCTATTGCTTGAGTGGTTAGGAGCATCAGTCATCCTAGAAGAGAGTCTGGGTGGAAGATAAAAGCTTCATCCACCCTTTCCACTTGGTTGCAATTCACGTATCTGTGTGCCATCAGTGCAACCTGGGCTTGCTGGGGTGAACCACTGCCTCTGCAGGGAGGATCATTTAGCTTCTAGCAGATATAAAACACTCTTGGTCCCCTGGCTTCCAAGGAGCATAAATGGATAGCAAGCAATTGCCCAGTAAAAAGCTGTGTCTTCAAAGCCCCTTGAATGAACTATTGCTTCATAGACAAAAATAAAGCATTTGCTATGCTACTGTGCTATTCTATTTAGGTGTAATGACTGTATGTGAAGCAGGTCCAGTAAGGGTGAGCCTTTTGAGAAGTGCCTGCTTCCTATTTGTTGTTTCTGGTATGATGTTTCTAGGAAGGTTTCAAGAAGCATTAGCAAGAGAGTCATCTCTTTGCAGATCTCCAAAGGTGGTGTTACTCTTCAGTTGGGCTGCACTGGCTTGCTGGAGGATGAATGGTTGGGAAGTACATTTAGTTTTCTTTTAATAACCATGTTGTGTAGGATTTTAGGACTGAAATTTGTTGTGAAAACACTTGTGCTCCTAAGAATTGTCTTATTTCACTTCATATGCTGTGATTTGCTTGTCCAAGCCATTAGCTCAAAAAAGTCATAGAACTGTGTTTGTATACAAAAAAAGAGCCTGTCCACTATTTTGGAAAACATGAAACTGTGAGCCTGGATTTGCTGGAATCTTCTCATCTTCAGTGTGGCCATACTCTTCTATTGCCAGTTTTTAGACAGTAAAGCTGTAATTGTATCATTGCACTTTCTGCTATTAGCCAGCTGTAAGCCCTATCAGGTAATACAGGCCTGAGGGAGTTGTAAGTAGAGGGGTTTTTGAAATGGTCAGGGAGGGAAGTTGGTTTGGGAGTTTCTTTTGCAGTCAAAGAAACTTCTGTTTGAAAATGAGAATAAAGGGTGATAAATTGGTGGAGATAGCAGTTAAAGAAATCATTCCATGGAAAAGGACTTTAGCCAGGTGCCCATCAAAGGCACTCTGTCACTCTCCTCCTTGACTGGACAGGGGAGAGAAAATATAACCAAAGCCTTGTGGGTGAAAGTAAGGACAGGAAGGGGTCACTCAGCAGTTACTATCATGGGCAAAACAGACTTGACTTGGGGAAATTGGTTTCATTTAGAAATAAAACTTTGATTTATTTCCAATCAATTCAAGGTAGGATAATGAGAAATAAAGCCGTATCTTAAAAACACCTTCCCCCATCCTCCCTTCTTTCTGGGTTAAACTTTACTCCCAAATTCTCTCCTTCCTCCTCCTCCCAAGAGGTGCAGAGGGACAGGGAATGGGGGTTGTGGTCAGTTCCTCACATGTTGTCTCTGCCGCTCCTTCCTCCTCAGGGCCGGACTCCTCCTGCACTGGCCTTGGGGTCTGCCTCACTGTTCCTCTCACATACTCTCACTCCAACTGCAGTTGCTGTTGCACAGCAACTTTTTCCTCTTTTTAAGTGTATTATCACAGGGGTGCTGCCACGGTCACTGATGGGCTTGGCCAGCAGCGGGTCCATGTTGTAGCTAGCTGGCACTGGCTCTGTTGGACACAGGGAAAGCTTCTAGCAGCTTCTCACAATAGCCCCCCCTTCCCCACTACCAAAACCCAAATAGAGTTCCTATTTAAATATGGTCGATAAAATTCTATTATTTTCTTAAAATAATTAACTTGAATGAGCATTTAGTTTTAAGGGAAATAAATAAATGACCAAACTTTCAGGCACATTAATATTTGATTTGGCGATAACTGCATAAATATTGAATTTGAAGATTACATTCCAGAGCACTGCATTAAAATTGCAAGACTTTTCTATTATCCTTCATAATGGAACATGAAATTAGAAACTTGTTCATGGAAAGAAAAAATTCTCCACTCTCATCTACACATTTTCTGCACTGTTAACAGCAGACTGCTTTCCTCATGCTGTGAGAAGGGACACAGAATCATAGAATAGTTGGGGTTGGAAAGGACCTTAAGATCATCTAGGTCCACCCCCACTACCATGGGCAGGGACACCTCCCACTAAACCATGCCAATCAAGGCTATGTCCCACCCGGCCTTGAATGCCGCCAGCAATGGAGCATTCACAACTTCCCTGGGCAACCCATTCCAGTGCCTCACCACCCTTACAGTAAAGAATTTCTTCCTCATATCCAATCTGAACTTCCCCTATTTAAGTTTGAACCCGTTACCCCTTGTCCTCTCACTACAGTCCCTAATGAAGAGTCCCTCCCCAGCATCCCTATAGGCCCCCTTCAGGTATTGGAAGGCTGCTATGAGGTCTCCAGGCAGCCTTCTCTTCTGCAGGCTGAACAGCCCCAATTTTCTCACCCTATCTTCATACGGGAGGTGCTCCAGTCCCATAGGTATTACTAGAACATAGACCCTGAAGTCGTTTACGGTCCTTTTGAAAATTAAAATGCACCATTTCATGATTGCACCTCAGTCTTTTGATTGGTAGAGAACAACACTTTAACCAGAGAGGTAGCCTGAGAGGTTAACACTCATATTTCCAGAAAGCTTTGGTGTTGTTCCTTAACTTCTATTTCTTTTCCTCTTCCTTCGGTCACATTTGTCTGAGAACCGTTGAGTTATCTTCTTGACTTCCTAATGCTAAAACATCTCTAAAAACCCTGGTGTAGCTCTGTTGTTCAGGCTGTTCTTGTTGTTCAGGAAGAAAACACAAGTTTTACAGTGTCCTCCTCACTGTAAGTGCTGTAGCTCTTGTTTCCTGCTGTTCTTGCATCCAGTGAGATCTGTGCTCTTGTGGATGTTAGTTACTATAACGGTCCGATTAGCTAGAATTCATTATTGTTCAGAAGACGTGGGATGTGTTCAGCACGCCAACTCCCTGTTAATAACAGTTCTCAGCCCCCCTTGCAAAGGCGTGTTGTAATTCATGGCTGTCCCACTTCCCTTTCTGGGAAACAATTCTGAAAATGGAATCACAAATAGAAACCTGGATCAGACAGTCTCAAAACATGTGTGGGCATCCAGTACAAAGTGTTTTCAAACATAAATTGATTTCCAACTCTTCTTTTTTTTCCTTATTGGTCTTTTATAATTCATTTCCATAACTTTACAGTTCAGCAGTTGCTCCTCTTATTCATGGTTGAGCAATAACAAAACATTGTTCCCATAGACTGGAAAACGGGGGAAACATACTCATTCTGCAGCAAAAAGCAATGCAATCAAATTTCTTCCTAATTAACTATATCTCAATAGAAAAATTCAAGTAATAATAACATAGGAGAAAAATTGGTCATTTTACCTTTATGTACAATTGGCTGGTTTTCAAAACCCATGCGTTTACTTAGAGTCAGAAGCCTATGATCCAGATTGTGTTCAGCTCCTGTTCATCTTCTGGTGGTTCTGCAGCAGTTTGTTAAGAGTTAATGAACATTATAGGGTTTCATGCCATGCAGCTCTGTAACTTGCACAGTTCTGTCTTTAGGACAGCAGAAGGTGTAAATGATGTTGAAAAGAAATCTGTTTATCCTTGCCTCTATAACTGAACATATCATATAACTGATCAATCATTTATTAAACCTCTGTTTGAGTAGAAAAGAAATACAAAAGTGACCTTTTTATCCTTTTTCATTTGAGAAAGTAACTTCTTTATTTCTAAGAGTTAGTGGTGAAAACTAAATACAAATTAACTTTTAATGACTGCTTTTGTATCCCTCAGATTTATCAGGAAGCAAGGACTGGATCGGCTCTTCCTGGAATGTGATACCCACATGTGGCGCCTGGGGGACCGAAGGATCCCAGAAGGAATTGCAGTCGATGGAGGGTCAGACTGGTTTCTCCTGAACAGGAAGTTTGTGGAGTACGTTACTTTCTCTAATGATGATCTCGTCACAAAGATGAAGAGGTTTTACTCTTACACATTGCTTCCTGCTGAGGTGGGTGAATTCAGTGCAGTCTCTCTCTGTGTTAAAAACTGCAGTGTTTGTGCTTGTCCCAAAGAGCATCAAAGTGAGAGGGGCTTTCCCCTGACTTTGGTGGGTAATGAGAATTTTACTCCCATGACAAGTAAGTCCTTTAGTGTTAAAACAGTTTTTGCAGGTTTTCAGTTGCTTTGTTTGTGGGACGTTTTTTGCCAGGAGTGGCTTTGTTTTATACTTTCAAGCACATTAATCTATTACTGAACAACCAAAAATCAAGCTGCCCTTTGCTTGCAAATTGTTCCTCCACAAAGCCTTTGAAAGCTATTATAGATGGCAGATTGTCTTCATAAGTAGCTTTCCTCGCTATTATCCAGCCCTTTTCTTTAAAAATAAAACCCCTACAAACAAAGGTTTATTGTTCTGTTCAAAAATCAGCTAGAAGGCATAGTCACAAATCATTTAGATCACTCAGGAGTCGCTCTGGCTACAACTGATGCAGAAGGGGAATGCACACCAGGGTGGGTTTTCATCTGCAGTGCAGCAGTATGTCAAGGAGATGTGCATTATCTCCAAGTCGAGCACAGAGCCTGACGGGTTAGGCTGTGCTACACCTGCCTCAGCAAGTACATTGCTCCCCTGCTTTGTCAGACTCTGCTCCCAGGGTATGTAGCATGCAGCCATCCCAAGGAGGACCTCATGGCTGTCTTTAAAATGGTAACTTGCCTCACGAGTGGCCTCCGGACATTCTGAGGGATTGATGAGACTGATTGTGCAAATCCAGGCTCATTAGCTTGCAGTGGAGCACAGAGATTGTCATCTTTTCATAGGGGTTTATTATTCCACACACATGTTGAATAATCTTGCTTTAATCCCATTTCTGTTAAAAATCACCTTTTCTCTCAACTCTGATAACCTTTTCATCCATTATCTAGGAGAAATTTCTGTATCGTTATAAAAGGACACAGGGCAATGGATAATTGGGTTGGGATTTTTTTTTCTTTTGCTTGAATGAGAATGGATGCCTTTATGGTTTAACCAAACAGTTCAAGCATAAAATCCATATTCACTGGGCTGTCATTTAACATTAAAAAGGGTAGGGGGATTATTTGGGGGCCAGCCATGCTAATGTTGTGCTGGTTATTTATGGGTCTTACTATTGCTGATTTTAAAGAGAAGTCACTGCTTCAAAAATCATCTCTCACAGGTCTAAATTTGATCGTATTCCCCAGCTTCTTTCTAGAAGGTTTTCTTTGCAAGATA
Source organism: Amazona ochrocephala (assembly GCA_039720435.1). Taxonomy (NCBI): domain Eukaryota; kingdom Metazoa; phylum Chordata; class Aves; order Psittaciformes; family Psittacidae; genus Amazona; species Amazona ochrocephala. The sequence continues at coordinate 16,385,340 of CM077886.1, read as the reverse complement.
CATAACTGGTTTCTTAAACTCACCCTGCCTTCCCTGACCTGTTAACCTGCTATATCAGTCCCCATTACACACAATTTATGTAATAGCTGATATTCTGATGATATAATTAGGGTAGCCCAATAGGAATTCCTTGCTGCCTCGAGTCAGCAAATAAAGACTTATGATTTCAGATGTAATTGCAGGAGGCAGAGTGTCATTCTGGTGCCCGGGGTGAGCTGTGTATTTCAGAACAAGGCCATTCAAACAGCAATGCATTTCAGAGTGCTGGAGATACAGACGCCACAGAAGAGCTGTCTGAAACTGTATTTTTTAATAGTAACTGGGAGGGGGGGGAGGTTTGAGAATTGTCTTAGGAATCAGCTTGAGATACATCATTAACACATTGCTCAGAAAAACACTTCTAAATCTGTTAGACCAGAGTGTAACTTACAGAGGAGAAATAATGGGAATTTCTTAGACTTGCTCATACAGCTGAAATGAAACCAAAATAATTGCTGGCTCTGGTGCCTTTCCTGAAGTCCTTTGGACTCCCAATGCCCAAAGCTGGTCATTGCAGAAATGCAATTATTCTATGCCAGGTTATTGTGCAAGGCCTCAACTGTCTGTTATTGCAGTTTTCTGGGTCTGTAGCATGTTGTGATTTTTTCATGCCATATGGAATGCATACACATAGAGTGCTTTTCATATATAGCAGAATGATAGAGATTGTTGATTTTGTCACTTTGAAAGAAAATAAGTCACCTTCATTAAGCTCAGGCCTATGGGGTGAAGTGAAAGAAAATGGAAGTCTGAGGAGCTGAATGTACTTACCTGCTCTGTCCTTCTTGCAGTCCTTCTTTCACACCGTCCTGGAGAACAGCCCATACTGTGACACCATGGTGGACAACAACTTGCGCATCACGAACTGGAACCGTAAACTCGGTTGCAAGTGTCAGTACAAGCACATTGTTGACTGGTGTGGCTGTTCACCGAATGACTTCAAACCGGCAGACTTCCACCGATTCCAGGTAAACTGAACCAGGCTTTTCTCTGATACCTGCGAAGAAGTTCTTCCCTCTCCGCTGGGGTGTGGAGAGCCGACAGTAAGGAGTGGGAAGGGAAGCTTTTACACAATCAAGCAAGGTGGAGGAAGGGGTGCGAAGAAGCTCTGCTCTTAATTTCAGGAGAAGAAAGGATTGGTTCTCCTGTGTTTGGGCCCTTGAGATGTACTTCTGCATGACAGGGTCACAAAGCAGCTCTTTGAACAACTTGGCATTGGTAGATCTACTCTTCTAGAAAGGAGGGAAGCTTGACACATCTCTCACTGTGCCAATATTACTTGGTAACTCTTGTGAATGTGCTGCAAAGGGTATTTTCCAAAGTTGCAGCTCAGGTGGTTTCATGATTTCATGAAGCTCCTGGCTTTTGTTGTTAAGCAATGTTTTTCATCTTTCGAAATAAGCTTAGCAGTTGGCTGGAGTGCCTGCTAGAGGCTTACATAGTACAAGGCAAATTGGGTTTTGTTATCATATTCATCAACGTGATTATATTTAAGTTTATCTCGTGGTTTTGGGGGCCGGAGTCATGAGGTTTTGATCACCCAGGCTTGGCAAGACTGCCTTAAAAAGTTTAATTGGTTCCTTTGTGATACAGCTTCCTCAAGGCAGACATGAGAGCAAATCCTTGCGCTCAAGGGTGCACTCAGTCTCAAGACTGTGTCTGGCCTGTGTGTCTCCTAATAAGAATGAACAACTGCTTGTTTCAAGGGCACCAGATTTGCAATTCCATCCCTGCAGCTCCTCAGGGTTCCCTGCATAAAGCATGTTTGTTCAGGCTTTGTGTGGGCTGGGGAATGTGTTACCCTACAGCACAAAAATGATGACTGCTTCAAAACAGAGATCTATTCTTTATTGTAATGTGCTGCCTACCAGGCACGGTTGAAGTCAGTGACATGGACACTCACAAAAAGAGCAAATCAGACATTATCTAAGAGAGGCTCTGCTGCCCCAAACACCAATCCCAGCAAAGTCTCCAACGCAGAATAAATGGCAAGTCTTCAGAAACTGCTGCCAGGGCGCAGAGGCTGACCTGCTCCAGGCTGGGAAAACAACCCACGGTGGCATTTCAGAAAACAATCAGGTAAACTGAGCTGCAAGGGAAAGTTCCAAATTAGAATAGATGTGATGGCAACTTCTGACACTTGCCTGATTGAGAGAGCCCCTCAGACAGGCGTGTGGCACCAGACGGCTCGCTCACAGTTCCCACACAGGCACAAAGAGAGCTGCAGAGGAGGAGATCAGGGAGCCCACAGCATGCTCCATCTCAGAGTAAAAGTCAGCATCCTCAAAAGAATTTTTCAACCATCTGGGGCACTTTTGAGCTCCTCGGATCTCAGAACCCATGCTCAAATATGAGCGAGGCAAAACAAAGGCTTTCTAAAAGCTAATGGTAGTTGAGTAGCAAACAAACCAGTACTGTACCCAAGATTGTGTCAAGTGCAAAGCAAAGAATCGATACTGGTGTCCCTGCCCATGGCAGCGGTTGGAACTAGGTGATCTTTAAGGTCCCTTCCAGCCCAAACCAATCGAGGATTCTACACAAGACCAGTCAGAAGGTGAGAAACCTCTGCCACAGATGTCACTTCGCCAGAGTTCTCTTACCACCTCAGAGCAGCAAATTCATACAAATGAAATGCTGCTCTGCCTCTTCTGAGCCACAGTGCCACTTTGCTCCCTGTCTGACTACTAATAACATATGCCATTGCTGTGCTGTCTCCAGACTAACGCGGTAGTTTGGAGAGTGTTCCCCACCTCTCTGGCACATGGAGAGCCTTCCAGAGCAAGGCAGCGGGTGGTGGCTGGTGGTACAAAGGGATTGGCTTGCCTGTATTTTTGCTGAGTAATTAATGTAGCTTTTATGTGAATCTTAAGGACACTCTCAATGACAAATGGTCACAAAGCTGACCTTTTAAGTCACTTTTGACCATGAGGAGAACCAGTTCATGTCCTCAACTCCAATCTATTGCTTAGGACAAAGTGTCATGGCTGAAAGCAGGAACTCACTCTAGTGTTTTTTCTTTCCATATCACCACAGCAGACTGCCAGGCCAACTTTCTTTGCCCGCAAGTTTGAAGCTGTGGTGAACCAGGAGATAATCGGCCAGCTGGACTATTACTTGTACGGCAACTACCCATCTGGCACGCCCGGCCTGCGGTCCTACTGGGAGAATGTGTATGATGAGCCCGACGGCGTGCACACCCTCAGCGATGTCGCCCTCACCATGTACCACGCGTTCTCCCGCTTGGGCCTGCGCAGAGCCGAGACCTCGTTCCATGCTGCTGGAGACAACAGCTGCCGGTGAGTCTGAGCCTGTCTGCTCTGGAGTGTTTCAGGGGACACAGCCAGGACCACTGAGCACCGACAGAGGTTCAGCTGCTGGCTGGAGTGTGCTGTCACAGACAGGGCCAGGCAGCTGCCAATGTATAGTGCTTATAAGGAGTATTTATGCCTATGAAAGAGCATTGGTTACTCAGGGTTGACATTATGTGACCTGTTTGCTGCACTTTAAAGGAGCTCCTCTCCAGCCTGATGGAGACTGACAGGATCCGATTGGGCGGTGCTACCCCCACTGTTGCCTTCTCTTGATTAATTTTAGCAAGTGTATTGTACCTGCAGCTCCTAAAACCCTCTGTGTGATTGCAGCGGAGGTCATGTTCACCTCTATTATGCTTACCAAAAGCAGAGGACAGGATTTCAGAATTACTCTAAACACAGGCAGGTTAATGGTCCTTGCTTGTTTGTTCCCCTGAGTGTATACAAGGAGTACAGAGAACTACTTGCTTGAGCTCAGTTTGCCTGCTTGGTACAGCTGTCTGTGCCACAAGCGTTACAACTGGTGGGAGCCATTAGCATCAAGTAAATGAAATGTTTGTATGGATAAATATAGATATAGCAAATAAAGGTCTTTATTCTTTAAAGAGAACCTTATTCTTTAAAGAGAACCTCCCCTATATTCTAGATTCCTTTTTCAGCTATAAGCCTAGCAAAGAAGGATTTAGTCTAAAAGGGATTTGAAGGAAATGTTTCTGGAGTTAGGCTTGCACAGTCTCTCCTCGTGGTAGATGTTTGCTGCCTGCAAAGATGTCTGACGCTGTTTACATTCAAAGCAGAGAGGGTTCATCTTTTGATATCTTACTTTACAGTCGATTCATTCCTGATTCAGAATGTATTTTTGGACCCTGCCTTTTTTATCCTAATCGAAGACACACACAGTCTGAGTCAGCAAATACTGAACACACTCCTTGTGGTTTGACAGATGGACTTTGCCCCTCTTGTGTGCTCCAGAGGGAACTGAATGCACCTTGACCTTCCTACTTAGTCATGGAAGTGCTGAGCAATTCCCATTTAGAAAGACGTGGCAATAAGTGATCCAGATTCCTATTACAGCTTTGCCAGTAAAGGTTACCAGTGCAAAGCAATGAAAGATCAATAACAATTAGATAGAAATAATCACTAGTAGCATGCCTTCCTTACATGAAATAAGGGCAAACCTAAAGAAGTCCTGGGTCATTTATCCTGCTGAGTGAAGCCAGCAGAGAGGATGGTGGGAGCTATGTATAACCAGGACTGAAATAATTTGCCAATTACTTTTGTGCTTATTCCTTTTGCCACTGTTCTGATGATGATTTATATCAATAATCAATTCCATTTCTAGGGAGGTTTTCATGGCACAGGAACTCAAGGTGCTTTTCAAGCTTGCCCAGATTATAGATAGGGAAGCCATGTCACCCACTGCTGATTGCAGCTGTCTCCAGGATAAAGTATAGCTCCCTTGCAGTAGGCTGGAGCCTCATGAAACAGTGCAGGGAGGAATTGCGAACACTGATAGTGAGTGGAGGGTTCATTTTCATACCTGCCTGAGCCCCCTCAAAACACTGTGAGTCAGCATCCAGTTTAAATCACTGAAAGGTGGATAATCCTCAGGTTTATGATTCACATCTCTCTTCCTACTATGTTGTCTTTCTAGGTGTGTGCATATATACGCTCCCTCTTTCCCTCTCATGCTCTTGCGTGTGTCTAACACAGTAATGGCAGGGAGATATTTGGGCTGAGCACCTTGACATTATTACCGTTGCTGTTAGGGCTAAAAGCAGCATGAAGTTAGCTGATAGTGCAGCCACCACCCCAGCTCATTTCACACTGCTGCAGGCACTGTGAGGAAACTATGGAGTCAATCTGATGCTGCCACCCGCAGCAGCCCAGGAGGCTGTTGGAAGAGAAGCTGCCTTGCACACTTTTCTAAGAAGGCCTCAGAAAGCTGTGCCCCCTGCAGACTGCTCTGGTACCAAATTAGGTTGCTTATTGGCATCGTCAGTGGAAGCCACCTTAACGTGTGATTGAGATGTAATCAATTTCTTCCATCTCTAGACATTTTTACTCACTGCTGCCAAGAGACAATTTACTCAGCCTGTTTCAAGGATGTTGTAAATATTTGCTGCTGCACAGATATAAAACAGGAGGTCTCAGTACTCAAACAGAAGTCAGATTGTTGCTGGTACTGGCTGCAGAGCTTTGCTGTGTATTTGCTCAGTCCATCACTGCTGCCTCTGTTTGTTACCCTGTCTTGTGTGTATTTCTCAAGCTCGAGATGTCCTTCTGGGTGATGTTTGTTTCATGTATTGGAAAGTCCTTCTTGGTGAGCTCCTCTTAGTGCCCATGTCTTGAGATGTGGTAACTAGCGTGAGGAGTCAGTCTTAGCTGACTGCACTGGGAAGGTGTCATAGTGGCTGGTTTTAAATGTGTTGCAAACACACTTGTTTCACAGTTAATGCCAGTGCTGTAAAATAGGAAAATATTTCATTTTGGAGCTCTGAATAACATCTTTAATTACTTATGCATCCATGTATTAACAAACATCATTGAGATGTTTCTGGGACTGCAGCAGACTATTGACCATAAAGGTTAATTATTTGAAACTACAACTACAGTGTCTTTAGGTCCGAACTGTAACTGGAGGCTTCCAAACCTCCCAATGGGAGGTTTTTCCTGTTTGTTTGACCTTTTTTCAGTTTATTTTAATGATGAGGAGAAAAATCCGCCGGAAAAGCAACTTCAAGTCTTTGAGGAATGTGAAGTTTACTGCCTAAAATAAAGGAGGCGTAAAATGGGGACCTTATCCTGGTGTCTTTGCTGCAGTGCCACCTTACAGAGCACTGCTCTTGGAGAATCGGTTGGGAATCAGATCTGTATGCAGGGGATATCTGCTGGGGACCCGATCTATATGCAGGGAATGCAGCGGGACACGAGCTGGCTGTGCCCGGCCGCACAGCACCCTCTGCTGTCCCCAGGCTGCTGCTGTCCCGCAGCGAGTGAAGGGCCCTGCCATGGCCAGGCCTCTGGAGGGACAAATCCTGCTGAAGGCAAAATCCCCAAAAAGGGATAAAAATGAAAGGGCAGCTGATTTGGAGCAATAGCCATGTTTCTGGAGCATCGTTTATCCCAGCAAGCAGTGCTGCAGCCCAACAAGATGTATCTCTGGGTGGCACTTTTTACCCAGAATAACTAGTAAGAAAGGGGGGTTTTCTGGCACACAGATGTATCTCCTAATGAGCTTAGAGCTGTGAATATGTTCTAAATGAGCATGTATTCTTAGTAACATTTGTGTATGTTTCAAGGTAATGAGAACAGCCTAGGAATATTTGATAATGTGTCATGAGCACATTTGAAATCTCTTAATGTACAGTGGTGAATTTTCTAGTTGAAATGAATGCTTCTTAAGCCATTAGCCCCAAGTAAATGGAGATTTCATGTCTCTCTTGTGTAACTGATGAGCCTGTTTGCTGTTTTACAGATACTACCCCATGGGCCATCCAGTTTCCGTCCACCTTTACTTCCTTGCTGACCGTTTCCAAGGCTTCCTGATCAGACACCATGCAACCAACCTGGCTGTCAGCAAGCTAGAGACTTTGGAAACGTGGGTGATGCCCAAGAAAGTCTTTAAGGTTGCAAGTCCACCAAGTGATTTTGGAAGGTTGCAGTTCTCAGAGGTAAGTATTTGTATCCATGCATGCGCGATGTCAGCAGCCTCGGGGGGGGTTGCATACTACTTCAGCAGCCTTTGGAAACTGTATTTCCATGTCATTTTTAGTTTAGAGTGGCTCTCTAGCATAATGCACATCCTCTTCATTGAAGGAAATAGTGTTGCCAGTTCTTATCTGTGGTCAACATTCACTTTTTATGTTACTGTGTTAGTGAGTTTCCTTACTCCCTCTTGTTTCAAGAACAAACTGAACGCATTTGATGTTATAAAAGGCACTCAGTAACTTAAAAATGTTGTGACTGTGATTGTTGTGAGTGCTGTGAGAGACACCTGGGATAAAACACCATGTTTCTGCAGTTCCAGATGTGAACGGGGATGTGGGAAGCATTCCTCTGGAGTGTACTGAAAAAACCCTCATGAAATTAGTGATAGTCAGGCACCACTGCCGCATGTGAGCTGAATACTGATGTTGTAACACGAAAGAGAACATTATCACAGCAGTGGCTGAGATTTCCCACAAATCCTGTTATTTATTCTGGGAATTTGTCTCAGGATCTGACATAGAGTATAAAAAATGTACCCTCAAATGTATCAGGAAAGTTGACCACTAATGGAGCCCGACATCTGTGTTCTGGTTTGAGGATACAAACTGTCTGAGCAGTTAATTTCATGATTTTTCTTGTTAAGCCACAAATTTCAATTAAGGTATAAAATTGATTGAACAAATGTGTTCCAGTCATTATGGCTAAGTCCATAAATTACCATCTTCTTGGGCAATTAAGAAATGCCTAGGTAGGATTCAGTGTTTTGGTGTGCATGGCAAATCCATGACACTAATATGCCATTAAAGAGATGAATGGAAAGTGTGTTTCATTTATCAATGTGTCTGATGGTAGGCTTGCCATTTCGTGCAGTGATAAATGGTCATACAAGCTTTAATTCTTGTGATTTGTAGGAGTATTGCTGCTGTTTATTTGGTACTTTCAATCTTTCTTTCATTCCAATGCCTGTTCTGGGTCCTTCCTTTGAAAGCAATCAGCCTGGCAGCAGGAAGAAGGATTTTTTGCTAATTGTATGATTAAAAGATCCCAGTATTCTAGAACTCCAACAAAAATATTGAAAAAGAATAGATCTGAATTAACATTGACTTGTAGGGAGGAAACAAACCAGGGACCAGAATTTTACTCACTGTCCCCTGGCCCCAGTGCACGTTTTTCCCCCAAACAAAAACTAGTCCTACAGTAAGCATGAGCCTCATGGACAGATGTCCTGGAGCAGCAGTGCCCAGTGTCAGCCTCCCCTGGCAGGAGAGTGGTGTCATGTCAGTGCCTGTTGGCTGCACTGTGCCCACAGCACTGTGGAGTGTGTCACCCTGCAGGGAGGATCCCCAGATCCCGCGGGACTAATGAACTGCTCTTCACAGCCTCATAGACCACAGCTGGTCTGTAAGCAGCCCTGCAGGAGCTGCTGCTGCAGCAAAGCTGTGTGAGTGCAAAGCATGGGAAGGATTTAATCATTGCTGAGCTTTTTTCGGGTCGAGGAAACATTTTCTTCTACTTGAAGCACCAAAGAGTTTTGGTGGTCACATGCTTGTTTTCATAATTTTCTCTCACCTAAACTCATATTTGTCCTCTCCTTTCATAGATTGTTCATATTTTGAAGGAGGCACAAAGTAAATCATTTAATCATTTCTTAATTGTTTCTTTTACTTTCTGCATTCCCCTGGCCCCCAGGCACCTCTGCCTCTGTGCCAAGTTATTTTCTCAGTTAACCCTGGTATAAACCCAGCATTAACCTCTTCAGCTTCAGTGTGGCTGGAAAGCCTCTGATCTGCTACTGCTTCTTGAAATGCCACTGCTGTGTTGAAGTCCAGCAGTTGTAAGGGAAACTTGGCAGTTCAGCTAAGATGAGGGCATCCATGTTCACAGATTAATTAAGCACCAGAAAAGGAAGCTAAGATTCGTGCTTACTGGGACATTCAGCTGCTGGTTCTTGAATGACTTTCATGCCATGATCTGGCAGAAATTTAAAGCTGAATGGGGCCCTTGTAGCTGGGAGCTTCCTTCCCTCTCCCAGCTCAGACCAGCAGGGCCAGCATGAAGAGCACAAATGTGCTGCATTGAATGTGCTCCTGGGTGTATTTATGACCCTGGTGCACAACACTGTAGCGGAGATGACAAGATCTCTCTAATCAGGCCTTCCTGCCCTCTGCTCTCTCACTTTGCTTCTCACACTTCACTTCCTGAGTAGCAGGTTTCACCGTACACCATGTAAAGACAAGTGGGAAAAAAATCTCAGCTGGCTGGGTCGCCTGACAGCTAGTGGGGCCAATGATAGCCTGGCACTGGCACACAGCTCCTGCACTCTGTGTGAAAGAAAACAAACTTACAGGGGACTCAGGGGAGATGATTTCCAAGCATGAAACTCCCACACCTCCTAAAATTGGCTCACGCATAATGCATACAGTATGTATCCTACCAGCTTGGGTTCATGCAACTTGCACGTGGAGAGCAGAAGATTGATTTGCTCTACAGTACTAAAAGTCTCAGCTCACCGTATATCAGCTGAACACTAAGTTCATTTCTGGTCTTGTTAAGACTTGTGATTCATCACAGAGAATAAAATAAACTAGGTGGCAGGCAATTAGTGTGCATTGTGTGAACCTAATGGTCCTGTTTGTGGTGAGCAATGAGACACAAACCCATAATCAAGGCATAATTTATCTTGGGAAAATTTTATCTTGGGCCTGAACAGAGATAGAAACAGAAGTTTTAAGCCAATGATAGAGTTCCAGCTTTCCAAACGTATCCTGGGCACAGTGCCTGCTCTCAAAGCCCAAAATAATGGTGATTAAAATAATGATATGGAAAATGTCAGTTTCTGAGCCACATCCCTTCATAATTTATCAGATATTCATTACTGCTTGATTCCGTCCCATGCTTTGTGTATTCCATTTGAAAGTGAAAGCCTACTTACGATGTTTTAGGGGGCTATGAAAAATACTATAGGACCATAGTATCTCCTGGCCTGTAAAATCAGACATCTCGGTACAGGGAGCTCAGCTGTGTAGAGTTCAAGGGCAGAAGCATAAACCTCTAACTAGTGCTTTAGGTAAAATTCTGTTTAAAATACTGTGCTTCTAAACCCAGCTTGTCCTGTAAGCTGTGCACCATGGAAAAGTGTGTCCCCAGCTGCACACTAGACAAAAAGGGCAGATGTTGTAAATAGATGTCTGCAGCTCCCTGCCTGCGCCTTCCCGAAGTTGCCTCTGGTGCACATCTGCAGGCAGGGTCAGCACCTTGTCTGGTCAGAACTGTGTTCTGGTGCACAGGGTGGTGCAGGGTGTTGGGTGCTTTGCCTTTGCAGTGCCAAGGGCCTACTCTGGGGCAGTATTTTCTCCTTGTTGGTTTTGTGCTGCTGTTAGTGGACCTGCACACCCTGACAGTGGTGTTGTGACAGGCTCTCATGGGAATCGATTGCCACCAGCATGAGAATTGTCCCTTCCCCTCGTCTCCTGCCCTTTTGACTGTAACTTTTGGTTTACATTAGGGAATAACATGCCTCCACAAAGCTTAACAATCAGCCAACAATTCTGTACAAGCTTTCCCCCAAAACAACCTTTGCTTTTCTACAGAGCACTCTAATAAACCTTTGCGCATGGGAACACATCTCAACATCTTGTGTGCAGGCTGGTAGTGAGCAATATCACCTGGAGGTGGGAGCATGGGGATTTTCATTTTCTGATTTCTTTTGCCAGGGATGAGAGAATAAAGAGAGAGAAATATTGAGATGCCAGGGATGAATGTTTAATTCTGAGGTTGAAGTAAGCTTTCTTCAATGAATTCTTAAGTAAGAAATATTGAATGTGGTGGAAAGTGCTTCCTTACAGGCTTTTCTTTGCTCAGGAGGGTGTATGTTTGTTTCACCGGTTGTGGCTTTATTATTTCCAGGTCCCTTGAGCTCTGGTAGGTCTAACATGGCTGCACTCAGTGAGGGTTGGTGGAGTAGATAATAAGATCTGGTCAGGAAATTTTCTTTCTCAGCTTATTTCCGTACTTATTCAGTCAGTCTTGTCAGGAGGGTACACACTGACAGCTCCTCCAGGCGCTCGATGCTTGGGTCTGATATCTGAGCTACACTGTCTGGTTTGATTAGCTGGTGTGCTAGGTGAAATACCTCTGAAATACCAGTGATTCTGCTGTGTTGATTGCAGACTAGTGGAAGGCTTATTTTATATCATATTCTGCAGTGTCATAGTCCAGTAAAAAGAATTCATCTGATGACAGATGGATTTAAGATGGTCAGGTTTTATTCCACTGGCCTTGTAGCCTTTTGCTTGCAGTCCTCCTGTAATTTGTCTGCCAACCACAGTGATTTATTTAGAAGGCACTGGGGACTGGACAGTTTCCAGTACAGTAATAGGCATCAGGTAATTGTTCTGTTTTAGGGATTTGTGGGAATTTTGGCATTATATTGGAACCACTTACTCTCATGAAATGAGATGAAATCTAGAAAAAAAATATCTGTGAAGCAAATAAACTATAATTTGTAATGCTCTTAGGAAGGCAGGTTCTGACCATGCCTGTGTAAGGTGAAGACTGAGGACAAGGACAGTTCTGTGCTGGGGAAAACTTCAATATCCACATATGCTGAAAGAGGGGATCCTGTCTGTGTGTGCATGGGCCTTGGGAGACTGCTTGAGAGAATCCATGGTTTCTGTATTGGGAACAAATCAACAGTTAAGTCATCTACACTGTTTGTTTGGAGATTAAGGCAAAGAACCTGGAGGGCTATGAGGTATCAGGCTGGCCAAAACATGTGTATGTCTCTCCAAGGAATTATGTCAAATGTTTGCTTGCCAAAAGGATCCAAGGGGTTCTCCCTTTCTTCACTTCAGATGGGGCTCCCCAGATCTTGTTGTGTTTGATATTGACCAGTTTTGATTTGAGATTATGGGAACAGGACCTCATGGGACAGGCAAGGTGGGCACTTCCTCCAAAAGCAAATACGCAGCCTTCAGTGCTGCAGTCCACCAGGTTGCCTTCTTGAGGATTGATGGAAGTGGGTCATTAACAGTCAGCTTCATAAAGACATGGTAGATATAGTGCTGGGATAGTAAAAAGTATTTCAGTTGGCCCAAGAAGGCCAGTTACGACATTTTATGCTATCTGTTCAGAAATGTGTGTTTTCAGTAGTGCACAAGTGTTAATGGCAACAGCTTGTGGTTTGTATCATCCCGTGGGTTATGAGTGAACCATTAAAATTCATGTAAAGAGCACTGACATACAAAAGCTGCTAGGAAAAAAGAAAGGTCCATTAAATATTTACACTTGATTGTGAATCAGCTGCTTTACTGTTAGATAGTGAACAAACAAAAACCAGTGTCACTATTACGACAGTAAAAAAAGAGTTTACCAGAAATAACTTCCCACATCAGGCAGGAAGGGAGTGCAAGTAGACAGCAATGGATACATCATAGTAAAGGACCTGATGTGACTTGTCCTGAAGTCCACAAAAGCCTTTTCCTCGGTCATAGCAGTAACTGTGTAGGTCTCTACTGCAGGGTCTATCTCTAATATATATCATTTTCATAACCTGGTAGGTGATGGGTTATATTCTCTTTTCTGTGCACAGCCTGTGTTCTGTCACCAGTCTTGGTCTTTTGTTTGACTGCTTCCATGTGAAGGAAAAGGAGAGCTGCTATAACATGTTATATCACTCTTAAGATAAAGAAAACCTTTATGTCAATCAAAAGCGGACACTTGGCCCCAAAAAATAAGCCTTGCAATCAATAAGTCTCACAATTTGTGTACACATTGTGATCATAGGTCATGTTGCCATCAGCCTTTATACGTATGTGTAACTCATGTCATTAAAGAGGTATTTGTGTGTCTTGAGAGCCCTTATTTGACCTAAGCATCTAGATGCTTACAGAGATTATTTAAGATTGCTTACCAGCAATGTGGTCTTTGATTTCAGATTGGCACCGAATGGGACGCCAAGGAGAGGCTTTTCCGGAATTTTGGAGGACTCCTTGGCCCAACAGATGAGCCAGTTGGGATGCAGAAATGGGGAAAAGGCCCCAATGTCACCGTTACTGTCATTTGGGTGGACCCCGTTAATGTAATTGCAGCAACGTATGATATTCTGATTGAATCCAGTGCCGAATTTACTCACTACAAACCACCTTTGAATTTGCCCCTGCGACCCGGTGTCTGGACGATAAAAATTCTGCACCACTGGGTACAGGTAGCTGAAACCAAATTCCTTGTTACTCCTCTCACCTTCTCTAACCAGCAGCCTATCAAGCAAGGTAAGTTTTACTTGGTACATGAACAATGCAGTTCTTCTGTCTGTATTCACTGTAAGTGTGGCTGTTAAAAATGAAGTAGCACTGTATTCGAAAAGGAGAAAAGAAAGGAAATTTATAGATACTAAATCAGAAAAAATGGTTGCACTAAGACAAGGCACAGACTGTATCCAGTCTGTAAAACACAGCCACTTTGAACAAAAGGCTATTTTTATCTTTTAAATAGGCACAGTTCGAAATCCACAGAACTTCAGACTCTCAATAATCTAACAGCTATTGTAAAGCCATCATTTATAAATAGAAAGAAAAATGGACCTTTCTCTGCTGCTTTTCATTCACATTTGCTCATAAAGAGTTACAGATGTTGAAACTGTTATCTTGACAAAATCTGTGTGTTTAACAATAAAAGCATTAATACACAAAATGCTGAATTAGAAGAAATCACCCTTGGCCAGAGCTCACCTGACACATTATCAAGTGCAGGCCCAATACCTGCCAAAACCCATTCAGCACATGCCAAGCAGCTGTGTTACAGAAATACCTATGGACGCCACGATCCTGGTAAGTATCAGACCCACACTGACAGGTTTTCAGAAAGCAACCATTTCCTCCCCTGTCACAGCAGACATGAGCCATCCAGGTCATTCCCAGGCTGCTCATGCCTGCAGGCTCCCAGCAGCAGTGCACAGTGGCACAGGCGCTGCCAAGCACTTGGGTCTTCAGCCAGTGCTGAGGACACTGGGACAAGAGAGAACACTTTGTAGCCACACCTGTTTTCTTATTCAGTAAGGTCAAAACAAGTTTGTTGCTATGAATATCTTTACTGTTCTTCTTAGAGTGCTTCCATCTGTCCAGTATTAATATTCATACATTTAGACATCTTGCTCGATACATGAATGATCCTGTTAAGGTTTCAGAAGTTTTTCTTCCTGACAAGGAGTCAAATAAACTGAGTCAGGCACTTACCTTTCAGCACAACGTGCTGCTTCTGTAATGCAAACAGCACCAGACAACTGCTGAGAGCTAATGCAGCCCTTATCTTGCTCAACAGGAGCTTGATTCTACATATTTCTCAGCAGAAGAGCTAAATTACTGATTTCTTCTTCTGACATTTGGTGGCATCATTTCTTAAGCAGAAATGAAACCACCAACAACCTGCTGCTGTTATTAGCTAATAGGCAATGATAAATTGTAAAGAAACACCCTGTGTAGAAGGCATACATTTTTAAAGTTCAAACTTCAACCTACTTCTAAACACAACTGCTACTGACTGGAAATGAATGAATTCCATGTTCTTTTGTAATTTAACAATTAAGGCATAAATTGGATGGAAAATGTGGCATGGAGCCAGCAACCTTGCTGCCTTTCCCTATAATGTGAGAGCCCATTGGCAGTTAGGTATGTCTCAGACTCGACCATGAGCCCACACTTTGTGGTGTAAGGCAAAACTCCCTCTGCTCTAAACTCAGAATTTCCATATTGCCCATTGATAAACTGGGAGAAGATCTGGCTCATATTTTTTGTTCAAGAGCCCTGTTCATTCATGTGGTAACTAGAAGCTACTGCAGGAATGAAACACAAAGCTTGGGAACAATACTACCTAGGAACAAGCCTCAGGAGTGATTTGCTACTGGTGATGCGATGTATAATCTCCAGATGAAGGTAGAGAAGAAAATTAATTACAGGGGCAGACAGTGACACTCCACTGTAGTTAGAATTGTATTTACAATGCAAATTCTTGTTGTTCAGGTTTTTGAAGTCTTTCTGTCTCAGTGACGCTACTGTGCTCTGTGCAGGCAATTGTCTTTTAGCTTTGATTTCCAGCTTTTGTCATTTTGTTACCACTTTATTATTTAAATATATCTTCCTCTGCCAAATAAAGGCATTGTGAGAGTATGGCAGAAGAATTGGAACTAAAAGAACGGTTTCTGTTACTGTTGTAAACAATGCAAAAGCTGCCAAAAATCTTGTAAAACGAAGGAATAGTATTATCATCTTGTCTTAACAATGCAAAAATCCCCATACATCAGGCTTAGACAGAGTTGTCAGCAGAAGGGGGGAATGTGTTTTAGTAGGGATTTCTCTAAAATGTTCTTCCAACCATCCTCCCTCACTCCAATAAGAGGAGAAAAAAAAAGCTATAGCTCTTGTCAGAAAGATTACCCTGAGAAGGAATTTGCTACTCCAGAAGCCTTCTGAATGACTGATACATTTCATGCCACTCTGCATGTCATTTGCTTGATAATGATTCGTCCCGCTCTGTCTCATGGACTCCAAATGTGGAAACTGGAACCCATGCAGCTACGCACATAAAAATGTGCCCACAGTCTTGTGATTTCTTTGTGTCATTCTAAAAAGCATTTACCCAAATCTGGCAGTGGCGCAGCTGCCACTAAAATCTTGTGTCTTGAGAGCATGGACATGACAACAATCTCTATTTCCTAAATCATTACTTACCTACACATCACTTCAGCAGAACAAGGAAAAGTTGCATCACAAAGGGAGCCACATGCCTGTCTTTTGAATACTCAAAGCAAAACGTGTTTGTTCCTGCACCGTGACTCTCAAAATTCATTACGACAATTCAGAATTACCAGCAAAGATGCTTTGTTTATCAGTTTATTAAAATCAGAATATGCAGCTAGTTTATTCATTTTTCTATTCCCATTTATGTATTAATTTTGGTCTCAAGTCCCCGTAAAGGGAAATCAAGAACGGGTGTTTTCTTTGATACTGTGTCCAAATGTGTGTAACTAACAGAATGTAAATTGTTTTAAAAACACAGATTCATTAAGATTTTCAAAACCTGGATCTATAAGAGATCAGATCTTACATGGAATTACTGAGTAGGCTGGGAGGTTTGGGGCATTTCCACTGTAAACGATGCTTCCAAAGCTATTTCAGTGGAAAGTCTATAATCTAAAGTTACTTATTCTTTCTTGCTCCTCTTCCTTCCAGTCATCCAAATCTGTGTCTTTTCTCTGGTTTGAGTTGTGTCACTGCTCAGCTCTGCCTCCAGCAGACCCTCTGGCTTGAGAGTGCCTTCAAGTTTGCCTGGTTGGAGAAAGAAAAAGAAAAGAAAAGGAAAGTTAAATGAATTTGTGAGATAAATCATTTGGAGACCCAGGTTCACTTGCTCCACCAGTGTCTCTTTCCCCCTACATCCTGCACAGCCAGATTCTCTTCTATTCTTCTAAGTGGCGATTTTAAGTTTCTCACCATATGGCTGAGTGTGTTAAAGCCAAGTACTCTGTGCTTATTGTAAGGACATGGGAGGGCCAGCAGGATGCCCTAGGATTAAAGTGTGCCAAGATGGAGAGGGAGCGTAACATGGAGGACACAAAACAGTGAGATCAGTAGATCACTAGCAGTGATAATGGACAGGAATGGAGGTTTCTTGCTGTCAGCTTTAGGCAGCCTGAATTTAAGCACAGTTTGGAGACTTGAGGCCAGATGTCCAGGTCCCCTGTGTAGGGACTGGAGAAGCAGAGCCAAAGAACAGGTATAATTCAGAGCATTTAGGCAGCAGTTCACAGACTGTAGTCCAAGATACCAGGAAGATTTTAATTCCTAAGAAAACAGCATCCCAATTTCCCACCCTTTTGTGCTCTACAAAGTCCACATGAAGCAGCCATGCCAAGTCTGATCACAGACATCTCCCAGGGGCACTAAAAGGGGCAGAGAAAAAGCCAAAGCAATTTCATTTTTAGATTTGAGTTTATATTCATGGCAAAGTTTCCACAATGCTCTCCCACCTGGAGTGATGACAATGAGTTGTCATGCATTTAATGTATAGTACCTGTTTTATTAAAGCTGAATAGATTACTGTGAGCCAGTGGGCAGATTCACTTCTGGGGTAGAAAAAGCCCCAATCCTCAAGCTGATACTAAACCCAGGAATGAAAACAAATAAGTAAATAAATGGGTAAATAAAAGCCTTCTTCCTTCAAACAAGGAGGGCAGTAAAGAAAACCATCCTCCTCCTTTGCCTCAAGAGAGACCTTTCCTGTTCAGTTCCTAGCTTGATCACATGACCTGCACATAAGGCTTCTGATCTCTGCTGCTCCACAACAGCCCAGGGACCTTAACCACCAGCTTCTGGTCCCTCTGCCCTCTAACTGCAGCCGCCTCTTTGAAAGGCTTGTCGGCATCAGCAGACATACCCCAATGCATGCACACATCTCAAAGGCCTTTTAACCTAATCCATATTTATAGATCATCTTAATTAAGTATATACTGGGAAACCTTTGTTTTGCTGTTGGTTGTTTGCAGGGGCTCAATCAATTCTAATTGCATCTACACAGATTATAAAGTGGGTGGCAACATGTGTCAGAACTGCTTTGATTTCTTTAAATTAATCAGAGGTAACATGACATGTTCTTGATAAATGCAGCAATAGCAGCAGGCAAGTGCAGGACTGCAGCAGAGTAGACATGCCCTGGAATCGTCATTCCAAGAAAAACCCTGAAGACAGGGATTTGCTTCGCAATTCAGTTCAGATCCAGTTGACAAGGAGTCGATTAGCTTCACAATGAGCAAATGCAGCACTGTCTTGTTTGCTGCAGGAGAAAACAAACAAAATGTCAATAAAAAATTACCTGTTTGCCAGAGGGTTTCAGCACAATTCAAGTAAGGAAATAGAGCTGTACATTCTGTGCTGCTTTAAAAAAGCCACAGGTCTAGTGCCTTCATGTGTGCTGAGGTAACCACATTTTTCATTCCTTCGCCCACTGTCTAAGTCATTTGTTTCTTTTCTGCAAGACGAAGAGCAAACCCACATAGAAATGCTGGTATCCCAGCATGTGTGGCTGACTATAGGCTGTGTATATAGCCCAAAGAAGTTATAGCAGAAGTCAGTTGAGAAAGAAGTGCCCTCTCAGAGTGAAAAGCAAACCAAACTGGGGGACAAGAATAACATTTTTCTTTAAGAAAACCCAGAAATTAAGTTAGTCACGATTACATCTCTGTCTTTTCCTTTAATGCAAAGAGGAATAGCCCACATCTGCCGTGGCTTGGATAAACTGCATCCTCCTTGCTTTCTCCTGACAACTTTTAAACAAAGACTTGAAGGCTCCACAAGAGGGTTCTGGGTTGAATCCTCACCTTTTCCAATTGATTAGTACATGTAGCTCTGCATTCGTATTGTTGTTACCCAGCTCTTTGTAGGACATGCAGGCACCTAACTTGGAGTGTTCATTCTGTTGTGAGCCAATCTCCTAGCAGTGCCTTGTCAGGGTTTCATCACATGGGAGAGCATGTGGGCAGTGGTACCCTGTAACACGCTGGAAGCCACAGTGTTTTGTTCCCCATAGTACTGTCTTCAGCACTCTCGTCTTTTCCCATCTGCTGATATTTGTGTGTGGCTTTCCAAAAACGTTTCTCAGTCCCATTCCACTCTCTTGTACCTGCTGCAGGCCTTTGCAGCACAGCCAGGTCTGGAGCAGAACACGGCGGTCACTTAGTGATGCTGAGCACAGCAGTGGTGTGTTGGTAGGAGAAGCTACAGGGTGTCTGGCACAACTACAGCAATAGCAGAGACGAGGAATTTGAATGGGATGAAGATGCTGAGGTTATCACCTTTAGCAAAATCAGCCCACTGATCTTAAGGAACACAGATTCAGAGATGATGATCTCCCACTGCATTGCCAAGCACTGGGTAGTTCCAACAAGTCCTGAAGCATGGGACATGTGTGAGGCTGAGCCAGAGAGAACAACTTCCATTTCATCCTGTTATTTGTCTGGAAAAAGATCTCTCATTTTATGCACTAAACACGTGCACAACAGGCTGTAATTCAGCGAGCTCTCTGAATTGCCTGTTTCAATCAGATGATCCTGCTAGCAACGCCAACTCTTATTTGTTTGGGGATTTTTACTTAGAATGTTCCTATTTAATTAATATGTTGACAAACAATCTTCCATATTTAATTGCTTCCAAAGGAGGAAATTTAATCATGTGTACTTGTTCTGTTTCTTAAGCTGCAGTGCTCTGGCAGAGCACACTTCTGACACATGTGCATGGAATAAACTCAGTTTGACTAGAGGTTATTGTGGGTATTTACCATTTAGAATAAAAAGAGGGGATTAGAGGAATGTAGAACAGTTAAGTAAGTGATGCATAATGGTGATGGGAATATGCTGAACTAATTGAATTGGGGTTTTGAAGTAATGGACTTGCACAGTATTTGACATTAAAGACTTTGCAAATTTAACAGCAAAACTTCAATTAAATGTCCCTTTTCCCTCTAAATAAATGTACTGATATATTGCTAGTGCTTGAGATGCTGATCTCTGCGTGGAAGAAAGGGCTCAGTGTCAGGCTGCAGTGCGAGCAGCAAGGACATGTGGAAGGAATTGTAGCCGTGAATATGTAATTCCTGGCCCCTAAATGCTATCTGAGCATGGTGGCTTTCCTAGCCTAGAGCTCCCTGAATGGGCCCCTTTTGTGTTCTAGACAGTGTGTGTGTTGGCAGAGATGAACCTGTCCTCTGTGCTGCCAGAGCAAGGATGCTGGGGAAGTCAGCTCAGAACAGAAAGAAATGGTTGAACATTTACCCCCAGGAGGCACCCATTCCCACACTGATTTTATGAGCAGCCCCTTGGTGCGCTCACAGACCTGAAGAAGTCAGCCAGCTTTAGACGAGAGCAGTCTGACCCTCAGTGTCCGATTCGAGTTGTTTGAAGGCGTTATCACAGCCTGGCAGTGATTTTTATTGCAGTATTACATTAATGGGGCAATGTACTGCATTTTGCTGAGCTAGAAGAGTTACTGTAAGGAAAGCAACCACAATGCAAAGGAAAGTGTCATTAGGAAATGGTTGTGATCAGTTATTTGGTACAGGAGCTTGACATAGAATTGTCATGACAGAATACATCCCCTGTGAGACTGGGGAACTTTGAGGAATGATTCTGGGGCTACAAATACTTCATTATGGGTCTGGTCTGTCCAAAGTCATGGTGGCGTCCTTCCTGTTCCAGGAATGGCACCACCTGGTTTTTGGGGGCTGATTGGGCTAACAAATGTTGTGACTTTTCACAGAAGGGCAAAGTTCATCAGTTTAGAATCAAAACTAGGCTGAGATCTTGGCTCCTAGACAAACCAATGACAGCATTTGCAGGTCTGATGGGGGTCTGCAGCCTTCTCACACTGAGCATCGTTGAACTGTTCCCAAATTTCAAAGCACAGCCTTCCCTGGGTGTCCACAGGGGTGACTTCAGCTGCACAGACTTTATCTCCCAGGCTTGTTCTGTGCTGAAAGAGGCAAAATTATTTTCCCCAAAATGGGTTTATCCAGAAGAGCTGCACATTGATCAGGCTTGAGACATAGACAGGGGCTTATAGCTGAGATGCCCTTGAGTTGGGCCTGCTGTCTTGTCATGCTGTGCAGAACAGCTCTGGGCACGCTGGTTGTATGTAATGGTAATAAGGACAATGCTGCTTTCAGCCTCTGTGTTAACACAGTGTTGCAGGGTTAGCATCGCATGAGTGGAGCTCATATTGGTGAGCACAAGCTGAAGAGCTGAGCACAGCCTGTCATCCTCAGGATGCAGGGTGTCCTCCATGCTGGGAAAATGGACTATAGCACACCACTAACTGTTGCCTTTTCATTTGCTGTACCATTAGATCCTGAAGGCTTGGAGGTTTGTTTTTTAATGCACTAACTTATGGGTTTATTTCTGCTTTTCCAGAGGAAGCCATGAAGTATCACAGCGGGCCTCCAAAGAATGCATACATGGAGCAGAGCTTCCAGGGCTTGAACCCCGTCCTGAATATCCCCATCAATGCTGCCCACGTGGACCAGGCCAAGAGGAACGCGGGGCTTGTGGGCGCTCGGCTGGAAGCCTGGGTGGACTCTCTGGTGGGCAGTGTCTGGTCAGCCGTGGACATCTGCAGCACTGGCCCCACTGCGTGCCCAGTCATGCAGGGCTGTGCTCAGACAGCCTGGAGCTCCCTGAGCCCAGACCCCAAATCTGAGCTTGGCCCCGTCAAACCTGACGGACGCTTGAGGTAGCATCTGGTACGCAGTCCCTCTGGCGTAGGATTTTAAAAGGGAATTTAACCTTGCTCGTATGTGATTCTCAGCACATTTCAGCAATCTAAGGGAACATTTTACATTTTTGTTACTTACTGCAATATAATTCATTTAAAAAAAAAAAAGTTTTGACAAGGCCTTTGGCACCGCCCTCTCCATCAGCAGTGGGAGCAGCTCCTCTTCTCCTGCAGGTCCTCCTGTCCCTTGGGGCCCGGGCTGCACCCACTGCCTCTGCAGGTTTCCAAACCAGCACCAAGCCATGGAGAAGGCAGTGAAGGAGCAGCTGCTAACAGTGGTTTGTAAGAATAAATCTTCTGTACCTCTGCTGTTTCATAGGCTTTCCTTATTTTGCTACCATGAATAAATCACAGCAAAATCCTGTTCTGCTTACACTGGGGAGGTTGATTACTGCAGGCTAGAGCCTGTATGGCCACATTACCTCACAGAGCCTGGATTAATTATGGTACACCCTCACTCTTTTTTCTTTAATAACACACGGTAGTTCTGGGCTCAGCTAATGTATGTTATCCTAGTTAGAGAAAATGAGCAAAAGCAGAAACTGTCAGATTACAGAGATTTTTGAGATTAATTTCATGATCAACTCTAAATGGACCCAGTGTATTGCTGTATTAGTCTTCTGTGTCTCATGCAGGCAGGTTCAGGTTCTGCATACTAAGAGTATTAAAGAACGAGGAAGCATTTCGGATTTCAGCCCTTTCAGATCTGCAGGGTTTTTTCTAAGGCCACCAATGCCTGAGCATTTCTGCAGACTTGCAGTGTGTGTGTAGGTTGGGGTGGGCTGTGATGTGTCTGCTCACTCCCTTTGCTGATTCTGCCTGTGAGCTGAGCTGAGTTTTCTTTCGGGCAGTGCAGTTGCACAGAACCAGTAAAATGGTAGAGCTGGAACGTAAATCTACCACATGTTCCTTCCCCAGGTTGAGTATTGCCTAGTAAGTCTTAACACTAATTCCCTCCCATGATCTCAGATCCGGAAGGCTGTTCATGACAAAGGGTCCTTCTAGGCTTGTGCAGAACATCTGGAAGGCCGTGCAGGATGTGAGTTCCTGAGTGAAGCCATGAGCTGAAAGGGAAGGAGAGCAACGCCATGTTTCTCAGTGCATTTACTTTATGCTGTCAACAAAGTACCTTTGCCTGTCTTCAGAATTCCTAGCAGGCTGCACCCTGTTTTAACCAGGCATGTTTTTGCATCATTTAAAGCAGCATTTTCTACAGTAGGAAAAAAATCATTTCTATTCCAATAGCTTTTTAAAATGTAGGTTCATCTCCAACTAATGCATTTTACATTAGCATAAAACATGCACTTTGTTGTTGTTGCTGTGGTAATCTCTTGTGAACAACATAACCCGAAAAGGCTATTAAAAGCTCTTGGGTTTTAAGAAAAAAATCCTGTTGATGTAATTAAGGTATCTGTTTACCCTTCTGTGTGTATGGCTGACTTTCTGCTGATGAGAGTTAAGCATCCACATCAGGAGGGAAATAGACCCTTAAATCATTCCGTAATCACATCTCACAGAAAGGTTGAATTCCCTTTTAAACAACAGTTGCAAGATGACCATAACACGCAGACCCCAGTGGTTTGTAGTATCTCTCTCCGTCTATTGGTTTAAAGCTACTTGCAGTTTGCTTTGGACTTGAAATTGCAGTGTCAGCTGTGCTGGCATTAAGGCAGAGCATTGAAATGTTTATCTGGCACAAAAATGGATGCATAGAAGGAACAATTTAGGTATTTATTATTTATGTTTTAGTCAATGACTAATTAGTAGGTGCTGCTTTTGCAGCTTGAAGATTATGTTATCTTACTAACTGAAGCTGCCTTTATTAAGAAAAGGCCTTCCTCCCCTCACACCTCCCTTCCTTTATTTGTCTTGATTTTGACAGGCACAAGAGCTATAGTTTTAGGAAAGCCTGTAGCAGTGAGAGCTGGTTGAAACATTTCAGTCACGGTAATGTTCTAGCTTTTCAACGAGCTCTAGAGGCAAGCAGGTGTAAAACCAGGGTTGCCAACATGTTTATAGAATAGAAACACAGCGTTATTACTTACTCAGTAGGGTTTTTTAACAGTGCTTGTTTTTCAGCTAACATTCCTTCATGAAGTTCAGATTTTCTGGGGACTTCCAATCCTCACTGTGAAATCCAGGGCTTTAGTCACACTGATGCAATGGCAACTGCACGGATCAAGCCCTGCAGATTAAATGAAGAACGTGGTATTTAGGGCACACAATAAAATTCGTTAACGGTCCCAGTCAGTACTCGTTCTCAATAAAACTGCTGGGGTAGCTGCAAAGTCTCCAGTCTGGCACATGAGCATATGTATAAGGATGCGCCCACACACAGGCATGCAGATAACTTGGGTTTTACATTTGATACTTTTTTTATTCTTAAGCAGCAATGTTTTTAAGTAAGTAAGTGCTTTATTGGTAAGTTTTCATTACGAACTAGACCAAGCAGACGGTGGCAACAACCCCGTCTTTTACGGCTAAAAGAAAATCTGCCACTTTTGTCATTTGAAATGTAAGGTGCAAATTATTTTGTTTTAGTACAAAAAAGGGGAAGAAAACAAATGGTTGCTGATATATCTATTGATGTTCTATGGGGGGAGTTAAATATCTCACAACAAAATTTATATTAGTTTATTTTCCGAAAGACAAAAAGCATCTCAACAAAGAAGTTCTGTAGCAAGCTGGCAATCCCAGTGCTGCTGTTAAACATGTGATGTAAAACAGAACTGATTCTGCAGTCCTTTCTCAGGCACAGCTTCCACGGAGTGCTAGTGCTGAGTAAGGACTTCAGAATCAAGTCTTACATAAACAAAAGGTGTGACAGTATGTTATGAGTAAATACTGTCCCTGTGTGAGGCCATCAAAGGCTGAGCTGCCATTTTTGGAACATCTTCTGGGGCAGTGTCAAGTTTGGGACCTAAACAACAACCTCTACTATAGCTATTAATATACAGACACAGATGCAGAAGTTATATACAGGACACTGTGTCTGAGTTACTGTAGTTGTGAAGAAAAACCATGGAAAGCAAGATTCTTTGCATCAGGGATCAGAGCTTGCTGCAAGCTGATGCTGTGGTAGCTAGTGCTGCTAAGACTGATGTCGTGCTTAGCAGTTTTTCTGGTTCTGAAATGGCAGGCTTGGAGCCTGTGATGAATATTGTATATTGTTAGAAGAGAATAACTTCACAGATCTTACATTTGGTGAAAAGGAGAATTCAGAGCAGGGACCCACAGTTTGTACAAAACAAGCAAGTTAGGCATCTTCATTTGAACGTGCAAGTGTTGTTTTCCAATCACCCTGGCTGGTCCCTGCTCACCAGGACTCCAGCTGATCAGTTTTGCTCAAAATCCCTTTCTGTGGGAGAGGGTTGTAGTTCCATATGCACACATTTGTCCTCCATGTGTAATGCTTTGCTCATTTGAATTCCCTGCCCATTCTGCACTATAACCATGTAACACTTCTGTGATCAATCAGCATCACACAGAAAGGGAATGTGGTGAAATGCAGAACATCTGCATACATGATTTAATGAATTATGTCCAAAGTCAGTCTAAGCATTATGCAAACCTGTTTATATGGTAATGTTAAACCTTGAGGCTAATAGAAATAGCTAAAATGACAGTTTATTTTCAGATTTGTCCAATCTTGCTTTGATGACATTTGGACATTGAGCAGTAATATTTGTATTTTCATTTTCTGATATTCAAGGGATTTTTTAGAATTGAAATTATGTCTTCTCTTTTTTGTGCTCTCGGCAAGCAGAGAATTTTAACAATTGCTTCATGATAGCAAGTGTTATACAAGAAAGTATTTGTTACTGCTAAGCCTGGAGATACAGGAATATGCACTCATGTGTTACAAATTGACTTTCCTAGGTATTGGCTCCAATGCACAACGCATGTACAGCTGTTTAACGGCATATTAACAATGATCCTGCAGCACCTTCAAAAGGACCAACTAATTTGTGTTCATCTCCTGTCCATCTCATCTCCTACAGCACTGATTGCAATACTAATGAAGTCTCCATCACTCTTAGCTATGATGATTGTAAACAGAGTAGTGAAGTCAGTGAATGAGAACTGGGATATTCTAAACCTGACCAAAGGGAGAGATGAAGGGTAAAGAAGATGGGGAAACTTTGCAAAAGTTTGACACAATTGTGCTGCAAAAACACCAGTGAATGAACTGGGCACCTTCTGCACAGCAAGGCTGAGGAAAGCTGATACTGTGAGATCTCAGCTGTGACTTCCCAGGTAAAAAGAAAGCAGGATCCATATTTTTCTTGTGGCCAGGCAATGAGTAGCGACTTTCTGTTGATTTCTTTAGTTCTCTTTCATCACAGCTATCAGAGAACTGCCAGCTTGCCACAGGCTGTCACACCCTCCTCATTGTCTTCCCAGATTCCAAAGCTTCAGGAGTTGGCCACAGGAAAACTTGGCCAACTCCGCTGCTTTTCGTTGAGCAGCAAGTTCTGTACTTGTGTGAGCCAAATGCCTTAGGCCTCTTCAAAAACCTTAGCTGCAAATCGGAAAAGTGTGCTTTTCAGAGCAACCTTCAGTCAGCTCAGTACTAACACACATGAAGGAGCGGGTAAAAGTGATAGCAATTATCTTTTCCTGATTTTCAGGTGTGGGTATTTACTATAGGTAATAAATAGTAGGTTGGTTATTTCAGCAACAAAGACTGACCTGATGGAAAGTGGCTAGTGACATTTCCCACCAGCCTTTGCTTCAACTGGTTGTAAAAAGATAAATGTCCATATGTGCTTTTATTTCACCCATCCAAGGCCTCCAAGATAGTCTTAAGGATTCGTAGGAGAGTACATTAAATGCATATTAAATGGCAATTGAAAATATCGTGTTAAAAGTGTTTCCAGACCAACCCTCAGGCTTCTGCTGAGACAGCTCCGGGGCCACTGCCCACGGAGCAGGCAGGACTGATGCAGTGCTGGGAGACAGGACAGTGCCCTTTGAGGGGCCCAGTGAGAGTTATGGAGAGCAGGAATACCGCCTGCAGAGCTCCTGGGCACAGAGGAGCCAGACAAATGTGAATTAGGGTTAAGGGCAGCAAAGAAGAATCTGTAGGGAAACAGAAATTACAGAAATAAAATTTCTGTAGATTCTTCAAGAGTGAGCAAGTGCTCTGATTTGTAACTCCCTTTGAAGGTGTAGAGTAGAAGAGATGATTGGCCTTTGAAAACCTTCCCCACCACCATCACAGTAAGAGAAGGAAGAATCAGGCTGAGAGCATTTAAAATTGAGACCTGACCTTACAGCTGGTGTTACTGAGGGCCACGGTAGCATTAGGTTGTCTCCAGTTCAGTGTGGTGTTGGCAGAGATTAACCCTCATGATGTGATACTGCAGGTACCATGTTGATTTTGTTCCTTCACACTAACAGTAGTGTGTAGATCACTCTCTGCTCCTTGCTTCTGCCTTGGTTACCTTCTTTTGCTCATGGGTGCTATCAAAGCTGCTACCTCACTGTGTCTGCAAACACGTTTACCTGATAACAACAAAAAAAGGTACCAGAAATCTCCTTGAGCTGAATGTACAATCTATGCAAATTCTCTTTCTACTTTGTTAAAACCTAGAAGTATTACTTGTAGCCTTGCCAAATAAACAGCAAGATACTGTACAGGTGCCTCTGATAACAGAGTGACAATTCTAGGCGCAGTTCATTGCGCTGCATTTGTATATTGTAATGACTTGACTTGTCTTTGGTTCTGTTGTAATTAACACCCTCAACCGAGAAGATAGCAGTCTTTTGCTAGGGGAGCACCTTCAGTTTGCTGGGAATATTCCGGAGGAGGATGTGTATGGCATTCCCATTTATTTTCCTGCTTACATCCAAAAGAAAGCACAGACCTGCTGGCCAAAACTAGAATGTTGTTTCAGATTTTCCGTGGGTGAATCCTATCAGCTTTGGATTGCTCGGTGTCTGTTCCCATTGTGGCATCCAGTGTGTTGCCCCTCAAAGAAAGCCTTACTTTCATCCTTTCTAAATGTGGCCTTAAACTGTGTTAGGAGGTTTGGTGTTGTCTGTGTCTTGCTCTTTTTTCTGTTTATTGTGGAATGAATAAAAGGCACCTTGAGATTTCTATTACAGCTCAGTTGTGTTGCTGTCAGCTTACACTTTACAAATACAGTAGAAATTGCTTACAAATGCAGTCTTTAAAGGAAAATGACCTTCCCTTTGGGCAAAGGAAAGGCTCAGATATTCATATAAATCTTAGGAAATTATCCGTCTTTTGCACCTCACTGTAGATAAGGTAGATTTAATTATCTACAAAGTCCAAACTTACTTAATAACTTTTGATTATCTTCAGACTGTAACAGGAGAGACTGCTCTCAGATGCACAAGACAAATTCTGCAGTAATTTCACCCATTCTGATATGACACAGTAGCATTCCGTTCAGATGCGCAGTGGCAGCTGGGAGGAGGTAGATCCTTTTTATGGGATGGTCTTAAAATCCGAAGAATGTCAACCATGTGGGGCCAGATTTTGCATGATGGGTGGGGATCTAACAGTACACTTGGAAGACAGAGGAGTCCGGTTCTATCATCTAAGTAAGTCATAAATGCATTTCCAAAACTCTGGCTTTTGGAGCTTCATCCAAAGGTTGTCCAAGACAGCAGAAACCAAGGACTTCTGCTAAGGCTTGTATTTGTTGGGTTTCTTTAATACTTCTCTCCATGAGAACTGTTGTGTTTCGGTAGCACCAATATTCCCGGCAGGCTGCAGTGCTTTTAGGAATCCCAAATCCTATCCTGTTCTGGTATTCAGATGTGGATACGACCCAAAGGCAACTGAAAAGGGTTTATGTAGAAAACAAGATTTGTGAAACAAAAAGAATTAATTCCAGTTAATGAAATGATTTTTCTGACTTTGTCATTTCGGTTTCGTTCTGGGTTGATTGGATTTTTGTATTGCCTAACATGGTCCATAATAAGTTATTCCTAGTCTGTCATCTTCAAAGACTGGTGGTGATATAGTTTTAAGAAATAACTATTTTGTTATAGATCATAATATGCATTAAATTGTACAGAAATATTTTGTAAGCTATTGAATAAGAAAAAAAGAAAACCATGTATATACAGCAAAGTCGGGAAAAAAATTGGAAATCCAAATGGAACACACTGAAAGATGTAGATATTTTGCTATTTATTTAAAGGAGTATTTTATGAGCTATTGAAATGTCTTAAATTGACCGGTAACCAGAGTTCAAAGTCAGAATGCTTTTCCTGTAGTAGAATGTGATTTTCAGCAATTCTTGCACTACCCGGTTTTGCACCCTTTTGTCTTTCGTTTAGCAGAAAACAACGTGCCTTAGCTGTATTCTTTGTCAATGGGAGTTCGGTTTTCTTTTTGTCTGACAAAGCAAATTTTTTTGCAGAAAAAGAAATGGATGTATTGAAGTGTATTCTACCAAAAACACTGCAGTGTACATAGATGCTTTCTGTCATACTGTGTTTGCAGATGCAGAATTTTAAAATAAAGAAAAAAAAGGCTGTCTTTAGGAGCTGATGTGCATCTCGTCTTATTTCCAGCCCCAGTAATGTATGTCTGTCTTCATTTCAAAGACCTTTGCTGTTTGGTGATGTTTAGGAGGGAAAATGGGACCAAGCTCTCCTTTTCTGTGATCCCCAAGGCTCGCAGGCATTCAGTGCTAATGGTAACCTGAGGAGGGGTGCAGCCACCAGTAGCAGTGTCAGGAGATGGGATGCATGGCCCACAGCTCCCAGCGCTGCTGCACTGTGGGATCCAGAAACATGTCCAGGCTCTTTGGGCCAAGTTCTAGTTTTCAGACTCTTCTGGGCCAGATTCTCCCTGCCTTCTCAAAGATGTCAAGGAATGGTAAGCAGAAGGATTAACAAGGAGCTTAGCTTAGGGCTTTTTTCTCCTGAAGGCCATAAACTGAAGAGAGTTCCACCCATCCCTGAAGTGTGCATCATCCCAAAGAGAAAGGTCTTAGTCATGAGACCTTATGAATAAGCAGCTGGGTGCAGAAACAGGAATCAGTGTGAGGGCTGGCTGGTTACAAGGGCAGCAAAATATGTCCCCTTTGCTTTTACTGCAAGGACAAGCTCAGAAAGACATTACTTCCATAGTTCTCCTGATGGGTTATGGACCCAAACCAGCCAATGCCTGATGTTCAGACTGTGAGCACTAAAATCTATTTTCTTACCCACAGGCTCCACTCTGGGCACTGATTTCTTAGAGCTGCTGGAGGTGTGATGGGGAAAAGCATTCAAAATCTCCAGCATGTGGGTGAATGGTACCTTTAGCACCACCCTCACGCTGTGTTGCACGTCTGTCTCCTGGTGCTGCCTTTTGATGGGGCATGCTTGAAAAAACCTCCACAACAACCTTCCAAAAGCCTCTGACTCCACCAGGCATCTGCGTGACTTTGCCATGCACCCCCAGCAGTGCTGCAGGTTCTCTTGGCAGCCAGAACTGCTTTTGATCTTGTGCTTTCTTTTCACCTGCTGCTCAGGAATTCCACACTTTGGCACTCAGATGCAATGAGGTCTGTTCAAACGGGAGGGAACACAGGGCTAATATTTTAGTCCTGGCACAGAGAAAGGATTTTCTGTGGAGAGGAAGAAAAAAAGTCTATTAAAAAAAAAAGCCTGCTGTCTCAGTTTTGAAGCCTGGCTTTATTTATAGCTGGTCTAAGAAGTATGCTGCTCTTCTGCTGGCTTAGTCCTCATCCAGCTGCTAATACTCACGGCATATTAAAAAAGGCACAACCTTTGTTTTAATTATCTCCAAATGCGTCATTGGCCACTGCTTTAAAGGAAAGAAAAAAGGCTTCAGGCTCCCAGGTGCTCGAGTGGCTTGTTTGCTTTGCAGCCTTCACCAGACTCTGCATGCTCTTGGAGGCCCCACACAACAATCCCGGGCTGAGCTGGCTGCAGTGCCATTGCAGGGCTGCATATTGCTGCCCACATCAGACAGCACCACCACGCTCCTGCATCTACCATGCCTAATCAGTCTTGATCGAAATTAATATTTATAGGGTGTAGAACATCCTTAATTCACGGTAATGACACAAACCACTGCAGAGCAGTTTGCCAATAGGCAGGCACAGTAAACCAAGTGCAACAGGAATGAGGTATTCAATTGCCTTGACAAGAGGGATTTCAGTTCAGTGCCCAGATATTTGACATTTCTTCATCCTTTACTAAAGAATCTGTAGCCTATTTTCTAAAACTCAGAAGCTGCTCGTAATCTGAGGCTACACAAATGCAAACAGCTGTAAATCTCTGCCGTCTATTAATGATTAAAAAGTGGGAGATTCATGAGGCTCTTCTGTAGTTAAAACCAGACACGGATGGGAATTTTTCATTCCTCCATGAAGGATGATCCTGACTATTCCGGTACCAAATCAGCACTTGGGCATGGTTTATTCCTTCACCCAGCTGCCCTTGGCTGGAGGCCATTGCTCGCAGGGCTGTGAAATAGGGCACAGCTGAGACAAGGCTGCTAATCCTGCCCACCTGAGGAAGGGCTGAACCTGGAGCTGGGGGACATTGCGGAACCTGGTTCAGCCACCAAGTGACTTGGACATCAAGTGCCAAACAATGGTATCTTCTCAGTAGCACTCAGTCAAAGTGGTTTCACACCAGGCACCTAATTTCACCAACGAGTTTCAGGTTAATTTATTCATAGTACTAACAAAAGTATCCTACGTTCTGCAGGTTTAAGCCTGATCCAGCCTCTAGTTGTGACCCTGTTCTAGAAAAGGCCAGATTGACCTTTTCAGCTTCAGATAAAGCATAACATTAACACACACATCAGCTATGCACCAGTGACTGACCTGTACAGGCGAAGCGTTTGGATCCTAGCTTTTGTGAGCCTCGAAGTGAAGCTGTCTGCCGCACTAGCACAAAAGATCAGATGCTGTGGCCCCTGCTGCGTCTTCAGTCAGTCTGCTCAAATGGAAATGAGAAGATGCTGGAAATGCAACAGATATATGACATGGATTTGGGTGCCCAGGTATTTACCCATAAAACATACATTTATGCCTAATCTGCCATTGTAAATTACAAGATATAAACCTTTTCCTTCCCCCCACCCCCAAAACATCCCATGATCTTTGCTGCTTTGGTTCCTTCACCTCTGAATTAATATCTTCACCAAACACTCCATGCAGCTCTCCAAAGCCATCAGCTCCCAGTCCATCGCGTTGTGTCAGCAGCCCCACACAACCCCTGCAGAGGCCCGTCATCCATCAGGGCAGAGCATGGGGCAGCACAGACAGAGCAGAGCCTCCCACCTTGCCAGCCAGAGACTGCATCAAACACTTGGGCACCAGTGTTGCAGAGCTCTAGCAGCAGCTCACATTAACTATAGACCATTTATAAAATATACACTTGACTTCAGGAAGACTGAGGCCAAATGTGATATGTATGCATGAATAGACATATATATAAAAATACATGTGTATGTCTGTGTTTACATGTATGTAAAAGCAGAACTGCAGAATCATTCCAATCAGCGGGACTCTGGGGAAGTCATCTGAGCCATTGCCAGCCCCGCTTCTTTGACTAAAATACAGGCCATACACTCCCTTCCATTTGCGCGCATATAGGCTCGATGCCCATGCCCCACCACTGGCATGCTGCCCAACCCCAGCCCTACTGTGGATGAGGACGGAACTGACACCCTCACACCATGCACCAGCACCACTCTGGGAAGGTGGAAGCACCTTTCCAAGTGCCTCTGCTTGAGCTCATTGCCTCAAAACTGCCTGCACAGCCACCACAGCCCTTCGCAGGGCTCCAGGCTGTTTGGGGACCACCCCAAGTCTACCAGTCTACCCTTTCCATCTTCAACAGCCACAGCAGCCAGGAGAAGAGCCATGAATGGCCAGGCCACTGGCAGTGCTGGGGCTAAACATGACTCTCCCAGTGTAGAGCCTCCCAGACAGCTCTGAAGAAGTCAATAATAGTTAACAAAAGTGGTATAGATAAGTTGTATTCAGTCCCTGTGTGTCTGGATGTTGTCAAGACTTGAGACATTGCAGCCCCATGCTCCATGAGCCACTTTTAGGCTCTATTTGTACGTCTACTGCCTGGAAGTTATCCTAGAGCTGGTAGCATGGCCGCAGTGGAGCAGCCTCTTCCCAAGGCATTTTAGTAGAGCACAATGTATCTAACCTTCTTGTAGGAGCAGTATTTCACTGGTATAAATGAGTTAAAATAATTTACTCCTCCGATTCTACTGCTATAATTGGGGTTTTTTTTATCCCTAACTAGGACTTGCGTAATAATGAAAGAGATTTGCTAGAAACACAAAGTACGAGCTCATTTATGGAAGTCTATCACTGGATACATATGGCAAAGAAATGAAAGTATTCTTATAACAGATTAATAGCCAAGATCAAATATTTCACTTTCTAATAGAGTCCGCCTATATGTGCTTTTAATTCCTCACTACATTTAAATTTAAAAGGGCTTTTTTTGTGCATTGAAAGCAAGCCGCTGCCTGCCACGTCATCCCGACATTCCATTACTGCTCACTGATGGTTTGCATTCATTAGCAGACAGCAACTCTGGCAACAGCCTTCAGAGGAAGAAATGACTTCTTGCCTCCAGGAAAAAGAGAAAGTGATGTGAGTTAATTGCCAGCGGCCTGGCCCCAGCAGGGCCTGCCAAGCCAGGGGCTGGAGGGAATAGGGGGGCTTCCTGGAAAGGGACAGCACAGGGGGATGCAGCCTGGCCCCTGCATTTGGAGGTGAGCGGGCACATCACTGGTGCTACCGTCCTGCACTTGTGCAGGCATCTGCTGCATCCCCACACAGCCTCCGAGTCTGCTACCACATATCTCTTTAAAAATCTTGCTCCAAAATGCTGTGTAAGACAGCTTTGCAAAGAGCGGCACACGAAAGCCAGGATGAAGACCCTGCTCCCTGCTGGTTTTGCAGGACAGCCGTGCAATCCCAGCTCCATGGTGCTGTGTTTGTGCCTATGGCAGGCAGCCCCAGCCAGGCAGAGGGCAGCCTCCCTACCCAGAACAGGCGGAGGGCTTTGTGAGACCTATTTCCAGGCTGTGCCACCAGCACAGCCTGCCATCAAGATGCTGAAATGATTTATATACTGAACTAAGGTGAGGGGATGGGGAATGTGTAATGGGGACCAGCAGTGCAGGGAGCTACAACAGCAGAGACCCTACACGTCCCAGACGATTAATGCAATGGATGAATGCATTTAAAAGCATGCACTTTCTTTCCAAAATTCCCTGTGTGGAAGCTCTTCTCCCCGATTTAGTCCTTCTCTCCATAGAGCTGACAAGTCCTTTACCTGAGGTCCACCAGACCACTACCTCCTATTCCCAGTCTCTCTGAAAATGTCCATGCTCAGCTACTTGCTGAATGTGACTTGCACCTGCATGGGTAGGTAAGTAAGTGCTGAATTAATTTGTTCATTCATTTACTTAATTAAACTTGCATCAATATAAGATTGCATTAAGAATTAGCACAGACTGTATGCTTTATATCTAGTATGCCTTAGCACACGTATGAATCACTACAGAACAGAACGTAATGCTGTATATCAGTGAAATGACTCTAATTCGTACCAGCTGGCTCTTGATCCAGCCTCGAAAGCAAAAAAAATCTCTTTTTTCACCCCCCACATTCATCTGGCCTTGAAGATGTTATAAACCAAACCAAGAAATATCAATGGGAGACTAACACAGCAGCAGCGCTGCGGGTTTATTTTTAGCCCAGCTCTGCGCCCGGTGCAGCTCAGCTCGTGCCCGATGTGCGTCACACAGAACTGAAGGAATTTGAAAGTGGCACTGCTGTAATTGAACCCAGAATGCCCCAAAGCCCCATTTCTCATCCTTATTAACAGCACATCGAGAGGCTGCTGTGCCAGGAAAGGGGCAGTGGGACACGCTGTCTTCAACCCACACAAGAGTGTTTTAGGAGGGAAGAAACCCTTAAACCACCTGTGTTTGAAGCGCTCCCTGCCTCGCCCTGCTCCCTGGGCACAGAAAATGAGAAGTGATGGTCAGTTGAACACACTTATAAACATATTTACCCTTAAAACAGGGGCAGCCGTAGAGCTGAGCTGGCAGCCAGTCCTGCTGCCAGGAGCTTTGAGCCCAGCAGCCCTTCCCAAATCACCTCTGTGCTGCCACAACACTTGGCTGCTCAGTGTCTCCAGGCTGATTAATTATAACAAAATAGGGCAAGATAAGAAAAGAGAGGCAGAGATTTGATTCTGCAGCCACGCTTTCATTTTGGTGTGTGAGCATCCCCGTGCACATAGGTGAAATGCATTTTAGAAACTCAGCGGTGTTAATGGTTTTTATTCTGGGGCTCTGGAGCAGGGCTGGCACTGCCTGTGGGAACCGGTGGCATTTCCTTTCTGGGCTCCCAATGCCTCAAGTCTTGGTGCCCAAAGAGCCTAGGCAATGCCACGTGTGAGGCAGCGACAGCAGCTGAAGTCTGAATTAGTCATGGTAAATAAATAACTCCAAGAGCTGGCTAAGAACTACAGTTCACAGCAATATTTTTAAGTCTTAAGGATTTCCTTTTGTCCTCTTCAGTCTGGATAAAAAGTGTCATTAACCCCAAATACGGTTGCTCTCACACAAGCAGCTGGTTCTCTTTCTTTATTTGCCTAACATCTTGGCTCAGTTGCTGGCCACCCTTGTCTTCCTTTCCTCTAATTCTTTTTGGCTTTTTGATGGATTGAGCTGATTCAGCTGACCAACAGAAAGTACTATCTGGTTTAGATACATTGAAATAACCCCTAAGTGTGAAAGGAAAAGCTGAGTCTGGCCCTTCTCTGTGTACTTATTGTATTGCAGTATAGTTTGCATCTTCTGACATTGGTCCATGTTTCCTAGCCCTGCAGAAACCTGACCGTTACCTTGTAGCTCCTACAGAAAGCCACCAATTATTGCAAAGACCCCACTGGGCAGCCCCAGTGCTCTGCAGAAAGCCCATCAGGGTGACAGCCAGGAGCACAAGGGATCCCATCATGGTTCTGTGGGTCTGGGTTGGGATGAACACGTGGCCTGGATCAGTCTGGCGCTGCCACAGCCAAGGGCGAGACTTATTCTTCCTGCTAAGGGAAGTGGACTGAGATTCGGCGCACTTTATCTCAGCTCACCCCTGCAGTTTGTTACTAAGAAAGTCAGTCCATAAAGTGATGGCCACTGCAACACATCCAAACCCACGTGTGGTTATCCAGCACCAGGCCTGCATGTAGACATGCTGAACATGCCTGCAGCATTCACTGTGTCTGATAAGGGGATTTCTGCTGCTATCCAAAAGCAGCTCTGTCTCCCAAGGGGAGGAGAGTGTGTACTGACTCACTTCTTCTGGTTTCATTTCCAAACCAGCTTAATATTCATTTGCAAGTGATTCGTTCCCCACTTTGTAAGTGGCTCTCCTCCCACAATTAGCAGCAGCACTAATTCAGATGAATTACACTGTGGGTAGGTTTAAAGGAATTTTTTTCTGACACATTGGAAGAACTACAGCGCCATGGAGGAGATCTCATCCATGTAAGGGGCCAATGGGCCTGTTAAACACCTACAGTGTTTAAACGTAAGAAGGGCTGCCAGCAATGTGAGACACAGTTGCTTAAAGGCAAATAAAACCAGCTCAAGTGCATGCCAAAAGCAAAGCACAGTCTGTAAGCCTGGGGGATTTTTGGTTTGGTCTGGTTTTCCCTAATTCCTACTTTTTTCTCTGGGGGCTCAGTGGGAGAAGGTGATGTTGGGTGGATGGGCTCAGCCTGTGGTGCGTGAGGGTTTAGACCCCTCTCATGCAGTTGCTGTTAGCTGAACAACTTTGACTGGCATTAAAGTCTCCATGCGAGATTTCTGATTGTGTTAGGACAAACCCTCAGCCCCACAGATTATTTCAGCGATGTGTAATACCAAGGAATCCCCTTGTCTTCCTGCTGCACTGGGCACCTGGTATTGAGTGTAGCCCCAAGTCTCAGGGCTGTGCCACCACCTGTAGCTCCTGTGCAAAGCCCCGTGTGCCCTTCAAGTGGTTGAGGAATGCTTGCCATAGGCCTCACTTATGCTTCAACGTGCTTAACACCTAATGAGACCCTCCCAGAGGGTCTTTACACAGACTGACCCCAGCCCAGAGCCCATAGCGAGTTGCTGCAAAAATAACAGCATTGTTTTGGTTTTGCTTCATATTAAAGGAATCTCATGTAAAGCTTTTTTTGCACACTACCTTTCCTGTTTCCTCTTTTCGGAGGTGTTTTGTCACCCATCCATCACTGCCTGGCAAGGGTGGTGAAATACATCTACCCACACAGCAGAGCACCTGTCCGTGCACACAAGTTTCTGGGGAAGGTTCTTTTCTTCTTCCTCAGGTTTGATGCATCAGCAGTTACTGCACCTGCACTTGCTCTATGTGACTATTTCAGCTTGCAGCATTTATAAAGCCCTGAGTTACTGACCAATAAGTGCAAAGTGTTAAATACTACTGTGTGCCCCATGTGCTGCTTTGAGGCTTGTCTGCCACAGTGGGGCAGAGCAGGCAGTGTGCACCAGGAGTGAGGGACAGGGTTGGAGGGTGATGCAGACACACACACGTGTACACGTACAGAAAGGGAAGCAAAGGAGGTGCACCAAGACCTGCTTAGGGAGACAAAAACCCAGGGCTCCATTGCTAGACATTGCAGCTTTGCACTCCTTTACTGTGCTTTAGCATATGTTCTACTGCATTTAACTAATGTAACATCTTAAAAATTAGGAATCAGTGACTGTGCAGACATTTGCTCTCAGTATTTAGATGTGCCATCGTCCAGGTATTCTGTTGCAAAGTAAGGTGGGATTAATGCCAGTATAAGGTGATACAGAACTTTCTGAAAGTGCTTTTTGTCTTATCTCACCCTCCTCAATTTGAATAATAAATTAGGCAACATCTAATTAGAAAGAGGAATGTCAAAGCTCAGCACTGAGGTGGAAAGTGGCACACAGTAGTAGGCAAAGGCTGCTGCTGGCCCAGCAAGCACAGTCCTAAAGCCAGTGAGAGCATATACTGCACACCTTTGCACTGGTGTCTCTGGAACACTGACAGCCCTTCGGGTGACATTTGTGTCACAAGAGAAAGCATCAGCTGTCTGCTGTCTGAATGGGGCTCACTCCCAACCTTTCCTCCTGCAGAAGGGCTTAAATGCCAAATGGCACTATGAAGGCTACCATCTGCCTGTCTCATACACCCCTCTGTTCCCACCTCCCCTTCTCACACACCCTCCACTTCCCCTTCTCTAGAGCATCACAAAGAGTTAGGTGGCTTAGGTGGAACATGTGCGGGCATTCCATGACACTTTTCCAATAACCAGAGAGGAAAAATCTCTGCTCTCTAATTGAGAAAGTACTCTGCTGAGTAAAGTCAGGCTCTTGGGTTCACACCTACCTGAAGGAAGACCAATGGCCAGAAAAAAATGAGTGTAACATGCAGCATCTTACTGTTTCTTGGGAGGTAACAAAATGCTCTGTACTATAAAAGCCATTTTCATTATCTGAGCTTTCATCTAATAGTAATAGCCCACCCTGGAGAATTATAAGCTTGGCTGAATTATAAGCACCAAACTCCCACATATTTGTGCATGTGAAGAGCTTTGCTGATGCCAGTCCGTGGTGTTATCTCATGTGGTGAGAAGCCTTCCCACCTAGGGCCAAGGGTCTGAGACACAGGCATTCAGCACTGGAACACGAGGTTGTGTCGTTTTTTCAGAGTCAGCTCTGTTTAATTTTGATCTAAATTTTAAGCTAAAGATCAGTGCATAAAGATGAAGGGCTCTGCCTTCCCAGGCCAACTGCAGGTCATGTCCACAGCTTCCTACTGCTGTTTTATTCCTCAGGATCGCCAATGTTGCATTTATCTGCTGACAAATGGGCAGTTTAAAAACATTTTGCAAATGCAAGCCCGTGCAGTAGCTCCCTCATGTACTCCTTGTGCTACAGTATTTATCCCTTCACCACTGCCCCCAGGGGCACCCGTATTCATTTAGCAGGACATAAATGAAACATCAGAAAACCGACGTTACTTAAGAAGAAGCTGACAGATGATGTGTGGGTTTAGGCAATGCTGTTTCTCCCGGTTCGTCCCATCTTTCTCCTGCTCTTGCACTTTGAGCCTTATTCCTCTACTCACGCACCAGGAGCTTCATCAAGACCTTCAACATGAGCAGCTTGCAAACCCAACAGATGCCCAGGCCAGCCCCCCTAACTGCCCATCATTGACTGACCTGCAGCTCACAATGTGCAAGGAGTCCCTCCATTCTCAATTGCCCAGTGTTGTAGCACTTCTAAGTCTCCTGCTTGCAGTTTGTTACACAAGTATTGAATATCCAATTAGGTTGTCCCAGCTCATGGACTGATTTTGGGTTTTTCTCCCGCTGGAGACACAAGGCCATTGTTAGCAGGGAGCAGCCAGCAAGGGAAGGAGTAGCTGCCCTCCTGCAGCTCCTTCTTTTGGCTCTTTGCATTGGAGGAGTCTCGCACCTGTCCAAGGTATGTACATTGTGTTGGGTCTGACAGGCAAGTCTGCCATAAAAATCACATCTAATGAGAAATAAATGACTGATTTTGCAAGGAATTCTTATATTCAGTTGATGAGCTCCTCGAGAGATTCCCATCATGTAACCTCAGGTCCTCTTTCAGGTTTCAGCCCTAAAAAATGCTTGCATGAAAGTGGTTCTCAGCCCAGTTTTTGGTTGCAGTCTCTAAGTGATGAGGGAGGAAAATCTGTTCCTCTGTGGTAGGTTCCTACGGGTGGGAGATGTTTGCATCCAGAATGAGCTTGTGAAGAGAGGTGTCAGTACTACAGTGCCCCGGGAGGAGAATGGGGCAGCTCACGTCTGATCACACACTGTCTGCAACTCATGTCAGCGAGCGCTCGATGTGCAAGGCTGGGGACACAGAGGGCTAAAGTGATTCCTGAAGTGACAGCCTCAGGGTGGTACATCATGGGTGGTAGCAAGTATCTCCTGACAGGAGGGTGCTGTATCTCCAGGGCTTCATGCAGCAAAACAGAGACCCAGGAGCTTCCCCAAACCTTGTGGCAGGTGGAGAAATAATTTTGAGATCACTCATTCTCCAGCCTCATTCCCCACCTGCTGCACCATTCCCTGCCTGTCTGCACGAGGCACAAGGACTGTTCTTAAAAGGCAATTCAGTTTTATTAGTGACAAGGAGATAAACAAACACCCAGAACTCTCTAGCTCCTTGTGGAAATAGCTTTGATTCCAAATCTTTCCATTTATGGGCATGGGCAAAATAAATTTCCCCAAAGAAGAATGACGTTTTCTACATTTTTCCCCTGGTAGCCGCAGGGTTGGGTGCTGCTGGGGTAGGGGAACACAAGAGGTGGAGAATAGATGCTCCCTTTGGAGCCCTGCTCCATGCACGCCACAGGACTCCTTTAGACAGCTTGAATTTGTCTTCCATTTTGCAATACGAGTCTGGGCTCAGGGGCTGAGACATGAGCAGCCTCTAAGCAGTGTCTCTAAAGCTCACAGAAAAGCTTTTGGGGGCTGCATAGGGAAGGAAAAAAGGGTTTTTTCCTGTAAGCTGGTGATGGTGGATATTTTAGTCCCCTAGATCAAACCTCACTAGAGAATTTCTGCTTCGACATCTAACTGCCCTTCTCCCTTACCCTTAACACATTCTTTGCAGGCAGAAATGTTCGTAGCAAACCAGCACTGAACTTATATACCTTATATTTTTCTTATTACAAAAATATTTTTGTTTGGAGGGTGGAGCAAAAAATGAATCTTAATTTACACGATTCTTTCAATTTTGACTAAAAAAGGATGCAAGAAATATATGAAGAAATACTGACAATTTACATTCCTCAGCGAGTCACAAGGCTTTCCCATCCAGAGGAAATGGACTTGGCTCAGCACCATTTCATAAGGAGTTAACCAACATTTTAAGGCTCGTTGTTTGAAAACAGTCCAAAACAACCCAACAACTTCCGTGGCTTGGTTTTCTCAAGCACTACTTAAATGCACGCTCTTCAGCAACCAGACCTGCCTTTCACATACATCATGGGAAGCCACAAAGAGCTGTGGCTTTCCCAAGCTGTACTTTCAGGAGAAAATAAGACTTTCTTCCTGTAAACTATTAACATAAAGCAAATGCATCTGCTTTCCCCATGGCAAGGACAACTTCTCTCCGGGATCAGTCCCAGTTGCTCTGAGACTTGCCTTTGGCAAAAGCCAAGCTTGAGCCATAGCTGTGGGATGGATGGCAGGCTCACTGGCCCCAGTGATCAGGAATCTGGGGTAATGGTCATGCATGTGTTTATACAGCACTTGTGATTCATGTTGTTCAGCTCCAGCATGTCTCTGTTTTTAGCCTTGAGAGCACTACAGAAACACTTTGCTTCTTCAGATAAAATGGGCAGTATCTCAGCTTTTAACCTTGCTGCTGGGTTTTAAGGTAAATTCCTTTGGAATTTAGCTTAATGTCTGTTTTAAGGATAAAAAACCCACAAAAGACCCAAACAACCCAACCCAAGCACCATTTTAATTTCAATCTGACAAAAAAAACAATCCTATTTGATCCCAAATGGGAACTGTTTGCTGTTTGCTTGTTTTCCCCTTTTTTCTTTCAGCCCCAGGTGAACTCACAGAAATATCCTAAACTTCTCCATTTAACCCCTAAACTGAAATATCAGTCTGATTTACATCCTGTGAGGATCTAGATGTAAATATAGATGGAAATGTATCCCTCAATGCACATAATGTAACACTGAATTTCTCATGGTGCGTGTCACTGCCAGTCACAAAAAGCAGGATCTTGCCTTCACTTTTTAGCCACAATAAGTAAGTTCAGAGGGGGAAAAGCCTCAGAGGCAACATGATGAATCTGGCCACATTTATTCTTGAGTATGGCAGCTGCAGGAGGGTTTGCTCAGCCAGTACCAAACGTGTTTGTTTGGGAGGGTCCCAAAGCGAAGAAGCAGCTTGGACATTTGATCAACAACGCACTGTCCATCACTCTTCCTAAATAATCCCTATTTACATCCAAAAAGCTGACCCCCACGTCCTTAAACAAGACCAGCTGTAATGCTTTAAGGCTTTTATTTTCTTCTAGGTAATTGGAAAGAAAAAGAGAAGGAGAAAATGTGAGCAGGACAACAATTTCTCAGCCATAAGAGTCTTTCTTCAATTCCAGCAGCCTTAGGATCAAGCCTTGTATATCTCAGCAATTTATATCCTGATTTGCTGCTGCTGTACGGTTCTTTCCTCCTCATGAAGGGGAAAGTATATATCCTTTACAATGCAGTAATGCCTCTGCCTGATAAAACAATAAATAATGGGAGATTTAACAATATGTGGCCTTTCTGTGTGCCCTGCAGGGTTAGACTTTGATGCGAATATTTATGCGCTTGGTTTATCGCCTTGATTTTCTGCCACTTTGAGGTACTCCCACCACAGGAGGATGAATTTTCTTTACATAACGCTCTGTGCATCTGCTGTCCTAGTGGCAAGTGAAGTCACTTGCAGGGATGCAGCAAAAAGCAGCAACGCAATATGAACACAAGTTAATAACTATGACATCCTTCTCTCTAAGTTGGAGAGACATCAATTTGATAGGTGGACCACTCGGTGGATAAAGAACTGGCTGGATGGCCGCACACAAAGAGTTGTGCTCAACGGCTCAATGTCAAGCTGAAGACCAGTAACAAGTGGTGTCCCTCAGGGATCGGTGTTGGGACCGGTCTTGTTCAACATCTTTGTCGGTGACATGGACAGTGGGATTGAGTGCGCCCTCAGCAAGTTTGCCGATGACACCAAGCTGTGTGGTTCGGTTGATACATTGGAGGGAAGGAATGCCGTCCAGAGGGACCTTGACACGCTTGTGAGGTGGGCTGATGCCAATCTGATGAAGTTTAACCATGCCAAGTGCAAGGTCCTACACTTGCGTCGGAGCAATCCCAGGCACTGCTACAGGTTGGGCAGGGAAGAGATTCAGAGCAGCCCTGCAGAGAAGGACTTGGGGGTGTTGATCGATAAGAAAATGAACATGAGCCGGCAGTGTGTACTTGCAGCCCAGAAGGCCAACCGTATCCTGGGCTGCATCAAAAGGAGCGTGACCAGCAGGTCGAGGGAGGTGCTCCTGCCCCTCTACTCTGCTCTCATGAGACCTCACTTGGAGTATTGTGTGCAGTTCTGGTGTCCTCAACATAAAAAGGACATGGAACTGTTAGAACAAGTGCAGAGGAGGGCCATGAGGATGATCAGGGGACTGGAGCACCTCTCGTATGAAGATAGGCTGAGAAAATTGGGGCTGTTCAGCCTGCAGAAGAGAAGGCCGCGTGAAGACCTCATAGCAGCCTTCCAATATCTGAAGGGGGCCTATAGGGATGCTGGGGAGGGACTCTATTAGGGACTGTAGTGAGAGGACAAG
Source organism: Amazona ochrocephala (assembly GCA_039720435.1). NCBI lineage: Eukaryota > Metazoa > Chordata > Aves > Psittaciformes > Psittacidae > Amazona > Amazona ochrocephala. The sequence continues at coordinate 16,342,549 of CM077886.1, read as the reverse complement.
GGGTGATGGGTTCAAACTTAAACAGGGGAAGTTTAGATTGGATACGAGGAAGAAATTCTTTACTGTGAGGGTGGTGAGGCTCTGGAATGGGTTGCCCAGGGAAGTTGTGAATGCTCCATCCCTGGCGGCGTTCAAGGTGGGGTTGGACATAGCCTTGGATGGCATGGTTTAGTGGGAGGTGTCCCTGCCCATGGCAGGGGGGTTGGAACTCGATGATCTTGAGGTCCTTTCCAACCCTAACTATTCTATGATTCTATGATTCTATAATTGTACAGAAACCTCATACACGGCTAAAAGTCAAGAGAGGGTAAGATAAGCTGCACTGAACAAGGGATCAAAGGAGAGAAAAAGAAATAAATTATGTCCGGTTTGGAGAACTGAAGGTTTAGTTTGCAGTTCTTAGCAGTGTATAGATTCTTAGTGGATTGTATTGATTTCCAGACAGAGGAAAGGCCCCAGAGAAAGGAAGCACAGAAGGGAGGTGCAGCATTTCCATTTCCATTGCGCAGACAGAGATTGCTATTGCCATGTGTGCTACAGCCATGCTGAGGACATGTCCAAGCTAGATGCCAGTGCTGATCCAAATGCTCTGCAGGAACCAGTGTGGGAGGGAACTATTAATGATCCCAACTGATACAAAGTGAACCGATACTGAATTCACAGCAGCTGCAATGCACTAGGAAGGCATAGCCTAAATGCACCAAACATTAATCTATAATTACTTTACTTGTACTTTACATCTCTACAGAAGATGGGACTTTGCTGTAAGGGCTTGATAATCTAAATAAGCACAACAAACCTTAAAGGATGGCAGGAAAGAGAAAAAGGGCAGAAGTCACAACTTAAACATGCACAAACACAAGACAGAGCTGGGAACAGGACCTGGGATTCAAATTGCAAGCCCATGGCACAGATTCTGAAGCCCTATGAGCTTTTCCCAGCAAAAGCGGCAAACCCTCATGGGCTCCATCCCATCACTGTGTGCCGATGGGAACACGGAGTCTGGGCAAGCCCCCATAGGTGCCTCCTCAGGACACACCAACCCCCCAAGCCCCTCTTCCACAGCTGAACCCCACTTCCAAGAGGCTCACTCCATATATTTATATATAAATGTAGACCTTTGCCCCCAGACTCCAAATATACACATGCACAAATACGCTTTATTCTACACCATGTATACATGTAAATATACAACTTTACACAGAAAGTGGAATGAGACTGAAAGAAAAAACAGGGAGCAAAGCAGCTTGCTATATGTCTGCCTTGAAGGAAAGGGACCCCTAAAAAGCACTTGAGTCATTTACCTCCCTATGCAAGAGCAAATCTGTCTGCTTGCAGTCAATCTTACTAAGCTTCACAAAAAAAAACCAATATTGAACTGTGTCATGTTGTGTACAAACATAAACAGGCTTGTAAATAAAACCACCCCAACCTCTCAGCATGGGATAAATTCAACATAGACAAAACCAAGTGCAGAAGGGCAGCCTAAAGGAGATCTAATTCTGCAAAAATAAGTTGATTCTTTCCATTAGCTTTAGAGATGGAATCATCTTGCCTTCTTCAAGCACAGGGCTGCATCAAGGGCAATGTGAGAGCTGGGATTTAGCAAACGCAGACAGGAAGCACTGGGCTCTGTGGGTACACTGTGCTGGTTTCAGTTGGGGTGGAGTTAATTTTCTGTGTAGCAGGAGGGGACACAGTTGGGACAGCTGACCCAAACTGACCCCAGAGATACCCCACACCGTGTCATGGTCAGCATACAAAGCTGGGGGATGAAGAAAGAAGAGGGGGAACACATTTGGAGTGATGCTGTTTGTCTTCCCAAGTCACCATTAAGCATGATGGAGCCCTGCTTTCCTGTGGATGGCTGAACGCCTGCCTGGGATAGGAAGTGATGAATGGATTCCTTAGTTTGCTTTGCTTGCATGGCGTTTACCTATTAAACTGTCTTTATCTCAACCCACGAGTCTTCTCACTTTTACTCATCCAATTTTCAACCTCATCTCACCGGGGTGGGGCAGGGGGGAGGGCGGCAAGCGAGTGGCTGTGTGGGGCTCAGTTGCCAGCTGGGGTTAAACCACGACACACACACACAGATGACTAACATTAGTCTGGCACTTGCATATGCAAATAGCAGCTTTCCTGCTGAGCTATGTGCCCAATTAGTACATATAATTGCAAATAGATATTATCTAGGTTTCTGATGTCTTTTACCAGCTAAATGCCTTTGTGCAAACTTGTATAACAATACGTGAGTAGCTCCACCAACTCCGAGGTCTGTGTGCGTTTAATGGCTTCGGGATTTGTGGACCTTACTGTAACCAAGCCAGGAAAGTAAGGGTTTATCTTTAACTTCAGTATGAGCTATAGGGGTGTTACTATACACAACCACACAAGACACTGTTTCCTTTATGATGCAGAGGACCTAAGAAGACAGATGTAACAAAGAAAGGAAACAACAGGACATTTCTATGGAAGGATATTGCAAAGCTAACCTAGTCTTTACAGCCCTGTAAAAACCCTGCTGCCCCCAGAATGTTACACAAAGAGCATTGCCACTGTATTTCCTTGTGTTTATCAAGTTAGCTGTGTGTTTTTCACAGTTCTGCTGAAGTCCTACAGTATGAACATCTAGTGCCTGTTGTACTGACCACAGTGCTGAGATTTTGCATACTTGGAGTACCCGAGTTTTGTGATGCCAGCAAGGAATTTCAGAAACTAATTGTTTTCTGGCATGGTTCTGTTACAGTAGGTTCGTTATACCTGCACATGCACCCCTCCCTGCAAGTGAAATCTAGGAATGGCAGCAGGATCCCTCTGACTCACAACGCAGCCAACACTGATGGGAAGCACATTCAGAGCAAACACAGAGCTCACGATGTACAAATACCCCTGCTGAACAGATACACAGAAAGACCATCCAGCCCCAAGGAAAGTGCTGCTGTTTAGTTTCATGCCTGGAGCAGCCTGCACCAATGTACTTTAAACTTTAACCTTCACTGTGGCTGCAAAGCAAGCTATATATTCTTCAGTTCCATCCCCCTGCCCAAAAGAGCATGATAGTCATAGTTATAGCATAACAGAAAGGTGTGTTGGACTGCAGATGTGAAGACATGCTCAGTGAGCAAGAACAGAGGAGAGACAAAATTCAGCCTTCCCTGTGGCTGCCTGCATCCTGGTGGGGACACAGGCAACTGATACATTTGACAAAACCCAGAAAGCAGCACAGCAGGTCAGGACAAGACTTGGGACATGAAGATGAAAACATGCCACGTACCTTTTCCCTCCTAAAAGCAGACAGCGGGTAATGAGCAAATATGGCTGAGTATATAAACAGCCCTTGCCTGACCTTCAAGCCCCAGCTTTGCGCTCTCCTACCCTGATGGTGGGTGTTTGATCTTTATCCCCAATGCTTCTGCAGAAAACATGCACCTGCAGTTACCTGGGAATCTCCTATGGCTGCCATTGGTAACAATTTCCTGTGCAATATGCTGTAGAAAAGACACACAGATGCCCTCCAAGCATGTTTTGCTGTGCCCTGTGGATAGCTTCTCTTGTTAATAATTTTCTTGAGATAAATGAGACATCAAATTATTTTGAAGTTGTTCTCAAAGGTATATAGATACTTCACTTTTTTGCTGACGGCTTTAATTATTCAGTGCTGCTGTAGCACCAGATGAAATATAATCACAGGAAAGGGTTCCTAACACCACAAATAATAACCAATTGAGAGGCTGGCATGTTAAAATCAGCAGTGAAAAATAGCTTGTATTCTCTGACCTCTACCCAGTCAAATTCTACTGTTGCTATAGTTGCTATTCTAGAAAGAGTATTATTTCCCTCGGCTGAGAGTCACTTGTGAGAGAAAAGGAAAACATTGCCTTGCCTTGCATCTCTTCTGTGGTCCGTAGTCATGATGTCTTATCAGAGGACTGATTACTTATTTACAACATAAAACTATTAAAAAAGGTAAATTTCTGTTGCACCACACTAGACATGCATTTCCCATTCACTCCCATGGAGATGCAGTGATTTCTTAACATCTTGAAAATTCATAATACAAATAGAGATAGAAATCAACTCAAACTAGAGTGTTATGTGAGCAACAGACATTCCTCAGGAAAACTGAACTATCACAGCACATGCTGTGGGGTGGCCCCACAGCTGCAAATATCAAACTCAGCACAGGAAAAGTTTGAGTCTCTGATCACAGGAGGCATTAATGCAGCAAAAACTGCTGTAGCACGCTGGCAGGGGCAGCTGGGTATTCCTGGGGTAGTATCCTTGCATTTTGTCCTCTCCTTATCACCCAGGAGGCTTGAAAGTAGGATCAGATACATTTTTTGATTCCGATAGTGATGGGGAAGGGGCTACTCAACACCATGGTGGCTTTTTTCATTCCCAACACTGAGAAGAGGAAAAGGGGGGTGATTTAAGAGGCTGAGGCTTTTACAGAGGAATTCCTCCAAGAGCTCCAAGACAAACCTTCACAAGGGATCCACTCATCCATGGGAAGAGACGGCTGCTGGCAGGGGGTGGTCAGTGCAAGCCCTCCACACCAATCGCACTGACCATGCTGTGCCTATCCCATACCCTAGCTGCTGTCGGAGGGGGACCTGGCTGGAGGACAAAGCAGTACCAGGGCAGGCAGCCACTGCAACTTCTCTTCAGTCATGCAGTTTTAACGACACAGGATATGAAAAGCTTTAAATGGCTGCCAGATTTTCATCTGCTCTTTTTTGTTTGATGGTGCTACTTAAAGGCACAAAGAGCATGAGAGGTGTGCCTGTGATCTTGCCATTGACAAACCTGTTCCTTAAAGCCACCCATCAACGGTTATGGCTCTCCAGCACACATAAGGGCCTTTCAGTCTAGGCTGGAGGGACAGTTGACAAGAGGCACACCGGGGTATCTAGTCTAATATGCAAAACCACCTGGATGGCAATGAAGATCTAATTAAAGCCTCATTTGAGGCATGGCTCCTTATCCCTCATGTTACGGAGTACTTTTTCCCCACTAATATCGCCATAAAAGATGTGAATTACAGCAGCACAACAGAGTGCTTGAGTAGCTTGGCAAAAGCTTGTCCTTATTTTTCAGACTCCTCTGCCCCACCACTTGTGTCTCCCTGCAAAGCAGACTTGGAGTAAGCCCCTCAACCAGCTCTACAGCCATCTTCTCCAGAGCAAGCATTGCTCCACCAGCCCAGCAGACGCCTACAGAGTCACCTGAAAGTGTAAATCAGCTACCACATTTTGCAGCGTCTCAGGCCCTCCAGTGTCTTGTCCCCCACCACCCCCCAGAAACTACAAATTGCATCAGCAGCTGCAGGAATTTTGGCCACCAAACATAAAACTGACATTTCTTTTTTTATCACTTATGGAAGCTTAAATAAAATAAAACTTCTACATTGCTTACATTTGGGAGAAAGTTTTTCAAGCCATCTGAGCTTTTCTGTCAGGTTTATGAGATTTTCCTTGGCTTCCTTAAAACACATGCTGGGAGTCAGAAGATTTAGCCCAGAGCCGTTGGATGCTACAACCAGGGGGACCAAACCTCTCTGAAATGATCCCAAAGTTCAAAGCAACACACATTGAGGAAATACATCAATGCTTAGATATGAACAGGAAAACATTGCCATGTGCTCCTAAAAACTTGCTGAAATTGGGTAGAACAGAACCAGTGGCAGGACTCCTGCCTACAGCCAAAGGGATGTTATGAGTAAGGTCAAGAGCACTGAGCTGGTTGAACTGAAAAATGCATCACTTTGACTGACAGTGATGCACGGCCTTACAGCATCCAAGCTGGGCTGTTCATAAATATCTTTTGAAGTGATTTTCAGTACGGCAGCAGCTGGAAGGCCAGGCTGGAAAATAATTAAACTTAAGGAAAAATGGAAAGAAGAATGTGATGAGGAAGAAGACCTCGCCAAATCCTTCGGTTGAAATGTGCAGTTGGTTCCTGTCTGGCAAAACTGAAAAATACTGGCTGGGAAATTTACTTAGTTAAGAAGAAAAGAAGGAGTAAGTAATTAAGGCTCACATTATCCTTTGAGCCTGGCATCTACTTAAATTAGCTCATTTGATCTTTACTTTCTCCTTTAATCTGAGCAGTTTTGAAAGACTTATTGCAGGACACAGGCTCTGTTCTGGTTTACCTTTTCGTCCTACTATCTATCCAATTTGTTTATTGTGTGCTTTAATTCCTTTGTCTGCCATTACCAATTTTCCCTCCTTACACTGGCTGGTCTTTCTGCCCATGCTGTCAGCAGCCTTCCCACACAATGCACTTAGGTTTGTTTTGAATATATATTTTCTAACGTGCAGGAATTTCCAAGCTTTCCTTTTCAGCAGGAAAACACTGTAAGAATTCAAAAGAGTGGCAACCTTGGGCTCTGCACTGGAAATCCTTCTCTTTACCATCCCACTGCTTGCTTTGGAAAAAGGCTCTCAAAGCTAGACACAGTATAAAAGCTAAAATTAGGCCCATTAAATTTTATTAGCAATTTTCTACTTTGTCAGTGATTGCATGCTACCTATTAACATTTGTTTTTAATATATTGTTATCACTCATCACAAAAGGCTAATGCTATTAGTACTTTCCATATTGTGCTAGAGAATACAAACAAGAAGGCTGCTGTGATTCCTCACTCTGCCATTTTCATACATTTACAGACAGCATATTTCTCCCTGCACACTCCAGCCAGCGCTACTCAGGAGGACAAGTTCCACGCATGACTGGCTGGAAAAAGCCACACAAAACATACATGTGTGAAAATCAGAGGAGATGAACTCTTTGTAGGCAAAGTAGTGAGATGTTCCTTTATGTACAGGAGCATCCTATTGAACCTATTCAGAAGTGCTGTGTTTCCTGTCAGGATTTAAAAAAAAGAGAAGTAAATACTGCCAACAGCCAATAGTGTTATACTTCAGTTTGACTTTTAACTTAAAATACAAAGACACTTATTTTAGTGAAATCACTAATGATTTATCTATGGAACCCTAACTGATTCAACCCCTGCGAAATACTATAAGGCATTTTCTACAAGAAGCATCCATAATTGTGGATACATTTACAAAATACATTGAATGAAGCATTTAAAATGGAAGCATAACACTCCTGCTCATTATGAGCAGAGAACATGGGTCAGATTTTTGGATATATATCCATGATGTCTAAGTTAATCTTTTCCATTCTTTTTAATTTTGCATCTGGAATTCATTATGGGGTATAATCCAGTAACACCAAAACACAGAATCATAGAATAGTTAGGGTTGGAAAGGACCTCAAGATCATCGAGTATCCAACCCCCCTGCCATGGTCAGGGACACCTCCCACTAAACCATGTCATCCAAGGCTATGTCCAACCCCACCTTGAACGCCGCCAGGGATGGAGCATTCACAACTTCCCTGGGCAACCCATTCCAGAGCCTCACCACCCTCACAGTAAAGAATTTCTTCCTTATATCCAATCTAAACTTCCCCTGTTTAAGTTTGAACCCATTACGCCTTGTCCTCTCACCACAGTCCCTAATGAAGAGTCCCTCCCCAGCATCCCTATAGGCCTCCTTCAGACACTGGAAGGCTGCTATGAGGTCTCCAGGCAGCCTTCTCTTCTGCAGGCTGAACAGCCCCAACTTTCTCAGCCTATATTCATAAGGAGGTGCTCCAGTCCAATTAGTGATAATTTCTCCAAGAGGTGTACAGTGCGACTCCTGATGGGAAAGGGTACCTCCTTAGGCTACATGTGCTGAGCCCTATAGTAGTAAATAGGCACATAAATATTAACAGGTGTGAAGAAATCACTATGAAGAACTGCAGTATCTCACCAGAAAAGGCCCAGAAGTTTGTCCTACACAAGAGCAAGTTTTAACCTTGCTGGTTTATTTGCATTCAGAACTTTCAGGTTTCATAATCCTGTTCTCACTTTCACATCTGAGACCACATTAACATGACTTCCATTTAATCTAGGACTACGAGAAGAAACAGAAAAGGGTATATCTTCTGCATAGCGGTTGTGAAATTACCCTTATCCTCTGATATGTTAAAATTGAGGTGCTGTAAATTTCGGTTGTCATGGAGATATTTTTCATGCCACTCCACAATTGGCCATCTGAATTCACTTTCCTTTGGGTTTTCTAGCCTAATTAACTGTTATATTTTTGCTGGGAGAGAGGAAAAACCCACATGAATGTTTTTTAGTGTGTGATTGCGTCCCTTACGGAGCAAATTTCATTTTTCTATACTATTAAAGCAAAATGCATAAGCGTGGCTTGTATTTATAGTGCAGAAAATGCAGTAATGCTCAGGTAGGAGTCAAGCATTATCAGGTTTGAACACACAGCTGTTATTTATACCTCCATAATACAAAGCAGTGATAGTGCTTCCCAGTTACACATTACCAGTGCAGGGCAAGGCAATGATGTGGGTTGTGGGACTCTGATGGCAGGCAGCGACAAGCAGGGCAGACAGCAGCAGCAAACCTGGGCACCCCATGACCCTCATTCACTGCTGCCAGCAGATCTCCAACTGCACTGGAATGACGGTGCTACACACCAGTAGCATTTCTGACCCATATGGACAAACTCAGGATTCAGGCAACAGAAAAGGGCCTCTGGGCAGGGTCCAAAGCAGACTTGTGGCAATTATAAAAACACTGTGGTTTGTTTTCCTTGCCCTTATGGATTCTCCGAATTTATTTTAGAGTTCAAGGATGACCAAGCATGTCAGACTGGGAGAGTGGGCACAAGCAACTTCACTCAAATGAGTGAAGTTTATATCCCCACAAAATTTCAGGCTTCCAAGCACCAGGTAAAGTAAAACACCCCTGGGGTGTTGGAACTAGATGATCTTAAGGTCCTTTCCAACCCTAACTATTCTATGAATCTATGGTCAGGTATTATTTGAAGAAAACACCTGGCGATACAGGTCATCCTACCCACTCCCTAGCGATGCAGTTCGTAATAAATTCAAAGCTAATTTATCTGATGCTGTACAGTCAGTAACACAGACAGGCCTTGAGATCAGCTTCTCTTATGCTTTTCAAATTAAAGCATCTTTGATGTACTTCTCTTCCTGCCTTTGAACATTAAGAGTCCATTGGCAACAAACTGAATGATTTGGTACTAAATAGACTCCCCTCTTCTTCCACCCAAGAGAACTAGCATCAGGTCTTAATTTACTAATGGACTATAGACATCCATTAACGTAGTAATTAATTCAGTGCTAAAGTGCCTGTAAGACGGAACCACGCTGAGTGCACGGGGAAAAAAATTATAAGTGACATCTTCCCAGTGAGCATCACAGGGCTTGGGTGGAAAAGTTAATTTAACAAAGAAATAATGGTGCACTTTATTCCTCTTCTGCAGCTCTGTGTCTAATTGCAGCATTTGACAACAATCCTATACTCAGTTCTGAATTGTTGGATGGGGTCCAGTCTTTTCCATCTTTCAGAAATTAAACATGGGGGTGGTTCATGCCAGTGTAAACAACTGCAGCTCCCTCTGTGCTTGGCAGAGCATTGTCAGCAGCAGGGCAGGGTGCTGGCTCTCGACTGGGCTGACAAACCACACCACGATGCCAGGAGCCTCCAGAGTCGATGCAAGCAACTATTGCATCTCAGACACAGCAATAGCCTGAATGACTTTTCATGTACATCACCCTCAGTGTCTTGTGTGCACATCTTCCAAAAGCAGCCTGTCTTGCAGCCTCTGGGCTAGCAGCACGTTTCATCGCTACCTCCAGATCTGCCTTTGGAGTTGCTGGTGAATGATGTGGTTTCAAGTGCTGGGGAGTATGCCCTCAGCTTCTCCAAACCTCGCCACCACTTCTGCAAAGTGAAGCTGAGTATTTGTCACACTGGCCTGCAGCTGCTTTTGCCGGTGTTTTAAAAAGACAGGACAGGTGTTCCCCACATTTCAAATTCCCTCTGCTCATTGAAATTAGCCACCTTCCTGAAAATAATAATTGCTGCCAGTGGCAATTATTACAATTAAAATGTTTACTAATGGTTTGCAATGCCCAGACTAAGCTAAGCATCATGTGCCAGGTCATGAATGAACTTAATTAGACATTATTTAGAAGTATGCCTTGGTTCATAAATTAAACACCTTTCCAGTTCTGTTCATTTGTAAGGTATCCATTGCATTCAAATGAGGAAGACAAAAGAGCAACAGAGCAGTTTTCACTTCAAGCCATTCAAAGCACCATGAAGCAAACACATTTTTTTTTACATGGTAGACTATCTATTTTGGGAACACACCAGCCAATTTAAATAAACACCAAATTAACAAGGCATAACAATTATGTGCGTTCAGGGCTGGCTAACATGAGCTTTCTGATGGATTTCATGCGGTAGAGTTTCATTTGGATGAAGGATCTGGGCTGCAGAGAATACCACAACCTTGAAAAAAACTGTATTAGGTTATCACTGCTGGGTTTGTGGGTGCTCTTGAGATATATATATGGCTTTTATCATCATTTGTGCTTCGACTCAGAACACAAGCATGGTGTTGTGCTGCACAAGATTACCACTAAAATGATTACTCTTAACTGGCAAAATGTTGCAGGCAGTGACTACATACCATGGTTTGACTGTATTAGTAGAGCTATGATTTCATTAAGGCTTTTTATGCTACTCTATTGATATTGATATTGAAGCAATGACATGCGTACGTCAGTCTCTGTGTTACCTGTGATGCTTATTAGTGGCCACTCAAGCAGGATTAAGGAATTACATGGAGGTAACAACAGAAGCAACCAACCATCTGTTGATGGTTTATTGTATACACAAAACAAGCAACATCAGTTGTGTTATGCCTTGTTTGGTCTCAGTATTGATCACAAAATGACACTCCAGATGCATAAATAGCTTATCTGCAACAGGGAAAAGGTTTCAGGAGCTGAGTTTTCGTTCATCCACTGTCAGCTGAATGGTCTGGCTGACCCCGGTCCACACTGTGAACATGTCCTGGTTTGTTCCCAGTATAAATCCTTTATGAACGCTGTTGACTTTGGATGGGGGTGGAGAATTTTTGTTACTGTGCACCTTGGCAGGATGCACATTATTTGGTCAGGAAATCCAGTTACAGCCTTACTCAGAGAACGCAGTCTCACGGGCTTTAGACAAGGTGTTTCAGAGGGAGCCATGCTGTTTGCTCTGAAGGTGGCTCTTGGACCTGGCCCTGTGCTCCTTCCCCTCGCTGCCTATGGCACTTTGCATCTGAGAGCCAAGCACAGGCATCAGCCTCCCCAACCGAGCTGTGGCTGCTCCTAGTTTCCATTCCAGATGCCAGCAGCACTTCCAGTGACAAGGCGCCTTTGTCTCCTATTTATCAACCACTGAGTGTCATCCAGCAGCAGGGGCCTTCTACCTCTCTGCTTTAATGCTATGCTGTAACAAATGTAGCTCAGCTCCCAAGAACGCATTTGACTTCAAAGCTCTTGTGGTCCATGTGACATACATACATTAGATTTAGAAATCCATTTGTCAGTCAAAGCTAATAACGGTGCTCGCTGCGCAGAGCATTATCTTTGTCAGGAGCTGGCATGGCATGAATATGCATGTGGGAGGATGAGCATGCTTGGCACAAATGTATTTACATTAGATGGGCCCAGCAAGGACTTAACGCTCTAGATGGGAGTATTCATGATAACCTCAGAGCCTGGCACTACAGAGATGTGTTATTCGTAAATTGAGGTGGAACAAGACCTGCTGCTGATTTCCTTGCTCATGTCTGCTGCTGGATCAGGGCCTCAGATATTTTTTAGACATTAAAATAAACACTAAAGGTATCACAAGCATTTTGAAAGTTGGTGTCTTGAAGCTTTTCCCTAATTCTGCCACTGAAGAGGAAGATGGTATTTTCTTTCAAAGCACAGTTTCTTCCCTTCGAAAGAATGGATCAAAGGAGATCAGAGGTGACTGATGCCTGTTAAATACCATACCTAAGCTTGCTGCGAGCAGAAAGGAACTGTATGTTGATCGGAACTATGTTTACCTCTAATGCGACCAACAGCTGCAGCTGGGCTGAGCAGGGATGTCTCCCCCAAGGCTCTCGCCTCAGCAGTTTTAACAGGCTATTTGGGTACACTTTATTGAGTATCTAGTAAATAATTTTTAAGAGGTCTTATGCAGGCTTGAGCCAGCTACACTTGTCACTCTGGTGTTTTGTTTCCAATCGATCACCCATAAAGTTGTAAGCTGATTTTAACTTCCTAACACACTTACCAAGTGCTAATGGGACAGGGGGTAGAGGAAATTAAAAATAGATGATGACACTGTGATAGTCAAAAAGGAGCCTCTATCTGCTTTTTAAAGTTAATTCTTGGTTTCGAGAGAAGCGAATAGCCTAGACAGAAATGTGAGACACCACCCTAGACGCTTGGCTGGATGTTACATTCACACAGCTTATCAGCTGGTGATTTATGGAGTGTACAATCAACCTCCACATATGCAAGAAGTCATCACACACAGCACCAGTACATAAACACTTGCACTCATCGCCTGTGAGCACCAGCTGCAGCCCTGCTCCCACCCTGTTTGTCCAAGCGGACCCACCCATGCACCAGCTCCAATTCCAACTCAAAATGCTAGTGAACATGGCACAGTGTCCTGCAACCACTCGGTTCACTTCAGCCTGAGACCCGGGGTGGTGAAAACAATTCTTCCTAACCGTGCTTTTGGCACAGCAGTAAAACCCAGCTTTACACCCACCAATACCCGAGCCAGAGTAGCGATTCTTATATCACAACAGAGGAATGTTTACTCTGCAGCAGCCGGTTATTTCATAACCTGTGGAAACTGGCAAAGTCACTTTGCTTTGGCCTCCGATCCCTGCTAAAACCTTGAGCCTCAAAAACCAAAATTCACCCACAGAATGTCCTGAACTGTAAAGCTTCAGCAGCTGCCTTCACACCACGACAGCATTATCAGAGAGAACTGGAAACCTTTCTCTGAGATTCATCAATATTCTTGTGATACTTGGTAACACCAGCGGGACCATGATCTAGAGTAGAGCACAAAAGATAGCCGGACACATATTCTCAGGGATACCTAAACCCTACAGCAACACTTCACAGTCTGCCCTCTGTGAACTATGCACAGCTATCCGATATAAGCCAGAAACAGAAGACCCGTGAAGTTTAAAAATCTCCCACAAAAGCTTTTCCCCCACTCCAAGGCCAAGGAAAACAAACCGGCCTCACAGCATATGGTAGACAGGAGAACAGAGACAAAAAAAGGAGAGCTTCTAATTAAAGCAAAATTCAATAAGCCGTAGGCTTGTTTTAAAATGAAAATATTACCACTTTTTTGCAGCAGTGACCTTACTTTCGCCTTGAGGGTTAACACAATGCACAGCAGCATCTGCAGTCAGTGGAACTGCCCGAGAGCATGTGAAGTTTGGAAGATACCAGCTTTTTGTGCCAGGTTGGAGTTTTCTCACAGAGGTTTCAGTTAATTTCCTTCCATTTTGTTTAAGCGTCTATCAGCTCTGCATAACACACCATGCTCGTCTCAGCACCCAGCCTTTGTGGCTCCCAAACATCTTATAAACATCCATTAAGTCCCACAGCTCCCTATGGGGATAGCAGAAACGTGGCTCCACTCTAGGCACAATACCAAAGCTGCAGGCTGCAGCTGTGCCACAATGCAGAGTCAGGACTAAATCAGATATAAGTCAGACATTTGTTTCTCGTCAGACCTAGTTGCTGTATATGACAGCAGCTAATTTAGACACACCTGAGCTAGGTGTAATTAGCTGAGTGTATGAGGTATTATTCAATATATTATTATGTGAATGAGATAATAATTTTCCTATGGGTTTGCATAACAGAGCAAGATGAGGAGATGCTAATCTGTACTTCCAGCTCTCACTTGCCAGCTTAATATTAACATAATGACATAATATATTATATATCAATATTATATTAATATCTGTAATAATGCAGTAAGAACACTAATAATATTTGCAATTAGAAACCCTCAGGACTCACATAACCATATGCCTATCTCCTTCCTGAAGACTCATTCATCCACCACAATGTGACCTCAGGCACAATCTGACATATCATCAAAGTGCTTGAAGTGTGAGCTGATATACCATAATTTCACCTGTTCCTGTACAGCCCGACTCTGCTCAAATTCACAGTTGTCCAAAAATCCCACCTTCTTGCACTGGGCTGTGCTTTCATGATCATACACTGATGATGAAAGAAGTTTTCTTGTCAAGCATTGCTCAGCATGCTCTGCTCTGCCATTTGTGTATAGGGTCCCTTTCCTGCAAGTATTTAATGGTGTATGGCGTAAAGTGTTTGGCAGTATCTTGAGCATGACAGGTAGTATTTACAGCACACCTCTGGATTATTTCAAGAGACACAGTAATGCCTTGCCTCCTGACACTCTTCCTTTTGACCAGCAGCAGCAGCACAGACAGACTGGCAATGCCTTGCTGTCTGCCTGACTTTGGCATTATAGGCAGAATGCTGCCCACATTATCCATGTAAGGCATTATCCATGAGATTCTCTCAAATGTCACTGCCAGCAGTGGAGCCAAGGAGTGGTGCAACTCTTGCCCACATTCAAAAGGCATTTGCACAACTGTCTCTGGCTGCCAGATGGCCTGGTCATCAAGAGTCCCTGGCAGGCCACTAGAGCCATGACACTGCTTGTGATCCTAAGCAATCGGAAGCTTAGGATGTTTCCTGTGAATGATTATGTGAGTTGCAGTATGGGTGCATCATTGCTCATATTTGCTAGTGCTTTAGTAAAGCTCTAGTTCATAACGTGTTGTCAGGCTCTGGACAGGTGAGGCTGCCACTGTGCCACAGTGGAAATGGGCATGAGCACCTTAAAGCTTGTACGACTAAGTAACACGGCAACTTCAGGCATCTTTGACAATATTACAGAAGCAGCTGAGCAAACCTGGAGCTGTTACTGAGGCCTGCTTTTTTTTTTCAGCTATGAAACTCCACTTGAAGGGAAGGTCAGAGAATTTTCTTTTCCTCCCCAGCTTCCTATTACGTTTACTCATATTTTCATGCGATAATTTCTGTGAGAAATCCACACCTTCCAGCAACTAGCAGAAAATTCAGATAATGAAGACTGCAGGTCCTGATAAAAAATCTCCAGGAATGAATTAGCCCTAGATAATATTCATCTCTGCTTTTAAATTCATGTTTATATAGAAGGAAAAAAACCTACCTGATTTGAGAAATCAGAGATCCACTACAAGCCATGAAATACTATACCTTGAAGGTAAAAGTTGAACCATTTTTTAACATAAGATAAGGGAGCCACATGTCTTTGTTTTACCTGCCCAGATATGTTTTTGTACTAGAGCAGCCTGGTGCAATGACATTTCTTATTTTGGCTGTCCATTTGTCACAGTGGGTTTTATTCCTGATGTAGTAGCATAGAAAAAGACTGGGATTGGGACCTTAACATCTCTGTTCTTTGTTCCTGTCTGTGATTCTAAGATTCTTGTGTTTCCTGATACTACATGAATCCCAGCAAACAGATTTTCTCCTTTTAGGTTCTGCTGTTCATTTCTCCTGATGAAATACAGAAGCCTCTGTGCCTGACAGATGCCTGGGAGCTGCTGTGGCATCCTCAGGGCCAGAAGCAAAAGAAGGCCTGAAGAGCAGCTGCAGGATGATCTTACAGTGGGCAATGCCAGGTAGGCTGGAAGGAGCACCCCTAGTTTAGAAACAGCATGGGGGCCAGCCTGCACTGTAGCCACTGACGTGAGAGCAGGCAGGAAGGGAAAGTTGTTTGCTATGAATTTTTGTAAGCATATCAGAGCGTTGTGTCAGGATCCCGTTTGTACTGTGTATCATGTCATCTCTGCTGGCTACAAATGCAAAACCTTTCTGTACTGCTTGCAGTTATACACTCATGTAGAGAAGACACCTTCATCAATGAAAAGGTCTCTTAGACACCAGAATAAAAATCTCAGGTTCAGGACTATTCAGACATATTCTGAATTGCATCTGTGACTTTCAAGAAAATGGGTCTTGAAGGTACGCTTTCTTCCATCTCACCACACCTCTACACACAGAATCTATATATGTTATTTAAACCTGGCTTCTGCAGTCTTTGGGTAGCTTTGCCAAAGAATAGGGTCAGGTCAGCAGAGCTACACGTAGTAGAGACTACAGGGGCTTCTGCATCCATTGTAGTATCCTAAAAGCTCAGCTTTCCACAGGGACATGTGCCTGTTTACCCTCTCATTCACCTACTGAAAGAGCTGGAACAGTAAAATTCCCTCCACTGACTTTCCTCATGGACTGAGCCTGAACAAGAAATAGATGCCTCTGGAAACCTAATCATAATACTCACTGCTTCACAGCCCCTGAGCAGTCCCCATAATTCTGTGATGCCATTCGTTGCAGGTTTTTTTCTGTGTAAAACATTTTCAGATTCTCCTGAGGACAAGCAGAAGCCCAGCTTCTGCTTCAGCCCCTCTGCCACAGTTCATTCTCTGGGTCATTGTCATTCCTCACTAATCTAATACATTTTCCAAGCCGATTAATTCAGACTTCTGGTCACAAGTGGTTGTGCTCTGAGCATGCTGAGATTCAACACCAGGCACTTGCTCCCCCTGCGCAGCAGCCTCAGCTGGCAGCAGCACATAGCTGGAGGCTGAGGAGGTACTACAAGCAGAGACAAAATACTGCTGCTATCTGGCACTACAAAGCCAGGCTCAGATAGCGTGCTGTCCCTCAGAGGTACAGAGATGAAAAAACTACAATGTGAAGAACTTAAATATTTCATCACAGACTTTGCTCCATTTTGTTCTTCATTTACATTAGTAATACACACTTCTAGACTAAAAAAAAATTTAAAATGGAAGTATTCTTTGTCTGGCTTCTGGTTAATGCTTGAGATGTCAAACAGCACCTACTTCCACCCCTGTTGTAGTTTAAGCCCAGCCGGTAACTCAGAACCATGCAGTCATTAGCTCACTCTCCCCCTTCCTCCCCATGCTCCCAAAGGGATGGGGAGGAGAATCGAAAGAATGTGACTCCCACGGGTTGAGATAAGAACAGTCGAGTAACTGAGGTATAACACAAACCACTGCTGCTACCACCAATAACAATAATGACAAGGCAAATAACCAGGGAAGAGAATACAACCGTTCACCACCCGCCAACCGATACCCAGCCTCACCGAGCAGTGATCTCACCCTTCTGGGTAACTGCTCCCAGTTTCTATAGTGGGCATGATGTGCTGTGGTATGGAATACCTCTTTGGTCAGTTTGGGTCAGGTGCCCTGCCTCTGCTTCCTCCTGGCTTCCCCTCCTCCCTGGCAGAGCATGAGACTCAGAAAGCCCTTGGTCACAGTAAACATTACTGAGCAGCAACTAAAAACATCGGTGTTATCAGCGCTGTTCCCAGGCCGAAAGTCAAAAACACAGCACTGCACCAGCTACTAAGAAGGAGAAAAATGCCTGCTACTGCTGAACCCAGGACAACCCCCTACACCTCAGGAGCAATGAAGCAGTATTACCTAAATGGTCTTTGCTGTCCACAGAGCTCCTCCATCAGCCCCAGGCCATGCACAGATATATTACCCTGGGGCTCAAAGGCAGACCCCTCTGTAAACACAAAGGAGAACAGCCTACATCCTGAACGAGTACCTTCATGTGCTGGAGTAGCAGGTGCTTTTTCAAATACATCTTAATACTTCACCCAGTGTAGGACACAGATGCTGCCAGCACATGTCTTGGCATCGCCACGCAATGCTCTAGTCCAGACACAGCCAGGGTGCTGCAAGGCACTTGGCATGGCATCCCTAGGGGAGGGAGAGGGCTTGTGAAGCCAGAAAGGAAAGGACAGAAAAATCACAGTGAATTGTGGCAACTGGGAAATGAGCTGCTTTAAAGAAGAAATATTTGCTTTTGCTGAGGAAGGTTGGGAAAGAATTAGAAATGGGAAAGAAAAGTCAAACTAGTAATGAAGCAGAGAATAACAATGGACTATAATAAAAGATTATGCCATAAAAAAATCAATCTCTTATTTGAAATCAGTGTCTGAAGTAGCAGTTGTACAGCGTTTTTACACCACCTTTCTAAATGATCCTGGGACTCAAGAGGAAAATATTCCATTCTTGAACGGCTTTCCAAAATGCTGCTGTACAGTTGCAGCTTCCAAGGGTAACCTGCAGCAGTTAGCTGACCACCACCAGTACAAACTCTAACACCATTCTGGTGGGAACAGAAAATATCAAACCCCATTTAGATAGCAGACAACCTTGGAGGAGGGCTCAGTAGCTCGGACCGGACAGGACCATTCAAAATTTAATATCAGCTAATTATTTATGACCATTTTTAATGCCTCACTGAAATCTCTCTGTAATGTTTTCAGGGTTCCTGAGCTATAATCCACTGCAGCACCATGGCGAGAGCAGAGTTTGACAGTTAAAATTACCTGTCTCAAGCAGGGTCTTGAAGACGGTGGTCTCCAGAGGTCCCTTTCAGCCTCCATTATGTTATGATTATAGGAAGAATCAACTTGGTCTCAGTGAAATATAACACTAGGATTTTTGAAGGGATGTGAGAGTTAGGTTGCCAAATCCCAAAGAACTTGGAAGGCATTTTGGTTCCTAAATCCCATACACTCTAACAGTTCCCTGGCCATTTCTTAAAGGTCAATGTCCTTTCTTCTTTAGCCCAAATGATCAGAAACCTGTTTAAATGAAAGCTAGAAACCCTGCTGCTCAGTGACCAGAAATCAGCCTGAATACTCTTATCAGTCTCTTTTAGTACTATAAACGTGTTGCTAATTGCAAAAGTGATACAACTAAAATTGCTAAAGGGGGATTATCCTAGCTGCAAAATGCCACTGTGCTTGATGAAATCATCTGCAGGAGCTAATGCCTCAATTAATTTTTCTAACATCTGTTCAGAGTGCAGCACAAGAAGGCTAAAGCCTTGCATTGGTGATGTAAAATAACAGCAGCACAAGGGACTTTCTGTTCCTACCCAGGGGCAGCACATTTGTAACCACTGCAGGTAACCACCAGCAGCTTCACAGGAGGATTAGGGAGGGATGTGGGCCACACGAGAGGAGTTGCTGCCTTTGCTGATAAAAGAAGACGGCTTCATGTCTGATGCATCGCTGCTGCTTCAGTGGGTGCCACGGATGGGAAGCCAAAGCTCATGCTGTATGAGCCAGAAGGTGGAAGGCTGAGCAGCTAAAGAGCTTAATGAGATGATCTCCCCATGTGCTGGAAACAGCATGGCACAGGCATTTGCTACAGTGTAAGGAGGGTAATGGGGCTCTTCAAACAAATCCACCTCATCGCTAGGATCAACTTGTGTGTCGCAGGCACACAAAATCAGAGCAGAGGGAGGCTATAGGGTTTCACCAGCTGGGGATTTGCTTGATCTGCAAAATCAAATGCAAATAGCCACCGACACAACAAACCAAAAGGTCCAGTAAAGAGATACAAACTCATGCTTGTCTTTTCTGACACCACATTATTGAGGGGAATGGTCTGCAGAAAGGCCAACAGTGGCCAGACACCCTCTACAGCTGGCCAGAGATGTTCACGTAACTGGCCACAGCCTGGCAAGACAAATGTGGCTACCAGAATTGAATGGGAAGAGAAATTGTGTGGTGTATTAGAGAACAAAGATCTAAAGGCAAAACAAAATGCTCTCCCTATACTCATTTTATCCCTGAGAAAGCATTGTGCCCGGTGAGTAACCCTGTGGAACCATAGCATGCTCAGATGGTGCACAGTCCAGACAACTATGCCAAATAACCCAGGAACCAGGGAAGGAAATGACCATTTCCAAAGTAATTTTTAATTACATCATATATATTTTTGAGTCTTCAGATCATCCTGAGAAGAGCTCAGAAATCACAATTTCTTCCCATTGCCACTTTCTGCAGTTAACACTCAGTGAGGGAAAAAATACCCGCAGTAAAGCAGTTCATGTAGTGCATACTTTGGGAACAGAATCCACTAAAGAATGTCATGATATTCTCATGAAGGTTTCCTGGTCAGTAGATGAGTAATTGTTTCATGGGTTTTTAGTTTAAAAGCATGAGTCAACATTCAAGTAAGAGTTGGCATCTCCTGTGACTAATAGTTGCCTGTGACTGAAACATTCACAGCAGCTCTTAATGTGTGCTATGACATAGGAATCACTATTTAAATTTGCACGGAAGCCAACTGTTACCAACACCTCCAGGTTTAAGGAAGCATTTGCGTGTAGAGCTGACTAAAAACATGAGGCCTTTATCTTAAAGAATATGAGCATTTCCCCTGACCTTGTAGAAGGAAAATGTCCTTGTTGCAGAATAAAAGCACCATCTTGGGAATGAGGAGATACCAGTTCAGTTCTGTGCTCTGTCCAGGCTTGGTGTATGCTCTCCAGCAAGTCGCTTAATCTCTGCTTACATTTTCATGCATAAAATAGAGCTATCTCATCTTTTCACCCTCTTTTTTGTTATTTTTAATATCTCTGATGTAGGGACCATCTCAAAGTATATGATTTGTTTAGTGCAGGACAGTGAGTCCAGGGCACAATGGACACCTCCAACTTGCATTAACTTCAAGGCATGCAGTCCCACAGCAGCAGTTTCAAGGACTTCACCCTCTAGACTCTATGGTTGCAAAGGGAGGCTGTAAATGCCCCATCCCTGGAAACATTCAAGGTCAGGCTGGATGGGGTTTTGAGCAACTTGATCTAGTTGAACATGTCACTGCTTATTGCAGAGGGGTTGGACTAGATGACCTTTAAAGGTCCCTTCCAGCCCAAATCATTCTGACTTGCTCAGATGCTAGTTGAGCTAGCCTTCTCACCCCACGAAGATGTTTCTGTTGTTCTTACCCAGTGAAGGAAAAACTGCATGATTTCAAAACTAGAAAAGGTGAAAAACTGTACACAGTATTCCCCAGAGCTGAACACTTAAAATATCTGCAGAAAACCATCTGCTCTTAATGTTGAAGATAATCGACACAGTGCATTTCCCATGAAATGCCTTTGTATTCTTCAAGAGGCTACAAGCTCAAAGGTTCAGTGCTTAATTTGCCTGAATGCTCTATAAACACACATGTAATCCTAACATTCATGCCTTTAGAACACTGCAGAAAAATTTCTAGGGTGAGCTACCAATTTCCATAATCCTAAATCACTTCTTCCACTGGGATTTTCAGGACTAAAAGCTGCCAGTCATCTGTTACAGGGTGCCTGCACCCTTTAAAATGCTGTCAGCAGAAAGACCACAAACTGATAGACAAATGCATCTGAATATAATCAGAATTGATAGGCTGAGAAAATTGGGGCTGTTCAGCCTGCAGAAGAGAAGGCTGCCTGGAGACCTCATGGCAGCCTTCCAATACCTGAAGGGGGCCTATAGGGATGCTGAGGAGGGACTCTTCATTAGGGACTGTAGTGAGAGGACAAGGGGTAATGGGTTCAAACTTAAACAGGGGAGGTTTAGATTGGATATGAGGAAGAAATTCTTTACTGTGAGGGTGGTGAGGCCCTGGAATGGGTTGCCCAGGGAGGTTGTGGATGCTTCATCCCTGGTGGCGTTCAAGGTGGGGTTGGACATAGCCTTGGATGACATGGTTTAGTGGGAGGTGTCCCTGCCCATGGCAGGGGGGTTGGAACTCGATGATCTTGAGGTCCTTTCCAACCCTTACTATTCTATGATTCTATGACACAAACCTTTCTTCAGCCTGTTTCTATGCAAGCCAGAGCCCTGCCGTTCCGTGCGCTCCAGGGCATTTAGTTGACTGTGGTTTCATGTTTGCACACTGTCCCAGCAGCCATGCAGACCAGAGCCAAACCTCCCCCAGGTTCACGGATGGGGTTTGGGGCCAGAAGCAGATGTGCTGAATTACTGCGAGAGCCTGATCTTGAGGGGTTTCCAGGGAGGCTGGAAGCAGGGAGCAGTGAAAATCTAGTAAGAGTTTCTGCCTACTTCAGAGTTTCACCCTCGTGTTGGAAAAGTGAATGAGGTAAAATCATTTGGAAAAAACCCTAAAGCTAAAAAAATAAGCATGACTGTTTCTCTCCTTTCTTTCGAATGAGTCCTGTAGCTCTGCTCATTTCAAAACCACCTTTTGTTCCATTTTCTCAGAGACACTTCCCTTCCTGGCTCTCATGAGCCCTTTCCATAGACTGACTGAGCCCAGCACTCCCTCCTTCCTTCTCGCCCTTTTCAATCTGGTTAAATTTGCTTTTTCCTCAAGTGGCACAGACCATTTCAAAAGAGCCTTTCCTCCCCTTTTCATATTATCACTTTCCAGTTATTTTCAAAACTCTATCAAAACTCAAAGCTTTTGCCATGATTTTAACTATCCCATTTTTCCCATTTTATGTGGGTATTCTTCCCTGCTGTTAAGTGCTTTGCAGTGCTATTAGCATAACAAATATCAGACACAGAGCTGAGCTGTGTTGTGCAATAGTGTCCAGCCTAAGACTCACCCACACATTTAGAATAATCCTCAATAGACTGGTCTGTGGGCTCCAGCTCCCCACTTGTGGGTGTGCGGCCAGAAGGCAGCCTACTGTCCATTCTCCCTTTTCCTGGGATTTTCCCCCCCGTGAACTGATGTCAGTAATGAATCTATGGACTGGCTCCACTTAATCCACAATCTTTTCTGTCTGTTTGGACTAGACAAGAAGCTTGTATTTTCCCATAAATGTTACCTTCCTTCTTTTGAAGGCAGCCACCTTCAAAACTGAGCAACTAACATCACTCACTGCGTATTACGGAGTTTTTTCATATCCTGCCAATCAGAACCTCATCTGCTCAAAACCTGAAAACAAATAACTATAAAGGTATATCTAAAACATGAGAGAAATGCTCCCAGGAGTAGAGCTCATAAAAACAAAATTTCAGGAGAGACAAACTAGCAAGTACCGGAAAAAGAAGAGACCACAGGACTATAGAGAAGAAAAGCAACCCTAGACCTCATTTTCTGATATTATAAGGTTATGAGTAAATTAAATTGGCACAACTTTCCAGAATGAGCAGTGGGACAGGCTGAAAAGACTTTGCTGTAGCCTCACTGGCAAAAACACTAAAATTACAGCAGATGAACAAAAAACTAGAAGGTGGGGGTGGTGTGTCAGAGAAGATGAAGAAAAATATCTGACCACTTCCTATTTTTGTTCAATGCCATGTAGACAAAATATATCATACAGACATCCCCTGGGACACAGAATCACCCTACCAAACCTGCAGGGGTTATACCATGAGCTTATTCAGCCTCCGTTTCAACCCCTGGAAAGATGAGGCTGACCAAAGCTCTCCAATCCAGCTGTCACCAGTAACAGAAAGTGCAAACATCCAGTACGAGTCATTTGTGAGGCTGATGTAATAGCCTGGAGACATTCCCATGCCTTTCCTGGTGAAGACCTAAGAATACTTGCGGTAGTGAGAATTTCCATGGGATCTTTCCTTAGCTGGTCTTGGAGGGACAAAAAATGGTTCGAACTAGACAGGAGAGTCTATCAGGGCTAAAATTATTTGTGCATGCAACATGTTCAGGGACTTCTGGGCTTTACATGAGCACAGCATCAGACTGTGAGCAGGCAGGTAACTGCTACCTTTCTAACTGGGATGTTACACAAGGAGGAGGGTATAGGCAGTGGTGTATGCCATTCAGTGCCTGCACTGCTTCAGCACCTACTGAAAGTAAGGAGGTGGCATCCCGGGCCAGATGTGGTTGGGATGCTCTCCTGTTTCCACGAGTTCTTTTTCTGTAGGAGCACCTGTGGAGGCTGGTGCTGTGCATAGGCAGATCCATAGAGGCAGTCCACCCATAGGGGGTCACCACCCAAAAGAGAAGAGGGAAGAAAAGACAAGGGAAGAGGCAAGTAGATGTAAGACTACAAATAACTGACAAGGTGATGCATTGGAGCACCTCCCATATGAATATAGGCTGAGAAAATGGGGGCTGTTCAGCCTGCAGAAGAGAAGGCTGCGTGGAGACCTCATAGCAGCCTTCCAATACCTGAAGGGGGCCTATAGGGATGTTGGGGAGGGACTCTTCATTAGGGACTGTAGTGAGAGGACAAGGGGTAACGGGTTCAAACTTAAACAGGGGAAGTTTAGATTGGATCTGAGGAAGAAATTCTTCACTGTGAGGGTGGTGAGGCCCTGGAATGGGTTGCCCAGGGAAGTTGTGAATGCTTCATCTCTGGCGGCGTTCAAGGTGAGGTTGGACATAGCCTTGGGTGGCATGGTTTAGTGGGAGGTGTCCCTGCCCATGGCAGGGGGGTTGGAACTCGATGATCTTGAGGTCCTTTCCAACCCTTACTATTCTATGATTCTATGATTAATTAACATGACAGCAAGCATTTTCATAACAGAAAGAGCCTAAGTACTGTCAGGGTTTGTGGTTTTTTTTGTGAAGAACAAGCCAATGAGAGCTTGAACAGACTTTAGAGAACTACTGTTTGCAACAGGCGTGTAATTTTTGGAGAAATACACACCATCAGTCCCTGGAGGACCAGGAAACACTCAGGCATTACTGTTGGATTGGAAGTTTCATGTTGAAATGTGACAGTTCAGCCCTGGGAAAAAGAACGTTGTAAATGTCTGCCTTAGCTTTTACATTAAAAGCCCCTGGTGAAGAGGAGGCAGAAATATATGGTATTTATGACTCAAATGCGCCAAGTCCCACTTCCTGCAGTGCTCACACACCCCATTGCAGCATCGTGCACACAAGGTGTCAGGCTGTCCTGCTCAGCGATAGGTACAGTGACGATAAATGGCACAAGATGAGGTGGTTTATAACAAGCCCTGCAAAGCCCACAAACTGCTGTAGTTGCTGTACAGACTGATGTTACTGTGACTATGTAATTTAAGCCTCAAACTTATCCTTAGTCAGAGAATACAATACAATTAAAACCAAAAACCCAAACACACATAAACAAGTAAATCTCTGCCAGAACTAAAACTTGCAAGCAAAAGTTATCAGACATTCGAGCCAAAGTCAAGCACACAGTGAGTAGATATGTCTAAGTCTAGGTGCTTTATGAAGCCAGGAAAACATGAAGGTATAGTGGGGCTGTGGGAATGTTTTATCAGGGACATTTCATCTGAGCACATTTCATCCCCATTTGGTGCCTATGCTGTGCCAGCTGGCAACCACATCACAGAGCCCTGCAGCCCTGTCGCTACTCCTCCCCAAAGGCCATACCACTGCCAGGCAGGCGGGCCTGGCCTCACTCACCCTGCCAAAAGCTACAGGCATGAGACAGAGCCTCTGCCGGGCATGTGGAGCCAGGGAGGGAAGGGACAGTGTGGCAGTGATATGGGCCCTTGACTGAAGAGCTGGACTAGGGCAGCAGGTATGTCATAGGGGATGCCTGCCAGCAGGCTGCCTGCTCCCATCACCAGTAACGTGGAGACAACATGTCCTTCACTGTACATAGCAGCTTGTTAGTGATATTCACACCAGAGAGACCCCTAAGCAATAGCAGAGCCTGGGAGAAACCCCGTGGGAAAGCCACAGAGAAAGCCCAGGGAGCAATGCCTCTGCTCAGGAGGAACAAAGAGTTACTGGGGAATTAGTATTAGTAATCTCATGAATTTTTTACTTAAAGAGCTAGAAAATTTGGTTCTAGCTCTGGGTGAAACTGGGCTGTGAATAGATCCCCCCACTTAGGAAAGTGGGGTGAGTTTTTGCACTGGGCATGTTAAAGCAAAGCATTCAGAAAGGTAGCCACAAGGGTTACATGGCTTTCTTATGTTGCTTGTGTTGTAGATTGTTTTTGGTCTGCCAATGAAGTTTCTCAGTGCCTTTCACTACATTAAAAACAAGAAGCCAAAGAAACAAAAGCCCTGCTCACCGGTAACTCACATCACACCCTCCACAGAAACATAGGAACTAGTTTTCTTTTCAAACATCCACGAAGGGCTACCAAACAATTCAGAGACCTCCTC
Source organism: Amazona ochrocephala (assembly GCA_039720435.1). Classification (NCBI taxonomy): domain Eukaryota; kingdom Metazoa; phylum Chordata; class Aves; order Psittaciformes; family Psittacidae; genus Amazona; species Amazona ochrocephala. The sequence continues at coordinate 16,316,628 of CM077886.1, read as the reverse complement.
CATCAGCAGCCACCAAGCCAGGCAGACTCCTCCAACTGCTCTTTTCCCAGTACTGAGACCAGCATTTGGTGACTGAACTGCTTCTAAGAGGACATTAAGAGCTTCAAAACCTGCCACTTCCCTTGAGGCTATTTCAAGGGAATCCTGGGAAGTTTAGAAACTGAGACTATATCATGAAATGGCAATTGCATGAAAGAATCACTGCAGGAAGCACCTTCAAAACTAGAGGCAGTGAGCTCATGACTAGGCGTAGCTGAAGCTTCACGTGCTATAAAATACCCTTTGGTAATTTTCTCATAGGTCAGTAGGCTTCAGCCTTGAGAATTGCTATGAAATGGTAAATAGCTCCCACCCAACAACTATGAACAAACTGATGGTACCCCAACAAACAGGAAAGCAACAAGGTTGCTTGAGATGCCGCCTAGCTTGGCATCTTTCCAGGTATGAAAATCAGAAGGGCAGCTTTTCTCTCTGCCATGCTTTAACTAGCAGTGTAATTCTGTGCCACCTCACACAAGTGGGCTCTTTCCATGTGCCTTGCTCGGGAACCTAAGAAATAGTTAAATATCTGTGAGAGAAAGATGCTAGTGGCACAGGGCTGACACCTGCCCTTCAATATGCATGCCCTGCTTCTGCTGTCAAGGTAGATCAATGTTTAATGCAATGGCCTTGACAGAGTGCTGTTAATAAAGATGCAGAGAGCAAACAGAAACATCTGAAATAGCAAGGCCACATCACATAGCTTGCTCTTCAGGGATCTGATCTATTTTGTTGTGAATTTATGACAAGCATTTAAAAAAATGCATAAATAAGGGCCCCATCCTGGACCTCTATCTCGGGTAACGTTCTTTTCCACCTCTGACCACATCTCAGGGTAGCGCGGAGAGCAGAACACACATGGCTGCCCATTTGCCCTGATCACTGGTGCACAAGGGAAAGGGGAGCGGTAATACAGGACCATGGTGTCCCTGCACTACCTGAGGGAAAGGGAAGGAGTGGTGTAGGACCCTGGTCTTCCTGCAGTCTATTTCTGCTGTTGGCAGTGCTTGGCTGCATGTGGGGGACACTACCTAAACAGTGTGAGATGGACCTTACAAAGGGGGCCTATAGGGATGCTGGGGAGTGACTCTTCATTAGGGACTGTAGTGAGAGGACAAGGGGTAACGGGTTCAAACTTAAACAAGGGAAGTTTAGACTGGATCTGAGGAAGAAATTCTTTACTGTAAGGGTGGTGAGGCCCTGGAATGGGTTGCCCAGGGAAGTTGTGAATGCTTCATCGCTGGCGGTGTTCAAGGTGGGGTTGGACATAGCCTTGGATGGCATGGTTTAATGTGAGGTGTCCCTGCCCATGGCAGGGGGTTGGAACTAGATGATCTTAAGGTCCCTTCCAACCCCAACTATTCTATGATTCTATGATCTCTGTCCTTTGTGCAGGTTACCTTCTAGAATAAGTTGTCATTCACAGTTTACCCCCCTGTTAGAATATTTGTTGAATATAGAAGCAAAAAATTATACGGCAGAGGACTAAGTGGTAGTTTGTGCATGCATAAATCTTGTTAAAATAGGTATCTGCTGAAGCAGTAGGAGGTTTTGACCCTTTAAACCAGTAATGGGATTTGTGCTCAGAATTTCACCTTGGTTTTCTGAAAACCTGTTCAAACAGCACTTTATAAAAGCCTGATTTAGGACAGTGAAAATGTGTGTGCAGAACACAAACCAGGCAGGTCTGGACTGGGCTGCACACAATGTGAATCAATAGGCCAGGGCAACAGCAGGGACCAGGCAACACCAAGGGTGACCTCAGCCTCATGGTCTTCTGCCCAATCAGGATGCAGCTCTGACCCCATAAATAACAACATCTGGATTATACATCACCTATCTCTCTCTCTTGCCATCAATTTCTTCTCTCTGCCTCAACATCTCTCTCCCCTAAACACTCTCAAAGCCACACGTACCTCTCATAACACAGCCCTGCCCTCAGATTCACATCTCTACTTCAAAAATCACCTCTTCCATGACTCCTCATTGTTAATCTCCCCAACAATCACTTTTCCACTAAATACCTGAATTGAATTATCTGACTGTTGTCCAGGCCAGGCAAGCCTGCAGGCCTATAAGATTATGAACACAAGCAACACAGCTAATTCTTTGCCTTGTAGGCACCATGCTCTTTATAAGAGTTTATTAATATCACTAAATAATGTTTTATTCCCTGTATTAAGAATAAACAAACCTCCAAAGATTTTTTCTTTTTCAGTTCAGGAATTCATCCAGACATCTGGATGCTTATTTGCAGCTTCTCCAAATTTCCTTGGCTGGTGCATTATGCTGGAAATCATGAGATTTCCAATGGATTTTTGGTTTTTATCCAATTGGAAATACTGCAAGAGGAGTTTTTCCTCCCAGTCTTCCAGGATTTCTAGTTCATGTGCTGGCTGGAATCAGCATATAAAGAGGAGCATAAAAAGAAAGCCTTGATTAAGAAAAGCTGAGGAAATATTTGTACTTCAAAGATATCTTTTCAGCTTGGGGTGACAGTTTTAATTACTTTCTAATGAAGCGAAGCTGATGAAACCTTACTTTGTGTGACTGTTTAGATGACCATTCATAGAAACTAGGACACTGAGGAGGCAAGATCTAGGCCTCTGCCAAGCTTGCATTTATGATCAGCTAGTGTGTCTGATGGGTATCTGAATTACCCAGTTTTGAATTAGAGATGGATTCTTATTTCAGTTTCTGAGCTTCTCTATTCTCCAGTCCCCACACCTCTCTCAAGGACACCTGCTAGTTCTGCTTTTGCTGCCTATTTTGCAACATCAGTGGAAGGTGAGATCACTGCTCTGACTTCAGTGGTGCTTTTTCCCATGCCACTCTCCAGCGAAAGGATGGAGAGAAGCAGATTGATGGAAAGAGAGCAAACTGTGGCTATGGGAGAGCAAGACAGGGATGCTCATGTGTCAAACAAGGGGATATGAAAAGGAGGAGGAGGTTGAGGAGATATAGTCTGAGATAATGGAAAAAATAACAAACATGGCCTCCCCCCTTTCTCCAAAATCAGCCTAAATCTGGAAAGATACAGCAAAAGATAAAGCACAAAATCCAACTAGGGGATAGTAGGGAAAAAAAGGGGGGAGAAACAGTAGGAGCTAGGGAAACACCATGCCAAAGTGGAAACAAATAAAGTGTCTCCTCCTATAGAGACACAGCCTACACTTGTTGGCTTGGTAGCACCCTAAGGTACTCAGTTACCACGTAAGCAGGTCAGCTTTAGCACAGCCACAGCAGCTCAATACCAGAACCCTGCTGAAAGTTGTTCTCTGTACATCAAGTTGACTTCCAGGAAATCTGCTCTTAGTGAGCACATTAAACAGGATTCCAGGAAAACAGATGTCATGCACTTGGAAGAATTTTGCATTATATTTAATTCCATCAGTGCGTAAGGAACCAATAGCAGGTTTCAAATAATGTGGGCTCTGAAAGCCATCAACACATTATCAGCAAATTTACAATATGAGGCATGGAGCACACATTCAAGGTCTCCAACAGGTGATGCTGCAGACAAAGGCAGTGTAGATATCCCATGTCTGCTGTGGCCCGTTTCCAATGGCTGCTCACCCACAGCTGATCAGAGAACTTTGCTTTTGTTGATCAGAGTGACTGAATGCAGTGTCATTTCTCTGAAAGCAATGCCTGGCAGTGTCACCTAGGGAAAACATGGATAGTTGTCTATGAAGGGACAGGGGTTTTTTGTGGAGCACAGGGAACAGAAGCTAGGCAGAACTTTAGTCAGTGCTGTTGCTGTTGTAAAGTCTGCCTATACCAAAAGGCAATAGTTACATGGTATTGCCTATAAAACATAAAAAGCCACTGAAAATTTAGCTGAGAATCATTCACAACATGTTTAAGACTTCCAAAGCAACAGAGCAAACCAGAATTCATTAAGAGAGAAAATAAGATTGTAATTAATTAACTTATTGAAATTATGAATCAAGGACTACACAGGAAAGGCTATGCATCACTTTGCAAGTTATTCCGTTAATCAAATAACTAGACAGAAATATTTGCATTAAAAATTACACAAGAAAGTGCTGATCACAATGTTCAATAATCCAAATTGTTATTTCTACAAACTCTATTTCAAGTCTGAGACATATGTACAAAAAGTTCCACTGGTATAAAGGGAGGTTTGGGACTGTGCCGTTCGTGATTAAAACAAAACCTTTCTCTGGAGCACCCTGACACACAGTCAGAGGGACAGCTGGAAACTCACCCATGTTATGCCCCTTCCTACTTCTGCAGAAGGTTTGCGACAATAGGATTTTTGTGACACCTAAGGACAGCTTACAATACAACAACAGGACCCTGGGATTGCAATAGCCAAAGGTCAACCTTTATATTTTCTCGATATAATTATCCTTTCCCATAAAAAGCAGTTTCCACAGGCACCACTTGAACCTCAGCCTTCAGCTCTGCCCTAGCTCAGGAACTCAACCTGGCCCCACGTAAGCTGCACTTTGGGGCACAACTGCACCAGCAGCCATGAAGGTATCTTGGCTGCCCGGTCCAAGCCTTCTCCTGCTGTGTCTGTTGTCTGTCTTTTCCTTGGCACCCTCATCCCAACCCTAATCCAGCCCTTGGGCTGAGATTTATAGGAGGGGAACGCAGGAGCCAACTGGCCAAGAAGCAGCCCTCACTACACTTGGCAGTCTCCTCCCAGCCCACTCCCCCACACGCACTGGCTGTTGCTTCCTTGGATTCCAAACCCAGTGGAAGCTCTCATGATTTTTATGTGTTCAGGATCTGAATGTTTTATCAAGCTGTTACAAACGCATTTCATCCAGGCACATGGAAAGACGCGATCCAGACTCAGTCTCACTTCCTAGCCAAGTGAAGGTTCCTCTACTTTGCCTAAACCACTTTAGTTTTGAATCTGTTATTTACCCAGTTTTACGTCTCTACTACTTCTGCTTTTCACTGATTTAAGACTTTTTGACTTTGTGGATGAAAGCAGCAGTACACAACAGTCACACTGAGTCATGAGGTCTCTCAAATTGCTTCAAATCAGAATAATTTAATGCAGCCATTTGAGGTAAATGCAAGGTTATTAATATGCCAAGTACAGTGCTTCATTGCATCAACTTTTTCCCTGAGTTGCGACACACTTTACAAGCAATAGACCTGTAAGGGTTCGTGTGGTGGCACTAAGATGTAGTTTTTGCCCTTTTGTCTTTCCTGCTCTTTTATTTTCTCCACAGATCTATTTGCTAAAATAAATTGAAATTGGGTAAAAGAATATCAGGCACAATTTATACTAGATATATCTGCAATTACTAACTCTGAATTAAACATATCCCTTCATGAATAATGAAGCAGAAATAGGCCAGAGGAAAAATGAGATAAGATCTTCAATCCATGTATTTTTAATTGCTTCATTATCTAAAATTTGGTATGAATAGCAGTGGATACAGTTTGCTGTTAATGCACAAAAAGAAATGAGAATTTTCAACCAAATCACAAAAGGCTATCAAAAATTAATTGTGTGCTGTGATCATTGGAAATGTAAGTGATTTTGTGGCAGAGTGACATAAAAAAATACCATTTATATGCTAATAATGAACAAGTCATATTTTTTCATTTTGATGCAAAATAAATTTTATTTTCATTTTAATGAACTGTAATGAATTATAAGCTGTTTCTTTTTATCTTTAGGTAAAAGCTGAGGGAAAGATGATGGAAGGTTGACAAAAAGACTGCCCCTAAATGAAAACAGCACAGCATGATCCTTGTTTTGACCTGTTAAACTGCTGACTTGGCAGTCCATGCTCAAAGGCTGCCTTTAAGACTCAAGGTGTGCACCGCAACAGACAAGATCTGGGAACACACTCCTTCACAGGGCAAAAAGAGAAATTCATCCACAGTAGGTGGAGGAAGCCAACCTTTATTTCCTACAAGCCCAAGCAGCCTCAGAAGGGGGTCTGACATGTATTCATATGCATAGATGAGGCAGCTCTAAGCCCAGGGATAGCTTCTGTAACTGTTGATGAAAGCATCAAGCATCACAAGGTACACTAGATATATTTGCAGACCCCAACTCTGAATTAAATATGTTCCTTCATAAATAATGGAACAAAAAAAAGACCAGAGGTATTAAAGAAACTGATCCAAGGCCTATTAAAGCCAATGAAATGTCTCACATTGATGCATACCATATTAATAAATAATTATAGAATAGGGTTTTTTTGTGGTAGTTCCTCGAAGCGCCAAGCACAGTAAGGATCTTTATCACTTCAATTGCTGTATATAATGCAAGAGATAGTCCTGTCCTAAAGGCATTACAGTGTAAGGATAAGGCAAGAGATAGCAACTTGGAAAAGAGCAATGCAGAGAGCCCAAACAAGTCACGAGATGACTCTGCTCAGCAATTATGTGCAGCAGTCTTGGCACAGCAGCTGCTCCAACACTTCTGAAACAGTTGAGTGTGTACCAACACCAGCTGAAATCAATAGATATTGCAAACATTAAACACCCAGGAAAACCCAGCTCAGCTTTTCAAAATGAGCCAACCATAATGAAAAGTCCATCTGAAACTGCTTCTCTTGTATTTACTGCTCCTCATTCACACAGAGGACTTCCCTCAGGGTGCATGCGCCTGCCTTCATTTGGAGTCAACTTCTTTGCAGACTCATGCAGATTGCCCACACGTAATCAAATTCTAGCTTTAACTTCCTTCTTGGGGTCTTCTGCATGTTGTTTAAAACAACCTGTTGCAAACAGCTCTGCCATGACATTCAGGTTGTTGATAAATTTATCAAGTACTGCTGCACCCGGCTGCAGGTTCACAAGCATCTGCAGAGGACACAGGTATCCAGCGCGGTTTTCAAAACACCTCCTCTAGAGACCACAGCGCTTCTAGATTCCAATCTGCATTTTTACATGCAATAATACCTTTAAGAAGCTCACTGCAAATAACTCTATCCCAAGAAGAGCTCTTCCACTTATTATTTGGACTGGAGTAGTAGCAGTAACACATTAATATTTATTTATTAAACTTTGCATGAGAAATAACAAGCCCAAACTAAGTCTTAGCAAAAGGATGTGCAGCAATGGACCTAAGTTACAATACAGGAAACTGTGATTAGATAATTTCACCCTGGAGCTACTCAGCCACTGGAAAAGGGATGCAGAGAGAGTGTGGGATAGCTGTCCCGGGACATACACCTATTCTGCGTTCATTTGTGCCAATATTTACTCGCATTTTTGTTCTGTTGTGCTGTTGTTTTTTTTTCTCCCCAGCCTGACAATTGATTTCAAAATAAGAAAACTATTTCATGGTAAATATTTCTGATTCTTCACTGAAATTTTAGTGTTCCAGACCTCCCACAGAGCTGTCCCAAAAAAAAATAAAAGGGAAGAAGTTAAAAACGGGACAGAAGTATTAAAATTTTGCTCTATAGTTAAAATGGCACCAAATGTTTCTGGATGCCTTGATCTGTATCTCACTGAGAGATCTAACCTGTGACTTTTGGGATGAAAGGGAAATGTGTAAACTCCAGCTAAAAACTTCTGGTATTAAAATTCATTCAGAGAATTGTGGCGGGTAGCACAGCATAGAAAAATTGAAAGAAGACAAAACTAAACTTCTAAAAGGAATAACTGATAATTATTTTTAAAAAGGGAAAATAAAGGCTGTGATAACAAGGCACTGATCCAATAGACAGATACGCAAAGCAGAAGATGATAAAATAGAGAAAGAACTATACAGTATTGATATGCAACAACAACTACATTCAGAAAACAACTTTTAATCCTGAAGCTTTTGAGGAATTTATTACTAGGAGTAATCAGTGATGAACCTGCCCATCAAAAATACAGAAATAATGCAGCAGTAGTCATGGTCTGACGAAAAACTCATGTGGGGGGCTGGAAGAAACCCCCTTTGATGAATGTAACCTCTCTTTGTGACAAAAGAACTGTGTGTGAGGAAGCTGGTATTTGTTAGCATATTGACTGCAAATCAAACCCACCAAGGCAGCTTTTATGGAAGCAGATGCTGGCTGATACTTGTTTAGTGTCAATGGCAAACAAACCCAAAGCACCAGCTCTAGACCCTCTGGGAACCATATGTGTGCATCCCAGGGTTGTGTCCTTTCCTTGTGGCAGTTTGATGCTCCTAGATTGGGTGTCATACAGAAAGATATGCTGAAGTTCAACTATAAGGTATTAAGGCTGAAGAAAGAGAAACTCATGGCCAACAGTATAAAATCACTCAGAATGAAGAAACTAATTATCTTCAAATAGGCTGGTGGAGGAGCATGACAAATGAACACCCATGTTTGCAAATATAGGTTCATTCCAAGTCAAATACAGCAAAACCCAGGTGCAGAAATCCATGAAGTCGCAAACTTTGTGGATTTCTGCATAAAAAGGAAATCCATTGAAAAGATTAAATCTTCTTATGGAAGGAGACAACTCAATAGCCTGAAGCTTTCATAGCACGCCCTTGTGAGCTCATCCCAAACTAGAGACAACTGTCAAGGATAATGCTTGAATCTTGGTTTAACTAGCTACAAAATACCACACTTGCATTTCCAGTAGCTGTCTAGTCCCCAGCACTGTTTATGCCTTCAGAGGTTATTATCAAACTTACAGATTATGTATGTTTTCCTTTCTTTTAGTGTCTGCTTTGATTTTCTTCCTTAAGCTAAATATCAAAAGTTCCAGTTGCTGCAGAAGGGAATAGTTTAATACCTCATTTGCCTTTCTCCTTCCCATCTCGGGGATGTATTTGATACTCTCACCATGTTTGACAAGATCTCTAACACAAAGCTTTATTGTAAATCCTGTTGGTTTACCCTAATTATTTCAGTTGTTATTGCGAATTTATTTGAAAGTTAATAAAAGAAGAAAATGACAAGAAAAAAGGAATTTGACAAAAGACTATCTAAATGAAGCTTGAAGAGGAATGAACTGTTTTCACTCTTGGAAATGTGCATAAAAAGGCTACGTAAGCAGTAACAGAAAAATAACAGATGTCTACAAGAAAAAAGCAAAACATGGGGATATGAATAAACACAATTTGACTCAACCAATTAGAAACATTTGTTTGGTCCAACAATGAAGCTTTGACAAGTGTTAGAATTTCTGGTTTAGTTACTGTCTTGACATAGTTACTGAAAATTGCTCAGATTTTTAAGGATTTGTCCTAATCACATAAAATTGTACCGTCATTTTCTTTGGCTGCTACTATGCTCAATAGGAAATCTAGCCAACAAGAGACACGTAAGCCTTAATAATGCTTGAACAAGGAAGACTGACAATTCACTTCTCAATAAGACATAATGAGTCAGATAGAAAGTGACTTCTTTGTTCGCATTTTTTAGGGGAATTAAAAGTATAGGTTTTCTACAAAGTCTCCACATACATAATTTCCAAAAATAATTCTGTTATTGTATTTTCTGTCCTTAAATTTTTCCACTTTTTTATTATTGAATTAAGGTTGTATACTTTGAGAAACAGAACTAGGAAAAGAGCAAATATCTCACTGCTTGATACATTTCTGCCTACTAGCTTTTTTTGAGAACTAACTGCAGCCAAGATTTTTGGGCTACAGTGGGCCCTGTCCCTGACCCAGCAGCACCAACAGAGGAATTTAAGGAAACTTTTCTAAACAAAATCTGCTTTTATATCAAGCAAGGGCTGCTTGCATCTCAGCTTTATGTAAATCAGACAGGCAGGAGCTGACCTTCTGAGCTGCAATCCTCAGGAGCAAGCAGGGCTTCCAGGATCACAGGCTCCAGCTGCTATTATTATACTCATGCAAGCAGTGCGCACTTGAAGAAGAGATTGAAATGTTAAAGGTTAGCCATATCTAGACATCAATGGTCCTTACGGAGGATGAATCCAGAAGACCCCACCTTAGGACATGGAAGTGAAAACAGTTTGCATAAAGCCTGATCCCTTCTTGACCACTATTCACTGTATCATCCTCACTAAGAGCCAGCTGCTCATCTATCCAGGGCTTTCAATGGTCATTTATCAGATCCTATGCATGCATGGATCAAAGCCCAGAAATGAATCAGAAGCAAGAACGGCAGGAGGGAAGAGCACCCTTCCCACCCTGCTACTCTTTCATGCAGTGCATGCCAAAATTAACCAACAGCTCTGAAAAGTCTCCAGCTTCCAGTCATTTGGCACTGATTGTTGGTCCAATAATCACCCAGGCTCCGTAAATCCATGTGTAAAAAGAATCAAGGGGATATATTACTCAACATAATCTTTCCCTTTGAGACAAGTCTTGCTTTGTGATAGTGTGCAGAAAAGTATTGGATGATAGATATGGTAGGAAGAATGACAAAATGACAGGATGTGCACTACTGCGTTGGCCCCAAATCATGCTCTGCCAATATACCTGCACGATTAGGTGGTCCCAAGCATAGATGGGTTCTTACAGTCATTCAGTTAACAACAGTGTCACCTTTGATGAGACAGACATCTGAATTCACCACCAACTACGCTGAGAAACTTGAATGACTCTCTCTGTTGGCTGAACATACTACAAATAACATATGATAAACCTTGTGTCCACAAGGAGGGCCTAAAATTGTCCCCCCACCAGATGAGATGTGCTTTGTATTTGCTGGGTATTACCCTCCTGTTTTCATCAAGTACAGCAGTCACGCTATCTATACCACTACAGAAGATCACTTTTCTCTTACATGACGATTTCAGTGCATAAAGAGCAAAACAAAGCCAAGTAACAAAAATCCCAAAAAAACGACTCCTTCCACAACTCCATTAAATCAGTTAAGGAAGAACATAAACATCAACAGATGCTGGTGCAAAAGGCCAGAATTCATTTTACATCATTTGAGTCTGCTCGCTTTTGGAGACCATTGTCTGCAGATTTATGATTCACGAGGTAGCACTAAGGATGTCTAGGCAGCTTTTGGCAACAGCGTCATAGATTGTTGTAAAAGAGAATGGAAATTGAAGGTGAAGAGGATGCCATAAAGCAATTGGGTTATTAACTGCTTCCATTCTGAATGACATTCAGGTGCCTCCAGAAAATGCTCTTTTCTGTTTTTTCTTGGAAACACTGCACCAGATACTTTCAAAACGTTTCACTGAATGTCGTATTTAGAAAAAAGGTGCTTTACTCTCCTCATTAAGGAGAAGACAGGAGCTATCTGCCAAATCGAGGTCCTTTTCAACCACTTGGTGAAGGCTCTATGACTCATTCAGAAAAAAAAGGAGAAGTGACGTCTGACAAATTTCAATCTAAGTAACAGGCTTTCACCTCCCCAAATTTCCTGTTTTCTTTCAGATTTTACAATATGCTTCATTTTGGCATGTGGTCACAAGACCACCACTACTGGTATGACCACTTTGAAACTGGTGCTTTTCAAGTGATGCAGTAGGAAAACCAGACTGCCGTGTGCACCTCAGAGCTGGTGTGCCCATGCGCACTTGCAGTTAGTTTTCACTGTTACATCTTTAAAACAAGCAGACTGTACAGGACTAAGAAACTCCTGTAAAAATCAAATTAAACCAATATTTGGTATCTCTCACTCTCCTCACTTCTCACAAATCCTGAAAAGGCTGCAATGTATCATACAGTTATCATTAGCTGTTAAGTAATAGCTCAGGCCTTGACCGGCCATTCGGCAAGAGCAGACAGAAAGGAGAGAGATGGCTAGAAAAGTGATATTTCTTTTTCCTTCCATGCAAAGTTTTACCCCTGGGAGGAAGGAGAGAAATTTGATTTAAATCAGGATAATACGGCAAAAAAAATAATTGTCTTTACAAACACCTGAAGTATGCAGAGCAGCAGCACATATCACCACACTAATCCAAGCCTTGAGAGGGCTCATTACCAAGAGTCTGGACAACAGTTAAAGCCCTCATTGAGCTACTCACATTACTTGCCAAACATGAGTGCTCATGGACAACTTACTGTTTAAAAGCAACAAAGTGCAGTGAAATGATAAATTACAAGGATCATACAGATGCCTCAGCAAAAAAAGTAAAGCTGCAGAAAAATATAGGTATGTCTTTGGGGGGGGGGGGGGGTGGAATCTGTTGGAAGTAGATGAATTGAAATGTGTGTGTGAGAATAACATAAGACAGATCAGTGCCTACAGCAGCCACCCCCCATCTAGAGAACAGGGAGCCAAGACAGAAGAGAAAATGCACAAATGTCGAGAGACATCTTAGCAAGTAAGTTCTAAATGCAAAATTGATAGCAATTGCTTATTTATTTAAAAAGAACGTTATCCTAGAGGTAATAAAACATCAGAGCAAATCAGCATGTCAGAAACCAGATCCTTTCTTTCTTTTCCTTTATCTTTTTTTCTTTTTCAAGGGAAATAAGCCTTAGGTGGCCTCATAATGTCTTGGTAGAATGTCAAAAGAAACATGAACATTTCAGACAGTCAGATCTTTGTGAAGCCTGTTCAGAGGGTACTATAATGTCTGCTATTTGGCAAAGAGATTTTCAAAGTGTTGCCAAGCCCCAGTCAGTTTATGGATTTAAGACCCTGGTGGTTTAAGGCCCTGTGTACAAAGCAGTGCATCATGTCACAGCATGGCAGTAAAGTTGTAAATGGCTCCCAAATTTTGAAAAACCTCTATGCCACAGTGGAATACAGATCACTGAGACACAGCCAGAGGCTTCGGGAGGAAACATAAGCATTTTCCTACAAAATCAGCACGCCAGCTCCTGAGCTTGTATAAATCAAAGTGACCCTTTTTCAGACAAAGAGAACAATGCTGATTTAGACACACTGAATCATCACTGAATATCTTGAGTAACACTGGCCTAAGAGCCTCAGGACTGGATCCTTGGGCAGAACTGGATGCCTGACTCCTGCTGACTGCACAGAATTAAGCGTCCAAACCCCTTCACGGAGCTGAGCCTAGGTGAAATGGCAACCTACAGGCATGTTTACAACATGCAACATATAGAGAGTGCTTAATTCATATCCACACTAGTACCACATTTGGCATCAGGAGAGCAGTGGCGAGCAATGGGAAGGCTAATTAGTTTTGCTAAAAGGGCTGTACTAAAGACTAACATAGATATTCTGCTCCCAGAGCTGAGCCAGTATCTGCTGAGCTGTGTCTTACAGACATACTCACTTGCTTGGACCTGTTTCATGCTTACTAACACCAGGCTAAGTTACCCATCACATTTTCATAAATGACATAAGCCCTCAATACTTCTGGGCGACCAGCAGATTTGTAAGAAATGAGGACAGTGACAGAAATCACATTGGGAATACCAATGAGAGGCTGTGGCATCTCCATCCGTGAATACGGCCCTGGGCAACTCTCTATAGCTGACCCCACTTTGAGTAGAGGTGTTGAACCAGGCAGTCTCTAGAGGTGCGTTCCAACCTCAGCCTTTCTGTAATTCTGTGACCACTCCATGCACAAGTGAAATTATAACCACAGAACTGAAATAGGACAGGAAACCCTAGGGGGAAGGGAGATGACAAGCGTTTGGTGGTAGTAATCTTTGAACCCAGCATAGCTGTGGCCAGGACACCATGTGCAAAGGTAGCTTCATGCTGCAGTCTGCACTCTAAGCCATGCATAGTACTGCGAGACCAGCCAAGATAAACCTCAAAGGCATCAAAGTTATTACTGGCATAATAGATGGAAATACAAAATAAAGTAGGATTTAAACCAGCACCTGATGGGGTAAGCAAACTGGGACATAATTGGAGGAAAGAAGTCCTAATGAGTTACTCAGCTTTTAAGTTACTAGCTGTAGAGTTTCATTACAGTTTTTCATATAAACTGAGCATCAAAGTTCCTCCTCTGGTGGCAGGAAGAGAACAGATAAAGCTCAGAACTCCACACAGCTTGCTGCCTCTTTCCTCTGCTGGAAAATGATAATTATCTCAGGCCTGCCTACTACTGTAGGATTTATCCCAGATGGTGTTAGTACATCCACTGTTCTATACAGCACTGGGTTTTTTCATCCACAGATCTCAAAGTGCTTTAATGTGGGGAAGGCAAGCAGACCTCTTTAAAAGACTTAAAACTCTCTTCAAATCATATACATTTTATGATGTATTAATTACTTTTTATACATGATTGCCAGAACTGGGGTAAATGCTTGGCAAGCCCTGTAAGACAGAGGGAAATTGCCTTGTATAACCCATGAGGAAAAGAGCCAAAACACCCCAGAAAGGAGCATGGGACTGTGCAGTCAGTAAGGATGATGCTGCAGTAGCTCTGACCTCTTTGCCCTGTACAAGCTAAAGGCTGTCTTCTCAGTCCTGCCTGAAGCACCAGTCAATCACAGATGAGTTACAGCAACCTCCCTGGTCTGAAGCACCACATGGTAGGGTCTAATCCTGCACCCAAACTATTGACTGAGAAACAAGGTAAAACCATTTTTTGTTCACCTGTTCCACACCACCGTTGATCTTAAGGAGCTCTGTTTTATCTTCTCCTCAGTGATCTCTTTTCCAGGCTTAAGAAATGTTGTTCTCCCAGGTGGAAGCTATATAATAATATTCATGCCTGTCTCCATACCAGTCCTACTTGTATCCTTTCTGACATGAGGACTCTAACTGCATACAAAATTAAAGAGATGAGCACAGCTTTACACAGTACCATAATGCTACCTTCTTTGTTATCACTTTCTAATAATTCTTAAGAGTCAATTTGCTTTTTTGACTGCTGCTAGAATTAGCTGATCCTTTCAGAGAAATATTCCCAATGACTCTGAGAGCGCCTTCCTCAGTGGAAATAGCTAATCTGGAGCCCATCGAGGTGTATGAAGAGTTAAGGTTATTTTTTCCCCTGTGTGTATTAGCTTGCATTTATCAATACTGAGACTTTAGCTCCATTCTGCCACACAGTCACTTTTAATCATGTTTATTCTGCAGTCAATTTTAGCTTTTACTACCTTGAATAGTTACTTGTTTCAGTAAATTTTGTCATCTCACAATCAGTCAATCAATCCTTTCTTCGAGACTATTTATGAATGTGTTGAATGGTACAGGTTCTATCTAAAATCCACAGGAAACCCATCAGCAGCATCCTTCCACTGTAAAAATGGTAATACTTATCATTTGCTTCCTGCTTTTTAGCCACAGTGCTTTCCCTCTTCATTTTTGAGACCTTAGTTTCTTTGAGTGCCTTTAGTGCCAGCCTCCGTTGAAAGTCTGACAGAAGTGAGCAACATCAACTGGATCCCCCCAATATGTACATTCTCCTCAGAGAATTTCCATTTCTGACAATACCTTTCTTTTGTACAAAATGTTCTTTGACTCTTTCTCACCATATCATGTGTCTCCATGATTCTTCTGCTTTTATTTTTACTATAGCTTCTATTCATTTGCTTGTTAAAGTCCTATTTACTGTATTATTTTTTTAGCTATTTCCCCTTAAGTCTCTTAACAACTGAATTAATATTCGTCTCTTGCATATTTGAATGGTCACAGCATAATGTAATCTGTCCTTTCTTTGCTACACTCTATCAGAAGCTTTTGTCTAATTCTCTTACCCCTCCCCAAAAGATACAGAATTTCTATGATTTTACTCCTAAAGAAGCCTGCACAGTGTATTCTTATGCTCCTCATATTTCACACCTCTTTGCTTTCTACTTTCTACAGACTTTGCTTTAAACCCTGCCTTAAATTCTTAGAAACATTAAATGCACAAAAGCAGCCTGGTTTGGATAGTACCCATCCTTCCTGCATAACCTCCCTGCAGTCTAAGATGTTCTCCATTTCCAAATTAATTTACAATGGAAAAAAATCCCAGTTCTTCACCATTTAGAGAGAACTAAAGCTTGTATCAACACACTGACTGTTCACCTAGCCACAGATGTGGTACTGAAGACCTTATAGAACATGCTGCCAGGAAGGTCTTATCTTTAGCCTCCTGCTTAATATACTGCACTTAAACTCCCACTTATGAGACTAGTTGTTGATATGGGTCTTGATTTCCAATAACCATATTGTCCCAGCATTACAGCCCATCTGCCCATTCCAGTGGGACATTCCTTATGATGAGAAGATCCCCTGGCTTGTTGACAGCTCCTACCTCATGACCTGCTTCTGTCTCCCTGAATAGATGCTCTCCTGCCCAGAGGCTTTCCTCCTGCCTAGCAGCACTGGGTTGGAGGTAGGATGGCTCCACCATATCCCTGTAAGCCATGCCACCATATCTCCTGGTCTCCCTAAGCTGCACTACAGCTTAGCTACTGGCACCTCCAGCTCACCAAGGACCAGGAATTCCCTGCATTACCTGGATGCAGAAACTTTCCATTAATTAAATAGGTGTTTTCCTGATGTGTTTTGGGTACAATCAACTGAACCCTGGCCAACATCAACCTCCCTTTTGTGCTCCAGAGGTTTACAACTACCTTCTTCTCATTTATCTGACTTTTTTTCCAGTATTTTTCTAAAGATTTGGGCATGAAGAACCCCATAACTGCTGCTCTTTCACTCCATTCCAACAAAATCCTGTCTCCATTATTAATGCCAGAACTTTGTGTGACCTTAAAGATATGATGAACAAGATTAGAACAGAGTTTCTTTGACAACTACAGGTGATTAAAAGCCTCTTCAAAGTAATTTCCTTTACAGACTGACAGCACATACGCCTTGCTATAGGAAAATGCCTCAGTCAAAATGGTGATGTGTGTGGTGATTTTAAGTTATATGTTTACTTAATCTTTGAATATAGAGGGTCAAAAAGAGAATGACTCCTCAATATGACTTCAGCACTTGAGAAGTAAAGGTTTTCTTTTAGTTGAGTCTCAACAAGGAACATGAATTATTTTATTAAGTATTTCTGGCCCCTTGCTTTCCCCTTTAGACAGAATGGCAATATCTGCTCTTTTTGTGGTTGAATTTGCTGAAGGTCAAAAAAAGGTCTTAAATTTCTGCCCATCAGTATCAAGAAATCACTATTTCTATTCTGTGTCCTGGCCCAAGCTCATACAATAGTAGCTTCTTGTCAATGAATTTGAGGTTGGCTTTAGGTTAGCCTCTCTGAGCTTCCTCAGGAAGAGAGAGAGAGTTGTTGCTAACTATTCATTAACTAGACAGGAATATCAAGAACAGGATGCTTTAGTGTCAATGATAGAGAACAATAAAAAGAAGATTTCTTCTGCAAATAGGCTATTGCAGCCCTGTTGGCACCAACTGTATACAAGTGCCTTTTGCAATGAAAAAAATGCTTACCATTCTCACAGTCTATACTGAATTCTCACCTTTCCACTGACAGAAGTCCACAACAGCGAATGGTATGAACTTGACATGAGTGAGTAGAGAACCAGGACACATGTTTTGAACTTTCTTGAGCTAAGACTGTTTAGGCTGTAATAATGTGAGTACATTAACTAATTTGCGAGAGGCATATGTGATATTACTTTACCAACCAATGTATTTATAGCACAAGATCAGCCTTCCTTGCCCAGAGTGTCTACCTTGCACAAATTCATTTACTTAGCTACCTATAGAAACCTACAAGCTCTTTATTATGTGTCTTACAAAGAACTTTATTACTGTGCAATTCGTGATGTGAGGGGTTCCTCAAACAGCCCTCCACAACGATTTTAACAGGCTGACTCTCAAAAGTGAGGTTAGTGAGACTCACGTTCAGGAGCTGAAGAGGCTCAATGCTACAAGGGAACCAGAGTATGTCCTCAGTTTGGGGAGATGTCAGATGAGTAGTTAAGCACCAGCTACCCTCCAAACTCACTACACGAAGAGGCACAGGAAACACCTCTCCAATTCACCACACTCTCTAATAAATTTAGAATTTAATTTCTTTGAGAGTGTGAAAAATCTTCAAAAGGTTTTCTTTACAGCCTTCTCCCCATGAAAGTGATACCCAAATTCTTTTGAGCATCATTTATCCGCTAGAGTGCATACCTTTAACATGTAACGCATCACCTCAAAGCTGAAGGGCTCAGAGCATCTTGAAAATTGAGATATATGGAGGAAGGAATGTTTACAACATTAAAGGGATATAAAATTAAATGGGATAAAGCCAAAGGGGTGTTTATGTGCTGGCAGACAACCAGAGTGCAGCCAGAGCAACCAGAGCCCGATGGTATTTCAGACCAACTCCTACTTGAAGCTTCCCACTGACTGCCTCTCAATGGGAAATGCTCAGCTTGCCAGATCACTGATTTGCTGTCAATGACACTGGCTACACAATATGCTCTGGTGATGTTGAGTTACAGGACACAGCAATGGCAATCCCCTCTAAGCACCACTAGGTAGTCCTCTGTATGCATACAGTCCCGAGGGACCCGAGGTGCTTACTTGGTTAGGTGGCAACTGAGAGCTTTGCTGCAATGGCTAGGAAGCCTCAACAATGGTATCTAATATCTTTTGTGAATTTAATTAAACTTGCTACTCATCACTTATTAGCGTTTAGCTGGAGCTAGAGTTTAACCATCATTAGAATCAGTGTAATTACCATATGCCAGAGATCCATTTAATAAGCTGTGTGACTCCACTATTTGTATTTCAAGAATAAGGTGGAAATAGTAAGCATTTTCTCTTTAACACTCCTTTGAAAATTAGACTATTAAAAGTTAATACACTGTAATATACGGTATTTAGTACTTCAGGTTTATCTTGCAGTGCCGCAGTTTACAGCTAGCTACTGACTAGTAACCTAATCTTGTAGATGTGTAAAACGTTACAATAAACAGATTACTGTGTATTTCAAACATTAATTGCTTCCAAGATCTAGGAATTTCTCCATGAGCTCACCAACAAGTTTTATTGGCAGTATAACATTTACTGTGTTGACATTGCCTTTAAAATGCTGAATACATCAGAGCTAGGAAAATGCTGGGGTGAGATTACAGAGAACAAGTCAAAAAATTTGATATTAAAATCTTCCCACCCTATGCCCCCTGTGTCTTTCACACAGCAACCCAAATTAATCCACAGAAGTGGCAACACTTGTAAAGAAAAGTAATCACTCTTTACCAGAAGCATTCACAGGGAATTGCAAATGAAGCAACATATTTATGCCACTGAAGTCTAAGACACGACAAAAAGCCTTCATTATATCAGGTGCTGGAAATATTTCACTGTGGCAAGCCAAAGCAATTCAAGACCTTTACGTTTGTAAGACAAAATGAACCACTTAGAGACATTGTTGTGAAAGTCTTATTTACATTAAATGGAATCTATTGCTGTATTATTAAACTGACAACTTCTGTAAAACTTGCCCCTGAGAAAGGCATGCTGGCATCATACAGTTTTACCTAACTATTAATAGGAACTTCCAGTAGGCAAAATGAAAGTAATTAAATGAGAAGGCAATTCTTGAAGACAACAGACATTCGAACTGAAGACTCTGTCAGCCAAAAAGAGCATCTGAGAGAGAAACAAAAATAACTATATAGACACAAACTGGCAACCTGTATCTTTAATAAATGCACTCCCTGAAAAATCAGGATCATCAAGAAAGGTAAATGCATTTCAGATCAGTAACCTGTAAGTTTTATCAATGTTTTATCTTCTTGATCAAATAAAATCTGATCAGTTTTCATGCATCTCTTATTCTAATGAGGACACATTGGGGGTTTTGGTGGGTTTTTTTTTTTTGCTTTGTTTTAAAATTTAATGGAAAAAATGCCCAAATGAAAAATGTTCCTACCTAATGGACATGACTGCCTTTGAGGCTGCTTCAGCAATAAGTTATTCTAAGCCACAGCTCCCACAACATCCACCAGCACAAAAGAAAAAGCGGCCTTCGCCAGGGGAAAAACAGGCACAGGAATGTACCTGCAGTTCAAGTATGAATAAGCAGATATTATTTATATGTGCCCACAAACAAAGTGTCAAAAAATAGCAGTATTTTCAGTTTTAAAGTAGGATTTTTTTTAATTGTTCAAAACACGTGATTCGCTTAAAATAGCAGCAACAAATTCAAAATAACTCAGTCGTTTTGAAAAGAATAAGCTAATTCTTTCCTGGGAAATACATATTTTACTCTGTTCATGCGTGAATTGACTCAAAGACAGTTTTCTATTGCCATGTTTTCTTAGAAATTCAGTGTTAAAGGTACGACCAGTGTTACCAGCATAAAGGTATCTGACTGCTAAGCAGAGACCCAGTGATCATCTGAAACTAGGAACAAGAGTCAAAGTAACCCCTCACTCCTGCTGCCCCAGTTACTCCTGGCTAACGCTTCCTATCAGCAGAGTGGGAACATAAAAAGTTTGCTTTCTATATATATTTTCTATGTAGTTTTCATTGATACAGGTACCAAATCACTGGTACCACTCATGTCATACACAGTGTAAAGCCCAATTCCACTTCTTGTGGTAAGCTGCCATGAAAAACTACATCCATATGTACCCATACCTACAGGCCTGACCTGAGTTTCAAAAATATACACATGATTGACATTCAAGAGCCATACACAAAATTAGTGGTTGGCATTCAAGCAGAAAGTTATTATCAGGTGGCACTAAACAAACAGGCTCAAAGCAGAATAGAAGGTTTTTCATTAATAATGGATGTATGAGTAATTTAACTAATCGCCACAGTCAGTCTAGCAGAGCACAGTTTTCTCCTCCATAAGCAAACAGAAACCTGGGAAGTTATAAGCACTGTGCTGGCAAATTAAACTTAGAATACAAATATCACTATGGAAAATTCCGAAATCCTTTCATTTTTCTAGGTAAATTATAGGGTGATTCAATTTTTTTTTAAAGGCTTAATCTGGACCTTCATCCCAAGAGCACAAACAGTGACAAAGATAGGAAGGAAAATGGCATTGAGCCTCATAGCAGGTTGGACATGGCCTTTTCACATCCCTGCAGAGAGGGACCAGCTACCAGGCATTCAGAGAGCCAGTTCAATGTAGCAGACACTGCTCAGTGATGGATACCTCTGCAGAGCAGATGTGACCAATTGAATCTCCATGGAATTGGCTGCAAGGAACCATGAGCACAGGTTAAATGCAGGTTGCAGCCTTCCCCTTGAGACAGCTTTGCTTTGGCTTGTAAATGGACGGGTTTAGACAGAAGCCAAAACATGAGCGGAAGTCCTCCTACAGATACCAGCAGGGATCACGTTTGATCTCAGAGAGGGGTGGTCTGGCTGGGGATTCCAGCACCCAATTTTGCCTCCTTTGCTTTAAACCAAATGCTGATCTGAGTTTCCCTGGTACCTCCGTGAAAGTCATTAAGAAGACCAAGATAGCTGAACCTTGAGCCATACTGGGACAATACCTATGGCTGTAAGTGGCAGAATCACACCCTAGTTAATTAATTCTTGAAGGTTTCTAATGAACAAAGATGGTTTGTATTCATAGGCAGCATTTGCTGCTGTTTTATAATATATGCAGTAATTATGCAGCTGATGGAGCCTTATGTAGCTGCAAGTTCTTTCCTACACATAAATTAACAGCAGGATTTGTGTAATGATGGGATAATGAAGGCCTGGGTCATTGGTATTCATCTGTAGAAGGCCTTGAGAGGCTGGGTCAAAGACAGAAATGTTATTTGGCTAACACAGATAGGGACCATTGTTAAAGGATTCATAATCTTATTCCATTCAAGACCCATATTAACTCCCTGTGGCTGACAAAACAACTTGGGAAGGGTGCCTTAGGATTGGGGGCTTTGGGGGTTTTTAGGTGTTTGAGGGAAATGTCTTCCTCATAAGACTGGGTCTGTGCTAGGTTTGCCCCGCTGAGCTGCAGTTTGCCATGGCAGGAAGGGCAGGCTGCCTCTAGCAGCCTGGGCTCCAGCAGTTTGGGCTCCAGCACACAGGAGCCACCAGGGACCTAGGACAAGGGCCTTCAGGACTCCTAGCTCCCTTGTCTTACTTTTTTTGTCTTCTGTTCCCTATTTGTGCTCATTCTCCACAGCTCCAGGGCTGCTCCAGGGCTCCAATTTTCCCCAGTGCTGCAGGACAGTTTCCTTGGCCACAGCAAAGGCTGTGTCCCGGTTGCTCAGGCAGCAGTGTTTTTATTGGGTCATGTTAAAATTTCCTGGTGCCTTGATACTTAATCTGTTGGTTTTGGCACAGCACATCCTTGTGCTGAGAGAACGTCTCGTTCCTCCTCTTCATCCGGAGCACTCTCGGTGCCCTGACACCCTTTCAGAGCCAGGCGGTGGTGAGCCCCAAGGCAGGCCAGAAGCACAAGGTGTCTCCCCCTACAGAGCACAACAGTGAAATACATTGATGGAAACATGCAAGGATCAGAACTGTGTCTGGGCAACCAGATGCTACAGAATACTTTTGAGAGCAGGAAACTCCAGGTTAGGATGCAATCTGCAGATAGCCATGCTGCTGAGCAGGGCAGCTGGGTAGTGCCAGCTGCCTCCTGGTAGGTGAGCCTAGGGAAAACTGAGCAGCCTTGACTATAATCAGCATCATCCAAGCAGGTCCTCAGCTTCACAGAAACAGAATTCCAGCTTTTCTACTCCTGTTCTTGTAGACAGCAGAAACTTTCCTCTTTTCCCAAATGCTTCCTCTCACAATGAACCATGTGCTCCACTCTCATTCCCCTTGCTCTGTGCTTTACAGCTGTGCTTTGCCGGGATGCAACTCCAAGAAGCAGACACAGATATTCCCCCTCATCAGTGCATCCAGTCTGGGCTCTTGGATCCTTCATCCTCCCATGCCACCATCACCACCCTCTGGCATGCACAGGATGAGTGGTGATGGTAATTAACAACTCCCACACAAAGCTGTGGACCCCAATTACCATCGGACAGCTGGCTGGGAGTGCAGGGAACAGCAGTGCACGCGGCCACATCACACAGCTCTGAGCTCTTCTTTCTAATGGACTAGTGGAGAATTAAAAGTGACACTTGATGGTGTCTAGCTTGTTATGTGTGAATGAAACCATTCCTTGCTGTGCTCATCTTCAGTTCCCACAAAAGCAATAAATGGCCCTCCTGTGCCTTATTACCCACACAGCCTCTGCCTGTCTCCAAATTCTCTCTAGCTAAATGTACCATGTCAGCCCTGCTGCAGAGGGGAGGGACCAGGGATGGAGCCCCTGAATGAGTTAAGGGAGAGCCATGCGTGGATGACAGCAATCTAAAAAAGATACTCCAAAACGCTAGAGCAGGGGATTGTCACTGGTTTACACATGACCCTCAGAGGCTTAAGTTCCTTTTATCCACTGCATTTTCTAGTGATAGCACTTTGAATAAATATTTGCTTGACAGAGATCTTTTCCTGATATGTCTGTTTTATAAAATAGTTTGAGATCCCATGGGGAAGAGGGATGCTGTGTAACTTGGCTTAGGAACTGTATGAACAGTCCTTTTATACATGGTGCAGCTATAGCAGTGATACCTTACATACCTGATAGCATCATTGCACTGACTCTTACAAGCCTCAGGGGAAAGCTTTCATTCAATAGCCTTAATTCTGGGATCCGCTTCTCTTTGATCTGTCCTATCCCAGAGATTGATAGTATGTAAAACCACCAGTTCCTCTAATACCACTGTCTTTGACTCACATATTTTTGTTCTTAACTGACATGATTCTATGATATATTTTCAGTCATTTACACCTTTCTATAAAGTA
Source organism: Amazona ochrocephala (assembly GCA_039720435.1). Lineage (NCBI taxonomy): Eukaryota > Metazoa > Chordata > Aves > Psittaciformes > Psittacidae > Amazona > Amazona ochrocephala. The sequence goes on along the minus strand of CM077886.1, from coordinate 16,293,079 downwards.
TCTCTTCCTCCTGTGCAATGATATAGCACTCTGTTCGTCACCTACAACACAGCCATCATTCAGCACCCATGCCTGCAGGCTTCCTCACATTTCCTGTCCAGCCTTATCTTTTCCAGCATAGGCTTTGCTGATGACATACTTCAACTCCTCTCGTTGCCTCTGTTTCACAGCACTCAAATTAAGCCTCTCATCCTTGGATCCTCAGGGAACTCTCCCCAGCTTTCTTCACCAATTCTGTTCACTCCTACCTCTTTGAGTTGACACTTCGACTTGCAGCTCCAGTACCACAACAACAGAGCCATGCTGAAGTTACCTGTGGCTTGCAGTCTCTTCTCCAAACCTGCAAGAAATCGCTCACTGGTAGAAACCAGGAAAAGACCAGTCTCTGCAGCTGGTACATCCAAAACCAAAATGAATGAATATTAAAACTTATTCTTGTTGGAGCCAGATTGGGATGTCCCTGTGGAAGTCTGCAAGATTTTCCATCAAGAAAATCACTAGAAAGGCTTAGGGAGTAACATCTATCTGCTGTGAGCAGAGGAGATCTAGCTCTGAAGCCATAGGGTGTTTGAGCGGGGCCTTGTGGCTTAAGTGAACAGCGTATGTGAACACTGTTCTCCATGTAACAAAGCAAGTAATAACAAGGATAACCACCATATTAACAGTGGAGTTAGAATGGAATTAATTATTAATATCAATGCTACAGCTAGTCATGAACTTATAAAACTAAGTGAACAATATACAAGTCTCAGTGTCATAATTTCAGTGACTGCACATGTACAAAATGCTGTACAAGAGCCACTAACATCATCTGAATATGACACAGTATCTCCTGGCACCGTAACTCCAGTGACTCAGTGGAGAGGATTTAGACTTCCCTGTCGTTATTAGCTTAATGAGAGTACCTTAGTGAGTTTTGCTCTCTCCAGGCTAGTTTATAGAGATATGTTTGGTAATGGTCAAATCTCTGCAAAACAGCTTGTTGCAACTGAGATGGGGTAGAAAAGAAACCTCTAGTTACTGTACATTGCTAAAGAGATTGCTGTCTGTGATACAAAATGCTACTGGGGCAAGAAATAAGGAAATAGGGATTGAAAATAGCAAGAATATTTAAAGTGTAAAATTTATATCTGAGAAATATTTGTGTCCATCTCTGCACAGTAATCTACATCTAAATACATTGTGCAGAAGCTGTGTCATAAGTTTAGTGAAGGTAGTGAATTTTAGGGACAGTTACAGCTTCACTGAACTAGCATTTCTCATACCTTGGTAATGGATTCAGGACAGAAATAGAGGCAGCTACCCAGCCAATCCATTCTTATTATCAACTCTTCCCTCCCTCCTGCAATCAACATATACATACATGCACACATGCAGAAAAGCATATACCTCATTCCAAACCAGTTCATTGGACTGTTAGAGATGCCAGCATGGATTAAGTCACTGCAAAGATATGCTCTAATAGCTCTAGAAGTTTTAAAAACCAACAGAAAATATTAAGCTTTTATAATTACTTGACCAAAGTTATCAGAATGAGATGGTTTGCTCCAATTGGAATCTCTTTGCCAAGCCCAGCTAAAAAGGTCAGGTATTGATCAGTGTTGCACAAGCTCCAGTAAGCACCAATAAAAGTAACAAACTCACAGCCTATAGTCCTGATCCCATTGCGTGACTGGCAAATAGAGATCACTGTACAGTCCCTGTAAGCTCAGTAAGACCCATGAAGCCATGCGGGGTCTGTCATGCAGATCAGATTAAAAGCTCAGGGCCCAGTAATATCCTCACTTAAATCAACCATAATATGCTATGTTATCTACTATGAAGAGAACAGAAGAGATAATGGTTTATAGTCTCTACTTTACATACAAATTCAGCTGTACATCTGTCCAATAGTCTCTTAAAGTATTTCCAAGGGGCTCCAGTAAAAACCATTATTCTAATTCCTACTCATCCGAACACCACATTTGAAATGAGAAAAACATTGAGAAGTGCCTTAAAGCACCTTAAAGTACTCATTAAAGTGGAAAATGTCTATTTCTAACATGCTTTTGTTTCCAGGAAATCCCTCATAGTTTCATTGGCCAAACATCACATTCAGTGTCAGTTCCACAATCATCGAGATTGAATGCTCCCTGAGCACAATTCCAATGACATGGCATCCGAAGTCCCTGCTTACTATCAGCTTAAAAGCATACAAAGGTTTACAAACAAAGGAAGGTCTGACCTAACCGGTGCCTGTCATATGAAACACCCAACACCATGACTTCTGTTGATATACTCTTTTAGGGTACATTGATTGGGAGCCAGCCTTTCCATGCGATTAGCAGTATTGGCACACTCCCTGCAAACCAAACCATGAGCATAACGGGGTTAGAAAGTATTTAAGCCTTTAAGCCCCTTAATCTCCCTCTGAAGGTGTCCTGCTCTTCTTTTCCAATTCATTAGAGAATAAATCTGTGATAAGCAAAGTAAATTAGATTCAGTGACATTCTGCTAATTGAGTCATCTTCCTTGCCTGGCTTGGCTGGGTTTTTAATTACCAGCTAATCTCATCAATATGGTGGATGACTGGCAGCGCGCAGATCACTGTCACACAACTGCAGCAAAATAGAAATAGAAGTTCCTGGTTCATTGGTTGACCCAGGTCTCTTTTGTCATACACAGGAATAAATTGGGCAGATCTGTCAGTCATCTACTGACCTCAAAGTATGGAGAACAATGAGGATAATGGAAAGTAAATAAATAAAAAGAACCAGCAAAACTGCTGGAAAGATCTGTGGCAGTTTCAGGAATGATAGAGCAGGAAGGGAAAGTGCTGTGTAAACCTGTCCTGCATCCTGATGAAGCCCTACTGCAGTGAGGGACTGGAAATGGCATGAATTGGGAAAGGGGTAATTTTATAATTGAGATCATATTGATTTTGCCCATTGCAGTGAGCAGTACGGCTCACCATCTTCCAGACGCTGCAGCACTAAGGACCTCTGCTCTTCACAATATGGAAATAGCCCAGGATTTACAAAGGGAAAGCTTTTTCCTGGCACATATGTCCAGGAATACACATCTGAACAGAGTAAAATAAATCAAGACAAATTTCTGCCCTATAAATCTTTTATATAATTACACTTACAGCTTGACTACAAAGGTTATTATTTCCAAACTCAAACTAATGCACCTACCTCAACAATGGCATGACCTGCTATCCTGGGCACTCCTGCTCCAGTTAAATTGGTTAGGGGAGCAGATTTTCAGCACCACTGAAAACGTGATCTGAACATCTTTTTTTCTTGTCGTTTCACAGCAAAAGTGACCCTGCTGTCAGACTAACACACGTGGATCCCAATGTTCAGGGGCCACTGGCTGGCCAAGGGACCCCAGCCCATTCACCAACATCTGAAAGCAGATCAAGGCTTACATTTGTCTACATCTGTTTCTCTTTTAGGCTTAGCTCTATGACATAAGAGCCTAAAATGCCTTACTGCCTCAAATAAGAGATTTAAGGCAGAGATTTCTAAAGTACATTCCCAAACTTTAAATCAAACACTTGCTTCATAAAGCAAAGAGCAAGAATATTTCTCTCATGCTTTAATTCTTCCCAAGCCTCACACCTGCACTGTTGACATCAGTGGAGTTTTAGATCAACTTTAGAAGCAAGCCCTGATTTTTCATTTTTCTAAGGTATCTTTGAAGCAGACAAAGCCTGAAGCTTAAACTTACCTATTTTTATCTAGCAACAGCAGATTTGTTAGTGTAACTGCCCACAGCAGCCCTTCTTGAGCAAAAGTTCAGTCCTTTTTGTCTCTCTAATGTAACTGTTAGTGGCTCAGCCTCTGGAAAAATCCAAATAAATGGCTGTCCTGCATAAATATGTTCTCTGTGAAGTACTTATAAATCACCCATGTCATCTAGGCGCCTGTTCACTTATAACGTGCTGTTTCAGTGAACAGCACCAGCAGTAAGTGCTAAACAAGTCACAAAAAATGAATATGGAAGGTGGAAGGGGTGTGAGCAACATCACGGTAAAGCCACTGAACACTGGAATTAATGTCTCTATTTTAATCCCAGACAGAAAAAAAAAATTGGAAGTTCCCTCCCCGCCTTTTTTTTTTTCTATAGCATTCAATTAGATCTTTTAAAACACAGTCCTTGGAGAGCCTACTTAGAAACATATAAGCTTTCAGAGAAGCAGAGAAAGTAACATCACAGTAAGAAATTAAATAGCTCTGTTTTTCTCACCACAAAAGGCAGCCGAGCTGGTGCAGCCCTGCAAGGAGGGGAAATGGAGGAAGAAAACTATGACAGTGAGGGTCCTCCCTGCAAATGCCATATTCCACTTAGTTCGTGTTTCACAGACCAGTATTCAAGAATGAATAGTATTTCATTATGAAAGGCCTTGCATGTGCCTTAGGAGAGGTGTGAGGATTAACTTTGCCAACAATCTCTGATGTTAGCTATAAGGCTGCCCAGGCCCCTGCTTGATGCCTTGCTCAGGGGCAGAGGCACTGCAGGGGTAGTTGAGGAAGGACCAACAGTCATAGAATCATAGAATCATAGAATAGTAAGGGTTGGAAAGGACCTCAAGATCATCGAGTTCCAACCCCCCTGCCATGGGCAGGGACACCTCCCACTAAACCATGCCATCCAAGGCTATGTCCAACCCCACCTTGAACGCCGCCAGGGATGGAGCATTCACAACTTCCCTGGGCAACCCATTCCAGGGCCTCACCACCCTTACAGTAAAGAATTTCTTCCTCATATCCAATCTAAACTTCCCCTGTTCAAGTTTGAACCTGTTACCCCTTGTCCTCTCACTACAGTCCCTCATGAAGAGTCCCTCCCCAGCATCCCTATAGGCCCCCTTCAGGTATTGGAAGGCTGCTATGAGGTCTCCTCGCAGCCTTCTCTTCTGCAGGCTAATGGCCCCAATTTTCTCAGCCTATCTTCATATGGGAGGTGCTCCAGTCCCCTGATCATCCTTGTGGCCCTCCTCTGCACTTGTTCTAACACTTCCATGTCCTTTTTATGTTGAGGACACCAGAACTGCACAGAATACTCCAAGTGAGGTCTCACGAGAGCAGAGTAGAGGGGCCGATCCATGTGCAGCAGCTCTTGGGAGGGGAAGGAAGAGGCAGAGCAACTTCAGCCTTCAGCCCAGCAGTGACAACTTTGTGCCCTACCCAACTATGCCAAAACTCTGCAACACAAACCTTTGTGCTTGTATGGTGTCTGTCAGAGAGGGCTCAGTCCATAACTGTCCATACAGTAAAACTGGTCTTTTTATTCTGTCCATAAGCTTCTACTAAAGCATTCCCAGTATCCAGCCAGCTGTTCTCTTAGCTAACTCAAAATCACCCTGAAAGCCTGCACAGGTACCTCTGAATTCCCCCAACTTGTCTTTAGGGCAGAGCTTAAGACTATTTACATAGTTATATAGCTGCATCTATTTTTCTTAGAGTACCTAGCCAAGGTCTGCAGACAGAGATGGCTTTGCAGCAGCCAGAGAATCACTGGCTGCACCTGTTCATCCAAGATGGATTGATGATTATCACACTTTGATAGGAAACCCAGTGGACATGGTGTCTTCTCACAAGCTGACAACAATATAGGGGGAACAAGAAATAGTAAATCAAAGCTCAAGTTGATTCTACCTGCCCCCAAAACAACCAACCAAACAAAAAAAATCCACACCCATGTGAATTCTGCTGAGCAGCCAAGTCCCAGAACTGATAGAATGGGAGGGCTGGAGCTGATTCTCATGACATGAGGCTGTCATGAGTCACTTCAGCAGAAATGACTGCTCCAGGAAAATTCAAGATGAGAAGTCACATTTGGTCATTCCTAGGCACTTGAACAACTCCCCATAAGGGTATTCAGATATTTTCTCAGTGTGTTTTACTTCCTACTGAGGGAAGAGGGAAGTTCTACAGCCACCTTCTGGCACGCATGTGCCATTTTCTTCTCTTCTCCTGTGAAAGCAAGCTGACCTCAGCTGCTTGCTTCAATAAATCTTCTCTCATTTTCTCCTTCCCTCATTCTTTTCTGTTTAAAGTTATTTGTACATTAGACTTAAATACATTATATTCATCTTTCTAGGAGCCCTGACACATTGCTAAATGACCTATTTTAGTTATGCCTTAATTTGTTCTCTCCTGCCTGCCTCTAGTGTTGGTACCTCTATTCACAGAACCACAGAATCACAGAATACTTAGGATTGGAAAGGACCTTAAGATCATCGAGTTCCAACCCCCCTGCCATGGGCAGGGACACCTCCCACTAAACCATGCCATCCAAGGCTATGTCCAACCCCACCTTGAACACCGCCAGGGATGAAGCATCCACAACTTCCCTGGGCAACCCATTCCAGGGCCTCACCACCCTCACAGTAAAGAATTTCTTCCTCAGATCCAATCTAAACTTCCCCTGTTTAAGTTTAAACCCATTACCCCTTGTCCTCTCACCACAGTCCCTAATGAAGAGTCCCTCCCCAGCATCCCTTTAGGCCCCCCTGAGATATTGGAAGGCTGCTATGAGGTCTCCACACAGCCTTCTCTTCTGCAGGCTGAACAGCCCCAGTTTTCTCAGCCTACCTTCATAGGAGGTTTGGGTTGATTATCCTCCTATTATAATAATTATTGCTATTATAATAAAGCAAAAAGCTCTCACTTTTTCCTTTTCAGTTCACTTTGGAAAACTACATATCTTATTAATTTTTTCTAAGTTCTTATATTCTGCTTGTTGTTTGTGCAATCAGAAAATACAGATATATTCTGCCCCTAAAAGCTGCTTTACAGAATTTAGAGATGGAGATAATCCTATTTTTATCAGGTAAACTAGTGAATCTGAGCTCCCAAGAGCTCTTTTCCATGTCACCGCCAGCATGCTCCCCACAGCCTTAGGCACACAGAGCTGCCAATCTGCACGTTGAAACACTTGTACCAACCACTCTGATATCGGTATCAATTTTCAGCTGCCATAACCCTCAAAGCACTCCTAATCCCACAGGGCATTTCTGTTCCCTTGGTCTACAAGCCAAAGACCAAAGCACCAACACTGCTGGTCACCCCCAGCCCATCAATCAGGACTGGCCCATGCAGTCCCAAAGCCAATTCCCACCCCATCACCAACAGTTTTGCCCTCAATAAAAGGGCAGCCACACCTTCTCCAAAGGCAATATTCCTGACCCCCTTTTGAGAGCTCCATTTGCACATTGCCTTTCTTTGCCTGGGCTGCACAGTTTCATTCAAGCTGCTCTTAAGTCTTTGACTCACACCACAGTTCACAGCCACAATGCAGCTCTAGAGTTTAATAAATGCTCTAAAGGGTTCACAAGAGGCTGATTAGTACTTGGCTGTCCCTGAGCAGCCTCATGCCACCCAGAGGTGGGTCACCTCAGCTATACCTGGATCAGAGCACAAGGAAACACTCACCCCACGCTTCTCCCTGGGCTGGCTGCAAAGCAGAGCCTCTCCTGCATGGTGAAGCAGCTATTGATTTTTCCAGCTGCTCCTGAAGGAACTCAGAAGAAGAAAATTATTTTCTTTTAAGTTCAAGTGCAGTAGCCTGCCTTGCTAAAGGGCTTAACTTCGCATATAAGTTTTACCAATTCAGCCTGAGTTGTATAATTAAAGTCATGCAACCTCCCATAGTGTGAAAAATCCTATAAAAATGCTTTATATGGAGATAGTTATATGAATTTGAAAGTCTCATAGCAGTATAAATGCACCCCCATGAGAGCCTCTACAAATATAGCTACTGTCCAAAAGCATACATCAAGGAATTTTATAACTCCTCAGTGATTTGTGTCACTGTATAGCATTGAATGGAGTCTAGTCTGAGCCTTCCAAACACAGGGAACAGATGGATCATTGAAATCTCTGGAGGTTAGGAAAAAAAAATAAATTGGAATAAGATCTATATTTTATATCATATATTTATATTTTATGGTGAGTGCTAATTTAAGTGCCACACAGTTATTTCTCCTTGGATTTCTAGCTCCAGTTCAAACAGGCTTTGGTATTTTCATTACAATTCAGTATGTTTATTTAGCATTAGAGCTGGCTGAACTATTCATTACTAATTTAGCCGACTTCTTTATTTTTATTTATTTATGGTAAGTGAATCTTCACTGAATAAATCCTAGTTCTCCTCCCGCAATGGTCAGATTCTAACAGCATTCCCTGGAGAGTTTGGGAGGACAATTATTCAGACCCATGGTCTATTCACATGTATCAATTCCCCACTTATTCTTACTGGGGTATGCCTGAATGCCTGAGTGTTTGCAATGCCTCCTAGGAGCTCCTGCAAACCTGTTTCTGGAAACAAACATTATTTCCCATTCGGTTGTGCTAAACAAAAACCTCAATAATTAAAAACCAAAAATGAGAAAGAACACGCAGCCCTCCTCTTACACCCTGAGCACTCAGACAAGTGGTATGATAGAAAGTCATGTATTTGCAGTGCCAGACAATAAGCAGCTCCCATCCACAGCAAGCCCGGCTAATTCACATGTCACTAACATAGTTCTCCATTTGCATACACAAACTTATCCTGTCCTGGTTTTCTTCAGAGATGTAAAGAACAGAACATTTTACTGAGAATTTAAGTATCTGAAATACCACCTGCTCTGATGATGACTGCCTCCCAGTACTAGCAAGAACACAAATAACTGAACCTTAGTCACCATTACTGAAAGGAAGCAAAGACCAGAGAACATCACATACCACAGCATCCTTGTTTTCTGGAGCTGGCTGTTCAGTCTTGAAGAGCTCACTGATTCAATCTGCTCGGGTCTATATAACATAATGTCATATTTACTTACATCCATTTTAAAACACACACTACTAGATAGATACTTTCATACGCCACTCTGAGATGCAAAAGGGCATCTAGGTACAAGCTGCTGATCATTCGTCTAAGTCACCCTGCATGTCATGCTCATTCTGCATGAGGCTGGAACTCTACTTTTATGCTACATGTCCAGCTTGAGTCCCTTACAGAGCAAGAACGGCCAATTCTGCCGACCCTAAGAGCTTCCTGCAAACCCTTACACATCCCAGCTTGTGAAGTATGTACCCCAGAGAACCATGGGGAAGCTCTCAAGCTCTCACTTCTGGTATAAGGAGAGTCCCACAGTGCTCCTGGTGCTTTGCTGCAGGTATGGCAATGCTGGACATGCAGCTTGGTGCAAGAGATCAAGTAACACGGCCCACAGCAGCCCTTACTGCTTTGCTTCCTCTCAAATCAGAGATCCAGATACCCAAGAAACAATGAAGAGTTTTCACTTTTAATCTACCTCTTTCAGCACTAGCTAAATACTCCATTTTCCTCCCCTGCTATAAGCAATAAAACTCAATGTGAACACACTTATTAGCATCTGACACCAACTCATCTTCTCATTCCTGCCTTAGGGGAAAGGAAAGGTTGTTGAGACATGGCTTTGGGCAGTGGGGCTTTCTCAGCTTTAGACATGTTCTCTTAGGAGTTTCTCATTCCCTAGACACATCTTTAAATTTCCCCTCACTGATGCAGCCCCTGACCTTTCAGTGAACTAACTTGCAGATTTAAAAACACCAAGGGCTTGAATATACTCAACACAATAACAAGCACTTTTTCCAGCTGTTATCACAGCAAAATCTTCTCTAGTTATCTACCCCTACCTCATTTAGTTCATACCCCTCCAGCTGACCCCAAAAAGCCACGAGTTGTACCTGCTCACTTTCCACCCCATAAAACTCCATTTTCAGCACTACAAATGCTGTCTCTAATAACACATGGGACTGTGTATCAATTTTCACTTTTAAATCACTGCCCCTTTTGCTTTCAGGTTTGTAACTCATTTATCTTCTGTTGCAATGATAATATTCATCTGCTGGATAATCCCATGCAACTCATGCTGTCATCGCCCATGCAACACCATGCTGGTGCTTGAAAAAGCTTCTGCTTCCACACAGCAGGCAGCAGTTTCTGCAGGCTCTGGCCCTGAGCACTGCAGGACCCTCTACATCAGCTCCTCTCATCAGGGTCCCAGAGCTTTGCAGACATTTACCCCGTCAGCATGCCAGATCACCCACCCAGTAGGGGAGGTCAAAACCAGCAGCTTGGCTCCACAGGAAGCTGATTGTCACTGGTTAATTCAAGATCATCCAACAGACATTCTCAGGCTTTTTTGTTCCAGGTCCCAGTCCTAATGCAGTCCATATTCCATTAGCCCTGCCAAAATTTCCAGTTGGGCTCTTCAGCCTCAGTCACTCATCAGTTCTGCTGCAGCCCCACGCACCTTCCATGTCCTTCAGTTAAAAATCATCCTCTCTGAGATGTGCCACATTAGTTTGGCATTCCCAAAAATCTCTTCAGTACACTGACCCAGATCATGCTCTATCTTACCTGAACACTTATTTAAGTATGTGAAGTGCATCAGGCCTACCACCCTAAGAAACATTACCTCTGGCCATCTTTTTCAGCTCGGCGCATACGAATGCGGAGGAAAATACTGTTTAAACCTCTTCTAGAATTCCAGCTTTGTTGGAGCCTTTGGCAACTCTGTTCCTCCATTCAGATTATATCTTCTTTTCCTTTACAGCACCACACACTTGCTCAAAATTTGCTTACAGCCCCAATAGTATGTTAAAGACCATCTTTACTACATTTGCCCTTCCGTAACTAAGGTTTCCAATATGCCCTACATCTGATGCTGCCAATGCTACGCATAGCAGTACCATTCCTGTTTCTGTTCAGAAATTGCTTTCTTTTCCTGATTCTTTTTCCTTTCTCCAAAATAACGGGAAACAGAACTAGTCATGCTTACAGACTGCACAACTCAACAGACACTGACAGCTTTCATCCGCACTAAAGCCTGATGGTTTGTGGCAGACACCTTCACTCTCTCTTGCCAGATCACATGTTTTTGCTTGGGGGCTGTAGAGTGAAGGGAGCACTGTGAGTCATCTCTAGGAGACTTTCAAGACACAGTTGATCATCTTGAACTGAGAGTCACGGCTGTGAGGTCAGCCCTCCTCTTCCCCCAACTAGAGGGTGGCTGGGAGGCAGTGACTCATGGTGAAGTCAAGAGGGTTCAGTCCATGACTTTCTATAGCAAACGATTCAGTGGAAGAGACCTGTTCCTTTTTGTATGCTTTTTAAAAATACCTCTTTTAACATTGGCTTTATAGTGATGTTTCTGATCCTCTTCACCACACTGAGTGTTTCAGATCACCAATGTTCAGGGTTAAGCACCGAGCAAAGCAATCCCGTTCACCAAAGGACAGCATGAGAATGTGCCTTGCCGGAGAACATCAGTGTTCAGAAAGGCTCACAACTTCCAAGAGCCACTCAGCATTTCCCTGCTTCAGTCTCCATTTCTGCCCATGGTGTGCACGGACAGGCACAGGGGTTTTAAAGAAGGGCAGGGTTAAGAGTGCTCTTTTCATTTCCATCAGGTACCTTCACTGGTGCTGTGCATGTTTTGTGTGACCTTTTCATCAGTGCCACAATTAAAAATCGAATACCTTTATGCTGCCTGCCTACTCAATGTGACTACCCAAAGCTTTCTGTCCTAAGGACACTGCAGGCAGCACAGCAACATTCTGGTCTGGCAACCACCTCTGGTTCAGTTCTCGCTGTGTCCTACACCTTCCACGAAGGGCCTCCCTTCTCCAGAAGGACCAGAAAACTCTGAGAAATTCTCATTTCCTCGATTCCCTGTCAGAAAACAGCCTTGAACCTTCTTCTGTGACAATAAATGGAGACCTGTGCCTGCTAGGAAGTGAAGGAACACAAAGTCTGCGCAGCCTAATAGACATGGTTCTTTCCCCCAAGATTTTTACTAGGAAAAGCATGGTATTTCTTGCAGTTAACTTTTTCCTGAGCAAAAAGGCGGGGGAAGAAACAAAAAACCTTGCCTTGGTTTAACTTTAGATTCCATTTGGCAGATGCAACTTCAGTATAAAGTTGGATCCAGGCTTACCTAAAATACAAAGCTATTAAGATTCACGCAAATGTTTGCATCCTCATAAGGCAGTGGTAGAACTCTGGGGCAAATCTGCACTGACCCTGACCTCAGGAGTATCAAGGTCTCCTTGAATTTTCAGTTCCATCTGTAATTTGGGAAGGACGAAAGTTCCCCTCACTGTACACCACAGCCAGCAGCCAGGTCACAGATGTGCCTTTGTCTGCAGCAGGGGATGCCGGAGGGACTCTGCAGAAGGCCTGAAGTCTTGAATAATGCAGAAAGTGAGAAATGCTTTAAACAAAAATAGTTTCTGACTAAGTCTTCTCAAAGAGCCTGAAGCACAAACCTGCCAGCCCCAATCTGTGGCTGAATCCCCCCACAGCAGGGCCAGCATCCCGGCCGCTTCCTGCGGGCTTGATCTGGAAAACCACCCAGCAGAAAAACAGCAGCCTTTGATCTCTCTTTCGCTACCTCAATATCCCCCAACCCAGCATACAAAGAAGCTTTTATTTGCTAATGAAAGGCAGGAAGCAGACAAATTAATCAAGTGAAGTCTCTCCATTTCATGTAAAAAAACTAATTCTAGTTAAATAGAGGTTTTGGCATACTTCTCATTTTGAGACCCAACAACTGTACAACTGGAGTACATACAAATGAGTGTCATTATCCCCTCATTTCCCTGGACAGTGTAATCCCAATCCTACAAGTCATACAACAGGAACACTCACAGAGAAGAGCAGTGTGTATCCACCTCACAACAGCAATGGTATTGGGTAGTTACAATTAATGAATTGGCAGTAGAGCAGGTTGGCCTCTGGTATTGCTAAATCATAATTGTTCTTGATTTGTTCTGTCCTGAAGGCATTCCCAAATATTTCCTCCAGCCCAGATCAAGCTCCAAAGGATTTATTTCACTTTTGGATGCCATACCCTTAATGTCTTCTCACTAAATAATTTGTTTCCAAATCATTTGCAATCCCAGCCTGGGAACTACTTTGAAGGACAACTCTAATGAACTGCTTACCGACTTCTACATGGACTGACTCATGCCGGGGATCTGGCTTCTTTTATTTACCTGTTTTAAAGGCTCAAGGATTTATTTTTTCTCTCCTTTTATTATACATACCTACACATGTGTCTCCCCTTAAAGGAAAACAAGCTCTCAAAGTAATTTTCTTCATGTATATAACCCTGGCATCTCTAACATTGAGAATTACTTTCTTACATCTGTTTTCTCTTCAGGCTTATTCTAGCTCGTAAGTGCATACTGAAGTGATAACCCTAAATACAATACCATTCTTTAGACTTCAGTGAAAATGGTTATTCTGTCTGTATTACTGAGATGGTCATAGAAAGGGACTATGGTTTGCAATTAAATGGAATGTTTACATATTCATGATACCTGGCTTCCATTCCCAACTCTGTCTGGCTTCTGAACAGACTGATACTTTCAACACCCTTGTTCAAGTCACTTTCTTTCTTGCAGAAGCAGTAGAAATTGGCAATGTCAATACAGCGCCTGCAGCAAGGAACTTCTCAGACAGCAATGTACATCAATTCAAATAATCCTAAAATGGAAGGCTTAGGAAGAACAAGCAGGATTTGGGCTTTAAACAGCTTTAAACTGCTACTGCTCCCATTAGCCTTTTTTAGTTGAAAGGAAGGCTGACCTCTTTACTCTTTTGGTGGTCATTGGGAAATGTCATTCTGATGTTTACAAAATACAAAGGCCAAGGATGCTGCAGCAAAGGAGGCCTGGGCATCCCAGCTACCAGGGACATCTGATAGGCAATGACAATTCTGATTAGTACCATGACCAAAATGCTGTCAGCTGCCCCTCCTTTGTATCTATTACCATTATCTATACCATCACCTCAAAGCAAAACTGAAAACATCATGCTTGACTGCACAACACTTACCATACTAGGAGACCTCTCACTCCTTCCAGTGGAGAAAACTCATTCCTGTTTTGGTTTGCACCTTTTTATTCTCAGTGTCTCATCCCTCTTACTGTCATACCACTGTTAAAACATGCTTGCTCACACCCACTGCTCCTTCAGGGAGGTGGTGAGACCCTGGCGAGGCCCAGCTGGTGCATCAGTCCTGCCTTCCTGAACACCCAGTTCAAGAAAGCAGAGTCCCAAGAGAGTGCTCAGCAACTCCTGCTGACAGCACTCACAGAGGTGCAGACCTTCCTCCCCGGGAGGCCACCACCAGGCACAGTGCGTCCTCATGCTGGAAAGGCCGCACTGCAGGGCAGAGAACTGAAGGGAAAGAGCAAAATCTGACTCTGGGAAATTCTCAGGCTTCAAAGTTGGGCAGTGACTTGAAACATGAAAGACACTGGGGAAATGAAGGCCAAGGAGATAAAAATATTTCATATCAAAATGTATTTGTATCAAATGTATTTTGGGGACTCTTAATCGATTTCTTTTCACTTTTACCTGGCAGACAAGGCAAACTCTAAAACACTACCAACACTGCAGTCTAACCAACCCATTCCTGCTCCGTACACAGGACTCAGCTGCCTGTCCTGCAGCCCTTCCCCAAACCTCCAGCCAAGTGATGGAAATGCCTAAATGGCCACAGGTGAGGAACATTTCCCAACTCTTGGTGGTTCTACAGTAGATACACATCTGGTTACACAATGGGAAAAAGGCTTGTTAACAGCTCTCAGATACGCAGGGATGGGCAGCATAGACTACTCCAGCAAAAAATAAATTGCTGCACACTTCACTTGTCTCCCATTCTCTGCCGCAGGTCATCCAATCCAGGCAAGAATTAACCTGAGGAAGTCTTTGGTCTTGTGTTTCATCGCCTGAATTAGATGAATAGAGTGGTACTGCTTCCAGGACAATGTAAGCTTTGGCTTCCCACAGACTATGAAGAGTGGGTGACCTGGGGACCCCCAATGTAATTACAAAAACGATGGTAGCATTTCACTAGAAGTCCTGCTTACTTATTTCAGGTAATCTAACACAGGGCAGAAATGTCAGAAACACCCCAAAAGAGACATCTTTCAAAATCTCTAGTGTCCAGCACATGAGTTAGTAGCTGCCTCAGACCATGATACATAGCCATGAGGATCTTGAAGTATCTGAGACACACAGCACTATAGGGTGATGTAGGTTAACATTTTGCAGAGGAGGGATGCAGTGTTTGATAAATACTGGCTCCCACAGACAATGCCATCACAACTGGGGCTTAGAGATTTGGTTTGAAATGAGACTCAGTCACAGTATAAAGAAAACACAGCCTCTGAGTAATAGCACTTTGCAAGATGATACAAAGAAAAAATGCCTTATTAACAAATAAGGGAACAGCATCCTCAGACAGATGTTATTTAGGGGACTTGACCTGACAATTGATGTATTGATACCTAGTTATTGCCAAAGTAGGAGAACTCAATGAGGTGTATCTCTCTTGCATGCAAAATAAATCAAATGATTCACAAAGTGACACCATGAGTATTGGCAGGGGGCAGTAAAGTGTAAAGGCAGAGGGCTCAGGAAAGATGTGAGCACAGCAGCAAATCATACTGCCCAGCACATTTAAACACCACGTATGGGAACTGATGACAGAGAATATGTCGCAAGTGAGACAGCTAAGTGGACTCTTCTGATGTTATGGGGTACCAGTATCACTAAGACAGGACGGAGAAGTGAATAATGTGGTAATACAAACAGGAAATCCACATCCTTAGGTTGATGATATGCTTATCTGTGTGGGATGACCCCAATAAATATTGCTAATGAGCCAGCATTATTACACTGTTAATTAATTTGGGATCTCATAATAAAGTAAAATAATCAGATAGTAAATCTGGCAGATTAGAGCAGTCAGACGGTGAAAATAAAACAAATCTAAATAGAATTTTAGCATTCTATAATAGAGAGTTGCCACAAAAAGATCAGATTAAATGTGTTTTTGGCTGAGAGGCAGAAATGTAAGCTTTCAGGAGATTATCATGTTGCCTTGGTGAACTGGTTATACCTGGAGAGACCTTCAAGGTGTGAGTATAGCTCTTACCCTGTATTTCCGAGTACTCCAGTGCACCAACCTATTAATCTCCCTACGAGGGCAATAGAGCTAGTGTCAGCACAACAGCAGTTAAAAAGCAAGGCTAGAGTTAACAAAAACAAAATCCATGAGAAGTACCTTCTGCTGATTCAATTGCTCAAACCACCACCTCAAAAACCAACGCACCTGCCCTTGGCCAGCAGGGTTTCGAAAAGTACATTAAGCAAACCAGAAACTTGCAGTGATGATCTACACTCAGGTAATACAAATTGTTGTTTCACTAGCTCCACAGAATACTAACATCACGAAAGATCTCTGCTTGGCGAAAAGCACCAATATCAGCTCATTAGATTTTGGTCTTCAGCAGAGTAACAAGGAGACCTTTTACAAAATACTCAGTTGAAAATAGCAGACATAAAGGTGCAAGAAACCCTTTCCAGAATGGCATCTCACCTATTCTCCAGCTCAGGAAACACTAATTTTTATTTTTTTTTTTAGAAAGAAGAATACTTGGCAAGACCAAAATTACTTGGGGAAGGATTGGGTATCATCTTCCCCAGTGTTATATGTCCAAGCTTCTTGCCTTAGGCTCCTTTCAGATGGATGGACTGGTGGGGTCCTTCACCAACCCCAGGGAGGTGCAGCTCCACCGACTTCTTGCTGCTGCACTGTGCAGCCCACTCACCCATCCAACCCATAAACATGTAGCCAGGTGCTGCCCCAGATGGAGCTTTAATAACGGGCCAAACTTCTCGCCCAAATCTGTATCTCCTACAGAGGGAGCAAATACCAGTTCTAGAGCAATGTGCTGCAGCTAACTGGCCTAAAAGCTCAACTACCACATCACAGCTTGGAAGGCAAGAGGCTCAGGACAAATACTCATGCACTGGGCAGAAAGAGCTGGAGGGATGGAGCTGCCTCTCAGGGACAGGCTATATAGCACTGCCAAGTGGCTTGCTGCAGAGGGAAATGCTGTACCTGCTTGCTTTGGCAGGCTTACTGGGAAGCTGTAGAAACAGCTTAAGGCTATGTCTGTAATCCACTCATGCTTTTACAAAGCCAGAGAAGAACTAAGAAAGGAAAATTTCTAATAAAAGCAAATTTTGTCAGAGCTTTTGGCAAAGCTTGGAATTAACATGTGAAGCATAAAACATCAAGAGAGAAAACAAACCCCATCCTTAGACATTCACCCATCACAGGTAAAGACAGATAAATGTTTAGGCTTCTCTTTAACATAACACATGCACTTCACTTAAAAAAACTGAGCTAGGGTCTCCTTTACTCTAGTGTCACTCAAGGATACTGTCATCCATGGGCAGCTTATTCACACCTACAAAGCTCAAACAGACCCTGCTGCTTCCCCACAGCACCTCCCACCCTGCTACATTTGGCAGCCACCCCACATCAGTCCTCCACATCTCTGATGGGACTGTACAAATCTAGTTACAGACAACTGTAACTACATTTACTACCATTATCCACTAAGGAATGGGCTGACACCTTGAAGTACTCCATCACATCTTAAAACCATATAGTGCTGTGGTGAGAAAAAGCCCCTCTCCAAGGACTACTTCTGCTTTTCTGGGGCTCTGTCAGCCCTGTGGACTCAGCAAAGCCTCCTGTAGCCCTTCAGCTGCAGAAGAGAAGCGTTCAGATTAAACAAGAGCAAAATATCTGCTGGAAACTTTAGTACTTGAACTGGCAAGTGTTCCTGCACTCAGAGGCCACTTGAACTTGGTTGACATGGACAATATTTCCCAAAATAACTTTCGTAGTTTTCTTATCCTGATGCCAAAGAGATAAGGATTTAATTTTAGTTGCTGAAATTTTATTACCTCTCCCAAAACACCAATTAATAATTTCCCTGCTTATTCTAGCAGAAATCCTAGAGAGACTGAAGATACTTTCCTTCTACCAGCTTTCTTTGTGGCTTTGTTAGGGTTTTTTGTTTTGGTTGGGGATTTTTTTCTCACTTTTAAATAAAAAGCTTTACGTACAAAATACGTACAACATAAGAAACTTTCATTTACTCAACTGAAAGCTCTGTCCTTCATCACTAAAAATGGCCAGAGTACAGGGTATGGCGATGCAGCCTGCAAAGACCCTATGCTCACTATACCTCCCTCTGTGAGGGTTCTTCAAGCTTCCTGACCTTAGGACAGCTTCAAGTTGCAGGTCAGCAGGTTTGAACCCAGGGAAGAAGAAATAAGCCCCAGAGTCTTTTCCTATCTCTTTTCCCAGCCTGATTTTCAAGTAAGGAATTTTCAGTAGCCTTTGTTAGCACACAAGTAATTCAGGGCAGGACCAGAAGGAATCAGTTTCTCGCAGTATCAATATATCAAGTTCATCAAATCTTCTGTTCTGATTAGAAGTACAAATATCTGGTGAAAGGAATATTTTATCTCCTAGCCTCAAGGAAGGCAGGCTGTAAATAACACTGTTGCTGACCAAGAGAAGCCTGGCAGCTTTCAGACAGCTGATTTAAAAAGTGCAAATCCAGGATTGTGTAAGTTCAGGAACTTTCTTTTGAGGCACAATAAAAAAAGCTTCCTTTGTCAGTATACACAGCTGTCAGAAGGTGTTGTTGCTTCACCACAGAGCTCCGATAGGACAGAAAGATGAAGAACAACCCGCACAGTGCTGGTCTGAAATCTAAGGAAACAGATCTTCAGAGATGAGAGTCCACCTGAATGTTTAAAAAGCAGAGCTTGAGCGATAAAGAACTCAATTCCTCTCCTTCCATACCCAAAGACGTAGATGTCACTTTACTTCAACTTTAAAAGGCTCAGTCAAAACTTGTAAACTTGTACTTCAATTTTGAAAACGAAACTGTACAATCCTGTATTTACTGGGAAAAAAAAAATATATATACATAGATAGACAGACCTGGTTATGTGTTAGACATAGGCATTGCTGTGGGATTATCAGCCTCTATGAACCTGGAGCTTAATTTGAACAGTAGAAGTAGTGGTGGAAGGAAGGGTTATAGCAGAAAGTCACAGAATACTATTGCACATCAAGTTACTTTGAGATTTTTTTCCCAAAGAGTCACAAAGGGCTGGAAATGCAGAGTCAGGCAGTGAGTGCAGACAATACAGCTAAGGATAAAGTGAGGAGACTTTAGCAACAACTAAAAACATCGGCACTATCAGCGTTGTTCCCAGCCTGAAAGTCAAAAACACAGCACTGCACCGGCTATTAAGACAGAGAAAAATAACCGTTACAGCTGAACCCAGGACACCTGCTTAGCACCATCACTTCTTTTTGTTAAGACTCCAGTAAAAGGGCTGTCCCAGACAACATGAAAAACCCATGATTTTTTTGAACAGTCATACAGATTAAGATAGATTTTTCTTCAATCACACAGCTGATCATTGGAGAAGCAGAAAGATCAGCGTCCCTCCCTGTTAAGAACACATCACCTGTACTCCTAGTTTCAGCAGGCAATGGGGTGAAGGATGCACTTGGCTTTGGTCCAGCACTTTGGACAGACTTTTTTTTTAGACATATTACCTGTTTTGGAATTTAAATCATGGCTATTCATCCTTGCTTTATGATTTATGCAGCACATTGAACAAAAGAGCCTCTAATCTGGCACAGGTGTAACCTTCTTATTAAGCAGCACCTGCAGCCCTGTGCAGTGCCCCCTTCCCAGCTGCATGTTTTCTATCACCTCTGCCATCATAGGTTGAGATCTCACTGAGCTGAGCAGCACACATGTGCATGCACAGCCATTCACCAGTCATGAATAGGGAACACCTCAAAATACAGCTTACTGCACAGCAAATGACCACAGAACAGTGTTTACATTATTTGCAATATATTGATGCAGAAGATGAAAGGTCCATATGACACATCGCTGAGCTATTCTGATAGCTTACACTACTTGTTCATCTGAAAAAAGCCAGAATAAGACCAGTGCACATCACAGGCTGCCTGGATGCCTTAAGAGTGGGAGATACATTATCACATCCTTGCAGAGATCACACCTGAAATCACAGAAAAGACATACAACCTGAATTTTCCCCACTGAGGTTTTGCCATAAACAGGAATGAGGCTGCAGCTGCAGACTTGTAGTGAGCAACCTACATTCCTCCTCTCAGTAACACCCACAGCACATGTGTCAGTGTACAAAAAGCCACCAGCCGAGCTTGTGCTGATACCAATTTACCTTCACACATCAGCCTCCCTGCTTGCTCATTCTGGATAACCTCAGTCATAACTTCCCGAACTTGCTTCAAGCAATGAAAATTTAATGTCATTGAGTATGTTTAAATGTCCTCACATAAAAGACACATTAAATGATATTTCATTTAATAAGATATATGGAAGGGAGCATCACTGACTCATTTCTCAGGCAGGAGTATGGAAATCTCCCTTTAGGAGTTTTATATTTTGTTGATTTGGACCATAAAGGAACATCTTTTAATGCAACAGTGAACAGGTAAAATCAAAACTAAGATCTGTATCTACTCCAAATAATATGTTTCACATAATTTCCACCTGAATTTCCTTAACTCCATCATATTTTATGGCTTCCTGTTATTTAAAGATATCGCATTGAGTTATAGCAGTTTGGGGAATTGGAAAGTGCTCACTTCAATGTAGCTTTTTTAGAAGATGATGCCAAAAGGCAGAAAGAGACGCTCAGGACACTTGAGGAATAAAAATAATTAGAAATTTAACACAGTTTCATCTCTATAATGTCATTAGTAACTAAGCCTCTATTAGGGAAGAGAAACTCAAATTAGAGAACTGCAGTGGGATAATTTCAAGGGAAAAACAATATTTTGACTAAAAATGGCCACTTAATGTAGTATCAAGTCATCTCTTTTTAATCTACTTTCAGAAATCATTAGATGCTGTTATAAAGTTGCAAAATTATTGCTCTTCTGCACATTGAACCGAAGCAGATTCTGAGGAGTCAGTTACACTCTGTTATCCCATAGTTAAGACTGTAATTATTAAAGAAACCAGATTCATCTCTATGACCTATAAGTTTGTATTTATTCATGAACCTTGCTTTAATTTCCTGACAACAAAACTAACACAAACTTCCTAAAACAAACCAACCAACCTACCCCAAATTTATAATGCAGTGCATTACAGATCTGGTTTTTTCTTTTTTTGCTATAAAGGCTGAAACAAACACTATACTGCCAATAGGACACAATTACAAGGTGAAAGGGCAACGACTCAATCTTGAATTTACCAACACCCATGTCCAAAACCAATTTTAATTCAGAATTCCCTAGCTTGTTTGGCTGAGGATTATAAACCATTGCTGTGAATTTTGCAGAGCATTTTTCATTTGCTTCCTTGGAAGATTTGACTAATGCCACCAGAATGACATTACTTCATGCTGGAAGACTGCAACTGAGGTGTTTTCGAAGGAGCACAACTGGGGAGAACCAGCCCAGCAGGGAAGTCCGTATTATACAGAGCCAAAATAAAATGCACACAGCAATGCCCGTAAAAGCGACAAAGAGAGAAAAACTAGCAAAAAAGTTCATCAGGTTTTTTCCATCTTACATTTTCTGTCTAGATCCATTTATTCTTCCAGAAAAAACCTCAGGAAGAAATTTTGTCCAGTCTTTCATATGAAAATTATCCACAGGGCTGATACAATCCTGAGCTTATTGTTATTTTTTTTTATCAAGTAAGCATTTTAGAAAGTCATTGGGATCCATTTTTAAAACAACTATTTGCTGTGTCTAAGAACATTATGCATTCATATGCAGAACACATACAGACAACACTTAATACAAAGTTTCTTTGCATAATATAAAGCAGTTCTGTTGTCTTTAATGAATATTTTAGCACTGATTGAGGTAAACAGAACCATCTTCTGAAGGACAACGGATTTCACCCTCTGTTAAAAACTCCTCTTCAATGCAAAACTGCACCCAAAGCTACATGAGTGTTATTTTTTTTATTTTCTTTCTTTTAAGGGTAAAGGTGTTAAATATTTTTCTGTACCTGATGTGCAGGAGAGACCAGTACAAGGTCTGAGAGTCTGGTAGTTTTCCAGGGCAGTGTGCTCATTGCAGTTTCTAGAGTATCACAGGTTTTGGTCCACAGTGAGGGTTTCTAAAAGAAACTGTACTACAAATGAATCATGAAATTACTCGCATCAGCCACTAAACCCCCTGGCATCCCCAATGGCATCCTCCTGCCATGGCAATTAAACTAATGTAAAAGTTCCAGAAGCAATGAATAACAGCCATGTCCTCTTCTTTATCCACTTGACTAACTAAATTTGAGAATATGCAACCAGGTATTGGCTACCCACATTCTTTATGAATTGCTAAATTCCAATTTTGGAGGGTGTTTTGCAGCAGGCTGTGGAAAATTAACTATCTCTAATTAATGTTCAGGATGACAGTTTGAAGGCTACCTACTCATGACTTGCATGAGACAACTCCATGCCATTGCTTTGGTTGGGAGAAGTAATTTGACCTTGATAAGCTATTCCTAGTGACTAAAAAGGCAAGTTTATAGGACTTGGTGCATCCTTTTATTTAGTCAGGGAAGACTCACTGGCCCTAGTGTGCATCATTTGATACACCTATTCCTCTCCTTCCCGCAAGTTTAAGCACAAACTCTGGTTTAAGTGCATAATTTGTACTCCTCTGCTCTTTGGGGAGGGGAAGAAAAGCAAATGCATTAAACACCCGAAAAGCAAAGTGACAGAATTTGTTACTACGTGGTTCTTAGCAAAAGAATCTGTGCATGGCATAAACCAAAATCTGCTATTAGTAATGAGTGTATGTGCAACCACCTTGTAAATCACAGCACTGGGAGGAAGCAACAAGTGCAGTGCAAACACTGGATTTCTAGAAAAAAACTATAAATCCACCTCTAGGAGGAGTTAAATGAAACAGCAATGGGAATTGTAGCAAGAACTGCAAACAGGTTAGTGCTGGGTTTTCTTCTACCTGGTTGTAATTACTTAATACAAGTACTGTGTTCAATATCATTACACTGGTATAAAATGCTCAGAGCCACTAGAGCTTGCAAAGGGCCAGGGATGCTGGGAAAATAGGACTCCAGCACAGCCCTGCTCCACAGCACAGCAGCAAGCATCACCCCGTAAGCCCCTGCCACTGTGTGACTTGTGTGTTATTGCTGTCAGAGGACTTCTCATCTTGTTTTCGCTTAGTTCCCAACAACCAGCTTTGCTCAGTAATTGCTTTTAGCTCTATAGACTTACTGCACAGTGGTATGATATATCCTGCTGATCTCCCTGGGCATCAAGAGCACTTTCTCCCTCCCAAGTGCCAGCCCCATCACCAGCTGCCCAACTGTAAAGTCACTAAGCTTCCCACTAATCAAAGTCCTCAGGAAGTCCTCTTCCCCACCTCCACCACTTTCCTGAATACTCCAAGTTTCTAAAAATTCAATTTTTCCATGGCTTGGTTCTATTTCCTTAGTTGCTAGTACCAAAACATGGTGTTTGAAGATTGCTGAGCCTTTCAGTTCTCAAAACCAAGAGCCTCATGTTAAGTAGTCCACATGAAGGTGGCTGCTCTGATGAGCAAGACTAAACCTTGCCACATTCATGGCTGTCAAACCTTACAACTTCTCTACTGCTGAAGATCAGTCAGGACTAGGCCTTTGGAAAGGTGTTCAGCTGTATGTGAAAGTCACATTCAAATCATGACATTAGGACACTCAATAGTTGCGAGGGAGCCTTGTCCTAACGAGTGCTGAGGACGGACCTGGCAGGTGCTTTCCACACAAGGGAGATGGTGACAATGGAAAAAGATATTTTCATTCAGATTTGAAACAAAACATGTGCTGAACATTGGGGTTAATATCAGACCCTGCAAACCATTAATTTCACAGTTTTGAAATGCAGCATCTGTATTTTGCAGTATGTCAGTTCTAAATTCATCACTGAATATTTATATCATTTTAACATCTCCTGATAAGCTAATCATACAGATACGGGACACGACACAGACTACTGTTAGCAAATCACAGCATGAAGTCATATTAGATGAAATACAGCTGTTCAGAGTCAAGCTGTCTGATCGCAGTGCACATAAACACTTTCATTGTAATCTTTCATAAAAGATGCTTTAGTTCATGAGAATCTGCCTATAAATTATTTTTAAAACCAAGATGGAAATTATTTAATTGGTGTGGTGGCATGCATACCAGCAAAAACTAAATCGAGAAAAAAAAAAAAAAGAAGTGCAAAATACACTATTTGCTTTTTTAACTGACAGAAGAAGAGGTTACACACTGTTATGCATGCAATTCTGAGCTGGAAATATCCATCCTAAGTAAGTTCTCCGACATGACACCTGTCAGTGGGCTGGGAAGCAGCCAGTGTATTTCTTATGTTTCCTGCAGGATGCAGAGTTAGGCTTTCCACCTGAAGTTAGAAACAATATGTATTTTACTATCAAGTTAAAGCTACAGAGTTTGGCCACTTCCATGTTGAGTTCAATGCCTTAGAAAACTTGCTGCTAAATACAATGGCAGCAACAGGAATTTAATTCAAAGGGGATTCAAACCATACTCTGGCTTTCAGTTACCACTTTCCGCAGCAAGAGTAAGAAAGTAGGGTTTCTCATCATGCCAGGATTCAGACCCTCTCTCTGCAGCAGTGTCATTTGTAGATGGGCAAAGCAGACTTGGTTCATTTCACAAGGTGAGGGCAAACCTCTCAAGAGCTCTTGCTACATCTCATCAGCCTATGGATGAACAAGGAGCCTGCAGAAGAAAAAGCTAAAGGTTCGTGGTGTGAGGCAGCATTTATGTTGATCTTTCTAAAGCACATACCTTTCTCATAGAAGGTGAAAAGGGCTTTTTGTATGAGTGTTTCTCCTAGTTGAATTATTCTAGTCACCAATAGTCAGTTTTCTATTCTATGGTTCATTTATAGTGAAATTAATGAACCATTGGCACAGCGCTTCCCTGCTTTCATAAGCTCATACAGTACATTGTCATTAGTGAACTGTCCACTCAGCTTTTCTAAAGCTCTATCTGAACACCCCTGTAAGCAAAAAAAGCGTGTCTGGATACCCTCTGGCATCTTCGTGCATTCTAATAAGCAATATATTATCATGTTTTACTGGCTCTTTGTTTGTGTGTCATCAGAAACAGCACCTCACGCCATATGGAAATTCACCCTGTAGCTGAAACATGAACAATGCAGTTGGTTTGGATAAGCTGTCACTACAATAACTGGCAAGAAACACATATTTGATATATATGAACTTGTTCTAATAAGCTTGTCTGTCAAGGAATAAATGTTTTATTGCCTCTTACATGTATTGCTAACCCTTTATGGTTTTGGACTCTTACAGACTTTCAAGGGTAAAACTTAGGTTTAAAGAATTGTAATATTATCATCATGGGAAAGATTGCCATATTAGATTACAATTCTCTTGTAGATCTGGAGGCTAGATAGACCTACGATTCTATTAAAAAAGCTGTTTCTGATGCTACATCTGGATGAGTGTCCTGGACTATTGGCTTGTTTGCATAGACTGGCTGTGAGGACAATGTGATATGGATACTGGCATACCCGAGTGACAGTGCTTGGAGGAAGGAGGTCCTATGGAGGACAGGCAGCCACGAGTGAGATGGGAAGCACAGTGCTCTTAGACATCTCCATTTAGCACATCGCTTCCAAAGTGTCTACTGGCAGTAGGAGGAATGAAAGAACTGCAAGGGTTGGACTAGATGACCTTTGAAGGTCCCTTTCAACCAAGACTACTCTATATTATCACATAAGAAAATCTGCATTATGCAGGTGATGATTCTGCTGTGTTCTGCTTTCAGCAGCAAATGTTCAGTATCTGTTCATTTTGGACCAAAATTACTTTCAGTGAACTCAACTGTTTAAACAGATACTTCTAGTGTTTATAGTAAACTCTTAATACAAACTTGCCAAAAACTGGAGGTCTTTAGATGAATTTCTGAAAGGCAAGACTTGCTCCATAACTTTTCATTTAATTCATACGAATCTGTGGCTTAAAGGTAAGAAACAGAAGTAAGCTGTGTGCAAAAATACATTTGAGCATCCAGTCCTACCCTGATTTGACTGCAGATGTCCCAGACTTTCAGCTCACGAAGTTGGGACTGGCTTGCTCCCTTCCACGTATGCACATAAAACTCGGGGTTTTCGTAAGATCTCTCAGTTCAGGAGTTTCACAGTTGCCTAGGAAGTTCAGATGATCACTTTTGATTAAGGCTGACATTAATATGCAATCCCAGACACCACCTCTGGTATCTCCACCCTATTTCAGAGGAGCCTTTTTGACCTACCAAGGACCAAGTAATACCTGAACTCATTTATTCCAGTTGAAGCTTATAAAAAATTATGTCAGGTAAGCTTTCACATATTATGTCCTCCATAAAATAATAAGATACTATCAAGATGCCACACTTGAACTATGACAAAAGGTAGCTCACTTAGCACATCAGATAGCTCACTTAGCACATCCAGCCTCCCGTACATTTTTGGGTAGACACTGAGCAGGCATGTTGCTTTGAACAAAGGAAATGGAACAGTAGCACAGAGGTCTAATCTGATCCAACCAGCACATATTCTTTAGTATGTCCATATTCACTGTACAGCAGTGAGATATTGCTACAAGATTTCCACAGCGTAAGGTACTCTCCTCCCCTTTGCATCCCTTCTACTTTTAGATCCCAACCATGGCTATTTCCTCCCCACCACCCCCCCAAAAAGGAAGCATTCAGCTTACATGGCAGTAAGAGAACAGTTTTCAATCTGAGTTAACCTTTACAGCAGTAACACTAATTTTCAGTCTGTTCATACTAAATGGTAAAGCCTCTCTGTTTCCTGCTCTGAATTTCATTGTGTGTCAATTAGTGCTATGAAGTCAGTCTAACAATGATGTATGGTTAACACGGGGTTTGTGTCTGACAGCTAAGAGGAATGCACAGAGGACAGATAATTGCAATGGCGCCATTAGTGAACTACTCAATGCTTTTTTGAAGTTAAAGGGTCTAGAAACATGCTATAAGATATTTTTCAATGTGAGTACTCATTGAGGGGAAGTTCCCAGTAACTTTGTTACAAATAAATAAAAAGATCCAGCAGCTTTAAACAGATGCATGCAGACAAAATTATCTAGAACTGTCCAAGGAATGGTGTGCAAGAAAATAATCTCAACCAATAATCTCCAAGACTGCTACTATGCTTATTCACATTAACATACTGAAAATAGCACAAAGTCAAGCACAGAGTGATATCTGCCAAGTCCCTGGCTTTTTCTGTATCACCACCATAAGCTCCTGCCAGACAGCAACAAAGAACAACAATGACCAAACCCAAGATGAACATATCTTTAGCCACATGACGTGCTACAAAGACACAGGAGGCAGGGCAGCGAGTTAGCTCCCCAGGCACAAAGGATGCCTGGAAACTCTGAATCAGGTTCAGCACAGGTCACTTCAGTCACCTGCAAAGCTAAGACCATCTGGAGGAGCAACTGTTGTTTCACATCAGCAAGAACATGACAAGTGGCTTGTTCTGGGTGGTTGACATACACTTGGGCCACTACCAACCCACAGTGGTGAGAAGACTCATGGGAACTACCGTCCTGCCCTAGCATCACCACAGCTGGTCAAATGCTGCAGCCAGTCCCAGACTGAGCATCAGCTGCCAAAGGTGAGTCCTGCTACCCCTGGGATCACACCCAGTGTTAGGTGACAGCGGAAGCAGGTCAAGAGAATGATTTTCATTTGTATTATGGGATCAGTGGGCTACATAGGAAATGTAGTGTGAGGTGTCCCTGCCCATGGCAGGAGGGCTGGAACTAGATGATCTTAAAGTCCTTTCCAATCCTAACTATTCTCTGATTCTATGATTCCATGTACAGGAAACTCAAAAGGTCCATCCCTTACTTTTCCAGCCCTTTACTTTTCAGAGCTGAGCTGAATCTATTCTCAGGTGTCCCTCCACTCTACGAAGAGCTCCAGTCTCCCCAGAGGGTAGATGATGATGTGCAGGGTTTGCCCACACTGAGCTCTGTGCTTCCCACAGCACTGCCTGGGCTAGCTGGGTTCACACCAGCCTAGAGAGGCTGGGAGAGCGCTTGGCGCTGTCACTGCTCCAGGCACTTACTAACTCTGACAGTGTTCACTAGCTGACATACTCATGCATTTGCTGGCACATCAGTCTTGATCATTTTTGGCAATGGCACATTGCATCTTCCAGAAAAATTAAAAAAAAAAAAAAAAAGACAGAAATAAAATTTTCTCTCTTCCTCTCCTATTTCTCCTTGCATTTTATGCTGTAAAAATATAGGTGTAAGTCAGCAACAATCTGATGAGCTTCTTAAGTGCAGCTTTAGGACAGCAGCACCATCTTAGGCAAATTGTAAATGCCCATCTGTAGATGCACATCTGTCAATGTAAAAGATTAAAGAAATAACATGAAGAAATTAGAAATGAATTAGGTTTGGAAGAAAAGGAGAGGAATGCAGCTGAACAGCTACAACAATGTATCAGCGAGATATATTAAAAACCCAAATGAATCTCAAAGTCAGCCAATGCAATGCCATAACAAATGAACACGGTGGCAAAGGGTAGCCTTTGTTGCTAGGCTGACACAAATAAATTAGTCACCTGTCAGTACTTGTTTGGAATTTACAAACACATCAGTTTTGAGGGAAGAGCAGAAAATAGCCAGCATATTTTTCCATTAGAGCACTCTGCAGAGGGAACTAAGCACTTTGTTTTCATTTATGCAAGTAACTTAACCCCCCACTGCACAGCAAATGCCTCCTTCTGGGAGTAAGACACTGTCTCACCTGGAGGGCATGGAGCTGCCAGAGCTAATGAAGGTACAAGAGGTGGTTGGAGAGATACAAGTGCTGGAAGTGACCCAGAATTGGACATGACCCTGCATGACTGTGCAGAAACACAGGGCCCCCAGTGCTCCATCAGCTCATGGGAACAGGCCACAAAACTCATCTGCTCCAAGCCTGCTCATAGCCAAGCAAAACAAGAAGTTACTGGTCCTTGCAGGCAAATTTTAGCATTTGCTGCAGATTAAAGACAGAAGGGTTTAGCTTTGGCCACAAGTTTCCTCTGCTACATCAATACACTACTGTCACCTCTGTTCCCCTAGTTTCGGATGTGGGGTGGTCCCTTTGAGTCACAGAAATCCAGCTCCGTTTAGAGGTCAATGGGAAGACTGGGAACTAGAACCAAGGAAATAACGCAAAAGAGTATACAACACAAAGTAGCCAGGGATGAATCAGACATTTACTGCAATTAATTTCTATTTTCTTTGTTCAACTTCCACATCCAATAAAGCAAGTCTTCACTAAACTGAAAGTCTGACTAAAATATCCAGAATGCCCAAGAAAATATGGACTTTTTGTTAAGTATTGATGTTGCAGTTGGTTATACTGATTAAATCAAGAAACCAAAGCATCTCATCCAAATTACAGGTCCAGTTGGAGCAGCTTGAACTGCAAATGCAGAGTCACAAGGATCCATGGGTGAGCAACTCCAGCCAGAAATTATTCACAGGAATTAGTTGGGAAATCACTACAAGAAACAAGCTTAAGAGAATAACAATCTGCCACAGACAATTCATAAACTAAAAAAGGAGGTGGTATTCAGTCAGTCAAGTGATTTGCTACAAATTATTTGCCCAGGGCCAATTTTGCTGCTAAAACGATCATTGAAGATGCACTACCCAGAGCGAGGCAGGGACATAGTTAAGACTAACAAGCTGCTGCACACAGCACTTTAATTAGGCCAAATGAGGAAATGATAATAAACCAGCTGGTCAAAAGGAAAAAATAAATCCGCAACCAAACAGAATCAAATTATTTCTTTTTATTGTGACAAGATAAAACCTCTGAAATGAGATTTCAGAACTACGATGATACCCGAACTCACACCAAATGAGAGCACAAGAGATGGGGAACAACCTGTTCAGGCACCAGCACGTCAGCCAGGCTGTTGCCATCTCCGGTCCCTATCAAACACAAGAACTTGTCGATGTTTCATTTTAGCTGCAACAAATGGCTGGCTGAGCAGAGCTGCTGCAAACGGGAAATTGGGAGGCAAGGACAGGTGTGTCATTTCTTGAAATTCTTTAAGGGCTGGTGGCACAGAGTCCTTCCAGACACAAGCCATAAGGCTGAGAAATATCTATCCTGCTAAGCTATGGAAACGGGGATTTTATGAAAGTGCGATCACGAGGTGATAATAAGAATGTGATTGGAAGTTGATGTGTTATTGCTTAATTTAGACAGAGGAAAGCTCTTTTTTTGTCCATACCATCTGCCAGCCTAGAAACCTAAGGAATAAAGGCACAAGCTGCAGATGGCTTTTATAATGGCTGTACTCAAGCAGCAGAGGAGCAAGAAGGATAGAGGCCATATAAATCAAGCAGCAATATCACTATGGCTGAGCAATAACCAAGCTGATAGCAGCATCCGACAGAAACAGAGAGAGCAAAAGATACTTTCCCAATTCACTGCATTAGGATTCAGTTGCAGGAGGATAGGACAGAGAACTGGCCTTCATGAGGCTATTGGGAACACTGACATGTGAGCCTGGTAAGAAGAGGCAGGGCAACACGGCTGCACAGACTAACTGCAGCCTCCAAAAGGAGCAGACAAGCTCTACTTCAAAATTGCATTCACATATGCGACAGTTCCCAAGCTGGCTGTTATCCTTTCTTTCCTCTTTTTTTTCCGAGGGAAGAGAGAAAGAGAGTAGAAACTAATTTACTTCAAGGCGGTAAAAAGAAAACGAACTTGGATGCGAGACACAAGGCTCAGCAGGACAAGCACAAACTTCTGCTGGCAAAGAAGTCCCCTGAGATGACCATCTGAGCTCTGCTGGGGAGCTTGAAAGGGCTGCTCAGCTTATCTTGTTCCAGCAGAGGCTAGGTGCACTGGCCACAGAACAGCATGGCATGGTACAGAGGCCACTTCAATATTTTCCTCTTAAACAACTAGACCAAACAACCTCGCTTACACAAATATGTAGAAACAGTCATCACAGCATTGATGGTATTGGTTCTCTGGGTGGGACTGGTGGCACACAGACTGACAGAAAAAACAGTAGAAGACAGAAGAAAAAAAAAATAGGGTTTAATTCTATTTGTTAAATATATACTCACATACATTAAGGTTTTTGCATTTTTATCATTACTGAGAATATTAGCTGCTTTGGCACTCCACTGCTAAGTGTCTCTGGCCCACCTGAGCAGAGGACTGCCGTGGAGACCTTCCAAAGTGCTCACAGACTACCCTGCAAGAGGTCTACAAGCAGCCAGCTCTGCCCTGGGTGCAACGCCTGCAACCAGGGAGAGGGACCCCAGCTATGCCTTCAGCAGAAAGGATATGCATGAAGCAGAGTTGCCCAACTTGGGGGACAGAGGAAAAAACACATTGCTCCTGCTGATGAGCTGATGCAAGCTAGATGCTCCTGAGTAGCTGGGATAAGGACCTCAAAATGTATCCAACAGATACCAGGCTTAAGGTTAATGTCATTCTTTCACCTCTGGGACATCTGCAAAACCCAACTGAGCTACAGCTGCTCAAAACCCATTCTCAAAGCAGCACTGGAAGATTCAGTCACTCACCCAATGAGGTATAAACTCTCCTGAACTCCAGCAAGCCACAACTGTTCCATCCACAGAAAAGTCAGCACTACCATGATCTCAGCTGGCAGCTTACGTACGTATTGAAGGAAGATACAGTTCATGTCCATACTGTGTGCCTGACATAATCCTTTATGTCTATGCAAAGCAAATGTAAAACATTAACTTGTCAAAACAGCAGTACTCTACGATTATTTTGGGCATTGTCTAAACCCATCGCTTATATATACACACAAATAGTTCAAGTAGACTTCCAGCAGAACCGGGTGTTGAGCAGACAGGACAGGTGCAGAGAATGATCAGTGATGGACCTGTCAAAAGATACTAGAAATGAACCATTTTCTTGCTAAATACTTGGCAAGATCCCAGTGACTTTACCAGAACTTTGCAGGGAAGGAAGAGGGAGAGTGAAAGGAATAAAGCAAAAAGAAGCATTATGGCAAAAAAAACCAAACCAAACCAAACCAAACCAAACCAAAAAAAAAAAAACAAAAAAAAACTTTTTTTTTCATCCTTATTAATACTGCTTTTCACTTGGAATCCTCTTTAGTTTGGCATAGGAATATGCCTTATGACAGCAGATCAGAAATTAAAATACCATTTTCACTGATCCCACACAAGTATTCTCCTTCTCACCCACCCCAAAGAGCTGTCTTCCAGGGAAACTTGTGTGAGTCAGGGGCTTCCCTGCCAAACTTCAAAGTTTCAGTCAGTTTCACATCAGTTTCAAGGAACCAGGATCCTACAAGACAGAGATGACATCTCAGGTACAATGAGATTTTAGCTGTATACATGCACCCTTGGTGCTGAACTCTTATCAGGACACCCCAAAAACAGGCAATGTAAGACTGGAGCCCCAAAGGTGTTATTTCTAGGTATACTCAGTAATTATCTTCTACAGTTTCACAAAACAGATTTACCTTAGAATAGCTTCAGAGCACCTGCAATCTATAGTTTCTCTCTATTGCAGGCACTCTTATGTTTCTAGGCTATTCTCAAACATAGCATTACTCTAAGAAATGACACACCATCAGAGAACAAAGATAAACTGGCTGTTATTTAAGGCTACACAAGCAAGTTCAGCAGAATGCCTTCCCCCTCCACCATGGGTGTAGACAGACTGCCTGAAAGAGGACTTTACCTCAACCAATTATTGGTACCAAGATGAGCATGGTGGTTGTGGCAGATACCATCACAAAGAGCAGCCACATGATACAGATGCATTCTTGGTAAGATGTGAGGAGGAAAACTAAAGGTAGTGCTGGCCTGAGCCATGTGAGAATAATGAAGATTGCTGCCACGCCCAGCCTGCCTTAGGCAGGCCTGCTGCCTGCAGGGCTGCTGCTCTCCTGCCTTCACACATGGAGGCATCAAGCCAGTTCAAACAACAGCACATCAACTAAGTTGCCATCCCAAAAACCTTAACCATTAATTCACGACCCCCTGGAGTGAGCTGGGATCAGGAACAAGGACTTATCATGCACTAGCATCCTTAAGTGAGGAAAAGGGAGAGAATGAGGAAAAGCAAATCAATGATGCAACTGGTGCCTCAAACTCTGAGTCTATTTGTTATGACAGCCCAAGTTGTGAGAAAACCCTGAGGTCATCTGTGGCATATATGCATGCAGACTCCAGAATAACACTCAAGGGAGCTCTTGCCTTCATTTCAAGAGCTATCATGCTATTTGTGGCTGGGGGGGGATAGTTTACCCTGACCTATCCTTCTGGCCTTTGTGCTCCGCAACCACACTGAACTCCTGGTGAAAGATGACCTATCCACATGTTCATCAGGGACCTAATGCATGTACACCAGTAGCACACAGTTAGACAGGTACTCCCCCACTGCTGTGGCTGGGAGCAGTAACACAGTTTGTCCTGCACGTCTGGAAAGGAAATGAAAAAATGACTAATTGCTGACAGAAGATTAATGGCACCTTGTCTCTTAAACCCCAAACCACCGGAGGAGCTGCGCACTTGAGATGCTGCTCTGCCTGCATCTGCTGTGGTGCAACAGCATCTGTAAGAGAGGGACCGCCAACATTTTTCTTTGGCCTTGTGCTACGCCATGGCTCTTCAGCTGATGTGCCCTTGGGATGATCTTTCAGAGAAGCTTTAGCAACTCCTAGCTCTAGGACAGCCATTCCCACTGCAGCCCCAGCCCAAGTAGCAACAGGATCAGGAGCTGTGGATTGCTCAAACTAGCTGTGGTTGACTGGAAGAAGCTTCTCCAGGTTGTTCCCAGGGAATCTGCAGCAGGCAGTGATGCAAAGACCCTGCTTTGGGCAGGATCCCAAACCCACTGTGAAAGTTTCAGGGTTCTGCAAATCCCAGTGAGTTCAAGCCACTGCTTTAAAGCAGCCCTGGCTGTTTTACAAAATACCCCAAACAGCATTTCCTCTTCCCCCCCCCCTTCAGAATGTGGAGAATAGCCACTCCTTTGATGCCACAAGTTGAATAGCTATTCCACATAGGCCAAAGCAGGCACTGTCACTTCAGTAACTGAGGTTAATGGCTTGGCAAGTCAGCGGGGGCTAACATTTTTCTCCAGTGATTTTTCTTAGAGTTCAAGGGGCTTTCACTGGAGTAATTCAAACAATTATTAAACTATGTACTACTCTGGTAAAAAGGGCTTCAAAGGGTGTTTTTTTCTTCCTAAGCCTGTTCTTCACTATCACTGCAGGGCTTCAGCTCAGAGACCACTTGCAGAGCTCTTACATGCTCATCCCCATCAAAATTCAACCTTGAATTGAGAGTATCTGGCAAAGCATCTCTAGGCCAAATGCTCCCTGGGACTGCCTTCTGATCAGCCTCTCTTTTAGGAGTTTAATGAATAAAAATATATCTGGAAATAGAACAGAGCGGTGCCTGGAGAGCGAAGAGAGCAGCTCGCTTGAGCCACAGATCAGAGTAACACAACACTGCTCAAACCAGTGCAACTGAGACTGCTGGGCACAGGTCCACTGATGGCAGCTTGAAAGGTGTGACAGTACAGACAGCTTGCTAAAATGTTTGTGAGGAACAATGAAAAACATCCAAGCTGGCCAAATCATGAAACAAGCACAAGCCTTTTCTGGCTTCACACAGGACTACTGAGGTCAGGTTGGAGAAGGGCATGTTTAACTCTGAAGTTAGAGTAAATTCAAACATTAAGGTACATGCCTTTTAGAACGACAGAGGAGAATACAGAAAAAAAATAAGAATAAAATAGGATTGAGAAGACAAGCAAACATACAAAGCAAAGAAAATCACTTATCTGATGAGAAAACATGGACAGAGCCCCCAGATGTCTCATTTGCACAAGTCTACAGGTCTACACTCAGTGAAATATCAATCAAATGCTTGAAAGTGCCTTCATACAAACACAAGGACAGACACTTGTGCATCAGCAAAAGTATTAATCCATTAACATTAATTCTCCATTTCAAAACACACAGAGAACCCACAAAATAACAAAAAAAGAAAGGCAGATACAGCAAATCACAGAATCATAGAATAGTTAGGGTTGGAAAGGACCTTAAGATCATCGAGTTCCAACCGCCCTGCCAGGGGCAGGGACACCTCCCACTAAACCATGCCATCCAAGGCTCTGTCCAACCTGGCCTTGAACACCGCCAGGGGTGGAACATTCACAATTTCCCTGGGCAACCCATTCCAGTGCCTCACAACCAATTACATAGCATGAATAGCAATAATCGGAGAAAACTCTTGGCAGATTCATCACAGATTAAATAAGTTCAGGCAAATTGTGCAATAAAAAACCCCTCACAAACCCATTAGTGGATTGGCCTATAGAGAACTCTCATAAGGGCTCAGTTTGTTGGATGATCCATTTGCAATGAACTCTGCCACCTGTAATACCTAACAGACTCTCAGCAGTGTGTTTGCTGTGAAGCATCACAGCAAGAACCTTTTGTACTCATCTGGATTGGCA
Source organism: Amazona ochrocephala (assembly GCA_039720435.1). Lineage (NCBI taxonomy): Eukaryota > Metazoa > Chordata > Aves > Psittaciformes > Psittacidae > Amazona > Amazona ochrocephala. The sequence goes on along the minus strand of CM077886.1, from coordinate 16,257,564 downwards.
GCTATTCCTTTCATGTAACGTGAGTTTCCTTTCAACTGGAAGAAAAGGGACTTCAAGCAACTGAACAACCTAGTGAGGAGAAAAAAAGAAAAAACAACAAACAAAAACCCAAAACTTCAAATTATAGAGGAAACACTTGGGCAAGATGAAAATAGTTTTCAAAATAGACAGAAGTGTTAATAGATGTAGGACAATTCACTCTTTCCTTCTCTATTGTAAGGAGGAAAAAGTGACATGAACAAGTCTAACCGGCATGTTCAGTCAGACTGAAGAGGGAATATGGTATAGATATGGTATAGACCTCCAGGACTCAAAACACAGGGGTTTTTGTATTACACACAAACAGAAAGCAGCACAGGGCAGCTTGCTCTACACAGGGTTCACAGAGGGGACACATTACTATTTACAACGCAGCACATTACGATGACAGTGACACACACCACTCAGAAGTGATCATTATTACTGGCTGCTTAAGGGATGACTTGAGAAATGATCTGTAAATTTAATTTTTAATTAAGCCAGAAGCCCTAAGGGCCTTCTAAGTTCAAGCATTAAGGGGAGAAGAGGGGGGAATCGATTCTTAGTGATGGAGAGGTCTAGCAGAACCTAATAGGCCTGGGTAATATATCAAGAAGCTTTTAAGATCAGTCACACAGCTCAACAGAGGAAAGTCTAAAACCCAATTTCAGATAAAAGAATACACTGTAAAGTGGAATGGATAGTCACCATTGTTCAAGCCTCTGGCGAGCTACTGTCTTGAGCTCTGACACACATATTACTCAGAAAATAAATAAATAATCAACTCCAGCATGCAGAACTTCACAGGGAAGCCCTCACACTTAGCTCCAACCAGCTTGGAAAAGCAGCCATCTCCAAACAATCTTGCAAATCCTCTAAAGCTTGAGCATGGCCAGAAATACCTACATCAACTGATGAGAACTAGTGATCAAAACATCCTAGAAGGAGGCTAGTGAGTGCCAAGAGACAAAACTAGTTCCCTTGATGAAGCACAGGTCTGTCAGGCTCATTACAGTGACCGTGGCTGGAAGAGACATGGCACTGAGTCCATCTGATCTCCACAGTGCAGTTTCAGTTACAGTTAAAAAAAAAAAATCAGAAATTGAAGATTTTTCATCCCATCTCTTGATTCCAAGCTCACAGAACCAGATGAGTTGCAACCAAGAGTGCTGAAAGGACCAGTGTTATAGGAAGGCCACTCTTGTAATCTTTGAGATATTGTCATGATTGGGGAAGTCCCCAAAGACTGGAGAAAAGCAAGTGTTGCACCCGTCTTCAAAAAGGCCAAAAAGACAGTTTGGGGAAGTCAGCTTTGCCTTGGCTGGTGGGAAAGTCACAGAATCCCCTTGGACTACTAAGAAGGCAGCAGCTGGGACCAGCCTACCTGGGCTGAACAGAGGCAAATCATAATTGACCAATGTGATTGCGTGCAATGGGAGAACCATTGGAACCATAGGTTTCATTTACGCCTACTTCCACAACACTTTTCAACCACCTCCCACAGTCTTTAATATGTTAGGTTGTATTAGTCTGAAAGGGAGGAGGAAACAACTAGATGGGCAAAAAACAGGTTGGATGATTGCATTCCAGACGGTAGGGCTAAGGAGTATCTGGAAGCCAGTAGCAAGCAGGGTACTGCAGGAGTCGGTACTGAGACCTGTCATTTTCAATGCCTGTATCAGGAACCTGCAGGAGCTGATAAGAGCCCTCTTGCAAAGTTTGTAAATGACACCATATTGAAGAGCTGATATACTCAGGGGCAGGGCTGCCACTTGGAGGGAACCACAGCCACAGGCTGCCCTCTCCCTGGGGATACATCTTACTCCATATGCATATTTTCTAGAAGAAAGTTGGGCAGAAGAAATGAGCAAGAAATGAGATGAATGGTCTTGTTTTCACAAACCTTCCCTTCTAAGAAAGAAGTCATTTATCAAAGTGCTGTAATCCTACCAACTGTCATAACACTTGGTCTAATTACATCTGGAGAACAATAAGCTGCATGTTCAGGAAGAAACTCCCTGCAACAAGGTTGGCAGAGAACCTCTGCTATGCACAATCTTAGATCACAGGTCGGAATGCAAGAACAAATACCACTAGGAAGGGATTGGTGACACTTGTGTTGAGCAGCTTATTGTATTCTGCAATTTAAAAAACCCCAAACCCCGGTTGGTGAATTTCCTGTGTTTTCACAAAATGCCAATCGCAGTGCATTAATCTACATCAGGGAAGGGTTTTCAGATTACATGTTGGGGGGAAGGTACAAAATCCATCTTCTGGAATAATACAAAACACATTCAAGATTTGTTAAAAATGCTAAAAAGCTTGTTGGGCTGACTTCACACTGCAGTTTGTCATAGACATACTAATGTTATTATGGCTTTCAGCAATATAGCCATTGTGTAACTCCATGCCTTGAAGAAAATATTCTTCAAACTTCACACTATAAAACCTGCTGGAGATGAACCACTCTTTCCTGCAGTGGTTTCAGTGGGACTATTTGGGAGCATACACCACCAAATAATGAACAGCAGCATCAAGTCCACAATGGATATTTTTAGTATGGGGAGGACCTGTTACTTCTGTTCAAGCACTGACACTTCTGGATCTGACACCAGATGCCTGAGCCAGAAACAGTACCAAGACCACACATACATTTTACTGACACACTCAAAGTAAAAGACGGAGGGGGAGGCCCTCTTACTCAGGGCAAAGCTGGGCACTTAGGAAACAGACTCCATCTGGATTCTGGATCAGAAACTTTGGGACCACTTGGAAAACAAGAAAACACTTGTATCCTGGATAAAGAGTAGATAGGCAAAACCAAAATACATACTAACACAAAGCCATACACACACAAAACATGAGCACTGGGACCAAAGAAGACTGATTTTGATAGGCAGTATCTCAAAGGTGACTGAATATCAAGTTCTTTGTACATTTGTGGGGCAAGCAGCGGATGCTGTTAGGAGAAAGTTAGGCTCTTCCTGAGGTCATGTTTTATACTTAGTTGAAAATTTTTACACTATAAAATCAGTATGCAGAGGAATGCCCTTGCTGCAAATGGAATAATAAAATCAGGTGTAGTTTTGGAACAAAACCACTGAAAAACATGTTTGAGCCCTGGAAAGGGAATATACACACTAACCCCAGGGACCCTGCCAAGGCCTCCAGCTTAACTCCCCACTGCATAAGCAATCCCTTTACTGGGGCAGCTGGACCTGCTTATGGGCTGAAGATACAAGAGGCTTTCTAACCCCCCCAAGCTGGGCACAGAGGCTGAATCATAAGAAACCCTCAAACAGCCAAACTCTGAAGCCAGTCCATGGAAAAACAAACACACACACAAACATACATTGAGTAATGCTGGTGCCTTTGCAGAGCAACAGGCCAGCTCCCAGATTAGATACACCAAGGAACCTGCCAGACCCCAGCCCCATCCCTCTGCCCACAGTCACAGCCACCGGCAGGCACACAAGAGCAAATCAAGGTCTCAGCTACACAAACATTTAGTACTAAGCAGTTTGTTTGGATTTTCTTTTCCTTGAGGATAAACCAGGATACATTAGCTTATTTTGCAATAACAGAGATTTCTATGTCCCAAACAAAAACAAACAAGCAGGAACAGCAGCAGCAACAAAATCCAGAAACATTCCTTTGCTAAAGAGAGTAATCTTGAGACATCTTCTCACTGAAGAGCTGGTGGGACTTGGAGGAGAAGGAGGCAGAGTAACGAACATCAGCTATTTTCAAGGTTAGAATCCTGTCACTCACCTTTTTTGAAAGAAAATTCTGAATTCTTTTTTTGTAGGAGACAGAAGTTTCCATCTTGATTATGTTTAAGAATACCTTTCACTTCATTATTTTTCAATGAAGGAGAAAAACTGCTAGAAAATCTGATAAGCAAAAACTTGCTTAACCTTTTCTTTCTCCATAATTTTATTATATATAAGCTGAGAATGCCTCCTCCATAAACCCTCACATTTTACAGCTATTCCAATCTTCCTGTGGAAGCATGAGGGGAGGAAGTGAGAAAAAAACAAGTCCTAGATTTGAGGCAAAAATAAAATTTCTACAAAAAATTCATTACATAAAAATCCTACATTCAAGTCATTAATTTTTAAATTAAAACCCCCTTACATTATAGCCTTTATTTTATTTATAGGTGTTTGACTACCAGTCTGGTATTCACTGATGTTATGCAAATGTAAATTTTCAACAGTCTCATGCCCAAATTTATGCATTTAGAGCTTCATTTCAGATGCATGTTATTTGTCATTTGCTGTTGTCCTGCTACAAAGGTGTGCAGCATCCAACCAGGCAGAAAAGCATCAGACATCCCAAGTAATCAAACTCAGCACAAGCATTAAACAGCCTGGCTGTAAGGAGCAGCATCGTTACTCACATATCCCATGAACCTTAATGTCAGAGTCAGATTCATGACCTCCCACCCAAACAAAATATCTTGGTGACAACTTATTGTAATAATAATTATTTTATGAAATGGGCTAACCTGCCCTTCAGATGCTGGTGCACCCACATGCAGCCCTTCATCTGCTTGGGCTCAGCATGAGCTCTGGCTTTAGGTTCTCCTCCCCCACCCACTCATTCTGGGTGATCATATCTACCTGTTTGGAAGCATGTCCACAGGTCATTTAAGAGCACAACACCTACACAACAGCAGATGTGTGATAAGGATTTTTTTCCATTAAAAAAAAAAGGCACCATATTGTGTTTCAGCTGGAAGGAGGACACCGACAAAGAAAACTAGATGATGTGCCAGCAGGAACTGTGGAGTCTGAGCAACACAGACTGAATTAACCTCCTGAGGTGTCCCCATGGAAAAAAAAACCATAACCATCGTTTCTGCTTAAAACCTGCACTTTCTCAAATACAGCTTTAAGATCATAGAAATGAGAAATATGCAGACACTGCAGGCTGCAGTACTGTACACACAGGGTATAGATGCAGTCTGAGGCTCTTTGCACCACAACCCAGCTTCTACTCTGAAATGTAAATGAGAAGTTAGCAGGAAGCATACACATGTACCACATTCATGGGTAGGACGCCAGGTCAGCCTAGATAATGCAGATCTTTCGTTCACTCCAGGTTAATTGTAAAACTTCTTGACTCTAAAATTTAGTCCCAGAAGAGAAGTCCCCAACCCCAGGGTTATTTTCCTTCAAACGCACACATAAGTATTTTCCTTTAACAAGGATATGGAGACCATAAAATACTAAGTTCTGTTGATATGCAAAGAGGCCAACATGTGAGAACTCCCTGGTTACACAGCATTAGCGTTGCAGAGCTTGTAATTAAACTTCAATTCCTTTACAACTTCAGACAAGTTCCAGACAGTGGGATGAAAATACATCTCAAATAGATCTTCAACAGCCAGGACCATCTGTTTCCTTTTTGCGTGAAGTATTTTTATTTGCCACAAATAATGAGCTTAAATAGATTTTTGGAGGTTTGTTATTAATAAAGGAATGTGAAAATTTTGCAAAAGAGAGAAAGAACCACATTCTGCACCTGGGTCTGCTCAGGAGCCTGCTCATTGCTTTGAAGGCTCCATTTTCTGTTACATCCCTAAATTCAGATTTAGGTTTCTGAATAAAAGAGGTTTCATCTTCAGCACTAGATCACCCTTCAAATAACACTGTTTAGAAGAGAAGAATTATTTCCACACCTGAATCTTCATTGGAAATACACTGCTTCACAGGCAGAATGTAATTAGGCAGGCTAGAGTTTAGCCAGGACGTTAGGGTTAATGGCTCTACTACTGCCAAGTGCAAACAGCAGAGGAGCCCACCATGGATCCCATCCAGAGCACAGCACCTCCACCTGCCTCCTTGTTCTGCCACAGCATCCCAGTGTTGCCCCATTGGGGCAAGAGTTTGCACCAAGGGCAAGCAGAGACAGCACAGACAGTGCTGTTTCCTCTCAAACCTGTCACCTGCATGCACCCAGAAGCCAGGTGATACCATCAGTGATGACAGAAAGAAATTTAAGTGTGAGATATTTCCTATAACTACAGACAGTAAAATCTTATTTTAAATTATGCCAAGAAGCTGTATCATCACTGAATATTCAGCAACAGTTACAGACAAGCAGAACAACCTTCAGCCAGTGCTTTCTCCCCATGTCTATTATTAAAACTGTTTTGGCCAAGACAGATGTATGAAATACATCACACCAACTGGAAGAAAAATGCACTTTCTACATCATACAAAAAAGGACCTAGTTAGTTCCATGACAGAAGCCTTTTGCTCAGAACAGCACAAAGGATCGAAGCCCTCCTCCACATGCTTCCCCCAAAACCGTGCTGTACCAATTAATCTCTTGCACTCAACATGCTGCTGTGGTTCAAAATTCTCAGCATGAAAGCCTAAGAGGAGAAAAGCCATCAGCAACAACAGAGCCAAAGCTGTACACTCTGGAAAGGGGGAAAACTACTTATCTATACAGCTGGGTGTTGCTAAAGCATCACTAACATCAGGGCTGAAGTATCCCAAGCCCCATTACTTGGTCATTCCTCAGCACCTGCAGGGAGCTGAGCCACCCCAAGGACTAAACAGAACAGCACCTGACAATAACCTCATGCAAGAAAATGAGCCATCCTCCAGCTTTAAAAATAAACTGAGGCTCCAGAAAGCTACGCTCATCAACAGAAGGGAACTCAGAGGAACAAAGCTTCCTAAGCTGTCTTACATCAGGCTGCCCAGCCAGACAATTCCTCCTCATGACCAGACAACAAACCACCAAGCAAGCTCCTTCCTAGCTCACCATTAGGCTCATGTCAGCCTCCTCTTACTCTTTTTCCCTAACATAAAGCTTTTGCTACAGCAACCCCCAGATCACTCACCCCTGCCGTTTGCAGCCTCCCCTATCACACTTCCAAGGGACAGAGCTGGACAACCAAAGGTCAGTAAAGGAGCTCTTCCCCTTTTCTGTAGGATCAGCTTTATCCCTCAGAGCAACCATGACCACGGGAAGGGTACAGCTCTCATTAGCACCTCCTCCCACAAGTAACAAGGCCCCACAGGAGCTACCTGTGGGATCTGCCCCTCTGCAAGGTCCACAACACCGCAGAGCTCCTGCAGTCCTGGCACACTGCTTAGGAGGCTCACTGACCACTAAAGCCCCTGGAGGTTTTTGTGTAGCTGATCCTCGGTGGAAGGGACAGATACCCTATTTCTTAAGCAAGGGATTTGCCATTCAGTATCTATCACCTTATGGTGCTGGAGGGAGACCTCCTGGCTGTGTTGTATGCTTACCCCTCACAGCTCCCAGGACAAAGGCACCATTCTGTCCTAGCTCTGCTGCTGTCATCTTCAGTGGAAACATTAGTTTGCGTGGGTGCTACTTTCTTCCAATATCGATATCTGAGCACTCGGTTAGGAACCAAAATTAGCATATTGGTGCAATAGCAATGAAGTGCCAGTGTTTAATGCATCTGGCTGGGTCGTATCTGCCATTTATTTACTGTAGTCAGTCTCTAAATCTGTATTGCATCTGCTGTCTGCATAAATAGCAAATAAAGCAATAAATCTCATAGGGTTACCAAGCACTTTCACTCAGCTTCTTCTGAACCTGTTAAATTCTGCTGTGATTCATTTGCCTAGCTGTGCCGCAGAGAGACACTTCTTGGGGAAGGGGGAAGAGGTATTTCTGTGCACTACTCCAGAGCTTCCAAAACCAATTCCCTTTCAGCTGCAGTCCTGCTTTCTCTCTCATTTTTACTGGGGCAGGGAGCAACAAAGAGATTCTTTTGGACTACAGTATCTTACCCTGCTCCAGGTACAGGTCACCAATTTTGAGACAGAAATCACAGACACTTAGAGTAGGTTTTCTTTTTAATGCAAATCTATATTGTCTATTTTTCTTCCAAGGTAATGACACCAGAAGTTACTTGTCACACTGACATGGTAGTGGGGCAAATGCCACCACCTGCCGTGAGGCAGGACCCATTGCCAGGCTGCTTGCCAAAGGAGGCTTTCAGATGACCATAGCTTTTGAAGAGCCTTTGGCAGCAATATAGGGGAAGACTGATCTGTATGAAACAACAAAAGATAGGATTTGGTAGACCTAATATGCAAACAGCCTTCAGACAAATAACAGCAAACAAAATAATAATAATATAAAGTTTTAGAAATATGAAGCCAGATTTGTATCTGGAAAAGTCTCCTCCAGCTTCAATTAATTCCTGTTTCTTGATTGCATAAATCACTAAAGCTTTGAGTTTGCTATAATGGCTTTTACAACAGAATGACTGTTTTCTGTGCCATGCATTTTACCATTTTCTTCAGTTCTTATGCTTTTTTTGGATCTCACCACACTCATAGAATATTACATGCTTGCTCCAGCTGACTTATTTGTTAACAGATCCTCTATCTTTGGCATATTCTTTCCATTTCTCCACTGTTGAAAGAAACTATCCAACATAGCAGTAAAATCACAGTTACACTAATGATCAGCTCTGTAGCATGGATTTTTCTTGTTTTATCATCAGGTTCAAGATGCTGTTCAGTTACCTCTCCAGTCATGTTTTTCTATTTCCAAATAATTTCTATTCTTTTATAGCAGGCTCTGCCAGTTTGTACCTTACACATCACGCTGTCATCTTCATTGTGGCTTTGGGTTTTTTTTTTGTTGTTTTTTTTACCCTATATTTTGAGCTGCCAGTCTGAGAGGCACATTCCTAGAATGTGAGAGACATCAAGACTTGCTTTTTACTCTAGAGCACCAGAATTTATTTTTTGCCATCCAACTTCTTTCTACAGGAGCATAAAATGATACGCAACAGTGCACAGGCTGTCAAGGAGACTCTGACCTGGGACAAATCTCTAATCTGTACTTTGGTTTTGGAACCATAAACACAACATGCTGGGAGCTCAGTCCTGCTCTGTCCTCCAAACAAGCATCTCTATTCTCAATGGCAGATGCAATCTGATCCACCTGACTGCACTTGTTAATAATAAGGAGGTGAGGTGTACTTTGTCAATGGATGTGAGTCATTGTTCTCTTCTAGGAAAGTCCAAAATAGATTTAACCATTACCCAAGGAAATTTGCATTTCACTTATTCATAAAGGATAAAGACTGCTTTTTCTTTTTTCATAGAAGCATTTTTAAACTGCCAAAGTCAGCTTGGGAGCAGGGTAGAATAGATTTATGAAAAATTCTTAATAAAATTCATTTGGACCTATTTACAAGACAGAATCTACTCAGCAGGCATTTTTTAAGAACCCACTTAAGAAAGCAGGAAATACATAAGATAAGCTCAAAAAAATATAAAGCAGCATGGTGGTGTTCTCCACATATCATCCTACTTAATGGTGCCTTAAATCTTTAAATTTAGCTGTGAAATTCTCTAAATCAACCTGAGTAAAATGACATAGTCACTGCACTAATACCCAGTGGGCTGGAAGACAGGTGACATTATCCCACTCTAAACTGTTGACAGCAAATTTTCCTGCAGGTCTGAGACTGAAAAGTGTGCTAGGGTACAAGGTGGGGCGTCATCTTCCCACCCAGCTGTGCTCCCCACTGTCTTCTCTGTTCCTATGCTACCTGAGCCCAGGCTCTCCCAGAACTGTGCACATGCCATACCTAAGCAGCTTGAATCCAGTTCAGGTTTAAAGCATCTACAAATCTCAGCTGCCCTTAAGGCAAAGTCTGGTCCCTTGTAGTAAAGGGCCCATCTTATATGCCCAAGATGTAGACAAAGGCCATATGCAACGTCCTTTCTGAGTGTACTTTCAAGACCAAGCTCCACTGGGGTTTCTTCTCAGGCACTCAGGGCTAGCCTCAAATCCAGGCAGGGTTTTGGAACGATGTGATCTTTAAGGTCCTTTCCAACCCAAACCAATCTGTGATTCTACAAAGTAGCATGGGTAGACAGCCAAAGTGGCCTTCATCCAGCTCAGCTCAACGCTGTAAATGAAGGAAGGGAAGGCAGAAGGCTGCCTATCTCCCCTGCCAATTCACTATACCTCAACCCTTGCACATCTGGGAGCTCTGTCTCAGCCCTCTACCAGGCCAGGCCTATGACAGCTTTGTGCTTCTGTCCTTTGTCTCTCCTATCTGCTTTAATCAAGCAGATGGCAACAATTTTGCACGTGATCACCAGGAAAACTCCTCAGTCAGTTTTGGGCAATGTTTTCCATTTTGTCAAGCTGTTCTATCCCACAAAGGATGTTAAACTCCTTCTTCCACTTGGTGGATGCTGTGACCAGTGTAGCAACTGTGCTATACTAGAGGCATGCTTCATGGAAGCCACTAATATCTTTTAAACTAAGTACATATTTTTAATACTGACATTTTCTTGAGGGTTTTTAAGCTCTAGAACTAACCTCCTTCCTTCCTCCTTCAACACATATTAGCCTTTCCCTGCCAGATCTTCAGCTGGAATAAATTTGGCTTCCCAACCCTAATCCATTAAATGATGTGAACATGTGCATTCAGCTAAACAGGCTTTTCATGTGTATAATGCTTACAGATGAATGTTTGGCTTATGTAGGCCTTCAGTTGCATTCAGAGAAGGACATGCCCAAGTTCAGCCTGTTCATCAATATACCTGTGAAACAATGCGTTCCCCAAAGAAGTTTTTCTGAAACAGAAAATATCCAACTTCCCAGGCACTTGTTCAATTACTGCCTGATATTGCAGAACATAAACATCACTGAATAACATTATTCCTTCAAACACAGAACAGTAATGTTTGAGTAACTGGAGCGCAAATATAGTTCACCTCAGGCAAGAGATAAATTACATTAATAAAGTGCGGTTGTGTTTTTTAATCAGTTTGATTAGGCACGACTGAAGACGGTATTGTTCAGAAAAGCTCCATTTTCTGAAGTAAGGAATTGCAGCTGTAGATCCCAATCTGGGTTCTATTGTTTGGTTTGTTTTTGTTTTGTTTTGTTTTGTTTTTTAAACAGGCTGGAGTATTGCTTTAAAGAGAATTTCACAGAGCAGGCAAACATCAGGTCATTAGAAGAGGCCAGCTCCATTACTTGTCATTTGGTGTCCATGACCCATTTCCTTTTCATACCTGGATGCAGTTTTGCTCTTCTCCAAATGGATCCTACAGCTCTTCAGGGAGGTTTCAAAAGCTGCACTCTTCATCTCATCAGCCTCTCCCAGACTCGGGGCAGACATCCAGACTGTGGCCAGGTGCCTACAGTCCCTCTTTTACAAAAAGTCCAGTTCTAATAAACAGAGAGAGAAAATTATAAAATAGTTTTATTACCCATCAAGATAACTCAAACCCTTCAGCAGACTCTGCCAAATCACCATGCCAAAACTCTGTAAGACATAAAATTCATATATGGCTCCCATCTTCTCTGCTGTTATTTATTTACTAGATTTACAGTGCCACTAGACTCAGCAAGACCTGCCGTGTTGCTCATGCTTTGCAAATGCTTGAAGCTGTGAACTGTCAGGTCTGTATGATCTATTTAACAGTGGCCTCGTGGTGCCAGACCTGGCTGCAGAGGTTTTGCTCACACCCTGAATCCATTTCTGTTTGGATCATGTCCCTGCACCACACTCCCCTCTGCAGCCCTGGCCTTTGAAAAACTATGTACAGGTTCCTAATTCACTGATGCACTTGAATAAATTCCAAAACATACCTTTATGTACCCAAATTTTTCTGTGTATCTACTAGGGTACAATCCTTGCCTTCAAAAATCAGTGCAAATTTCTCCTCTGATTTGCTGTAAGAAGAATCTTATTCTGTCTGAACTCAGCAGCTGGTTTTCTATTGACTTACCAGAAGGTATGAATTGTGGCTAAAATTTAAAAATGATCAGTGTATGGTTCCAGAACAGCTCAAGTTGCCAGACAGTAAAGAGTTGGTCCTGCCAGAACACCTTGCTGTCATCGAACCCTAGTTTTGTCAGTCAGCTTCACTAAGGTGGACAAAGTGGTCTTTCCTGCCCATTGATCACACAAATCCAATCTGGAGACTTGTTTTCTCTACATGACAGTTACAGGAGACAGACCTGATTAGACATTTCTGTTCTGATCAAGAAGCATCTCACAGGCAATCCTGTGACTGTGAAGCAAATCCCTCCCCAGAGCTCAGCTGCATGCTCTGCCTGATGAGCTGTGCTTAGATATGCTTCCTCCAGACCTGTGAAACAACATGCTTTGATAGTGATGCACAGTATGTTTTGAGCTTCAGGAAGACTCTTATCCTCGAGATCCAGCTAAGATTGTTTCCAATCGAAGGACACTCAAGGTTTTCACATCTTTTCTGAAGTACATATAGAACAAGTGTTCATCCACTCCTGTGCATCTCTCCCAATTGCCTTGCAGTTAAAACGCAGACCAAGTACTTTATTAATGCCCAAATAGCAATATGTCAAGGCTCCATGTGCTGTCTGTTTATCAAGCAGCATGAAAGACTGTATTAATAAGTCTAACAATATTGAATTTGAATTTGATTTACATTTCAAGTGCAACGTGTTCCCTACAGGAATGCTCTGTAACAGGTCTTTTCATGGCACAAGAACAATAACTGATCAAACACATTTCTTGAAGCTATGCCAATGGTTATTTATTTGTTGTGTTTGTGACTGCTTAGTAGCAGAAATTATGGCCTCGATGTTGCTCTCTGCTGAACAACTAAGGATTAACTCCTCTGAAACCAGTGCAATTACTCAGCATTACATTTGAAATCAGAATTGGCATTAGCATAGCTGAATAATTACAGTCAAATAAAGGATGGCAAAACACATAGACTTTGCTGTCTCCTCCAACATGCTGTAGTGCAGACCCTTTTGGACCAGTACAACTCGAAATACTGTTCCCACCAGCACCAACCAACACCATTGCTCTTTGTCTGGTCTAGAGCCTGGTAGCTCAAAGGTAATGCACACAAAAGCAGCAGAGTGAACTTCCCAGGGTGGTCACAAATTGCAGAGTACATTCTTGTTTGTGCCAGTCAACCTTTGCAACATGCTTAGCCCACTGCTAATGGTCCAAATGGTCCAACAAGTCTGACAGTCTTCAGCAATCACTTCTCTTGTCTTTCAACTCCTTTTACAGTATCATGACCTCTTTTCATCTCACTGTGAACATCTGAAATACTCCATGACGTAGCTATTAGGTGCATATTTTGAAAGAAAATTCTCCTGAGAAAATTCACCTTTGCAAAGGTTCCTTTTGGAAAATTTTAGAGTTCCCAATGGAAATAAGGACAGTAGGAGGAAAGCAGATTGCGCATTTGCTGAAAGTGTTAAATAAGCTTTTGATTCCAAGCCAAGTGCTACATTTTCATAAATGGGAACACAATTTACATGATTTCTTTTTATTCTAAAAAGTTAATTGTTTTCCTTCCAAAATACTTACTTTAATTGTTTTTTCTAAAACTACATTTTTAGGCACAGACAAAAATAACAGCCCCCAAACCTCTATTTTCAAAATAAACCCTTCTCTCTCCTTGGATTTTAACTGGAAATACTTATAACTTGTATTGACAGAACAACCAATAAAGGCACTTTCTGCTTATCCCTTGCTACCCTTTAAAACAATCTGTCCACCAATCCAATTGTTCCATCTGTTTGCAAAAGAAAATTGCATTTTACTACTAGGATATTCTCTATTCAAATGCTGAACAGCTTGTAGCTAAGTATTAATCCATAAAAAACTGAAAACAATATCTTATTAATTCACAAAAATCAATATTCCCATACACATTTTGGAGCAGGTTCATTACAGTTAAGCCCAAATTTATGCGATGGTCAAAACTATCCAAAATGTATCTGTTTACCTATAATGAGATAAACTGTTTGCTAAACCTCATTATGCCAAAAACAAGTTCTGTGACAGAACTCAGGGGAAAAGAAAAAGTTATCTTACAGTGTATGTAATCTTTGTGCAATAGTTGTTTTTTCTCCAACAGAGAATAACTCACAGTCAGGATAGTAAAAATAAAATAAAATTAAAATAAAATAAAATAATAAATATAAATGTAAATATATATATAAATATAAAATATAGAAAATAACTGAGCTCTGTACCTATTCCAATGACAATTCTTCCTGAGGACTGTCCGTCAATTCAAATATCCTTGAAAAGGATGTGGCATCAGAACAGGCTTAGTTGCATCAACCCTGAGTGTCCCACAGCATTGCTTTGAATACTGAATCCTATACAGGCTGATTTTCTCAAGTAAGCCTAATATCTTAAAAAACATATGGGATAAAAGCCCAACAAGTTTCAAAGCCTATGGCTTTTACAGCAGGGGTTTTACTAGTAGTCCAAATGCAACAGCATGGGAGCTCTTCCACTGGCTTCAGTACATATCTGATCTGAGATTCTAAAAGTAAAGCCTGAAATTCCCGGAAGCAGAACTCTATTGTCATCCAACAAATGCATATATTGTACATAGATATGTATGCATGCATGCATATAGGAGTAATTATATCTCATTTGCTAATAATGGGAAAAGTTTATACATTTATATTTATTTATGTATATAATTTTTTTCATTACTGACAACTAAAACCTGACCATTTTTCACACGGTGACATTGGGCTATAAGATTTCTCTTCCCTCTTTCCCTAGTTCCTTGAAAGAAAGTGGTTCATGAATCATGAAGGTTAAATAGAAATAACCTGCATTACCAGTCATAGAAGACATGTGGTTAATTGCTGTCTGCCTTTATTGCTAATTACTGAACAACAGCACACTGGCACACCTACTACAGGCTTCTGAAGATAAAAAACACAGCATATGCACCAATTTTTTGTGTTCTCTTTACATCAGTTTTCTTCCAAAACAAGATGGGTACAATTTACAGACCCTGTCCCTTAATCTCCTTTCCCTTACACTAAACATAGTAATTCCTCTGGCTGATAACTCCTGTGTTAAGCCAAGTCAGAAAAGAGTCAGCCCGAACAGACAAAGCAGTTCCAGTAAATTAAGTCATTTGCTCTCCAAGACCAAGATTACCTCTCCACCCCTTTCCCATTCACAGGCTGGGTTAGTATCACCTCTGCTTCCAGTGAAAAAGCTGAGCTGACATTCCTTCCAACAGCAGAGTATGAGATAATCATATCAGATATACCCCGCTGTAAAAGGAATCCACAGAACGGAAAGAAACACATAAAATTTCACACCATAGAGTGGTTTAGGGAGATGGAGCAGTTCCATCATTTGACCAAGCAGTTCTTTCAGGTTTAAGTCCCTCTGAAAGGGGAAACTTTCTGCTGAGGAAAGTGGTCACCCTGCTTCACTGTGCTGGTGTTCACAGCCCTCCCAGGCTGCCTGGGCCCTTGCCAGCCCTTCTTAGGTTATCTAAGGGATGTTGCATTGGTGTCAAGAAACAAAAATATGGGTCAGTGGGGCCCCCTGGGCAAGGACCCCCATCAGCATATTATTTATATTGTGAGACTGGGTCTGGCTGGCCATGAAGGCAAATCTGCCCTTCGGAAATAAATATTGATCATACAAGGAATTGTCCTCTACCATGCAGTGCTTTAGCCTTCCTGCAAATTGTAAATACCTCAGCAGCCTGAAGCCCCAGCCTCTGAATATGAAAATGCAATTTGATTCATGAGATGAGGTACATTGTCGAAGGTACTTTGAGAAAGAGGATGGCACAGATTAGACACAACACATTTCTCAGATCAAATCGACAGATTCAGACAGGAAAATAGCATATTTGCTGGGATGATATACCACCGGTGTGATGTTCCTCTTGAGTTCCCATATCACGTTCTTGTTAGCTTCCCCATTGATACCCCACATAGACATTTTATTTCTTCTCCTTTTCGATTACACCAAGTTCTGCTAGAGAGCATGTGTTTCTTCTCATTGAATTTCATTTTCTCTCTGTAGAAACAGATTAGCAAGAACCATATTTCCTGGTCTATTCTTGGCCATGCCATGTTCCTGACGCTCAAGCTAAAAACCTAGAAGGCAATAACCTTGCCAAAAAATTCAGGTTGGCATGCAAAGGAGATAAAATCAGTGACAGGGTGATTAAGGAGCTCTAAGTAATACTTTACAAGACTGAGAAAACGAAATCTATATAACCATGCTGAATTATAATTAAATCAGCACATCCACAGGCTATTGAAGCATTAAAGGCCAGCTCTCCAGAGACCTGGAGGATTTGGGCACCTGAATGCCTCTGCAAAGCCAAGTGAACAAGACAGAATCTCCACATCCCACCCCACCGCCCCCCCCCCAGGCTATTGAGGAGAATTTTTAATCTCAACATCACATTACTCAAACCAGCAGAGTTCATGGAACTTTAAATAACTCCCTACTTGCTATGGGAAAAGCAACAGAATTGAAGTTGAAGAAATTAGAGGATATTTAGGGTGATCTAGAAAAACGCTGCCAAATCA
The DNA here is from genome assembly GCA_039720435.1 of Amazona ochrocephala. Taxonomy (NCBI): domain Eukaryota; kingdom Metazoa; phylum Chordata; class Aves; order Psittaciformes; family Psittacidae; genus Amazona; species Amazona ochrocephala. The sequence goes on along the minus strand of CM077886.1, from coordinate 16,241,184 downwards.
TGGGGTAAAACTGAAAGGACAAAGTCAAAGGTGAGAGTCTCATATTTGCAGATCAGTGGCAATGGAGAAAAGAGTAATAGTGGAAAATGAAAGCATCAGTTACCAACACATTGAAAACTGGAGTGGCCAAAGATGGGAGAGGAGAATGTTGCCCTAGCAAGTGAAAGAATGTTTATACGCAATTTATATTTTGCATTATATTATAACTGCTGTTAATAAATTAACTCAGGACAGACTAACCAGGAAATTAGAGGCTTATCATTTCTTTAGAGACAGGAAAGAAGGAAAGAGAAAAGAGAGAAAAGGACAGAAGGAACCCCTAGAAAGCCAACAATCAAGAGCACATGTATGAGGGACGGAAGGCAAAGATTCTGATCCCCACTCTGCACTGAACAGAGCCTTGCTCCCTCGTTGGAGAGTTTCAGAGGCCTCACCTCTCCATTTTCCTGTAGATAAAATAGAACACTGGACCTTGCTGTTCCTAACAGAGCAGAATTTCTGGTTCCTGGCCAATCCTACCTCATAGACTAACTAGCTTGCAAAGCTGGCAAGCATCAGTATTTCCACTGCCCAGATGGAGGCACAGAGGAAGGTACACTGATTGACCAAGGTCACCCAACAGTCCAACAGCAGAGCCAGAAAGAGGTCACAAGCCTCCAGAGTCCTGCTGTGAGCCATCCTGTCTCTTTTTACTGGTCGTTTCCATTCCTGGTATCCATCGCTCATTACAGATGTCATCAAAATCCAAATAAAACACATCAAATACTTATTACTAATTTAAATAAAAAATATACAGGGCTGTTTTTCTGCTTGATTCCTGGCAGATTCTTTCTTGAAATTTGCCATATTGGTATGAAAACAAATACATATAAATTAGCAATATAAGACATGACATGAATGAGAGCACTCACTCTCTTTAATAGTTCCCACATGTATTTTGTCATTTTTCTGCCAGTTTTGTTGATCGGAAAGGAAACTGCTTCACAATTTTTATCTCTTTTCCCTGAGCACATTTTATTCTTAAATTTATCAGATATAAAGCTCATGTCTTGGAAATGGGTGAGGCTGGTGAGAAATACGGAAGAGATCTCTTTGTTTCTCTCTGTTTCGGAGTGAATAAACATCCATTGGCACTTTTGCAGACATCTCACTCCTCCCCCCCATCGCCTCACCTCCTAAAAATATGCAAAGACATTTTCTCTTTGAACTTTCCTGAGAAGAAAAAGGACAGATACTTCAAGTCAATACTCTTCATTAATCAAAACACTTTCAACAACAGCCACTGGTTTCCTCTGCATGACCTTGATGTCAGGCTCAGAACTGCACAACTGTATTCCCACATTTTCAAAACTGGACCATGTCAAAGGCATCTATACAGTGCCTTCATCTTCTTTTTCTGGCCCCAGCCAAATGAAGAATAGAGGCACAGAAGAAATAAATGTTGAGCTAAAGAGCTGGTGATGAGCACCACAGCCATGCCATCCTCCCTGTCCATCCCTGAGGAAGTTAGTTGCCACATTTGTATCTCAATTTCTTATCTGCTTTCTTGAACACTACAAAGAAAGCCTGGAGCTCTGCACAGTGCATCTAGGGATAGTCAAAACCAACAAGATGAATTCATGACAGAAATTACGCAATTATGCAATATGGTATGTTGCAATGACTATTACATTGCACAGAAGGAAACCAGAATGGCTGAGAAAATACAAAAGGATACAAGAGGCCACTACTTGTTTGACATGAACTGCATAAGATGTCACAAGAAAGGAAGAGATGAGGAACTCATGGCGCAGAATTCAGTACAACTTGCAGCAGCTGCAGCAGATGTTGAATAGGGCAGCAAGTGAACAGTGAAGCACTAATGACTTTTGATTAATTGGGCCCAAAAGGCTAGTGTGGTCTTTCAGAGAGAAGTCTAAGTCCATGAGATTATGAGTCAAGGTCCATTAGATACAGAATTAACTCTTTAGAAAGGAATACTTCTATGTAACATATCCAAAACATGTTTTATAAACTAGAAAGACAACTAGCTCTTGTAAAATGTAGATGTCTAGCCATCGACAAATCAGAGGCATCTCATAAAAATCTGCTGTCCTATCAGTTTACATCACACTTCTTGGCTAGACTCCATTTCCTATGAATATAAAGTGTGTGGTTTTGCCTGTTGCTTTATCTTTTTCATGCCTTTCAGACCTGGCTATTATCCATCTTTCCAATAGTTATTACTTTGTGATTATAAGCAAAGTAAATAATGACCTATTAAATTACAACCCAACACTTACTATCACCAAAACTAAACTCAAATTGCTAAAAAAGAATCACTTAATTTCACATGTGGTTAGGCGTTTACTTTTTTGCAGCAGAGATAATAGATGGTCACTGCAAACCTTTTTTCCCAGGAAACCAGCACTTGGAGTAAGTACTCTATAGCTCATGTTTAAACTGTAAACAGAGGAATTGTTCTAGATACATATTCTAGGCACAGAGCTATACCCAGGGTAGCAGAACACAAAAGTAAATATGGTTTAGGTTTTATCTTACAATGCGTTCTAAAAAAGCCCTGGCATTTGTCAACACTCTGCTTTCTGCCTTTGAACAGCTAGAGGTGGATTATGCAGACAGGTACGAGGCAGATGACATGTACAAGGCAGATGACATGTACAAGCTTCCTCCACTCATTTCAAATTCTCCTCCAAACCCAGGCATGACTGCCCTGAATGAGGACCAGATCTAGCACAGAAATGGACACATTCTTCCATTTGCAGCATGAGAAACAATGAGGCAAAAAGAGGTGTTAAGCCTTCGCACTGTCTCTTTAAGGAAATTCTCCTTTTGCCAAAAAGAGAGCCAAGCATTGGCCTTCATCATCACTTGCATACTTATGTTTTTGTGACTCTTGATGAATTATTAGTATTTGCTCTGAAACATACACAAAATCATATAGTGGCAGAAACAAGCCCTAGCAAGGAAACAGCAAGAAAGTTAAAATGATAGCTATTCAGATCAGGTATAACCGACTGTATGTATTCTACATGAGATACTGCATGTAACTGGTAATTAAATAACTACCCAGGAGCCTTGGCTAGCCAGAGGCTAAAAAAATTTTACTTGGAAAGAATTCAAAATCAAGGCCAAAATAAAAAGAAAAGTGTAGTTAAGTTTAACATACTTACATGAAGACTTTTGTGATAAGCAACTGCAAGTCTTCTGCCAAGACCTGATTGACTGCCAAAAGGTCATGTTTATAAAGGTTACAAGCAAATCACTGGCTCAGGTCTCCTTCCAGAAACCTGTGAAGTTGAAAAGTCTTTACAATGCTCAGTGAGGTACTTTCCCCACTCTCAAATAGCAGTCAGTGTAGCAAAAAAGTATTTGTTAAGCAACATAGGAAAACACCAGTGCAGTCGATAAAGCCATCATATAATATCTGCACATAATACTTAGTTGCTGGAGCATAATTAAAACTATTTCAAAGTCTCTACTGTGGCAAGGTGATTCCTAAGGCAGCTGGTCGCCATCTTCCTTTTGCAGTAGCACAGTACTCGCAGGTCAGGATTCAGTCAGCAGCAAAGCCTAATTCAAGCCACGCCGGTTTGGCATAAGCTGCCTCTCTGCTGCCTGGCAATTCTCTACTCTACCACCACATGGTGGGTTTCCTCCCATCTACTTTCTCAGCAAAAACACATGAACCCCAGTGTTTGTGTATACAGAACCCTCTTCAGTGTTAGTTTTTAACTTTCCAGCTTAAAGAAGCTCTTCCAAAATCAGTCTCAGCCTTCCCCTTTTCAGGCTCAAGCTTTTGCATCCTAATAGTAGAAGCCATTGCCTGGCTACATTTAGGGAGTTACTATGCACACTTGGGCATAATGAATCACATGCTGGTACAATGGAGAAGTTTTCACCATAATATGCCCTCTTTTTAATAGAAATTTCCCTCTCAAGAAAGAAATGTTCAGGTTTCAGCCCCTTTGAGCCATTACATTTATCCTTTCCTCCACCAGAGTGTTCTGCTGGCTTTGGGATCCTCTTGTCTCTGAAAATCCATCTCTAGGAAGAGAGTCAAGGGGTTTTATTTTGCTTAAGACTGCAATGATCAGACATGCGCAGCCTAAGACAAAAACAGCAATAGAGCATTATTCCTCACCATTTTTGATCCAGTTCTGCCACTGTGGTGGCATGAGATTTGAAGTCAATCCTTACGCTCACTAAAAAGGCGGAATCCTCATTTGGTATGAGCAGGCATAGCTCTGCTTTGACTTCAGCACAAGATGTCTGATGAAAACTGGTCTCAATAGCACTGGAACCCAAAGTCAGGTGTCCCTATGTGACCCTACATAGTCATGTAGGGAGAAGGATAAACAATACATTTTCCTCAAATATGTTACTCATTTCTCTTCCAAGAATAGCCCCTACAGACTATCAATAAAATGGCTTTTTCAGAAGCCGTTAATTATACACAGAGATGCAGAAAATCTCCAAGGTATCAGCAGAAAACAATGACGAGAGTCCTCAGCCCAAGAAAGCACATAAAACATGTTAGTTACAGCATGTGGAAAGTCCTGCTGACTTCTTTCTGAAGACCCCAAAGCGTCTTAGATTCCAGGAAACTATTTGCTATTATGGGTTTGCTAATACCGATGTGAGATCAGGGTGCTTTGGGCTTTGCCTGTGCAAGATCTAATGGAAAGCTTAACTGTCCTTTTCTAGAGCCAACTGCTTGTTTTAATTCTCCTCATTGTAGGCACATTCAAAACCGAAGACCTAGAAGAAATGAGTACTAAGAGTTCCCAAAATCCTGCAGCTGAGAGAAAAGTGCAAGAGAATTATTAGTCTTTCTATTTATTTATTTGTCTTGAAATACTGCCCAGAATGTCATACAACACAATAGCATGCAGGATCTCTGCAGATAATAACTTACAGTCTAAATAAAAAGACCAGTCAAAAGCCTCACTGGGTGCTCACATCATGCCAGCCACTTCTTATATGCTATCAACCTAGATGCCATATATCCAAGTCACAGTAAACACTGATCTTTTCCTTTCCTTCGTCTCCTCCCGCTGCTTTGAGTTAAAGCCCATGCTCTGGAAGAGACACAGCAGAGACTGGAAAGAAAGACTGGTGACGCCTAGATATGCAGGCTTTCCAGCCACAAAGCAGGGGCACTCCTTGAACAATCCTACACTTGCAGGACTGTCCTGGCAGTTCTTTTCTGTCGTCCTTTATAAGGAGTTGGAAGATCTTTCTTCCCAGCCAAGGTTACGTGGAACCCGTGCTTGCCATACAGCAAAGAAACATAAAAAGTATATTGTCCATTTTAAATGGGCTATATAACATTCTCTGCACGAAAATAAATAGTCTTAAGCATCAATAAAAGACCTTTACTAATTATGGAAATGCTATTTACAACATGTCTTGGTAAATTTTGTCCTCCCACTAAAATAGGAAAAGTGTTGTGAGCTCAGGAAAAGAAATGGAGAGAGTTTATCTGCACCCTGCAAAGCAATCTCCCTTTTTGCTTGTTGCTGGCTGCAAGTTTTGTTAGGTGATTCATTGGGAAATATTTCAATAAAAGTATTTGCCAGGACACTAAAAATGTGCGGGATTTTGAACAGTACTCACAGAAAGTATCCAACTGAGAAACAATCCATAGAAACAGTTGCTCTGAGGAGTTCAAACTCAAAAGCCATAATATTTTGTCTTAGAATTTCTTAAGGAAAATAGTAAGTGAAAAAAGTGGCGCTGATGAATAATCTGTATGAAGCCATAGGAGCTCAAGCCTTTTGAACTCCAATATGTATTTGCAGAGTGGCTCAGAAGTGTCCATTAGCTCCAAACCTTATAAATTTTTTTAACAGAAAACACATACTTGGAAGGTAATGCATCATGTTAGTGTCCAGTTCTTTCAATTTCAGAAGCAGTTTCTATGACTATACCCTTTCTAGCCTTGGGATCTATACACTACTGTATAGCACATGCTCTAGATAATGCTCTAGACAGAAATGTTCCAGCTAGATGGCCCAAGTTGCTCACTAATTGGGTGTATGCTGCATCATCTCTTGTGAGGAGTGAATGCCATTGTACAAAATTTGCAGTCCTGGAGCAGGTGACAGCTTTGTTCACAGTTTCTACTGCAGTTCTTCCCTCCAGATGAGAGCTGGTCTTCAGGATACAGCCCCATAACTTTCTTGCACAATGGCTGCGCAAGAGGAATCCCATTCTGGCAAGGCACAGGGCACTTCACGTCTCTGTCCCACTTACGCTGCCTTTACCAGCTGAGGAGGTTCCAGAAGTAGCATTCTCCTACACAGGAATACACACCTTCTACAGCCAAGGTTTGGAGCAGTCAGGAATCTGGCCGGAGGTGTGGTCTTTTTCATTGCATAGGCTCAGGTTTCAATTCACCCTTACATGCTTTCTGGGTACATCCAGGACAACACTGAGACCAGAGAGCTTAGAAGAGCTTTGCAGTCCCACAGGATAGACACAGCTTCCACAGACACCCCAAAAAGCTCATAAACAAACAAACCAAGACGCACAGACAAAAATCAAAACCCCGCTTATTTCAGTCCTCACCTGGTCAGTGTATAGCTATACCTCTTTAAGGTTTGGCACCACCAGCTAGGAGCAATACCTTGTTGTAGACCCAGTCCATCCCTCTCAGCACCCTCACCGTTCAGCTGCTTGAATGCAACTTTCAAATCCAAGGGTACCAAATTCCCTTTAAAAATAACCACCTTTTTCCTATTTTTTTTTTCAGCCAAGGCAATTATTACTTGTCATAAATCAGAACTGCCAGCTGTGAAAAACATTCAGTTCACTGTTCTAAAAATGCTTTATAATTGTTTCTCTCTACAGCAAAGAATTTTCTAAGTACTCTGTGGTGCATCCAGCCAGTCAGCAGATCTAGTGGAAAAAGTACTGATAAGACAATCTATTGCTATCAGTGAAAAAGGATGGAGCTCCCAGAGTGCACTCACTGAGCAGAAAGTGCAGCACACTGGCAAATCTTTTAGGATTACATTGCAGATGAGGATGTTCAAGAAATACCATCACGTAGAATGAAAATATGGTATCCAACAAGTTAAAATCATTCCTTTACCAGACCTAAGATGTTTCTTTGATTTTAAATTGCTATACCATAATGAGGATGTATTCATGTGAAAAGAACAAAAAAGTTTCTTTAGTAATTAATGTCTAGGAGAGAGTTGAGAATAAACAGCAAGGCTGAAGAAGATATTGCGCCTGCAAATGGTATTGCCTGCAGATGGAGGCTGCAAGAAAGAAGCAAGTTGAGAAAATAGCACTTGCTTTAAGTAAGTTCCTCGCAGTGTCTGAAACAGAGCTGGAGCATGGATTGATGAGCTGCTCGAAACTCACCTGTCAAACAATACACATGAATTCAGACAGACTGTGATTTGCAAGAGTTTCACATTTCCAGACTTTCCCTTTTATATTTTTAGTTCCAACAATACTAAAATGAAAAGAAAAAAAAAAGTCTTAAATAGGTGGGGCCCAGTAACCAGGAAAAGTGATGGTTCATTCATCTTTTGAGGCTTTTCTGAAGTTTGAACTTTTGGGGAAAGCCCAAAAATGAGAAAAGTTTTGGAAAAATGAGTGCTGAGTGACTTCACTTTGTTCAATCTACCAAACAGAAAGCCCGTGGGGTAGGTTGATATTCTTTCTAGATGTTAAATCTTATTACAAAGGATGATGAGTTCCAGGTTATTTTCCACCCTAGTGGTTGAGGAAGTGGGAATGAGGATAAGGGGGAGGAGCGGGGAAAATGCTTTATTAGCAGCAAAGATTCTCTCTGGATACTAAGAATAAAGATTTTCTTAAAGTAGTAAAGGATCAAGATATGCTACCTTCGGATGTGCAGAAAACCCTTCATTGCAGTTGCTGAGAACAGTTAAGCTGTGATACATCTTGGGAGCAGCATGGGCTGACTTGATCCTTCCCTGGAGCAGCACCTTGAGCTAGAAAGTCTCTGGAGCCTCTCTCCAGCCTTTCACTCCCAGCTTTCTATGTGATACCCTGATGCAACATTGAGCAGGAACATTAATTCTGCCTTCCTGTGGCCAGAGTTATAGTGGTAAATATCTGACTAGGGAATTGCAATGAAAGAGTCTTCATACCAAATGAGAGCACGGATGACAAAGACAGCCTTCAGGGCAGGACCTGAGCAATGAGGGAACATAAATGCTTAGAGCAAATCCAGCTGTATAAAGCAGCCCACAGTCTGAGCAGAGCCAATACATCTTTGGGGGACAGGATTTCTGCAGGAATTAGTGCTGCTGTCTAGAAAGGCACAGTTTCTGCTTATTAAAATTAAATAATCTCAGATGAGGCGCTGATTCTTACAGCCAGATTTTGGTGGTTACACAAATGGTTACTTGCACCATTACAAAAATGCTGGCTGTGGAGGTAGACTGGGTGATTCTAACACTGGGCCCCACTGTGCTGTCAATAAAATCAAAATGCTTCCAATGGAGAAGAGCTAGACCAGTGTAGCGGAGCAATTCTGAAGCAAACAGGATTTGTCTCTCCTGTGGCAGCAGGATATTCAAGCACTGGCTTCACTGTCACTGCAGCAGCCACCTTTGGTGTCTCACCACTTTGAAGTCCTACTTCTTTCTCACAAAGCACCATGTTCATACAAGTAGTTGCTGACATTCAGTCTTACTTCTCCCCCAGGAAAGGAGAATGGATGTCACTGCTTCTTTGCTTGATTGCCAAGATGTGGTTGGCTGTCGTTGTTCCTTCTTATCACTGGGCTCTTCTCCTGCCCAAACCTGTCAGCTTTTGTAGGCTATTCTTGCTTTGACAAAACACAAGCAGAAATCAACCCCTCCCTCATACCAGGTAGCAGTCATGGTGCTCCTAAACTAACTGTATCTTCTCACAGAGTTTTGGGATGAGAGAAATACTAATTAATCATTTTAGCATGACTAGTGGCTGAGAGACAGTATTTTCCAAAGTAAGATGGAAACTTAGACATTCCCAGATGTGGGAAATACCTGGGAATACCAGCTCCATTCTCAGAAAGATGTGAGAACTCATACTTTTATTACACACATTTGGATGTGTGTCTGAATGTCAGAGACCATTTAAAACTGAGCACTCCAACGCAGAGTTATTCTGATGTCTAAGCACTATAAGCAAAAAGCAGTAAATCGAGATATTTCAGGTGGAAGAGCTACTCCAGGAGGGAGCAGCAGGCACTCCCTGCAGCCCTCCAGCAAAGCTGACAGGCTAGGGTGCATGATGTATGTGTGCTGTTAGCAATCAGTGGCAAGGTTTCAGCTTTGAAATGCTCATCAAACAGTTTAACACTTCAATGGAGCAGCATAATGCAATTCATTTTGAAGGTGCTCTGTTCCCATTCAAAATGATGGCTGGGCCATGTTTATAGTGAAATTGCATTTTTTCCTTATAGAACATGCTTTCCAGATGCTGAGAAAACATAAATTCTGTGTCAGATGCTAACTCTCAAGATGGGTAATTTGGCTGCAAGATAGCATCAGGCATGGGGATACATTAGAGACTACAGGAGAGCTCAGCACAGTACCTATGAAGGCAGGTCAGGCTGTGAACCTTCACTCTCTTTCCCTCTTTCTGCATTTTTGCTCCATCCACACCACAGCCCTCTCACCCTGTGCACGACTGAGCACTGTTCAGCTGCCAGAAGTGTCACACACAAAAAAAGCACTTACATAGCAGTGATTTATGCTGGGTATTCCCAGCTGTGGAGATCACACAAAGGTACTGACAATATAGTATCAGCTAATAGGATGCCAAGGAGTATTTCAGCAATGATAATACAAACCATGGCAAAAGAGAGGACATGCACAGAAATACATTTTCTTGCTGGGGAACCACAGAACATGAAGAAAATAGGTTAGATATGTCCAATGTAGAGAAAAACATCCTAGTAATATCTCAGTTTGGCTCCATTTGTAGCCACCTGGTGATTTATCCACATCATTCTTCCTCTTCATCCCATGAGGTCCTCATGCACAGGTACCTCGTTTCAACACCTTCAATGCTCTGTTTACCTCTGCCTCTCCATGCCTAGCCTCTCCTGCCAGGCTTCAGGCTGACCACAAACTTCACACACTAAGGACGCACCTGTTGTCACAGAGTCCACCCACCCCCTTTTGTGCAGCTTTTTCAGCTTATCCTCAAGTTTACCCCTGTGTCCACACTGAGGGCCTCTGGAGAATCATTTTGGCCACAAAGGGACAAGAACTGCATACAAATTGTCCTTTGCTATTCCATTTCTGCTAATCCCTACATGCTGCTCAGTGGCCTTACTCTTCTCTGGGCTCCTTCAGACCATTCCTACATCCCTAAGTCACTTCAGACCATAACTGAGTTCTCACCAGGCCTCCAGCTGCCATCTCTACAAGTTCTTCTCCCACCTCCCATTTCCTCCTCAGCTGCATCTTAATGGCACACATGGCCACGGTTTGTCATTCATACTGCTCACCTAAAGGTGCTTTATGAGAGAATAACAAAGCAAACAAAACCCAAAACTGAAACACACAAGAAAAAAGCCCACAGAAAATCAACAGAACTGCAGGGATAACATGGACATACACTATGAGAAAAAGGGCAAAAATGAAATCAATGCACAAATACCTTTTTGATACAAAATATATGTGAAAAGGAAAACATCTAAATTGAACATTTGTGCATCAAGAGGGTGGCTGCTCTGTTTGAGGCTGGGTTACTTGTTGCAGAGGCCTCTCTGTAAGAGTTCTAACAGTTTAGACATATAAATTCTCATAGCCTAATTTCCAGCAGTGCTCATCACCTCTCATTGGTTTAACAGCTTCATGAGGACCTCTGCCATACTCAGTAAATGCCTGACTTTCAGAGAGGCTTTCCATTTGTCCTTTTGTAGACTGCAATTTGAATCCACAGCCTGTGGAAGGCTCAGAGGGCTAGAATTTGCTGTCAGACAGATGCAATTAGCCCCATCTGCACCTGCAATTCATTTACAATTTTCTGTGATTCCTAGTGCAAAACCAGGGGGTGGGAGGGAAGATTATTTCAGAAAATCATTGTTGGGAAATAGAATTTTCATGTAATATAAAGGAATCAACCATCTTGGTTGACAGGACAGGGAAATCAAATACCACTGTGCAGTCAAACCTACCCAGCAAGCAGCTAGGACAGTCTTTACATGCATTTCCAGACCTTTCTTAAATATATACATGCACAAAACTACATGGCTGATGCTAAAAACTGATGCGGGCAATGCTATTATTCCACAATAATGCCCTCTGCAGTGGCCAAGCTCATCTTGTGTTCTGTCTGCACAACCCGGGATCAATCTTAGTCTATTCCTGACATCTCTGTCTGCTGGTAGCAAGCATCAAACAACTTATCCTTAAACCAAGACAGTAGAAGTGAGTGAGCAGCTGCTTGGTACTTAGTTGCCAGATGGGGTTAAACCACAACAGAGGCAATAGCATGATAATAGCTTTCATTGCCTTTCAAGGAACCTCATGCCCATACTGGTATGTTCAGGTTTAGAGGCCAGAAATCTAAATCTTGAGCTATATTTATAAATGGATGCACAAAAGGCTGTATGTGCATGACAGAAAATTACAACTGCCTTCTGCCCTGCTACTTGTGAGGAGTGAAAGGGTAGATACGCATCCTTGTGCACCTTAGACCTACTAATATCTGTTCTGCAATTTATTTTGTAAATCAAAATAATTTCACCAGATTCTTTCATCACCCTACAAAGAATGGGTCCTATCACATTGTATTCCTGCAGTATAGGATGGGTGCAAGTATGTGGAATGAAAAGCATGGAGACAACTCACGTGATCACTGTTAACACCATGCAGCCCATTGCTAGGTAGTTCAGAGTGTGGGAAAGGTTCACCCACCTTCCTAGCACTGATTCATACCAATTCTGGCGTTAAAAGGGACAAAAATGGTCACTGGTATGGCAGAATTTCACCCAGTAAGTCCTTCACCAGACACATAACTTCTGAATGAAGTTGACCTTATTTTTAGAAAAGGCATCCAGTTTTGATTTAAAGACTTCGTGTGACAATGAATCCAGCACAAGCCAAGGTAAATTGTTCAAATGATTAATTCCCCTTGCAGCAAAACCATACACATATTTCTAGGCATAATACATCTGTTCCTCCTTCACTGGTCTTCCAGTAATCAGGGGAGATGCTTCTATTGGTGAGAGAGCTTTTTGAGAGAAAAAACATTCTCAAAGCCATAGGTACTACAGTCCACTCATCAATAGAATGGTAGATGCCTGGTCCGTATAGCTTGGTGCCTGCGGAGCTGAGTCAGACCCGATGGGCACTTTTTTTGTGAACTGACACTGGTATGGCCATCATTTGTATATTGCAGGGGAGAAAGGGAGAGGCTGCAGGGACAGAGCAGGAGGTGGAGCTGCCCACTGAGAGGATTCAGCATCACAGCTCCCTGGGGAAGGAGTTGAGCATGGGAAACTGAAACAGCAAAGCCACCTGCCTTGCTTAGGACAGGAGTCCCTGAGCTGTTATCACAGCCCCCCCCACTGCCCATACAGTTCCAGTTTTGTGACTTGACCAGAAGCAGATTCAAACACAAATGGCAGGAAGGGTACTCAAGGGGCTGGAAAAGCTCTTAGCCTTGTTCACATCACAGGACATTAATCAACCACCTGCACTGTGCTAACATAAAGGCTACAGTCAAGAAATCGACCCCTTTTCTTGCCAGGATCGAGCAAACGGAGTTCAGAGACAAGCCAACAGCCTTACACTACCAAGCATTAAGGGATGAAAGCTCAAAACTTTTCCATCTTGACAACAGCAGTGATTTACAACAGCACAAAAGCTCTGTAGAACAACTTAAAGCAAGGCTCCAAGGAGCCAAGATTAGTTACCACACAGTAGAAAATAGGAGCAATCAATTTTGTTCAGCCTAGGCTGAAGTTCTCCAACTTTCCTGAGGACTGAAAGAAATACAAAGGTGTTTGAACGTCAGTTTTTTAGCCCCTGAAGAGAAGATGATCCAAAAACTCATAGGGAAAAATACTGCTTGGCTTATGTTTGGCTTGTTGGGATGTACAAACAAAATTCAAATAAATAGGGATTAAGATAAATGAGGATGCAGTTAAGATTTTACTGTTCCTCCTGGGGCTAGTTTTTGCCATGCTTACTGCCATTAAATAGGACCTTGCTCTTGAAAGAGTTGACTGTGAACAGCAAGATTATTCAGAGAAAAAACACTTTATACAAGAGCCTAAATCAGACTACAGGAAAAGAAAAGGCAGGATTTGAATAAAAGAGTGCTTTAGGCAATTGGACTTCAGCTGTGCTGAACTATATATCCTTCGTTTCTCACTGCTCAATGCGTCGTCTTAGTTGCGTATTGTCTCATTTTATCTTCAGTAGGTGATCCAGAAACAATGGGAAGAAGCAGAATAAAGGAAATAATGAGTGATGATGAGGGCTTTGAATAAAAGGGGTTTGTAGTTGTGTTTTTTAAATAAAATGCTTTCACAGAAAGGCTTAACAGAATTTACCTAAGTTGTAATACCCTGCTAGATTAAAGGCTTAGGCACATTTGCAAAACAGAAATGAAAGCTCTGTTTAATCATTGTATTATAATATTCATTAATATTGCAACAGTTTTGAATTATACAATTACACAAATATTTTGCATTCTATGATTTGATTCAGTTATCTCATTTATTTCAAATTTTATTAGCTGTTTGCTTCAAATTCGTTCAGTCAGATACTCATTTGGTTTGCAGCAGCAGTTCTTCATCCTAATGGGAAGAACAGAGCCACCTCTCAGATCTCAGTGCTGCTCGGGATGCTAAGTCTCTTCTCCCTGAAGCATTGTTCCTCTCACACAGGGAGGTAAGTTACTCTGCTATTGTTCCCTAATTTTCTTAGAGTAGAGGAAATGTCCTGGATAAATAACTGGTATTCTCTGCTTGTGGAAATCTTCCTAGCTGCTTAAGGGTCTTTCTGCCCCCTTCTCTCATCGCTGAACCTATTGCTGTAACACAGCTGGCAATTCCTGTCCTCTTCACTGGGCATCTTCCCCACCTTCAATGATTTCCTCTTCTGTCCTCCCATACTACAGTACAGATTAGAAGAAGGGGAACTGATGCAGATGTCTGCTGCTCAGGCCACTAAGATCTGCAAAAGAGCATGTAACTAACTGCTTAGACTGTTTATAATGGTGCTGTTTGTATGCAGCGTGAAAAGGAGGATTCCTCAGAGATTTGTTCAGCCCAAGCCTTGGAGGATTTTTTATTAACTGTGCAAAAGCTACATACTCTCTCCTCCCCAATCTCCCTAATACACAGGGATTACCCAATTAAACCCAATTATTTTAGGTTAACAAAACAAGTGAACAAAAAAGTCCAAAATGAAAGTCCCCATCAGGAGACCTCCATAGATACATTCTTGCTCCCCAGGAGTGCCTGATCTGCAAAGCAATTTGTTCTGGCAATAAAGTATGGGTTAAATACACAATATTGAAGTGTGTCTGTAAAAGCAATAGTTCCAATTCCCTTGTTGACTGCTGAGGCATCTCCAATTTAGAGATGACTTGAGTATTTGGAGCCAAAGATCACTAGGTATAATCCCTCTATGGTCTTAACTGTACCTATAAACAGATCAGGCAGATCCTGAAGAAAAGATCACTCAAGCAGATCAACCTATGCAGACATACACACACAAGCACACACACCCACGTTCTCTGTTCCAAAGCTGCAGAGCTAGAGGTAGGATTAAAGAAGAATTTAAGTCCCCACGGCCTTTCCCTGAAAGCAAATACATAATGGTTTGATTTGAATCATCAAAAGCAGTCAAAGTTGAGACTGAGAGCAATAATAAAATGAGTACTGCAGATTCACATGAGTAATGATTCACATGATTAATTCTGTTTAAGGGTTAAAAGCAGGATTACTGCAGCCAGCCTTAGGCTTTGGGAGATTTGAAGGCCCATAGAGAAAGAGACACATTTCCAAGGTAGAGGACCTCCTTCCAACTTGAATGGTAGAGGGAAGAACATAAGAAAGAGTAACAAATGTGATGTCCTAATGCACTGCAAACTGAAAGTCTTTCCTTGTTCATTGCAGAAGAATAAACCTGGAGTCACAATGTGATATAACCGCACAAAATTAATAGTACCTGCCATCCAGTACTTCAGGGGCTGAAAAAATGAAAGAGCTCCTTCAATGCCATATTGGCAAAGAGGGTCAGGCATATAAAATAACTGGAAATACCAAGTACCTGCTTGTGAAAAAAAATCCTACAATTTCTCAAATAAGGATTCCATTTGGAAAATAGCTTATACACATTTGGAAAAACAAAATCAGCTTGTTAAACCAGTCACAAAGATGGGATCTCAAAATAAGCATTTCCACTTGCTGCTAAGTATAAAACAATTGAAGATTTTAAAGCCTATGTTTAGACCTCATCTATCAAAGGGTGCTCAGAAAGAACAATGTACATTAAAGATATTAATTTATAGAAGATTAGTTAAAACTACATTGCACCACTGAGTTCATCAAAATTATTTAAGACTATTTTTATTTAATTAACTCACCTTGGTAATAAATTGAGAAACTGAAATCAGGGTACTTGTCAACAGAGTCTGTATAGTAGTTTAATACAAACTTTCAAGCCCCTGTAGGTATTCCTAATACATAATAATGATGCATTTCCCTAAAATAGCTAGGCTATATACCTCAACCTTTCACACACACATAGATAATGTGGGTGTTAACCAGCATGTAAAACTCCTTGCCAACAACCCGTGTAATGGAGAGGGCACAGTGCAAGGGCTGACCCTGCTCAAAACGCTGCTGGCACCAGGCACTCCGCTGTGCTAAATTGCTAGCAACCTGCAGTGTTCACTATCACCTCAGCTTCTGGTCCGCTGGAAGTACCTGGGTCATCTACCTACTGCAAACCAATTTCAGGAAACTGCCAAGTAACCAGTCATCCAAACTGAGTTGTGTAGGTCACCTGCAACAACAGCTTTGCTGCTCACCTCCATCAGCATGTCCCACTGCAGCAATAGCACCTTTCAGAAAAACTACAGACAAATGGACTAAACCTAATCCACCTCCTAAGGGAAATTAAAATCTCAAAAAAGGCTTGCAAAGACAACAATGCCTGCCAATAATGTCTCAATTGTTATTAACGGAAGGCTATAACACTGTGGAACTTTTCTTCTTCCTTTTATCCTGTTTAAGGTGGTTTTCAAACCTGCTCCCAGCACAGACTTGTGGTACTACAAAGATGTAGTTCAGAGGGTACCAAAGGGCTCAACAATTTCCTCACCACTGAGGGAGTTTAAGGTGCTTTTGGAGGCAGTTCTGGCTACCCCCAGGAAGGTGGCTCACTTGACCAGCTTAGCAGGCCATGACAGCATCTCTCAAGTTCACATTGAGGCACTGAGAGAAGAAAAAGACTACAAATTCCAGCCTTTCCCTCCTGCTGCCAATCTTTTCTGATGGCCTCCCAACTGAGGCCAGTATACCCACCACAGTGGGCACCTCTGTTATTTAAAATCCTCACTCACCATGGAACGTGGTTTGCTTCCCCCTGGCTCTCAGAATCTCAGGACAGGTCAGGTGTGTTGCTGAAGTGTCATCCCCTGTGAGCAAGTCCTTTCCCTCTGAAAAAGAATGATTTATAAATATACAAGTATACAGCATTTATCTAAAAACCAGACAAACACAAACAATTGCTACAAAGTCACTTGGATAAGAATTACTTATATTTTGCATCACCTTTTCTCACTGCGTATCATTAAAGAATGGTCATTACTGCCTTTGCTGACTAGTTTTAAATGGTTCAATTCCATTGGGTTTGTACATAGAACACTGCATTTTAAATTATAAATTACACCAAGATCGGTGTAAAAGATCTATTTCTTGGAGTTTATTTTCTTTTACTTGCAGACCTGAAGTCACTTTAAAGCAGGGAATATCTTCATATCATATGTGTGGACCTCAGTCACTTCCTCAAGGCAGTGAAAAAGACCCCAATACCTGTATAGCTGAAGGGCAGCATCTCTGCCAGTGATGTAGGGCCTTAGGACAGATCTTATTGGGCACAAGAAGTGGTGACTGTGGCTGAATGAGAATCAGGCCTATTAATTTTGTCATTGAAACAAAGCTGCAAAGTTTTTGATGTATTTAAGCCTGCACATTTTGTATCATTTCCTTCCCACTACACATCTACAGGATATTTCCTCTGTCAAAGCTCCTTTCCTGGTCTGGTTGCCATAGTACCTGAGCACCTCCGACAGCAGTTATCCTCTCAGCCCTCAGTGAGAGAGAAGTGCAATTACCTTCACTTTATACCTGGGAAACAGGGTGCAGGGAGGCTAAATGACTTGTTCGAAGTCATGCAAATATTATACGTAAGGACTGTGTTGTATTCTCATCAGCTTTACAGTACAGTGTATCAGCTTAAAAACACCATTAAACAACGGTTAAACAGTTGGACTCAATCTTAAGGGTCTTTTCAAATCTAAAAGATTCTATGATGCTGTGCAGGACATGTCTGAGTTCTAGATTGTTAACATCAGCCTGGAAAATCCCTTCTTCACCTTAGCTGCTCTTTGTAGAGTATCATCCAGCCATTCTCAGCTGAGTCTTACAAAGAAACGGAGCAAGGCATGCAAGAAAGGAAAATAACTGTGCAATAGAGGTGGAGGGTTGAATCTAACAGATATCCGAACTAAAAAAAGACCCAACACCAAATTAAAATTAAAGCTACCTTTTTAAATTTCTAATTGTCATGTGATGCTGTGCAATTGTTTTTAAACCACCAGCACCTTCCTTTTATGCAAGACAAGTGGATGAAAAAATGGGCTGAATACAAGACTTTGTTTGGCTTTATTATGTGCAATTCCTTTTTAGCATTCTGAGCATTTAACCTTGAAAAATAGTGTTGTTTTGCTGCTGTGTTTTCTGATTGTTAGTCTCAAGGCATCTCGGTGGCATCTTTATAAATCTGCCGTAGCTGGTAAATATTTCTTGTGGTCCAGTGCTGAAGACTGAAAAACCCAGATCACTTTTAGATGTCAGGCAATTAATGTAATCCAAAGGAAATGAAAGGTATGTGCAATTGGGACTGCTCTTAATAACAAAGGGTTCATGACTCATGCTTCTAAGGGGAAAAAGATGAAAATCAATAAACTATAACATAGAGAGGGATCTGGAAAAGCTCTTGAGACTATGAATGCTGATTCATTGCGGATTATGTGACAACTAATACCTGTACAAAAAACATGATAAATATATTTATTGATCACATGCTTCAAATGACAGCCATAGTATAGTTACACAAGGCTGCATCATCAGTTTCTAATTTTTCCTCTTTCAGGTCATTCTTGTGTTTTAAGTAAAGTCAAATACAGCAAAGAGGTATTTGTGTTTAGAGCTGCAATGCCAGTATTGATGGCTATGTTCTTAGCCAAAATACAAGTGGAAGAGGAAGCTAAGCCAGTGAGATACAAAGGTAATAAGGCACAGGATCGATAAAGTGTGCATGTAAGACAAGATCTGAGACAAGTCCCAGGCTGTTCATGGCCACAGGGATGCTACTGCAAATAGAGCGCAGGAGCAGGGATTTTAGCATTCACCCAAGTGGCATTGCTATCAGAAGCAGCAAACACCCAGCAGGTACCACTGAAGGCTGTGAGAGAAGCCAAGTGTTCAGCACTTCAAAAGTCAGACCAAAGTGTGTGGTAGCGATTTGGTAATCTGACTGCAGGTCCCACCTACTTAGTAATCTTTTTATTTGGTCAACCATTCCCAGTGCCACGAAAGGCACGCAAAAGAAGCACAAAAGCTTGTTTGGCATGGGGCAGTCCAACATGCCAGCAGTTTAGAGGTGAGTAAAACAAGGGGACAGGCTTTGTCTGCTTCACCAACATCTGCTAGCCCAGCTGGGGATATTACTGCTCTGGTAAAAGGAGGGCAAAATCTAGAAGGACACAAGAGTGAATCTTTCAACCTCCAAAGTCCCTCCAAGACATGGGAGAGCATGAATGCCTATATTAACAGGACACAGCAACCCTTCTGTGGATTTTCCATGCACCCTCACACCTCAGAGCCTGGTGAGAGTTTCTCTGCCCAGTTATGCCCTGACCCCTATTTTAAATGGACTTGTGCCATTAGCAGTATGTCTGTGTGCACCTCTGCATGCCCAGAGCCTCAGCATTCCGATTTACATCTCCTGACTAGTTCAGCTTGCATCTAATCTTTCTTCCTCTGGACTCAAGAAGAGCTCTGTCTGTATTAAGATGGCAGGATCAGGCCCTTTTATGATACTGCCAATATAGAATAATTAAAGCAAACTAAATGAATAATTCCAGGAGATGAAAATTAACTCAGCCACATAGGCAGATAAAAGCATCTCCTGTTATTTCAAGTGTCTGTGGAGCTTCACCTTTAAACACCATGGCAACCAATGCCACTACCGAGTTCTTTCTAGATCTCATTTAAAATGTAGGAAAATTGATACTTTATTCACTCAAGGGTAGGTTTGCGTTTTGTTTTTTTCTTTTTTTTTAATATAAAACAAAATGCGATTTGGGTATGGCCCTGCTTTTAACAACTAATGCCCTTTTTTTGCAGTAGCTTTTCTCATCCTTCCTCATACAGCTTTTCCTTCTCCAGCTCCCTGCAGCATGACTATTTAAGCAGCACCAAACATTTCTCTCTAAGAACCACTTATTGATCTGTTTTCTACTCTTTAACATACCCTTTCCCAGTTCCAAGGGCTGCATCTGCACTCAGGGCTAAAAGCAGCGGCTTAGTACGTTTTCGTCTTGGCACCTGATTCCCTTAAGAGTGCACAAATGCTTCGTGTTTTTCATCAACAAAACAATCATTCATTAATCCTCTCTACCAACTTGGAGCCAAGTATTCACATGGCTATGAAATAGCCATGCTATACCCCCTTTCATATACTGCAGGTGCAGGGAAGTGGCTTCCTTGGCATGGTATCACACAGCTTATTTGTTGATTTGCCCTGCCTGGTGTGTATGTGCGAGCTGTGGTCAGCCATTTCCTTTCAAACACCAGCAAATATACAGAAAACCAAATTCTTCTCTGAGGCTGATCTAGCTTTAACCAGAGTAAAGCTGAAAACAGTATAAGAATTGCTGTATGGGATCAGCTACTGAGTCAAGCATCTACTGACCAGTCCCAGACACCTCAGGAAAAACTGATTAACAACCTGCCATGGGAACAGGCAAGTGGCCTCTTCATCATACTGTGTTATACACGTCTACACCATGGCTGTGCTGGAAGTGTCTACAAGATTTAAAAGATACATGATAACTGCCAAAATGGATCAAGCTTCTGGCTTGCATAGGTCCTGCTGCAGGACACCAGGCAACTGCAGATCCATCAGAGAGGGGCTGCAGCAGGGACACAGGAGATAATTGTCTCATTCCAAAAAAGTTTCATCCGAGCCACTAATAAAATTTACCCTTACAACCTGAAGGATGACATACCAGTTCCCTTCCCAAATCTGCTAACGTCAGCCTTCAGAATGTTTTTGCTAGATCAATTACAAGTCCAATCCTCTTTTTAATCTTCCTGTATCTTGACTGCAGTGATGCTCCCCTAGGACTTAACTCCACTGTTTCCATACTGCTTGCTGTCATTATCTAACTGCTCACATCCTGTTGGAAAGGCCAGAAGTCTACCTTAGCACTAAAATATACAGGAGGCAGTTTGTACCAGAGTAAAATACATGGGCCCCTTAGGTCCAGCTATGAGCTGCAATGGAGGCACCATACTTTTGAGTCAAACTGTTCATTAAATAAACGACTTGTTCAATAAATTTTGCTCTTCCTCAGTTCATTGACTGTCCCTCTCCCAAAAAAATATTAATTTTTACAAGTTTGTTCATTACTCACAGCTGCTTAATATATTCAAGAGTGCAAACTGCTCACAAGGTGGCCATAAAGAGAACTTAAACTGTTGGTGGTTATTTGGTATTCTGTGTTAAGCTCTGTCTGTCAGTGGCTATTGGGTATTGATTCTCCCAGCTGGATTAAACATCTCTGATTATTCCTAAAATAATTTTCAGTTGTTCCTTATACACATTCTGTTTCATCAGACCACTGAAAGAATTTGCCTTTTCTTGAAAAATTACCTAAATTAAACTTCAGCCACAGAGGTGTCCTTGAACAGTAAATGGAGGAGTAACGAGCCTCTAGGTGTGTCTGGCAACTATGGGACCAACCTTGATGCTGCCACTGACTTTCTGGGTGACATGAGGCATATCATTTTACCATCCTGCTTCAAGGTTAGAATGTGTAAAAGATCTTGACTGTTGCATAAATCAGTTAGGATGACAATTTGACTCTGTAATACACTATGTAAATAGCAGGTACAATTAATGGTGTTGAACATATTAAATACATAATTCTACCCACCAACAAGTTTTACTCTGAGCCACTCTTCCATGGAACTGTTTATTGCAAATGTGCCAGCACAAGAACCTCAGACAGTTAGATCCTTTAGAGAGGTTTAAATGAACAAATAATTTTGTGAGCTATATTTTTAATGAAATTTGGCCTCACCTGCAAATAAGTTACAGCAAAGCTTATACAGATCTATTTTGTCCTCAAGAGAGTTAAAACACTGCTGCACATTCCATGATTTGCACATTTTCATTCACTTAATATAAACATGACATTTTCTACTCCATTCTGCACACTTTGAGTCAAAGCAGCAATGTCCAGATCAGAGCTTTCAGCTCAAAAGACTGTCACTCTTTGCCACCCCTGTAATAGCAACAAGAATTTTCAGGGATGCAGTTAATACTTTCTGGGTTGCCTCGACTGCTGCCTACTAGTAGAGAATATACCATTCTGATACAAGTGGGAGTGCTGACACAGGTGTTGAATCTAAGATGAGGTATAGATAGACAGTTTTCCCACCAGTGCAAATGTTGTTTGCTTTTCAGTAAACACAACGCTGGTGTCATGCATATTTGATCAGCCAGGATCTAAATATGGGCAAGGCAATTAAAATCAACAACATTTAAGAATTTCTCTTGTCTCCAGCTTCCAGAAAATGTGATTATAAGGTGTGGCTGGAATAAGAGCCCAGTATATATAGTATATATAGAATAATGCAGCCCCGTGAAACATACATCAAATTATAAGAACAAGGAAGAGTGCCGAGTGAAAACTACAGATTTCCTTTGAATGGTTGATTTCTGCAGACTTATTATGAGTTACTCAATGTGATATCGGATTGGTATGGGCTATGTTAAATATAGGGACAGAAAAAACAACTTTATCTTTGCTATTGGAACAGACATGGCCAGTCTGACTGGGGTTATCTCAAAGCCATCTGCCTGCTGATGGCATTGGTGACATGGAGCTGAACTAACATTTTCAGTTGCCATAATTGTCATACACAGCACAAGTAACTTTTTCTCAGGAACAGCTTGTTTACCAGATGAGCTATTGCACCCATCTACCAGCAGCATTTGAAATTCACGGTTAGCACGTTTTTTTAATGTCACTTGACTGAGTGACCTAAAATATGCTTTCAACCACAAAATATACACACAGATGCATTATTAAAAAAGAGTCTAAAGAACTGAGGAAAATGAAATATTGTACTATAAGCCAAAATGTAATCTTCACAGACACCATCTTATTAAAACCTGAGAAGCAGCCTTTTTAGTACTGTTCCTTCTACTGATATATGGAGGTGTGCCTAGGATATCATATTAGCTCTCAGATTCATCCACTTTGTTGTTTTTATGCCAGGAGCAGCACTCCTTCTCCCACAGCCAAACAATATATACAGCATATACAGCTGTTATATTGTGTGCACTTATAAATAGTTGGACAAGTTTAGCCCTGGAATAAATATGTCATTACAATTGCGAATCATCAAACCTGCCTCCTTCAGAAAAGATTTGTCCTTTTGTCCTTAAAACTGGATATTTTGTGCTAGAAAGTAACATGCTTTCATGGAGCTGGCTTCGACCCCTTGACAGAGGAAACAGGGAATAAAACAAAACTTACTGAGCTCTGTATACAGCTGGTCAAAAACTAAGATGTTTGATAAACTGATATCTGTTATCATTCCAAACTCAAAGAAAGAAAGGGATATGCTTTAAAAGAATAATTCAGAAGACTTCACTTAGAAAAAGATACTGTCATATCTGATTGTATGTGTTCCCACACAGCTGCATACCTCCTGCTCTCGTTCTCCTGTTCAGCCCAGCCTCTGGCACTGGATTACATCTTCCAGGCATATCACTGACACAGAAATCCCCAGCTCCACAAGAAGAGAAATGTCCCAGTACCAGTGGAGCCACTGGCGAGCTAGAAACCTGGTCAATGGAAGAGAAGGACACAGCTATCACTAAAAAGAGAACACCTCAAGCAGATCATGTTAATATTGAAATGAACCATGATACTGCCTGCGTTTTAATTCTGAAGAGAAATTTGTTTTGACAAAAATAAGAATTTTCTTCTGAAAATATTTTGATTGTGTGGGAAGAGGAGCAAGTTGTTGCTTGGGGATATTGGGGGGGAGCATTTGATATTTACAGGAAACTTGCACCAAATGAATTCCCATTACAAATACAGCGCAAGCGGATAAACAAAAGCCACAAAATTAGAAAGACATCCTTCAGTAAGTTGGTTCAATGTAGCTTACTATAAAATGCACACACTATCTTACATAGGTGAAAAAAATTCAGTTTAAGTGGTAAGTCAGCTTGCTGACAGCTCTGTGATGATGTTTCTAAGGCACAGAAATTCAAAGGCATTACTGATGTCCACCCTCTTCCATGTACTACATGCAAGTCAATTGGTCGGAATTACCTTTGTCATCATTAACACAAATCAAATGAGGTTAAATTACAAAGAGATTTCTATAATAAATAATTAAGACTCACAGAACAGAAAATGTTTCATCCTTTGTATGTGGACCATAGCTATGTAGCTGCCCTTAATGAACTCCACAACTGCACTTAAACTAAGTAGAAAAGTTCCTGTAACCAATTAAGACTCATATGCCCATAGTAACAAACATATATCAAATGAGGTAAGACAGAGCTGAGATTTTACAGGAACACAGAGGGATACATAAAAGGTTCTACACTTTTCCCCAGCCCATGCTAATATCTACCTCTGCAGTAATTCCTTACTATCTTCCAATACTTTGCAAAATAAATGTGGTTTATGGAATTTCCAAGACATAAATTGCAAGAGGAAGTCTTGAACATGCTATTAAAGTGGTATTTGGCCCTTATGGTTCCATTATTTCTCCAGAAGGCAACATACCTATCAATAAAACACTTCATTATTGCCAAGATGCCTTACCCAGGATGTTCTTTCTAGGATGCTGGTGATACAATGAAGTGGGAACGTGACCTGATGACATCAGCAATGACAGAAAAAAATTACTTACTTATCACCTTTTGGGCTCCAAAACAAACAGGTTTGGCTGTCAGAAATATTGCATTAGACAGCTACCAGCTTTTGCAGTCACACACTCAAAGCATGTTAGAAGGCAGAGGGAGGCTTACGGGTATGATCAGGATACGGGTTACCAGCATCTCTCATGCTGGGTGGAGAAGGAAGGGACCAGCTCCTGTGGGAAGGGGAAGAGACAAATCAGCTGCTGTACAGAGCAGGATGAGGGGCTGAGACATCTTCCTCACCTCCAGAAAGGGATCACCACCTCACCTCCAGAAAGAGGTCTGATTCTGCCCAGGTCTGCAGCTGTTTACACCAGGCAGTCCGTCACCTTTGTGCCTAACAGCGTGTCAGGTAATTTACCTGCCTATTTCCCCAAGTGTCTTTTTTTCCTTTACCCTTTTAAATCATTCACTTAGCTTGCTGCTGCACCATCCTCACAAACAGCCCTGAGGAAAGAGTCCCATCGCAATGGGATTTTCTGCCCTGACAGCTCACTATAAAGTCCCTCATCAGCCTGGCTCCATCGTGCCTGTGCCACTTCACAGCTTAAACAATAGGAATAAATCAAGTAAATGAAAATCTGCATCCTGCAGGCCTAATGCAAGCAACTGCATCCATTGTAAGAGCTACCAGCTCTGATTTACCTTCAAACCTTGTTTCTGCCTCGAGGGTGCCTCTGAAGTACCCCGTGACAAATGCCCCTATTTTTAGTTTTGTAGCAAAAGCCAAGGAGAAATTAGAGAAATAAAATGGAAAAAATAATGAGAGCTCATTTCAGCTTATAATGCTATTTTCTCAGGTGACTAAACATTCATTTGACTTTTGGTAGTGTTGAATTTGTTCTCCATTAGGGCAAATATGATTTGGAGGCTAGCTTGACCTCTGAAGTGTAGAACTTTTCTTTATCTTTATTGCTGGCTTAGTTATTTATCAGGTCAGCGTGTGTGTGCTCAGATTCCAGGAAAACTGAGCAAAGAAATGAAATTAGCGCTGAAGACAAACACAACTGGAGAAGCTGGCTGCTGACTCAGATGAGCAATTTCTTTCAGGCTGTCACTAGCCTCAATACAAGATGAGATGCCTGTCAGAGTCCAGTATCTGTCACCTAAAAATTCATTTCACTGTATGACAGGAATAAGAAAAAGCATTAAAAAAAAATAGGCCCTACAGTGTACGATTTCCACACAGGTCTGAGAAAAATAAAAATCTAAAACCCCAGGATACGTATTTTTAGGAACTAAGATTGCTGTAAAAACCACACTTATTTATATATTTCATATAGAAGAAACAAATGCTCTTGAAAGGCAAAGTCAACTAATTCTCTGAAGGTGGACAGCTTATTCTGGCTATTCATCTGTGAGAGAGAGGGACCAGTTCCAGATTCTCTTTGCAAAAATGACAGATTTTTTCTGATTCAGGTCAAAATATTTCTTTATCTCCTTGGCATGTGCGAGTACCCATGTTGGGAATTGGCTGCATTAAGGCTTAAATGTGAACACAACTCCTCTCTTAGCATTTCTCACATTATCTTTGTCACAGCCCCACTGTAGTGTAGCAGTAAGTTTGAACGCATCCACAGGGGATATGAGATTTTGCTAAGTAGAGCATTGCTAACTTATTTAGCAAAAAGTCATCCAGGACAAAGACCTTGCTCAAGTCTGTTTTGCTGAGGGTTTGCATTATGAAGAGAGAGACTAAAGTGGGTTGGAAAGCTATTAGCAAATATTCCTCTGTCCCTTGAGAAACACTAAGCCAGATTCAACAGGGCTAAGAAGCTCTATGATATGAGTAAAAATGGCTTCCAGCTGCAAAAAATGAAGGGAGGGGGGCAAAAAAGCACAGCACAACCTCAGCTCTGTCAGTGGGAAGTGCTCCATTTAGCAAATTCAAGTTTTAGAAATGCAAAGTGCAAACTATAATGCTCCCTATTGAATAAACGGTACAACTGGCTATGTTCAGCTGGGCTATATGAAAGGTGACATTTTGCCCAGGAATATTTCTCAGAAAATGAAGGATTTTTGGTGGTTATTTTTTCATAGATCACAACGGGAATTTCTGCACTAGTGAAAGGTGCCAAAAGCAGCTGCAGATAGTCAAATCCAATTTATTCCTCAGCATGAACAGTGAGCAGCAATGCAAGCCTCTGCAAGCATGCCTTGAAAATGTCCTTGAAAGGGCCCTTTCCAGGGGTGAGCAGGGACTTGCAAGTCCCAGCTCCATGAACATCTGCCTCTCAGACCCATTTGCCAACAAAGGTGTCCAATGCAGCCTCTGCAGGGCATGGACATACTCATATGGGAACAGAGTGACATTACAGCTCATTTCACCTTGAGCAGACCAAGAAAACATGTTTTTCATACACTATCCAAATATGCATGAGAAGATCTCATGCAAGCCAGGCACTGCTCATAGGCTGAGGTCCTGAGCTGCCACCTAGGTTGACAAGTTGCTTCCTGCTCCCTCTCACCCTCTTCACCTCAGGACAGGGGAGAAAAGGAGGCTGTAGAGTGTAAAAGGAAGAAAAACAGTCATCTTCATTAATTGAAAACAAACTGCAAAAGAAATGATTTCTGGATAGGTGTGCCTCTCTCAGTACACATTACTCACCTGCTGGCCCTGCTGTTAGAGCTCAGTGGCTCATTTAGATGCAATGTTTTCCTTTTTCTTGAGAAGACACTTTCCTACCGAACTAACAACTCCATTCTACCAAGAAATTTGTGAATCCCAGATCTTTCATTTGTTCTAGTAGTAAAGGAACAAGGACAATTTCTATGCCATGGTGTATCCCCATGCATCAAATATACCCAACTGTGCTGTTGATTGATAGGTAACATACAGCCTTCTTCAGCAAAGTGCTGCTCATAGGAGCAGAGGTGTTTTGCAATTAACACTGAAAGGATAAGTGGGATCATGACTGCTGCACCCAGGGCCAATACATGACAGAGCTTTGTTTGAGTTTCCCAATTAGAGAGAAGAGAAAATAATTTGCTCAAAAACATCCTCTCTGGGACACCAGGAACAACAAAAATGGCTATTCCAGCATCTTGTCCCCACAAAGCACAGTAGCGCACAGAGCAGTGAGAGGCAGAGGGTAAGAAGGGTGGACTCAAAAAGATCAGAAGAACAGCAGAACCACAGCAAATCCTGCAACCAAGACATTTTGCTTTTTAATCCCTTTCACAGAACTGAGGATCTCTTGCATCAGGAATTCCTTTCTACGAAAACACTAATTTCTCATCTTTTCTTTTAAATTAATCCATGAAGGCATAAGTTCTGCTTTGGGTAGGATTTCCAGCTTTTGATAGCTGCTCCTTCCAGTTATTTAACAATGTAAATTATAGTCACAGTGCCACGTCTTCATTCCACCAGTCAAAGGATTTTGCCTCCCACAATGAATTAGAAAATGCACATTAGAAAAAGCTGGCAGACAGATTATTGTGATTATCTTAGCAGCAGGTATTTAAAGCTCATTGTCACTTAAGCTTCTTGCCAATGCCCAAATTCTTTGTCACAGTCGTAAGGTCTGTGCTGCTGGGATGTTGCCTTGACAAGTCATCTCCTCCGCTGGGGATGCTTCTTGTTTAGACCTTGTGAGTGCGGCTCAGCATGTGCTGAGGCAGTGCCACAGTGACATAGGCTATTCATGTGAAGGAGACATGACCTGCCATCTGCTCATCCTGTATTTTATGGTCTTTAAATCACACTGTAATAATTTCCTGGCTGTCATCCTGGAAGGAGACACAGGCAGTGTGAGTTCAGTCAGCCAGCAAGGCGGAGGTGAGCTGAGCTTTCAGGCATTAAAGAGGAGAATTATTCAAACATAAGGTGTTTGAAAGGTGCTTACATGGTATATATGGGTAAGAAGAGAGGAAAGGAATATTCTTCTGACCTCCAGCTTTCTCTTCAGTATTTGTTTACTTTGTACTGTGCTACGATATGAAGTGTTTCTGAAGGGGGGCACTCAGTGATCAGAGTTTGGTCTGGATCCCACTTGGGAGAAGCACAGTGACCGAGTGAGATTCGACCCTTTTCAAGGGTTGAAAAAATAACTTCCCATCACTCAAATATCTGCAGTTTAAAAGTATGTTTGCTCTGAAATTGCAAGGTATACAAGAAAGTATAAGGAAGTTTAGGGCCAGCTCTGATCACAGGACTATCATCTTACATTGACCAAGTCTGAGGTTTTGAATATAAACCTAAAACCCAGGCACAGCTCCAGGGAATGCGTAACACCAAGAGGCCTCTTGGGCACTGGAGGTTGAGCCACAAGATGACTATAGCTACTGAATACAAACAGCAGGTCAAAAAGGCAGTGGGGAGGGCAGGACATGAAGGCCTAATCAGAAACAAGAGGCAGCCTGTTTACCTCTACACAAGGCTGCAGTGGATGCACTCAGGAGGAGCTCTGCTCCGAGCGGTCGTCTCCCAGGCAGGGGTTAGCATTCCCAAGGGTGGGGAAGACATATCTAAAAGAGCAAATGCTGGGGTTGAAGACTGAAGTCAGACAAATCAAACTGTATTTTATGCCCTATTTTTTCCTTATTGAACAGATTAATAGCAATTATGAAATCTCAAAAGCTAAAGGTCACATTTTTAAAGAGAAGCAAGAATATATAAGTAGCTGTCTTTCACAGGAAAACATTCTTATTAACAGTACAGACAATGCAAGCACTGGAGCAAAGCCCAAAAAAGCAGAGGATGCTGGCAAGTGAGTCACATCATTTGGGTTTCCTTTAGGTTTTAATGTCCTCTCCTCTCTGTGAAGGTAAATTGTTGGCTCTTACGGGCAACAAAGTATTTTTGTTTGTTTCTCAAGACAGAGAGAAAGAAGGCTTCACAAGACATTTGTCCAGCAGTGGTTAAGCTCAACTCCCTGCATAGTCCATTAATGACTTGTTTACATGTAGATCTGTCCCTCCTTAACTCTTGCACTGGTGTAGTCTAGATGAAGAGTGTGTGTGCATGGATTTAGTCAGTACCTGCCCTCCAGTAGCTTTCACATGCTGACAAGGTCATAGGGACAACATAATTGGTGGCCCTTATGTTCTGGCCTCTCAGCTATTCTAGGTCACTGCCTCATGAAGGATTTTGCACCAAATTATCTACCAGTGTGAATGATACTTTCCTTGGCCTTTGTTTTTGCACAAGGCAGAAATCAATTATTCAGAGTGCCTTCATGAGTGGAGCTGACAGCACAGCTGGGGTGATGACAGAAGAAAAGGTCTGTTGTTTTTTAAAGTAAGATTTGGGGTTGCAGCAGCAGGAGCAGCAAACGTCCTGTGTTCAGCAGAAATCTTGCCATGAGGGTCATTCCCCCAGAGAGCAATCAGTATGGTAACAGCAGTTAGTAACACCAATTTTTCTGTTGGTGGACAGGGGAGTGCCAGGAGGCACTGACAGGAATCAGCTTTTTAAGGGAACAGTGGGGACAAGGAACATTTAAGGGAACATTAAGGTACAACCCAAAGCACCATCACACACAGGGTAGCAACAAGAACTGATCCACTCAAAGGAAAATCAGCTGCAACATGACTTACACAGAACCTCACTGAAAGAAGTACGACCACACAGGTCTGCCCATGGAGAGCAAAGTCTCAGTGGTGTCTCACATTCACACTGTTTGAAGGAAGAGGCTGCTTCAGAGATCTTCATCACTGTGGTGTCCCCTGTGGACTTTATCACCAGAGCCAGTTAGCCACAGGCTAGTGGGTCAGGAGTTGAGAACCAAGAATGGGAAAGTGCTCCCAAATGAAGCCTTCAAACCACACTCCCTGCCAGCCCAGCTCCACCACTTGAGAGAGCATTAGGCAAACACAAAATCTACACCCTCCTCCATTATTTGTCACAGTCCCAAGCCACAGCCAATTAACATCATCAAAACCACTCCATTGTTTCAGCAGGATTTGGATCATAGCCAGTTAGTGCCTGACCTGAACACCATTTGACACCTACAAAGAGGCTGGAGATGCATATTATTTGCCCTCACCTCTGTGTTCCAGCATGTTCCAAACCTGCTTACAACTGCAATGAGAACAGCATTTGTTTTTTCTCAGTATAGACTTTTTCTGCCTCACTGGAATTTGGGTTGCAAGTCCATCACTTCAGCATCACAGCTTCCCATGCAGTCAGCATTAAAAGACATTTTTTCTCTTTCACAACTACAATTTCAATACCAAATCAGAAAATGCTGGTTTTGACAAAGGCTCCAAGCAGCACCTCATGAAGGTGCAAAGGTTTTCAAATATGCTTTAGGAGCTGTACAATCCGATTCACAAAGATTTGACAGTAGAACTACTAATACTTAAACCAAGTCTGACAATTTACTGCTTTGAGGGGGGACTCTGAGGTATAAATAACAAAATACTTTAAACAAAAGCATCTAAATATGCCAATAACTCACATACCACCTGGGACCCTGCCACAGAACACTAAATATTGATTCAAATTGAAGTTTAGCTCCTACGCAATGAGGAAATACCCTCTCCAGACCTTAACAGTTATCTGGAGAACTTCTTTTTCACATAACTAGTGCCTTAACATTTAATAAAGTTGGCAATTAACTACTTTTTTGAATTTAATCTCCTGAAAATCTTGGTTAATACAAGAATTGTCAACAAGAAGTATTTTGGTAGAGGAGATGGAGAAAGGCACAGAGAAAGCGACTTTTAAACTCTACGCATTTATTTAGCTGGTCCTATCAATAAGTTTTCAGGAAGAGCTGCCATCCCCAAGCATCTGCTTGTACAAAAGGCTAAAAAGGCCAAAGAGTTAGGACAGAACTTTCCTCCCCAGGGCCTTGGTGCTTTTGCTGCATTGGTTCAAAAATGAGCTCTGGCTCAGTCATAGTTTTATCACCACTGTTTAAGCATTTTCTTCTTGTTGACTTTTAATTGTGGACTTTTGAACTGGTGCTATCATGACAATACTAGAGCATGTGTGTGAGAGCAAGTTTACTGCCCAACAACCTCTACAACACATTCAACACTGCAGGAAGAATGGGTACCCTTTCCTTTCTTGGGGTAGGGGAAATGGAAGAGGAGATTTAAAGGTCAAATATGTTGCTGCCTCCTCTCAGTGAAAGGTACTAGGGGGTTTGGAACCTGAGCAGGGACTGAGAAGTACTTTTAAAAGGAAGCTGAAGACATCAGACTTCATTCCTAGGGCACTTGGAATTCTATTGTACCTTACATTCTCCTAAATCCTAATCATTCTCTCCTTATGGGGAGAATAATGATTAGGACATGAAAGTTTGCAAGAAAAACTTACTGGGAGACAGAACCTAGTTCACCTAATGACTGAAGAACTCAACCAAGCCAACATCCCCTTGTATTCTTTTTTCTGTCTGCATACATCACAGAGATCCCTTGCAAGACGAGAATGTGAGCTGGCAGAGCATGACACCACTGCATTTGTTAGGGTACGTACATCATCTTCTCAGACAGAAAAGGGATTTCTTACTGCTCTTTGGTCCATAGATTTGATCTGTAAATAAGATTCCATTTAAGTCTATTAAAGAACACCAGATAATGACAGAACTACTTGACATATTCCATCTAAAGTACAGCAGGAAAATTTAGATTACTAAAACAGCAACTATTCAAAATTAAATAAAATGTTCTTCACACGTCAGCACTGGTTCTTTTATTATTATTTAAAATACCAGTCCAATATCCCACATCCACTCTCTATTTTTAATAAGTCTTCAATGTACTGAGACAAAATGCCATGCCATTATACTCCATGACCAAAAGCCATTGCAATGCAAGTAAAGTTTCTCAATAACTTCAACCAACATATCAAATGTACCTTGTATCTCCGTTATATTGCAAAAGGCCTGTCAGTTCTGGCCTGTTGTTTCTTTTTTGTTTTGATACATATTCTAGGTTCATGTTAGAAGTCAGATTTTTGTCTCTGTCTGATATATCAGAATCAAGAGGAAAATCATTCCAGTGTCACCTCAGGGTAAGTCGGGCAAGAGAAGAGAATGAGGTCCAAAGACTTCAATACTACTGATTAAGTCAAGGGCTCTATGCAAAGGCATCTGAAGCTGAAATGTACTCTCATAGTTCAAAGAAAACACACTGTCAGCATTAGCTTCTTCTTTAGAGTTAACGGTGTCTTTACGCAGTCTTTGCCCATCAGCAGCATCTCACATTCTTGCGCAAGAATTCAGATAAAGCTTCTTTATGTTATCTAGCAGCTAATATCAAACAAGTAATAAAACCCAATCCTAACTGATGCCAATTGCAAACAGCACAAGCTTGGCATGCTGCGAACAGTATGAGAAGGGTAACTTAGCCACCAGAGCACAGAGCTTTCCCTGATAAAATGGCAAGTCCCCATACAAGGACACATGGTCAAGATACTCATTCTAATGCTTTTCTTCAGGAGCTACTTGAGCATCCCCACACCTGCCTCTCCAGCAACATGGCAAGGCTCAGCCTACTGCTCATTTTGGGGCTGCAGCATCTCACCCCATCCCGATGTAGCAGGATGTGTACTGCATCTGGAGGGAGCCAGGTTAAAACAAAGTCAGGTTTTAAGAGTGAGGAAAGAAAGGTGCAAGCTATGAGGTTACTGGTGTGCAGTCACAGAGCTGGGACTGGATCACTACAGGTTCCATCTCCTATAGCTCCTCTACCCATCTGCTACTACAGATCCTCCATCAAGTAGTAATGATGTCAAACACTAGCATGTGAATTGCTCCTGCTGAATGAGACTTTAATTTCAGGCAAATTAAGAGAAACCCAGAGTGAGACCTCACAGATTATTGCAGCTGGGATAACTCTTTACCTTTCCTTGCCAGAAATGTCAACACAAACAGGGTGAGAGATGAACTCAGGAGAGTTGCTGGTACTTGCCAGCTGGCTACATCAAACCTTGCATGAGATGTGATAGCAGACATGCCACACTGCCTCCCATCAGCCAGCTTCTCTCTTCTGTCAGCCTCATCACGAGTAAAAATCAATGCTGTTTCAAAAAAAAGTATGTACTTACTTATTTGTTTCTTCTTTTTGGGGAATCTGTCCAAAGAAACCAAGAGCAATTCTTCCTGTATCTACCCTCCAGATACAAAGAGAGCAAAAGTGAGTAAGGAATCCAATGTGAGAGGGATTCAGACACTAAAACACAGAAATCACCTGCCTTTTGCTTGATACCCATTTAAAAAGTGAGGTCAAGGGCAGGCAGCCAATGGGAGATGCAGGTTAGCCTTCATGTAAGACGCAGAAGTGGTTCAGAGAGGGTGGTCTACAGCACAGAAATTGAGGCTGCCCCTTTCCCCAGTCTACCCGGGACTAAACACCTCCTGCAGAGTCAAGGGCATTGAGCCATGCCCTAAATGACATGTTGTTTTGTCCCATATCACCATCATCTGAAGTCCTGCATCCTTGTGAAGGCACTCAAGTGCATCCTCATCTTAATGACCATGTAGCTTGTGATGGAACCTGTTGTTTGAATTAATCCATTATTACTGCATTTATTAATTTAGACACTTTTGTAGTAAACAAAATTTACAGCAGGATGTAGTACGAGTTGTTTCTGCTTGTATTTACAGAATATGCTGTGGCACATTGTTGCCGTCACAATAAATCACACAAACTGCTGCTGTGTCTCATGCCCTTCAATATATTAAATGCAATAGTCTCTTTTATATTCTTTAGCACAGAGGAGTATCTCACATTGGCTATGGAGATTGCTCCAAATGCCATTGAAAGTCAGCAGTCAAAATCCCTAAAGTACTGAATGTCATTGACAATATTACAGAGCACGGACAGATGAACATGATGTCAAGCTCAGTGTCTGCTCCAGAAGCTGGAAGAAAGGCATTGCTCAGAGAACAGAAGCCTGTGCAGGATGGTGACTGTGCAGCAGAGGGATTCCTGGAGCTACTCCCATGATAAC
The DNA here is from genome assembly GCA_039720435.1 of Amazona ochrocephala. Classification (NCBI taxonomy): domain Eukaryota; kingdom Metazoa; phylum Chordata; class Aves; order Psittaciformes; family Psittacidae; genus Amazona; species Amazona ochrocephala. The sequence continues at coordinate 16,206,810 of CM077886.1, read as the reverse complement.
TATTAAATCACAAATCCTCATTTTACAGCAATGCTAGTTAGTTTTCTAGGAATCATCCCTTAGGAAATGAGGCTCTCTCATCAGCAGTGCAGAACTGGCTATTCTTTTAAGGCCATATTGCAATTTTGAAGTATTAGAGAGCTACTGTCACACAGAACAAGCCAAGCTTGCACAGAAAAGCACTGTGCTGATCTCCACAGCATGCTGCCTCTATGCTGGTTCCCCCAGCAGCTCCAGCACTCCCCACCCCTTAGAAATTCCCTGACAACCTTCAAGGAAATCAAAACTGAAACATCACCCCCTGTGCTTGTGAAGCTGAGCTGGGTACTTTTGTCAGTTATCTTGCATGGAAGAAGATGTCTGTGGAGCTAATGCCAACTGCCTTGTCTGACTTGGTGCCTGAGCAGAGGTCACAAAACATCTGTAGGCGTTGGACCCTTCCAGCAGGAATGATGTCAAAACAATAATGACGCATTCCCCCAACCTGATCACCAGACAGTGGCATAAGAGATTAAGCAGGGGAAAAAGGTCCACCTGCCACTTACAACCAATTTGCCCAGGAGAGAAGCCAAGTACAAACACTAAAACACCTTTCAGAGCTGCACCTGCCCACCGGCCACGTAACCTCTCAAGCAGGTCTAACAGTGCCATCTACTGACTGCTGCTTCTACAGTTTCCACTCCACCACCCAAGTAGCAGGGGACAATAATTTTCATTCTTCGCAAGGAAGATGGTAAAGATATAAGCTGCCACTGTGCCAAAGACCACTGAGAAGCAAGAAATCTTTTGTGTTTCACTAATTGCTGCTGCTGTTCCACTCCAGATTTAGGCACCATTACACAGTCACAACACAAATCAGTCAAACTTCAGCCATGAAAACAGTGATAGACACAAGTATGCTTTTAAAAGCCACAATAACATGAGACAATCTTAGCTTATTTTAATTAATAGAGGTAGAATGAACTAATTTCTGATGCCAGTGCAGTTGGTCTGTGAGCTGCAGTAATCTAGAAAGACAGCCAACGTTTTGACAAAGTGAACATTGTGGCATATGCTACACCTAGGTGGTTTTAGTGGGGGGCAAAGATATTGAGACCAGAGACTAGCAAATCAGCACCAGTCTGAATGCCAACACTTCCATCTTCATTAGCCAGTGCTCACTTTTGTGTTAATGGCTGATCATGAGCCAGCACAGACTTCAGAAGGGGCATATGCAACTCTGTAACAAGAAAAGCATAAAACCAAGATTTAGAGCGCAGAGGAGAAAATACTCCAGCCAGCTTTCATACCAAGTCAGGCGACAAAACCACTGCAGGCAGAAAGCAACAGAATGCAATAAAACAAAAATTGGCATCTCTCTTTTTTGCATCCTGTGCTGTTTCCAAATACCGAGAGGAATGCAGATCGAGAGAGATATCAGAGGAGTTGTGGCTGCAGCAGTGATGGAAAGGGCTGCCAGTGTCGCACTCCTAAGCCCAGCCCTTTGCAGTTGCTGGCACAGTCAGTGACATTTTCTGTCCCACTCCCACTCATTTTTTCAGCTCCTGTAATATTTACTAGCTGGACAGGCTGGGTGATGATTTGGCAATCAAGTGCTTTGCAACACAACCTCTACCAGCACTACCAGACTCAAGCTACATGGCCAGTCTGTCCTGGCTTCCCATCCTTGTGTCTAGCTCTTCACTTTTGGGCTGCCTAATCACTCACATCCCAGCCAGAAGCACTTTTCATTTGCAAGTTTTGAGTCACGTCTTTTGCTGCCTGCAGTTCACATTGAATGGGGAACCTCTCTCCATACATTAGCCAATGAAGAAACTAAGAGATTATGAATTCCACTCGCATATTGTGAACTATTTGTTCTGGTCAAACCAGGAATTATTTAGTGCAGAAACTCACAAACTATGTAGTGAATTGTTTGAGAATTTAGCAATCTGCTCACAGGCCATTTTCAGACAGAACAAAGGAGGAATTCATCCAATAACTTAATTAATTGCGAGTTATTTTCTCTTGTGCAATGGAAGGACTTTCCACTGAACTGCAGCTCCTATCCAAAGATTTCAGAAAGCTTTGTACACTATAATGCAGGAGTACAACTATGCTGTCAGAAAGGAGAGATTTGCTCTGTTATAGAAAGTGAGAAAAGTGAATGGAAGCTGGGCACTAAAAAAGTGATTAAAATAGCCAAAGTGATGAGAAACTGGAAATTGTGACTTTCACATAATGAGGGCTCAAAAGATTTGTGTGAAAAACTTTTTTTTTTGTCCTGGGCAGAGACAGGGGGAAGGGAAAGAGCTTTGCCCTTCCGCAGTCAATCCCAGGAAGTCAGGTCGAGATTTTGACATTTTCACAAACAAACAGCAACAAACAAACAATCAGCTTTGAGGAGTCTCATCTGTTATCCTGAACTGTTTCTTGCAGAGTCAAGGAGGTTTGTCAAACATTTTAAAATAGAAACTTAGAATCCTATTTCTACAGTTTCAGACAATACCCAGCAAAATCCAGTTTGGAAAACCCGCAGAAACCGGCGCTTCCCTGTGACCTCCCTTTCTGAAAGTAACTGAGCTCAGCCTCTGATCCCAGAGAAACTGTAATCAGAGACCATCTAGCCAGTAAAACTAACAGAGGGATGTGCAATCCTGAGCACAGCCACAGCTATCTGTCCCTCTCAGGCCAGCAGCTGGGAGCAGCATGGATGTTAGAAGGTGGGTCCTGGAGCCGGAAGGTGCCCAGCTGACTTCAGAGCACAGCCTGCCCATCTTCCTGCTCCTGCCACCCTGCAGAAGGTACAGACACTGCAGGTAGGTGTACAGGGTTAGGTGTGCAAAGTTAGGTGCACGGGCCACCTACAGCCCTCAACCGTGCTCAGCAAGCACTTGCTATGGTCAGGAGATTTCTACATGTGCAGCATCTCACCCAAGACATTTCAGCAGAGCAATTAACTCCGGGAAGGGCTTTGCTCTTTCCAGTAAAGTCGAGGTTAAACGTCAGCAGATGCGTGTCTTGTTTTCTGGGCTGTCCAGGGCTGACGGTTGCACTTTACTGTGATCCATGCAGCACTGTGTGAAAAGTGCAGGTTATGACAGCTGTCAGTTATAACAACCAAAAATAGCCATTTACAGCTTGAGCAAAGTCTCAGACAAAGCAACACCTTAATAACGGTTACAGCTGAACCCCCTTTCCAAGAGAGGCCTGTACGAGACAAGTAGATAACATTTGTGCTCACAGATAAAAGAGATGTCTCAGTTCTCTGCTATATGTGAAGTGCTCTGCAGAACTAGTTGTCGATCACCGGGTAATGATGAAAACCTGACTCAGTGCAGTTTAGTGTTGAGTTTGGATATGCTTATTTTGCTTCCTTGGGGAAGGAGGTTTGATTTTCCTCTATGTCACCAAGGACTACTCACTTCCTAATGTGAGAATGCCAGTTTGGTGCTGAGTAGCTTTACATGGAGAGGTGACAACATAACACACAATGAATAGAGCCAGAAGAGATTTTTAACTTTGAAGTAACACTACCAGCCAGTTCAACTTCATTCAGACGACTTTGAGAAACAAGGCCTAAAACACATATTAGTATTCCCTTCCTAGTCCAATCAAAACTCCTCCAGAATTTTTAGTGTCAGGCATAAAATAGAGTTTGCACAGTAAAGTATTTCTCTAAAATGCATTCTTATATTTAACTTGCTTTCAGAAATGCTTGACTAGAAAATCATGTCAAAAGAGCACTATGCTTTTAGCAAAGTTAAAATTTCAGAAGAGGCTGTTCAGTTGTTTTAATCACTTACTCTACTTCTAAGTTCCTATTGTATAAATAAAATGTTTTTTAATTGTTACATAAATTAATTTCACATACAAAAGTGAAATCAAATATTCAATTAAGGTTTCTGTGGTAGAAATATCCTCATCTAGATGAGCTCAAAGGAAAGCATTCTCAAGACTCGGAAAATCATTTTCCATATTTATCTTAGCATAGAAGGAACAGCTTTGAGATGAGGGAGAATGGAAATGTGCTGCTCTAGCAGTTCAGGATGTCCCGGACAGAAGTGGTGAATCTTCTGGTCTCAGTTCCCCTTGGCTCCTTCACTCCTGGACTCCTGCCCTGCCCAGCCTCCAGCCCTCCTGCTCCTCCTCCATGGCTGCTTCAGCGCCAAGGCCAGCCCTCCACATTCGCCCCCATGCCCTGCTGGACTGAAATGCTGTTTTATGAGGCTCTACCTCCCACCACTGGACCACTTCCCACAGGACATGCTGTGTCCTACCAATGCTGCAGCTGCCTTCATTTTACCCAGCTCTTCTCTCTGCCCCAGGCACATGTCAGGACATACATGTAAAGAACACAAAGGAGATCCCTTATCATTTTATAGTTAATCATACAGATTTTAAGTTTTTGTCCCAGCAAAAATCCCACACCATCTTAAGCCTTGGCCTGAAGATATATTTTGGATGCTGTATCATCATCACCTCAATATTCCCAGTTCAGAGAGAAATACAGTAATTTTCCAAAGAGCTATCACAGGATTTTCTTGGCAACAAAGCATAGGTGACATCAGTAGCCGAAGAAATTCCACAGACTGCAAACAAACAAACAAAAAACCTCTCAGAATTCAGCCTGGTTCTGGCTCTCAGAACATCTGCTTTAGAAAGGTGATTTTAGTGGCAACTTAAAAGCAGAGAAAACTTCAGCTGTCACACAATCAGCACAGCCAACTAAATTAGAGAAGCTTATTTATGTGCCTAACAAGTTCAAATCTGCAGAAAAACCTGCTGGGAGCGATTTGAAAAGACTAATGAGACTTTTCTCATCACCGACTGGGTATATTCTCCTTAAAAGGTTTATGAGCATGTCATTTAGTTTCACTACAGCTCTTGCAAAATCATTAATGAACTTGTGAAAACAATTAGAGAGATAAAAGGGCAAGAAATGTACGTGTTAGCCTGAAACCTGTGATAATACGGAGTAGACGAAGCAGAGGAGAAAGCATTGCTTTGAAGGCATCAGACACAAGATCCTGATGTTTTATGCCTGTTAAAATTATTATTTCTAGTTCTGCTCCTGATAAGCCTAAAGTGGAAAAATATCTTTGTAGAACATGATTATGGAGACTCTGTTGCTTATTAAAACAAGAAGGACAGCAGAACAATCTCATTAGGGTAAACAGAAGACATGAATGTCAGGCCATATAAAATGCACCTCATTAATATCTGCATAAACTGAATGGCAGGGGCATGAATACTATAAAGACTGGACCCAACTTTGATCTTTTGAAGCTACCTTTGAATAACTACATATTGAAGAAGAAAAGAAAATGTTCAAAGGGAGAAAGGATCTAGAATCACAGACTCGGTACCATGCAGGTCTTTTCTTATTTTGGGGGCACATAGGTTATTTTGGCAAATAAACCCACCAAACACTGTGATTAGTGAATACACCGACTTTTTTCCCTTGAAAAGGCATGTTCTCCTTCTGTACCAAGCTTACAGGAATGGACATGGAGAAAGCCCTGTTTCGCTTTAGAATATCATGTTCCCACCCTACAACCCGTGCTCTCCAGCAGCACAAATGCCCTTTGGCTTCAGGAACCATGGTCTGTGTGCATTGCAGCTCTGAGCACCAGCATATCAGAGGCTTCCCAATGTGAACCAATGGCCTAGGACTGAACAGCGTACAGTCCTGTCATGAGTGCAGCATGGGACCAACCTGCAGACGGGTGACCAACCCCACTCCAGCTGTCAAACTACCCCCCTGCCTCCCCAGCAACTTCCAGCTGCTTGGCAGACCTCAGCCTGTCTCATGCAGCAGAGGCAGTACCTGCTCTTCAGCTCAGTGCCTGTGTTCCATCCAAAAGCATAAACCTCTTTATTTATATCTATCTCCAGTACAAAGGAATAACCAATTAATTTCAGAGAGACTGCTGAGAGCAGAAGAGAAAGTAATGACCAGCTTTTGAAAATTACTAGCTTGCCCTTCTCATACCATTTTTTCCCCTGTATATACACACTACAGTATTCTCAGCTGTGTGCAGCTGAGCCTGTGCTTCAGCATTCACCACGCATTCATGCAAGTGGTTTCTCTTCTTTGCTAGCTTCTCTGATCAGGACCATGAGGCTCTTAGAGGTACAATCATTAATTCAGAAAATAGAGACTGCAACCTTCACTTCTTCCCTTTTCCCTTGGAAACACTGCAAGTCTGGCCAGCTATGTGGCAAAAATATAGGTAAATCACAGAATCACAGAATAGTAAGGGCTGGAAAGGACCTCAAGATCATCGAGTTCCAACCCCCCCGCCATGGGCAGGGACACCTCCCACTAAACCATGCCATCTAAGGCTATGTCCAACCCCACCTTGAACGCCGCCAGGGATGAAGCATTCACAACTTCCCTGGGCAACCCATTCCAGGGCCCCACCACCCTCACAGTATAGAACTTCTTCCTCAGATCCAATCTAAACCTCCCCTGTTTAAGTTTAAACCCATTACCCCTTGTCCTCTCACCACAGTCCCTAATGAAGAGTCCCTCCCCAGCATCCCTATAGGCCCCCTTCAGGTATTGGAAGGCTGCTATGAGGTCTCCAGGCAGCCTTCTCTTCTGCAGGCTGAACAGCCCCAATTTTCTCAGCCTATCTTCATACGAGAGGTGCTCCAGTCCCCTGATCATCTTCGTGGCCCTCCTCTGGACTTGTTCTAACACTTCCATGTCCTTTTTATGTTGAGGACACCAGAACTGCACACAATACTCCAAGTGAGGTCTCACGAGAGCAGAGTAAAGGGGCAGGATCACCTCCCTCGACCTGCTGGTCACACTCCTTTTGATGCAGCCCAGAATACGGTTGGCCTTCTGTGCTGCAAGCGCACACTGCCGGCTCATGTTCATTTTTTCATCAACCCACACCCCCAAGTCCTTCTCCGCAGGGCTGCTCTCAATCTCCTCCCTGCCCAACCTGTAGCTGTGCCTGGCATTGCTCCGACCCAGGTGGAGGACTTTGCACTTAGCATGGTTGAACTTCATCAGGTTGGCATCAGCCCACCTCACAAGCGTGTCAAGGTCCCTCTGGATGGCATTCCTTCCCTCCCATGTATCAACCGAACCACACAGCTTGGTGTCATCGGCAAACTTGCTGAGGGCGCACTCAATCCCACTGTCCATGTCACCCACAAAGATGTTGAACAAGACCGGTCCCAACACCGATCCCTGGGGGACACCACTCGTTACTGGTCTCCAGCTGGACACTGAGCCACTGAGCACTACTCTTTGCATGCGGCCATCCAGCCAGTTCTTTATCCACCGAGTGGTCCACCTATCAAATTGATGTCTCTCCAACTTAGAGAGAAGGATGTCATGGGAGACAGTGTCAAAGGCTTTACACAAGTCCAGGTAGATGACATCAACTGCTCTGCCCCTGTCCATCAGTTCCGTAGCCCCTTCATAAAAGGTCACCAGATTGGTCAGGCAGGATTTCCCCTTAGTGAAGCCATGCTGGCTGTCACCAACAACCTTGTTGGTTTTCATGTGCCTTAGCATGGCTTCCAGGATAATCCGCTCCAAGATTTTGCCAGGCACAGAGGTGAGACTGACTGGTCTGTAATTCCCCGGCTCATCCATTTTTCCCTTCTTAAAAATGGGGGTTATATTTCCCTTTTTCCAGTCATCGGGAACTTCACCTGACTGCCATGATTTTTCAAATATGATGGACAGTGGCTTAGCAACTTCATTTGCCAGCTCCTTCAGGACCCTTGGATGGATTTCATCCGGTCCCATGGACTTGTATACATTCAGTTTCCTAAGGTGGTCCCGAACAATATCCTCCCCCACAGTGGGCCCAGGGTCCCCACCCTCACCGTCCCCGCGTCTGCCTTCCAAGACTTGGGTGGTGTGGTCAGAGCATTTGCCCGTAAAGACTGAGGCAAAGAAGTCATTAAGAACCTCAGCCTTCTCCAAATCCAGGGTAGCCAGTTCTCCCGATAGCTTCTGGAGAGGGCCCACGGTGTCCCTAACCTGTCTCTTATCGGCAATGTACCTATAAAATCCCTTCCTGTTATCCTTAACATCCCTAGCCAAGTTTAATTCTAAATGGGCCTTGGCTTTCCTAACCTGGTCCCTAGCTTCCCGGACAACATCCCTGTATTCTCCCCAGGCCGCCTGACCTTGCTTCCACCTTTTATAAGCATCTTTTTTCTTTCGAATTTTGCTTAGCAGCTCCTTATCCATCCAAGGAGGTCTCCTGGCCCTCCTGCTGAACTTCCTTCTAGTTGGGATGCATCGCTCCTGAGCTTGCAGCAGGTGATCCTTGAATATCAACCAACAGTCTTGGGCCCCCCTGCCCTCTAGGGCTGTATCCCATGGAACCTTACTGAGCAGGTTCCTGAAGAGGCCAAAGTCTGCTCTCTTGAAGTCCAGGGCAGTGAGCTTGCTGCACGCTCTTCTCACTGTCCTGAGGATCTCAAACTCAACCATCTCATGATCGCTGCAATCAAGGCTGCCCTGGAGCGTTACATTCCCAACCAGCCCTTCCCTGTTGGTGAGGACGAGGTCAAGCATGGCACCTCTCCTTGTCGGCTCCTCTATTACTTGCAGAAGGAAGTTGTCTTCCACGCAATCGAGGAACCTTCTGGATTGCTTGTACCGGGCCGTACCATCCCTCCAACAGATATCAGGGTGGTTGAAGTCTCCCATGAGAACAAGGGCCTGCAAGCGTGAGGCTGCTCCTATCTGCCTATGGAGCGCTTCGTCCAGCAAGTCCCCTTGGTCAGGCGGTCTGTAACAGATCCCCACAATAATGTCACCCATCACTGTTCTCCCTTTAACCCTGACCCACAAACTCTCTGTCGACTGTTCACCTGTCCCCAGACAGAGTTCCATACTCTCTAGCCTATCCCTAATATAAATAGCAACTCCCCCTCCCCGTCTGCCAGGCCTGTCTTTCCTAAAGAGCCGGTAACCTTCCATTCCAACACACCAGTCATAGGAGCCATCCCACCATGTTTCTGTGATGCCTATGATATCATACCCCCGTAGATGTGCACACATCTCTAATTCCTCTTGTTTGTTCCCCATACTACGGGCATTTGTGTAGAGGCATTTGAGCCGAGATCCAATTGAAGTTGGGTCATTGGCTGGAGCAGCTGGAATATCCCTACATTGCTCTGAACGTTTATTATAGGTGCTGGCAACTGACTGGGTGTGTTGGGATGGAATGATGCCCCCCTCCCCCAACACATCTAGTTTAAAGCATCCTTGACCAGCCTGGCAAGCCTCCTACCAAATCCACTCTTCCCCTTGTATGTCAGACCAGCTCCACCAGCCCCCAGTAGACCTGGCCTACTATATTGAGTCCCATGGTCAAGGTACCCAAACCCCTGACTATAGCACCACCCTTCTAACCATTTATTAACCTGCCCAATCCTCCTAGCCTTTTCAAGGTCCTGCCCTGTATCCTGGAGAATTGACGAAAAGACAATCTGAGCTCCAGAGCCCCTAACCACCTCTCCCAGAGCCCTGTAGTCCTTCTTTATAGTCTCCAGGCTACTGCTATCTATATCAGTAGCACCCACATGTATTACCAGGAGTGGGTAATAGTCAGTGGGACCGACTAGAGCAGGCAGCTTCTCGGCCACATCCCTGATCCGAGCCCCTGGTAGGCAACACACCTCCCTTGAGGCTGGGTCAGGCCGGCAGATGGGTGCCTCTGTGCCTTTCAGATTAGAGTCCCCGACTACTACGACCCGCCGCTTTTTCCTGGCAGCACCAGTAGTGACCTTCTTTACCAGTGCACTAGCTGGTTGCGCCTGGTGGGAGCGCTGTTGCTCATCAGTCCCCTGCAGGATAGCAGAGCGCTGTTGCTCATCAGCCCCCTGCAGGACAGCAAAGCGGTTCTGGGTAGGGACAACAGATGTAGGAGGAAGCCCCCTGCTTTTAATTACCCCCTTCCTTCTTTTTTTGTTGTTTTTTTCTGTTACCTTTTCCCAGCTTCCTGGGTTAGCAGCCTCCTTTCCTGCATGGGCAACAGTAGACACCCGAGGCCCAGGAACAGGCTGGTCCCGGAGCAAGCAGTGCTGCTCCCCCTCAGCTTCCCTGACACCTTTCATCCTGGTAACAGCTTCCTGCAGTTCAGCCACTTGCTGCAGGAGGGCCTCCACCAGGGAACGCAGAGTGTAGCCCCGCCCATTGCTCACCCTTCCCTTAGGATACCCCGAGCTCTGCACTACAGCCTCCCTTCCCATCGGCTCCGTTTGGGTGCCTACGCTGGCCACCACCGGCGCAGCCAGAGCAGAGCTCCCAGACCGAGCCTTGCTCGTACGGCGAGTGTTCACCATCCCGCTCACCACCCCGCTCGCCTGCCCGCGCGAACTGCCGCGCAAACTGCTTCGAGCCCGTCCTGTTTGCCCGCCCTGTTCGCCGCGCTCCGGGTCGCCGCGCTCCCTGGGGCAGCTTTTTAACCAGTCAGGTCTGCCGCCGGTCCTCCTGACACCGCCCCCTCTGAGTCAGCCGCTCGCCTCCGCGGGGCTGCAGGCTCCCGGGCAGGCCTTGTCGAGGACTTGAAGCTCCCTCGGGGCAAGTTGCTGCTCCGAGGTGAAGCTCGTAGTCGCCGAGCCTCCCCCCCCCGATCAGGCGCTGCAGGTCAATTTTGGATGAAATGTGCAAGCTGAACATAAACTGCAATAGAAACTTGCTGCCTCTGGGAAAGTCTGAAAATCAAGTCCCTTCTCTGGACGTTAATGACCTGAAACTGGCAAATTGGGATCACAGTAGTCTGTCCCAGTCACAGCCTGATAGCTTAGGTAATGTCTGAAAAGCATTTGGACCTCAGGAAGGGGAACATTTTCAGTGTGGTTTCATTTCTTAGGTGACTAAGACACTTTCAGAAATAGAGTTTGGCTGCCTCAGCCATGCCATCATTCATAAGTGGTTTAACCTACTTGCTGGGCTCTCTTTTCCAGTATCTATGGCCAGTTCCAGTTTGGGCCCAGAGTCCCAAGGCAAGTATAGTGAACTCCTGGCTGTGAGTCAAGTCATCCTGGAGAAAAAGAATGAGTACAGATGGCTCAGAGTCAGCATACACTGATAGAAAAAAAAAAAAAAGGACATTTTACTATCCCCCACATCCGTACTACCTGGATTTGACTATGCAGGATTGGTCCACAGCCCAGAAAAAGTACCGGAAATCTTGGCAATAACTTGAGTGAATTTGAGTCATACTCAAAGGCTCACAGGTTTTGGCGGTGGGTGAGAAACCCCAGCTAGAGTCTTCTGCCTCTAGGACACTCTTCTAGGAAGAGCTGCATGGTGTCATATGCTGCAACAATCAGCATCTTGCATGGACCGCCTTTGCGCTCACCATCTGACACTGCAATCACTCCAGAAACCTGCTCACTCCGGTATCTGTTCCACTATATCAGTATTTGGCCAAGCCCCTATGTCTGCTAGGGAAAATTGCATTGAAAGATTCTACTCATCAGCCATTCCTCCTTTCCCCAACACACTCCAGTCTTCTAATTGCCCTGTCTGGATTCTCCTCTCATCCCTCAAACATTCCTGATGGGAATAAAATACACAGTAGGTGACAACTTTCAAGTCACTTTCATGTCATGCCTGATAGCTGCTGTAGGAAGGTTATTGATACTGCTATTCTTTCATTTCAATTTTACCTATACATTTCTGCCCCCAGCAAACCCTCTATATGAAATTATTTTCTGAACTGTTTTCAGCCTGCTCCTGATGTTGCTCTCAGAATGATCTCAAGATGGATAATACAGCTGTCATTTCTCCAGGCTCCACTGCCATGCTTTGATAAAACCCAAATCGTGGTTTTGATGGTGCCAGATTTTACAAGCCTATTAAGCTGTCTCTGCCAAGTGATGGTTTTCCCTTTACAAGCTCTGGGCTGACACCAGCTTTCCACGCTCTCCACAACATTTAACATCTCATCTCCGCCCAACCGTCTGCCATTTATGGTTTTTAATCTGACTGTCATTAAGCAGACTCAGATGAGGAAACCTGCATAACCATAAGGAGCAATCACCTTATTTGTTCTCAAGCAGGGTGTCAAGAAGAAATATTTGTGTTTAAACAGAAAAACAAACTCTGAAAAACAAAACCAATAAAAAGAAGATACCCTGTCTTCTGGTTCAGATTTCTATACTGGGCTTTTTCTGGCAAAATATCTCCATTCACCAAAGCATTTAAAACACATTTTAGTCCCTCCTAAATCTGAGAAATTAGAAACTAAGTACATGCTCAAGCACTGCATTGAAACCCCAGCAGCATTAGAAAGACACTGCAGGCGGCAGAGATGCAGAACAGGTGGGAAGAACGAGACCTGTTCTTCCTTCCAGCACTGTTTCATTACTGTCAGACATTTACTATTCTGATGTGCAAACTGGGTCTTTGCAGGCAATATCTGTCCTTCTCTGGTCCTTCTAGATTTTGCTAATGTGGGTTGCACTGTACGGGGGGGCAGACACATCATTTAACCTTTAATTAAACATCAAATCCAGGCAATGTTACTCACTTCCTGAGAGTTTTCAAGCAGTTAACCAATTCTTGTGGAAAGTGGCCAAATAACAGAGAGTTCATAGTAAAGAAAAATATTAATCATAAACAGAGATGGCTCTTCTGTACAGCAGAACAGCCTGCCCAGGTGGTTGCTTTGAACCATATTCAGTAGCTCCTCACTGCAACTGCCTATGAAAGCCCACACGCCTCAAATGAGCCATCTCAGTGGTACCCTAACGCCTTCATGGTTGATATCAGACCCAGCTTCCCTGCCACATTCCCATCCCCACCTTTCCCTTGATAGAGAGCGAAACCCCAAAATAAGCAAGAGCAGTCCCCATTCCCCACTTTGCTGAAGCCTAGCCAAACCTGAAGACATTTTCTAGCTGGAAATTTTCTAATGTTGACAAACAACTAAGTTGCAAAGCAAATTGTTTTGAAATGGAGGTCATAGGGAGAACTTTCCCATGTCCATGAGTGCTAGTAACACACAGACAACTGACCTGATAGAAAACAGCAACCTGGCAGGCTGTGCCAACATCCACGAGTGTCATGTAGCCCCAGATCCCAACCAGACCTGCTGCACTGTTTGAAGAGGTAAGCACAGGCTTTGCTGGATTACCACTGCAGAATACAATGCAAGGCTGTAGATTCGGGAGCCAAAACCACAATGTGTTTACAAGACAGAAAACAAGGATTCAAAGAAGAAAGTAATGATCTCTGCAGTGCTGATGCCATTCTTGCATGACTGAAGAGCCAGGCAGCATGAGAGCAACCTTAACTTTGTACGTAGACCTAAGTCCGTAGAACTGCGCCCAGACCAAAGAGTCAGCTTTCAGAGAACAAGAAGACATGGAAATGAGTTTAAATGAGAGCTGAAAGGAAACCAGGGCTTGGAGAACAATTTCCGCAGAGACAGACATAAGGAATTTAATGTGTCCGAATAAAACAAAGGGACAACTCAGTTGATACTCACAGGTACTTGCAAAAGGAACAGCTAGCCAAAAGTAAGCTTCATCAAAATAGGACCCAATGGGCAGAAACTGAAGTCAACCAAATTCAGCTTTGAAATAAAAGCTTGTTCCCCACCACTGAGAGCAATTAAACCATTGGAATGTCTTCCCTGGGGAACTGTCAGACTTCCCCACTGGGAAGTACAGCACTGCTGGGTGACAAATTTAATCTGCTTTGTCTATCCCTACACATACACATGTGCCAAACAGACATATTGCAGTGGTCCCATCACACATGGCCTGCCTCAAGGCTAAGGGCCTTTTTGGCTTACATGTGTCCTGCTGTGAAACAAGAGCCTGAAGCCAAGAAGCATATTTCCTAGCCCGAGATTGGCTCTCACTCCCCTGGCAGGGCCTATAGGAACCTGGGGACCTCCAGAAAACACCAGGCTCAGAGCTCATGAGCTGTTGTACTCAGAAACAGATCCTATTTATTTTTTTAGCGCAATGTAATTTGCTGAAAAAAAAAAAAAAGGTATATTCAACTGCTCGTGAGTGAAGCACACAATTAGTAATGCAGACTGCAGGTCTCTCCAGCCACTGCCACCACTCTTTCCCTTTCTTAGGAACTTCTCTCTCATTGAGTGCACTCTCTGGAAATGGCTGTAGCACCAGAGATGCTGGGCCTAACTATTTTTTGCTCATAAACACTCATCTCCCAAAAGTCACATTCTACTCTAAAGACCTCTAACATGGCAGCCCACCACAGAGGGATCATCTCCCCTCCCAGCAGAACACAGCCTGTGAGCAGACCTCACCTCCAAGCCTGCCTGAAAGGGTTCTCCCAGCTCCGCAATCACAACAAAAGCCCAGTACTCTGAACTGGCATAAGGAATGGACAGATTGACACCACCGTCTATGCCACCTATTGTTAGCCCAAACTGTACATTGCGCCTGCATCATGGAACCAGCTCATTTTCCTAAACACTGTGGCAGTGTTTGTCACTGGGACCATGCTTTCTGAATGAAATGGTGTGGCACCAGACCAGAAGTCTGCACTGTGACCAGCAAAACCACACTTGCCTTCAATGCAAGGGTCAGGCACCACATTTCACTTTAAATTCTTCCATCCCAAGCCTTCCAGATACCTTGAAGAGGCCAGTTACAGCCAGACAATATTGCTTATTCATTTCCTTTTCCATTCATTAAACATATTTCCAACCAAGAGACTTTGCTTCAACTTGATGAGCAACTGAGCCACATTTACACTTGCTCCCAAATCACTGACTCCCCAGTAACCACTTTAAGATGGCAAGAGCAGCAAGTTAAGTGGCAGTAATCTTCCAGCATGAATAGATGATACCTGCGTATTCTACTTTAGATTTTCCAGTGCAAGGTTGAGCCGTTTCTTTTTATGCATTGCAGGTGCCTTTCAAGCATACAGCAAGTTGTTTTGTAACAAGCTGGAACATCTTTCTTGATGAGATCTCTTTTCAAATTCTTATTTTCCTCCAGCTGGGCCAGGGCGTTCTGGCTTTGACACAATGAGAAAAGCACACTCATTTCCCATGACATATATTGCAAAGACTCAAGAGTCCACGCTGGCAGATGCAGTGCCAGGCATCCACCCCTCTCCAGCAGGTTGCTTCCCTTCCTACCAAACTCTGTCCAAAAGGGGACATTCCTCTCTCTGCCTCCCCCAGCTCAGGAGTGCAGAACAAGTCATGGTCCTCGCACGTGACTACATGGGTACTTTGTCTACCTATCTGACCCATAATACAACACGATGGAAACAGCTTGTGCCTTACACCAAGGAGGAGCAACATGTGCACCACGTACCCTATACAGATTTGTCTTTCAAGAGCAACCACCAGCGTGTGATACAGCGATGCAGCCAGTGTTGCTGCCAGAAGAGTTCAGCCATCAGAACCCACAGACCCTCATTAAGCACTTGGCAGTTATTTGCTTTTATAAAGTCTCCTGCTTGTAACAACCCTACCCATGCTGCTGCTTCAAGAGCAACATTTCACAAGTAGTCATGCAGGGGTTTTACCTTAGAAGGAATTTCCCAGTGGGCCACTGTTTTCACTTCACTACTCTCCCTCCACTGACACCAGGTGTCCACCCTCCCCAGCACACATAGAACAGCAGATGCATGGCAGATCACATTGCACAGTTTGTTAGATCAAGGTCAGAAAAAAACATAATAAGCCTGCCTGAACTCATGAATAAACAGAACAGTTCAATTGTGGGTATGCTTTGACAGAAAGAATTTCCCTTTCAAGCTTTTCACAGTGCTCTCCCAAAAATACATGAGGACCCCAAGAATATTTACAAACATAGCCTCACATTACCCCTGAATGGGTGAACCATTTTACAGAGAAGAACCTGAAATGGGAGGATTGCCTATAGAAATCTATGGCTCATGGTATTTACCAGCCCCATTAATGTGACAGCAATGGAGATCCCTGTTGGAAGGTGAGGTTTCACATCACAGGTAGACAGCACATTTCACCCATGTGCAATGTTCTACCTAAAATGTCACATTATTACATTTTGTGCTGTTGTGCTTGATTTATCAGTAGAAGGATTCTGCTTTCTTTCCATCCTCCTGGCCTGCCTTTAGATTCTCCAACAACTTGACTGCAGAACACAAAAGCCATCCTGTCTTTCATGGCCATTCTCCTTAGAGAGATTGGTTCTTACTTTACACTGTTTACACCAGAGACAGCAAAAACCCATCAGCTGCATTGTAAAGACATTTTTATCTGCCTCTGGTTTGGTTCTTGAACTGGCCAAGCCTGGAGGACCTCAAGTGACTTAGCTTTTATTCAGGCTGCAATTCCTGCTGTCCATTCCATGTGGCCCAGACATAGAAGAGCAAAATGGCATCCAAAAACTGAACAGCTGGAAAAAAGACAGAACAACCATTACACAAAATGCCTGAGATGATGCTGCAGAGAAGGTGCAGCCTGAATAAGAGCAAGTCCTCCAGAGGCAGTAAGCTTTGGGAAGTGTGCACACAGTGAAGCAATGCAGTGTTCACGAAGAATTCAGTCATTGCTCACCCTCACTTTACTGAGGTACTCAGACAACATTAAAATGGAGACATGGGAATCTGGGTCTACTTGAAAGTCAAAGATAAGTATAAGCCAGAACAGTGCCTTGGCTGGCATTTAGAGGCTGGACTGAGCTCTCACATCAGACTGCAAAGAGCTGGACAAATGCACTGCCTAGACCCTGGGCTTATGGCCAGACATTATTTGGTGGCCACTGCCACCTCGTGGCACTGTCACCCACAGATGGGCCCAGAGATAAAGTAAGGACTCTCACCCTTGTTACTCTGCCTTGAACAACACAACAAAGGAGCTCTCTGGAATGCACAGCAGCGTAGAAGCAAGAAGAGACAAGACCATGTGGTTTTCCCTGCCTGGAACACCCTTGCAAAACATCCCCTAATGCCAGGCCAGTTAATTCAGCCCAGGGCTTTGACACCCATCCCTGTCAAGACATTTTTACTAGCACAACGGATCAAAGCAGGTTCTGCTTCATTCAGAGCACACTTGCAACTAAAATCTATTACATGTGGACAGTTGCCCTTTAAAAAAGAGATATCTCACATTCAAGAGAAGAATAAGGCCTGGAGAGACTTGGAAGTTTTCTGTGCTGATGGATAGCTTGAGCAAAAGCAACACATCTACCACGAGAGAAGTTGTTCAGGGTTTTCTGGATAGTACCTCCATGCAGGTAAGGTGTGGTCGACATTATCCCAACCGCCGCTTGCTGTCTCAGAAGCTGGTCCAACAGAAATTTCCATCCAGTACTACTACTCACTAACATATCAAACAGTAACAGCTCAGGCTTAATCAAACAGACACTCCAGGTTCAATCCACATCCAGGGCCCCAGCTGAGGGCTGATATTTAGTAACTCCAAACTGTTGTTATGCCCTGACTGTTTTCACACAAAGTCAAGGACAAGGTCTGTCCATGCCACTATACAAGGACACTACTGTGACACTACATTACTTTCACTGAGGCAAGCCCTGGCTCTCCCTGCAGATCATCACCACTCATCTATTCTCAAGGCAGTACAACCTCCTGTCTGCTGAGGTGACCTAGCACCACCATTGAATCTTCCAGGACAACTTGATCACCAATCACTGTTACAATATAAACTTCTCCTGAGAACTGCCTTTAATATAGGCCCTAGATCTCAAAGCTTAGCACCATTTTCTTTAATTTTTTAAGATCTCTGTTCGCATCGGCAGAGTGACACCTAAATCAATGCACGCAACTGAACTACAGATGAAATGATAAGAAATGTTTCTTTGCAAGACAGGTTCCTCATTCTAGGAGATGGAGAACACCTGGCGTTACATTCTCAGCTATCCTGAGCTTCCACTTGCCATTGCTGGAAGATCACTTCACATGCACTCAGAAGGAGCTGATGCAGAGCCACTGTTTTCATTGTCTACACACGGTCCTTTGCGCAAGGGTCACCACGGGTTAACCCAGGCAGCACAACAGAGGAAACCATTTCCTCTTCAGGCCAGAAAAGCCTTCTCCAAAGTTCCCTTCTGCAACTCCAAAACATAGCAAAGTTGTTGTAAAAACGTGTGTAAAATATGCCAGTTATATCCCTGAAGAGGTAACATTGACTTTCAGATGCCTGGCAGGAGACAGACCTTTCTCTTCTTTCCCCCACCAGCTTACATTAGAGGCAGGTCTAGGAGCACACACAGAGAGCAGGCACCCCTGCATGAGTACACCTGTAATTACAACTTCAAACCACCCTACCCTGATTCTCCTGTGGAAATGTTAGCAGGAATCCTCCCTCCTGCTGCTGCGTGACCTCTGCCAATTGTCCATACCAATATTTACTGTCGCTGTGGTCTCCCTCGCTCTGTAGGCTGGCTCCCAAAGTCTTTTCACATTTGGAATGTGTCAAGTAAATGGAAACACTGACAGAGTAATTTAAGCATCCAGGAACCAAACTACCATTAAAACACTAGTCCACACAGGAACACACACTAATAACCTAAGGAACAATAGCCAATCTGAAAAACAATAGGTAATTTTCTTCTGTCTCCAGCTCTTTTTAAGGCTCATACTACCTGTCATAAGTAGCTATTAAAGAGCCTGTACTGCAGCAGAAGAGAGGAGGGGGAAACCCAAAGCACGCTACAAAACACGCTCCCTCAAATTCTGCCCATCAAAGGGAATTTAATCTCCAGCTGTCTACCATGTAAGAAATATCAAGTAAAATGGTGAGAATAGACTGCAAAATGCTGTTATACTCACTACCGAGGGAAAACATTTTTGATGGGGTGACCTTTGCACGGAGCTGTGTTCATACTGAGACGCATTTTGCAGACCATATAAAAAGCAGCTCCTTTTGACAGCCGAACTCAATACATAAGAACTATTGAAGAGAAGCTGCTTTACAAACAGTGGGTGGCAGATGACAATTAGTTTTATTCTTCTATTATGTTACCGATGGAGGGGTGTGTGTTGGAAATTATCGCCATTGGTCACAGTGTGTTTGATACAACAACAAAGAGGGACTGGGCTCTCTCTATCTTCTTCTCCATGGTTTATCTTCCCTGTGTATACACACACATACACTTATCCTTTGGTCTGCTCCCAATTTTGTCTCCCTTTGCTTTAATTTCAGCCCTAAATATTTAAATAAGTTAAATGCGAATCTGGTCAGCTTCTGAGCTGTGAAAGCATTTTTTGCACTGGTCCTTGAAGATCAAGATAAAAAGCTACATCCAAGAAGGATGGGGATTAAAGAAGAGGAAGAGGGTAAGAAAAGCAGCACAGGGAAGAGAGGGGGCTCAGAACAAACCCTCCACCAGCGCAAGTCGCTCCTTCTGGTGCTTGAATTGCACAGGATTAGTTTCCTTCAAGATGTCCGCTGTGCCTCACCTCACGGACCGCGCCAGAGCCCAGACCAGGGCTGTTCACTGCCCTCCAGGGATGCTGCTCCCACTCAGGGACGGCGGTTTCACGCCGGACCAGCCCTCGTAGCTGGGGAGAAGGGAGACACAAGGGCCTGGCAAGGCGGCTGGAAAACAAAGGACCACCCAGCAGCAGGAGCCCGGGGAAGCCGTAACCCCCCCAGCCCCTCAGGAGGGGGCAGACCCAATCCCTCACACCTGCGGGCCGGCGGCACCGGGGGCTGGGCGGCAGCCATGGGGCGGGCCCGGCCTGTGGGGCCGTGGGCGGCAGCAGCCCTGCGTGGCCAGGCCGCAGGGGCAGGCAGGATCCCCACAGGGAGCTGCCCTCCTGGCCGGGTGGGGGCTGTGTGGCTTTAACGGGCTCAGTGAGCCCGGAGCTGAGCCTTGCCGGAAGCCAGACCGCTTACAGGAGGCACAAGAGGCTGAGGGAGAAATGGAGCAGCGGGGCACTTTCAGAAACATGGTGACAAGAGCATAGTGCATCCATGTGATGCTTGCTGGACGTACCACAGGAGGACAGTCCCTTCCCATGCGTGTCACAGAAAACCACAGGTTTTGAAAGGGAACCCCTGGACAGGCAGAGCCTCCGTCCATGTCCAAGTGCTGCTCAGGGAAGCACACAGGTGTCTGGCTTATCTCTGAGACCGCAGGCTAGGACAAGGCACCAGGATTGGAGCTTGGTAAAGGGAGAGATCCCAAAGCAGCTGGGCAGGCAGCCCAGTGCCCCCCAGCCCGGCTCCTCCATACCAGGCCAAGATGGCTGCAGGCCTTGCTGTTCCCTTTCCTTTGGGAGCAGCAAACCTAGGTGTTGCTTTGCCACTGATAGGCCTGGCTTTGGAAGCACCAGCTCCTATATTGGGATCTCCAAAACCCCACTTAGCCTTGCAGAGAGATTACCCCGTCCTGCCCCAGCAGGCAGCCCTGGTCAGCTCTGTGAGCAGCTCCATGTGTCTAGAAACACCAGCAAAGCCCAGCTGGGTCTTCCCATCTCCTCCCCTTCATTCCCAATGAATCCCACCAGCCAGGACCGTGCTCCAAGCTGGGGTCCTCACCAGTGCCTGATAAGCCAGGAAAAGCTAAGTCAATCACTTGTGTTCCTTGTTCATAAAAGTACATAGTGTGTTTATTCTGTGATAGAATTTGAGAACACTTCTTCAGTAGCAGATAATGCACTGAGCTGAGCATGCAGCATCTTTTTACTAAGAAAAGGACTAGTTTCACACCATCGGCAGAGAAGTGACTGTTCTCAGCTTAGCAGGCTCCACGTGAGACTGATGGGGCAGAGGCCACAAGGGTTGAAAACCCACATTCAATATAGACCCAAGGGTGCTGTGTGAGGCACCAGTGAGCCACGCAGAGAGACAAAGTCATCTACTGAGCATATTCCCACCAGACAGGCAAGTAAACAAAAGGGCAAGCAAAACTAATTAAAAAAATACCCTATAAAGAAGTTATTTGGTCATAAATGGACACCAGGGTGGAAGCACCAGATATGATGGCTCCCAGGTCTGTTTTTCCCCCAGGAGGTCACGCAGCCCTTTGACTAATAAATTTTAAGAACCATAGTTGTAAAGTCTATTCCAGCCTCTGTTCTTTGCCTGCAGAGAGAAAAAGAGTGCACGAGCCTGTATTTCAGGTGGCTGGGGACAAGAATAAGTCCAAAGGTCTTCAGAAAGGATAAAACCAGCCTTTGTCGTACAGCAGCTCCCAAACCATGATTTTGGTAGAAAATAGGTGCAGTCATATGAAAAGCTACACACAGCACACAAAAGGCAACAATCAGAAGTATGTGAGGTGTCCCTGCCCCTGGCATGGGGTTTGGAACTAGATGATCTTAAGGTCCTTTCCAACCCAAACCATTCTGTGACGCTATGATTCTATGAGTTCAGGCAATGGTTGAATCACTTTAGCATCAACTGAAGCTTTGAAAATGTGATTAGCATATAGTTAGGAGACTCTTCTCTGCATCTCTGGAAGAAAGCAGGCAAAGCAAACAAGGTGCATAAGCCCCTGCGTGCCATTCTATAGGGAGCAAAAGGGCCCCAGGTGCCTCCTTGGTGTTGTGGAAAATAGCGGACAGTTCATTGAGCAGTTTGATTTTTATGATACTTAGCATAACAAATCCATCAAGGTCAGCCTGAAATAGTCACAAGACATAGGTATTCACACCATACGTTGGCATCCTTTGATAAAAGGCTGTGCATCTCCTGTAGCACTTAAAAAGCGATACCTATTTTTAAATGTAGGTCTCCAAATGACGTTTTGGAGTGGGAAACAGCATTTAGAGCCCAGTTTTGTGGCTCTGATTTGCCTAAGACCGTACTCTCACACAGCAGGGACAATAATGAACTCCATGGGCTGCTCCCAACCGGATCCAGCTGGCAGCACGGCCTCTCTGAGCCGTCACAGCCTGGTGGGGGTTGGATCTGTGCCAGTGGAAATCTTCCCTTCAATTGTTTGAGCTTTGGATGAGGACTGACTTGCACAGACCTTTAAATGTGAGCCTCGCTGAGATTTGCTGGAGAAGGGCAGTTCAGCACATGCTGTCCATTAAAAGGTCAGCAGTTCAGCAATGAGTTTCACCAAGCAGAAACAGGCACTGGCCAGGACCAGCCATTATCCTTCAGATCGGGCACTAAAGGCAAGAACCTGAATGTCTCCTAGACTGTGAGGGACACCTGAAACCTGGATCTTTCTCAGGTGTAGCCAGGGGCTCTTTCCCCTCCCTTCCTTCACAGCTGAGCACCGGCACAGCACCAACCCTGCTGCAGCCCCACTCTCAGCCCGGCTCCCCACACCCCCATGTGCTTCTCATATAATCTCAGTTGTTGTTCTAGGCAGACAGCTCTGTTTTTACTTAAGGCAATTCTATGCCTTTCATTGTGTTTTTAATTTTCATTTCACCAAGATTCACTCCCGTGACTGTGCTTTCTGGCATCTTCCAGCTTTTGTCCTTTATTTTTACTGCTGGAGTCAGAGATGATTATCTCTCAGAGAGTTCTCAGCTGCATTATGTTGATGGTAAGTGCTGTTTTTCCTGCCCTGTCTGATTTTCCATGCAAGATGCTTTTCATATAGCTTTAAGTGTTTTATTATTTGCAAATTGGTTGCCACGTCTCCAAGTTTCCCTTTCCCTGCTGTGGAAAGTGCCAGCATTGCTGTAAGGAGGGGACTGCAGCCTCTGGCAGGCATGAAGAAGCAATCAGCTGAATCTTGGAGAGGACCACAGAAACCTCCCACAAATCCAAGCAGCTCTGGGGCACTGTGACCTCCCCTGCTGTGTCTTTGAGCACCTCTGTCTGCGTGCCCGAGGCAGCAGTGACATTCCTACGCCAGGGCATGGCTCCCTGAGAAACAGCAATGGGATCACAGACTTCCCTACAGCCAGCACATTTGGGTGCTGGTACACAAGCTGTGACACCTCCATCCTTACCAGCACATTATCTAGCATGACATGGAGATCCTCAAGACATCACTTCTGCTAGCACTGGGAGATGCTTGGGCAGCAGGGAAGCACTGGTGAAGACCAGGACTAAAGACAGATCCTGATGCCACCAAAAGTACAAGGTGGACCTGGCCAAGGCTGTCCTCCAGAGCACCTTTTTCTCCAGGATAGGAGGCTCCTGAAGATGCCACATGAATTTCCAACCATGAATAACATCTCCAGAAAAACACCTTCCTTCTCCTTTCAGACAGAGGATATATGCATTCCCCAGCCCCTCCATCATTAACATTCCCCACATTTCCTTCCCAGCACCATTGCTGCCTGCTCACATATTGGACCACCAGTTCTCAGCTGCTTCTCCAGCCACCTTTACAGGTCCACAGTGGCCTCACTGGTCCTACACACATATTACATAGGGCATACAATAAGCTCTCTCACATCACTTACTGCACTAGTACCCAAAGCTAGTGGAGCAGCCAACACTGACGGGAAGGCTTCAGCCCACAATGTCACAGCAACCACAAAATGTGCAACAAGGTTCTTGTCTCCTCAGCTGACCCTGATGCACGTGCCCTACAAGGGACACTTGTCTGGCTTCAGCCAAGTCAGTGCTGCAACCTCAGCATCTGAGTTTTTAACTCCCTGCCTACTTGCCAGGTTCCTCCATTGTTCATCTCACAGCTCCGCAACACCTCCAAGCAGGTTCATGCCCATACAAGACCCTCACACTATACAACATCCCACAGGCTTGTGAAATAATATATAGCCAGGTCAATACAACAGAGCAGGCACTACTGAGAGCCGCTGCTGGCTCAGCATTTTTATGTTCAAAGCAGCATTTTTTATTTTTTTGTAATAGTTTCCCCCCCTTTGGCATTTTCATTAGAAGGCCAACAGGAAAAAAAGCCCTCAACAATCCCTGAGTGAAAGTCATAAGCAGCCTGACACCTGGTAATGAGATATTTCAAGCTATGGGCTGGCACTTTTATGGTATTTCTAAACCAAGCACTCAATCAAGTGAACTTAGAATGGAAAGCTTGTTACTCCTAGGCATATGTCTTAAGGTTTTTCATCTTCTATTTCAGCAATGGAAGAATACAGTACAAATAAGGCAGGCAAATACCTGGCAAGTAAATACTTTTGCCGCAGTATAATTATTCCCCTCAATGGAAAGGCTTCCAAGACAGCTTCTGAAACAGTACCCAGCATTCACAGCCGACCTGAGAACCTCCTGGCTCCTCATTTGAAATGTCTCATATTTTTCTTAAGGAAACAGAGCTCAGACAGTCCCTTATTTTGTCCTCCCAGTTCTCTTTGCTTCCCCGAACAGCTCTGAAATCCACCAGCCAGCTTCACTCAAGGCTTAAACAGGACATTAAAGGTCCAAGATCGTCCATTTCCAAATGTTCTCATATTAAAATGTATGCCTAAGAGATGGGAGATATTACGGCTGTTGCACAGCAACAACTCAAAGATGATGCCTGCTGAACCACTCAAGTCCAGAAGCTGTTGCAAGGGGGCCCTCCACCCCGTGCCACCTGGCAGCTAGTGTCTGCCCAACACACAGACCCTCAGCAAAGCTTTCCCTCCTTCCTTCCCTTCCTCCTGAGACTTGGGGAAGACATAGCACTCAAAGTGGGAAGCAATTCTCTAAGGGTGAGAAACCCCAAGCCCTGTGAAATGGGAAGGGGCAGCGCAGCAGTGAGGCTGACAGACCCTGATGGAGGCAGCATGATGGAGCAGGCTTTGGGTAAGTGAGCAAAAGCTCCTCCCTGCAGAGCTTCCAGCACCTCTCCCAGCTAAAAGCACCAGGCACGGGCACACTGAGAGCAGCAGCCGGCACATAAGCACAGAAAAGCAGTGTAAGAAGACGATGAGCAGGTTCCTACCAGCAGGAAGGCAGGGAACCTGTACACTGAACCTTATCTCCATCACCAATCTCCACTTGGAGCACCCTGCTCCTCACAAGACAATAAAGCTTTCACCCCACCACCCACACGTCTGCAACTAAATTCCTGTGAGATAATTGGGATGTTTCCACTCCCCTCCCACTGCAGCCACAGCTCACTGTCAGGGCTGAGGCACCCAAAAGCAGAGCAGAGCCACCACAGCAGGCAACTGCTGGGCATGAAGAAGAGTCAGCCTCTTGTGCTGTTGTCTCACTTGTCTCCTGGTTGATGCAAGGAAGGGAAGGGTTCTCTCAAAGCACAACCATGCTTCGGCCACTCACTCATCTCCCACAACAAATGATGCCATCGAAATGTCAGTGCTAATTGCAGAGAGAGGAAAATCATCTGCATTCTGCCCATAACAATCCATTGTTATTTTTACGCACGCACACACAGACACGAGTAAGGAACCCTTCTCATTTCAAGCTGCGCTATTGCGCTAACTACAGAGAAATAAATATGCCACACTGTAGCTAATAAGTGTCATTCACATCAGTATTTATTCCAAACATGTTTCCCCCATCATGTCTGTTCTGCCTGCAATTGCTCATCACTAAAGAGGAGACCTTTATTTCTAGTGATTTAAGCAGACAGGAGAGAGTTAGCAATTAAAGCACACTTTTATACAATTTAATTCTTTTAATTTCAGCTATCAGGGAGCGTTATCTGCTATCACTGTACCTTTCTATTTCTGGAGCCATCACCTAGCAGCACTGGGCTTGTACTTCACCAGTTTGCAACATGGGTTTTCCCACATGAGCATGGGAACAGGGCTGACTCCTGGGGCGAGCAATGGGCTTGTGGTTCTCAGCTCCATGCCGTGCAATGTAGGACTGGGTCTCTCTGAGGAAACAGGCTCAGAGTAATTTTCATTCATGCTCAGACACATTCCTGTACCCCAGCTCCCTGACAGCCCACATGCATTTCGTGCTCACCCGGCACCTGTGTCAGTTGATGTCTGTGGGAGCCTGTTGCACCGTGAGCTACCCCAGCGCACCCACAGCCACACCGGGAGCTGCCGGCAGCCGATCCAGGCACCTTCAGTTGCTCCCTTGAGGGATTATTTCTGTGCTCATCAAAGGCTGCTGAGGACTAAATGTCATTCAAGAAAAGTATTTCAGAGCTAAAAATACTCTCACGATTTTTGCTTCCTTCCCAGAGTAAACGTCTGCTTGGCAGGTAGCAGATGAATTTAGTGGTCCTATGAGATGAATTTAGTTGTCCTATGACACACATCTCATCTTCCACCTGACAGGGCTTCACACGCACAGTAAGGCATCACACCAAGCTCAACTCCCGCTACCTGGGCTGAACCATAACCATTTTTCACGTTAACCTGGAAATAAATAGGACTGAGTCAGAAATCCTCCACCAGTGGTGGGAAACAAGCAAGGCTTTGACTGCTGCCCAAGAGGGACAGGTCCACCCGCCCATCCACACCACATAAACAGAAGCAATGACCCACAGCCCACCCGCGTCAGGTAAAAACGGTTTCATGTCTGATGCGTCACTGCGAGGCTGATGTTCCTGCACTAAGGAACGAATCCCAAGGACTGAACAAGGGCCAGAGCTAATTATCAGCCCACGCAGACTTGTGGATTATATGCTGAGGATCCTGTTATGCAAGAATACAGCTGGGCATGTTATAGCAAGTGAGGAGACAGCCATCCATGTGAATTGCAGAGGTGTGGGGAGAAAAGAAAATCCTTCCATTTTCTCTTTTTCATTTGTACGGTTAAGGGCCTGGTTTGTAAAGATACTGAAAACCTAAAGTTCTAATTGATGTCCCTGCACTTTGCTCTTTAAAACTGCACAGAACAGTGGACCAAACACCAATTAGGCTCCATCCATAGAGCTAATGAGACTGTGAAAGTACCCCAGAGGTGGGTTTCAGCAGCAGCTTTTCTTTTGACCTCACTCATCACCTGCTTTTCTCCCGCTCCCAGATCTAATCCTTGCTCCTTCCTGCTTACAGCCTCAAAGCACAATTTACTTGCATCAGTGGAAGACAACAGGAATGGTTATGCCACATTTCTTCCCCACAATAGAAGGGGCAAATCCTGCTCTAATCTAGCTGGGAAGATGAAGATTGCAGGGTGTTGCACACACACATTTCTATCCAAGATCACATACCAAGTATTTTGCTACTCCTGCCTTTTTCTTATTTTCTTATATTAGGGCAAGAGAGACATCTAGAGATCACAGGCAGGGAATTGCAAGCTTCTGGAAAAACAGTTTTCTGTGTAGCATGATGAGTTCACAGAGTGGGAACAACGAATAAAACGAATTAAATATGAAACAAATCAACTCTTGGTTATAAATAACTAAGGCCCAAAAGGGAATAGCAATGGATTATAGAGTAGCAGGAACACTCTGTTTCTGTGGCTTGCTCTCACACAACACCATCCCCAAACTGAAGAAAAGTACCTACTTGGAAGACAGGACTTTTTGGGTGGGTCACATACATACCCTGCTAGGGCACCCTGTCCAAAAGCAGACAATGCTACTGGAATGCACGCACAATGACGAACTGCAGCACTAGCAGATAAAAAGTTCAATGAAACAGAACTAAGCTAGACCTGGAACTTGAATGCTGCCCTTTTAATCCCAAATCAAAGGCACACGTCCATCCCACCAGCACAATTGCACCAATAGCATCACTATTGTCAAGTCAGTCACAAGAATGATGAGATGGGGTGTCCTGTGCTTCCCAGTGCGCCAACAGTATGGATTTTAACTTGTGCTCCCTACATAAATACATACAAGTCCATGTTAACAGCCACACAGTGGGCAGGAAGGTTGCTAAACCCAGCATAATCAGTTCAAGAACAGCAGGACAGCTTTCAAAACCATGGGTACAACTAGGTAATGGTGGCTACCAGGACAACCTGATTACAGTAAGTGGTCCTAGCAAAGCTCAAAACTCTCATTACCTTCACCAGAACCACAACATTTCCTTGTACATGTTCTCATCTGTTTCTAGTGCTTTTATGAGATGATCCTTATGTATCTCATACAATAAATGAAACTGGATCAACTGGAAACTAAGCGGAAAGTTTTATTCCTCCGAACATCCCCATTTGCTTTGCCTGAGAACAGAACAAGGTGAATGGTTTTTTTTTCCCCCAGCAGAAGATGCACCTTCATGTATCAAGCAATAAAGCATGCCCAGTTATTTTATCACTTGGTACGTCAGCACTTCTATCTGTACAAATAGTTGTAAACAAGACCAAATTAATCCAGGTCATGAGCTGGAAGTCAAAATACAATGTACCAGAGCAAGGAGATGGTGAACAGAAAATCAGATACTTCTCTTTTAAAACTGAACTGCAGGAGTTAAGTGGCAGCTCTTGAGCAGAGAAAGCATCAGAGGCAGAAGCAAGAAGAGAGGCCACCAGCTACTGAAACTCCTTGGCTCTACTAGAATAGTTCTCTGGACTAAACTGTGGTTAAATCCACCCAGATATTTACTGGGAGCCTGATATTTGCATTAATTGGCAGTAAGACACTGAACAATAGCCTTGTCTTAAATCTAAATTATATAGCGTTAGACAAGACACAAAACATCTTGTTATTTCAGAGCACGCCATTTTAATTAAAACCCCCAAAATAATGGCTTGGGCAGTCCCAGATCCTTTACAAACAAATGGTGTCTTCTGCCCTCTACCATCAGCCTCATCTGGACATCCTGACCTGCACATCACCGTGCCCCCTATTCCTGCATCCTGCAAGCAGGACCAACACCAGCCATGAGCATCTCTTCATTCTTTCAGTGCTGTGAAGTAACTACTCAGTGTAAAATCCACTGGAGCAAGTTCTAAAGCCTCGCTTACCACTTCAGCCTGTTTCCTCTCCCTACTTTCTGCCACATCACCGCACACATCCTTGTCAGTTGCTGCTGGCTTTCATCTAGAGTCTGGTAGGCAAAAAGAAACAAGATAACTGTTCAGACACTGGAGATCCAGATGTAATTACTGCTTGCGCTTCTGGTGCAAGTAATTGGTACATGAGTTTGAGAAACAAAACACACGCTCCAGGCAGGGCAACAGAGCTGACTGAATTACCTGTTGTGGAAAACAAACAAAAGGATGAGAAGGAGAAAGTGCATTTCCTGGGAAGCCAGTTACGCACCAGGCTTCCTATCCTGTCGGGGTATTTTGAAGATCCACAGTTATCTCACCTCCCATATTACCTTAAACCAGGCTCTATTGCATCATAGACAGAAAAAAGTCTCTTTGTGAGCCAGAGTACAGGAGAAGTCAGGGCGTTCAGCAGGGAGCAACGCCAAAGCCTCCCTGAACGCCTCTCCCACAGATGGCCCTGGAAGTCGGATGCTGCCATCTGCTGACAACTTCTCACTGCAACAATAAATAGATACTCTCTAGATGTGGTTTGAACGATTCATCCTGTCCTTAAACAGTGGCATAAGGAGCAATCGGTATCTGGAAGTACTGATCATGTATCTGACAGGAGAACTGAGAGCAGGCTGTACCCGCAGATGGGTCAGCAACCCTCTCCCAACTTCTTCTAACTTACTAAATACTTTTCATAACCCAAACCAAGTTCTGACCCCATTTCACCACCTGTGACTAGGACTACTGACACCTTCTTGTGATCAGCCAGCAGGTACAGAGGGACAACAGGCAGCTCAGCATCACCATACACTATCCATACTGTAACACAACAAGCCTCCCCACAGCACAACAGCCAGGCAAGCAGCTGTGCTCACACAACCTAAGTGTTGAGGTTTGACTTAGCAAGCAGAAGCAGACCTCCAGCCTAAAGGCTGAGGCTTCTCTCTGCACCTGGAAGGGTATAGAGGTGACACACCACTTCCAGACTCATTCAGTGTTAGACTGCAGGTATTCAGGATAGCACCAGGGGGAAAGCTTGGTAATTCCAGTGGTTGGTCACAGCACAGATGCTCTCCTGAGGAGCCACCCACCCTTCACAGGTTTCCACACAGGAGGGTCAGCTGCCCCTGTCCCACTGGGGACTCCTCCATCACCAGCATTCCCCCCCTGCTCCACTGCTACCCCACACCTTCTCTAAAGTAACACCCTGCCTTCATTGCCAGTTGCAACCTGCACTGCTCTTTCAGCTTTCTCTCTCACCTCTCCCTATTAATCCTTTTATTACCCAAAATGACAGTTAACTTTTACCTACAAACTGCTTTCCCAAGGCACATTCCACAGCTCACAAAACAGCACTGGGGCTTAAAAAAACAAACCAACAAACTACTTTCAGATTTAAACATGTCTGAGAATTAAGAATTTCTGTGAACAGATTTAAAGCAGCTGTGTTGCAGGGCACACATCCCAATCCTAATCTTGATCCTGTGCATCAGCTCCCAAGTCCCACTTCAGGAGTTCCCGGGACCTCAGCAGCAGTTGCCCAGGAGTAAAGCTCTCATCAGTGAGGCACAAGCTCAGAGATCACCTTATGAACTCACATCAGCTGCAGTGAGCCAGCAAGCAGTCACCATTTTTAGCTGTGCTGTGAAAATGGTGCATCTGCTGATGCATGCTCCAAGTCCTTCTTTTTACATTGGAGCTCTAATTTCCATTTAATAATCCTACAAAAGTCTTTGGGCTGGCTTGTGAAATAAATTAACAGTCTATTCCCAAGTGCTCCTTCAACTCAGAGTATCAGAAATCCTGCCACCTCCAAGTCTCTCTGTTGGGGAAGGACATACACAGGTACCTGGTTCAGAAGAACTGACATGTATGTCCTGTATAAAACTGGTTCAAAACATGAACGTCAGGCCAGCAGAGAACTTGAAGCAATAGTAAATTTATCTAAAGGAAGCCTTGAAGTGTCACTGACCTTCTTCTACCACTTATCAGAAACTTGTCCTCTATTCTGGACTGAGAGGCGAGATGGAACAGTGGGATCTTGATGTGATCTTCAGGGTTACCCTGAGCAAGAAATGCATCGGCACTCAGTACTGCAGAATTATCTCCACTAATGATACAAAACCCCCACAACCCTGTAACAAAAGAGCTCATTTGACAAGGGGTCAAGGCAGACTTCTGACTTTTCAACTACTCTTTGTAATTCAGTGTACAGACCCTTTCCTTGAGTTCAGCAAATTTGTTTCAAATCAAACTGAGAACTGTACTGATCACATTTGAGTGTTCTGCTGCCATCTGCAATCCACATACTGTGACCTTAACCAGCAGCTGACCAAGACAAAACACATCAAGTAGCTGTTCCTATTATTCCCCTGATCTTCCCGGTCATGGTGCAAGTCCCTGTTACAGCATGCCAGCATGCACCCCAGGACACAAAGTGTGAGCACTTGCACAGCTCTGCTGATGGCTCCTTGCTCCTCAGGGAAGAGCCACCACAGGTGAGACTGTGCTGCTTGTCCAGAGTCAAGACCTGTTTGCCCAGCAGCAGCATCTTCTTTTCTCCATAACAAGTAACAGACTGCCCTGCAACAGGTTACATAGTTATGAATACTTCGTGCCTGAAGACAGCCATTTCCACTCCAAGGCTCTGTGTCACCTTCACAGCACAGCTCCTCTGACTTGAACAACTACAGGTATCAACAGTCAGGGCATACTGCCAAGGAGGAAAATTGTTTCCAACTGTTTGTATCATGAGAACCACTAATTCAACAGCTGTTTCACAGCATGGTGAAACAGGCTTGCTACATTTCAATAGGCTCCTTCCCAACAGACTCCAAACAAAGCAAAGCAAGGCAAGGGATTTCCAGCTGCTGTTAAAGGACAATGCCATCTCCCAGAAGCTCGCTCCCCATTCCACACCATCTGCATGCAGCTCCTCAGCCCCAGTCACCTGCTCTCGTACTGCTTTGAAAGGTGTTGATTTTTCTGTATCGAGTACATTACACTCTTATGCACCAGCTGCCTGAAACAAAGAGCAACAACTCATTCAATACTAAATACTCAGTATGTGCAAGCTCACACATCCTTATTGTCCCACTCCAGAAACTTCAAAAATCCTACGGCGACGTCTTCAACATTGCTGCACAGTAACTACCCCATTCAAAATGTCTGCTCCAAAGGACTTTCAAAGCAGATTCACCTCTTGGGTACTCCTTAGCTGCAAGATGAGGACCAAGTTTGTGATCTGAAATCAAGCTTCAACCATCTCAATTATTCTACAGTCTTACATCTCATAACCTTTTCAAACGTAACCAGGAAATACCTTCTGGCAAGGCATCTTCTATTATCGCCAACAGGTGAAACTACAGAGTCCCATATATTAACTAGAGACACACATACCTAGCACCCAAGAGGTGACCCACAGCATAACAGTGAGTACACAGCTTAGCACAAGAGCTCCCCTGTGGAGGCCATTCTGCACAGCAACCTGTAACTGTCCTGCAAGTTGTAACTATTAAAAGTAGGTTATACCGTTAACAGAAATAAAGGCTGGGACCGGGGATGGTGTGGAACCCAAGCGTCCTCTGAAGTCAGAACTTGAGCACTACTGAAGAGCTGTCTGTTACAGACACTTGCACAGGCAGTGTTCGAAAATACCGACTGGAAACACCAGAGTCCGTTTGAACAATTTATTCGTATCCTCTTTTTTTACAAGTTTTAGAAAAAGAATCCCAGGATTTTGCCTCCTGTGTGTTTTCGCCTAGCCTCCTCATGGTCCATGATGCCAGCTGAGGTTGTCAGAACAATGTACCTGTGAAGAAAGAACAAATGTTCAGTCTATGGCTCTGTCCTACACTCACACTGAGCTGACAACACTAACTTCCTTTCTGTATGTATAGTCATGTCACATTCACGTCCGTAAGTTTCATTACAACAGCAAGATTTGTTTCTCTAAGAAAGGGCCTAATAGAAGTAAGGCTATCAGACAGCAACAAAGAACTCCTCTCACAAGAACAACTCTGCACTGCATCAGAAACACCTATAGGCTTCTGTTCTCCAAACATCTGTGTCTCAGGAAGGCATTTTCTTGCACATTCCCACAGTATTCAGCTCCTGTAGCAGCAACAACTCCACAGTTTCTAGACAAAATCTAACTCTATTTTACAAAGACATTTTTCTTCAGAGCAGAGAGAGCTGCCATTGCGGCAGACAGCTCCTCAAACTCAGAACACTTTGCCGCTCTGTGTTCTGAGCACAGATGAGTACCTCGGTCCAGACTGACACGTGAAGCAGCCTTTGCCATTGCTAACGCCAACATCTGGATTACCAGCCTACCTCAGCCATATTGCTTCAGGTCCGAGAACCTCTTGTCCCACCACTACAAACATTATTCTGTCTTCCCAGTATTTGACTCAAGTGAATTTTGGGAAAGAAAAATACACTGCATAACAGGAAGATTTATCTAATCAACTTATACACTATCAGGAAGTTAAATTTAAACTAGTATAAAACTTACTTCTACTGACCTAGTAACTTACATCACTCCTCCCACCTTCTATATGTGACCACTACTACAATTAAAATCTCAGCATCCCAGAATGGTTAGGGTTGGAAAGGACCTTAAGATCACCTAGTTCCAAAACCCCTGCCATGGGCAGACCACCACACACTAAACCATGTTTCCCAAGGCTCTGCCCAGTCTGGCCTTCAACACTCTCAGGGATGGACCATCACTTCTTTGGGCAACCCATTCCAGTGCCTCACCACCCTCACAGTAAAGAACTTCCCTTCTACCTAACCTGAACTTCCCCTGTTTAAGCTTAACCCATTCCCCCTTGTCCTATCACTACAGTTCCTGATGAAGAGTCCCTCTCTGGCATCTTTGTAGGCCCCTTTCAGATACTGGAATGTGTAAGAGAAGTCCCACTTTCCCAGTAAACTACAGAACTGGTGACACCAGGATTTACCAAAGCCAAGCAAAACCAGGGCATTGCTTAGTTTTAGTGCCCTTTAAAACGGGTTAAAAAGAGCATTTATATGGAAGATTGATTTTTAGACTGGTGTATACTTCCAGACTGATGAGAGAGGAAAGGTGTCAGGCAGGTCTCATTCACACAGTATTAAAGTGCAAGAAAAAACACCCACATTTTTACATACAACAGGGATTTAACTCTTCTCCATACTCACCCAAACTGACGTGAAGGCAGTAGGTTGTTCTGCCACTTTTCCAAATCCTTCAGCTGAACGTCAAATCTGGGACTGATTACACCACACTGTAAAACAGAACTCCATTACAAACTAAAGAACTTTATGAACTGGATTTGCACATTTGTCATTCCCATTCACTGGATAAAGGAATTTAATAACTGCAATTAAAATATTTTTGGCAGCAAAAGATCAGAATACTAAGAAGCCTGCTCCATTACCCACAGTACACACCAGCGCTTCCTCTCAGGTAAGTCAAGACTCTCTCACAACTACTCAGCTGTTACTTCCTTAGCATTAGCAGCCTTGCCTCCTCCTCACAACCTCCTCCTCCTCTTCACTTAAGAGTGACTTACGCTTAGACTGCTGAATCTAAACTAATAATGGCTAAGCCTAGGAGAGCACAAAAGCATACCAGAAATCACTGAGGATTATTAAGCATCCTGTATCCTCAGAAATCCTGCAACTGCTCAGGGATATCCTACTTCTAATCAACCGCTACTACTGCCTCCAGTTACCTCGCTAGCTCCCACGACCTTAATAACTCCCCAAAACCAGAACAGCAGCACACCTTCCTGCACTGAGGGACATTTTTCTGAACCAAACAACTGTTCCCTTATTGCAGCTTTTGAGAGAAACATTCTATCCAGCTGCACTCCAGAAGATCTGTTACAAAATCACCCCAGGAGGTCAGGCAACACTGTACTCAAATCTCACAATACTTAATTTTACAGACACGCACCACTAGGAACTTGGGTGGCTTCAGACCTCTGCATACTACACTCAAGCAATGTTCACCTGCAATTTCATCATGGAGATAGCCCCCAACATGTCCTGACCAAGTAGTTTTCACAGAACCATAGACTGGTTTGGGTCGAAAGGGATCTCAAAGCTCATTTAGTTCCAACCCCCTGCCATGGGCAGCGAAACCTTCCACTGGACCAGGTGCTCCAAGCCCCATCCAACCTGGCCTTGAACACTGCCAGGAATGGGGCAGCCACAGCTTCTCTGGGCAACCTGTGCCAGCGCCTCAGCATCCTCATAGGAAGGAATTTTTACCTCATTTCTAATCTTGTTTATTTCTTCCCTGAAGAGCCACCTCTCACTTGAATAGCTTAACTGGAAACCACAGTGCACAGCAAGTCACCACAGAACTTGACAGCTCAGTATTTTGAGACAAAAGCATTAAAAAAAGTAATCCAAAACACACACGAATACTTCAGATGCCCCACAACTTAAAAAGCAAACATTAACACAACATTCAACTTTCCCTCAACTACAGACAAAGCCCATCTAGCGGCAGGAGAAAGGCTTGAATCCTCAGCACTTACAGGTATCAAACATCAACCGGAAAGCAGCTCAATTCCTATCTCTTAAAGAGAGTCGTCTAGACACCTTAAACATCAAAGAAAGTGGGAACTCACTACGTAGCCAGAAAGCCTTTAAAGAGAGAGAAACACAGCACACTCGCAAGCAGACTTCCCTGAAAATATATCTGACATATTCAGAGTTTAAAAGAAATTTAACTAGTCACCCATACCATTATGAATCCGGAAAAATTAACAAGCATTTGATAACCACTGATAACACCCATATTACTCTAATTTACATGGATCCCATATATACAACCTCCCTTTCAGAACTAGAGCACGCAAGCAATTAAAATAAAGACATGTTTCTAGAGAACTGAATTCAGAAAGACAAATCCTACCTTGTTGAGTCTGCCTGTGAGATTGACAACAATCTTCCCAGCTCTGTGGTCATCAATTATCTCAAACTCGCCAATGTAACCTACAGAAGATCAGGAAACAGCCAAATCAAACATGTAACACTCAGCTACATTAATACAACTCAACTCATTAATATAACTATGTTGTACAAAACTAGTTCAAGCATCTTGATTTGCTTTTAGCCAAAAAGCCCCTTAACACAACAGCACCCACAGAAGCCATGAGAGAAGACAGCGCTGCACGCTCTGCACTTACCGTGCTTCATCATCACAGTTAAAAACCGGACGATTACTTTGGAGCACGGCCTAATGAGAACTTGGCGTTTCCCACGTTTCTCTGCATTGTTGATGCTTTTGAGAGCATCGGCTAGAACATTCATGCGCACCATGGTGCCTGCAGGGAAGAGGAGAGGCAGTTATGGACACCGGCCTTCCAGCACAGCAATGCTGAGCAGCACAATTCTTAAGAGTCTGATTTTAGACTTAAAACATCTAACACCGACAGAAAGTTACATTAAACCCTAAAGAGCTCTCTTAGGATAAAAAGCAGGTTAAATCACATACTCAGGTCTGCTCAAGAGGATTTGTTATTATCATGGCAAGTCAGGGAATCTGACACACTTACTTGAACTTGGCTTTATCAGCATGCACACATAAACATTTAAACCCACCATCCCGACAACATTTCACAGGTATGACACCTTTAACTGGTAAATCGTTTGGGACTTTAAAAGCCAGTTATGCAGTATTAGCTCTGTTCTAAAACTGGTTCATAGCTGTTATTAAACAGATACTGCTCAGCTTGCTTATCTGCAACAGCCCTGAAGGATGCACGCACAACACAGGACTCTGAGAAGGGGAAACCGGGATTCAAACTCTTTCATTTTCCTAATAAAGTCAAGAGCCCCGGAAGACCACAGGCCACGACATGCCTTGGTACTGTCGCCCTGCCAGAACCAGCCATGACGGTGCTCCTCACAGGGGCCACAGGGCCATTCCCGAGATGGCCAAGTCCTGCAGCACACGAAGCTTTTACCACCGAGCCAAGGGCTCCCAGACCAGCAGACCTCGTTAACTGCTGCCCAGGGACCCAGTGCAGCCAGATCCCCGCGCTGAGGGCCGCCTCCTGTCCCAGGGCGCAGCACCCCGCCCGCTCCCCAAGCCCGCCGCTACCTCCTCCCAGGCAGCACGGTCCTCACCCGCCGAAGCCCGCAGACTCCGCAGTCAAGTTCCTCCGAGCCCTGCCCGGCCCTGGCTGCCAAGCCAGCCCCTGGCCCTCTGCTCCCGCCCCGCATCTCTGCGGAGAGCGCAGCCACAGGCAACAGGGTGCTTCCCCCCACCCTCCACTCGGCGGGCTCTAGAGCGCGAAAGGGAACACTCCGGCTGCTCAAAACGGGCGGGCCCGGTCGGGCGCACCCTCACGGCCCGGATGACACGGTCAGCGGCGGCCGCGGTGCTCGGATGGGGCCGGGAGGCGGCGGATCTCACCCGGGGCCCGGCACCCCCCACACTCACCGGTGCAGCAAGATGGCGGAAAAGGAAGAGGCCGGGCACCCGCGCGGGATCATGGGAGAGCCATGGGCGCGCGGTGGCGCGCGGCGCGAAGGCAGCTGTCGCGAGACTTGGCTTCCCAGTCCGGCGGCGGCTCGCGCCAGAGGCGGTCATCCTCATTGGCAGAGAGCTGCGAATCGCACTTCCGGAGCGACGCCACCGCCCGGGTTCCCATAGCAACCAGGACGCTTCGCGGCAGGCAGAGCGCTGCGGAGCCCGGGGGGGGCCGCAGCCGGCTCCAGCCGGAGGAGCGGGATCGGGGCTCCCGCATCGCGATCCACCGCGGGTTTCACCCGTTCGGCCCACCCCTTTTACCGGTGCTAGTCAGCCACAGGGGCCATCAGAGCCCTCCCCCCTGCAGCAGGAGCAGTAGTTCTGCTCCTCGCAGAGAGAGGTTTCAAAGACAAGGTGTACACAGCAAGTACGAGCGCTTACAGCACCACACCACCACTTCCAGCTCCAGTTTATGAACGAACGATGCATTTTTTTCACAAAGAACAAAACCAAATAACTTAAAGAAGTTTCTCTTTTAATCTGTATTTACCGATTCAACAGTTACAATGGACACTGAGGAGAGAGGTCATTTTAGAACAGTAAACTTTTAAAATATTAACACAGGTTTTAGCAGTTTAAAGAAAAAAAGTTGCTTTTAAAAAAGGAGGGAGAGGTCATAGAAAAGCACAAACAGTTCAGACAGGCTTATTTACAGAGACAACCCTAGCATATTCAACTGATTTTGTTTACAGACAACATTCATAAAACCAAACATGCTACATGGCTCCGTGACAACAGCAGGTTTTCAAACAATCAGCTGTTAAGGTAACACACACCTTAACTCATTTTCCTACATTCTCAGTGCAACAAGTTGAAGTTTACACTACAGCTAAATAACTGAACTACAGACTTCTATATTCCAGACCCGTTCAACAGATTACTGGGTATATGCAGCCAAAAAAAAGGCAAACAGATTCAGTGAGACAATGGGAACACCTTCTTGCCCAGTTTTGAGTACACACCCTCAGCTATCATCCTTCTTACTCAGCTAACGGTCCCCCCTTCCACAAGAATCAGTAGTAACAACCTCCCAAGAAAAGTTAGCTTTCAGAACTTTAAGCCTTTCATACTTCCTGTAGCCACCAATTAATGATCAGTGAACTGGACACAGCTACAGAAATGCTATCACACATTACAATTCAGCTGGTTGTCAGTGGGGTGTTTATTCACAGGGTCTTCTAGTTTGGTGAAGACACTGAACAGGCCCCATACATCAATGGACAGGATCTTTCACACAAGATCGACCACAGGCTGCAGAACCCCAGTCAGCACAGCAAGAGACACAAACCCACAGCAGTTGCTACAGTGACATTTTCACTTCATCAGGGAGCCAGTAAAAAAAACAAAAACAAAAGCCAGTGAGCAATATAACTTCTACTGAAATTACACATTAACTCTCAAAACTGTTCCCCAGGAAACCTTTCACAAGAGTGAACAGCAGTTAAGTCTTCATTCATTTTTCTTTTCCTTGTGCTTGAGAAGTTTGTTAATCTCCCTTTTTGCCATTCCAATATACTTCGTGATGATCCCATGCTGGTTTAGTCCAGGGAAAAGCAACAGGAAACTTACTAGAGGGGAAAAAAAAAAAAAGGAATTACTTAAGTCCTTTAACAAGCTTCCATAACCTGCGATCCACACTACCAAAAATTGCTTCTACCCACCTCACACCATTTCAGTCAGCTAGCAAAAAAGTTACTTCTGTTTTGCATACTGCACACTTACCAATAAGATAGGTCAGGAAGAGATTGTGAACTTGCTGTCCAATCCAGGCAACCACAGCAAGAGAAAAAACCATGGTCATGAAGTACTGAAAAATGAAAAGGGAACAGTTATCACAGACCTGTTGTGAATTCTCTGCCTTTCCCTTCAGTATTCAGCAACACTTCAACATATAAAACTAAAGAAGTTCAACTCCTCCACATGCGATGCTATGCACAGGCTTGTTAAAACTGACATTCCGGAGTCTACGAGTTGTATGCTCTCATTATTTTCAGATCATCAGTTTTACAGTACGGCAGTTCTTTTCTGTCCAGACATCCCTTAAGATTCACACTATGCCATCCCCATTGACACAACCTCAGCCTCACACAGTACCTGAAGGTGCTTTCAGGACAGTAAACTAAATAGAGTTCATGTACCTAAGCTGACACATCACCAAGATCTGATTTTTTTGACAGTTTGTGTACACTGGAATCAAGCTGTGTTTCCAAAAATCGACCTATCCAAAGCAGCATAGTTCAGCTTTACCTTAATATATCACGGGCACGCACCTAACTGCACAGTACTGCAAGTTTAAAGTCATGTATCTTGCCACTCCAGGTCTGAATAGACTGTGTGACTGGCATTAAGTCATACCAGAACTGCTGGTTCTTGTCTGAATAAACTGGTATTTCAAATCATGTCCCTTGCCACACTTAAGAAAAACAAAACCTTAAGACAAGAGAGATGAACTCCTAGCACTCAATACCATTTTAGGCTTCTCTTCCTTCAGTGTGAAGAGACGTTTCCACCAGCCAACAATTCGGCGACGAGATTTCACCAAACTGCTGCAGATTTCATGAAACCTTTGCTGCTGTTCTGTAGTCCTTTTGGTTAAAGGAAAAAAAAAAAAAGCCAGAAATAAGAATTCAAGATCTCATCTGAAATTAAAAAATCTCCCATGTTATTTTTCCATCAGTAAAAAAAAGTTATCTGGTACATATCCTGGCATTTGCTTCACTTAGTTTTATACATATCTTTATTGAGCACTGCAATGCAATTGCCCACATAATTTTTCTGTACACTGATACTCAAATTGACTCCCCAGGAGCAACCCCATTCAAACCAATAGACCACTGATTTGAAACTGATACCAGTGTGATACACACCTGACACCAGTCTGTACTACTAGAGCTTTTATGTTAGCTCATTATTAGACAAGAACATTTATCCACAAGTCATCTTAAAGCAGACACAGTAAAATTCTAACTTACTTCTAACTCAAAATTTAGTTACAGCACATAAGAATAAAGGACATCTTACTAGTGTTCTCACTTTGTAACCTTATAGATTGTAGATTTCTTACTACCATGACTCTACAAAGTATTTGTGTGGTATTTGTAAGTCAGACATCCAATTTTATGAAGTTCATAATTTATTTACACTCAAGAAGATGTTTTAATTCATTTATTTCCTCACCACTTGTTAGAGCCAAAGATTCTAGGTGCAAGAGCAGGAACAAGATAATCAGCCAAACAGAGGAACATAACGAAACAGGAGACACCTGAAAGAACTGATGGGTCCAAGTAGTAGATCATCCTGCAGAAAGAAGATAACAAATGACTTCTCGATGCTCAGACTGCTAAACACAAGACATATTTAGTCACCTCTTCAGACTGGCTCAGGACTGCAAAAAGCAGACCTACCCTCTTGCCCAACATAAAAAGAAAATTTGCTTCTATCACTAACAAAAAGATGTTTAAGTATTTCAACACTATTACAGAGAAATACAGATGAAAAACAGATTTTTTTTTTAAGTATTAGATAAAATAATGCTACAATACAGCAAGCACAGTAAGAAGTTTGGCAGAAGTAAAAATTCATCACCATTGCTCTCTCAGAAGTTGGCATCTAGTGAACTCAACACTGACTAGGGGATGAGGATGAGTGAGTGAACATATAAAATGACCAGGTATAATGAAACTTCTCATCTTGCTGGCTCTTAAGTAAGTCACAGAATTCAGATCCACTACGGGTTGTCATTTGCTCTGTCTTACCTGTGAGAGCTAACCAAACCTGTTCTTGACAGGCAGCCATAAATCTCCAATTAGGACAGTGTTGTGCTCTCATGTATTAAGTGTGCATCACTCAAATACAGCAGTATGTATATTGGACAAGAACCAGCTCATCTCACAAGCGTCTCTGAATGCTCAGCTGTGCCCTATGCTACTTATTTACACTTAACAGAGCTTTCTGAACACTGGAGTAATAAAAGAAACACACATTCCATTGCAGAGATAGCCTTTTTATACACTTTGCAGAGTGCTAAATGTGTTGAATATTGAAGTGTGTTTTTGATGAAGTACCAACTCAGAATCTAAATTAGTTCTATTTCCTCAAAATATTACTCAACACACGATCTTTCCTGCTATAACCACAGCATATGTAACATAATACCCTGATGTTCATGCAATTTTCAGTTTCATTTGATTTCCATCCTCCTCACCTCCCTTGAAGACCATAAATGTCAATTAGCCAGAATGGATTATCCCCTGCTTCACCTGTTCAGCATTTTTGTAACTCCCATCTTCTACTTACTCCAAAACCACAGGCAACTGGCAAACTGCACAGCTGGCATGGACACTTATTTGTACAAGGCAGGTTGGGGTCAGCGTGACTACTGCCATGTAATGTAAAAGCATGTACGAGCGCCTCCAGCAAGCCAGTTCTATATCTCCAATCCATGGATGGGGAATCCTCACACACTGTTGACTGAAAGTTACCTGTAGTCCTTCCTTTTCCTCCTTTCTCAAAGGATAGGACAGAGAATGTAAACAAACCTGTGCCTGCCTTATGGAAATAAGTTCTCCATGATATTGCTGTTGGTTTGGGTAAAAAAGCCAAAGAAGAAAACAAGATTTCACTAAGAAGCAGGAATATGAACACACTGAGGAAGGACATACAGCTGAGTATGGTAAAAACTACAGCAACCTTTGCTGGCAAACAGCTTTCACAGAAAGCACTCCCCTCCCTCTGAGCTGGATGGGATTTGTGTTACTTCCTGGTCTCAAGACTTAAGGGTTTGGTTTTTTTCCCAACAAACTTCAGGTTCTGTTTCTGAATGTGTGTGGAGTAAAAGCCTTCCTATTCAGGCTTTTAAAAATGTCTAATTTACTTGGTAGGCTTCCTGCCAGCCATGAAAGTGCAGTGGTTTTCTAGGCTCCCTTCACAAGCTACTTACAGAAAAGAGAAGGAAACAACACTCATCAGCGCCAGAGGGAACCAGGCTCTCTCCCAGCGAAGAACTTTATCGGTCATCAAAATCACTTCTCCCCATCCTTGCAACTGCTCTTCCAAGCTTGCAGTTTCAGCAGCCTACACAGAAAGAGAAAACTCTATGATTGCTAATCAGAGTATCAAATTAATTCCCACACTCCAAGTAACTTAAAATAAGTCATAATTAAAGACCCAAGTCACAAATCTTTCTGAATAACTTCATTACTAATAAGGTTGTAAGTTTTGCACTAAGTTATGACATCGCAGCAGTGATTCTTTAAAATAGTCAAGACCCTAACAAAGCAGCAGCATACGTTTTTAGACCAAATAATACCTCCTCCCAGATTTTGCCAAGGTGTTTTTCCCCCGGTCTCCCATTTGCAGTACTCCCTAACACACCCCCCCACACACACACATACTTAGTAGAAAATTTTAAAGTCTATATAAAAACCTCTCAAATTTTCAGTGTCAACACCTGGAAAATTACAACGCGAAAACTACTTTAAATATATGCATTTTCAAAGCCAACTCTATCACATTAAACTGAAGCTTTCTAGTTGCTACCCAACAGCAATTTTTTATTATGCAGAAGATGGGTAACTTAACTGTGGATTCTGAGTTTTTATTCAACTGAACCCATGTGGACTGCACAGAAAGTTTTTCCACAAGTTGTCCATGACAGTGACCAGGCAGCCTTTAAACCCCCTTCATAAATTATTCCTTCCCAGACATCTTCTGCCAAGAGGCCCTATCTGCTCTGGCATCAGCTTGCTAAGCAGTTCACCTGAGGTGCTCCACATTTAGCATAGCTTAATAGTTTCCCCTCAGGGGGAAAAGGTGTATCTCAGGGATTAAAAGACTTCGCTAACTATGAACAGAACCCATCACTGCCCAGAACCTGCACATGTGCTGTGCAGAGCTAGAGCAGGTTTCATTGTCACTTAACTCAGAGCCAGAGCAGGTTTCATTGTCACTTAACCCAGATGAGAAGCCTGACCCCACTAGAATAACAACAACAGCTGAGCGCAGCCATCATGGTAAAGCAGTTTTCTTGTGTGATACTATCGGAAACTATTTGAAACTTCTGTTGAGGTCAAAAGAAAAAGTAGAGAACTGTCTGACATGCTGCTGAACACTTTCCAGTTCTCCTGTCTAGTTCATGTTACTGACACAAACAGGGAGAAGCTGCATTTCTCCAGAAAACATTTTATAACGAACTTTTTCTTTATTACCTCTGTGTGCCTGCATTTAACATTGCAACTAACAGAAAACTTAATGGAAAACAGGCTGGAATATAACAGCATTATTAACAGCAGCGTCTGTCTGCCTAAAAGACCACAATTATAAGTTGCTTTCCCACTGGGCCAGAGAGAGAAAACGTATCAGCTTTTGCCAACATCACCTTTGTTCCAGGGCCCAGCTACCAAAAGTGGTTTTTCATTAATCAAACAACATGAAGCCTCTGAGAATATGAACTCGGAGACTCGAACAGGGCACTCCTTTATGTTTGACAATACAGTTCTTCACACTGTTTCTGCTTAAATTCGAACCTCCTTCGACACCCCTGCTCCTAGCAGGTTCCCAGTCATCTTCCAGGCTGTGCGACTCCCCTGCTGCAGGGTGCAGCACCCATCAATAACGCCATCAAAAGCTGCCCCTCTCCAACCCTTCAGATGCTTTCAGTCATTGCCCCATGGTAGCCGTTTACCATAACAGAAATCAATACACATATCCTTGTATTTATTTAAGCACTGAAGTATTCAAGCCCGTCCTTGATACTAACAATCCAACTCCCACCAGTTTCCTGCACCACTGAAGCATTTGTAACACTGCCAAGGAGTGCGAAAACAGAGACATGAAAATTAAGCGCAAGCCCTGCACATCAGGTAGAGCCAGGTACGATGATGAGCTCTGGCCCGCTCCCAGGCAGACGCACAGCGCAACCTCGTCAACCCCAGCCCCCGCCAGGCCCTAGGGCATAAACCGATCCCTTAAGAGAGCTTTGAGAAGCAAACCCGAGCTCCGTGAGGTGACTCCCCTGCGATTCACAAGCTCGGGAGCCGAGGGCGGCCACCGGCAGCTGCGGCGCAGGTAGGCCCGGCTCCCCCACCTCTCCCAGCACCAGCAGGGCCGAGCGGCCGCCAGCCCCTGCCCAGTCACCGCGAGGCAGGGCACGTTCTCGGCCGCAGAAGGGACGAGCGCTCCCGGCGCCGCCCACTCTCACCAGCTGGTAGACGCTGTTGTTGTCATCGTCCGCCATGTTACTCAGGGCCCAAACCGCCTCCCAAACC
Source organism: Amazona ochrocephala (assembly GCA_039720435.1). Taxonomy (NCBI): domain Eukaryota; kingdom Metazoa; phylum Chordata; class Aves; order Psittaciformes; family Psittacidae; genus Amazona; species Amazona ochrocephala. Next base: position 16,162,351 of record CM077886.1, on the reverse strand, counting down.
AGCCGCGCCCTCCTGCGCTGCGCAGAGCGGCGCAGCCGCCTTTTATAGCCTCCGCAGCTCGTCTCTGCATCCCAATTGGCCTTCTTGAAACAGCACGGGCCAATCCCAGAGCTCCCACCGCGCCCTTTCGGCAGCCGGTTGGCTGGTGGGATTCAAATAGCGACAGGCGTCCAATTCGGGTATGGCTTCTGCACCTCCTCCCCCTCCCTCCGTCGCAATGCGTCTGGAGCGGGCGTTGGGCCCGGCTGAGGCGGGGCCGGTGGGGGAGCCGGGGAGCCCGGCCGCCGCCCCGGCTGGGGGGAACGGGCCTGCCGCCGGCCTTTGACAGGAGCGGCGGTAACGGTCTCCTCCCGCCGGGACATGAGCGGGTAATGCTTTAATGTAAAAACAAACCTGACGCATATAACCCGAGCGTGTGATCATTAGGGTGCAAATGAGTAAAAGATGTGCTGTCTAAAAGTATGTTACCTTTTCTGGACCTACATCGTAAGTGCACGTGTCCTACGAACGAGACAGAACCTTCAGGTCGAGAATGTTTCAAGGCTAACCAACAGCCCGTTGTTGCTGAAGCACCAGCACTGGAGGCACCCACCAACAACCTTTCTTTGACGTACGTAAGGTTTTGCTTTAAACCTTTTTCCCTAAAAATACCTGTGTTTTTCCAGCATATTGCACATGACTGAGGCATCAGCTGCAGACTGGAATACGGGTACAGGGTTTCCATATTAGCACACAGGAAACGGGTGAGATGACTCCACAGGAGGTTCTCCAGCTCCAACCACGGCCTGACCTACCCCTGGCAATTAACCTCTGTCCGTAGCTCACTTGCTTATTGCAGAAGCAGCAGCAGCACAGGGATAGACACAGGAGAAAAGCACCAGGATATAAATGTTTTCTCTGACTCAGCTTTCTAAATGTTTCAGGCACGTGTGTCAATGAGCTTAATCACAGGCCCCAGGATGTCATGCATGTGATTCCCAACTGAGGACAAAGAAAACGCCTTATCATTTCTGGCACCGAAAGTGCAATACTTTTCCAACCCAGCTCACCAGCTTGATGGAGAGGTAAAAAAGGACTAAGGATGACACTGTAAAAGCAAAAACATGCCTGTACTGAGGAGTCTGATCTTTTACAAGGCGCTTTTCACACTCATTCATGATTTCATAAACAAGATAGCTTACTGAACAACTTCCAAATTCACTTACATGTTGTTAAGAGTAGTTTTGTGTACCATTTTGTACTTAAAAATGGCGGAGCCCACCCTCGAAATCTGTAAGTTTACCACAGCAAAGCTAAAAAAAGCTGATTTCATAAGAAAGTGATGCCAGCAATAATTCCAATTGGATTTAAGGAAGCATGGACACAGAGGCATGGTACACTGCTGTTTCTAGGGGTATCCACAATGTCCTGCAGAAGCCACTTCTCTGGCTCTTCAATGCAATCAGCCAGCTCCTGGCTTCATCCATCTGTGTGCCTCTGACCACAAACCCGGAAGCACTTACCCATGAGAACAGCAGGTATTTCCATCACCCCCAGCCATGGTCAGATTCAGCCATTCTTTCAAATGCCAGCTCCCTAACCAGCCTACCATTACTGCTTCTGCTACCCTGGAGGGTCCACAGAGGTGCGGTTCCCTCATGTTAAGTGTTCCTCCATAACTTGGAGGGGCAGAGGGAAGAGCGTGCACTGAAGGATGCCCTCTTCTCCCAGAAATATCAGTGGAGACGGATGGTTGCATTGCAGAGAATATGACAGCCCAGGGCTCCTTCCTTGCTGAGCAGCCAGGCCGTTTGCAGCACAATGTGAAGTGAATAATAAAAGCTGTGTGTGCACACATATACATGTATATGTTTTTAAATTTGGTTGTTAAAATCAGAGCCCTAATGCAGAGGGCAGAGAATGGTAATCACAGTAACTCAAGAGTGTGAAAAACCCTGTTTTTCACCTCCCATACATTACCTGAGCTGCAAAATCCAATTGTTTTCTGTATGTTTTAATGTATGACACAGATCATGCTAGTGTGATGCATTCTTCCTTTGCTGAGATTTTCACTTAGCAGATGCACAGACACGTAAAGCTAACTTCAAAGCACCTCTAAAAGGAGCTGTTTAGTTGCTGTGTGCACCTAGAGACACAAATTTCACATTAAACCTCCCCCCATTCATTGCACCTAATATAACAAATGCATGGCAAACTTTCTTATGCCATTCACAAAACATTAGTCCGATGAATAGCAAAATTGTTCTAATCACTTATGCATTTGGGGGTGTTGGTCAATGAGAAAATGAAGATGAGCCGGCAGTATGTGCTTGCAGCCCAGAAAGCCAACTGTATCCTGGGCTGCATCAAAAGGAGCGTGACCAGCAGGTCGAGGGAGGTGATCCTGCCCCTCTACTCTGCTCTCGTGAGACCCCACTTGGAGTATTGTGTGCAGTTCTGGTGTCCTCAATATAAAAAGGACATGGAACTGTTAGAACAAGTGCAGAGGAGGGCCAGGAGGATGATCAGGGGACTGGAGCACCTCCCATATGAAGGTAGGATGAGAAAGTTGGGGCTGTTGAGCCTGCAGAAGAGAAGGCTGCGTGGAGACCTCATAGCAGCCTTCCAGTATCTGAAGGGGGCCTATAGGGATGCTGGGGAGGGACTCTTCATGAGGGACTGTAGTGAGAGGACAAGGGGTAATGGGTTCAAACTTAAACAGGGGAAATTTAGATTAGACATGAGGAAGAAATTCTTTACTGTAAGGGTGGTGAGGCCCTGGAATGGGTTGCCCAGGGAGGTTGTGAATGCTTCATCCCTGGCGGTGTTCAAGGCCGGGTTGGACATAGCCTTGGGTGGCATGGTTTAGTGGGAGGTGTCCCTGCCCATGGCAGGGGGGTTGGAACTTGATGATCTTGAGGTCCTTTCCAACCCTAACTATTCTATGATTCTATGATAAGTACATACAACAGTAGTTTTATGTAATATCTGTATTTTCAATTAAATTCTTTAAAATGTTGAGTCTATTCAGAAATAATTATTTTCCACTGAAGAAAATAAACATATATGCACATAAGTAGGAACTGTGTTAAGAAAAAAAAAGATGGGTGGCAGGTGTCATCTTGAAACTTTTTGCTAGTCCAATTCTTTAATGCATAAAGGGGGATGTCTGCTCATTTTAGGAAAAGCTTCCCAAAAAAAGAGGAAAATAAACCCCAAATCTTTGAAGTATATGAGTGAGTTAAAACCGAATGGCCAAATGTACCTGGCACAGGCCACTGATGAATAATTGAAGCAGATAAACCTTCAGGAATGTAGCACTTGGAAAGATGGAGCTTCAACATCTCCAATCCCCTCCAGTATTTCTGAAGGGATGTTTTTATGTGGTGCCTTCCATTCAGACATCCCACAGCTGGCAACAGGATGTTATTGATCAGTTTATTGGAGGGTGGAGATTGCTGTGTGGTGTCACCCACAGGGTCTGTGCAATGCAATACCCCCCTGCCTGTGCATGGTAACCTTGCATGGGCTTTTACAGACATCTCATTCTTCCTCAAAGAACTATCTCCCTCTGACTTTTGACTGATTTATATAGGAGACTCAAGTCTCTTACAGCTATTAGTAACATATCGTCTATTTTTTCAACCTAAACAGACTAACTGAAGGCAGAACTAACATTTGCAAAGCAAACCCAGACAATGGAGCCCCTGCAAAGTACCAGGATAATTTCTCTTAACTGTACACATTCCAATTCAGTTAACATGACACTGCTGTTATTCCAGCAAAATAACATAAGGACTCCCACTTAATACATCCCAGCAATACGTTTGGTAGATCAGTGCTCACACCTAGGCATTACAGAAGGGGAGCAAGAAGAGAGGCAAACTAGTAACTGGATTTTCAAAGGGTTAAGAGCATGCCAACCACTAGCCTATATAATTGGGAGGAGGAAACAGCTTAAAACTGATGAGCATACTTTGAATGTGACTTTGAGAAATGAGTTTATAGCATGGTCCCTGGGTTGGCACTGCAGGCAAACATCAGGTGCAGACTGGGCATCAAGTGAATGGCTTGACTTCACCTGGTTTGTATGTATTTACAAGGATCCAATTCTAGATTTATGTTGTTTTAGATAATTCTTACTGCTGAAAAAATGCAATTGACTCAGTTATATACAAAAAAAGTATCTTTAGAAGAAACACTTATCTTTTAAAAAACATCATAACTAATGCAATCTGATTTAATATGCAAGATGCACACACGGAACCTGCATCTTAGGTTTAACCAAGACTGTGCCAGTGGGCCACACTGTCAACATCTATGAAGAAAAAACCTGTCAGCACACAAAAGCCGATGGTCCCACTACTGCCCCCCCAGCAGGTAAGCTCTCGCTTCAACATTAGCTATGCAAATTTAGGAATCTGTAGAATCCTGCTCCAATTTGGTATTTATTTTGTATTTTTTGTGTTGGGCACTTTCTTCTCCCCCCTAATTTTCAAACCACAGTAGTTTCGCATACAAGGAAATTATGGATACATATTCTTTTTTTTTTAAAACTTTATTAAATTACGCAGTAAGAACCCATCTCCACACAAGTGTTTCATTTCTGGATAGCAGAGGTATAATACATGAGCCACAGGTGAGTGCATTACCCCTCCCTTCCCCCCCAGCTTCCAAGACATAAAACAGCATGTAGAATACACTCTTGTCTATGGTGCTCCAAACAGATTGCTCGTAAGGTTATTTTTAACTGGAGAAAAGTAAAAAGGACCAACAGTATCAAGAGTCCTGTCCTGCACATGAATGTTCTTCAATGCAACATGCAAACACCTTCTTTCTCGCAGCGCGTGGATGGCAGAGGGTTCAGGAAGCAATGGCAGTGGAATGCATTTGCATGGGTATCATTAAATATGAAGTCTGTGACTTTCCTAGAGTTATTCAGGCAATCAGAATGCAAAAAAGGCCATGTGTCTGCTGGAAATCCTCACACTTCAAAGTGCATGTCCACGAAAAATTGGCAACAGAGGAGCAAGTGAATTCTAAGACCTACTGAGGAGGCAGAGCAGTCAGCATAGTGCAAATACTGAAAATAATACAAGTTTGGCTATTATTTCTGCCTGGTGTTACTTTATGTTACCCGAAAATTACTAGCCAAGCTTTCTACTCAGATGAACTGCTGCAAACCCATTCAGTTAAACAAATTTTACATCAGTAACAGGCTTGGCTCAAATCCTTTAATACTTGTATTTTGATTGAAAAAATGCTGCATTTAAAGTGTGTTTTACTCTGAAAAGTGATTAAAATGGTGAAAAGAATCTTCCCATGTCTATTATTTTTCAGCAACTGTGTATAATGAACTCCCCAAGTTTACAAAAGAGAAACATTTTGTACGTAGCTACGCAAAGTTACCTGGGTTGAGAACACCAGTGTGCACTTCTGCTTTAGCTGTCAGCACCTATAAGATTCTGTGGTTGTTACTGAGTTGTGGTAGGTTGGTTTGCTCAAAGAAAACGAAGCTGCCTTCTCCTACACGTCCCACTTGAAAACAACTGGCAGACAAGCAGGACATTGATCAAAGTAAGGAGATGCCATTTTTAGAGAGACTTTTCTGACCATAATCACACTTTGAGTGCAGAATTAACTGAAACACTCAACCAAGCAGCAGAAAACTGTGGTGGAAGATTCACTGTGGATGCATTATTGAACAACCATCTACAGAAGTAATATGACAAAGGAAAATTACTTTGCAGGTATCTTTACAGATCTACTTGAACAAAAATTGGAGAGTCCTTCATTTCTTGGATTACACATATACCCCTGGGAACTGAAGCGTTGTAATTTACAAGTGTGAACTAAAAGTATTAGGAAAGTGAAGTAAAAAGCGTATCACTCTACCTCCACCAGAACATCACTTTATTGTTTATCTGTCATCAACAATGTAAAACTCTACTAGATACTCTATCCTGGTTTTTAAAAAGGTAAAGATTACATTGGATTAGCTACGTTGTACAAAAGAAACTACAGCAATCACAGTAGAATGAGATTGGAGGGACAATTTGAATTACAAAAAAAGTGTACACTGCAAGCAGAGGAAAGTGCACATGAAATCAAATGCCTGTAGGATTCATTACTTTTAAATGCACAGCGACAATTTGGAGAAACTGTACATAATAGAATCACAGAGATGACTTTCAAATAACCAAAATTACACTTTGCATTTGACCATCCAACTCATAAGTAATCATTGATGTTCCGTATTTTCAGTGCTTTTGGAAAATTTGTTTACCAAATGAAATTTAAGTTGGTAAATTTGACTAAACTGTGAAGTAGAAGGATTGAAATGAAAAGTATATTGGAAGTACGCCTAACCTACAAGAATAAGCCAAGAGGGGTATATGCAAGAGGAGGCTGGGAGAGAGGAAAGAAAGGAAAGAGGAAAGGGAGAAGAGAACAAAGGCTTTTTCTTCTATCTCAGAAGTTCTTCCAATGCGGCATATATCTGATGTACAGCTCTTCGCTTTCAGTCCATTTCTGAAGTGTACATTTTGTAGCCTTTTCCCATACTAACTGGTCAACTCAACCAGCACTGTTGCCACGCAACAAAGAGTAACAAGAATCTGAATGCATCAAATCTTCCCTTGCTGTGATTTCTTCATGGCCCCATTTTTTCTGTTTTTCTTTGACCAGGGTTCGGTGTTTCCTGAAGTGTTCACAGGGTCAGGTGGAATTGAGTTCCAAATCACTCTGCGGTTTGTAGCATCCCGATTTCTTTCTGCAGCTAACCCCTAGACACGTTTGTAGTTCTTCCACAGCAGAAAGACAAACCGTGTTGCTCAAGCGGTGAGCTTTCACCCTTGACTGTGGGGGTTGCAGACCATTGTGTTTAGCGTATCCCTGAGTGCAGCTATCCTGCAGGATTCACTTCCCAGTGCACCGAGATTTCCTAGGTTTCCTCAGATTAAGCCCCAGTATGCACCACCACCGACTGTGGTGCGGCTATGGATGCCTGAGGCCGAGTTGATTCTGGTGGATGTCTGACCTCGCTGAACCAGACTGATCTGCTTTCTCCCTACTCATACCCAGGCAGTCCAACCTTCATACAGCTGAGCCAAGTTATCTAGATTAGTTGCTTCCTTAATCACAAAGTCAACCTATTAAAAAGGTCAAACAAGTAATTAAAAATAAGCCAGATTTTTTAAAGTGTTTAAGCAATCTTAAAATTTGATTCACCTGCAAATACAGAATTTCAGTGAGAAGAGATCTATAGTAACTGTAAATCTTGCATAACTCTGTGTAGTCCACATAAGAAACAGGAACTTATACCACAGGGGCAGACCAAGATCACACATCTCATTCATAGCCCCTATCTTGAAAATAGTCACAATGTTCTCAAATTCACATAGGCGTCTGGGTCCCCTGACTCAGCCTCCTGGAGTCACGAGTGTGGCTGTGTTATGCCAGAAAACAGGCAAGTTCTCTCTTTTAGGCAGCGGTACAGACCTCATGTTCTGCCTGGATATCAACAACTGTGTAACATTTGTAAGCTTACTGATACACAAAAGGCAATTTTATTCAATTCTTAAGTTTATCAAATGCTTTTGTATTCTGTATCGTAGATTTATATAAAGAAAAGAATGCAGCAATACAAGGCAGCAGCACACCTTGATTTGTATTGGAATTAATCACATACCTCAGAGAAGGGATCCCCCATTCACGGCAGGATTTTAATCTGCATACTTCAGCATCCACACACATGTGCTTTCTACCAAATATTTAAAGTGAGGACTAGTATTGGAACTTCATTATTTTCAACTCACCTGTTCAGCAACAGACATTCTCCTGTTGGGATCCACATCTCGGCCCTCTAACTTGGCTTTGACCCGCTTCCACACGCTAACTGCATATGAATTCCTTTCCTGCACGGCTAAAGGTACAAAATAAAATCCATTCAATTTTACATCCCTGCACAGAAGCCCACTGAGGTGTTCGGGGATTTTCTTCCTGCTGTCAGTGATGGGTTTTTAATTAAAGCTTTGCATTTTTGTTTTGTTTGGCTTTTTTTTAGCCCTGTATTTACCTTTTCCTGTTTTAGGGTCCCTGGCTGTCTTTTTGGGACTACAGGCAGCGCTTCTGCCAGTTCCTGGGACTGTGCTCAGAGGGGTATCTGCTGACGTGGCAAGATTTTTCTGAATTAGCTTTCTTGCATTCTGCGACATCACCTCAGGCTGAGTTTTCTGCCCTGTGTTGCTACGTACAGCTGTAACGGAGTTATTCAAAAGAATATATTACAGATGCAAGAAAAAGCACAAACAAAAGCACATCAAATGCAGCTATCGGTACGTGTGTACAAATGCATTTTAAATTGTATTTTAAACTGCACCAGTTCTTCTCTCTTTAATCTTCCTGTTCTCCCTCACTTAATAAACAAAAAGTTTTGTTCCACTGCGAAACACTTAATTCTATCATTTTGTACGGCACTTAGAAAATGAATTCTTGTCCTGACAGAAATCAGGAACCTGTGCTTAGCTCCAATATTGACAGTAGAATAATCCTTAAATAGAAAGAAATGCTCACGAGAAAATTTATTTGTGTTTTTAACTGCAAAGTCATGAACACTTTGCTTGAATGACCTTGTAGGATTTCTGGATTGATTTCATCACCATACATTTTAGTACTGATTTCAACAGAAATTACTATTCAGTTGATACACGTGAGAACGTGTTCCGTATGTTCTGGGCTTTGTGGAATGAATCCAGACCTCAAAAGGCTACTCAAAGGCTAGGACAATCACTCATTCGCAATTGTATGGTCAACAGCTTTAATTTTATAGGCTTTTATAGTCTTATAGAGATTGTCTGTATTTCAAGATCTAAAAGTTACAACCCCCCCTCTATATAAATTCCTGGTATATGAATGTTTGTACTTTTTCAAGTATTACCTGCAGCAAAGGTTGGCTGATATGTAGCAGCTGACGTTGGGCTTGAGCATTCATTCGATGTATCCGTGACTAAGGGTGATGCAAACCCCACCAGATTATTGTAGACACTAGGAAACAATGGAGTTGATAAATATTCATGCAACTACTTGCCTTACTGAAACCTCAAAAAGACAGTTAAGTCAAATTCTGCAAAAAGATTTCTGCATTCTAAGCCTCAGAATGAATTCTAAGACAGACGGGGTACCAAGCAGGTACCCTGTGCTGGCTGTGTTTCTGCTACGTACAGGTAGATAGACAAGCAAATTGCCTTTGCCCAGGAGAAGGTGACTTTCTTACCTTTGGCTCTGTGTTTTTAATTCTTTCAAGGTGGGAGTTATTTCCTGCAGCATTTCAACATGTTCCTGACTGCGGACTTGACCCATAACCTGAACTAATGTAAACAAAACTGTCTGAATATTATCTTGCCACGATTTATATTCGCCCAAGAACTGCCTAACACTATTCTCATAGGGAACATCTTCACCATCTGCCAAAGCCGCTTCTTCATCCTGTAACAAAGACATGCAAAAAGGTTAACTATTAGTTATATTTTCGCTAAGAGAATAAAGCTGAGCATTTCTTAACCTCTGCAGCCCCTCTGTCATTTGACTACAAAGAACTGTAATTTTCAGTAGTTACATTTCAAGAATATAAATTTGTAAAAGATCAAATGTTTTGCTGATTAAAACCCAAGAGGATCTGTAAACACAGAAGAAAATGTTTCAACTCCTGAATGAGAGAAAAGGTTTAATTCAGCCAAAGCCTGATCAGCCTAACTATAGAAATAAAGCTTTATAAATTCTTACAGGTGAAATGAATTTTATGTCTTGGACTCTATAAGCATAAACACATTTCACTGTTTCTAGATACGTTAAAAAGTACATCACTAAAGTGTTATTTTTTTCCTTGAACTATACAGGTTTGAGGAATAACTGTAATGAAGTTTTAGGCATACCTTTGCCATAGCTTTCAGTAGATGTTTGACATCTCCAAGCTGTCTGTTATGACCTGTGAGCACAGTTTTAATACTATCCACCAGATTCTGAACTGTTTCACAAACTGTTTCTATTTGCTGTTCTCTTTCTGTTTGTACTGTCCTCTGTGTAGATATTTCCTGGGTCAACTGCTTGTGAGCCGAGTGAAGCCATTCAGAGCTGCCAATAGGATGTTCAAGACCAGTGCCCTAAAAATAGCAAAAACACTTTTGTATCTGTATCCAAAGATAAAATTCAATTACTGTCTGGATGCTACTGCCATGTGTTTAGCAGCTGATAGAATAAACTCTGTAATGCACGACCCATTAGGAGGGACACCTAACATTTAGAATGAAAGTCAAAATTGGGAACTCGTGATTATAATGGCTCTGTAATGCTACATATTTTGCTTTGACCTTTACTTACCACTCTCTGAAGTAGTCGAAGTTCCAGTTCAGAGACTGAACTGTTGAACTGCGACGCAAAAGAACACATCTGTTGACAACGCTTGAGAAGTTCAAATAATGCAGCATCAAGATTTAAGGCTTCTGCTGTTCTAGTACGTAAACTTTCAAAATGAATGATATTACTGCAGAGGAAAGTGACCTGAAAAATCAAGCAAGTGAGAAAAATTATTCCATTTAAACTGCCTATTATACAAATTGCACTTGTTCCATGCCCTTAGAAGGAAGAATTTTAAATACAAGAGGAAAGTTACTCTGTTACAGTACCAGTATCATTTCAGGGTCATCCAACCCTGCAGCAGTTCCCCCAGAGGTTATTCATAATGGCTTGCAAGCAGAACTCCTAGAAGTATTTGGTTATTTATGTTTGCTCTTTAGATGCTGAGGAGGAAGAATGTCTTCTACACAAATCTCAAGTAGGAAATACAGAGTAAACACACTTACAAAGTCAATAGTACCACACTGCTGTACAGTACCTGGCTTGCTCTTTGACTTTCTTTCAGTACAAGGTTTCTTCTTTCAGCAATAGTGGCATCAAAATCTTGCAAGACTGGTGCCAGGGCAGGATTAGCACCTCCTGCCCATTTTAAACGCTGCTCAATACTTGCTTCAAGTGCTGCTAGCTTCTCCTGTGTTGGTGACCAAAACACATACACATAGATATAGATAAGCCATACAGATATACATAATCTTATGCCTAACATTGAAAAAAATTATGCATGTATCACATGCAGGCACATTCTTACACCCATATATAGAAAAGAATGTGGCACTCATGACTAACAAATGTTATCTTATACTCTTTAAAGGTTTATTTTCAGCACACGTTACAACTGGATTTGATTGTTATGGAAATAAAGTCACCCGTGTAGGTAATAACACATCAGAATCCCCACCACCACCAAACCAAAAGAAGGTTGAAAGTAATCACACTTCTAGACTAAGAATTATATAAAAACATAGCAGTCCTGAATTATTTTATACATAATCTCCAAAAAAACTATTACAAACAGTAACTTTACAACTGAAAAGGAAATAAAAATTCAAGAAGCTAAGCATTATTTAAACAACTAAACATTCTAGATTACTGGTACCCAAAAGCTTAAAAAGTTGAGCCAAGCCACAGCACACAGAAACCTTAACACACAAAATAACTGATTTGCCTGGATCTACAAAGGTAGCTTCTGACACTTAGTAAGATAAAATAAGGATGACCTAGGTCAGACAAACTTAAAGAACAGGAGCGTGATCAGCCTTCAGAAGGAAAAGTACTTTCACCTACTTGTATTTTCACTTGTGAAACAAACCGAGTGATATTTCAGAAAGAATATTTTGTATGAGACAGCAAAAATCAAGCAAGGTACCAGTATACACCAGACAGGCTTACAAAGAGACCAGTGAAAATAGCACCACATTTGTGCTTCGACAGCAAGAGAGAGAACATAATCCAGAGGTGGGAGATAATTTTGCCATTTGCGTTAAGTCACATTCCAATACACTGCTGAACAAACCTCCTGACGGTAACAGTACCTGGACTGTTGCAATTGAAGCTTCAATCTGACTGAGTGTGTGAAGTTTCTTTTTCATGCTGGCTAAAATTGCAGAACGAGGTGGAGGAGTAACAGAAATAGCTTGTGGGTGACTGATGAGGAGATCTTCGTGCTGCCACTTTGAGGAAATAATGGGAACGCCTGATCAGCTGTATTTCTCAGAACAAAATACTCTGCTTTACAAACAGTAATTGCAGTACTCTGGCATACGTGGTAAGTAAGGGCATTTTAAAAGGGCTAAATGTGAGACACTACCACCATGCTTAAAACTCCTAAATCGTTAAGCTATATAAATACCTGTAAACTATGATTTGCTGGCTTGGATATTTATACCATTAATCAGTTATTAACTTACTAGGAGTGATTTATACACATTTCCCTGATCTAAAGGAAAACCCACCCAGAAACAATTGTCAGAAACAATTCCTTTGAGATGCATTAAAGCAAACACGATTTTGCTTACCAGTCTGTTAAATGGTTCATTAACTGACATAGAGAAAACCTTTCCCTTAGCCTACAAATCACTACAAAATGAAGATCAATGATACTATAATGCAACTAGATACCAGCATACAGCTCAAGTTGCACAATGGCATTTATCTAAAGCCTCAGAGGAACATTTTCAGAACTGATACAACTGCTATTTATATTTTGTCACGAGGCAAACAGTGGAGCAAGATGACATTGAAACTTAGAAGGAAAGGTGCAAGATGACATTCAGCAATGCATAACCTCTGTTTTAGGCAATCTCCTCCCTTAAAGTCACTGTTTGAAAAAGGGGGAAGAATGGGAGAACACTGCTAGTAAGAAAGGCAGTGAACAACTTCTTTTCTAGTAAATGACTTAATACCTGTAATTTTTTCAATAACCATTGACTCAAACGTACACCTTTCCACATCTGAATCTTATAAAGCAGCTAGTCTTCAAAAGAAGCTAAGCTGTAACACTTCTTTTCCTTCTACATTGACAGAATAATTTAAAACCAAAATACTTCAAGTCCATTAAAATACTCTACAGCTCATTCAACAAAATAAAGAAGCTCTTGTACTCACAGTAATTAAAGCTCACTTTCTGCAGACGCAATTTGGAGAGAAACGTGTTTTGTGCATTGTGGCCTTACCTGGAACATGGCAATATGCAACTGTACTCTCTGAAGACTGGTCTTGCAAGATGAAATACTGGTTTCAAGTCTGCGCACTAGATCATGCTTCTTCCACGCTGTATCGTATGAACTAGCTAATACTGTTGCCCTGTTCATGACCAGCTGCGAGAACTTGCCAATTTGGATATTGTGCTCCACAGCTTTCTTGCACAGGTCATCCACAGAAACTTTGCTTTCTGCTCCAAAGTCTTTAGCTTCTACCTGAGCAATGATATCAACACCCAAAGCGCTGATGAAGCTGCACAAAGTAAGTCCCAAAGCTTGATTTGGAAGTCCAATTAAAAGCTGTCTCACAAAGTCAGCTGTAAAAGCCTTGATTGGTTTGGCCATCTGGTCTTCACTAAAACAAGAGTTTCTGTAAAGGGCTTTCACATTGACAATTTGAACAGGTCCATTTACTGCATTCTGCTCTTCAAGTGAACTGATACCTTTTAAAGGAAATAAATGGTATTTTTGTTAATAAATAAATAAAAAAACAGCAAGATTAGAGGAACTGATTTTAAGTTTCTGCATGCTTGCCATATATGAAAGGTAAGTTACAGCAGAAGCGACCATTCTACATTCTTCTCAAAAGGCACTATTCTATCATTCTATCAGAAGTGGACAAAGCAATACTGAATATTTGGTAACATTTCTTTACCTGACAGTGTTTTAGAGAAGGTACCACAGAGTCTGAAAAATTCTTTAATTGTTTGCAGTCTCTTCAGAAAGAAAATTTCCTCTAGAACTTGCCGATTATTGTCATCATCAAAGAAGTTAACTTGGGTGCTGCGGGCTTCCCTGATTATGTCAATCTTACGCCAAGCAACAGGTATTTCCATCTTGTTTAGCTAAGAAATGTAAAGGAAATATAGTTTGTTTTTGTACAGCTTTCATATTCTTGATTCAAAGTATCCTGTAAAGAACAAATCCATACCTTTTCAATCAATAAACCAAATGCAGTTTCCACTTGAGCAAACATTCCATCAAAGGCTACCAGAAGCATCTGTCCAGCTGACATCTTGGGAGTTTCATCCACTGAACCATTTCTTGGCTGAATCAGTTCACCATACTGCGCATGAAGTACTCTTAAAAAAGAAAATTTACATGGTTTTGGTTAGTCTAGAAGAAATAAATAGGATTTTCTTAAACTGATTTGATTCCCAGAGCCTGAGCAGATTGGAATGAAGATGCGTCTGAGCAAGGTAAAATCTTTGCATGCTCTTTCTACACCTCTTCCTCTGCTTACCACATGAATCTTAATGCTGGTCTCATAACAACAGCTAAGGATACCATATAAGACAGGATTGTATTAAAGGACCAGCTATAAAGCTAACTTAAAATGCAGGTAGAAGATACAAACTATACTTCCTATGAGCATGCTAAAAAAGTTATGAACAATAACTGATGTAAATACCTTCCCTTCATGAAAATCAAGTACTGGTTTTAAAATGTAACACATATAAATGCCTGAATGCACCATGGGTTAAAAAGGTGGAGGATGAGGTCTTGGTTACAGCTGAGACTGTTTAACACCTTACTGCTCCTGAAAGGCAGTCTTATCCTCTCCCTCACTTATATCACTTTTGACCCTTAACTAACAGGCTGAGCAGGCTTGCCAATGGGTAAACCAGGAAGAAAATTAACCTAAGAGAAAGAAGTAAACTGTTTTCAACTGGTATAGCAGCCTTCCTTGCAACACTGATGGAGCCACCATAACTGGCTCAAGGGAAGCATCAAGGTCACTTCTACGCAGCAGGAAGCTTTTGAATTGGCTCAGCTGTCTACCAAGAACTTCCATACAAAGGTACTACCCCACATTACAAGACGCACAAGTCTTTTTGTTTGGCTGGGATTTTGTTTTCTTTAATGAAGTCACCAATTCATCCTGCAAAAGCTGCTCATCAAACCTCCTGACAGAGAAGTTCCATAATTACAAGCTCTCCCTTTCCCAGGTTCCTCCCACAAAATAATGGACCAGTTTCTATTTTTAGCATCCCTTAACTTCAAGCATAAAACCACAACTATATGTTTTGAACAAAGTTGACTACCAAAAGTCAACTTCAGGCAAATGTAAATGTAACTTGCCATTGCTCTGTATGTCTATGTACATGTGAATAAATGCACAAACACATAGAGAGGAAATCTGCACTTTAGACAATACACTCCACTTAAGGGTATTGTTAGGCAAGAAAAGCCTGTACATCAAACAAATAATATTTAGACAAACTAATGTGCAGTCTTCATTCTCTCATACCCGAACTAAAAAGTGATTGTTACCTTGCAACATCAATGTAATGAGTATGTGTTTCTTCCTCTAGTCCCATGGCAGCATTTCGTAAGTAGGCTTGGAGAGATTCAACCAAAGTTTGCAAAGGGACTCCATCAGTTGTTTGTTCAATGAGATTATCTAATTCATGGAGCATACTCTCTAAAGTATACTCCCCTTTCATTAAGCACCTAAGTGCTTCAGGAAAAATGATCTGTCGGAAGTTTGAGTTCAGTTCCTGTTGGGAAGTAGGCATGAAAACATAAGATATTTTCCCCTCTCAAGAAGTATCACATACAGGATCTTTTTCATTTTAGTAGTAGACATTATCTGAAAGATAACATGATGGCAGTCAACCAAGGGTCAAAATCAACTCTTTTTTTTTAGTTGAAAGAAATCAGGAATCCATTACACTCTGTACAAACCCAAAGGTTTGACATTTGCACAATGTAGCAACAACTACCTTAACTGCATCATCAGCAATACCATACAGCAATCCTCAGCAGAGCACTAGCGGTACAGACATCACACTTTACAAATCCATTTAATCAAATTAGATAGCTTTTCTTTCCATTACACAACTTTAAAAGAGTAGGTTAAATTATTTACAGAATTTATGATTTGCTAAACTGACTGCACTAGGCAAGGGAAAAGAATCACAACACTTGCCAGATAGTGACTATTTTATTAGAGTCCTACTCACGCCACAGGAATCAATGCTGGTAAGAACAGTACCTTAAGCAGCATAAAGCAATTTTCCACAAGCAGAATGCATCAGAGGGCTAAAGGCAGCTACAGATAGAACCAACCAATATGTTCTGTCTCCAAAATGAGACAAAACACAAAGGGAAAAAAGATTCATTATCTTGGCTGCTCCGTGAGCTACACATCTTACCTAAGAGATCACAGGGAGGAAAACAACGTGGGTGAAAGACCTCAGCTGCAATGCAATGAAACTGCAGGCGGGTTTCTGAAGTGTTAATACTTTGAGGAGCGAAGAAACAACGTGACAAAAACCTCAATGTGCTTACACAGGTTGGCAGGAAAGTATTTTTCAAACACAATACAGCGGAACTAAGAGCCTCAATAAGCTATTTCCACCAGCCACAGTTCATAAACCATTTG
This sequence comes from Amazona ochrocephala, assembly GCA_039720435.1. Classification (NCBI taxonomy): domain Eukaryota; kingdom Metazoa; phylum Chordata; class Aves; order Psittaciformes; family Psittacidae; genus Amazona; species Amazona ochrocephala. The sequence continues at coordinate 16,145,872 of CM077886.1, read as the reverse complement.
GGTCTTCAGCAGGTATTTTACTCAATCTGCCACTAACGTCTTTTTGTTTGTTTAGCTGGCTAAGATGGAAACATTTCTAAAGCACAAAATTATAAATCCAGTTTTCTCCTTCCCAGTCTTGGAGATAGGGGCCTATAAAACAGGCTTACAGAATTTGTTTCAAACTACTTGTTTTAGGTGAAAATAAGTAAGAGTTAATGGGAGCAGAAAACTGACAGAGCATAGGTTAAACCACTTGGAAACTGTTCTGGACTGCCAGCAACAGAATAAAAGAACAAAAGCAAGACAAAGCTGACGTGTCTATAAATCCGATACTAACAATTATTATGGTTACTCACTTGATAGCAGCTTTTAAAATTTGTCTTGTATAGATCAAAATGGTTTCTTTTAACCAGTGTAAATGGCAGTAGCAAAGCCTATTCACCTCAGCCAAATACAGCAATGAAGACGACTAAGGTCCAACAAAATAAAAATCTCAGCAGCACCATAAGCAAATATTTAGCCATTTAAGGAAGAAGATGTTAAGAATGGCTTAGCTGAAGCCTTAGAAGTCCGGGGGATCAGGAAAGGAAAAGTAACACAAAAGTATCACCTGAAGTGAGATGTATACTCCATTTGCTAAATGAACAGCTTCTGATGCTTCAATTGGATTGGGAATATCTAAATCCTGGGGTACAAGATGACACTGCTTCAGCAACTGCACAAGGCACGTAACATTCCCACTCATGCTGCAAAGCTCCTCCAAAAACCAGGCTCCATCTCTTGAAGTCAAATCAACCAGCTGCTCTCCAGCACTAGACGCTGCACCTTCCATCATCAGATTTCGCCTAGATGAATTACGACACTTACTCAGACAACCTGCCTGCTGTTGCATTCCCCACATAACCATCATTTGAACATTCCTTCTATGTGGTCTCAAACATGAGCACATACCAAGGCAACTCACCTCGTCAGCGTACAAAGAGCAGAGATGATAACGCTTGCTAAGCTCAGGGAGCCCTCCTCCCCATTTTCATGAAGGAAAACTTTTATGCAACGTTCAATTTCTTTCAGCTGCTCTTCACAAACAGGTACAGTAACTGCCTCCTGTTTCAAACGCTCCACCTGCCTGATAAGTCTGTTATTTATATCTGCTGCATAACGCTGTAGAGTCATTTCCGTAGCAGTTATGAACTGGCACATACTTGGAGGTGGTTGAGGAGCATATTGCATCTCATACCTGTAAAGCAAAAATACAATGACAGATCTCCCTTCTCAAGTGCTAGCAAATTGCTTTCTGCTCTGTATTCTGGAAAATACTCTGCATTTGAACAGTTGCCACATTACCTCCTCCATATCAACTCTAAATACCACAGCAGTTGATGGCCACCGTAATGACACTTTCATGAAGTCCTAGAATGCACCGTATTTCATGCCTATTTGCAAGTACAGAAGACAACCATCATGCCTTTCTGCAAGTATAGAAGACAATCAGTGGTCCTTGGGCAAAGAATGAATGGAATAGGGAGGAAACAGGTTTTGCTGTAAATGCTCAAACACAATCTAGATCTTGTAAGCCAAGCAGTAATAATGCCAATGTTTTGACTTTAGAAAAAGAAAAAAATAACTGCTTGAAATTCTGCTTTAACAAATTGAAAAATCTTTACTTGAGTGACTTTTAAACACTATAACTTTCTAAACCCCTTAAAATATCACTATCCTAAAGCCACAAGCATGATTCTTCATAGCAGTGTTATTTGGCTTTCTTTTTGAAGTACACAGATGAAACTCTGGAACGGCATTTTTAAAGTAGCTTTTCATCTTTTTTTTTTTTTTGTCCCAAACTTCTGGAATTACAACTGAATCTTGTCTTGCTTTCTAATTAGATCAGTCCTCACAAAAGTATTTGTTCCAATTAGAAAATCAAAATCCTAAAGTAGCTTGAAAATTAAGTTCTTCAAACAGCCCACTATTCTGTCAACTTACTTCCTGAAGATATCCTGACAACGCTCTATTGTCATGTTACAGATGAGTTCTTCCATCCAGGTTTTCCACTGCTCTATTCGGTGTTTCTGAAACACAGCTTTTGGATACTGAAGAGCTACTGTTGCATAGTTGTGCAGTTGTTCAAGACAACCACGTAACACGGATCTTCTCTGCTGGAGAAGAGCACCAACTTCACCTTCCAATTGTTCACACTGGCTGATGAGATGTGCCTGGCCTGCATTTTGCAGAAACGCTGTTGCTGGTACATAGCTTGGAGGACCTTTTAAGAAAGATGGTTAAAAATTAAGATGCATCTCTGAAACACACATTTTATAACATACAAATACTGAGTGCTGACGTATTTTAAAAAATATTCTTTCACTTGTGATAAAGAAGACATTCAGAATTCATATTGAGAACTTTGAGCACAAAGTAAGAGAATAATCTCATGCCCAGCTAGGGTGAGATAGACAAGTTCCTTCAGATAGCTTGGCACAGAAGCCTTGAAAGTTATAAAACACCCTTTGAAGGATACCCTTTCTTTCAATTTACTGTACAGGTCCTTGTCTTTAAATTGGAGAATACTCATAATGTCTCCTGATACTGAACTCTAGTTATTTTCAAATCATTAGGAAAACCCACAAATACTGTTTTATACCTAGGTCCATTTGTGTGCTAATTTCTTGAAGAAGACTTGCAAGTTGTGTTGCCTCTAAATTGCTGAAAGCAGTTTGGTAATGTGTTATCCACTGCTCAAACTCATTCAGCTTCACCTGGATTGCTTCCTGGACAGCTCTTTGTTGAGACTGCAACTGTGTGTGCTCAGAATACCTGAATTATTAAAGCCACAGAATTAAGTACTAGAAGGAAAAAAATACTTAACTATATTGAATACAAAACAATACCGAACAATACAACCACTTTGTTGACCAATTACACAAAACTTTATCACCAATTACATAAATTGTTTTCACCAACTACGTAAAACTTTAACAGTGCTAATAATTAATTTTCCTACAGAATAATGCATGTGCATAGTCACGCAATTCTGAAATCTTTGATCAATTTCAAATAAACTCAAAAATAAGTTAAGGAATAGATGAAAACATTTTTGTGGTATTTATCAATAGCTGCATTATGTGGATTAATTTGATGTGACACTACATACAGCACATGCTGTCTCTTGTCTTGGGGATCACGTGTAGATCACAGACTAGCACAGGTTAATATTGATGGAGTATGAGACATAGGACATAAATAAGATTATTCAGTAGGAAAACAGTTTCAATAGTAGTTCTGTACAGGAAGTGACTTGCTCACTTAAGAATAGCTTCTACCCAGCTATTAATCTCCCCTATATATTTTATTTTGAACATTTAACTCATAAGTACATTACTAAATCACCAACTGTATTGAACTGTGAGATTCCTGACATAATTCTTGGCTCCCCTGTACCTGTGCTGAAGCGTGTGGGAGGGATGATCCACTCCTTCTGCACCTTCCAGAAATTCTATCTCCTCCAGTAGTTTTCCTTGTAACTTTTCTACATCTGTCAACTGCTCTTGCAGGTTCAGATACTCTTCTAAACTACTGTCCAATTTTGGCAGTACAGCAAGCATTTCATCTCTGTTCTTGAACCAGTTAACCTATAACCAAGACACAGATGTTATACAACTGGACTTAAATCAAACAGGTAAGAGGAAGTAATACATCACAGCACTTAACCCTTCAATTATCTTGTTAATCTAGGACTACTTTCAGTGTTAAAGTGCTACAAGTGCTAAAGCTTAACAGACATGTAGACTGCTCTCTAAACTTCTATTTTTATTCCTCTGGCTTAGATTCAGGCAAAATATTATAACAAGTTTTAGTATTAAGCACACAGAAAATGAAAACTAAGTATTTGCAAGTTCCACAAAAGCACTTTCCTTGATACAAACTGAATTTAGCTCAATAAAATCTGTGAACTATTTCTAATACACGATCACCAATGAATTTTGGGTCTTCCAGTACCCAAAGATGCAAATAAATGAAGTGAAAGCATAGAGCCTACTTTGGTTATAAAAAAGAAAACCATTGTAGTAAACTCACCTTTATCTCAGCCACTCTTGAAGAAAACAGACTACGTGTAATATCTCTTTCCATTTCTCGTTTGCTTTGTTTGTTCTCAGCCTGCTGGCCACCACCACCATAGACAGCTCCAGCAAATCCTGCCTCGCCTCCTGCCGTCCAGTCCACCAGAGGATCATAAACGAAAGCTTCAAGCAACGTGAGCAACGTCTCTCTCCCACGCCGCATAATATGAAGGACCTGCATCATATTTTAAACACACTCATTCTGATCTTAAAATACCCTTATAGAACAGTGCAATTTTAAATGTAAATACCGTACTTGAGTAGGTACAGAAATCTGTAACTTTGCTCTAACCACTACACAGGAAGAACACCACAGTACATACAAATACAGCTAGCCTGTAGTAACACCACTAAAACTAAAGACTGCATTCTAGCTAGCCTTCCACACAAAGTCCTATTAAAATCACAGTAGAAAAGGCAAAGTCTTTATAAATAAATTGGTATCACAATGTTTAATGGAAAACTTTTAGGACAGTATTTGTCAAATGACAGCCTTCAGGTTTCTGCATGTTTCCTAACTTACCTGTTCACAAGAAAGCCTGAAAACCCCTTCTACACCTGTCACTCCAAGTGCTGTTTCAATATTGTGCGTCATCCGGAACGGAACCTTCTCTGGTACCCTAAGGCTCTTCCCTTTAAGACAAAAATTTAAGTTGTTTCTTTTAACTAGCAAGAAGGGAAACCTTTTATTTGAATAACATATAGCATTTTTTAAATTACCTTTTTCAAAGCAAACATTATAATCTATGTGGACAACTTCTCCTGTAGTCATATCTATAAGAACATTATCCAGATGTCTGTCTCCAAGACCAATGATGTAGCCAACCATGGACATAACTGCAGTGGATCTTGCATATGACTTTAAAGAGAGTTTCAGGAAAAAATTATTTGTGGGAATCCTCTGCCAACACATTGGACTGACTACCATCTTAAAACATTATCTTAAGTGTAAGACAATTCAAACCCAACTTATTCCAAGCTGTTTTCTATTTGCTTGATATCTTACAAGAGTTTTCATGTCGTAGGCTGATAATTCCAGTATAATAATATAGAGCTATCAGGTGTATACCCATTTTTTATTTCAGATGGTACAATTGCCAACATTTTCTATCACATGAAACTTCAGCAGTGCCAGCTCATCTAACTCAAGAGTATCATTGCTTGAACACATCCCAGGCATTTGCTGCCCCTCACCCCATTAAAAACACAGCCTTTCAAAGGGAAGATATCTGTTATAACTCACCTGTGTAACTCTCCACCATTCATCTGGTGTAGTACATGATGACCAGAGTTCCTTAGCTAAGAGATTTGGGGGAGTTGCTTCCATCAGCTCTTCCAAAACAGCCCTCATTACACTCAAGGGCCAGTCACGACGTGAAACATCAAGACTAAGCCCAACTGCCTTCAAAGCAGGTCCAATTTTACTGTAGTAAAGTTCACTTGGTCTAGGCACTATTCCAGGATTCTGAGGAGTCTGGTAAGAGTCCTGAGCCTAGAAGAGGTGAAAACTGTAATTTACCTATTACAATCCGTTACTACAGAGAAGTATCCCAAATTCAGTTTTGGTAAGAATAAAATACAAAAAAATCAACTCCTCCACTGAGGATGATTTACACCTCAGAGAACTTTCAAAATTCAATAGTTAAAAAGTCTAAATGAACAAAACACATTGTTTTGGCTTAACGGCACAATTTATCAAGGAAAATTTTAAAAATGTAATGGTAAACCCCATATTTAGAATCAAATGAAAGAGACTGAGATACAGAACTAAAAGAACTGTAATCACGGGTAACTCTGTTTGTTCAAACCCAATTCTCCCTGAATAATCATACAAGAGTATATTTATGTAATATATACTGTGTGTATGCACATATATATATATATATATATAATCATAGAATCATAGAATAGTTAGGGTTGGAAAGGACCTTAAGATCATCTAGTTCCAACCCCCCCTGCCATGGGCAGGGACACCTCACACTAAACCATGCCATCCAAGGCTCTGTCCAACCTGGCCTTGAACACCGCCAGGAATGGAGCATTCACAACTTCCCTGGGCAACCCATTCCAGTGCCTCACCACCCTTACAATAAAGAATTTCTTCCTCATATCCAATCTAAACTTCCCCTGTTCAAGTTTGAACCCGTTACCCCTTGTCCTCTCACTACAGTCCCTAATGAAGAGTCCCTCCCCAGCATCCCTATAGGCCCCCTTCAGATACTGGAAGGCTGCTATGAGGTCCCCACACAGCCTTCTCTTCTGCAGGCTGAACAGCCCCAACTTTCTCAGCCTATCTTCATATGGGAGATGCTCCAGTCCCCTGATTATATGAAAATACATATTCACATCTGGTGAAATCCCAAGAGATAAGAATGTACAGAACGATTCTGGGATACTGTAAACAAAACACAATCTTTTTAAGACATTACGGAGAATTGCAAAGCAAATCAGAATAAATGTTTTCCGTCTGAATTGTTCAAGTTGACATAAAACTGCTGCTACCTTTTGTGCTTGTAAAGCAGCTTCTCGCTGTTGCCACCGCTTATAAAGACCAAACAAAGGTGTAGCTCCATCCACCCACTGGATCAAGCCTGATCTTGTTCCCAGAGGCGTAACAGAGTAATGCCTCGCGTGGAACCTCGGTGTTTCTTGACGGTTAATAGTAGCAAACATTGTGTTCACAATTGATAAGAACTGCATGATTCTTTCATCCAGATGCAAGTCTTCCAAACCTGTGACAAATTTTGTTTAAAATTTAATTTCTAGATAAAAATTCAGCCTTTTTTGAAATCCTGCTTCATTTCAGACTATGAACAGCTTTAGAAATTATGTAGATCAAGGATGAGGTGTTCAGCCTAAACTCAGGTGTTTATATAGCATTTGCCTACTAGAATCACCAGTTTATGACAGCTCACTCTGTGAGCAGTACAGACGAAGTTACTAACATAATAAACAGGTCTTTCCCTTTTAGAGAAGGCTTAAAGTCTCTGAAGTTATCTTCTGGGTGCTACCTTAAACTCCTGGAAAAGTGCATCCAGCTAACCTTATCAGTATGCAAGTAAAATACTGTTTCTGATGCAGCCCTGCTAAAGAAAAGATACAAAACACCTGACTTACAGCTTCACAAGGCAAAATTCCTTGAAAATGTATGGTGAAGTGGGTGGTGGGGAAGAGGGGGAGCAGATGCTCAAAACAACTCTTCCTCTGTATCAGGCAGGCAGATAAAACACAAGCTGCAACCATGCGGATTCCTAGCTTTACTGCAGTTTAATTCATAACAAGAGACAGTAACTTGCAAGAGAAAACTTTGATTTCTTACCTTTGAAGAGATAGGGATAGTTCTTCCCATCTGAGCCCAGGAAAAGCAGCTTTTTAGGTTTGGTTTTAGTAGGCAGGATTGTGATGGTGCTGCCCACGCTATGAATTGTGACTGTGTCTCTGGTTGATACCTCTCCAGGAAGTGCTATTTCAGTGTTCATCATAGCAGCCAACCAAGGACTGATTTCTTCAAGTCGTAAAAGGTAACTAGCCCGTTTCTGCGCTCTCTGCTGCAAACTTAGCATAACCTGTTCCAAAGAAGTTTAATTTAGGTAGATGTTCACATTAACAGCTAGCAGTAGAAAAGAACCATCACTAAAACAGATGTAATGGTGGCCATCTTCCAGGAAGCATCCTTGCCACCCTATGAATCCAGCTGCAGTTAAGGATGAAGATGACATAAACTCAAAAAAACCCCCATCCTTTATGCAGCAAATATACCCTGCCTGGTGATAAGCACAAAAGTCACGATGATTCCTTAAGAGGTTTGCTCCTGCATTTATAAACATTTGAGCTGAGGTCAAAGGCAGCAGCAGTTCAGCAACCTCTTGGTTACATATCTGCTTGTTCTGCAAGCAGAAGGGGAACTACAAAAAACGTCTATTTATGTGTAAAACATAGGTTATGTCTAGCAAGACTTTTTAAAACCATCAGCGTGGCCCTGGATATCCAAGTGAATCTACATTTTGTTTCTCCTCAGACCCATTAAGAACTAAGACAAGATCACATCACTGAAAAAACAAAGTATCTTTGGGTATGGTTGATCACTTAAAGCTTGCTGCATAACCAGAGAACTACACCAAATGTGTTAAAATTTAAATCCACTAAACTCAAATGGCGTATAGAGTTTCAGAAAGACAGAACTTAAAAAGCCCTCTGTCCCCCAAATTGACAGCATCCCAGGCAGAAGATACAAGATTTCAAGAAAACAGAACAACTCCATTGGGTAGAAACGCAATACTGCAGGCAGTCAGCAGGACTTCTTACAGAGGCAAATCTAGCAGGCCTGCGGCGACCGCAGAGAAAGTTTGAGACTGTAATTTTGATGTGGCAAGAGAATACTAAGGAGAAAGGTCAAACACATGGTGCAGCAGGAGTGCTGAGCGTGTCTACATTGTACTGTCTGTGCATATAGTACCTCTTTAAATGGGAGCCAGCTGCTTCCAGGTTTAGCAGGGTTCAAAGGATTCTTAAGTTTCTCCAGCGCATTTTCAATTGCTTCTCCATAGTTATCCTGAAACCATTTCTCATGAGGAGTTTCTGCAGGAGCTGCAGTGATGCTCAGTACATGTTCCAGAGCAAATACAATGGGCTTCATCAGAGCTGTATGCTTTTCACGCATGATTGCTATCTTCTCCTCTCTAGTAAAAACAAAAATTTCCTCTAAACTCCATAAAAAGCAAGTTACTTTATAAGCAGAGCAATAAAATAAGACAGCAAATGAGATATTTCAGAATTCACAAAAATTATTACATCTCTAAAATGAGGTCTTCAAGGAGAACTATTAAAATGAAGACTTTCATTCCACATTGAACACATGTTCCTCTGAAACACACTCCCCCCACCTCACCCCCTTCTGGGTTTTTAAATAACAAACATTTTAACTGGGTTCTTCACCACTGGAAACCCTGAGGAGAAGCTCAGAGCTCAAACTACTCTAACAAACTGTTCTATTAAACAGCTCTTTACTACTACTGCCTGAAGATGTACCACACTGCAAAGAGAGATACTCAGATCATGCTGTTCTCCCATTCCATGTCAGTCCTTACTATAAGAATTCAAGAGACAGTCTTAAGCTTAGCCAAGACCCCAGTGAATGGCTTCCCTCTTCCACAAATCCATTCGCTGCAGAACCCAGGTGAAGAAGAAAAAGACTTGCTGAACACTGAAACTCAAAAGCAGATTAAGACATTCTGTTTACTCCAAATGGATTACACTCTTCAATGTGCTCGTTCTCATTTCATCTGACTTGTAGAAAGACCTTAGAAATGAGAACTACAGGACCCCATAACCCACAACTGAATATGCGCTGGTTTCCAACACATTATTGCTAAGGAAATTTCATCATGGATTCACAGGTAGACTGTTTTTGGTTTTCATCTGATTATAGTACTAGCTGTACCATCAAAAAGTTCTTGAAATGAAGTCACTGGCTTACATGAAGCAGCTAGGATAGTATGAATTCAGAAGCAACACCACTACTGATCGGTTGAGTGTATGCTTCCCTAAGAACAAATATTTGTTACAATTATCACTTCAGTTATTCACAAAAGACATACTTCCGTAAAGTGTTGTTGTTTTGGACCCTCTTGACTTCATCTTCCAGTTGTTGAATCCTTCTGAGGACATACATATGCTGCTGCAGTAAAACTCCCAACCACAGTTCATCCCAAAGAACTGTAACTCTGCGCAGCTCAGCCACTAGCATCTGAACCTGTATCAAATAAATGAAGATTCACTCACTTTTAAGAGTATTAAGACTTATTGTAGATGTACAACTTGAAAAAAGATGACAGCCTAACAGCAAGATGCACCAAGCTTTCAATAGGTCTACCCACAAATTATGTATTTTGTGGTTCAAATAACTGCGCAAGTAGCATACATTTGGATTATTTACCTGCAATACCATTGTTGGATTTGCAGCAGACAGTTTCTCCACAATTTTGCTGTAACAATCTTGCATCATTGCTTGATCTTCATTTAATCCAACTTTTGTGTCATCTTTAGTGCTTTCTTGAGAAGCTGGGGCGCTCCCTCCATCACATTCACCACCCAACAGTTCTTCTCCTTGAATATTACCTAGCAAAGTAGGGATGGCAGAAGGCAGCTTGTTTCCTAAATTAAAAACAAATGTTAAAATATCAGCTATGCTGTTCTGGCCTTGAAAGATGTATCAATCAACACTTCATTTCACATCAGGTCCCCATATTACATTAAGTACTGGCAAAGTATATGATGATGAAACTGAAAACACTTATTTGCCAAACTGGTAAATCAAATAAAAGGTATCAGTGAGGACTCATGTAAGACAGAACATATCTGAGTTACTGGGTAAAACAAAAGGAATTCAATATCCTTTTATCCAGTATGTAAAAACATGTTAGCTGAAGTGTATTTGAATATTCATTTTTCCTCCATACCTGAAGTCTGGGATTCACTGCTAAGGGAAATTGTGCCCACTATTGCAGGATACAGTATGAGATGAGGAGAATCTTGAGCCACTCGACATAGTAAGTTGCAAATACTCTGGCGAACATACACTTCTGGGTGATTCAGGCGGGAGAAAAGTTGAGGTATAATACCTTCATAAACAGGAAAGGAAAGTGTGCCCATTTTATTTCACCTCAAATGATGCAGAAATTTTATATTTTATCTTTAGAAGGCTGCTGGTTTTGCTTTGGGAGAATGTAAATGTCTTTTTTAAGTATGTGCAATAGCTCACTTTTTTTTACTGTTCAAATACAGGTAACATCAGACGCAACATATAAATCCTTTAAGCCAATCAGTAGCAGTTTTGCACACTATCTGTTATATCATTTTTCAAAGAGAAGGAAAGTCTCCTCAATAGTTCTTGCGGTTAGTAACAACGTTTCAAAAGAAAGTAAAACTTTGCATCAGTCAGCCTCTTCTGCTTCTGCCTTCCACATTTTCACTCAATAACCTTTTGTGGGAAAGCCCCTGAGCAACCAGAACCAGTAGTGTAGTGACAAACAACTACTCTTGAGACATCTGGCTTTAGCCATGTATCTTTCTCTTAACTTCATTTTAAAACATAGCTAGGTCTTGGGGGTGTTGGTCGATGAAAAAATGAACATGAGCCGGCAGCATGTGCTCACAGCCCAGAAAGCCAACCGTATCCTGGGCTGCATCAAAAGGAGCGTGACCAGCAGCTTGACGGAGGTGATCCTGCCCCTCTACTCTGCTCTCGTGAGACCTCACTTGGAGTATGGTGTGCAGTTCTGGTGTCCTCAACATAAAAAGGACATGGAACTGTTGGAACAAGTCCAAAGGAGGGCCACGAGGATGATCAGGGGACTGGAGCACCTCCCATATAAAGATAAGCTGAGAAAGTTGGGGCTGTTCAGCCTGGAGACGAGAAGGCTGCGTGGAGACCTCATAGCAGCCTTCCAATACCTGAAGGGGGCCTATAGGGATGCTGGGGAGGGACTCTTCATTAGGGACTGTGGTGAGAGGACAAGGGGTAATGGGTTCAAACTTAAAACAGGGGAAGTTTAGATTGGATATGAGGAAGAAATTCTTTACTGTAAGGGTGGTGAGGCCCTGGAATGGGTTGCTCAGGGAAGCTGTGAATGCTCCATCGCTGGTGGTGTTCAAGGCTGGGTTGGACATAGCCTTGGACGGCATGGTTTAGTGGGAGGTGTCCCTGTCCATGGCAGGGGGGTTGGAACTGGATGATCTTAAGGTCCTTTCCAATCCTAACTATTCTATGATTCTATGAACTACCTTTCCCTGCACCACCCTCCCCCCTTTAAGGTGGCAATATAACATAATACTCCACAAACTACATCTCCTTTCAATGTCTTAAGGCAGGGAAGGAAGGGGACCAGCATCTTTGCTACTTTCCTGTCCTGTATCAGAATGCATAGCAGACTTCAACACTTCAAATAAAATTATTCAATACAAGACAGGCTCTCTTTCCATCAGGCTTAAATAAAAGTTTTATGAAAATGCAATGTTTTCCGCTTGTATTTAGAGTAAATGCACCAAGATTAATTTTAACAACTACATAACACATGCTCACCTCTCCAAGGAGCAGTAGGTGTAGTTTCTAACCCATGCTCTAGATACTGTCTAAGCTCTCCAGCATGTTTCACAAGCAGTCGTAACAGTCTGAGGGTTGCCATCACAATAACATCATCAGTGCTTTGCTCAGAAGTATTTCTTAAGTGCAACCTGGGATCATCTTCATCAAGTGGAACCTTGAAAGAAAGAGTTACACCTCTAAGCTGAGTTTATAGTTCATATAATCATTTAGAAAAGTTTCCAACTGGGTTTCCTCATCAGTACAAACACTAACCTGACCAGCATTGAGTTTGAGGAAAGTAAAGTATGCACTGCAGGAGAGTTTATACAGACTGAAGATTCTGTCTACAACTTTCCTCCACACTTTAATTAACCCTTCTGTTGCATTTTCATCAAGATCTGAAAGCCAGGGACAACTTGTTAATAACTGACGCCATATAACATCCACCATATCATCTTCTTCATTGTCTTCATTTTCAGTGATTTGTAGGGTCATATCTTCATCCTACATGCAAATAAAGCAAAAGCAATTTGATTAAGCCCTCCAATCACTTCTACAAGCCACATTAGTTCCTAATGTGGTTTTTGTCATGCAACTGCTTATTTGATGATATTTGTACATTTGCACAGTCCACAGAACAGATGTGCTACCATTTAGCTAACAGATAGTTTCCTAATGTACTCTTGTACTGTCTGAATTTTAACTTTGAAACATTTTCAGCAGTTAATATGAATCACAAGCAGAGGAAAAGCGAGGTTCACCCTGAGGCTGAACATTTTTCAAGCAAGCAAATATACACTTACTTGAATCCCAGCTGGACGACACACTGCCTGCCCAAGAATCCCATAGATTTTCTCTTTATCTTCCTCTGCAATGTTGTCTGGAAGCAAGTTCTGAACCTCAGACTTTTCCCGGGGCAGCAGACGAACACCTTCTCCCTGACTGTAACATTTAATGAATTACTGATCCCAAATAAATTAATATCTGTAGAGCTACTTAATGTAGTAAGACTGCATATATAAAACTTCCTGAAGGAAGAAATCTTCATCCTTATCTCAGAATTAAAATCACTTTTTACAGAGGGCAAGTAACAGAGAAAATACTCAGTCCTCTGCTCACATGTGACTTCAGACCACAAAGAACAGTAATCATAAATAGAAAGCTACGGTTTATCTTAAGAGAGCTAGTTGTGGTGTACAGATTTAAACATTAGGATAAATTTACCTGGCATTATCAACTACTTTTCGGCCCCATCTATAAGCCCAACTAGCCAGGGCTGCCCAAGACTTGGCTACTTCAGGTGCCTGTACTGAAGACAAGTGATATAGCTGTCCCAAGATGAAGTCAGGTTCTCCAACTCCAATATTTACTGTAATGGGAGAAACAGAGCAATATGTTATGATGTAAAACCTATTTCTAATTTCCTTAACATAGAAAATAACATCAAAACATTTTAAGTATGTAGTATTTTTTTCAGTCAAGTTAATGCCCAAAAGTGTAAAATTTTCCTAAATGTAAGTATTTTTCAGTTCTAACAGTGGCTGCAAAACAAAGACCACTTTTCATTTGCTAACAATCACTGCTTACAGTCTACAATTGTTTTCTCTTTCACAGAAAGACGTAACTTAGGCAAGAACTCATGATGTCTGAAAGAGCAAGATATCTCAGAGACCAGACTTATGAAGCATCTAGGGCAGCACGTTAGTGTTTATTTTCTTCACCATCAAGTCAGAAAGCACCAACTGCTTAATATCCATTAACAGATCTAACAGAGTTCTGACTCTGCAAGAGAGGAACAAAGTTTTCTTATAAAATGCATGTTTAAGCAAAGAACTTTGACATCTGAAGAAAGCAGAAAATTAGGAAACTGAGTACATTTTGTGTCAACAGAAGTGTTCAAATGATGTATAAAGATCATGAGAAGAACTAAGGTAACTGCTTTTCACACATATCAGGGCTTTCAAAACATAAATCTTGTCAATGCTTGATCTGAAAGATCTCATTCAAGCTTTAGCAAATACAGGAGCTGAAAGCAGACAAAAGCAAGGCAAAATTTATTATCCTCTTCATATAATAAACACACTCCAATTTCTTTTTCAGGGCACCATCACCTGAATGAGAAAAAATGTGAAAGAAACATGAAATATCACTATTAAGGTGCTTGGGTTTTTTAACTGCATAGTTACCTATTGCACCAAACAGACTGCTCATACATTTAGGAAAGCAAATACATGAGTAATGGAGCTCTCATTCTTATCAATGGTAACTGGTGCTATCTTTCAGGGGGATTGTCAGTAACTAATTTAACAACAAAAGAACAAGGAGAACAAATCTACCTGTAGATTCACTTTCAATCCTAGGATATTCTTCTTCTAGTGTATTGACAGCTGGGAGATCAATCAAATTATATATGTTTTTAGACAAAGTAGAGAGACCAGTGTGATTCTGCTGCTGTCGTGCTCTATATACTTGTTTTAACTGTCCCGAAATCTCTTTCCATTCTGCTTGGATCCATTTAGCCAGTGTGAGAATAGATTTTGCAACTGCATATTCAGCTTTGGCAGATTTGCAAAAGGATATGGCACAAGAACTCAGCATTTCCATGGCATGTGTTGACTGACCTGCATATTATGAAAAGCGTATCTTCATTAGAGCATTAATTCTATTCACAACACTTCTCCTGAACTTCACCATGCCTAGATACAGCTTGTAACAATATATTTTTACAAAGAATATTCTCTTCTGAATTTAAAAATGACAAGTAAAAAAAAGACTCGTGAAAACACTTTCAGACTGAGACAACAGTTACTAGGATGACATCAGTTCCTACTCACACTGTCTTACTACAGTTTCTTTAAGGTCAGGGGAACTGGTCTAGTTACAAGAACATGAAGCTCAAGTATCTACAGCACAATTACCAAATACTCACCTGCTGTATACAGCAATTTTGTTTTCTCAATATCAAGTTCAGGACCCCATTTTTCATCTATCTGACCTGGTGCAGACAATTTTTTAAAGTGCTGGACTAAGTCCTGTGCAGTGGTGGTTTTTCCTAGTTGAACTTCACTGCACTGGGCAAGCAGTCGCGTAGCTAGGGCAATATTTCCTCGCTTCCGTGCAAATTTTGCTGCTGTTAAGCCCAGCTCCATTAGATGGCTTTTAATTGGGACTGTTGGTTCTGAAGAAAGCAAGACATTATAACCAAGATTATGAAACAATAATTGCACCTGGGTCACACATATAATTTCTGCCCAACATATTCTGCACGTGGCCATTAGTAAAAAATTGTTCAACTCTTTCATATTTCCTAGCACTTCCCTCAGAAATCTAGATCACTTCATTTCTGCCTAGAATATTTATATAACCCACATGAAATGAAAAAAATATATCCATAGATTACCTGCTGAGCAAAAGAGTGATTTTTTCATCATAAACATTATTCTTTACTAAAAATCTACTTTTCCCCTAATACTTCTTTTTCCCACAATTATCTCTTACCATACCACACACTTAAACAGCTTTCATAACTGTTTTTAAAAGACCCATTATTAATAGTCTTGAAGTGTTGAAAAGGGAAAGCATTTAAAGTATGAAGAGATGAGCAAGTAAAGGGCAATTAGAAGAGTGAGTATAGAACTGCTAATCTTTTTGGAGTATTTTTTCCCTTTTAACACTGTCTATGTCACAGTGGTAATTGAGACCCCTGTTTGTAGAGCAAGACACCTAAATAACTCAAACTTGGCTTTTAAAAATTAAGCCATCTAATAGAAAAAAGACAACTGCTGCTCTCAACAGCAGATTTTAGTTCAAGTTCTGCATTTAACTTTCATAACAGTAAAATGAGAGCTTATATACCTTTAAGTTTTTCCATCAATTGATTCTGGTACACTGTGTATCTCAGTGCATGCATCCACGGCCTTACATCATGCTGTTTGCATGACCTCAAAGCATCATTGAAGAGAGGTATGAGACAGTCCTGAAAGAGGCATGGAAGTCACACAGTTGTCATCAGAGACATTTTTACTGAAATGTTTTTTTCACTTCTTAAAACCAAAGACCATTTCAGTACAGAGTAAGCATTATTTCAAATACGTTACACAACTCTATAGAGCCATGTTTATTTGAGAGAACAGTGCTAAGAACAGCTCAAAATCAAGCAGAACTGTTTTCTAAACTATGTGATCAGAAATTAGAACTAGATCATTGATGCTGGTTGAAGTTTGACATTGAGTTTTTAATTGCTGCAGTGATTGTCTTTTGATAAATACTTAAAGTTATTTTAAAATAAATTACAAGTGTGTGATGCAGGAATCAGTTTTACGATGTATTTAGAGAAGAATTATCAACACTTCTCTAAAAAGCAACTATCAGTAAAACTTCAGAAATACTGAAGTTTTGTTGATGGAAAGATATGGCATATTTATAACTATATAGTTATATTACTCTATAAATTGTATACAATATAACTGTAGAAAGAAATCCATCTGAGATTCAAATCTAAAAAAACCTTAGGTCAAGGCCCATCAGAAAAATGTCTTTTTACAGTATTATTAACAACTGTCAAAGCAATTAATGTATGTTCTACATCCAATACTTCATGACATTGAGAAAGACATTACTCCAATTTAGGTTTTGAACAGAGACATACCTCTGATGTCAGCCTGTTGGATACAGTGTTTTCCAAAGCAGAAGAACAATACAACTGAAGAGTGCTCAACACTGGTAGAGACTGAGACACAGTGAGTGTGGAAAGTCTTAAAGGTCCAATAGCAATTCGTGATGTTTGCTTTAAGTACTTAATAACATTTCTGAAATAGAAGAATCACAACAGTCATTCCTGTTTGCTTAAATCTAGACTTGACGTATAAACAGCGATATCAAAATTGCTGAATAAAAACCAAATTCAACATCTTCAAAAGATATTAGAAGAAAAAACTTGCAACATCACACACAAGTTGCAGTATGATATTTTATTGTTAAGCTAACCAGAAGCAGTACTTTATCAAAGAACTTCATAATCTGCAAAGTAGGGTATGCAATGTTTTTAACAAACTAGAACAGCTTTTCACAGCACAGAATATTCACTCATTCAGAGCACATTTCAACTTACTCAGATATTGACTGCCACTTTTGCTCCTGTTCTATGTGGTTTACAGCTGTTGCCAGACATACTGAACTTCTCAAAAGCTGTACTTCAACTGCTTTTTGAAGTTCTCTTGGATCAGGACTTAACATATTAGGAAGGAGTTTCTTCATGTCTATATGGGAATTAAATAATCGAAATCAACTAGAACAGCCAAATTTTACCAAAGCATCATCATCTGAGAGTGCATTTTTGAGAGCAAGAAAGTTTGGAAAAAGAACTTCTAAAACGCATGTATTTAATATGCATGTCTATATTCATTCATATTAGAAACTGATGATAGACTACTTATAAACAAACACATTAGCTCCAGAAAACACACTTGTATCAATATACAGAATGACCACTGCCAAGTGGTTACTCTTGAAGCTCAATTTGAAGCTCGATTTTGAAAATCAATTCATAAAGGTTATGGTCAGTCCACTGAACAAAGTAAACTGCATTCAGAAGAAGTTTCAGTCTGTCATTTATAGATACAGATGCATGAAGAAATAGTTACTTCAGTATTTGAAGCAATGTTAACTTAAGCATTTATACCTATTTTTTCCTTGGATCCCCCTGCAAGTAGGTTGATATTTTCTCCTGGTAATAATTCCAGCTGTTCAGTGCATTCAGTAAGTTGTCCAGACTCAAAGCTGCTCAAAGATCTGCAATCAGTATTTACAGTTTCATTTTCATGTTTCTTACTTCATTCCAGTTGCTAAATACCTTATGCAGCAAAAAAGACTCAAGCCTACTCAAAATCCTACAGAATACTTATGATTAATTCTAAGCAGAAAATCCCAATTTTCACATAGACCAATAAAAGGCAATATTACTGCATCAAAAGAATACATTCACTATCAAAAAGAAAGGAAAACACCTCTCCAGGTATGAAGCTTTTCATATTATGATTACACTAGATATAATACTCTTCTGTCATAGTCAGGAAGAAAAAGGTTGACTGGAAGAGTTTAAAAACAAGCAAAGAACCCCCTGTCGTGGTTTAAGTCTCTCAGCCACGCAGTTCTGCTCACTCACTTCCCCCTCTTTCTTCCCTCTGCTCCTGGAGGGATGGGAAGGAGAATCGAAAGAATGCAACTCCCGCAGGTTGAGATAAGAACATTTTAGCAACTAAGGTATAACACAAACCACTGCTGCTAACACCAATAATAATAATGACAAGAAAATACAAGGAAAGAATACAATAGCTCACCATCAATCCCAACCCGACCAAGCCGTGCCCCCCCCACTGTGCACCCCCACCCTTCCGGGTCTCTACTGTCTGTTTTTCCATTCTGGACATGATGTGCTGTGGTATGGAATAACCTCTTTGGTCAGTTTGGGTCAGGTGTCCTGTCTCTCCTTCCTCCCGGCTTCCCCTCCTCCCTGGCAGAGCATGAGACTCACAAAGTCCTTGGCCAGCCTAAACATTACCAAGCAGTAACTGAAAACACTGGTGTTATCAGCGCTGTTCCCAGGCCCAAAATCAAAAACACAGCGCTGCACCGGCTACCAAGAAGGAGAAAAATGACTGCTACTGCTGAACCCAGGCCACCCCCGAAAACTCCCCCCCCTCACCATGCACAGAAAGGCAAGTTCTGGGGCAGAATTTCATGAGGCCAGGGTTTCAACTCTTCAGTTTACATGAAATTCCAGATTGATATATTGTTCAGGTCACAGATTTTACAAAATTATGTTGCTTAACAGCCTGAAGCTACAAATTTAACTATTCTTTCCCCACTGGAAGTAATTCGGGCATTATAGACTTTTACAGAACTACATAAAAAAAGCACTGAAAAGTTAAGAGTCTTCATGGCTTAGAAGACTCAAAGATTCTATATTCTTGTTACTATGCACTGAATCTAAGTATCTGCATTTGAAAAGGAAGAAGAAAAAAAAAAAAACCAAACAAACCAGAAAACCCAGACAACTCTATTCGGCATGTGAAAACTCCCCTTTCCGATGAATTATTTTGACCCTCATTACTATACAGTCTCCTCACGGCCTGGTCAGGGACGCAGGAGTCCAAGTGCTATGCATCCTCCAAGGCTCTTTACAGGATTTTTCTGACGATAGTATCTTTCTTCCAGTAGTTATCTGGATGAAAACTAATTCAAACCAGCAACAGCGATGCTTATCAAAAGTACAGTGCAACAGACCTTCTCAACAGTGATGCTTATCAAAAGTACAGTGGTTTCAGTTTACAAAAACACGAACATTCAGAAATGACACGTTTTCACATCCACGACAAGCACTCACTTTCCTAATGATTAACTGCACAGCACTCTGGGTTAATGCAGTAAGAAAAAGGTTTGCCCTATTCTCTATCAGAAGTAGTCACCTTTTCAGACCTGAAAGATTTGATTTCAAAAGCTTCCTTTTATGCTTTCATTTTCAAGTAACGAAATTCAGTGAAAAGGATTTTACAATTTTTACCACAATAGCACAGGGGTGGAAGGTAACAGAGTTGCCAAATGAAACAGAAAGGACCCTTATACCTTGAAGGACTATTTCAAAGACAGATACTTTGTCATGAACCAGACAAATATTAAGGGTTAGGAAATAAACGCAAGAACCACAATTCTAAGTGCCATTAAAAAAAAGAAATTTAAAGCAGCCAAGACCACCTCCTTAATGCGCTTTTTACATTAAGGAACGAAAACATTCCCCCTGCCTTCCAACAACACAACTTTCTTATCACTCCTCTATTTCAGACATCTAGCTTTTAACAATCCATAACCAACTGTAATATTCCAGTTCTAAGTTATTGAACTCTAAGATACTGTTGAAAAAATTAATTATATCCTTACTTTATGTAGTTAAAATCTGCTTTCAGATTGATTGAGGTATTGCTATTGCTTTTCTTCAAGTCATGGACCATATTTTGCCATTCCTGAACAGCAGACCAGTCAGCAATGGAAATGTAGCATTCACATGCTTTGTTACCCAAGTAGTTTATAACTTCAGGTGAAGAGTCACTTGGCTTGGTCAAAACAGTTTTTCTAGTTTCTCCTGTGAAGCAAACAAAAAAGCATATATGCTTCAATATATATTTATACTTATGCATTTTCAAATAGCAATTCTATTATTCAAATGTAATTTCCATGTATTTTCCTCAAGAAAACCATCTAATATTAAAAAAAATCCAAATAATTACACAACATTTGCAGTATTCTTATTCCACTTATTTTTCTAATAAAAAAATAGAACCCTTTCAAATGAGGTTTTGGAAATAGTCCATATTTGTAAAGTAACAAAACACGAAAACAGAAGAACTAAATCAAGAACAAAGATGGTCCCTTTTCCAAGAGCAAATAAAGTCTCAGTAGTTAAAAAAAAAACTCCAAGTCACTAATGAATTTATGATACAATCACAAATACTAAGCCTTAATTTATGATGATCTAAAATAATTTAGAACCAAATCAGTAAGATACAAAATCTTTCACCTATTACTTTTAGTTTCATTCAGCTAGACCTCAATACTGCAAACCCTCATCTTTACACATAACATTGGCCTCAAAGCCATTAAGGCCAGGTTGGACAGAGTCTTGGGTGACATGGTCTAGTGTGAGGCATTCCTGCCCATGGCAGGGGGTTGGAACTAGATGAGCTTAGGTTCTTTCCAACCCAAACCATTCTATGATTAAGTGGTTCAGTTTAACTGTAAGCAGAAACAGGTTTTCAGAGTAAAGAATAAGACACTATCATTATCATGGCTATATCATTGGATGTTCTAATTTCATGTATATACAGTTACAAAATAGTATTTCTCATAAAAAGAAAGGAATACTGACCATTCAAGGAATGCTTTGGACTGGCATTATTCACACTGTTTGAATTGGCCAACTTCAGAACAGTTTTGTCGAAGCCAGTTATGCAGCAATCCACTCCTGTCATGGAGCACAGGTGCTCCTGGTATTCCGCAGTTGCTTTTTCAAACCTTAAATGGTTTAATATTTTGTCAGCAATTCACAGAATCTTTTATTTTTTTGGTAAATAGACTATATCTTAAACATTCCTTTACCACCATACCTAAAAAGTTCACGTCACCTTCAGCAAAAGAAAGTGATTAGCACTGAATACAAGTTTACCAGCTAAATTTTCAGTTATAGCAGAATATAAGAGGTTTTTCATTCAGGTTTTAAGGCCAACGTTAAACCAAGTACAGATTGAAGGAGATAAATTAGTTTTATACTGTCAACTTTTACATGGATGAGTAAAGCTGAATACTGATTAACTACCTATCATCTAACAGACGATTGTATAACTGGGTCTAGGGCAACAATTCACACTTTTAACTTGACATTTCTGAGAAGCTTCTCACATATTATAAAGCTACACATTATTTTAAGGAATCTTATAAAAATGAGGGAAAGATAATTATAAACACAAAAACCTACTTTTTTTTTATTTGGGGATTTTTACATGATAGGTAAATAATGAAAGGTGTCCCTTTTTCATTTCACACAAAAGAAAGGATGCATTCCTTTAAAGGAGATGAAAACACTAAAATGAATGCATACCCTATCTAGAACATTGACCCACTTATTTGTATCTGCAGCCAAAGATTCTACTTCAATAGACGTAGAAGCCAGTTTTTCAAAGCTGAACTAAAACTGCAAAGCATCTCCCTCAGAGTCTTGGCAAACTGTGGCAGGTATCAGATCACAACACTGGTCAGAAACTTCATTAGAAAAAAATTTAAATTATTAATATTTTGCAATGGAAAATTAAAAACAATATGAAAATAGTGCTGCTGTGTAGGAAAAACTAAGGGAAAAACAGCTTAGGAACATCATTTATATTCAAATCCTGTTAATTCAGTTAAAAAGTTAAAATACCTAGAAATGCTGGATGCACTGGGTATCTCTGAAAGACAGTGACTAACTGAAAAAGAAATTAGATCACAGTAGCCTTCATTCACATCACAATTTAAAAGAGTCAGATGTAGAACTACATGTAAGAAGGAAAAAGCATCCAAGTTTGTAACAGCCAGTTAAAAGAAAACTTACCGCCCTTCTGCTTGCTGAGCCACAGAATTGATCCAGGCAAGGCTCTTCCCAACTACAGCAGAAGACCAGACAGCAATACCCTGAATAGCTTCAGGACAATGAAGTTCACATAATGCTTCTACCAGCATCATAATTGTCACTTCCAATTCATTTCCCTAAAATCAAACCAAAAGCTTTATTCAACAGATCTCATATAACGTAACAGCAATATACATAGTTAAGTACTCGGAAATGGTAAAGCAGCATTTCATTATATGCATCTACAAGTGAAGTGCTCTACATATCCATTCATTAAACTGCATTTGGAATAGCAGGGGAGCTAAGGGAAGAGTCTATGCTGTGAATCCACAGCCTGAATGTCAACAGGTAGCTACCACTACATGATGGTCTATACCCACATGAGAATTCATAAAGAAGCACGAAGTAGTAATTATCCATCAAACCTCTTTTCTTAAATATTTAAGCAAATCAAGTAATGTGCTGAAGAAACTATTCAGCCTTTTAAAGTATCCACTCAACCCACCCCTGCATGTAACTGCTAGCTACTTATAGAGGAAGGATACCTTCACAACACACCCCCCTTCTGCTCATACACAGGTAAGGAAGGACACTACACTACTACAAGCTTAGGAAGGCCTCACACTAATACAACAGC
Organism: Amazona ochrocephala; assembly: GCA_039720435.1. NCBI lineage: Eukaryota > Metazoa > Chordata > Aves > Psittaciformes > Psittacidae > Amazona > Amazona ochrocephala. Next base: position 16,122,896 of record CM077886.1, on the reverse strand, counting down.
AGTTTCATAAAATTAAAGCAGAACCTTCTACTTAAGAGATTGTTAAATGCAAACCGAGTGAACTACAGTCTTCAGTTAAGTACAACATTTCACCATATGTATACAGTACATCCTAATCTCCAACCTACAGTATCACTTAACCACAAAAGTTTGTCAACACTGAAGGGCGAGTTTAAAATGTGGCTTTAAATTACACAGACTTTTACAGGCCAGTTGGTTTAATAACTGTTGATTGCCTTATCTTAGTTCTTCTGGAATACCATGGCAATATTTTGCAATAGTTTACAAATTTTACAAACAAAGAGTTTGAAAAGAGTACCTGAGAGAGACTATTATTAGTTTTCATTTCTGTGAGTAAATCAAAGCCATGCCTGACTGTCACAGCAGGCTGGCCAGCCAGCAACCCAACTCTCATGATGGAAAGCCTAATCCGCGTTAGCCAATCTTGGCATGTCTGACGATTAGTATAAAAGAACGTCCTGATAACCTTTAAAGACAGAAAAGGTAAGGTTTATAATACCATTCTTCTGTGTGAATCCAAATAATTACATTAAGTACTTAGTATTTATAACTAAGTCAGGACACGTGTCTTTTCTCCAGCTGAGTTTTCAACTAGGAAATCAAGAAAGAGGTAAAATTCTGCATCTTTAATTTTATTAATGCAGATAGTCTGAAATCATGTGTAGCATGCAACTGGCCAGGCTCAATAGCAAGATAAAAATCTTGAAATGAAACAACTATAATTATGTAATTACCAGGCACTGACATGGAAGTAATATAACAGCTTATTTCAATAGTGAAGAATGTTTTGCATGAAGAACTACACAAAAGGGTATGCTGTTCATAAATAATTACTATATACCTCAGAAAGCAATTTAAAGCCTCAAATAATTGTGTTATTTTAACAAGACTGTTGACAATCTGCAAGTAAGTGACTGCTACAAATTAGAACTACTACAGACTTGCTTAACTTGCATCATTATACAAGCTGGTAGTCCTGGTTTCCACATGTTCTCTAGGCATAAGCCAAAGCCAGATGAATTAAGAGTCTCAAACTTTGTTTGAGAAGTTCTTCTGAAGTTCCACGGTTAAGAATCAAACAAGCCTCAAAACACTGCTCATATAGTAGACTGTTTCAAGTAACATCAGCACTGCAAGACAAACCAACCTTGGGTGGAGAGGTAAGGGCATTGGCACATCCTTCATAAGCATTGTACATCAATTTTTCCAAGTTCTCCAGATACTGCAGAAGGAGAACAAGCCTAAGCTGGTTGCTACTGTGTCCTTCATCATTGTCTGCAGTAGTCCACTGGCTAACATCTTGGTCAGGGTTTAATGTATGAGCTGCAAGACTCCTAATAATACCTACACATTTTACCAAAACATGGGAAAAAAGAGTTACCAGACAGTATTTTGTTTAAATATGTCAAGGCACAGCAATGCTACCTCAAAACCTGTCAAAAGTTCATAGTAATTATACAGCCACTCTTCTGCCATTACATTTCTTGATGCCTCAAGTCAAGAACATGCTAAAATCTATCATCAGTGAAAAATAACATCATTGTGCTTCTTGCCTGGACGTGAAGTTCATAGCTGTACAACCTCACACAAAAAAATCCCATGAAAGTAAACTACAGCTTTTACATTACCTTCAATTGTTTGAAATGTATCCTGGGCTCTACCCAGAGGAGTTCGTAACTTCGAAAGAACAGTAAACTGGGCTGCTTCCCAAACAGCCCATTGCCAAAGAACAGCATCAGTCTTCAACAGATTGCGAGGGATGGTTGGTTGATCTCTCTTATCTAGTCTTTGACAGCTATAGAATAATCTTTCTAACCAATTATCCTTCCTGAAAGAAAACATCAGTACATTAACACAAGTTTATGTGGAAACAAGTTCCTACTGCACACACTTCAGCTCTCTATCGCTCTCCAACAAATCTCTTAGGATTATTTCCAAGCAGCAATGTATACAGGCAAATATGCAAAAAGGTGTGTAGTTAAAGATATTTATAAATACTTATGACGTATTAGAACAAATGACCAAAGGTAAAGCCATGTAATTTTAAAAATTCTAAAATAAATACAGCTTCAAATTGTTCACTATAATTTCAACATCCATGAATTTCAGTTTTAAAAGAAGTTCTTACCCAGTTCGGTGAGAGTTTCCATACAAAATGAAACTAATGACATCAGAGAAATCCTGTGGGTGGAATGTATTACTTGGAGCTTTATTCATATGACTTCTTAAAGCCAAAGAAATTTCTTGTATTTCTGTGTGGGTACGGTTACTGCAGGCAGAAGGGGAAAAAAAATAACCCATGCTGTAATGTACTTGAATAAAAAGTTGTGCAAGAAGTTACACATGCACATGCACAATGACTGCAAATAAGTATACTTTTCAGTATCAAGACAAGTGCTTTAAGAGTTCACATCTTTGAGACGAACTGCAGGACGCAATACTGATAACATGGAACTTACAAGCACTCATATTTCATAGAATCATAGAATAGTTAGGGTTGGAAAGGACCTTAAGATCATCTAGTTCCAACCCCCCGCCATGGGCAGGGACACCTCCCACTAAACCATGCCATCCAAGGCTATGTCCAACCTGGCCTTAAACGCCACCAGGGATGGAGCATTCACAACTTCCCTGGGCAACCCATTCCAGGGACTCACCACCCATACAGTAAACAATTTCTTCCTCAGATCCAATCTAAACTTCCCTTGTTCAAGTTTGAACCCGTTACCCCTTGTGCTCTCACTACAGTCCCTCATGAAGAGTCCCTCCCCAGCATCCCTATAGGCCCCCTTCAGATATTGGAAGGCTGCTATGAGGTCTCCACGCAGCCTTCTCTTCTCCAGGCTCAACAGCCCCAACTTTCTCAGCCTATCTTCATACGAGAGGTGCTCCAGTCCCCTGATCATCCTCGTGGCCTCCTCTGGACTTGTTCCAACAGTTCCATGTCCTTTTTATGTTGAGGACACCAGAACTGCACACAATACTCCAAGTGGGGTCTCACGAGAGCAGAGTAGAGGGGCAGGATCACCTCCCTCGACCTGCTGGTCACGCTCCTTTTGATGCAGCCCAGGATATGGTTGGCTTTCTGGGCTGCAAGCGCACACTGCCGGCTCATATTAAGTTTCTTATTGACCAACACCCCCAAGTCCTTCTCTGCAGGGCTGTTCTGAATCTCTCCTCTGCCCAACCTGTCGGTGTGCCTGGGATTGCTCCAACCCAGGTGTAGAACCTTGCACTTGTCATGGTTAAACTTCATTTCATATTTGCTGCAGGAAGTGCTACATCACACTTGTTAATTACTTTGTGTACTACCTACCACTCTTAAACCTGTGACACAGTAGAACAGACAGCAAGACACTTCATGCTTTTTGATTTTAAGACAGTATGATGACATTTGACTGGCATTATTTTTTAGATAATTGTCACTGAAGAAACCAACCATTCTCTATACTGAAGCTAATCTGAACAACTTACCTCAACACAACATCTAAAGGAATTGACTTCAGGAGTTTTCCAAAAGTCTGCCTTACACGAGCACCGCTATGTACTAGTTGAACACGACATACGTCAACACACCTGCATCAGTCAAAAAGAAAGAGGTGATAACATTTCCATTAATAGCATAACTAAAGTAAAATACACAATTCAGCACAAGTACCTTTGTAAAAGGTCATCTGGGAGGGAGGAAGACAGAGCATGGAGACTACTACATGCTTGAAGACAAGTGTTCGTATCTTCCAGAAGGGCTGAATTAAGGAGTTAAAAGGAAAAAAAAAAAGTTATTCTTGCTAGAATTAGATAACTTCTGCATTATTTTGGTTGTGGTAGAACACCTAAAGATGTTTTTACAGCATATCTGGTAGAAGGAGACACAGGCTTTAAGCAATACTTTTCTATTGATTTCATTGACTGGTTTTACTGTAACAAGTAAATATTTAATAACAAAAAGTCACTTGTGCTATGTGTTACTTGTAGGCTTTTCCTGGCAGCCGACAAATTAATCCTTCTATGGTTCATACATGGCGATTATACACAATATATTAAAAAAAAAAAAAACCCTAAGGTAGAGTTAGTCACTCCTGGACTTGGAAAGTTACTGCTTTTGCTAGTATTATACTACTAAAAGCATTAGTTCCCATATTTCCATTTCCATGATTTGAAATTCAAAACAGTACCTCACATTATGGAATGGTTCCACTGCTTTTGATAAAATAAAATGCAGTCTTACAAGTAAGATTTGGCACATCACTGACATTTTTAGTAGATCAATTTCACAATCACAAGTTTTAAGAGAAAAAAATTGTTTGCATAAGTAATAGGTAGGGATCCGTTTGAAGACAAAATGTAGTGGAAGTTTTTGTACAATAGAAACTGAAAGCATACTTAACGTAAATGAAACAAGTAGTTACAGCTATCAGTGGTATATGACAAGGTCGATTATGTATTTAATTATGCCGTGTAGAAGACATGTTAAATTATGGTAAAGTAAAAATATGCGATATCTTACTGTTTGCTAAAAGTCCTTTACAAAACTTATGAAAAGATGGGAGAGAAAATAATGGTGCATATGTTTCTGATTTTTTCATCAGAACAGCCACTTCCAAAGCCCACGTCATAAGTAGTTTCCTTCAAAAAACAAAAGTATTAATCACTCCATACAGTTACAGAAAGATACCTTTCAATGTAACTTAAACTACGTCACTTTACAGATGAGTATTATACCAGAACTTATTTTTTAAACAAAAGGTTTCTTAACATTAAAAATGCCCCTAACTTTCATAGCATTTTTGTAATAGAAGATTATAACTATTGTAAACAGGTACTTTCAGTGAGCAAAAACATTTCTGCAGTAAAGTCCAATAGCTCTGCTTTCACTGTATAGATCTTATGATGGTTTCAATTTTCCTAGTCTTCACACATAATGAGCAGCTACTTCTTCCACAGCTATTTTGTTTTTTTTCTTCTCTAAGGTAAAAAACCACAAACAAATGAAGCCCAAATACTTGAGTGGTTAAAATTTATGCCAAGATGAAAATTATCCTGATTTCCAAATTAAGGCATTCTACTGTGAAGGGGAGGAAGACTCCTGATTAGTAAGAAAACATTGGTTACCTGGTGTCTTGAGTAAGGTTATCCTTCTTAAGCAGTAACCCCAAAAGGTTTAGTATGATTGAGAAATGCTTTTTTGTTGCTGTGGTTACAGTACTTATAACTGCTCCATCAAACAGAGAAGGAGAGGAAGAACTGAGGCTACTGGATATGAAATGGTCATGCCTGAAAAGGCAAGGAAAAACAGAATGTAAACCCACTCCCAGATTAGGGATACTTCCTTATAGTACTGGGGGGAGGGAAGGAAACAACAACAACAAACACCCCAAAAACAAAAAATCCCAGCAACAGAAGTTAATGTACACCCACACAGTAACCACATCATGTCAAAACCCAAGTATTTTAATCACTGGCCTAAAAGAACAAAGCTACAATTTTACATCAGTCCATGCAGCCCAGTAACCCAGTTTTAACTCTGGCTGACATCAAATGCCTCATGAAAAATCATTAAACCCAAGAAATGTACAGAGTAACAGTTAAACTAGTTCCCTTACTTTGCCAACATTTTGTAGCAATAAGATTCAAAATGTGTTTAAATCTATTGTTTACATTTTATCACCTCTCCTAGATCTCATAGTAAGCAAAATAGTAAATCTTTCCTTATTTACTTTTGGTAGAGTTCTCCCTCAGTTATCTCTACTCAAACACAAGACTTCTAATCTGCCTTTGAACAAAATGCCAAATTTCAAGCCAGGATATGCTTTCTTGGCTGAGATTCAGACTCCCTGCAATTAATGAAAGTAAAAACTGATTAGGGAAGTTTGGGCAAGAGCTTGGCTATAATAGCCTATTTAAATTAATTCCTCCAACAATATATTCTACTCAGACCAGTCCTTCCAATTGCTCTTAAAACACTGCTGAATTATTAATCTTCATACCTGGAACAGTGTGAATATAACGTATAGAGTACTGCATACTGGACAGCAGGAAAATGAACTGCTATGTCACCATGAACAATCATCAGATTTTTACTCAGTAGTGCAAACACAGTTGGTGAAAGGGCCCACATCTATAAAACAATTGCAACATAAGCAAAGAAACATAATAAATAGGATCTATTTTTAAACATAGTTTCCATAACATTAACTATTGTGGTTTGCCTCTTCCCATGGGAAATAATTTAACTCTATTAATTTTTTGGCCTTAACTATAACTACTTTCTTTCCCTTTTATAAACACTGTTAAAAGCAGTTTGTTTTATTTGGAGAGATCTGGGATAAATGTTTTCACATGGCTGATACTAGCAAAGGACCACTAAAGCTGCTTTCATCTGTCTTTGCTTTCAAAAAGACGTTACTGTGACAATCAGACTCAATCCATTAACAACCCCAGTAAGATGCTCTTCCCTAAAACCTGCTTTTCATTATGCACCAGTTAGAGATACAACCCATGCACTCCATTTCACCGAAGTTTTAACACTGGAAGTTTTTCTATAACTAAGCTGGGGGGAAAAAAAAAAAAGAAAACAAAAACAAAACAATGATTTTAATTATACATATGTGCACTCATGGTGAAATACATTATGGTGTATTTTAAGTAAAAATTGCGCAAGCTTTCTTTGTAGGTTTACTCACCCCAATTAATGAGTTTTTAGCATTTCCAATAGTACTTAGAGCACTGAGGTCAAATACTACAACAAACTTTGCATTATCCACATTGAGTATACGCTTCTTGAAAGAGTCATGCTGGATTTCAGAACAGGCCTCAGGAAGACGTAAACTATAGAGAAGACTGTTTAGAGCACAGGTCATTTCTCCTAGAATCAACCTGTAAGCAGTCTCCAAAACAGGAATGTTCTTCAGGCTCAGTACAGCTTGGTATACAGCCTGGGCTGCTGCAACGACCTTGAGAATATAAAATAATTACAGTAATAAGTGATAAGCATAAAATCCTAAAATATATTTATCATCAGTGCATAATTAAAAATTATCTTCTTTACCTATAAATAGCCTGATCTAATTTAGTTTTCTGTAATTAAGTACTACTTACTCACAAAAACCTATTAATTACTTTCTGGATCATCCATATAACACACTGCACATGAAAACCATATCAACTAAGCAATTATCTACCTGGTATGATGGCCAGCTTACCAATTCCTTATCAAATCTAAATGCCAAAACCAAGAATTACCTACATCTGCCTTTTCAGAAATTTCACAGATATCTAGCTATGATAAAAAACATATCTAAAATGACCAAAGTTGAACAGCTTAATATATCCTAGGAAACACACAAAGGTACTTGTAACACACCTGTAGAAGTCACTCTTACCTCTTTCTCCTTATGATAACGAAGAACAAGTAGTTTAGACTCTGGTATAAATAATTTCTCTACAAATGATGAGGGTAGCTTTGTATTAATTTGTTCAACAATCTGGGGATAAAAATCAAAATTGTAAATATCTTTGCTTGAATTAATTTTTATTAGAATAGATTATTAAAGACTAATTAAAATACTGCTTTTCTTGCTTGTAGACACTACATCTAGGAAAAAAAACCTGCTTCCCAGTAAGGCAAGTATCTAGTATTTGCTTTGCCAAATTCACATTTAAACTCACAGAGAATTAGTTCTAATTAATAGTTCCAAACATTAGTTCACAGAGAATTCGTTATTTTCAGGGTTTAATGGCACACCTGAGACAAAGTTGCTCTTTTAATTTAGATCCTTGTGGGTTCAGGAGTTTGCGGCCTATACATTCAGAGCTATGCTTTGAAGAAGTCTGATTTTCCAGCTCATGGCATAAGTAGATAAATAGAACATATCAAGCACTAAGATTCTGAAATTCATCAGGTGCTATTATCAACTGCAGAGGCCAGAAGAGTGCCACTGTTCAACACTCAAACCAGACAAAAAAGCCAAAAACCCATATCAAACCAAAACCCCCCAAAAACCCCACCCAAAATATACAAAATGCTAACACTCAGGCTAAAACTACATGACACTTTATCAACAAGCCAAATGCATAAACAAGCTAGCAGCATAAGCTTTAGAGAAGAGAGTACAAGCATTTAGAAGAGGAATTTCTTGTTTGTGGCCAGGAAGAGTTCTAAATATTTATCTAATACACATACAAATAAAGCAAGGTTGCTTAGAAAATAGTATTTTCCAATGCAAAAACCCCATAATAATAAAAATATGTACAAACCAGTGTCAAAAGATTCAGGACTGAAATGATATAATCAGTGCCACAAGTCTGACAATTTTCCATTTGATCTAATCCATATGTGATGACCATGTCACAGTGTATGGTCATGCTTGGATCTAGGCTGCCAAGTAAAACACCAACACACTCATTGGCAGCTGTAAGTACGGCTTCAGAAAAGAACACTTGGTTTGCTGCAGTCACACATCTCATTACTCTGTACAGAACCTGGAAAATTAAAAACATACCTAAATTACACTCCATTAAAAACAGACAAAGGCTGCATGCTATTTGATTATATTCACAGCTACCTGATATCCTGTCCCATAACCTACTCTGCAGCTTGGCAAATTCTGTCAACACAATATTCTGAATAACGCATCATGACACTACCTCAGAAGTACAAGGCAAAACAAACCTTCAACTGTCTGGTTTCCTACTCAGTTAAAGACCTGAAAAAACCTAGAAAAACTAAATTAATTATTCAGAATTCTCTCAGTTGCAGCTGATGTCAACAGAACTCCTCGTGTAAAAGACAGACTAGTTTTCTTTTGTCACGACAATCCCCTGTAGATTAAGAGCCAAGTTACATAAGTCTTTTGGCTTTAACTGGGAAATCCACACACTTACTTACCCGAGACTGTGCAAAGGTGTAGGTTCCTGTTGTGCAGTACAGCAGCAACAAGAATTTGACTGCAAGTATTTTGACCTTTTTTCTTTTATTTTCTGTTATTTAACATTCACCCCCTCTATGGTTTCTGTTACAGAAGCACAGCAGCTACTTAGCATATTATATAATATTTATTCCAAGTTTACACCATCCTATACTATACTTCACAACAGGACTTTGCTACCAGATCTGACAGATACAAATTCAACATGGACAAGACCCCTACGTTTTATACAATCAAACTCATAATATGAATTCAGCTTTTATAGCATCATAGCAATCTGAATAAAGGTAACACTATGGTTACAAAGATGTAACAAAAGCATAAACCTAGCTGCATGAAGTTAAAATGCCTAAAAAAAGTTAGTTTCTGCTATATACTACTCCCACATACCACTACACAATCTATACCTTAATATTTAATAAAAATACATTTGCTTAAAGCTGAGCATATACATATTCATGTACGAGTCACAAAACCTAAAATTTGACAGTGAACAGCATCATTATATGGTGATAAGTCAGCAACAAAGAAAAACAGAAAGAAAACCTTGAATTCTTACATCAGTTACATATGCTTCTGTAATTGGTGGTCCTCTAATCGGGCTGAAGCGCTCCCCAATACTCCTCACCACGGTACTGAAAACCCGAAGAAGCGCAGCCAGTTTAGGTAGAGATACTGAAGGAGGAGGAATATCTTCATCTACCGATTCCCCGGAAGCCACATGGCTGAGGTCCTACAGCACAGAAGTTTTCTATTTCAGTACACATCATTAACAGTTACAGTACATGTATAAAAGATCAAAATATGAGACTGAAAATATTTCATCTATTTTCCAGACATATTATAGATACATTTATCCAGTATCTCTAACCTTATATATATATATATATATGAAAATGGGACAGTCACACATTGACACTGAGCAAGCCACAGAGCAGTAATGAGACGCTGCTCATTAAATTTACCCACTGAAATGGAGTACTCAAGCTATATCTTGTAAATTAAAGCAGAGGCTCATGATGCTCCTGGCCCCCAGAGAACATGATCATTCATACTGCTGCACGTACAGTTGTCTGCACACTTTTACCACTCTCCCAAACAATTCCCATCCACAAACTGGAGTGAAAACGTTCGAGTGGCCATTCCCATCACACTGTTTACATGTAGCTACCTTGATCTGGAGATCATGAGTTTACTGGCCCGCTACTTCATGCCAGCTGGCATCAGTGCCTAGGAACATTCCAGACGCACTGATCTCATTAGTATAGACATAGCCTTGGTCTACCCCAGTGTGAGGTAAACACACACATAGAGGAACCACCTCCTCCATGATTTAAGTTAATATGTGTTATCTTAAAACTCTTCCGTGACTAAGAATACACACGTTGTCCAGTTCAGCAGACAAGTTGATAAGCAGCGACTTACTGCCCTTACTAATCACTTTCAACTCTGTGCCTACAGTCACACACAGGTTTCTGTGTGCTTGACAGTGCCAAAGAGGTCTGTGAATCTTAACTCAAGCTGTACCATCAGAAGACTTATACATATATATATAAGTACATAAATAATATAAAATCATTTACTCTACCTTGAATGAAACAGATTAAGCTGGAAGTACAATTTCACCTATAGGAACTGCATGCTAACACATATAATACAGCATGACATAGTTAGAAGCATATATAGATATGAGCACCTTAAGAAAAAAAGCAACGCTCTCCCCTAAAATCCAAAACTCTTCCTTTAATGCCAGCATCAGACAAACTTTACACTCTGTTACCTCAGCAAAGGTTACAAAGTCAAAACAAAGTATGTTAAATCAACATACTTTAGTTTTCTATCAGATCCTGACTCATTATTTCCTGCACAGTATAATTTGTTACTTTAGTAAAAAGACAAATTTACCATTATTCTCCAGAAGCATGAAAAAAAATAGCTCTCCTCCCAGTAGTCACTACTCCTGAAAAACTCTGAAGTTGGACAATTAGAGAAAACACCAAGGAAAGACTGGGAAATGTCTTTTCGGCAGATATTTAAAAATTAAGGTATTCCTACTTGGTTGTTTCTACTTTTATTATATCATCCTAGTCTCAATAAACAATGGCTGAAAGCTGGGCTACCACACTATGTAAGCAGTTCATGGGTATTCGTGTACAATTGTTATTGTACATGCCTTTAGTATACTCTGTAATTGATCCTCTTTTCCTCAGGAAAACCATGTAATTTTATTTTCTACAAATGTGATACATCCGTAAGAATCACAGTTACAGATTTATTAGGGAATCTGCAATAGTACTCTCTGGTATATACCATAAAGTCTTGTTTACCTCAGCATAAGCTTCCATATCTTCTAAAAACTGACCCAAGAGCGTGGTAGAAAAAGTAAGATCAGCCACCCAAAAGGGCTCCAAGCTCTGCAGCCATCCTGTATAAAAAACACTAGGGCAATTAAAACAGCAGAACAAGGTAACATATGAAAATTAAATTTTAGTTGCATATTGCTGAGGTAAAAGCTGCTAAGGTAAGAGAAGGTCATCCACATCAAAATGTTAACATATAGTTTCAAAAATAAATTGCATTTCCCTCATTCATCCCTTTGACAAATTCATTTTGAGGTTCAGTCCTGCCCCACAGCAGTTAAACATTAATGATGGAATCTAGGACTGCGATAAGGAAACAGACTTGCCATGAATTAACTCCAGAACAACTGCTGTACCTATAGGAAGAAGCTTCCCAATTTCTTAAATGCCAGTAGAGTGTCTATCACAAAGATTTTCTGCAAGTACATAGGAGAAAATATATTCTTCCACAGAGAATATGTTAAGATCTACAAACTTATTTACAACTGTTAAAAAGTTAACAATGCTTAACTTTAGCCCGAATAAAGCATCCCATTTTTCCAGATATAGCATAAAATGGCAAATGCAATTACAATAAAAAATTAGGAACAAAATCTCTTGTTACATAGTCAGAAACTCATTTTGATTTTATGTTAACTTCTATGTCAGTAGGATCAGACTTGTGTAAGTAAACCCATATCATCTGCAAGCCAGAGCAGATGATGTTAGTGACTCCCTGGCCAAACTTACCAGACACCTGTTGTGTCAAGGAAGGTTTCTGAGTGTGATCTATATGCCACCCAACCAGTATGTCCACTGTGTCCTGGAAAGCAATTTTGAAGAAAGATTAATTACCCAATTTGCTGCACCAATATTTCCATGTGAGAAAGAAGATACAGAGTAAGAAATAAGCTTACCCTAAAATTGGTGCTGAAAATGTGTGGGTAGCATCGAGACACCAAAAGGATGCACTTGACACATTTGCACAGTAACTCTGGTGTATCCACATTTTCTAGAATGGACTGCAGGCTGGTCATTACAAGCTAAAAAGTAAAGCAAAGCCAATAGGCATTTCACTTCCTTAAAACAATGTGCAAAAAAGTTACGGTATTAAACATAGATTATTCAGTGTTGAACACTTTTTAGTGAACTATTTCAACTCATCAGAAACACTGTAATACTCTTTCTGAAGGAAGGAAAATGTAAAAAGCATAATATATGCTGCATGAAAATAATAATTTAAAGTGGGCATTTGCTTGAAATACAGCAGACCCAGGTTCTAGTGCAGGGAAAACAGACCAACCAGTTAAGTTCCTGCTTCTGCTGAAGCTTTTTGGCTCTGTAAAGTACTTATTAAATTGGAGCACAGACAAGGACCTAGCTGTTCTACATACAAAATAACAGACCCCAAAACTTAAACCAGAGGACCAGATTTGTCTGCACACATCCTACTCCCTCTCAGATCTGAATACAATTCAAGCTAGCAACTGGAAATAAGAGGTAGTACAAAGCAACTAACAGGTTGTGGTTTGTGCACCATTCTACCCAAATTCTCTTTTTGTCTCAACAAGACTCTTCCCCTTAAATCTGCAATATATACCAAAAAGTTCCGTCAAAACATATCTTGTCCTACAAAGACCTGACATTCCTTTCTAATGTTATCAGAACCAAAGAATCCCATGCAGTCAGAAAGTTCCCTCCCAGCTGTAATTATATTTACGTATTATGTCAACATAGCATTACTTATCACTCATTCCAATTAAAAAGTTGATTCAAGCCTTGCACTGGAAAAACCATTAATAATCCTGTTTTAACTTGTAGTCTCACCTGCATTAAAGACGAAAAGGCTTTCTTTTCTCCTGCAGTCTCTAGTGCTTTGTAGGTTGCACACAAATAAAGAAGTTTAACTTCATCTTTTGTGGATGAGCTGAATTTGCTAAAAATCCATTTAAAGATCTTCTCAGCCTCATAGCTCAGAGAAGCACAAAGAAGTCCAAGACAGCAAGCTCCTTCCTGTCTCAGCTCTTGCAGCAATTTGCTACTGTATTTTGGGAGAGAGAAAACAAGTGGGATCTCCAGACATGACAGCAGACTAAACAATGAACAAATTAAAACATTTCTAAAGCAGAAAAACATATGCATGAATGAAGCTTCTTCTCTGCTACCTAATGGCAGCAGCAATGAAGCTAAAATAAAAATTAATAACCTGAAAAATCCTGTGAAATAATTATTTCTGTGGAATAAAGCAACTTGAATAAAAATACGCGATGAATAGGCTGTCCTACTTCAAACACGCTATCCAAAGAGGAAAATTCTTAACACATAGCTGACTTTGGGTAGTCACACTGAACACCAAAAAGCTCCCCTCAACACCTGAGCATCCTCTAGGTATGCTTTTAGTTGTATACATATCAATTAGATCAGGTTGTGAAAAACTGAAATTCAATTTGCAAGCTAGACAATCACAGCAGCATACTACTACACCAAGGTGACTAAACATAGCTGAGATAGACTTCCTATTACCTACAACATAAAAGCCACAGGTGCGCATTCAAATTCTCTCGTGTTATGTATACTCTAGACAATCTAACAGCATTGTTGATATGCCTAAGAGAGTCTTAACTCTCCCCCAGTTCTGTCCTGTTACTGCAATGTCACATCCACGCAAAATTAGTGAATGAATTTCTTTCAACCTTTCCTCCTTCCGTTCCATTTCTATATTGAAATCCAAAGCTAACACTGTCATTATTTTTCCCTCTTCAGAAAAGCCTTGTTTTTCCAGCTTACCTTTCATTGAGTACATCATGAATGGCAGTCAGGATATTATCCAGTTGTTTAACTAGTACCTATGAGATACATAAAAGCCATAAGCATAATAATGGCATGATAACTTCTGCAAACTAGATACTCTTTACATCCATGTTAGTGTTTGCTAACAGAATGCTATTATGCTTCCCATGGCCATTGCAGACTAGGATAAATTATATTAAGCAATACTGCAATATTATCCTACATGTTATATTTTATGTTTATTTACAGTAGCCACAAAAATACACTGGCAGCCTGCTATCAGGGTTTGCTCTGTTTAGTTCTTCCTGATAACATTATCACAAATGTAAAACTCACGATACAGCTCATCAGTAGCATCTATTGAAGACCTAGTCTCCTATACTAATAGCCGATTGAGTCGGCTAAATATTTAATTCATCAGATAATACTATCTGAAGTAGTAAAATTTCTCCTTCGGCAAACCTGAGTTTCAGAGAAATGGATTATTATTTAGGGGGATGAAACATTATTGATGAACCAGTGCTTCTCAGCAAATATAACCGGAAATACTTGTTTTCCTAACGTGCAGTAAAAAAAACCCTCTCCACATTAGTGAGCTGAGTTGCAAAATAATTCATTAGCAGCAACTGTTTAAGATATTAACAACAAGCTTTCTTGACAAGTTAATAAAAAGGTTTGTTCTCTTTTCTTCAGCATGATAACATCTACTGTGTTGAAGATTCGTATCTAGTTTTTGTTGCTAAGTTTTGAGCAACATCACTTTTTTGCAGGGGGTAGGAGGGGCAGGTTGGAAAAGTCCACATGCTTGGCCCCTCAGAACTCACAAGGACATTTTAAAAACGTGCCTGGTATCCACAAAAGAAACAAGAGAAGTACCCATACAATTTAGAAACTGGAGCATGATGCCATTATATGCCAATGCCACTGCTTAGTGACTTTTACTACTCCACTTTGTTGAACACATATTTCAATGAAGGGAACTCAAGCTACACTTTATAGTGTCAAGAATTGCAGGAGCTACTGCTACTTTATACTGCTATTATTATACTGCTGTTTTAGTCTATTATAGTCTTACGCTTGACATGATGGCTATTACTTGGCATCTGATCTTATTCTCATTACCAAACTGGAAGAAGTTTAAAGAAAAATTTCTCAGTATTCTAGCATTCTGACCATTAACGAAGATTGTCACCGAGTTACAACATTGGTATCTCAGATATTAGAATTGTAATTCCAGTATAAGCCTAAATAAAATGCAGTTATAAAAAGAAAAATGGGGAACACATTTACTCCACAGTACTAACTTCTACCTGTGCTAACGAGGACTGTGTTGCAGAGGAAAGCTCAAGTATTAGCTAGGCTTGCACATGGTCTGCTCATACCCAGGTGCACAGAACATAAAAGTCTCGGTATTTGACTATCATGCCTTTTGAAAAAGAGCACAATTAACACTGGTTAATCAATATACAATGACAGAATGAACCAACTTCTTATAAATATGGATAGACACATTATCCACAACTGAAAAATCACCGCACTGCCAATAAATGAGTGGCAGGGTATTAAGCCATCACTTCTTGCCTTTTCAATACTTGGAGAATTCCTAAGCTCTCCAAAACAGTGGGGGGGAAAATGTGTCAGACAAAATAAATACTTAATTTAAGTAGTGCAAAAACATATACCCACAGCAGGATACTCTCCCCCACCCAACCCTTAAGAATCACTTGAGGATATTAGTTCAACAACCCATTAAAAAAAACAAACCCAAAGATATAACGAAAAACAAAGACTCATTTTGTTATCTCCCATAAAACGGAGTCCGCATACAAAGGTGTTCAGCTAAAAAGCTGACTAACTCTAAGATGAGTTAAGACTGCTTAAATATCTGCATATTTTTAAATTGAAATACAGAAACAGCTCTTGAACAAGACAACACATTCTATTAGTTTTCTATTTCCTTGCTGAAGGATCCAGAGGATATTGCTAAGACCAGTCAAAAAACCCCACATGCATGCCATATTTATTCCTACAGTTCATGCATTCAGTAATTTGCTTTAAGGCAATATGTCATAAGTAATCAAGCAAAAAAAGCCAAAACTTTCCTCAATGCCAGAAAAAGGACATGAAATCCAGGAATACACTTTGCTGTAGAAGGAAATCCTTTGTGTATGATATTCCTCACAAACATATCCCAATACACAGACTTTTAAAAAGACAGTTTTATAAAATGAGTGCTAGGGAAGAGTAGAAATTACCAGTTTGTTTTCTGGTTGCTGAATGAATTCTTTCAGTTGCTTTACAGTAGCCAGTCTTCGGTCTCTGTCGTCTTCCCGAGTAATCCTCCGAAGAAGATTTGACAGTCGAGACTCATCAGAATAAGACAACGATCGCTCTGAAAAAGAAAAGGCATTTATTTATTTTCTCTGCAGCACTTGATAAGTAAGATCTGTATTGTCTGAAATATGACTTATCAAGTGCACAAATACATAATTGGAGGAAAAAAAAGGAAAAAAGATAAAACCTCATTTATTTCAAAGCTAATACAAGGAAAATTAAATGTAAAATCTAATTTAGCTACCTAAATGTTTAATTTCTTGCGGTGGACTCTCCAGTACCTCGGTAAAACTCATTCAGAACTAAGCATAACTATTTTACTTCTATACAAAACCCTGGATTTAGTTCCCTTAGGTACCAATTACAATGAATTCATATGAATAATTCGTTTCCCTAATTTGCAAAAAGGAAGAAAAAAGTTTCTGTCGGAAGTTTAACATTTGATGTTCTATGATGATTAAAATTAGAGGATTCATGGAACATGATGAGATTTTTCTTAGTCACCATGACTCTTATACGAACACCCAAGACAACTACAGACAGCTTTTTTCTCTAGTATTTTACACATCAATCATATGCTGGGATAAAGCCATAAAGGCAACCTGCTTATAATGGGAAGGTTATAATGGAAAAACACTGACAGAAGATAATGTCTGCCAGCCTGGATGTCTGCCAGCCCGGATGTCTGCCAGCCCAAGAACCTGGCCTGGGAACCTGGAGCATCCTTGAAGGGCAGCTGGGTACCTAGGAACCTGAGACATCCCTGAAATAAGCATAAACCAAGAAACAGTAACAACTTACAGTCTGGAGACATGAAAAATAGATTGCAATGGTGGAAGACACCCTTGGAAAGCAACAGTTACTGGCTGCTCAAATGGGAAAAACAGATTGAGAAAGCAAACGTTGTTCTGAGAAAACAAAATAGCATCATCTATTCCCTGCTTCCAGATGAAAGCCAGCAGTTAGTAAAAGCTACTGCTGGCTCCAGGTGGCTGTGCCCTACACCCCCTTATGTCTCTAACAGGATAAAAATAACTCGCTTTCTACCCAAAATGAAGCTTCTCTCCAAAAGCTTCCCCTGCAAAGACTTCACTACACAAGATCTCCTGGACAGACCGGACCCTCACTGGGAATGCCTGACTGACTTCAGGCTGACACAGATCATCTTTGAAGTGAGACTTTGTCATCAATTTGCCCCACTCCTGGGAAAAATCTGGCAAGTGCTCTACCAGTAAGGCTCTGAAAAGTATGTACAGGCGTGCCTATAAATAATTAATTGTAAGTATATACTTCCTTTACTAGTGGTCATTTGTAGTAAGCTGTAATAAAGAGACTTAAGAAACAAAAACCTTTGTGTCCTTGTATGTTACAGAATCCTGTGAATCCACACACAGGCCAGTAACTCTTATAGGTCATGACATCTTGTACAGAAGAGCATTATCTACTGTATTACAGTAATGAAAAATATTCTCAACCTTAGTTTCATGTATTTATACTTTGAATTTTTAAAAGAGAGTATGAGTAAAATTGGTTTGATAATCTGTTTCTTGCCAGGCATCAGTTTAAGCAATTAGTTTTGAAGACATTTGACATCCTGAAGAACTAGGCAGGCTTAGCAAATATTAAAATAGCAGTAAGTCTGAAGGATCAAATCTACATTTTGTTCCTAGCTAGAACAACTACACAAGACATGTTGAAATGTTATGTGACAGGTATTAAGAGCACCTCTTTAAAGATGCTATTGATTTTACAGGAGACTAAGCCATACATATCCATTTAGGAAGAATACAGCTTTTTTATGTGGAAACCACAGTCTTAAGTAGTGGACAAAAAGCCACGTGCCTGGTGAGAAACATATGAGGAATCATGATCAGCAAAGACACCTTCTGAACCAAGTATCTGACATCTTCCCGAGTGATGGCACCGGACTAATGTCTACAATCCCTGATACATGATCACTTGCATCTGAAGATCTCCTTTTATTTCTGCCCAGAGCTAAGCTAGAAGGTGTAGTCCAAGGCTTGCTTGCCAATGATCAACACATAGCAAAGCTCCAGAAAGATGGACCTGGTGCAGTTACCCACCCAAAAAACTTGGTGAGCCCTTGTCCTGGGTTCAGCAGTAGCAGTCATTTTTCTCCTTCTCGGTAGCTGGTGCAGTGCTGTGTTTTTGACTTTTGTCCTGGGAAAAGCGCTGATAACACCGATGTTTTCAGTTACTGCTTAGCAATGTTTGGTCTGACCAAGGACTTTCTGAGTCTCATGCTCTGCCAGGGAGGAGGGGAAGCCGGGAGGAAGCAGAAACAGGACACCTGACCCAAACTGATCAAAGAGGTATTCCACACCACAGTACGCCATGCCCAGGATGGAAAAACTGGGGCAGGAACTCAGAAGAGTTAGTTCACAGCTTGGTCGTCGGGTGGTGAGCAGTTGTATTCTCTTCCCTTGTATTTCCCTGGTCATTGTCATTATTGGTGGTAGCAGCAGCGGTTTGTGTTATACCTTAGTTACTGAACTGTTCTTAACCCATGGGAGTTACATTCTTTCAATTCTTCTCCCCATCCCTCCCCCCCAGAGTGGGGGTGGAAGAAAGAGGAGGGAGTGAGTGAGCAAACTGCATGAGTTGCGGCTCAAACCACGACAGCCCTGAAAAAGGACTACCAGGAAGAATGCAGCCTGTGCAGGGCTGCACCATGCCTACCATTCTCTTTAAAACCTGGGCAGCACAAGAGCACCAGACCACGAAAAGCATTTTTCTTTTCTGAGAGTTCTAATGAATAGTTCAGAAACAAAACATATGCAAATAAAAATGGAAGTTCTTTTAAAGCTTGGTTACAAAGGAAATTAATACAGACTACAGCAGACAAAATAAAAAGTGCCACTGCTATTCATGAATAATTCCTTGTGAAAACTCTTCTGCTAGGCAAGTACTGTGCTCCAGACTACTGAATGTATTTTGAAAGCTGAAGCTGATCCAAATCTACATAAACTTATTTCACTTTTAGACTGTCTCTATATGAAGCTTCTCAAAACAGCAATCTGAATCTGTCCTTGAATAATTCAATGTATTTGCCACAACATAATATACTCCTTTCCAAGACAACAGATGTGCTTCATGAGAAAGAGAAAAATCTACTCTATGATATTTCTACAGCTGCACCCTATCAACATTAACAGTGACCTGAAATGCACCGTATGCATCACTTCTGTCACTTCCAGTTTGCACTGATCTCTGCCACTCAGCAAGCACATAGGAAGCTATACTATCACAGTGGGGTTAGGTCACTACATACTGCTCCTGAAAGGCAAACCAGGATGCAGTGGTTTGGAAAACACTAAAAATTGGTTTTATTAGGTAACTTTTAATCAAGGTATTCTAGATCTTTGTAAGGTCCCTAACAAGCCTTCCCTCCCATCCCTAATAATGTTGACTCTTCAGTGTTGGATGAAAAGTCAACAACAAATAAGCCTTGAATTCATTAAATCCATAACTTGCAACTTTTTAGTGTTGTCTTCTCAGGGTTTATCTTTTTGTTTGTAATCTCTTCATGGAAAGCTGTAATTTATTTTGAAATATGGTTGTCCTGTTCTACATTAAAAAAAATCCAAAAACCTGGACTGTGTAAATAAAGCTACAACTACCAAGGTTACTGGTGTGAAACACATAATTAACTGCTGCTAGAACAAGACACACTGTTCAAAGCTCTCTACTAAAAGCAGCATCCAGTTAATATCTGATGAACATTGGCATTACTCCCTAAGAGAGTAAATGTTAGTTGTCTGTTGAGCCATAATCATAACCTAAAAATAAAATAAGCTAACCAAGAGCACAACTGATGTTACACTAAAATCAAAGCACTAGTTAATAAACACCTGTTTAACTTCCATTTGTGAAATATCAGCAAGGTCTCAGCCACGTGCTAACTCAAAGACAACTGTTATAAAAATTGCTCAAAGCTCACACCAAGCAAACAAGAAAATACAAACAAATGCAAAAGATCCTGTTGCAACATAATCCCACTGTATTTTGAGGACAATATGAAACATAAAAATGGCTTACCAAAACCGACAATCACAAACACAGCCCAGTTAAAAAGGAGAAACTCTTGAAAACCAACACACATACAGAAACATAGAAGTCATAGGCAGCAGCTTCAATCATCTGGAATTACAGTTCTTAACATTTTAAGGCTTAAAGAGGTGCTTTCATACATAGCAGAACAGTTTCTGCCACTACCAATAGTAAATTCATGCACAAGCCCACCACCAGAAATATTATTTACACATAATTCTCTATTAGACAACTCTCTATTTCTTTTACGTAGACATAATTCAAGGCACTACAAGGACTGAATAATTTTTATCTCAAGATGCCACAATGGGATTACAAAGTCTGAGTTTAACTCATTCCAAAGATCAGGCTTTTGAAACAGTCATGTCACCACTTGCACCTCAGTTCTTCTACCCACAAAGCACACTCACTCTTCTTTCACTTGTATCTTCTGAAATATAAATTCCTGCGATGAAACACCATGTCTGCATACGTTTATAACTTGCGTGGCATAAAGCAGTCGCAGTTTTTGCCAGCAGCTCAACTACCACTTATACTAAATGATGCAATAAATGACAGTGTTTAGTCATAACTAAGTTTCTATTTTAATTCAAAAGCCCTCGGAAAAGCTTTTGCTTTTTAAAAAAAACCTGCAAATTAAACCAAATAGTGGATAAAGTGAAGACTTCTTCCTCAAAAACGTTCCCAGCATTCTTGTACCCTCTCGAAACTCCAGATTTCCTCTCATTACATCTCAAGACCTTGCCCACATTCTTATGATGCCTCCAGTTTCTCCCTAGCCTCTAATCCGCAGCTGAGCAAGAGGGAGCATGAATTGTGGCTGGTTCAGGAGTGCACATCCACTGACTAATCAGCTGGTATGAGGTGATGACTAGTTGACCTGCAGGCCAGTGAGAACAGATAACTGTTGAGCTCAACACTGCAGGTTTTCCCACACTAGGGACTTGTTAATTAACAACTTTCTACTCAGGCATTGATTTTCAACAAATCTAAGAGAACCTTCTCCTTCCTGAAGCCCTTGATCTCTTTGCCAAATTTGGCTAACCTGTATAAGGGTTCAAAAGCTATTTAAACAAAATTGAAAGATTGATAGTATAAATTATATAGTCAAGAGATCTGCCCGATGTGTGGAGGAAGTCTCAATGCAGGGAACAGTAAATACAAGGTGAAAGTTTCCATCAACATCATCTAATTATGTACCACAAAAAATAAAATCCAAACAGACTGCCTAATCATAAAATCATAGCAAAGTTAGGGCTGGAAAGGACCTTAAGATCATCTAGTTCTTCTTTTCAGAACAAGAAATGTTGCCAGAAGAGATCCTTCTTTCCTGAAGATCTGCGGTATCCTTACCCTGTGATTTCCTCATGTCTTTTGTGGCTAAAGCACGATTCCCATGCGGAACACTGGTAAAATCAGGATTGGTCACATTGTTAACTCTCAGCTCTTGCCCCAACGACTTCCGACCATAAGTATTTTCCCCAGATCCTCCATTGACACTGTAGCCACCTATGAAAAAAACAAGAGGAGACTGAAACAGGCAATCAGACTATATATTTAGTAGTACGAGCTATTCAACTCATATGCAAATTAGCAGCTCTAACTTATACCACCTTCTTCACTCTCACATGCAAAAACGTTTTTGTTATGCCCTGTAAGGTTCCAGGTCAGATACTTGGAGTCTATCCGACTGTTTTTGAAACATATGAAAAAAATCTCTACTGCAATAAAGTTTAACATTGATTTTTTTGCATCTGGGCTTTTCTTATTATTATTACTTTTGACCCTGTATTTTACAAGGCCCTTCTTGTCAAACTCTACACAGAATAATTTTTTTACTCAGTTTTTGTTATAAATCTACCACACAGGCTCAGGAAAATGGTCAACAGAAAAAAAAAAAAGGAAAAAGTTAAAAAAAAAAAAAAAAAAAACAAACAAAACAAACAGATCATTTTATGTATAGATTGAACAACTCTCCCTAAACATACAACAGTCAATACTTTCACACGCTTAATACTTAAACTCAATCCTACATTCTCCCACTTGAAATACACACGGTACATCTTTGGTAGCAATAAAAAACAGCAATAGAAGTGTCATTCTGAGCAATTCAATTATTTTTACAACTAGATCCACAAGATTTTACATGCTTAAATGTTGAAACCAAAGATTTTTCCAATCTGCCACACCACTGTGAGGGCAGGTTCTTCCTGTGCAGTACAGTGGAGAAGTGAAACTGTCCCCTGAGCCTGCCCAATACCTCACTCAGTGTACTACAGGTCACTTTTGAGGCAGCTGTGCAGGCAGCTTTCTAAAGTGCCTCCCTGCCTGAGACAGGGAAGAACCAACTGGTAAAATTAAACCCAGAACAACAAAAGATATGCAAGGCTTCTTTCAGAAAAGGTACTTCCACAGTTCCACCTGCATCAGTTTATAAAAGAAAGCCTGGGGAAAAGGAGAGGGAGCTCTCTGTAAAAAGAGGCAGCCTACAGGATAGTTAAAAAGAAATTATTTCAAATATGAGGGTGAATCTGGACCTTAGTAGATGTACAGAATGTCACCTTGAAAGCAAAACTTCTGATAAGAAACTGTGAGCTACCGGTAGAAGTTTGCATTTCTAAACAAACAGGAACTATCCTACCATTACAGAAAATCCTGTCCAAAGTCTCAGTTGTAATTAGTTACAATTACTGTGAAGATAATTTGTGTTTATTTGTATTTACAACACTAAACTCAATTTTTAAACACAGATTAATATGTATGACATTATTTTGCCATAACAACCAACACTGTCCTATGAAGAAAATTACTTCTAACCACAAGAATTATGACTAAACAGAAGTGTATCACTAAAATTCAAAGCAACAAAGAAATTAGTTTAACTGAAGACATCACATAATCATGCATTCAGACCACAGACATCAACTACCAACACCAGACATACTATCATATACTACTGGAGTTCTTAAAAGTTACTTTATACTTTTAGTACAAAAATATCTCAGCTTTTTTGGTTTTCTGCAAAGGCATGTAGTATTTGCTACAGCATTTGTCATTTTCTCAAATGAATTAAACACAAACCTATATTCTCCCACTTGACATGTAAACGGTACACATTTGGCAACAATATAAAACAAGCTGTCATTTACAGTAATTCAAAAAGTGGGGGTTTTTTTCAGCAACAAGGCTGTAAATGTTATAACTCATTTCAGTTATCTCCTGGTATAAAAAGTTTTTTAAAATCTTGATATATACAAATTCTATTAATTTCCCTTTAAATGTTAAATCTGAGGCCAAATAAGGATACGATCAGCTATGCCACTGTCAATAATTTCAGCA
The DNA here is from genome assembly GCA_039720435.1 of Amazona ochrocephala. Classification (NCBI taxonomy): domain Eukaryota; kingdom Metazoa; phylum Chordata; class Aves; order Psittaciformes; family Psittacidae; genus Amazona; species Amazona ochrocephala. Next base: position 16,099,075 of record CM077886.1, on the reverse strand, counting down.
TAAAAACGCAGATACCATGGCATACAAATACTAGTGCACTATCTTTTTAGCAGTAAGGACTCTGAGCACTTCAGTTACAAATCAAAAGGGAGGAAAGTGTTGCAGGAAGGGCAAATATCTCATCTAGAAGTAAAATCCCATGAGCCTTCTATTTAGTCTTAAAAACTTAAATCTTTTAACTCCTCTGTCTTGTTTTATAAAGTAAAGGAGAGAACACAAAGGGGAGAGGTATAATTGTACTCTTCCACTAGTTAACGTGAAAGGTTATTAAAAATTGTAGTAATAAAAAAGGGAAAACCATCCAGACTAATCTTACAGGTGCAGAGCAAAAGGACAGGAGTCAACAGTCACAAGCTACAGCAAGGGAAATTCAAAATGGATATGAGAAAACATTCACCAGCAGAGTGGCAAAGCCCTAGACTGGCTGCTAAGGGAGGTTTTATAGAACCTTCCATCCTTGGAGGTTTTCAAACCTGAACAACTTCCAGAAACTATCAAGTTAGAAGTAATTGTTATTATCAATATCAGAAACAAGGAGGAAGGGGGTAGGGGATGCGTGGAACCTCTTCTCAAGGACTCTGGGTACTTACAGCACATGATTATCCAGGACAGAAAAGCTAGAAGTTCTTAAGATGAAAATTCCACGCTGGCAGACTCCAACTGATTCATTGAAAAATCTTAGTAAACAAAGAAACTATTCTGCATTTGTAAGCTTATCAATTTCTCTAAAAATAAAAATGAACTAGAAATACCTGGAATTTAGTTTTGTAGTACAGAATGTCCTAATCATCTCTTTTCAAAGTCACACCTGAACAAAACAGCATAGTTACAGGGCATGTCTCTGCTAGCTCAGCACTTTAAGATACAGTACTTCAGGGAGAGAGAGGTGCATTTTTCTTTTCAAATGGCACTCTCCCAGCAACTTTACAGACTACCTTGCTAAATTTAGCTGAAACTTACTATTTCACTATGTATTACCAGTACATTCTTTAAATACTAGCCGACTTCAAAGCATAAGAATAACCTACTATGCTAGTCTGTGAAACACAGTAAAACTGTCATGTTAGCAGACACATTGACAAATATACTTCCTTTCTAAGCAGTTTCTCTGTTACAGTTAACCAAATCCTAAGGTTCTCAAGGTACGCAAATAAACAAGTACTCATTTCATGCTCCTGCGTCCTACTAATAATACCTATTTCTTATAAAAAATAAATTTGCGTCAGCACACCCAGCTGCAACTTCCCTTAAGACATTAACAGTTCTTTACAGGTAGTTATAGGACAAAAGTAGTGGAGTGTGAATGCTTTTTCTGTTCCTGAGCAAAGACTCCCACGCTAACATTCCTGTGAGATTTTTGAGTCTGGCCTGCCTAAAGATTTACATAGTCAAAAAAGTGACTCTGCAAGCAAAAAATCCTCCTATTTGATACCTGTATTTAGGAATTAAAAAGAAAAATCAGAATACAGACCTTTTAATAAAGCTGAGAGATTATTCTGAATTTTAGCTATTTTCTAAAGAAAGTATTTCCATACTAAAAAAATAAAAGGAAAAAAAAGGAAAAAGTCTGTACTAACCCTACATCATATGATTTCTATGAAGTCTGACTGAGGCATATAGAAGTAGAAATTCCCATTAATGAGAAACTATAGATTTTATTCCAAACAGAGATTCCAGTTTGCTACAGTAGGTAATATGTCAGATTAGTCAAGCAGTTGATTTTCGACACCAGATGCACTAGACAGTATTCAGGAAGAAATTACAGCCTGCAGACCGACACATCCAGAATCCTGTTCTTTAGGGGAAGACTGCTTATTCAGTTAATGCATTAAGTCTTCTCTTACATTCTTCTCTTAATGCAACTGCATATTTTTCTCACTATTCATATCAACCACATTTCCTTGATCCCTGATAAATCTCTCAGCACAGTGATACTATGGCAATGAGTTGTAAACAGCTCACTGTCCTTTTCCTTTTTTTTTGGGGGGGAGGGGGGAGAGTAATCTCCACCATTTCAAGTTTACTGCCTTTCTCTGAATGTCCCCTCACAATTTACACATGAAACAGCAATCTGTATACCTTTTTCTTCATTCTGTATGTCAGTGTGGACTCTGATATCATCGTGTCTTTGTCGAGACACCACAGCTGAATTTGAGGGTTGTAATCCATAGGAGGCAGAACTGCCCCGATCTCTGGATGAAGAGTATTTTAAATTGTCCTGGTCAGCTGATGCACTGTCAGTTCTATAAAGAGAAAAATATTTTTTTTATGTAGGGGTATAACAGGAGCGGGATTCACATTCATTTATAAATGCAACATATTTAAATGACAATCCCAAATGTGTAACTTTTTCACACAGGAAAATACACCTAACCTGCTGCTTAAAAAGTGACCCTAAATTCACACTGGGATTGGAATTTACTCAATTGACTCATTATCATAGTAACATGCAAAAGAAATGTATTCTAGTGTGCCAGTGCCTTTTCTCAGGATGTTGTCAAGTCTCTTTTCAGTTGGAGGCCTATATAAGGAAAAATTACTTCCCAAAAGTGAAAAATGAAATACAACTGTGTACAGGTATACATCACAGCCAGGCAATACAGCGTCTACCGTTCCTGAAAGTCCTTACTAATCCACACATAAACGTTTAAGTAATATACTATGGGCCTTACTGAGCAATATACCCACTTATTAGATGGAGGGATCACTAACATGTCACTGGTAATCAGTATAGGAGTCGTACATAAAATTTTTGTAAAACAAAAATTGCAAAACAAAAGAACAGGCTTTACTGTGGCAAAACCTGGAATGTAAGTTAAGAGTTGTTATCCTTCAGAGTAAATGTTCGCAGATAAAAACCGAGTTAAAAAAAATCTATATTAAGTTAAAATCACTCATCTTAAAAACTGATTTATAGCCCAGAATAAGCTTTTAAGGAAAAAGGTGAAAATTATGGAACCAACTCTCACTGGATATACTATGTGATTTCATTTTTAAACATACAGTAACTTTAGTATATGAAACTTGCACACATGAAAATTCGGAACCCACATTCAACCGATCACTTTAAACACATTCTTACAAGCAGTACTGGAGGTTTTACATTGAAACCAGTAAAACAATGCTCATCCAATAGATAACTCCACAGAATTTTGTTTGACTCAAATATATTTGGAATCACACTGTTGAAATTATTTACAGAGGTCTCCTCCTTTAAGCAAGCTTTAAAGATCTACTATTTTTATTTTAGTCTTTGGATAGTTCACTTGATTATTTAACAAAAAGCAGGACAGACTGTTCATTCCTTTTCATTCCTGTAAATTAACTACAACTCATGTAAGGATAAACACCACATGTTGTTGAGAAGAAATCTTTCACTTTTATGTTTCAAAAGAACACTGTGATTAGAAATGGCAGACAAATTCAGGGAAAAGGAGTTAAATACTATTTAGTTGCTATTTTCAAAAATAGTTTGCCCTCAGTAAAACTGGAAGAGTAATACCATGAGGGCTGATAATCGCAAAGCCAACTGGGATAGAAAACACCCCCACACACATATTTTATGCGAATATTAAAATATACTATCATTTGGAACAAGGTTCCAAAGAAGAAAATTGTGCTTTTGCCCTTTCTTACAGTGAAAGGTTGACACAAGGTTTGCTTGGCAGGTATTACTCCCTTCTGCTCTATAAGCAAATTAATCTCTAGATATACACAATAAGACTTGTTCTTGCTCAGTATTCAGTGTGGCATCACATCTACCATCATTGAGGACTGCTTGGCCTATTTTACAAAATAGACTATGCTACTCAAGAGGCAAAGCCTTACTAAAAGTCTCTGCTTATGACAGTCAACTAGGATTGCAGCAATATTTATACAGTTGGACCTTCATCATTCACCTAAGTAATGTTGAACAGTAAAGTTCTGCACTGTACCTTCAAATGGTATGAACTTTGTATGTGCCTAAACCATGTGCAAATTTTCCAGGCAGCTGGAGTCCCCAGATTTTCTCCCTGCTGTAAAACAGCAGACTTCCAGCTCACTTTGAGGAGCAACAGAGTTTTTTACAGAGGATTCAAATTATGTTAGCCTTTCAATGAAACAGACTGACAAAGTTTCAACTAATGAATTTAACAACTGATGGGTTAACAGTGTACACCCCCAAAGAACACTGCTTTTTTCAAGGCAACGTGCTGTAGACTGTATCATCTCCAATTGTCAAACACTAAGTCTGAAGGCACACTGATCAAACATACAATTCTTAAGACTGTTCTGTGTATCCCAAACAACTGAAGGACTACACGTGTTCTCAGCTAACTTTCCCTCCTGCAGCACAGCCTTTGAATAGTTAGAAAAATTTTCCATTGTGGTAAAAATACATAAGCCTATTGTTTCCCTGAGAAAATCCACATGATCGCTTCATTCTGCCTTTGGGAACAGCTTTCTGCAGGCTAACCTGTCCACACTTCATCACCCGACTAAAAGGGGAGCACAGTTTTATTAAGAATGTATAATTGTTGTCCTATGTATCAACTTAAGACACAACAGTTTCCACTGAAAACATTGTTCCCACTATAATAAATATGTAACTTAGATATCCAGCAGTTTCCAACCCTTCTTTGAGGCAGAGAAAGAATGCTCCGTAGAAAGATATTGTTTCCAGAGAACGTTTCATGACCCAACTGGCTGCTATACCCATATTGCTTCGAAGGAGGATTCTGAACCAAAGGAGGTTTGCTGTATGATTCACACAAAAAGCAGAGCCCACCACCTCTCGGGCCTGTGCATTTCTAGCTGCTCAGCAATGCACACCATGTCTCAGGTGGGAAGCAAACTGTACTGCAGGCTCCTGCCTCAGCATGCTGGTAGTTTGTGGTGTGGGCTTGTCAAGACCTGGGCACGCAACCCTAGTACCTGTCACATCGAATTTTTAGATGTGTTTCGGAAAAACATACCCTTTTTCATGTCAGTAATATGCTCATGATTTTGAAAGACAACCACTTAGAACTCAAAATGCAGCCACTCTGCGGACAGATACTTGCCAAAGTCTTACTTTTTCAACTTCCCTCCAGTATACCTTTAAGGTACAGTGCAGCCATTCCACACGGCGATGGGAAGGACTGAACTCCCAGCTACCCCAACTCATGCCTGCATTTCAGGAGAGCCTTTGCCTGTTCACATGGCAGCATTTGCACCTTAATTACATTGTGCCAAGCAGATGGCAGGTTATGTCACAGACCTAATGCATCATCTTTCAAAAGAAGTCTATGTATCAACAAATCTGTCAGTTACATACATTGACACTGTCACTGATCTGAGCAAATATTGTATACTAATAAAACTACAAGGTACAATGTTAGTAACACATAAGCTGAAATACAAATGTGACATTAGACAAAGTGGGAATGGGAAATTGAAGGGATGAACATGTCTATGATTACTTTATACTGTAGCTGCAAAAGTGTATTTGCCACTTCATGATGCTACTCTTTCCACCTGAAGAGCTCCTTGATGGGGACTAAAGAAAGTACTTCAAGAGCTCACATGACAGTTTTCATCTGTGCCTAATTCCGGGTGGGAGATTACCTGACTAATACTGACACCAATTTCCTGCATACACTGGCTCAGCAATATCATTTATACAGAAGAGATTGCATTCAGTTTTCTGCAGGGTGGTTTTTAATGTGCCTCTATCCATCAGAAAAAGAAAATAATTCACCTACGTAAATAAGCAGAAACAGGCATTAGTTCTCCCTAAACCCAAAACTTTTCTTTTAGTGGGGGACACACAAACAAAAGTAGACTTTTCAGAAAACAAGTGTCTACTCATTCCAGCAGAAGCATCGGCCTGATTTGATTAGCCAACCTGCATGACTGAAGAAAGCATAGACCAACTGGCTTAAAAAAAGTCTCTAAGAAAAATAGGTCAATTAAAAATATATCATGTTTCTTCCGTTAAACAGAAGCCTTAAGAATTTTTACCCACAAAACTTGTTACAAACAATCTGGTGTATACTACTCATTATCTGCAGCTCTTTCAGACTGACCCTGCCATATGGATATTATTTTGAGACACAAATCACTTTATTTTATTTCCAAGTACAGAATCCACATGGAGATTTATTCTGAGAAAACTATCATATGAGATGTATTACTGTTCAAGCCAGTCAATTTTAATGGCTTATCTGATCTATTTGACAAGGTTATTTGCTATAAGGCAGAAAAATTCTTCATTACTTAAAATCTTGATCAATAAAACACTTAAAACTTAGAATCACTGTATCCACTCAATTAACAGCTTCCAGTTAAGTTTTCAACCTTTCTTCCACCGGCATGCAGAGCTTTCTTTCACAGGCATGACAGCCTTCTTTTGCCGTGCTCTTCTATCAACACTTGGTCAATCTTGCCCACCCCATGCCTGCTGAGCCCACCCCAAAGTCTAGTTTTGTTTCAACTTCTGTGTTGAGAGAGCGCAGTGAGAGTGGAAGTAGCCTACTAGTGTTTTCCACTGGTAAAATAACAATTAGTTAACTATTTTCCTACTGCAATTCTGCCATCTCCACTGCTGGACAACTACCCACAGTTACAGTAGTTTTTTAAGTCACCTCTTGATTCTGCATCACTCCCTTCTTACACAGTAGCTCACCAATTTCCTTCTGTCCTGTCGTGGACATTGGGAGGGAATATTAGGAAGTGTATTGCATATATGCATCCTGTCCTTATTTTTCCATGGCCATCTTCCGATAGTCATTTCTGGATACAGGATAATATGCTAGCTATATCATTGGTTCGATCTAGTATGGCTTTTACATGGAAGACTGTTCTCTAAGTTCCTTCTGGTTCCCACTGACACACTTTCATCTTCTTCGCATCTCATTCTCCTCTCCCTATACATTAAAAACAAAGGCTTTCACATTACAAACTTAGGTTCTCCCATTTTACCCAAACCCAAAAAACCTTTTTGATCTCATAGCTTTCCAACTTCATTAGCATATTCAACACACTCACGTGTGAAAGGAGATCAAATATTACTTCTTGTGAGTTCAGAGCTGAACCCATTCTTGTTCAGCACCTCCCACAGAGACCACTGAATCTCTTCCCAAGCCTTCCATTGACCTCTTTGTAATGGCACCTCACAACTAATATTGCATCTCATTTTCTAAACCGCCTTCAACGTCACAGATTATTTCTCTGTCTCTCTGTCCCCATGCACCTCTCACTGCACACTCCCCTCTAAACTATCCCTGACAACATGGAGAAGTCTTACAAACTTTCATCCTTCATGACACTACATCCATTCTCAGCTAATTTCAGTAACATCTTCAAACACCTCTATGTTGTCAACTTTCAGGCCTCTCAGTTACAGACCTGTTCAAACTATGATTTCAGCAGATTTCGAACAAACATTTCATTAGTTCCTTATACATGCAAAAGGAGAAGAATTAAAGTCTGTCTCCTACACTACTATAACTCTGCTTGTCAGTCAATGTGTTAATCCAGCATTATAAACAGACAACATCCACAACTAGTGCTTGCCTTCTGTAAGATATACCTCTGCCCTTCACAGCCATGCAAAAAGGACAGTTCTAACCATCACTTTCTTAGCCCATTTGCTCTGATTAGTTTCTCTGCTCCCTGCTAATACCTCCTGTCCTGTATTTAAGTAGACGGGGTACTTGCCCTCAGTTATGAAGAGCCAGTCAACACCGCTCTCTTGCTTAGGTTGTCAGCTACCTGGAAGAGGAGACATATTTCATTGTCTTGTCTCATCATGTCTATACCCATGGGGACCTAGGCGGTAACTCGGCTTGGCAGGCACCATGCCAGCAGAAATTAGTAATTCATAACACTCACACTGCATGAGAACAATACACTTTATTTTCAGGAATGAATTTGAGTACTGAACTTAGTAAGGCACTTCTGCAACTTCTCAGAAGTGAATGGTTTTCTCTTTTCTGTATACTCCCCTGCTAACCTACATTATAACAGGAGAGACAGAGAGGTCCTATTAATTAAAAACTTACCTTCCTTTTCTCAATTCTGCCTCAGAATAAGAAAGCCATAGTGCACCCTGCACCTGCTAACCTGCTGCCCTGAACGCACGCTCCTGCTTAGTACCACCTAAGCACGTGAAACTTGCATTTCCTATCAAAGGGAAGTATTGCTTGTTTCAGTACGTAATTTGCCTTCAGTACTCTACTGAATTAACTCTGCTCACATGCAAGACCTGCACACTGATATCATTTTGTTTTTTTCCCCCAGAAGTCATATCAGGGAAAATGCAGTGAAATTTACCAAACAAAAGGAAAAGAAAAAAAGAAGTCTAGAAAGCTATAAAGATTAGAAGAAGGGGGAACAAGATCTTATCAAGCCTTCTCAAAAAAACCCTCACTATTTTTTATCACATACATTCAACATTTACCCAAGAAGTTTTTGTGTTGATGTTAATTTAGGGTTTAGCACACCTCAGTGCACAAACTAATATGCCCATATATATTAACACAACTTCTTCCTATGCAATACACTGTCGATACGCATACTATTGGAAAACCAGCTCATGTGCATCTCACAGATATTACTGAATTCATGCAGGCACAAAGAAAAAAAACCAGACTGCAATTAAAAACTACTCTCCCTTAAAGAAGAATGTAGGCTCCAACTTTCAAAGCGTTTTCCCCCCAAGCCCCAGTGCTGATTATTATTATTATTATTAAAAATTGAGAGGAATCTAGACCCAGTAATGACAATCAATCTAGTTCTCTTTACACAGACAAAAGTGTGTGCTTGAAAATACAACCCATCTGATGATACACCTGTGCACTAGCAGTTCCTTCTTTCCCCTTCAGGAACTTGAAACAACTACCATTACTGCAGTTTTCATTACTCTGGCCACGTGCATTCCCTCTTCCACACCCTGCAAGAAAGCATTCACCAGCAACATGACCTAAGCCAAACAAAACTAACAGAAAAGAAAGCGGAAGGGAAGAGTAAGTGGGTACATTCTGTGTTGTGGGGTTTGTCCAAGAGCACATTCAAAACAATCAATGAGAAAGAAACACTCACTGCCAATTTTATGTAACAGATCTCCTTCCTACCATGCATCTGAATCACTTCTAAAAAATTAGTTACCGCCAAAACAACTAAGACTGATTTAATCTCTGTGTAGCCCTGTGAGATCTTACTGCAGACTTACAGGTTCTGTATCACCAAAGCTATCTTTTTGAGATTTAACAAAACTGAGCATAGCATATAGGGAAAAATGTGCCCTGCACGTGGGACTGTGTGAACATTCCTGACTCCTGGGCTTTCTCACCAGATTAAAAAAAATAATATTTAAAGGAAAAGACAAAGTTAAATCCTTACAAGTGACAGGGTCAATGAAGAGGTGTTACCTATTTCTTAGCAGGAGCTCTAACACACAGCATGATGGAAACAGAACTAGGCCTCATCCATGCTACGAAGGTACCCTTGTCTGCCTCACTTTCTCCAGTGCTTTCAGATTTTTGTTTCCTGCTGTGGCTTTTGGGATAACTATTTTAGCAGTTCAGCTTACAGCAGCTGTACTTGAGAGCTAAGGAGGCACCAAACTACATCATGGGGCATAGACCAGAGTCAGACATCGGGCTAATAGTAACTTCTTAAACCAGGTTTATCACCAAGCAAAGCATTTCTACAGCTACACTGTTCCTTTCCCTCCTAACACAACTGAACCTATTGCAGATAATGCTATACTGGAAAAGGTCAGCTTCCTAGACCCTGTAAGACGTAATTTTTTAGGCTGAAGGATATAACATGTGACAAATTAATATACCCAACCAGAAAGCATTTATAGATCTCTACTGCAAAGACAGAAGATGTATATCCAATTTCTTCCAGGTTGGAAGATCAAGAGTTAGGCTGCAGCCCAGAAATATGAAGCAAGGTAGTAGTTAAGGAGTAATAGAGAGACCAGACTTCCTAATTCCCCCCCAAAAATTCCAGATGTTATAAGACAAGGTCACCAACGAGGTTTTCACGTTGTAAGTTATTTAACCAAGCAGTTCAATAATGGAAAAAATCAGAACTTAAACAGCCATGCCCCACACACCATTAAGAACTGAACAGCCTCTAGTGTTAACCCTTGAGGCTGAGCTGCTGTTTCAGCAAAAGGAAAGCTTGCTTCACAGTAAATACTGCAGTTACATCTGTTTCATCTGAAGATTTACCTTCACATCCACTCAATTTTCCTAGTCTAAACCAAATGCGACGGCGACTGTCATCTGTAAATACATTCCCAAAAACGTGCCAGTCTGCTCTTCGCTGGGAAGTTTTAAAGCAGGATGCCATATTATGTTAAACTTCCAAAAACACTAAAAAAGCTCCAAATCTTCCACCAGAAATACCAAATTTATTTACAATTCCTACATGACAATTTAGGCTCTTAAAGCAACATAGCTGAGCAGTACAGCGAATACACTGGCATCACATTTATTAACCGGATATTAATTAGAACTTGAAATACACTGTCTCTACTTGACCAAAGTGAGCAGACTCTGAATGTCACTTACTAAGAGGTACCACGTATAAACACACCTTAAAACCTAACACACTGTATAAGCTCTCACCCCAGCCTACTTATAGCTCAACTACTTTCCCCAGGTGAACACAAACCCAATAATAATCCCGTACTATTCTATTCATCCTCAGAAGACTACGGGTACTCTTGCAGCCTCTGTTCTCCTCTGATAAACGGCCAGCTGAGAACTAGACTGAAGGAACACGGCTATCAAGCCCACCCCCCGTTCTCCACCCCGCTGCAGGCCCCCCAGCGCTTCAGCTTCCCAGGGAAGCGTCTCCCACCGCGAAGCGCAGGGAGAGGGAAGCCGCAGCCTGCGGACACACACCGGATATCAGCCCAGTACGCTACAGCGCCCCGAGCCGAGGCTGACCGCGGGGACGAGAGGACAGCGCTGGGAGGAAGGGGAACCCGCACCCGCCAGCTCGGAGCTCGGCCGGGTCCCGCCGAGCCCGCGCGGTGACAGACCTGCCCCGGTCCCTGCCCCGCCGGCAGACATGGATCCGGAAATCCCCTCCGCGCACCGCCGTGGCACGGCCGCGGCCGACCCCTTCCCCGCCGCCTAGGCCCGGCGGCCGGCCCGCCTCGAACTAGGCCCAACAGCCAGGAAGTGGCTCCACCGCCGCCGCCGCCCCGAGCCGCCGTGGCCCGCGCAGTCCCGCTCCGTTCCGTCCCCCAGGCCCGGCGGCAGGGCCGTGCCGAGCCGCCAGCCGCGGAGCCCCGCTGCCCCACGCCTCGCAGGCGGCCAGGCCGCGCCCCCTGCCCCAGCCCTGCCCACCTGGGTTGCCAGTCATTCCAGCCCCGCGGGTGGTAGTGCTGCCTGCTGCCGGTGCCGCTCAGCCGAGACCCCGGGGCTCTGCGGCTCATTACCTTGCCCGAGACGGCATGGCCGGCCGGGCAACGGCGCAGGGCAGGGGCGAAGAAGGCGGCGGGGAGAGGCGAAGCTGAGGCGTGGGCGGCGGCTCCTCACTCGCGCTCCGCAGGCGGCTGCTGTCTCACACCGGAGGGAGGGGACCCGGCCGCACGGCATGCCGGGACCACGGACATAGGCCGCCCGCCCCCTCCGCGGGGCACGCCGGGAGGGCGGGGGACGGGGCGCGGGGTGGTGGCGCTCCGCCTGCGGCAGCCGCGGGATGGGTTTCCCCGCCGGTGCCCAGCGGGCGGCCGTCATCGTCACTTCGGCCCGGGGCGTGAGGGGAGCGGGGATCCCAGCCCGCGGGACATGAGGGGAGCCTGAGGCCGTGGGCTGTCAGCGTCCGTGGCAGCAGACAAGCTTCCAGCTCCTCGGCTGTGGGGCGAGCCTTGACGTGAGGGCGGCCAGGGGATCCCAGCCTGACCAGCGTGAAGGAATGCGGGAGTTCCCGCACACTGAGGGGATCCCGGTCCCCTGCGCCCCGAGGGGACCAGCGTCCGCAGAGCGTGAAGGAAAGTGGGGGCTCCCATTGCCCCAACTGCGAGGGGAGGCCAGAGGTTCCCAGACAGTGGGTCCTGAGGGGAGCTTGAGCCCCCGGCACTGAGGGGACCAAGGACCCTAGGGTGTGTGAGGAGTCTGGGTCCATCTCCCTTTGCTAGGAAGATGTGGGTCTGTGCTGCCCCGAACGCTGCTGGGGTGTCTGTGGGGAGCTGTGTCCTTCAGAACAGATCAGATCCTCATCCCCATGTTTCTTCCTACTGGAACATGTCACCCACATATGGCTGCCAAGGGGAAGTCTGATGTTTGGCAGTGGTCAGCAAAAAGCAGACTAATCCCACGATGAACACTAAACCCCAAAGGTTTCTTCTTCCTCCCTCCTTCCTCACGGCTGCTAAAATGCATTTCAAAAGCCAAATAGTGAACTAGTGCCTTTCTAAGCCCAGATAACCTTTCTATGTAAAGCAGTCACCACGTTGCTAGATGCCCATTGTGGGGAAAGCCCATCTGTAAACACGAATGCAGGAAATGCGAGGGGAGTAAAATAAAAGTCTCCTCAATTTGGTAGATATTCTGTCCCCTTCAAAAATGTGAAGGCTGTGTCAGGCATGTTTTTTCCTGCAACACCAAAAACTTGCATTAGCTGATGTGATAAACCCAATTCCTGACTGCAGAATATTTCCTTAGTTATGAAAAGTTAAAATAGTTTAGTGAGATACTCAGCAAAGTGACCTGAGCAGAAAACCTCTTTTTAATTACATTGTCCTGGATTTGAGACCACTGAAAGAACTGAGGGGACTTTGAAAATTCCCCTGTGCTTCATGTGCCATGGTCCTGTGGTGACTTGGCTAACACAGATGGCATCCTGCTGCCTCCCTTGGATTCTGCTGGACAGCCACCATCCTGCTGGTACACTCTCGTTGGCTTAGAGTCCATAAGCAACATGTGTAAGACATGTACAGATTTAAAGATCAGCTGTAGGACAAAAAAATAAGACCTGTATCTTGAGGCTTCATTGCAACATTGTGCCATTTTAATGTGCTAGGACCCACTGCCCATCGGACTGTTACGACTGACGCATGCTTGTGAATCTTAAGTGATTCAATTTTGCAAAAACAATCAATTCCATGAACCATGATAGAACATTTTCCCTTCTTTATAATCGAGACCCAGAATTACAAAGTATGCAGCAAAATTTTGTGTTTATAAGCGCAGTAAGAGTACCTGCTGTAAATTTGCTCACCCTTTCCAACAAAGTCTAGCAGATCCTGGCCTTGGTGATGCATCAGGTGATTTTTCTTATTTAATGACTGAGTAGTATCGCAACAGTAACAGTATAAATCACTTGAGGGGCAAGGTAATGCTAGGAATGTATTTTTAACTACCTTTCATATTAATTTAGCAAAGGAAAGCAAGAAATAAAGCTGGTATACTATGACAAAACTACCTGATTTAGTGTTTGGTACTGGAAATTCTGTATCAGAAATCTGGTATTCTAGTGGTGAATTTGGTGCAGGCTGTGTGGTATAATGCAGATCCCTCTTTCGGGTGCAGTTGTCTCTGTTTGTAAAATGGATCGGTGATGTTTAGCTTCCCAAACTGCTGTTGTGCACGGCCTTAACACTGTAAAATATTATATAGTTGCCAAATGAGAAGAGATACTTGATCTCCTTCTACAAGGATGATTAGATCGTGAAATTTGAATGTTACTAATAGTGAAAATGCTCATCAAGATTTGTGAGATAGGGGAATAATTATTTTTATAGCACTTTGCAAAGATAGGTAAGGCCATTCAGACACCACTGAATGAAGAAGCCCAGGGAAGGTAAGGCCAGGATTTTCAAAACTGCCTTCTAATTTTCTGTCCTCAAGTTTGGGACTTCAGTTTTGGATACTCAGTGGCTGGCACTGACATCAGTTGGAGCTGTAGATTCTTGAGTCTTGTTAAATAAATAAATAAATGAGGTGTTTAAATCTGGAACTCGCTCAAAATAGAACTATGTGAACTGGAAAAATGAGTTTTGCATCTCAGAATGAGTCGATGACACAGAGGTCTGCCTCTCTTCTCACTGCTGGGTGTATGCTCAATCCACTCCATCAAACTGACCGCATCCATACTAATGCAGAACTCTTGAGTGACAGACACTGTGAACCACGCTTTTCCTGTTTTATAATTCATGGTAATGATTATTTGATACATAAAAGAAAGCTGTATTAATCTGAGCATTATTTTTAGTTGGAATGAAGTGCAGACTGTATACATTTAATGTGCTGAAATAGGGCGGTAAGCACCATGTTGCATCTTTTATCACTTCCTAGTTTATTTCCTTACTAAGCAGTATGTCTAGAAAAAACAGCATGTTCTGAGGATTACAAATTACTTTTGGTCCTTGGCTCTTTTTGATGCATAACAAAGCTACAGATTGAGAGAAAAACAATCACCAACCACAAGAGGGAAAGGGATGCCATTTCCTCCTCTGGAAATACAGTAGAAGCCAAGGAGCAAAACAGTATTTAACTAGAGCAGAGAAGTACCAGATGCCAAGATCCTGTAGCTTGTATATTGCAAATGGATACCTCTTAAGAATTACAAAGGATTCCTAGAACAGTTATTCCCTATACCTGCCGATTCTACTGGTTTGATGGCAGAATCCTATTTTTATCAGTAACCCACCAGATTTTCATTTGAGTGGCCGCATACACTATTTTCTGGACATAGCAGACTCAAAACACATGTGATATATGGTCAATCTGTGCAGGCATAGAGAGCCGGTGTCCAGAGCATATTGTACTTGTGGTGCAGGCACAGCTGTCAGTGCATGCACAGGAGGTCCTGCAGGACTCCTACTGTTTTCTTCATTAAAAATGTCGGCAGGTGTAATGATCTATGGAGATTGTACTGCCGAGCACAGATACTGTCTACCATGGACAAATGCTGCAGACTATATAGGGGTCTACCTTATTTCATCCCAAACTGGAATTTTTCCGTATCCTATGGGGTGTATCAGTACAGAAATCCAACGCACAAATAGTCCTAATAGCAAGGCATATCAAACCACTCTACAGTTTTGTGTTAAAAATCTTTTGAATGCAAAGAAAAGGTCAAGCTGATATTTTGGAATTCCATAATAAATGCACTGTGATTTGAATACTAACAGAAAACATCTTTTACCTTCCTTTCTTTACATAAAAGACTGAGTGAAATAGTATTTTGCTTTCTCTGAGTGTTTGTAAACCCACTTTGAATTTAAGTGGGATAGGACATGGAACCATCTGCTCCATTTCCTCAAGGTCTTTTAGAGGATAACTTTTACTGAACAGTATTCCTCTACACCAGTGCAACAAATACAGTAGCTTTCTCAGCACTTGCATTTTTGCTCTACTGAATTTCTTTAAGGTTATCACGTCTTTAAGACATTTTACATCTCCTAGGTAAGGTAGCATTACATACAATGTATGAGTAAATATTTGAGTTCCTGTCACAGACATTCATTATAGATTTATTACATCATAAACTACAGAAGTCCTTGGTTGTGTGCATAAACTGTTTTTTCATTTTCTGTTTATTAACTATGTGCTTCTTTAAATGTCCTAAACATTTACATGTTACCAGCAACAGTTATATATAATGTATAAACTGAACACTTCCATATAAGTGACTAGTCCCTGAGCAAGTAGTCATTTAAGTTACTTTGACCTGACGAATACGTAGCCTAACACAGTTTTAGGTCTTTAAATATTTAGGTCTTGAAATGTCCAAGGAAAAATGGTAGAAAAGTAAATTTTTTTTGTCAATAAAATCAGCCATATTACATCTGTTAAATTTCAGCCAGAGTAAAACTGACAAGGCAGCCCAAAGCGGTAGTTTCCATGCTGGTCTTTAGGAGAGCAGAAATTGTAGCAATCCTCTTACCAGTTTTGGAAGCCACACAGAATGCCTTGGAGGAAAGTCATAGTCTGCATGCAGTGTGTTACGTAGTTAAAGTGACAGCATCATAGCAACTCAGTTAAAAAAATTCTCAGCATCTCTGAAAATCAAACTCTCTGTGGATCAGTTGTATGTCTGATTGGTAGACAGCGCTGGCCAAGAAACAAGTATGCTTTTACTTACACTGAATAAAATGTGTGCCACGAGCAGCAGTTCCCTCTGTACAATGAGTACCCAAGGTCCTGCCTGAGATGTTCTGTTATCTGCACGCCAAGCAGCGTGGCTGCAGATTAGTGCATGTTGCTGCAAGAGCTGCCTGTTTTGACTGGCAGCTGTTGGGAAATTGGTGCTGCTTGCATTATTTCTGGAGAGCCTGGGCAGAAGCTTAATGAGAAACACCGCATCCTGCAAGAGCAAAAGCTGAATCAGGACTCACAAGCAATTGCATATTATGAAATGCTGCACAGTGCTGGAATGGAGCTGGCATTCACTGCGCTGCAGAAAGACAAAGTTGAAGCAGGAAGCAGTTATCTTTTACCATGGATGCCAATTGACTATTATTCTGTGAAGTCCTTTTGAAAAATTAATCATGTACTTGATACTTCACCTTTCTGGTGAATCTGAGAATTTCCATCTCCTAAAATAGCTGCTCTCTCACATAAATTTTCATGCTCTGCAGACCCAAGTTTATGTCGTGTTTGTTGAAGGGGCAACTTGAAAGAGGCTGCCAGGAAAGTGTCAAGCCCTTAAGGCATAATAAGCCCAGGAGAATTTGTTTGGATGGTGTAATGAATCCAACTTGCTAATTTATCTCAGTTTGGTGTTTATTGCTGATAGTGGAGTGCTATGAAAATTTAAAGAAAGATTGGTCTAAGAGGTGCAGTACAATTAGAAGGTGAAACATACAGTAAACTCCCCCAGGGTATTTATCCTTTAATCTCCGCCAATTTTAATTGCTTTTTCTAGGCTTATTTTCCTACCTGTTTTTGAAAGTGTTTCAGGTCTCAGCATTACCTCATCCTTACCTCTCTATCTTTCCTTGAAGTCTCTGCAAAAGATTTTGATGATATCATTAGAGTTGTCACTTGGGTCATACTTCAAGTGACAGCTTAATAACCAGCCTTTATGAGAAAAAACATAGTATCAGAGTATGAGTTAGACTCCTTCACTTGTCGTGTATGGATAAAGCTGGGGTAAAGTCAGGGGCAGCAGCAGCAGGAGTTGCTCCGCTTCAGCTCAGCTGTGGCTATTCTGCTTGGCACTGCAGAGGATGAGCATCCCTATGGCCGCAGTCACCTGGCACTATCTAGAGCAAACCCAGGAGGGTTCAAAGTCTCTATACGGGGAACTGAGGCCTCAGGCATTACTTGGTGAAATTTCACCTGCATAGTTGTTATTGCATGTTATTTCTGTGAGAAAGCCTGTGTCCACTATTGAAATAATGACACAATTCCAGCTGAATCAAATGAGAATAAACTGCTTTCTACTTTCAGATATATTCAGCATGAAAAGTTGGTATTAATTTGAGCCTTTGAAAAGCTTGGTGTGGGAGGACTGTCTAGCATTATGTAAAAGAGTATCTGATTTCCCAAATAACATACATGCATTGTAACCACCAAATCATCCTCCTATACCCAATCTAAATCACTACAATTGCCAGTTTCTCTAACAACAGCCTCATAAACCACAGCTTCCTTCAGTAAGCAGCTTTGACTCATCTCCAGGCCAGGATGAAAAAATAGTACACATTCTTGTGCTATGTTTTATGGAAAAAGCATACATTATTCCTAGTCAACCTGAATTTTGCTTTTGCAGCCTTCATAAAGTTCTTTTAATTCATTTTTTGCATGTTTACAGAGAAAACTCCAGAATTTAACCAGAGATAAACGGACAGAAGACAGATGATCTCATCACGATGTACAGACATGTTCTTTTACCTTTTTTTGTGATTTACGTATAATTGATACTCTTTAGTCCCCAATACTTGTGATTCCTCCTGTGAAAAACACATTGATCTATAAACCTCTGTACATTGTAAAGCTTTCTGGGCAGAAATGGCATCTTTCCTTATGTTTAGTACAGTAAGACCTCGATCTAGTTGTGATCTTGGAGCACAACATGTTAAGTGCAGTAATTCTGCTATAGAAGAATTCAAGAGCCTGAAGTTGGTGGGAGCTTCATTATTTGAAGCAGAATGAGCCCTTTAACAGAGCACACCTCTCTCTTTGTTTCTCCTAGACCACAGTTTACACCACGCTTTTGCCCGATTCCTTGTTGCACAGCTGTCCTTAGACCACAGCTCACACCGCTGATGCACACAGCAGTGTTACAATCCTTTAACCCAGAGGCCTTTTAACAAGCGTGATCAGCCATTCATTCAGCTAGAAAGTAATCGATAAGTGACATAAATTTATTGGTGTCTTTCACATAAGTTCCTCTAAAAAATTCTTTTTTGAGATAGTAATTAGATTGTTTTTAGCCTATGTTTTGTACTTAATTCTCTCGGTTCCTTGAACTTCTTGTTCCTCAGTCTTGCAGATACAGCAATCATTCAGAGTGAATAAAATTAACCTTGAAATAATCAGTAATCCACGAGGATAGCACTTCATCATTGTGCTTTTTCGTATTATTTCTGTTCACTGAATATAAAAACAGTCAGTGTTTTGCTCTCTCAGCCTATTAATTCAGATGTTTTTGTAAAACACTGACACTAGAAGCTGCCCTGCATTTATTCCATGTCTGATGTGCCTGTTAGTTAAACACCTACTCTCCAGATAGATGGAATTTAGCTCCACGCGTGCAGACCCAGTCCACCAGCCCTGTAATGACATGTTTGCAAGTCCATAAATCCTGGCTGTATACTTTCACCAACGCACAGCTAAAGAACAAGCTAAGCATTTAAACACTGTGAAAAAAAACCCATGATGAGACAAAAAAGTGACACTGAGAAATGAGTGGTATGAACCAGAGCTGCACAGGTAATTGCGATTTGGACGTAGGTACCCCTCTGAAATGCATTTGCATGTATGGTGTGTATGTGCCTACACATATATTTCTACAGATACTATCTGGATCAAGATAACCATTTTCCTTTAAATCCGGAATGCAAGTTGAAAAAAAGAACATCTAAGTTTGAATGAAATGTATCCTTTCAATTTTGAACTTCATAAGGTTAAAAATGACACTCAAGCAAATTACAAACCAACCCATCTCTTCTAAGGTATACTGAGATTAATTGTTCAGGATTGATTTTTGACGCATTTCCCTCCTTTTATTGCTGATGGCCTATGAATGTTTTGGATGCAGTGTGCTGGCTCCCTAACGCTGGGGGTACTTTGAGGGTGTGCCTCCTATACTGGCACAGCGTAGAGCTGTGCTGAACGAGCTGCAGTTCAGCACATGTAGAGGCCGAGTACATCATGGAGATGCACATCAGCATCTTAAGGCGGCTTCACATGTAACTGATTTTTAAGATCACTGAATAGAGAATGATTTGCGTAAGTGACAGGTTATATGTGATTCCTTTTAGTTCCCCAAATTTGACTTCATTATAAATCATGTGCCTTAGCAAAATATGTAAATTTTATGTACATTTTTGTAAAATGCCTGAATTGATTAATTACCTCATTTAAAAAAATATATTTAGATTCTTTTAGTTGGGTTCAGCTGTTCCTATTACCTGCTGAATATTTATGGCTCTGCGTGGCATTTAGGTGGTGATATGGAGACTATCCAGCTACTTACAGATTTCTGTGTATGGGTGGGCTCTGATTTGCCCTGGGAGGGTAATGGAGTTACTGTCCCCATCTCAGATCCCTCCTATGGCCTTCTAGCTCTAGGAGCTGAATGATAGTATATCTGTTCCTGAGTTACTGCAGGGTATAGACCAACATATTAATGCAAACTGGAATTGAAGATTATGCTAATATGTCAGACTGTGCCCTGGAGTGGGGAAATAGGGCAGGGAGCTGGGAACTGCAGCCTCAGCTGCCATCTCAGCATGAACCACATTGCTAGTGACCAGGGCTATAATTTCCACCTTGAACGTGAAACTTCATTATTTTGTAGGCTGCCCTATTTATTTCTAATTTTGCCTGCTCACTTGCATCCACTTTGAAAGGGGTCTTCCCATGGAACTGAGTCCCTGTTGGACTGGGTTGCAAGGATTATTCTCCTGTCTCAGGAGGAAGATGCTCTGGTGTGCTTTCTGCCCACTGTTTTCTGCCCCTTCAGCCCAGCAGTGACCGCTTTCCTGCGTACCAGCTGTTGTAAACCCCAAATGATAACTTCTCTTATGTCTTGGTTTTCTTAGTAAAGCCTGTACTTCTGTACTGGCCAGCACAGTTTGTGTGCATGGTGCCAGTACACAACTAGTTTCCTCCAGCCGGCTATTGGTACCTCCATTGTCAGAATGCTGCTGCTTCTAATGCAACTGCCCCACTGCTCTCTAGGAGTCAAAGTGTTTCCACTTGACTGATGCAAAGTCAGGTACTGCCCTGAGGAAGATGCAGCCTTCATCTGCAGTATCAGGATGCTGACAGTCTTGGGAACTGGTTGAATCAAACCACAGATTCCCTCTCACTCTATATCTCCACATTGCTAGCCCCACTGCATGGTACCCTCTCTCCTGCCCTGCAGTGGTGGCCATGAGCGGTTTTGTTTCCCTCTCTTCTGCATCGTTATAGTTAGGCATTCTCCTTGGTTTCAACTGTTTTGCTTCACGTTGTATCCATGAAAGACCACCATACCTGTGTTCTCTGCCCCGATCCTCAAATTTCTGAGCTGTTTCTGCTCTTATCCCAGCGAGTTCAGTGCCTCTTGCTGTTTGGAGACTTGTCTCTTAATAGCGTTATTGTAATTATATCTCTTCAAAATAAATCATTATGAAATCCTTAATGAATTCAGGGCTACATTTCACCTACGGCGTGCAATCCTTGATCTGAAGTGGTCTCTACCAGAGATAACAATGGCATGGGAACTGATTCAGAGAAAACTCCAGGAACAAACTTGTCAACGAAGTTTTAAGTTGACAAGCAGGTATTCTTTATTGCAGCACCAGGAGACATGGGGGATAGCTCCTCCTAACGTGTGTCCCCATACTGTTACACAAGCTGTCCTTATATAGCTGCTGGGCATACATACATATTCATGAGACTACGTATGGATTCCATCATTTTCCAGAAAGTTCCCTGCATGAGTGCAAAAATGTGGTGGTGGTCTTTGGAAGTTGATTATTTCTTCCAACAGTCTTCATCGCTGCTGGCAGCCTCTGAAGCACACGCAGTAGATGTTTATACCAGCTTAGTTGGTTTGTTAACACCATAGACATGACAATCATAGAATCATAGAATAGTCAGGGTTGGAAAGGACCTTAAGATCATCGAGTTCCAACCCCCCTGCCATGGGCAGGGACACCTCCCACTAAACCATGCCGCCCAAGGCTCTGTCCGTCCTGTCCTACCTATCAGTCAGTTTAGCTGCAGCCCATCCTGGACCCCTGCCATTCCAGATACTCCTTATCCTTACGTCCTGTTCTTCTAGCCTGTTTTTATTACACTCATTTTGTACTAAGGTCATAAAGGCCTAAAGCTACAAAGGTTTATGACCCAGGGAATTACAGACCAGTCAGTCTCACCTCTGTGCCTGGCAAAATCTTGGAGCGGATTATCCTGGAAGGCATGCTAAGGCACATGAAAACCAACAAGGTGCTTGGTGACAGCCAGCATGGCTTCACTAAGGGGAAATCCTGCCTGACCAATCTGGTGACCTTCTATGAAGGGGCTACAGAACTGATGGACAGGGGCAGAGCAGTTGATGTCATCTACCTGGACTTGTGTAAAGCCTTTGACACTGTCTCCCATGACATCCTTCTCTCTAAGTTGGAGAGACATCAATTTGATAGGTGGACCACTCGGTGGATAAAGAGCTGGCTGGATGGCCGCACGCAAAGAGTAGTGCTCAGTGGCTCAGTGTCCAGCTGGAGACCAGTAACGAGTGGTGTCCCTCAGGGATTGGTGTTGGGACCGGTCTTGTTCAACATCTTTGTGGGTGACATGGACAGTGGGATTGAGTGCGCCCTCAGCAAGTTTGCCGATGACACCAAGCTGTGTGGTTCGGTTGATACATTGGAGGGAAGGAATGCCATCCAGAGGGACCTTGACACACTTGTGAGGTGGGCTGATGCCAACCTGATGAAGTTTAATCATGCTAAATGCAAAGTCCTCCACCTGGGTCGGAGCAATGCCAGGCACAGCTACAGGTTGGGCGGGGAGGAGATTCAGAGCAGCCCTGTGGAGAAGGACTTGGGGGTGTGGTTGATGAAAAAATGAACATGAGCCGGCAGTGTGCGCTTGCAGCCCAGAAAGCCAACCGTATCCTGGGCTGCATCAAAAGGAGCGTGACCAGCAGGTCGAGGGAGGTGATCCTGCCTCTCTACTCTGCTCTCGTGAGACCTCACTTGGAGTATTGTGTACAGTTCTGGTGTCCTCAACATAAAAAGGACATGGAAGTGTTAGAACAAGTCCAGAGGAGGGCCACGAAGATGATCAGGGGACTGGAGCACCTCTCGTATGAAGACAGGCTGAGAAAATTGGGGCTGTTCAGCCTGGAGAAGAGAAGGCTGCGTGGAGACCTCATAGCAGCCTTCCAATACCTGAAGGGGGCCTATAGGGATGCTGGGGAGGGACTCTTCATTAGGGACTGTGGTGAGAGCACAAGGGGTAATGGGTTTAAACTTAAACAGGGGAGGTTTAGATTGGATCTGAGGAAGAAATTCTTTACTGTGAGGGTGGTGGGGCCCTGGAATGGGTTGCCCAGGGAAGTTGTGAATGCTTCATCCCTGGCAGCGTTCAAGGTGGGGTTGGACATAGCCTTGGATGGCATGGTTTAGTGGGAGGTGTCCCTGCCCATGGCGGGGGGGTTGGAACTCGATGATCTTAAGGTCCTTTCCAACCCTTACTATTCTATGATTCTATGATTCTATGAATTCTCAGTATGATCTCTAGCTGTACTCTTATTTTTTTTTCTCTGTGAATCATGCACCTCAGTAATTTTCCATTGCTACTGTTACAAAGCCATCAAACTTAACATTACTTAAAATTGATTGTAAAGGCTCATATATTTCATTTTGTGATTTTGTGCCCCCCTTGTCTCAGAACTCAGCAGAACACAGCAGAAGAACAAGAGAAAAAGAGGGTTTGGGACCTGGAGAGCCATGCCATCTAGCCAGGGCAGGCCTTTGGCTACCTCCCACATGCAAGGTTTGCCTCAGCTTCAAAACTGTCCCCATTGAAGACACCTTTCTATAGCTCTGCCCTTAGAGCTGTGCTGTGTCAGTTCAGAAGGTCTCAGCACAGACAGTCCCTGGCATAGCCAGGCTGGACAGTGCAGGTCAGAGGCCAAAAATTAAACAACACTCCTCGTTCTGAGCAGTGAATTATGAAATACACATTCCTCATGGGGCACTGGGAGTTGCTAAATGAGTTTGGATAGTCTCCATAGCAATGGAAAAGCATACTAAGAAGAGAAACCACAGAGAAGATATATGCCAGAGATATGTCTCCTTGACAACAACCAAGGCATGGGACTGAGCTGCCTAGAGAAGCTAAAGCTGGATCCTCATGTCCTCCTCTTCTGAAGTGACTCAGGACATCAGAAGGGGCAACTCTAAATAAAAGCAACAAGCACTAAGATGAGAACAAATGGAACCAGGAACATCAGGAATGAAACTACCACTGATTTACATGAACTGGAAATATATGTCTGGGTATATCAGTTCCTTTGCCTACCTATATGAATTATATATGAGTTTTATAAAGTCACATGCTGCAAAATCAAGTATCCAAAAATTATCAGGCTTACTATAGGCTATGCAGTGGTCTTCCATCCTCCAGTTTCTCTGCCTTACGAGATACTCCTTAATAGCAAGGCCAAGGGAGATTTTTCTTACAGGACCCCTGCCTTATTCAGCGCACTAGGCAAATTATGCTTACTGAATTGGTGAGTCAATATTTTGTCTTTTCCTTGTAGTTCAATAGCTTGCCTTAGGCCTTCTTTATTTCATGCTATACAAACGCATTCACCAAGACAGAATAAATTCCCTCATGACACTTTCTGCAGCAGTTATTATAGCAGCAAGGTTAAATTCTACCAAACTGGAACAACGCTAAAAATACTAGCAAAAAATAATCTGCAATGACAAAGGCAAAAAAAGCAGGAAGAAATGAGCCAAAACTGTTCTACAGCTGTGCCACTCACCAGCAAACCTGCAGCACTCCAGTGGCCAACAAATCCAGCTGTTACTTTTGCTCTCATTTCCCTTTCTGTTTACCCAGATTTTGGTAAGTTTTTCCAGCTCAGAGTACCCAAAGGCCCCTCTCACATCCCCTTTGCTGAGCCCTCAGCCTCTCCAGGGAGAGATTGAGTTGGCTGTGTGCTCTGTAAAGGAATTACGATACTTGGGTGGGTCTAAAAATATATAATTAATAAGTAATACCAAAACAAACAGGGCATCATTCAACTTAGTGCTGGGTTCTCCCAGTGAACTTTGGCACTGAGAGCAGATACTGCTGTACAGACTTGGGATTGTAATTTAAAAACAAAGTGTAGGGCCCTGGTATATTTTTCAGTCAGGTGCTGAGTATTAAGCAAAGTCCATACCATGGTTTATTGTGTATGGGGAAGACAAAGCATGGTAATTTTCAGGCACAGAGAGTACTGCAAAGGGGGATGTTCTGTCACTTTTGTATTAAATAAAAATCATAGCTGAGTTGGTTGAGCTTTTATTGAAATTAAACCCTATTGTTTTCTCCATCTTGCTTATAATGAAAGGAAGTAATTGGTCTTTGATTGTTTAGGCAACTTAAATTTGATTCCATTGTTATTCGCTACTTCAGTTAATAGCTGAAGGATGCAGATCTCCCTGGACAATTGAATAGCTCATGCTGTGTTCCTCCTCCCTCCCTCAAAACTGACTCTTCCCTGCCTTGGAGTTTTCAGTCTTTCCTGGAAACCAGGAGGAATGATGAATTTGCATCAGTGTTGGCAAAGGCTGCTTTTACCATTTGCTACCTGCAATCAGCTTAAAAAAAAATAAAGAAAAAGAAGAAAAAAGGGAAGCCATGGGCCCAGCAGGCTTTAGTCCGGAAGTGACAGGTTCCCAAGACAGGAGGCTTCCCTTAGGTCAGCTGCTGCTGAATCCTGGCAGGTCATCTGGACCACAGTTTGCCCCTTGTAAGAGGGAAAAGGCCACCAAGGCATGAGGATGAATTCCTTGGGAGCTGGGGCTCACGCTATAGATGTAGCGGCTGATACAGTGTGAAATACAATCACATCAACTTTGGGCTCATCCAACACATCCTCTGCTGGTAATTATAATTTCCTTTAACCTTTAGAAACATCTTTTTCATTTTCTACAGAAATAAAGTGGATTTGCTTTGTAGTTAGCCCAAAGCTGCACACACTGCCCCAGCTCCCTGAGGAAGTATTTCTTCCAGAGGCCATGATGTCATCCGTGACTTGGACCTGGCTATCCTGGACACTGTGTGCAGATCCTTGTGTGCCAAATGAAAAAGAACAATGGCAAAATACTTCTCAGACTGCCAGCAAGACAGACTGTGTCGCGCAAGGTGCCTGCCTGCGAAGCCAATTAAATACACAGCACCTGAGAGCTTCAAACTGCGTTCAGCATGAGAGCACAAACCCGGCAAATGGGCAAGTCCCAGAAAAGAAAACACTTCTTAAAAGTAAGAGAGATTTCCTTAATGCCTTTTATGTGCGTGTGCAAAGCTGACAGTCTTCATAAGCCCTGGGATAGATCTTGTTCACACTGTGTGAGTAATACCATTTGTCTCATGGCAAGAAATGATTCCGTGTCTGCTTCAATTTAACCTTGCAGTGCTCCAACCCAGGAGTTCTGTGACTGTTACTGCAATGCAGCCACCTCTGGAGCAGGGAGCAGTAGCCTGAAATACAGCTCGACGACGACTCCTGGCAAACACACCTTTACCATTCCAGGCAATGGGGGTTGCTCAGATGCTTCAGAGGTCAAGTATTCCCCTTGAAGTTAGGGATATCTATACAAAAAGATCCATATGGTCCAGTCTGATTCAGCAACAGGGGTTGAATATCAGTTTGACTTCAGCTGAGCTACAGGTTAGCAGGACCAAGAGGATGTAGGTCAGGAATACTAACATGAGCACACAGAAACTGCCTTTGCTTTCACTTTCTTACTGGGAGTTGTTTTTTATTTAACTGAAACAGAAGATACAAAAATAGAATACAAACAAGTCAACAATGAACTCAGCATAAAAGAAAGCCTTCACGAATATCCCAACCTCCAGTTTTGTAAGGGATCGATACTTATTCTATACCAGATGTGGCAAGTATAACAGTAGCATTAAATGCCACTCAGGATGTTATTAAACTGTCACATAAGCGAGGAAATTGGAATACAATTGCTATGAATACTGTTAGGCCACAGAAAGATATCAGCCACATGCAGAAAGATCTTCACTTATGATCAAGGCCTGTGGTAAGAGAGAATGAGCACGCACAGCTTTTCACTTAGCAAAGTGAAGGAATTGCACAGGATTTTTAGCCAAAGGGACATCCCATCCCTGGAAGTCAGGCTCTCCCCTGTAGGATCCCCCAACAGGGAATTTGTCCACATACATCTTAACACAAGTACTTCACACTTCTGAATGACATCTCCATAAATTCCTTTAATATATATCAGATGTATTTTTTACTCTAAGCTGAAACAAAATCATAGTGCTGCAGTGCTGTTCTTGAGCTCCCTAATACTGTCTTGGCTGCATCCATTTGAAACACAGCTGGATCCAGATTTTGGAAACCATTCAGGTCTTTCTAAAAAGCCTAGCTAAAAGCCTTGGAGTAGACATCTCTTGTCCAACATGTACAGTTTCCAGTTTGAGGACATGCCCTGTCACAGAAAGAGTGCGAGCTCAAATAGCTTATGGTGAGATGGTGAGAAATGTGAAATGAAAAAGAGTAGGAAAGCAAATGAGCAGAGGCAAGTCAATACAGTGCCTGTCAAATACAGATGTGCTTTTCAAAGTCATGGTAGCTGAAAGTAAAAAAAACCCACGTGTTTTTTTACAGATGCAATCAAAAAAGTTCCTACCTGGCACAAATTCATTGCAGCAGTAGAATGACCGAAGGGATGAAGCAGGGACTGGGAAGTTACAGCGGATGACTTGACAGAGAAGAGTTTCTTTTTCTCCCCCAGGAAAGCCAGACCAACAGCACTGCACACCCCAAGGACTGCTCCTCATGCTGGAGGCTGCAGTACTGATCAGCCTAGGGACCACACTCCTATTGAATTCCACTAATTCAGCATCCCTACCATGTATTTGTCACCTTCCTTTACCCAGTTCTAGCTCTTGCTCTAGGACAGTGGTCCTCTGTTCCCAGCTCATGACCCACAGCTGAGACTCAGGGTGGATACAGGTGGGACTGATATTATAATGATGCCAGGTGCCCCTCTCTCTGGAGGGGGTGGGCTGGGAATATTCAGGATTAATTCAGCAGAAAAATGTATTTAAGATGTCTTGGAAAGATCAGAAAAAAATGACTGTGCTATTATTTTATCTGTCTCCATTAGAAACCTTTCCTGACTCACTAGGTTTCTATGGGTTTAAAAGCCAAGTCCTCCTTTTTCACCTCCTAAAACACCTCCTCGGTACCTTTTGTGGGGTGGCAGGGATGAGAACTGAAAGATCCCTCTGATGGGTGGAGGAGGAGATAAAAGTTGTCAGAGCTCACCTGACTGCCTTCTGCTGGGCAGACTGTAAAATCACATCCCTTTACACAGCCCTTTTTTGTAAAGCACAGTACCAATATCCTGCAATATGTGCATGTGATGAGGGAAGAGCAGGAGAGGATGGTGGAGACCTCAGCACCAGGTGTCTTCTAGGCAACACAGTCGTGTCCCTATGCCTACCCTGGCCAGGGTGATGCAGTGCTGGTCTATGCTGGCACACAAAACGTGGCCAGTGTCAGAGAGTAAAAGGAAAACAAAACCAGTGATGAAACTGTTCACCAACTTCCTTTGGTTCTGAAGTGGAGTCAAGGCAAAGTTAGATTGTACCTCTGCTGTCACAGTTTTGTGTCCCTGCTGTCACCCCAGGACATAGCACATTTCATCAGCACAGACCAAGGTGGTGATCCCAAACCTGAATTTGGGTTTCTTACGATGTCACGAAGTCTGGAGGAGGCTGTCACCCCATCTCGCTATGTGGGGTGGATCTCAGTACCTCTGTGGGGCGCTGGGGTCCCCATGTCCCTCCTCCTGCCTGCAGCTGCACAGAGCCACGACTCCTTCAGCCATGCCAGTGCAATTCTTACTATCATCAGCAGATGGCCAAATATTACCACACATTCATAACATTTACATCAAAAAGGCCACAAAATTGGGTAGAAAACGCCTTTCCTTGCCAGGAGCATTTATTTATAAAATGGCATATGTACATTTGGCATTGACCTTTCTGTATGCAATATTACCAAATGTGTGACAAATGTTAACACTCATTTCCTTTCCCACTCTTGACATGCTTGCCAAAGTAAAAAGCACCAAGCAAACAAGTAGTAGGATAAAGCTCTGCCCTTAAACACTTAAATAGCATTTCTTATCACAAATTCAATTTACAATAAAGAAGAAGAACCCAAGACCGAGACCTGGCTGCAGTGACGCCAGTGCCCGCAGCAGCTGGCAGCAGGTGGCAGAATGAAGGCGCTGTCACACCGAGCGAGAGGCACCTGGAATTTGAATGCAGAAAGCGTTTCATTAAAAGCATTCGGAGGCCTGGTGAGGGAGGGTTTTGCAACCGCACGGGTTTATAGCTTTAGCTGCTTGGAAGCAAAGCACACAGGTCTGCTCTCACTGCCTCACCCGGGCGAAGGAGCTTCAACTCCATGCTTTAATGTCTGAAAGTGATCGATACAGGCGCAAGCACTGACACGACTAATAGAAGCAAAAAGCCAAGGAATAACCTTTCCAGCATCACCTCGGGGCATGCCTGTGCAGACAGTTGGGTGTGCACTGGGCTGATTCAGCCAGGACAAGTGCCAGACAGTGGAAATGAGACGTCTGTATTTGCAGAGGAACAGGAGCACGGGCACTCCGGGACTTGATTCTCCGTTCCCTTTCTGGAACCGTGAGGGAAACACACACCTGTATTTTGCTGCATGACCCAGGGCTGGTCAGGAAAAACCAGTTTTGTAACTATCTCTCCATTCTTCACTGTGCATAGGTTACAGAGGAGCAAGTGAGAGGAAACAGCTCCATCACCCAAGCATGCTTCAAGAGAACAGTTTTTCTGAAACGCTGAGTTTCCAGTTGCTCAGGAATTGCCATTTAATCTGTGATTAAAGATTACTCCAGCATGGCAACCACAGCCGGACCCAAGCTCCTCTCTTGTGCAGTACTGTATTTTACTTTTCCTCAAACTGTTTGAGCTCTGTTGCAGTTTGCCAGCTAGCTGGGTACTAGCGCAGGCCACCAGGAAGGCCTTTGGTGTCACTGTCACCTGCAGGAAGGACATGACTGCCCTATTCCCATACCTTGCTTAATTGGCTGACATCTATCACGAGTGGTGGCCCATAACTCTCAGTTGCATGAAGGATGTGGAAGGGCTTTCTAAAAATGCATAATCTGTGAATCAAGTTGGCAGAGAAGGCTGAAATCATACTTGATTTCTGCCTTTCATGCTAAGTCAATGAGACTACAGGTATGCATGCAGGGTGTTCATGCTGGAATCCAGTGCTCCCACCTCTTATCCCTACCCACTGCCTAGGAGAGGTAGAGATGCTCCAGATGAGATCCTTGGCATAATACACACAGTAGCATAACCTACCCTGGGTTGAACAGGGGATGATATCCAGAGATCACTTCCCTTGAGCAGGAATCTGATCCCTGGTTTGAATGCTGCAGGATTTCTCCTGACGGCTTCTGACATGCAACAGAAACCCTCTCCTGCCAGCAACATTCATGCCCTGGTGCCTGATGAATACCTTCTGCCTCACAGTGTTACTCCTGAAATAACACCAGTCTTTGCAATGCCATGGTCCTCCCTGATAACCAGGCAGTGGGTTATTGAGGAGATCCCAGACCTCCATTCACCTTCTCAATACCTCCTTTGCCTATGCTTCAAGACCTGTGGCTCTGCATCACCCCTCCAGCTTGAATGCACTCCTGGACATAACTGCTCACACATGATGAGGAGATGCAAGTGCAGGAACAGGAGCTACAGTATGTCCCTGAGGGTCCTGGGCAGACAGGAATAAGATGGGTCCCAGTGGGTGCACACAGCCTCGGCCTGGTTTTTCAGGGTTATCAGATTATGCCCAATTTTACACTTTGTGCAATCTCCAGTTTTGCTCCGTGTCCGCATGCAAGCTTTTGATCACTCTTCAGGGATATTACTTGCACTATCCTGGAATTTGAATAGAATTAAAGGTGCTAATGAAGAGCTGCTGAGGAAGTTCTTGATCTACACCGCTCCCAAAAAAAGCGCACTGAAGGCCAGACTATGGTCAAGGATAGCATTAAGGTGGTGGATGTCTCTTTCTGCCCATCCACAAAATCCCCTCTCTTTGCCACCTGATCTCCAAGGCCTGTGTGTCTCTTTATGTAGGCTCCTTAGAGCAGAGCCTTGGCTGAGCCATGCAGGCTGTCCCTCTGCATAGTGGCCATCCCAGAGGCACTGTCCAACACTACGACTGAGCAAGAGCATCCCTGAACAGAGGCTGAACAACAACTTTGCTGTCTAAATAACCTTTTGTAGTAGCTGCTAGGAGGAGCTGCAATGCTCTGACTTTGGGAGGCTGCAGGGGTCTCCATTTGCAGACATCACTTTGCCAGCAGCTGGGACATGCTTACAATTGTGCACCAGCTTGGGCTCCTGCCATCTGGGGAACCAGACCCTTAAACTCCTGTTTGTGTATTGTGTTTGTACCTACAGTAACTCATTTCAGGATTTTCCAGGTTTAAAGGGAGCCTATCAGTGCATGGAGACTTAAGACTTTTTTTCTTCAGCTTCATGTATTTATAGAGTTACCTGTGGCTCAGCAATCTGATTTAATCAAATTGAGCAGATACAATTTAAGTACTAAACTTTTCTATTTCAGAAAATAACTTCCTTTGTCTTCCAAGAGCCCTAATTCTGACTGAGTGCATCACTGACTTAACAGCAAACATAATTCCACCAGTGATCCTGGTAAACAGTTTTAGGAACATGCAATTCTATATATATGTCAGAGAAATCAAATCATCTGAAAGTAAAATGGCTCACTGAAGAATAAACAAAGCATCACGCCAATCTTTTGTGCACCGTGTTTTCTTGGCTGCAGGCTGGGGAGTGCCACAGAGGTGTATTTTGAACCTGAATCCCGTTTTTGATGCCTGTTCCCAAACAGAGTGAACCCAGAGGGAAGGGGTCTCTGTGCCGGAGGGATGAGCCCAGGACAGCATGCAGGCAGCCCCGCGAGGCCAGTGCAGGTTGTCACTACTGCACAAAGGGGAGATGTGCTATTGGGGCAGAAACCCCTTGTCTCCAACCCCACATACCTGAGAGCTGCCAGGGTTTTGTGCAGCAACCGCGTGGAAGCCACAAGGTAGTCTCTGCACGTGTGCATTAATAACCGCCTGCTCCCATCCAAATCACGCCCTGCCAGGCGGCTGCTAAGCAACTAAACCCTGGCGAGGAGGCACTTTTGAGATAATGCTAAAAATAGTCCCCAGCAGGCGAGACAGAGCGAGCAGCCGTAGCGGTGACGTCAAGTTTCTTACTGCTGCCCTCCCCGCCATCATTCACAGCCTTCCATGACCAGGGCAGCTCCTCTGGGTCTCCCCAGGGATCATCATCACAGCAGGGATCACACTGCTGGTGGTCCTCAATGTGCTGCCTTCGTGTGTCCAGCCCCAGCCTATGCCCAAAGCTGGGGCCAGCCCCCCAGCAGCAACCCTGGCTATCAGCCCTGTGCGGAGGCTGCAGGGCATTGGAATGGCCTTCCCCTGCCCTGCCCTTGCTGGATCCTC
The DNA here is from genome assembly GCA_039720435.1 of Amazona ochrocephala. Taxonomy (NCBI): domain Eukaryota; kingdom Metazoa; phylum Chordata; class Aves; order Psittaciformes; family Psittacidae; genus Amazona; species Amazona ochrocephala. The sequence goes on along the minus strand of CM077886.1, from coordinate 16,067,124 downwards.
ATCCGACACAGAAGGGAATGGAAAGAAGCCCCTGAGCAAACCTAGTGTTAAAAGGTGAAATTTAATTAAACTGACAAAGTCATGCACACGATTGGAAATGACAAATAACAGCTACAACTCTGGTATCAATGAGGGGCAGAGCATGCATGTACCTCTCTTTCCAGTCTGTTTTCAGCAATTGAAATCACTTCTGTAGTTTGTCTGTACTAAACTCAGTTTGTGTCCGTCTTTACACGGGGATGGAAGAGGAGATAAGCCAAAACACAAGAAAAGGTGTCCATATCCTTTATGCAGCAATGTTTCCGAGTCCATAAGAGAGAGGAATGGCAGTTCCCTTAACCACATCAAGGAAACTATCAGATTGAAAAGAGCCCCCTGACTCCCTTTCCCCAGGGATATTTTGGCCCAGGTCTGCTCCTGCAGAGCCCCATGCTGACCATCCCGGGTTCCACCAGGGCTGGGGCGGGATGGAGGGTGCCTGCTCTCCCTGAGAGCTGTGGGCAGGGAGGGCTGTGTTACTTACAGGTCTTGAACAACAGCCTCCTCCACCTCCTTGCAACACCAGCGACAGGAACAGGAAAGTCCAGGCAGATGCACATGTAAGGATGGCTGTTGCTTTAGATCTTGCATCCGGGAGTTGTGCTTTACTCCTCAAAATACCACTTTCTTTCAAAAGACTGGCCCAAGACCACAGGGGACTGACAAACAAAGCTGCTTGAGTAGAAAAACAGCAGTAAGAGCCCCCCTGTTCAAACCAGCAGAGGAGCAACCCAGCAATCAGCAGGGCCCCATGACACCCGCATAGGGATGCCCATGGGGACTGGGATAAGCTTAACTCAGTGTTTCTGGTAACCCAGGCAAGCACCCTTAGCATACTTTCTCCTACCTCATCTCTTCTGGTTTCAAGCAGCATAAAAAGCCCTTGGTACCAACCTTGCAAACCTCTGCACCAGATCCCACAGCACTTCCCTTGGAGGTACCCATGATAGCGTTTCCCCTTAAGCTGCTGTTAACGACCCCAGGGGTGCAGCTTTCATATCAGGTGATGTGTTTCCACATGCAGCCCACATACATGATGTAAGTCTGCTCCTTTGGTTACCCTAAATAAGCCCCAGTGAGAAGGCAGCGAGGTCCGAAGAGCAGCAGGCAGCTCTCAGCCTCTCCTCACTCACTCTTTCCAGGGCTTTCCTTCCTGCACACACAAATGTACTCAAGTGGAGAAAGAGCAGAGCTAGAAACCAAAGTGTCAAGTTCACTGCAGAGGAAATGGCCTCTCTGCAGCTGGGGAGAGGGCCATAAATTTCCCAGCAAGCGTAAGCAGGGACGTGGGTGTGCACATATGTCTTCCAAATACCAATGTCGTTTTCAGTGGGAGTAGAAGCTAATTGATCTTTAACATGCAGCACTTAATTTCAATGCCTTTTATACATCAACACTACTAGTGAAACAAATACCAGATTTTACTAAAATGAGTATGTGTCAACACGTTGATGACTCACATGCCCAGATACAAAGGGAGACTCTAAATTACTCAGAAGGATTTTGCTTCAGCTCTTTTTAGCCAGCAGCGATAGAAATACCCCAGTTGGAAATCCTGGTGCGCCCTCGGTCTTTCTTGCCCTGAAGCTGAGGTCTTAGTGCATTTGGAAAGAGATTTCCAAGTGATAAATACTGCACATGTTGGCTGCACACGTGGCATTTAAACCATCGAGGAAGCAGTCACTACTAAACCTTTCTACAGACCCACATGGAGAGGGTTCAACCAAAATTGGAAGCCTGTGAACATTTGACAGCAGGTTTTTCATTAACCTTCCAAGGCCATCCCTGGAAGCCTGGAGCATGATGGCAATGTGTCAGTGTGATGAGTGCTGGGAAAGGTGGAGCTGCCCTGGGGCCCATGGATGCCCAGCCTGTGGTTGCACAGCTTCACATGTACTTACTGGTGCTCTTTATGTGTTTCTTGGACTGAATTATCATTAAAGAGCTGAGGGTTTGATACCTCACAGCTGTGAAGTATAAAGAAAGACCTTTAGAGATATCTTGTACCATAAATGTACTTGCCTGTGCTGGTTTACATCTAAGTGATAAATGAAGCCCAAGACACTTGAAAGAGGTTCTTAATCTTTGAAAAGCAAACCAAAGCCAATAATCCTTTGTAGTTTTATTATTCCATCCATCCAATTTCTTTTGCTCTGCTTCCAAAAGCCTTTGTGGCAGATGCGCCGTCTCCATGTCCCAGCCCAGCGGGGTTTGCTGGTGAGGTTCGTTGCACAGCACTGCGGGCAGAGGCACTGGCACTGAGAAGTAGGTTGTGGAGAGGGCTGTGGAGGGACGGCCTCAGATTCAGCAGGAGGTGCCTGGACCCTCAAAGCATCTCTCTTCCTAACTGCAGTTGCCTGCTGCTGCAAACTCTCCCAGGCACCACAGCCAGCAGCAGGGTTCAGTGTCTCCTGCAGGAGCGTGGATGCTCTTCCCAGGAGGTATTACAGTCCCAAGCCACCCCAGAACTGTCTGAGCACCAGTAACATTCAGCAAAACCTTCAGCAGTTCTGGATTTCCTGGTTTCTGTTCCAAAACACCTTTCTCTGCCATGGCCCTGGCTCATCCCAGGCAGCCAGAAGGCTACTTCTGGTCTACTCTACTATCAGCGTTTCAAGGAACACAGGAAGAGATTCAAGCTCTCAATTTATGGGATGTTTTAAAAAAGTCCTCAAATCAGCCTGGACCTCTGCATTCCTGCCAAGTTATCCGCACCAAACCAGCCCCAGACCTCAGCAGGTTTGCAAGCCTTCTCCCTCAAGGCGGATCCTGGCAAAAGCTCAGCTCTAAACCAGAAAACTCAGGTTAGCCTTAAGCTTCTGCTGGGTACAGCTCCAGAAAGTGTTTTTCATCTCCTGAGAAATCTCCTTGCAGAGCTTTGGTGGCTCTTGCAAGTCCCAGGCATGCACTCCAACCTACAGCCATCCACAGCTCTCTGTAGCCCCAAACCCAGCTAACAAAGACCTACCACCATCACAACCCCACAGTGAGGTGGGAGGATGCCACAAAACCAAGAGCCTGTTACTGTGCTTTATTTTCCCCTCTCGGCTCCACCATGAAGTCTCTTCAATAACATTTTTATGGCTCCATCAATCTTGTTTAAACTTCAGCACAAATAAATTGCAGCATATTCACAATCCCATCACAGTGCTCTGACTCACCCAGTCCCGGCAGACATCATATATTAAATCGATTTTGGAATGTATTCCAAAGAATTGTTTTCAGTTTCTTCAGCTAACTCCCCACGTTAGGGAAAACAGTGCAGGATATACCCACCCCATGTCCCTGTGGGTCAGGCTGTAGTATTTAATATTGCAATGAACTCCGTCCCTCCCTCGCCGCTGCTCTGACTTCGACTTATCCTGTCTGGAGTCCCTTAGGGTGCATCTGCTCCAAGTGAAGCCTTATTTATGGGCCAAGGTCTCTTCAGGGGTATACCTGCTGCAGCGCAGGCTTAGCCACAGCCACAGGTGGTGGATAAACACCTTACTTTGAGGTGTAGCTGTTCCAGTATGGCATTATCCATGAGCCGCAATGCTCAGAGATATACCTGCTCCAGTGGGCTCTTACCTACAGCCACAGTCCTTTCAGAAGTAGACCTGCTCCAACATGGCCTTACCCATGGCTGCAGTCCCTCCAGGGGTGTCCTGCTCCATTGTGGGGTTATCCACGGCCAAACACTTTGAGATGCTCCAGCATGACCTCACACACAGCCGCAGATGCTTTGAGATGCACCTTCACCAGCATGGACTTATCCTTTGGCCACAAGTCCTTCAGAGGTATGCCTGCGGCAGCACAGACATAACCACGGGCACAGACGCTTTGGGGTGTCCTGCTCCCACATGGGCTCATCCACAGGTCCAGTCCCTTCAGCTTGAGTTCACACTGTAGTTCCAACCTGTCCACTACAGCAGGGATGCCCTGGCTGTCTGCCAGCCCAAGCACGTGGCCATTCCTGTTATCAGAATGTTCCCAGGCACGGCACAGTAAGATGATAAGCAGTGCAGCACTACAGCAAGCAATGTAAGCAAAAAGCAGCCACTAACGAGCACTGGACTGTAATATCCAGTAAGGCAAGCAAGCCCCATGGCAAATGCAGAAGCTTGGCAATTAATAGCTAAACAGCAGTAACAGCTATAAACTCTACCTGGCACATTCCAATCAAACCTGTTGTTATCTTGAGCCCTTCAAGCCGCATGCTGGGCACCAAAAGGACTGTTGTGGTTTAACCGCAACCAGCAACTCAGCCTCATACAGACACTCATTCACCCCTCCATTGGGATGGGGAAGAGAATCAGAAGAGTAAAAGCGAGAAAAGTTGTGGGTTGAGATACAGACAGTTTAATAGGTAAAGCACAAGCCACGCACACAAGCAAAACTAAACAAGAAATCCATTCACCACTTCCCATGGTCAGGCAGGTGTTCAGCCGTCTCTGGGTAGGCAGGGCTCCATCACACGTAATGGTGACTTGGGAATACAAATGCCATTACTCCAAACATCCCCCTCTTCCTTCTTCTTCCCTGAGCTCTATATACTGAGCATGACATCACGGGGTATGGGATATCCCTGAGGTCAGTGTGAGTCAGCTGTCCTGGCTGTGTCCCCTCCTTGTGTACTCTCAGCCTCCTTGCTGGTGGGGTGAGCAGCAGAAAAGGCCTTGGCTCTGCAGGCACTGCTCAGCAGGAACTGAAACACCCCTGGTTTATCACCAGTGTTTCCAGCCCAAATCCAAAACACAGCCCCATGCCAGCTACTGTGAAGAAAAATAACAATCCCAGCCAAAACCAGCACATCGAACTTTCATTACCTGGTGATTAGCCTCATTAGGACTCAGCTCATGAATAATGTAAGTCACCACCTCCTCCCCCTCTTGGCTCAGGGGAGAAAACTTTTACAGGGATGGGGAAAATCTCCTTCTCCTGCCCAGGATGTGGATCCCTCATCCGATGCAGGAACAAATTCTGCAGGTCGCTACACATGAAGGAACTCTAATAAATTAAATGAACTGGTGTCACTCAGAGCACAGTTAACCCCACAGACTAAACCGTTTACCAACTAGGTGGGAAAAAAGTGCCTTTTCCAGCTATTCCTGCCCCATCCAGTGGACTCATCTGAGAAGAGTGCAAGACTGAGGAAATAAGGGCCTGGGGTTGTTGGAGAATGGTTAACAGCACAAGGTAGTGGGTCACTGGTGGAGCTCTGCTCTAGACTTTCCTTTTTCAACGGCCACTGCTCGATCCACACAGGATCTTGAACAGTCCATGTGAGTTGGATCGGGAAAGTCCATTCTGCAGTGACCGTAATTAAAAAGGTTTGTTCGCAGAGCTCCACCAGTGACCCATTACCTTGTGCTGTTAACCATTCTCCACCATGGGGTAACCAGGGCACCTGCTTGAGACAAAAGTTTCTGTACTGCTTACAGTCTTTTATTAAGAACAGTCAGGTTTTAATTTTCCAGCTATCTCTGGTCCTTGTGGACTGCTGCCCCCACAGAGCTAGCTGAAAGCTGTTGTTTGCTCTGGGCTTGTCTTCTGGCCGCATCCTTGAGGTGTGTTTCAGGTTTCTGTGGGATAAAAAAAGCCCCAAAACCAAACAAAAACAACCCAAACAGACAAAACCGCCCAAACCCCAGTGTTGTTTCCCAAATCCTCCTGTTGTGTGCTGCTTTGCTTTCCCGCAGCAGCAAGTGAGGCTGTGGGCCATATCACCCCAGAGACTGGGTGGTTTTGAGCCCCCCTTCCTTCAGAGCCAGGGGATTAATTACCTGCAGCCTGTGCAGCACTGCAACAGTGCATGGAGATGTCAGTGCCAAATAGGCTTCCAAATAAATAAATGGTGCTTAAACTGAATTATTGTTGGACTTACTGGCTGACGGGATAATTAGCTGTCCCACACAGCTTATTAGCAAATTCCTGAAGCTGTAGTAACCATCAGACCACAAGCGTACCAAACCTCCTTATTAATTCAGCTTTGCTGCATGTCTCCTCTGCCTCCTCTTATTAAGTATCCTTATCTCCTTTGAGCAAAGCTTGTGCACGAACAGGAAACACCTTCCTATTTAACTGCCTCTGCTCTGGAGTGGTTTCCAATCAGTGGCCATCAGCATCAGCTTCGGATGCAGAACTCCGGTTAATCTAATCTGCCCAGCTGGTCGATTAATATCTGTGAGGTGGGTGTTCAGGGAGAATGCCTTTGGAGACCGACAGCACTAATAGCAATGATTATGCAGGCTCATGCTTTCCCCATCCCGTTGCTCTGTGTGCAGGGAGCCACCTGGGCAGCAGAGAAGCTTCTCTTCTCCTCAAAGCCTGACCTGAGCAGCCAGGGCTTTTAGCTCTGCTCCTTCAACTTCAACTGCATTTCCGTTCCCAAGCAAGAAGCAGAGAAGAGCTGTGGCTACAGGGATTTCCAAGGCAAAAGGGCATATCTATTGACCTGGTAAAGCTTCTGAAATGCTTCCCTCTGTAGCAAACTGTGCTCAATCATCCCAGGTCCTGCCAGCTGTTTCATTGTTTTTGCTGGTGGGTATGTACCTGCACCCCAAGGACTGTCGGGCAGCTCCAGCCACGGACTGACCTTTTGCTAAGCTGCGCTGGTCAAGCCTGCAAAATGACTCTAAGTACTGAGGCTTTCCTGCTAAATCACATCAGGCTGCTCAGCAAAAGCTGCTCGGTGACATCCACGTCCTGCAGCTTTCCTAGAGAAACCCAGGCGTTCTCCAGTCCCTGGCTGAGCGCATGGTCAGGGCTGGAAGAGAGGGCTTGCATGGCCCATGGAGCCCTGGCACTGCCCCAGGATGCTCACCTTGCCTCACCAAGCACCATGCTGGCCCTCCTGGAGCCACCACGAGTAGGTTTTGGGGTGGGCAGTGCTAGTTTCGGCAGAGCAGGTGCTGAGTGGTGCCTCCTACCTGCAGGGCCATGGCGAGCCCCAGGCACTGGTCATGGAATCACGGAATTGTTTAGGTTGGAAAAGACCTTTAGGATCATTGAGTCCAACCGTTAACCCAGCACTGCCAAGTTCACCGAAGTTCACCACTAAACCATGTCTCTAAGCACCACATTTAAGTGTCTTTTCAATCCCTCCAGGGATGGTGTCTAAACCACTTCCCTGGGCAGCCTGTTCCAATGCTTGACAACACTTTCAGTGAAGGAATTTTTCCTAATATGCAGTCTAAACCTCCCCAGCACAACTTGAGATCATTTCCTCTTGCTCTGTCACTTGTTCCCTGGAGAGAGACTGACCCCCCACCCCAATACAGCCTCCTTTCAGGTGGCAGGGTTGGACCCTCCCAGCCTTACACCAGGTCTGTGTAAGTGGGTGCATGTGGGGAGCCCCAGTTACAGGTCTGGGAACATGCTCTGGAGTTTTCTTGAATCCAAACTGAGCCAGGACAGCAAGGTGCCAGACTCCCCATTCTCTACCCAAAGTCGGGTCTCCATGAGGCAGGCACTCAGCTGCATGGACCAAAAGAATGCTGTGCCATAACCCAGCTGGCTGTTCACTTTAATCCTTGCTGAGCTGGGGTAGAGTAGGGGAAACACTGGATTTGCATCCACAAGGATGCTCTGGCAGCAGTCATGGTGGCTAAAGTGCAGGTACAGGGGGAAGCCTAAAACCAGACCTTTGCTTTGCTACCTCTTGCAGAGTTCCCGTATCACTGTCACAATGGTACCACGACACTTAGACCCTCGGGGAACTGTGCCTGTGGGATTTGCCAGGCAGGAGCATGGGGCTGCCATGGCTCTTCTTCCCCAGTATCTGCTTAGACAGACTGCCCAATCTTTTGCATGGAGAGCATCCCCATCCTAGCATGGGAGAAGGGCACTGCATCTTTTGGTACTGAAAATAAAACTTAGGGTCTCTGGCTCCTGAAACAACATTTCCATTGGGCAACTGTCATTTTTATGTCGAGGATGTCTGGGATGAGAGTCCTGCTCCTGTCAGCAGCAGGGGAAAGCAGCGGGTTTCGTCAGCCTGGGCTGTGAACTGCTGCAAGCACCATGGCAGCTGATGCTGTCTGCCCTGATGACTCACTGCTGTTGATTTGGGCAGAGGCAAGAAAAACAGCCTGAAACATGCCAGTTCAACATTCTTATTGTCAGTGATGGGCTGTTAGCTTGGAGCAGGTCCCGTCCCCAACCACCCTCACCTTCTTTCAGTGCAACACCACTGAAATTTGTTTTTCTGTGTTGGAAAAGTGATATATTGAAAGCCTTTATATTTAGGAAAGCAGCTTGTGTCACTGTCAGAGATGTCACATTCAAATAGACCACATCTGCATCAACAAAATACATGGTGCCATTTGACCCTGTGATCTCCCCTGGCAATTTTTCTTTCTTATTTTGTGGCTTCTCAAACACTGGCTTTATCACCACAGGAAGGAGTTACCTGTAGAGCAAGTGCTCATGATAGCTTTTTAGGGCTATTTTTGCAGGGCTGTTCTCCAAAAGCATTCACGCCAGAAGAGATGTTCAAGTCAGGGTGAGCTCCCAGGGAGCTATTTCAGCCCGGTACCACGCAGCTGCAGTCAAACTATTGGGCAGGACCATGGCCACAATGGAGCTGAATGAAGCATCCACGGCCAATGCTTCCTGGCCAGAGAAGGAATCACGCAGCGCAAAGCAACTCCAATGGGGTTAAAAACATGGCACTGCAGGAGGGGTGGCAGCTTGGCTCCAGCCTGGGTGGGAAACAAGCCGTCAGGTCATGTTCACTACATCCAGCCTTGGCAGCCATGAGTATTCACTTATATTTCTTCAATAATTTCCAGTTTCTTTCCTTTTCAAAGGCAAGGGACCACAGATGAGCTATTTAGACCCACACAAATGGAAAGAAAGGCTGCCATACCAACAAATAACTTCTACAGCTGATGATACCCTGGAGCTGACATAGCACAACCCATTTCTTTTGAGAGAAATCACACTGGTGGATTTTGTGGTGATGGATGAATGGATGGATGGAATGATTCATGCTTAGCTCTGGATGGTGCTCACCAGAAAGGAGCCAGATATCCTAGTTTCCGAAGTTCGTTTCTGAAACCTGTTTCGCCCAGTACTAGCAGCTACCATTCAATCCCGGGCAACACACACACAGTAAACACTGTATATAAAAGAGTGCTCATGTGTTTACTGGTTGTAAACTCCATTTTTAAACCCAGGAAGATGCTAATTACATGGCTGCAGACATCGCAGTGCACCACTGAAGCAAATAGATAAGCCTGAGACTTTCCATCAGTCAATAATTAATTTGCAGAAAATTTTATTTGTTGGGCTTACACACTAAAACCAGATACTCGGTAAAACATTTTGTTTGGATGCCGGTGTCCCACAACACGGTATGCTTGCTTGGATGCTCGGCTTGAGCTGTTGGGAGCCGCTACAGTGTCCCCTCAGCCAGCACTGAGCATAGGTCATGGCTTTCCCCTTGCACCCAGGGTCTTTTCACACGGTAAAGGGAATAACACATGGTAATGGGGATAATGGTAAAAACACACAGAGGAAACTAGGTCCTAAGCAGCATTTTCCAAGCCAACGCAAGTTGCCCACTGTAATTCCTCTACACCTCTCCTGATCTGCATAGCCAAAAGATGGCAGCACTCTCTCACATATGTGCTGCTGCAAAAGCTCTCTCTCCCCTGCAAATGCACACGAACGTGTAGAACTTTAATCCAGGGGCCATGCACATCAGAGGGACATTGTCCTGTCTGGTCTGCTGTAGCACACCACCACACTAATTGCCACGGGGCTGCAGGGCTGTGACCACGAAGGGCAGGGATGCGCTGCTGCTGCTGCCTGTGTACAGTCCTTTGTACAGCAACACTAGCCTTGCCCCCACCAAGCAGTGCCACACAGGCAAGGAGCAGCAGCAATTATTTCACATATGCTTGGTCATCCCCATCAGCATGGAGCTGATGCTGTGCTGTCTGTCCATCCAGGTGTTTGCTAGGTGTCAGTGAAAGGATTTGTTCTCCATCTTCTGAGTGGTGTTCGGGGAAGGAAACAAAACAGCAGCATCCTTTGTCAGATTTTGGCGTATGGAGTGACTCTTCCTCCTCCTTGCTTCCCCTGCCACCCTGTGTGGTGCAGGTCCCAGCTGCCCCTGGTGCTCACAAGCAGAGAAATTCAGGGAAAACATTCAGTCTTGATTTTTGCCTTTCCCAAGGTGATAAATCCACCACACGACTCCATCCATTTACCTTTGTTTTTTCTCCTACCCTGCTTTCTTGTCTGATTTTGCTGAGCTCTTTCATGCACACCCCAGGAGCCTGCTGTGCACTGACCTGCTGGCTCTGGCCAGGTCTTGGTTCCTGTGGGATCCCACAAGGCTGCTGCCACTGCCTGAGATCACAGCCAACCCTCCTTCATTCCCAACGCTATGCAAACAGAAGGAACCAAGGTTTGATCTCAGTAAGTCTGATGCAGGGATTTGCTTCATAATCCCTATGAAAACAGAAGGAAGTAAGAGAGGTGGAGAGCTGCAGGGAAATTCAGATTTGCGGATCATGGCACTTGAATGCAGGGGAAAGGCTGGAGGAGGCCGTCCCTCCCCACCATGGGCAATGTGAGTGCCTGCACCCAGAGGAAACCACTTTACAGTGAGAAGCCCATCGGCAACAGCACATAATGGTGCAACAGGAGTCGTGCTGTGTTAGGATAATCACATCTTCTGTGCATTAAGGTCGAAGCCAGGGCTGAGCATTTCCAGCCCCCCAGAGGTCAACCCAGCAGATCCAGAAAGCCCACAGCAGGGAAGCTACCCTGGCTCTGCAAGTCAGCTTGTGCTGGATGAAGGAGAAGAATCTTCATTTCCTTGCAAACAGAGTTGGTCACTGCTTTGGAAAGGGACAGACCCCTTACCCCCACTCACAGCTGACCATGACCATAGGCAGCCTTAGTGTGAACCGTGAGCATGACCTGATTCTTCTCCACTTAATGCTGTCATCAGAAGTAGCAACATTGAAAGGTGTCATTCTGGGAGCTGGGGAGGGAAATACCTTTTAATTACAACAATTTTTATGAAGAAGGGCCCCTGAGGTGAGCTGCGTCTGCTCCAGTGGTAGCACCAACCAGAGATGCTCCTTTGCACTGGGTTTTAGGAAGACCTGCAGCTCCTCCCCATCACCCTGGAGAGATTCTGGCTTGAGTTCCTGCAGCAGACAGCCCACTGCCACCAATATGGGAAATTTGAGTGGAGAAGCACCTGGGACAAAAACTAATTCATGACAGCATTAATTAGAGACAGCAACGTGGCCTTACCTGCAAATGCCACTGTGCCACAGCCTTGACTGTTATTGGAAGGAAGAGCAGAGCTTGCAGGACCTTCCCAAAGGGCACCCACCTCCTCCAGCAGTCTGCGGGAGCCAGCTTTGGTGGGAAGCATTTCCCCAGGGCACTTTGCTTAAAGAACACTCATCAAATGCTTTCCTCAGCACAGAAAACTTGCCATGTGCCAGCTGCTCATCAAGCCTGACTGCTTTCTGTCCTCTGCTCTGCAACGGCATTACTGGCCCAGCTGCTGCTCCCCAGCACAAGTACTCTGAGCAAGGTGTGCTAAAAACCCAGATCCAGTCTTTACAAAACAAGGAATCTGGGATTTGGACCAACAGCAAATAAAAGCTGTCAGGAAGCACGCTGAGAGTGCTTGGTTTAGTGTTTTCTCCTTGATTTCCCACGGATCTAATGAGTTTCCATTACAGGGCTCCCTGGGCTATGGGGGCAGATGCCACATCTGCAACTGCATGCAGTCACTTCCTTTCTCCTCCTTTTTCTGGGCACTTTCCATGCTGTTTGAGCAGCACACAGAGCTGGATACTGCCCAAGGGCCAGCATCTGTGCACGGTCCCTGCAGGTGCTGCTGTCCCCTCTGGGCAAGCCAAACTGATGCTGCCCTTTGGGGCTGTGCAGCCAGGTCACTCTGTGCTACCTGGGAAGCCTCGCCATGGGGTAGCCCTGGTGCAACATGTAGTGCCACCAGCCTTGGAATAAGATGTCTCCAGTAGCAGGGCAGCCTCTGTGACACCAGCGAACTGCTTTTGGCAGTGTATACAATATCTCAGCCTCACTGATTTCTGGGCTTCCTTTAAAGTCCCTGCACTGGTCCAGCACTTACGGGAGTGACAAGGACATGTCAGGCACTGCCTTACCCTCTGAGAAGCCAAGGAGAGCCCAGTGCTTCCACCCAGGCTGAATTTGGCCTGCAGCCCCCACATGACCTCAGCAGCATCGCTAGGGGACGAGCAGCAACAAACATTACCGCAACCTGCCATGGAAATAGGATCTTTATCATCTCTCTTTCAAAACACAGACCATAACATTGCCTCGATTTGCTTACGCTGGCAGGCGTTTCATTTAGTCTCTGGTGGTACTCGAGGATGCCTTGTCTGGGTTAATGGAAAAACCAAACAACAGAGCCATTTAGAAATTATATGTGCAAAATGAGCATAATAGAAAAACAGGAGTGCAATATTGTCTGTGTATTTTCAGATGTGCTGCAAGGAGCAGAGTGAACATTATCACAGTACACGTCTGTAACTTGTCTTACAGGCGCCTCTGATGCCCAGCTTGTGCTGAAGTGTGCAGACAAAGCAGAGAGCTGAGCTGCTCTCCTAAGAAAAAAGACCAACAGATCTAATCTCTGATGGATGTTTATAAGCGATGGAAACTGCCTCTCTCAGATCACAGTGTGGCATTGCTGCAACTCCAGGCAGGCATTGAGCAGCATTTCAGGCTTTGCAGAGCAGCTCTCTGGAGGGAGGCAAGCGGCACCAGGTGAACCAACCGTTGCAGGAGCTGCTGCATCCTCCCTAGGACACCCCACACTTCATCCTGGCCACCTCAGCAAGCACCATGGCCTGGGTACAAGGATGCCACAGATAAACACGGGTTCCCTGGGAGCTCAGCTGCCTGGGGAGAGAGAAAACCCAAGCAGGAAAAATTGTTATTCACGGTAGCAATCAATAACCTTCAAGAAAAGGCAGAGGCCAGTGGCAGTCATGGCTTGATAACAGTGATTTTAGGCTCCGCTTTTAAGCTGCTTCTTTGGTATTGCAGAAAGGATTTTGTAATGAAAAGAGGGATCTTTCTCAGTCTGGCATATGGAAGCTGTGCTCTTTTACACCCTGGGCATTGCCGGGTAAGTCAGAGAAGGGATAGGAGGTAAATCAGTGCAGAACTTGACTTCATGAAGAGTCCATCATTAGCAGAAAACTCAGTTCCCCAGATCAGCTAGTGGGGACAAACCATTTAACTAGAAGAAATCACTGCAAGGGCACTTCAGAGAGCTGCAGAGGAAACTACTTTTGGTCTTCAATCACCAGTTTCATTGACAACTGTATTGCATTTTTCTGGCCTTGCTCACCAGTACTCCTCATCTCACAGGGATTTTTCACTCTGGGCATTTTCCCATGCAGAATGCTTAACTCCATTAATTTTTCATGTATTTACCCCTCTCTGCTGGAGAGATCCCAATCAGGTTTAATTTTCAGGTTTGTTTTCCCCATCCCTGCTCTGATGGAGCTCCCGTTTTGCTGTACCTCTGGCTGCAGTTTCTCACCTGCAGCATCTTATCCAAACCACTGCTATTTGTTTTACTCCAGCCAGAAAACTCTAGCCCCTCACCTAATTCTTGTATGAAAGGAAGAAAATGCTAATAAATGGTGAACCTTTGCCATTCTCACCATTTGGGAAGTCCTTGCTGTAAAGCAGCTTTCTGCACTGTCACTGCCAAGACAGCACTACACAGTCTGGCATATACAGGGCACAGGTACCTGTAACAGCCCTGTCAAGAAGCTGTAGCTTCTTATCTTACCTTGGAGCCTTCATTTGGCAAAAAGATGCCACTGGGCCAGATTCAGATCACGAACAATTTGGCTGATGGCACAGGAACTGGGGAATAAATCAGCCCTATCTTTTTTTCCTGGCCTTGCATTACTGCTTGAAGGTGATAATAGGAAAAAAACAGCCCCCCTCTATAATCACACACAAAAAAATCGCCACAGAGATCAAGTTTGGGGTGAAATTCAGGGCCAGCTTTAGCACCAACTTCCAGTCCCTCAGACCTGCAGAGACCTGGGAAGTGAAGTAGATTTCATCAAAACTGCCATAGTCCACAAGAATGAGGATGTCTCAGGGTCAGTTCTGCTTCAAAAGGCTTGGTGAAGTTTTGAAAGCTGAGGCTTCTATTATAGAGGCAAACCTGCCATCCAAGCAGGATTCTGTCTCCCGCACTATGAAAACGCACCTGACAGGGGCAGTAGCGGGATTTCCACCCAGCTGAGGGGCACCTCCAGCCCTGTGGTCTGGCTCAAGCCCCAGCAAAGCCCATGGGATTTCAACTGCTGTCGGACCAGACCTTGTGCAGGACCAGGAATGCTCCGAGTACAACCCTGCTCTTTCAGGGCTACCTTCCTGGCCCAGCCCCATGGCACCAGTCCCACCACCGCATCATCACCCTAAATGGTCACATCTTATTGACAACTGCAAGATCCAAGCTGGAGATGGCCTCATTTCAGTGGAGGGAGCCATGATTCATCCCCTGTGGCCTATAGCTCATACAGCATATGGCAATGCTTTTTTAGAAACCCAGGATGGAGAGAGGCAGAGACAGCACGTGCCAAACCAGGGAGTGTGGCAAGACACCCATCTGGTGATGAAGTCAGCACGTGGCTGCAGATCGGCCCCTGCATCCTTCTGTGCCTGGTAGGGACACGTGGACCCCAGGAAAGCCACCACAGCTCCTCTCCATCCTGGCTGTCTCACCCATGTGAGCTGCACTAGTAATGCTCAGTCTGCTTGACTGTTCAATGACGGAGCCAAGCCAGAAGATACCCACAGCAAACCACGCATCTCTTAATAAAGTAAGAGAGATTCTACTCTGCAAAAAGTCTTCAGGTGGCTCCTTCTCCTGTCCTGGATGGTCTCACTTCTCCTGAGATGCTGACAGGCAGGTTCAGCCCAAACAGCAGACACACTGTAGTTTCCACTGCACAAACATAAATCTAGAAGCAATTTCACTGCCATTGACAGAGTTGTTCTGGGTTCCCTCCAGCATGCTAGAAATGAGAATCTGGCCCAGGCCATGGGCAGGGATGGATGAATTATCAACATGTCACTGTGCCTGCCTTCTCCTAATCTTTTTATTCAGGAATGATCTATCATTGCTACACATCTTAGTGACTTCTTCTGAGGACTGCATTTGCAGCAGACAGGGCTCCAGCTCAGCACCACCACTGCGAGCCTCAGTGCAACATCAACACAAGCTGGGGCAAACCCCATTTAAATGGGACTCTTCTGGGTTTGGGACTAAATCATTTAAAGAAAATCACAAAGCGCATCCAGGAGTACAAATGTTCAATAATTCATCAGTGATGGCCAAAACTAATTTAACCCTGCGGTTGTGGAAGTGGCACTTAATTAGCATTCTTATTGCAGAGCCACACACTGATCTCTCAAAATCGTATTCAGAAAGTGGCCAGAGGAAATCATGCTGGTGCCTGCCTGCCAGGGATGCAGTGGAGATGTGCCGTGCTACATGCATGGTGATAATTTGCCATACAATAACTTACAGCAGCCACAGCCTCTCTGAGGACACTGAAGCCGTGAGAGCTGAGCATCACAGAGCAAACAGCCATCCCCAACCAGGCTTTCAGCCGAAGCAGGGCCTGGATAAACCTCGTGCCCAGAGACCAGGCAGATTGGAGTTCTGGTTTATCAAGCCAACATTTGATCCCTGAAGCACGTGATGTCAAACCTGTTGTCCAGCTCTGCCTGGGACTCCAGGAGGCACCAGCGATGCAAACTGCCGGAGCTGCTTTCCCCAGGGTGGTGAGCACCACAGGGGCTCATTTATTTCTCAGATTCCAGCCCACCTTTTAATCAAGACTGACATCAGTTTCTGTTTGATAAAGCCGAATGTGAAAACACCTCTGCTTTGCTTCCTAGGATGGACAAGCACAGGGTCCTTTCACCATGCTGGAGGGGATACCAGAGCCCAGTGACCAACATGAGCTGCCCCCAGAAAGCTGGTGCTTGTGTTCCCAGAAGGGCTGAGCCTGCTGTATGGGATGGATCCTCAGCAGACCCAGCATGCTCCCAGGCAGGTACCACCTGCCCTTAGAGCTCTATGCCTGGCTCCCTTGTCACCTACTTCTTTAGAAACCTCTTGCACATCTCAGAGGTAACCTGCCTGGTAAGCTGCCATCCCACAGCTCCCCCCACATCAGAACAACGGTCAGAGCCCCCAACACACTCAAGCTGCTTGGTGCTGCTTCAGAAAGCCTGAGCAAGAACCAGCACTAGATGCACTAATTTAGTGTTTGTCCACTAAATCAGTGGTGCTTTAAGCACACATTGAGAACCTTGGGGCAGACAGGCACACATGTAGAGCTCCATTTGAAATTAAAAAGCCTCTAAAGTGAGTGGCTAAGCTACAGGTTAAAATCATTTTAACTTTGTGGCCTCAGTTCCCCTGTACAACCCCCCTGGGTACTGAGCCTTTCTGCACACCCAAACTTTCCCCTGTGAGAAGGGAGGGCAGAAATGCAGCCAGGCTCTGTCCCCACACCCACCCAGCTCCTAAACTGGCAAAGACCTGTTAGTTCCAGTAGATCCACAATAATAGGCATGGGATTAGAGGAGAGAAGAAAAGGCAGAGCTTAGTATGCAAAACTAGTCAGGGGGATGTCTCAGTCTCCCATCAGAGCTGAGCCACACAAATGGCCACTTATCCACAGGGCTGTTCCCAGCTCCCGGCTGATCACAAAATCCCTGTAAATAGAATTATCCCCAAACCCATAAATGTTCATTGCTGCCAAAAACCTTATTGAGTATTGGGCCTTCTTCCTATAAGCCATCCTCAGGAGAGCACAGAGTGCTCGTCCTTCAGCTCAGCCAGCTAATCAGGCTAATGAGGCGATACGCACTGTGACTTCCTACAGTGTATAATCAGCCTGAAATTAGGTTTTAGTGTAAATCTTACCAAGTACGTTCCTTGGAACTTCAAAATGATGTAATTGGACTCTTCAGCAGAAGAAATGTCCATGGGAGAGACCTCAGTGCTGGTTACACTGCGCAGGGTGGGAAGAAGGGCAAGATGTGGGATGTGGAGAGGATGTGCTGTTTGTACATGAAATGATTAGGATACAATAGTAATGCCATACATCAATATCTATGTGTGTATTTATATATGGTTAAACATGCATATGTAATGGAGGAAGCGGGTGTATGTGGTTTAGTGTTTTCACTAGGCTTGCTGGAGACCAAGCGTTAGCAGGATGCTCCAGAGAAGTCGTTTTGAAAGTGCAGTTCAGGGGAAAACAACAGAAAATGGGAGGAACATTATCCTCTTTCGACCTGCATTTGTTACCCTTGAACTAACATATTATCTGATAGTCTAAGTTGTTGTTTAAAGTCACACTTCAGGTGATGTATTGGAGGCAGGAGCTCCACAAATGTTAGGGAAAACATATTTCATCTTGTAATAAAGGTACCATTTTAAACAGAGCGTATTGCCTTCATCCAAGGTGGGGTTCAGATAGCCCAGGCAGTGCACTTGGCCTCTTCCCAAAATAAACTCAACACTGTCCTCCTCCTGTTTGACTCTACATTTTCCCTTGCAGGGCGCATCTGCCACAAGGGTTTGTTTTCTCCAACAGCTGAACAAGATCTGTGTTAAGACAAAGAGCAGGGCTTTGGGATGTGCTGTCCTGGCAGCCCAGCTGAGGAGTGATGGTTGCTCTCTCCCTGAGCTGCAGCCCTACTCTGTGACCATTCTGCACATCCCAAAATAGCTCCCTTGTCTCTCCTGCTTCTCTTTTGTGAGACAAACCATCTGGGGAGGGATCCCCTTCCCCTGTTTGTGAGAAGAATTGCAACAAATTTCAAATAAGGAAAAAGCGTTAAGAATGTTGTACCCAAAAATGCCCATAGGAGAAGCAATATATCCGTTAAAAATACATAGATACTAAATCTGTTGCATTAGGGTGCAGCCATTTGGCACATGCCATTAATTGTGTAGGTTCCCTTAGTGAGCACAGACAAGGCTGCTGACAATGCTGGAAAATTCAGACATATCCCCCAAATGGCATATTAATAATGAGATCTTTCAAAGGAAGATCCGTGACTCATCGGGAAGAAAAATGGGTCATTCACTGCACTGAGCCGCCTGAACAAAACAGCAGCTTTTTTTGGGTCTGCTCAGTTTAAAGCAGAAAAATGGAGAAAGCGATACAGGAAAGGATGCAGTTGCTGTAGCTGCCAGATGATATGAGCAGTCTAAAACTGGTGGTTTAAAAACCCCACCCTTACAGGCATTTTGTGCCTTGTGAGCTTGTATGCTAAAAGCAGGAGTGGAACAAACTGCAAGCACTCTTCACCATCACCTCACTCTGCTCCACCCAAAGATACAGACTCACCAGTCCTTCCCCAGAAGTCACATCCTGGGCGTCCCACAGTTGAAGGGATCAAACCCAGCAGCACTAGGATGCTGTGGGAGCCCAATGGCTATTGCCCTAGCAGTTGTTGGCTGTAAGATGCAGCAGGCTAAGGTGCAATGCAGGATGAATTTACTGTAGGTGCAGAATACACCCAAAAATGTCAAATCCAAGCAAGGATTTTCAGTAGCCTGCCTGCATTGCTGCCAGAGTGGGAGCTGCTCTGTGTTACCTGTGCAGTTGTGGGTCACAGGGTAATAGATAACACTGAAATCCCAGTCGGGCCAGGTATGCATGGGGGATCGGAGGGATCCTGTGCAAAGCTACAAGCAGCCCTCCAGGCAGCTACAGCAGATCACTTGATGGAATCAATGCAGAAAAAAGGCAGGTTGCAAAGCTGGCATTTAAAATTTTGTAAGAGATGTTGCTCGTATTGCTATTACAAAATACTAATCACTTTCAAGACCCAGCTAAATCCAGGTTAACTATCCATACTAGATTAATACATTTGTCATTTGCATTCAGCATTTATTTGGGACCATGACTTCATGTGATGCTTTGGAGACTAATAAAGGCCACAGCCCTTTCCTGGAGTGCTTGCCCTCCACACTGACGAAATACCACACTTAATTGCTCTAACCCTCACTCTTGCCATTTCCTTCCCCTCCCTCTGCCTGTGACATTCACGTTCGGTGTCTGCTGGGAGCAACTCATGGCTGGTGGTGGGAGGATGGAGGAGGCTAGCCATGATGGAGAGCATGAAGTCCAGCAGCCCATGTGCTCCACATGGACTCTGTTGCCAGCACTGCTGAGCAGTCTGGGAGCCCACAAAAGGTATTATGTCCTCATGCAGACAAATTGCACAAACAACTTTTATCTACAGACCTGCCACAATGTCCTGCTTCCTAATTTGATTATATCAATGAGATAAAAGAGGAATTAGTGGCAAGTGGGTTTTTGCCATTAAGCAAATACTTGACAACGAGCTCTTAAACTGCTGCTGGCTTGTGGGTCAATTGACTTTCAGGAACCCATGGCCATTGAGTCTGAACAGCATCCAAATCAAATTAATTTTGTCTTCAGCATTCGATAAAAAGAAGCTTTCCTTACGCTCTTCTACAGCCACCTCTGGAAATTCAAGCCAGCCCCACAGCACCAACCTTTCCTGGTGCTCTGCAGCGAGTGATGTCTTTGCAGTACAACAAATCAGGAAGCATTTGATCTGAGCCAAACCTCAAAGTCTCCATGCCCTCTGGAAGTGGAGGATGGTGGTTATCCCCCCAGGAGCAGAACCACAGTCTTCCCATCACAGCCAGCAGGTGCTGCTCCTCCAGCCACACAGCTCTCACCTCATCCTCCAGTCACACAGGGAGACTGGTGATTCCTCACACTAGCTCTGAGTTAGTTAAACCTCCTCACCTTCCTACCTCATGGCAGGTTTCCATGCACAGCCAAAGGAGGATATTTTACTCAAGTCCTCTTGCTACAGAGGTGCAAGAGGAAAGCTTCTCCTGCAAGCTTTCCCCTGTCCCATCCTTAGCAAGGTCTCCCACTGCAAGTCAGATGTTGTGTTATCCCAAGCAACTCCATGAGTGGAAATGGCTGTCAGAGGGGGTGAGCAGAGCAAGCACACGCTTCATAGGCCAGGGGTTATGCTGGGTTTCTGCAGCAGGGATGCAGTTACAACTCACACCACAGTCCAGCAAAGCAGGTTTCCTAATGGGAACTTAACATCACCACTCACTGCCCTGCAGCCCTGACAGACAATGATCTATCGGCCTGCTGACAAAGAGCTCCACAAATGATGCAATCAACAGCCCAGCATAATTTGTAAGAAATACAAATGAGCAAATACCCCGTTGCCATGGTAACTCCAGGAGCCGGACTACACAGTTTAGCCGATCACCCAATTCAGCTACACTTTGCCAACGCAGCAGGACCGCAGCACGAGCGACCTCATTCTGGGACAGTGACCAGGTATAGGTCAGAGTACCCGCTCTTTCAGCAATCGGCCCAAAGAAGCTTCACAGTCACTGACTCCAGGGGATTCATGCTCATGTTGCCAGTTGGGGTGCATTTATTTCTCTCTCACATCACCTGCGCTTTGGCTCTATGGCCTTCAAGGCTGACCAGTTTTATGAGCAGAAACCACAACAGGAATTGCGCTGCTGTTAGATCTGCGCCTTACTTCCGATCAGCAGGAATAAGACTTTCCAGCCGCATTACCAAGTGCTTAATAAAAATCTTTACCACCTTTTTTGGGTAGCTGTGCCACAGAGACCTGCACCAAAAAGGGAGACAGGGCTGCTCACCTATGGCCAGGTTTAGCGGGAAGCCTGGAAATCCTTGGCTACAAAAGAGGGGGAGACTTTAGAGAGGCTGATAAAGAGGCAAAATGAGCTCTGGTGCTGGCACGAGGCAGCTCCTGTTTGAGCCAGCCCTGTCCTGGGGTCCCCCAGCCCCCTTTCCGGGGGGGAACTGGTGTTCCTTGAAGTCTCACTGAGCCTTTGTCATTAATGGAGGTGCCATCACACCCCAGCAGCTTGCACTCTTTATGAACCCACCTTCCACCACACCTCTGGCTCTTCTCTTGGCAGCCACCTCAGCTGAGCCCCCTGCCCAGCTGATGGGCGGCCGAGCTCATCTGTGCCCAGGAGATGCATTTCCCAGCAGGTTTGTCCCTGCTGGCTCCCACCATCTCGCTCATTCTCTGGCAGCAGCAGGGAGCAGCTGGTGCCAGGTGGGATGGGAAAACCCTCCCGCAGAACAGAAGGAACATCTTGGTTATGTCAACATCTGCTGGGACCCACACAGCACAGGTCCAAATCCTGCCTGCCGTCTTTGTGCCCTGCCACACACTTTTGGGAGGCACTGAAGCTGAGGGGTTCAATGCTAACACCATCACACAGATAGGTAACATCATTCATCATACATCTTTGTGTTTCAGGGTTCTATTTGGTCACGAACCTCACTGCCACAGCCAGTAAATGCCTACAATTTTCTCACTGAGCTGCTGGAAGCCTTTTTTTTGGCCCTGAGATATTTTTGTTCTCTTGTCAAAGGGAAACGCTCTGCAGCATCCTTGCCCTGGGGCAGGAGCTGCGCTGTTACTCAGGCAATTAAAACCATGGGAAACCAGGGAGGGGGGAAGGGGATGCGCTAGAAGAAGCTCACAGTTCGGCTGTGCAGGCCTTCGCCTCACAGCAAATTTCAGGGTAAAAAATCACAGTGAATAAAGAGAGGGAAGGACAGTTCAGCTCAGCCCAGCCATCTGAGCAGGTGAGATCAGAAACTGGGGAGGAAGACCACCAGGCTGCCTGCACCAGGGCAGAGCAGCACCAGTGCAGTGCTTCTCTTTGCAGCTCCCATCCCTGGACATCAGCAGCATACTTCAGGAAATAAACAATGATAACAGTAGGGGAAAAAAGGGAATTAGAGAGCAAATGGTGCAGGCAGGCCCACCTGCCGTGCCAAGGCCACTCTCTCTCTGCAACAGCTGGGGTAATATTGTCCCTATAGACCTAGAAATGGGGTATAGAAGGGTGAAGGGGTTTGTCACCAACAGGCAATTGTTTTTGTTCACTCCTAGGCTACATCACACACTCCCCACCCTTACCCCAACTTTCATGCACCACAAAGGAAGATGTTCAGCTCCTAAAGAACAGTGATATAAAAGAGCCCTCAGGTATCAGTTGCCTGCAAGTGATGTGCAGGAGAGCTGTGGGAGAGCTCTGCTGCTGCCAGATTTCCCACTGTCTGCACCATACGGCAAGTCAGGATGGAGAAATTCGGGATAACAGGGGAGTCAGGGGTTGTGGGACACACAGCACAGGAAAATGAAGTTAAGTTCAGCCTGAAGAGCCAGAGGCTCGTCCTGGCCACCCAGAGTCTGGGACTATCCATGCTGAGGGAAAGGGCACGTTCCATCTTCCATCGAGCACTGACCTCACCAGACCCACTTGAAGTTCATTAAGGAGATGAAAACTCCTGTTGTTTTCTGGATTTGATTTGATTCCTGTGAAACAGAAGACACTATCAAGGACAGTCGGTTGTTTTTTAAGTAAGGACCCTGCAGTCAGGGAAGAAAGCTGAGTTGGGGTACAAAACAAAGCCCCTATTAACTTTGGTCCTGACTTTCAGGTCGCGCACATTCAGTTCTTTTTACCTGGAAATGAAGATGTTAATTGGAGCTGACAGCTTTCTTAGGTTTCCCCATTAGCAATATTTTTAGCCCCAGTAGGGCCCAAGTCTTCAAACACTTTCCCAAGGGAAGGTTTTAACCTTTCTTTTGAAACATCTCAGCCCTTGGAGGGAAAAAAAGAAGAGAGTTTTTTGGCTTGAGGCACATTGAGCCCCAGCTGTGGGGAACTCCCGGCTCCTTTGAACCAGGGAACAGGAGGAACAGGGAAAAGAAACTGGGCAGAGGCAGCCTAGAGTAGAGCCTGGCATCAGCACCCCAATCCTCCTTGTCCAGGTGATGGGCTCTGGGCATGGCTGAGCCCCGGGGGAATCCATGGGGTTTCTGGCTCTGGTCTCTATCATGAGGCTGATCTTCACCACAGAGTCACAGCCACACTTCAGCCCCAGCACTCAGAACCAAGAGTCAATCAGACACATGTCCCATGCCATGCCGATGCCCAACCCTCTTGTTCTCATGCCAGCAGCAGGCACAGGACCCATCCATGGGTGATCTCTAGAGCAGTGGCCAAGATGTTTCCTTTTCTGCCACAGATCAGATCCTACACATCACTATTTTGTCAGCTGGTTAGATACAAGAACACTTCTTTTTTTTACAGCCAGTTTCTTTACATACTGTTGTCATCCATATGTAATTTATTGTCTTCAGATGAAGCAAAAGTCTTAAAGAAACCACACTCAATGCTGTCTCCTGCCTAGGACTGAAAACTATGCAGATTGCTCACTTTCCATATAAATACATGGAAAATGTGCATATATATAAAAACCATTAAAATAATACAGTTTTATTTATAGGTATTATCCTTTTATATATTTATATAGAGAAAAATACATAATGAGGGGTGACAGTGTCTCCTTATTTTAGAAACCTGCTCCAACACACACATTCCACTTACAACACCACTGTTATGCCCACCAAGTTGGGCCGTTGCTCCCTGAGTGGAAGTGTATCTTAGCTGAAAGCTGTGCTGAGGAAGCAGTCACAAGCTCCCAGCAGAGCCTCAGTTATTTACCTCATTGTATCCAGTGTAATTGCTCTGGAAAACCTTAGATTTGAAACCCTGTGTGTCTACGGTGGTGACATCATGGGAGTCCAGACAAGTTTACGAGGATGCCTTTACTCATCTTTGCAGGCAGTGGCTGGGATGGCGCAGCCCAGGTTTGTCCTGGCTGCTTTGGTGCTGTGAGACCCTGGGGCTTTCCCAGAGCAGGGACAGAAGGGACACATCACTCCCAAGAGAGGGCAGGGACCAGAGGGGGAGGCAGACCCCTCTGCACAGAGCTTCTTGCAAAGCCACCTGGGTGCCATGGGGCTGTGTGGGACCAGAGGTTACACCGCAGGGCCTCTGCAGGGAGCACCGGATTTATTGTGTTTGCCTGGGTCCGGCAGTGCCCTTGCACCCACAACCCCTGAAGGAGAAGCATGGTTTTGTCTCAACAGCACTGCCCTTCCCTTGGGCCCTGGCACCATCACAGCCCCACTTGCACCCAAGCCCTGCAAATTCACCCATATGTAAGGACAGGGTCCCACCTCCCTGCTGAGTAACTCAGACAAGGCACACCAGGGCCACCCGCACAACCACACACATCTCCCCAGACAGGATATACCTGGAAGATAGAAGTACCTCTGTGATGCCAGCACGGAGCAGGACATCAGCAGTGACTGTGGGAATGACTGTCATCTCACTAGGGAACAGGGTCACACCTCAAGCTGTGAGCTCTCCCCACCCAGGGAAGGTCTGTGAGGGCAGGCTGACCCTCAGCTGGTGCACATCAACCTTCACCCACCTGCCTTACAGCCTGGACAGCTCAAAGCAGCCAGGACCAAACCCCACTCACCTGCTGCAGGCAGGGATGTTGTGAAGGTGTGTGGCTCTGAGTGACGCCATGTGGTGATGCTGTCTGGTCGATGGGGCCAGATGAAGGACAGGGTCCTTCACAGGCTGCCCAGGTCCTCCAGAACCAGCAGAGTCAATGAAACAAACTCTGTCAGGTGTTTGATTCCCCCAGCACACCTTTTTAATACAGAGCAGAGTAAAACCAGGTCCTTTTGCACACTAGCCCATGTCGCAGGCAGTCACTGTTACTTGAGCACTAGAAAGCTGGAGGAGCCTCCATCTGCTGTTTGCTGTTTATTTTAGAGGAGAGAAAAATAACACACACGAGAAACATTTCGTATAACTTAACAGAAAATAACACTTTTCCTCTGCTCTTCACAGGTGAACTGGCAGAATAATTTCCTACACATGGCTACTCTTTGGTGCTAACAGTTTGGTGTATTGGTAAAATCATGGGTTTCCTCTAATACACTGCAATAGTTGATCTGAAACCCAAAGCCAGGCTCAGCCTTAGGAGGCTCCTTTGCTATTTAACACAGCTTCCATCACTGCTTGCCTGTGGGGAGGGTGAGCACCAGGTTCATCACCACGGCGCTCCAGGAGGGATCTTGCAGCCGGGATCTGGCTGGGGATGCCGAGCAGCTCCATGGCTCTCACCACCCGTGCCATGTCCTGGCTGTTCTTCCCTGCCACTGGAGAGGTGACCCAAAATGAGGGGAGCTTGGGCAGCACCAGCAGCCTCAGTCCAGGGCCAGCGAGGGGATCTTGCAGACGAATGGGAAGGCTCTGCCGCAGGCATTGTCATTCCAGGAGCGCAGTGCTACCCCCAAAAGAAACAAGGTGTTAGCTGAGGAAAAGCATGAGGGGGTATCCATGCACCATCCTCGTGACCAGGACCTCCTGCCATTGTGGGAGGCTTTTCCTGGATGTGTTTCCATTTGCACTGCTCCCATCCCTGTCCTGGGGATTCTGGCAGAGATGCCTGACCCAGGCACAAGCATGGTAGCGCGGAGGCAGCTGCAAACACAGCTCTGTACCCTACAAAACATCAACAGGCTGTCCATGGACCAGGCATTTAGATATGTCCAGGGAGTCTGGATACACCTGGCTGCTCTCACTGGCAATGAGGATGGGAAGAGGGATTTTTGCACAAGCAGAGAGTTTTGCACAGTGAAATGCCCCTGGCCTGAGTGAAGGAGGGAAAAGCTGACAAAGGAATGGGTGTTTCCATGGGCCTCCTGTGTGTGTGTGTGTGTGGAAATAGGAAAATTTGACCTTTGCTAAATTTGGTAATTCTTCCAAGTAGACGATGCTCCCCTCCTCATTGCCACTGCTATGGGAGGGGGAGCTGGGCTCTGAGCAGAGGGAAAGCAAGCACATGTGTGTGTATGTATGTGGTGAAAGAGAAACACATCCCTTCTCTGCAAAGAAAACAAAATGATAATGAAAAATTAAGATGCAAATCATCACCTACCAGCAACCTCTTCAGAACAGATGAGCCGCAGTGGGTTTAATGTACTGACATGCAAGTAAGACTTAAGGTGCCCTCAATACTGGGCACCTCAACACCACTCACCACTGCTATGCCGGTACCAGATCTGCACACAGTCCTCCTCCTCCGGGATGGAGTGGATCCCATCGTCAGGCTGGCTGCCATCCCAGTAGTGGTAGTCATAGGAGGAGCCATCCGTCCACTCGAAGTGACCCTCCTGACACAGGGTGAGCAGAGAAAGGCCGTGATTGCAGAGCCGCACTTGCAGAGCGGGGGTCCCACTCTCATGTATGGCCATTCCCCATGGGAAGAGACTGTCACCACTCAGCAAAGGCCAAACAGCTTGTCTGTGTTTTACAGCTGAAATCTTACCCTGAAAACCCCAACATTCACCATGTGTCACCAGGGGAAGCCCAGAAATTGAACACATTTATTTTTTAACACACCCACCCAATCCTGTGTTCCTTTCCTTTTTCTTTTCCATTGCTTTCCCAATATCTACAAAATGTTTGCTGGCACGGGACTGCTCTCCTGATGGTCTGAATTCTTCTTTGTTGCATATTAGACTATATATTTCCAACACGTCATCTTTGACAAGCTACAGGGTATCACAAGAAAGCAATGAAACTTGGTGATTTTTGACATTGGAGATGTTTTCAGTTTATTGGCTCTTCTTGGGCCAGCAATACAATGCTCCTTCCATTAATCTATGCATAAAACATGATGTGAACAATCACTAATTATCTCTCAATTCTAATAACACTTTTCATTCAAAAGCAGACCAGAGGGGATGAAATCACAACTTTCCCTCGTGTGCTGCACAATGGACCCTGCACCATCACCTGATCAATGGGACTA
This sequence comes from Amazona ochrocephala, assembly GCA_039720435.1. NCBI lineage: Eukaryota > Metazoa > Chordata > Aves > Psittaciformes > Psittacidae > Amazona > Amazona ochrocephala. Next base: position 16,040,269 of record CM077886.1, on the reverse strand, counting down.
CATGGAACAAAGGATAAAACCAAGTGGCTTTACCAGGGGAAAACACGGGGCAGTGAAAATGTCAAAGCCATTTCCCATATGGCTGCAGGGAGCTCTTACCTGCCTCAGGTCATTGAGTCCTGTCCAGATGTCAGTGGGGATTCCCGGCACACGGCTGTTCACCAGGTCATACACAAAGACGTTTTCCTCCCAGCTGGAAAACAGAGCGATGCAGAACCACTGAGGGAGTGTGTCAGGCAAATGGTCAGTCATGTCCCTAAGCATTCACTCTGTGGCATGGCCAAATGGGTTCCCCTCATCTAATTGCTGCTGATTGCTTTCCTGGGTCTGTGCAAGAGGTGTGTAGTGTGGGGAAGAGCTGGGGGAGAGGGAATGGAGGAAAAAGCCTGTATAATCATGTTGCATTTCTTTCCCTTTTTCAAGAGTAAAAACCCACAGGTTTGGGGAAATTTAGGGAATAATACATCAGTTTTCCTGCCAGGCCAGGAAAAGGCATTTTTTACATTGCCTTGGTGTGCCCAGTGCATGAGAGTCAACCCAGTCGCTGCTGCAGAGGGATGCTGAGGCTGGGACATGAACCTGCAGCTGGCCCAGAGGTTGTGCTGTGGGCGTGGGACTTTGTCCCCAATTTTCCTTCTTCCCCAGGCTGTGCCAGGGTGGGATGACACGTTTCTGCACCCCTCACCTGTGGATGGAGGTCAGCTTGGCTGATCTGATGCCAATGGAGAACTCGGCACAATAGAGGTCGGCTTCAGCCCAGGTCTTGTTAATGGGGAAGTACCGGTAGCAATGGCCCTCGTACTCTGTCCAGAAGAGCGGGCAGGAGTAGGCATGGACAGGCTCCGGCATGGCTGGGGGCAGAGCAGAGGACATCCAGCAGCTGATGGTGAAGCAGCATGGCCAGGCAGCCAAGCAGGCAGTGAAGGCAGCAGTTCCCAGTTTGGCTCCCCCTCACCCAGGGCACACAACTGCCGAACACATGCATGGAGAAACCAACTGTTGCAGAAGCCATGCAGAAGTTTGCAAAAGCCAACCCACGTTTTGTGAAATGGGTTTCTCAGTTTTAGCATCTGCTTAAACCAGGATGAACAGTTCAAGCCACTCTGACATTGGTTTAGGCAGACAGTGCTTGAAATAAAGGCACTGATATTTGCTGCTGGGGAAACCAAGATAAGGGCTCCTATCACTTCTACCAGGCACTACCGGAGCCGCTGTGCTGGGATGGGAGCTGATAGCTGGGGGCTGTAGGGTTATGGCTGCAATCTGCCCTCCTGCAAGGCCCCCTTGCACCTCCTCCCTCAAGCAACCCCCTCACCATCCCCTGTGTCCCTGGGCCTGGACACAGCTGTGCACGTACGCACATGTTCAGTTTCAGCCCCATAAATAGCTGGGTAAGGAGCATGCCTCCGGGAGAGGTGCCAGCCTATCTGCTTCCCACCACCAGATATGTGCTGGAGCTCATGGAGCTGATCCTCCTCCCTCACCACCTTTCAGCACAGCAGGGAAGTCACTCAAAAAGAGGCCATTCAGGGGCAGGACACATTTCTGGAGCCTTTGCAGTTGCCGCTGTGTAAACACTGCAGTGATGTTAACACATCCCTCTGTCCTCCCCCAAGTCATGCTCCCCCCATCAAGCAGGGAGGATGGAGCACACACACACACCACACCACCCAGCACTAACCCCCAAATCTCATGTCACAGTGGCTTAACTCTCTCAGCTGCTGGTGTTTGAGCCTTGGGCAACTGCCAGCTCCTCCAAAGTCAGTTCCTGCATCCCCATGGGGTCCTGGTCCAGAGTCAGTGCTGCTGCTGGAGGGTGGCAGGCAAGGCAGGGGGATCAGACATCGGATGCCATGGAATTATCCAAGCAGGTAACAGGCTCAAGCCCGGAGAGGTCAGGGTGATGCTATAGGACCTCAGGTACTGAGGGGCTGGGGAATGGTTCTCCCTGAGGGTGTGGAGAGCAACGCCCTGCAAGGGGCAGCATGGGATGTGGGAGCAGTGCGGGAAGCATCAGCATGGGGAACAGAAACACGAGGTGAATTCAAAGCAGCGGTGGGAGCACTCCCAGAGCTGAACCCTTCCCTGTGCTAGTGATGACAGCTCCGCGTGCTAATTCCATATTTCATCAGCTCTTTCCACGTGGGGATCTCTTGAGTGTTTCACAATGAGCTGCCAGCCAGCCCCTGGGTCCTTCCTGTCACACACAGCGCAGGCAACAAACACAGACGCAAAGAGCCTTTTCTAACCTCCTGAGCAAGGGGTGGAGGCCAAGCTGACTGCACAGAACTTTGGGGCTGTCACCCCACCTCAGCATCCCTTGCCATCCCCTACTGAGGATCCATAGCTGGGAGCAGCTCTGCAGCCCACAGCAACAAACCCACCAGAAGCAGTGAGGGGTTTGAGGGGCTCTCCCATCCTCGTGGGCTTCAGAGGACAAAAGATAAGGCATACCAGGCTGGGAGAGCAGAATAGCTTTAGGGGAGGGCGGCTGACCTGAAGCCAGCTCAATGGCAGTGCAGGATTCAGCTCTGATTCATACATGGGCATCCTTGCACTTGGAAAATCCTTAGACCAGCCCTAGGAAATGGAAATTATTCTGCTGCAGCAATAGTACCAGGAACACTGAGGGCTGATGAGATTTCCTGGAAGCCAAGCCCTCCTCCCTCTGTGAAACTGGCTAGGGATCCCTGTCCCCACCAAAAGCAAAGCAGGGCAAGGGGAGAGGGCCAGACTCATGGGATGAGGCTGCAGCTTTGCCACCAAATCACAGATGAAGCATGTCCCCCCAGTTCAGGACAGGACTGGGATCTGGTTTCAGCTCCTGGTGAATCCATGCTGCTGCTCCCTCCTGCCGAAGGCATCGCGGGTGTCTGTGGCAGACAGGCACCCCCATCTCCCTCAGCAACAGGGATTTATTACAGAGACTGTGCAGCTCCTCCAGGAACTCTTCACCTCTAGCAGTGTGGTGGCAAAATTCACAGGTCTTAACCCAGCAGCATCCCGGCAAACGGGGCCCCTCGCTCCCAGGTGCTAACTGCAGTGGGAGTTCTGATGCCCTGGCTCCAAGCCACTTCCATCAGCACCCCCATGGCTCAGGAAAATCACCTTCCTTCTGTTCAGAGCAGCTGAAACTGAGTCAGACACGGAGACAGTCCTGCTTTGTTATTCCATACTGCTTCCCATTAGGTAGCATTAATTTGATGAGCTTCACTGCACCAGAGGTGCCTCAAGGAATTTGAGGTTAAATATACCAAAAAGGAAAATACAGGAGGTCAGCATTTAATTAGCATCTTTTCTCTTAGGTCAGGATCAGAGGCTTTGGCTGTCTCTTTGGAGAACTATTGCTCCCAGTTTTGCAGGCAGGAACAATTGGGGGTGCTGCTTTATCTAGGGTCTTCCTTTGCTTATTTACAGTGCAGCAGTTTTAATGTCAGCACCATGTTTTAACACAGCACCAGCAAAATGGATGTCCTGGCCCAGCTGAGGAGAAGATTCATATCAGGCAGCTGTTACTAACTCAGAAAAGCTGGGAATTGAGAATTTTGGGTTTCATGCTCTCTGGGTTTGTGTCAGCGCCAACAAAACTGGAGCCTCCTTATTTCTTTACTAGCTGAGACCCACTGCAGAACCACCAGGAAAATCACTTGTGAGCCTCTTGCAGAAGCTGGCACTGCTTTGCCAGAAAGTTTCACATCCCCAAGTGGCCACTTTCCAGTTAGAAATAATTCATTGTGAAAACCCAAGCTGGTATCATAAGTTGCTTTTATTCCAGGATGCTACTGGAAAAGATAAAAGACCAACTGTGTGGCTCCCACTGACGCAGCTAGCGAAGAGCAGGCTTTTGCCCAAACAGCTTCATCCCAAGGTGCAATGGTGCCTCACCTCCAGTGATCTGCAGGTTTGAGATACGAAGTCTGGGGCTAGGACAAGGTTGGCAAGAGATGCCCGTGCAAAGGCTCCTGGGGGGCTGCAGCTCCATCAGAGTTTTGGACAGCACAGTGGATCAGACCAGTGCAGGCAGCAGATGGTCCTCTTGCTGCACAGCATTGAAGAGCTCTGTTTCATCAACAGCTGAGGACTTACCATAAAGTTTAGAGACATTAAGAGACACCTCACTGAAAGGCATGGCCTTGAGACACCCCCCTTTGGCACATGCATAAGCTAATGCTGCCACCTGACCTGAAAAAAGCAAGTGAACCTCTTCAGCTCTTGGCAAGTGGCTGGGCTTGGAGGGTGTCCATCAACACTCAAGAGGCTTGTCTGAAGTTCATGCCAATGGACAAGAGCTGAGGAGATCCCCATTGTGTGGAGGGCTGGGTCATTTCCAGGGCAGAGCTGCCTGCAGAGCCCCTCTGCTGGCGATGCTGAGAGTGAGGGATGAGGAGCACTCCCCAGCTGACGGTCAGACTTGAGGCTCAGGATAAGCATCCTGGTGCTCATCAACACTGAATCACCCCTAACCAGCACAGGACAATGGGGAAGGCCAGCAGCATGGCTTTCACCCCATGTTGGCACTGCTGGGGCAGAGGGTAGTTATAGCAGATGGATGAGACAACAGGGAAGGCCCAGGACCCCCCCAGGACAGCTTCAGCTAGGGGGCTCAAAGTGCCAGCTGAGCCAGACCTCCATCCTACCACAGCCTTGACACAACAAGCAGCCCACACCCACTGTATTGAATAAAGGGTTAAAACAGGGGTTTGATGGGCAGGAGCATGTAGAAGGGGCTAAGACAGCACTACTGTGTGACACTGGGACACCTCAGGTCACCCATGGCTTTTAGGAGCACATCCATAAGCCCTGATACTATAGTTATTACAGATAAAAAAGTCCCACCTTCATGTTCCTTGCAGTATTTGTCTTTCATTAAGAGATGACAAAGTCTCATGCTTAACATACACCTTCAAAATAAGCAGATCAGGGGAGGGGTGTGTGCCTGGGGGGCCTACGGTGCTGCAAGGGATGGTATCCACGGATGGCCGTGAAGCTCATTTAATAACTGGGCAATACTGTACACTCTCTGAAGAGTTTCTTTAGGCACATGTTACGAATTTCCAAGTAAAATATTAAACACCAGTTGAAGCACATTGGAAGTGACATCCTTTCACACAGAGGGCTTTGCTTTTTAGAATCCTGTAATGAAACCAAGCTGGTTTTACAGCTTCCGATCTTCTGCCAGGTATGTTTGGCATTGTGAGGCTACGGCAGACACCACAGCAGCCCTCCTGCAGCCGGCACTAATAGAAAGGAGGTATCTTGCAGGGTTTTTTCCTCCTTAATTAGTTTTGGCCAAGCTCCCACGGATTAGGTGTCTGGCAGGAAAGCCGGGCTTGTATCGATCCTTTTTCTCACAGACTCACTGAACGACACTCCAGGAGTCCCTTTCTGCTCACATTCCCATATAAATCTAAGCAGGGTGCGAACAAACCAAGAGCGGCGACTCTCACTTGCACCAGCCCCATGAAAAAATTTGCAAGAAACTTAAGTGACGCACAGCAGTGACTATCAATCACCAATAGCTCCAGAAAAAAGAGGGAAATGAGAGGAATCCTGTACTTGTGTCCACTTTTCACATGCAGTGAGTAAATAAACAGGGAGCCACAGCGGATGCCCCAGCCTGTCCTGATGGGCTGTGTGGCTGCACCGCTCACACATGTGCCTCCCTGCAGTTATTTCTACCCAGGCTGTCCACACACGATGGGGACAACTGAAGGTCCTTAGCACCGCGCCACGTGAGCACATGTTGCTGAAGGCAAAAGCTTAGTTTCTCGCACACAGAAACAAAGCCAACCCAGAGACAACTTCTATAGCTCAGGAGAGAGAGACTGGGGCTGCCCTTGTCATGTTCCCACAATGAAAAGGAAAGTTGATTTCAAGGCAAACCAGAGGTTTGTGGAGCAGCCAAAGCGGGAAGCCAGTGGCTGGCCCTGCAGGAGGTACGCACCCTCCTTTCCCAGCTAAAGGCATCACAGTTTAAGGTTACCTCCCCCCCTCAGCCGCAAGCAATGCTTTGCACTCACCTTGGCTGATCTTTATGTTGGTCTGAGGGAAAGCCTGGACCGTGAGCAGCGCCGCAGAGAGGAGCGCGCACACATCCCACCCGGTGCCCATGGCCAGGAGGGAGGACAGCGCTCCCAAACCCCGCAGGCAGCCGGCTGCAGGGGTCACCACTCTGTCCGGGACCTCCGAGCTGTGCCAGGGAGGCTGCCGGCGCCGAGCTGGATATAGGCGCTGTGCTGCTCCCTCCCCCAGAACAGCGGCTCTCCCAGCGACACACACCTCCCACCAGCGCTGCCGGATCCCGGCCGCGCTCATCGCATCCCTCTCCGAGGGACCTTCGCCCCAGCCTGACTCATGGGGTGCACGCCTCCTCCCAGAGAACCTTTGTCACACGCTGCAAGCGAGCAAGGAAATCCCTGATCTACCCCCAGTTCTTCCTGAGACATGATTATACGTCCCCACTTGAGCACTACCCAGCTTGCTGCCTTCCTGCAGGGATGCTGGTGGGCATCAGCGGCCAGGCGCAGAGCAGAGAGGGGCTCAGGGCAGACCCTCACCTTGGGGTGACTGAGTAACATGCCCTTTGCCTGCTGTGCAAGGCTGGCAGCCCACTGAGCACAAGACAAGGTTAGAAGCTGGAATCAAGGGCTGTGTTAACACAGGGGAAGCTGCAGGCAGTCAGGCACCCCAGGTCAGGCAGAGAGGGGGCCCAGGGCCACAGGGGAGCACTGCCTTGTGCAGGCTTGGCACAGCCTGTAATTGTGGGGTTTAACTCACTTTGTGCTTTTATTTATTGATTGATTTATAACCGGGGACAGGTAATGCTTTGACAACAACAAAACATCTTGGAAGAGGGCACCAGCAGGTGTGCTGCAGGTCCAAGGCTGGTTCAGGGACCCGCACTCTGCCCATCTGCCAGGTCCATGCAGTCCTGTAACAGCAGAAAACCTTCAGCATCAGGCAGCAGTCCATATTATTAACAGTCTATATGACCTACCACGTCTCCTTTGTGTGGTCAATGTTTTGGGGAAATAAACTCCAGATTTTTTAAAACACACTGGTCAGGGAAACAGTAGAGGCAAAATACTATGAAATTGTGTGGTCCTGCTCCATTTCCAATTTACACCTTAAATGAGCACCAATGAACTGCTTAGGAACACATTCAATGGTATTCCCTTTTTATTCTTAGCTACAGGTTAAAGTTTTCAGCATTTTCTGGGACTTCAATTTGGATGACCAGTTTTTACAAGCACAATTCAACTAGAAACAGTTTGAGGTGACACAAAGCTTTCAGTATAGTAAAACATCCAGACTTACTCCAGAGACAGTAACTAATTCAATCAACTTTCATATATTAAATTTTCTTTACATTAAGTAAAACCTTCTAAGAAAACTCCTCCTGTCCTCCCATTTGCAGTTCCATACATTCATCTGAAACTGTGTCTCAAGGAAAAGCCTACTGATGCATCAGAGCACTAAAAATGAAGGAATTTTGATTATTAGAAACCAAGGCATGCCTTCTCCCTTCTTAACTGTGTGCCATCCCCAGGTAAAACCAGTGTTACAAGCAATTAACAGCAAACTATGGAACAAAAGTCTTTGAGCATATTAACCTACTCCCAAAGCACAAGTGCTTATGCTTAAAGAGGGAGCAGAGACCCAGAGTAACTTTAACGCTGTTTCTAGCAGCAGAACCCCAGTGCAGGAGGAGCACTGAGCTCCCCGTGCCCTGCACAGCAGCTGGGCACCAGCTTTGCTCCCAGTGCAGGGAGAGTACACACACGTCGTGCACGCAGAGCTGGCTGCAGCTCCAGCTGCACTTGGGGTTATCATCTGATTTCACAAAGCATGAGATGTGCTTTACCTGCTGTATGCAGCCCCAGAAGCACAGCCACGTCTCGTGTACTCAGCCCTTCTGCTCCTCTCCTGCCTCACACTGTTTTCTGATTGCCCTCTGGGTTGGGAGCTCCTCAGTGTGCTTCCATCCTGCTTTTATTGACCTCTCCTCAGCATTCTCTCACCAATTTTTGGCATCATATGTACATGACACCCCCCTCTCTGTGAAACAGATACCTCATGGCTCCAAGGACAGACTCAGGGGCAAGAGTGCCTTCTGTTAAACTTTCATCCCCAGTGCCTGAGCAAAGCATGTGGCAGGTCTCAGATCAGCTTCCATGGATGCCAGAGCTTTTGCTGCTGCCCATAGATACCACATGGAAGAACATTAATGTCAATGGCAGTGACTGCTGAAACCACAGGCCCTTGTCTGAGTCTTTTGGAGTTACAGGAAGAGACTGGCCTCCGACAGCGTGTGTTTTCCCAGGACACCCCATGGGCTCCCTCTCCACTGTGATTCATTGACAAGACAAACCAGGAGGAAGCCAGAGAACAGAGATTTGCTATCAGCCTCACTGCGAGACAGGAGTTTCACCTTGCAGTTAGAATTGAAACCCGCCATCCACGATATGCTCAGAAAGAGGATGCCCATGGACAGCCCTGCAGCAACCACTGTCCCACCACTCTGTGCTGCCAATAGACACAGTTGTGCTGCCAAGCAGCCATGAGGCATATGCTGTGGTCAGTAAGAAGGGAAGGTGTTTCACCAGGGGATCGTGCGCACAACCACACCAACGAGGTAAGCTCCTACCTGTGTTCATCCCCAGCCACAGCAACTGGGAGAAGGTTTGTTCATCAACAAGGTCACCAAGGCTCTTTTTTGCCATCCTCTATCCAAGGCCATGCTCCATCCGGGAGCAGGGTGTCTGCGCTTTTACTCTCCCTGAGCCACTGAGAGATAGCTTCTGGATACAGAGCAGAGACAGCATCTCTTGCAGCCTCTTTGCATTCTCTGCATTCCTTCCTCCACAATGGCAGGGTCACCATATCAGACTTGGCTGTTGCATGAAGAACACACATGGTGATGCTCTGAGTGCAGAAGAGAACGAAACACCCACTGCAATGTAAACTGGAGGAGGTCCCAGGCTGAATGCTAGTATCAGAGTTACAACACAGACCTTCACACCGGAGCACAAACATCCTGGACAGCAGCAAGGATACTGACCAACACAGATATCTGCCCGAACAAGCACTAAGCTTTTTAAGACTCACCTAACTTCAGCAGCCAAACAACAAATGGAGGTGAAATAGTCACATATATCTATTGCTTTCTTTCCAAAAATCAAAATATTAAAAGTAAGGAGATAATGGAACTTCATTCTGTGCTGCACTTGGTGAACATAGGAGAGGGAGATGGCTGCTGCCTCCCCTATCACATGCTAGCTCTGGATGGTTATTGCTCTGGAACCTGAGGACCAGCGTGGCTGCAGGAAGACCCTGCACTGCAGGGTGCATGGAGCAGGCCATGGGCATGGGCAGAGGCCATGGGCTACCCCAGTAATTTCACAGGTCACCTAGGGAGCAGATACAGCCAGAGCCTGGGGCCCTTCCACACCTCTGTTCCATCACAGCAGCACCGATGGGCAGCAGGGCCAAACCATCCGTAACACTGTGAGGCTTTCCAGTCCAACACAAATAAACATTGCTGAAGACAGAACAGATCCCTCCTCCTCCAAAATTAAGATATGGAAAGACAATAAAGTCCCAGCTCTCTTCTGGTAATGTCTTTGTTGTTCCATTCCTTGAATGGGCTGTAAGCAAGGTACAGATTTTTATGCAGTCTCAATGTTGACAAAGAGAGCAACAAAAAATAATCGTATGGGCCCACCCCTGCCAAGAACCAAACCCCAAAGCCTGGTGCAGAAACTTGGCACTTCCACCCTGCACTGTGTCAATGTGTTCCGGTTGGGAACCACGCAGGTCCAGACCAATGGCTCGCTCACCCAACCAGCCCCCATAAGCCGGTCCCTAGTTTCTCTCAAATTGCTCCTGGCTCATCTGCAGTGAGTAACAAGGGGGCAAAAGCCGACATCTTGGCTTTTCTTGTGCCCTAAATATGACCAATGGAGCTCAACACAGAGATGAATTCTGCCAACAAGCATCACCCCAGTCTACGTGCCACAATTAAATAGAATTTTATTTTCAATAAATATACAATCTGCATCATACCAGACAATGGGAAGTGAAAAAATAAAATGTACAGAAGCAACCAACAGGACAGCTTGACCGTAGCTAAGTTCACTTGGTGACCTGGAGAACTACCTGGGTTAACACACACAACACAGAAAGAGCCACTGCAGTCTGTGAGAGAATTAAAATCGTCTACTTTGGGTCTTCTTAACTGCAAAAGTCCCCAGCGCAGGCTTCTTTTGCACAACACAGGTTTGAAAAGACATGAGCTGGCTTTCCCAGTACAAATGCTATTGGAAATGTTTACTTTGCTACATCATCACTGTATCTACTGGACGCACACAGGCCGCTATCGAGAGTAGCACGTCTCACCGCTGACATGACATCGGATCCGTTTGACGCAGGGCCGCACGGCCACACGCGTGCCCCTGCACACACATGTACGTACTAACAGGAGCTTAATTCTGTTAAACTAGAACAAGGACAAAACTGGAGTCAGAATCGATTTCACCACAGGTTCTACCGCTTAAAAAAATATTCTAGCCTAATTACCACGTTCACCAACGAGAGCACACAGGTACTTATATCTCCGAGAGGATGAGCCATGGATTTGGACTGGAAGGACAGCGGAGGCAACTCCCAACTCCTCCACCCGCTCAGCACTTGCTGCAGCACCTCCACGCACAGCCTGGCCACACTCCGCCATGAAGGATGCGAACAGCCGAGTGGCACTGGGTGCAAGCAGCGAGAGGTCCAGCCAGGAGGGACACCAGTGGTCCCAGGGCAACAGCCGGAACCCGGTGGGACATGGTTCACAGAGGCCAGTGCGGCCGGTTGGGTGCCGGCAGCTGCTTCAATCCAACAGAGCTGCCGTGGGGTGCATGTGGGGTGTGAGGTGGGGTGGTTCGGTCGGTGGTTTATTCTTTTGCCTTGTCCACCTGCTTGGCCTGGCTGCTGATAGCCCCCACCTCATGTTACCTCCAGGGATGCTGGAGACACGCGGTCGCACTCCTCCCGGGACCGCAGGCTGTGCCACTGCTCCACGGCCGTCCGGTGCGCATTGAGCATCCGGCGCCAGTGGTTGGACTCAGGGGCCCCTGTTGAGTACTGCCCGATCACGATCCTCCCGATGAAGTCGTTGCTGCTCTTCACGTTGTGCCCATACACTGGAGGGAGCAGAGACAGAGACTGGTCAAGGCAAAAGCATTCCCTGCTCACCCAGAGCCCTGCCCCCAGAAAGCCAAATATCCTGCAAATGCCCCCTCACACAGCACACCAGATGCCAGTGTTATTCGTGTATAGCTCAGCACCTCAAAAACGTTTGACCAAATCAGGAGTTTGAAAGGGATAAGACAAGCTGTACTACCAACCAAAATGCAATTCAAACAAACAGGACACAAATCTGCAGTTATCACAGTATTTAGCAAGAGGAGGCAAAGTAGAATCATGAAATGGTTTGGGCTGGAAGGGACCTTAAAGATCATCCAGTTCCAATCCCCCTGCCACAGGCAGGGACACCTTCCACTAGGCCAGGTTGCTCCAAGCCCTGTCCAACCTCGCTCTGAAGTAGAATTACATCAGGTAAAGCCATGACAAAAGCTCTGCCTGGGCATCGTGAAATGGTAAAAGCATACAAGCAGCCTCCACCTGTGTAAAGGAAGAAGCAGCATCGCAAACTGTCCTCCTCAAAACGCAAGTGTCATGAACCATTCCAGGCTAATCGGTAGCCGTCCTGACCCAGACAGGAACCACACACCTACAGGCTGTCAGCAGGGTATTCATACAGAAACAATTTGCCATAATTATCACTGCAGTTACTTGTTAGAAGTCCAGAAAAGCAACCAAAGGAAAGACATCATCCCAACACCCCATCCTTTGGATTAGCCCAGTCTCCTGGAACAAAAGATCGCAGACAGCAGCAAACTCTAATGATGGGCCTGATCCCAGGAAAGTTAGCATGCTCCCACCGGACAGGAGCAAAAGCACTTTGCAAATTGAAGCCCTGCCTCAGCTCATTAGAAAGTTGAACAAAGAGTCTGTGCAAGCTGAATCCAGAATATCCACAGGCACTGGCTGGAATATCAAGGATTTAAAAACCTCCTCAGGGAAGAGAGGGATTTTTGAGAACAAATGTCTGCAGGGGCTCCAAATCCACCCAGGCTTGTGCAGCAAGAGCAAGTTCAAAGGGGGAGAACACCCTGGCATGGAGCTGTGAGCCTGGCGTGGAGCCCAGCGCTGCCCCTGTCAGCAGCACCAGCTCCTCAGGGCGGCTGGAAACCAGCGCTGGCAGCAAAGCCACAATTGGGATCCCTCATGGCAGCACGCCCTGGTGCAGCACGCACACTTCCAGGCAGGCAGCACTCTGAGCACTGAACACTCGACCTTGCTTTTAGCCACACATCTTTGTCAAGGCTGTGTATTTCCTACTATACCTGTCCCACAGTTACTGTAATTAGTATGCATGCTACTCAGTATCTCTACCATCTCTTTTCTCTGCAAAGGCTGGTTCCTAGCTACTGCATCAGTATGGGATCTTGCTCTGTGTGATGCAGGTACTGCCTGCCAGTGCATTCCCAAAACAAGCTGTACAAGGTTACATCTCATTTTATACCTTCTGACAGCTCTGACACACACACTTTATGGGCAGAAATACTACTGCTCCTCAAATTACCTGGGGACATTTTCAATAATGGCAATCCTTCAGATGTCTAAATCATTTCTCCGAACAATTACAATGAACAGCAACTATCCTGAAATCACACCATTGTAAGTTTACCTTCAAACTAGTTAACAATTAATTGGGGTATCACCCCCAGTAAGAGGACTCTATCTCTTCTGCTTGTCGCCATCACTTACATAGGGGCGATGGTATCAGCTCTCTGTGACATGCTGCTGAGGAAGTGCCCCTGTCAAGAGGCCAGGCTGGTGTTACTTGGAAAGGCCTTTTGAGGATGTAGTGAAGAATTTTAAGCCATCCATATCCAGCTAGTATACAGCTTGTCAGTTATTAACAAGTTCTCCTACAAAGCAAGAGCTCACAAGTACAGTTAGCATGACTGTGCTAAATGCCCTGCTATAATTTATTATCCTAGAGAAATCAAATATTGCGATAAAATCACATAAAAGTGCCCCCAAACCAAACACCTCCCTAGTTTTTTATGTAGGATGAAAGAAGATGAAGCCTAATCCTGGCAGGCAGTACCAAGTAATTTAAACTGAGAAGTCTTAAAGGCCATCGATTAATCACAGGGTAAATTAACAGTGGAGAAGTACCCAAGGCACACCAATTCTTCAAAGCCAATCCATGTCAGGACTGTAAAACAGGTAGGTGTGCTAACCTTCATTTCACTGTTGATCCAAGTACTTTGAATTTCTCTAAAGCATCTTGCTAATGTCATCATGTCAGGTAATTAGCATGTTGATTCCTTTAGGGTATTAACAGGCTAATTATACAAGCATTGTCGCTTCTATCATTTACTAGTTTAGATAGCACAGAGGTAGACTTCTTGCTGAAGAACAGGGAAGACATTCAGAGCATCACAGAATAGCAGAAGCTTCCCAGGGAATCCCTCCCAAGCAAGCTTCAGCTTGCACAGACTCTGTTGAACTTTCTAATGAGCAAGCTAAGTTTGCTCTTCTAAAGTACTGACCTTCAGCATGCTCTGCCTGATCCCGAACTCCACAACATGGGGATCACTGCAGCCAAGGCTGTCAGTAACTGAGATACAAGGCAGGTTTTCTTGGTTCCAGCAGTGCCTCATCCTGGTTAGCACACCTAACGTTTGTGTGAGGAAGCAGTCCTCTACGTATTCCAGGAAGGTGACAGATGACTCGTGAGCTGCCGTATTGTTCTTCCACCATTTTCCAAGGCTAAATGCTTATTCACACACAGACCATAAGAGGTGGCACTAGATTCAACCTCTGGTATGCAACCCTGCAGCTTCGCTGCAGCAGCTTTCTGAAAAGATGATTGATCTTTGTGTGCCACAAACCCAGCTTCACAAGCCTTTAAAACCCAAGGACATGCCTTTCTTGCTTTATTCCCCTCTTTAAACGACCAGTATCTGCTAGGCAAATTTGCTGGTGGTTGAGCTGTACAGAGGTATTGTGTGGACCCTAGCTAAGGGAAGGTGCTAAAGTTGGTACTGCAAAAATAAGCCCTTTTCTTTGCTCACATTCAGGAGCATGACTTTCCCTGTTGCCATCACCAGTTCTTCCAAGAACAGCTTGGAAAGGAGACCTGTAGGAGCTGACACCTGCCCTGGCTGAAGGGCACCTGCCGAAGCATCAGGCATCCACAGGAAGACCTGAGGCCAAGCTCACACCTCAGGAGGAATAAAGCTCTTGCTCTTTCCTTCCAGCTTCTTCCATAGCAGGTAGAGGTGAAGCCCCTGTGGTTCAGCCCATGGGACAGCAGTTGGGCGCTGCACCACACTGAGCACAGGTTATGGTACAAGTAGACAGAGCTGTATTCCCTGATGTCTGAGCATCCCCTTCCAGAGCCTGACAGGAGCTCAGAGTACATTTCAGATTAAATCTTCCCTCGGCCACAAAAACCTCAGTAACTCCATGGAGCTGCTTAGAAGCAGAAAATGAGGTAATTACCATTTAGGGTTTCAGACTGACCCAGACTCTGATTATGGACAGAAAGACACTGCTTTCCATTTAAGAAACCTATTCTCCTGACAGAAACTACACACCTGATGTCATGAGCTCTTATTCTACCATCACAGCAATTTACACAATAGCAACATCCATTTCTAGGCTAACACAGAACAAAAAGCAATTAAGGAAGCAGAGGTCAAACCAATTCCTTCTGCAGCTGCCCTTTACTGAGGGATGCATTTGGAAACAGAAAGACTTCTTTTGAAAAAAAATTAAACCTCTTCATAATAGAAATGCTGAAATATAAAAGAAAATTGGGTTCACTTCCATTCATTACAAGGGTTGAATTTTGAGGACAAGTAACGTAATGTAAATAAACCATTTTCATGTTATATACTCATTGATGCAGTGCTCCTGAATGATCCACATCAGATTGATGAGGGCCTGGGTGCTACACTGCACTTTCCTTTGGGGTAGGGGCACATGTCCCTGTGGGGCTCCCATGCAGGCGGCATGGCTGGGTCACTGTCCTGTTTCCTGCCTTGCTCCCTCAGGGCTGAGCAGCACGGCATGGCAGGTACCAGGCAGCGCACAGCCCAGAGCTGCACCCCATCAGCAGCAGGGACTGCCAGGATTTGCGCTGGGACTTGGAGCTCCAATATTTGGCTCCAGGGGCAGCTCCAGCCTGAGCTTCCCCTTGTCCCCTACCAACCTCACATGGAATTGCTTTTCACCGGTTTCGCATGCCACTGCATAACCTGGCACTTGCTCCTGACCCATGAGGTTGCCTAGGTGGCATCAGCCATGGCACTAGATGCAGACAAAATGCCCTTTACCTTCCCCTTTGCCTCTACACTGAGACTTGCAAACCAACTAATTGTGAAAAGCATGACTGCACAGTATTTGTGATTTATGAGTTATAAGCAATAGTAAAATTAAAGCCGGCATTTCAGATACTAATTCATCCTTTGATTGAACACATTAGCTGCTTGAAATGACCAAGAAGTAGCACTAATTCAGAACATTTCCTTTCCTTAAGCTAACTTCAAAGCTATCAGTACCATTATGTGATGGGGGACAAGCTTTAGCTGCAGCACTTTGCTCAGCTAGGGCCACAGCACACCTGCATCTCCTGAAAACCCTCCGCCAGCCCAGCCCAGCAGTTACTCAGCAGTTACGACTGCGCTGCTCCGCTGAGTACAGCCACACCGTGCCTCTGCTGCCGCCTGCAGCTGCCAGAGCCCCTGCTGCAGCCTCCCGTCCGCTGCTGCCTCTCCAGGAGGAAAACCTCCGGGCAGAGAAACCTCAGCGCACTGGAGCGGGTGAGAGCTCCGGCAGCAAGAACTGAGCTCTACTCCAGTCACTTACACCAGTTACCTGCAACGCAATTCAAACCATTTAACTCAGAAGAAAATGACAAGCAAGAATGTGCCTCTGTTTTTCATCTGTCTTCTTACTCAGTGTAGGCATCATGCAGAACATCTTCACCCAATTTATCCTAGGTTTATACACCCTAGTTTATACACTGGGTTATACACCCAGTTTGCATTAGCTTATTTACAGCACAATTGCAGCACACCACCACCCACTCTCTAACAAGTTGCCCCCAAAGTTTTCTACTTTTTAATTGTTTTTCAATGCAATTTGCTTGCATCCAGCATATTTTAAAAGGCCTTAAACAAGAGAGCACCCCTCACTGCAGCTCATGTGCAACCCTCTGGCACGCAACGTTGGCACACAACATGCCAGCTGGCACAACTACAGTGCCAGCCCACTGCTGCAGGCACAGCCACAGGAACCAGCATCCCAGTGGAAGAAACCCTGAAGGAATAAGAGGGCCCTGCTCTCTCCCTCTCCTCTATGGGATAAAGCTATTCATTCTAAACACTAGAGAGCAAAAATCCATCTCAATTTTTATAGCTGATCTAGAGGAGAAAATCTGGTGCCAGTGTCAACCATCAGGCATGGAAGTTGTTAACTAAACCCAACCCACCATCATACACCTGCAATTGCTGTTGCCACAGACTGGAGAAGTTTCCCTTGGCACCCCTAGCCCACCAAGCTAGGAACCCAGTAAACACCAACACTATTTATTCTTACTGCAAGGACTATGCAGCACAGGCACACCTAACCCTGCAGCCATGCCTGCTGTAAGCTGCAAAACACCAGAAACCTTCATCCACCAGCATCCTGCTCCAGCAGCCACACTGTGCACTGCGCCCAGATACATCCTCGGAGTACAGCCAAACCAGGGAAAAAGGGAAAAGTAAGCAAAGGCATGGCCAAGGCTGCACACAGGCAATTGAGCCACAGTGTCTCCCTGGGGACACAGGTCTCAGCAGACCATGGGGTCTCCCTGTCAGGAACCACAATCCTGTTGGCACTGACCCACCAGCATTTCCCCACCTTAGCCTCAGGACTTGGCAGGGTCCCAAGTGCTCTATTTCACACACAAGCAATGCTTCCACCCCCATCCTTTGCAGACAGAAACCAGTGTCCAGGCTTTTCTATGCTGGCTTCTGAGCTCTGCCACCAGCTACTGGGTCTGAGCTATGAGGTTAAGCAGGTCTGAAAACTACTTCTGAACTGCTTGACATCAATATTGAAAAGCTGTTTAGCACAAGGAGGCTGCTGTCAGGAGCCGGCAGCAGCAGGACTAATAATGCACACTGCGAAGGTCACAGGTACAGACCAAATTCTGCCCCTTGCTCCTTGCGCATGGCCCATAATATTTAGTAGAGAAGAAAGAGAAGATGCAGTGATTTCATATTTATCAATTTAATCTCCATCAGGCTCTGATGTGCATGTAAAACTCACTTCCCAGCATCTCCTCCGTGAGGCTGCTCCCTGCAACGTCTGTGCTTGCCCAGCTCCATAGGGAATCAGTACCTCTTGAGCACATGGCCAAATCCTGGCCATGCACAGACCCACCGCAGCTCCAGTATCCAGCTGCTGCTCTATAGAGGGGAACGCTACCACAGCAAGGAAACTCCCTTTAGAAAACCACTTTCCTCCTCAACCTGCTGCAAGCGCAGCTCCTGTGCTCTGGTTGGAGCAGCTTGGGAAGGGGACCCTGCAGATGCACCCAGTGGTGCCCCCAAGCCAAGCATTTAGCTAACTGGGGTCTGGTGTCAGACAGGGAGAGGAAAGTCCCATAGGAGAGAGCAGGGGGAACACATAAGCAGGTCTCACAGAGGTCTCAAGGACACGCCAGGATGACACCTCAGAAAAATTATCTCATCAGGAGACACTGGAATAACAGACTGGATGCACCCACTGCAGCAGCCCAGAGCATACTGAAAAGCAGCATCTGCAGCTGCCTTTTTCCACCTCCAATTCCTCTTTTTTTCTTTTTTTTAATTGAATCTCCATTCTCTGCACTATGAGCCTCACATCCAACAAAGCACATGAATGGCTTCGTGCATATTTATACACCTCACAGGAGCAGGCTCCAGCACCAGTGCTGTACAGCACCTGTAAACAAGGGCAGGGATGGCCGCACCGGACAGGCAGCCTCTGCCAGCACATTCATGTGTCGCCTCCGACACCCGTGGAGCCAGGCACCGGCATTTCATCTCCAGACACTGCTCAGCCGCCCAGAGCGGCTTCTGCCACTGACATTTTTCATTTGATACACAGAAGATTATGGCCTTGTGAGACGTTTGAACAATTTCTTTCACCACGGCATGAGCCAAACAAGATGAAACGCTGAGGTCGAGACAGGCATGACACTGCTTAAATTAATGGGCTTGGCAAAATGAGCAAGCGCTGACGAGCAGCCTGGACAGAGGAGGGTTTGCTACTTTCTTCAGTAGAAAAAGATTCCCGAACATTCCAGAAAGCTCCAGGACAAGCAGCTCCTGCCATGTCTGCAATGATGTTATTAACTAAGTCTGTCCACTTGAAGAATCTAATTTTGCCTTCTAAGCAAGCAACAGATGAGCTCAGGAAGTGTCAGCATCTTGCTCTCACCAGGGTTAACAGGGTTTCACTCCTCCTTGTTAAAGCAGCAAGTCTGCAAAAGAAGCCAAAACCATCTCTGGAGCATCTTCCCTGAGTGAGCCTGAACCCACTTAGTGTCTCCAACTGATCCCCACTGCCTGCTCTGCTGCCCCCTGCTCCAGGGTGCACCTGTCATGGAGACCAGAAAGCCACAGGTGGGGACCTGGAGGATGGAGAGCAATGGAGACGGACTTTGAAGCCCATGCATCACTCCTGCTGCACAGAGGCTCCTCCAGGCAGAGTGGTCACCAGGAGGCCAGGGTTTCCCACTGCAAGCACATCTCCCGATGCTCCTCTCCCACCATGCCAAGACAGGAGATGTCCCCACAAGACCTACCAGGTCACCCTGCGTGGCCACAGGATGCTGGGTGGGAGCACTTTGCTCTCCCCAGACCCGAGCACAGAGCATATGGTGTCTGGCGCATAAATACATGAAGTATTTTATAACGCCAGACACAAAGGCCAAATTCAGATCTAAATTAAACAGGTATAAACCCCCGGAAAATCCAGCGCTGACATCAGTGGGTTTTTATTTTTTTTTCCCTTTGGCTAAGATAGGATTACACAGGTTTAGGCACAAATTAGATTCTGCTTCTGAGCTCCAGGTCTGTGGAACATACAGACAGTCCAATACTTCAGAAACACACGTCTAATAGACAATAAGAAACAATTTTCTAGCAGCAAGTTGCCTAATTATCTATCCATCTAAGAGACGTTACGGTGCTCAACATGACAGCATTTCAAAACAGAAGCTGCTTCTTCCTCCTGCATTCCAGCATGGGAAAAACCTGATTGTTTGCCTTGTATATTAGAGAAGATTCCCCTCCACCCCCATATTTGCATGCAAAAGACAAAACACCTGAATACTTCTTTATGGGAAAGGAAAAGCAACAGGAGAAAGGAGAGATGAGCACCTATCTGATGCAGCAAGTCAAAATGTAGATGTGTAATGACCCCAAACACATCCTGGCATCCATCAATGCAAATGGGCACCTAAAGATGATGCTGGTATCTGAAGGTCATGTTTTCACACAGCCAGGCAAATCAAAATTCAGGTGTATTTCTGGAGAAGCCTGAGGAAAAAACCACTATAGCCTTCAACCTGCTCAGCTAATTGGGACATTTGGAAAATGGCCTGTTATTTACAAAGGCACCACTGAAAAGCCTTGCTGTCTTTGCATCCCATCCGTGGGACTTTTACAAATCTAGTGCAGCACAGGCAAACACCAAAAGCATCACCTTGTCTCCAGTGTCTACAACACAGGCTGACCACCAGAGCTGTGGGAAAAGCAGGAACAGCTTTAAGGTCGGAACTTCGGTCATCTTCTGCTCAACCAGGACCTAAGAGACCCAATGCCTGGAGACCCGACTTTAGGACTCACCCAGAATGAACCCTAGTTAGTTTCATTTCCAGCTGCAATGAGCAAGTGTGGGTCTGTGAGCTGTAAGCCTCTGGTGCAGCAGCTTTCTCCTCCTCTTAGCCTCGTTTGGAAGGTGAGGTCTGGAGCTGATGCTCAGCCTCGGCCCATCTCCAAGCAGCCTTTTCTGCCAGGTCAGGGCTGCTCTCCTCCTCCCCATCTGCGCCACATCTGACTGACCCAGAAACTCTGCTATGTTGGTCTAAAGCACCCCAAAACATTTTCTATCGAACATCCAACTAATGCTCATTAGACAACATACAAAATCAAACTGGTCTGTACCACAGCATCCCCAAGAGTGAAGGGTGACAGCGGGCCAGAGCTGTGCTCGCCAGGGGCTGTCTGTGCCATTACTGACCACTTTTTCCAGGCACAGAAACATCCCAAAATATCTACCTCCAACAAGAAGTCAGGATGTCAAAGAAGACTCTAATTCCTCTCCTCTCAAGCTGTAATGCCACAAAAGCAATGAATATGCTCAAACAGGCAGCATTCAGTGAAAGCAAACCAAACTACTCAGAGCTGCACTATTGGCAACACACACCAACAGTGACTTTTTTCCCCTCTAAAAACTCCAACTTGATTAAATGGTCCTTAAATTTTCCCAAAGGCCAAGGGAAAATGAGCCAACAGAGGACCAGGTATATTACTATTGAGGCGCAATCTGTTATTTTAATCAAGTACTGCCCATTAACGGGAAGTTAATTAGAGTTAATTAATTGGAATAAAGCATCGAAGGGATCTGGGGGTCTGAAGACAGGCATTGCTACAGCACTTGGTGCACAGAGAGCTTGATGGTATTGTCAGTGCCCCTCTGCAGTAGCTGATGAAACCCCAGGTATAGGTGTGCAAACAGCCACTGCTCAATGCTACCTCAGGAACTAAAACACTTTAAAAAAGAAACTACATTTAAAAATTGTTCTAAATCCTTATGGAAGACAGACATGGTCCTTTTTTAAAACATAGTGAAAAGTGAAGAGAATCGTATAAAACCCTATGAATGGTTCAAAAGAGAGTGCCTGTGGGCTGCATCCTCATTCAGTATTTATGATGAAGATCTTGCCAGCTTTCACGCATGTAATGAGGCCATCTCTCCGTCAACAAGTAAACACTATCCCAGCCCAATTCCCTCCTCCTGGCCAGAGCACCCTGTCCTGCTGGAGCCACGGCCGCCTTTCACAGGGATCAGTGCAGTGGGAAGAGCCCCACCACTGCTCTCCATCAGACACCATCAGCCCTGATTACTGTCCCAGCTCCTGCTATGCTCCCAGCCAGTTCAGACAGCAAAGAAGGTTTTCCCTCTGGATTTGCACAGACCAGTACCCAGAGCATGAAAATGATTCTTCCTTTTTTGGGGACCCTGCTTGCTTCACAAGCCCTAAAGATGCTGTCATGTAAACAGGCACAAGAGCTTATTTAGATGGAGAGACACAAACACAGACTCACCACAGGACCTCAGGGAGATACATATTCCCTAACTGTGAGCACTGAAGGTTGTATTTTTTATGGTAAGTGATCAAAAGATGTTAACGAGCCACCAAGATGCAGCTTGCCCTGGAGCACTGATGGTTTTTATTGGACCATCTGGGCTTTACTGCAACACAAACAGCATTACCAATGATTGTTATTAACAACATTATAATCACTAACAAAATACCACAGTGCTCAGATTTCAGGTGTTGTCTCACCTCCTGCTTCACAGCCCACATTTTCAAATGTTAGGCTGGGATTTAGAGGACAACCTGCACAAAACCCATCAGTGAGGAGAGGGCATCCAGCACCAAACCATCCAGAGCTCAGAAGCTGCAGTTGCACCTTAAATATCCTCTTCTCTGTTTGGAAATGACCTTGGGCGGCAGCTGACAGCCCTGCTTCCAGGGCCAAACTCCACCTTTCCTTTACCATGGCATAGGTATATATACCACAGGTATACATGGTTAGGAGAACATACCATCTTTTAAAGCCCACCCCATTTCTCTGCAAGAGGTGAACCCAGACTTACTTTCATTTAAGCAGAAGATGGCACATGGAGGATATGCATCAAGTTGCCAATAATCCCCCAAAAGTGGAAAAAAGAACCACCCAAAAAAGTGCATTTCTGTTACAGGATGCATAGAGATGCTCATTACCTAGACAACATGTTTGATGGAGTAAATGAAAAACAAGTATATTTTTCACTAGCTGTTGCCTCATTCATCATCCTTTTTTCTGTCAGGACATTTTACTTGTTATGATTATCAGCTCCTTTCCTGTTTTTAGCCTATTCTGGGATTCCGTGACACTTGCAGCAGCGATCCTGACCCTAGATGGCTCCTCCTGGAAAGGACATCTCCACCTAAGCTCATCCCACCTCATCTTAGGCACTAAACAGGGAGTTAGTGACAGTTCCAGTAAGCATCTGGGGTAGGAACAGAGAGGAAGGCAGAAAGACAGCTTGTACAAGGTGTCCTGCACCAATGTGGAAGGAGAAACATTTTGGTCTTACACTTACAATGCCAGTAATTTACAGTGTTGAATCCTAGCATGCCTGAGGAAAGAGCTAAGAACCAGTCCAAAGCCCTCCAAACGCTGGCTAATGCAGAGCTCACCCTGTGCACCTCATCTCGGAGGCACCCACTGCCTGTCTCCTAGTCCAGCTGCACTTCAGTCCAAAATCCAGCTCTCCAGAGCACCACCAGGAAAGTGCTCTGTGGAAAACCATCTATCCACAGTGTTTGTGCATACAGCCCTCGGTAAAGTTGCAGCAAAACTGTACCTGAATTTTTACTACAGTAAGAACCAAACCCAGGGTGTTTGATTCAAGATGCACAGGAAAAAACACACAAGGGAAAAAGAATTCATCTTACTTTGTCTACACAGTGCTTTACTTTGCAGTGTGGTACCAACCGCACAGAGGGAGCCAGGAGCCTCAGCTGATAAGGACTGGCACGGCTCTGCTGATTTCCAGTAAAGCCAAGCCAATGTAAAGACAGCTGCAGACTGGGTCCAAAATATGAAGCCACAAAAAAGGTTCCTCTAAATTATTGAAGATACACTGACTTCTGCCTCCCATGACTGCTTTTACAGCTCGCTCTTCATTCAAAGCATCATCACCCACCAATCAAGCAGGATTATTTTCCTTTTCAATTGGACTTTGACTCAACAGCAAATTTAATTAACTGACCTAATGGACTAGAGCTGTGGATTGAAAAAATAAGAAATAAAAAGCAACTCCCACAAAACACACAACAGAAAGAACCATCACTGCAGCCAAAAAAAACCCAACCCCCAAGCGAAAACAAAAACCTAGAAAGGAAAAATGTGCCTCACTCTCCTGCTTTCTGGAGATGCCGAATAATAAGAAGATCCTCATGCTGCAAGGTACAGCTTCTTCGTGGGAGCAACCATTTGCTCTTTATTGCCTTTTAACAGAAGATCCCAAAGCCCTTTACAAACTTTTATGCTGTGCAATACCCTAGCATGCCAAGAAGGCAGCTATATGGGGAATGCCACCATCCCCAGCCCAGAGCTTCAGCCGAGCTGCATGCTGATACTCATTTTACTAAAACCACATAGATGCACACAAGAAACTGGTGCTGCACTCCCTATTGAGGTTAGGCTTCCACCAACATCCACAGCATCTCCATCAAGTAGATGAACACTAAATGTGGCTCAGCATCTTCACCACCACCATGTCCCCTGAACTACCTCACTCTTGTGACACCACAGAGTGCCAATTCAGAAAGGTCCTCACAACAAGAGGAGCTCTTGGCTTCTTTAACAATGAGGGGCACTGCAGACATTGAACCAGAAGACTGTACACACACAACAGCGTGACTAATACCTCTGGTTCCAGCTATATAATGGCTGCACAAACCATGCATCTGAAACACCAGAGTCCCAGCCACAGCAAAAGCGGCAAGCTCAATGATGCTTGCAGTGCTATGCCCAAGCCACTCAACACCCTTCAGTCTGACAGCAGCCATGAGAACTTGGCGCTGCTGCTCTTCCAAAAAGCTCTGTATGCTCCTTCCCAGCTTTGAAGCGCTGGCGACATTTCTGGCCTGGGATTACTTATTGCAACATTCAAAGTGAGCAACACGTCACTTAGAAAGTGAGGCACCACTTAAAAGGAACACCACTGAAATCTGACTGCATTATGTGTGATTAGAAATCAGATAACTACCCTTTGACTTGCTTGGGAATACATCCACCTGCACAGAAAAAAATAACCAGGCATCCACTCATTAATGCTAAACTCCATCAGCCAGGGTGAGGAGCAGCATACTCCCCTCATCCTTCTGCCTATATAGAACTGCTACTCTGTTTGCCTGTTCTTCTATTAGGAAAAGGGGAAAACAAAGAAAAGTATTTCACGCCACTCACAAGATCACCTAGATGGAAGCTTCCAAGAGCAAATTCATCATAGCACATGCAAGGTACAGGCAGGGTGACATGCATGCAAAGCAGTGATTAATTACAGACTTTTTGTTGAGGAAATTTCTGAGCATGAAGGGCAACATTTAAATTGCTCATCAGCATCTCTTTTGTTATAACATGTTTGGAAACAAACTAATTGGTTGGAATGAGGCTCCCTGTACCAGCTTTGACACCTGTATCTGCCACGTAAGAAATAAAATGAAATGACACTTCAAAATCTATTCCTTCAGATGCAGATTCCTATCTGTTCCTCAAAAGATGGTGCGTAATGGGTGGAAAGTTGCCAAAAAACATGTTTGTGAAGCATGGGAACCCACTGTGGCAGAAAAGCTGGGTTCCACTGCCCAGCCCCTCTGTTCTTCCAGAGGACAAGAGGGTCTGACCCTGCCCCTGACAGTGCCTGAGCTCCACAGCACGCACAGCCTGGGTGAAGTCATGACATGGGGGAGAAACCCACTGCTTTTTATGGGTCCCTGCAGCCCTGCCCATGAGCTCCATGCGACGGAACAGCAAACAAGGCCATTGCCGTGGCGGGTCCATGGCCTCAGTTCAGCCCCAGCACTGCTGCCCAGCCTGCAAGCGACAGCACAGCCAGAGACTCATTGCTGTGCTCTGCTACTCCTGCTCTGAGCAGCACGCCAGTTGCCAACTTTACTGACTGTGTTCATGCCCAGAGAACAAAAATAGGAGATTCAGAAATTGAACAAAAATAAGAATTCCTATCCCAGCCAAACATGCCCAGTGCTGACAGAGCTTTTGAGTGAGGTTAGCTTTAGGACTCCTCCTGGCCCACAGCCTGTGTGGTCTGTCTCTTGGTCTATCTCAGCTGTGCCATTCAGGGCTTGACACCAAGTTCCAGTCCTTTAAACAAAGGCATGAACAAACCTGTTTACAGAGCAGGTGATGCCAGTGTCAAACACCTATAGCTGCATCACCTCACCAGTGAATTATGTCAAGTACCAGCAGTTATCTCTGCCTGTGTCTGGGATCGTTCAATATTTCCCTCTCATTCTTTCAGTTTTTGACTTTATGCCAAGCTCATTGCCACTCAGAAGTGCAATCAGCGCCTCTCCTCTGCACAAAACCATTCCAAATGGCACCAGCTAAGCACAGGATGACAAGGTGTGCTCCCAGCCAGCTCCAGCCATGAGGTGGCAATGCTGGGACCACCTTCTCCAGAGGACAGAGTGCTAATTAAGTTTCCCTGGAGACCCCACCGATGGCCACCTCTTGCAGGGTGGCTTCTGGGACAGACACCATTCTGCACAGGTTCATCTGAACACCCACAACTGCTTCTTTGTTGATGTTGGAGGTAACCACAACCATGCCAAGTCAGTAACACCACCACATTTACCTGTGAACACTAGGCTGGCGTTCTCCAGTTCTTCCTGGGGAACCTTAAAGCTGAAGGACTCATTGTAGAAGGGATCTATTGTCCCCCGCATGCAGGAGGTCTTCTTGGTTTTTGTTAGTTTTAATCCATGAACAAGCTGAATTTTCACAAAGGGATCTGGCAAAAAACACAAAGCACAAGCTCTGCTTTATGGGCATCCTGAGTCAGCGTCCCAGTCTGTGAAGGCTGGGCACCACGGCGATGGACCGTGCTGGAAAACAGCACTTGGAAATGACTGGGACTTGTACCAGTGCGCCGCTCCCAGGGATTTGCAGTGGGGACAAAAGTCAGGCAGGTGGATTAAAACTGCTCCTTGCCAAAACCACAATTAATGGCAGCCTTCATAGAGGCAGAGCAGACTGTTCACTTTGGAAAAAGCCAATGTTCTGGCAGCAGCAAGGGCAGCTGGGGGAGGGAACATGGGAAAAACACCTGGGGACACGCACGAAGCAGTTACCAGCCAGCACGCTCAGCAGGGAGCAGTGCATGGGCACTGGAAAAGCCTCACAGCATCCACAGAGCAGCTAGATATTATAAATGAAACCACTGCAACATTAATAGGCAGCACACAGCATCTGCAAAGCACATCACAGCCACAAACGGGCTGCCTTACAGAACACAACATTGGGGTAATTTAGAGCTCCTGGTTCCTCACCTCACACTGGTTCAGAGATTTCAACTTTAAATATGGCAAAGGTATTCACACCCTCCATTTTATGTCAGGGTTCCAAATATTTTCATTATTGTTGGCTATATATACAAAATTGATATCTGGAGCCTTATATTAATAGGAACTGAGCTTCCGAATCCCCCTGGGTCCCCCACAGACTGCAGCCTCACCACAGCTCTGCTGTAAAGGCACATATAATCTGTCCATGAGTAATGTGAGAAATGCACTGCCCTTTACCTGAACCTTGGCTCATGTCTGTCTGAAGAAGCTGTTTTGCTCTAATGATGTCCACATTCAGTCTTCCCGCACTGGGTAGGTAGTTCAGTGACAACAGCAGCTCTCCCAGCTCCACTTCATTCTGCAGGAAAAAGGGAACGTGGAAATTCAGAACAGAGCTTGGAGGGGAAGGGAGAAGCAGGAAGAGAAATTAAATAAATCCCATTTATCTAAGTGCCTGAAATCCAGATTTCAGTTATGCTCTAAACTGCAGCCAACAACCATCTGGTGGTACCTCGTGCTGAGCAGAAACAAGAAAGAATACTATCCCCAGGTGAAGGTCATTCTTTAATTGCTGATCCTTCACCAGCTTTTCAGCAGTCATGCAAACAGGACCAATAAGAAGGAATGAATATAAGGTCAGCTGCTTGTCTTCTTGGAGAAGACATCCTTTTTCCTTACCAGCCCCCAAGGACCACACCAGCCACTTGGGAAGTCCAGGTGTGAGACAGTTAATGCATCCTTGGGTCACAGGAAGGCAATTCAGAGGAGACATCCCCTTGGCATCCAGCCTGTTCTATCCAGACCATGGCACAGCTTAACTGTGCCCTTGCTGTTCATCAGTCTGTACCACAGCCATAGCCGCACATCGAATAGCTGCTCAGACAGTATTTCTTTTCCCTTTACTTAATGATGCTTAAACCTATTAATTAAAAAACAAATAAAAAAAGAGCTGGAGAGCTGACATCACTGCTCCTCAGAATGACAGCTTAAAATAACCTCTCCTCCCCTAGCACGACCTGGCTCCGAGACGCTGTTACCCTCAGATGCAAAATCCAGACACTGAAACAACTCTGGAGACTGAAGACACACCAGCCAGCCCAAGCACTGCACCAATCCATCCGCCTTGTCTCATGCCCACGTCAGACTGCAGAGCTGGTTCTTCATCCCAAATAGCCAAACAGTTCAAAACCAAGCCTAGGTGGGATGGTCACAGCCATTCCCAAATGGAAAAGGAGCTCCAGTGGCATTGCAATCATAACAAAAGGCTTGAATATCTTTACTGATGCCCCAAATATTAAATTACAGAAACCAAAGACTAAAGGACTATGCAGACAATAAAGAAAAAAGCTCTGAGACGCAGTCACAGCCTGAACTGACCCAAAGAGCCACGTTCATCAGCAGATGGGCCAGCACATGCAGTACCCATCCCTGGCGAAGTTACCAACAGCTCTGGGGAAACTGAGGGTAGGGCTGTCAGGAAACCCAACCAGCTTACAGCTACTCAGCTGCAAAGGGAAAGCACAACCTCCATTGAGCACAGATGAACCAGAGGGCTTGGACCAAACCCGAGGAGACACTCAGGGAAAAGCCTCATCCCTCAGGCAGGAGCAACACAGGATGGCTCCCATTGCCCACAGGCCACTCAGCTCCTCACCTAACCAGACAAGCACTAAAACTGACGGGTAATGGTATTAAAAGTTTTCCCCGAGGCATTTTGTCTCCTCTCCTGTTCCTGTTGGTTACTCCCGGGGAAGGCAGCAGGATGTGCGTGGCATGCAGGAGCACTGGCAGGCTGAGGAAGTCCTGCACCCCCGATGCTACATAATACAATTCAGTTTAATTCAATATCCTTTTGTTTTGGCTTTCATAGAAAATGTGGCAATAGGCTGCCCAATTTCATATCAAAGGTCATTGCATTTCAGGAGCTGGCAAAACAACCCCTCCGTGTTTAACCCCACACATTTAATGAGCAAAGGACAAGGGAAGCACCATGCAGGGAGCAGGGCAAAGGCTGCAAGTACAGCAGCATCCTGACTCAGCCCGTGGGTGAAGTGTGGATCCACATCACAGATCCTAAGGCAAACACATGGGCCCTCCTCACACACTCCACTGCCCCAGGAGCCAGCCTCAGAGCCAGCCTGGTAGCATCCACCCCAAGCTGACCCACCTTCTGCCTGACCTTCCCCACAGCCATCCTTCCCCGTGAGGAAAAGCATCTGATTCCTTACCCCAAACTCCTTCTGTCACAGCATCTTGTGATGTGGCAGCATACAGCCATACAGCACATACACTCACATTCATCATGTGCATTTTCTTCCATTGCTATAGTACTGCTTCATTGACAAGGCACCCCTCTTCTGTCCACCTTTGCCAACTCCCATATCACAGTCCTGTTCAATATACAATAAGTTCTTTCCATCAGAACACCATTCCCCAACAGAAACCTGACCTGACATGACTTCTGCGAGGTCAAGCCATACCTACACACACCACTGTGCCCAATGGTTGCACAACATTAGGATCTAAGAAAGCCTGACATCCAAGGCGATTTAAACACCATCTAATTCAAACTATCACCTTTGGTTTGATTTTCCCCAAACAGCTCCTCTCTGGTCTCATACCTGTGGCTGGAACTGCTTGAAGACACATTTATCACCAAGAACAGTTGGCAACTTCTAAATCTATTACCAGGACAGTAATGAAGCATCACAGGGCCCAAACAGGACCCAGCTGAGGTACCCCTCAAACTCATTCTTTATAACATGTCAACAACATATCCAGTCCTACTTCCACTTGCATTAACTGCTGTGTGGGGTTCCATGCAGTTTTTAATTCCTAGAAATTCAGGTACATTTGGACAGCATGAACTAGGAAACTAATTAGTGACATTATTACCTGCTGAGAGGAGACAATCGAATAGCTCCTGCTGCAAATACCAAACTTCTGGCACGGGCCGGCGGCAGGCTGGCACTGGGTAGGGATGCAGGACCTTTCAAGTCACCTCAAGCTTAGAGTGCTGAAAATCCACATTAAGATTTGGGGTAATTACTTCTAGATTCATCCATTGTTGGAGCCTGTTGATCTTATCCAAGAGCTGCAGGAACTAAGGGACTCCCCTGGGTCAGGGAGGAATGGTGAAGCTCAGCAAGGGAAGGCAGATCTCCACACTTCCAACACATTTAACATTTATGCTGCTGACAGTATTTATCCACTGACAATATCAGGCTGGGTATGTATCACTCTCCAAGGCACTGCCAGGGGAACCAGGCATCTACCCCCAAGCAGGAGAACCAAGCATGACCCCCATCTGAACCCTCCCCAGCACCGAGTCCCATAACCCCTGCAGAGGTTATTGAAGGAGCCACTATAACATAACTGTCACACTGCTGCCTAACCCACAAGCCTTCCATAGGTAAAGCTAAATCCCTGATTTTCCATAGGACCTAACCTAACAGGGATACTGGCACCTCCAGAAATTTTTGACTATCTGGGCTTAAATTTGAGTAAGGGGAGATATAAAATGCTGTATTCTGTAAGTGTGATCCACTGAAGTCAGAAGATAGACTACCACTAGTTTTAATGAGTCTCAGATCTGGCCTAATTTCCTAAATCTCAGTAGCACCTTCTGCCCCTTAGTGCTTTTCAAGCATTCCCAGATTTCTGTTAACTATTTTAAGGGAAGGAACATCCAACCCAGAGAGGCCATGGCAGGACGAGTGTGCTCAAAGCCAGCCAGAAAGCAGCAGCTCCATTGTAGGGTGAGCACTAGCAGTGTTTGTAGCAATAACAAAAGGTGTTTTCAGAAGGAAACCCAGATCCCTGCATAGGTCACCTCCAGTATAAGTGACTCAGCCTTTTCAAGGCACTTAACACAAGCACTGAACTGCCTCTGATCTTCTGAATGCATTATTTCTAACTTAGCTGGAAAGATCTAGGAAACATGCTTCAAATCCTGCTACAGTGCCTGAGAGGACATCAAGCGCTCAAGGAAATGAACTGGTGGCCAGCAGTCACCACATATTCCTCCCCAGCATGTCAGACCAGCACTGTCTCCACTGCACCATGCTCACTAGCTTTCTCCTGTTCTTTGGTTACCTGCCATCATTAGCAAGGAATTAACGTGTTGCTCCAAGAAGCCCAAGGTACAAGGCCTCCTTAGGTTTTACAGATTCATTCTTTCCCCAACAAGCTCACGCCATGGCATACTTGTGTAACAAGCTGGTGTGACAGTCTTGCTCATAAGACATGCTGGTGGCACAGTGTGTGTCAGAGATGAAGATGGAGATGCAGGCAGAGCTGCAGCTTAATGTACTGACTGGCTCAGCAGGCAAAACATAGACAACTGGAGGGCACAGTTGGATCCACTGCAACATGGAGAAACAGTACTCCATGGGTTAGGCAGGAGACTCGGCTCAGGGAGGAACGAATGGCCATAGAGGTCTTTAGTGGCTCGTGGGGCCATAGGAGCTGACCAGAGAGCCTCTCCAGCTCACTTGCACCTTGGAAGCACTCTGTGTTGCCATAACCATGGACTCCCATGCCCACCATCTTGTTCAGAGGTGTCTTTATTGGTGTTAAGACACGTCTTGCTGGGGGACCGCAGGTGTAGCAGCATGGCTCCTGTTTTGTCACACACTGCAGCATCCCCAACCTCAGACTCACGTAGAGGCTGAGCTGAGAAGAGGGATGCAAGTTCATACACAAGAGGTGTCATCAGCACCTTGTTCACTATAGAGAAAGGAAGTGCCTGAATTTTACTTTTCCTAGGTCTTCTCATCAGGAAACTAAAATGCTGTTGGTTTTGCTTTGAATATTTTGCTCATAGAACACAGCCTGCAGAGGTGCCCCTCAGGCACCACGGTGCAAAGGCGTCATTTTAGTTGCCATTATTATGCTGATGATGTGCTGATTTGTGCCCAGATCCCAGATGACCCTGAAAAAGCAATTTCCTGTTTGATGAGATGCCTGAGTGACACCAAGTCTGGGACATCCGAGATGCTCCTGAAGCTCTAATTTACATTTCACTCCTGGCTGTTCCTATCCGCAGCTGCGTTACAGAGCCAGATGTTTGGATTTGCAGCCTCAGGCTCGCCTGTGATCCAGAACCTTCTGCAGTTACTGACTGGGTGGAACCAGACACCCATAGAAATCTGTTTTTCTTTTTGGCATCTCTGAAACACGAAGAGGTCACCTCAAGGGAAGAGGAGTTTATAATTAGGGCCATTTGCACATCTGGTTTGGACCAGGGCAATACTTTCCTCATAGTCCTCCCAGACTGTTGGTTGTGCATTGTTACAACACCAGCACAATTCTGCAGCTAAATTCTGTTCCCGACGGGCACCAGAGCACATTACATCAGCACAGACATCTATGCATTGCTCCTAATGAAGTTTCAGATTGATTTTCCTCCTCAAGGTTATCTGTGACAGTACCTCCAGGCACATTAGAAAACTGATGTTTACAACAGTTTGCTCCAACAGGCTTTCTACAGCATCCTGCAACACACAGAAATCATTTCAGGAAGGCTGAGCTCTTAAGGACCAGAACCTGCAAACAAATATGTACTTACCAATGGCTAAGAACAGTGTTACCTGCATAACAGAAGCTGGCTAGATGTATGATGAGAAGAGTCACAAAATCCCTTCTAAAGTGTAACTGGCTTTGCATCAGTCTGGAAGGCCATGAGAAAACCTCTCCTGTGCAAAAACATTTGGGAAGATTTCCTACGGAGAGGTCCAGCCCACAAGCCCCACCTCTGGGCAGCTCCTCAACAAAATACACCCTACAGCATCCCAGTCTTACACAGACAGGGCAAGGACTGAACAGCACAGAGGGGAAGTGATGAGGTGACTGGGTCAACAGCTGGAAGCAGAAGAGATAAGAACGAAGAGAAAATAATCAAGAAGCATTTCTTGTGCTGGAGCACTGGAAAATGAAAGAGGGGAAAATAACACAAACAGATCTGGGGAATAAAAAACACACAGAGAAAGATGGCAGAATATCATAAACCAAAACATGACAACAAACCACAGGTTAGGAGCTAAAAATGTCATCATGATGGATAAGTGTCCATCACAGCATCCCATCACAGTTCCCTCAACCCCAGTGACCTGCAGGGTGGTGGCATCCCACCTCCAGCCAGGCTTTGCTCAGGACATCTCTCCTGCCTGACACAAGCAAACTGCCAGGTTGATTTTAACATCCTGTTAATGAGTGAGCATAGCCCTAAGTAACCAATCCACATTCACCATCAGCGATGATGTATTATTCTTTAATTAAGCAGCCACTGAGCTTTGGGGCACGACAGAAAAAGAAAAAATAAAAAATAATAAAAAAAAGACAAAGTAAGAAAAGGAAAAATCCCTGACACCATTCACTTTCATATTTCATTTCCCATATTTAACTGTCATGAACATGTACCTCCATCGCACTCTGATACACGCAGCCTTGAGTCAACTGTTGTGCCCATTCTCTGAGCCAAATCTCTGCATGACCGATGCTTTATGCAAGTCTGAGAGATGAGTGCAGGCACTATTTTCAATAATATGCCATGCTACCAAACACAGGGCATCATCCACATTCCCCAAGGATGGCTCCTTCTCAGGGCTGCAATGGATAAGCCAAGGAACAAGGGTGCTAAGAACAAACCTGGCACATGCACAGCTGGAGGCCTCCAAGCCCATGCCATAACCACCTGGCTGCATGGCAGAACTGAAGTAGCACCCAAGAGGAATGCACCAAAATGAGTCACTACCTGAATTTCAAACTCATTTCCCCCTTTTCTTTCCCAAACACAGCACGGTAAGAACAGCACAGTACTTGTTGTAGGCTTACCCTGAGATGGGAATCTACTATTGCAGACAGCTGCCATAGCAAAGCCACTCATTTGTGGAGCACATACCACACTTCAAATGTAAAAAGTGAAGAGCTCATTCTAGTGCCCCCATAGTACAAAGTTAAAAAAGCAAGTCCAATACATAATCCCTCTACTACAAAAATAGCTTAATTTGAGAGGAGAAGGAATTTTTACGCTATTTTGTCTCCATGACCAGGCAATTGTTTTTTCTTTCCTGGAATGATCCAAGCTCTCATTACGCTGGTATACAGTATCTGCCCACTCAAATCTGCCAAAAGAGAAATGAATCATATGTCAATAAAACTCGGGGTCCTAAACACGTGTTTCAGAATCAATCTGAACAGTGAAATACACGAATCTGAGCCCAGCTACAGCAAGGCCTGCCAACTTCATTCATGGTAATTAAGCAAAGCCACACACGTTTAAGGGGATATTAAAGGAGAGCAGGGTGTACCTATGGGGACTGGACTCAAGAGCTACTCCATGAGCTGCTCCTACTGTGCTTTGAAAACACATTAATTACCCTGCAAGAAAAAGCCTCCCAGAACTACCAAGGATAAAGGATTTGGCAATACCTGCACTGACATTTTCCACAAGGAATAAGTCCTTCTGCTTAGTTGCTGGCTCTGATGATACACTGGACAGCAGCTTGCCTGCGCCTCCACTTTGGACCCAATCCCCTGTGTGCTCTATGCATGATCCAAACTAAAAAGCACTTATGTACAGGTGCAATCTTTTGCCTGAAGCTTACATCAAGTAGTTTATTGCACTGATTCCCCAAGGCTGAGAGGACAACACGATGCTCACCCATATTGGTTCTCTGACAACCCCTTCAGACACTGGAAGCTGCTCTAAGATCTCCCCGGAGCCTTCCTTTATCCAAGCTGAACAACCTCAACTCTCTCAGCCTTTCTTCTTCTTAAGAGAGGTCCTTCAGCCCTCTAAGCATCTTCCTCTGATTCATCTTATCCTGGTCCAGCTCTTAGTAGAGTCAATGGAGTTTTTGGCTGCAGAAACTGGACTGTGCCTCAGACTGGGAGAAATACACCCAGCCCTGTCAACACTGCAGCACCAAAAGATTGCTGGCTTCCCCCACCTCTTTTAGCAGGACTCACCTGCGCTGGCACAGTCCTGTGCTGAGGCTGTGTCCCAGCTGTGGGCTTGATGAGGCTCAGCGTGGTAGTGGGACAAGGACTCAGCACCTGACTTTATCAGCACACATTATTGCAATGACTTCCAGCTGGATACACAGCAAGTGCAAACAGATGTTCATCCTGGTTGATGCCATTTAGGGCCCTTTCTCTACTCTTCCACAAACCTTGCCTCATCCCACTCCCACCTGTATAAAGAGAAAACCTTCTCCATAGTTCCTGCCATCTGGATTCGCTTTCCTCTATGTCTCCAGCTCGTGATGTTTCTGTCTATATATGCCAGTAAAAAAACCCACATATTTTGTGTCTTTCATCTTTACATACCATGTCTGTGGCTGTCTATTTTTCTCTCCCGCCTGTTACTGGTTTTCCAAGCACCTGCTTCAGGATGGTCTCCAACACGATCCTTATCCCTGGGGGGGTGCTGCTGCCAGCTGCTGCTCCATGTCAGAGCCCGGGGTCAGCCAACCCAGCCTGGCAAATTTTCATCAACTAATGATCAGAACTGCAGCACATCGGCTTCGTGCGGCTCTCCAGAGTCTGAGGACACCTTCTGCAAGATAAAATGCTATTGCACAGAGACTTTTTTTGTCCCCGTCTACCATGAGCTCAGAGCACAAAGCACACTTCAAGAGACTCTGGCTCAATCCAGCAAGAAACTAATAAAGGCTGTCTGTCCCTCAAATCATCAAGGAAAAAGAAGCATAAAAATGTTGTCAGCATGTCAAGCCTATCATTCTGCAGGCAAAATCTTCCAACCAGCAATCAAAAACACCTCCCAGATTTCTAGCTCAAGCATCACTGTTATTGAAAGACATTCAAAAACAGGCTTGTTCAAAGTTCCAAGCTTTATTGTTTTACTTCTTCCAGGCTTTATTTTAACCTTCTGATCAATTAATTTCACTTTAACCAAGATAAAATATGTCTTATTCATTGAACTTTAAAAATCTTATCATTGAGGAAACATGGGAAGATGATACCAAACATCCTTTCTGGATGTCCTAGTAAAAGTATTGTTGTTCCCTTTGCAGCTGCAGTCTGCCAGCCAAGGTAAAAAGAACAAGGAAGTATGAAAAGACCAAAACAAGGCACTGTACTAACCAAGGTGCAGAGGACCTTTTTGCTTAAATTAAGTTTTTCCATATGATAGCAAGCAGATACATGCAAAAGTCCTGTGAGGTTAGGCCTGCCCATCCAAACTGAATTCTATCTTTTTCTCCCTCCTTTTATAAATATCAGAAATGCTGATTTCTGCATAAATTTATCTTGAATCCCAGTGAAGCAGACAGCACTGCTGAAAACAGCAGCAGCTTTCAATGAAACTGTGGAGAGGGAGAGAGGAAGGGCTGGCTCTGAGTTTGGCACACAAAGGCAGAGATGATCTTGTCTAATCAGGGTCTGTATTAGCTGTGGAATGAATCCATGTTACTAACAGAGAGATACATAACACAGAGAAGTATCTATCATGCAAAAGCAGGGGGAGCAGGGGGGAGCAAAGCCGCATGGTGTGAATCACGGGAGGATAACAGGACGCAAAGAGGAGAGCTCTTTCCTCAGATACACAGCACAGAGCCCATGACAAACTGCTAACGCACAAAAAAAGGTATATATATAGAAATTATTGCAGGCATTATTAAGTAAACATTTGGGGGAAGGTTCGGGCAGCAAAGGCAGCCCAGAATATCTGTCCTTGTTCATTCCCCTTATAAACAGCTTTGTAACACAGCCATGCCCTCACCCCCAATGCCAGTCTACTGAGCAAAGCAGATCCAATGACATGAAGACACGTCCTACACAAAGCTACACTCAGGGACCTCACGATTTTGACTTGTGCACAGCATTCAAAACTTATCTTTTTGCCTGAATATTGTTCAGGCTAATCCCATAATGCTCCTAATTCTGTTACAGTGAATCTAGTTAGCTCTCTTGCAGTTATCAGGGGTCTTGATCTTCTTCCCCCTTGTACACTGCGGAAGGTCTGAGCATGAGGCAAAAGCACTCCCAGCCCCCCCGCACAAAGAGAAGGGGGCAAAGCAGAGTTGAAGACCTGTTTGGCTTCACATATAAACACCATTTGGTGGATTTTACTTGTACAAGTGTCTCATCACAAGTTCCCACTCCAAATCAGACTCTCAGACCCACCCTGTACATCAGCAGTGAAGTCAATGATTTACTGTTCATCCTGTCTAATATATCTCTGGCTATGCCATCATTCTGTGAACACATAAAAATCAAAGAAAATATAAACCATCCAAGTCCACAGAAGGTTTTGATTCAGCAAAGGCTCTAAAACATAGAAATTGCAATCCCAGAGCTGGCAATGAATAGGAAGAGACAGCCCTCTCATACGAATTTTGAGTTTGAGATACTGCTCATGCTAGTCTGTTAGCGTGGCTTTCTATGGGGTCCTGTGGCTCTAGCTACATGACTGATACTGCTAGCAGACATTCCTAGCTGCAAAGCTCAGACCTTCTGATTGAACAACTCTTTTCCTGGCTGGCAAGGAGGTGGCACTGATAAGGGCCTTTTCCTGAGAGCAGATATGGAAGCACACAGACCCTCTGCATCTTCTCTTCCCATCCCATCAAAGGGTTGAATCTAGTCAAGACACACACTCAAACTTCCATGCATGCAATGCGCCATGTACATTAGACAAAATCCATGGCAAGTTTATTTCCTTCAGGGACATGATGACAAGAAATCTGCCACTACTTTGCAATCTTTCGCTTATGCATTACGCCAAAAGTCTGTGGAGATTTGGACTTTACTGAATCAAATCATTAGCGAACTGGCATGTCCTCAAAGCACAGCCACATTAAAACAAAAAAAAAAAAAAAAAACAAAAAAAAAAAATAAAACAAAAAATAGAAAAAAAAACAAAAAAAAAAAAAAAACAAAAAAAAGAAAAAAAAAAAAAAAAAAACAGCAAAAAAAAAATATAAGAAAAAAAAAAAAAAAAAAAAAAAAAAAAAAAAAAAAAAAAAAAAAAAAAAAAAAAACCGAAAAAAAAGAAAAAAAAAAAAAAAAAAAAAAAAAAAAAAAAAAAAAAAAAAAAATAAAAAAAAAAAAAAAAGAAAAAATACAAAAAAAAAAAAAGAAAATAAAAAAAAAAAAAAAAAAAAAAAAACAAAAAACAAAAGTAAAATTACATAAAAAAACCACCACAGGAGTGACCCAGATGGGACAGTGTCACTGCAGTGTCTGGGAATGGATGCAGGTCACTGCAGTAACAAGGAAGATTGTCTGAAAGGTGCAGACTTCCAAAGCAGTCTTGAGTTGTTGTCATTAAAGCTGACATAGGATCATGCCACCTCCTCTGAATATGAAAGCCATCTCCTCTACCTCATAGGTTTACTTATAAGACCAGTTATAGGCCCACATTATTTCAACCCAGCAGATGCTGTATTAACAAGATGGCAATGACTAATTAGAAAGCACGTTACTTGCCAACAAGCAGAGGAGCCGCACAAAAAACAGCAAGAGAATTTGTGTCAATAATCTGATAAATTGTGTTACCTGAGAACTAGGCACAAGGGCTTTCCACCAGTGTCCGCCTTTCACAAGGTCTACATCGCTCAAGGGCATTGACACTTTGCCAATAACACAATGGCGTGAGAATTTGTCAAAATCCACTACGGTTAAAAGCAGAGTTCTTCTCTGGGCTTCTAAAAAGGGGATTTCAAATGTGTACCTCTCTTCAAACACCGGGTTCTGCGTTTTGCGCTTCACTCCGGTCTGCTTGGAGTTCTTCTGATCAGGAAGAAGGCAGATCTTCACGTAGGGGTTGGAGTGAGCCATGTCTTGCCTTGAACCGTCATAAGAAATTGGAGGAGGCAGATCTTTAGCCTCAATGACTCGCACTATTAGATAGTTATGCAATAGATCGTACTGCGTGCTAAAATGCAGCATGCCCAGCTGGTACTTCGATAAGATCTCCTCATCTGTCAAGGAGTCCATATCATCACTATTCGAGTCAAGAGAGTACAGTCTTGGTTCAAATTTTCTAAAATAGTCGTCTGGGGTGTAGGTTTTCCTCAGGATTGTTGGCTGAACTATTTCTTTCTTAGCTCCTATTATCCCAAACTCGATAGGTTTAATGTCAATTAACGGAGAACTTGGCCTCCTCGACTCTAAACCTAAAGGGGAGAAACGCAAAA
Source organism: Amazona ochrocephala (assembly GCA_039720435.1). NCBI lineage: Eukaryota > Metazoa > Chordata > Aves > Psittaciformes > Psittacidae > Amazona > Amazona ochrocephala. The sequence goes on along the minus strand of CM077886.1, from coordinate 16,001,572 downwards.
ACGCAATCGTTAGAAACTCAACTGAAGCCATTAAAGGTGCAAGTCAACTTGTGCTTCTTTGGATACAGCTACTGTCTCTGTGCAACACCTTGCACAGCAGGCCACCCAGTGGGACTTTTCACCATGATTAGTAGGACCCTTAATTATACTGAAGTCCAAGCCCACCTACACTTTTCCTCCCTTGTCCATTTTCACATGCAATTACCATGCATATGCTTCAGCAAGGAAAACAGAGCTAGCCATGTTCCTGCAGAACAGAAAGAGACTTTAATCAATGTACCTTCAACTTGAACTGATTCCCTGCCTAAAAGATGAAAGAACAAACACTACAGTTTGATTTTCTTCCCCACAAGAATTACATTAATGTTGGAAGGACGACCTTACTTGAAATCCGCCTCGTGAGGCTGTAAGTGGACCGTGATGCATCTGAAGATGACCGCCTTCTGTCAGTGGAAACATCCTGAAGAGTGGGAGGCAGCTCACTGATTGTATTATCAGAGTCTCCATCTTTGTCCTCATTTTGGCTGCTTATCCTGTTATAAGAAGAGACCTTTGCATGATTCAACTCAGTAAAAAGGGTATACAGAATAAAAATGCATCCTGGTATTGTGTCCAATCTCAGGCGCACATCCCTGGATGCTGTGGGGTATCTCCTGATCTATCTGGCAAGCAAAAGGCTGAGCAACTGACTTCAGACCTATGTGAAAAACAGACTCTATCTCTCTGCCTGTCTTTCAAACAGAGATGTATCAGTATTAGAGCACGACACAGGCCACACAGGCAGATCTTGATCAAAAGTATTATCTTTGTCTCTGAGAAAAAAAAAGAAAAAACCACAAATCACAAAACCCAAAAAGTAGCTTATTACTGTAAACTCACAGGTACACTTTGGAAGCACAGCCTTCACTAGGAATGAACCAGCACGGGAAACAATGAACCAGCACGGGAAACCACCATGCTCAGACATCTCAAACCCACAAAACACCTCTCTCAGTGAAATACTGCTTTGCAGGTATGCCACTAAGGTTTCAAAACTCTATCCTACAAATACATTCATTAAGAGCTATTTATTGACATGGGGAGAGGGGTGTTTAAGTAAGTGGCTGGTTTTTATCCACTTCTATGAGCAAGAGCTGATTCTCACCAGACAGTAATTTTACTGCCCTGGGGCCTTGGGAGGAGCAGGGAAGTTGGAAGGATCTAAATAACAAAGGGAGCTCTGATGAGAGTTGTAATATCTTTGAGAAGACTCTACAGAAGACTGGCATCATAAAGAAGTCCATGTGTAATTCCTAATTCAGTTTATTTATGTAGATATATATAAAATTATACATATGTAAATATATTAATACAAAGTATAAAGAATTTATATGAAAGTAACATCTATTATATATCTTATAACAACATTCTGGTTAAAACCCTCATTGTGTCACAGCCACAGTGGCTCACAAAAGCGGTCAGGACCTCCCAGCCTTGACTGAAAGAAGAGCAACCAGTAACAACTACAGGAGATAATGTCTCCAACTGCACGTTCAGAGGGGAGCGGCTGCCAATGGAGATGAAATCACACAGTGGTACATGACGTGTAGTGCATCGTGCAAAATAAGCCTTGGCTAATCCATGAGACAGAGCACTCAAAGAAAATAGCAGCAGATCACAAGGAAAGCATCAGCATGAAATGAGCAAAACAAAGGGGAATACTGTGTGAGTTTTGCTCCTGATTCACCCTTTCTACAAGCATGGCACAGTTGGGCATAAACGAAATATATCGAATCATTTGCTTTAGTAACCAATGACTGGAGCAGAGCAATAAATATATTCTGCAAAAAGCAGTAAAACTGCAGAAAAGTCGTGTCTGTCCCATCTCCCCACCCCCCATATGAAACAGATTTGAACTGGAAATTCTTCTCCAAACCCACAAAGGTCACAGCAGAATCCATGCCAATCTCACTAATTCAGGCATACAACTTATCCACATGAAAGTCTGTTAATAATGAAAACCAAACCCTATACTAAAAGGGGCATGCAACATTTGCACAACTCTGCAGCCCATTAAATGTAGTCCAAATCATGTGGTTTGACATATAATCAGTACCTGGAACACAAATAGCTTTTTCATGCTTAAGTGCAGGTCTACACAATCATAGACAGCATTTGGCTATACTTGTGTTTGAGAAGAAAATGCACAAAACAAGGAGAAGGCAGGGTGAAAAGGAGATCAAGAAGAAAAGCGTTAGAGATGTTCTACAATGGGTAAACATAATAGTGAGTTAATAACATACAGATGACCTTTAGTAAGGAAATTGCTACTGAGCCACAATAATTTTCCTCAAATAAACTTTGGCTCTGGTTAAAGCAGCTCTGTTTCTGTTCAGTTCAACCCTTTGGGAAGAGGAGCTGCATCCTGATTGCCATTCAGTCTCACAGAGTGTGCAGCATTTATCCATTTATCTTTGGGTTTTCTGTAGAATATTCCATAATGGGCAGCTCCAACATGCACGCTCGTTCCCAGCCCGTTGCTGCAAGGACCAGGATGCAAATGCTCCTCAGGAAATAACAAGAAGCAACTGCACATTCGGGTCAATATAATTGGACTCACTTTTGTCAGAATGTTTTTTTTCCCCAAGCTACCACTGTAAAAAAATCAGGAAGTGATAAAATTCAACAGTCTCCCAAGAGGAAGGGCTCAAACGTGCAGCTTTAACATCCCATCCTGAGTTTCCAGGACAACAAGGTGTGTCAGAGCTGCCACAGAGAAAACCTATTGGCAAAAAATAAATGATGGATTATTAAGCACGGGGTTCAGATGTTTGCTTGTAGGCCAACGACGACCACAGAAGCAGGTTCCCCCTGGGAGTTAAGAAAGGAGCAAATTGCATTCTGCATTACGCCAGTGTCCTGGGCCCATGAAGAAGTGCAAGATGGAAAGATCTCAGCTAAAAACCTAGATCTATTTTTGAAACACTTTCAGGCTGTAAGGAATACAGTAAATTGATTTGTTCATATTTCCAATGCATGCATCTAAATGCAGAATATGGAGGTGTCAAATCCATCTTCCATTTTAGGAATCCAAAACCCCCCTTTCAAAAAAAGAAAAGAAAAGAAAAAGGATGAGGGGTCAACTGACATACACAGATTTATGAGCACTTAAAAACACACCCATTAAACACCTAATTCCTAGACCACTTCCAAACTCTTATTCTGCTCACACATCGAACCCCAGGCAATTTCCTACCTCCAAAAACACCTACAGAGATTTAAGAATTTAAAATCAACACAGTGAAAATAGAATACTTGGGCTCCTGAATTCTGAGCCAGCAGAGGCTGCATGGGATCATTTCCACCTTAAACCTGCACACACAAAAAGCATGGCACTCCTATCAATCAGCAAACAAAATACACCATTTCTGTCTCCTGCCTTTTACTCTCCTTTCCTCTTCATCTTCCAGACTCTCGTTCCTCTACAGGCTCAGTTTTTCCTCCTCTCCTCTCAATCACATCCCCTCAGCTCCTTTCCCTCTTTATCTCCTCTGCTCTCTTTGCCCTTTTCACTTGACTAATTTCTGGTTCCCTCACCATCTGCGAGCAAAGTCACCCTCAAAGCTCAAAGCATCACCATCTTCCCTGGCACGACCCTGGGTCCATCTCAGCTCAGGACAAGAAGCCAAAAGCCTCTTCAAGCAAGGAAAGCCTGATCTCCAGCTTTCATATCAACATGCATTAATAGGCATACGTAGAGATCACAGGATTTGCAACAGTGCCAGAGGAGATGGTGACTTCAGTGATCCTAAGGCATGGCAGCATCCATGCCTCCTTGCAAAGCTACTTGTCTCGTGTGTCCTCTTCTTTGGTTCCTGCTGCCCCTCTCAGGCATTACCTTTGGGAGCTCAACTTCTCTCAGCACTAGAGCAGAACAGGGAGACCTTAATGGTACCAAATCACCCAAGGCTGGAATGATAGTTGAATACATGACCTAGGCTGGGGTCCCAGGGCTGCTAACATGAGTAGGTGCAACATAAATTGCACCATGGCTGAAGAACTAGGCTTGGGTTTTTTTTCTTTTCAGAGCACATTGTCTTCTGCTTGTGGCCATTCCAGTAAGTTAATTGTAGAGGCCTTCAGATGGAGCAGGACTGGGGGAAAACAATGCAGGCTGGAGAGAGCATTTTATGAGTCCAAAGGTCTCCATATTCTCTGCCTGTGGCAAAGTCCAGCTCATCTGCAAAGTCACCATACACCCTTGTTTTGAGACCAAAAGAAAAACAGAGCTTCAATGCTTAAAATGCCCCTTCAGCCAGACAGAATCCAGCAGTCAAAACCAACACCATAGGACAATCAACCCACGCCCTCAAACACATATATTGTCCCTTCTGCTTCTCAGCACACCAGAGAAACCCTGAAGCAACCTCTCACAAGCCTGGCTACTTCTTCCCAAGTATGTAATTGTTCCTGCGGCAATCTTTCTACGTCCAATGCTGCAACCTCATCACTCTGTTCTGTGCACAGTGCTTTCCTATTTAGCATTGATTTTGCTTCCATTTCCCATTAACTGCAGGTGAATCCATTTCTGGGCATATATCAGACTCTTAAATATGCTACTCCACATTTAAAAACCGCTCTAACACATCTTGAACATCTCTATTTTTATTCCTTAGTATTAATTACCATCCTGTTCTACCTAGATTCAGAAGAGCATATAGACAAGATTCAAACAAGAGACAAATTATATTATGCAGCACCAAGATATGGGCCTTCCAGACTGGACAGAGAATAACTGCAGTTACACACAGGAATAGATAAAATCAACCAAGTGTCTCAGTGCCTAGGTACGAACTTCTGAGCATCAAATGATGCACTGGACAGGCATCTCAGGTGCCACAGCTTCTGGACTCACTGAAGCTGTGTCCATCAAACAATCTGCTCTCACAGAAGAGCCCAGCCCAGCTGACAGAGCAGCTACTAAAAGACAGGAGACCTCTGCTCCCTTCTTGGTTTCACTAATGTCTTCACAGGGTCACCTTTGTGCTGCAGACTCTCAAACAAGAGGGATTAAAACAAGGATGACTTCACTGACTTTCTCAGTAATAGATTTGCAAATACACTAATCAAAGCTCCAGATAAAACCTGGCGTTGCCAGTGTTGTTCTTTAATGGTTCAAGAGGAAATCTTGAAGAGTACTAAGATGACACAGGAGATCAAGTCTTGCTAAATGAAATTTTAAATTCATTTCCTTTTTAGAGCGTGTACAAGGTACACCTTTCATCTGCCTCTATGATAATCACCTTCATGCTACGGTAAGAAAACATTTCAAAACAACCTCATCAGCATTTAAGCTAAGTTGAAGTGCTACAAAGGGCTGGTCCACATGAAAAGGAAGGAAGTCTGAAGATGAAAAGCATCTTTAGAAAAGGGTGCACAGCTAAACCAGTTATTGGCTCGCTTGCTAAAAAACTTCCATCTTACCCATCTAACCTTACTATTCGAGCTAATAGGGCTGCCCTTCTTCACCTTGCCATTGAGTACCCTACATTCCCATCCTCAGCAGGAGGTTCCTCCTTTTTAACTAGCATTGTCTGAATGCCCTGTCATCATTTCACATTAATACTCCCATCACAGCTGAGCAGCCCTACTCCTCAGTTAAAGCTAGGAAATTGTGCATCTAAACTTACAGCCAGGCTGGAGTTTGAGCAGGAAAAGGTCCCAGGATTTCAACTTCATCTTCATTTGTTTGACAACAGCTACAGTCGAAACACTTCTGACAACAATTTCTACAAGTCCACCGGCACAGCAAGAGATCCGAGATTCTAGCGAGCAGACCCTGAAGCCATTGGAAACCAAAGTACAAGATTACAACCCATCAATAGCTATTGAGAAATAACATTCAGCTGTATTTATGTTTGTGTTTCTGCAACAGAACATTAAGAACTATATTTATTCCATCTATATAAACAGACAAGTGCTATGCAGTTACCAGCCCAGCTTCACTGATGCCACAACAAGGCAGAAAAATAAGCATTCACCGCAGGTATTTTCCCTCTAGTAGCAATGTATTATTATGTAGGTTGGCAAGAGGGTGATTTACAAAACACTATGGCATAGCAATATGCTAGAGTGGAAACATGCTTATTCTTTCACGCACATCAACAAACTAATAGATCGGCAAATGTACAGCAGAAGGAATTTAAAGGAGAAGGTAACTGAAAGCTCTGATTTAACCCAACAAGGGTCTATTTAATTAACACAGCAATGCGAATACATTCCATCCCTGTAGATCCATCAATACATAGTATTTGTACGACCCATACACATACAGCATTACAGCCCAACAAGCTTGCCACTAAAATGGATTAGCAAAGGCACTCTGTCCACATGCCTTCCTCTGCTATTATGATTAATTTCATGAAGGACCTTCAATGATGTTTTTGTAAAGAAGCTACTTGACCCAGAAAAGTATTTAATTCCTTAGGTTTCCATGGTGGTACTGACAGCATCATCTGCAGCAGTGCTCCTTGATGACATTACAACCACAGGGTGCACCCCATTGGAGGGCAACAGGCTGTTGCCCCACTTCCATGCCATCCCTACAGCCTTCCCTCCACTTCAAAGCTGTGCCTGCTTCAAGAGGAGCAGAAGCCAAACTTTAGCCCATTTCCCACCACACCAGCTCCAACTTCTGCAGTTCCTAAGAAGGCTCACTTAGCCAGCACAAGGGCCCCGCTAATAAAGGGCATCACACTGTAGTAATGGGGGTAGACACACAGCTGCAAGAGCACAGCATGTGCACATATAGGGTTAAATTGCTTTATGATGGTGTGTGACCTTGAAATGTTCCTAAGAAGCTGAAGAAATAAAGCATGTGAGATTTCCATAGATATCCCCCCAAAAATACTGGAGACATTGCAGCATTCATGAGTGTGCAGACACAGGGGCACTATCACTCCACACAAAGGGGATTCCTCTGAGGAACGCAGATCTGTAGAGAAGACTCCACAGGAACATTTTTTGCTCCAGTAAAACACATGTTTTTTCCATAAACAAAATCTGAACGTTGGGGGGGAAGGGGGAAAAAAAACCCATAAAAATTACCAGCCCAAAATGCAGTGCATCACTTATATCTAGGCCATCAGTAAAGAGTCAGAAAAGACAAGACAATCCCCTCAGGATGGAGTGAGGAGACAGAGCATAGAGTGAATCACCAGATTAACTCACCTCATTTATTGGTTCCAACTGTCCTTTTAGACATCCAGGATGAAGCAAAGGGGAACAAAATTAAAAAGACAAAAGCAGGTTAGCAATGCTCAAATAACTTCAAATTTTCTGCCATGACATGCCTGGGATAAGCTTGAATTTCAGACAGCACCTTGTAGATGTTAGAGGAAGGAGAGGTCTCCTCACCAGCCATCAGCTTCTGTTTCCAGTCCTTCCCCACCAAGTTCCCTCTGTTCCTTCTTCCCCAGGAGCAAAATTCCCAAACCCATTGTAGAGCAATGAAAATCCTCCTCACTGCCCCTTACGAACGGGGTATCACATGCAACCACTTATTTCCTTCTTTAACATCCTGTCTCTAGCTGCAGCAACCACTTGCTGCTGACAGCAAATGATACCCAAATTTTTCCAGTTAGATGCCACAGTGGGAAAAAAAACTTTCCTCCCGATTCAGCCCACATAAACATAGTTTCAATGCTAACTCATTAAAAGCAACATTTCTAGGAAGGAGTAGAGATGCAGCATACTCTCCATTAAGCGCACAGCACTTGAGGTAGCTGGGCATCTTCAGCCTCATCCTCAGATGTGGCTTGAAGAATACAAAAACTAGAAGTGCTTAAAACCTGAGCCACAAATTCCAGTTTGCAGCCACTTCCCCCAAGCCACAGAGGAAATCTACAGCAAAGGAAGAAATCATTGCAAGACAGTGTTTTATTTACAAAACCACCCTTAGAGTATTATACCTGACCCGCTTCATTTAGAACTGGAGACTCAGTAGCATTTCAGGTGCCTCTTGAATGTCTTTCCTATCGCTCTCCCTTGATGATGTCTAGAGTTTCCTGACTGTCCTGGCTGTGTTTCTACAGGGAGAATCCTTAAAAAAGCAAAAAATCAAACCAATACAAAACCACAAAGCAAAAGACTACACACTGCACCCTTCCATGTGTAGATACTGGTTTCTAGCTTTATGCTCATGACAGGGACAAGAGCAGCGTTTTATAAAGCAACCAGGTCACAAAAAGGTGTCTTTATTTCCAAGAACTCTCCCATGGGCCATGCTTCGGCACAAGCCTCCCCTTTAAAATTCCTGGAAAACAGTGCTTGGTGAAAAGGCCACCACTTGTTAGAAGTATGAAGTTAGAGGCTAGTAATGCTGCAGTGTTATACAACAAGACAGTGATTATCAGCCAGCCATGGACCAACTGTTTAAGAAAACTCTAAATGGGTTAAAGGGCTTTATCATTCCTCGTTAATGCTAAGTTGCAGCCAAGGCTACAGTGTTTGAGCAAAGCTGCAACAAGAATATTTAAATCACTCTGAAACGTAGAGGCTGGATCCGTCCCACGCGATGGAGTGGCGTAGCACGTGCTGTGGGAAGGAAGTGGCATTTCCGAGTGCCCACGGGGACACACGGTGTCAAACAGCCTTCCTGGTCCCAGTCAGCCAGTAGCAATGTGAAGCCATGCCTGTGTGCCACCAGCCCCAAGAGCACAGTGGTCCTGTGGGCACCGTGACAAAGTGAATCCATGACCACCCACAGATCTCCACCAGGAAATGGGACAGCAGAAATAGGAACTAAGTATTACAGTGCAGAAGAGGTAAACAAGTAACCAGTAACTTTAATGCAGGGGTCCATGAAAGGAACGCAAACACGACCAGTCATGTTCATCCACCTCACTCAGGTCATGCCAGGCAGGAGGGTCAGGGCTGGGAATGGGCAGAAGTTTAGGAAAGGGTGCACCTGAAAGCAGGTGCAGAAGGATCTCAGGCTGCAAAGTCACTGTGATGTGCTCAGCACCCCCAGAAGAAGGGCTCAGCCCTTGGGGTCAGGGAGGCACCATCATGCCCTGCCATGTCTTCCCAAACCAGCCAAGCAGAAAACAACCCAGCTGGGAGTGTGAGTGAACCCTCATTGAAGGCCAACCGTGAGTGCCCTGGATGCATCCCCTCAGCCGGCTCTGGGTGCGAGGCAGGATTTCATCTCCATACCTTGATGCAGAGCCCTATCCCTCAGCCTGCCCGGCCCATGAGGGGTTCCCCGGCTCTGAGCCAGCACAGCTGCCACCACAACCAGGTCAACAGACCAGTTACAACAATCCATCAAGGCCATATCCCTGCTAGGGGATGCTGCAGCACGGTGGGGTGCCCACTGTGACACCCCCAGGGAAGGCTCACAAGCCCCACACAGTAGACAGCACAGCCTAGGGAGAGTGTCCCACCCCACCCCAACGTGATTAACACCACAGTGCGAGGATAACGGGGTGTCCTCGCTGCCCTCCTCCCACCAGGGCACTCCCACCTCTCACAGCGGGCCCCGACGGAGGCGCTGCTGTGGAGCCCCCCGGCCCCACTCGAGATCCCGCCGAGCCGGGGTTCTCGCTGCCCCGCACACACCCGCGGCGGCTCAGTCCCGGTCGGAGGCGGTCGCGGGGGCACGGCGGGGTGACTGGAGGTGGACACGGCCCCGCGGGATGGCGGGTCACGGATGGCGGCGATAGCGGGTGTCTCTACCAGCTCCCGCGCTGCCAGTGCTCCGCTCGGGTTCATCTGAAAACGGGGCGGCAGCCCCGGGAGCTACAGATGGGAGCTGGCAGCTGGGAATTGTAGGGCCGAGGTGGCGGGGGGGGGGGGACCGCTCGGGGTTTAAACCAGCCCAAAATTCAATTCAGCCTCACACTGCGGGGGTCTCGTCCGGCAGCCGAAGGCTGGGGCCCCTCGACCCTTCGGGCTGGGGGAGACGATTCACCCCCAGCGCAGCTCGGTCTGCCCGAGGGGTTTCGCATCCTCCTCCCTCCAACAAGTCCTAGTGCGGGCTCGGGCTGGGCACGCCCGCACCCGGAGCCACCCCGCTCCCCCGGCAGACAACGACGCGGGCCGAGCGCTGCTTCCCACCCGCCGCGGAGACCCGCTCCCACCGCGCTCCTGCCCCGGCCCCGTCTGCCCCCCTCGCCGGGGGCTGCCGCCGGGAACTCCTCCCCAGAAGTTAACCCGAAGTTGCGCACTCGCCCTGGGCCAGGAGCACGGGGAGACGGGGGGACCGCCAAGGCACCGGCACCCACCCCGCAGCTGGAGCAGGGATCCCCCTGCACACGCCCCAGACGTGACACTCATCCCTCCCCAGGACGCGGATCCTCCACCGCTCCGCTCCGCACCCACCTGGATGTACGCCATCTTCCGCGGGGCGCTCCGCGGGGCGCGCACGGCTCCTCCCGCACCGCCCCGCCCGCACCGCAGTACGCCCCGCGGTGCGGCACCGCCCCGGGCGGGGGGTGTGTGTGTGTGAGCGGCTCCGCTGCCGCGCAGGCACCGCGGGGATCCCGCCGCCCCCCGCGGCCGGTCGGGTCGGTGGAGGCGCCGCGGGGCTTGCGCTCCGAGGGGCCGGCGAGCGGGCAGGCTGCCGCCCGGCCCGCCCCTGCCCGCGGAGCTTCCGCGGGGCTGCAACAGGTCCGCTGCAGCGCGGGTGAACACTGACCTCCAGAGGGCCCGGCGCGGAAATTCAGGGCTGGAAACCCCTCCTGGCCCCCGGGGGACGCTGGAGGCGCGGGAGGTGCCGACGGGAGCGGAGGCTCGTACGTGTGGAGCGGTGGCCTTGTCTGATGGAGCAATTTCTATAGCGGTGTTTTCCTCTAAAGAGTTTGTCGATGAGAAGATGCTGTGAACACACCTGAGCTTCGCAAGGATGGAGTCGTTTCATGAGGTTGAATGAACAAAGTTAAAACATGTATATACTGGCGTTTTCCCAAGCAAAGATGAGGAGCTGGAGTGAGGAGTGAGCTTGTAGCCCATAGGCCATGCTGAGCATCACATTGCTTGGCTTGGTCCTAGGCAAAGTGAGGGTGGGAGGGGATGTGGTCCAGCAATGGGTAAATCCCACCACATGGGCGGTTGGACCTGGAGAACTCACGTGGGAGGAAAGCACTCTTGAGGTCAAACTCCAGGAAAGGGAAAACACAGGAAAGGTGGAGATTTAGGGCTGCTCCCCTCGAGCACCACATTGATTAGAGGCTTCCCAACGTGCTGCTGGGAACAAAGGCTTCTGCCGCCAGCTTCGGAGGAAACCCAGGCTACACTTCTGCCACCTTCCTGCCATGTGGATTTACACTAAACCCTGGATAAAGGCAAGAGACAGCAGCCTGCAGCTCAGCCCAGCTGGATGGTCAGCAGTTGCATGTTACGGGCACATCCCTGACTCACAACCACCCCGTCACACTTCAGTGTGCTGTGGTAAATGGTAAAAACATCTCCTGCTCTGCAGAAGGGGCCATGAGCAGTTTCAGATGTTAGCCAGCCTAAAAGCATGGATCCCTACTGCTCCTAGTGGCAAGGAGGAAGATTCTGGGACAGGACAGCTTTGGAAAGCTTTTGCATTACTGATCTCATTTAATGGCCCATTAAAGTTCTCGTTGGATCCAATGAAGAACTCCCGTTGACTTCCGTGGGAAGGGCCATACTCTGAATTGAATAAATAAATTCTCTTTTTCCCCAGGGAAAGCAGCTACTGCTTTAGAAGAATAATGGCCACAGTGGAGATAAGCAAGGAAAAACACCCAACCCTGTAGTAGTTTCAGGCAGTTTTGAGGATATGATTAAACTGTGGTACAAGTTCTTTGTCAATTTTTGCTGTGCAATTCTTCTTACTTCCCCTTCTTTCCAAGTGCCAGTGTTTAAAATGTCAGCCTTTACTTTGAATATCGTTGCTCTCCTCATCTTGACTCACCACCGCCTTGATGCAGTTTGCAATAAGCAAACACATTTTGGGGGCTTTTTTCCCCCTCATCGCAATGTAGCAGAGAGAGGCTTAAACTTTTCAGACAGATTTTTGACTCCTTGAAGGCAGAATGCTGTGAGTCACAAAGCCGATGGTGTGCCTCACTGTATAAACATTATGTGCATGTTTGTACTTACTCCTTTAAAGCGTTCAGGACAGGGAAAGATCGAATGATGCATCAATTGCCACTGCCTTTTTGGTTTTGGATGACACATAAGCATTGTGATCCCAAAAAGAAGAGCAAAAGAAGTTATGGGGGGGGGTTCACTAATACATAGAAAAATGCCCTTTTTTCCCCCATATGCTATAGTAGCTGACTGTAACGCAAAGCCATAAGATAGATGTGCTTCCCTTGCACACTCATACATATACATGCATTTAAGTGCCTTCTTCGCTGCTGCATGAAGGCTTTTAGATTCCATTCTCCCAGCACATCTATTCACTCAGCAAACACAGCTCTAACCCAAAGAATATGATGGATTCAAAACGGCAGACAGGTGGTTATTGTAAAATCTAATTTCAAATCTGCATATGGCTGATGCTCTGATTAAGCTCTGCTTCTAGAGCACTCAGAATAAACAAACCCATTTGACATGATGACAACATAACCTTTGGATGTCCTTTGCTGTGCACACTCTGTGTCCAATAAGATACATTCCATACTTCCCATATGTAATGGCTGCAATGCAGATGGCGAGGCTTGCAAATGCAGAATTTCTACACAGCAAACAAGGAAATTAACACTGCTTTTGCAAAATGTGATTTTATGATAGATTTCTATTCTTGCTGGTATTAATACACATTGGGAATAACATCAGATACATCCAGAGCATGCGCTTGAATCATTACAACCAGCCCAGCAAGGAGCAAAATCTACCTCCAGCACAGCAAATCAGTTCAGCAGCTTCTCAGACAAACCAGAACAAGAGCTGCTGGTATTCAAGATGCCATGTCTGCATGTGTCTTCCAAACCCTAGCCAAAGACTTACAGCTGCTTCATGCCTTAAGGGAGAAGAGCATCATTCCAAAACAGTGGAGAAAGAAAGGAAAGAAATCTGATGTCTATTTCAAAGGATTTTCACTTGAATCTTCCTAAAGCAACTGACGGGGCTTTCTGCTGCAAGGGGGAAAGTAGGGAGAAAAGTGGCAGGGCAAGATGAGATGTCTTACTCTGCTGTCCATATGCCAAATCCTTATCATCACTTGAGCCTGCTGGAATAGCCGGCTACCACTCTGCCTAAAAATAAGCTTCTTATCTCCAGATGTTTTTGTAAATGGCATACTATTGTAGCTGGTGCTTCCCCACTGCTGTTGGCAGCCCATAAAGGTCCAGCTTCAATCAGCACTACAAGATGAGCTTTGTTCCCCCGCAGCATCATCCCTCCAACAAAGTTATCTTCAATTCACTCTTCCAGCCATATCTATCAACACGTTTGTCTCCTTGAGGGTTTCATGGAAACACAGTTTCCATCTTTGGTTTTCAGGCCTTTTTCTGCCTTGGGTTTTTACCCTGAAAAGACAAGTCCATGAGGCTTTATGCAAGAAGTTCTGGGAAAGTGGGATCAGGACCCGCACCCAGGAGAAGTGAAGGACTGGAGAACACTGGCACAGAGATCCTGAACACTGGAGTTAGGAAACTGGGTCAGTACCCCTAGCTGGGAGTGCAAGCCAGGCTCTGAGCTGCAGATCCAGCTGTCAAAGCAGAACGTGGCAAACTCTATTCACCTGCCTTTACCCCCTGCTGCATCCCAGGAGAGACCCAACACACAGTATGGGTGAGGGGGATAGTTTGCTATGGGGTAGGACAGCTCTGTCTTGCTGGCTCCTCATCTTGCAGGCTTTTGGCAGCAAGGATTAGCTTTGACTTTGCCATAGGAACCTGTATTTATTCAAGCTCAAGGGCTGACTCAGTGTCAGGGTCTCTGTGTTTGTTATGAGTGCAGAAAACACCTGAAGTGACCTGAGCTGAATCCTCTCCCCACTGATGGCCAAGGTGCAAGCTAAACCGCACCGGCTGCTGCCCCAGCTCATGTGTTGATTGATCCCTTCAATCTCTTCTCCCAAATTCCCATGTAGCAGTATGCCCAGATAGCTTTGTTTGAAGTTATCCAAGGAGAAAGGTTATCTGCTTCTCCCAGATCATTCCTGATGTGCTCCAGAGGTCAGCAAATAGCCTCAGCTGCAGTGCCTCTGCCCAAGCTCTAGCCCCCTGAGGCATGTGAGTGTCATAGCAGCAGGTCTCATGCCAGCGATGATGCAGTTTCCAGCAGGAACTGGGCTGACATCAGTGTGACAGACACAGATTCCTGCTACTAACAAACAGGGAAGGTGCTATAACCCATTTCCAAGACTCATCCAGCCTTTGGTCTCAACTGTCTCTAATTAGCCCATCAGCATGGACATCTGTGAATGTGCCTGAGTCAAAGCCAAGATACAATTTCCCAGGCTCCTGCATTTTCAGTACCCAACTGTCTTTAAATATCACTGCATTCCCCTCTTCCTTCTCTGCAGTTTTCCTAAGCTCTAATCCCTTTCTGGTTTGGCATTACCTACCACAGGATATCCCTCTCGTCACATCTCCCATTTCCGACTCATGCTGTAGCCGGGAGCAAGCCGCTGGTGCTGTGCCCTGGAAAGCACTCCTCTGCTCCACTTCAGAAACAGCCTCTGCTGGTGCTGCATCTTCTGCAGCACATCTGGGTTACTAACTGGCCACCTGGCAGCTCCCGAATTGGCAATATCAGTAAAAGCATATTTTTCTCTTTTCTTAAGTCTCCAGATAAAGTGGTTAAATTTGATCTAAAACCCTCAGGTCCTCATTGCCTCACATAATTCATAATGGCCTTGCTGATGTCATAAAGGTTACTGCTTTCACTCATACGCTTTATATTTTGTCTTTAACATACATCCCGGCAGGGAACTGAATGACACAGCATAATCTACTAGAGCTATTTCCATAGTAAACAGAGATAAAAACCACAGCCAAAGGTTAGGCAGCCTCTGAGGAAGCAGGCACTGTGTACTACTGTATCAAGCACCTGAATCCAAGTTCTCGCTCAAAAGAAACCCATCCCAGAGGGAGCCGTCACTGCCTGATTCAGTCATGCTCCCTTCCAGCATGCTGACCACATCTCAGTGCTAGTCACAGAATCATAGAATCCACTAGGTTGGAAAAGAGCTTTAAGATCATCAAGTCCAACCTTTACCCCACGACTGTGAAGTCCACCGCTAAACCATGTCACTCTAAAGGCCTCATCTAGATGGTTTTTGAACACGTGCAGGGAATGGTGACTCCACCACTGCCCTGGGCAGCCTGTTCCAAGACCTCATCACCCTTTCATCAATTTTATCCTAATATCCAATCTAAACCTCCCCTGGTGCAGGTTGAGGCCGTCACCTCTTTTCCTGTCAAGTCCTGTAATAGCAGAGTCCTCAGTGGCTTCACACAGTCACTGCATTCGAGCCAAGTGCCATCAGCTGATGGTGTTGAAGGGAAACGGTGACTGCCAGGTCATGTGTGTAAATATGAATTTGAGGTCATGTTCTTCCAACGACCTGATTCTGCAATAAAGGCAGGACCTCTGTGGCCTGTGACTCGCTCTCTCACAGGTCCCCCCTTACTCCGTGCAGTGGGAGAGTCCCATGGACGAGGGACAGCGCTGCCAGAACTCCTCTGCTTTGGAACTCACTCCTTGCATTGAGGCCAAAAAAGCTTGGATACGGTACACTCTGGGTCACGCTAAAAAGCCCAGAGTATTTTCAGACTTCCGAGGAGAGAACATTATATTTACAGGGAAGTTCAGCTTTTCAGTTGCTTTTGTAATTCATTTTGTTCATGACTGGTTTATTCAAGCTGTAGTGCTGAGGAGTTAAGCTGCTAGATTTCTTTTCCAGGCTTGCGTTTCCAACTGTTTGCAGACATAGGGCAGAGCTATTTTTGTAATATAAATCATTACGGAGAGAGTATCTCACAGTCCCCACTGAAGCAAATTCCTAAGGAAGTGAGCTCTATTTTTAAAGAAAATTTCTACTTAGTATTTGTTTTAATTTAATGACTGTGAACCATCGACCTTTCTGCAGCAGAGAAGTGCTATCCCCATTTCTCAGGAAGACAAATCCAGCAGAACAAGAGCCATTCCTACCAAGAGGAGCTGGATGGGAGCTGCAGACGTGGGTTCCCCAGCCCCGGGGATGCAGTGTGACCCTGGCAAGGGGGGGCTGAGCAAATGGGGGACCCAGGTCTCCAAAGCGACACAACTTCAGAGGTAAAGATACTCAATATCCTTCCAGTGCCCACCTTAGAAAAGTGAGAGGACATTTCCTATGAAGGTCAGAGTGTGGGGTTTTAAAGACTCGGGTAAACCCAGTCTCCCACCCAAGGTCATCTCTCCCAGGCTGGAGGATAAGATTGCAAGATAAATGCTGAGCAGTCTGGTTGAGTTACAAACTCACGATGACTTCCTTCGAGAACACTGATCCCTGGAGGCTGTTTCAGTAACTGTGCTATGACTCTTCCCATTTGATTCACACTAATTTAACAAGTCACAATTTAAATTATTTGTTTCCTATTCATATGAACATTAGAAACTATATCAAACCTAGAGAGAGGCCAGGCAGGAACTGGCTTTTACAGTTTTCTCCTTCCCAGCAGTGGCCTAAAGACGTGAGTTAACACAGAAACAGATGTGGTCAAGCACACTTCAACTAAATCAGCAAAGCTTCGTAACTGAGCCCTGGGGCTGTGCAGCTGTAAAATGTAGCAAGAATTATCACAAAAACATTTAAATATGGCTGGTAAGAGAAAAGCCTTTAATGTATGAATCAAGTGAACAAACCAGAAAAACAGAGATCGACTGAAGCTTTTGGAGAACAATACCAACGTCAACAGCAATCAGACCTACTTCTGAGCTGCAAAGAACAACTGTGGGAATAAGTTTAGGGTCATTCAGCTGCAAATACCAAATCATCATTTACAAAAAAGAAATGCCCATGTCCGCTTCAGAATTCAACAGGTTCAAAAGGGCAGGACTATTTTTATTACAAAGGGCTCCATTTCCAGTCATTCCCCCACAGCAGCAGAGACCATTACATCTGGTTTTCCCATCTCACTAAGCAGATGTCCAAAATACTGTATCACATAGTAGAGCTAAATCAGTGAGCTAAGGCGGAATTGCATTCTCAAACACTGCAGTGCTGTAGCTGAGAAATAAATGGAATTACTGAATCTTTCTACCTTGTAGGGACCTTGGTTTTACCTGTCTATTTCTGTTGTCCGATTCTTTTTCCCTCCTGCCCATTCTGATGCATTTACCCTGTGATGTTTTCACTAGGACACACCTCTGCTGAAGAGGGAGGCTACAAATCCAGCTAAATGCAATCGATATAAATGAACTGAGTCCTTTCTGAATTGAAATTTCCTTCTCATGAGGAATCTCTTCTTTGGACATTAACAGAAACCAAAATCTCTGCACACAGCAACAAACACTGCTCTCTGCATTCAGATTCAGAGCTGTACTTTGAAAGGAAACCTGTCTTCATCACAGGTTGAACCAATCTTATATGGAAAAGCCTGCTCAAATCCAGGTGCTAGAAGTCCTCCTAGACACTGGGTGCTCCTCTGGGTGTCTGACCAAAGAAACTTACAGGTTAGACAGTAACATGCTTGATCCCAGGTTTGCTCCCTGTATTACACCAGTAGCAGCATGTTATGTTCCTCCTTCACATTGTGCGCAGTAAATTGTAGCTGATCAGGCAATGCTATCAGCAAAGATGTCTCTGCTCCTGAGCAATGTCCTAGTGTGGGTCCAGCCCTATCTGCTGCCTCATCCCACTGTGCCAATAGCTCAACCCACATCACCTGCCATCACGGGTGACAAACTGCATGCCTGCTGACCTCAGAAGAGTAGTTTATATGAGTTAAGGACTGCATTAGCCCTTTCCCAAGGGAGGAAGCTTATCCTCCTCCCTGCAGCATCCCTTTTACGGTGTTAAACGGGGGACCTCGTTAGCAACACAAACAATTTTCCAAGCAGAAAAGGGAAAAAAGGAGATCTGATCTCATCCTGGCTTACTTCCCCACTGGAAGAAATGGAGCGGCTGTGGCCAGCACATGATCGACATCTTGTCCCCATTCCACTGGGATGCCATTAAAAGGTTATGAAAATACTGCACAGGAGGGAGAAGAGAGTTATCCATCTCCTCCCTCTGCTGCAAGGGCCTGCTCCTCTGCAAGCCCAGATCCATCACACAGGGAGAGAATATGCTGAAAACAAGCCCTAGCTGTTCTTGAGGGGCAAAGATGTGCCAGAGCAGCCAGGACAGTGTATCCCGGTACGTGCAGGCACCTGAGTTCAATCAGAGCAGCACATTATCCACCCAAAATTACCCTTCTGCTCTGCAGCACACAAGTTTCCAGGGCAGCTGTGTTTGCTCACCTCTGAGAGCACGAGTTTTTATTCAAACGGAATACCTGTGCACTTCACACGCAGCTACTCCAGTGGCAGTCAGGCAAATAGATACTCAAACTGCTGCGCTGCCAAAGCCCTTTGATATGAGAGTCTCATTATGAAGGTCTTTATCAGCCAAAGAGATTAATTTCACTACCAAACCAGCCCTTTTTCAGATAGCAGACACTGTACCCCTCCAGCTGCCAGAGAAGGGTGAACAGCGCTTTCACCAGCCAACACTTCTGAAGGCAGAAAGCAGTGCCTAAACCCCATCTTCTTCCACAAAAGCTACAAGCCCTGAAAGCTTTGGCGGAAGGAGTTCATGCAAATCCCAGGGTCAGCCCTCAGAAAAGCTGTCACATTTTCCACTGAGGGCCGACTCTTCTGATGACCATCCGGTTAGTTGCTGTTTTCTCCAAGATGATGCACCTAGCCCTCCTTGCAGCCCAGCTGCTGTGTTCCCTACTTTTCCCTTTCTCCCACCTTCTCCTCTCCACCTTACCTACGTGGATGTTTCTGTCATCTCTCCAAGTCTGATACTAATTTCATCCTACAGCATCTCATTATAACTAGTTCTTAATTGCCACTTAACACAGGGATCACTTTGGAAGACCATAATCATTCTTCCTTGAGGAATAATTTGAAAGTTAAAAGCTCATTATGTGCCCCTATACACGTTTTGGGTAATGAGAATGATTTCAAGAGGCAAATTCAAAACACTGCTGCTCTCACAAGCTCTGCACACAAGATTTGTACAGTTTTTTGGAACACCAGTAGCATTTCCAAGGGTCAAGCCACAGAAGCCAGTGTCTATTACTAGCCTCCCTCCCTCTGGTATCCACCGTGTCTTTGTACTGAAAGTGGGAACATTTTAAGGAACACCTGTAAAATGTGAGAGATAAATGTCATGGTAAAGCTGTGTTGTCACTGCTCTGCTGGAATTGATGCCCTCAGCCAAGTGCAGGACATCAGGAAGCCTACAGGGTAGACTCAAGGAGCCAAGAGATAAGCAGACTGATAGAAGAAACTCATCCTCAGGCATATACAAAGCTTTGGCCAAGACTTGCTTCATTCCTCAATAAGTTGGATTCCTGTGAGATTTGAAAACAAGCAGCTTGCCAAATTCTTACCAAGATGTCCTGTGTTCTCACAGCAGAAGTCACAACTGAGTGCCAGTCCACTTCATTTAGTAACCTACCTGCCAGGACAGCAGTGTGGAGATAGAGGACTAAACGCTTTCTTGCTGGGTAATGCCTCATATGCACCATGCCTCTTACACCAGCAGTCCTGGGAGCTCTCTGGAAAACACCACACTGAAATAAACAGGGAGAAATTGATTTATTGGTTTGTTGGAGTCCACCGATGCTGTTCTCCTCCCCACCCCCTTTTTTCATGTTCATTCATGGGTCTGAATGGCTGCTGAGCTCAAGCAGCTCTGGGAAAACCCTTAGAGACTCTGTACAGAAGCACATCTCTGGAGAAGCACCCATGATTCACAATCCTTATGACTAGGAAGTTTCTCCTTTTTGAAACACACTTAAACAAGCCTCCAAGGGTGTGTGACAAAATGAGATGCTCAGAAGACACATTAATACCCCCATACAGCCACCTCTTTGGCAGCAGCCTCTCCACCAGCAGACAGACCCAGAGCTGAGAACTGCATGAAATACCAGCTCAAGGAAGACCCTGAACAACACCTCCCTGCAGAAGCCAAGGCTGCGCAACATGTTTAAAATGAAGTGAAGGTCTGTAACACGCCGGTTAATTCGCTGATGTTTGTATGCCTAAACATGGTCCTAGAAGAACTTCCAAGCGGCAACGAGAACATATTCCTAAATGCACTGCACAGCACAGAGAAGTCTCCTGCAACAGAAATAGAGGAATGACTCATTTCCTCTGTAGCTGCTGCTCCAGTGCTTCACTTGCACAGGCAGCAGAGCAGCTCCCTGTGCCATGCCAGAAGGAATTGGGAAGCTGCAGTTTCCAGCATAGAATCACAGAATAGTTACTGTTGGAAAGGACCTTAAGATCATCGAGTTCCAACCCCCCTGCCATGGGCAGGGACACCTCCCACTAAACCATGCCATCCAAGGCTCTGTCCAACCTGGCCTTGAATACCTGAATTTCAACTAGGACTTGTCTTTAAAACCGGTGATCCCAGATTGTCACTGGGGACAGCACAGGAGACAAATTGGTGAACCATTCCCGAACGCTCCCTCCCTCAATGGGAGTATTTCGACATTATAATTTTGCACAGAATAAAGCACTGGAAGAGCTGCCCTCTCCCTTGCCCTCCCCTGAAGCATGCCCAGTAAGCACACTGATTTGCCAGAGAACTCAGCTCTAAGTTTCTCTTCTCCCCTACTTGAAACTGGAAAGGCAGGGACTGAAACAGCAGTGGAGAAGTGGGCTATCTTGTTGGATTTTGCTGCTGTTCCTCCTCTGTTTCTACAGCCAGCAGGTTTCGATCTGTACTGAGACTCTTCAAAGAACCTCTTCCATTTTCTCACTGGGAGTCCATCGTAACGGTAATTTTTCTTTAATTTGATAGCAGTAACCTTCACAGCAGAATCCCCATCACTCCTGTCTTCTTGATTCCTTACCTCCCCCCTTTTCTCCCCCTGCCCAGATTATTGTATGGACTCTTGGCAGTGATAGAAACCAATAGAGGATCACAAGTATCATGAAAACACTACCAAACCCTTATAACATGCAGTCCAGCCCAGAGAACTGAGCATTCTCCATGCAGCTTTGGTCCTAGTTTTAGGGAAAGGGGGAAATTCCCAGGGGTAAGGGTCTCAAGAAATGCAGCTTGTAACTTGTTCTGAGTCTCTGCATCAGCATTGCTATCCTTTCAGAGGAAAAAATAAGGCTTCCTTAACACAGAAGACTGGTACATGATGCCATTTGACGCATACACATTTGTAACCTTTAAGAGTTTTGCCTGTAAATCGCTATTTGAGTCCTAACAGGCTGTTGCACAGATACAGAACATAAGTTATCTATAGCTGTGTTGCAGATCAAGTATTACAGTGCTCTGAATCTCTTATAAAGCAGTTGCACATATGCCAATTCTTGGTTACACATTTAAAATAGGACGCTGCAGGCACACACACCAGAGCACAGGTAGTCTCTTCATTAGGGATACCATATGTTTGAGAAACCCACAATGTACAGGCAGATGTGTCTATGGTCAGCCCTCCATGTCCTGCTTACTTTACTTGTGTCACTCTGACCCCTTGAGTAAGCAGAGCGCTGTGCTCTGAAGCATCAGCAAGCGCTGAAGGTGAATCCATGTACTTAAAGAGGTGCAGGTCCTTCCCCTACATCGACTGCCAGCTTCCCAGTGCTATCGGCCCAATGAAAATGGGGCTGGCTGCTTTCCTGCCAGCTACTCAAACTAATTATCACCAGTCGGAATGTCACTTACCTCAGGGAAGACTCACCAGGCAAACATCTGAAAGGTGACACAGGAAATAAGCCAGCCTAGAAAAACAAACTTCTCGTGTCTGGACTCCTTTGGAGCCTTATGAAAACATGCACAAATAAAGAGTCCCTTCCCCTGCAGGCAGCTTTAACTTGCATTTGCAGAACTTGATCAGCAATTCGCTCCTGACCTTGGCTGCATTACAAGGGAGTTATTTGCACAGGGATGGAAAGATTTTAAACAATTTATCCAATGAGTTGCATGCAAACAGGCTTTTCTTTAAACACCAAGCATGCAAGTCCTTAGGCCAGTTAATTTTTTGTTAACAGATTTATCGTGAAAGGAAAGTCCTGTGCTTCTTTAATGATTTTGCAGCTGAATAGAAACTTAGGCTTCAAACAGAGAAACACCTCAGAACACGGAATGAATGGAGACCAAAGGATGATTATTGCTCTTAAAGGAAGCCATTAACAAGAGATAATCTTATTAAAGAGGTAAAGCTCTAAATACACTTCCTCTGTACTGACTTGGGTGGCTGAATGTTGACACTAAAGGAATGACATTCTTCCAGTCTTTGCCAGCAAGAAGTTTGTTAGCCAGTGGGGCTGCCTCAGCACTGCACCATCGGCTGCTGCCCCTCTTGCAGGAGCTATTCCCTGCACGGTAAGAGCCAGGCACACAAAGATCTGGAGGTAGTCATTTTCTGCCTGGCTTTGATTTAATGGTTAAAAAGCAAGGGGTCGTGCTGTAATTTCATTCTTCAATAGGGAACATCAGCACAAGCCACTGATGTGGAGCTCTGGCATCTTACCAAAGACGAATAAAGGACAGGTAACTTGCTGGCCCATCCACAGAACTCCTGTTGGCTTCAGCGGGGCATTTTCCATAGTCCATAAAGCGCGACCTACACAGTTTGGAACAGAGACGTGTCTGTACATGCCATGCTGAAAAGCTCACACACATGCTGTGAAATGAAGTCCTAGCTCTTCACTAAGCACCAGAAAAAGCAGATTTTGTGCAGCACCCTGAAACTGGAGCTACAGAAACACAGAAAGAATCCTTCTTAACCTCTGAGCGAGACAGCCACAAACAACAGCATGCTCCATTTCAATAGTTGGCAACACCATCAACGGTGCCAGCCCTGCTCTAGTCTCTCTCCTGGCTCTTCTCCCATATCGCACTGCACAACTCCCAAGGTGTGGACTTCCTGCTTTCCCATGGTTTTGCCACTCCAGGATCCTCCTCCTGAAGAGCACATAATCCTGCTGATCACAGTTTGTGGCTGCAGGTAGCTTTTACTGAGGAAAAGGTAACAAGGAATTTAACTCTTGAGGCACAGGTGCTTTAAACCAGCTGTTTATTACTACGGTGAAATATCAAAACAAGACCAAACACGTTTTATGGAAACAATAAAAGTGCAAAAGTATTTTGATATTAAATAGGAAATGAATTTATAAACGTTTCATTAAAATGGGCTGACACTTTGAGCCTATAAACACTTTTTTTCTTCTTTTTTTTCCTTGAAAAAAACAATAGCAGCTGAACACTTTGGTTTAATCTTTGGTCTGATTATTAACCAGCAAAACAGTTGTACCAAGAATGTCCATTGCAGACACTCCAAATTTACATTACTCTGCAGAGATTCAAAACCACAAGAGGAATGTTTCTGAGATACCTAGTCAGGTAAAAAATAATGGTGCTTTCAGAAATACACAACAGTTTTCAATACAAAATAAAGTCACATATATGCATTTTGGTTCTGTAAATAAACGTGCTTTTGCAGGTGTGACTCCTCTTCCCAATCAATGTTCAATGAAAACAACTTCATTTGCAGTCTTTGCAAATCAGGCTGCAATTAGATGAAGAGAATCAAGAACCCACATTAGCACAAAATAACATGCACTTTCTTCTGTGTTTGTGTTTCAGTTTACACACACAGAGGCAACCATGCTGAATCTATGATACATTATAATAGTTACGACCTTAACAAATAGGTATTCATAACCTTGTTCTGTGTACAGTATCCATGGGTTGAGAGAAAAGGGAGAGGGCAAAAGGCTCACCGAATTACTCATGTAGGTCAAGTTCTCTGTACACCACCTTGCAGATAGGCGCCCTACAATAGCTCCAGCATGCTGTTGGTGGTATCACATTTGTTGTGGAGGAAGATGAATACCGTAACAGAACCCAACTTTTATCAGCTCCTTTTGTCAATCATATTCATGAATGCATGCTTTATAGCAGATAAAGAAAATACACTTAATATCTCAGCTGTACAACAGAGCCGCAAGTTAGTCTGAGAGACTTTCTCAGACCTCCCACCAACTGCATGCACATTGCCTTACTGGCAAGAAGCCCCGCTCCTCAAGAGAGCATACATTTTCTCCCATCACCAGCCATCACAAACTCAAAAATGCCTTGCTGAGCAAAAAACTTACACTGAAGGTCTGCCTACATGGCTAATAACCTGAGGGTTTGCCTTACTGTTCAGCACGGATGGATTCAACCACTTTGGAAATACTGTCAAAGCAAAACCCACTCAGCCCTCTTTTCCCTACACTCCAAATCCACCTTGCTTTCAATCCAATTTTATTCCCACGTCCTTTGGCTTGTTTGCTGTACGTCTTCACTGAGAGTTCACCATCATTCTCACCCACCCCGCAGCCCAACTTTCATTTTCTAAACTATTTATATCCTCCACCATCTCTGCTTTTCATGCACTTCCTGATGCGACTCTCTCGTCCTGGCATTACTACATTTTACCAAGTCCATTACAGATTTCTGTGTACTGTAGCAAAACTAAATATACACCAAATCCGCGTCCCTTTTCGGAGCAAAGATCACTTTTCAGAGATGGGGATGCAGTGATGTAAACAAACTGACAGCTGACTAAAGTGGTTAAGATGCCAAAATTAACAGTTAAAGAGGTTTTATGCCATGAGTTCAGGCAGCCACAATAACCTGGCCAGTCCTTCTTTGGGCAAGAGATTCAATGGCACTGATCACAGAACCGCATCTTATTTCAAACACCAAGTAACGCGAGTCTGCAAAAATAGTATGTATCACGGTCTACTACCAAAAAAACCCAACCCCAAAACACCAAGGTAGCTAACTTAAATACCATGTGCAAAGAACATTTGATCAATACTACCTATAAATACACTATTTGTCAAAAGAAGCACAGTGCTTCCTATATAAAAATAACCCAGTTTACGGGTGTGACCTAGGCTATAATTACCTGAAAATAAGACTGCAAGAGCAGTTAAAAAACCAGACAGAAGTAGGCAAACATCTGCCTAGGGAGTGTTTCCATTTAGAAAAATAGATTTGTACAAAGCTTCATAGATTTTGCTTTGTTTGCTTTGTGCTCTAATGCACAGAACTCTGGATAAAGCACACTGGTATCGTTATGTACAGCATGGAAAGGAGAAGTTTATTAGTAACTTCAAGTTACCCTAAAGCTTCCCAGAAGGCACACTTGGTCATATATAACTTGTTTCCAACTGCTCCCCTAGGACACAGTAGAGTGGGTAATGAGGCCTCAGCCTCCTAAGCACCAGCAATTCAGCAACACATTTTGACTCTTAATACACCAACACTTGAGCAGGCAGCCCAACGATGCAAGGACTGAAATGCTGAATTTGCTGACACCCTGAGACACATCAGGTTCCCATGCACCACGTACCTACAGCAGGAGCTAAGGACACTTGCAGAACTGGATGTGTTACAATTCGGAGGTTATTCCAGAGACTGGGACATAACTGGGCAAGAAGTGGAAATTACATGGCTGATGTGCATATTTAGGGGACACTGGAATCCATAGCCTAAGACTGCCACTGTACTAATCAGTGCTAAATAATCTGAAGTACCCTGAAACACTTCACTTTCTCCTCCCCACAATAAGGTAATGATTTGCTATAGCACAGCACTAGAAAATCCCATTGGGTTATTTGGTCAAAACACTGCCACGATCAGACAACTGCCTACGCAGTCATCCAAAAATCCTACCAAACTCCTGTTGGAGAGCAGGAAGGAGCAGCAGTCAGCTTACAGCACTGAGATCTCGGCTTGTTTAAGGTTTGTTTCAAAACATAATACACAATTTCTAAGTTTTGTTTTTGGTCCTTGAGGTAAAGCAAATGCTAAGAATATAATACTTGAAGACAGAAAAAATAATACAACTCAAGAAGAACCCACAAACAGACCAACCTCTTTGGCATTTCCTTAAAAGAAGGTTTTCCTGGGGATGTCAAACATCAGTCCCTAAAATACTAATGCCTCCTAATGCAATATTTAGTGCAGCCAATTATCCTAAAGAGAAGGCCTTTGTGAAAATAAAGTGCTATTTGTTTCCTTTTATCTATATTTCAATCCTTCAGTATAACCTTCACACAGAAACGTGCAACTAGATTCTTCATACTGCCATCAGAGAGGGTTTGGGGGAAGAACCCCCAATTATACATTAACATATGCACTGTATTTCTATTCAGAACAACGTACTCAATTACATGGGAAATCTAAAGCAAGTCATCGAGCATTTCAAACTGCGATGCGCAACCATGCTCCATTGCTCGTCACATTTTAAGAGCATCTTGGTACATTAGAGGGGTTGTTTGCACTTACAAGTTTTAAATCCCAAATGGATTTTGTATCATAAAAAGCAAATATCAGAAAAAGGTCAGATTTCCCACTGAGACAACAAGTGAACACGGATTTCCAGAAATGTCAGTTTGAGCCTGTTATAGTTAGGTTTGCAAACAGCTGACTGAACGTAACGCGCCTCTACCAATGCATTTCCCCAGAAACTTCACAACTTCCCCACGAACAAGCAATGAGATTAAAACACAAGAATCACAAATTCCTTAAGTCTTGGCCTCTGGTTTCCCAGTCTTCTCAGGGCAGGGACAAAGCCACAGAACCACACTGAAACGGGTCCCACCTGCCTCAGGCAGACATGGGCTCCCAGTGGACCAGCAGACTGCGAGTGTGCGCTGCCTGGCAGGGCCCATGGACAACCGTCTCACTCTGCTGGCGGCTCCTGCCTGGCCTCGGTGACATGCCGGCACGGGGTGGGCATTGGTCGCAAGTACCGGGGGCTGCTGTACATCCTGATGATGTGCGGGGCCTGGATCCAGGTGTTGATCAGCTGGAAAGCAGTCAGGTCCAGCAGGAGCCCATCGAAGGCAGCCAGCAAGTTCACAGGGGTGGCTTCCTTGAGGAACCGGGGCAACGCCACGGCCTCGGGGAGGCTGCTGTTGCCCAGGAAGAAATGCATCAGCACCTGCTTGCGCAGGCAGTCCCTGAGGTACAGCACCAGGTCCTCCAGCCGCTCCACCAGGAACCGCTCGTCCCAGGCCTCCAGGGGCCCCTGCATCAGCAAGGAGAACAGGGCCGTCTTCAGCACGTAGGAGGAGAGCACCCTGCTCCACTGAGAGCTGAAGGGCTCCTCCAGGCCCTGCCCGCGGAGGTCCCGCAGGCCCTTGAGGATCTGCAGACACTTGAGGTGGCAGGAGGAGGCCGGGGCCTGCTCCTTCAGCCAGCTAAGCAGCCGCTGCTCCTGCCGAGAGGCGTTGAGGCCCCACAGGGCCTCGGGGGCCGGGGCGGGCAGGGGGCCCTCGGGCGGCAGAGCCGTGAGGTAGAGCGCGTCGCCGATGGGGATGGCAGGGATGAGGCGCACGGCCATGGAGATGTGGCAGCAGACGTAGTCGGAGCAGGGCACGATGTGCAGCACAGGCGGGCGGCCGGGGCAGGCCGAGAGGCTGATGCGGCAGCGCTCCTGCAGCCGGTACCGCACGGCACCCAGGCAACGCTGCAGGTGGCCCTGGAACCAGCGCAGCACCAGCGCCGAGGAGAGGTGGCAGCGGCCCTGCAGCTCCACGCAGAAGCCCTCGGAGAAGGGGCGGTAGCGGCGCGGCCAGCCGCCCCTCGCCCGCAGGCCGCAGACGAAGGCGCCGTGCGGCCCCAGCCCCTCGGCGCAGCCCGGCAGCGGCTCCAGGTGGGGAGGCAGCCGCAGGGGCACCAGGATGTCGAAGCAGTCGGGGCTGCGCACCTTGTGCTGCTCGTAGGCGCTGCCGATGCGCACGAAGTCCCCCCGCAGGCTGAGGGCGAGCGGGCCGGGCTGCAGCCCCTGCGCCTTGGCGGCGCGCACCAGCTCCGCCACGACGCGCCCGACGTGCGCCTTGCTGTGCCCCAGCACGTGGGGCGACACCCGCAGCTGCCGCGCGTAGAACCGCTCTAGGGCGTCGCGCTGCGCCCCCGCCGACCCCGCCAAGCGGAACCCGCCGGGCCTCGGGCCGCCGCCCGCCCCGCCGCAGCAGCGGGCCAGCAGGCAGCCCAGCAGCAGCAGCGCCGAGCCCTTGAGGAGCGGGACGGAGCCAGCCTCCGCCGCGCCCTCCCCGGCCGCGCCGGCCCGCAGGGCCTGGTAGAAGCAGAGGAGCGCGGTGCAGAGAGCGGTCGCCAGCGGCCAGAGCACCCGCAGGTTGACGGTGTAGACGGGCCCGGCGCGGCGGGGGCTCGGGCCACGGGGGGGGCCGCCGCCAGGCCCCGCGGCCGGGGAGCGCCCGGCCCCGCCGCCGCCGCCCCCCTCCTCCGCCCCGGCCGCCCCCAGCGCGGGTCCCGCCGCTGCTTCCCCCCTGCTCAGCTGCCGCCGGCACGGCGGTCGCCCCCCTGCCTGCCGCCGCCGCTCCGCTGCGAGGCTTCCTCTTCCGAGGGAAGCGGCGCCGCGTCAGCCGCCGAGTGAGCTCAGAGGAAATGCCACGGGCAGCGGGCCCGGCCGCGGCGTGAGGGCCGGGGGCGTTGTCCGACCGGGGGCCGGCCGGGCCGGGGCCGCCCGCGGGGCGGGGAGTGGCGCCGCCCGCTCCTTCGCGCCGCCGAACCCCCGTGGGCTTAGAGCAGAGCTGCGGCGGGTGCGGCACGGCCTGGCTGCCCTGCCCCGACTGCGAGCGTGAGCCGCTGTGGCACCCGACGCGCGTTTCCATGCCCCCCTCACCACAACGGGACACTGCGGGGTTTCTGTATCCCCAGGTACGGGGCACGGCTGTGTGGTGGGGGAGTGCCGCTGCGCGGGCAGCGGTGCTGTGTGGCAATCTCCATGTTGCACATTTTTCCCCGAGTGGTTTTCACTTAAAGGTCTGTCCTGTTGCAGGGGACCTTCTCCTGCTCGCAGCTCTGCCTGAGGGTGTCAGTGCCAAGGGCACAGTAAAGCCATCGCCATTAATTCACCAGGGTGTGTATGGTTTGTCGCTGTACTAACAGCTCTTGCAGTCGTGCCATTCAAAGCCTGGTTTCTTCCCTTGTGCCTAAGTTACTCAGTCCCTGACAAACTAAAAGGGAAGACATAACCCCGAGAGAAGTTTCTCATTTGTTGCACAAGGACTTCTGTGGCCTCATCTGTTGTATGAGACACAGTGTGGCATCAGGCCCACTGTTAACTGCGACACTTCTGTCCACAGCATCACCCTCAGCACAAAGAGGGAAAAAGGAAGAATTGAGCATCTATCAGAAACAGGCATGCAGTGCTACCTCAGGCATTGTCCCAAGCCTACAAATAGCAGAGCCAAACATTCAAGTCAGAAAACAGGCACAAAACCATCACCACACATGCAAAGCCTCCAAAGCATACTGAAGAGTTGAGCAGTCACCTTAAACCCCATGGAAATCACTGAGGCTTGCCTGTCACTAAGGCGTCTTCACCCAAACTACTTCCTCAGGGCATTGCAGATCTGAAGATCACCAGGACCTGCACTTCCTCATATCTCATGTGATGTCTCTCTCATGGTTGTACATGCTCACTGTAGCTAAGCTGTATTTCCGGATGTGGCTTTGTGTCCCAGCTAGCTTTAGCTTGAACAGTCCTCTATGATGGTGATGATGATCAAACCTAAGAAATTAGCACATCAAGCTCCTACTGGAGCGAGTCTTTGGCGATCTCAATTACCTGAAGATGAGAAGGCAGCATTTTAAATTTAGAGAAAAGGAAAATTGTGCCACATAGCACCACACAGATCCAAGACTTCTTTATATAGCATTTGTCTATCACTGTATTTATTGACCATAGGGCTGGATTGCGGATTGCACATTTTCTTTCTAGAATTCATCCCGCCTGCTTTCTGCACAGGTACTCAAGATCATTGTTAAACATTTATTTTACTGGAAGTATATTAGCTCTGTCTCAGATGTTGATGGGAACAGGATGTCCTCAGCTTCTATTTAATATGTGTTTACTGAGTTTCGAAGCTGTTTGGTGAAGTTTAAGGAGCATCTGTGTAAGCATTCTGTTGTGGTTTAATTTCAGGTGATCGAGTTATTACAGCATTGCTGCAACTTGCTGCATCTGCACAGTGTCATGGGTGGCCCCATGAAGGTGATGGAGCAGTGCTTGAATACAAGAGACTAATGCCAGCAAGCTGAAAATGCTGTAAAAAGGGGGAGGGCAGAGCACCAAGTGCAAAAAGAAAGGCTATACAAGTGTTTGGTTATGTAATATGTCTTTATGTGAAACAAAACATGATTTGAAGTACATAAAAAACCTACTTCACTGAAAGCAGCTTATGTTTTATAGCCAAGATGCTGCACTCACAGTCAGCCTGGGTAGCCAAGGTCAAGCAGCCTGAACTAATTCACAGGCAACCAAACTAGGGTGAGAGTCAGAAGCAGACTTGAGAGCTACGAAAAGATGTCCTAACTACTCCAAACACTGAACCTTGCAGTTAGAATCAGGACTTCCTTATTTATTTATTTATTAAATTAAAAATAAAGTAGATGCAAAGGTAAGAAACCGTAGCGATTTTACATCATCTGCACAATATTCCATGCCCCATAACCAAGAACATGTTTTCTGACAGCTGTGGGACAGCTGAAGCCACAACCTTGCTACTCAGAAATGTCATTCCACAACAAGTAAATCTTTGAAAACAACCAGGAAGTTAAAAACATTTTTCTTCCTCACTCCTTGATTTGTATTTTCCTGTATTTCTTCACAAAGCCAGACAAGTGGACAAAAACATTCATCACGCTGCCTATTGCCTGTGACCCGTCACTTCAAACACTTTGTTCTGCACCCCCAAAACCCAAGAACAGTTAAAAAGCACAGCTGTGCTTGTATGAAACTGATCCTAAAGATGTTTTGTTGAAACTGCCACTGAATGCTATGAACCCAATGCCCCATGTGCTCGATTCTCGCTACCCTGTGCTTTTTTGCACCCTTGAGCCCATCACGTTCCACACCCTTTCACGTCCTGCCACAAGCACACTGACTTTTCAAGGCAGCCTGGGCTGTCTTTTCACGCAAGGTTGATTCGATTAGCTGCACATCCACGCTCAGGAGACAGACAGCTACATCTGCAGGAGCTGGCACAGCCCTTTGTGCCTGGGAGGCAGCTGCTGCCCACGGGGTGACCTGGAGCTTAGCAGCGTTGAGATTACCACGATGGGACCTGCGTAAAGGGGAATGGCTGCAGTGTCCGAGCCAGCCGTGGGGCCCACTGGCTGGGGAAAATGCAGATGTGACCCCAAGCCAGTGCGAAAAGTCCAAGGAGCAAGTGAGTGACCAGCCACACCAGCAAACACCAGCTCAGCACATGCTTGTACATGCACCAGACAGTTCTTGTGCAGGCTCACTCAGGCTGCAGAAGGGTTGTACGCTAATAACTGTGACCTCAAAGTCAGGACCAGAGTGAACCCACATTTTTACTACTGCTGTTTAAATTGTGAGGTAGCCCTTTCTCACCTCCTCAGCCAGTGGCAAGATGAGGGCTCTTGAGCTTGGGGCTGATGAAAAACGGCCAACAGCCTATTTTCCCAGGACTTTGGCTACTTCCTGACTCCCTGAGAGCAGACTGGGTCTCTGGGCAAAACGCTGAATGTGTCAGAGGTGGGAGACTTCACAGAGTGCTCTGTACGTCCCCTTGGAAAGAGCCAATTGATGAGCCACACCGTGTGTCTGCTCGCATAAGCTAAGGGCATTTGATGGCTGCTGTAGAATTGAAGTGGTCATAAACACAAAACTGCTTTCAGCTACCAAGTAGCAACAAGCATCATTCCTCATTACCCATCTTTCCAGTCCTACTGCAGTTATGCTGCAGGGGCTATATTTACTTCGCCATGGATACAGTTCACCCACATTATCACACCTTACAGTTTGCATTTTACAACCCATCACAGCGGAAAAGAAACAAACCATTTTATCTTATCTGGAGGACTTTGCTCCTTCTGTCACTTCTAGTAACAAGAATACATTGAACTCAAGAATGAGTCACAGTGATGCGACTCACCAATTCTGCATTCCCAGGAGCTGGACCATACGTAATACATTTACTACTGTGGTGGCCATCCGATTTGCTTTCCAATTTCTCTGTCTCCCAAAGAAGTAGCAGCTCATCTGTTTGGATTAAAATACCTATAAACTGCTGGCAAATTGTAATGCTGATGGTCCTTGTTTTTCACTTATACAGTGGTCTTCTTGCTTGTGTATAAAAATGAATAAAAAGGGTTAATGAGGTTTTTAATAGCAGTTGTGTACTCCGGAAAAGCAATAGGTTGTACAATAATAACCATGACCTCAAAATGAGGACCAGAGAGAATTCACAACATCAATTTTTACTACCATTGTTTAGATCGTCCATTGTTTAATAGCTGTTATCTAAACACTTGCTTCAGAATATCACATACCCAGGACATCCTGTTCACTAAATAAGGAATAATGTTATATTTATTCACATAGAAGCCTTGTTATTTGGCAATGAACCATTCTATGAGTCTGTAGAGGACTACGTGTGTGAAAGCTTGAAAATCTCAACTGTAGAATTGCATGGAGCAAGGAAAAACAATATTTCCTTACAAGCTTACAGACCTTGAGGAGAACTAGAAGATAAATGAACCATCTGGATTAGAGGAGTAACAACTAACTTCAGAAAGATCAGGAAAGGCAGAAAGCCTTTGAAAAGCTCAGTGAACAGAAGGTAACTGTGTTCCTAAAGGAACTTGGTCCATTATAATACCAAAAATCACCCCCCTGAGATAGGAGACCCTTGCCCACAGAGACCCTTACTTACAGAACACGTGTAATGAAATAATATATACTGTGTCCTTAAAAAGAAATGAGAATGTAAGAGCCGATGATTGTAGATACAGACTGTTATGTATAAGGAAAATACTGATTTCCACTGTTTGAAATGCATAAAGGTGGATAGCTGGTAGACTGAGGGTTTGCTGGCTTTGTGGGGTGACCGCCTTGCACCCATCTCTGCACAGACATAGAATAAACGAGTATCTCGACTCTGGGTATTAACTGGCTCTCTGCACACCAGGTGAAGAACCCTGATTTTGGGACAGCAGTCTGAGCTAAAAATAGATATCCCAGTACATACAATCTGCATGATCTCCCTGGAGGAGATTTGCAGAGGCGAAGGGAAGGGCTGAGTATATAGCATCCATCAGAGTTTCTCCACAGTTAGTAGTATTTTATACATCTGTGTAACAGATCTGTTAATGCTACAGTACACCAGATGCTGTCTGAGAGGTAGGAAGAGCAGCCTGAACCAGTGAGCTCACCAGCTGAGTAGGCAGGAGAAAGTGGCAGGAAGACAGAAGGCATGGACAGGTTTTGGCATTTGTCTGATGCCTTCACAATGAACCTGAGACTCAAGCCTCAGACTTCCCACCAGCTACACCTGGTCTGTATCCACCCTGGTGAACCAAAGCTGCACATGGTCTATTGAAGAAGGAAATACAGGGGGATCCTTTCCTGTACCAGTGATCTGCTGCTGCTCTTCTACAGCAAGTGGAAGTTATTATACTTATTATAACGCACTTTCAAACAATCTGGAGCTGAAAAGTACAATAACTGAATGCAAAAAAAAAAAAAGCAAGTCTGAAAGATCAGACAGTTTATGCCCCAATTATTACTCCTCTAAGTATATCCTCCGAAAGCAAGGCTGCCAGCAACTCTCTTCCTCCAGCCCACTGGGTGGTCATGCAAGGGAGATGCCATGATCAAAATAAACATCTGACATTCCTCTGACTCCCAGGTTTTAAGGGACACTATTAATGACAATACAAACCAACACAGTCAGGCAGACATGGATCCGTTTTGTACTGTGGACTATTGAATCTCTGCCAGTCACTGCAGCAGGGTGACCAACGCCCCACTTAGGGAAGGGAAAACAGGAGAGCGTGCCTTGCTACCACAAACAGCTGAGGAGATTCAGCAGCCCAGGGCTGAGGAGAGCCAGAGCTCCAGAGCACGTGCATGCACATGGAAGAGTTTGGGGTAGAGGTGTTACTGCACATTCTCTCTTAAAACATTTTCTGTTTAATAAGTGGGATGTTCTCAGCACCTCTGCCAGTCTGTTTGCTTACTAGCTAGCGCAGGGTGTAGCACTTCTTAATCAGAAGGCCTGCAAGCAGACCTTGTTGCTATAAACAACATACTGCCCAATACAGGATTTCCTTTCTGTAGAAGGATGGCTTCCTGAGTAATTCATACAACAATCTCTTACCCAAGCCTGTTTTCATTATAGACAGAAATACATTGGCTCTACACTGGTGAACAGTACCAGCATCAGCTGGCACATCTCCAGCTTGTCCCATGTTGTTTGAAAACCCTCAAGGACTTTTCTTGCTTAGAAGCTTGTGTGAGCAGAGCATTTATACTTACCCATCACACCGGCATTCAGGAAGCCATGCCTATATGTTTGCAGCTAAGTAATGAAACAAGAACAAAACCCCCAGCCTATCTACATTAGTGTCAGTCAGTGTGCTGAGTTCTGTCTGACAAGCTGTGGCCATGGGACGCTGCTGTCAGATGTCCTTCAGCAAGCTGAAGCTGCTGGTATTGTGGAGGAAGCCAACTACAGCCTCAAGGAGAGGAAACATTTTTTGGCAAGGGGAATGCAAGTATACAGCATCATAGGGAAGGGAATCAGCAGTAACTATGAATGAAATATCCTCAGTATTTCTATCAGAGATGTTTCTTACATTGAAAATGGAAACATGAAAACTCCCCAGGTCAAGACAAGTGCAGGACCTGCTCAGCCCTTCCCTTGCCTCACCACCCCCGGGGCTTAGCAGAGCTTGTGGGTCTGAGGACCCCCAAGATGGAGCCACGTAACCCACGGGTTTAAAAACCATCAGGTAGAGCCCAACCTTACATGTGCTTGTGTTAAACTAGTTTAACAAAAACCAGTTTAATAGTAATCAAACCTGGGCATGTGTGTGTCCAAATGTAAATCTAATCACTGACTGAAATGCTTTAGCTTAATTAATGCTAAGTCACTTAAATGTGTATTTGCACCATAACTTGCTAAACTAATAAAACCTGATCACATAGCTGAGCCCTAATTTGCTGATTAAAGCACAGTAATCAAAATGAGGATTGTAATGGTTTCATGATACGAGTTTGAGGTTATTGTGCCATTTGATTGATTTTTAAATCAATGTAGCAAAATTGGATCATTTTAAATTGGTCTGGATCTTTAATACCTGTTTGCTAACGAACAGAGGAATTAGGAAAGAGAATTTAACAGAGGTTCCAACTTCCTACTTATTGCTCATGTTATTGGAACACACTTTTCCGTTTGCTTCCCAAGCAAATTATGCTGCTTGTCCAGCACCGCGCCTCCAAATAACTTTGCAATCAATTTGGTTGAAATTGGCCATTGGGAAGCAGAGCAGAAGTCCAAAGCATTAACATGTGCAATTTCATACAAGAAAGATCCTGTTACAGTCCTCAGGCTGCAGCAGGACGTCAGCACTGCCTGGCCATCTCATTCCACCTGAGAGCAATAGAGCCAAAACCTCAAGAGCTGCTCAGATGATCACTTGTTCTTTAACTTCAAAAATACAGGTTCTCACAAAGCAGATTAAAACTTTCCTTACCTCCACCACTACGCATCTAAACCGCATCTACCCGCACCTGTGAATTTCTCCTGGCAGAGAGCCTCAAGTCACACAGTGAAAACAGCTCCTCTGTGACACATATCACCTTAACCACAACAACAATCAAAACGCTTCTGGTTTTCATGAACCACTGCAAGGGAGCTATGTTGTGCTCCTCCCACAGCTTTCCACTGGTTTCAGCAGTGCTGTGTCTGTGTCACTGATGACTCGGGGCAGCAGCTGCCCCACCACTAGTGACTCTTGTTACCAGGTCCAACTCTGAGCCTGCCTGGCCTCTGTGTCTTCCAGTGTTGGGCTTATGTACCCCTAAGCTTGCTATGCAGGTAGAGAAGGGGCTTTGTGCCTGACAGATCACCTGCAGCAGTGAGCTGCAAAGATAAAGCTTTGGCATGAAGCAGTGAGATATAGCACACAGAATCAAAGGCAACTGCACAACAGTGAACAAGGTCTGTTATCAGCTTACAGTCTCAAATAATGAGATGATCCTGGCTCAGCTGACACTCCTCCTGATGAGCCTCGGCTGGATCAGCCACCCAGGGAAAAGGAGGGAAAAAACAGCTTGGGAGGAAACCTGAGGGAGGGAGGATCAGTCCAGGGAAACTGGCTTATCAGCACTCGGCAATTAGGGTGGAAAAGATGATGCTCTGGCTTACAGCATCCATGCTGAAAGGCCGGAGGGCAGTGGTAGCTTAGGAAGCCTTGTCTTAGACCATTACCTCATCCCGTCAGAGACAGAGAGGAGAAAAGCTAATGGCTTAAAAGAGAAGTGGCATGTGAAAAGGAAAAGCAACCTGAAACTGATAAAAGGGCCTGAGCTAGCACTGTTTTCACCCCTGCATTCCCAATGGGACAGTAGCACAGGTACTTGGGCTCAGAGAGGTAGCCTGGCAGCAATCCCCAGATGGCAGCATCTCCATCAGAAAGTGTCACCCCAGTGACACCAGCCCACATGGGACAGTGTCCTCTGCACTGCTCTGGCCCACCTGATTTAGGTAGAAAGATGCTGGGGGGATGCTACAGGCACTGCTCGTCATCGGCTGAAATAAACATCTTGCAGCACAGTGCCTGGTATGGATGTCCACGCATGCAGTTGCTCAAGTCATGCTTAAAATTCAGCCTCACCCATGTAGTCTTCCTGCTTTAAGGGGAATTCTTTACTGGCTCGGCTGCCCTCTGAAGGGACCAGCATTACAGCACTGGAGCCTGAAATCCCACAAGGAAGGCTAAACCTGATCTTTTCCCAGCATACCTCCACACTGATTTCTTAGGCCGTGCCCTTTTAACTAAGATTAAACATTCCACAGATCAATGCAAAGCAACACAATTACTTCATTAGCAAGACAGCAAGCGTAGCATTTACCTGCCTTTGTTTAAGGCCAGCCAGATGAGCTCATCAAATGACAGCTATTTTTACATCTAGTGTTATAGGTTGCCTTATTATTGCAGTGCCAACCACTTGAACAGAGGTGGGATCATCTTTCATGTCCTACATAATTCAATTTAAATCTATTTTTTATTTTATGATACAGAAGACATCACATTTGCTCCCTGGAACTGTAAAATATGAGTTGTTCTTCTCATCTCACATCAGTACAAATGCAAAGCAAGCTCACTGAAACAACAGGAACCACAGGCACTCACCTAAGGGATACTGAGGACAAGCCCAAACTGACTTTACAGCAAGCAGGTTCATAGATGCATTTTATTTCTTACTTCACCTCCAGCAACATGCTCTGTCTCCTGCTCCCTTTGCCATCTCTGAAGTGATATCTGCAAATGGGGGAGGAGAAGAGTGAATGCAAAAGGTTGCTTTTCCCCAGTCTCAGCAGTGGTGGGAAGGGACACGTCCATGACCTGGCTGAGGTCCTACTGTTGGAGGTGAGTGGATCCCTCACTGGAGATTCTCACAGTGCTCAGAGAAACAAGCAGGAGGTTTTGCAAATGGGACATGAGAGCACCGTCCAGAGGAGCAATTAGGATGCTGAGACATCCTTGACAGTAGTTGATACCTGATCTCCACTGACATGAGGCTCCTTTGGCTCCCTGCTGACAGCTTCTCACTGTCATCGGGCTCATGATACAGTGGCCAACACCACCACCTTCCCTAGCAGCAGGGTCACACTTCTGGGATCTTTATGCCTGGGTTCTCTCTGAATGGAAAAGAATATGCTCATAATGAAAGGAGGACATAAAAGCACAGAGCAGTAAAAGACCACGCAGAGTGTTGAAGTGAAACAGACTCGGACACCTTTGCTGCATCACACATTAGGGACCATGGACGTAGCACTGCAGAGCAGAGATGTCACCACCCAGCCTTGCAATAATTTGCTGGTCCCCAAAGTAGCAGAAAAAAAAGACATCCATGATGGCCAAAGAATTAAAAGCTTAAATGGGAAAACAAAGAAGAACTGTTACCTACCCAAAACCAAGACTTCTGCTTGGATTGTAGCTCTTTAAATGGCATGACATGGTCGTCGTATGAAAGTGTTCTTCCTCTGCTCTGTCTGCCACCACAGTGTGACAGACGACAAAGGCTTTGGGAGAGATGCCTCAGGCTGAACAAATTTCAAGCTCTCTCTGAGAGCACTTTGATATTGAAAGTTGCACACTTGAAATTTCCATACCTTTTGCTCTGCTGTGGTTACGGCTTTTCTGGGGTCTGATAGACAGGAGCTTCAACAACTCATCTCTGCTGTGGTTATGGCTTCTCTGGGGTCTGATAGACAGGAGCTTCAACAACTCATCTCTGCTGTGGTTATGGCTTCTCTGGGGTCTGATAGACAGGAGCTTCAACAACTCATCTCTGCGGGAAGACTTTTAGTCATTTAAGTATAAAATACCAAGGGTTGCATCTGAACTCACCGAGAGGCCTCAGCTCTCACAATATCAGCAACAGCCTTTGGCTCTGGAATAAATAATATACCCCCCTTCTAGAGCATCTTTTTGTCAGGTTTATGAATTATAAGCCTAGGAAATATATTTTAAATCTCACTCCTATACATAGTAGAGTACAATGAATTATTCATGATGATAAAATGCTTTATTGGATTTATTTCCCGTGTTTTAATGAATTATTCATGGACTTTTGGACATTTATCTTACTTGAAGCTGTTCACCAAATACTTTGAAGGAGCAAATTTGAACCAGTAGGTTTCTTGGTACATCATTTGCCTCCAGTGTCCTCAGCCATCTGTAGTTTGTGCTGCATGTACAGCTGCACATGTGCAACAGCACTACTTTAACTCCTTGACTAAATGACTGAAAAAATATTAACATAGGGCTGAAGGCAGTTATTTGTATAAAGCACAGGTATCTCTCAAACAGCCACCTAACAAGTCCATCTACACCCTGTCCATTGACCAAAGAAGAGTAGAAACAAACACAACTCGGCTTTAGTGCCCATTTTCATCCATCAACAAAGGCAAGCCATCCAGGCCAAACCATACCTGAAAAGGGCATGGAGGCCTGGTATGTTGAAGCTCCATGGCAGCCAGGTTGTCCTCTCTTGGCCTCCAGCCACATTGCAGGTCACTGTAACAGCATGAAACCACCTCTCCTCTGCTCCAGGGAAACCCAGCTCCTGCTCATCAGTGTGAACCTTGAGCAGTGTTCAAGGCCAGGTTGGAATTGGACAGCCTTGGGTGGCATGGTTTAGTGGGAGATGTCCATGCCCATGGCAGCGGGGTTGGAACTTGATGTCCTTTCCAGCCCTAACTATTCTATGATTCTATGAACACATCATCTGCCACCAGCTCACCAAGAATGGCTGGAAGCCTTAGAGTCCAGGAAAGGCATAAATATGTCTGTGCGCTCCCTCCATCCCCAGAGGGCCAGCAGGGAGCACCCAGCAGACTTGAAGATGTGGCTGGTAAAATGGTCTTACCAGCTCTCCTAAATGTAAATGGCTCCAACTACAGTCATGTTCCAGCCACTGCCTGTCCACTTATCACCTACCCAGATGCCGTGGACTCCACACCTGAACATGTCTCACTGCTGGTGATTGAGGGCTGTAGCAGCTCTTATCTCTGTGAACACTGAATAAAAGTCCCATTGCCCATTTCTCAGCTCAACAGAGACAGATGGTATTAATGAGGCATGCAGTGATGTGCATTTGCATAGGTATTTTCACCCACCCATCAGTGATCAAAATCAGTTGTCATGATAACAATTGGCCTTGTAATTCATTACCTTCAGCTCAAGATTTTGATTCTCTTCGTAACCCCCTGAAGCAGAGCACTGCTGGATAAGGGGCACAGCTGGACTTGCCCGGTGACCTAATGATTCAAATCAGGAACACCTTATAAAGTTATGTTAGAAGCCAAGAAAAGCAAAGCCTGCAGAAAAATCAGACCCGACTTATGCGCAGCAAAGCAAAGAAAAAATGAAACACCTAAAAGCCATTTAAGAAGTTAGTTGATGTAAGGCAAATACAGATGCACGGTGGCTATGACTTTTGAAACTTCATAGCATCAAAGTCTAGACAAAGGGGAAGAAGCAGAGGACCACAGACCAGATGGACTTTGATCCACTTTGGAACCTTCATTCTTAACAGCAAACAAAACCAGCTACTGAATCAAGTCTACAATGGTGCGTTGTAGCAATTTCAGATTGTTAAGTGTTTGCATGAGAATGAGATTAATATCTTGGTATGTGGGAGAACCAAGGAATGAGTTGCCTAAGATGAATAGGGTGAACATTGAGTAAGAGCAGAGTGTGGCATACCAGCTGCCAGGTGCAGCAAAATTTATCATTGGTTTTACAGTGCAGAGGAATATTCTCTAGGAAATCTCTGTAAACTTCTCTTCTTGGCTTTATGCTACATTGTCATACCCAGCACATGCAACTCACGTATGTAATCTGTTTGATTAGTTTCTCTTGGTTGTGACGGTAAGACTGTAAGTGAAATGTTTGGGGTTGGGAGGTTTTGGGGGTGTGTTTTGTTTGGGATTTTTTCCTTGGTTGGTTGTTTTGGGGTGTTTTGTTTTGATTCAGCAAACCAGAAAGACAAGTGTATTAGAGTTATGCTGATTATTCTTACCTCTCTGAAGCTCAGCCTGGAATAAGTACTCAGTACAAGATTACACATAGAGGGTGTATTATAACCCATCTTCTAAAACTAACAGTTGTATCAGTATCACATGTATCTTGGTAAGCACAGAGAAGATAAAAAATACAACCATAGATTTTCTCGTTAATAGGAAAGTCACTAAAATCCAGACATCGTGCTTTCACCGCTGCGAGTGATGAGGGTTTTTCCTGTTTGAATTCCAAGTCTGTGGAGAATGATAAGTCAACTGCAAAGAAATGTTGAACTATCAGGTCACTCTACAGGTCACTTCAAAGCAGGAGCTTCAGCAAGCTTCAGCAAGCATTTTCATCCCAACACTTTTGCAACATCCAAAGCAATGTATCAGGTAGGTCCAGATGGCTGCTTCAGCAGCTATGAATTGCCAGTGATGTAAGCCAAAATCCAGGCCACACTCTGCCTGCTCCATTTGGAATTTTCCCATGGATTAGGCAACAATCCATGGGAAGACTCAAGGTTACTCATATCAGTTTACCAGGATAAATCCTCCTGCTGGTCACCAACCTGAAAACATCCAGTGAGCGCTGGGATTTGTGCCACATCTGTTGGAGAGCAGCAAATGTTCCAGCTCACGCTGTACTAGTACTCTGTGCTGCAAGCCTCCACATTTGTGACAAATGATAAGCAAATGCAGCCAGCTCTAGAGTTTGTCTATAAACACATGTAACTGTCATCTTCCTTTGTAAGGCTCAGCTGCCTGGGAAGAGAGAACTGATTTCTCATGCATTATCCCTCTAAACATACGCCTGATGTCTTGCTAGATTCTCATGTTTTGTGTAAACAATAGCACTTGTATCACTTAAAATTGAGAGATAATTATTTCTCATTAGCAAGTATTGCTGGATATTTGGGTGGGAGGAACTCAAAAGTGGACAATTTTTTGTTGGTTTTTCTTTATTCTAAATCACAACATTTCAGCCACCTTTGAAGTCTTCAAGTAAACTGTATTTTTCCTGCCAAAAGGCAGAGTAATGAAGGCTGACAAGATAAGATGTGGAAGACAGGTCCTCATCAGTCACTAGCTTTTCAGGTCAGGGCTGGAATTGAGCCATTAGAAGCTAGAACAATCCCACCAGTGATTTTATGTCTTGATGCTGTTCTTTTGCTGCATAAAACCACTTAAAAGCAGCAAAGCCTGTGCCTTTTCGCCAGATACCAGGAGTGTTGCATTGTTAGTACAGACACCTGGGAGGTTCAGCTCCTCTCAAATTGTATTCCCAATGTATTTCTGCCACAGACTTGCTAGGTGGCCACAGGCAAGTCACTAAAGCCTCAAAACAAGTTTAGCCTTGAGCATCTAATTATCCCTGTTGCTCTTACGCTTAGAGTTAAGCAAAAACTTACCACTCTAGCAGACTTGCACCCAGTAGCCTTCTCTTAATCCAGCCCTAAAGCAAAGCCCCTTCCCATTGGAATGCCATGGGCTAGTAGAGACATTTGTTAAAACATGATAGTTACTCCTGAGAGGAAAGCAGGAGTTTGCTGTTCCTGCCTTGGGATCCACAGTCATCGACATGAGGAGACTTGGAATGAAATCTGGAGAGCAGAGGCCCCGCTGTGTTCCAGTATTTCAGCACTAGTCCCGGGAAAACAGGTTGTATGTGTTCTCCTTCCTCAGAAGGTGGGTGCCATCTCTAGAGCATGTCTCTGCCTCCAAAGCAGGCAGGAAACAATCTATCAGCAAGATGAGAGACAACTTTAAATTAGACATAGGCTACTGTTTAAAGAGGAAATTGACTTTAATCCAGAGATAGCAACAAATATCAACACCTTGAATTATCTGCCATGGCACCGCATGTCTGTCTGCTCCTATAAGCAAATGCTTTTCACTCCACTAAATGTTTTATCGATTTGCATACACAGTTAGCAGCCTCTGCCTATACAGCTGCCCTCAAACCACAAACTTGGGAGAAATTCATGACAGCTTGCTAAAATGCAGCTGGCAGAGCTTGTTTTCAAAATGCACCACAAAAAACTTCAAATCTCCATCTCCCACTGGTACCTCTGTTCTAACCAGAGCAGTCCCTGGCAGGTGGCTGGCCAGTGGCCACAAAGAAGACAGAAAAGCACCTCCTAGTGCCACAAATGATCTTTTTATTCCACAGTCCTGAAAAGATATTTTAAATAGCAAAACTCCTACTGTGTGTTTATGACTTGCTTTTGTTAATACCTTGGTCTACAGATGTCCATCTGTACCATCAAGTCAATAAATC
The DNA here is from genome assembly GCA_039720435.1 of Amazona ochrocephala. Classification (NCBI taxonomy): domain Eukaryota; kingdom Metazoa; phylum Chordata; class Aves; order Psittaciformes; family Psittacidae; genus Amazona; species Amazona ochrocephala. The sequence goes on along the minus strand of CM077886.1, from coordinate 15,958,530 downwards.
CATCTGTTCTAGGCACAGGTAAAATTAACAACCAAATCACTGACAGGCAAACAGTTGGGTAGAAAATACCTGCAGGGAAAGACGACTGCTTCAGGCATTCATATGAAGCCTGGAATCTAAAACAAATGATGAGGCTGTCAAGGAGGTCACTAGATGCATCTCTCTCCTGTGGGCCAGTTCAGGAACCAGGCGTTGTAAGGAGAGCTGCAGCTCTGCTCCTTCCTTCCGGGGGACACAGCCCTGCCACGAGGTACCTGTTGCTGTGAAAGCTGTGACTGCAGCAGAAATGCAGCAGGAACAGCACAGCCATGCAGAGGAGGAGAGATGTGCACCCCAATCTATTCCCTGTATTCCACTGCCTTACCACCTCCCAGGTTGCTCTTCAGCACAGGGCTCAGTAGAGGACATACACGCTGGGATGTTGAGAACTAAGTGATTCAACAGTTGCCTAAAACTACTTAAAGAGTATTTACCAAAATGGTGAAGCCAAACTCTTCTCCATGGTACCACATGACATCACAAGCAGCAGCAGCAAGAGTGTTGGAAGGTTCAGGATGGATATCAGGGAAAACAAACCAACCAGAAACATCACTGGTGAGGTAATGCAGTACCAGAACAGGCTGTCCATAAGGACTGTGGAATGTCTGTCCTTAGAGGTTTTCACCACCAGGCTAGGTAAAAATCACAACTGACCTGCTTTTGTGCTGGCTGCAATCCTGCCTCCAGCGGGAGGCTGGACAAGATGACCTCCAGAGCTCCTTTCCAAGAAATGCGTGATTCCTGGTTTTCCATCAGAACACAGTTTACTTCCAGTTAAGAACAAGCACAAGTAAGGGGCAGCATCATGGCCTTAATTTGTGAAACAGTTACTTGGCACAAAAAAAATAATCTTTCATTAATATCAGCATAGCTGTATTAATCTGCATCTTAACATGATGAAATGATGTTGCTGCCATGAGCTCTATTTCTGGACACAGAGGTACGATCCCCTGGTCTGCTTCAGTTTGGGTTCTGCTCTGTAAAACTGCAGTATAAGGTGGTATTTCTCAAAAACCTGGAGTGAATAGGAGGCTGCATTTATTGAACTTAATTCATTCGCTCACCCTTAGTTCAGCCCTACAACTCTAAACAGGAGAATCAGCAAGCTTTCTTCAACACAAGATCTGCCACTCTGGGAGTTCAACTGCTGCCATTCTCCTAAGTCTGTTCAGATTTTTCATCTCAGCCACTCTGGGGAAACTGAATTAACGAATAAGAAAATGGTACCTTGAAACAACTTCCTCCTTTATCACACACATTCCTCCTTTAAACCGGCCAATATTTTTGACTTATCCCTTTAAGCTGCCCAAGCTGGAAAGATGTGCAGAATTCAATGCAAGTGACATGCCACAACTTTGACGCCAGTGACAAAAGAATGACTGACACACCGTTTGAAATTTTCTCTTCCCTAAAGTCAAGAAACAAAGCAGACATAAGGGACTGTGCAGATTAAATGCTAAAAAAATGCTAAGATAAAAAAGACATGTACAATCCATATACGCCCAGCATAGACATTGTATGGAATATCCTCAGTCGATTTATAGCAAGCCTAGCTCATTATGCTTGGAGTGAGCCACACAGATTTACTCCAGTCAAAGATTAAGCCCATTAGATCTTTTTTCCATCTTTAATATATATCAGTTTAGACAACGACAAAGCTCTCTGCCAAACAATCTTGAGTCCCATTTTACATAGCCTGTGGCATGTCATAAAACGGTTTGCATTGGAAGGGACCTTAAAGATCACCTAGTTTGATCCCCCCTGGCCTCGAACACTGCCAGGGACGGGGCAGCCACAGATTCTGTGGGCAACCTGTTGACGCAGAAGTCCCGGACACAGCACACAGACCAATATGATCAGGCTGTGCCAAAGTTTATTGCGCAGATAGCTCAGTATATATAGGCACTCTACTTGTCTATCATTAACACACACAAGTCTAATTGGATACATGTATTGTTCACACAGCTAAATACCAAACAGGATTCACTCAGTAACAGCTTAATGATTGGTTAACTATGACAGCATATGCTTCAAGGTTACAGTTAACATTCCTTCTCTGCGTATCTCTCTCAGTAGTTTTCCGTGCTAACTTTTCCCAAGGCTTCTGCACGTACACGAACTTTAGTAACCCTCAGGCGAGGCCTCAGTGCCTGCGGGTCACTACCTTACAATTGTCAAGCAATTGTCTGGATTGCTCACATGCCCGTTCACAGCCAAATGGCTCTCCACAAATCCCCCTTTTTGTTTTTGAGCAATCCAGACCCGATTCACAGCACGAAATAGCATACTGGCAATACACTTCCATAAACAACAAAAGATTTAAACAATAATGATCAATACTGTTGAAACTGTTAAACCTTGTTTGATTACTACTCCTAGCCAACTACTAATACCCCAACCCTGTAACGACTTTTGAAACCAATCCCATTCTGAGAGTACTTGTAACTTTTGCACTTGTGAGAACCTAAAGTGTGGTTTTTGTAAGCAAGCGAAATTTACAGTCCAATTCAGCAAGCTTCTTATCTTAGCTCCTTCTTATCTTCCAGGCCTGCATTCTTGCTTCATTAACTGTCCGGGAGTTGCTTCTTTTCCACGGTCGGCTGCACAGAGGTAACCAGGAGTTACCCCTGCTACATGGCCAGCTGCACATACTTGCTTTCATTCAGAGCAGGCATATGTCCATTCTTTAACAAGAAATCATCCACATCTCCCCCTTTTCTTTTCTTGAATGAGCCAAAGCTGTTTTACCAGGTTTTCAATCATATCACGAATACATTGCAAAATACAAGGTACAATCATAACTATGGTCAAGATTACTACCAAAATCATTCCAATACCTTTAATCAGAGATGTGAGCCAACCATTAAAGTCCCAAGATGTAAGAAGGGCATCTAACCAAGGAATTTTATCGTTCTGATAGACATCGTTAAGTACTTTTGCATGCTTCCAAATTTCTTTAACATCTTTCAAGGTCTTTCCAGACTGATCAAGATAACTACAACAAGATTCATTAATTAAAGTACATACTCTGTCTACTTGAGCTGTTAATATATCTAAAGCCTTGCAATTCTACAAAACTATATTTTTAAAGAATTTACTTCTACTTGTATTAACATAGTCACATACGTATTGCCATTAAAAACAGCATAACAAACTTACACTGGAATCATTTTGCACACTTTGCTTTAGTCTTGCAGTCACATTACATCCTTTGTTACATTCTATAACTTGATATGGTTCTGGTCCTTTCCACTCATTATCATGTAGGTCTTTATATAGAACTGGTGGTTTGGGCAAGGAATCATCTGTTAGATGTCACAAATGCTGTATTGCAGAAAGAGAATCAAAACTAGACAAATTTAAAAGTTTTTGTACAAATTACGCTTTGCAAACTGTTTGAAGAAAATCCTTACATTTCCCTCTTTTTTTTTTTTTTTTTTTTTTTTTTTTTTTTTTTTTTTTTTTTTTTTTTTTTCTTTTCTGTGTCTGCCACCCTGGTGCTGTTTGGGTGGAGGTTGGTAAAGCTTGGATTCTCCCCTAGGTTAACTTAAACACACTAAGCAGGACTGCTCAGCAGCAGCTACAAAGGCCTGCCTGCCCAGCAGCAGCTACAGCTGCCAGCCTGCTGAGCAGCAGCCATAAATCTTTGCAGGCAGCACCACTTTTCTATTAACCCTTTCTTGCCCAAAATGTTAATCTGCTACCCATTAAAAACTTTTACATTAACCCAATAACAAAAAATACACAGAACACTGTCTGCCCAAAACAGACACACACATACACACACATTCATGGGATCCCACAAACACACTCCACACAACTACAACATGTGAAACACAAAACGCAGACAATCATTATGCCCATTACATGGTCACACATACAAAACGCAGTGCAATGACCCTGTGAAGACAATCAAGAAACCAGCTCCAAGCAGCATCATCGCAGTGCAAGGTGGCAGGCTCAATCTCAGCGGGCGTCCCCGCAGAGGCTCTGCCTCCCTCACATCGCATGAGGCTTGGGTTTTTATACTGATCAAAATGCACACTTATTCCAATGCAGGTGGCCAGCCTACATCGGGAGAAGTGGCCAACAGTATCTATAAAGGTCTGCAAGGGTCGATAGAAACACAGACGTAGTTACATTTGCTAACTTTTAGTACATGAATATCACAGACAGACTATAAGCACACAATACATCTGCATCCCCCACCCATCTTACTTTTCCCTTTATAACTGCCCATTTATCATGGGGATCTGGGGGATCTAAATCAGGCTTCTTTTCCAGATGAACAGGTCTCAGGTCAAAAGGACTATCCAGGTCAGCATCAGAATTATCAGGCATCAGAATCTCAGGAGCAGCAACAACAGTCTGATGAAAATGCTCAGGCTCCTCATTAACGTGTTCTGGAGTTTCAGTGTTATCAAGTGCAATTAAAACATTTTTCTCCTGTAGGTTTCAGGTGATCTGAGAGTAGGCTTTTTCTCGGGATTAACAGGGTCTGGGGCAAAAGGATTGCCTTCATCGCCATCCTCAGCCTCCGCAGCCGCGGCAGCAACTGGCGGAGGTTCGGAGGGGTGGGGGGGGTGGGGGTGGGGGGGTTTGGGCTCCACTATCTCATTCTTTGACTTAGCCGTGTCGGAGAGCTGTAAATTTGTAAGTCCGTCATGAAGTGTCTGTACTTTCTCATCTAACAATCCTGTCCATTTATCCCACCCTTGACGATCTTGAGGACCGGGCTCTGGGGGGAGGGAGGCCAGGGGCGGCGAAAGTGATAAAGGAAGATGCAAATTCGTATCCCCTGGCCCATCCATCGGTTATTTTTTAAAGAGTCAGTAATTAGTCTCCACACAGTGGGGTATTAACTTGCCTCCTTGGATCCCTTACTTACCTCTTCCCACAGCGTTGCTCCTATTTTTTCCCAAGTTGCGATTTGAAAGGCAGCATCCACTGAGGGGATTAAATCCTTTCCCTTTGCTCCATACAGCAAAGCCTTCAAGGCAGGCTCATCATAACTCGCTGCTCTCATAGAGAGAATGTGTTGGAGGAGCTTCACCACTTCTGACTCTTCCTTGGTCAGTGTGGACCCCCTCTCCTCCCCGGCCGCTCACCTGATCAGGGCGAGATTCCCAAACTTTTTGCGCTAGCGACTTCCGAGTGCCGGGGCAGCACCCGATATCGACCGGCTTCTGCCCCCTCCTTCCTGTCGGTCTCGTCGGTTTTATCCAACGCCGATCTGAGGGTCCCTGTTCGGGCGCCACTTGTTGACGCAGAAGTCCCGGACACAGCACACAGACCAATATGATCAGGCTGTGCCAAAGTTTATTGCGCAGATAGCTCAGTATATATAGGCACTCTACTTGTCTATCATTAACACACACAAGTCTAATTGGATACATGTATTGTTCACACAGCTAAATACCAAACAGGATTCACTCAGTAACAGCTTAATGATTGGTTAACTATGACAGCATATGCTTCAAGGTTACAGTTAACATTCCTTCTCTGCGTATCTCTCTCAGTAGTTTTCCGTGCTAACTTTTCCCAAGGCTTCTGCACGTACACGAACTTTAGTAACCCTCAGGCGAGGCCTCAGTGCCTGCGGGTCACTACCTTACAATTGTCAAGCAATTGTCTGGATTGCTCACATGCCCGTTCACAGCCAAATGGCTCTCCACAGCAACCTGTCCCAGGGCCTCACCACCCTCACAGAGAAGAACTTGTACTAATATCGAATCTAAATCTCCCCTCTGTCAGTTTAAAGCCCTTAGCCCTTATCCTCTCAGTACATGCCCTTGTAAAAAGACCATTCAGCTTATGTCAGCATCATCACATTAATCACAGCCATGGGGATTTGATTTTTGTCTAGCCCAGCTGCAGCAGTAAGAGGTTGAAACACGTAGTGGCACAGTCAGGCCTACACCACCATGACATCACATGCACCTTGCCATCCTGGTTAGCTTCCTAGACTTCTTACTGACAGGCCACAGATCTTCAGAGAAGCTTCAAATTTTCATAACCAGCCTTCCAGTTTTGTGAGACAGAGCCACTGTTGCCTGTTTGCTTTCATTTGCTGGCTTTTCCTCCTGAGCTAGTGCAGATAGCGCACAGATACTGCTTCAGAGCTGACAGAGCATCAAAAAAAGCCCCAGTGCTCAGCACAAGGACTGAACCATCTGGCCATGTCACTCACCTCCAAGCACTGTCATTACCTTAATCTTTGACTCAAAGCAGCTTTGGAGAATAGGGACCAGGTCATCCCCAGCACTGATTGCACGAGAAAACAGTAAGAAGTGAGGAGCAGGTAACAGTCCTATAGCCCTATGCACACACAGATGGATACCCTCTGCTCCTCACTGAAAAATAGAGTCTCTTTCTGGAGAAGGAAGCAAGAAAGACCAAGCCCTTGGTCCTTCAGGACTTAGAATTACAGGAATTAGAATAGAATTAGGACTTAGAATAACAGGAACTAGAAGCCCTCATTACTTTGAGGGAAGGATTTCACCCTACTGCATATTACAACACCCAAGTTACATAATTACCTTATAGTTCAGAAGGGAGTCCCAAAGCCCAAAGGCACAGTGAAGACCCTGTCATCTTCCCCACTCCGTTTTGAAAATGCAGCATTTCACAGCCTCTCTGTGCCAGATCCAAGTTCCTTTTCCTCTGTCAACATGACCAGAGTTCATCGAGAATTGCTCTGATAACAAACTTGTATAAGCTATACATTTTGGTCTCTGCCTGCCATTAACCCCTGCCAGGATGGCTGACATCAGCCAGGTTTAGTTCTGCCTCAAAATAACATAAAGTACAGCCTTGCAGCAGCTGTACAATAGAAGTTCTGTACAGCACTTAAGCATCTCTAATCCTTTTGTAACCTTCTACCACATTTTGTAGTCTTTCAAAATCTGATGCAATTTTTCAAACAGAAAAGAAAAAAGTGCCTTTTGCATGAAGAAAATGAAAAGCACCTCAATTTTCTATGTAAAACATCAAAAATAAAAGAATAATGCCAGTGAGTAGGGAAATGCCATTGGAAGTGACGGAACAGCTCATCCACACTTTAATGGATGGGCACAAATATGCTGCTCCAGTAAAAAGACGGAACAAATCCTGCTTGGGAGCATAAAGCAGAGTTGTTCTCCTGACTCACAACTAGAGTCAGTATTACTGTCTGATGGCCTACTCAATTGTGCAGGACGTTTTCAGCTGCTGAGGACAAAGAACTCACTGTGAGCATTCTCACAGTGACTGCAGATACGGCCAAACACAGTGAACTCACACTGTGACTTCCTGGTATTTGATACTCCCAGCCTTTGGCCAAACTAAATGCATTAAAAATGGGGTTTGTCTCTTAAATGCTGTTGTCCCAAGTGAGCAGCATGCAATGGTCTCACAGGCCACCCATGTCTTGGACAAAGGATCACATGAATGCTTCTCTATGTCAGCAACAAATCTCACAACTGTTTACCACCACCACAGACATCTTCAGAGAGCCTCTCTGTAACTACTGCCTTGGAAAACATCAGCCTTCAGCTGAGTACCATGTCTCTAGGAAAGCCCCACAGATGCCTTGTCCAGTATTTAGCCCTGATGTAATGGCTAAGAGACCAGGGAAGTGTTTGGCTTGGTTTCCAGCTTATATCACAAGACCATTGTATGTGTGGGTGTGCAATTTCCAGCTTTGAATCAAAACTTATTGCGCCCCTCCCTCCCCAGCTCTTATAAAGGACTTACAAAAGATGCTGTCCCATGCTGCCCCTGTTATTAAAGACTTTACAATGGACGACTCATCAAGCAATCTTTTTTTCTTTCGACTCAATTATGAAAGTCCGCGACTTACACAGCTGCACGGCATGTTCTGTCAACACCACTTTAATGAACCAATCTTTTGTTCCAATTCCTCTCTTCTCTATGTTACCTAAATTTTCTACATCCCAAATGCTATTTTATTTGGACAATGTAAATAATATCAGTTTTGAGTATAACCAGGCCACATTTGCAGTGTGACAGAAATTAAAGAAGGTACAAAGTCAGTCATCATAAATCACACAGGAGCGTCTACATTGATTTAGTCTAACTCCTTCACAAAAAAGGGTAAATAATCCACCTCAGAAAGTCTTTCATGTCAAATTACACACCAGTCAGTACCTACAAATGCTAACAGAGCTAGTGAAAAAGGTAGACTCAGATGTGTACCTGGATTAAATGCTGCCTGAAGCTTCACCAAGCTCCCAGATGCTTGGTCTTGAGATGCTCCCACACGTCTTGGAGTCCTGGTGGCAACTCTGCACTTCTTATCCTCCTATGATCCCAAAGCAGCTACAAAGTCAGTCCATAGCATTTGGCCAGCACAAGAGCTGGAACCAGCACACAGCAAACCTTTATCATATTACTTAACTGGCCCAAATATAACTGTAGTTTTGCCATAGAAGGTAAAGTCAATATTGGCAATGGTGGCCCCATTCCTCATGACAGTAATGGGCAACACTTGCTACTATATTTCATTTCTTGATTTCCAATTCTTTCCTTTTCAACTAAGTTTATATCCATTACATCCCATATCCATAGCTGACTGGTTCAATTTGTTATACTCATTGCTTGGACGAGGAAATACTGACTTTTATACACCACAGATCATAGCTTTTAACTAGAAAACAAGATGCAAGCAATTCTGCTCCCTGATCTGTCAAGCTTAGCTATTCTTATTAAGAAACCAAACCAAACAAAACCCACAAACATGTAGAAATTGGAAAATCTGTAAAACTGGAAAAAAAACTCATTTGCTTATGGAAGCTGAATAAGCAGCATCTCCTAAAAGTTTTGGAAGCATAGATATAAGGGCAAAAGTATGGATATGTGCTTTCTATGTGACCCACAATTTTATTCACAGGGCTTCCCTCCCTTACCACACAGTCAGGAGATAATGCTTCTCAGCTATAAAAATGGAAGTCTCTCACAGGGACTTCAAATGTCTGTATCAACCTATAGCATCTTCTATATCATCCATATGCATCTGGAAAGTTACACTATTTCCATAGTGATGCAATAGGAAAAGAATGGTCAGGATGTTCTTAGGACATAGAGGAACAAGAGATGCAATCTTGCATGAAATCCCTTTCATCCCTGCAAGTTAAAGACATTCTCATTCCATCACTGTACTTTTAACATCTCCAATCAGCATTTAACAGAACAACCATGCACAGCTTTGTTTTATTTCTATTGCTCCATGCCAGGATGCCAGCAGAAAGCATGGGGAAACTGTGTGAACATCGAGGAAGCAAGAGCATCTCTATTCAAGAGCCACTGAAGACTAGAGACAAAGTATGATAAACTTGAAAGCTCTAACAGAGTATTAACTTCAACTCCACATGTGCTCCAAGTGGCTTGCTCCACCAGCTTTATATCAGGGATCAACTCCTTACACACACACACACACACACACACACACACACACACACACACACACACACAAGGAAACCAAACAAAAACACAAACAAAAACACCCACCAACAGCAAAATCCCACAACAACCCCAAAGGAAGAAAAAAATCTATATAAATAATTAAGCCTGAAAAAAGACCCAAAACAATAAAACACATCTTCAAATTAAAATCTTATAATACTAACCTTTATTCAAGACAGACTGAAAAGAAATACTCACTGGTACTTCACTTACCCTGAAAACACAACTCAAAAATATCCTACTTAGTCAGTATTAATCACTTTAAAATGAGCTGAATGAGCTCCAGCTTATTTCAAGTACATACAAATTTAGAGGCAACAGAGAACCTATTTATCATTTTGATGTGTGTGTATATATACACACATATTATAGATACAAGTCATGTATATACATACATATTTTGCTGCCACCTTGTGAATAGTATCTGAATAAGGAGGTTTATTTCATACAGACCCAATTCTGCCATCTTCGTTTACATTTACCTCAACTGACTTTAACACTGATACCTTTTGCACAGGTACTTGATGTGACAAAGGATGGTTGAATCAGATGCTCAGTGAAGAAAACCTTAAAAGGCTGTATAAGATAACTATTAGTCCTCCACAGTTTGCATACACTTTTGTGCCATATTTTATTGCCACAGTTTATTGCCATCATAGAAAATATAACTAAATTCTTTCTGATAAAAAAATTGCAGCTTTGCATCCAAATTGTATAGCTGTCTTCAAAACTGAATAAGCTGGTGCCTGTAAAACAAAGAATAAAAGATTAAATACATCTGATGAAGTGTTCTGTTTGAACCACACTGTGGTAAGGAATAGTAAGCATCATCTGAAAAAACAAAACCTAAAACAAAGCAAAAACACACAAAAAACCCCACCAAAAGCCACCTCCATTTGTTGTCTAATATACCCTAGAGAAAACAAAATTAAAAACTATCAACTTTGCAAAATGTTTCCATTTCTCCACAAATACAAGTCAAAAGAAAAACAGGGGACAAGTCACACATTCCTCATGCAGTATTCAAGGAAGCACAGAATTTCGCTCAGCATTTCACACTTCCTAACATGGTTGTGTTCATCTACCAAGATGATGCCCCAAGTTCCCAGCTGTATGGATAGCACTTATTAGCCTTATCCTCAAAAATATTTAATCTAAACATTAAATTCAAAATTGTGCAGAGGACGCCTCTCAAGAAAACACAATCACTTGAAAGCTTGGCATGAGTTACAACAGGTTCGATTCTGCTCTAGAAAGCTATAACATGCAGTGCTTTCTTACCTCTATCTTTGGCAAACAGTATCAAGTGCCTTATTTTCTATTTCGCAAGTAACAAACTACACCACAGTCACTAGGTGAGGAAAATGAGAATATTACATCTGCATCCTTGCTAACAGTGCCCATTAGTTAACATTGCACTTACCGCTTCTGCATTGTGCTCAATCCCAATGTCATGGTGCTCCCGTTCATCATCCCGAAATTGCTTTATTATCTTTAAAAAAGCAGTTAATTAGTAAATCTACTTCACAGAGAAGTCAAGGCAGCCAGAACACAAAACTATATGCTGTTGACCATTGCAGACATCTCAGGCTCAGGTAGCTCAAAAACTTCTCAAAGACCTGTATCTCCAATCCAGCAAGAAGGGAATTATTTACAGCATTCCCCAAACCTAAAGATCTTTCAATATTCTCAAGAAAAGAGGAGATTGAGAGCAGCCCTGCGGAGAAGGACTTGGGGGTGTGGGTTGATGAAAAAATGAACATGAGCCGGCAGTGTGCGCTTGCAGCCCAGAAGGCCAACCATATTCTGGGCTGCATCAAAAGGAGTGTGACCAGCAGGCCCAGGGAGGTGATCCTGCCCCTTTACTCTGCTCTCGTGAGACCTCACTTGGAGTATTGCATGCAGTTCTGGTGTCCTCAACATAAAAAGGACATGGAACTGTTGGAACAAGTGCAGAGGAGGGCCACGAAGATGATCAGGGGACTGGAGCATCTCTCGTATGAAGATAGGCTGAGAAAATTGGGGCTGTTCAGTCTGCAGAAGAGAAGGCTGCGTGGAGACCTCATAGCAGCCTTCCAATACCTGAAGGGGGCCTATAGGGATGCTGGGGAGGGACTCTTCATTAGGGACTGTGGTGAGAGGACAAGGGGTAATGGGTTTAAACTTTAACAGGGGAAGTTTAGATTGGATATGAGGAAGAAATTCTTTACTGTGAGGGTGGTGGGGCCCTGGAATGGGTTGCCCAGGGAAGTTGTGAGTGCTTCATCCCTGGCGGCGTTCAAGGTGGGGTTGGACATAGCCTTGGATGGCATGGTTTAGTGGGAAGTGTCCCTGCCCGTGGCGGGGGGGTTGGAACTCGATGATCTTGAGGTCCTTTCCAACCCTTACAATTCTATGATTCTATGTGCATTGCTTTTGGTTTCATCGCTGGTCCTCCTCATACTGTCACTGAGAATAACCCTCTGCTGCTACGCTTTTTCTGTTTAGTTTGTGCCCTCTCAGTTTATAGCCTTTATTTTCAGTGGCAGTATTTTAAGGGAAACGTGCACAAGGCTGCTCATGTCAGCACAATCTGGATACTACTTCTGTAACAAGAAGACAGTTTGTAGTAACCAGATTGGGCTACATGTTAAGCTATACACAACTGAACGTATAAATAGTCAGCAAAGTTGGAAATGAACTTGTGGACGCTAAAGCAAACTCCTGCAAACACAGCGCAAACGAGCTCAAAGTGCTGCATGTGGAAAGCGGTCAGTCTCCCACAAACACCCTGAAAGAATGAGCCCTAATTTGATGCTTAAAATACTTGGGAAATAATTTTCTTGCAGAGCTTACAAATATTAGCTCCTTACATGTTCTCAACAGTATTCAAGGCTAGAATGTGAATGGGGCACTGGTCAACAACGTGAGACAGCAGCGTGCCCTGGCAGCCAAGAGAACAAACCACATCCTGGGCTGTATCAAACACAGCATGACCAGCTGCCCAAAAGAGGGGATTAACTTGCTGTGCTCAAGTGTTGGTGTGGCCTCACCTGGTGTACTGTGTGCAGTTCTGGGCCTCACAGGTTAAGAAGGATGTGAAGGTGCTTGACTGGATTCACAGTTTGACAACAAAGCTGGTGAAAGGGCTGGAAGCCATGTCCTGTGAGGAACAGCTACAGACTCCGGGCTGGTCTAGTTTGGAGAAAAGGAGGCTGAGGGATGACCTCACAGCTCTTCACAGCTGCCAGAAGAGGGGAAGTGAGGGAGGTGCTGAGCTCTTCTCCCTGGGATCCAGTGACAGGACACATGGGAACGGTTCAAAGGGAAGGTTCAGACTGGGCATTAGGAAGCATTTCTTTACCAAGCAGGTGGTCAAACATTGGAACTGGCTTCCTAGAGGTACTCAATGCCACAAATCTGTCAGTGTTTAAGAGCCATTTGGACAATGCCTTTAATAACATGCTTTAGCTTTTGGTCAGCCCTGATTTGATCAGGCAATTGGATGAGATGATCACTATATAGTTCTGGTGTCCTCAACATAAAAAGGACATGGAACTGTTGGAACAAGTGCAGAGGAGGGCCACGAGGATGATCAGGGGACTGGAGCACCTCCCGTATGAAGACAGGCTGAGAAAGTTGGGGCTGTTCAGCCTGGAGAAGAGAAGGCTGTGTGGAGACCTCATAGCAGCCTTCCAATACCTGAAGGGGGCCTATAGGGATGCTGGGGAGGGACTCTTCATTAGGGACTGTGGTGAGAGGACAAGGGGTAACGGGTTAAAACTTTAACAGGGGAAGTTTAGATTGGATATGAGGAAGAAATTCTTTACTGTAAGTGTGGTGAGGCACTGGAATGGGTTGCCCAGGGAAGTTGTGAATGCTTCATCCCTGGTGGTGTTCAAGGCCGGGTTGGACATAGCCTTGGATGGCATGGTTTAGTGGGAGGTGTCCCTGCCCATGGCAGGGGGGTTGGAACTAGATGATCTTAAGGTCCTTTCCAACCCTAACTATTCTATGATTCTATATGACCTTACCAACTGAAATATTCTATTCTAACTGTACAATCATAGCCATTATAAGCAAAATGTTACTACACAATCTCATTTTCTCATTTTGTTTCCCCTCTGAATCCTTCCGTTCAATTAAAATTAAGCAAAATTAGAACATGGTTCCTCCAATAAAAGGGAAACGCTGAATTACTGAAACCATGCTGAAGCTAATCCAACATACATTTTAATTTTGATGCTTGATAAATTTAATGCTGCTGAAGGATAAAACATCCCTTTAACTTAAAAGTTTCTGTTGCCATCAGTATTCTAAGCGATAGAACAAAAAGAGATCTACTGTAAAATCTATGAACATATTATTTTAAAGACTACAGTCATATGAGATAACTTAATGCATTTGCTAAATTTACTTTTTAAGCCATACTTAAATACCTGTAATAGTTCTTCGTACTTTTCTGGATCTTCTTCCACAAGTGTTCGGATCTGGTTATTGTAGTGATCTGATATACTCTCTTCCACTGCCACTGTGCAAGCCATTGCTCCTTTCTTCCCAAGCAAAGCACTTCCAGCCCCTGCAATTGTGGTACCGAACATATGAGAACACTGAAACCTGAAGGAGTGCAAACAATTTACACATTTGAAGACTTCACAAAACAACAACAGCAACACAAACTCACCTAAAACAAAACCTGCTACATTCCAAAAAGGCAGTAAGACAGTAGGTCGAACTCTGTATGCAACCATTAGCTCATTGAACTTTTTCAGGTGGTCTTTTTCTTGATTCCACATTTGCTGGAAAAGAACCAGATCACAGTGAAGTGTAAAACCAGGAAAGCTAAGCATTTCCAATAAGACTAATGAACACAAAGAAAAACAAAATCACACTTTGATTGCAGAGGTAGCATTAATCACATTACAAAGAGTTAATGGTCAAGGTGGCCAGATGAGGATAGTTACAAAAAGACAACATAAAATACATTTGCAATGTAAGTCGTTGTGACAACACTAAAGTAGCTGTAATTACTTATCAAGTAACCCCACCACTCTTCATAAGATGCATGCCTGAAAGTGTTTAGAAGATGGACAGCTATCTTACCACAAAAACCTGCCACGTTTCAACTTCATCCGTCCGTTGTTAACCAAATGCAAATTAAACACAAGCACAGCGGTCGCTCTTAGGTCCACTAACCCGGATAATAGGTCCCACGCTCGATCTCCCCAGGACGGCCATTTGCCCCGCGTAAATGCGGTTTGCCCCGTACTCCCCCGCGTGGTCCACCCGGATGATGCGGTCTACGACGGGCCTGTTGATGCCCTCCAGGCTCACCCGCGTGCTGCGCAGCCGGAGGGACCAGCCGCCGGCGGGCAGAGCCCATCTGCCCCGCGGACCTGCCGAAGAGACAACGGTGAAGCGAGCTCTGCCGGGCCCGGCCCCGGCCCGAGGCGGGAGCTGCTACCCGCGGGGCCGGGCATCCCGACAGGCAGGGGGTGGTGGGTCAGGCGCGGGAGCCGAGCAGAGCCCATACCCGTCCCGCCGCGCAGGGCCCGGCACCGCCCCAGCGAGCGCAGCACGGCCGGAGCTCCGCCGGCGGCCGCCACCGGCATCCCGCCGACCTCCGGCGCGTCGCACCGCCGCGGCGTCATCACCGCGGGCCTCCTCCCGCCCTATCCCGATTCCCTTGGCTCCCCAGCGCAGCTGTCAGTCAGGGCTGGCGTCCCCTGGCTGCCATGGCAACGGGGGCGGGACCATCTCTTGGGGCGAAAGAGGGCGCTGGGGAGCAGGCGCCCCTAGCGGCGTGGAGGTGCCGGCCGAGGCTGCACCCGCAGCCGGCGCAAACTAATGCGTAACGTCCAAAAAATTACTATTTTACAATACAATTTCTTGAAAATGAAGACAGAAAACTTTTCGATACATGTTATAAAAAGAACAGTCTCTCACGTATTAACTAACAGTGTATTACTGCGAATTTCAAATCTTAAACACAACCCTGTACAGAAAGTCCTTAAGCACAATCCATAAATAAAGAAAAGGTAGTGGTCTACTTGGAAGTACTGCTCTATCAAAATCACACAGCTCCTGTAGTTCATTTAAACGAGAAGAAATGTGAATTTGAAGGGTACTGACACATAAGTTTCTGAAGGCTGTATTTCAAAACTATAACTTATGTCTCAATATTCACATTTTAGAACAAAGAGAACAGTAGTCAGGATGTTTGTACAAGAATAAAATGCAAGTAATAATGCCTTAACACACTGAAACAACAAAACAGGCACACCACAGCAGTGAGGCTGGTACCTGAGCAATGGCTGTCCCACTTGCTGGCCTGCATGGTGATCTCTTCCAACTCCCAGTGTTTACTCAGTTTTTTTATCAGCTGTTTTCTCTGAGCCCTTGTGTGAAATTATCTGGTGTTTCACTGCATTTGGTAATTCAGAGCAAAATAAACATCAAAGTCTCTTCTCTGAAAATATTTAGAAGTCCGATTTCAAACCCATGCTGTATTTTCTTCTGTGCAGTATTTCATAATACTGGCATATGGCTCTCTTTTGCTTTGGTTTCGAGAGAAGTGAGTTAGAAACATGTAAAACCGCACCTTCTTGCCCCTCCCTCTTCTTACGGCATAATTTGCAGAAACAGTACAAAATGCTTAAACAGAGTTCAGTTCTGATCACATTTTACCCAAAACCCCTGAAAAAACAGCGACTTATCAAACCCCAACACCCCTGACATTGTAGCAGCAATAGTGTCCTAACATACAATTTTTTTCAGAGGTCTAGCACAGTATATATTAGCTACATTCCCAGTCCTGGAAACTTTAAGGCCCAGTAGCACAATCACAACTAAGACCACAGGTGTCCGTTACACAGACTTCAATGCCAGGGTGCTAGTCAGCTGCCCAGTTTTTAGGTGCTGCAGACGCTTCTACTCTTATCTAGTGGTCCTGTGAGTTTGGGGAAGTCAAATTCTTCTGGCTTTTTGTGGTTTTCAAGGATGCCCCTGAGCTTCTGTTATCTTCCTGATTAAGAACAGCTTGTCACGACTCTCCTTGAAAGAAAGAGTAAAAAATATGCTCTAGATTAACAGAAGTTAACTATGAACAGCTCATTTCTTTATTAGAAATAAATAAATGCACTCACCCCATTGCACTCTCATTAGTGACTCCCAGAACACTCTCAACTGCCTGAATGATTTTAAGTTTATTAGTCTTAGCTTCATCTATCTCACATTAACAGTTCTGCGTTGAGCCTAGTAAAAGCAGCTCACACACCAGGAAACTTAAACCTGGACTTCCAAGAAGCTTAAGAACAATGAGCAAAAATAAAAAGCATACAAGGATTTTCAGAATTCCTAACTGATTTGAGAACCCTTGAAAAAGCAGCAAGGCTTTTGCTTCTATATTTCTTACCAATCAAAAAGCTCTCCCCAGCACAGTGTTTTTCAAAGGACGAGTTGTTAAATGCTGTATCTAAAAGAAGTACATGCCAGGAAAATGTTGTTTCCGAAGAAAGTAAGAAGACTTACTAGTGAGGCTAGGTTCTGACTACAGCAGAGTTTGACAGACCACAATATACGCACATTGTCAAACATGGCAGCAGCTTCAGATGGCCACAAAGCAGCATGCCTGCACTGACACTGTTCTCTGAAGAGCTAATGAGCGGTGACTTGCTCTACTCTGAGTACCTGCTGCAAGCGGTGCTGGACCTGCCCTCAGGAATAAGACCAGACACTATGCAGTAGAAACATCAGGCTGGAAGAAAGGTGTCCCGTGTTCAGGTGTAACAGTTATTTTTCTCCTTCTTAGTAGCTAGTGCAGCTCTGTGTTTTGGCTTTAGTCTGAGAACAATGCTGATAGCAACAACTAAAACTTTGGTGTGTTAAGTAATGCTTACCCAGATCAAGACTTTTCAGTCCCATGCTCTGCCGGTGAGGAGGGCTACAAGAAGCCAGGAGGGAGCAAAGACAGGACACCTGACCCAAACATTCCATAACACAGCACACCATACCCAGTACACAAACTAGGGGGAGTCTCCTGGAAGGACAGATCGCTGCTCGAGTCAGGTATCGGTCGGCAGACGGTAAGCAATTGTGCTGTGCATCACTTGTGTTTATTGAGGATTTTTCCTTCCCTCTTTAGTTTTGTGTTCTCTCCTCTTGTTACTTCCCTTATCACTGTTGTTATTGGTGGTAGTAGTAGTAGTAGTAGTGTTATATGATACATTAGTTATTGGACTGTTCTGTTCTTATCTCAGCCCATGGGGTTTACATTCTTTCGATTCTCCTCCCCACCCCACTGGGAGCAGGGAGGGGAAAAAAGAGAGAAGTGAGGGAGCTGCTGTGTGACTCTGAGTTACCAGCTGGGCTTAAACCACAACAGAAGGGTAGGGAGTTGGGTGCCTGTTCATGAGAGTGGAGAAGGAAATGGAGGTGGGCATTGTGTGAGATGGAGGAGGGGACAGGAAACGCAAGATTCATGTTCTTGTTTGGCAGAAAAAAAAACCCATGCAGATGGGTGGATTTAAGCAAGACAATAGATAAAGAACAGGAAGACTGCTTCTCAGAGGCATCTCTCGTGCATGTATGTTGCCTCACACAATCAGACCTTGCTGCAGGTGCTGCTGATACCCAAGAAAACCAATCAGACTGAGAAATACTACAGTGCTTTATTTTTCCTGTGGAATTTGCAAAACATTCTTCACTGTCTGTGCAAACACTAAGTATCCAGATCATGAAAACTGGTGTTCCTCTGCATGCCCAACTACTGACACAATAAAGAAAACTTTAGGGGTTCAGAAAAGCGGGTCAAATCTTACCAGAACCAGTTGCTCCCTCAGCTGCTCAACCACTCGTTTGTGTGCTCCAGCTAAGGCCATAAAATAGAACATAATGAGGCTGCAAACAACAAACCAACACTCTGTGTTAGCATCATCCAAACAGAGTTAGTCAGAGAAAGACTGTTATAGGCTGGAGGAACTGTCAGTTTGTGCATTTGCTTCAGATGAGAAGCTGCTGGAGAAAAAATATAAAATAATCAATATAGAGCTGGGATAGGTATGGCATAGGTCTGCTAAAAAAGCATTTGCTCAGAAATCTGTGCTGCCAGCAGGCAGGGACAGAGCACAAGGGGACATAGAGGCATGGCCACTTTTCAGATGTTACAGGTTGTGTTCTGACAGTGCTCTCCAGACTTCTCGGTTCCTTCGCTGCTAAAAGTGTAGGTATGAGGGGGGGTTGCTCCTAAGAAATTAAGTTTAATGAGGTTTCTAACTATGGCAAGCAGCTATAGATCAGAATTGCAGCCACTTCTTATAGCACATATTCCAGATGTAATCTGTGAAGCAAATTATTCACAATGCATTAAAAGATGAAGAGCAATAGCAAGAACTATGATAGCACAAATGACTATATAAATCACGTATTTTCTTTTCCAAATAGTAAGTAGTAGGGTAGCAATGCAAGTCATCCTCCACTTCTTACATAGGCTTGATGATAAAGTTAAAAAAGAAAAAGTTAAAGAGGAACTGGTATTTCCTGTGCACACAATAACATGGTCAGTTCAGGAGAACACATAAACGTGTTATGGAAGAAAGCGTTGGGTGCAGTCTGAAATAAACTGAATAGTTTCTCAAGTGTAAAAAGTATCAGGTAACAAGGCTCCAAGATCTGAAAACAGTTGGGTTAAACTGAAATGCAAAAAAAATCTATTTAAATGTAGGAAAAAAAAAAAAAAGTCTTTGATACTGGAGTTCCAAACACTGGAACAGGCTGCCCAGAAAGGCTGTAAAGTTCCCCTATCTTCGGAGATATTCAAAATCTTCCTGAACACTGGTCCTGAGCACCTACTTGACCCTGTTTTGAACAGGAGGGTTGGATTAGATGATCTCAACAGCTGACCTCCAGCCTTAAAAATTCTATGGTTCAATACTGATTTTATCTTACAGGGTTACTGTTTTGAGGGGTTGGTTTGTTGTGGGGTTTTTTAAACGAAGATTTGCAGATAGAATTTGTGATCACAAGGTTTAAAATACTAATTTGCAGAATGATTCATAGTTAACACTTCTGAGAAAGACAAGTGTGGGATATGGGACATGCAAGAGGAAATGGAATAAAGCTAATGAGCACCAGGACATGGGCAGAGCTGAGGATTCATGTGAGCTTTAATGTTTTTGAATGCAGATGGAAAATCTGGTCCAATAATTATTTGGTATCAGCTCAGTAAGGAAGGCAATGAACCATAGAGCTACATGACTGAATCAAGTCTCCACAAAACTCACCAAATGACCACAAAGAAAGGCACTGCAAAGGCTTCTGATGCTATGCCATGAAGGACCTGCTGCAGACCTGTTGGAAACCCAAGTATTGTATCTGGAACAACTTCCCATGAAGTGTTAAAACTCTTGAATGGTCCACATGCCTTGGAGGAGGGGATACTGTCAAAGAAACAGAACAGAAAGGAGATGCTACACCAAAATGTAAACATAAAATAATCCAACACAAGTCCAGCACCATTTTGCCAATGGGGTAGAAGTATCTTTAAAACTGTGATTTTTGTTTATATGAACCGAGTTATAGTTTGATTTATAATGCACTATACATTTTATTCCAATTTATCATCCCGAAGTTGCGTCTCTCTTTTTAGGAAACTGACAACCTCAGAACAAGTATCAACTTCATAGAAGTTAAATTGTCACTTACTGTGCTATGCTGATTCCCAAAGGAACAAAAGCCAAGACAAGCCCAATCAACAGCACCAGCAAGAAGAAAAAATTGGAACTTGACACTCTTACAGGTCTGGCTGCAGGTTTACATGTGTGTATCAAACTGATCTGAAGAGGGAAAGTGAGCGAGACTGTTAGAAGTACATCTATATACATACATCCAAGTATACTTTCCCCACCAGCTGGATTTTCCATTCACAGATATGCTACCTGCTACCACATAACCATCCTTTCATTGATGTACATGCACTGAAGAGGGCTACAGCAGGAATGCTTTACATTCTGGTATAAGTCAGAAGTTATTTATTAATAATAACTCAATATTATATTAATTATTAATTTGAGTTATTATACTCAAAATAACTCTGGTAAAGTTATTTTGAGTAAAAATTTGATCCAGAGGGCCTCATACACCTGCACAGTCAACTGACATTTGGTGTATGATCCATGGCACAGCCAGCAGCTTTGTTCTGCCACATCTTCACTGGACACATCCTCTCTTGTAACAGCTAAAATATCAGCAAGAATTTGACGCACAGGAGGAGCTGTGCAGTCAGAGAACAAAGCTTTTGATGGGCAAAAATCACATCTTGAGCATCCAACCCAGCTTGGATCTTCCATTATGTCTCCAAATCTTTAGTAGCTTGGCAAAATTTTCCCCAAGTTCTAAGATGCGTTGCTAGTACAGATTATTGCAGGAAAATGCTATAAACACTTAAAATTAAGCTTTATTATATAAAAATGTTTTATTAAAAATTCTACCTTCTCTTAAAAGCAAAAAACACCCTACAGAAAATGGAATGCCATTACCTCAATTCCAGAACACCACATCCTTAGGTGTTTTTAGCAGCTTTTATTTTATATCAAATGCATATCTGTATTACAAAACCCACAGAAATGGGCTCAGTTTTCTTTGTTTACCACACACTTTCATTACCTTTTTAATGTAAAAGATGATGAAGTACTTTATAGTTGCTATTGCAGGGAGAAGTGGTGAAAAAAAGGTTCCAATCCAGCAGATAGTTTGCCCATAAATAATTTCCAGGACATTGTCAGAAATTCTAAATTCCTGCAATCCATACCACTGAACTAGCTTGCAAGAACAATGAGTAACTAACAACCTAAAACCAAAGAATATCATTAGGTTTAAATTGAAATCACAAAGCTCAGCTGAATTTTAACACATTTGGAACACACAGATACTTAGCATTTAAGCAGCAGACAACATAAAAATGTCTGAAGAAAAAATATGAAAACGTACACAGCCATCTGATTAGCAAACAAGTGCTCAAGCCAGCAGATATATGTTTACGTTTTATTTTAAAACTGGTAGCTTGGCCAGAAACATAGGGAATTAGTAACAGACAAAAAAGAAAAAAAAAGGAAAAAAGGAAACTGTTTCATATGTCATTTGCAAAAGTATGCTCAAAAGGCGGATACTTACTTTCTAGGGAAGTCCACAAACAGGGTCACAGCAAGAATTATCATAAAATCAAATATCGTCAGTTTATACATTTCTTGCCCAACTTCAGTTTCCCAGCACTGTAAAAATAAGCCAGGAAAAAAAAAGATCAGGAGCTCAATAACAAGTGAAAAATAAATCTGTCAATCACTGAGGCAACAAACATCTCAGGCAGATAACGCTATAACATTCCAACTGTATTAGCTCCCATTTCTAATATATTTAGGTGTTTCAGGGTTTCCACATTGAGCTTTTTGCTTGTTTTGCTGGGTTTTGTTTGGTTTTGGTGTTGGGTTTGTGTTGGGTTTTTTTGAGGAAAGACCATTTGTCTAATTGGAGCAAAAGGTAGTAACACAACTATGTCTAAACCAGAGCTACTTTAAACAATCCTTATGGTAGTCAGAAAGTCTATTATCTAAATGATAATACATCCCCCTGAACTAATTCTAATCAGCTTTAGACAAAGAGAAGATATACATAAGAACTGTACTGGTTTGCACTGAGCAGTAGGAATCGGCACCAACCATAACATGAATGGCAACCCCACATCTG
Organism: Amazona ochrocephala; assembly: GCA_039720435.1. Classification (NCBI taxonomy): domain Eukaryota; kingdom Metazoa; phylum Chordata; class Aves; order Psittaciformes; family Psittacidae; genus Amazona; species Amazona ochrocephala. Next base: position 15,936,312 of record CM077886.1, on the reverse strand, counting down.
ATTCTGAATAGCTCTAGACAAGCAAGTCTCATGGAAAACAAATCTCTGTTCTCAAGTTCAGGTGATTAAAGACCAAGAGAAATCTGCTTACAGGATAGAGCTTGTAATTGTATCCACAGGCCTTACACTCATCGGTGGAACAGTAGGAGATCTGACTCCACAGTGAGAACAAGAGAACACCAATATTGGCCAACCGCACGAAGACACACCTGGAAAAAAGGCAAAACCTAACTTCAAACCTGCCAAAAAAGTCATTCTGACACTTAGTTCAGCTTGCACAGGAGTCCCAGGAAGACTTGAAGCACGAAAGGGTCTACCAGAGCTTTAATGAAACAGCCAGATGGATTATAAACACAACTCTTTCCTTAGTATAAGTTAAATTGCTTTTCACCTTCCCTACTTTAGGCTACAGTCCCTCATTTGTTTTCTCAGTACTGTTTCTAGATCAGCCATTTCAGTTGCAGATCTTGATGCTGCAATGGGCTTCAAATCTCTCAAATACAGTTTGAGAGGCCAGGTGACAACTCTGTGCACAGCATTGCCTCCTCACATGGCTTCAGGCCTTCAGAGGCACTTAGCCAAATCAGGAATACAAACCACAGGGGCCTGCAGATTTCACATGCTTCAACCCAGATCCTACTGCCTTAAGCTGCCAAGGGACAGTTCTTCATGCTGTCACACTGAAGCACCTTTTAGCCCAAAATTTTAAACTTCTGCCTTGAGGAAAACAGTGTTTCAGTCACTGCTGTACAGTCATCTGCTCATTCAAGGAACACCTGCACACAAAAGAGTGTGAATCCACAGCTCTCCAGCCACAACTTCTCTACTGTCTATTTCAGGATGTTGAAGATGTCCAGATCACGCAGCTAAATGGAACTGAGAGAAAAATTCGGACACTGGAATGACCAAGCTGTACTGTCCTCAAAACAGGAGATGGTTTCCAGATTCAAAGTTTCCAATTAAACCTAAGTCAAACAATGCCTCCTTGGCTTCCAGTGCCTGGGCCCTCCAGTGCAGAGAGGCCAACCTCTCTGCTTCTTGAGATGTAAATGTTTACAGTACTTATAACCTACCAAGAACAAGTTGTTGAAACATGCAAGGCCACAATAAAAACGCCTTTACCTCATGAGTGTCAGCCTGATTTCAAAGGCTGGTGAATAATCTTCAAATCGGATCAGAAATGAGAAGATCTGAGGAGCAATGAAGTTGGCCAATGTGATCACTATGGAAGGCAAATACTGCACTAAGAGATTAGCCTGGAAGTTCACATTGCTGATGTCCTGCACAAGAAGAGACGAGAGAAAGATAATACTCAGAAAAACACACCTTCTTGACATTGTGCTCTCTCCAGATGCCCTCCAGCCTTTACTACCCAGGATTCAGGTAGCATCTTTTACTCTGTCTTCACTCTCCTGTATTTGGAACTACAAGCCTGACCACTGCTATCTACCCCGGCAGTTTCCTGCTACACACCCTGCTCCCTTCACCAGTAGCTCCCTCTACCTCCAGACAAGAGTACTTCTGCACTCCCCCAAAGCTCCTGTTTGAAGAGGCTCACCTCACCAGGGCTTGTGTCTGACCATCTTGCCTAATCCAGCACTAAGGCTATAATTTTTTTCACCCATGTCAAAGTGCAGACACTTTTCAAGTTATTTGCAATGGTGCCAAGCAGCTCCCCTAAATTTTCTACCATCGTAAGCTCCTCTACCTACTCGTTCAGGCAACGTCAAGACATCAACCCTTATACATAAAGCCCGCAGTAAGTGAAGCTGTTTTTCAAGATGTTCAGTGTTGTGCTATCCTCCTCTGCCCTCAAACAATACCTCCAACACAAGCACTTCTTAAGTCTCAATTTTCTGCTTCTCTATCTGCAACCCTGGCAGTTTACAGAAGAACTAGGCTCACGATGAGCAGAACTTTCCCCATGCACAGCCAGTGGCCCTCACATTGCCAACAGATTGGAGAGAAAACTATGATCCTGATTCATATCAGGCTAATTCAATTCTGGGGTCATACAGAGAAATCAGTTAATGCTGAGAAACTGTTGTCTGCTCTTGGAGCTCTGTTTCTGAACCACTCTTCCCATCTGCTCATCTTGGAGGGGTAAACAACCCCATCTAACCTGATTCTTTCCACTGCTGATGCACTAACTTTTTCTTCTGCAAAGTCCTCTGTGTTCAAAGCCTTCCTGTAGCTGTAACTCAAGCCACAATACAGATTATAATCTTTATTCTCTCCTTCTGTTGCTATTCATTTTTGCAACTGAGCAGTGAACAAGACCAAGAAACTGATCACAATGAAGTTTGTTTTCACTGGATCAGTTCCCTCAGCCAGTTCACTGCCCAGGTACACAAAGCTTGTACCAGCAGATCACAGCGAGGTGAGAACAGTTATATGAGAAGGAAAGTGAGGACTTTTTCTTTCTTTCAGCTGCACTAGCTCCAAAGCACACAATAACAAAGCTTTCGCATCAAACTGTTTGGTTTTTTATGCACATGGTTCTTGATCTTTCTCACTCTCTCCTACTAAAATAATTCTAACACTGTAGAAAGTGTTTTCAGATCCCCCACATGAAAGGTGCTATATTAAGATACTTGACGGTTTCACAACAGTTCCTCTTGCTGTAATCACCAGCTCTGTCTGAATCTGTCCTAATATCATGTCTGATACTTACACTGGAGTTTTCTTGAGAGAAGACAGTTGCTGTATAAATAGAGTAAAAACATCCTGATAAAACTGCAATGACAATTATATTTATAAATATTCTCAGAGAGTAGATGCGTAGCTTTTCTTTCACTGTTCTGTCAGCTATTTTTTGCTTCAGCCTTTCCTCCTCCAAGTCTGTCTAAAACGAAAAGGAAAAAGGATAAGTAGTTCTCTGGTGCAGCATACAGTACTTGTCTTTTACCTTGGGAATATGCAGATGCATACCCTGCTGTAAGAGGGTCACTCCACCACCTGCCCAAGCACACTCAACTGAGAGTGCCTCTTCATCAACACAAATGGGTCCATGCAGGAGTGGAAGCCCCTTTGTGTTCAGTCTGAGCACAGCATCCTGAGGCTGAGGGCCCTGTAGCCAAAGGCAGCAGTCTTGTAATCCTCTTATCTCTACTATACTGCTAATGTACCTCCTTAAGGACAGAAAGACACCTTGCCTCTTTATTGTGACTGATCTCAGACAGCTTGGTACTAATCTCTGAAACGTGTATATCAGCCCACTCATCTCTTTACTTCTGCAGATAAGTAATCAGTCCTCACTCAAGCTTCTTTCTCCTGCTCTTCACAAAGGAAAATTGAGGGATGGCACAGAGAGAAAGTAGTACAGTCTTGAACAGCTTTTCATGTAAACTTGATATATTTCATCTTAGCTGATGTGAAAACACAGTATCATCTGTGAAAGCAATTTAACCTGGTCAAACCCAGAGATTATCCAGGTATTTTCTGAGGACTTTTTTCCAAACAGTAATATGAAAAGTTCTCCTAAGATGCGAGTTCTAGAGGCAAATGTGTGGTAAGTGAAGGAGTCTCTGATCATATGATGAAAAAGAGGACTCTGGATTTTACTAGAGCAGAAAGCAACTCTCTGTAATTTATGAAATCTGTAATTACTGCTTTGTGGTTTGAAGTGGAAGTGTCTTTTCAAAGGTAGTTATTTCACTACACAGATCTCTGCTTCCAGTGTATGGAGAGCAAAAAGGTGGTACTGGTTTCACCAGAAAAATATTTTTAATATCTCTTTTCTAGAGAGCTTTATGATTTGGGAAATCTATGAGATGTATCAGCATTTTGTATGTGTATGTTTGTCAAAGACACCTACTGAAAACTTTTCAATATCTCTTTATTTTCTGCAACAATGCTCTCAGATAGTACGAAGAGCACCATCTGAATTTTATTCCTCCCCAAACCGCTGCCTCACACATTGTAGGCTTATAACCCAGCATACTCAGACTGATTTCCAGCAGTACAGGGAACAGTACAGCCAGCAGCCCACATCTTGGATAGCTTTTCCTGTTGGATTATGCAGAAACACAGGAAGCAGGACTGGAAAGTGAGGAAGAGTTAGATAAGCAGTTAACAGGTTGGCTTCAGTCCCCAGTGGATGGGGGAAGGGCCACTGCACCACAATTCTAGCTACCTAGAAAGCATGCAAGAGGATGTGGGTTGCCCTGCCCCCAATATAAACTACTTCAATCCTTTTTATCCTTATTCCATTATCTGCAAAATTACACACCTCTTTTTTAGCCATCTAAGCTATATTTAACCATAATCATAGAGAAATCAAAGTTACTCACTTGAAGCTCATATTGCAAGCTGCGATGTTTTAGCCGCGCTGCATTTGGATCTGTAATGCAGAAGTCCCAGCCTGCAAAGACTTTGTTACAGTAACTCTGAAATTGATCTTCATCATGCACCAAGTTCTGCTTAAATCCTTCCACAGACCTAAAGAAAAATGCAACTTCATTCATGAAAAGACATTTTATCCACAGAAAAAGAAACAAAAGAACACACCTCAAGCAACCTGGTTCAAAGACTAAATGACACTCTCCCCTCCATGAGCAAACAGCCCCACTTGCTTTCTAACAGCAAGTCTCTGGAACGCTTTCAGTGTGAGGTTCTGCAGCAACCAAAGTCAGCTGAAGCCATGACTGACACAGGTTACTCCCCTCTGTACTTAGCCACAGTCATACCTTCTTCTATTATCCTATCACCTGACACTGCAAAGAGCTGTCTCAGGAAGCTGAGATGGCAAAAAACCAAACCAAAAATCACAAAAAAAAAAAAAAAAAAAAAAGCTAACAGTATATCCTCCTGCAACTATTACAAATAAAAGACTTTCAACTATACATGTATGCATAAATATGAAAAATAGTAATACTTCAAATTTATTTATTTATACTTATTTTGCTGGCTTAGTTTCCCAAACAGACAAAAGCTACTGTGGCACTGCATCCTCAAAGATTCTCCATTTCCATATAAAAGAGTATGCTCCCTATAAGCAAAAATGCAATGTAAACTGTGCAACAGGTAGCAGAAAATATATACCTAAACTACACCAACACCTTTACCTTTTTATTATCCATATGAAACTTAATGCAAGGTAGGCAAATGTAGCCAACAGATATGCTAGTGGCAAATTGTAGCTCAGGATACCGAACCATGCGGTATGTATTGTGTAATAGCCATAAAACAAACTTGTCACTTCAAGGAGCCCCTGTGAAAACATGAAGTTGAAATAGAATTTGTAACAGTAGCAGCAGCTGCCCAGTTACATTCAACATGGTATTAAGCAATCATTTTATGAATTTAAAATTACTATTTGTATGCCTAGCAAGCTACAACAGTTCCGTAGCTTCTAAATACTGCCACTGCCTCTACCAAACTGTAACAGACAGTGCTTAAAATCCCTCCCCTCTCCAATCAAAGAGCTCTATGACAAGAACACTGACACCCTGCACAGAGAGCACAATAGGCAGTGTGCTACAGGATATGTAACACTTGGCAGCTGGGGAGGAGAGGCGCTGGCTGCAGCATGTGGCCAACCAGGCTTGTGGACATGCAGCAGAAGTCAGTTTGAAAACTCCCTTTCTCACAGAGGATAAACGCTAATTTTACCCCGGTGATGCATATGCCTTGTCATTTTTCACAACTGTCAAAGCTTCATTCCCCCAAGTAAAGCTTTTTAACATTATGAGAGACATAGAAACTTCAAAAAAAAAAAAAAATCTAATTACTTACAGTGCCACTGAGCAAATCTTTGAGGTAAGTATAGAAGTAAATGAGTCCCTTGTTACCACTAGGTGTATAAACTGTGCAGTGAGGCTCTGTGAACAGAAAGGCAAAACATGTCACTCAAATAGTAATGGCCATAAAACTGCAAGATAAAGTTAACTCCAACATGGCAAGTTCTTCTAATAAAAGCATTTCTTTCTCCTGGGAGATGGAAGAAAAGCTGACAGAAAGGGGGAATCTTACAAACAGCAGCAGTACGTAGAGAAGATATTTACCTGTGTTCTGCGGAGGAATTTTAGCAAAGGTACTGTTGAATATTCCATATTTGGAAATGATGCTGGGAAAGGTAACAAAACTGAACATCAGGATAAACATTATAAAATTCAGCAGGACCAGAAAACGCAGGAAGGAGAAGTAGGACTGGATGCCAGTGCCAAATTTCCCTGGGAGTTAAAGAAACATGTGCGAATAATTAGGACGATAAAAATCATTGAAAATACAGAATGAGCAGAATATCATTTCAGTTACATTGAGCAAGCTGAAGAAACATTACTAAAGCTAGTTTGAAGTACTGCAGGGTTTTAGCAATATAATTCAAATGAAAATGTGACTTTTTAATAATTTTATCCAATATATTTCCACTTACCCCATTATGGATTTTACATAGAGGTAATAAGGCAACTTCTTAAACACATACAGTTATATCCGAAACTATGGTTACATATGTAAAATTACCAATAACAGAAGCAACTTTAAAGATAAGAAATTGACATCAGACAATAAATACCTTCTATGCTGTGAATATCATGTCGCCAAAGCTCCAGGTAAGATGACAACTCCTTCACTTCATTGAGAACTTTTTTCAATGATTTATTGCTAGCTCTTTTCCACTGCTTCCACCCAGATAAATATTTTGTATCAGCCTGCTGCAAGTCCCTAAGGATCAAAAAATAGTTACTGAACACAAGAAATACTTTTTCACAACATGCAACAGGGCCTGGTGCAACGGAGCCTGCTTGCAGCCTCTGGAGGGACAGCACGGTCCTAACAGTTTGAGTAGTGCACACTAGCTGTCCCCATCTATTCCTCCTAGTAACTGTGACATCAAATTAATTCAAATACAGCAAGTCCTCCTGCAGAAAACAGTTGCCTCTCTTGGAGAAAAAATAAAAAATCCAATTGACAAGAGCACAACACAGGAAAAACACATAGCTGAACTTTCTGGTGGGATCTCAGGGAAGATTTCAATTAATGATTTCATATTTACAAATGTCTGGGAAAGGAAGAGAAGATTCTTTCCTGAAAAATTCTGACTTGAAGAGAGAGCATCTTCACCAAGAGGCTCCTAAAAAAAGTTCTCTAAAATATATAGCTTTCCTCTTTTAATGTTGTAAATACAGCTGTTCAAAATAGAACCTTATTCTCTTTTCTTGCAGAAAATTCACAGATCCCAAAATCAGAATGAAACGTCAACATATGCTGGGGGGCAGGAGAAAGTAATACAAGTTTGCATTATGTTTTTTTCTTTTAAGAAGCCTGAAAACCAGACAAAACTACCCAGAAACATAGCTTGAAGAAAAGCCTTTGCACACACCCTTACTGAAGTGTGTGCCTGACTGCCATGCCACTGCCATGGGTGCTGTACATTGATAAAGTTTCCACATCCTCCTTGGCTGAAAGTAAAATTAGCATTTTGACAGGAAGCCAAATTAAACCCTATGTACAACAATCAAACAGGCAACAGATGACCTCATTTTAAAGTCCAAATACAGCTACTCTCAAAAGATTTTGCTTTGTGGAAACTACAGGCTGGAACATATAGGGTTTTAGACAGACACTGGAGAACTATCTGTCCTGTGTTCGGTTTGCATTTTAAACAGAGGCGTGGGTTGCACATTCAGCTGTGTTACAGAAGTCGAGTGTTCAGCTTTCAGGACATTTATGTCAAGCATTTTGTGTTGGCAGCTGCTGCACAATGCACAGAGATCACTGATCCACAAAAGTGCCAAGAAGCCCCACCAGAATTTCTCAGCTCTAAAACATGTAAACAAACTTGGGATATCCCACCTCTGTTCCTAACAAGCACTACAGCCACAGGACTGCAGTTCCTTTTCCTTGATACACAACTTCAAATAAAAATTCAATGTATTGAGTACTTTCCTTTATCATGACCTAAATCACTTGCTGTTCCTGTGTACAGGCTGTAGGGTTAAATTTAAGTCCAGGGTCAGGGTGTAACTCATTTCCCACTGCTCTTGAGAGTTATTATTGTTCTCTGTGGAGCACCAGACATGAGCTGTACTTTCACCTCTCTCCTGATTCAGCGCCACAACTAAGAAGTATCTGATTTAAAGGTGCAGCCGCTGCCTTACAATGTAAAAACACATACTATAGCCTCTCTCCCCAAAGGAGCTTTCAGCCTAGCAGTAAGACATGAGACAACAAGCAGAGAAGTACATGCGGGACAAAGCATGCCCTTTGCAATTCCCTGCCTCTCCTGTGGGTAACCACTAGGGAGGCAGGAACTGCTTACAGCTCACAGCAAAGGGCAATTTAAAAACAGCAGGGAAAAGAAAAGGAAAAAGAAAAGGAAGCAATGGTCCTGGAGGTGTTCTTTCGACCTGTATTGAGCCACACCAGAGAGGGCGCAACGTACTTTGGAAGAACTGCTGAGTAGACTTGTAGCAGCACTGGCCCGCAGCAGCAGGTTTCTGATGACAAATAACCCGCAGTGAGCCTTAAAAGCACAAAACCCTGAGGCAAGAAGAATAAGAAAAGGAAACCAGTGCAAAACGCGTTTGGCTGCTGCAGGTAATCCCCAGTTTTGACTTATTTTTCCCTATTCAACCTATTCCTCCCCCCAGTTAGCTAGTCCCTCCTGCCAGCCAAGAGCACCCAGCCATGCTCCTGCAACCGGAGGTGCCACAGGGAGCTTGCCACATGTTGCATGAGTACCTGGTCAAAACCACATGCCACAGCGTGGAACAGACACAGACGAGCCCAATGCTGCTTCAGCCTTCCATCCCACCTGTGTTGTGTTCAGGAAATCGTAATTAAGAAGTAAAAGAGAAAAAATGCGTAAAGATTTACCTCAGTCTCCTCTTCTCCGAGATACTCAAGGGGTACTCCCTCGCAGGACGCGCCTCTCGCTCGCCTGACTCCGGCCCCCACGCCTCAGCCCCGCGGCGCCCCCCAGAGCCCTGCGGGGCCGTCCACCGCCCCTGGGTGCCCGCTCCGGGCGCGTTCCGCCGCCTCAGCGCCGTCTGGTAGCTGGGCAGCTGCTGCAGGAACCCCACAGGTGCGGCGGCTCCCGGCTCCTCAGGAGGAAAGACCTCTGCGAGAGGGAGGAAACGCAGGGGCTGCGGCGCGGGGCTCGCCACAACATGGCACCCAGCCCGCAGCCCCGGCCCGGCCGCTCCCCGGGACCCCGTCGCGCTGAGGGGGGCGACGTGAGGCGAGGGCAGCACCGCTCCCGTCCGTCCGCCCGCCCCTCCCTGCCCCCGCCACCTGCCGCGGGCGCCCGCCGGTGAGTGCTCCCTCCCCGCGCCCTTACCGCTGCTGCCCTGCCGCCAGCCCGGCGGCTCCGTGGCGGCACCCAGCCCGCTCATGTCTGCGCGGGGGAAGCTGCGGTGCCGCCGCTTCCGGGCGTTAGGAGCCGGCGGGGCTGTGGGGCGGCGGCTGCCGGAGAGCCGGGGCCGTTGGCGGGGCGGGTCGAGGCTCCCCGCTGGGGCCGCCTTCCCCGGGGCGCCTCGCCCGCAGGGGGCGCCCGTAACCGCGGGCGGGGCGGAGGGACGGGGCGGCCGGCGCTGGGCCCTCAGGTGGGAGCCCCGGTGTGGAGGGGGAGCCCCTGAGGTAGGGCTGAGGTGCGCTTTGCCCGCTCCCGCTTGTACCGACAGAGCTGTCTTTAGTCCTGGACGTCCTCCCTCCACGGCATTGCTTTGTATCTTTAACCCTGTAGGCTTAAATATTAGGTTCATATTTAGGATATCAGTCTTTTTATTCCTGTTACCCAAGACTTTCTTTAAAAATGCCATGCAGAAACGTGACTAGCAGAACACTCCCTCCGTTAGAATGAGGCATTGCCCAAGCACCCCATGGACAGGGCTGTGAGGCATTCTGGCTGCCCGGCATCTCTCACGGATGTTTGGTTTACAATAGGCTTTGTTTCAATGACTTCTGTTACCATAAAATGTTTGTGCTGGTGTTGGGTATTGTAAAAACTTCTTTAAAACTGGTGTTTAGTCAACTCCGTTGGGTCACAGGCTCAGACTCCCTAGTTCGTTCTGAGTGACTGGACCCAGTGACATGAGCTGCAGTGGAAAGCTCTACCCTTGAATGAGAAAACCAGCATGAACTGAAGCAAACAAAGTTAATAGATGCTTCATTCTCTTTTTCCATCTGACAGGATGGTATTTGTGTAAAGTTGCAGTAAATATCCCTGGGAGACTTATTTCTTTGGATAATTCTTGCCTTTAGTGCGAAAATGACAGCATGTGTGATGAAAAAGAAAACAAAACCTCCAGCAGTTTCAAAGGTATTACATGGGGTGGGGGGACGGAAAGCATTTCTAGCCTTTTTTACTGTATCCTACTGGTAGTTGAATCAGTAACCAGGTTTTTCTGAACATTCCTCATCCACTTTCTGAGGTACTTCTAAAGATAAGTCATCATTAGCTCTCTCATCATTAGAGCTGGTCATCTCTTCAGTTCTTTTCCCTGTGTGTCACAGCTCAGGTATGTGACTTTGGAATTGCTTTGTTAGCAGTAAGAATCCTTGTGGTTCATCAGTTTTCATAATAAAACCATAAAATTTTATTGATTAAAATGAAAGTTCTCTTATTTAGGTGGACATGTTTATGATCAGTAAGTTAATGGATTACTGGCAGAGGAGGCATATATCTAAAGTGGAATTGTGAAATACAGACCCAAGGAATTAAATTAGCACAGGAGCTTCCTTATTGCTCTGAACTAGCTCAAAAAAAACCCCCAACAACAACAACAAAAAAACCCCAAACCAAAACCAACAACAATTTGTAGGTGTTCTTGCCTTTGTGCTGGTACAACATAACTAATATGGCGTTTTAGCTATATTTTCATGAAAATAAGCTAAAACTTGCCCTCATTCTTCAATAAATTACTTTGAAGGCTCATACAAGAGAGCAAGAATTCAAGCCTACTGTTCTTGCCTTCTCCTTTTCACAGATATCCAGGACGATCTTTTCCAGGTGGGATTTTTTGTACAGCAAAGACTGATACTGCGTGGCTGCTGCTTTCCAAGAGGCTGGGCTGGCCTTCAGCTTAGGAGCATGCAGGATCAGCTTGTTGGTAACAGAGCTGACACCTCAGTGAAGCCCGTTTACATAGGTAATTTTGGTTCCTTGTTTGAGTGTCACATTTCATGAGCTTTGTTTAAAGGGCTTCCAGTTGATCATTCCTGAAAATTCAGGAGGTGGAAACTGAACCCCCTTGGTAGCTTTCCTGAAAAATCCTTCAGTATTGTTGAGCATTCATGCGAAGTGTGTGATTGATACACCAGATATGATTGTGTACTGCAGCACCAGAGCCGAAGTACCCACTTTTATTGGTCACTTGAAGCTAACCAAGTGTGGGCCACCTATTGTGTTTAGCTGTGAACATAGAGCAGGGCCAGTTCTGCCTTAAATAGGAATACTTACAGTGTAAGACTTCCCAAAGGGAGTCAGCTGGGGAGGTCAGTTTTGTCTTTTATTTAGGCTCCTTTCCTTACCACTAAGAATACAAAGAAGAATGGTGAGTAATACACCTGCAGATTAATTAGACTCTGTGCACTATAAAAATACTGAATTAATGACCCTGTGAGAACAAATTTAAATGAAGGTTGGAGGAATTGAAACAAGATTGACTTGCCCAGGGATTTTGTGAGAACATCCTCTATTCTCTTTTGGGGTATTTTATAATTTTTATTTGAGAAAGTCTTTCAGACACTTGGAAATGTTTCAATGGATTTTACGGATCACAGCAATCCCAGGTGGGAAAACAGGCATGCTGAGGAGAAGAGAATGGATGATTCTGCCAGAGCCTGACAGTCACACACAGGGACTGTGGTAGCTTGCTCTCACGTGTTATTTGTCCACTGTCCCTTATTCACAAAAGCGGCAGCTTTCAGTCTGTGCTGAGCAGGGAAGCCAGTGCCATGTACTGTTTCCTGTAATGCTGGAGGTCCATCTGTCACATTCAGTAACACCCTGTGTTTCCAGGACACTTTTTGTTTTGTATGGTTCCTCTTCATAATGCCATACCTTGGGTCAGAAGTTGCTTCTAAACCAGGTCAGGTTAGAAACTTGTTCTAAACATTCAGGGAAGTTCTAAGTGATTGTTTTAATTTTGGGGGAATCGTGTGTTGGACTACCCCCATGCTTTGCCCTGTGGCCTGTGCAGCATGCAGGCAGCTCCTGAATCAGTACAAGAGATCTGCAGACAAGTCCTCTGCAGTCATGGCAGGAATGTTGCTCTGGGCAAAATGTAATCTTAAAGTAGTATTAGAAAACTTCACTTAAGCCTACACTGAATGTATCTGGTATGGGATAGACATGTTTTACCCGGATAGGAAGCTGGAAAAGCACTAGCCATTTGGTAAAAATGATCCTCAGCCATTACAACAGTACAGAAAGCAAAACAAACTGATTTATTGCCAATTCTCCATGGGGTAGTGAGGGTGCTTTTAATCTAAAGATTGACAGGGGTATTTTTCATTTGTTTGTTTGGTTTTTAATCTTGCTGACCAGAGAAGTTACTTAGGAATAGTTGCTGGAAGTTATAAGATGTGTGTTTTTTCTGGGAAGATAAATATACCAAAATGGGGTAACAGGCTATATTAACACAATAGTGGTTGGGGTTCTAGAATTCTCTATGATACCAGCAAAAGGAAAAAAGTAATGGGCAGACCACAGGTCTGGGAGAGCAGAACCAGTCTTGTCCTTTCTTGCTTCCTTTTTCTCTGTGCCTGTCCCTGTGGTGGCTGTTGGGCCACACGTTCCATTTGAGAATGCTCCTCTGCTCAGAGGATGGTATTAGCCTTTGGGGAGAGCACTGGGCACCAGTCTGGCAGTGACTGTTGTGCGGTGGGTGTGCTGGCAGCATCAGCTGCAACAGAAGGAGTGAAATTAATGCAGGTTTCTGTGCGGAGCTGCTTTGGAACAGTAACACCCAAGCACATAATTGACTTCTCTGTCTTTCCCCCTGCTTGGTGCTGGGCTGTAGCTTTGTCTAGTTCATAGTTTTGCTTGCATCTGCTTGAAAGCAAGACACATAGGGAGAGGAGGAAGAAAAGAAAAATCAGTATCTCTGTGTCACACTAAACAAGTTCTTGTTCCTTCTGGTCCCTACGGAGTACAGAAAGACAGGGCTGGTATTACATTCCCTGTTCAGGAACTGCTATTTACTGCCTGTATTAGTGTGAACTAATTTTTTCACCCCTAGATGATCCTTCTTTTAATAGAAATGAAAGTATATGAGGCTAAGATCGTTCTTTATCTCTGCTCTACAAATTATTAATCCAGGGATAAAGGTAATGCATCATGTGTCTGGAAAACATTTCTCCCTTCTCTGTTCCTTTATTGTGCTGTTATTGTGATCCAGGCCAAAAGCAACACGTTTAAATTCATGGAAGGAGGGAAACTTTATATTTTGGAGATGAAATAGAAAGAAAGCAACGTGTTCTACGGCAGGTATCACGAAAAGGATTGGATTGCGTGGTTTTCCTGTGTCTCTGAGCTGCGGGAGCAGGACTTCAGCTCCCCCTCTCCGGGGTGCAGTTCCGCGCACAGCCCGTTTCGGGGGAAAAGGGAAGGGAAGCGAAGAGGACTGCCATGGCAGCCCCCGGCATCTGGGCCTGAGGAGGGACCGGGGCACCGGGAGGAGGCGTCACCGGGGTGGAGTGTCTCTCCGCGGAGCGCCCGCCGCCGCCACGGCACCTGACGCGGGCGAGCTGGGGCCGGGCAGCCCTCTCCGGGCTGCGGGCAGGTAAGGGCAGGGGCCGGGGCTTGGGGCTGCGGCTTCCCCCTCGCTGCTGCGGCTCCGCGATTTCGGCAGCTGGCCGGCTAGGGCCGGGCTCGCCGGGACTGGAGTTTGCCGGGATCCGAGCAGGGTCTGCACCCAGCCGGTGGGGCTGGAAGGTGGCTTCTCCATGTGACTGACCTGGAGGAGTCACCCCAGCTGCCTGGCAGGCGACGGCACTTTACCAATTTAGTTACTTTAGGGTGATAGAACTGTTAGGGCTGGACCGCACGCATACTCTAGTTTGTGCTCGACAGCTGCTATCTGAGCAGCACATAACCCTGACGTTGGTGTCTGCCCTGCGGTGTGGTATCTCACAGCCTTATCGCCCCCTTGGTTATATATGAGCTTCTGCTGTCTCCAGCTGGACAGGTGGGTCCCATGGGAGAATTAACAGCTGCATCCTTCCCTGGTGTATTTAGCCACTGTGCTACAGTTCAGGCTGCGAGGTGTTGCACCAGCCTTGCTGGGATCAGCAGCTTCCAGCAGGACATCTGCTTTCATTTTTGTGTAGGTTGCCTGTTGGAGTCTGCTAGCTGGGAAATGAATGTGTCACTGTATTTTCCAAGTGGCAGGTTCCATGTTTTATGTGTTACTATAGGTGATGGAAAGCCGTAAGTACTTTTGTATTAAATAGGTGTGAAAACTCTCAGGTTTAAGTAGTAATGTTTTTTGTGGTCAGTCATTCTGTCACTTCCTCAAAACACACAGGCTTACTATTTAGCCTCAATGCTACAGTTGGTTGTTGTTTTTTTTTCCTTTCCTTTACATCCTAACCTACAAAGGTTGAAACGTTTTTATGCAGGAGATTAGATATACATCTAAAAGGCAAGGTTTTATTGCTAAGTCTCTGTGCCTTAGTAATGCTCCGTTAGTTAAACAAACCTACAAGCAGTCCATGGCACTGCATAGGAGCTGTGTTAACTTCTGCTTCTGCTGACCTAGTGTTGCTGCAGTCTTCTCTACCTGACCTGGGACCAACAGCAGCCTGATCCTGACCTCTCTAGTAGCAGCAGCACCCTTTCAGTAGCTCTAGAGCCACGTTCGAGGTGTGATAGTTGAAGTGTGTGTGCTATGTCGGTCCCTACCCATCTGACACAGCCTTGGTGTCCGATAAGGACAGCAGTGGGCTGCCTGCGCTAAGCAGTGTGGTTAAAACAGCAGCTGTTCTGGGCTGATATGTCAGCTCTCCACTCCAATCAAAGCAATTGATTTCAGCTGTTTGTAGTTTTTTTGTTCTTCACACCCCCCCACCGCCACCAGTAAGCTTGTTAGAAGGACTTTGATTCTTGTTGTGGAAAGTGGTAAAGTGGTGTGTTACAGCTGTTTAGGCTGGTATTACAGGAGCTGGCACTCTACAGTGGTGTCCCTCTTCACATTTTTGTGGAAAAGCCTCTAATTGTTACTTATCCATAGCTTCTGTATGTTTGTTGTAGGATAGAACCCCAATGTACTAACATGTTATGCTGTGTTTTAATGTACCTGCATTTTGTCTGAAAAGAAAAAAGAAAGTCTTTATGTGAAATTATTTGCCAGCAATTTGAAAACTGCCTATAAGAGTTTTGAAAAGTTAGGAGAAGACAGTGACAAAACTGGTTCTCTTTTCCTCTGACTGGTTCTCTCTGGGCATTTTCCAGCTCCTTATAGTTGTTTCACCAGAATATTACGGATGGCTTTTGTGTTCCCTCAGGGTTGTCTTAAATGCTGCTTGTGCAAATAGTAATGAGATGACAATAGAGTAGGAGGAAGTTAAGCTAGAAATTAGAAAAAAAAACAACGCCCTTTACTTAGTTCAACCACATTGTGTATCTTCAAAGTCCTGTTTATCGTCTGCATTGACCATATGTGTAGTTTTTGTAAGCTTTTCCAACTGAACTTGTGAATGAGGCCCCTGTAACTGATACTACTCATTAAAGTGTAATTTGAAGGTTGCATTTAAGCTGGATAGGTATCCGTTGCAGAATAAACAAAGCTTTCTTTTAAGGCAAAATGTTAGAACTGTTCTAGTAATCAATATTGATAGCAGAAAACTAATTCCAGGCAGGTGTTCAAAAATTGCTTTGTGCCTTTTGGCAACCAGTCATTTCCTTCAAATACAAGTAGCTGGTAATGTTGGCTAATGGACAGACTTAAAAAACTTGTTTTACAGAGCAACATTCAGTCCTATTGTATGCAAAGAATGTGATAGTCTGCAGTTTGCGAATTGAGTCCCAAGAATGACTTGCACTGATATGAAGTGATTTTTGCCTTAGCCTTTTTTCAGCCCTAATGGTCAGACTGAGGTAGGTAATGTTTTTCAAGTGTTAAAGAAATAATATAGAGTTCTCTTCATGGTTTCTTATTCTTGCTAATCTTTCCTCTGTCTGCCAGGTACACTGTTCTTACTCTTCATTATTTCTGATTTTAGTAGTTATTTATCCCTGATTGTTCCTCTTTACCCAATGCTCATAATTTTCCCAATGGATTAAGTTTGCAACTTGTGGTCACAGTTAAGAAAATAAAAGCAACAGATCAGCAAATAAAAAGACTTGCTCTCCAAGTGGTCTCTGGGGAAAGGATTAGGTAATGCAAAATCATTGTGATATGTACTTCAGTCCTTAAGAATTGTGATTCCGTGGGGCCTTTTGGGTGGAGAAGCAGGGATTTGTGTGTTAGGTTAGGGAAAGTACTGTGAATTTCTCAGAATTAATGAAGTATCTGGGCTTTCATAGACCATTATTAAGCAAAAACTCTGAGGTGTGTTGCACATCTTTATAATACTTTACTGGGCACTAAAATTTGTTGTAATGATTTTTTGAATGTTTCAGAAGCATGTTTATAATAAAGGTGTTTAAAGTCAGGTGAAGAAGTAGAAACCTGTTTGAGACACTGCAAACACAAAGTAGTTGGCAGTCCTCAAAAAGCCTTGTCTGAGCAGCCACAAGTGATAGAAAGGATATAACTTGCAAACAAAGTGAGCAGGATGGAGATATTGTTGTCTTAACTATATGGAAGGGGGAGATTGCAGGAGGAATGTTAAAAGGGAAGGACAAGGCAAACAAGTGAGTCGGTGCAAGAACTGAATAAAGAGCAAATAAGGAGCAGAGCTCATGATACTGAAGCAAGAGCTGGAGTTTACTCCAAGGAGCAGCCGGCTGAGGGCAGAGATAGTCACACAGTCAGATGTTCCCCATGTCAAACAGACACCATTCTGCCTGCTTCTGCCAGCCTGTAGCTGCTCTCTGCACCCCACTCTCACCAAGGACTGGGGGACAGGGAGGATGGGATCTGAACTCTGGTAGGTACCATCGCACTGTAGGTCTAGGAAGCACCTTCGTTTGTGAGCTGGAGATCCAATGAACTGTTGGGAGACCATAATGGGGATTCTGCCACTTTCTCCTTTTCCTTCCCGTTTGGTTTTCTGTTCTTTGCCTATGCAGTAGTAAGCAGATGACTCTTTAGTGCTACCACATCATCTTTCACTGGGAAGGTCTTTTATAGCAGAGGCACAATTTACATTGCTAGAATTGAAGGTCTAAAATAACAAAGTTTATATTGGCTCCTGTAATTGACCCTGCTGATCAATAAGAACACAGTGCAAGGCTGGTAGGAGGTGTTTGCTAGTGCAGATTGGGTACTATGGCAATATGCATAAAAGGTAAGTGACTTTCATTTCCGTGTGTGAGTCACATTTGTTTCATTGCTAATACGTCAATTCACAATCAGGTGTTCTTGAGCATAGTGTTGGATTACTGTCAATTCACAGGCTGTTTAGATTTTCTGAAAGGCTTTCCTGGTTTGTTGCAGGAGTGCTGAAACTGTTGGGATTGAAATAGTTGAAGAGTAGTGGTCGGTACTGGAATTTAGTTGCTGATGCAGAGTGTAATCTATTTTTAACTCTGGTCTGTCTCTCGACTTCACTTTTGGCTTCCACAAATCAATCTGATTTTTTTCAGTATGAAGCTGTGTGGGACATGTTAAACAGGACAGGAATTAATGAATAAAAATAACTTGGGTAGCAGTGAAGTCCTGTATAGTTGAATGCTACAAAATGAAAAGATATTTATGGAAAAAGAGCACATTCAACTTCTGAATCAGTTCTTCCATGAGTTCTATTCCCTTAGTTCAACACAATTAAATCAAATATGAGGTAGTTCTGGAACTTACTGTTTCCATTCCTCTTCAAGATTTTTGTAAGTAGAATATACTTTTATGTAATCCTTTTTACTGAGGGATTACAGGTAAATGACTTGAAGGTCTACTTGTCTTTCCTGGAACTTGATACCAGGTCAAAGGGCTACTTTAGCAAAACATTCATGTTTGTTTGATTTATATTCTAAATGAGGATTAGTGACTATAGCAGAGAAATACCTGTATAGGAATGGATGAAACTAACCCGCAAATTTTTTTCAAGGCTGTTGGTCTATGACGTGAAGGCAGTTACGTTTCTGGGAAATGATCCAGATATATGAGTGCACTGCTTGGAGTTTCCTGCTCTGTATCATTGCAGTGTGTTGGATGACTTAAGTGGAAAGCACTCACTCCCACCTTTCCTGTAACTTACTTACATATCAATGATTGTTAAACACACAGATCTTAAACCATTTAATTACCCTGAGGAACACAGGTTTTTTCTAGTTGCTTGCCTAGATCCAAAATGTCATCTAACAAACAGACACCATTCTACGAAGGGAAGATTTGTCAAGCTCCTGCTTTCTGTTTTTCACAAATAATCTCTGTTCTGCAGCTATTTTTTTCTTTTACTTTTTAAAGGGAAAGCCAAGTCTAAACATAGCTTTTCCTGGAGCTGTTGTTTACTGCTTTCCATCACAGGTCAGAAAGAAGAAACACATGGTTTAGTTGAGCATTACCTGTTTCAGGTTCTTTCCAATGAATTAAGACTGGTTAGAAGTTTATAAACTGCCAGTCCATCAAACCCCAAACTAAACCTACAATGTAGGTATCTGATTTGAGAAGATGACTTCTTCATGACCTTTGGGCCCGGGGTGGAGGAAGTGGGTAGATTGGCGTGCAGCCTGTACACGTTTGGCATGTACACCCGCAGCATGTCTGCTCATACACACCTTCATCCCACCCTACACAGGTGGCATAGTAATATCTGAGTGACTGCTGCCACAGTCAAGAAGCATATGGGTTATGTGTGTTCACGTTTTCTTGCATGCTGCAAATGCCTTGAGCTTGAATTTATTTAAAATGCTTAAAACATCATGAGTGGAGAAAAAACCAGAGTGGTTTCAGATGCTGGGTTCAGTGTTAGGTGGTAGATGGCCCTGTGGATTTTCATAGAAATCCTGGCATGAAGTGCTTCTTAAGACTCAAAGGAAGTAAAGTGCATAATAATGGAATCAATAGACATTCTGTCTTTGGGCTTATTTGGGTGTCCTAGCCAGCCTTCACAGATATGCTTAGAGATCATTAAAATAAGTAAGAGAAAGAAGTGATGGATATGTTTTTTAGCCAGGTCGACCTTCTGATTAGTTGCACTTTGGGAAGTTGGTTGATAGAATTGTCTGATGCTTCCCACCAGCTTGCATCAGGGTAATGCTGATTCTACACAACCCATACATTTCCATCAAACTAGATGATCTTAAGGTCCTTTCCAGCCCTAACTATTCTATGATTCGAAGACCACGCACTGTTTAGATCAGTGCTTAGCTTTCCAGCTGCCTTGCTGGCAGGCTTCCCAGCTTTCTGGATGGCTGAGTCCAAGTAAGTTTGGTTCCTGGGAAACCAGTTGAAAACCAGAAAAATTCATTTTGCACACTCTTCAAAGTGAATTGTCTGAGAATTGTCTTTCCCCGAGTAATCCTCTCCTCTTGAGCTTTTCGTTACAGTTTGAAATGTAAAACACTTTTATACGGGGAAATTTTCTGAAGATGTATTTGCTGAGGTTCATGATTATCTTTTCAAGAGCTGTTTCCGTGCTTTTAAATGGAGTATAAGGACAGAATGCACCAATTCCTGAAGAGTTTGTATATTCTAAGCTAGTTCTCAAAAGATCATCAAGAGCTAAATGGTTCCTGTCAAATAAAACATACCTCTTGGGAGGTTTAAACTTCCTGTGACTTCTATGTAAGAGGTTTAGATTCCTGGGGTGCTTGTTGGTTTTCTTTTGAGAGAAGAGGAGGAGGCTCTGCTATTATTTTTCTGAGTACATGAGACTCTCACTCTGTCTCGATGGGTGTGAAATTGCCTGAAAAAAACACAGATTACACCTAGGGGAGACTATGTAATTTCTTGTTGGCAGTAATCACATTCCACTGTTTACAGAAGGGATGGGTGACACACCATATATTCAGATTTCCTGCTATGCTTTTTAGTGAATGTTTGCTGAAGACGTGGCCTTGTAGCATGCTTCATCAGGCTGTAACGCAAGTGTAAGCAATGTTCTTATTAAAATGTGGGACTTCAAATGCAACCAACCACCTGTGTTTATGTGCAAATCTCTTTGCAAATCAGCGAAAAACCTGGGCAATGCTTTACAACTGTTTCACACTGCAAGATTTTACACTGTCTGCCAAGATCTTTAGGTGTGTAAATGACACAATAGTAATTTCAGAGCTGCTTTTGGCAAAAATGAGAAGGTTTTGACAAGCCTTCAGAAACTAGACACTGCAATTACCCATTTTGAAGATACTTCTTTTCATGTGATACTTCCTTTACTGCAGTAGAAATCACAAATAAAAACCACTGCAGACAGAGAAGTTGGCTGAGGCTGTGCTGTTAGATGAGATTCAGCTCTGCTTTCCTGGGAGTGGAGCTGAGATAAAAGCAGAGTCTGATGGGTTCTTCCAGACCTGCCCTTTATTGTTTATTTTTTCTCTTTCCCTGTTGAATAGCTTGCCAGCTGATCAAACTTGCTGTGGTGTCTTGAAGAACAAATGCTAAAACTTGCTTCCTTTTTAATTTCGAGTATGACTGATTAATTGCAAGAAATTCCTGTTTAATTTTGACTTTGTTTTTCTAACAGAAGGTTCCCTTTTCACTGACTTACCTGGACTTCTGTTCATTAAACTCTGACCAAGTCTGGTTTGCTTAAGCTTCAAGTGGAGCACTCTGAGAGAAATAAACCTATTTACAAGATACAGAGATTAGGTCATTAGAAGAGCCCACATTAAGAGTGGGCTCTCTAAATAATACCAGCTCTGTGTGTAGCAGTGCTGCAGTGCGTCTCTTGGTCATAACTAAGGCTTAGAGATGCTACTGCTGGTAAAGTGGGCAGACTTCACATCCGCTTTGGAAATGTAGTACTCGGAGAAGCTTTTCTTCTTAATAAAATTCTTCTTCTTTTTTTTTTTTTTTTGCCATGCTTCTAAAACCTGGCTTCGTTGTTAGTGTTGGGAAAAACTTCATGTGTCACTCCTGTTCCTTAGTTTTGTAGAGCGCTTAATACAGAGAAACATCAGCTCCCATTTTACCTGCAGCTTCTGTTAGACCCCAATTTACTGACAGGAAATAGCACGAAGTTATAACAATTTCTGATTTATACTGTTTAATTTGTAAATTGTTAGAAGGGTGGCAAAACCCCTAGCCCAGATGCTGAAAGGAACTTTCTTTTAATTTTGCATGTGCATACGTCCGTTTTGGAACTAGGTCTGTAATCAGTCTTCCCATGAACATATTAATGAAGCATTCGAGACGAAAATAAGGAGTATTTCATCTCTCAACCCAAGGACTTGTCATGTCTTATCATTACAATGAAGCCTTTGAAAATCCAGACTACCACTTGTCAGAGACACTGGAAATTAACAGAAGGTGAGTTTAATTTTGCTGTTGTGATTGTGCCATAAGCAATTAAATTTTCTATATATATGCAGGAGAAGCTTCTTCTCCGGAATTTTGATTTATGGAATTCTTTTAATGCCTCCTTTATGCTTGCATTCTCAGACACAGATTTTTAAAACTGTTATCAGGAAGGTAGAATCAAGAGAAGTAGCACGTCTGCTTTTTACCTGTTAGATGAATTTATCAGTTCAAGGTATCTTAGTATTTATGGTACAATGCCGTAGATATTTTTTAGTTCCAGTAATTTTCACAGTGTGCTATAACCTTGGCTATCCTCATTTTTTCCAAGCAGTTATTCCCGTGTAGGTAGAATCCAAGCTAACTTCAGGTGGAGAAAAATTTCAGTCTTTCTAATTCAGTTAATGACCAAATCAGAATAATGATGTTGGACTTTAAAATACAAAATACCTCTCAGTATCAGTTTGCTTTATAAAGTACTCAAATTTAATGATAATAGGCAACAATTAGTAAGGATGTCTACTGAGAGTTTTTGTGACACTTTGGGTGTTCTTTTTTGCTGCTCACACAGGAGGAGTTCTCAAGAGGCTCTGTTCTCTTACGAAGCCCCTTATAGTTCTTCACTACCCGGTTCCTATGGAGAACACAGCGGAAGAGGACAGAATTACCCTCTGGACATACCAATGGCCTCCATGAGACATGGTTCTGAGTACATTGAAGGTGTACCAGGAGTTAATGTCCTAAGAAGAAGTCCATATGGAAATTCCACGGGTATGTAACTTCTGGTATGAACAGCTTACAAAAACACTGAAACAGATCGTGTCCAGAGGGAGTCCTGTAGCTCTGCAAAGCTCAACTCCATATATTTGTAGATGCTGGCAGTGGGTTTTTTTTTTCCTTTTTTCTCCCTAGAAGTAGTTCAGATGTTACATTAACAGATCCATGGACTGTCTGTTATATTAACAGAGCAGTAAATACTGACTTGTGTGGACCGAATAAATCATTGAGTACTAGTATGTACACTGGAGTGAGATGTAGGAGTTTGGTCAAGACAGCTGATATTCTGTATGTGTAAATAATTCATAGCAGTATACAACTTTCTGTATAATTCTGATTGCCTTCAACAGATAATCTTTCCTTTGAGCCTGAGCCAGAACTGGCATACAGTCCACCTTGTACCTTCCATAGCCCCTATACCCACAGCATTTACAGTGAATCAGAAGGTAAGATATAAGGATTGTGGTGTGTCAAGATATTGTATGTTAGCATCACCCTCCATAAAATAAGAAGTACTTAAAAGCCTTCTGGTTCAGATATGAAGATATCAATGTAATAAAAGGAACCATAAACCAGAAATTCTCTTTTACTATCCTACATTGTTGTAGCTGAGTTTTTCAGTATTTTCCTACAGGTGATGATCTTCGTTTCTTGAGCAATGAAAGATGTAATGCCTACCCATTTTAACTCAAACTCCCTAAAGTGGATCAGCATAAACCAAACTTACAGTTTTCTGAAGAGACTTACTGTAGGAGGAAATTAGGGGAGGATAGGATGCATTTTTGATACTCTTTAGTGGCTTTTTCACTATGTTGTCTCTGTGTAAATTCTAGACCCTAATTAACTGTTATTATTAGAGATTTATACTCATTAAAATACAAGGGGTCTGAAATAGAAAAATCTGGCTTCTAATTTAGGCTACTGTAGTGATTTATTGTTCATGTTCTGGGTAGGAACTGTTCTCACCATACTGTGCAATTTTTCTGTTACAATCAGTTCAGTTTTTGTCTGCTGCTTTTGGAATGTAACTAGGAGTTCTTTTCTGGAACCTGGAAATGCCTCACTCAGTGAGTGACCATAGAGACAGGGATTTCCAAACATTACCTATCAAGTATGGTTTTTAATACCTGGTAGGAAAGAGAGTGCATTTCCATAACCAGAGGAGAAATGTCTGGGCGCTGAAAGCTCAAGATGTACCTGAGGAGGCACTGATGTTTTTCTTTTTCTGATTCTTTTTAGTTGCTACAAAGGAAGTTGTCTCCAAGGTTAAATGACAGTAATGTTAAGGAACCATTAGATCTTAATAGTTAATATGGTGAATATGGCCTGCACCTTGTGTGTTAACTAGCAGGTGCATTGGTCAGTTGCATTCTTCCACACCAGAGAGTTGAGCTCAAAAGGGGGATGTAGTGTTGTGTAGATTGGCCATTAGCTTACTGGGAAGGCGACACAAGGGAAGCTGTGGCTAAACTCAGCTGTTTCATAGCTGGAAGGCAGATGCATTTAAGCAATATAGTCACTAGTGTTTGAATAATTGCATGAAAAAAGGTTGAAGGAACAGTTGCATTTTGGCTCCAGGGAAATGGAAGTCTGATACGTATAACTTATTCAGCATGATTGTGATTCTAAAACAATCCCTCTGAAGTCAGTGTGAGGATTTTTAAAGAAAGGACCTGTCTTCTATAAGAAAGTCTTGAACAATCAGTGAGCACATTTATGAATGGGTCATCTAGTTTTCCATGAACCTGAAGGCTATGCTCAGTACCTCTCTTCCAAGATGTATCTGAAAAACTGCGTACAGATGTCAAGCATGACCAGGAAAGAAGTGAATGGGGGAGTATATATTTGCATGCAGGTAGTGAGATTGAAAGGTATACTTGTAAGTTGTTTCAAAATTCAAATTTCTTAAGTCAATTTGTCTTGTTTGTATCTGGGCTTACTGACCAGTGCATGTTATTTAGATAGCTTCATTCGGAGACGCGACAGAAGACCACATGATGAGATCTTCATGACTTCTTCCAGTGTGTTTGAAGTAAATCCAGTGCGGAAAGAAGGTAGGGTCAATATTAAATAGCATCTTGCACCAGATGGTGTTGATACTGTTCCTGATTTATCACCTGAATTGCATGTGCAGTCCTTCTGTGGTTATGGGAGCAACTTGGGTTTGTGTTAACGCTAGTGATTCATCTTTTATACTCTACTATCACATTTAAATCCCATGATAAATGAAGCACAGTGCAGTCTGAATGTGTTAAATCGTAGACAGAAAAGCTAATCTCTTTATTAGAATTTATTTGACCAGCTAATGGATTGTTTTCAACCAGTGTGTCTGGAATTAGTATCAAATTCCAGCTATGCAAAACCAGCCTGATTATCAAGTAATACAGTTCTGTCTGTTTCATAGGCAGTGCAAAGTTTTGGCAGAAACATAAACTAAAAATAGAGAATAAATAAAAGTTTGGCTTTCAAGTCAGTGCATAGCATCATAGAAATGAAACTATAAAGCAGTGATAAAGCAATAGACCAGAATCTTGGAGTTTGACAGTTTTTTATTCTCCTTTGTATTTCAGCTCTTCGTATGAACGCTAAACAAGTGTCAGACAAGTGATATTTGGTTTTAACATTCAATATTGTACTACCTATATCTGTATTAGGGTACTGATGGAGCTGAGGATATTCTTGGGGAGTAGGCTCAGAACATACCACACTTTGGTAGCAGTGACAATGGGGAATGTTGTTATAGCCACTTCAGATTTTGTATATTTATTATTATATTATTATTCCAAATACTTGGATTTTTTTCATGGGTTTTATGCAGAGGAAACTTTAGTTGGAAATCTTGCAAGTATGTCCACCAGTGAAAGGATTAAAGCAATCCAGAAGATGCCAGAGACCATGAAAAAAAAGAGAGAGATCAGGTAAAAATAAAAATGTATCTGTTTAGTTTTACAAACATTGTACTTTCATAGAGTCATAGAATCATAGAATAGTTAGGGTTGGAAAGGACCTTAAGATCATCGAGTTCCAACCCCCTTGCCATGGGCAGGGACACCTCCCACTAAACCATGCCACCCAAGGCTATGTCCAACCCCGCCTTGAATGCTGCCAGGGATGAAGCATTCACAGCTTCCCTGGGCAATCCATTCCAGGGTCTCACCACCCTTATAGTAAAGAACTTCTTCCTTATATCCAATCTAAACTTCCCCTGTTTAAGTTTGAACCCATTACCCCTTGTCCTCTCACCACAGTCCCTAATGAAGAGTCCCTCCGAACTATCAAGTATGGGTGTTTGCCGTCTTCTCAGCTTTGGTTTGTCAGTTTGGAAGAGCTGAAAGTATTTTTTAATACACTTTTATAAAGTTAACATCTTGCAAGGGGAAATAATTTAAAGATAGTTCACTGTCCTTTCTCTGGATGAGAAGAATCTCTCGTGGTAACATAAAAATCAAGGCCTTGATGTTTGATTATGAGTGATGTCTTGTGATTTCTTTTCAAAGGAAACTGGAGGTTGGCCCTTGAAAATGGAGAAGAGAGCAAATCTTCTCAACCATCTTTCTGTGTCCTCACAGAATATATTGAACTTTTGTTTCCAGAGTGATATGTAGAGGGATTAGAATATGCTGTCATAGCATGGACAAGAGCCATGGATCTTGTCATCATCAGCTAGTAGAAAAAGAACTAGCAGAATATCTCCATGTTTTATTAACTTCCTTCATATGGACGTGTATGAAACACTATTTCCAGCAGCTTCTTTGTCATCTTGTTGTAATTAAAACCCATACCATTGTCACCCCCTGTTCTGCTTTTCCACAGGAATAAAGTTCTTAAAGAAATAACAAAAAAATCAAGGCACCGCAGTACTCAACTTTGCTGCTGCACACAATGTCTGCAGGGAATAGCAGTGGTAAGTGTCAAGCTCCTGTCAGCCACAACAGCTGCAATGTTATCACTGTCTGCAGAGGTGTCTGGTATCTGGCTTTATGTTACTTACCAAGAACCAGTTACTTGCTGCAGTCTTCACTAATAACAACTTGCATTATGGTAGCACTTAGAAACAAGAGTTGGGCATCTTACGGTGCAGGTGGTGGGGGAAATTTGTTCTTATAAAATGGAATTGTAAAGAATGGGAGGCTTTATTATGTGAATGTGAGTCCTGTTTAAGGCTGCTTGCTGAAATTGATCTCTCTCCTCTTTTGCACTTCAGTCATTTCGGCGATTTGGAAATAGCTTGTCAGAATATTTTCACCTACTGCAGTTACAGTACAAGACTCTGAAGGTCATTGGTGCAGAGTTTGGAACAAGTGTTCTTTCTTATTTTATTTTCTTGAAGTGGCTGCTAACTTTCAACATCTTCTCATTCCTCATAAACTTTGGTTTCCTCACAATTCCTCAGTTTCTTGCAGCAGAACCAAATAACCTTTCATTCACGGGCCTGGAGCTGCTCACCGGAGCTGTAAGTATGTAACAGCAGATTTGTATTAGTACTGTGTGCAACAGATCTACTTTAAAAACTCACAACAGAATAAAAAACTTTGTATTTCTTATTATGAAGTGGAGTTAGAATTTTACGTGGCTAGAAACAATATTCTACAAACTAGAGACAACAGAGTGAGATGAATAGAACTTGTCCTGATGCACTTGTCTCACTGTAAATGATTGCTGTATTCAGCAGTATTTCAAGACTTTCATCACTCTTTCAGAAAGCAGTGGCAGAGGCACAAAGGAAGTCAGCGATAGCAGCAATAGTCTTCAGCAGGACATTTTTCCCATGCTAATTTTCCTCTGAAAATACAGTGCGAATTTCCATACATGATCCTGTGAATTTTGCTTATTTCCAAACCTGTGTTCTTCCAAGGAGCACTCAGATCTTTCTGTGGCAGCCTGCTGAATTCAGTGGGTCCTGGAGACAGAAGGGCCTTTCATTGTATGGAAATGTTTACTTTCATGGAATGAAGTCCCAGGCTATTTTTAAAGGAAGTTTTTGCACTGCTTTAACTCTACTGGTATTCATCAACTCAGTGATCTGAGAAGAGATTTTTTTATGTCTTTACTGTAAAAAATGTGTCATTTTTACTGTTGTTAAAGGATTTCTCTGGTTAAGAAACAAGAGCTTGCTCTTACTGATGCTTAGTTGAGAGGCCTTTTTAAAGAGGAATAGTGTCAGCTTTTCCCTTCTAAAATTGCTTTTAAAGTGAGATGTTTTGTAGTAGTGCTGTTTTGCAAAGTACAATCATTACTGCAGGAGTTCAGCTATAATCCAGTAGCTCTAGTGTTAAATGTCAGATGGTTCCTTTATAATCAATGCAATTTGTCAGTACAGAACCTTCCTCCCAAGAAAGAAGCAATTAAACCTTTCCCTCTGCAGGAATTTTTGGGAAAGAGCAGCTCTTGCAAAGGCGTTGAATGCTCACGATCGTACCATATGAATCTTCAGAAGGACACAAGTTGTTGTGTATCTCTAGAAGCTCTCAAATCTATGGAAGATTTTAGCTGATAGAAAGAAACAAAGGGCCTGATATTTATAAATCTATTCACACCTCTGGTTTCACAGTAGGGAATGGGATGGTTCGCACTTCCAATAATTGGGCTTCAGATGATGATACTTCCCACCATATGCAGGTGATAGCAAACATTCTGAATGATGTCTATGTCTTTTCAGGGTTATTTTCAACAAACAGTACTCTACTATGGCTTTTACACCAATGCTACAATCAGTAAAATAAAGAATGGTCCATCTTACAACATGCAGCTGGCCTATATTTTCACTATTGGACTATATTTTGTCATCTGTTTTCTTATCTTGTTGTTCAGGTAAACTATGTATTCTTGATTCACTTATATTGAGGTCATTGGCAATAATAGTTACCTGAGTGTTTCTGTAAGTCCTTATTTCCGGGTATAGAGTTCAAGTAGAAGTTTCTGCTCAAAAGACAGTCTCCAGAAATCAGATCTTGTTTTAGACAAACAAGGAATAACTGTGGAATAGTAAGGGATGTACAGAGAATCCCAGTTCAAGCCAATGAATATCATGATACCCCTTTTGTAAGCTGTTGCTCCTAATGTCTTCTGGTACTGATGTGGCCTTCCACACATAAAGATTGTCAGCCATGATTAGAAGGAAATGTCAGAGTTGTTTCTTACATGAACATTTCTTTTCTGTTTTGTCCTATGTGATGTGCTCTGACATAGGTGCAGCAGCCTTGGGATGGGACAGAAAAGCTGACAAATTTCCCTTCTTGTCCTGCTGTGCAGATTTATGTATTTCCCCATTATGCATCTCACAAACTTAATTTTCATTGCAGCATGGCAAAGTCCTTCTGCAGGAACTTCATTAACCCTCAGGCACACTCTGGGAATGCTAGCAAACTTCTCTGCACTTGGGACTTCAATATCACCAATGAAAAAGCCGTGAAGCTGAAACAGAAGAATCTCAGCACACAAATAAAGGTACAAAGCACAGGAGGTACAAAAAGGTAGAAAGGTACAAAACTCACAAGCACGACTCACTCTGCCAGAGGCTTATTTCTGCATTGAAATTTGTGTACGCACATAGAATCTGTTTCTGGCAGGGGGACTCGAGCATGCTAGCGCTGTTGCTCATAGACTTGACGTTACTTGACTGTTTCATTTGATTTGTACTCCTGGAGTTGTCTTAGCTACTTGCTTTTCCTTTCTCTTTAAGCTACATATAAATATTTTTATGCTTCTGTTCTACTGAATGAATGTGAC
This sequence comes from Amazona ochrocephala, assembly GCA_039720435.1. Taxonomy (NCBI): domain Eukaryota; kingdom Metazoa; phylum Chordata; class Aves; order Psittaciformes; family Psittacidae; genus Amazona; species Amazona ochrocephala. The sequence continues at coordinate 15,907,300 of CM077886.1, read as the reverse complement.
TCTGTGACTATTAAATATTTGCTGAACAGAGTACTGGGTTTTCCTTCCCGCTATTTAACTATGTTGTAAACAAAAGGCACACTAGCAATATCTGAAATACAGGGTAACTGACAAGAGAAGAGACTTTTAGGGTAGGAACACAAAGTTGTCCAGTAAATGTTCCCAGGGTATTACTCTGCCCATCTGCTAGAGAAATAATCTTTCATTCAGTCTCTCAAGTAGTTACTTGAAGCAAGTTTTGCTTTATGCTGTTGACTAAGGAATTCTTCATTAGGAATTGTTTCCTTGCAGGAAGACCTCTTTGAAGTAAACCGGGAAGTTCTAAGTTTTTCTGTAAGAGAGAGAGTTGTTCGCATTGCTGTTCATTTTGCTTCATGGGTTGCTTCTCTGGGAACAGCACTAGCTGCTTGTGCTGGTGTTTACTTCCTCTCCACTAATAACCTGAAGGTAAGGACAGATTTCACAGTCTGGTTTTGGACCTGGGTATCTTACTCTGAGTGCAAGCACTGGTCTGTTCTCCCCCATCACCTGACAGCTGCTTTCCTCGGCTCATGGCTACCTTAGGAATACCTTGAAAGAAATAGCAAGAAGCAGCCTCAGCAAGGCCTGCCTCTCCTTTGCCAAGGAGCTGCATTTAATCTGGGGCTCCCACCCTTAGTCCCATGTAACACAGGGGAAGGGGAGAAGGTCGCTGTGCTCCTGGACATGGGCCCATAAACCATGATAATCTCTAACTTGCGATCATACAGGGACACGTGCCAGGAGTCTTCCCTGTGGACACAACTTGAGGCAGTCTTTTGGTTAAGGCTCTAAGTTTTGTTTTGTTTTTTTTCCTCTTTAAGCTATTTGTGAAAGGGCATAGAAATGACCTAGAGAGCCAAGCTGCCATGTTGGTGCTACCTGTTGTCACATCTCTCCTCAATGCATTCATCCCATTCTTCTACTCATGGCTTGGACGTCTGGAAAGATTTCATACTCCTGGACAGCATATATATGTCACTATTGCCAGGTATTTGTTGCTACCACCTCTTAGTGCTTTTTGCCTGAAGTAGCCTGACTCTTCTTTTTGATTGCAATCTGTGTGTAGGTGATGTGGTGGGCAGTAAGGAGCTATGGAGGAGAATTCATCTTCTCCAAAGAGCTCTGTACACCAGGGAAAGGAAGGGGTAAAAGGAGTTACTTAAATACAGGTGCCTGAAATTAACAGCGTGTAACTGCTGATGCTCCTCAGACCTTCCTCCCCTATGGAGCCCATGCACCCAACCAGCAGCCTCTTTAGCAGAGGCTGTGCCAAGGTTGTCATGCCCAGTTCCTTTTCCACCAGGACAATAGAATAATGCTGTGCTTAAGCTTCGAGGAGAGTTCCTGTTGGTCCTGGCACTCTGCAGTGCTATTCTTGTTATAAGAGGAGGTAATAGAGTGTAACCAATGATCGTCCTGCCATCATTCCCCCCAGTGAGTTTATGGACCAGCTGTCAGTGCAGTTACTGTTACTTTCTCTTTTCAGAAATATCATCCTGAAAATATCAATTGTTGGAATTCTGTGCTACTACTGGCTTAACATTGTGGCTGTATCAGAGTCACAGGTAAAGTTTCAGAAATACAAATCTTTGATTGACAATACCAGGTTAGGAACCACTTTCGTAAGAGGCTTAATCCAGCGAAGAGAAGTACATTAATGTCTAGGGAAGCTGAATTTGCCACCCTAACATTTTTTTACTTAGCATCTCTAGAGAAATTAACTATAGGAAGAAATGAGTCTCCCAACTTCGGGTCTCAGTTGGTTTGGAGCATTTGTCAGTGAGAGGTCAACTAGGATGGGTCAGGCTGTTAGCAAATCTTTGGCCTGTAGCTCAAGTTTCAGAAGCCCAAGCATTTGGGAACAATGTTAGAATCACGTGATTTTTGACTTCTAGATAAGCATTTTTAATGTTGTTTTTTTTTTTTCTTCTACTTCTTAAAGTGCTGGGAAACTCTGGTTGGCCAAGATATCTATCGTCTTATTGTAGTTGACTTCCTGTTTTGTTTGCTTGGCTCTTTCTTTGGAGAGTTTTTACGAAGGTGAGTGCTGCTTTTCTAATCTTGTTTTCATTCATTAACCAAAAACATGGTCTTTTTTTCCAGCATGAGAAAAGCAGTCTAACAGAAGCATGAAACTTCCATGGCTGCCTCTGCCAGGCATAGCCTCTGTGTACATGTCTTGTGTATGTTTCAGCTTCTTCTCAGGAGGAGGTCAGAGTGTGTACTGTTAAACTTCCCCAATGTGTCCTTTTTTCTTTTGGAGATGGGACACAGGCAGGGAGGAAGCTGCATTGTGCTCTCATGGATCTTCTGAATGGCGTGACAAAGAACTAAATGCCTCAAGCAGAAAAACTTGTTTTCTGCGTATGAACACTGCTGGCTTTCCTTGGTATATCCTCCTGTAATTTTTTTCCTCTTAGTTATGCCACTCTATAGAGTGCACACAAGTTAACAATCTTATTTTAACCAGTCTTATTAAGGATGTAGTATGACTCTTAAGTGTAGAGGTCTGTAGCATGGTAAATGAGAAAGTATTTTTAACCAGACATGAATAGCGCTAAGCATTGTAACCAAGGAGTAATTTACTTCTGACATCTGCTGCGTATACCCTTCTATTGCCAAACGTTATTTCTGACTTCAGGTAGTAAAGTATTAGAGTGCTTGCCAGCTCTATAGAGCATTTTGGGGTTCCTGGCCATACTTGTGTAGGAGATGCATTGTTTGCCCTTCGCACATGACGTGAACAAGACTGGTTTACAAGGTAGAACACTTAATTAAAAACTTCATGTTAAATTAACATGAAAGAACATTGAGAAACCCTTGAAGACTTTCCCTTCACAGCTCTTGCCAGCGAACTTTAATCCTGCTCCTGTTCTTGTTCTGTTCAGATAGGAAACCGCCTCTCAGCAAACAGCCACAGTACCAAAACTGCAGTGTCAGCTGTGATGAATGTCCTCACTGAGCTGTGCAAAAGCACCAGACTTACAGCTGTGAAAGATTAGAAGTACAATTGCTTGTGTTTATGATGCAGCTGATAAGGCCATAGCAAGACCTGTATTCAGGGTGAGATGGGATAGCTACCAAAATCTCTACTGTTCTTGCTATGACAAGCAGAAATTGAATCTTCCCAGCTCAGGAAAAAAATAGATGGTAAAAATGGATCATTGGTCCTCAGCAGGAAATCTCTGAGTACTTGCTTATCTGTATATGTCTCAGCTGCTTGCAACCTCTTAGTGCGAAGTAGGATATATGATGAGTATCAATCTGAAAGATTTATATTTTTGACTGATTGAGGCTGAAAGTTCTCAAGACTCAGCAACTGAAAAGCTGTTACAATTTGTACTGGGGCAGCTTGCCATTTGGACTGTTTAAGCATGAGCATACCTCTCTGATACACTTAAAAACCCTTATTTTTTTCTTTTTTTTTTCTTTTTTTTGTCCTTTTTTGAATTGCTTGAAAAGTACCCTAGGTCATGTTCCATCCCTGTTGTATGTTATGAGAACCTGATTTTCCCCAATTCTGTTTCATTTTTAATGCGCTCTTTTATCCGTAAGCTGTGACTGCTTTGCATGATGTGCTTAATGCAGCCCCTAAATAATTTGTACTTGATGCTTGCATTCAGGAGGCCTTCTGTAGAGATTTCTACAAAGGGTTTTATGATTTAGTAAATGCTATTATGCTGTGGTGGTGGTTTCTTCTTCCAGAATTATTGGAACTACAGTCTGTGTGAACCTGGGGCTGCCAGAATTTGATATAGGACGAAATGTTTTAGATTTGATCTATGCACAGACTTTGACCTGGTAAGTGTTACATTTACAGCCAAAACCTCATTTGCACTTAGAAATACCATGGATCATTCTTACTCTGTCACTTCTGGATGCTTCCCATCATGGGGGAAAGAACAAGATACATGCCTGAGGGAGACGACATATTAACTATCTTTGTAAGGACTGTGACATGCCAGTTCCCTTGTAATTGTGCAGGAATTACCAATAACTTTACCCAGTAGTTTACCGTGTGGCCACTGGTCTTGGAGAAACCCATAAAAGGGACACCCTAGTTTTGTTTACTTCCCCATTGTACTGGTGTTCCTGTTGAAATAGTCTCAGTATTAAACCCTGGAATAGATGCCTTATTTCTAGGAATGAGCATGTTACTCCTATTACAAGAGAGTTTTGCAGGCATGTACATAGACACGGATGTTTGAAGTTGCGTTTTTTTAAAGGTTGACTTCTGTTACAGGATCAATGTTAAGAGCAATACTATTAATAATTACATTTCCAAATAAGCAAGCACTAACTGTATATTAAGTTACTGTGATATTTTCTGCTTTCAGTGCACTGAGAGCTGGGTGGTGAGTAGTGAAGATTTAACTTTCTTATAAATCCTTTCTTGTAGGATCGGTATCCTCTTCTCACCTCTGATGCCTGGTATCCAGATAATATCATTTTCTATAGTATTTTGTGTGAAAAAGGTAACAAAATTTACATGTATTCATCATAAATTGACACGGTTTGAAATCTGGGCAGAATGTGTGGTGTTAAGGTGCTGGTTTCGTCTGGAGGCTCTGGGGTCTTGTATTTAGGGGAGCAGGTTGTTTGGTTGGGTTTTGGAGGGTGCAGTTTGCTTTAAAGGAGCACAATTTAGATGCAGGCCCTTGAATTACAAACTTGTAAAATTTGGGAGAAGGGAAAAGTGTGGAACGGTTAAGAATGGGTTATAGGAAGGGTTATAGGAGGGGTTAAGAGCTCAGTTAGAGAGAAAGGGGAGAGAATAAAGTAAAACTAAAGTCTCGGGAATTAATAGTGTACAGGTGCATATGTCAATATAGACACTTACTGTGTGGCTGTCACTTTGGCTTCCTGCTTACCTTCTTACTCCCCACCAGCAGCCTCCCAAGTTATCTAAGCAGAAGCAGCGTGGTTCAACTAAGGATCATGATGGAAATTTCTTCTTTTCAGAATTCTTTGTCTCCGTAGTGTGACTAGATGATAGATCAGTTGTTGAGTTACCAAACAGTTCGTAGTGTTGCACATAGAGCAAAGCTATAGCTAGAAACAGTGGTTCAAAAAGAGAAACACAGAATGGTTTGGGTTGGAAAGGACCTTAAGATCATCTAGTTCCAACCCCCCTCCATAGGCAGGGATGCCTCACACTAGACCATATCGGCCAAGGCTCTGTCTAGCCTGGCCTTGAACACTACCAGGGATGAAGCATTTACCACTTCTTTGGGCAACCTCTTCCACCACCCTCACAGTAAAGAACTTCTTCCTTATATCAATCTAAACTTCCCCTGTTTAAGTTTGAACCCGTTACCCCTTGTCCTGTCACTACAGTACCTAATGAAGAGTCCCTCCCCAGCATCCCTATAGGCCCCCTTGAGATATTGGAAGGCTGCTATGAGGTCTTCACGCAGCCTTCTCTTCTCCAGGCTGAACAGCCCCAACTTTCTCAGCCTGTCTTCATAAGGGAGGTGCTCCAGCCCCCTTATTATCCCTCATGGCCTCCTCTGGACTGGTTCCAACAGCCCCACGTCCTTCATACACTGAGGTCACCAGAAGTATACGCAGTGCTCCAAGTGGGGTCTTATGAGAGCAGACTAGAGGGGCAGGATCACCTCCTTTGACCATGTCGCTGTCAAAACTCATGTTCCCTAAACTGTGTGTTTACATATACTACAAAAGCAAACTCTACCCAGCGGAGTCCTGAAGGACCTATCGTTTTGCCTCTTACTACTTAAAGACTATGTGCTTGACATGTCCTACAGTTTATCTGTCATAGTCTTACAAAAGAAGTTATTGGAAACTTTTGATACATGCTATTCCAGAAATTGCTGCCAGCAATTTCAATGGGATTGACTTAAACTGAGTTGCCGTGGCAGGTAACACCATTCCAAGAGTCAGTGTACCTTCATCTATTTAAAGGTCAGTCTGATGAAGAATTGCCAACCCCCTCGCAAAGTCTGGAGAACTGCTCAAATGACAACATCCTTCATGTTCCTGCTGTTTTTCCCTTCCTTCCTCGGAGTCCTGTCTGTCATTGGAGTCACTGTCTGGAGGTGGGGAAGATCACTGGCATTTAAGCCTGCTATGTTACGCTGTGTGACCTGATACAATGCAGAATAACCTGTGGTTTTCTGTCGATAAAGCTGCATTAGTTGCTAGTGGAAGGTTTCAGATGTTTGTGAGCAATTCTGTGTTCTGAAAACAAGACATGCTCAGTGAGTTTGCAAGAATATGGTTAACGCATAAGAAAGTAGGAGGAGAAACAAGGTTACATTGAAGTTTTGCGTTCTATTCAAATGTCACAGCAAATTTGGCTTTTCCTCCTCCTTAAAGGTTTCTGTGACCTAGTCCTAGTTCCTGGGCTTATTTAAGTTATAGGCCATTCTGGGCCTGCAATGGAAAAGCAGCTGGAAAAACTCAATTGAGGTAAACTTCTGGATTATTTATGAACTTCAGGGACTCTTTTTGCAGTAAGTGCTGACTTCTGCAATAATGCATCTTGGTTGTTACCCGGAGTTTAAAGCTGCTTTGTTTACCTGCACATCACTGGCCACAGTAAGGAGGGAGGGCAGCATGGATACCCCTTTTTGTTTTCCTGGCAATTCTCAGCCACATAGTTTTGATGCTTAGTAAGGCAAGTGACTACACATGAAACCAGATGGGATGCAGTACTTAAGAGCAAACATTTCCAGATGGCAAGTGGGAATTTCAGGCTGTCTGCAGCGGTTCAGTTTCAAAGCAAACAACACTTTCCTATTTCAGTCTACCTGAAAATGTTAATTCTTGCTATAAGCTGCCTTACTTCAACACATCCTGTTGTTACTGAAAATCTGTAGTGACTGATGTCTTCAAAGGCAAGGTGAAATGATGTGGGTGAAACTTTGACAATCTGGATTTTCTATTAGCTGTAGCTTGAACTACTGATTGACTTGTTGCACTTGTCAAGGGCTTGGTACCTATCCATAGCAGCAGGGTCTCTTATCTTTCACTGCATAGTCTGGGGTGGGCATTTCAATGGCTGGAGAGTGACCCAAGTTAAAAATCAAACAGAGATCATGGAAATTCCTGGGGGGGGTTCTGATGAGAGCAGTGGGCTATAGCAAACTAATGAGCATCTTAATGCACAAAATCACAGTGTTAACTAAATCACTGGTCAATATGTGAAGCTTTAAGCAGCTGTTTTCTTACACTTCAGGTTAAAACCTTCAGAAGAATGTGGTCCTTTCAGAGGTTTGTCTTCTATGTATGCTGCAGTCTCTGAGTGGATAGAAATACTGGAAAATTATACTGCCTCAAAATGGGTAGTGTGGATCTACCATAACCTGATTACAAGTGAACTGTTCTTCTTCATCCTATCCACTTCTATCCTGTAAGTACCTGCTAATGAAAAGCACTGGGAAAGGACCTGAGGTGGAAAAACCTGCCTATGACATAGCCATTCTTCATTAAAATAATTGCAAGGTCCATTTTAAAGTATCAGAAATGGTTACTATATTGGAAATCCATGTACTTGAAGTACATAAAGAAGTTATAAAACCTATTCCTTTTGTGTTGGAGTGACAAAGCTCTTTGCAAACCAGCTTCATGCTAACCCTAGGATACACTGCTTTCAACTGAGTAATTGTTTACTGTGCTTGGGCAGATCTTATTGCCACTGGCACACTTTGCCTTAGGAACATCAGTGAAGGGAAACATGCTGCATACACTTGGCAGCATAGATTGCATTTCGATTTTTTTTCCACCATTGCTTTTTTAGTTTCTTCCTTCCTCATTGGGTAATAAATCAGCAGGGAAAAGCAAGCTTTCACAAGCACAGCCAGTACAGGCCAAATATATATCAGGACTCCGAGCAACATAAAAAGCAGAAGTCTGGGAGGTGGTTGCTTTGACTTTTCTGACCATTTCTCACCAGTGGAGTCATTAGAGGAGATAATAGCATGTAAAGAATAGCTGAAATACCAGAGGCACACTGTGGTGGAAGGGCATAGGAGTGCACAAACAGTGTGTTCAAGTCAACACACTACGTGGGGAAATGCTGTTAAGTAGGTTGCAGTCTGCTTCCAGCTAAACTCTGGTAAATTCACGTCCTGTCACCTTGGCTGAAGGATATTATTTTGGCAAACCCAGTGTGTAGGGTTTAGTGCTGTAGCTGTGCTGCCTGGTATTTCTAGTGTAGGCCACACACTGAAGAACCCAACCTGTCCTGATGAAACCAGATCCCACTCATTCTGGTGGGACCAAGACTGGCCTGGAAGCAGTAAGTGTCCAGTGTTGTGATTTAGAGTGCAGGCATATGTGTAAGCCAGTGACACAAAGCTGGATAAGAGCATTAGGCTCCTATTTGTTATCTGAAATGCACCTGGTATTTTGGACTTACTTTAATTGTACCTTTCATTCAAATACCGGTCCACAAATCTTTGGGTCTTTTCCAAGAGAATGTTTTAAACAACTTCATGTGTTTGCCATTCCTTGTGTAAATGTAATTGTATACATCTATTTTTTAATACACATGTGTGTATGTGTATGTATATGTATATATATGTGTGTGTATCTATAGATACAGAATCATAGAATGGTTGGGGTTTTAAGGGACCTGAAAGATCTTCTAGTTCCAACCTTCCTGCCATGGGCAGGGGCTATGTATATGTGTGCGTGTGTGTATCTTTTACTAGGTAACATTCTGTTTAGGCAGTGACTGGGAGGGAATACTCATGGGTGGGAGTGCTCATGTGCTGGACTTCTTTTTTAATGTTATTTTTTATTTTTTAGAATTATTGCTTATCTTTACTGGCAAATAATAGAAGGAAGAAAGATCATGATCAAACACTTACATAAACAGATTATTAATGTAAGTTTGACTTTCAGCTTTATCTGTTTAAAAAACCTTGGCTTCCTTGTCGATTGTCTCATGAAACAATCAGTGCTATTGTGGAGCTGTGATCTGCTTTTCCTATGACAGGGCAATGGGGGTGGGAGCCCTCCCGGGTGGGAGTCCTCCACCATGGGAGCTGCAGGGAAACTCAGAGTTGTTGCAGAACGATTTTATCCTCAAGCTGTGCTATTGCAGCTCCCTCTGTAGATGGATTATTTTAGCGTAGAATAATGATTATTGTGGTCAGTGGTTGCTTACAGGCCTTGAGCTAACGATCAAATGCGTCTTGACCACAGGGAGGAAAAGATAAAATGTTTTTACTTGAAAAACTACGGACACTGCAAATGGCAAAGCAAACCCCATCTGCACCAGGAGGACAAGGCCAGCAGGTCAGTCTGATAGTTTAGATACCGTTTCAGTTATGTGCTTGGTGCGGTTTCATGGGGCTCCTCTAGCCTTGCAAACAGGCTGTTATGCTGAGATATGTCTGTATTTGAAGTTTCAGGTAAGTTGATTGATGGCTAATTAACTACAGGCAGGAAAAGGATACCATGGAAGTTGCCTAACTATGTGTTCCGGACTAGAATTCAGCCTGGGAAGAATATAGAGAAGTTCTTACCCTCACTAGATATCATTTATGATTGTGAAACTGCAAGAAAGCATTCCTCATCTAGGAGTGCAGTGATGGTCACTAAAGGGCTTGGCCACACTTGAACCTTGCCTAGACTGAGAAGGAAGCTGCCTTCCTCCCCCAGCTCTATTTCCTTAGGGTTTCATGGTTTGCTCCTCCACCCAACCTGTTCAGCTGAGTGCTTTGACATAACCCCATTTTAAATCCCATATAACATTAAGGTAGGCATCTAATGTTTTAAGCTTGAACTTAGTTTTCAAGTCAGTCCTGCCTGCTGAGCCATCAAATCAGTGTTAAACATGCACATTTAGGTGCTGTGGAGTGTGGTTTTCATTTGGGTTGAATGAAAAGTCTTTGACCCTACATACTGCTGAAGAAAAAGGGTTTGTTCAGTTCCTCCCCTTTCTCCCCATAAAACAATATCCCCTGGTATGACTGGCTGTCATTAATGTGCTGATACAAATACATGTAAATAAGCTTTGGTAATAATTGATATATTGATAAATAGTAATACGTATGTGATAATATAAACAAATATGAATAAATGTTGGCTGTAAAGAGGGGACCATAAAGTGAATGGGCCTTTTCTGTCTGCTGGGGGTTTTCAAACACTTGACAACCCTGTGGCTGCATACAGGAGTCTCACCTGTGACCCTGAGGGGAGGGTTTGCTACAAAATATGGATGTCCTTGTACTTACTAAGGTCAGATTTCAAAAGGAGATGCCAGAATAATCTTATTGTGGATCTAATAGAAGAGCCACCTCCCTAGAATAAGGGTCATAGCCTTGAGTGGCTGTAAAGTCAGGATTGGTAGCCAGGCTATAGTACCGCTAATGCAGCTGTTCTCTCTTTCAGAGAAGCTCTTCTTCATACCACCCATCCTGGGAGCCTGCCCAGCAAGTGCCAGGGTACCCAGGAAGGGTGTTTGACAGAAATCATTATGCATCCTACAACGAGGTGAGATGGTCAAAAGAAATCTCTGCTAGATTTTCCTATACAGACTGGGGCAAGATACAGACAAGGGGTGTGTGTTGAACAAAGAGGTCATCGTGTATGCATAGAAATAAAGATTAACTTGAGCAAAATGTAATCATAATAGCTGTTGGAATGCTCATACAAGCCTGTTTAAGATCTAGCGAGTATGTTTGTGTTACAGCTAACCAGTATCTTTAAATACAAGATAAATAGCACATCAACCTCAATCTCCTTGTGAATTTTGTTTTCAGTATCCCTATGCTGCTGGGATCTTGAGGGGGACTGGCTTCCCACAAGGTAAGTAACAAATGCTGAACACAGAAAGCAGCTCGTACAAGCTCAGCTCAGTAAAAGGGTTTGTTACAGTACAGACAGTGCTCATAACAGATGTAAGAGAGGCAGGATTTTAGCATCTTGTATGAAAACAAAAAGACCAGGGGTTTGGGGTAAACATTTCCTGTAGGGTGTGCTTGTTGCACTATTGGTGGTGACTTCTGAAGACTGATCACAAGCTTCTGTATCCCAGAGAGTTGAATTTCTTTGGGTAACTGAGCCATTTTGTCTTACGGGAGCAGCCACAGGCAAGAATATTACATCACATTAGAGGGATGGTTTACATCTTGGTGTGAACCTCAGCAGAGGCTATTAATGACGTAGCGTCCCTAGGACATGGTACATCCCGAGCAAAAAAACCTACGGAAACTCAGTGTGATAGGTTGAACTATTCCTGGTTTACACAAACATGTAACTGCATTCCAGATACGGGACAGATGAGACACTTCAACAGCATGGGGCGCTTTAGTGGGGGTGGTTAGTGTACTGACAACAGCACAGCTAATGTTACTTCCCCTGTGACAAGCAGGGCTGGAGGGAGGCCCATGCAGCAGTGGGCCCGGCATGTCGGAGGCAGTGGCGATCGCTCTGCGGGCCCGAGAAGCAGCTCAGTGGGAAGACCAAGATGATGACACCTATCCTTGACTGCGAGCCAGCAGAATCAATAATGAACGTGCAGTGAGTGACGTTCTCCACAAAGCAGTGCTCAGTTGCACTAAGGACTGTAAGAACCATTCACACCTCTCTTTTTACCCTTAAATGGAAGAAAAAATAAGAGAACAGATGGCAAAATGCATCCTGACTGCAGTTTGTTATTGCAATGGGGAATATCCTGTGTGTTTGCTTTGGTTTTGAAGTAGGGATACTGTGCTGACAGCCTTCTCCAGGACTGGCTCACACTGACACTGTAAAGATCCCCCCACAGCAGTCACTTGCTCTTGACTAAAGAGAGGAAACTTTTGCCTAATTGTAAATAAAGCTTTGTTCCAAATCTATTTTTATAACAGTTGTATTGTTCAAACTGCTTTTATCTAATCTAAACCAAAAGCAATGCACTGGCCAAATAAAAATAGAAGGAAATTAAAGTGCAGTTGTTTCTAATGCTGAAGACATTGTAATGGCTGCAAAGTAATTTGTGTGAACCACTTTAAGTTTCTATTCCATTTGCATGTTTCTGAGCCATTGTTATAGCTTATTACAGACATTAGAAGTTATCAAACTATTTTTTAAAGAGTGGTTACTCATCAAAAGTCTCATGTGTAAAACCACTGCTTGTAAACAAGAAGTTTATACATCCTTTCCGATAAAGGATAGATTGGAAGTAACACAAGTGAGATTTTATCATGTATGACTTTGAGACACTTAATGCAGTTTCTTTTTAGTCAGAGGCACAACTTTTCCCTGATGATAATTTTTTGGTTTTTAGCCTATTTTCTACTACTGCCTGGTTTATTCCTCTCTCATTGCTTTAGACATAAAAATGCCTTAGGAAAGAGGCACATCTTGCTGTTGCGCTCATAATTTGGGTGAAAAACAATCCAGAAACAGCCACCAAAGGTACAGAAGAAAGGATGAACTTTATATACAATGTGAGAGCAGAGGTTCAACTGTTTTTAATGTTTTTCTGCATGCAGAGCTCTGGAGTCTGGCTGTGACTACTGATGATCTTAAGGTCCTTTCCAACCCTAGGTGTTCTGTGATTCTGTGAAATGGGCCTGGCGTTTGCACTGAGGACAATGACTCCAGAGCCGGCAACTCACATAGCAACGGGCACTTGGCCTCCTGCTGGCTGCTCAGGGAATGCCTGTAGAACATAGCAGAGGTAGAGGTTACAAGCATAGCATACACGTGTGATAGGATGTGCACCAGGAGATGAGGTGTGGTGGTTCTGCAGTGCAGGGTAGATAAGGGACATGAACTGAAGAGGGTCTTGTCTTATCCTGCCATTAAAAGTCAGCTCCTTACTCCTGTGTTTCTTCATGCTTAGCTATAGCTAGAGGTACAAGCAAAAAAATCCATCACCCCTTGCAGAAGGCAGCATTAATCTGCTGCTAATTCATAGATTTGGACTTACCTTAATTGGGACAATTGTGTAGTTCTTTCTACCAATGACTGATTTGCACTGTTTTTTTAATTACACTTTGTCTCTTTTCTAAGCAAACCACCTTTTATAGAAGTTTTTTTAAGAGTCCCAGTTGGCCCTGTGAGTGAGAACCAATTCTAACCGTGAGGCATGCTCTCAAGAGCATTTATATCCAAAGTACAGTACCCAGCTCTACCCCCAAACTGCTGTTCCATTTCTGGGAAAGGCAGCTTTCCCCTAGCATCTTGTAAAGGGCTCACCAGTGCACAGTGCAGCGCCTCACCTGAAACACAGCAGTGCCCAAACAGGGAAACAGTGACTTCAACACCACCGAAGCAGCATAAGGAACTACCTTACTCAAATGTGGTTACACTTCCTGGTCAATTATGTACATTGCTACTTGCTGCCAACAGTGTTTTGTGAGACCATGTCTGAACAGCCTGCAGCCTGTAACAAGTTAAATGCTCAAATTCCTCATTTTTGCTGAACTTAGTATTACATTCTCCTGAAATGAAATCACTGAACTTAGTAACTCCATATGTTGGCCATGAAGAAAAGGTGGTCTAATTTATGGTAGGGCTGGGTCCACAGGAGTTTTTGACCCTTTTAAGCATTGACAGTCTTGTCTAACCACCAGCTCCTCCTCGACCAGAGCCAAAATTGTTCACTGCAGGTTGATGGGAACACCTGGGGTTTTACATATTAGAACAAACAGCACACAACCTGCTCTGGCTCTGATGGCTTACATCAATCTGCTGCTATGCAGCTGATAAAGAACACCACACCCATGAGTTATCAGATTACTTGTTTATTGTAACTTTTGATTTCAAGTTAAACCTGGGTTACAGTTTCCCACGTATCTTTGTGTGTGCCCTTCAGTCATCCAAACAATAACAACAGTTAAAAGACATTTCAGCTCTTATTTGTTCTACTGCTTCTAGCACTCAGTACATAGCTTTCTTTAAGTAAATACATGTGTGGTTTGTGTCATTAGAAGAAATAACCTTCTATCCTCCCTTGGTTCTTTAAAAAGTCTGGAAAATAAGCAGCTATTCAAGTTTTATTCATTGATTCTCACAGTCTACACACTGAAATTTGGCTTGCTTCTTCCTGGTCAAAACGCAGCACAGGCATCTTTCTATGCAGCAGGAAGGAAACATATGCGTGCTCTCTTTGGCACCATTATTTTCAGGTTCTGTTTTAAGAACAGTAATGTAGATGTTTTTAAGATACCATAAATCAATCTCAAATTATTATACAGTTGTAGAACAGGCTGTTTAAATTACAAAAATAATCAAGATATGACTTTAAAACTTGCCACCAAAAATTGCCGATTTGGCTTCATAATCAAGAGCCGAATAAAGCAAAGGAAGAATCTGAGAATCACAAAGCAACAGGTCACTTGTCAAACTGGATCCCTTTATGTTAAAGTGTGATTTACTCAGACTGCATGTCCCTGTACCTTGGCTTTCCCTGGTGTTGCATCAGAGGGTTATTGCATTTGAGGTCTGACCACAGAGCAGAAGTACAGAACCACCGCTGGCGATCCCATCTGTGCTAGTGGGTACCCTCCTGATGGGGAGTTCAGGCTGCCCAGGCAAGAGAGCTTACTGAGGGTGGTGTGTGTGCAGCACAGGTCTAGTAATGAGGATCACAGTCTTCCACCAAGCTGTCGGTGATGTAGTTGGATTCAAGGACACTTTCGTAGTAGCTTTTTTCTGCAAACGTGTTCACTGTCCAGGCAACCACTTGAATCCCTTTTGAAGACCAGTGCCTCACATAGTCTCTGCAAGGAACAAAGACACCATATGAGGAAGGTTGGCACTACCATATTTAAGGCAGACAGTGCTGAGGCTATAGCCGAGTTTTAGTTTCACACCGGTTATCGCATCAAGAATGATAGCACGTCCTTCTGCAACGTCATCTTTTCATGTTTTATTACTGTAAACAACAAAAGCAACAATTTTCTCCCCCTTTAAACATAAAACATAAGATAAAAGTACAGATTAAAGCGATAGAGGCTTAAAACAATAAAATAGTATGGGGTAAAGGAATTATTCAAATAACCTTACACAACACTGAATGGAACACATTGATTAGCACGTACCATGTTAACTCCATCCTTCAGTACTAACAGAATGGTAATACCTCCCAGTACGTTAGGAAGCTTAACACTTACTGAGAAACAAAATTTTTCTGTACGAGGAGAGCTGAAACCCCACACAGTCGCCACAAGAAACTGTGTAGGCTCCAATCTAGAATGACATCCAGCATCATATACAAGTGATGTTTCCAGGAGGAACTGAAACGGGGCGTCCCATCTCCAAAATGGCTCAGTTGCCAAGGCCTGTGTGTTAATGCTGTTACAACATTTCTGTCAGCTTGTCTCATCTGGAAGATGAAGGAGAAAAGACTAATTCACACAAAAGCCAAGCTGCATCAAATATGAACTGTGAGAGGTCAGACACAAAGTGCTAGCTTGCATTTGCAGCTCTCTCCTTCCCCTTCTGATTCTTTTGTCACTCTTTTAGAAAGCTGCTTATGGTATTTCACTGGGGTTTTTTTCTTTAAAATATACTGAATAAACAACAGCTTTAATGTTAAAAAACTGCATAACAGCCAGGCAATGGAATAAAATACACAATAAATGGACTGGGCAATGAGCATTAGGAAACAGTTTTTAGAATAGTCTACCCTTCCATCAAAACGTGAGGTCTATTTAACAGGACTCTTGTGCACAGATAGCCAGCCACATGCCAACTGTAAAAGCAATGCACCTTTTTCTACACAGCTTTCAGGATGGACAGAATTGCTGTAGATTCCTATGTGCATCTAATGAGCACAGAGTGATCCAATAACATCATACATTATAGAACCATAGAATCAACTAGGTTGGAAAAGACCTTCAAGATCATCAAGTCCAATGATTATGCCAGCACTGCCAAGGCCACCAGTAACCCATGGCACTGAGGGCTTCATCTACACAGTTTGTGGGCACTTCTAGGGATGGTGACCCCACCACTGCCCTGGGCAGCCTGTTCCAATACCTGAGCACCCTCTCTGTGAAGAACTTGTTCCTAATCTCCAATCTAAACCTCCCCTGGCACAACTTGATGCTATTTCCCCTTGTCCCATCACTTGTTACTTGGGAGGGGAGACCAGCCACCTCCTCACTCCAGCCTCTGTTTAAGCAGTTGTAGAGAACAACAAGGGCCCCCCTGAGCCACCTCTTTTCCAGACTAAATGTATAATTCATTCATTTTCAAAAGTCTTGGCAATTTTAACAACCCAAAAGTCATCCTGAACTGCAGTTGTGTATCTAACAAATTCCCAGGCAAAACTAAAAAAAACCCAATGTAAATGTTAAGGAAACATCACCTTATACACAACATCTGGCATGAAAGAACAGACTATGCTGCTGTTGTACAAAGATGGAAACTCCAGGTACAGTTGTTTCAGGGCATCAACTGCCTGCCAATTGGAGAGACACGCAGGTGTTATATCTGTACATACACCCACATACACATTGCAAAGTCCTGTTAGAATAATCCCCTTGAAAAATACTTGTGTAGCAACATTGAAATGGAAAGTGGAGAGAAAAAAGCAGGGTATTGTTTATACCTTTAACACAGAAATGACATTTTGGTTTTGCAACATAAGCCCTTTTCATGATTCTGTTTACAGTAGTGAGTAGTGTTCTTGGTGTTCACAATACCCTTGAATATATAGTGGATAAAATGAAACACGCCTAGTTTATTTCAAGGCGATTTTTTTCTCCAAATTTTGCTATACTGGAGAATATATTCCAATTTGCATAGAATTTTAATGATTGATCATCTGTATCTGCGTTCACTAACACAAATTATACACAAGAACAGGATCCCTAGTTGGAGGCTGACAACAAGGTACTAACTCCCCTCAGCACTGGCTGGGAATTCACTGTGCTTTGTTTCGTGGTGGAGTTGTGAGCTGATCTCAACACTCACACAAGTCTCACACTGACTTAAAAGTTGCGACTTCCCTGGACAATGGAATGGGATGAGGGAACACGTCTTTGCTCTGACAGCCCAGCTTTGGATGACACAAACAGCAGACCCTGTCTGATTCATTAGAGAAGGGACTGTCCCACACATCAGTTTGAGACCAACAGAAAAGCAGGTTAGAAACCCAGACAAAAGGTGGAAAAAGGTGTCTTAGTACAGCAAGTAGTACCTGATTTGCATGGCCTTTGACATCGAAGTAGATTATAAGATTGTGTTGCATAGACTCCACAACAGCTTCTCTCAGAGTTGGTACCTTTTCACCTTGGAATTTGCTCCTGCAGAGACAAAGACCTTCTCACTGGAATGCAGTCAAGATACACATGTGCATGCACAGGGGCACACAACTACACAGAGCTGTTTCCTTGGGACTCCTGACTTTACCCTGCTGTGCCTGCATCCCTAGCCCTGAGCCAGAATAAGCCAAACAAACAGAGGATATAGGAGAAGCAGCTTCACATATCCATAAATTATTCCTGGTAAGGTGACAATATACGGCAGCTGGTCAGCGGTAACTGCCTATGTGGAAGTTCTGGCTGTGTGGTTCAGGTGATCACCTTCCCGGTAATAAATGGGGAAGATGCTAATTGTACCACAGACTCACAGCTGGTACATTTACAAGAGCCTGGAAATCCCTAATGCAGTGTCTCAGGAGGACACACTAAAAGCTCTTCCTCTAAAAAGGATTCATTTATGATACTGTGCCAGTTGCATTGTTATTAAAATTGTAGTAACATTAAAATACTTTCTCCTGCACATACTGGAAAGGACCTAATCACGGCTCCTACCTGGGGCTATCCAGGATATCTGTCTGTCTCCCTTTCAATAGTATAATGCTGATGTTTATAATCCCTAAGACACAGTCACTCAAGAAATAAATGTGAATAAGATTAATTTTAGAAGTAATCACTCAAGCCAATTTTGACGTATCTTGAAACTCCTCGTGTCGCTGGTGTCCTGTGGTCAGTTTAGGGGAAGCTTATGTATAGATTAACCTGTTTCACATTAGATGCCTGTGGATTTTATCCTTGAAAGCCAATTGTCTTGACTCTGCTCCACTGTTCTGATTGCCAGGATATGTAAGGAGATACAGTCTCATACACTTCTAAATTCAAATCAGAAGTAGCATATGGGACTAAGTTTTAAATTTACAGAAGTTCTCACCAGTGACAGATCAAATCCATAATTTTCTTTACCAAGAATATTTTTTCACTGTTGAAACAGTAGTTTTGGAACAGCAACAGTTCATTTACCGTAGCCTGTGCTTTGCAGATGGATTAAGCCTCCTAATTTCCTCAAAAGTCAAGTCACGCAATCTTCCAGAGCCATCAGTTGTCCTTTCCACTGTTTCATCATGCATTAGGATGGGAACTCCATCTGCAGTAAATTCAAGATCCAGCTCAACACCCGTTGCTCCATTCTCAGCTGCCTTAAAGAAAAAAGAAGAAACAAAATCACATACACAACAGGAGACAGCTTTATAGATTGAATATAGGCACAGATATAATTAGTTTGCATTCTGGGGAAAAAAAAAGATAAACTAATAATGTTCTATTCAGTAAGCTTGATCTGTGGAACAAAGTAGAATCATAGAATCATAGAATAGTTAGGGTTAGAAAGGACCTTAAGATCATCGAGTTCCAACTCCCCTGCCAGGGGCAGGGACACCTCCCACTAAACCATGCCATCCAAGGCTATGTCCAACCCCACCTTGAACGCCGCCAGGGATGAAGCATTCACAACTTCCCTGGGCAACCCATTCCAGGGCCTCACCACCCTCACAGTAAAGAATTTCTTCCTCATATCCAATCGAAACTTCCCCTGTTTAAGTTTTAACCCGTTACCCCTTGTCCTCTCACTACAGTCCCTAATGAAGAGTCCCTCCCCAGCATCCCTATAGGCCCCGTTCAAATACTGGAAGGCTGCTATGAGGTCTCCACGCAGCCTTCTCTTCTCCAGGCTCAACAGCCCAAACTTTCTCAGCCTATTTTCATACAGGAGGTGCTCCAGTCCCCTGATCATCCTCGTGGCCCTCTTCTGCACTTGTTCCAACAGTTTCATATCCTTTTGATGTTGAGGACACCAGAACTGCACACAATACTCCAAGTGAGGTCTCACGAGAGCAGAGCAGAGGGGCAGGAGCACCTCCCTGGACCTGCTGGTCATGCTCCTTTTGATGCAGCCCAGGATACGGTTAGGTTTTATCCAAGTTATTGTGAGAAGCATTCATACATCAACTGAAAGCACATAGCTTATTTTACCTCTAAAACCACAATGCTAATATCTCAGTCTTGGGATTGGGGCTGTTCCAAGATATAAATGAAGAAAAGAATCCTTCTGGTCTAATAACCCCGAGGCCTTAAATTATGTTAATTTTTAAGAGAGAAGGGAAGCAAATGCCTACACTTCAGATAATTTATGGATTAACACTTAGAAGCCAGAATTAGAGCAGGTCACCAGAGCATAGTGTCTTTGCTTGCACAAGGAAAATTATTACCCCTCTTTCTATGACACACAGGTGCAGTATCTCCTGTAAGAGTCAGAGTCACCACTGACATGCAGTATGGTCAATCCCCCATACACAGTAGATAGAAAACCTCCCAAAAGCATCACAGACCATGCTTGTACTAAGTACTAGATGTATGTAGGCGAAACCCCACTGCTATCTGAGGAATGCCCATATCAGAGAGCAATAAGCAGCTGGGCTGCCTTAAAGCATTTCATACATCCTGCTCCTGCCCTGGCTCTTTCCAAGGAATTCCTCAGAAAAGCACCCGAGTGAACTGCAAGCAACTTGAACTGTTCTCAAGGCCAAATGCCCTCCTGGGAAAAGGGCCAACACAGCAGAAAGACAAATGCCAGGCATGCACTAGAGGTTATAGCACTACAGGTTACTCCAGAGGTACCTGCCAAGTCAGTATCTCTACTGCACAGCTTCAGGCTTTGTCAGAAGAGCGAGCCCTGCCTTGCCCAAAGATAAGAAATTATCAGAGCAGCAACGTCCCACCATCACAGGCACACTGCACTGAGAGGCTGCTAATCACGGTTTCAGATGGTTCTCAGAAGCAGATTCTGAACCCTGGCAGCACCACGGTGCCTCGCAGATGAGGCAGCAGTTAAGTTTGGCAGGGCTGTACCAGTGAAGTTCTCACAAAGTCAGATCTTGCCATGACGGTGGATTCTGATTACAGATCTTCAAGGCTCAGAGAGCAAACAAGCCGTTATTAGGTTGCTGTCTGCTCTCTATATTGTTGCAACATCAGCAGAACAGAGTATTTCATTATTGCTATACTGCTAAAATATCCACCAGCACCAAAGACATAACACAGCTCCCACAAGTCTCCAATCTGACCAAACCGTTCTGATCCCTCTCGGGGATGAAGGACTGACATCCATACACAGCTCCCGGGGGCAGGCTGGAAGAAGACTGAGTTATTCAGGGCGAAGAGGGCTTGGTGCCTCCTGAGAAGGCAGGTCCTCAAACAGACCCCACAGGCCTGTAGCGCTGCCCACCGACTTCAGCCTCACCACCGGCCTTACGGAGAGAGGCTCCCGGGCCTCGCCCGCCCTCTGTAGAGCATCGGGCAGCTTTGCCTCACGCTTCGAACCTCTCCCGGGCCCCGCACGGCCCTTGGCGGCTGTGCCCGCCGGGTCGGGGCGGAGCGGCTCGGGGCGCAGTGAGGCCTCCCCGTGCTGACCTGTCGGATGGCCGCCAGCGTGTTCTCGGGCGCGTCGTGCGCGCCGCCGCGGTGGGCGATGCGGGCGGCGGCGCGGCGGGGCCGCAGGACGCGCTGTGCGCTCTGCGGCGCGGCGGGCTCCAGGCTGAAGAGGTGCAGCGCCAGGTAGAGGCCGCCCGTCAGGAGGACGGACAGCGCCGGGCTGCGGCTCAGCGCCAGCGCCGCCACCAGCAGCGCCGTGAGGGACCCCAGCAGGCCCTCCCCGCGGCACAACATGGCGGCAGCGCCCACCGGGCCGCGCCGGGCCGGGCGGCACCAAGACCGCCAACACGCCTTGAGGCGAGACCGACGGCAACGCCGCCACCGCCCAACTCAGCGACCAGCCCCCAGCAGCCAATGGGCGCCCGCCGCTTCCCCGCCTTCAGCCAACCAGCGCGGGGCAGCTGTCCCCGCCCCCCGGCCGTGCTGAGGGGTGGGTGAGGGGGCGGTGGGAGCCCTCCTCAGGTAATGGTCAGGGCGGTGCTGTGAGGTGTGGATGGCTCCAGGTTAAAAATGCTCAGTTAAACGTAAATGTTATACAGCTAGCTATATAGATTATGTAGCTAACTGCCCCTCATGCCTGCTCCCAAGCTAAACCCGAGACTAAACCCCGGTGCTGTGAGGACGGCCAAGATCCCGAGAGCCATTCGAGGGACGAACCCACATTCTCTCTGCTCCAAGCGTCTGCTGGAGAGGGATGCTCGCTGCTGGCACTGTGGTTGACAAAAGGGAAGAATTCAGAGGGAAGAGCAACAAGACAGGGAAATCGGTGAAGCTTGAGGAAACTGAGCTTGTTTATTCCAGAAAAAGAGTGGCAAGGCAGAGGAGATAGCAGTTTGTATTCATATACATGAGGATTTTGTGGGGTTTTTTTTGTGTTCTCTGTGGGAAGGATGGGAAGAAACTGACTGCAGCGAGGAGCTCTTGCCACCCGGAGGTGGAATAGGCACCAGGTAATCTTCTAAACTGGAGATATATATATAGATATATATGTCACATATCATCCTACCTAGTTCTGAGCATCTTGGATATTCTTTTCTGTCCTATGGCTTTGCGTTTCTGCCAGGTGTGTCTGAAGAAAAACCTGACATACACATGCAGACACATAACATAATGGAATGTATAATTAAATGTCTTACATATTTAGAGATCTCTTGATAAACAACAGCATTTGTTGGGATTAAAGACAAAGATTTAACCCCCCTCAATAATGTTTAACATACTGAAGAGGTAACAGATGGAGTTGTGTTTCTGAAACAAGCACAGCAGCTTTAACATCTTGGAATGTTCATGGGGAACTAGATGTTAAATTCATTGTTCCTGGGCCCATTGCTGGCAGACAAGGGTGTATTTTCCACCTGACCTGCCTCTTGGGTGAGTATTACCTGCTCCTCGGTTGGTGGGACCAGCAGCTGCCTGCCGCCCGGGTGGGATGGGATGAATGCCTGCAATGACACCCTGACGCTGTCCTCAGGGAGCATATTAGCAAGTTCTCGTGTTTATCTTGCTCATCACAGTGTGCCTGGTGACACCGATACTTGCTGGTGACAGTCTGTGGTCCAGGTTGTACAGGAACTGCGCAGCCGTGCGATACTTGGTGCGATAAAGCAGAATAGGCTTCACCCGTGCTGGTATGTTGGAAACCTATGGGTCGGAATTACTGGAAATCAGTCCCGGGGCGGCCCTCGGTGCCACCTCACGCCTCTGAACGCTGGAGCTGCCTTTGCCTGGGAGCTCACCCAAACACGACCGGTCTGTCCCGTGGGCTCAGCGATGTGAAGACGTTTGTGGATCGCACTCCCGCCCTTCCCCAGGCCAAAGCAAGAGAGTTTTTTTCCTCAACTTTGGGCAGCAAAGCCCAGCCCCTCGCCCAACAGCCCGAGCCCGCCCGGGAGGAGGAGCGGAGCCAGCCGCAGTGCACGCTGGGGCCTGTAGTGCTGCGGCGTCCGGCTCGGTTGCCGGGAGGCGGCGTCGTGTGGGGCGGCCGGGCCGGGCCGGGCCGGGCCGGGCCGGGCCGGGCCTCGCCTCCGGGCCCCGAGCAGGTAGCAAGCGAATCGCCGGGAACGCTGGCGATGCGCGGGGCACAGCGGCCGTGGTGGGCGTGCTGTCGCCTGGTGGGGAGGGCCGCGGGGCCCGGGCCCGGCCCCGCCGGTGCCACAGGCCTCCCAGAGCCGATGTGGGGCAGGGCGGCCGAGGAGAGAGGAGAGGCCGCCGCCCGGCCTGTGAAGGGCTCGGTGCGCGCGGGGCTTGCGGAGGGACGGCGGTCAGGCAGAAATTGTCTGAAGGGGTGTGCGAAGGGAACAAAAGCGTTGGCAGGCCTTGCCAGGAGATGCCTGGCTCTGGGTTCTGACTCTGGTCGGCATGGGCAGCGTGAGGAATGTACGCTTCTGTAGGGAAACAAGGCTAATTTAGGGTTTTGGTGGAAGCGTTGGCGTGTGTTCATACAGGCATGGATGGAGGAGGAGGCTCGTGGGGTTGAGACGCAGATTCTCCTAAACATAAAGGCTGGTCTTGGTTTAACACCAGCATTTCTATAATTATTTTTACTGAAGTTTTATTTATTCATTACAGTTGATGGGATCTGTCTGATAGCTGTGGGAGGCCTTAGAGGTTTAGTCTTGGGTGGAAATTGTGAAGATTGTCTATGGCATGTGTAGTTTTGTAAATCGATCATCTCGATGCTTGCTTGCTTGTCTGTACCTGTGATCATTGTTTTTTGCTCATTTATTCAGATTCTGTTTTTATATGGGAAAAAAAAGAACAGCTTTTCAGCTTTTGCTAGTGATAGGAAGAAGAGAAACTTACCTGCATTTTCTAATGTATAATTTGTGTCCCAGAATAGAGCAGTACAGAATCAGTTGTGATATTGTTTTCCCTTCATGGTTTTGGAAGTACCTGGAAGTGTAATGTTATTATTCTTTGTAGCTTAGTTAAAATGAAGATGGAGGATTATGAAATATTCTGTAAGAAGCATCTTGCCAGAATCCAAGAAGAGTCACTAAAAAAAGAAACCTCTTTTGTTATTCAGCGCAAAAGTACCTCTCTCATTCACTTCCATGGAGTTCCTGTGCTTTCTCCTCTGGTAAGGGCAGTTATTTATTTATTTATTATTTTCTTCTCTGGTGTGCTAAGTTGTGCTATTGTCACGAGCCTCGATGGCCGCCTGCAATGATTCTACTGAAGGTACAGCTCTGTGTGAGGTATCATCTGGCCTGCTGTTTACTGTAGGCTAGGCATTCCTAGCCTTAATATTAGTAAATAAAATTATAAAATAGAGGGGTAAAATGTACCTTTTTTTTTTTTTTACATTGACTGCATTTGCTTTCATTTCTTGAAATTTGTTCTCTTCAGAAGGGGAATTAAAGTGTTTGTGGTATTAAATAGATGAATATTATTGCTGGGCTTGGCTTCATAGAAAATCATATAAACATTCCAAATGTTGAATACATGAGGGTTTTTTTAAAGTGTCAAAAAAAAACCCTAATGCAAATAGGAAGTACTGGGACACTTAAAAAGCTTTTAAGGAAATTTATTTTTTGCATGTGTTTACAGCTTCCTCTAATGTATTTCACAGGCTCATCTACTATGTTAAGTCATTCTATGCTTAATGCAAACAGAGCCAAGCAGAAGTTTGTTGGTAGTTTGTGCAGTAATGCAGCTGACTTTGTTATTTCAGTGATGGGAAATATGAATGGAGAGACTCTAACAACTATGTCCAAAAATCAGGATGCAGATATACATCGGGGAGTAAATGGTGTATCTTAATACTGTTAATTTACAGATGAGTTGTTATTTTAGGTTTTCATAAAATAAATGTGTATTATTTGACTTGACACTATTAAATTTTGCGGAACTTTGTGAAACTAATTTTTGTAGCTGTACTTCTGACTTTTATCCAACCACATATTCTAAAGTTGTAACTCGGAAGATTTTCAGATTCTGATTGTTGAAAGGTTCCAGCAGACTGCTTGCATACGTTTCTTTCTTGTGAAATTGCCCTCTGGTTCAGGAGGGCACGTGTGAGCTAGTTCTTCACAGAACTTACTATTTTGAGTATGGGTTTGAGTTGCAGAGGGGCGCTACAGGATGGCCAAACTTACCATCTCTATAGAGGACTGAGAAAGACCTGTCCTGCAGTGTCGGTCCTGTGTCATTTGAAGTTGATGCTAGAGCATGTAATGGTCATGCAGTGTTCTCATAAACAACCTTTTAAATTCATGTTCATTTGCATGTGTGCCAAGAAGAAGTTTTGTGGATCTTCCACGGAAAAAAATGTATGATTGGTTAAAAAGAAACTGCCGTTTAAAATGTGTGCAAAGTCTCAGGTGATTGTTGTTGTTCTGTTGTTTTGTTCTTTTATTTTTCTTTCTAATTTATTTCTGTAATTGTGTATTGCAATTTGCATTTAGTGTTGTAAACCGTGTTTCTTACGCTCTGTTTTGCAGCTTAGCCTTGAAAAGAAAAAGGAAATACAGCAATATAAACAGAAAGCACTGGACCTAGAGACCTGGAGACAGAACTCCCGGAAAAGAGCTTTATTGAATCGTGTTCAGGAGATTCTAGATAATGTTCAGGTAGTGTTAGAATTATAATTACCTTCATAACAACTTGCAGTTCTGTGTGCTTTGAATTTTACTGCAGCTGTCTTCTTTGCTGCTTCACTGATGAATTTACTAGAGGTTTAAATTGAAAAAGCTATTAAATACATCTAATCGAGATATTATTTGCCTTTGAAACAGTTGTAATACAGTCTTTAAGTTAACCTGTGGCTTAAACAAATACAGTTAACACTGGATTTGTTGGGTTGCTAAGGTGGCAAACAAAACTTTGTGGTTTGCATTGTTAACTGGACTGTACATGGCAACACTCACGTGGCTTGGGATTGGAAGAGCAGATCAGGAATACAATACAAAAATAAGTTAGCCTTTTCTTTTTTTCCGAAGGTGTCCCCTTAATGATTGAGTTGCAACACACAGAATAACCTATAGGATAATTGTAGTGTGAAAATCCTTTTAAACAGATGCTGGCTAGAAGTAGCATATAATACTTAAATAAAGGTGGTTTTCCAACTACTTTACAAGTGAAAACTGTTTAATTTTCCCTGGATTAATGAAGAAATGAACAGGTTTTAGTTCCACTATTTTTATTAGGAATTATGTAGATTTGTTCTTAGTTATCTACAGGTTTATCTATATTTCATGGTGATTTTTTTCAATTACATTTCTTACTTTAAACATGTTTTCATGTTTTAAGAGGAATCTTGCAAGATATTTTCAGGCCATAAAATGATTTTAATATATCCAGATTACCTTATGAAGAAAAGAGCATCTTTGCACTCTGATACTTGGTATCAGTAAAAATTCTAAGTGTATTATTATTCAAATTTAGATTTTAATTCAAATAATTTGTTTCTTATTGCAAAGAGCTTTGTATTTTAAGTAATTTCTAGGAGATTGGTAACAGTTGAACTGTACTGGCTTTAAGGTGGTAGTGTTCTTTCATAAAATAAGATGAAGCTTGCAGGAATCTGAGAGTCTGAGATTTAATTGAAAATATGTCATATTTTTCAATTTTTATTTACAGATCAGGAGACGACCTAGTGTGAGTGATGTGAACACACAGGAGACTGAAAATACTTGCCCTGATTCAGATTCAAAAGCTTCAGCTGACTTCACGGCTCTGTCAGATGGCACTTTGGCGTGTTCTTCTGAAAGGCATAGTTCTACAGTGCTTGAGAAGACACCAGATCTTCAGGCATCAGATTCTATTGGGCAGGTGACACCAAATGTGACAGAAGTAGTTAAAGCAGCAGAAGAAAATGTTATTTCAAAGCAAAGTGAGAGTCATATCTCAAAAGATGTACCTTGTCCAAGGGCTGCATCTCCTGACAGTGTGCATAATAAGCCTACTTCATTTGCTTTGCAAAAGCAGGAGGGACTAGGAGCATCGCCGTCAGATGGGGAAGTCCAAGATCCATGCGTAATGAGCCTTCAGAACCTCATGAAATCTAGGGAGTGTATAGAGAAAGAGCAAACCAAGCGTTGCTCAAAAAGTAATTCAAAGAGGAGTATGAGCGAAAGTCATTCAGATAAAGAAAATGATGGTGTTAAAACAACTGACTCTGTGAAAGAAAGAACAAAGGTTGCAGGCAGAAATTGCGCTGCTGTGACACTTGATAAGCCTAGTCTTAATAAATCAAATACATTTCTCCAAGGTGCCTCTACTCGTACAAGTAACACAAGTATGTCCTCTTTATCCAGTTTTTCTAAAGTGGACATACCAATGAGAGTTGGAACACCCCCACTGTTGGATTCAGATTCAGATGAAGAATTTAAAAAGACTTCTATGTCTGATCGTGACAGTAGTATTGTCAGGAGCCTCACAGGCTCTTACACCAAATTGCCATCCCCAGAGCCAAGCATGAGCCCTAAAATGCACCGGAGGCGCCCGAGACCTTTATCAATGGGGCACATAGTTATAAATAACCCAGTGAACGCTTATGAGTTGAGTCCTAAAGGCAAGGGCAGAGCAATGGATTTAATCATGCAAGATATTGCAGACAAAAACAATGTGTCTGAATCAGTGCCAAAGTTCATGGTGGACTTCACTATGGCTTGCCCTGGCAGAGTTCCTGGTGTGAACAGGAATTCTTCACGCCCTTATGATGGGTTGGGAGTTGGCAGGCCAAATCGCCATTCCTTTGGGCACTTTGAAAGCAAAGGAACATTGTCGACTACAGTGGAAGGACAGCTAGTGACGGACAGCAGAGACCCATATAAAGTAGAGACAACCACTAATATTGTTGCTGCAAAACTGAATGAGCCATTTGCCAGCAGCCAGTCCACAGTCACACAGAAGCTCCTGACTGCAAATGAAACCAGCCCATCTAGTGTGCTAGAAAATACTAAATGTAATTCTCCAGTAGAACTCAATAAGTCGTATGATGTAGAAGACCCATCTCCACTACTAATGCAGAGCAAGAATATGCAGCAGCAGATGGACACTCCAAGTGTTTCCTCAGCACATGAGCAGTTTTTAGAAAATAGTTTTGAAAAGGTAAAACGTAGACTTGATTTGGACACCGACAACTGCCAAAAAGAAAACAGTCCCTGTGTTCTAACAGTTGGAATGGAAGAACAAGAGAAGCAGTGGTTGCAGGAACAGAAGTATCCTGTGGGTTCAGTTTACATTACCAAGACTGCAGCCCCTGATAATATGGTGAAAGGTAAAAGATTTCCTGTACTTGAGGCTTTTTCTTAAACTTCTCAATTTATAAATCTTTTGGGAAAAAAAAAAAAACAACAAACAATGATCATTTGTCATTGGTGTTCCTGAGTATGTGCATATATCAGAAAGCTTAAGTTTTGTTGAGTGTAAGTTGCCTTTTTTTCAATAACCTCATTACTTCTCTCATTTTTAAGTAATGACACATTCTGAAATTCACCTTGCTACATGAGCTGTTTTTAACTGCTACAGGATGTAGCAATGGCTGTCTTAGGAGTCACTTGGGGTTAAAATTCTCATATCAGTTATTTGTAACAAATACTTGATGAAACAATGAGGAAACATTGGCTAAAACATTGTGTATCAGTTTTGTCACTTCTGTATTCTCAATGGTATAATTTGACAGCACAAATAGTAATTTCCTGTTTGAATGTAGAAATCTGAATTTAGTTTTGCTAAGAAAATTATGTCTTATTCCACGAGGTTTCAATAACATCACTAAAAATAGCCTGTGTTTATTAAAATACCTTTTAATGGGTTGCAAATCACTGTATAGGTATTTTGTTCAAATTCAAGACTGTTATATCTGTATGTGCCTCTACCAAATCAAGCTGAAGTGGCATAATTTACCCAAGTAGGTGCAGGTGTGCCATTCTTAGAGCTAGGTTTTTTGTGACCTCATTTTACTATAGGCTCAAATGGAATTACTGCTGGTCCATTCACATGCTTGTCCCGCTAATGAGGATACGCAAATATTTTGAAGGACTGCACTAACTGATGAGGTTCTTTGCAAGAAGTCATGGAAACATGATATCAGCATTCTTTGCAGTACGTAACGGGAACCTGATAGCAAAGATGTGTTGTACCTTTTTACTGATGATGCAAAATCCTCCTGTTAAAAGCATCTATGTCCATGGTAAAGATCATATAGACATTATTTAATACCTGATTCTTTGTAATGTATCTTCTCAGAGGAGATTTTAAAAACTAAAATGTTGGCTTTTGAAGAAATGAGAAAGAGACTTGAGGAGCAGCATGCACAACAACTGTCAATTCTGATAGCTGAGCAAGAGAGAGAACAGGAGAAATTGCAGAAGGTAAGGTGAAAAGAGGAAAAATTCTAACCAAAGGGTGTGTATGTTGTGTTGGAGCTTGTTAGAAAGCAGTTGGTTTAAAAATGTATGTTCCGTTGCTTTGTAGAGGTAGAAAAATAGTCTCATACTTAGTTCTTGCTTTTGTAGGAACTGGAAGAGCAGGAGAGAAAGTTGCAAGGAAAGAAGGTTGCTACAACAGAAATAGAAATTTCCAAAGTGAACATTAACAGTAGAATGGAGTTGGAGTGGAGGAAAAAAAGCGAAAGCAACTTTCTGGAAAGCGTGCAGTCTCAGCTGGAAACGGTCCATAATGCAAACTCTACCAGCATTGGTAAAACTGACTGGGTAGAACATAGATTAAATGTTCTGATATATTTTGCTCTACAATGCTTGATGGGATGTGATGCCCCACTGTATTGATAAAGACAGTGTTCCTGCCCTGGGATACTTGTTGATAAGGATCATGTGGACAGCTGCTGCCTCCAGCTGTCTCCAGCACATGTAAAACAAATTCTGTGTTGCATTTTTGTCTAGATAGTGTTTAGCACAGTTTCAGCCATCCTTATACTGCGCCGTGTATTGCATTTGTTATATAATTGTTATAGGGCATATTCGAGGACAACAGGCTAAGAGAAAACTCATTTGGTCAAGGATGTGCATGCGGATATGCATCATGTTGCAGAAGATTCATTCTCATGCCATGTAGCTGCACAGTAGTGGGACAGATGTTCACCTTTGTGTAGGAGGATTAGAAGGGCTCTGCCAGGGGGTCTTGAATGCAAGAAAATATAGCTATAGCTGTTGGAACACCTCTCACCGGTTTCAGGGCATTATGAAATGTTTTGGTTTGTCTTCTGTTTAGCAAATTTTGCTAGGGAATGCATCAGAAATACTCAGATTGCTTCTTCCAATTGACTTTGTAAACAAAGCTGCTACCTCAGAGCTGAGTGTGTATACACACACGGTCATTATGGACGAAAGTGTAGGTTGAACTGTACTTTCTGCTTTGCATGCAGGTTTTGCTCATACTACAACACCTAGCACCTTTGCTACAACAAGTGAAACATCATTTTTTCTCTGGGGACCATCAGGCAGTGGAGTTATAAAAGCCTCTGTATCTAGGCCAAGTAACAGGATCAAAACAAGGTGGACTCAGGTAAGGAAAAAAAAAAAGGCTATTTGTAGCTTTAAAAGCCCATAGCTTTTGTAGGTGGGTACTTCTGGCCCAGCCAAAACTTTATCATAAACAGTTTGTTTCCTACTTTAAAATTTCAGTCACAGGATTGATGTTAGTTGAGTGAAAATGCATAATTCTTGGCTTTTTTAATCAAAAGTTTAGAAAATGCTTCTTTTTTTTCTTTTAAGGTTTTCAGTCCCGAGATACAAATGAAGTTTGATAAGATCACTGCTGTGGCAAAGGGGTTTCTCACTCGTAGACTCCTGCAGACAGAAAAGCTGAAACATCTGAAGCAAACTGTAAAAGTAAGATCAGCATTTTTATATTGTGCAGCTTCACCTACTGTTTGGTTTTGTTCTGTCTTCAACTGACACATGCAATGATGCATTTTCTGCTTTCAGAAGAATTTCAGCTTGTCTATTTCGTGAACATGTTGCGCTGCTCAGTGTCATAAGGCCCAAGTCAAAGACTGTGTCCAATGCATATTGTTTGTAATGATTTCTTTGTTGCGAGGGATGATGGTTGGTGCTTAATCTTGCTTTTCTGTCTACCCCAGGATACAATGGAGTTCATAAAAAGTTTTCAGTCTGAAGCCCCATTAAAAAGAGGAAGTGTTTCTGCACAAGATGCATCCCTTCATGAAAGAGTAATGGCTCAGGTGACACAATTTAAGCTTTTTTGTTTTCCCACCATTTTTTTCTTTCCTAGCTATTCTGCTTTTGTAGTGTAAATACCTAAAACCTTCAGGGTGACTTTGTTTAGAGTAAAAACTTTAAAATATGGCTGTGAAGAGAAGATTCAGTTTTGTGCTGACACATTAAGAGAGCTATCAGAATTATCTTTTCAAGTGTTTTGTTTAGATTGAAAGCGAGAAGAGCTTGATGATCAAAACTGGAGTCATTACTTTATTAAAATGTTAATAAATGTTAATTATTCTTTCCAGCTGCGAGCTGCTCTGTATGACATCTATGACATCTTTTTTACAATGGAGGCGTCTGAAAGAATGAATATTCTGCGTCATGATCGTGAAGTTCGTAAAGAGAAGATGCTCAGGCAAATGGTGTGTTATACTCAAGAGAATGTAAGCTGTTCAAAGACTTTCAGTACAGAATCATTTTGCTTTTAAAAGGTTCTTCCTCAGCTAGTAAAAAGTTTTTAAAATCTAAGTTGTTTAGTTATTGAAAAAAGTTTCTAAGATCCAAGTTGTTTAATTATGCTTTTTATTCTTCAGATAAAAAAAAAGAAAAAGAGAGGTTGGTGCAGTAGGAATTATTATGTTGAAACTTTTAATGTGTAGATGTATAAAAAGTTAGAATCAAAAACATGCTGAAAATAATAAGAAAGTCCCTGACAAGAATTTGTTATGGCACACAAACCTTTTTAACCTGGTAATATAAGGGACATCCTTGAATTTTAAAAAAGAAAAAAATCCTTGAATTTAGGCTGAATGTGAAATTAGTACTGAAAACATTGTTGGTTTTGTTGGTTCTTTTGCTTTTTTAGGATAAAATAAAGAGCCCAAGAGAGCGCGTGACACTTTCAACAGCTACACAGAAATCTCTGGACAGGAAGAAGTACATGAAGTATGTGCAGTTCTCGTTTTGTGGTGGTGGTAGGTGCTGGTGGATAGCAAGAGGATGAGTAAGAGGCATTGGAAGTAGTAAAAAGACTTCTTTGGAGTAAGAGCTTTTTTGCAAACTAACATATCTCCCAGGAAGAATGAACAAGAATCTGTGGGTGTGTGCTGTCTTACTGATAGTAGTTCACTCTTACTTCTAAGAGACTTCTTGTTTGCATGGGAGAAAAAGTGTTTGTTCTAAGTTGTGCATTTATGTTATTTTCCAGTGGTAAGTACTTAGCTTATGGTTGATTTTGTAAATTGCAAAATTGTTCCAGGTTACTTTAGCAGTCTTTCTAAAGTGCCTAGCAATAGGGATACTTGATGGAGTATCTCTGCCAAAGTTTTTTGAGGGGATGGTAGCAGGTGTTGTCTCGCAACGCATTGGACTGAACGGTTGTGTGACACTTGCTTAAGAGTAAAAAGTGATAATCTGTAGTACTGCTGTTGTAGGCTTTCTCTTACTGTTTCTGTTCAAGACCTAAAGGATGATTTTATAATGTAAATATATTTCTATACTTTTGTTTCTCTAGGACTTCAGAAATGGGAATGCCAAGTAAAAAAATAATCATAAAACAAAAAACTCCTGAAAGCCGGTAAGTAAAGATTACTTGTATTAGAATGCATTTAAAGAACTGTCGTAGAGTTGATCTGTGTTGCGGGTTTGCCATCGGTCAGCTCAGTTCCTGCCACTATTATGACAGCCAGTAATGAAATCTGATTTAGCGTAGGCTGAAAAGGAGTTTATTAGTGCATTAGAAGTTAGAAAAGATGCATAGAGTCAGTTCTGAAATTTTATCTTCAGAAATTATTTATTTATGGCTTTAAATGTTTGTGTTCAGGTTCAAGGTTTTTCTCCAAGATACACTATTAGTCTTTCTTATCTTCAGTTTGACACTGCTTTTTTTAATACCCTTTACTTTGCAGTGTAATCATTGATATGCTTATCTTTGGAAAGCTGTCAGAAAAGAAGCAGTTTTCTGTTGTGATGTGGTATTCTTGCTCCTAGATTGTGTGATTGTTTCTTTAGATCACAGAAATTACAGTGTTCAATACTTGCTATCAGGAAGACAGCAGCTGCTCTCTTATGAGGCCTGTCTGCACCTTTCTCTGATATGAAAAGTCAGATATTTGACATCCCTTAAAACCAGTTTTTATCCCATGCTTACCCAAAAGCTTTGAAGATGTGCTGTCTACTAGTACAGTTCAATCTTCAGTGACTAGTTTAAGTGATTCAGTCCTTTTTTCCTGTATATTCTTATCAATGCCTAGGACACCAAGGCACTGTTGAGGAGTTTTATCTGTGTGCTTTCTTATTTCTTTGTTTTAAATAGCAGAGGAGTAGAAATCCTATTCTGGAACTTTAATTCCAGCCACTTTTGCCTACATTTCATCTGCATTTCAGAACCCATTGGTCTTTCTGAAATGTGTTATGTGAAATATGATGCATGCTGGAATTTGGTATTCCTTATGAGTTTGGGGTTGGTTTGTTTTTCTGTTTGTTTTGTTTGGTCTTTTTTTTTTTTTTTTAAGAAGGAAAAAAGCACTAATAAAGGTTTGTGTTTCACCAGCGTACTTCAACCCAACCAAGGACAGAATGCCCCAGTTCACAGGCTTCTTTGCAGACAAGGGTAAGGGCACAGCATTTTACAGCCCGAATATGAAAGTAACGCAAAGCACAAGAGCGCAGTGATTTCTGAGTAATATTTACACATACTGCTGCAACTGTTGTGCAAAGTAAAAATACTTCTCACAGTATTTGGAGAGAGTGATGAAGCTTTGTTTTACCTTATACTGCAAGAAAAGTGTAATCATCCTCTTGTGTATTGTCTCCATTTACAGTGTTCCAACATTTCTATTTGTAACATTCATTCCATGAAGCTTTGCTTCCACGTAATGAAATATGTGTATTTTTATATTAAGTATCTGAACTGAATCAGTTTCTTGAATAGAGCTTTAAAAATCTGTTCATGGGGAGATGTTCTCCTATTTAAAGTATCTATGTAGGCCATAATAACGTCAATAGGAATTGTACTCAGGAGGGGGCTCTGTGGGACACTCTAAAAATGTTTTCATGCCAAACACAGTTTGATAGTGTCTTTATATGTTTGGATACAGCCTTTCAACTTCGTTGCAAGTGACTTAATAACTCTTTTATATTTAATTAGAACCCCTAAGACCTCAATGAAGGGGGTTGAGCAAAATAGAAAGAAGGCCTCAGAGAGCAGAATGTCTAACAAGGCTGTTTCAGGTGTGTAGAAAATTGGTGCGTGGATCTTATAGTAAATATGTTATTAGTATCTAGAAAAAGTAAATGGGCAGTATATTGTTTCCTTTTCTTGTGCACCTGCTTTGCTGTCTTAAATCTAACCTATCTCTTTAAACAAATGCTCTGGTAACTTAACCATTCACTTTAAAATTCTATAAACATAGTATATAGAATGTGCAGCACAGCTCATTTGCTTTCACTCACCAGATGCCCAGTCATAAAAAAGTTTGCCAAGTATATTCACTGTAACTGTTTGAGAAGCTGATAGTAGTCAAAATAGGCTTATGGATTATTTGGATGGATAATGGATTAGAATCCTAATCGAGCATCCTACAGAATGTATTAAGTGTCAAACCTTTTTAATAAGGGAAATTCTTATTTATTACTGCCCTGGAGCAATGCTGGCAGGGAGTATCTGCGAGGTTTAGGGCAATGTATACTGTTTAAATGTGATGTTTTCCCATAGTGTTTGGTCTTTTCATAGTACTTTGTGAAGCCAAGAGGAGTGGCTATAGAAGGATGTACCATAAGAAACTAGGCAAACACATCTATAGCATTTCAGTTTGAAAAGGTGAAAATAAGAAAGCAGACATGGAGTTTACCAACAAGGTTTGTTCATTTATTTTTCTGTTCTCCTCATGGTGCTGTCACCACCAAAGTAGAGCAAGGCAGTTGTTCATTTGCACTCAGTGACGCTTCAGCAAAACTAGAAAAGGTTGTAAATAATCTCTCTGAAATACAAAGAAGAAAATTAAGTAAGCAATGTAATTTTAGCAACCAGAGGTAGTCATTAAGGGAAGTTTTCATCTCCAAGTTTGCAAAACTGTGTTTGGTATTGACTAGTAAATGAGAATGCTGAAGAAGGCAACAAAACAGTCAATACATCTACCAGTTACAGCGGTTGTAAAAGAGTAGTAGTGTAAGGGTGATGTCAGTGTCAAGTTCGGCACTGGTTTGAGATTTGGATGACATCCCCAATCTCATATAATTCATGCTCGGCTCAATAATGATATGCAGTGTTGTTTACATTTGCCTCTGGCATCAGACCTCCAGTTAAAGCATTCTTTCTAACTCCTGTGTTGGCAGAGTGTGTTGCTCTGCTAATTTCCGTGTTTATTTTAGTGATAATTATTGAAGTCGTAGCAGCTGATACTTGGCAATGAAAAGAAGGCTTTGGGTTGTATCTCTAAATTTTTCTTTGCCTTTCCTTATTGCTGTTTGTCGAGTATCTGGAAACCTGTGCAATGCCTTCAGCAGTGGCCTTGGAACTTAGAGCAGAAGTGTCTAACCAGCTTTATGCTGCCTAGTTCTGGTTGCACAACGTAACCTCATTTAGTGTTTGGACATCATGCGTTCCCATGTTGTAATACCAATACTTCCATATGCTCCTTTATAAATAGGTTAGACTACTTGTATTAATACAAATGGCTTCTGAAATTATTAGGTGAGGAACACTTGGCATGAAAGAAATAATCTGCATAATTTTGCAATAATAAAAAGAATCTTAAGTTGAATGCATTTAAATAGAAATCTTTATACATGGATAAAATGTGAATAGTGAAGAAAGGCTTCACAGTAAGTTGAATAGAGGTTTGAGAAGAGGATGTAAAAAGCCAAACAAATGCATATGTAGCTATACCAGTCGGCTGTACTGCTAACTCATAATATTTTTAATTTCTTGTCTTCATTTATCCTGACTCCCAATTAAATTGTGCCTATTAGAGGGGCAAAAGGGCAGGAGGATTAGTAGAATACAGCTATTATCATAGAATCATAGAATAGTTAGGGTTGGAAAGGGCCTGAAGATCATCGAGTTCCAACCCCCCTGCCATGGGCAGGGACACCTCCCACTAAACCATGCCATCCAAGCCTATGTCCAATCCCACCTTGAACGCCGCCAGGGATGAAGCATTCACAACCTCCCTGGGCAATCCATTCCAGGGCCCCACCACCCTCACAGTAAAGAATTTCTTCCTCAGATCCAATCTAAACCTCCCCTGTTTAAGTTTAAACCCATTACCCCTTGTGCTCTCACCACAGTCCCTAATGAAGAGTCCCTCCCCAGCATCCCTATAGGCCCCCTTCAGGTATTGGAAGGCTGCTATGAGGTCTCCACGCAGCCTTCTCTTCTGCAGGCTGAACAGCCCCAATTTTCTCATCCTATCTTCATACGGGAGGTGCTCCAGTCCCCTGATCATCCTCATGGCCCTCCTCTGGACTTGTTCTAACAGTTCCATGTCCTTTTTATGTTGAGGACACCAGAACTGCACACAATACTCCAAATGAGGTCTCACGAGAGCAGAGTAAAGGGGCAGGATCACCTCCCTCGACCTGCTGGTCACGCTCCTTTTGATGCAGCCCAGAATACGGTTGGCTTTCTGGGCTGCAAGCGCACACTGCCGGCTCATGTTCATTTTTTCATCAACCCACACCCCCAAGTCCTTCTCCGCAGGGCTGCTCTGAATCTCCTCCCCGCCCAACCTGTAGCTGTGCCTGGCATTGCTCCGACCCAGGTGGAGGACCTTGCACTTGGCATGGTTAAACTTCATCAGGTTGGCATCAGCCCACCTCACAAGCGTGTCAAGGTCCTTCTGGATGGCATTCCTTCCCTCCAATGTATCAACCGAACCCCACAGCTTGGTGTCATCGGCAAACTTGCTGAGGGCGCACTCAATCCCACTGTCCATGTCACCCACAAAGATGCTGAACAAGACCGGTCCCAACACCAATCCCTGAGGGACACCACTCGTTACTGGTCTCCAGCTGGACATTGAGCCACTGAGCACTACTCTTTGCGTGCGGCCATCCAGCCAGTTCTTTATCCACCAAGTGGTCCACCTATCAAATTGATGTCTCTCCAACTTAGAGAGAAGGATGTCATGTGAGACAGTGTCAAAGACTTTACACAAGTCCAGGTAGATGACATCAACCGCTCTGCCCCTGTCCACCAGTTCCGTAGCCCCTTCATAGAAGGTCACCAGATTGGTCAGGCAGGATTTCCCCTTAGTGAAGCCATGCTGGGTGTCACCAAGCACCTTGTTGGTTTTCATGTGCCTTAGCATGCCTTCCAGGAGAATCCGCTCCAAGATTTTGCCAGGCACAGAGGTGAGACTGACTGGTCTGTAATTCCCTGGGTCATCCATTTTCCCCTTCTTAAAAATGGGGGTTATATTTCCCTTTTTCCAGTCGTTGGGAACTTCACCTGACTGCCATGATTTTTCAAATATGATGGACAGTGGCTTAGCAACTTCATTTGCCAGCTCCTTCAGGACCCGTGGATGGATTTCATCCGGTCCCATTGACTTGTATACATTCAGTTTCCTAAGGTGGTCCCGAACAAGATCCTCCCCCACAGTGGGCCCAGGGTCCCCACCCTCACCGTCCCCGCGTCTGCCTTCCAAGACTTGGGTGGTGTGGTCAGAGCATTTGCCCGTAAAGACTGAGGCAAAGAAGTCATTAAGAACCTCAGCCTTCTCCAAATCCAGGGTAACCAGTTCTCCCGATAGCTTCTGGAGAGGGCCCACGGTGTCCCTAACCTGTCTTTTATTGGCAATGTACCTATAAAATCCCTTCCTGTTATCCTTAACATCCCTAGCCAAGTTTAATTCTAAATGGGCCTTAGCTTTCCTAACCTGGTCCCTAGCTTCCCGGACAACATCCCTGTATTCTTCCCAGGCCGCCTGACCTTGCTTCCACCTTTTATAAGCCTCTTTTTTCCTTCGAATTTTGCTCAGCAGCTCCTTATCCATCCAAGGAGGTCTCCTGGCCCTCCTGCTGAACTTCCTTCTAGTTGGGATGCATCGCTCCTGAGCTTGCAGCAGGTGATCCTTGAGTATCAACCAACAGTCTTGGGCCCCCCTGCCCTCTAGGACTGTATCCCATGGAACCTTACTGAGCAGGTTCCTGAAGAGGCCAAAGTCTGCTCTCTTGAAGTCCAGGGCAGTGAGCTTGCTGCACGCTCTTCTCACTGTCCTGAGGATCTCAAACTCGACCATCTCATGATCGCTGCAATCAAGGCTGCCCTGGAGCGTCACATTCCCAACCAGCCCTTCCCTGTTGGTGAGGACGAGGTCAAGCATGGCACCTCTCCTTGTCGGCTCCTCTATTACTTGCAGAAATTATAAATACATTCAAATTAGATACAAGACAAACCCTCAGAGGAAAACAATACTGTACTTATCCAACTCTTCTTTTTTCTTCTTTCATTTTTCTGATTGTTTTAACTTCCGTCTACGAAGTGCATTGTACCTTTAATACCACTCCAATTGGTGGTTGTCTTTTTCTGGCAAGAAAGCATTTCATTCAGGATCAGCTAGTGACCCTAAATTTATTAAAAAAAAGGTTTGTACTCCTTCGAAGTTCTGTGCTTTCTTTAGTAGAAACTATTAAATCTATAAAGAGTTTTATTGGTTGTGTTTTTAAAGAAGTATATTTTAAATAGCACAGAGATGTTCAGTCAGGAGCCTGCAAGCTGTGCCAGGGTGGCATTTAATGTGGTCTGATTGTGTTAAAAACGTGTTTGAGATCAGGCTGCTGCTGCTACAGCTAGGCATATTAATCTCCTTTGTTTTTGCCCAGTCTGACTAAGTGTTGTGGAAAAGAGGGCATGAGGCATATAAAGTATTTCGGTGGCAGAAGCACTTCGCCAAGTGTAGTGTTTCCCTCATGCCTCTCTGGGCTGAGTTGGGAGCAGATGGTCTGTGTGAGGTGGGATGTGCTATGAAGTGTGTTAAATTGGGCCAGCACCGCAGAAAGGCATCAGGCTTGCTCTGTGAACAGCAGGTCAATTGTACACCATAGGAGAGAGGCCACTTCCCTATACTGTCTTCTTATGTATGGGAGGTTTTTATGTAACTTTGAGGGAAGTGAAGAGCTAGTGTTAAATCACTGACAAAGCATCATGCCTGTCAGCCTGGTTGTTTGTCCTACAAGATCACAGGTGAGCTGAAGAGTACAGCACTGGAGAGTGTTGGGCCAGCGCAAATACCTTTTTGCGTAGTGGGAAACAGTGTTCAGATGTGAGGGGACCTGACAGGGTGAGGTCTCTATGGGCATCTCCATAGCTGCTCTGCTCTGTGCTGAATGTAGCCCTTGGACAACTGTGAGTAACCACTGCAACTCTGACAAAGAGTAGCTGAAGAGCCTAAAAAGGACTGGCATGCACATTGTTACATTCATTTATTTGCCTGGTATCTTTCTCTCTGTGGCTGTCTTCCATTTCCACTGCTCTGCACTACCTGGTATGATTGTCACTGCTTTGTGTGAATGTCTGCTCACACTGCTGGGCACTCGGTAGCTGCCTGAACCTAGTGTATGCTGAGTTGTGCTACTTCTTAGCAGCCTGCAGTGCTAAACCCTTATTACTGGAAGATATTTGTGCTATGCATAGTACAATATGGCTTTATAAACATATAAATCTTTGTATATATTTGTTTCATGTGGAGAGATTTGTTATTATTTTAATACTTGAGCACCTTCACTTTTGTAAGGGTCCTGCCTGATGACCTTACTCATACTGCACTTTGTGTATATGCAACCTGTAGAAACCTACAATTGTCTCTCGATTTATTAATGTGGCAGCTGGAGAAAAGAGTTATCATAAATATTTTACTTTTATAATATTTTTTAATTGATAGTGTGTTTAAAAGTAGTATGTGGCATAGTTAAACTTATCAGTCATTTAATCTCTGTCTTGGTAATGTGACAGGTGTGTTGTAAGAAATTTATAGTTATAGTTGTTTTAAAGTAGCAGAAAAGATGGAATAATTACTGAGGAAGGAAATATTACAAAATGTCATTACTTTCAAACCCGTAAGTAATTTTTGTAAGGCATTTTGGGTGTAATGTTATGAAAACTGACATTTTAAAAAGTAGCCACTGAATATATAATAAAGCTTAAAAATACGTAAATTGTCCTACACTTTTTCAGCTATATTTGATGAATAATCCTGTTAGAAAAACCAGTACTATTTATTATAAAATGGTAATGTTTCTACTTCATTTCTAGGAGCATATGCAGGAAGAACCCAAAGAAAGAAGCCAAATGTTGTGACAATTTAAGAAGACAGCACTCACTGGGATAAAATGGCTGTTCTTTAATGGTGGCATTCTCAGCACTGATTGAAATACTGCATCTCCTATGCGTATATATTTATTTAGAAATTATAAACATATTTTGTCATTTCCAGATGATGACACGTTAATACAACCATATTGAAGTAATAAAGGGCTGTGAAGCTTGAATACCTGTGAAAAAATTGCATGCTAAAACTTCTATATTCATATGGCTACATGCACATGAGATTATTAATCTTGTTTATTTAAAGACTACCACAGGGCAACATTAATTTGTGAGCTTTTCCCACTCTAATTCCTGTGTCTGACACATGCTTTTTGCATTATTTAAAACCACAATTTCTGTCTATGACTGAGATTACCTCAATTTAAATACTAACGGGCTAAATGTTTTGCATTTCTGCTGAGTTGGACAGACATGGATCCAGATTCACTGCTCGCCAGACAGAGGTACTTTCAAGGACTATACTGAAACAGTGCTTTTGTACATGAGGTAGATCAAACTGATGTGCTGAAAGAGTCCTAGGATTTTTTTCCTTGCTGTCTGCAGCATTTTCTTATGGAATCAACTTTTGGCCAAGATGAAGAGAAGTGTATGTTGTACAAAAATTTCAGAAGGCAAGGTTTTAGTTGTTTTACCCTTTCAGACTTACAAGTGATTGTCCATAATAATAATAATTCAGATATCTTTTGTTTCATTGATGACAGTCATGATTTTTCTGAGCAGTTTCTCTGCTACCATGGTCTGACAGGCCCTTATGCTGAAATGACGATTTCAGGGAGGGAAAATATCCCTATTAAATCCCAGCAAACACAATTTCGTATTTGTGAAAATCTAACATCATAAAGGTCATGCTTATATTTTCCCTTGGCCTTCCTACTGATGGATATCATCCTTCAACTTGAGCAGAATTCTGTAACGTCTTTTAATTAACTTGGCACATTAATAGGGAATTGATAAGGAAAAGCTTGGCGGCGTGTGTCTTTCCAGTGCTTACTTTGCTCTGCAACAGTAGTAGTGGAGAACTGACTAACAGAATGTGAAATGGATTGTATGTTGTTACTTTTCCAGTATGGATACAGTGCAACACCCTGACTTTGAAGGCTTTGTAACATATTTATGTGGCTGTAAGAAAAAAGACTGACCAAAAATTTCCTTGTATTAAATAGCATGAAAGAGGAACATTAATGGTGGATGAGGCAAGTACCTTCATGGGCAGCAGCGAGTGGATTGTCTTGGTTGTGGCACTGGTTGTGGCTTTCATCTGCCACCACATCTGCCCTCTGCAGCTAGTGACGTTGTGCAGAACAAACCTTTTATGCCATGCAGTAAGTCACCCAAACTGCACACCTGGACAGTGGAGGAAATGCTGCCTGAACGCTTTGAAGAACAGCACTGCTTGGCAGCTCTTTGCCATGGTGTTTATTTAAGAGCCTGCAGTGGGGATTCCTCATGATGTAAATTTAGGAGTTTTCACCAGTGGAGGACAAACTCTGTGATCCTCAGAATTCCAGATGTAATGCTGGAAATGCCCGAGGCAAGCTTCCTGCTCCCCTACGGAAGCTCCAGTTTGGTTCCCACCTTTCCTTAGGAGTGGGAAACGGCTCGAGGGGAAACATTTACCGTGACGAGAGTAACCTGTGTCACAAGTGACACAATGTACTGTTGGTATATCAGTGCTCAAGGTGGATGTTTTGAAGGGATGTTTTATGTGCTGCATTTATTATTAGCGTAGGTGATATGTTGGTGTAAAATTAGGTTTAGTTTAAATGTTGGTAAAAATGAATGCTTGCCCTCTGTTCAGGTTTCACATCTAAACCTCTCTTACTTTAAGCATGCTTCCCGTGTGTGTATTAAACCATTCTAGCACAAGGGTTTTTTTAACTTTCACGAGGCCTTTCTTCTTGACAAGTGCCAGAATTTGTTTTTGTACTTGGTATTTTGTATTTATACCTATTTATCTTTTTATTTTGTGTGGAACTGTGACATCGTTATCAAAATGTATTTATTTTTGTACTTTATTTC
The DNA here is from genome assembly GCA_039720435.1 of Amazona ochrocephala. Classification (NCBI taxonomy): domain Eukaryota; kingdom Metazoa; phylum Chordata; class Aves; order Psittaciformes; family Psittacidae; genus Amazona; species Amazona ochrocephala. Next base: position 15,865,139 of record CM077886.1, on the reverse strand, counting down.
GTTTTCACCAGTCTTGCTTCTTACTTACAGCGTACTGCACAATAAACTTCAACGTCTTTGACAAGAGCCGCGTTTCTCTCTTCGGCCGCGCCGGGGCAGCCGCCGGCCCTGAGGCGAGGGGCTGGGCGGGAAATGCCGGCGGAAGGCGCCGCCCGGCAGCGGCGTCATGTGAGCGGCGGCAAGATGGCTGCTTTTCCCTGGTGAGGCGGAGCGCGGTGGGCAGCGGGCTCTGAGGGGCTGCGGGTCCCCGCGGCTGTGTGGGGCAGCCGTCGTGCTCAGCGCCTCTCACAGCCGCGGGGCAGAGGTGGGGAGGGGTCTCGGAGGACGCCTGAGTGTGCCGGCGGAGGAAGCCTCGCCTTCCGGGAGCGAAAGCGCTCCCCTCCCGTAGGGCTTTTCCTGTAGGGCCTGAGGGAAGTCGGACGTCCGAGGCGGGCGGGAATGAGGGGGGCGCCGGGTGCAGTGGCTGCGCTGCCGTGGGGTCGCAGCCTGTGGTGCTGCTGGCAGACGTCCGGAGAGATGGGGCGGTGCAGCTCAGATTTACTACGCAGTGGTGTTAGCCTGGGCTCTGCGGGGTGCCGGGGCTGTGACGCGGGGCTGCCACACGGCTGCAGGCCCTCGGGTCCGTGAGGGAGGCGGCCGAGGGAGCGGTCGGCCCCGGAGCGGGTCTTGCCCCTAAGCGAGGAGGTGTTGGGTTGGTTTGATCACCTCATCCGCCATGCTCGGAGGAAGGAGCCGCTGGGGGAGCGGAGCCGGGCCCTGCGGTGTGGCTGTGGGCTCGCCGCAGCCGGCCGCCGGTACCAGATGAAGGTTTCGTACCGTGAAGCTGAGTTTACTTCACAAGTTACTGTGCAGTTCAGCTTCTTCTTTCACAGGCGCTTCGGAAGTAGACACGGTGCTTAGGGGCTGCAAACTAAAGGCAGCTTATTGCGACGTGCAGTATTTCCGCAGGAAAACTCGGCATACAGCTGAGGAAGCTGCACTGAGTGGGACATGGAATAGTTTAGTCTGGTGTATGTTGTGAAAAGGAAGGATAAAATAGGCATGCTTTCTCTGCCAGAGAAAAGGAAAATATGTTCATAGTTCGTTTTTCTTCAGAATTGTTTAAAATGCGCTCATTTTCTGTTTGTGGAAGACCTGCTCCCCTGAGGCTGTTGTTCTTTTAACGCAAATATATTCGGTTCTAGGTTTTGATGTGGCTTATGGGTTATAGTCCTGAGAAAACTTGAAATGAAACCTCATGTGAGGTTCATCAGCCAAAGTGATAGGCAGTAGTTAGAGCCAATTAGAGCATTAAGATGCCAGGTTTCCTCCATATATACACTGCCATGCTGAAAATCACCTGTCTTATTCTCTCATGTCATTAACATGTGAGCAAGCTTTCATGGCTAATAGAAAGTGGAAATAATTTGTGGGTTTGAAAGTTAAAAAAGTTAATAAAACCTCCGTTGGTTTCATAAAACCAGCAGAGCTGCGGTTTTTGTAATGAACACACTGGTGCATGCAGTGCTTTAAAACTTGAACCTATGCAGCTGAGGAAATCTGTGGGTGTAAGAGAGCTGTGACACAGCTGGCTGCTGGAACTGTTGGTGCTTACCGAGTGCAGTAATTTTGGTGGGATCTGTATGTGTGGTCAGTGAGCTTGCAGAAACAGGAAGGAATAAATGTGTCTGTAACTTCTGAATTTCCAGCAGTACCAAAATATGATGAGAACCAAGGCCTGCAGCTACGAAGCAGAGCAGTGGGGCTGCCAACAGTTTGGGTTTTGTGTGATACAGCACTGAGGTAGCTGGCTAACAAGTGGTAACACTGGTGCAGAAGTGGCCATGGAGAAATAACAAAACGGAGTAAAATGTTCTGATGTGTGTTTTTCTGTAATATGGAAGATACTGCCTTGCTGCAGGGTTTAGCAGAACGCTAGCTGCCTTTAAGCATTGTTGGACGCTGATTTTAAAGAGCTGTTTTGCAAATATATGAAGCTTAAAACCTAGGGCTAGAATTCATTTTTAAATTAAATATGTGTAAATATCTAGATATATTGTTTGGGCCTAATGTTTAATATTCAAATAATGATGGGTACATTCACTTGTCAGGTGCACATTTTTCTATTATCAGTACCAATATATCTCTACTGTTGTAAAGAGATTCTTTTCCATTTTACCTGCCATGCTTGTTTGTGCTCCCTGTAAACTTTCTGAAGTCTGTGTTTTAGGATGTTGTTAGCCTGGAAGGTGTCGAAGGTAGAGAGTGGTGGCAATTGCAGTGGTGCTCGTGTGTGTATGAAAAGGTTGAAAGCCACTGTTAAAACAGCACCTGCAGGCAGGTGTGTAACTTGCAGTAGGCACTGGGGATGAAACCCTTGCTTGGCCCAAGCCTTATTTTAAGTTAAAATAAGTTTACTCTCAGAAGTTGGCTGCACAGCAGTGCTGTGCCCAGGAAAGAAATTCTTCATCTCCTTTCCCTAGAGACTAAGTGGAGCATCATTTCAGTGCAAGCTTGGATTTGTCTCCTGTATTAGATATGTTACAAGCTGGCTTACCACTTGAATAGCCACATTGTAAATGTACTTTTGAGAGACTTATTTGCAGGGTGAACAGTTGTTCTTCATTCACACGTATGTATTTGACATGTATACTGCCTGCTGATGTCTTGCATTCTAATTAGAGTAGGATTGATTTTGGCCTGTGAGTGGTATGCCAAGTGTGAGCTGTCAGTGACATCTTTATTTACTGCTAGTTAGGAAATATCTGCAAAGAAGAGGTATGAAAGGTTGTCTGGCTGAAAGTAAAATTTCTTCTGTTTCAGTTTTATGTGTCTTAGTAGAGAGGGAAATTCTGGTCTTTACATTGACTTATTTTTCAACACGTGTTTCTTTTTGTAAATATCTCTGCATCTCTATAGATATAGGATGTGTTTCTCTGTTCATTAAGTATGTTTATGATTATTTATCTGCATATATACTTTTGCTTTACTCTTTTTAAGGCATGCAAGATCAAGAAACTATGTTTCAGAATCTGAAGTATGCAAACTGGAATCCTTACCCTTGGATTTTGGCGATTACCATCCACTAAAGCCCATTACAGTGAGTTTCTTCTTGTGCTTTTGGAAAATTGAATGTGAATTAAAACTGATTGTGTTCCTCTTTTTACTTCTGTTCCTTTGAAATGCTTTGAAGCTCGTGGTAGTACTAGTGAAGTTGCTTTCTGCTAGTAGCTTATTATGTTAAAGACATCCAGGTATATTCTCTTTGTCCTTTACAGAAATTTGCTGATACTGTTATGGGTCAAAACCAGTCTCCTTTTGACAAATATAGCATTCCAGCTTGTGGGTTTTCGTGGTTGCATTAAATGCTGAATAATGGATAAGTGTAAAATCAAATTGTTGCATTACAAATAACCTGCATAATTGCTTGATGTAAGATTTGGTTTTGGGTTAACTTCCAGTCAGCTGTATGCTTTAAAACATTTATCATTTCTTTAGTGTATGAGAGGCTTTTAAAACTATGGATGTACAAAAATATCAAGCTTCAAAGAGACGATAGTCGTACGGTAATGAATGATAAATGGATAGTACCTTCTGCTCAGGAAGGTCAGTAGGGAGATAAGGCGGAGGTCTTAAGACTGGACATGATGTTCCAGGCTTGAGTATTGTACAAGAAAGTAGAGACGAGGCAAGCAGAGGAAAACAAATAGCAAGGAGGAGGTTGGAGGAGATGGACAAAACCAATAAAATAGAGGGCGGGTACTAGAAAGAAATTTAGAAGGGTCATTCTTATAGTTCTGTGGGCCTGGAATTGGAAGGGGAACAAAGAAAAAGTAATGGAAATGCTATCAAAGAGTGCCTCCAGGTTCAGGGGTAAAGGAGATGCTTCAATTTAAATGCGGATGCTCATTCTAGAGTTGGTTTTAGTTGTCCTTGCTCTTATTGCAACAGCACAGTTTATGTAGCACATATTTTGATGATATATTAAAGAAAAAAGGGGGAAGAGAAAGCCTTTTTAATAGTTCTGAACTTTTCTTTTAGGTTACTGAATCCAAGACCAAGAAAATGAACCGGAAGGGAAGCACTTCTTCTACGTCCTCCTCCTCTTCCAGTTCTGTGCTGGATCCATTGAGCAGTGTACTGGATGGTACCGATCCCTTGTCATTGTTTGCAGCAGCTGCAGATCCTGTGACTACTACTGCGACCATGGTAACACTGGAGGCAGTTATCTCCACCACATAAAATAACCCCTTCCCCCCAAAAAACCCACAAAGTCAACCCTGGTTAAAATAGGTTTGTTTTGCCAATTAGGAGGTTAATGCAAATGAGAAATATACTTTGTTGATAGAATAAAATATTCTTTTTTTCGTTACCTTTTCTATGTGGCTGATGTTGACATATTTATTGAAATATGGTTTTGTTTTGTTTTTTTAATATTGTAACTTTTGGAAGTATCAGTTATAACTTGAAATATGAAGTTGACCTTTATAGGTCTTCCCTTTTTTTTCCAGATTTGTATTTAACATTTGCACTCTAATTCACCTTGTAGGATAGCACACGAAAGAAACGGGATAAAGATGACAGCTCAGCAGTAGGAAGTGACTTTGAACCGTGGTCAAGCAAACGTGGTGAAATCCTTGCTAGATACACAACAACAGAGAAGCTCTCTATTGTAAGTGGCAGCTTCTCCAGTTTTGTTTCTACTAGACCTTTAATGGATTTTGGTTGTTGTTGTTTTGCAGTTATTTAATGACTAAATACTGTCCCTCTAGATTTCAGTTTTAATGTTGTAGAAAGCTGTACCACAGCTCTCACTTGTAATAATTGTTCTGGAGCCAAGTCCAGAGATCTGTGGATACTTAGAAGCCATAACTTTGTCTTTTGCTATAACAATATAAATTACTTCTGGTCTTATATCTGCTTCTAAACCGTTAGAGGCTTCATTAGCAGCGTAATTACCCTGTGCATTCTGGGAATTCTAGTGAGTACATGTTTTCTGAAGTCTGCTTTTTCTCTTTCTTCACAGAATCTGTACATGGGATCTGAAAAAGGTAAGCAGTTTCTTTAACAGCAGCAAATTTTGCTTGAGGTGGGGTATAGTGACAGGTTTGCAGTCAAGTATAGTTGAAAATGTTTTCCTGTTCTCCCCCATTCTGACATGTGGTTGGGTCTGTGTTTTTTGTGAACAAGATTTCTGATGGGATTTTACTTAAAATAATTATTGAAAATAAACCACGCAGCCACCTTGTCTTGTATTCCTGTAGGCTGATGAATTTGTGGGTGCATGTTGTGGAAGCAAATGAGTTTCATTACCTTCCACTATAGCTTAAAACTTTCATTTAAAGTTCTGAAGATCATCTTTATCAACTCTTCTGCTTGCTGGAAGGGAAAGCAAACAAGTCCCTTGGGAACTTGTTCAGTTATTCTCTTTACATGAAAGTGAAATGGTTTCAGCTGTATGCTGAGTGTTCAAAAAAGAACCAAATGTTAAATATTTTATCATGTTTTCTAGCAAAGCAAATCTGGCCTTAGTAGGCATAGCTGATTGCATAGTAAATCAGAATTTTTATATATGATTAAGCATGCAGCACTTCAGCTTCTGCAAAAATATGAAATACTTTTTTGGAATGAGAATGGTCAAACACTGAAACAGGATGCCCAGGGAGAGTGTGACATCTCTGTCCTTAGGTATTGTTGAACTGACTGGATGTAACCCTGTGCAATCTGAATTAACTTTAAAATCAGACCTGCTTTGAGGAGAAGAGTTGGACATAGACCTCCATAGGGCTTTTCTAGTCTAAATTATCCTGTGGTTTTACCCAGTCGGTCTTTTCTTACCAGCAAAACTTGCAAGAAAATCCATTTATATTCAGTTTTGCTTGCTTGCCATTCCCTGTTCAAAGTGAATGAGCTGTAGGTATGTGTAAATGTGCGTCCTCAGAAATAGTCACCAAATAAATCAAACCATTTGTCTTCTAGCATGGAAGCTGACTAGTTGTCTGAGTCTGTCAAGCTTCTTCAGGTTTGTTTCCCTTTAGAGGCCTGAGTAAAGAAACTCAAGCATACAATTCTTTACAGGAAAAGCTACAACTACTGGCTCAGCAGTTTCTGAAAAAGTGAGGACCAGGTTAGAAGAACTGGATGATCTGGAAGAGGTGAGAGAGTTTTCTGATCCAATTACATCACCATTTAAAAAGTAAAGGAAATTTATGAAATAAAAATCTTTCATGAAACTTTTAAAAAGGTCCTGATTCTGCATGTGCTTATGCAATATTTAGTTAAGTATATACTTTCCACAGGACTTCTCTAGTAGCTTCAGTCCTTATTGTTGCAGAATTCAGGCGGAGTCATATTTCTGTATCACTAGAAATTGTGATTTGAAAATTCACCTGATGTACCAGTGTTGCTCAGTTCTGTGCGCTGTCTGCAGATGCTCTAAAACTCTGTGGAGCCTGAAGTTTTAACGTCTGATAATTTCATTCGCTGTTGTTGCACAAGCTGCATCCTGTCTAACCAAGATTAATAAAAGTTACATTTACGTGCTTGATAGAAATACTGAGTACTGAAGTTCTTTCTCAAACTGCAGCATTTTACTGTGCAAAGATGATGTGTTCCATAACTCACTTTCCTAGAACCTGAATTTGTGGGGTACTTCTAGAATTGTTTTGGGTACTGTTGCTTTGAAATTGCTTCCTCTTCACTAACTTCAGGTTGGCTGTTGCCTGAGCCAGCACAGTTCTAATACTTGCATATCACAAAGGACTGAATTATTTTAGTAGAAAAATCAGGTAACCTTTATCATAAGGAAATATGTAACCTTTTGTGAAGCTGTAATTGCATTTGCATTTTATCTCTTCATCCGTAATTGTTTTACTGATGGTTGCTTCTGGATTCTCAGATATTATGAAATCTGTTCTGTAATACAGCTTAATAAACTCATCAAAACTAGTCCTGAAGCTAGTTTTTAATGTCATTCTAATTTCTGCTGGAGACTGTTCCAGAACCACCGTAAGATTTTTCTAAATGGATTTTTAGTCACTTTTTTCCTGTATCAGTTTGGTTCTAAAGCTTAAACAATTGTTTCTGCTTCCAGGTTTAACTAGCTTATTTTTGCTATGTAATCTTTTTATGAGCTCTGTAAGGTCTTTGGGAAGAGGGGTCATAGGAATGCTTTGGTACTGAGCATGAAATGAAGATGGTCTCCCTCTCTTGCTGATTAGGCTTATTTTTAATTGCCAGGGGTCACAGAAAGAGCTGTTGAATTTGACTCAGCAGGATTACATGAACCGAATTGAAGAACTGAACCAGTCTTTAAAGGATGCTTGGTCCTCTGATCAGAAAGTAAAAGCTCTGAAAATAGTCATCCAGGTCAGTTATACATTTTCATTCTGTACAGGACTGGTGAGTTTGGTGGTGGTGTGGCTCGTCGCATTTCTTTCTTGGGGAAAGAAGGTTTTCTAATACTTTTCTATTGCTTTCTTCTGTTCTTCACTGAAACCAATTCCTTTGAGTTTTATGACTTCTGACAACAGTTGGATTTTCAGCTTTGTTGTTATGTATTAATTTTGACTAGGGTATGTGGAATGCATTCTCATAAGGAGAGTGGCTAGATGACAGATGTGGAAAATTTACCTGGTTAGGGATAATTAGTATAAATAACATCAACTCTAGAAATAGTGATATCAACTCTTTTGAGGGCATGTAATTTCTTTTCCTCTCCTTTTACCCTGCTAGCCCCTTGCTCCATACCCCAAGTCATAACAGAATACTTTTTGAATGTCAGTGTTTTCCCCATCCAGAGTTACTGAGGCAACTGAATAATCTGATTTAGGATCCTAGGAAGCTACAGAAAACAACTCCAGATGTTTGAAGTGTGTATGGTTGTTTTTTTCTTTTTTAAACTTTTCCACAGTTGTCTTCTGGCTCATTTGGGGTGATGGGCTCTGAGGGGGGCAGGGGGAAATAGGACAGTTAAATGCTCTTTTTGTTTGGCTTGGCCTTTAAAAAAAGCCAGAGGCAGAGTGCATCAGAGGACAGATGAGATAATGACATCCTTAAAAGCTGTAAAACTGATACAATGCTCATAGGCATCAAGTGGGGTTATATAAGGCCATGATTTTTTTTTCTTTTGTCATGCTGGATACTCTTTTGAAAACTGTTTACAGTAATTTCAGCTTAAATTGTGGTGAAGATAATAAAGGAAATGAGCCATAAAGTAAGTGAGATCAAATAATTATATGTGACCCAGGGTGACTAATGTTCTGTTGTAATACTATGAAAAACACTAATACTGTAATACTAAAAAATCTATATATAACATTTTGAAGTGTGAGTATTTTAGAGAAAGAGAAAATGAAAAGTCTTTGGATGAAAAGGGACATGGATGTACTGTATTTGCAGTGCATTAATAAATGTATATGTATACAGTGTATGACATGCAGTGACAATCTATACATAAATATGTTCTATGTTCATTAATATATCCAATCACATGTTCTTTTGTAAATGGTTTCACAAACAATTTTGAAATAATGTCGTTTCTAAGATGGGATTCAGTGCTTCCTTTTAGAAAGGTAGTATCAAAATGCCATATGTTCATCTGTTAGTGTTGTGTGTATCGTTCACTTTGCACTTGAACTTCATGCTGCGGATGCTCATCATTAATTGAAAGATTGGGTAAGAATGAAAAGGTATTTGAGTAATTAACACGAATAAAAAGTTATAAAGGATAACAGTTCTAGGCTTAGAAAGCAGGAAAGGGTGGAAACATGACTGAGCTTTCCGTGTTGTGGTTCTGCCTAGTAAAGAATGTAATATTAAGAATGTTATAGCCTCTAAAAGAACTAAGCAGTTTTCTTGACATCCGGCTGTGATTATGTGCATAGTCTATGATTATCATCACCTACTGGTCAGTGTGTAACAGGAGGGGTAAGTTTGGCCTTTAATTATAATTTTCTGAAGTGTATGCTAGGCTGGAAAAAGCAAATTTGATTTGAGTGCCAGAATTATCTTGATTTAAGAACTAATGATGAAATTACACTGATCTTTTATTTGGACATTGGGGATGAAGCTGTCATTCTATATGCAGGAATCTTACAGACCTTGAAGTGCAGAAAGAGTTCTGGTTATTAAGGCAGGGTGTGAATAGTTGCTGAGGGAATACAGAGCTTTAACTGGAACTTAAGGGGGTGAAAAGAGAGTTTGTGACCTTTGGAAGAAGGGGCAGGCAAATCAGGAGGACTGCAAGGATGTCAGGAGGTTATGCAGGGAGAAAATTAAAAGTGGCAAAGCCCAGCTAGAACTTAATCTGGCTGCTGCCTTAAAAGACAGTAAAAAATGTTTCTATAAATACATCAGCAACAAAAGGAGGGCTAAGGAGAATCTCCGTTCTCTATTGGATGCAGGGAAACATACTGACAAAGGATTAGGAGAAGGCTGAGGTACTTAAAGCCTTCTTTGCCCCGGTTGTTCTCTGGGTATCAGAAGGTGGGGACAGGAGCAGAATGAAGCACCCATCATCCAAGGGGAAATGGTCGGAAACCTGCTACACTACTCAGACACACACGTCTATGGGGCCAGATGGGATCCGCTCAAGGGGACAGGGGAAGCTGGCAGAAGTGCTCACTGAGCCACTGTCAATCATTCATCAGCTGTCCTGGCTAATCAGGGAGGTCCCAGTCGACTGGAGGTTAGCAGACATGATGCCCAGCTGCAAGTAGGGCTGGAAGGAGGATCCAGAGAACTAAAGGCTTGTCAGCCTGACCTTGGTGCTCGGGAAGGTCATGGAGCAGATCGTCTTGAGTGCCATCACATGGCATGTACAGGACAACCAGGTGTCCTGTATGGTTTTATGAAAGGCAGGTTCTGCTTGACATAACCTCATCTCCTCCTAGGACAAGATGACCTGCGTAGTGAATGAGTTAAAGGCTGTGGATGTCATCTACATAGACTTGAGTAAAGCCTTTGACGCTGCTTCTCACTGCATTCTTCTGGAGAAAGTGGCTGCTCATGGCTTGGACAGGTGTACTGTGCTGGGCAAAAAACTGTCCGGCCAACCCCAAACAGTGGTGTTAATGGAGTTAAATCCAGTTGGTGACCGGTCACAAGTCACTGATAGTGATCTGGATGAGGGGATAGAGTGTACACTCAGGAATTTTGCTGATGACACCAAGTTGGGTGGGAGTGTTGATCTGCTTGAGGGTAGGAAAGCTCTACAGAGGGATCTGGACAGCCTGGATTGTTGGGCCAAGGCCAGTTGTATGAGACTGCACCTCGAGTGCTGGGTTCAGTTTTGGGCCCCTCACTATAAGACCAACCTTAATGTGCTGGAGGGCACCAAAGCTGTTGAAGGGTCTGGAGAACAAGTCTTATGACAAGCAGCTGAGGGAACTGGGGTTGTTTAGCCTGGAGAAAAGGAGGATCAGGGGAGACCTGATTGCTCTCTGCAACTACCTGAAAGGAGGTTATAGTGAGGGAGGTTGGTCTCTTCTCCCAGGTAACAAGCAATAGGACAAGAAGAAATGACCTCAAGCTGCGCAAGGGGGTGTTTAGACTGGGTATTAGGAAAAATTTCTTCACCAAAAGGGTTGTCAAGTATTAGAACAGGCTGCCTAGCGAGGTGGTGGGGTCACTATCCCTGAGGCTTAGCTGTGGCACTTAGAGACATGGTTTAGTGGTGAACTTAGCAGTGCTGGGTTAACAGTTGGACTAGATGATCTTAAAGGCGTTTTTCCAACCCAAGCGATTCTATGGTTCCTCAAGTGCATTTTTACAATATACTTTATTTGTCAAGAAGGAATAAGCTACTTAAAGTAAGCTGAAATAAGTTATGTGTGCTCTAAGAAAAGTGGTAATTAAGTGTTCATGGTACATGTAGGTCCTAAACAGCTACTGAATTACCTTTCTTTGAAGATGACAGATTTGCCATGCAGTAGGGAATATTCTGCTTTCGTTGTAAGATGTGAATTCTCTTGCCTGTCTTTCTGGTGCACTCACTTTTAAGTTCCTCCCTGACGACTAAAGCAAAAAGGCTAAGTATGCTCCTCGTTTAAGCATGTTCAAATGTCATTATGTTCTTGTTAAAACCAAGCAGTCTTGCGGGTTGCTTCCTGGATTTTTGGAATGCAATGAAAACTTGGATCTTTATTCCACTGAGATCAAAGAACTCTTTTCTGACGAAGGAGAGAGAAGGGACAGAGATCACAGGATACTGCACTTACCAGTCTTAAATAGAGATCAGAGAAGACTCATGGTCAAAGGCTGCATTTAGCTCAAGTAGGGCGGGGGTGGGTTTCTCTCCCCAGTCAGTCATTTGCCTGTTTTGTTCAGGTGGAAGTTGATTTTTTTTGTGAATAAACTTCTGCCAAAGTTTTGATTCCAGTTCAATCTGCAGTTTGTGCATCATCTTGGAAGGCAAAGTACCGTTTCATTAAATACCTTTAAAATGTCTTCATTCCTCAGTGTGTATTTTGAATTTATATCATAGATGGGCATGTTCCTACCTGGACTTAACATTCAGCAACACTAGAACTAAATGGGCTGATACGTTTTCAAATGTGACTTTGTACCAGCCACCATTATAGCCCAAATGTCACGATGATGTTGGGTGTCTGAGGGTGGTGATTGATTACATATTCCTTCCTGGAGCTGACTGTGGATCAGCTGGCCTGTTTCCAGGATGTTTGAACACAAGCACATGTTGAAAAGCTCATTAGCTAAACTTTTAAAATTGTTTCTTTATTCAGTCCACACAAAATTCTGTGTTTGATGTGGATGCTTAGAGAGGTGCTGAGTAACTGGGGGAAAAAAAACACCGTAAAAAGTTATTTTAGAAGAGAAGTGCCTTTTAATGCTTCTTCTGGGAGAGGACTTGTCTTGTCTGAGCAAATGCACAGATCTGCATGGTCAGCTGAAGTTTTGCATTGTAGATTCCTGACATAAAGGAAAACCAGATCTGTGTCTAGCTCTGCTGGAAATGAAAATAACCTGAAAAATACCAAGAGTACCATGATGTTAGGGGTTCTTCTGCTTTTTGGTGGATAGTTTGTGTTGGTTCTTTCCATCTGTAGGTATTCATCTGTTTTAGCCTGTCTGGAGTGAAAACACAAACTTGTGTTGTCCCCTAAAAATGTTTCTGTTCTGTTTTTTTTCCCCTCTCCTTTTAGTGTTCGAAGCTTCTTTCAGACACGACAGTAATCCAGTTCTATCCAAGTAAATTTGTTTTAATTACAGATATCCTCGATACTTTTGGTAAGTATCTGTTGTGCCAGACTTACTACGCAGTTGTTAAAACAGTGAAATTATTTCTCATAATGTTACAAAACACCAGGGTTATCTGAAAATTGCTGAAATTACTCTGGTTTAACGTGGAATATTTCCAACATAAACATTTGGGTATTAGTGGTATAAACATGGTATGTAATTGTTCAAAAACTATGAGTGAAGTCTTTAGAATAAAAATACTTCATTTTATAGCTCTGTGCTTTATGTATTAGTGAATATCTGGAAGAAAAATGATCTCTGCATTTTGAAATTTGAAACACTGTCATTGTTATGAAAATATTTTGGTTTTGGAGCCTCTTGACTTAGTATTTCATTCTGTTTATATGTGAGGAATAGAAGTTGCGAAGTTTTCTTTAGCTAAACAGGGACTATGAAGTGATCAGAATGTAATTACTGATTTTTTTGATCTATATTAATAATTTTTAAATGATCCTTTAAGTGAAATTGTCATCCATTTCATGTGATTGTCTTGGTTTTCTGCCATGTTATGGAAAAGGTTTACAATGGCATTCCAAGTAGAAGGGTATTTTGATTTTTAGCAGGATATGCTATGACAGATCCAGTTGTTTTTTCAGGCTTTACTTCCTCTTTATGCTCTTTCCTACTTACAGAAAATTGCTGAGATAACACAATACCCAAGCTCAGCAAAGGCAGGACACCAGCTGTCCTTTCCTGGCTGGGGAGAAATCCGACCTGTGCTAGCTCTGCTCTTAAGAGAGCCAAATCATTTCATTTTATTTTTTATGGTGTGCGAAGTGCTTAATTCAGATTTAACACTGCAGCCCCACTAGAGGGCAGCACAACGTTAGTGTTCTGGGGAGCTTTGTTCCAGCTAATTTCAGTGTGTGTTGGAGGGGGAACCTTTGTATGAACACTTTGTGGTTTGCGCTTTGTTCGTTTGTTATGAATGATTTTTTGTTTCTTTTTAAAACCAGGGAAACTGGTGTATGAAAGGATCCTGTCAATGTGTGTGGACAGCCGTGTCTCTTTGCCAGGTAACTTGGTGTTTGCTTCTGCTGTGCTCCTGAAAAAAATCATGTCTGAAGTAACCCGAGGAAGGTTAAGCAGGACCCATTTACTGTATCTCCTGTGGGAAAAGTTCTGATTTGAATCTTGTAATTTTTAGTTTTTAGCAGAGTAAGATCCATTACTTGTAGCTTCTACCATTCACCACTCATAAGCTTGTTCATGCAAGCTTACGTTGTAACTGTGAAGAGTATACCTAAGGTATAATAAAATATGCCTGTCACTTTGATGTTGCTGAGCATAAAGTGGGTCTTCCTGAGACTCAGAATTACGAAGAGTGATATATAAGTAGAGGGAGAATTAAACATGAATGGCCAAATTATATGAAGGAAGACCTTTTTCTATTTTTGTTAGCATATACTCTTTTCTGAAGTACTGCATTTTAGTAGCTTAAAGTTAGTGGTACAAATCTAACAAAGCTGAGAATCTCAGAGTTTGGTAAACAGATGTTTTTGTTGCTATGTTGGAAACTTGACAATTTTGCTTTAATTAGGGCAGGTTTTTGGAAGAAGCTGTAGGGGCTGTCATTGAGCTGGTGATGAGTTTATTAGGATAGAATAACCTTTCTAATTTGGGCCCTTTTTATTTTTTCACTTGAAGTTGCAACACAATGTAAAAGTCTATTTTGACATTTACAGTACAAATGTGTATGAAGAACCTCTTGGGAAGGTCCTATATCCAAAGATATATTCCATGGAAGCAACAAGCATTTTCTTGCAATTTGGAGTGTATTAAGTGCGTGTCCTTGAAACATTCTTACTCTGTTGTTGGCAATTCAACAGTACCATTAGGTTGTAGTTAAATCCATAGGATTTGAGCCAGAAGCTTGAAATCAACAAATACATAAATTTGAAATAAGCATACAGAAAACATTTGTGATAAATTTGGTTGTTGCCGATATGACAAACTGTTCTAATAGATGTTAATGAAGGCAGACAGTTCCCGTAGTACATCGTGATTACTGGGCACAGCTACCTCCATTCTGGAGAGCTGAACTACAGAGCTGGCAGAGGCATTGCTGGTGGGAACTTCCCAAGCAGCTATAAAAGTGGGAGGGAGAAGGAAAATCTGTGCTGGCTGTGCATGCACTGGAAACCCCCAGGGATTTCAGGCCCAACCTCCATGCTCATCCCTTGGGAACCATGCGAAACGAAGTTGGAGAACTCTTGTGGTTCTTCGCTAGTCTTGGAAGTTAGAAACCATTGTGTGGAGCTGGAGCTTCTCCCTTTCTGGGGGCAGGGTTGGGAGAGCACTGATATTTTAGAACTGTTTCCTAAAGAGTTTATAAACAGACATTCACAGCAGAAGCTGCTTGTGTAGCTTTATCACTTGAGAGAAAATGGACCCATCCTCCCAAACTATTTTGCCTCAGACCTGGGTTGATCCCAAGAAGCCTATTTTTGCCTTCTGCTCCAGGCAATGTAGAGAAAGAGGAGGCAGTTGCTGTGCAACTGCGTGCCCCCCTGACCAGAGCACTGTCCCCCAACCCATCTGTTCCGCCCAGGGTGGCAGTTTTTTCCTGCTGGCAGCTGACACAAATACTTCCAGAGCTTGTGAGGAGAGAACTGTGCTGCAGTGTTGCATGATAGGGTACAAAAATAAGTGTTCTGTCAGTGTTTAATATTTCCTAATTCTTGCAATATAGTTTTAAATAACATTCTTTAAAAATATATTAGCCTTTTAAAGTAAAGAATTTGAGTGCTTAAATCTCTTTTATATGTATGCATTTGATACAGATTTATATAGCTGCGTTTGTCACAGATTCCCTGTATTTTTTCTTGCAGTTTCTCCTTTTGGGGGAGGCAGAGGTTAGATTCCTAAGTAGCAAATCTGGGATTAGCTTCAAGTGCTCAACTTCAGCTTCTGACATGTTAATGCAAGCTAGAGGCTCTGCTTACTTATTCTTGCTCTCTGTATCCTCAGCTCTTACTGCTGCGCCGGAGAGCTGAGAAGCAAACATGTTGCCTAGTTTATTATGGTGCGCCTGATTTCTTGGTGAAGGGAAAGAGAATGCAGCTTTAAACCAACCTCTGCTGTAAAGTAACTTGTTTCCAGAAAGACTGTAGCTATTTCTGGGCCCTTGTTTTTTTTCCCCCCAGATAATTTTTCTCCAGAGAGTGTGAATGACACGGCCAAAGAAACTTGCTTAAACTGGTTTTTCAAGATTGCTTCCATCAGAGAGCTCATTCCCAGATTGTATCCTTGTCGAATTAGACTCTTGGAGTCTGTTTGCAGGTTTTTCAAGGACTCCCTAAAATGAACATGTCTGTTTCAATGAAATCCCCAGCATCTGATGTTTATACTGACTTCGTTTTGTTTTTTTCAGGCTGTATGTTTTGAATTTAAATATGAGTCGTGTTTCATAGTCAACTAAATGCTGAATAATTGGCAGTGTGGCAGTCATAGAAGAGGTGATGTGTGAAAACTTTTGAAACAGTAAAAATCTAGATAAATCATAAAAATAAACAAAGTGTAGTGAAATTAATTACAGAAAGCCTCAAAATAGTTGATTCGGTATGTATTTGGTATGTAAGTTTGTGTTTATAAATGGCATGCATCTTGGTTTTGTTCCTTAACTTGGCTTCATTTTAGTTACGTGGAAGCAGCAATACTGAAGTGCAATAAGTTCCTGTCAAAAATGTAAGAGTAAATGTTAAGTATGGGAAGGAAGAGAATGGGCAGGTTTATAAACTAATCTCAGGAGTTAAGCATGCAAATTCTGGGATTAATGGTGAATTAGGGTCTCAATAGGTCTGAGAAGAAGCAGTCCTGAGGGGCTTTGGAATGTTAAGTGAGAATGCTATGAAAAAATTCAAGGTGAACTGTGATAAAATTTGAAATGCTATAGTGCTTTGCAATTTTGGAATATAAATATAATTGTGACATCAGGAGTTTGCAAATCAAAAGCCAGTGGCTTCAGATGGTGGGGCGGGGAAGCAAGATTGCTGAGATGGGGAGTGTGGAAAAAAGACAGGATAAAAAACTGAAAGGAAAATACTGATATGTCTATTGCTAAAGGCAGAGTTGGAGAAACAGTTTAGGAGCAATGAACTGCTATCTGTTGAAAATCTTGGTATACGCTTCCTATGTTGCCAAACAGTGTCAGTTGCTGAGCTGAGAATGTTCCTTCACCTGTAATCCTCTTTTTTCTGTTTCACTTTGAAATGAGTGTTGTAAGCCAAATTGCTACTATAGTGACAACTCTATTATCCCTAAAAAGTTCTTCTTTTACTGGAATTGATGGGCCTCATCTGCAGGCACTGGTACAGCTCTGTCAAAAGGGACCTGTGGGAAAATGAGACATACAAGGAGTTCTGCCAGTTCTGCTTTAAGTGGCTGCTTTCTTCTCATTGAATTGCACCCCTTCTATAGCTCTGCTGTTCCTCTGAAATAGAGGAAGTTTTTCAGTTGTGCTTGTCTTTAGAAGCCAAGCATCCAACCTGGCTATCTGCACTACTCCTTGTGGCAAATACTGCTACTTGGATATAGGATGGGTGTGTTACTATACACATAAAATTTTGCTTCTGAAATAAATTTTTGTGCTAATATGCTGCTGCTTTGGTAGATGTTTCTGTAACTCAGACTCAGTTGTCAGTCTACAAGGCAGCTACTGACATTATCTCTCGGTAATGACATTCTGTTATCGATTGTTAAATCTCATTTTTGTTTCTGAAAAATCTTCACAGGGGGATTTCGGAATGTCTCCCGCGTTTAACATCTATGATTAGAGGAATTGGAGATCCGCTGGTTGCAGTCTATGCAAGAGCATACCTTTGCAGGGTAGGCTATCATTTAACACTTTAAATTTGTCACAAAGATTTACTGCAGCTAGCTCTGCTGCTAAAGGGAAATTTCTTTTAAGTACTGTTTTTATCTGAAGCAGTCAGCAGCCTATCTCCTCCTTCTAACAAACCAAAAAACAAAGTTTTTCTTGGTTTAATAATGGGGAATCTTTCTTTTAAGTGTTCATAATAAGTAAAAATAATTTTATGTGCTGCTTATGCTAGTTTTTCGTCTTCAGGTAGGGCAGATATAAGGGACCTAAGTGGAGAGTTTGGACTTTAAAGCTACATGCTGTTGTCTGATTGCTGGGTGCTGTTGTTCACAGTTAAGATGTGCGCTTTCTCCATGTTCATCTTCCTTCTGCTGCTCAAGTGTATGTGGCAGGTAGAGGGCTGGCAAGCTCCTTGGCAGAGGAGCCACTTGGTGAAATGTTCAGACAGTGTCTGCACAGTGTGGCTCTCTCCTTATCCTCAGCTACTCCTGCAGTTACCTTAACAGCTCAGCCAAAGTAAAATCTCTCAAGAAGAGACCCTAAAATGATTGAAGAAGTCATCAATACTGGAAAAATAATTATGAAACACATTTTTGAAGTAGTGGCAAGAAACTCAACTATAATTGGAAAATGGTAGGGCTACACTATTCAGGGGTGTCCATGTGAATTCCTTCTGCTGCAAGTAATGGCTAACATCTGGTTTACTCTGATAGATGAGCTACTTAATCTATCTGAATATTGAAATACAATAATGCATTTTTGTTGTAGCCTAATCATTCCTGCTGCATAGTGCAAGGCTTCTGAAGGTTTCATAGGAAACATTTTGTATGCACAGTCCACCTTTTAGTACTCCTGATACACCTAAAAGAGATGCATAACGATAGAGCAGTTAGGCCTAATAATCTAGTAATAGTAATTAGTAATTGCAGTTTAGGGAGTGCTTAGCATGATCTGTTTGTCCACGAAGATGATCATATAAAATAAATAATAAGAATTTTTTTGGGATAATATAGTAGCTACTAAAATCCTGACTTTTCTTTAAAATGAGAAATCTTAGTGGACTGGGAGGCATTTAATCTTCTGTATTCCAGCTGCTGCAATATATTAATACTGTCACATTGAAGATAAGGAAAACAGATTTTTTTTTTTTTAAATCTAAATTCTGGAATAGGAAAGTTGTAGTATTCAATATAAATGATGTCTAAAACCACAGTGTAATAAATTGTGCAAATAAACTCTTGTATGAAACCAAAGCCAGATATTTACACAGCAGTGTAGCCGCATGGTTTGATATGAAATGCTATATAAAGAATTGTGGTAGATGGTTTAGTGTGAGGTGTCCCTGCCCATGGCAGGGGGGTTGGAACTAGATGATCTTAAGGTCCTTTCCAGCCCTAACTATTCTATGATTCTATGATTCTATATCTGGCTTTGGCCTGTGCGAGGTACCTCAGCTTTGTGCTGAAGTCCGCTAGAACTGCATATGCTCAGGGATCTGAAACTCAGACCCCTGGGTTTGTTTGAAGAGGGAAACCTTACGCTGTTGAGATGGATTTGTTTGTTTAGTAAGCCTGATCTGTTACTAATGTGTCAGTAGCTTCTCATTCATTATTACATCTTCAGTAATATGTTTAATATATTTTAATTTTTTGGTATTTTTCATCTGTGTTACTGAAAGCAGTCATGTAAGGGTTAGTTTCCTTTGCAATTCCAGCTTTAATACATAGGCCTTGTGTTTGTGCATCAGCTTATATTATTTATCAATATTATATCTGTCAATGTATTTTCCTTTGGGATCTTTGGTTCATTCTGTCCATGGAATAAATGCACATGATTTTAAGCAACTTCTGAACTTTGACTTTTTAAATGTTCTTCATCATAAGGCTTTCTGCATACAATTAATATAGCTGTTGCAGTGCAGGCTCTGGGGTAGACATCGATTTCCTCACTGTTTACAGGCACTTGGAGCTGATGTTAGGAGAACCATGTTTAAACACAGTTGTAACTACTTCAGGGCAGTTGTTAGTGGATGTGACCAACATAGTAACCAAGGAAATAATCAGTCAAAACCATGATTCAGTATTGATTTGATGTGTGTGGCTAGGTATACTCCTCTGGAAAATGTGTTTTGTCTTACAACTTAAGGAGAATCATAGCTGATAGGTGCAGATAAAATCTTTCTTTTAATGCAGGTTGGAATGGAAGTGGCACCACAACTCAAAGAAAGCCTTAATGAAAATTTCTTTGACTTTCTTCTAACATTTAAACAAGTAAGCAAATAAGGTGTTGGGTATTTTATTTGCAAAATCACATAAATATGATCCTGAGCCAACCTACCACGTAATTTAAAAAAATCTTTAAAGTTCTTAAGTCTAGATTTGGGGATGATCCTGTACCCAGATACAGTATGGGAAACTATACATACATTCAGATAAATTGAAACTGCTCTACTCAGCATGTTTCCATACTTTAATAGTAATTCTGATGAGCTCAGTATTTTTCCCCAGCAAGCAAGGAATACTTCAGAAAATCTCTGTATCTTTGTGATCTTGTCTGTTGTAATTTCTGTTCATACACAAACCTTGTCCAGTTTATCTCCTATTTAAATACCTTTTCACAGCAACATGTTTTTGTCTTTGTTTCAACAGATTCATGGGGACACAGTTCAGAATCAGCTGGTAGTGCAATGTGTGGAGATTCCTTTGTATTTGACTCTATATTCTCCTGCTATAGACTGGATTTTACAGTGCATTGCATATCATGCTCCTGAGGTAAGGAAGCATGGTAATGCTTGATACTGAAGAAAGTGTGTGGGTTAAGAGTTCATTTTGCATATAAAAAGCTCCCCTGAGTCAGTATTTACATGGGTGTTAGAACTGTCTGTTTCTCTTTTCTATACAGGATGAATGTTCATGTCCACAAAGCTCAAGTTAGACCATTTCAAATTCATAGGCAGTATTCCTGTTTGTTTCTTGCTGTCCTTTAGCTAGTTTAATCTTTATTTCCTGAATTCATTAGTTTCTTCTGTCATACAGATATAAAAATGATTTGAGTAAACTGTAGCTATGTAATTGCTTAACATAGTCAACAGGCAGTCTCTTTTGCATTCTGTGGCAGAGAGTTGGTAATCTTCACCTCTCTTGCCAGAGGTAGGTGAGCTGGCTGGCAAATAGTAATTACTTTGAGAAATGGCATGGCTGAAGGATTGCAAATTTCACTTCCATAAAATGGTGGGCTTGATTAAAATGCCACTGTACTGATTCCAGGAGGTGTGTTTTATGTTGTACTACACCATTGTTTTCTTGTATTATAAATGCAGGATAATTTATAATACATTATATCCTGTATTATAAATGCAGGATAAGACAGGATTATTGGAATGTATTGGGTAGGTAATTAAAACAGCTTTTAGTAGATTTTACTACAGCAATTAAAGCTGAATTTATTTTCGGTCTCTACTACCTAATTTTAATCAGTAATTCTTTCAGGTTCTGCTTACTGAGATGATGGAGAGATGCAAAAATTTGGGGAACAAGTAAGTATCGTACAATGTAGAGTCTGTAATGAGTACCTGTGAGTCCCTGTAATAAAATTCTCTCTCACTTTTGAAAACACTTTTGGGATGCATAGTATAGCTTTTGTTCTCCCAGTGTCTTACTAAATCATGATTATGAACATCTGTTTTCCAGAGATGAATTCTCAAATATGCTCGATTACTTGTAGAACAAAAGTTAAATAATTTAACTTGGTTGCTGCATTCTGGTTCCTCAACCAGAGTTTAGGACGCATAATGTGTTCCACATCAGCCACATTTGATTCCTCGTTGTGCTTCATTTTTCTGTTTTCTTCCGCCTTCTTCCCCCTAGCCTGCACTGGCTGCAGTCAGCCCATACATGAATTTTGCTAGGAAGTTGTAAAGCAGCTTGCACCTTTGGACGATGGTAATATTCAGATGGCTGCTTTTTTCAACATTAAAATTGGTATCCCAAATGTCTCTGAGAAGTCTGTGTGCAGAATACTCACCTTCAGTGACTAGTTCAGGAAGATGGTCTGAAAGTTTTGGATGTAGTTTGAGCTGTGTGTGTGGAATTTGGCCTGCTGGCGAGCTAATCTCAGTTCATTTTGTTGGGTAGGTAGGCTGAGTTCTGTGAAAGTGCTTGGCTCTCTGATTTTTTCCTGATGTGCTTTGCGCAGTCCAGTCCTGCAGTAGCTGAGGAACTGAAATATGTTAATCATTTAGATGAGGAATGCTAGCATTAGCATACTGTGGCTGAGCTAAGGGGTGTGGGGAAAGTGTGATTCTAAAAATGCAATGTGAAGATGCTGTTATATCAGAGTGTATAATATGGGTAATAATCCACGTACTCTGCTGTATTAAATATTTTGTATAGGTATTGATTTGTTTTGTGGAACTTACTTATAAATCACCTTTTAGCGTTTCTCGTAAAGATGGGCAAGGGGCCTTTTCTTTGTGCCTTTTTGCCCTTTGAAGGCAGGACAAAATGTTGAGTATGGTGAGTTGAGGTTTTTTGAAGAAATGTTTTTGGGACATATCTTTTTTATTATTATGGGGAGGTTGACTAATCCAGTGTAGATGGTCTATAAAGCGTGACAGTTTTCTTTTAAAGTGGAGTTCTGTGGTTTTATGTCTTCTCATGACTGTCAAAATATTACAAAGCAAGAGGCATCAGTATATAAATCTTTAAATAATCTCAGTATGTTCCGTGAGCTACATTGCCACCATCTAAGTGAAAAGTGAGAGCCTGCTTCTCTGTATGATGAAGCATATACCTACTGAACTGGAAGTTCTTGTCTAATGATAAAATGCAAATCCCAGTCAAATTTTAATGGGACCACTAAAAGTCAGAAAGCACAGAGGATGCTGGGCTATTCTAAGCGCTCCATAGATTTCCCTCAAGGTAAACTGCCCTGTATTCGAACTGTCTGTTTCAGCCTAGTGAAGGACACAGTGTTTTATGAGGCAGCTTCTGTGCTAACTCATGGCTGAGTTTGCCCAAAGGAAATGCCTTTTGAATGGTACTAGATTTTGTTTCTTATGTTTGCATAATGCAATCAATGAACTGGGTTTTACAGTAACATGATGAGTTCTCTGTTCCATTGGTAACTTTGGCTTGATAGTAATACAGATATGGGTCTGAATGATTAATCATTAATGTCTGAATATGTCACTGCCAGTTATCATGTGATAATGACTGTTTGGATTTATTTAAATCCTAACAATTCAGCTGCTAGAAATTTCACTTTTTTTAATGTGTATATTTTAATTCAGTGAGAAAAGCTTCAATAGAGATTTGCCCTCCCAAAATATACTTCTGAACTGTAGTTAAAAAGAGAGAGTAAGTTTCCAAATTTGTTGGCTACTCCTGGTTTACTTGATCTTTCTAGTAAATTTCTGGTAGAACAATGGCTTCAGATAAACCTGTGTGGAACAAGTATTCTACAAACTGGGCTATCTTTTCCTTATTTGCTGGCTTAATGTTTTCTTGATTTGCTGAGGATTTTTTCTTCCTTAT
Source organism: Amazona ochrocephala (assembly GCA_039720435.1). Taxonomy (NCBI): domain Eukaryota; kingdom Metazoa; phylum Chordata; class Aves; order Psittaciformes; family Psittacidae; genus Amazona; species Amazona ochrocephala. The sequence goes on along the minus strand of CM077886.1, from coordinate 15,842,543 downwards.
CTCCTTCTTTAAAATTTAGAATTGATTCTGCACAGTTTTTAGCTTAAGAAGTTTGGATTAATGTAAGTGAAGGGATAACCAAAATTTAATTGATGTTGAGCTTAATCGATTTGTGTTATGTTCATTGTAGTGCTTTGCTGTTGAATTCAGTAATGTCAGCATTCAAAGCAGAGTTTATTGCTGCAAGATCTATGGACTTCATTGGCATGATTAAAGAGTGTGATGAATCTGGATTCCCAAAGGTAAGTTTTTGTGTGTAATTTATAACAGTCCCTGTTCGTTGTCTGACAGAGTTCTTTATACAGTTAGTTGCCTGCCTAGCTTGCACAGCATTTAAATTAAAGGTGGTTTAATCAAAAACTCTTCTTGCACAGTGTATGTACCAGAGCAGTGTTGGACAGACATGCATTTTCTGCTGGTAATTTAATATTTGTCATTCACTTTCAGCATCTCCTCTTTCGCTCCTTGGGATTAAACTTGGCACTGGCTGATCCTCCTGAAAACGATCGCCTTCAAATATTAAATGAAGCCTGGAAGGTTATAACAAAGCTGAAGAACCCACAGGTGAGTTATTGTCTTTTCTGTTTTGCTACTCATTCTGTGTTTAATGCAAAATTGTTCAGTAAGCATATGCTTAGCATGATACGGTTTACCTTTAATAGATACAGACAGTTGTCAAAAAATACGATGCCTGGTAATATCTGTATATGATCCCTACTTTTCTGAGCCTGTTATAATAACTTAATTCTATATAATGTAAGTCTACATAAGCAACTTTTGGGGTCTATGCTAGATCTTTAGGTCTGCATGAATCATACCTCAGAAGTTTATTCTTTTAAGTGTAATTTTCCAAGTGTACTTCTCATAACCTCTTGTAAATATTGGTAATTGTAAGCCACGTGTATTTCTAGGATTATATCAACTGTGCTGAAGTGTGGGTGGAGTACACATGCAGGCATTTTACGGTACGTGCAGCTTATTTTGTTTCATTTGAAGGTTTTCTGATACATGCGAACTAGCTGTATTGGCAGTTTGGTGTTAAAAATGGAAAAGCTATGAGTATCCAATATAAGTGTATAGCACTTCAGTAATGAAGGAAAAAATGTATTTCCTTTCATGAAAGATGAATAGGGACAAAAGATGCAGCTTTGAAGGAGTCTTCACCACTGCCCAGCCCTGCCTGTTTCTTACCCTTTTATTTTAATGGCAGGTGAACCAGTTTAAGTAATGGTTTACCACAGCTATGGCTGAAGTTCCTGGCTTAACTAGAGCTCTGTAGAAAGCTGATGCTTAGGCAAATGGAGCTCCAGCTAGTTTTCAGTGACTTGATTCATGTGCCGATTTCATTACTGTATTTTGTAACCTCATTTTTCACTACACAGAAACGGGAGGTCAATACAGTTTTGGCTGATGTTATCAAACACATGACTCCTGATAGAGCATTTGAAGATGCTTACCCCCAGGTAAAGAATTTGTTTTGCCCATTCTGTAAAAATCTGATGTGCATTTTCTTAGATGAAGTTAAATCTTAAACATTACTGATGCCTATTACCACACAATAACTATTTTTAAACCTTGGCTATAATTTGGGAAGCCTTTTGGAAGAGTGTAATGCTGTGATTTGTTCCTTCATTTTTCTCTGCACATCAGTCTTCCAGAAAAATGCTAAACCAGAGTTACATATGTATTTAGAAGTAGCAATAGTTAACTCCTACACCAGCAGTGGTGTTCTGCTGAAGAAAATGAGCAATCATGGCAGGCTGTTTAAACAGAAGTAAACCATAAAATAATCAGTCTCTACTTGGCATTGTTAAGGCTTCAGGCAGTTACCGTGTACAGTTCTGCATGCCAGGTGAGATATGGATTAGTTGAAGAGGTTCTAGAAGAAAGTTTTTGTGGTTGCTTGAAGGGTAGATAAAGTGCCTACAAAACAAGATTTAACAAATTGGTTTGGTTTTTTGTTTGTCTTTTTGGGGGGTTTTGGGCTTTTTTTTTTAGTTGAGAGTGCTGGGATATGCAGACTATAAATCAGAAAAATCTGCCTAACTCTAAAGGACAAAGCCTGGGCAGGCTGATCGCCCTCTCTTTATATGAGTTCAGAACAGCATGGTAGAAAAACATCTGCTAGGAACAGCATAGCTGTCGTTGATCCTGCTTTGGGGAAAGAAATTACATTGGTGAATGCTTGAAGTGTTTTCCAACCTAGTTTTCTATGAATAACTAGAGAAGAAGACATCCTGGTGTAGATAGTCTTAATTTGACTTGCATTACAATAATTTTCCTCCTTTTTTCCCCCCTTTTTTTTTTTCTCTTTAGCTGCAATCAATTATTCAGAAAGTTATTACCTATATTTATGACTTCTCTTTGCTTTTTTCAGTGGTAAGTAGTACTTTGTTTAATAAAGTTTTAAGAACCATTTAGCACTGTTTCTGTAAGAAAATTTACCTGACTTGGTAACTGCTGCTTATATATTCATTATTCTAATTCAAGTTTTCTCCATTTTTTCTTTTCCTTAGGCTGTTAGATTCTGTATGTTTGTTACTATGGCATAAGTGGCAATCAGTGGAAGATAAAATACCATTTATTTGTTTGTGTAATTGCTAATAGCTGATTTTATGTTATGATCTACACTTAACACGCTCTGTTATAAGGCTTAAATTTGGCATTGAAACCAAGTGAAACTTAGAGAGGGCGGGGATTGTGTATGAGGTAGAGAAAGAGGAACAAAGAGTGTTGAAGTGCTGAAACCAGTTGAAGAGCAATATTCAGGAGTGACCCTGTGGATTTGGAATCAAGTCTTGCTCACAAATTGCTCAGATAATTCTGAAAAACTTACCCTTGCTGTGTTCTTGATATGATACAGAAACAAAGTGTTTCAGTGTCTTAGCAACCCTAAAGCCTTATCTTGGAAGGAAATGTGACTATCTTGGACCTCCAGAAGTTGCCCTGGGTACATGGAAGATGGTTGCTGGCGCATGGCCTGTTTTCATTGTTTTTGATATCCTTCCTTTAGTTCCCATAGATGCCTGTATTTGTCATGATGTTAAGCTGTTTCAGTAAAATAATTTTAACTGAAACAGCTATGAGTATAAACCCCAAAATATTTACTGTCAGTGTATTTTTTGTAAAATACCTAATTGTGTTTGTTTACGTATTTGTACTTTCAGGAGAAATTCTTGCCATTTCTGGATATGTTCCAGAAGGAAAGTGTGAGAGTGGAGGTTTGCAAGTGCATTATGGAATCTTTCATTAAGTAAGTGGAGAATATTGAGATTAAATGCACTCTGGAGGGTCTGGGGAATTTGTTGACAGATTGCTAAGGAAGGTGAGTCAGTATATAGGCCACTTAACTTGTGAAGATGTTCCAGGTTTTGGGGAAAAAAATGAAAATGTGTCAATTTTGTTAATCTGTTGATTGACTGTTTAGCTGTTCACAAAGCTGAAATTGAAGTAATAATGTTGATGCTGACTTGCTGTGGATTAACACAATAGTTGTTCTCTGAGCTTTTTGAAATTTACATTGCCTAAGTCAATTTATGAAGTTTATTTCCTGTTTCAGCTGATGTGACAGCACAGAACTGTCTCTTTGCTATAATGGAGGAAGAGAGACAGTCTCTTGTTACAAGATGCATTATGCAGAAAAATGGATATTTCCACAGTTGAAAATGAACTTACAAGATGAGACTTCATCTTCAAATGTTGTACAAGTCAAACAGTCCTTTTCTTTTCAAATAATTAGCAGGTTCCTTGAAACATTTTTACTTTTCAGCTTCCCTTCAGGTATTTGTATACACTGCTAATTCCCCGAGAGCCTGCTCTTCTCTAGGCTAAACAGCCTTTGGTCAGGAGATATGCTGCAGCCCCTTAATCATCTTAGTGGTGCTCTGCTGCATGTGTACATCTGTACCTAAATGTGACATACATCCTGCCTGCCTGCCTGTCCATCAGTAGCTGAGAAACTTTATTACTTCTGGATAGATCTAGGATTGCTTTGTTTTGGTGTTCCTAGATGGCCTCAGTGTATCCCATGTCTAGCTTTTTGTGTCCCTTAAGGAGACAGATTCTGTAGCTTGGCAGTAAAGCTCCATGTATTAAGATAATATTTCCTGACTGGCATTTGTTGGAATTGTACGTCTGTAACCACATGATCTTAGGAAGTTCTATTGGTTAGAAAATGAATATAAAACTTATGCAATGGTGATGATTTGAATTATGCATTAAAGTGGTATTATTCTGGTAACTGTTTTTCATTTAGAGCAGGATTATTCATCGCTTTTCCTAAAACATTTTTACAGGCATCAGCAGGAATCTACAAAAGATCCAGTTATACTCAATGCTCTGATGCATATCTGCAAGACAATGCATGATTCTGTGAAGTAAGCTTAACTTTACTCATAACTATCTTTATTGCAAAGTTTGGCTGCTTGGTGTACAGTTTCACATTTCTGAGGCTGTTTGTTTCGTGGTGGATTAAGCCATGAATCCAATTAGAGGTGAGGGAAGAGCTGTGCAGTGAAGTTGCAGCACGTACCATTTGCTCTTTAGTTACTGCTTTATTTTGAATACTGAAGCAGAATGTTTAAAGGAAAGTAGCAACAGTTTTGTAGTTTTCTAGTGAAGCAGGGACTCTAAGCAGAGACAGAAACCAATGTAACCTTTGAGTTATAGCGAGTAATAAGCTATTTTTGAGATGTAAGTGAATATGTAGCTATTAAAGCACAAATTTTCATGCTCGGTTACACCTTTTCTTGGGCCACTTTTTTCAGCCATTACAAAGGGGTATGTAATCTTTAAAAGGTCACCTGCAAGATCTCTAGGAACTTGAGTAGGGGAAGCTGGAACAGAGGAAAAGCTCTTTGAACGTTTGATGTCTTTCCCCTAAATACTCCTCTTTTCCCCTTGAGTTTGAGTGCTGAGGTTGCTGGGGATCCTGGCTACCCTGTAGCACCCTCACTGTTTGAACAGTAGTTGTGCAATGTGAAAAACAGCTGTGGTTTGTAGGTAACTTGAAAAATCACACAAAAAACTGTCTGAAAATAGAGCCAGAATCACACTGCTGCAAATTTTAGATATTAAGAGCAAAAACCTATTTTTTTTAATTCTAGTTTGGGTTGAGTAGAATTGTAAGGGCAGTTTCTTTTTGCACTCTGAGCCCAGAGCTTCTTAGCATGGCAGACATTGTAAAGGAACTTGTAACTTTCTCAGCCTTGATATGCCGTGAATGCAAGATTTAATGCCTATAAAGAAGTCCAATTTGGCATGTAATTCCAATTTATACCAGCTAGAGTGCTTTATTTTGGGTGAAAGCACCTTATTTGGCTCTAAGTTGCACTAAAAGCACTTCAACCTTTACATAGAACAGTATATTGAAGGTGAAAGAGCTTGTTAAATTAAGCAGTTTATTGCAACTTGTATTTGGTGCTTCCTCTGACATTCTGCCAAAACATTTTGAAACATTTACTGGGATCCTTAAAATCCCCTAAACCAGGAGTTCATTAGATGAGATAAGCTGGTACATCATTAGCTTGGTTATGTTGTGTCATCTCTCATTGGCAAATCATCATAAATTCTAACTAACTTAAAGTAACTCCTGCATCTGCTTTACATCGTGGCTTGGGAAACTCCCAAGCCATTGTGTAGGGCTCACTGACCCCCGTAACAGCTGTTGGAGGATAACAGCCTGTAGACTGGTGGGGGTCTGATTCAGAGTTGAACTGGAAACCCATAACTGACCCAGAGATCTCATTACAAGTCTTCTGAGCCTTTCAGAGCCCATCAGTTGGCTCTTTTGATTGGCAATGCACTAATGAACTAATCATGCTGAGATTTTCTTTCCTCCTTTACTGAATTTGTATAATAAAACTATTGTTCTCTTCCCATCTGGTGTCTGAGCTAGGAAATTGGTAACTGATATACTAAAGGTCAAAGCTGGAGCCAAGTAGATAATAGTAAAAGGATTAAATTGTATTAGTTAATTGCAATTTAACTTTTTGTTCATCCATTTTCAGCAAAACAGGTTTGACTTACTAGATTTTCATGTGATGCCGATTTGTTTCAAATCAGATTTGGACTGTTGCTGTAGAATAGGTGTCTGTAATAATCTTGAAAAGAAACTATTTTTGCATATTATTTTAATTCAGTTCTTACTAAAACATCAAAAAGGCAGAACTGTAAGAAGATGATGTTAATTATTTTTCTAATTATTTGGCAGGGTTAGTTAAAAACAAACAAAAAAAAAAAAAAAAAAAAAAAACCAAAAACCAAAAACCCAAGTGAAACAATAAATGGATGTTGTTTCTAAAATAAGCACATTAACTGTTACATGTACTATTTAAAGTGTATTTTAAAAGCTTTTCCCCTTAAATAGGATAATTTTATTCTAAGAATAGATCTAGTAATTTTTTTAGGTTCTTATAATCAGTTCCTGCTCAAGTTCTCATGTTGTAACACAAGGCTGAAGTCATTTGCTTGCTGCAGAGAAGAACAGTAGCTTAGATTCCTTCTCATTCCGAAACTGAGTTTCTGTAAAATCTAAAGACTCTCTTAGTTATTTTTACGTTTATTTTCTTTAATTTGGAGTTTAGTTTGGTGCATGGTTGACTTAGTGATACTCTAAAAATTAGTTTTATTGCTTTATAACTGAAATTCTGAGCTTAGTGTACTTGGTGTTTAAAAAATACTTTGTATAAACATAACCTTATATAAAATACTATGTGTCATTTGAACCTTTACAGAGAGTAAGGCAAGAAATATGCTAAAATTTGCTGTATAAATTTTCTCTTATAGTGCGCTAACACTTGAGGATGAGAAAAGAATGTTAGCAGCTTTGATAAATGGATTCATAAAAATGGTGAGTGACAATTGTGTGCAACTGTTGGGGTTGTACCTTATCGTTCGGATTTGCCTGGGATACCCATGAGAAACAGGTGCCTGTTTCAGTGAATCAGAGGCTGTGTGTCTGACTTGCTTAAGACCATTGAAAAGCCCAACTGGTGAATTTTATGAAGTAAGTATGTGTGTGTTGAAATAAATGTCATACAGTGTTGAAGCTGACATAGTGCACTATGGGAGTTTAAATTGCACATGTTTAATCGTGTTTTCTGCTTGTTTTTTGGGAACATGGGAAGTATTTGAAAGTTAAACAGCAGTTAAAGTGTTGCCTGTTATAGCTGGTTTATGTGAATGAAGGTTCACTATCCAGCTCTAAATGGAGACAATACCAGCTTTAAAAAACAGACAAAAAAAGACTTGCAATTTCTAATCTCTATTTATCTTAATTTATAAATAAGATAATTTGTATCATCAAATTAGGAATCCCACAAAAACTCCAATTGCTTTATCTTGAAATTGATTTTTAACCCTTCCCTCCCTCTTATCCCAATAAAATCTTTTGTTCTTGTCTGTTGTGTTTGAGATGTCGGGTTGTTTTAGGGAGATGTTCTCAAGCTTTTTTTATTGTCTAACCAGGTACTCTCAACGCTTGGTTTTTCTTTCACATAGTCAGAGCTGACAGGCTTTGTCTCTACTTGTCGTCTTTGTTCTTTGTTACAGTGCTGTGAATTTATCTCTAGATGGTTGCTTTCTCTTCAGCTATAATAATTTGCTATTTAATATGTTCTAATATAATTTTGCTTTATTAAGCTGTATGTGCAGAATAATATTGTATTATTTCCTTTAGGAGGATTTCCCACATTGAATAATATTTGATGTGGCTTTACAGTGTTGGTTTAGGGGGAAATAAAATCCCATACCAGGAAAATTACTAGTTATAGATTTTAAACCAGCACACATGAAGATGTGGAGTGGGAAGGTGTTGTAGCAGTCGTTCTTCATCAGGCTTTTGTATGGAAAGAGCTGTGTTTTTAGAGAAGTTGGTACTCAAGAATCAGCAGTTGCACAAATGGAGGAAAGGCGAAGGCAATTGCCTGTAATGCAAGAAGCAATCCTTTGTTTTCCAGTGCAGTTCCTTTGATCTTTCACTGTATGGATTATATGTCATTTTCATTTGAATTCTGAAAAAAATCTTCTTTTGCATGTGGTTTGAGAAATAATAAATAATGCAACCTTTACTTCTATTAGGGAGAAAAAAACCCCATTTGAATCCATAAATGTAGACTGCCTGGAGACTGTTTCTCTTGCTGGGCTTTTAACTGACAGCTGAGACACTCCAACTGACAGCACTTGGGTTTTTAAAATCTAGAGGCTTGGAATTAGGGTGCCCTTACTCAAGGGTTGTTTTTTGACTTCTCTCCTTTCCTGCCAGCATGCAAGCTTGCAGGCTTTTGCCATGCTATCTAAGCATATATTTATTAACCAAACTCGAGGAAACCCTGCTTTTCCAACTGGTACATCTGGTTAGGAAAATACTCATTTCTCTCAGAGGCTGTGTATCAACTAGAAATTACAGGAATCTGAGTACAGATTCACCGACCTGTTTCTGTTTTTCTGTTGTTTGGGGTTTTGTTTTGCTTTTTAAGTATGAATTATAACAGGTGTTTGTCCCTGTTCTGTGAAAGAGTGAGAGTTCTGCTAGTTTTGAAAGCACTTCACAAATCTAGGGTTTAAATTTTGTCTTACGGATAAATTCCTGATCTGTGAAGTAGGAGATCCTGTGGAGTACGGAGAAAAAAACCCTGCAAAACCTTCAAGTTTCCCTGAAGGTTAGGTGTTGGAAATCATACAGTGAAAAGGACACAGATTCCCAAGGTGCTGTATTTGTGTTAGTGGTGGGGGTTTTTCTTTGACTTTTGAATATCTGTGGTTTGTCTATATGCATATTTTTTTGTTTCTTAATGTCCTACCATGGTAAAAACTATGAGTTTCTGTCTTTTGTAGGTTTCATTTGGCCGTGACTTTGAACAGCAGCTGAGTTTCTATGTTGAAGCCAGGTCAATGTTTTGCAATTTGGAGCCTGTTCTAGTCCAGTTGATTCATGTAAGCTTTAGTTTATCTGCATTAACTTAACACGTGGGGATGTATTTGCCATTCTCCCATTCCCTGGCCAGATTATTGGTCTATGTCAGAGTAAGTCTGAAGTCTTCTTATCAGGTGTTTTTAAAGTAGACTTTGATCTTGTCTCTCATGTTATCATGCTAAACTCTCTGAAGTTCTTGCTTGACAGGCATGCATGGTTTCATTGCAACAAAGAAAACTGGTTATCTTGCTGGAGATTTAATGTCTTACAAAATAAATGGCACTTTTATGCAGTCAGAATTTCAGTTCTATCTTCTATAATCCTCCATCTAGGAGAGATTAGACTGTGTCTGGCTGCAGATACAGGCAGGGTCCTGCTGTGATAGGGAAGGTTAATCTCTTTTGTGTATTCAGTCACATATCAGGTGAGCATTTGTTGCATCTGATTCCTTTGCAGCATTGTATCTTCTCTTAAATCCTTTTATTATTTTGTGGCTGGGTTTGGTTTTGTTGTTTTTTTTTTTTTCTAATCAACTAGAAATCATGGGTTTTCCACTAGGGAGGAGGTGATGACAGCATTATAGCTGGGAAGCAAGGGAGGATCTAAAGCCTGAATAAATCAACGAGTCTCTCTTCACAAACCTTCAGAATCATATTTGCCTTAAGGCACAATCACTAAAATTCTCCAAGTAAAAACTAAATAGTACAGTGAGGGCACAATGTAACAGGGTCCCTTTTGACAGTTTCTGTTCTCTAAATCGTGCAGTAAAACATGCAGATTGTGACTTGCTGCTGACCTAATAAATCTGTGCATTTTTCTTTAATGTTTTGCTTTTGGTTTTTATGTGTAGTCTGTGAACCAGCTGGCAATGGAAACAAGAAAGGTGATGAAAGGAAATCATTCCAGAAAGACTGCAGCATTTGTCAGGGTAGGTCTGACTCTAGCAAACTTTGAGTCTGCTGCCGTAGCAGGTAATACTCTCTGCTGGCACCTAAGTTTATAGTTTTAGCAAAACCAATGTGTTAGTAATTTGTACACTGTTTGTAGTCCTGTTTTCTCTTGTTACCATTGATCTTTACTCTCTAAAGCAAATGCTGCCGTTTTAGAAAAAAAAGCCCCAAAGCAACTAATATAGCAGCTTTGTGTTAAAAAAGAGCAAACAGCAGGACTGACTCCCTCTCCAAAGGAAGATTCATTGGAGGGGTGTTCATGTGAATTCTAGAAAGCTCAGCTTTTCAAAGTATGTATGAAACCAAGCGCGTAATTTCTATGTAACAGTTGCAGCAAGAATGGGACATAGGGAGAAAAGAATATGTTTAAACTGTCTCATAATATCAGTGTTGATATGCTGAAATCAGTATTTGAATTTCAAATAAAGTGCTGCTTGCAACTGTAGTGCCTCTGAGTCTATACAGATATGGTCAAATGAGCTTTGAACCCGTGCACAAGCTGTGCAAGTTGCTTGTGTTCCCCTTTTCTCACCTGAAATGTAGCAACTAAGATGTCTTCATCTTCATCTGCTGGGAAGGTGTTTACATGGGCTACCATTAAAGAGCGGATTTTTGTTCGTGGTACCTGGGCATTATGTCCTGGACAAAGTATAGTGAGGGTGGCACTGGCCAACTTCTCTATGCCTGAGAACTACTTGCTCAGCCTAGGTATTTGGGCTGTTCCAGGAGGTTTAAAGCTGCAGCATGCTGCACTGGATCTGCTTCCTCCCAGGTACACACAGTGCAGCTGACAGATGGATTGTCCCTGCTTTCCTACTTAGGTTTTGATCTTGAGCTGCAGGGTGGTTACCTGAGGAGAGAGGGACGCTGAGCTGGAGTCATAGAGTAAGCTTTGAGCTAATCTGCTTATAATAACAATAATTAATAGTAATAAATATTGTTATTGAAATAATGAGAAATTTGAAGTTGCTGGTTTTGGACTTCACATAATATTTTCTTTTTACGGGAAGTCTTTCCCAAAACTGATTTACAGATTTTGATTCCTAAGGGTGTATAAAGTCAGTAATGACTGCTGTAACTGAGATAGGAATTTTCTTGTTTCCTTTTTTCATTTGCTTTAGGCTTGTGTTGCCTTCTGCTTCATTACAATCCCATCTCTGAGTGGTATCTTCGCACGCCTTAATCTGTATCTACACTCTGGACAGGTTGCTCTGGCAAATCAGTGCCTTTCACAAGGTAAGACACAAATTTGTCTATTTAAAGGTTCTCTTATTTCAAAATAATAACTTGGTTGAAATCATTAAGTCGTATAAGAATATTTATGATGTAATTAAAATACAGCCCTGTTTCAAGCACTGTTACAGCGAAAACTTGTCACATAAAGCAACTCTTCAGTTCTAACACATCCTGTGATCTAAACAACCAAGGCTTCTGAGTCTGCTTGACATAGGCATGGCTATTTAGGTTGTCCTAAATTACTTAGAAATTATGGAAAGCGTGGAATGTTTTATTTTCCTCCTGCATGATTATGCAAGCACTCTAATCACAAATTACATGCTTTATTATAACTGTGGGAAAAGAAACTAATTCATCTGTGTAGTAGTTCACAGGCTGACAAAATCCTGCAACAAGCTGGAAGAGAATTAAAACTTAGGTCACTGGTGCTAGAAACTTGCTACCAAAGCACGTGTGTGAAAAATGTTTAGCTAAGAAACGTGCCTCTGCATCAGAGTGAAGCAATGGAGTAATACCAGATAATATGAAGGATGAAAAAAAAAAGTGTTTTCTGGTTTTGGTCTGAAGTATTCATTGAACCAGGGCCTGAGTACAGTTTGTAACCATCCTTTAGCTCAGTCTTTAAGTAACTGGAAATTCTGGGAAATAGTGGTTTGGGGAAACAACTGGAGCTCCCTGGCACCAGAATGAGTATCAAGTCTGCATTACCATTTAATATCATCTTAAGCCTGTTCATATCGCAAACGGAACCTATTACCTATTCTGAAAGTCTTTTCATACTTTTAACTGTTTGCAGTATTTTATTTTTCCTTTTTTTTAAGTGCAGTCATTCTACTTCGTTTTGCAATTCTAATACTGACTTTAAATGTCTGCTTTTTAAAGGTAAATACTTTTCCTATACATGTTTTCAGTGGAGCTGTGAGAGTAATAAATTGGATTACTTTGCAACATCTTTTGTTGTGGCTATTAATTCGTTGTTTTAGCTGTCTGCTTCTTCACAAGAGCTTGTTTTCCAAGCCCTGCATTTACCAGTGAGTTCCAGCTGCACAAACAAGCTGACTTAGGATGCTGATAAAGACTTTTTAGTACAGGGTGACTGTTTTGTTTCTTTGTTTTGAATCTGACACTGCCCATGTAGCAAAGCAGAGGGATTTAGAATAAAGCTGTTTTGTCCAAGTATGTTGTGCGAATAAAAGATCTGCAAGTCTGTTGTTGTACAATTAGTACTGTACAGTTTCTTTGTAGATAACAGAGTTTGCCAAAAACGGACTCACTTTTTCTTCCTTGTGTTTGTTCAATTTACTTTATCATCTGTATAAATTTTTGTTATTGTTGCTCTGTTGCAGTGCATCTCTAGTTAGAAACAAATCCAGAGCAGTTTTTCTGTAATGTTCTGTCTTTGAGGTCTATGTCCTGCCCATGTTGGTAGCAACTCTGGGATTTAATAATCTTTCAATTTATAAACTGCCTTTCCACCATTTTTGTGATCTCTCTGAGAGAGACTCCTGGGCTCTAACAGTTGTCCACATTTTTCAGTGTGAGAGTTTGACATGTGAACACAGTGCACTCACTGAACAGTGAGTAGGATCCCCATTCTGAAATCTTTTAAGGTAACAGGTATATGCAAAGTATTGTGAACTCAGTCTCTGAAATGCATGTCTATTAGCCACTCTCTCCTGAATTTTAGACCCACAGTGTAGAGAGGGGAGCATTTGGTCCAACCCCTTATTTTGTTGAAATGAAGCATATGCAAAACTGGTGTTCAGTAGCTCGCTTTGTTTACCAAGGTTTTATTGTTATACACTTTGCTGCTTCCTTATTTTGGGTATAATTTGTATTCAGAGACATGTCACTTGCCTGAGTAATTTAGCATGTGTTAACCAGTTAGGGAGCAGTGGCACCAGTCTTGGGACATTTTTTGTGAATTGTTTTTGCAGATTCTGATGTATAGTAGTCAGATAACATGTCCTTGAAAGTTACTTTTAACACAGTTTAATCTGTAATGCTTTTCATTTGTATAAGAAGTACTGATTAATTCATAACAGCAACTTTAAATCCAGTCAGTTAACTGAGTTAACTGACGGCTATTAGACACTGATCTACAAGAACTAATGCAGTGTGATGTGGAGTTTTAATAGCGTGCAATTAATGATAGCAGTAGGCTATGAAGTGAAATTGCGCCTTGTATGTAACCTTTATTTTATGGTGATTGGAATTAGTTTAATCAGTTTAGGATTGGGAAGAGAAATAAAACTGAAAGGTAATGTACCTGATCTGATAGCTCAGTCAGCAGTGAGGTATGCATGTGTGTGTGTGTGCATGTGCATGCAATTCCTCTTTAAAGATTCCAGCTGTTGTTTTCCGTGAATTTGAATTTTCTGTGAAATTGAATTTCACAGAATAGGCTTCTCTTGGTAATGGGCAATAGGAAGATTTCTCTAAATTGCCAATATATCTAACTTGAAAAAGAAGTTATGGTACCTGTTGGGGTAGATAAGGGGAATTTGAAAGATTGCTTTTGTATAAAATGGATGTGTGGGTCATAGCAGTAACTGAAGTTTGACAGTCTGAGGATTGCACTGAGATATTACCAACAACTGTAGAGCGCAGCTAACCTTCCTGTAACGGTGGAGGAGGTTGGGTTTTGTGTCGTTCCCAATCTCAAGGCGGTAGCAATAGTAACCATCAGTCCTAGTGTCTCGCTGTTCCAATTTCCTCTATCGAATCGGAGCGTTGCTTGCTGGGGTTTGCCACGCTGTTAATCAAAGCGACTGTGTGGTGCTTGTTTGAACTCATGTAAAAACTTCAGTATTAGAAAACTGTAATTGTAATTTTTCTTGGAATAGATTTTCTTTAATGATGAAATTGTGTCAGAAAAAATGAATTCATAGGCTCATGAGAAGTCCAGTATTAATACACTGACAGATGTCTGTCCAGGCATGCTGTTCAACATGTATTAACCATAACACCCTTTAAACTGAAAGAGGGTAGATTAGGATAAATATTAGGAAGTAGTTCTTCCCTGTGAGGGTGGCGAAGCGCTGGCACAGGTTGCCCAGGGAAGCTGTGGCTGCCCCATCCCTGGCAGTATTCAAGGCCAGGTCGGACGAGGCTTGGAGCAACCTGATCGAGTGGAAGGTGTCCCTGCCTGTGGCAGCAGGTTGGAACTGCATGAGCTTTGAGGTCCCTTCCAACCCAAACCAGTCTGGGATTCTATAACTATTGTCTCTTGTTTCCAGCTCCCAGGAAGCTCACCTTTGGTGGGCCTATTAAGAGCCCACCCTAGAAAGGAAGATAGGAAGATGCTAGATTTTACAGAGATATGCTTTTCTTTTTTTCAATCTGAGCCATAGAACACTGCGTGCTGCCAACATAAAATAACAAATTGTCATCAGTCATGCTTTCTGTCATAGGGAATGCTTGGACTAAATTGAGATTAAATGCATGCTGTGTTACCACTTTCCTGGATTTTGGAGATACAGGTATTATTTTAATTGCATATATTTCCTCCTTGCTGAAATGCTGCTTTTGCCTGTCAGAGAACAGCATGATTTTTTAATTGCTGGTCACAGCATTCAGCAGGTGGGTAGAGATGATGTAACTTTCTGGTAATGTGTGTTGAGCAGCATTTTTATTTTAAAGGCCATGAAATCCTTGCCTCGCTTCACAAGTAACATGCTGAGTGAATGAAGTAATTCAGCTGATTCTGTGTGACTAATTTCACTGGGATATTGTCAAGCATAAAACTTCGTAAAAACAGGTAGTCTTTGTCCCCCAAAATCAACTGACACAGATCTTTATTTTGTTTAGCAAATGCTTTTGGGGCTTCTTGGCTCAGGATTTTCTGGAGATACCGGTGTATGCTGTCTCTGATGTGATGTCTTTGTTATCTTTTTAAATACTGTTTTCCTTGAAGGCAGCAAAGTAGCTTTGGGATAAAGTGATGAGATACAGTTTTCCTCACTAAATGTTGCTTTATTTGAAGAAAATTGTGACATTTACTCTTACCTGGAATTTCCACAGCTGGAAACGTCTCCCATTTGTCAAGCTGCTTCTTGTTCCTCTCCTTGTCCCAGCCGATAGCTTTTCCAGAGAGGGAATCTCTGTCTCTGTAAGCTTTTCAGACTAGCATTTCATACCAGTTTGTCAGTTCTTCAAGACTGTCTAGCCCATGACCTGTTTTTGAAGTCATCTAGTAGCATCTACCAAGGGAACATACGAGAAGCAATAATGTAGAATGATGCTTCCTAGCTTTCAGCTGCAGGTGGTGTAAATACATCCTTCAGCAAAGGTGTTTAATAAAAGATATGGACTGATCCTTAGGAATTTGTTTTTTTAAATCAAGTTTTACTTTTTGCCCTTTGTAACTTCATGTAGGCAGTGAATCCTATGGTTGCATAGTACTTGGAAATCTACTAATCAGGGATTTATTTTGATATGCTGTTTAAATGTTGAGTGTTTCAGTGCAAGCAGCTACTAGTGGTACTGTGATAAATTCAGTCATTCTTGGTTCATTTCCTTCATGCTGTTTATGAGATGATGGAGTTGGTAAGTTGATAAGAATTCAAGTCAGTAAAGTCTTTTATAATAAGGAGACGGTTCCATGCATTAGGATCTTTTTAATTTTCTTTTTATTCTTTTGGAAATGGGAAGTTTGGGACCATATCCCAGGTATAAATGCACAACAGCCATAAAAAATGATACAGTGACACCTCAGTTTTCCATTACTGTCCTAATGATTCTTATAATTGCCTTGCCTTTTCAACAGCTGTTTAGGATGTAGTTTTGAAGGAACCATCTATAATGACTCCAAAACCTTTCATGAGTGTAAATAGCCTATTTCGAGCTTAACTTTCTGTAGTTACTGCAAAGGTTGCTTCTTTCTCCATATGACTTACTAATATTAGACTTCATCTGCTGTTTTATTGCTCAGAATCATGAGATCCATCTGTGATTCTTTGCAGTCACGTTCCAGACTAGTCTGCAAACATTGTTCCCTCCCAGCTCATTGTAAAGACATTTTCCCTGGCAAACCTTAAGGACACAATAGTCATTTCACTCCTCTGAAAACTTTTTATTCCTCCCCCGTTCCCCCACCACCTCATCCTTTATTAAGTTACGAATCCTCAGGAGGACTTTCCTCCCTTATCTTCTGTCAGCTTAGTTGTTTTAAAAGCCTTTTGTATGAGGAACATTGTTAAGTGTTTTTTAAAAATCTGAGTATTTCTATTGGCTGTGGGTCACTTTAAGCACAAACTTGTGGGTTCTTTGGAAAACTTTCTGAGGAATGATTTCTCTCTCCAAAAACCATATTGACACATACGTCAGGGTTGTATCAGGCTTTTCCTTGTGTCTGCTCATTTGAGTTTTTTTTCCCCATCTCATAATAAACAGGAGAAACTGCAGTATTCAACTTTACTATCTCAAAGTTTAGTATCTCAAAGTTTGCAGTATGACTAATAGACTGCTGACAATACCTTGCCTCGCAGTCTTTAGCGATTACGTGGAATTTAGAGAGTCAGGCTGAATTTTTGGAGGTTTGTTGGGTTTATTTTCCTTTTTGGGTGGTGGTGGTGTGTGTTATGTTTATTGATCACAGCTTAAGAATAAAGTATCTTGTATCCAGTGTTCTTGCTCATATTGCACGATGTCCCTGTGCTGATCTTCTCCTCCACTTACGCCTCTGTGTGCCTTTATTTGGAAGTACTAAGGCCTTGTAACAATCTATAATCAAACTATTCCTCAAACTAGCACTAGCAAGCTTCATCCACATAATTACCTTCTTATTTGCAGCTAATTCATAGGATGAATTAGTATGAAATAGTATTATTTAACAGTGTATTCCAGTTCACCATGCAGCAGCCATTAATTTCATCTTTATTACTTTAAATAATTTTTTGTAGTTTCTGGATTGGAAATGATGTGTAGAGAATTCTAAGATGGAGAACATTCAATAGCTCAAGGGGAAAAACACATTTCAACAATGTGGCAAAACTGTCATAGTGGCCTCACCAATGTGAGGAGAAGGAGTTCCAAATGTTTGCAGTGCTTGGTTGACAAAACAGTAATATATTATTTTATTTAACAGGAAAAAAAAAAGGAAAGGCAACAGAACCCCCGCACACTTGCTTCCCATTATTGTTTTGCACTGGAGTATAAGGCGTCATTATATTTCCAACATCTGTCATATGTGGAAGCAAAATCTTCAGAGTATTAAAATAGGCTTGACAGTGTTGTAGGGCATGAAGGTGATGTGTAATGCAGAAAGAACACTGCATATGGGCCCTGATTTTGTCCTTTGGGCGTACTTAGCCTCGTGTAATTGTATCCATGACTAAAAATAGTTTGTGTAGGTATGTCAAACTCACTCCCTTTTTGCTCTTTGAAGGTGGACTTAAAGAGCTTAATTCTTTTCCCCATTATTAATGGCTTTGTTCCTTGATTTTTTGCCTGATTCTCATAGATACAACAAACATGATGTACATTAAATTTTTATTTGTAGGGAGATTGATATATAGAAATATATGGAGGTACACATATTTGGGTGTATGTATAATTAAATGTATGTGTATATGCACCATCATGAATATTGACAATAGCAAAATGTTCAACACCAATTTCACTTGCTTTTTCATTGGGGACAGTATTACTGGAAGTGCTGACTTGGGTATCCAAGACTTAGTTTTTGTAGCCTGAAGGTCAACATGTGTGCTCAGGGGAAAGATTTATAGGATTATGGTCAACTAAAATGAAGGAGCTGCTGTGAAAGGATAAATTTAGCAGAGCATGAAGTATGTCATGTTCGGAGCACTGCACAAGATATTAACAGCAGTCTGGGAAGACTTTATCATGATGATTTATTTTAATGTTCAGGCTGCTGTCCCCTTATCCAACTTAACAGTGGCTCACTTTAGGACTAGTGTCATACTTTAGGCAGATAAGAGAACAGCTTCCTTCACCAGAAGAAGTCTTCTTGTATGTATGTTACATTTTTTTATTTCTTTCTATTCGAGAATGTAACATCATTGTGGGTTTTGGTACTTTTCATGTGGCTCCTTAAACCAGGAAAAGCAAGCATGTGGTTTTCTCTTGAAACATCTTTACAGCAATAGCTTTATAAATTAACTGTTAATAGAGACAGAGAAAGCACCATTGCATAACCTCATAATTAGTGTAATTAAGAATAAAATACCAATGCTCATTTTATTCTTATTAAGAAAAGAGCCTGTGACATTCTATTTAGTGAATTTTTTTCTCCAAACTCAGAACATGTGATGTATGCTCTGACACCTCTCTACAAGTGAACAGGGTGGTAGTATTTGGGGGACAGTTTTCTGCAAAGTCTAGTAAAACCTTTGCATTAATGTGAATTTATTTTTGCTTCTTACAATGCACATATACATTGGATAAATGTGGTTTTAGTGTTCCAGTGTAAGAACCATTTTGTGGTTAGCGCAGATTGGCCGAACTCATAGCAAAATTAACATACTCTCCTTTGCCAGTACTTCTGGATATACCAGGGCAAAATAACAACTTCTTTAACAGAAAATGCAACCAACCGCTTCTATGCTCTATTGCTTTTTTGGCTTGCCTGGCTGTGTTGTGTGAGGCAGGAGGAATGAGGCAAAAAGAATCGAAAGTGTAGGGTCAAGTGCCCCACAATCTCCCTGTTGTGCTGAGAGGGCAATAGTATGTGAGGCTGCAAATACAACCATGTGGCAGTGGTGAGAAGACAGCAGCCACAAAGAGTCATAGCAGGGGGGCAGCAGTTCTGTGACTGTCATAGTCAGGAAGGACCAAGATGAAGCACAGAGGAGCTTGTTGCGATGAGGATGGGGCCTGATGAGCTGTCTGTGGTGTGGAAGGCTCTCACCTCATTCCCAGCAGTGGTCACCTGCAGAGCTGGACATGCTGCTCTAGCTAACAGGTCTAATGAGGGAGCTCATGTCTCTGGAAGGTGCTCAGCCAGATGAGAAGGCAGCTGTCATTTGCAGTGACTGCAGGAGGTCAAGGAAGAGTAAATTTAATCAAATTGCGGTAATTCATAGTGAGGACAGAGGGTTCGGTTTTGTGCTGTGACTCAAGTTTAGAGGAGAATGTCTAGGACTGTGATTGCTGGGAGAGCAGGTGAGGTACTTTTACTTCTCTCTTGTTATGTAGACTGATCGCTGCACAGACCCTTCTTGTCCCACTGTGAAATAACTTCAGAAGGCAAGGGTATTCTCTGCACAGATGTGGGTACTTTGGAATGCAGACTGTTTTCTGAGCCGCATTTTTTCATTTGTCTGGTCACATGTTTTTATTACAAAGTGATGTAGGGCATGTGCTTTTTTTTCTCCTGAGACAACTGGAAGTGACAGCAATTCATTTACTTGTGCTAGAATGAGCGTCAGCTGCTGCTTTCCTTCGTCTAATGAAGCTCAGCAAGGTTACTTGCCTTCCTTTGGGTTGGCTGTTCAAACTAATTATGTTCAAAATAAAGAAGTCATTCTTTCAGCTCAAGTGTGCAGAATAAAAGGAAGTATGATGTTTGACTGAAGGGGTCTGTGTTGTAAGCACTGAAAAGTTAAGAAGGGATTGAGCACTCGTGCACTGAAAAGCAATAAGAGTCAGGAAAATTTACAGTTTTTCCAAAGCAGATGTTTCCCTGGTATTCCTCATAAGCTTGAATTAGATATCAGTTGGGGCTATATTTAGCAAATTTGCTTGGAGTCCCATGTGCTCAAATGAATTTTTCCAGAGCAAGCTGCACTCCTGGAAGTGCCCATGCATGCCTGGCAATGGTATCTCCATCTCAGCCATGGGACACCTCTTGGCTTTCGCTGAGAATTCTTTTTTATTCTTTGCTAAAATTTAGTTTCATGGCCTCAATCTCTGTGCTAAAAGTAAAGATGCAGCATTAATTCTGAAGGTTCCTTTGAAGTATATAGCTGAACAGCTTGAATGGGATTTCGGTGCTTGGATATTTTGAAATGGAGCCAAGAAAGTGCAAAACAGTGTTGCTGTCAGAATTTTTTGGGGGAGCTCTTAGCATATATAGGAGGTGTAGGGTGAGAGGGAAACTATTGATTTTAATTTATGAATATTAATAAACTGAGGGATAGATGTTCTCATGTTTGAGGGGTTTTGTAGAATTAGAGACTTAATAGAGAGTTATGAAAAACATCTTAAGAGCTATTTTGCCAAGGCCATTATGGTGGATGGTTTCTGTAATTCATCTGTTGTGATTCTTAGAATCATTTTATCCAGCAATACCTTGGGTTCTGGTACTATTTTACTGTTAATGACTTTAAATACTTAGAGAAAGGAAGCCACCCATACTTCCTTAGAGCTTTAATAGCCTTTTGTGAATGAATTTGCGAACACGATAACAAGATCTTCCTCTTGCACCCCACTCTGGGTTCCCCATTCTCCTGGCGTAAGCATTAGTCAGATAAGTCAGTTTTGAATTGTGTTCTTTTCTTGTTAATTATATTTGTAATCTGTTTGAAACAGTGGGGTCTTCCTTTTGAGCAAAGGAGAATTATAGCTTCACAAGTCTCGAGCGAAGTGACAACTTCTTTGGAAAAACCAGCATCACTTCAGTTGCAGCAGATATTGATTGCTGAGTGTCGAGTTTCTTTGCAGTTAAGCATAGGTTCCTTTTCTGTGGTCTGTTTTAAACAAACTTGAAGCAATCATTGGATCAGGGGCATGACTGTGACATCACAGCAGGAGTGATAATACAGCAACTATACATTTATTTTGTAGCTGACGCTTTTTTCAAAGCTGCAGTGAGCCTTGTTCCTGAAGTGCCAAAAATGATCAATGTCGATGGAAAGATGCGACCTTCTGATGCCTTCCTCCTGGAATTCCTTTGTAATTTTTTTTCCACTTTATTGGTTGTTCCGGTAAGTCATGTGTTTATGAATAGCACATAGGCTATTTTGACTTTCCTGTTTAAAAATTTAGAGTACAATGGGCTTTTGGGAGTGGGAGATGCAGTGCTTTGTTTTCCAAGAGCAAGCTGAACCCATTTGCTTATTGGCTGCAAAATCACTCACCCAAGTGCAAAAGGGGGAGGCAGAATAATTGGAGCTGGAGAACAGCATTGCCTCTCTCAGTAGCATTTTGCACTTAACTGGATTTGAATAGACCTCATAGCAGCCTTCCAGTATCTGAAGGGGGCCTACAAGGATGCTGGGGAGGGACTCTTCATCACGGTCTGTAGTGATAGGACAAGGGGTAACGGGTTAAAACTTAAACAGGGGAAGTTCAGATTGGATATGAGGAAGAAATTCTTTACTGTAAGGGTGGTGAGGCACTGGAATGGGTCGCCCAGGGAAGTTGTGAATGCTCCATCACTGGCGGTGTTCAAGGCTGTGTTGGACAGAGCCTTGGGTGACATGGCTTAGTGTGTGGTGTTCCTGCCCATGGCAGGGGGGTTGGAACTAGATGATCTTAAGGTCCTTTCCAACCCAAACTATTCTATGATTCTGTGAAATCTCACCGTCATTTAATTATGTAAGCATAATTTACTGGTTTAATAGATCCTTGCAGAAAAGTGGTATTTTAGCTAAGCACTCATAAAATCTAATACCTGAGGAGGGGAAAAGTATACGGCCATAGTTTCTGTTAGTTTCAGTTACTTTGTTACAAGTTGCCTAATCTTTTGAGTGAAAAAAAAAAGATAGAAGATGTGCTTTTGCATGGTTTTCCTCCTCTGATGAATATTTCACAAAATACTGCCATTTTCCACCCTTCCAATTTTTAGCCAGCTGTCAAGTTTAGACATATAGATGTAATTTTCCTTCCTGTATTTTCAGCTGTAGCTGAAAGATGAGGAAAAATTGTAAATTAGTCTGGAAGATCTCAGATAAAACTTACACAGCCAAGGTATTTTGCTGACCTTCCTCTGAAGGATGGCTATATCAGAACTTGATGATGCTCAGAGAAATGGCTTGGATCAGAAGGAGGAATGTGCCTCTTGGATTCAGTACTGAGGAACTTGCAATGAGATACCAGGATTCAGAAATTAGCTTCCATAATTTTTTTTCTCCTTACTTTACAGGATAGATGATCAGAAGGAAGTGTCTCCAGTGGACTGTGATTTGTCTTTATGTATGTTGGTGTCATTGCACCATCAGCTTGAAATAAGCTGAGCGCAGTATCAAAACTACTTGCAAAACCCCGTAGCTTATGTAAATTGGATGTCTTTATATTCCTTTCATAATAAAAGATTGTTGATTGTCTGTAGCTTTGACTTCTCAGTGTAGGTGTTCTTCTGAAACTCATAATTATATGAGTAATATACTTGTTTCTGTAGCTTACTGACATTATTTAAATTAAGAAGTCTACCCAGTGTGTTTAATTTTAGAGGCTTAGCTGTTATGAAGCTGGCAATTAAATTTTGTACTACTCCCCCGTGACTAGAAAACAAAGCATTTCAAAGTTTGTCTGTGGAGGCTGCCTTAGATCAAGTTTATGATTATGGGTCAAATGGGCATTTTAGAAGGAAACTGGAACAATTTTCTAAAAGGATTTGCAGGAAGCACTTACTTAAGAAAAGTATTTGTCAGCTTTAATTATATTGTGGATTTTGCTTTTATAGAGGTAATATTATGACTAAACCCCTGAATTACTGCAGATAATCCAAGTTTTGGGATGGTTATGGTGGTGTTTTTGACTTGTCTTGATTTGTCTTTTCTACAGGACCATCCAGAACAAGGAGTGTTGTTTCTTGTGAGAGGATTACTAAATGTCATCCAGGATTACACCTGGGAGGATAACAGTGATGACAAAGTCAGGATTTATACTAATGTTTTGCATCTGCTGTCCGCGATGACTCAAGAAGTATATATCTACCATGTAGATAAAGGTAATAAATAAGGGTGGCTCTGTATCCTCGTGTTCCACCATGCAATTTGTAGTATTGTTATCATCTTGCCTAGTTTATGAAGATCAGTGATAGTCAGTATTACAGAATGGATTCTTTTCCAATGCAGGTCCAGATATTGTAACGTAAAGTAAGCACAGGAGTGACTCCTGAACAGATGTACAGTCTATTCTTTAATGTGGAACTGTGTAGAGTGGTTTACATAGTTTATTCCTAGTGGTGCTGGTGCAAATACTTTGAACTGTGAATTTTTCAAGTAAATATTAGAACTTCATATGTAATGGAGGGCTTTCTTTTAGTCTAGTGTCGACTTACACATGTTGGTGTTTCATTCACATTTATTGACTACTCCAGTTTAGCATGAAATGCCTACTCTTCGTTATTAAAGGACGTATTTGCAGCTTTGAATGCAGACTTTTAGTTTTGAAGATTGTGGTGGTAACTTACAAAAATTGTCAGAACAGCTAGAAAAAAAAGAATCTGAAGATTTTTCATTTTATAAAATAGCTGTAGTCTTTCTGCAAGATTTTGTAATATGCTCTAAGATTGAGTGTTTGCCTTTTGATCATGAAGAGGTTACTAAATTAAGGTAGAGTATTAATCAGGCCTTTTAAAGCACACTGACATGATTAGTTAGTCTGAGAGGCCAAGCTAGTCTGACTTTTTCTTCTAGTTGCACAGGGCTTTCACAAAGAGGCAGGCTGGAATACATTCTGCAGTTTTCCTGCTGGATAGTCTGTCAGAGTTACCAACCATGGCAAAGCACCTCTTGCAGTTAGCAGCACAGAAAATAGTTGTCAGTTGAACAACTACTCTATAGTAAATCTGCTTTTCAGGTTCTGTGAGGAAATGTGGTTTAGCTGCCTTTTTTTTCACTCTGTGTTTTATATGACCAAAGCAGCTGCATAATCCCAAAATGAGAAATCTGAATGAATTACATTTCAAGGGAAAGAAGCATGGAAATATAAATTACTGATTTTTCCCCTGTAGTTGGATGATTTTTTTTCGTATGTGGACCATGTACCTTAGCTTCTTAAGATGAAGTTTACTTGGAAACAGGGGATCACCTTTTATCCCGAATGCTCTCTGGTTTACCCAGAATACACTTAAGCCACTTAAACTTACAAATTTTTTGTAACCAGCTTCTTACTAAAGCATAAATAAATTCATCCAAAACGTGTTTAAAATCACAACTATATAAGCTGTAAAAACTTGGAGCTCTCTCTCCTCTTACCCCCCCAAAAAAAAGTCCTTCAAGGTCTTTGAAAATTGCAAATGCACTTCCTGAATTTCTGTCCATAACTTTGAGGTAGTCAAGGCCTTATTTTAATTTTAAAAGGCAGTTTCCTCTGAAAATCTTGTTGTTTTTAGTAAGTAAACCATTTGGCCCATCCCTGCTGCCATTGAAGATGATAGCCATACTCTTCTCAACTGGTGGGAACAGGGAGTCTGTGTCTGTGGGAAAAGTGAAAATTAACACTATATGTTGCTTTGCATTTAAGTCTAGCAGATGTTTTTGAACCTGGCTGCATGCAGGAATACAGGACTGGCCTTAACCTTGAAGATTCTTTTCAGTCTTTTGTTCCTTAAATCAAGAGATAGTAGGTAACAAAGTCGTAGGCACTTAAATGAGATTGTTCTATTTGTGTTTCACAAGAAGGATCATTTTATAACTTCCAAATCTGGTCTTCTGTAAACAGCTGGTGTTTTCAGTAGCAAATGAATGCATAGGTCTTTAGCCAAACCTAAGCTTGAATTCATTTCTGCAGTTGATTCTAATGATACCCTGTATGGCGGAGACTCCAAGTTCCTGGCTGAAATTAATAAACTGTGTGAAACAGTGATAGCACAGATCCTGGATCATCTGAAAACCCTTGGAAAAGAAGAGGTATGTTCTTACTCAGCTCGATTCAGTACAGAACCAAAATTACTTTGGAGTTGAATAAATGGTCTAGCTTCTTGACCAGGCTTTTGTTATATACAAAGCTCCAGGAACCTTGCAACAAGAGGAAATTAGGTAATTTTACTTGTTAAAAGGTGGGTCAGTCACATAGGCAGGCTTGTGGTGGAGAGACCTAATGATGTGAAAGAGATCATGTAGCAATTACAATACATTTCTAATATTCAGACTAAAGTTATCTGCTTAGCTATATGTTGTACACAGATAGTACAATAAACCAACAATAGAAGCTACTCTGTTGTGTTGATTGTGCACCTGCAGTGCCTAGAATAATGACTGCGGAGCAGCATAGTGAGGTTGGCTTTAAATTAACCAGCTTGAGCCCTGATGTAGTCTGATTATGGAAACATGATGCTCTGTGAGGTTTAGAGCTAGCTTTAAATTAACTGGCTTGAGTCCTGGTGTAGTTCGGTTATGGAAATATGATGCTCAGTCTGGGATAACTTTTTTTTCTTATGAGAGTCTGACTGTAATGAGCTGGATGATGCTGGTATTGCAATTATTGGCCTAAGAGAACTGGAGACAGTGTCACAGTCACTCTTTTGACTGCCATATTGTTATGCCTAAAATCTGCTCTGTATCTGTCCTTCCTGTTTTTGCTTCATGGCTGTCAACTTTCTCTCTCTGTAAATAAACCATATTTTCTTGGCAGCTAAGTTAACAGTAGCCTGAAATGTCCAATTTTGTAATGGGAAAGTAAGAATTCACAATTAGTCTGTTACTGGATAAAACACAATGGAAACCACCTTTAACTGGTAAACGTTTTGGGTTCCAGACACTAGGATGAAGTCAGGAGAAAGGTGTAGAGGGAGGGGAAAGATGTTTCGGGTTTACCCTGTTTTTAATGCAGGGTTATATTTGTTCAGTATTGAATACAGAAAACTCTAGGCAGCTTATTGGATTTCCTGATTTGAGTTCAGAAGCTCTGAGGGATCGAATACAAGGGTAATGATTGTATGTGAAAGGCAGGTGAGTGAAGCTTTCAGTATTACTGAAATAATGAGAACTTGCTGGTTCTGAGATCAAACCCCTCCACAACTTCCTAAACACCCCTTACTAAACTGCTGTGTTGCTAGAAATCCTGTGTCTTGTAGACTGAAATGGGAGGGCAGGGGATGCTTAATTTGATGTAATTTTTTAGGTAGCCTGTTTGCACAATAGCCTGTAGTGTTTGCCAATACAGAATGTGTTGAATGATACATATTTGGAGGACACTATGCTAAGTTTAGCCATTTCTCTACTTTTGCTATCCTATCTATCCTTCCTTTAGCAATAGTAGAGACGTAAGATGAATAAACTCTTTGCTCAAATGATTTGACATCATTGTACGCATCACCACAGTGAATAGCAGTTCTTTTTCAGAACAGTAACAGAAGAAAACAACCACTCTTGCACAGCTTAGAATATCCAAGCAGATATTTGGAATAGATTTTCAATAGTGTTTTCAGGCCTGTGGCTTGTATATTAAGGATTTTTTGCATCCGACTCCTATATGGAGTATATGTGTGGGAATGTTTGTAAAGCTTGAAATCTGTGGTTTCTGAAAGGCTTTTTCTTTCAAGCTTAGTACTTTGAGTAATGAGATCCTGTGTTATGTCACTGAAGCAGTTGTTGCATAGAAAACTGGATTTAAAGCTGAGCAGCATGGATATAGGTCCTTGCCCTGCCTTTGCCTCTGTGGCCCTGGATTTACTCCTCTGTTGGTACTTACTTACAAAGAGGAGCATTTATTTTGCTTAGTTGAGTAAAAGTCCTTGAGAGGTTAAGATAAAAGTTGGTTTGTAACACTGAGTAGTTTTTTGAGGAAGCTGTTGTTGCTGAGGAAATGGAGGCGACAAGAATATTGTCAGACACCTCCATTTGTGCTAAAGTAGAACCAGTCATAAAATCACTGTGGTATTTGGATTGCTTCAGTGTCAGTGACCTTTTATTATTCATCTTCTTGGCTGCTCATTTAAATGAACAAGGCTCTGATGATTCTGCATTTTTTATTGGTTCATTTCCTTTAAAAGCTATAAAGGAAAATAAATTTTACTCGCAGTAAAATGCTTTCACCAAAAGGGCAGTTTGGAAGAGAACAGTGCATTCTATGTTAACACAGCATGATCTTTTCACAGTATTGGAGAATGCTTCAGTTATGTGGCAGTGTTGGAATGGATATTTTCTGTTCTGGATAGTTCAGTGAACTTCAAGCTGTTTCTGGTCACACGAGCATGTACCAGTGTATCCTCTCTGCCTTTGGGTGGGTGGAAGACTGGTCTTACGCTTCAGGTTTCTTAGGAGTGTAAATACCTCACCTCTTGCTACTCAGTGATAAATGTCCAGGTTGAGTATGTTTTATTCAAACACTACTTTTGATCCAAAACGTTCGGAACACGTTGTTGTGTCCTTGGCAGTGTCATGTTAGGGTTAGGATGGCAGTCTTCCTGTGTACCATATGATAGGTTCTGGACTTTTTATAGTAAGTATCAAAAAAGGAGCAGTAAAAAGCAATTTCTGGATATACTCTTGAGGCTTCTGCTTTCAAAACATCTGTTTGATAATTTTATATAAACTTACAAAAACTTCAGTTGATTTCATGTGTTCGAATACTGAACTAGAAGCAGAGTTGGACGTAGTTCCTTGTGTGTGGGTATGTTTTAAATTGAGAAGAGATTGCTCATCCTCAAGAATTTTGTGTCCTTGGCCAAGATTTTCTGAGGTGGTTAAACAGCATACTCTGCTTTGGGAGGAGAGGGACAAGAGGATTTACCTGCTGCAGTTTCCAGAAGACACTGCAGGTGGTGGAGGTTCCTGTTTTGGCACCTTGCAGCTTGTCTGCTGGTGGGTCAGCAGTGGGATAGGTACACTGCAGTTAGGAACTGTGGATGGTGAGTGTGTGTCGACTGGACTTCTTTGTCTCAGAGTTGGAGAGTCTGAACTCTTAGATTAGTCTTTTTGTTGCATCATTGCCTCTGGCATGCTGGTGGAGTTTAAAGGCTAGAGAAAGTTTAATTGGGATCATTGTTTCTGCATGTTTGCGACATACTTAGTAAATGGAGGAAACCAAAATACATAAATCAGGATTCTGCTAACAGCCTACAGCAGGATTACTCAGTATGGTTTTGGAAAGTATGGTCTGGTTGTCCATGAACCACAGGTTAGTTCCACATGGAGCACTTCTTTGTTGGATTAATTTTAGAGGGAAATAAAACTGATGTGAGCAGCACAATGAATATTAAAAGCTTTAAAAATACATCAAGGACTTTGAAATAAAGCTGCCATGGTGCCGGTATAGAGCTAGAAGTAGTGTTTCAGCCCGCCTTAACTAGAGGTATGTTACAGCACCTTGAGCCAGCAGAAGCTGTCACTGAGATTGAGTACTTTAGAGGGAGGTTCAGGACTGCTGTTTTAAGGATTGTATCCAAGAGAAAACTCTCTTCTGTCCATCTCAGTGTGCTAGAGGAGTGGTGAAATAGGGGATATGTGTCCTCTTGTGTGGTGTAAGAGCTCCCAGCTGCAGCTTGGTTCTTGGTGTTTTCTCAGATTATTACTTCCTTTTATTATAAATGAGCCTGTATGAGCTGCTGGTGGTGCTGGGTGCTTCATTTATCCTGTGTTAGGACAGTTGTGTAATGAGAGAGTTGAGCACATGGTCTGCCCCATGCAGCTTATGATCTTCTTCAGTGAACAAACAGATGTTAAAAGGTTCCCAAAGAGCTTAACGTGAGAGCTTTTAAGAAAAGACAAGACTGCCTGTCATAGCTTTCTTTAGGAATATGTAGATTTGGATCACAAGGACATAAGCACCAGCATCACAGTAGGGTTGGAATTAGTCTCAGGCTAAATAGTTCAGGTAACACCAGCCAACAGATGCTGTATCAGCATGGAGACTCAGCCTAGACTCTAATATATTTAGTACCTTGGAGGAGCCTTACAGGCCATGCCGAGCGCTGTGCTGCCACAGATGGCCTGTTAAGGAGTATCAGACCCTGTTACATGGGAGCTGCAGCAGGCGGGATTCCTCTTCAGAGGACCAATGTGTCTGAATGCACAAATGTGTTTCTAACAGAATCATAGAATCATAGAATAGTAAGGGTTGGAAAGGACCTCAAGATCATCGAGTTCCAACCCCCCCGCCATGGGCAGGGACACCTCCCACTAAACCATGCCATCCAAGGCTATGTCCAACCCCACCTTGAAGGATCAAGGTATCCTTATGACAAAAGTCACTGACAGACAGGAATGAGTATTTAAATTGCTAGGCAGAATTCTGTGAAACGTTTTACACAGTCATTTGTATGGAAGGTCCTAGGTTTTTTTGTTACATTACATGAAATTTGGACACTGCTCTGCACTCCAGTAGAGGGGCTCAGGCACAAGGGAGTCACATTCTGATATAAGGTGTTTCGTTTCACTGTCATCAGCATTATTCCAAAAATCATGGAAAATGTGCTGCCTAGAAGGCTGGCAATTCCTTTTGATGTGGGAATTGCTAGCCCCATGATGTCTGTGGCTGCCAAATGGCTGAGCTGTTGCTTTCTCCTTGCTGCCTGTGAAGACATCCTGTGAATTGGAGTGCCATCCACTTTTCCATCTCAGATATGTCAGCAGGCGTGGCAGCATGCTGGAACAGCTGTCTCTCTCAGGTTGAATGTCGGTGCCATGTTACACGAACATTCCTGCTCATCATCATATGAAGCCTTTTCTCTGACTCTTGTTCATTTTCAGACGTGGTGGGATTTACTGCATACCCAAGCCTGCCTCCCTCTTCTCTCTACATTGTGTTACTGATGACTAGATGCCAAAATCCTGTTACACCTACCCCAATACAATGAGAGTTAGTGTGCATCTCATTCTTCCACCTTTTTAATATGTTTCTAGAACCTTTTTGAAGTGTGATCCTTTCTGAATTATATATGTTTTAAATTAGTCAAAATATCATCCTCTTTTAAAGAATTTTGTATTTGCATTGGTACTGCCTGGAAAACTTTGTTGATATTCAGACCAGAGTACTGCTACTTTTGCATTCTGTCCAATAATTTGACTGTCCCACTTCTTGTGAGGAAACCACCAGGCAATTCCCAGGAACCTCTTTGAAGTTTGTATTCAGCAGAAGACATACAGGCATTAGATGGTCACTGGGAAAAAGAAATATAGTTAATAAAGGTTATTTTGTTAATCCAGGATACATGTTAATGTGGCATGATGCCTTGTGAATAATGTGGCAAAACATGGATCAGTTGGCTGTACCCTCTGTTTTTCCCCTGAATAATGGTAGTCCTACAAGGGAAATACTACAGTAGTATTTAAACATAACCACTTTCCATTGTGTTGTCTTTTTGAGTTGTATTTCTGCTTTTTTTGTTACTACTAGTGGACTGACTGATCAATTGTATTTCTCTGTCTGGTGTGTTCAACACTCCAAGTGATGATTGGAGTTTTATCCTAAGAACAGGTTTTGGAGCTATTGGGATGGAAATTGCTAATGTAGATAACTGTTACAGGAACAGCTGTCATCTCAGGAGCTTCATGCAATTAGTTTAGTGCTTAGGGAAGTTCCGGGGCCTGGAGCAGCTCTGGGTATTGCATATGCATGTGTGTTGGGGGGCGCAGTTTCTGATGTGTCAGATCTTTTCTGTGCGCACAAATCTACTCTGTGTCTCATACATACAGTAGCAGTCTGATGCCTTTAGTCTGCGGCATGCTGTGTTCTCTTTTCTAGTTAGCCAGGTTTTTAATGGTGCCTTTCTCCTTTTCCATGTTTATCTGGAGGACGGATAGCTCAGTGTGTGCCCTTTCTTTGATGAATAGCATCTGACCTCTCTTTTGCTGGCAGTGAGAAGGGAAATTAATTTGCTTCTGATCCCTTAGGGAAAGGGTAGAGGCTGCATGGTTGCACTTGTGCCATTTCAGGAGTGCACAAGTCAGAGATCACTGCACTCCTCGTATCCCAATCTCTGCTTCAGCCTTCTGTAACTTCACATCTGAATGCTGCGTGTTAGCTACCTAGTATGTATTGAACTGAGAGGGCTGAAGTGAAGTATTAAGTTCATTAATCGAGCTGCTCAGCTGACAGTTTTGTTTTAACTACTACTCTGCTGCTGTGGTTTCTGTGTAAGATGGAGCTATACTTTTATTAGTGGTCTGCCTGGAGCAAAAAACAAAGGATAGCTGCAGCAAAGCACTATAAACAGATACTATGTTCACATGCATCCAATAATAATTCATCTTTTTAGCCTTTTAGAATTTATTCTAAAGGAATAAGCAGAATCTGCAATAGCATTTTAATTCTGTTTTCCACTCATCCTAAATCAGCATGGTAGCAGCCTGTAAGCTTAGTGCGGGATTGTCTGTGCCCCAGAACTCCTTTCCAGAGGCTAAAGGGCATGGTGCTTCTCTATGGTAGGTTACCACAAAGCGGGGATCTTCCTTAAGGTTGCTCCTTGGCAAGGTAGCTGCAAATATGGTACAAATATGTTGGTATCACCAAAGTCTCAGTGAAAGAACAGCAGGGGAAAACTGTCTTTAGTAGAACATACTGCTGGAAAAGGCCTGAAGTTGCATTCATCTAGACTGATGATAGTGGTCTCTCTAAAAAATACATAGCTATGGTGACGTAAGTTGAAGGTTGTTTGGTGGAGTGTGATTTCTGTGAGTTGTAGGGAGTCTGTGAGTTAAAAACGTGTGAGACCTACATGCTGTGCTAAAGTAGGACAAGATGTAGGAGTCTTGTGTAATTATTTTAGTGTCAGCAACTTGGGCTGATTTCTGATTATCACTACTTGTGTTTTGACGTGAAAAACTATGCCCGATTTCTTGTGCATTGCTATGTATCACAAAATGAGTGTCTGCCCGTTGCAATTCTGAGAGTTCAGAGAATACAGTGAGGTTATGCTGGATATTTTGGGATGACTACCTGATAGTGCAGGATTTTTATATGGTTTTTTCTTGTTATAGACCCTAAAGCGACAGAGCCAGTTGGCACTCTATTTCTTTAACACTATTCTAGCTCATGGGGATCTACGGAACAACAAACTAAACCAGCTTTCAGTCAACCTCTGGAATCTTGCTCAGAAGCATGGCTTTGCTGACACCAGTACTATGGTAAGGAAAGGGGTAATGCAGGGAAATTGTAGTTCTTAAGATCTTTTTGAACTCCTCATTTGAGAAAAGGTAACATTTCTTTATCTGAATAAAGCCAATCATTTTACAAGTTGCTCTCTTAAAAAATAAATCAGCTTAAACCCCACTTATTTTTAAATGCTTCTTAAGGAATAAGCAGCTTGTCTTATTTCAAGTGGTCTGTATCTTTCTGGCACTTTTACATGTATTTCACACATTAAGGAATGTGCAAATGTTGGGTGCTGTTACTTTTTTCAGTAGAGAAAACTCTTTAAGAGAAGTACATTTTTACTAGTGGAAGGAAGTGCATGGTGTAAGCTTGGGAAGTGGGTGTTTTAGAGCCTTTAAGAAAGATATACATGATAAGCAAGCTCTGGAGCACGAAAAGCAAGTGCTCATGTAGCCAGTGACATTTAGGGAAAATCACGAGTGTCTATTCAAAACACCTTCACATAGATTAAATGATGGCCTGTGAACTAAAAATCCCAAAATACCTTCTTTTTGTACCCAGGTGACAACACTAGAATACATCAAGAAGCGAAGCAAACAACCTGAACTGAGTCACTTTGCAGATCTGGCCCTTCGGCTTCCTCTGCAGTCCAGGACCTGAGGAATGCTCTTTCCCAAGGAGTCATCTGCACAAGGGAGTGTATAGCCAAGGCCCCAGTCACTGATCTAGATTGTGACTGGAGGAGTTCAGTGTATTTTTATTTTACTTAGTGTGACAGATTTACTTGGACACAGGTAAAGGTAAAACTGTTCTGAGTGCAATAATTTAATCTGAATTTGTTTCCAGTTTTACCTCTACATTCCTATTAAATGCTGATTTAGATTCAGTAAATGGTATTTTGAACCTCTGTGGTTGCAAAAGCCTTTAGAAATCTAATCTGTTGTCATTTTAGCAACAAAGAAGATAAACTGCACAGATCAGTTCAAAGCTTCCAGACTTCATCGCACATGCAGAATAGTCTTTCTCCTCTGTAGAAACCAGCATTTCAATATAATAATCCTACTGAGTCATCTT
Source organism: Amazona ochrocephala (assembly GCA_039720435.1). Classification (NCBI taxonomy): domain Eukaryota; kingdom Metazoa; phylum Chordata; class Aves; order Psittaciformes; family Psittacidae; genus Amazona; species Amazona ochrocephala. Next base: position 15,809,480 of record CM077886.1, on the reverse strand, counting down.
TCTGCTTTGGGAAGCTGCCAACATTGGTTTGGTCAGTTCCAGTAGAAGAGAAAAATGGCCGAGGTGTTACTGTTCTAATTTCTGCAGTATATTTTCATGGACATGTTTATGCTTTCATTTTAGTTCAGTGTTGTTTTGTAAAATGGAAAGAATCTTTTAAGTGCTGTCTGCAAAGAAAAATGGAAATGTATGCAAAGTATTGTGTGTTTGCAAAGTACACTATCCCTGAATAAAACAATTTGCAGTTCATCTGTTTGTTCTTGGGGACTTTGTGTATACAAATCTGTCACTTTACCCTTGTGGAATTAAGTTACATGTACTGCTATTACATCTAATAACATTTTACTCTCGCCACTTCTGTCCCACGGTAAGGAGGAGCCATGTTGAGACCTTGCATCTATTGCTGGTTTTGCTTAGTGGTAAGTATTTTAATGAGCTAAATCCATATATAGATATTAAGATACATTTTCGCATAAAACTGCTTTATGTTAAGGCTAAGAAAGTAATCAATTTTGGCAGAACCATATATTTAAGGAGTTAGCAAGCTGAAAATAAATACCACCCAAATCATTAAAGCATTCTTGCTGCATGCTTTTCATCTCCTCCGTGGTTACAGAAGCAGGGTACATCTAACGTGTATTTTGTGTTAAGGTTGTAAAGAAATGAACTAGGACTTTTTTGTCCTGATACAGACTGTAGCTGCAACCTAAGTAAAACTGCAGGAATACAAGATAACTATGAAGTGGCATCAGCTTGATACAGAACCTTTCCAACTTTAGTATATGGCCATTTGGATTATACTGATGTTCCTTAAATAATTCTTTATATAGTGCACATAGATATTGAAATAATATGTTACCATGTCCCACTTTAATTTAGCTTTTCTTCTTGCTGCAGCTGCACAAAACAACTCTCAACAGCATGTAGGTGATTCTTCCTGTTGGGCTTGGTAACATAAACCACAAACTGGGTAAGTGGGATTAAACTCTGAGCTCTGTAAATCACCAAGTGGGTCACACTAAGCAGCTGTGGTATGGCAGAAATTGCCTTCTGGGGGCAAATGTACTGCTCTAAATCCAGTGTGGAGTTCCTTCAGAGTCTGTAAAACAGAAACTCTTACAACAGGCTTACAAACATGCCCACTGTTCCTCTTTCCATGCAGGCATGCATTTTTGCCTGTTGTCTTTGAAGCACAGTGTTACTTTTGTTCCTTTATTGGTGCAACACCAACATGGAAAATGTTTTACTACTACTTTTATAAGTGCAAAAATAGCTCAAAACAGGCAGAAAACTGCTTAGTTATCGGAAGTAAACTCTATAAAAATCTAGCTTAGAAGCTAACTGTAATAAACTGCTTTTAGCTTATTTCCATGTTAGAGCAAAACTAATTTTAGTTAAAACACTCTACTTATTAGAACCATAGAATAGTTAGGGTTGGAACCTTAAGATCATCTAGTTCCAACCCCCCTGCCATGGGCAGGGACACCTCCCACTAAACCATGCCACCCAAGGCGCTGTCCAACCTGGCCTTGAACACCGCTAGGGATGGAGCATTCACAGCTCCCCTGGGCAACCCATTCCAGTGCCTCACCACCCCTACATTAAAGAACTTCCTCCTTATATCCAATCTAAACTTCCCCTGTTTAAATTTTAACCTGTTACCCCTTATCACTGCAGTACCTACAGTACTGTACAGTATTACAGACCTCCTCTTTCTTCTATATGCAGCACATACACAGGCCAGACCAAGTTTATCTGCTTGAAGAAAGCTGACAGTTCTTTTCCGCAGGTATGTGTCTTGATTTTCAAACCACATTTCCTTGTGTACATTATTATCGAGAGAAAGGTGCCAGGCCAGCCACAAAGCTGCAGTTGAACAACACACTGGTATACATTATGCTATTCTAGATAGGGAAAAAAAGTTCTTCTCTAAAGGCAAGGCTAGGACTCTCATCACCTTCAGCATCTTCTCAGTGGTAGTGCAAAACCAATCATTACCCATCCAGGACTGGCTCTGCAGCAGAAAGCTGTACGTGCTGTCCCTTTCTTCCTAAATGAAGTCACTAGTTGACATTTTCTTACCTGTTCCTTTATTTTACGTCAGGTTTTTTGCTAGGCAAGTAGCTGAGGGCCTGAATTCAGCATTTGTCTTGGAACAAAAACCAGAACCTCCACTGCCTGGGTTTAAGTAAAGCAAAAGCTGAAGTGTGGAAGAGCTGGCTGAAGCCAGTCACTGAACTTTGAGAGCACTGGTGCAAAACAGACTCGCCCTGATGTAGTGATGGTTTTAAATTACACTATAAAGGAGATGTTTCCTCAAAGACCCTGCAGGAAGTGGTCCAGCATCTCCTCCATCCCAGGTATGGGAATGGATTCATAGCAACCCCTTAAGCTGCAGCGTCTCCAAATTTTCACTTCCCCTCAGGAGTTGCCCAAAATGTATCATCAGATTTGTAGGCACATCAGTAATGTTTCTTCAAAGTAAAACACCATCACTTTGTGCCACTCACTGAGTGTAAAAATGTGAAGATTTTACAGAACACCAAAATCCTTTTGACTCACTGAGATGTAGCTGAAAATAAGTTTCTAACATCAGCATTTTAGAAAAATTTGCTAAGTTGCAACTAGTTACAGGCACTGCCCACATAGTTTCAGTCTTTGAAGCAGGCTGTCTCTTGCCTTGTAGAAAACATTGCAAAGGTATCAAAAACTTACTGCTTAGCTGAAGCGAGGACTCAGGTCTGGTGTAAGCACTTGACAACTTGTAGTACAAGTGCCTCATAAATCAAATTTCTTAAATATTTTGTACCTTATTTCAAGTAAAAAGATGTGGAAAGTGAAAAGAAATTTGTCTGCTGAATTTCCATTCCTTTTATTACTCCAGAGGTTTAATCCTCAAATTTTATACATCTGGATGTGTATTTGTCTAGGTATACTTTTTTGTTGGCAGCAGGTTGAAATCCAAGACCAATTCCTCTGTGTTGCTTCAAGTCCATCGCTTTATCAAATTCCATCTTCAGAGCCTGCTGTAACTTCTCCTCGCCTTCCCTGTTCAGAGCCATGTTTGGTTTGTTTGTAGTTGCTGAGAGATTTTGGATAGGACCAGAGCCCTTTTTAAAGCCACCCATCAGTCTAAGAAACTTCATTTGTTGCTCAGAACTTTGAAAAGCAGCTGTACTCCATTGGCCAAACTTTGCATCCTGTGAAGCAAAACAAGGTTAGTGCTTAAATTAAATAATACCAAGATCAAGGACAACAGTTTCTGGCTGTGTCATGAGAACAGAACCAACTACAACAACCCAAAGGGCTGAGAAAGTTATTTCACAGGTAGTATCTCTTGAAGGACATGATAAAAGAATGACACAACCCTGCATAAGTGCATCCTCATTAGCACTTCAGTTCATTTAACCTGGAGGCAAGGTTTAATGCACTCTGGGAATCTCCTTTCCCTCTGTCTTAAGAATCTTGGCTTTCCTGCACTCTAGATAATACTCAAAGAGCCAGACATTGTCCAGTCATTTCTCTTATTCTAAGACAACTGACAGCTTAATCCTCTTTCACTCTGTCACTTTGTGCAGTTATCTTCTCATTTTCCTGTTGCCTAGTTAGGTATCTGTGGGTTTTAGCAGTGTTTTAGTACGTTTTGGAGACAGTGTTCAATCTGGCTCTCAAGCTTTGAGTAACATTTGCAGTCTCATCCCACTAATATCGCAGGAGTGCAAAATCTGAGGGCGAATCCTCATCTGACAGGACTAAATATAGTACTCTAGAAGCCTCCCTCCCATGCAGCTTGCTCTATTCCTTGTATTCACCTCTCATTGTATTCTTTGAACTAGTTCACTCCTTCAGGATTTCTGTTTTGTCTGCAGCTGTGTCACTTCTGAGAGAACAGCCAATGTCCAAGGAAAATCAGGGTTCAGCCATTTGTGGATAACCAAAGACACATCATATGATTTATAAAGTTCATGAACTTTCAGCTTACCTAAGAACAGGCTTCATTATCTAAGGATCTTATTTGACTCCCAAGCTATATCTAGGAGCTCTGTTCTCATTTATAACAGGTTTTGGCAGAACTGCTACTCCCGACTTTTTCTTTAAAATTGGGGGTGGTACTAAATAGACTGAGCTGGCTACATGAAAGGAAAAAACATGAATTCAGTGGCGTGTTTTATGTAAGCCTGAAATCCTTCCAACTGAACAGTTCCAGCTTGCATGAAACAGTCATTCGCCACTCGACAGCCAACATGACATACAGCATGCTATTCAATATTGCAGGCAAGCTGTAGCAGGCTTTTTAAGCTAAAAAATGCAAGGCTGGAGCGTCATTCACTATCAGAAGCCAGAATACCTGCTGTTAAAAAGCTATCCATAATACTTCTGTATTTTTACTATGCTCAAAGACAAACTGCTGTATAAGCCCTGCTCTGTGACAGATGCGTGTGCACATACACATAAATACATGTCCTCCCCATGGCATGGAAGACATCTGCACAGATGCAGAAATCATTATGGCTTGTCAAACTCTGTAATTTCTTTTAAGTGAAGCGCTGGCAGGCACTACACGTAGCTTTTGCTGCAGCATTTCCAGCTCACTCTGTGAAGCTGATGAATTAATTTTCTGTTCTTCTGTGTACTCCTAAACAGAGACAGATCAGCACCACAGAACGGAGATCCCTGCCAAGGATGTCATTTTTCTCAATGACTTCAAAGACTATTAGATAGTTGCAGTTCCAGAGCTATTGCAGTCTGCCTCCCACTATGTAAAAACCTACAGTTGTTGTTTCTGGCATTTCACCGAGGTATATTACAACTTTCTAGGCGTACTGGCAGTCTTGTGGAACAACTAAGAATACTGAATTACAAGCAACGCTTTCTCTCTTTCTGAATCTTTTTACCACTGCTACACTACTGCCACCATTTCTACTACCTTCCTGTAAATGTGTCGGGGCAAGCTGAGTAGGGTACAAAAGCAAAGAATAAAGAATCATCTTTCAAAGAAGTAGAAGAAAGATGCAAATGTTAGGAGAGGACTGACTGTAAATATCACACGTTATCAGTCGTCATCCCTTTCACCTTTCTATGTTAACCCGTTTCTGAATGTCTTCCACATAACAATTATGATACAATTCAGTGACTGCTATATCCATAGTCTAGAATTATTTGTGTTTCAGAGTCAGCACAAAACACTTCCATAGCATTTTGTTATGGCTTATTCTCCAGAAGAACCAGAGAAAATGCTGCTTTTGAGGACTGATGCTGGGCATTAGAGCACTGTACAATGCCAACTGCTGTTGGAGCTCACTGGTCAGCTCCCAGACTCTCCTGGGATTGTGCTAACATGCCCTTAAATTTACAGTCAAAAGGAAGAATGTTGTGGCAAGCCTTGTACCTGAGCCACATACAAAGAGTACAGTGCTTTTTTCAGGAACTTGCTCTGGGACACAGTATTTCTGTCAGATCATGATCTACTTCATACATACCTGTTTCACTTTGGGACTGAAAGCCTTAGTTTTGCCAGATTCTCCATCAATTTCTTCTTGCAGAGCCTGTTGCCTCACCTAGCATGCAGAAAAAACAGCACAAGGTGCTATCTTCTGTGTGTTAAATGAGTTAATGTCATTCACAATGAAAAGATAAGACTAAAATAATTAGTCCTCTTCATAATTTTGCAAGGATAGTTAAATGTTGCATCATAGCAGCCTTCCAGTATCTGAAGGGAGCCTACAAGGGTGCTAGGGAGGGACTATTCATCACGGTCTGTAGTGATAGGACAAGGGGTAACAGGTTAAAACTTAAACAGGGGGAGTTTAGACTGGATATGAGGAAGAAGTTCTTTACTGTAAGGGTGGTGAGGCACTGGAATGGGTTGCCCAGGGAAGTTGTGAATGCTCCATCACTGGCGGTGTTTAAGGCTGTGTTGGACAGAGCCTTGGGTGACATGGCTTAGTGTGTGGTGTTCCTGCCCATGGCAGGGGGCTTGGAACTAGATGATCTTAAGGTCCTTTCCAGCCCTAACTATTCTATGATTCTATGTGATCCATTTACACCCTCAACATCAGAACTGTGATTTTGCTAGTGGTATTTTAAACAAACATTTTGCTGTATTGGATATATTTAGTCTTCTAACTGCAGGTAACAGCTACACTGAAACTGCCAAAGTTAATGAGAAGCAAAGAAACCTGTATTTAACTTCATAAGCTACTTAGACATTGACTGGAGCTGTACATTTTGGACTTAACCCATGGAAGGTAAAACACACTTTAAGCAGAGCTCTATCTAGGGAAATCTTGGCCTAGACAAACAACAAAGGGTTTTTTTATTACAAATTCTATGCATACATTAAATGCTGAATTGCTTTAAATCTTACACATTTAAGACAAAGCATACCTTGGCTATATTAACTTCATCACAGTTTCCTTTTTTTCCCTGCACAATTGTTACATCATCCACATGTTCCTGTAAAACAGTAAAAAAGCTTGTATGAATGTTTTTATCCATTATGGTTAATCAGAACTTACATAGCTCTGACTACAAAAGTAGTAAAACCACCAAGCAATAAGTTAGTACTAATGTGAGGCAAGAAATAGTCAAATCTAAGCTGGAAATGCCAATTAAAGCTGTGTATTTCTATGGAGAGACCTTCTCCCCAAGGAAGAGATCCTTTTTTTTACTTTTAAACAAAGGGCATAAGGGATTTCTTTAAATTCACACATTAAAATGGACCTGCCCACATCACTGGCACACACAGTCATGTTTGCAGACAAGGTCATTTCAAATCAAACCACTTCATAGAGTTCAAGTTTATACTTCAAGTAGGGGGCAGAAAGAGATAAGATAAATTTAAAAACCTGGAAAGAGCACAGGGAGAGGTGCTCACATACATAAAGTGTCTCCTACAATGGCAGCAAACAGCACTTTAGTTCCACGTTTGGGAGCGAGGAATGGGGGGCTGGTGGGGAGACAGAGCAGCTCCAGCAGGTATGGCTGGGCAGGATAGCAAGAGGTAAATCAGTGTCAAGAGTCCCCAGGCAAATACTGATACTGCTCTACAGAGCAGCCCTTTAGCAGGTTCTGCTCCCATTGACTGGCACTTCCAGATCACTGCCCTCAGCCTTTCCTTTCCAAACTGGTAATAAGGGTAAGATTTTGGGGCATCCGGTGTAACGGGGTAAGCAAAAAGTCCAGGACAGGGGTAAATTAGAGCCATAAGCTTTAGACCAGCCTGGAAAAGGTGGCCAAAGGGAAGATCTATTGATACAGCTAACATAATAACCCAAGCATGAAATCGCCAGGGAACGCTACGACAAGGAAAAGATTTGTAACGTACTTCTGTCAGCAAAAGCTGCTGTTACTTTTTTTAGGGTTTATAGTTTTATTTAAAGCCATGAATGATTCAGTTGATTTCCTAAAGCCACCTTTTATGTACTGATTTCACACACACACAAGTACATGCACCATTAAAAATGCGAGAACACTGTCTGCTATAAGGAGAGCTTGTTCTCTTGGAAAGGAAAGACCAAAACCCCAATTTACTTCTAGATGGCCTGGTACTGTCTTTTCAGATCTACTCAAACAAGCAGAACTGATGTGACAGGATTCTGCAAACAGCTGCAATGTTACTTTTTTTTCCAGCTGGAAGGTCAAGTGGAAGATGAGGAAGGAGGAAGGGTGCACCTTCATCCCTGCCAATTCACTCCCTGTCGCTGGACTGCTGAAGGCTGCTGTGTGGCAAAAATTACCCCTCAGGAGTGGCAGTCTTCCCCCAACTTAATGGAAGGGGAGCACGTTTGCATGTGGTAGGATTATGCTATCTTCAGGCAAGTAACTTCAAAGAATAAACCAAGGCTTCACTCTGCCCAAGCTGACTGTAATGGTCTCCAACTGGAAAAACAGTGATCATTGATATAAAGTGGGTATCACTCCCCACTGTCGTGAAAAACTCACTCATTTGTTTGCTGCACAGGCCCAACAGAGTGTTTTTCAAGGCATGCAGCAGTGTGTGTGACACACTGTAGACTAGAAAACGTGCCAGGACTACGGCACAGTTAAATGCAAGACTGACATTATCAGCCATTTACTACAATAGTGTCTCCTGGTCTGGCAGGAACTAGATTTCTCTGGAACTGGTTTACCCAGACTTCTCAGTCCTCAGGAGAATTTCCCTGAAGCGCTTCTTATTATTAAAGGTCAGAGCTGAATATGGGAAAGAGAAACAAAACATGCATCATCCTACATCCTTCTCCTCCATTGTTTGCAAGATATTTGCTGTGTTTTCCATTGTCATCCATCACGCGATTTTACTTATTAGGCTTATCTTGCCTCCACAGAATGTGAACAGCTACAAGAATCTAAATAATGTCTAACAGTCTCAAAAAGTCAGTGTCAATTTAATTAGAATATATATGCCAGCAATAAAACCATCTCGTCCTTTGAACGGTCAAAAAGAGAAACCTAAGGACAAAGCCCCAAACATCTGTTTACCTGGTGACTGAGAAGCATACATGCTCCCAACACAAACCTTTGTGGAAAAGCCTCCATCTGGGTCTCCACGGAAGCTGAAAAACCTGCTTATATAAAATCTGTATTTAATTATTAGCGAGACACCAGAAAGCTGCTGGGTTTCCACAGAACATGAAGAAACTGCATACAGGAGTGCGTAACAACGCAAAGCACACCATGGAGCGGGCTGGAGAGGCAGCCAGTGCTGCAGCCCGCCCTGTCCCTAGCTTACAGAAATCTTCAATGATGCCTTACTTACAAGAGCTTGACTTTTAAACAGGCCAAATATCCAAAGTTCTTGATAAAGAACAACTGGAGTGCAGTTTCCCATTACTTGTGAATATCAAAGCAAGCTCCTAGTCACTTGCAGTTAGCCACTGCTGTTGAAGTAGTAAAAATACAGATAGGTACCTACTGGATTTCTAAGCATAGCTTAATTCCCAATGATAACAACAGAGGTTAGGCATGTAGGTACTAACTTTGGGCACTTCAATAGCTTTAAAATAAGACCCTAATCAGATAAAAAAAAAGAAGTAAAAAAAAAAGTTAAAGCAATAAACCAAGATCTTTATAGCCCTTTTGGTTTTTGATTGGAGTGGGAATCAAAGAAGAAACCTCTGTATTTCCATATTTCAAATCTTCCATCAGTTCCGCTCCATGTTTGTTTCACCTCAGAAATGGCAGTACTGCAAAACTCTAGGATAGGATTTCCCTTAACAGCCAGTCTGGATACAACCCCAGTTACTTTCAGGTATAATTTACAGCTCTTGTGTCTATTTATTGTCTTGCATAGATTTAGTTTTTTTAATTAAGAATTTGTGTTTCGGTTGTTCTCCAGTATTTTTCTATCAGAATTCATACATCAGTGCTCTAGGCCTCATCTACACTTTGGGTTCTTAGGGTTTTCTCTAAAGTTTGTCTGAATTAGACGGCAGGTTTTGGCTAAATTTCCCCCTTGTTTCTAACACTGCAATTCCAGCATTAACAGCAGCAAAAGCTTAAGGAAAAGTCTAACACAGTTAAATGCACTTATGCTGCCAGTGTTACCAACCTGCTCAGGTTAAATGACATGGTATTAAAGTCCTGTTTTACAGGAGTGCTGCCACTTTGCCAAGAGCAACTGAAGGAGGGCCAGACCAACACTATGTCTGTACATACGGGTTTTCTTTTTGTGCCAATACTTGCTCTTGGTTGTCATATTCACATTTTCACAGCTGAAACACGATCACTACAAGAGTTGGCATTAAAAAACATTTTGCAGTGTTCCACAACTATTACATGCTGAAATCAACAGATCAGCTGATCCTGCTTCTTGAACCCCAGAGGAGGCCCCTACTGACCCAATGGTCTGAACGGGCTGAGCAGCCTGCAGGAGGAACCTGCCTACCTAAAAATCTTTCAATTCCTTAAGCAGGATTCCTTAGCAAAGACATCCTTTTCTTTACAACTTACCAGTGCCTCACTTCCCATGCCTTCTCCTTTGATGGTTTTTGTGTTTCCTTTTGAACGTGGTTCTTCAGCAGAATCCTGGCGTGATTCTTTTCTCCTTTCTTTCCTTTTTCCACCACAGCGTGTGTGGTTACTGTTGCGTAATACCCCATCTACAGTGTCCCCTGGGACACATACTGCTTGCTTCATTTCCCTCTCTTGGTTCTTTTCAGTGCTTTCTGGTAGTGTTACTTTTTGGCTTTTCGAAGGACTGTCATTGTTTAACAAAACTTTTGAATCCTCTTTCTGAATGTTTTTATTCTTTTTCTTCTTGATGACTTCACAATTATCCTTTATATTCATTCTGCTTTTCTTCCCAGAAAGCTCTTCTTCCTCAGACTCAGCTTTTTGCTGTGCTGGGAGATGCTGATCAGGAACACCGTGACTGTAGTCTTTATTATCTGTATGTGTTAAGGAAGAAACATCTTTTCTTCTCTTTTTCTTCTTGGTCTCTCTGCTACTTCCAGAGTTCTCAGCTGGGTCCTCTTCCTCTCTATTTGTCAGTGAAGTTTCCAGGGAATTATTTCTTTGCCTTTTTCCAAAGTCACTTAATGCAGTGGGGCTATCAGGAACTCCATTGGTATTGTCCTGATTATCTGCTAGTAGTAAAAAGGAGTCAGGCTTATCTTTCTTTTTCTTTCCCTTCTTCCTTCTCACATAACTCTCCCCATCATTCTGGATAATACCTGTTCCATGGGCTTTGACTGTTAAAGGTTTTTCTTGTGAAATACATTTCTGTGGGGTTTTAGGAACTTTTCCAGCCTGTTCACGTTCACTGTCCTGGCTGTCCTCTAATGAACAAGAAAAAATGCCTTTCTTCTTTTTTTTCTTGGTTACTCCACCATCCAATTCCAAATTCAAAGCGGTCTTCTTTCTGCTTCTTTCAAAAGCAAATCCATTTTCATTCGTACCATCTGCGTGGTGATTTGAAAGCTCCACATCACGACCCTCATTATTCTCCAGTGATAAGGAGGAATGACATTGGGCTTTTTTTTTCTTCTTTTTGACAATTTTTATTTGTTCCTCTGATTCTTCTTTAGGTTCTGAATCCAGATGGCCTTCTACATTCACGAAGCTTTCTGAATGTGCTTCTTTCAGTAATCCAGAGCCAGCTTTCTTTTCCTTCTTTTTCTTCTTCTTATTTTTCAGTTCTAATTGGTCTACATGCTCATCTTTCAGTTTTTCCTTTTTCCTTATCTTTGTTTTTGTCTCAAGCTCGTCATCATCCTCCGTTTCAACGACATTCTGAACATCTTTCTCAATTTTAGTGATAGTTTGGCTCCGACTCCTTTTGGCTTTTTTCTTTTTTTGTACAGGTTCCTCATGAACTTCTTTTCTCTTTATCATTCTAAAAACATGAAATGGAGGTGTTAGTGCACACCTTCAACAAGTCCCAGGCTATTTGGTCTCCCTTTGCTCTGAAACCATCCCGTATCTCTCATTATCGCTCTTTTTCCAGTTTCACAATCTGCTTTCTGTGATATAGGGACCCAGAAGCGCATGCTGCACTGAAAACAGAGTGTACCGGGGTGGCCACAGGGTGGGTTTTCATCTTCTTTATTGCTGGCCTTGTTTGTTTGTAACTTTTTATGTGTCTCTCTGACAGCTGTGCAGCATGACCCTTTCAGAGATTTAGCTACCCTCTAAAACATCCTTCCTAAGTGTCAAAGCAGATACTTACTATATGCGTGCATATATGTGTTATACATATGTGTGTGGAGTTAAGGTGGTTTTCCACACATGTATAACTTTTCACTTATTTAGCACTGAACTTTACATCCCTTTATTGCCCACTTGGCATTACAGGATCCTTTCAAGGCACCTTAGTAATTACCTTGAGTTTGTTTCTGTTTGTGGTTGCTTGTCCTTGCGCTGTGTTTCGGGACACTCGTGCCTATGCACAGGTTATAGCAGCCCTCTGTACCTGTGGTACCCACTCGGTGACACCCCTGCCTTTGCTGGGGAGCCTAGATGGTCTCCCTTCCTTTAATCAGTAACTAACCCACAGGGCTTCTTTACGTGCCTCTCACACCCCTGCCACAATCCCTCCAACCCCCAAGCGCACCAGAGCACACCGCGGTGACCCGCTCGCTCTGCCCGAGGAGCCGGACCCGCCGACCGGGCCCACGTAGGTCCCGCTACCCTCCGACCCCCGTTAGACGAGCGGAGCGCGGAGCCCCCCGCATGGAGACACCGCCCCCGGCCGCCCCTTACCTGCCGCGGCCACGTGCAGTTCCAGCCGGCCCGGAAGAGGAACGTGCGCGCTCCCGCCCCGCGGCGGGGACTGGCGGAGCGGTTGCCGCGGCAACACAACAGACCGCGGCGCGGCATGGCGGAAGGCGGGCGGGAGCCGAGCCTGTGGGAGCGCGTGTGCGCAGGTGGGAGCCGGGAGGGGCGGCGGCGGCGGCCCGGCCCTGAACCCGCAGCGGGCACAGCCCCACTGCCCCGGGCACTCGGGGCTCTTCCGAGCTGATGCAGCGTCCAAGGGGGTCCTGCCCCGCCCTTGGCGATGAGGCCCCGGTCTCGGTGGGGCCGGCGGCGGGGCTGGCTGCGTCTGCTGGAACCCGCCCTTGGCCCAGCTGAGAGCGAGCCCCGAAGCGATGCCGCTCCTGAGTGTTCCGTGTCTTCGTACTGTCATCAGCTTATGGCAGAAGCATACCTCTGTGCGTGCTCTGCTGCCAGCAGCGCCAGGAGTACCCAGCTTACTGCAGTAATGGCACGGCCTGCGGCTCACCACACAGCAGTCTGCGCCCTGCGTGCAGGCAGCTCTGTGGGTTATCCTGGCAAGGGAGTTAGATTATTGCCTTGCGGAAGTAGAGAGGTGATGGTGTTACTGCTGTTTATGGCAAGTTCAGTGAATGCACATCTTCAGTTACCAGAGCCTGATTCTAATAGCAAAAGTCTTGGCCTTTTCCCAAAGCCAGAGTGCTGAGGCTGGTCAGGAAGCTGAGAGACCAGCTCCACAGCTTTGTAGTGAACTTCTCTTCAATTAGTACTTTATAATGCCTTAAAAGTAGGTATTTTGTGTTAAAATGGCAATTTTAAATGTAGGGATAAACTTTCTTACTGTACTATAACTCACCTGAGCCATGTGTAGTATGTGTGGAAGTGGTAATGCCAGTAAATCTGATTATAATGGTAGAACAGTGAAGCTGCTGGGTTTGGCTGTAGAAGTTTTCTGTATTGTGGAATCTCTAAGATTTTTTCGTATCAATTCCATTGTCCTCATCTTTTAATTTTATTCCCCTGATTCACTCAGTAATCTATATGGGTCACGTACTGCTTTTGCCTTGTGTGTTTTGGTTGATTGGTTGGTTGGTTTGAAGGTGGAGGCTAATGCTTAGCAATGTCCTGGGGATTTAATTGCTTATAGAGGAATACAAATTACAAAGCAGTATCATACACTGGTAAAACAATGGCTAATTCTATGCAAGCATCTGCATTTCACTTACATTAAAATATTCTAAATGGTTAATTTCATTAAAGATCACTTTCTATTAAAGGATTTTCTTACTACTGAGAACCTTGGACTTGACTTAAACCCCAGCCAAGAGGCTGTAAAGTTCTCACTTGTTTTAAAGCATTAGATTTCATGTTAAACATTTGTGGTATACTAAGTTTTACTGTTTAAATCCAGAATAGGTATCTTCAGAAAGTAATGTTTGTTTAGGAGAAAAATAAGTATGTTTTTAAAGTCTTCTGGATGAACGTGGTACTTCTTTTTACTTCCAGAGTATGAAGCACAGCAGCCTCAATTTCCAGATGGTCCTGAATCAAAACAGGAATATGTGAGTATAGTTCAATAAAAAAATCTGTGTAGGGCTGGTTTTAGAAATATTTTGCATAACTAAATGGGAAAATTAGATACCCACAGAGTACACTCATTCATAAAAAGAAAAAAGAAAACCCAAACCCCAACCATATTTTGCAAACAGCTTCAGTGAATCAACAAACATAATATTACAAATAATTACTTTATTTAAAGCAACTTGGGTAGCGTTACCCTAAAATTAGATTGGCAGCTGTGTTTGGTTTGTATGTCTCGCTGTCTTTTAGCTGGAACTGTCTGCTTCTCAGGCAGGGCTCTGAAGCATGCCAGGGGCTCCTTTGGGTGGTGGTTGAGCAGAGAGAGTACTGCAGTACATGGGAGAGGGGAGCAAGCACAGCGACAGAGTTACTGCCCAGTGTCACATATATGATAGGTCACATAGACGTGGCCATTGAAATTAGTGGATTAAACCTGGTCAAAGTGGTTTGAAGTCTAATTTTGATAAATTCAGTCTAGGAAGATTTGTTTGGCAGACATAAAAGTTTAAGAAAGACAAACCAGTTTAAACCTTTGGCCCCAGAAGTTCTAGGAGCAGCAAGGTTAATTCTTTTGGGCATCTTATACAAAGTTAGCTTTCATTTAAATTAGGCATTTCTGTAGATGTGTTATCTCATTATTCTTTGTTATTTTAAAGCTATTTTAAGACATGGTTTAAATTGTCTGACAGTGGGTCTGTTTAGACTTACCCTGTTTCCCCAGGTGAAACTGGCTTCATTCCAGGCTGTTATTAAATTTGACTAGTGAACTCTGCTTGGGGCATTAGTTTGGGTATAATATATTGATATATTTGAGCATTGAAAAGAATATAATTTGTTACACTGATGCACTTTTTTGAATTTACAAAAGTACCACTTTTTTGTACCTTGCATGCATTAAAAAGGAATCTCTGCAGTTATTGACATACAGTGTATTACAAGTGTAGTGGCCTGATCCCACCACCTGCTTTGCAGTAGCTCATAAATCCAGTTGAATTTAAAGTGAAACTATTCAGGTGACGTAATTTTCATAACCTGTTTTCATAGCAAACTCTAATGTGGTGCATTCCTGGAGACAAAAGGCTGTACCTATCTTTCTGTAACAGGTATAGCTCAATGCCTCTTAGGAGTATTATGCAGGCTCAGTGTAACAGTTCCTGCACTCCTAAAAGCATCCGTAAAATTGTGGGCTATCTTTTTTTATGGTATCCATAAATGTCTCTGTGTGGGAAAACTGAAGATTTGCTCTGAATTTGTCTATGCTTTGTTTAGAAGGAAAGTTTCTTTTCTTTAAAAGGCGAGCGTCAGGACTCCTGAACCGTACAGAAACAAACATATAAACCTCTGACTGGAAAATACTTATTCATAACATTTTAATTCTTAAAGGATTACTGTTTCTTCTGAAGGCTAAAATATATTTTCAATTGTGATATCTCACCTTATTCTCTTAGAAGCATTCATGTACCTTCTGTTAGGTTTGGATGCTTTTATTGTGCTGGAACTGTGCAGAATTTTTTAAAGCTGAATTCTTTCTTTGAAAGTACTCATAAAATAATGAAACAATTTAATATCGCATTAGAAATGAATTTTTTTTTAACCGACTTTATCCTTTTTCATGTTGAATTGGATTTTATGTTTTGTTTTTATTTTACAGTCTTAATTGGGATATTTATGTAGGTTACATTTATCTTGAACAGGTGTCTTTGGAATTAGGAATAGCGCAGCCATTACGTATGGAACAATTTTATTCAGCCCCTGCAGCTGATACTTCTGTCCAACAGTTGCTTTCCACACCCGAGGCAGATCCCCTTCCAGAACCACCTGATCCAAAAACATGTGAGTAGGAGTATATTATCTTGAACCCTGCTGTGATTAGTTTTCTTGCATTTGGCAAGGGTTTGTCATTTGTTATATTTAAAGTATTAACAGCTACAACACCTTAAGTGGAATTTGCGTGATCGGTCCTATGGTCTGTAAACAGGGAGCCAGCTTGGGCAATTGGTCAATGGAAGAAAGCTGAAGTGGTACATCATGAGTCAGGAGCATTGCCTAGCTGTTAAGATAGGTTTTGTCTCTTCCAAATAAGTGACATTTTATTTGACCATTTAAAGCAGAGAAAAAGCAAGCATTTTCTCCTCTAATTTAATAATGAAAAACTAGGATCAATAGAATAAATAGACAATTGAGTTTGAAAACTGCTTTCAAAATACCATCTTTGCCTGTCTGCTTACAAATTAGAATGGAAACAGCTCTAGAGTTTTGTTCCTCCATTTTTATCTATTTCTATACTTTATAAAATTTACCAAGTACCAGTGTGTTTTTATCATGCGTTTTAGCCCTCCTGTTTGGCTCTTCCTCTCTTCCATTCATTTGTGCCCATTAGAAATTCAGGTTGCTAATCAGAAGCAGTGTTACCCTTGGCTATTATACATATATGTTGTCCTTCCAGTTATGAATATCTTTTGGCAGGACATGAACCAATTAAAGGTATAAAGCAGAGAATAAATTTTCAGCTGTGTTGCCAGAAGAGAATGCTTCTATGACTTAATTAATCTTTACTGACCACACCAAAACCTGAATACTTACTGAATGGCAGGCAGTCTGCCTTTAAATCAAGGACAGCCCTTTAGCCAATAAGCCATGCCTGCTTGTCTAGGATCCTAACAGGTTTTGGTTTGCTCATCTTTCTGAAGGAAGTGTTCTTATGCCTTCTTACAGGGTCAGGGTCCCTGATCCCTCTGGCACAGGGGTTCAGTGCCTTCATAGAAAGGGGTAGAAGGCTCCTCCACTTCACCCAGTTTATGATGGTGAAAGGTCTTGTTAGGGAAGATGGAGATGTGGGACAAAGCTGAGAAGGCAACAGAGCTTGAGTCTCTAAATTGAGCAAACATGTAGCTATTAGGCTGTATGTAGAGGAGCATGGGCAATAGCACTGCTATTTTTTGGTGATACAGACTGCAACTGCTTGCTTCTGCATGGAACTCTATGATGCCAATGTGTGTGAGCACGTGAGGTATGGTAAGCAGTGAGGGCAGTGCAGTCAAACATGAGAGAGATGCAAACCCAGACATCCCTCTCGAGTTGGGAAAACTGGGTATATGGAGTCATGTTCAAACTTCTGAAGGATCTGGCAAGTAGGAATTAATTAGAAGAAAGAAATCACAGCACCGCTGAAACATAACCTTTATTTTTTCCTCTGTCTAGAAATTCAGTTTTATGACCAATTCTGTTACTGCACGTTGTAAAGGGCATGAGGATAGATACCAAAAGTGGTCTACCTGTAATAGCACTGAGTTCGGGGCATGCCAATTTACTTTTCTTTCTATCAGGGTAAATTAGTCCACATTGCTTTTCATTTCTGTGGCTAAACTGCTTCTGGTGTCTGAGCTTACTCATTTAAAACTAAGTCTGACATCTCTAAGGAACACTGTAGTTTGCAGTGTTGATGTACCTTTAGTATGAAATTTACTGAATTTTATGTTGTCTTGGCTGAAGAGGAGAGAAGACAGATTTGTGGCTGTATCTGAACTGAATTAATCTGTTTAGTTCAAGCTGTGATGGTACTGATAAAATAAGTGATATTTAGTTTATGATATCTAATGTTTGCTTTTTTGTGAAACCTGAGTGCTTACTTGTAAGTAAAGGCTGTGTTGTTTTCTCAGGTCCTCCTCGAGAATACTTAGAGTATTACATATTTCCAGTACTCTTACCCGGAATGGCGGAACTCTTGCATCGAGCACAGGAGGAAAAGTGTTTTGAGGTTCGTTTCCAGTTCAAATCACTAGCAGGAAATCACGGAGTTTCATTTCACGGGCTGTATTTCTTTGTTTGTTTTGCAAGAAAGCCAATCACAATAGTATGAAATAACATGTCATGAGTTGTTTTAGATCTGGTCTTGGATATCGTTTTCTCCAGTGATTTAGAGTAGTTTGCATATTGCACTCACTTGATTTTTATGATAATCTCTGACTCCCAGCCAATCCTCCTTAAATATCCAGTTGTATCAGTCTAAATAGTGTTGTATTCTAGAGAAAGAGGCATCCTTTCAGGTTCATACACTCTATTGAGGGTGAGCTAAAGAATTTGAATTTTACTTCAATACTCAAATTATTTTTGCTGGTCTGGCATCCTAACAAAGGTGTATTTTGTTTTTTAGCTGTTTAACATTCAGTGTAAATTCCATTTAATTGGAAAGCAGGGTATTCAGCATTAATGAGCTTATAGAAATTGTACATTTTAAAATAATTTTGTTACATATATTTTTTATACATTTGGTTTCAGTGTTTGCGTGCCTAATTATATCTGGAGAGACATCCCTCATTGTATATAACTAATGCTTAAAAAAGCATTAGAACTGGTGCAAAATAAAGCTCATTGCGTCACCATAGCCTAACTTGAAAACCCGCAGCAATAAATTAGATACTGGGAGTTTCCGGGTCTTCCATCATTTCTGCTATTTTCTTAGAATCATAGAATCATAGAATAGTTAGGGTTGGAAAGGACCTTAAGATCATCCAGTTCCAACCCCCCTGCCATGGGCAGGGACACCTCCCACTAAACCATGCCATCCAAGGCTGTGTCCAACCTGGCCTCGAACACTGCCAGCGATGGAGCATAGAAGCAGTTGTTTGTCTACTTCTGTCCTACTTTCTGCCTTTAATCACACTTTCCAATGTAAAACTTCTCTATGTTTTATGCCTGTGGCAGAGCCTCCTCTTACTTGCAGCTTCATAATATAAAAAGCAATTCATATAAATGCAAATGTAAATTTCTCCCTTTTTCTACATAATACACATCTGAGAAATACAGTCTGTGTTCTTGAGGTTATTGATTAAAATGATAGTGAAGTGAGGAGGACTTTGTTACTCATGTTTTATTAATCATCTTAGGCCCTGATCTGTATATATGATAACAGACATTATGTGTGCTGTTTGCCACTGACATGTACGTGCCTCACACAGCCAAAATACACAAAGCTTACCACACTGGAACAGGCACCCCAAACTAGCATTTTAAATCCAGATTGGTACATTTAATAAGTTATTTCAGGTTTTGCTTAGATTGTCACGAGATTTGTGTCTATAAACTGGTTCATTGATAGATGTGGGTATATGTATTTATAATCTGTAATTAATACAGATGAAACAGGAAAATGATTCATTTACGTGTCATTATGGCATGACACCTCTGTGCATCATTCCTGCCATAACATTTACATTACCTAGCCAAGAACAGTTTAAACATATATATTATTCATCACACTTTTAATGAAATCTGTATTGACTATGGTTTTTTTAAAGGAGGCACATATCCTTTAATAGGGAAAAGGCATGTCTTACAGCTGGCTTGAAGTACAGTCCTTGATAGATGATACGCATTTCTGGAGGCAATAAACCAGCACTTAACACAAAAATGCTGGAATTCTTAGAAATATTTCAGTTTCAACCTCAGGACAAATCTTAGGTTACTTTGTCTATTTCTAATTTGAGCAGTTTTGCAGAGCTTCAGTAGTATATAGATTAGAAAGCATCTGTTCTCAAAATGAATTTTGTGTGGGTCTGTGCTGCTTTATAGTAGACTGATAAACCTGGTTACTTTTTAATGAATAGAAACGTCATAAAAGTGAGCATATCTTATAAAAAAGACTGATTTTTGTCGTTACATGGAAGGATGTCCTGCTATTTAGTTTTAGTTTAGGAAAGCAACCTAATGTCAGATGATCATTTTCCATTGTGACATCATTTCTTCCTTCTTTTGAACAATAAGTAGTAAAACAATAGCTCTTTGTGCTTGCCATATAACTGAATATTTATATTCTTTTCCATTACTGTCCAGGTGCTGGTACTTGGACATCCTATTTCCTGATCTGACTTAAATATGTCTTTTCAAATTGTACTTTTGTTTCGTAAGAAACGTTTTGTTCCATGTGGATTTGGATTAAAAAACATGCTATGATTTGTATTTAAATGGTTGGTGCAATAACTGGAACAGATTTAGGGTCAAAAATAGAGCTCTTAGAAACCCAGAGTTAGTGACAGGGAGAAAGGATCTTGATAACGCCACAATATAGCTTCAAAAGCCAGGAGAACAGAGTAGAAAGATTCATGGAACTCATGAGAGAACAGGAGAGGAGCATGATTAATTGTGATTAAGCTAACTGAAGTAATGAAGGATGGGAACAGAATACTGGGTTTGAATTTTGGCTGGACATGCATCATTAAAGCCTGTAAAGGGCAGCTGTACAGAATAAACCAGTGGAAGATGGATGGAAGGAGCACTGGAAGAAAGGGAGGAATAACTGAACTGACTGCAGTCAACATTGAATAAGCCTGTGAGAAGAGAGGGGTAACTGTGATGCAGAACGCAGGGCGGGTTTTTGATGGGGAGACCCCAGGACCCCGTGTTTTGGAGGGGAATGGAGCTGACTGAGGGGCGCGAAGCGGGAAGCCCGTGCGCTCGCCGCCCGCCGGAGCGCCATCTTGAGGCGGCGGCGGAGGGCGGGCGGCGGAGCGCCGGGGGGCTCGATGGCTGGAGCGGAGCGGAGGGCTGTGTCAGGGCTGGGCTGCGGCCGGGCTTCCGCTGTCGAGCACAGTGTGGGGGGCAGGAGTGAGCGCTCAAGGTTCGTGCTCGAGGCGAGAGACGCACGGGACAGGCGAGCTGCCGGGGCCGCTGTGTCCCCGCGGGCTCCCCTAGGCCCGCGCATCTTGGGTTTCTCTGCCGGGCTGTGAGACGCTGCTGAACAAAACCCCCACGCTCGGTTTTTTTGGTTTTGTCCTTCAGCCAAATGTAGAGGCTGTTAATGTCTACCCAACCGCTGTAGGGAGAGCTCACAAGTACAGGCATGTGGAAACTATTTTCTTCATGAAAGAACAACAGCCGCTCTCTAGATGTGCGCCCTGCGCCCGTCCGGCAACCGGCGCAGGGAGCAGATTAGGGCAGCCCGGGCCCAGGGGCCGGGAGCCCAGCCGCGGAATTGTCGCGGGCAGGACTCATCCCACGGCCTGCTGCCACCTGGGAAAGCACTGCCATGCTGTGTGCTCTTCCTGCTCGTTGTTCATGTGCCCGTGCTCAGAAAAGCTGCTGGGACTTCTAATTTGGGAGTGCAGGAATTTAGGTTCCAAAGGTTAGGGAGAAAGTGCAGACAGCCTCTTCCTTCGGCAGATGTAGGTGTCTTACTGCACATTTACATCCTTTTGTAACGGTTTTGATCAAGCTATACGAGCTTATGTCTTAGCATAAAGCAATGGTATTTGACAAAAAGCAGCAGTGATGCAGCTGCAGCTCAAATCTAAGTGTCCTCAGTAACGTTCTTTTATACCTCTGCAGCCATGAACAGGTAACAAATGAAAACAGCAAATACAGAGCTCGGTGTTTGTTATTTACAGCCCAGCACCTACGCTTCTTAATTTTTACACTGGATAATTGGTTTTAGTTCTAAGTTCCACTGCTTTTCCCTTCTTCCTGTGCCTAAGTAATGGAGCATCAGGGCCAGGGCCTCCACAGGTGATTTGAAGAGCAGAGGTAAGTTTTCACAGGGTCAGGTCCGAGAGCAGCCTTCCAAACGAAACACCTCCGTGGTGCTAGGGGCAGCTCAGCTTCCTGAACCGTTTGCCCTTCCCTATCTACACAGTTAGCAGTTTTGCATGGTGTATTATTTTATCCATAGTATTGCATCCAGCTCTGGGGCCCCCAACAAAAGAAGGGCATGGTCCTGATGGAGCCAGTCCAGAGGAAGCCACAAAGATGCTCAGAGAGCTGGAGCACCTCTGCTCTGGAGACAGACTGGGAGAGCTGGGGTTGTTCAGCCTGGAAAAGAGGCTCTGGGAGACCTTAGAGTTGCTTCCAGTGCCTAAAGGGGGGCTACAAGTAATCTGGAGAGGGACTTTTTACTACAGATTGTAGTTACAGGACCAGGGACAATGGCTTTAAACTGAAAGAGCGTAGATTTACTTCGAACAGTAAGAAGAAATTGTTTACTATGAGGGTATTGAAGCCCTGGCACAGGTTGCCCAGAGAAGCTATGGCTGCCCCATCCTTGGCAGTGTTCAAGGCCAGGCTGGACGGGGCTTGGAGCAACCTTGTCTAATGAAAGGTGGCCCTGCCTGTGGCAGGGGGTTGGAACTGGATGAGCTTTAAGTTCCCTTCCAACCAAAAACGTTGTATCATTCTATGATAAAAATTACATCGGAGAGTTGTTTGAAATTGTGGTAAAGGAGATCAGATCATGGGACAAACAGAAGAATTCAAGAAAGAGATCAGAAAAGACACCACTGTGTCTGGAAAGGAAAAATTATAGAATCAGATGGGAAAGACAGGAAAGGAAGATGGTTGTGCTGAAAGTAGTCATTTGTTTAGGAAAGAAAGCTGTAAGATTGTATTTGGAAGGCTATATAAAACAACTATAACTTATTTGGAAGCTATAGCAACTTAAACATTTAGTTTAAAATAGGCTGTCTTGCATTATGTAGTGCATATGAGAAATCTGAAAAGCAAAATCCTAGAAAAACCACCAGCTGCTAGATACATTTGCAGACTTCAAAGTGACATCAATATGAGAACAGTCTGCAAAAGCTTAGTTTTTAAATTAGAGATGAAAGAAACCTATTAGCTTGCCCAGTGTATTCCCTTGCTGATTTTTCTTTTCACTAGCATAAGTTCTCCTGTGCTTTATCCTATCTGCTGTCAAATGTCTCTGGGGAAAGACTATTTTCTTAAATCTTTTCTCTCATGAGAACTGGCTAATGCATTCCTTTTTCAGCATTAAAATTGAGCAATGTTTAAATGTTTTTATTAGCATAATTCTGACCTTTCTTTCTAGCTCGCAATCACGGAAGGAAGGTGCTGTACCAGACTCTGTAATGGAATATATTATATTTAAAAGTATGATAGATCAGCGAAAGTGAATGGAAGAAGGTTTTCTAATGACTTTGCCAGCTTCTGATCACCAGTATTTTGCATGCTTATTACCAAGCACATCATATTTAAACTGAAAAATGGGAAATTAATTCTGAATATAAATAGTTTATAAACACATCTGCAGGTTAACAATGCATATTGTGCAGATATTTCCTGTGTTTATCCTGATTCATGCAGCATAGGAGGAATGTGTCAAAGGCAGGTCAATTTATGTCATTTTTTCCCTTCTATTAATGTTGACTGCAGTGCAACTAATGATTTAATTCACAGCAAAGGGAACTGTTTCCTGGCAAAAGAAATAACAAAGTAAAAAAGTACTCAGCTTGACCAAATTCCTCCTCGGTAAGTTCACTGGATCTAACAAGGATAAGGCAAGATAAATTTGATTCCTTTGGTGATGGCTGTTTTGACAAGACTGTTCTGATTGTGTTTTCCTGTTGCAAAGGAAAAGCAATTTACTTAAATTACAACTGCAAGATTAAATTGAATTTTGTTGTCAAAGTATAGAATTTTTTCTCTGAAACCATTCACAAAGTGATGGCGCCCAGTTTCATACTGTGATTGCAAATAGCTGTACAGTGATTGTAAGACTCTGCTATTCGTTTTCAGATTCTGTTCAAGTCAAAATTTGTCAATTTAACATCTAAAATGACCTGTAGAATGCTCTCTAGTGAAGGTGTTGCTCTCTTACAGCTCAGGTGTTTGGCTTCTCAGAACAGTTTCTGGTGTTAGCATGACAAGTGTGAAAATGCCTTAGGGAGATGTGTTTCACCCCACAGCTGCATGACTACCCTGTGTTCTTCACTGTGTAGTCAGCACCTCACATAGTGTTCCTCTTCCACTTCACCTGTGGCTGGAGTAATTGGTTGACCCCCAAGTTATGCCATTTGTTAATATCCCAAACTGAAAGAATTATGCCATGTACAGAACTTTTTTTTTGATCTCTCTGTTCACATCCCCCAGTCCTTTTTGCATCTTATTCTTGTAGCACAGGGAGAAACACAGTGAGGATAATGTATAGAATAAAGTCATTTGTCATGCATTACATTTCCAATTACATGTTTAGTATATTTTTCTTAGCAAGTGGTAATAGTACCTTCATTTCTTACATTCTAATCAAGACTCCAGCCTCTTTCATGACATTTAGCAGTTTCACAAATGTGTTTGAACAGTGTGAATTGTTTTCCTAAAAAGTAGTAATTGCAGTTGAATCCCCTATTTGACAGGGTAAGTATTACCTTCTACAAGGGAGCTAGAGCTTTCTCTTAGGTACTTTGATAAAGCACTCAGGCTCTCTCTTCTGTGGGGGCTTAATGACTTCCAGTGTTCGCTCTCTGGCTGTGCACATCCATAACATATCTCATGTCAGAGGGATTCAGAAGGTACTAGTCAAGGTCTTCTGTTATTCCAACCAGAAATCTACGTTATCTTCTCCACATCATGATTACTGTGGTTTGTGATAAGCAGAATAAGCACTGGTACTTATTTATACATTCAGTCTGTAAAGATGGAATGCGAAGAGGAAATCTGAGAAAAGGAAGATCTTAAGTCCTTAGACCAATCAGTCTCACCTCTGTGCCTGGCAAAATCTTGGAGCAGATTCTCCTGGAAGGCATGCTGAGGCACATGTAAAACAGCAGGGTGCTTGGTGATAGCCAGCATGGCTTCACTAAGGGGAAATCCTGCCTGACCAATCTGGTGACATCCTATGAAGGGGCTACGGAACTGATGGACAGGGGCAGAGCAGTTGATGTCATCTACCTGGACTTGTGTAAAGCCTTTGACACTGTCTCCCATGACATCCTTCTCTCTAAGTTGGAGAGACATCAATTTGATAGGTGGACCACTCGGTGGATAAAGAACTGACTGGATGGCCGCACGCAAAGAGTAGTGCTCAGTGGCTCAGTGTCCAGCTGGAGACCAGTAACGAGTGGTGTCCCCCAGGGATCGGTGTTGGGACCGGTCTTGTTCAGCTTTTTTGTTGGTGACATGGACAGTGGGATTGAGTGCACCCTCAGCAAGTTTGCCGATGACACCAAGCTGTGTGGTTCAGTTGATACATGGGAGGGAAGGAATGCCATCCAGAGGGACCTTGACACGCTTGTGAGGTGGGCTGATGCCAACCTGATGAAGTTTAACCATGCCAAGTGCAAGGTCCTACAGCTGGGTTGGAGCAATGCCAGGCACAGCTACAGGTTGGGCAGGGAGGAGATTGAGAGCAGCCCTGCAGAGAAGGACTTGGGGGTGTTGGTCGATGAAAAAATGAACATGAGCCGGCAGTGTGCTCTTGCAGCCCAGAAAGCCAACCGTATCCTGGGCTGCATCAAAAGGAGTGTGACCAGCAGGTCGAGGGAGGTGATCCTGCCCCTTTGCTCTGCTCTCGTGAGACCTCACTTGGAGTATTGTGTGCAGTTCTGGTGTCCTCAACATAAAAAGGACATGGAACTGTTAGAACAAGTGCAGAGGAGAGCCATGAGGATGATCAGGGGACTGGAGCACCTCCTGTATGAAAATAGGCTGAGAAAGTTGGGGCTGTTGAGCCTGGAGAAGAGAAGGCTGCGTGGAGACCTCATAGCAGCCTTCCAGTATCCGAGGGGGGCCTATAGGGATGCTGGGGAGGGACTCTTCATGAGAGGGACTTTAGTGATAAGAGAAGGGGTAACGGGTTCTAACTTAAACAGGGGATGTTTAGATTGGATCTGAGGAAGAAATTCTTTCCTGTAAGGGTGGCGAGGCCCTGGAATGGGTTGCCCAGGGAAGTTGTGAGTGCTCCATTGCTGGCAGTGTTAAAGGTGGGGTTGGACATGGCCTTGGGAGACATGGTTTAGTGGGAGGTGTCCCTGTCCATGTCAGGGGGGTTGGGACTAGATGATCTTAAGGTCCTTTCCAACCCTAACTATTCTATGATTCTGTGATTCTAATTAATTCTGTATTGATCAAAATTAATTGTTTGAATTTCTAACTCAAAATATGTTTTACAGTGTGCAGTGCTGTCCAGCTTAACAGGTACTGGCTGCAGGAGTCACTAAGGATAACCCACTGCACAGCATTTTGCAAAATCAATCCACCACAATCTTCATAGTAGTAAAGAAGTCTTAGAACTGGGAGCAAAGGACACAGATGTTTAGCTCCAAAGCTCCAGGTTTTGAACTTTTTACCTGATTCTCTGTAATGTCCATGGTACCCATGGTTGTGGATATACGTATGTTCAGCCTTCCTTTCTGGATTACCCAACAAATGATTTTATCTGGGCAGCCATATAACACTCTCTGTGTGTCTTAAGTATTTACGACACCTTCAAGCTGGTTCCATGCAGGAGGAAACAATATTCCATCAATGTTTTTTCTGTGCCTTGGAAGTAATGGATTATTTGAAACATGATAATAGAACTTTGAACAAAATGGCAAGTATTTTACAGTGTATTTTCATGTATGAGTTCTGTGAGTTTCCTTGCAATGAGATTGCCACTTGGAAAGCACACTGAAGATATTTGTTATAGCTACACTGCAGCAAATGTCAAGATAGTGTGTGTAGAACTTTCTCAGTCATTTTTGACTGCTCTTGAAAGCGTTCCACAAAATTTCTGTAAGTTTGGCTGAGCCACTGACTGTTGGCAGTAGCAATATGAAAGTAGACGGAGTAATGTACTGCATATTTGATTTAATAAAAGCAGTCAATTTAGCTTCTGTTCCTCTCCAGTAGTAAAAATGTGTGTCCAATCCAAGGATAATAAATAATTTGAAACTATCTTTTATCTTTAGAGAATAAGGACCAAATTTATTGCCTGTGATTTCCTCACTGAGTGGTTATACAAGTAAGTTAATCATGGCTTTTACTATTAATTATGCTTGATGAACCAAAGGCATTAATTTGCCAATCAAATAGTTGAAATCTAAATTAATATGAGTTGTTTTCCTCTCTTTTCTTTCTTTTTCTTTTTTTTTTTTCTCTTCATCAGCAACAACCCAAAGAGGAAAGATGATTCATTCGCAGAATTCTTTTCCATTCCTTTTGTTAAGGACTGGCTAAAGGACCAGTAAGTTAGCACAATACTCAGAGTAACCTTTTCTCCTTTTATTCTTTTTCCCCTAGTAGTCCCAAAAAGTAATAGAGCATTGATGTGTTACAGTTGTGCCCTCTAAATCCCCCTTTACTGTGTGAAACAAAGAAATATGTGATACTTTCTAACTTGGTAGTGTATTAGTTACAAGGTGTTATGTACCAGAATTGTTCACAGATAAATTAGCTTAGAATTCCTAAATATTTTAGCTGTAGAGTGGAGGGCATTTGAATAGTTTGGTAGTATTATGAATATCTTTGTACTAAGGAACAAAGCTGTGTTTTCATTGCTGCTTCCTACTATGGAAGTCTTTGAGGATATGCGGTCTCTAGAAATTCTTCCTCTAACTGTAAGCAGCTGTTTTAAAAATACCTGCAGTAATCCTTGGTGTCACGGTACATTTCTGCAGACATTTATGACTCTGCATCTGAGAAATCATCTTGTTTTGACAGCCTCAATCAATATTCTTCATTATTCCTGTGGAACCGAACTGCACAGTAGTTTTGAATGAAATGTTACTGTCTTTGAGACTGCATTTTGTTTTAAAATGGAATTGTATGAGAAGTAAAGTAATAGTCCACAGTGAGAGGATAAGAAAATTCCAGAGGCCAGATTTAAAGAAAATTTTCATTTTGAAAACTTACCTGGATGCTAGGTTGGTGGTCAGTGAAAACTGAAGAGATTAATACCTTTGTAGGAATGTTTCCTTCATTACACTGTGTAAGCGGAAATTGGGCTTTCCTGAACTCCTGACCTGTGAAACTTAGAACCTGATTCACTGATCCAGCGAGAGGAAAGCTTCTTGACATTCACAGGTCTTTGGAGACAAGCTGGTAGTAGTGGCATGAGCAGTTAACTTTGACTATCTTAGAGGTAGTCATGTAGTCAAAGTTGTGTAGGAAGTTCCTGCAGTAAGAGATGGACATCTCTGGAAAACACCCCATTTCATCTCAAATGATACCTTCAGGTACCTGCTACTGCATTGTACTGTCCAGCCACTGCTGTTCAAACCTACCACTGGTGGGACACTCTGAAGTTTCCTTCTGTAGATCACTAGGTCTTGCCAACATGATTCCAGATTAAGGGAGAGAAGTTTGTGGTTTGGAAACTGATTATGAGCTGTGGTGAGGTTGTCATACTCATTTCTTAAGCATACTGAAGAACCATCAGTAAGGAAGTTTTGATACTACTGAATTGGATGAATATTTGTACCTAAGATAAATCAAAGATAGCAGTTTTATCAGCATTTCTTTTGGAAGTAAAGCTAACCAAAATATCTCCTTGTTCTCTCCTGTTCTTCACCCCAACCTGCTTGTAGGCAGCCTAATCTGTGTGGTTGGATGCTTGGTTATTCTGATCGGGGACCTACTCTGAGTTAGAAATCTCTCTGCCACAGCATGTGAGGAGCTTTTGTATAACTATTTAAAATATAGATAATTTCTCCAATCTGGTTCACCTGGGAGCATGACAAACCTTTGTATTGGCACAAACAAGGGATTAAAATGAAGGGCTCAGGGCAAGGTGAAGAGAACAAATGAGCTGCTAAGATATAGAGGTGGTGGAAGGAATTGCTTAAGTCAGCTTTGCCAACAAGAGAAATGCACTGTGGAATCACAGCCTGAATGACTCATAGCTTCTGTTAGTACTTGTGCTCCTAAATAACGTAGTGACAGCTCCACAAGGACACTGAAGTGTCAAAGTCCTACTTAAATAGATGCACGCTTGATCTCGCATTCTCTAAGCAAATAGACCCTTAAAAATAACAATTAAAATTACTAAAACGTAACTTTTTATGGAAATGCCTGAAAGTTACAGATTTCTTAGCAAATATTGCTTATAAAGTAAGCAATTAGAGCATATGAAAGCTTGCAATACTAAACAATAAAAATGGGAGCATTTATCATTATATCCTTCTGGATAGGTCATAAATAGTTTATTATTGTATACTTCCAAGTATCACATTTAAAATGCGATTAATTTTATGCTTTTTTATTGTAATTTCCATTTTTATTTGTAAAGGAGTTTGCTCTTTTTGAACAGGATTTATGAATATGTAAGAGACAATATGCTAAAGTGTGCTGGTCAAGCTTTGATGGGAAACAGCCTTATTCCAACTGTTTAGATGGTATAATTAAGAAAAAGAAGTAAAAAGCATTGCTGCAATTTGAAGGGGTAAACTTTTGTGTTGCTTTTTCAGTTACTTGTCTAAATTTGGAAAGCATTCTGAGAAGTCTGTTAAATAGGAATGCATTTCTAGGCTGTGTTAAAATGGGGTTTATCAGAGCAAAGTGGTCTTCATGCTTGAAAAAAAAAATCCAACAAAACAAAACCTTAAAAACTGCAGAGAAATAATTTTTTGTTCTATCAGGGATCCAGCTTTTTTTTTCTTAATATATTCCATACTTGAGCATGATTTTTTTTTGGCTCTCCTCCAGTGCCTCCAGTTTTTTCTTTGAAGCTCTGTTCTTCTTTTTTTGAGAATAATCAAAGCCACAGTCTTATGACCCCCACTTTCTGTATGCTGTGTTTCTAAATGAGATCTTGCAGCCTACTTTTCCTTTATAAGGAGACCCAAATGCTGTTTTGGTTTCCAGAATTTGAAATGCAAACATGGCACCTTCAGAAGCTGGGTACTGTAGGTGAAGGAGCTTGTAAAATTTGAATTTCCTTCCAGCTTTAGTATTTATAGTAATTGCTGTGCCATCAGTAGATAAAAGCCTCAGTATAGATAACCTTGTGTCCACTGGGATCTGTAAGCTACCAGCAGTGCTGACAAAATTTTATATCCCTTGGGAATTCTTGATTCCTGAAGCAGACTTCAAAAGCACTGGAAGGAGCAGCCTCAACACTGGCCGGTAATCTACATCTCACATCCAGGAGAACACAAAGCATTCCTGTTGTCTAAAAGGGCAGCTGGACCTTTCAGAGCACAAGGAACTGGAGTTTAACAAGAAACTAACAAAAGTTTTTTTGGGAACTGGCTGAGGTACATACTGGTGTCCCTATTCCTACATTGAAGCCTGCTGATACAGCCAAGTAAAGTAAATGGAATTAGAGCCTTGAATGTTTTGTACTCCTATAAATATGCTAATGAGCAACACAGTCGCCTTTTGTCAGCATTTTCCAGTGGTGTTTCTGGTTGAATAGCAGTGAAGCTCAGCACAAGTAACCAAGCTCTATGTACTGAACCAGGGACAGGGAAAGAGTGATCTGTGTTTATGCCCTGACTCTCCTTAAATTTTACTTTTCTGGCATAGTTAGACTGAGTCTTCATTCTGAGTATTGCAGGAGTATCACTATCCAACTTTCTTCAGCATATTAATGAAAGAAATGTGACAAAACCAATAAGAATAGTTCCACTGCTCTGAAAGAGAGTGATACCATTAAAGTCTACTGTCATGTGAATTTAATAATATGAGAATTATTCAAGCTCACCTTCAACCTTTACATTCAGTGAAAGAGAGTGGTGTATGGATGTAGGTTAGGAATAAGCATAAGTATTTTCCTAGCTGTTGAAGATCAGTCTTTGAATGCATATTTTACAGGGTTACAGGAACTGAAGGTGTGCTTTATAAATAAACATTCATACACCAAAATTGTTTAGCTGTATTTTCTCATTTTCTCTATAGAGGTATTCACTTGATACTCAGTTCAGAAGGACACATTTCCTGGTTTACAAACCAATGTGCAGATACAGAGAAAATAGAATTATCATGACTTTAATGAAGTGGACAGCTAAAATAAATGTATATATATCTATATATGAAGTTATTAATCAATCTCACATAGTGGCTTTTTGCCAAATATCTGTGTACTCACATATATACATTGATCCCCCTCCCATTTTAATTAGGGAAGCCTGCTGATCTCAGCTGCCTTTACAGTTGACTTCATTGTCAGTTCTCAGATGGCCAATAGGGGTAATTTTGCATGGATGACTGCTTGCTTTCTTTCCATAATGTGCCCAGTTTCTACAGGCTTTGCTTTCTGCACACTGCTATATTTCACTGGTTTGTCTCTAAACCAACCGTGTTTGGAGTATATTTGATTCACATTATGTTTTTTTGTTTTTTTTTTCTTTTATTTTCTTCAATAATTTGAGCTTTAATTTCCTTTTTTTTTTTTCTCTTTTTTTTTTTTTCTTTTTTTTTTTTTTGGGGGGGGGGGGGTATGGTATGCAACACATTTAGTTGTAGTAACAGAAAAGACCAACAAATATGTCTGTATGGATGTTAGTCTACGTGGCTCCAAGAAGGATTGCTATTACAGCTCTACGGCAGGATTCGAGTTAATGAAGGAGAAATTTTTGACTTAAAACCCTACCCTACAACTGTGTGTTGGAAAATTGCACGAAATTGCTGTATAAAATATTTATATTGTGTAATGGTTTTATGTGGTTGAGGTTCTGTGGCTCAAATCCTGATGCAGTGATGAAACTTGCCTTAGTTTATGTAAAGGTTGTCAAAATGGCAGTGAGCAAATTGAAAATGTATTAGTGGTTTGTGCTATCTTCTTAATGTTGCTCTTAGAGCATTAAGTGGAGGTTATTCCTCCTGCTGTTAGCTTTTCATGTTTACAGGATACAAGGTCTGATCTAAAGTACACAAACATGGATGGAAATTTGCCCATTAACGTGAGTGGACTTTGGAATACTTCCATGTTTGGTTTCCTTCAGTCCAGGACCACAAACAGTCTCACAGACTATGTAAATACTGGTACTCCAGAAGAGAAAATTGAGGCAACACACTGTGATTTGCAAAATATGTAGCAAGTATGCAAGGAGAGCTGAGTTTTATCATTAAAATGGAGAAGTTCTCCCAAAGTAAAAAGCATATTGAGTGGCAAGAAAGCTACTATAATTTTCAGAGAGAAATGAAGACAAAAGGTTCTTGCTCTGTCAGTTTTGGCATGTTCTCACTACTAAGACTTCTTGCTGTGCTTCCTCTAATTCCTCTCACATTCTTGTTATCGTTCACCTGTTCTGCCTCATTCCCCTGTCTGTTATATGATTTGCCTCCCCAGTTACCGGCTTTCTCATGTTAATTCTGTATTATCTTTTCTTTTTACCATGTCTTCATTATGAAAAGGTAAATAAGTGTTTGAGAGGCTAGTATGTGTTAACAGTTGTATGCATATTATCACTATGACCACTTTGATAATACTTCTGAGTGTAATTTTATGGTTTTATTGTACTGTAATATTTTGCATCTTTAAGGGGAGGGGGAAGGTTTGTGGGTTTTGTTTGGAGTTGTGGGTTTTTTTTTCAGAATTGTGGCTGAGACAAATGGAACAGGAAATTCGTTTGTTCCGAGCATACAGCCTTTGTATTTGAGAATATTCAAAGTACAGAAGTGTTTTCAAAAGACCAGTAAAGCAGTGGAGGATGCAGAGAATGGAGGGGGCAAAAGGGGTCAAAGTGCATTTTTTTTATTCTTCATTTAGCTATTGACAGTATCAGGGAGCTTTTATTTGGAGGAGATAAAGTTCAGGCAGGTAGCAGGAGTCGCACTTCAAAATGTCTGCTCCTTTGCACTTCCTTTCTTCAGAAGATTAAATTTGGTTATTTTTACAATGCTTCAAAACTGTACCCTTCATATAATGCACAAAATTGTTTTCATATATATTGTAAGATATGTTTTTCTCCAAATACTTTTCTATTATTCTAGTGCATTTAGAATACTGCAGAAGAAAAAAAGTAATTTATTTCTGACTGTTGAATAGTTGTATTAATTCTTAAAATGCTACAAAGAAGGGTCTCAGTTACCACTCAGTTTAACCTGAGAAAATGTTCCAGGTGTATTTGTTAAGTGTCTGGGGGAATATTTCCTGTGAAGCTGTGAGGCTCCTACAGTGGTAGTGTAATATGTGGTTAACGTTTCTAAATTGGTTTAGAACAGGTCAGATAAATCAGTACTTCAGTGTCTGATTATGAACAATGTTTTTTCCTGCTTTTTGGGTAAATGTTCTTGATAGCATCTATAGGCAGAGATTTTGAAACGTGTCTTTTCAATCAAAACAATACTTTTTCATTGTTGTGCACATTTGCAACTCTGGATTAGACATTGTAATAGCAAGTCTTAATGAAGTCAGGTACTGCTGTAGTATTTCTAGATTCTCTGGAAGAAAATATGAAAGAAAACAACTTTGAAAAATGTCCAGAACTGTTGTGGTTGTTCAGACCAGCATGTGAATTTTGGAGTACCTTCAAGCCATAGACTTTATCAGAGGAGTTACACAGATCACCATGTCATTTACTTGCGTCTCCTATGTTTATCCCTGTTCTTTGGTCTGTTCTTGTGTCTTTTAGATTATGAGTTTTGCAGTGACTCTGTCATTGCCTGTGTTCACACATGATATAAATATTCAAGAACAATAACCATCACAGTCAAATTAAAGGTGAAGTGGTTGTTGCTGTTTAATATGGCAGTAGCTGTCATATTGAAACTTAGAGCCCTCCAGAAGGCCTGGTCCTTGTGATTCGGGTTGCCTCGCTATTTCTAGAGACAAGCTTTCTGAAAACAGAGAGAAACCCTGATCATTCGTGGCTGTGCCTGGGTATCTCACTGTCACCCACACACCATCCTCCCCAGGCACTGATGCTTTCCGTAGCTGGTACAGTGGTCCTGCAGCAGCTTGCTGTGAGGCTGGTGGTTAAATTTGGTGATTGTCTGTTACTGTGAGGGAACAGATTTGACTGAAATGAGCAGTTATGAAATCCTGAATTACAAATATGAAAATTTTGCTGGATTAATTTTTTTCTTGTATTTCCTTTTCAAGATGAAAATCAGACCTATCTGTCAGACACATTGGGAATTTAATGACAGTTGGGGGTTCTGGACATTACTGTGTAAAATTAGTGACTGTATACAGTGCCCATCAGCGTGACTATGAACCCCAAGAGGTTAACTTCTCTATTTTGGTGACAAGATAATGGAGGGCCTTTCCCCCCCTCACTTTTTGAGAGTTCACTGAGAAGCCTAGCTGCTGCCCATGAGGACATCAGATATACATCTTCAATAAGAAACCTTTTCAGTACTTCATACATTTATTTAATCCAAGTCTTTTGTCTGTCTTTTTGGTGCCACATTCCACCTGCGTAATGTAACATAATTAGTAAGTATCTCACACAGTCGGGATCTGTGCAAGTTTGTTTAGAAAGCAAGAAACAACTTTCCTCTATTTGTTGTCTGCTTTATTCAGAGTTGGTAAAATACAGTAGTTAGGAAAAATCATTTTACTCATGCTCTTTTACATCATTTAACTTACATTAAACAATATAGCTGATATATATATATCTCAAAATAGGTATCAATGTGTTTAATGCATGGGCTTTTAAGATGGCACATAATCAAAGACTAAACAGGCGGAATATAGTTAGTGTTAGGTTTAATCTTCTTGGAGGCATATAGCTATCTTCTGCCACAAATGATATATTCCCTCTTTTCCTAGTTCACTGCTGAGGGGTTATTGCCTCTGCTCATATTCTATTTTTATTTGACCCGAAGCCAATTGCGTATATTCTCTCAGACAAAACTGGACCTGGCATGACTTCTCTTCTTTAAAGCTGCCCTGTTGAAATGATTGGTATTTACTGGTGACTGTCATACTGAAAACTAAGTCCTGTTCTTGCCTGATTTTTATATTAGTTTCTCAAATTTAGTGTTCGATTATAAACCAGACGTTTTTCTAATTTGAAAATGAAAGCAAATGAATGCTAGAGTCAGCCTTGCAGGCTAAGAGACTGCTCGGGTTGTTCTTTAGAGATGTGCTCCTTCACAGAGAAAGTTCAATGCCTTTGATATAACTGCTGTAAAATATGTAGGTCTTTCTGTGACTTTCCTGCTCAAAGTTTTGGTTTTCAAAAAGATCAAAAATAGAATAGAGGATGAAAAGCCTATCAGGTAAACCAGCACAGCCCAACTTTGTATTTTTAAGTCTGATCATAGGAAGCCGTTAGCTTTGCTTGTCCAGCACTTCTGATTCCCTTGAGCAGTAGAAATGCTAATTAATGTTCACAGGGCTAAAACTGTTTAGCTTAATAGAGAGACTTCTTTTTATTTTTGCCTTATTTCTGCTCTTGCAAAAAGACCAAGGTTTTCTTTCACATTAAAATAAATGTAGGCCAAAACCCAGCTGACATGATGATGAGACCAATTTAGCTGAGTACACAGACTAAAATGGTGCAGTCAGTGTAGCATTAGATAATAGTTAAGATTGTGCTCTAAGTTGAAATGCTCCTTCATTGAAGACAAGCTCTAAGAGCAAGATGTCAGAGAGCGCAGGAAGCTTACCAGGACAGAGACTAATATGAATGAAATTAAGTGAAGGGAAAATGTAAGCTGTCAAGCCTCCTAGCTTGAGCTGTAATATACTGTAAAAGAAATTTCCTAAAGAAATGGCAGAAGAAATGTTTCAGCCAGAAAATGTAAGACTGCATAAATAGCTTGCTAAATGGTGGTCGTTACAGTATATCTTTAGATATATCTTTTATAGTATAAATATGGTAGATAGTGTTTCTGCATTGGTTGCATGTGTCTATAGATGATTGCTGCATCCAGATTCATTATTTTGTGTTCAACCTGTTTCCCATACAAGGAAGAGTGGCTCTTAGCAGCCCTTCTAATCCCGTGCTAAGTCTAGTGTTCATAACAGGTATTTTCATGAGTTGCAGCATTATTGGTCTACAGTTCATTAGCTTCAAATTACATTTATTATGAAAGAAACTTCATCAATTAATTTTGTCTTGTCCTTTCCAACGGATGCTTTCTGATCATTGTGTGTGAGAAAAAAATCAACATCCATAGAATGTGGCTTTTGGGAAGCAGGATCTGTTACAGTGATTTGAGTTTTTGTTAGTGATGGCTGAATGGTAATTATAGTTTAGAATGTTTCCCGTTAAAACTGGTAGTGACGGAATCAGCAAACATGTTTCCCAATTACTGTAAATTTTCACAGAATCACAGAATAGTAAGGGCTGGAAAGGACCTCAAGATCATCGAGTTCCAACCCCCCCGCCATGGGCAGGGACACCTCCCACTAAACCATGCCATCCAAGGCTATGTCCAACCCCACCTTGAACGCCACCAGGGATGAAGCATTCACAACTTCCCTGGGCAACCCATTCCAGGGCCCCACCACCCTCACAGTAAAGAATTTCTTCCTCAGATCCAATCTAAACCTCCCCTGTTTAAGTTTGAACCCATTACCCCTTGTCCTCTCACCACAGTCCCTAATGAAGAGTCCCTCCCCAGCATCCCTATAGGCCCCCTTGAGGTATTGGAAGGCTGCTATGAGGTCTCCACGCAGCCTTCTCTTCTCCAGGCTCAACAGCCCCAACTTTCTCAGCCTATCTTCATACGAGAGGTGCTCCAGTCCCCTGATCATTTTCGTGGCCCTCCTCTGGACTTGTTCTAACACTTCCATTTGACTGAAAATTCTTGACTTCACATATGTATTACTTTCTCTTATCACCAAATAATGTGTATATTGAAAGTAAAATTTCAGTATTTTAAGAACTAATTTAGACATTTCTGAATGTGGACCCATGCTTATGCAATTAGGATAATCATTACATTTTGAGTGCATTTTAATTTTTAGTGAAATCATAATGTAAATTAATGTATTAAAATGTATTTATATTCTGTGTATTTAATAATTGTTATAAGCATTTATGTCATGACGCTGTTCATTGCTTGCATGCACACTAAAACCTCCTCTGCTTTTGAAATAAATGGCATGTTTACTTCTCTTGCCCTTCTCTCACTGCCACCTCAAACTTTGCCGTAATAGTTGGAGCTTGAAATCCATGTAGAAGAATAAGAAAGGTTATGCCTCTTGATGTGCTATTTATGTATTATTATTTTAAAGAAGAAATGGTTGTAGTAGACGTAACATAGAATATATATTTAGAGGAGATATTCTTTGCACATTTCATCTTTGGAGCAATGAGAAATTGTATCTTTCAAGCTCCTGAACAGCCCTTCTTCTTTTTTTGTAAAATATACTGTTAGGGAAGAAAGTATTTTACATTTATAGGTTGTCTGATTACAAAACATGTATTTTTTTTAAGTCCTAGACGACCAACTCCTCTCTCTCTCCTTCTATCAGAAGAAGAAGCAAGCATAATAATTCAGTCCTTCTGGAGAGGTTATCGGGTAAGAGTGATCTATAATTATTTTGCTTGATGTTGAAAACTGTAGAACTGTGAAGGCCCCAGGGAAAATCCTTACATAAATTTTAAGTAGGGGATACTATAAATAGCTGCTAAGACCCCCCATGGTTCATTGGCTTTGTATGTTGCTTTGCCTTATGCCTAGTGACTAGTTTTTTCACAGGCTTTTTTGCTGATGCAGTCTCACTGTTTTCCTCAACAACAGAAAAACCACAGAAATTTGGTTTTCAAAAGTACAATTAACAGTGACCAACTTTAATTTTTTTTTATTATTTTTTTTTTTTATCTTTGGCTGGTTGCTGAAGGATGAAGTGTTAACTTTGCTTCATGCAGGGATATGTGAGTGAGTGAGTATGTGAGAAGATGCACAAAGGAGGACTGGTGAGGTCTGTTAAGAAATAAAAGCACACAGAAACAAAGGATAAAAAAACCTGAGACCAATAATGAGACAAGAGATGTAGGAGAGCCATGAACTTTTATTCAAGGAAAGAGAAAACAAAGTGGTACTAGTAGTATAACACTAACAAAATCCTCATTTAAGGGGAAAAGCAAGGTGCATAAAATAAATACAAAGAAAACAGGCTAATACTGTTCTTGTGGAGGGTAACAGCCATGCTAACCCCAGGGTACAAAATAAATTACTTTGAAAATCCTGAACAGATTTTATCAAGTACTTCTTCGAAAGGCTCTAACACCTTCAGGCCTTGGAAAGAAATTGATTTGAAATTCAGGTGACACTGGTGACAAAGAAATGTCTTTGACTGCCTTTATCAAACTTTATGCTTGTAAATAGCCTTCAGTTATAGCAGTAATTTCATTGTGATGGACAGTGAGACACCTCTGTCTGTATGTTAGGTGTTCTTTAAGTAACAATCAGTATAAAGCACTGCTAAGTTTTTCTTTACTACTTTTAACAAGCATGAATATATGAGTGGATACATAATGTGCCATGCAAGCAAAGATGATAAAATACTTTGAAATGATCTTCTTGACTGACAGATCTGTGTGATGCTTTCTGCTTTTTCATTTTCCTGTATTTTTCTTATTTTAAACCAGAGATGGCATGGACACTAACATTAATTAGCACTGACAGCCTCACTGCAGGCATCCTTACAGTGGTGTATTGCAAAGGCAGCCATTGTGCAGTAACAGTTATGTTTGCTGAACAGTGCAAGGTTGCTCAGATACCCTGTGCTTCTACCAAAGCTTCTGAAGGACACTATCCTTCCTTGTTATATATATTAACGTCAAAATTTTCACAGTACTATTTATCATTCTAAACCAGTTCCCAGAAATGAGAGAGAAACTGTACACTAAAAAGGAGGAGACATAAAAAATAATTCAGACTATAAAATTAGCTGTGAAATGTTTTAGCTAATTAGAACTGAAAGAACTTGGGGTTTTAAAAATTTAAATTTAAATTAAAATCAAGACTATAAAATCATTAGTAACAAGTTACTACATAGGGCCATGTATTATGCTTAAGCTTGTAAATTAAGAGAACATGAAGCTTAAATAGCATTAATGATAAAGTATATTATGAAAATTCACCAAAGAAGTCAAATATTTTGCTTTTAAAATAAATAGCTCTGTCAGCTAACAGGGGTTTATTGTGGCAATAACTGAACACTTACTTACAAATATGCCCTTTTGCATTTTATGGATATTATTGTGTCAATATTTTAAGCTCTTTTTCTGAAATTTTTCATTAAACCTTGTTTTATAATTCAGAGAATTTGGAACTTTTAAGCACTATTATCAAAATAAAAAATTACACATTGTAATAATATTGAATAATTAAACACAAGCACACATACATTTTTTTACATGGCACTGTGATAAAGGAATAGTGTATTGTGCTTCGTCATTGGTCTTCTCCACACCAATCATCAGTGTCCCGGGCCAAAATACGAATCTTACATAGCTGCAGTTGGAAATGGGCACTTCGATTGTTCAAAAATATTATGTTTAGACATAGAGGTAGTAATATCCCTATCTTTCTGCCTCTTCTGCTACTGGCAGTTGCATGCTCCATAAGCATTCCCTTAACCCTTTCCTGTGCAGATAAACTGAATCCATGCAATAGGAAATTACGGGTTTTATTAAGGCATAAATTACAGTATAACAGAAAAAAAAGTGTCTTGCAAGCCTAACGAAACTATCCTCGGTTGGGGATTGTATTTTATTTTTCAAAATAGTATCTGATGTATTTAATAGAAAATGGTTTTGTATAACTTTTATAGAAGATAATACAGAACTGTATTAGTATAATGGACCATTATTAGGGGCCTCAGAGGTATCTGATGTCAAGTCACTGAGCAGAAGTCTTGCCTGGCATTATTGATCATGTAACCTTTCTGCTCTGCCAGCGCACTGTCTGAAACATAGCAAGTTATCTTCTAAGTGGATTAAAAATTGCTGTGGGAGTTCAGCTGCTGTCTATTGAATTCTCAGCTGCACCACAAAGGAGAAATTCTGGGTGGAAATAGTATATCTGATGATAAATAATTTA
Source organism: Amazona ochrocephala (assembly GCA_039720435.1). Taxonomy (NCBI): domain Eukaryota; kingdom Metazoa; phylum Chordata; class Aves; order Psittaciformes; family Psittacidae; genus Amazona; species Amazona ochrocephala. Next base: position 15,770,030 of record CM077886.1, on the reverse strand, counting down.
CATTGTTTTATTTCTTTTTTTAACCTATGGAAAACCATATCCTGCTCTTTTGCTCTGTATGTGTCTTGGGAAAGTGGGAGAAAAGCAGAGTGTAATGGAGTAGGGTAGTAGAGTTCAAGTCACAGAGCAAACCCATTGCCTTACCATGTAAGAATAAAATAAACAGAAGAAAATTTCTAGAAAACTAAGTAGTCAGTTTCCCAATAACAAGAATGTGTTCAGGAGACCCTAAGCTTATTGCTGCTTGTTTCTACCACATTGTTTAACTCCAGACTGAATTATTAGGGCATGAAGTCCTAAAACATAATGACCGGTCTTGTTCAACATCTTTGTCGGTGACATGGACAGTGGGATTGAGTGCACCCTCAGCAAGTTTGCTGATGACACCAAGCTGTGGGGTTCGGTTGATATGTTGGAGGGAAGGAATGCCATCCAGAGGGACCTTGACACGCTTGTGAGGTGGGCTGATGCCAACCTGATGAAGTTTAACTATGCCAAGTGCAAGGTCCTCCACCTGGGTCGGAGCAATGCCAGGCACAGCTACAGGTTGGGCAGAGAAGAGATTCAGAGCAGCCCTGCAGAGAAGGACTTGGGGGTGTGGGTTGATGAAAAAATGAACATGAGCCGGCAGTGTGCGCTTGCAGCCCAGAAAGCCAACCGTATCCTGGGCTGCATCAAAAGGAGTGTGACCAGCAGGTCGAGGGAGGTGATCCTGCCCCTTTGCTCTGCTCTCGTGAGACCTCACTTGGAGTATTGTGTGCAGTTCTGGTGTCCTCAATATAAAAAGGACATGGAACTGTTGGAGCAAGTCCAGAGAAGGGCCACGAGGATGATCAGGGGACTGGAGCACCTCCCGTATGAAGATAGGCTGAGAAAGTTGGGGCTGTTGAGCCTGGAGAAGAGAAGGCTGCGTGGAGACCTCATAGCAGCCTTCCAATACCTGAAGGGGGCCTATAGGGATGCTGGGGAGGGACTCTTCATTAGGGACTGTGGTGAGAGGACAAGGGGTAATGGGTTCAAACTTAAACAGGGGAGGTTTAGATTGGATCTGAGGAAGAAATTCTTTACTGTGAGGGTGGTGGGGCCCTGGAATGGGTTGCCCAGGGAAGTTGTGAATGCTTCATCCCTGGCGGCGTTCAAGGTGGGGTTGGACATAGCCTTGGATGGCATGGTTTAGTGGGAGGTGTCCCTGCCCATGGCGGGGGGGTTGGAACTCGATGATCTTGAGGTCCTTTCCAACCCTAACTATTCTATGATTCTATGACATTTTACTTATGTAACATTTAGGAAAAAAAAGACAGAAATGACATTTTTAATAATTCTATTATAATTTGAATATGAGTTTAAAAGAATAATCACTAACCAATGTCTAAGCTAATTTTACCATGTCCCTTTCCCACCATTGTCAGAAGGGCAGTATCTATTGTGGGTTTTAGCTCCAGCACAGAGGTAGTAACTGTGTGAATGCTGATGTAGACATCAGGCAACATACTGCTAATTAATCAAATCCTGCTTAGAATGAGTTTAAGTAGCAGAGTGGTAAAGGCTGCTGATGTGAAGCTTGCTCTTTCTTGCATTAGTAGGATCTACACTAGTACAAAAGCAATAATAGAAGAATTCAACTTAAATCTTAAATGGAGTCAAGGCCTGTGACTATTGTTATTTTATGTGGAAGCAGAATTATGGCCTTCATAGAGTGATTGACTGACAAAGACTAGATATCATGTAATGCATTCCAATTACTTTAAATAACAGATTAATGGCTCTCCTGTTTGTGAAAATTGTATGGCTGGGCTTGTCAGTAAGCCTATTTGGAGCTGATAGCAGGTGTGAATCAGTTTGCTGGAATAAATTTCCTGCTGTATGACCTTTCATGCTCCTCTGCTCCTCTATTATGTTGGTCAGTGGGTTGGTTCTACAGTGTTGTGGTTTTCTAAAGGCACAAGTACCCTTTAGCATAATGCTTTAAATTTTAATTAACTCAAAGAATAAAGTACCTCACTGCAATCACATTCTCAGGAGTCTTTTGTAATCAAAATGATCTCCTAATTGGCATATTCATATTTTCAATGGGGTTTGTCAGTTATGTGGGCTTTATTTCTGTGCAAGTTGAAAACTGTAAACCTCTGGGATTGTGCTTTTCTATCAGGCCCAGAAAAAAAGGGTGAATGTTATGTATTTGCCCAGTCACAGCCCCGCAGAAAAAATTGTATCATCATCTTGGGTAGCATGAATGTGTATGATTTTAGTAGCATCTTCTGTTTTCCCTTTCACAGGTCCGCTGTGATAGTGAAGTACAAGAGCTACGTCAGTGGCAAAAGAAGTTGAGAGAGGAGAAAAACATTGTTAAGGTAGTGAAAGAATTCTGGACTAAGCAGGAAGCCAAAGGTAAGTGAATTATGTATTTATTTGAATTTTTTTTTACCTTGTGTTGATTTTTTGTACTTCAAGGTGCATTATGAAATAGGACACACAGAAGAGGTCTGGTGGAAATTGCTGGCTATTTCCTTTCTACTTATTCTGAGTTAGTTGACTGCATGGCTGAAAGTAGAAATGAAAACGCAGTACAGGGCCAAAACTCAGTGATTTCTGGGGACTATGACAGCGTGCTGGCACAGTATTGCATAGGGTAGGATCAGACCTCTACCAGCTACGCAATGTGTAAATGCTGATTTTTACCAGATGGGTTATAGTATGGTTTTTCTGAACTGTGGGATTTCGATCTAGTAAATGTTCTACTGGCATTTTCCTGTAGTTATTTATAGCAGAAGTTAGCCTGTACAGTTCTAAAAAAAGAAAGCAAACCCAAACAGCCCAATATAATTGCCAAGGGAAATAAGGACAGATTGGTTTAAGAACCAGCACCGTAATATGTTCCCAGTTGCCCTGATTGTGGACAAGGCTTTACTGGCAGGGCCAAATTTATCATTCACTTACTCAGGCACAGAGGTATAATTATGATTATTTGCACAGCCTCTTTGTCTGCTGCTGCAGGAAGATTCACCAGCTCCTCAGCCAGTCTACTTTTTAACGGCCTCTGTGGACTGGACTCTGATGTGATGCATGTAGGGATGTCAACTATACACCAATAGACGGAGGTGGGAACAGGTTATTCAGCTGTGCTGTTCATGTGTTGAAGAGAGGGAAAATTATGTTGTACCAGTCACCACTGTGAGGTCCTTCAGTCTGATGAGACTGTTGCAGATGTGTGCTCAGATGGTCAGCCTTTGTCCTGAACTACATACAAGCATTCAGAGTACAGTGTCATGGAGTCAGGTGGATCAAACTGAGAGCTGCCAAAAGGGTTGATCCCACTCTGTAGCTCTTGCGTCAGTTTTAGTGATTGTGTACCTGCACCATGGGTTTGGATCAGTGAAGGTTTTGGCATGGAGCAGGTTAGTTTTCCACTGTGCTGTTGCCGCATGATCACTGTATCTAACATAAAGGAGAAAGTGAACTGGGGAGAGAGAAGCATAATTACTTCCAGCAGCCCACAGCTTGGTTAAATTGAGCAGAATATGAGAAGGTATTCTCGTATATTTGTTCCTGGCTGAGGAAGAGCCAATCTCCAGGTGACTAGCAGGAGCTGATTATACCGTTGATTTTTTTAAAGAAGAAATAAATAGATCTAGTTTTGAAGATCTGAAAACAATGGATTCAGGTTTACTATGATAAAATTAATTTCATTATAGATTTGAAAAATAACAAGCCAAATCCGTCTCTTTGTGATACCTGTTTAATTCTGCCAGTGTTAATGGTTGAAAAGTTGCATTCCTGAGGATGATGATTGAAGTTGACCTTACAGGCTTCGTAATGAATTGTAAATGATGTCAAAATGTTGCAGCTAAGAAAAGGAGGTGCTAAGGGTGGAGTGGACTGTGTCAATTGGCAGTTGAATTGATTAAAAAGCCCTCCTGTCCCGGAAGAAATTTAATCTTTCCATACATTATATTTATATAATGTATATTGTGTTGGAGAGTAATGTAGTGATAAGATTTCCCTTGCCGCCTTTGCCAGCTGTTTTGAAAGGAAAAACAAATTTCCTTTTAATCACTCTCATAGAGCTTTCCTGTCATCAGATCAATTACTTTAGGACAGTAGGACACAGCTGTTTCACCACTTCAAAGAAACTTGTGAAATTGCCCTTTTTCCATTTTTTTTTTTCTTAAACCAGTACAGTTTATATTCCTTATATCACATTAGCTTTCAGTATTATCACATCGTTTCTGTAATTCTTTAACTGTGCTCTGCTAAGTTAATTTTAGAGTATCCATACATAAAATAGCTTTGGGGCCCAGGCAGATGGCTCTTTGGAAACAGCTGTACAAGTTTGAGAAGTTACTGTCCAGGGGTTTTCATTATCAATCTCAGCTGTGATGCCACAATTAATTTTGTTAGTGCTCCAGCTGCTCCTATTTCTGCTATTATTATTCTGCTCTTTATTAATGTTGTTAAACCCCATTTCATGGTAAAGTCACCAAGGTTAGCTTAAACTGCTTTTACCAGTGCTTTCATCTAACCCAGCTGACTTTGTGCTAAAGTGGATTGGGAGCACTCATAATGAATAGCATAACATCACTACTTCTTAACCTGTTGTAATATACATTTGGTTTAACTGAATTAATTGAATTAATCCCTTTCAAGTAAACCACTGAGCTCTTCGCATGAAGCAGACAAAGCATTTATTGTTACTAAACACTCAGATGTCACAAATAAAGCATTAACATTAATGATCAAAAGAAAAAGAAGAAAAATGTTTTTAAAAAGGTACAACAATTTATTATAAAGTAAAATACATTGAGAGTAACCGTGAAGTATCTCTTAAATTCGTATATGAGTCTAACTCTGTTTATTAGATGCTGTAAACAGTGTCGAATCTGACTGTAGGGGATGAATGGTGAGCTGCCAAATAGCTTTTAGAAAATGCTGACTTGGGCAGTAATGTGATTCTATTGACACTACTAGAAAGATCAGCATACCTTTCGTGAAAATATCAGCCAAAGACTCGGATAATGTGATCTAACAGATTCTGCTTTGTTATGGCTTTCAGCACAATGCTGTGTAGACCTTATTTCAAGGGTATGTTTGAGGCAAAGACATAATTTTATGAAAGTTTGTATAATCTTGACCAGTCTGATACTTAAAAAGGATATGAAGAGGAAGTTAAAAATTAAACTGATTGTAATTAACAAATCCAAAGGCACTCTCAACTAATTTTCTGGTTTTAGAAATTGCATTAAAACATGTTCATTATTATTGAAACAAATAGTGAAGTTTTAGTTTTCATTAGAACATAACCAGCATGAAACACTTTTGAGGTTTTTCTTCAAGTAAGGACCAGTCTGATTTCTGTCGGGCAGCTAAGGCAATCCAGCAGCTTCTTCAGGAAAAAGGCAGCCCTGTACTGCCTTTGCCAAGGCTTCTGCTATCCTTTCTTTTTCTTGGCACTATCAATCATGGCTTCACGGTGAGTTGGTTCAGCAGATCTGACAAAGAACTGCTCCTCACTTCCAGTCTGCTGCCCCTTGGGTTAGTTTTCTGCTGGATCAGCCTGACAAACTGGCTTGCCCAGTAATGACACAGTCCTTACATCCACTATAAGGGGAATACTGCAACAGTAAATAGAGGAAAGGCAAACTGCCCTTTCGTGATGGCCATTCACTTTCAGATCAGCTAATCTGTCCTGTGCCTACTGTGACGTGTGAAACCGTACCCTACATGGTGTGGCTGCTTGGTTTGGTAGGCTGGGTATAATGCAGCCTCATATAAACCACTGATCCTCCCCCTGCTTCACAGCATGTTTAAAATGTCGCATTTATTTTCTTTCTTTGTAATTCTTCTTTCGCTGGATCTTTTACACTATGTATGACTCGTTTCAGAAAGTGTTCTGGGATAGAAAGTATGAAAACTTTGCATGAAAATTCTAAGTATCATTGTGCAAGGACTGTTGACCTCTTTAGTGCATATGCCTGCCAAATTTCTTTTTGAGTGCCAAGGTGTGTTTCTTTCAGCCTTTACCTAAGATTATAAGGCTGCAACATTCTTAGCTGACATATTGTTTGCTATACTGCTCCAGAGCTGTAACATCACATTCCACAAAACGATCTATATTTAAGGTGTGATAGTCCTTAACTCTTCACAGTTTCAGACTGAAAATGTAGAGAGAAGCATAGTGCTACAGACTCAGTTTAATGGCTCACAGCTTTAGACTTGTAGGGAGAGAGCATTCTCCCCAGTATAGCGCAGCTGATGGGATAAATTTGTTCCAGAATATTTTACAGATCTTTAAAAATAAAAAATACTACCTTTGACAGAAAACATAGCCAATAAAGAACAACCTGCAGAGCGTGTGAGTGAACAGCAGATAAGCTGGGGGGCTTTTGCATTCCTTTTCCTTTCCTCTTTCCCCTTTCCTTTTTCCCTTTCTTTTCTTTCCTTCTTTTTTATTTTTTGTGAGATGATGTCCTTTCTGATTTTATTATTCCCATTTGCTGAAATTACTTTCATATAAATGTATGTAACCTGCATGTTATTTGAGATCATGTTTTCCTATTTGGCAGGATGTGACACAGGGGCATGCGCATCACAAGATCTGCTTTTGGTTTCATGCAGCTGATGTTCTACCATGAGATTGCTTAGGAGAACTCTTCCCAGCGTGCATTTGTCTAGGGGCGTCCATATCAATTCTGTCAATATCTGCACCCTAAACCATCCATTTGAAACTGGACATAATTTCCTGCAGCTGGTTTTCTAGCTAGTATCCCACATAGCTCCAGCTGTATTTTTGCTTTCATGTTTTCAAGAAGAAACATTTGGGGTTTTGTTAATGACCTGGTTAATTTGATTTGTGCCTCCCTGCAGTGGACAAACCTCATCTAGCCATGATTCTGAGTGGTGTGTTATGCAAATGCAGTACTGCTGAGCCATCATTGGAAATGAAAAATGCCTGTCCTCTAATGAAAAGAATTTGAAAATATTTGAACTTTTTAATGAAAATACCTAAACCTTCATTTATTACTTATGTGAACAAAACACTCTCCTGACACTGTCTGTTACAATGATTATTTCTTTGCTGGTGTGCTGTGGGGAAGACTGTTGGTTCTGTAGACACTGTCTAGTACATTCAGCTATTTTGTTTCCTAAGAACTTCTTTTCTTCTTCTTACCTGCTTAAGGTTTGTAAAATTTTATTTGTAAAAAGCACTGTTCTTAGTATAAGAAATAAATATTCCTGGCTTTATGGCAAAACCAATTGTTACCCTATCAGGTAGCAGTTCTTACAGATCAACCATAGCCTTGGCTTTGCAAGGTACTTCTGAAACAGTAAATGTACACAGTGTGTGGAAAATCTAGTCAAACCAGACTGAGACAGAAAGTAATCTTCACAGCAGGTGGGGGGGGGGTGATTTCCAGATACAGGAGGGAATATTCTTTTACATTCCATTCAATTTTCAAGCTGTATTTCTCCTTTGGCAGTAGAAGTTACTACTCACATAGACTGAGAGATTTTACAAATGCTTTTTTGGTCGAATCTTTTCCTTTGGGAAGATGCAACCAGCAGCATGCTGTTCTGTCACAGGAAAATCCTTGGAAATACGAATGAGACTGCAGATAAAGGGGAGAACAGGCTGCATATTTTAGGAGCACTAGAGTGGGAACAGATGCATACTGTCAAGAAGCAAGGAAATACAGTCAGTTGCTCCTTATGCAGCTGTGATGTGTCTCCACCTGAATTATGAGGAAGGATTAGAAAGCTAAATATGCTTACCAAGCTGAACAGGGGAAGTCTGGTCTGCACCCTTATGAAGGATGGCTGCATGTAATTGTAGCAAAGTAAATAATCATATCACATCAAAGCAGAATGAATTGAGGAAGGGAAAAACATTAAATTCAGTACCCAGAACAAATAGGCTACACTGTAAAACTTCTTGGAATTCATTCCATAAACAAATAAACATGAGTATAGTCACATGCTGTAATAGATACTTACTAATGGGGCCATAAATGAAGTTACAATCACATGCATGTTTGCAGGGCTGAGTAGTTTCCCAAGGAAAATATTGGAGAGGGGATATATCTAAATTGGACATCTTACAGTAGGCTGAAAAAATATATTAAAAATGTACCGTAGGTAATAATGCTGGATTGGGAAAACACAGCCTGAGTAGCAACGAAATTTTTAAAGGTTCCACCTCTGTGTTTTATCTAGGAAATTTAGCTCAGTAAATGGTAAGGAGTTTGTCAAGTTTATGTGAGAGTTTCTTTCAGGTTTATTTTCCCCTCACTTTTACCAAGGGGGGTTGAATATTGTAATTTTTAAGGAAGGTTTTAAATAAAATAATTTGTTTCTGATTTCCTCTGCCCTCCTTTTGCTGTAGTTGCAGTTCTTCAGTTAATATCATTATGGAGCTCTTGTAAGAGGTGACCTGCCCATATTCCTGGTTTTACACTTTCAGTGTATCCATTATATTATCTAGCGTATATACAATTACATATCTATGTTGAGATCTGACATGTTGAAAGTATTTCCTCAAATTATTTTGTTTCAGTCTGAGCCTTATAAACAGGTTTGAAGTGGAAGGCTATTTGCTGTCAGTAGGACACTGCGATTAAAAGAATTTGGCTCTGCTTTTTCCTTAAACATTACTGTATTTACAGATATTCAGTTGTTTCTTTCTGAAAACAAAAGTGCTGCAGTCAAAATGGCTTAAAATAGGTTCATGTATTGATTGCTTTTGATTTAAAAGCGCATGTATAAGGTTTCAGTTGCGCAGAAGATCTTAATATTTTTTTTTAAAAGGGAAAAAAAAAAACAAATCCAAGAACAAAGCAGTGCCGAGGGCTGAGTATGTGGTGGTTTTCATCAAGCCCCATTCAGGATGCTTGAGATGTTTCTGGAAGTTTAATCTTGTCACTAACAGCTGAGAATGTAGTGATAAAAGTCATAAGACTCATGATACAGATTCCTCTTTATTGGTCCACACCCAGCCTCAGACGTCTTTGAAAAGTTAGAAAGATTGCAGTACATTGAATTTCTGGAGCTATGTTGGGAATGTTTGGAAAATAAAGAAAGATGATCATTTAGATAAGCTACAAAATACGTGCTCTGTGATCTGCTGAACTGTGCTGCAGGGGCACAGCACCACATCTGCTGGCACAAGTCTGAACTAATCCTCCAGTACCGAAGTGGTATTTTTGCCCGTCACTCTGCAGTTGTTAATAATGATTTGTAATGAAAAAGAGACAATTGCAATGTGATGATTTTGCTGTGATTATGGAAATACCAATTTTTGTTTGTTTTTCTGTTTTAAAGGAGGAAGAAATCTTCATGGACTTTGCAGTCTTTTTTCTCTTTTTCTTCTTAACCTTTTTCAAGATAACAGTGAAAAAATGGGAGAGATTTTACTGAAAAATATGTTGGTGGGTTTTGTTAGTCATTTGGAGATGCAAACTTAAAATCTCTGTGTATGAGATGCGGTAAAAGCCTGGAGAAAAGACTGTCACCAGTTAAAAAGTAAAACCTCCATAGTCCTGCAGGAAAACCAAACTTGAGACTCTTGGGACAGAGGAGAGGAAAGAAAAGGAAGTCCATGAACTGATAGTGGAGTCTTAAAATATGATTCAGAGATTAGCCAAGAAGTGGGTGACAGATTGCAGAACATACAGCTACTTGCCCCAGACTTCCCTTTAAACCCAGAGAGCAGCATTAGCCGCTGAAGTTATATGTAGCATATATACTCTTTCAATGTAACTGTTCCTTTTTCTTTACCTGATCACTTGTTTTAGTCTGTGTCAGAGTTTAAATTTGATGACTCTACAGAACCTATCATATTTTGCAAGCAGGAAACATTTCAGAAACAGGAGGGGCTAATGGGTGTAAATGCAGGTTTCATGAAGCTGCCCAGCAAATCTGGTGGTCTGGTTTTCTGCCCGTGTTGGCTTCTGCCTGTAAAGCCCAAAATGCTTTTTGCTGGAGAGCTGCCACTCTGGAATGGTTTCTCTTCATTTCTAGTCAGTTCTTTCTGTTTTCACCATTCTCTTTTTCTGTGTTGACTATTTTGTGGAAAAAGCCTGCGTTAATCAGATGTACTTAGGATGGTTGCCTTCATTCTGGACCTTTCTCTCGTTTGAGAGTTTTCTTCCCTCAACTGTGGTGTTTCTGTGCCTGTCTCTTCATGACTCTCAGGTCACTGTGTGATTTGGAGGACACTTGGATAATCAGTAGCCGTACAGTATCCAGTACATCTAATCCCGTGTAGTTTGTTCTCTCCTAGACTCAGGTGTTCATGTCAGTTCTTCATTTAGTCTAATGCTTGTATCTTCCAATATTTCTTTTCTCTTCGTACACCTTGAGTTGTAATATGCCACCAATATATATCCAAATGAACTCTTAATCTTTCTGTCAAAATACTAGGAAAGCATGGTGCATTGGACAAATTCTTTCAGCCATCTTTTTCCCCATCTCCCTTACTGGGTGTTGATGTTTGGGAGTCTCCTCAATGTCAGCTCTTGCTTCCCTAATCTAGTCCTAAGTGAACTAAAAAATGCCCTGGAATTATTTGTTCTCCCATCATGGAGGCAAGACTGAGCGTTTCACAAACTCTCTTGCTGATTTGGAGAATTAGGTTTGTTCTCTTGCTGATTTGGAGAATTAGGTTTGTTCTGTCACTTTTATATATCCATTTTGCAGAAGCCTCTCCTGATGAATGATCCTGTGACAGTTCTGTTTCAGATCCATGAGTAGAAAGAGTGCCTATGGGCACGATTCCTGGTTTATTATTTTATTTGTTTGTTTAATAGATCTTTTTTCAAGACATCATTTTCCTATCACTGGTGACTGAAGATTTCCTGAAGTGAAAGGTTTCACTGATACTTGCATACATGCTGACTTCTAGTAGTAAGAGGCTAAAATTATCCAGGCTTTATAAAGAACTGTCTCTTTAAAAGTCAGGTCTTATTTCAGAAAGACTGCTGGTGGCTCCAATTTCATGTTCAGGCTTCTTTGGCATTTCATTGGGAGGCGAGGGTGAAACTCCTTTCTATATATGTATTTTACAATAAGTCCTTGCTAATAAGTTATTCCAATAGATTTTCTTTAATGGATTTTCATCTTCTTGCTCTCTGGGTCTATGGTATTTTTCATTACTGTTTTCAACTGTTTAAATTACTAAATGTCATTCTCGTATTTCTTATTATTTAAACAAAACAGTGTGGGTATATAAGCCTTTCATAAGCTACTGCCACAAACCAGTTCTATTATACAGTAGTGTACAAAGTAGGTCAGTTCGTTCCCTTTTATGCTGAAACAACTAAGTCTCAAACCAGAATGCCAGCCTTGTGCATTAAGATGAGGGAAATTTGTGTCTATTATCCAAAATAAGCAGTAGAGATGTTTAATTTAATGCATGTGTAAATAGAACAAAGGCCAATCCTCAGATGTCTAATAGGACTTTTGCAGATTTTTGAGTATCCCACTCCCAGGAGCTAACCAAAACAGTACGTCCAGATGCATTCAAAGCCTCCTTTAGCCATCCCCTGTGCCTCCACATTGCGACACATACATGAGAAACTGCGTCAAATGCGCTGCATTTCCAAGGAATGTGGCAGACAAACTAATGGATAACTTTATTGTAGTAGGAGTAGCAGGTCAAAAATAACACTTAACAGTCGTGCTAACCTCCTCAGAGCAACCCCCAGCACACTTCCAAGGAAATTAATCACAGTCTCCTCTAGCACTTGTTATTGTAGCAATTGTTATAGTGTCCTATGATGTAGAGCACCCAACTAAAGTATAGTTTAATCAGGTTCACTCTATATTAAAAAATGAGAGTAATGAAACTGAAACATAGTGCTAACAAATTCAACTGTCCCAACAGTAGAAACTATATGACCTATATAGATAGAAGCGGTAATACTGGAAGTGAGATGTCAAGAGTTTTTTAACTTAGACTGTCATAGCACTTAAGGACCTCCGTTGCTCTATGTCTCAGGATTTAAAACAGGAGCTGATGTTTAAAAACTGTATGCAGTGCTGTATCATGCTGCCAATAACCATGATTGCATTGCTTCTATTTAAATCTTACGTTGCACCTCCTTGCGTTAGTGATTAAGCATTCTCTGTGGGTAATTTTCACATATTCTGTTACACAAATATCTTGATTGTTAAGTGTTTGTAATTTTCATGGGAGCTCGATCCAGCCTCCTGTGAAAATGGTTCTCTTGGCACTTCCCTGAGACTGGCAGCAGTGCACAGTTGCAATCCTCAGGCAGTTTGTTCTGCCCCGTTATGTCCGTACCCCTTCCCCAGTATGCAGGAAATCTCTGTGAAGAAAAAAAATTGTCTCCATTGCAATAGAATCACAGCTCTGCCATGGTAGGAATCTGCCATCATAACTGCGCACAGTGACAAAGGACATTGAGGGATAAAATGGGAACTGTGCTGTTAAAGTTCAACTTTTATTATTTTTTTAAATGCAACTGAAAATAGAAATGGGTCTTTCTCTTGCTCTGTTGAAGGAATGACAGGACTCCTAAGCCTGCAGTGGTTAAAATTCAGCATATGAATGGCATGGTTGTAAGCTACTTGTTCATATTGACATTTGCACTATTCATTGGGTTTAGATACATGCTGTTGGAAAAAAATGCTCTGGATTAGGAGTTGGTATAAATTGTTCTAAACTTCATAGGAGCAATGCTAATATACAAACTAAACATCTTCCTTGGGCATTTCAAAATACTTTAAGCAAGTTAGTTCAGTCTGAAGTGTCACAGCCTGAAAAATACTATTTCCAATGGAAATTTCTAGTGAGAAGACAGCCAGGCAGCTTCTTTCCAGCTTAGCTGAATCCTGAGGACATCTTACTTTTGTATCTGCATAGGAAGCAAGGTTACGTCAAAAACTATTTCAATAACTGCCTGAATTCCAGATTCATGCTGACAACCTGTGCTTCCCCGTTAGTGTGATGTGATTTGAAATTGTTATGCTTAAGTAACACAGGTTATGGTAAGACATGAGCACTCCTGACTAAAAGAATTGCTAGCAGCTACCTAAAACTTGCTCATTTTAATGTGGAACAGTGTGTGTGAGCTTTGTGGGGTTTGAACTTCTTGCAGTTTTTATGGAATCTTTGCAAAGGCCAGCCTCATCACACCAAGGGCTATTAGACAAAATCCAGTGCAATAGTTGGTATTTTGTATATGGGATGTTCATAGTCATATGGGTTATTTAACCCACTCTGATTTTTCTCCTCATCAGCTGTACAGACAAAAGCCCTAAAATCAAGAAGTGTCTTGTGCCAGCAAGTTGCTGGACAGGTATTGCCTTGACCATTGTAGAACATAGGGCATATCCTATCACTGCAGTCATATTTTGGGTTCCTAAGGTATTGTCTGTGCTCCTCATACATCGCTTTTCCTGTATGTTTTCAATGAGCTGAGGTCTTCCAGGTTGGTGGCACATTGAGCATCTTAAATTAGCACATGGATCTATTGCATCTCAGTATTCCAGGCACATACCAAGAAGATTGAGTTTGCTGGGTTTCGATTGCATGCCTTGGAAGGGTGGGTAAGCTCTCCTGAAACTGTATGGCCAAAAGGGGATTTTTTGGGCTTCTTCTTTGGCCTTCTTTGCCTCTAGCGTAACACATATATATAAATTGCTTGATGTGAAAGGTGGATGGTACAGGTGCATTTTCTGAAGTGTAGGGAGTAGAAAAACAGATTTTTTATCTTTATAAGTTAAAAGGCAGTTTGTAAAATACAAAAATATTAAGAACAGAATATGACAGCTGAAATCATAGGAGTAGACTGAGGAACCAGACTGTTGTATCAGCAGAAGAAAAACATTAGGTTAATCTGTATTACAGCATTCTGAAAGAATACAGAGCTTTGAAAACAGCTTTCCGTAGGGGGGTGGGACATTCTACTTTTATGTAGAGCTTTTGTTCATTTAGAATTGTTTATTCCAGAGAGCAACCCTGTGCCCTTTGTTTGACTGATTTTTCCCATTTGGCAGACCCTTTGCAATCACATGGATAACATTCTTCTTTCCACTGAGACATAGAAAAACTATTCTTTATTGACCTTGCTTGTTGTCCTAAATGACAAAAATATATTTATATACTAGGTGAACTGCATGACTTCAGTGCTGACTTTTAATTGAAAATTCTTCAAAGCAAAAACCTCAAAGAGCTTCTTTCACTAATTTTTTTTACAATCCAGTAACTTCTTAGTAGCAAACAACTCTGCCCTTGGCTACGCATGCACGACTCCCACAGATGGCACTGAGAACGGTGTGCAAGTATGTGAGTGCTGAAGCTGTGTCAAAAAAATGCCATGCACAGAAGAAATAGGTCTGTTGGGTTGGTGGGGTTTTGGTTAATATTATTTATTGAACAACAGTGTTTGCTGTGGATGTATGGATGTTTGCTTTTTTGGCTTCTGTGTCTGTTTTGGAAAGTTAAGTAATGTTTTATTTTATGTGGTTACAGTGGGAAGCAAATTGGAAGGCTCGGGAGACAATGCACAAAGTGATTCAGCATCTCTATTTCAGTTTTCTCACCAATATCACAAAACAGAGAGCTCATGGGCTCAACTTTGTGGTACTGATTTAGAAAGGTTCTTAGCGTTACAGTTTTGCTTCTACATGTGAGGTGTTATAAATCAAAGGGTGATTATATAAGGACTGAGCATGCCAAGACAAAATTCAGCCCTAGTCAAAGCGAGCACAATTCTGTTAAACCAGATGGAATTGTGCACATTAAGCCAAAAATATTGAGTCTGTGTTTCTGAATGCTCTTGTGCAAGCTTTTCTGATAAGGACAAAACTCAAGATGTAACAAATGGGGTTACACCCACATGTAGGCAAGTTTTAAAACCAAGGCAAAATTCTTTGTTCAATATAAACGAAGTAGCTTCACTTTCTTCTGCAGAGCTGTGACAGTTTACTCAAATCCAGGCTCTGTTCCTAACCGTCTAACTTCAGGAAGGATGTGTAACTCTTATTCCAACTGATGGCAATGAGTGAGGGCTGTTCTGCATTTCTGCAGGGGAGAAAAGTCAAAGGCCCTTTTGTTATCACATAGCACATGTGCTGAGAAAGTGTAAAATTAAGATTGCGGTGAGAGCATTTTCAGTGATCATGTTTATGTGTACATACTTACATAAAGTGCAAGCAGAATAAAGATCAGGTTGGGGCTAAGGAGTCCTCACTATTTTTTTAACTCAGTCTTGTCAAGCAGAGACCTATTTAGGCCTTTCTAATTTCATAATTACAGAAGATAGTTGCAAGTTCCATACAAGTCAATCAAAGGTCTGGTTGTTTGTAATGAAAGGATGATAAATCATGGATAGGCCCTAGCTCTTTCTGTGATTCAGTGTAGATTTCTTCCATCACTTACATGGACCTTGTCTTCACTGTTATGCCAGTACCTGCCCTCATTATTTTCCTGGTTGGTGATGCTGGTTATTGCACCAGATCAGGAAAATCAAACCATTTAAGAAAAACTCTCAACCTGCATTCTTCAAGCCCAGCTGTATGATGCTCTCCCCTCCTTTTCACAAGCACTAGCAATTGAGCCAGTACAGGAAACTGCTGAGCCAACTGGGAAGAAAAGAAATCCCTGCTAGTGTTAAGAGTTTGGCTGCTCAGCTCCTTGACTGGCTCACTGTGGGTCTGATAGGTGCCAGAGCTAAGGGTAAGTGTGGGAATGTGGCCAGAGGTGGAGGAATGTGACCTTAGCCTCTGGGAGCCCATTTCCTTCAGTTTAACTTAGCTTATATTGCAGAATTGCACTCACGGTAGCACCACAGGACAGTGCTGTCTGTAGCACCATTAGTTTACTGTAATGGAAACATTTTATGCAGATTTTAACACCAAGTTAACACAAGCATTGTAAGTAAATAGTAAAGCCTTTATTCTCGTTAAGAACAGCATTTTGAAAATAAAACATTTGCCCATGCTTTACAACCTTTGTAGTTTTGTATACTTATGTACAGTTGTCATGTTACACATTGATTGTCTTGAAAATCCTTTAAAGATGTACTTAATAAGATATCAGTATGCAACAATCAGCGGAAAAAAAGGGTACGTTATAAAACACACATTAATACATTTAATAAATATATATTATCTATCAAAAATGAGCTTCAGCTCTCATCAATTAATAAAAAGCACCTGCTTTGTAATCTTGTAAGTTGGTAGAATAGTCCAATTGTTTTATTATAAAAGCTACAATGCTCCCTTTTGCACGGCCTTTGGTTAGATCCAAGGCATCAAGCTCAAACAAAGCCAGCCAAGATGCCTGTGTTTAGACTAAAACCAGAAACATCTAATTCTACAGTAGTTTGTGTACTTTGTTACTAGAAACAACTGTATGTATTGAGAGTGTTCTTTTTACGATACTACATATTTTCTGGCAAGTGTCAAACTCCCTCAACTCATCTGAAAGCAGACAGGATCTCTAAACTATGGCTTTGACCTTTTTTCCAGCCACTGATCAAAACCCAGTTGTTATAAATCTTGTATTGGTAGTAGTAGTTTTATCAGATGTTTTATGGTTTCATTTTCCTGCGTGGAAACACCGTGAGCAGATTACCATCAAGGGACAACATAGTAGCTTTTATAGTATAAAAGCTAATTATAATTAAGTGAACTGTGAAAGGCTTGTGCTTGCTTACTTATTACGTTGTTCACAGATGCTCTACATTCTAGGTAACTTTCATAAGAGGCAAAAGTAGATACTGTAACAAAAATACAAGTTAACATAAAGGTGCCTTTCTTCAATTACAGTTTTATTTGGGGCATTTTTACATCACAGACTAGTGACTTACGAAAAAAAGTTGCTTATTACTAATTGTATAAGGTTGGAAAATAAAGACCCTCCTAATCTATTGCCACACCTTCACCACCACAAATTAAACCCAATCCTGCTAACTTTTAATTTTGTGAACAGTCCACATGACTAACCCAATGAGACTAGTCATGGGAGCTTGTAGGATCTGGCCATATCTTTGCTTAGGCCTCAAATGCCAAACAACTTCATCAGATCAGGACTGGGAACTCTATCAATTCAGACACATCTAGGAAAATAAAAAAGTTTAAGATAAATATATATTGTACAATTTTGTCCAAGGTCTGCAAAATGTGCATTGTAATTCATCAATCTTGGTTGTAGCATGAGAAACTTTTGAAAAGAAAGCTGTCCTACCATTTATGCCATGGTCATCTTATATGTTTCTACCATAGAGTTTTACAAGGTGTGTGGGGGGGGTAGGTTAATTGTTTTCAAAAAGCAAATTTCTGCAGGCAAGTGATGGTAATTGATTTTTGTCATCCCAAATGATGCATCTCCTGGGGAACTATTATTATTTTAAATATTATCTTATTTGAGCAAAGTTTTGCTTAAAGCAAGCAAAATGTATTCCTAAATCACTGGATAGCATGCAATATCCACCCCTACCCTACTTGGTTGCTAAGGCCTTCTAGTTACTTACAAAATAAAATAAGCAATCCGAAAACCAAGCACATGCTTCCTTTGCCTCGAGGCGAGAAGGGCAGGGGGGAGCTAACATGCTCCTTTACTCATGCATGACAGAAAAACATTGCTTCTGGAACAGAAGGGCTTTGAAATAAAACCCCATAAGATGATCATGGCAAGAATGGCAATATATATTTTTTCTATATATATATACATCTATATCTGTGTGCAACACTTAGGGACTGGTCTTGCAGCCTCTGTACCTGTACGTAGACCTACTGTTGTTGATGGGACTACTGGTGGGAGTACAAGTCTGCAGGACTAGGTTCCTAATTCAGTAGAAATGGAGGTACATGAAGAATCAGGAAGACTCTTGAAAAATAAAAAGCTTGTCTTTCTTTTGCAGTATACAGCAAGTAACTTCTGTCTGTGAAGCTACCAAGTTATTCAGTTATTTGTACATTATATTTTTTTTAGTTTGAAAATATTCATTTTTATTACAGCATATGCAAAGTTTAATTATTATACGTTTCCTATGCCCTCAAGTAAAAACAATTAGCTTTTAGTATCAAGGAAAGCTAAGGTTAACATTGGCCAAACAGTGAGGATACCATGATGTTTTCAATGTCCGATATGCATTAAATGTTAGATAAAGGAATGATTGCTTAAACATAATGAAAACCATGGCACAAACAATGGGCAATGGGAATCTTTTAAATAACCTGGAAAAAACAAAGATAAAAGCTTTGAGAAAGTCTGCCTTCTATCAACCCAAAAAGGAGGAGGGAAGGAGGAGGAGTGGGGAAGAAACCACCTTAAAGAAACAAAAACAACAACAAACCACCTCCAGCATGGAGGTTCTATTAGCTAGGCACTAAAATGCACAACCACATTGAAACGCACAAACAGCTGCAGTCAAGGGGACTACTCATACGAACAGGGATTAGAAAGGAAAGTCTTGACCCTATCTGCTGCTGAGTTTCTCCTGAAAGGTGGTCAGTGCTTCTTAGCTGCCACCGCTGTCCTGCTTGGCACCATCAGCCCCCAGAACAGGCTGGCTTGGGCAATACAGTGGGTTGCCTTTAATCCACCATCACAATGAACTCCTTCTGGAAAACTCGAGTCACATTCTCTCCCCAGCTAAGTCTTTTGCAAAAGTACATCCTTCCAAAGTTCCGCATCCTGGCTTCATCTGTAGGAGATGTGAGAGTGTGCAGCTCTTTCCTTGCACCCAGGATTGAGGCTGGAATAACAGGGAATCGATCCCATGTGGCCAAGGAGAGCTGCCTCTGTGCTGGACCTATGCTTTTTCTCTCTGCCTCAAGAAGCTCCATAACTTGCATGAAACATACGTAGACCTTTCATCCCTCCAGAACTGCATTTCCTACACCAGCTTTTTAAAGAGTATCAGCCTACAGTGTAATGGTAATCTAGTTGCCACAGAGTGACAATGCTTATCCACACATGATGCTACGTGACTATACAGTACAGCTAAATAATGAAGCAAACAAGATACTTTTCATGATGTTTGAAATGAAGGGAAAAGGAGCAAAATGGAAAGAAATCCAGCATGTTTTCATGCTGTAGTGGCAATCTCTTGTGGCAACATGAACTAAGTTTAGGTGAGAGGAGGGTATCTTGCAAGCAACTGGCAACCAGCAAAAGCGGGCTTGCCTTGCACACTAGTTACAGACAAGAGAATATCGTACATTTCGGAATACATATCCCTCTCTTACAATTTCAGGTGTGCCTACTGCTATTTTAAATTAGATTCAGCTTCAGTTTTCCAATTTTGTTTTTGCAATTATCTCATTAGTTCAGTGGTGTTCACATTTAGACAAAATCCTCTGTAGGATTTTGAAAGATCCTGGATGGTTTGTTGCTTTCTTCTGGTACTGTTATGGATTCCTCCCTCAAAGACACATTGCCAGGAAACAACATCTGCAATAAGGATTCTTACTCTCTACAGCCTACAGCCTTTCACCAGAGGTGTCGTCCAGTGTAACTTGGCGGAGCAGTTGGTATCTGGAAATAAGGATAATAAACCCATAACTGAGAGATCTAGTCTGTTCAAAAATCAGTGTTATCATGCTACATGTATATGACAACTTTACAGACCGATTCCACCACAAAGGGATACAAACTCGTCTTCCACCCATACAGAGCATTCACATCTCTGTAAAAACCATGACTATATACACACATTAATCTCTTATTTTACTAACTTCGTTAAGCTTTGTGTCCACCGTAAAACAAACAAAAACCCAATCCCAAAACAAATCCTCCAGCTTCTCAGCCTTTTCCCTGAGCTATATAGTCTGGTATCAGGAAACACAGGCAGAGATGAATACAAGCATTAGAAGGATGCTGTTCATTACTGACAGCAAAACACAAGTCTTTTCATTTTATTCAAGTTGATATGTTTCCCACTGTCTCACAGGAGAATCCTTCTATCTAGTCCCTCTCGTTCACTAAAATCAGCCAAAACTTTATTTAAAACCAGACAGAGACCTGCAATCAGTTCACATTATTTGGTTTGAAACATAGAGGTTGAGTTATGGAATCAGCTCATGATTCAAAAGAAAGCAAACCCAATTCATATGAGTATAAACTGGCTCATGGGTGGATTTTTAAGCAGCATGTAGGTATGCATGAAAAATATGGGGATGAAAATTCTTCTTTTTCAGCAGTATGTCTGCTGTATGAGATGTCTGCAAGTATAAATTACAGATCATGGGAAAAACGTTTAGAAAGTCTGTTTGGCATCAGATCACTAAGCCATTCTTACAAGCACCACGCTGCAGAAAAACAGGTCTATCAAAGAACAGCATGCCAAACTATTGTCTAAGAAAGGAAAATCAATGCTATTAACATTAAAATGTTCTATATTCCTCTTTTATTAATCCCTTTTTCCAGAGGCATACACATCTGTAACTTACAAAGAATTGCATATGTATTACAACGTCATGGAAGATAGGTGAAAGACCAGCACTATCTGCAACAGTGATTCTTATTTAAAGTAATGTGCTGGCCTGTAAACATCTGTGTGACTCACATCATCTTGAGAAAAAAATCAGGTTAGAAATTGTGTCACTTAATAGTTATGTTAAATACCTTAACACAGATTTAATTTGAAAGGGCTATTGAACATGTAATCTCAAAGAACTTGGTTCACTCAAGCTACACCGCAAAATGTGAATGGCCAAGTAAAGAAATGCAAAATACTTTGTAATTACATCTTTTCTAGAGGGAAAGGAAGCATTATATGCATACTTGCTGCCAGAGTTTTCACGTGAAGCTTTCCCCCCTGCTGTGAATAAGCTTAAAGCAGGTTTTTCAGTTAGCAGTGGTTGTATATGTCAGTGCATATCGAAGATTTCTTAAATCATCATATTTTTGATACTTACAGTCCCACCATTTAGCACAACTGCCATCTCAGTTGGCTGATAAACATTGCTTCTAAAAGGAGCACTAGGTCGGCTTCCCAAACTGCCGTTTCGAAATCCTGCTGTTCTTAGCGCTGTGTTTAGAAAAGAGAGATGGTTCTTAGGAACACAATTAACGCTGTGCATTGCCTTTGAAATCATTGTCTTCCTTCCAGTTTAGTTATTGGGAACTCTCCCACAGATTTCAACTTCTGTGCTATACCAGTTTTCACATTGCTTTTCAACAGCTGTTTTTCTTACATTGCTGGGGACGGATCTCAGAAGAATCAGTTTTATGTAAACTTAACTGTTTGTTGTGGAATTAGAAAAAGTTTATTGGAAGCAAATTGTTGAAGTTTGCTTCATCTTATCTCAATAGCAGTTAAATGTCTTTAAGTACCAAACCTTTGATGTATCTTGCACAATGTGTTTTGCAAAGCAAGTACTGTATTGGTCTGGATACTGTGGGGTTAAGTAAAATGATCTTACGTTTTGCTTTCTATCAAATTCAGAGGACAGGGATCCAAAACGTTGCTTGAGCCAGCAAGCATGCTTGCAACCCCCCTGAGCATTACTTCAGCATGACTAGTGTGTAAGGATTTTCCAGATGTTTCAGATTATATTTACCCTGAGAAACTAGAAACTTGGAGTAAATATTGCTTTTGAATAGCTTAAACATGGTGAAGGACTGAAGCAAAAGAGAAGATACTGATTGTCCTTCTGAATGTTTGTACCAGAAATACACAAGCCTCTCCATTAATTCAAGCTTGAGTTTGGATTCAAGATGTAGATTCTGAATGAGAGAGATGCATAGCTAGGGATGTGCTTCTTTCTCTCTGAATCAGTCCAGGGATTAGTACATACAAACTCTCTTTTTACTTCAGGGTAAATAATGGCTTCACTGAACTCAGATGTGGCCAGGGAACAGGGTGCATTTATCCATGCGACTTGCGTGGTTACAATGGGCAATACTCATCTGTGAGCTGGTAAATAGAAACACTCCTAGTTCAGGCACCTGGGGCAAGAATTTCTCTTACATTTAATTCAAATTACAGTTCTACACTCTGGTTGAAATCATGAATGAGCTGAAGTTTACAACAATTTCAACACAGGCTTTAATGAAGCCAGGATTTAATATAGTTGAACTCTGTGGAACGAGATTTAAACGGATCCTGCTGCCATATGTTGTTATCTATCCACTGCCAGTCCTCTCTTTGGGGGTTGTGCACTGAGACGAGCAACACTATTGATTTAGGACAGCAATGTAGAAATCCAGCCCTGCAAATGCTCAGTTGTTGTCAGTTGTCAGATGCACACAGACCCTCACTCACTCTACAGTTTGAAATAGATATTGTTGCAGAACACTGGGAGAATAATGGATGGAAATGCCTAAATTAGAATTATGTATTTTTTATTTTACATTTAACCATCTCGGGGTCAGTAGTAGTCTTCCCTTGCAGTCTGGCTTCCTATTGTGCATTAAACACAAATAGCTGCACTGGTGTTTGCTAGTACACATAAAAAAAATCTCTTTATAATGCATACTGTCATTAAAATATTTACACAAAATTTCCATGGTCATTTCAGAGTTGAAGAGAGAGTATATTCGATTCCATATTGCTAAATTTTCCTTCCCTATTCCTGCAACAAGTCTAAAATTCTTTTAACATCAGAATTGGAGACAAAGCTTATGGACAAAATACTCATTGTGGATTTTTTTCCTCAAACCAGTTTTACCATTTTTCCTTGTACTTTTTCCATTACTATTAAATGCATCTACTTACATAGAGCACATATAGGTAAGAATAAAAAATAGTGCCAAGAAGATTTGAGCAAGCGTTGTGCCGAAGTCTCCTTTTAACACGTATTTTATATTTTGTTACCTTGGGTTTAGGCATTGGCTCCAAGCGTGACTTGCAGTTCTAGAAGTTATTAAATGAAATTCAGTGAGTACCAGGGCTGCTTCGGCTTGGGTTTCCTGACAGCTGTAGCATTCTGCATTGCACATCCAGATTTGTCATATATAAGGCAAATTCTCTTTGCCTTACAGAAGCTGTCCTATTGGTGTTTGTTTCTGGTGCATTGCACTTCCAGTTGCTTTTTTCCCAGGGTTTCTGAATACTTGACTAACCCTTTTACAAGACACTAGTGTGAAAATAACTCTTTAGTAGATATTTCAACTTCTCTATCATGAATATTAAAATCCCAGATCATGTGTTGTTGAAATTATGTTTAAATAACTGACTTTAAAATAGTTTTGCTTTATTAATGCTTAATGATATTGCTGGAATATAACTGCTCTTGTTGTTATGTATAACTTGGAGCTAAGAAAGAGACTAGGAGAAGATACGCTTGTTTGAACCACAGTTTAAAGGTTGTTCGGATTCTTAAAATGCTGCTTAAAATACTTTTTTTTTTCTTAAAGAAAAAAAGGAGCAAAATTACTCAATTTCTTTATGCAAGTATTAATGGAAACAACAAGAATTGAAAATATGTTTATTCAAATATGTTTTCTGTTTAAACCTAACTACTTCTGGAAACAAATATTAGCCAGGGAACCAAGAGGCGTTTTCTGGTTATCATGTATTCCACAATTTTACAACTAGTAGATCTTTCATTCTCAAACATCATTCTTCAGTATAATTGAAGCGAGTACCCTTCCTTTCATTTCTCAGCTCTTAAAGATGATTTCTTGAATTGAGGTTAATTAAATGAAAAAAGAAGAGAACATTCTCTACATACCTGCAGAGAGACAATTGCTAATAGATTCCAGGTGCTTAGTTACTGACACCCATCAGTATAGTGGTCTGACTTAAACTAACACTTCAGCAGTCATACTGTGTGACTGGAATATTATTATCTGCATTTACTTTAATCTCTACCATGCTAGTAAGTTTTGACTCCAAACCTGTCATTGTTAAGTCTGTACTTAAAGGATCACTTTAGGAATAATGAATCTGTTTTGCTTCATTAAAAATGTATGTATCCTTATCACACATGCCATAGGAATAGGAATTCATTTGGTATGAAAAATATTCATAAGGACATCAGATAAGAAAATCTATTTTGTATTGTACTGTGTAAGATTCAGATAGATTAAAAGAGAACATAAATTGCACTATAATAGAGACGATAATGATTTTATAGATATCATGCATCTATTCATCCCACTAAAAGACTTAATCACTGAATGATCAGATTAAAAAGGAGCTTCCAGCTCTATTTTAAAGTCTGTGCATGAATGGGAATAATACAGAATGGAAGATTTGGTTTTGTTCTTAGATATGCTTTAGTCAGAAATAGCTCCACTGAAGCCACTGCAGTTACCTTACTGTGACATTAATGTGATGGGGGAGGAAGGACAGTAAAAAAAAAGCCAAAGGGAAAAAAGAGTGCTTTTTCATCATGAAGGTGCCTCTGCTGCTCTGGAACATTTGGAATAAACAACCATTCTTTTATCCATGTGATTTTTCACTTGTTTTACCACTGCCCTTGGAATATACTCACAGAACTTAACTCCTTTCTGTTCAAAGCTTCCGTACTAGAAGGAGACCTTTAAAGTTCCTGCTAAAATACTTAGAGGAAAAACGCCTTCCTGACCCACCATCGTGCCAGACAAGTGTGCTGGTTTCCTCCACATCTGGTCTATATCCAGAGGAAACATCAAACTCAGAGAAAATAAAAGATACATAAAAATGAATAGGAAGGTGAAGTGCCTGGACAATGTGCCTTTTGGGGGCTGCCAAAGCAATGTGGGAACATTGCTGTGATACCACGCATCTCAGAGTGAATAAAAAGCAGTGTGACTAGTAACAAAATCCTTTATGGAACTGTGGGACAGTACCAGACTGCACCCTGCGCTACAGAACACTTTGGCTTGTGTTCGTCTTCAGTGCTCGCATCAGCATCCCTGTGTATTTTCTCGCATGGGTTAAGCATTCAGCAGTGGTTTGGATCTCTTAAGCAACCAGTTGTTGCTGGCCTTTTCCTCAACCACTCAAAACCACTATAATTGCAAATTGTAACAATGGGTCATCAAACATGGTTCTATGTCACCAACAGCAATGGGAAGGAAAGCAACCACTACCTCAAAACCTCTATCTGTGCGTATTCTGCTCAGACATTAAGAACAAAGACTGTCTTTGAACTTGTCTGTATACCACTCTGCGATTTTTACCCCCACAGTGTCACAAAGTGGCACTAAATCCCATTTTAATGGAAATACAATTAATAATAATTACTTTGTTGCTCAAGAGGCTGAGCACTTTGTAACATAGAGCACTTCATTTTTTTCCTGGGGTTTTGGAAATTATTTCATATTAAATGTTGTTAACTAATAATGACAACAAATATTATTTAAATGATTTTAAAATAGAGGCTATTTTTCCCACAGTGGATTTTATAGGCTTTCAGTGTTGGCTTTGCATTTGAAATTGTTCAGTTTTTCAATGAAAAACAGCATGCAGAAGAATCATTTTAACCAAACTTAAGTCTTTTCTGTATTGCTTCCCCCATATTTTCTTAGCTATTACAGAAAGATATAGTCCTCCACAGTAAATTCTTACCTGCATTATGTTCATCCATTGAAAAGGCTTTATTTTCCATGTAGCTCCGAGGAAGCTGTATATCTTCCTCAAAAGCAGTTTCACGCATCCTTGGCTGTGAAGTATCAAAATAATTGGGAGTGTTTTCCTGCTGTGATGGGAGGATGGTACAGTGAACCTCTGGGATGGCATGAAAAATAACAAACACCCAGCCACTGGTCACCAGTGCAATAGCAAGAGTGGGGTCACTCCATTTGTCTCTTCTCTTTAGCTCAGCATTACCAAAGAGGTACATAGTCATCCAGGCTACCCAAATCAGAATGGAAAAGAAAAGTGTTATAATGAGGCATACTCCATTTTTCTTCCATTTCTTAAACTTCCCACAGAGAGTGAAAAGAGAAAATCCCATGGTAAACACCATCAGGAACATAACATAAATCAAAGCCATAGCAAAATCCATTGGTTCGTAGCTGCAGGCCAACTTGTTATCTCTGACAACTGTCAGTATTAGCCACTCAGTTGCAATAATAACCTGAACAAGCATCAGGCAGATTGCCACACCAGCTAGATGCCAGCCAGATGGACTCTTCCCATGGCGAACTAGTCTGCGAAGTCTCCAGGCTTGAGCTAGCAAGCATGAAAAGCACAAAGCAAAGATAACTCCCCATAGAAATCTTCGGGTAGAGCACACCATTTCATCTTCTTGTATGATGAAAGCAAACGTCAGCCCAAACAGTCCTAGAGTCCCAAAAAGAAAGAGGAAGTGCATTCCCAGGGGGCTCTTCTTCTCTTTGTCCTTGATGAAGGGCAGCCTCACCAGCAAAATCAGCATCAGCAGTAGCGTGGTCAGCACACCTGCCCCTGCAACTGCCTCCACCACTATTCCCCAGATGGCATCCAGGTCGCACAGGTAAACATACTGAGGGAGAAGATCCAGTCCGCACCCTCGAGACGTACTTGAGTTTTCAGAAGAGCCATAGCTGATCACGAAGAGGAGGAAGAACCCAATGGCTCGGTAGGTTTTCATTTTTCTGTCTGAGACAACAAAATATTTGTTTGCTTAGCTACAGTTCACTTTGGAGGATTTCACAGCAATTGGAAGCACAGCTTGTCTCAATAGCCTGTGTTTACTGGGTTTTTGCAGCTGGCAATAGCCTACCCCGGGTCCCCTTTGCTGCCCTCCCAGAAAGCTGCTTTTGCCTGTTGTGCTCTGAATGCCAACTGAGTCATTACTGTGTTTGCACTGATTGAAAACATTTCCAAACACTGCCCCTGCTAATATCCTAAAAGACAACCAGAGGAAATTCTGTATTCTGTTACAAAATAATATATTATCTACAGTACCTTATTGCTCAAAGTCAGGTGCTGAACCCAGGACAGGTGCTTAAAGCTTGTCTAAATTGCACTGGACCTGGTGCAAGCATAGGTTGTGTCAGAATTAGACAGTTTCACTCACAGCCTTGCTCCTTTCACTGGAATGAAGGCCTTGTCAAATTATATTTTCATTATTAATTAATTTTTTCTTTTTAAGGATAGAATAGTTCCAGGAAAAATAAACCTTGTGCTTTTTTTGATAAAGGAAATTCTTGTTTTCATGCTCAGTCAATAGGTAGTTACAGTATTCACTCCTTTCATCCTCTTCCAAAGCCCAGGTATTAGATTGCATTTGCAAATGGGAATGGTTGGCTAGAGAAATCCCATCTTCTGTGACAATGGTGCACACATGCAGTGTCATCAATCAAGTAATCAAAAATGAATGACTCATTGTGCTTCTTAGCACGTCTAAAGCCAGTCAAAGGAAACAAACAACAAAAAACAGAGCATCACCTTCCCTGATCCAGAGAGCAAACAATGGTGAACTCTCTAGGAACACAACATATCCTGCTCAACCACGAAGACCAAAAGCCTGGACGAATCCCAACTTAGTTTCAGGAAGAACATGGTTTAGGTGCTTTAAAGGGATATATGTTATGGCACTTGTTTTTATGAAGCAAAGCATGGCAAAGGAAACTATTAAAAATGTAACCTTTACACGAGCAATCTGTCCCAGCGATAGCTACCCTATAAGAGCAGTCTGAAGTAAACACTCATGTACTAGACATGAAACCTGACGCTGCTAACCTTCACTTGCACAGTTAGTGCTGCAGGTTCCAGCAGGATTATGTGCATTGATGTGAGTAGCATGCCTAGGTGAAAATGTTCAGAGTTAAACTTCCATATGCATGGTACGACCATGCAGAAGAAAAGCACCATATGCACAGGCAGTAACGTTAGTGGCTCGTGTGATGTGTTTGAGGTACAGAGCAAGAAGCAGAGAAACTGTTGGTACCTCTTTTGTAAGTTAACCAAACAGCCCTATGTGATTGCCCATCTGAAGATGTTTCAGAAATCAGCAATGCATTTAATGAAAATGTCAAAAACTTAATGAGAATTGCAAGTGGTTTAAAGCAACAATGCAATGTTGTTGTGTTGAACACCATCAGTCATAACCAACACAAAACCTGTTTACATGGACTATCCGAAACCTTACAGAGTCCCTTACAGCTCAGAATCATAGAATCATAGAATCATAGAATAGTAAGGGTTGGAAAGGACCTCAAGATCATCGAGTTCCAACCCCCCTGCCATGGGCAGGGACACCACACACTAAACCATGCCATCCAAGGCTATGTCCAACCCCACCTTGAACGCCGCCAGGGATGAAGCATTCACAACCTCCCTGGGCAACCCATTCCAGTGCCTCACCACCCTCACAGTAAAGAATTTCTTCCTCAGATCCAATCTAAACCTCCCCTGTTTAAGTTTGAACCCATTACGCCTTGTCCTCTCACCACAGTCCCTAATGAAGAGTCCCTCCCCAGCATCCCTATAGGCCCCCTTCTGGTATTGGAAGGCTGCTATGAGGTCTCCACACAGCCTTCTCTTCTCCAGGCTGAACAGCCCCAATTTTCTCAGCCTATCTTCATACGAGAGGTGCTCCAGTCCCCTGATCATCCTCGTGGCCCTCCTCTGCACTTGTTCTAACAGTTCCATGTCCTTTTTATGTTGAGGACACCAGAACTGCACACAATACTCCAAGTGAGGTCTCACAAGAGCAAAGGGGCAGGAGCACCTCCCTCGACCTGCTGGTCACGCTCCTTTTGATGCAGCCCAGAACACGGTTGGCCTTCTGGGCTGCAAGCGCACACTGCCGGCTCATGTTCATTTTTTCATCAACCCACACCCCCAAGTCCTTCTCTGCAGGGCTGCTCTCAATCTCCTCCCCGCCCAATCTGTAGCTGTGCCTGGCATTGCTCCGACCCAGGTGTAGGACTTTGCACTTAGCATGGAGGTTTTCTTCCTGTGCATTACAGTTCTGTAATGACCAAAGTTAAATCTTGAGGATCCCAATCTTCAAACAAAAGTTCATTCCCCTTTCACAGTATAATGACCAATGGCCATTTTGGCCTCTGCCAGAAGACATATGATGGAAATTATAGTTTCTTATTAGAGACACCAAGACAGCAAATGTACTAATATAAATACATATGGTTTTCATTCATACAACAGACAAAAAAGCGTATTAACAAATACTTCATCTCAGAAGTAGAAGCTGTAACAAGTAATGTAATCTGGAATTAGACAAACAGGAAAAGGGTAATTGATGATCTTTGCCTGACCACAGAAATTACAATATCCTTGCACTGTGGAAAGAGCCCCAGTGTTCCAATGATGCAGTGACCTGCAGCTAATGACTAGTGATTGTTTTTTAATACCGAGCTGTTGTTTTCTTTATGAGGAATTGGTAGAATATTTACTTGTTTGTATCTCATGTGTATAACAGGTTTCTCAATGACTCAGTCACAACACTCACGTTAAAAACACTGACTTTACAGACAGAAAACTAATCATCAGTGAAATGTATTCATTTTGGTATTGAGTATGGTTACACTCAATAAATCTCCTTGCCCTGTGAGTACATAATTAACTAGAGGGAAACATTCTGAAGGTGATTTGGCAATTCCTTCTGTGCGCAGGCAGTTCCTACTACTACTAGTGCATTCACTCTTTAGAATACCCAAAATGTCCCAGAAAGCGTGAAATGGTAAGTGCCTGCTGACACAAAGAGAGGAAATCCACCAGGACCTACTAAGGCAATGCCGTGAACTACTGGTACCAATTTCAAGAAGGGATCATGTGGAAAATCACTCAAAATTCATTCTAAATGCTGCCCCAAACTGGAAACAATAAACAGCCCTTAAGTGAGGATCATGTTAATTTTCCACTATCCTATCACTTACAAACTATGATATGCATGTACTAAATCAGTTTCAATACTAGCTTTGTTTATTAGCTACCCTCCAAAGACCTGCGGGGTAATGAATTAAGTGGAAGTATGTCCAGTTCTAAGATATTTTCCAGTTTTCTGGTTACTTTATTCATGTCATGTAACCCTCATGTGATTGAGCTATTCTAGGACAGTCTGTTTCCATGGAGATTGTGCTGCATGGGTAAGCAGTCATATTGTCAGCCCGTCATTTGTTTCCTCTTCCTATTTGGAAGTGTTTGGGAGAAGGGAGGGAGGGTTAATGAATTTTAGTATTTCCCCTGCCACAAAGAAGTAGTTTCTTTTGGAAAGGGAGAATTAACCTGTGACAAAATATATTGAGAATTCAAAATACGTGTTCAGAAATGCAGAGATGTTCAACTCAAGAGTTTTCCCAAATTACTTCTGTTTGTGAAATTACTTTTGGGAGAACTGATGGAGATAGATAAACAGTGATTCTCTTAGCTGCCGTACTGACCAAGAAGTCCTTAAGACTGCTAACTTATACTTCCTTACACTGCCAGGTATTCCTGGCCTGAAATCGTATTCCTACCAAGTAAGTCTTGCTAAACACTAGATCCTATCCACACCAAAGCTTGCAAGCCTAAAATCTCCAAACGAGGAATCTTTTCCTGACCACTGCTATCAACAGAGCCATGTTTACAACCTGTTTACTATTTATTTCTGCCTGATTAGGTAAAGACTGGCAGCATTAATAACCAAACCACTGCGACAATACCAGCCCAAATCCTCCGTCTAGCGCTGGTACTCAGCACTGACTCAGTTGTATAAACAAGAGAAAACACTGCATTACAACATGCAAGTTTGGCAAGGGAATACCACTACTTCAGCTGAAGCCATAGATTCAATAATGTAAGGGGGAAATAGAAAGTCTTTTTGCCAGAAAAGTTGTTTTGGAAAATATTTCAATATGGGGTTTTTATTAAAATAGTGTCCTCTTCAAGTTGGTGCTGGGGTAGAACTGCAGAGTCCTGTGTGTCTCAGGATTTTGTAATAAAATCCGCTGTCTGCACACTACCACCAGTAGTTAACCTAAATCAGCAACTGTAGAGTCTAGAGTAATATTTTTACCTCTATGTCTAGATTAGCTCTGCAATGTTATGCAACCTGATGGTAATAACAACAGCGCTCTATTTGACTGGCACTTCACTTCTATTACCAGACAGCTACAGCAACAGTAACACAGCAATGTCACAGATTTCTAGCGCAGGTACAGTAAGTGACATTGATACATGCCCACACAGCTGAATGGAACTGTTCATAAAGGAGGAAGTCAACTTGAGATTTATTCTTATTTCCCCCAAAATCCATCTCCAAAATTGAATTTCATGAAAACTATTAAGCCAATGTACCCAAACCCAGAGTAATCATGAGCACATCAAATGAATCAGTAAGCCTCACACATTCCAGGCAAAAGCAGCACAAAATCTGCAGGACAGCTTCCAAATCCAGTCCTCAATTTTTGATTCACAATCTTCTCTCTGTTTTCAACAGAGTGAAGACCCCTACATTACCTGGCGTAGAATCACTACAGAAATTGCAGGCACAAAGCTGCCCCAGCGGGTTTGAAGTACAATTACAAGCAACTAAGCACAAACAGAAAATCTCACAGCTGTCATCAAAAAGTTGTCATGGTTAAAAGTCAGTGAGGCTTTCAGTAGTCAAAGTCTTCTGACTGCAAATATCATCTGGTCAAAAAGATGCTGTTCAAGAGTATATAGAAAAAATAAATCTGTAATCATGCAAAGATTTAGGGTTAGGCTATTCATGGATAGATGTATTATCTGTTCCCCTTTTTTGAGTCTTCAGGTTAATCAACCAATATAGGAAGATGCCTCCAAGCACAGAGAAGAATAATAGCTTAGTAAATAAAAGTGATAGTAGCACAAATAGTAACCTTCTCTGCCACACACAGGCAGAAGACTGGTTCACTGTACAATTTCTGACAGAAAACCACCCCCACCACGAAGTGTTGTGGAGAGCCACTAGTGAGGAGGAATTAATCACAGCACAGGATCTCTGCCAGCTTCTTTCGATCAGATCTGAACGAGCTTCAGGACTGGTAACAGAGCAGCAGCGCCAAGCTGAGCCCAGACTACTCAAGAGGTGTACTTCCAGAATAATAATTAATAGCGCAATTGTGCTTTGTATGCAAAAATACAGCAGAGGTTGAGACATCCCCTGCATTAGAATAATACACATCACGCTGTGTACAGCCTCACGGTCATAGAATCATAGAATAGTTAGGGTTGGAAAGGACCTCAAGATCATCGAGTTCCAGCCCCCCTGCCATGGGCAGGGACACCTCCCACTAAACCATGCCATCCAAGGCTATGTCCAACCCCACCTTGAATGCCGCCAGGGATGAAGCATTCACAACCTCCCTGGGCAACCCATTCCAGTGCCTCACCACCCTCACAGTAAAGAATTTCTTCCTCAGATCCAATCTAAACCTCCCCTGTTTAAGTTTGAACCCATTACCCCTTGTCCTCTCACCACAGTCCCTAATGAAGAGTCCCTCCCCAGCATCCCTATAGGCCCCCTTCAGATACTGGAAGGCTGCTATGAGGTCTCCACGCAGCCTTCTCTTCTCCAGGCTGAACGGCCCCAATTTTCTCAGCCTATCTTCATACGAGAGGTGCTCCAGTCCCCTGATCATCTTCGTGGCCCTCCTCTGCACTTGTTCTAACAGTTCCATGTCCTTTTTATGTTGAGGACACCAGAACTGCACACAGTACTCCAAGTGTGGTCTCTCGAGAGCAGAGTAAAGGGGCAGGGTCACCTCCCTGGACGTGCTGGTCACACTCCTTTTGATGCAGCCCAGGATATGGTTGGCCTTCTGGGCTGCAAGCGCACACTATCCTCCCCCACAGTGGGCCCAGGGTCCCCACCCTCACCGTCCCCGCGTCTGCCTTCCAAGACTTGGGTGGTGTGGTCAGAGCATTTGCTGGTAAAGACTGAGGCAAAGAAGTCATTAAGAACCTCAGCCTTCTCCAAATCCAGGGTAGAAAGCAAGACCCCACTTCAAAAGGACATGTACAAAAAGCACTGCTTTCACTTACAAATACTTTGCAATGCTGAATATAATATGAAATGATCTTTCTAATGTTCTAGGTGCTCTTCAGTCAGATTCTGTACAATCACCTGTGCCCAGATGCTTCTGACCATAATATCTAACGTTCATTATACTACTGGTAGCAACCAGTGACAGCAGTCAGTGTTTTTCTTTGCTAATTCTCAGGCTGTTTCTGTTCATGTCACAGCCTCAAGACAGATCGGTTTCCTTCACCTGATTTCTTTTGATGCACTGAGAGAGCACCTCAACGCCAACATTCACTACTGGTAAGTAGCATGCGTATCAGAGCGACAATAACCAGACGAGGTGTTTAGGTTCAGCACCCAGAAAATCCTGTTAGCCTCGGGATAAACATTAGGCCAGGTGTAAACAAAGGGTTCACCTAAGTGCTAAATCTTATCGCTGCCCGGCTTCGGGGAGCGCTAATACAGACGCAGGGCTTTTTAATAACTGGAGAAAAAGCCGCTGGGGCCTCGCAGCCCTTCTGCGGGTCCCGCTGCCCCCGGCCCGGGACCGACCAGCGGCGGCGAGGGGCCACCGGGAGGCTCTGCCCTCGGCCCGGCCCCGCTGCCGCTGCCGCTGCCCTTGGGAGCCCGCCGTGAAGCGCGCTGTTGAACCGCGGCGCGGTGCCCAGCTTGGCTGCGGCTACCCCGGCAGCCCCGTCCTCCCCGGTGTCCCCTTAATCCGCCTGCAGCCTCCTCCTCCCGTGCGAGGGCAGCCCGCTCCAGCCTCCTCTCTTTTGTCCCTTCGCTCATTTCTCTCTTGGGTTTCTTTTCCCAGTCTTTCCCTCCCCCGCCTGTCCCCGCTCTCCTTCCCCATCCTGTCTCCGAACTCCTCTTCCTTCCTCGCTGGTCTGCCGCGCTCCCCTCCGCGGTGCGCAGCCCCTGCTCCAAACCCCCCGCCCTGCCCTATATCTCGCCTAATCCCCCCTTGGACTCCTACATACAGCCTGTTGTCTGCTTGCGGCCACCGGGCTGATTCCGCGGGCAGCGCACGAAACGGAGTCGGGCGAGGGCTCCACCACATCCCGGGGACAGCCCCGCGGAGCTGGGACCGGGGTCCGGTCCCGCCACCCGCTCACTCACCTGCTGGCTGCTGCAGCTCTGTCCGCCAACCCGCCGCAAGTCACATCCCGGCACCGGCGGCGGGGAGCGAGCGCAGCGCCGAGCCCCCCCGCGGCGGCGGCGGCTCATGGAGCGCCTGGCGCCGGTGCGCGGCGAGCGGAGCAGCGCCGTGCGGTGCGGTGCTGTACCGTGCGATACTGTGCGGTGCGCTGCCCGCCGTGCTCTGCGCCCGCAGCCCCGCCGCGATACGGCCCCGCGGCCAGCCCCCTCCCACCGCCCCGCCCCGCCCCGGCTCTGCTCGGCGCGGAAAGGCGCTGCACGGAGCCGCCGGTTGCACTGCAGGGTCAGCGCCCCCCTCCCGGCACCCTGGGGTCCCGGCTGCACGGGGTGCCTGCATTGCCGGGTGGGGGACACCCGGGCAGCACGAGTGTGCACCAGCACACACACCCGCGAGCTGCGTGTGCAGCGTGGCACGCGTACACCTCTGTGTGTAGAGTCTGGTTGCAGCTCTGCGTGCTCCTGCAAGGTGACGGGCAGGCAGGACATAGTGCAGTGAGCAGGCACAGAATCAGGCAGGCATTCCTGTGTGCAGGCAGCGTGCATTGGGAAATCACCTCCCAGGCCCGCTGCGTGTGCACACATTGACCACCTCGGGGACTTCAGGGGTGAGAGGATTTGCAGCCCTGTGACAGCTGGGGATTTGCATTCACTAAATGTACTTCCAATGCACATTGTCCAACCTGCTACTGCCCTGGACAGCAGCTCAGTGCTCGGAAGAAGAAAATGAGAAGTGCCTCTTTATCGTGCAAGTGACATTTTACAGTCTATCTAGGCAGCAAAGCAGGAGCAGGCCTGTGAGTGCATGAGGCCCTGGAAAGGCGATGCTGGGATCTGTTTGGTTTCTGCCTCCCACCTCCCAACATGTAGCTCATCTCCAGCTTTCCAGCTTCTCCACAGTTCAACTCTGAGACAGATGTAAGTAACCCTTCTGCCTAGGACAGGGTTTCCTACAGACTCCATAAGGAGTCAGCTGGGAAAGAGAAGGACCATCAGCTTCAGTGTGTGATGTTCATGAGCAACAAAACTTGTCTTTTCAAGTGATTAGAGTATGTTTGTGAGACACACCAGAGACTGGCAGCCACACTGCACTGTGCATCCATGGTTTGATGTTAAACAGCTAATGAGAAACTGGGCAACTACAGCTGACATGGTGTTATCAGCAGGCAGGACTGATGCCTGCCCATCCTGAGAGTGGGCAGCATGCTGCCTTTCTCACCAGGCTTCATAGAACCATTCATAGACTGGTTTGGGTCAGAAGAGACCTTATAGCTCACTTAGTTACCACCCCCTGCCACAGGCAGGAACACCTTCCACTAGACCAGGTAGTCTAAGCCCCGTCCAAACTGGCCTCGAACACTGCCAAGGATGGGGCAGCCACAGCTTCTCTGGGCAACCTGTGCCAGGGCCTCACCACCCTCACAGGGAGGAATTTCTTCCTTATATCTAAACTAAACCTCCCCTCTTCCAGTTTAAAACCATTCTCCCTTGTCCTGTCCCTACATGCCCTTGTAAACAGTCCCTCTCCAGATTTCTTGTCAGCCCCTTTAGGTATTAGGCTTCAGTATCAGAGCCTTCCAAAGGGAGACATGTGCTCTGAAACATCCATTCTCCAGCACAAAAGATCTGTAACCTTTAAACAGACCCATCCTAACATGCGTGGGCTTATTTAGATGTCACTTATTACGCCTTGGGGGGTTACCTGAACTTCTCAGCATGACTGGCACAGAGTAAATCAGGTGGTGTGTTGGGCTGTAATTGCCAGTGTTCAGGCAGGGCAGTGGAAAGAGCAGCTGAGGCAGAGGCAGGATTTCTCATTTCTGCCCTTTTCTCTCTCAATTTCTCTACCTTGCTGATTGTGGATTTTAGGCATTGGCTTTATTTGGGCCACACGTAAACAGTAATATCCTGCCCTTGCATCAGTCAATATCTACA
Organism: Amazona ochrocephala; assembly: GCA_039720435.1. NCBI lineage: Eukaryota > Metazoa > Chordata > Aves > Psittaciformes > Psittacidae > Amazona > Amazona ochrocephala. The sequence continues at coordinate 15,734,126 of CM077886.1, read as the reverse complement.
TGCTATTCCAAGTAAAAGGGGGTAATTTTACAGAAACTGAGGTGGTGAGAGGTGAGGCAGCTGCAAACTGCCCAAGGTCACTCAGCAGTCTGGCAGGAGAGTAAAAATACTGATTCACCAGATCAGTCTGTACTCCCCTTCGGCTTGGGAGCCTGAGCCAAGCACCCAAATACTACAGTAGCAAGCAAAGACCTTTTTGTGTCTAAATAAACACACAGAGTTCTCTGTACCATGCTGGATGCAGAGAGGTAGACCAGGGGGGAGGGTGAATCACAAGAATTCATGTGCTGAAGGTCTTGGCCCGCTCACAAGGGAGCAATGTACTCAGCCCTCAGCAAATGCAAATCTTAGTCGTTGTTCCCTTCTTCCTGTGTGTCTCTCACACAGCCCCTGGTACAGTAAAGGAAGCAGCCTCTCCTGTTTGCCTTTCAGTGACAGAAGCAAATGCCCTTCTCAACTATTACTGGCCGATTGCTACCAAATAAGGCTGATTTCTGTCCTGTTGAAGCAGTTTTTATCATTAGCTATCATGAAAGTGCATAGGGGACAGAATCATCAAGGACATTGTCGAAGAATTTTGCAGAGTAGCTGGACTAAATGACATCTGCCCTTGCTTTAAATTTATTAGTAGCTAACTTTGAAAATATGCTCTGAAAATATGCTTTTAGTAAGAGGTAAGTGTTTCCATCATTCAGCCACTCTCACCAGCAACTTCAGCATTGCCTTGCCTCAAGAGAGCCGGAGGGAGGATGGAGTAGGTGCTGTGACCCATGTGGACTGTGTGAATTCCCTGATCTCGCATGGTGCCCCCAGCTCCTACAGTGCTTCCCAGGACCCTGTGGCAGCTGCAGGCAGCAACTGCCTGTGGGTCAGCAGGGCTTGGAGGAGACTGGGGAAGGGCCAAGGTGTGCAGGACCAAAGTACAGGTGACGTTTAGACAGCTCTGCTTATGACATGCAACACTTCCCAGAACTGATGACTTTAAAGATGTAAGCTCAATGCTTTTGCTCATCTCTGAAATAGTGAAGAGTACAAATGTTATCTCTGTCTTTATTTTAGACTGGGCATGTAGCGTTCTCATCTTTATAACCCCACCACATTCCAGTAATCTCACTCTTCCTTTTCCGACAACTCACATTTGGTCATTGAACAGAATTTTACTGCTTTTTTCATTATTTGGTTTCCTGCTTTTGCCAATAGGTGGACAAAGAGTCTGTGATGCTGCATGTCGTGAAGTTTTTCTCTTCTGCAGCAGTGCTCCTAGCAGGATTTCATCACAGCAAAGAGCAAGTGTGTTACAGCAGCACTGAGTGGATAGCACTCACCCATTAACAAGTACCAAATCCATATTGCCACAGACTCTCATTCTCATTTCAGCCTTTTTTTTGTGTCCCAACCTGAGATAAAGGCAATTTCCATCTTCTGTTCCCTTTTTCCCCTCCAGGAAGGCAGGAGGGTGTCATGCTTACTGCAGGAGCAGGCAGAAAAGCTATCAAACAGTATTTCACCAACATATTTCGTATTGCACGACAGGTCCTGCAGAACCTTTTCACTTGGTAGACTGAGTTTGTGGCTCCTGCCAGCATGGAACTGTGGTTGTGCCAGTGCAGTTTAAACAGAGTATTTCATTAAGGGATCAGCATAGGCACATGTAAATGACAGTGATCATTAAGTCTGCACTACTGTTGTTTGCATTAGGAAACATTTAGAGGCCCTGAGCAGAGACAGGGCTGCTGGGTGCAAGGTGGAGCCACCCCTCCTGCATGCAGTACAGTCGGTAAAGCAGTTTGTTCAGGAGGCTCTGAAGTAATACCCTGTGACAAACCATGTGCCTTAATGCCAGAGTGACCAGGCTGTGCTATCACTTCCTAGATGTTCAGACACTGCAATAGTGAACATGACAGAAGAGAATAAAGAGATATCGGATGAACTGCACACCCAACCAATGGTGTGTGGTTGATTGACACCACTTCTGACCCCCAAGCAGAGGTACTTTTCATTACATAAATCCCTGCAGTGTGATTAGTTTGCCTAATACTTGCCCTGCTTTTCCTCAGGGCACGTACAAATCCTGATGCTCCCATTGGTTGGCAGCACCAAGGCGCCGACGAGATTTGTGTGACCACTGCAAGATGATTTCTCTGGTTGCTCCTTGCACTGCCAAAGGCAGTCTGCTCTGCACAGTGCTCCTTTAAATGGATCTGAGTGGCCAAATGTGGTCAGTGAGGAGAAGGGGAGAAGGAGAAATGAAAGAAATAAAGAGTCTTGAAATCGATACAAAACAAAAGATGGATGGCAGGAAGAGATGGATGCATGGGGGAGAGAGAAAAAACCAATTCTTGAAACATTAAGGATAAATGTAATCCAGAAGAATTTACAACCATAACACAAAAGAAAGGTGCTTTCAGGATGGATAGTGTGAGTGAACAGCCATAGTACCAGATGTCGCATCCGAGTTCAAATCCAAATTACACCTGTTTTTCAACTTGGGTTAGACAAACCAAGGTAAGATATAGCATTGTGCCTGCTAATAACTCTTCGACTGTTTGGTAATAAATGCAAGCTGTCCTGCAGGTCACCGCATCGCTTGCTGTGACATGCCATATGGAGAGGCAGTGACTCTCCTCCACTTATCAGTCATTCTCTCAGCATCAGGACAAGAAAGTAGCAATGCAGGCACAATTTACAATGCAGTCAATGTGATATTAATTTGTTTTCTCAACACATTTCTTTATCACACTAGTAATTCATAAATGCTTACTTTAAACTGCAGAGAAACATGAACAAGTTTTAAGATCTAATGCAGCTGGTCAAATTTGACTAAAACACAATTTGGATCAAAAAGGTCTGTGACATCAGGCATATGTGACTAAAATTCTTATGGCTGAGAATTAGCACACCTTCAAATGCTCATTTCACAAGGAAACCTCTAGAGATAGATGAGTAAATCAGCATATCTCTGATTTATTGAATTTCTGTTATGCACTCTGAGGCTCTAGCTCGCTAGATACGTCTCAAAGCAGACAAACCATTTTGATTTTGCAAGTATATACTTGACCTTTGCTCAGGCAAAGTCCCAGTTAGGGCAAATGATTCATGGCATAAGAACATCTCCCTAGCTGCATGCGTTGGGGAGGTAGTGATCCCGGCCAAGACTGGCAGTTTCTGCTTGAGAACCTAGAGCTTCTATCTAGTGAGCAGCTGTAGGTGGTAGTGGGTGCAGTGAGGTTTCTTGTAGTGACGGCTCGGCAGTAGGGAATAACATGAAGTGGTTGTGGAGTAGAAAAGCTCCTTCTCCCCACTACGGGTTCTCATTTTTCCCTTCAATCACACATCCTGGTTCAGACTCAAGCAGCTCCCGTATTTCTTTAGATTTCAAACAAGATGCAGCCATTTCGCTAAGTAGCGTGTGTGTCTAAATGAACAAAGGAAATGTTTTCTTAGCTTTTGCTGCAAAGGTTATCTTGGTCGTCACAGACATGCTGCAAGCACGTACTTGTGTTCACAGGCCCTGGTTGTGTGCTGAGCCGTGCCTAGGGCTGCTCTAAGGAAAATGTTGCCGTCACTAAAACCACGGAGATTTTCTACATCCTGTTCTCTCCTCAAAATGCTACAAGTATCAGCCAGTGTAACTGTGCTGGGCTTGAATGCACTTGTGTTTCCGATGGGCTGGATTTGCAAGCGCCTTTGTTTGTATCCGCTAGTTTCGCCTCTACCATGGGGTGTCAAGGTCTTCTGATGAATGCTGCGAAGAACTGTGCTGGTACCTCGGCTGTTGGCGCCCTCATCTGCAGTATGTCCTCGGGGCCATAGGGAACCACCCTCGGGAACTTTGCTGCTTTCCTCTTTATTGGCATGTTTGGTGAAAAATATTGTCTGCTGTTGAGGACTGCGTATCTAAAACCAAATCAATAACGTTCATATCCTGGCAGCACACGGAACAAACCCCCTTTGTGAGCAGCCTGGGCTTTTCTGTTGCGGAGACTGCCACCTGCTGGCCACCGAGCAGCTCACCAGCAGCTCGGAACGAAGTCTGATGAGTGAAATGTTCAGCTTTGCCTTTAGAAATAACACCACGAAGATGTTCCTGGCTTGTCTAACTATAAACAGGGCAGTAGTTCTGTAAATGGAGGTAGATCAGGAATCCAGAAATCTTCCTCATTTATCAAATATCCAGATTTCATGGAGTTTCAACGCAAAGGAAACCGCGATCTCATCACAGTGAAGATGTGGAATAAAATGCTGGTTTAAGTAAAGATAATGACAGCAAAATAAACCATAACCAACACTCAAAGGAAAGAAAAATAAAAAGGACCAGCTGTTCTGTCTGTCTTGGATTTTCATCACATTATACCATGGATACAAGATGACCTTAAGCAAGGGCCACGACTTCGTATTGACCAGCAGAGCTCAATAGGAATCAAAGGAGCCTTTACAAAAGATCTACACTACAGCTTTTACAGGAAAGGAGAAGAATTGCTATAAAAACCTCTTTTAGCCCTGTCCTTGTCCTCGTCCTGCCCTCACATCTGTTGTCACTGCTAGCTCATTTTCTGCCAGCCTGTGGGCCGGAATCTCAACTGGTGTAAATAAGAGCAAGTCTAAATTCATTGCTACAATATAGGACTGCAGGATGGTTTATTCTCTCTGCCTCAAGGACTGCCCCCCCTCCTTCCGCCATTCCTCTCCAGACCTGAGAGCAGGTTAACACACACTGCTGAAATGCACTGTTCAGCTGGGAGTTTTTAGTTTAAGGCGCAGAAATGAGCTGCTGAGCTGAGCAATAGGTGCCAAACTGCAAAACTGCGCCTTTACTGGTTATTGCAATGGAGCATCACTCCATAGCTCTTCCTAAAATCCGTATTTTCTTCTTGTGTGTTTCCAAGCTGACATGCTGCTGGATTGCTGGTAGGAAAGGAAAGCCAGCGCCACAGAGCCTGTTTCATGACAAGTATCCTCAGCTCACTTGGTGTTACACAAGGGTATTGCTGCCTGAAAGCATGTCTAAAGTGACACTCAAGCTCACTACTGCATGTTGTACTGAAACTTTAAAGAGGAGATGTTTTTATGGATGTTTTTATACATCTACTTTAGAAGCACTTTCTGACCTTGTCTGGAGTCAATCCTTAGCACCAAATTTATGCAAAGTGGCCAAATTTTTATTTCTTATTAGGTAATTTTTGTGAAATGGGTACCTTGTTTTCCTTTATTTCCCTTCATTCCTATTCTTAGACACTTACAAGCTTTATTGTTGTCAGAGAACACTGGGTGCCTGGATGTCTGTCTTATGAAAGCATGTGGCTGGTTAAAAAGAAAACCAGGGAAATTAGAGTCTGTGTGAAATTCCACTAATTTCAGTGAAAAGTGTAATTTCAAAGAATTTAGGATCAGACTTCAATTCATGTGAGGCTTTGGGGTGGTGCATGGGTATGGGATGCTCAGTCTTAGTCCCCCACACTGTACAGGAGGGATCATGCTATTTACCTCCCCTATAGGTTGCTTCTCTACTCACTTCTTGTAAAAGAGCAAAACACTTCAAGGTCATTCCATGTTAAGAGGACTTAGAAACCTCTGGCTCACAGCCACGTAGGCCCTGGGATCAGCTCTCACAAATGTCAATGGTGAAAACCAGAGCCTTTTCATCTTCATTGAGAACACAAGTCTTTGCCTGAAATGTGCTTTTCCAGTTTGTGAATACAACACTAGAGAAGATTCTGCCTGGCTCCCTTCTCTGCTGTCCACCCACACTCAGTCAGTCAATTCCTTGGAGCTGCTGCGATCTTTATTCAGGCAGAAGATGGTTGAGGAGTGTTGTCTCTAAGCACCATGGAGGCTTGGGAGTGTGGGCTCCCCAGGGCCATCACACAGCCTCTTCAGTCCCATCTATCACTTTATTAGACTGAGATATTCTCTCCCCACTGGAGAAAGATTTCATTTAAAATTGCTATTTTGCTGGTAGATTTACTTCGCACTGAGATACAACATGAGTTAATACTGGTTTTGAGGATAAATGAAGGGCAATGAAGGTTCTAGCCTAAAAAATGTAGCTTATGAATTTTATCCCTGCATTGCATATTAATTTTAATGGTCCTTGATGTGTGTTTTATTGAAGGCTGAGTCATACTGCTTGAGATCTTACTGCTTGGGAAGGGTGGAATAGAGTTTGGGCAAAAGCATTATGGGTCTCAAATGGATCCAGCAAGCAGAGACTGCTCAAGCTGTGAAAACGCAATGATGTATCTCAGGAAAGGGAGATCTGAAGGTCAAAAAGAAATTCCTTGTGCTGTGCTAGAGTTTGAATCACCTGACGCTTGTCTAGACTCAGTGATACTTCTGGTGACAGGGCTGTCACAGTGAGAAGAGCAGATCCTGCTCTTGTTCCTCCCCTCTAAAAACAGTCCTGGAGTTAACAGGACTCCCTCCATTCCAGTGTTATAATGATGCTCACAACTTGGGGTAACAAATTGTTGTGTGACTTGGTCAAGGCAAAGCATTTTTGACAGAGGTTATTGAGGAAAGAGAGAGAAGTTGTTGTGTTATGGCAGCACATTTGTGGGATGCAGGATGGTCCCTTTGCAGATGCCCTTCGGAGTGTTGCCTCAGCTGGGAGGAGAGGGGGGAACCACACAAGTGGAGCTGTGCAGCTTGGAGGAAGGTGCTGCCTGATGGGCAAAATCGGCCATGACTAGGAATATGCAGCAGAGCATCCGCCCTGTTGTTGGAAGTCACCTCCATCTCACATCATGAATGTGAGTGGACTGCAGGGTCGTGCAAGAAGTCACGAGATTCAGAGGAGGACCTTTCATGTCTTTTGTCACTAGGAGTATCTTTTTTCCCCATTTCTTTTTTTACCCCAATTATATTTGTGTTCCTTAAGGCGGGGACTGGATCTGACGTTACCTCCAGAAGCAGAATTAGGCTGCCCTTTGTGCTACTGAGCACATTCAGAGGAAAGATCTGGTAGCTGGGCAGGGGACTCAAGACAGGAAGCGTAGCCCAGGAGCAGGATCAGCTCGGGCACAGAGATCAAGAAATAGCAGAGGAGTGGGCAGAAAGCAGCCAGGCTTGGGCTCCCCAGAGATGCACTTGGACAGGCACTGCTGGCTGCAGCTCAAAAGTCACTGACTTGTAGCCAAGTCCTGAAATAGGGTATGCAGAGAGCTGCGTGTTCAGTCACTGATAGTTTGACTTTGAATTTGTTTAGAAAGTGAAGTGTTGTCTTTATTTTTTCCCAGGTAAGACCTGGCTGTTCGAGGTCAGAAGCTTTTTGATCTTCTTCAGGGAGCACACCATGAGAGAGAGGTTTAGGCGCACATGGTTCGAAGCTCTGGACTTTCCACCCCTTTATTTTTACGTGGGATTCACACTCTCAGAGGCAGGGAAAGGCCAGAGACATACATTTGGCAGGATGCCTTTATAGGAACCACCACCCAGCTGACAAGAGTGCTCCCTCCTGCCTCCTGGGCAGGACTTTGTGGCCCTTCCTCTGGTTGTCCTCTACTGCAGGCGCAGGCGATCAAGTGAAGAATCTGCAAAGAGGCAGCAGCTTCTGAAGGGTCACTCAGTACCAGCAAACAGAACCGGACTGGTAGGGCTGTTTATTGTTAGCAAAGCTACCTATCAAATACAGCTGTGAAAATGTGGCCTTTTCCTTTTCCTCCCACTCCATTTGGCCAGCTGCTATTCTTCCTACATGGTGCAGAGGAATTTCATTTTATTAAGGTTCAGGCTCAGGCTGCAAATCTGGCTGATATTCAAAGGGGCTTTGGACAACATCTGATGTTTCTGAGAGTTCTGGCCATTGAAAGCGACATTTCTCCAGGCTCCTTCTGGTTTCTAGTTTCCCTTGGGTTTTATTTTGCAGTATGGAGAAATAAATGGCCCTTTACATCTTTAGGATCTAAAATGAAGGAACTGACCAAGAAGAGAAAATTAGAAACTTAGTTTTAGAAATATTAGTGATTGAGTTTCATGAAATTCTTGGCCTTGAGGAAGGATATAATAGAATCATAGAATGGTTTGGGTTGGAAGGGACCATAAAGCTCATCCAGTTCCACCCCCCTGCCACAGGCAGGGACACCTTCCACTAGAGCAGGTTGTCCAAAGCCCCTTCCAGCCTGGCCTTGAACACTGCCAGGGACGGGGCATATCCAAGTAGGTGTTGCACAAGCAGAAAGTCTCTAGTTTAAATCTGCTGTGTGCACACGGACAGTCTCTGTCACATCCCTAGAAGGGGGCATTTACTGGCCTGTGTACCCCAGACTTGGACTGCTTTCAGCTGGCTGGCAGGCCCAGGAGCACTGCAGCAGGGCAGGAGCTGGGCTGCCACAGTCAGGTAGATGGCAATCTTCAAGTGCTTTTAAGATACTTCGATTTTGCAGATATTTGTTCAAGTACATTAGTACAAGTACATTGTGTTTAGTTAGCAAGCCCCTTAGGTGTCAAGTATTTTCAGTCTGACTTAACATCATGGTAAACAGAAGAGTCCCACTCCTGATTTTGAGCAGGAGCCTCCAGTTGGACCTGAACAACAAATACAGCTCCAGGTGCTGCAGGCAGCTATGTACAGACATAATATTTATGCTTTTCTAATCTGGCAGGTGGATTTCTATACCCATATGGAGAAAAATACAACATCTGGGTTTAACCATTATTCTGGTTTGGTTTGGGAGAGTTTTCATTTGTCTGTTGTTTGTCATGGTAACCTCAGAAGATAAAGGTCTTTAGCCAGCAGGATGAAGCCTTGCTTTGTTTTACTGTTTACAGTGTTTCATTTGGCTGGAGAGCATGATGATGTAAGAGTGAAAAAGCATGCAAATAACTTGTTTATCCTCGGGGATGGATGCTTTGTGCTGTAACAAGCTGTGCTGTTGACTCGAGCCAGCTTTACTTTCCTGGAACTGGGGAAGCTGACAAAGCTTGCTGAGGAAGGCTTTTGATTTCACAACATCTCCGTAAAGCATCACAATGCTTTGATCTAATGCTGTTGATGAAATGAGAAAGGAAAGGCAGGTGGGAAATAAAGATGTTCAAATAAAATGCCCAAGCACAGATTTAAAGATCCCTCAGCAAAATTCAAGAGCAGGACCCTGTAAGCAGGTGGATGTGCAGGAAAAGGGGGGGCTGGTGCCTGACCACAGGTGATGGTTAGTTTCTTAAAATGTTATTTGCTTTGTTCAAACTGAAGAGACTTTTTCATACTGAAACACACACCAAAAATTCGAACATTTTGCCATAAATCAAAAGCTCAGTTCCTTTTTTAGACTTTTGAAATGCCTAAGAAGGTAAATCTAGTGAGAAATTTTCTTTCTGGACCCATGAAAGCAAAATCTTAAAATATTGTTTTAATGGTCACAATTTCTTAGATTTTGGCCAAATTTGATACTTTGGGCCTTCCCCAGAGCATGCAGCTTGCTTACTAAGTCATTTGTTCAGAGGTCACCTGGTAATATTGCCCTGAACATGAAGAGCCCACGGTGTGTGTGCACCACCGTGCTGAGCACCCATACCGAAGCCAGGAGGCTGCCTTCCACCCTGACCACCTTCCAGCGCTGTGCCCTGGCTCTGAAGAGTTATGACTGAGAGCCCAGTGTCCCCCCCACATTAGGAGCGTGTTTATGTTAATGTCTCATGTACTTCCCTTTCTGCATGTTTGCACAGTATCAGATCACAACTACCTGAGCCCCGTTCCTGACTTTGACACCAGGAATGTGGGTGGGTGGCTCAGAGGTAAGCTCATGTTGGTAGGCAAGGCTGTGCCTAAGGAAGAAGTGGGAGATCAACTCACATGCTATTTGAAACTACATAAACCCAGCTCATGCTTTTTTTCTTGTAAATATGGCAAAGCATTTGCTCTGCTTATATGGTCCTGCCTATACCACCACATGTCAGCACATGCAGTCTTATTCCTATGACAGACCTGTTATTTGTTAGCAGAGATGTGGAGGGCCTGTGGGAAGTCAGGAGGCTTCCAGGAGAGAAGCAGCGTTTAGGCTGTGTTGAGTTTTGCTTTGCGTACACTGTGTTGTGCTTCCCTCCCCTTACTCAATGTTTGCTTTGCTTTAACCAAGACCTAGGCGGAGCAAATTATAACTTTGGAAAAACATAAAAGGAAATCACATGGAGTGTCTTCTCAGTGCTGGAAGTAGAAGAAAATGCTTAGATGAGTGCTTAGTGTGCTGGTCCTTCTGAATGTGGTTCTCTGACTCCAGAGAGTTGAACTTTCAAAGTAAAATAGCTTTGTCAGAACGACATGTTGCAGAGATGTGTGGATGAAATGCATGCTGGGGATCTCAGCTGCTTTACAAAAAGCCTCTCCACTTTTCCCAACGGGAGGAAGCTGCTGGACCTGTGCGGACTCTAGTGGCTGCATCACCCATCTCCAAATTCCCCAGCACATACAGTTGGGTGCAGACCCCCGTTTTCCCATTGTTCCTGCTGGTGTGACTGCCTTGGCTTCAGCACGGTGTGCCGGGTTGCTGCAGGTACGGCAAATGGTACCCGGAGCAGTCCTGCAGCGGGGTGTGCGGCTGCTGTGCTCCTCTCCGGATGGCTGGCTGCGCTCCAGCCGTCAGTGAAGCGATCCAGAAATCTGTTACTTACCTCCCAGCACGCAACTGAAGTGCGTGAGAGGCTTAATTAATTAATGCTTGTAAGACAGGGAGCTCTCCAGAGAAAAAAGGCAGGAGGGGGCGAGGAGATGACAGCCAAGAGCGGCTCATGGGGATTTCTGATTTTCATTAGAGCTGGCTGAAAACTTGCTGCCAGAATACTGAGTGCTGTGGTTTCTGTGCGAGCCAGGGCTGGGGTTAGGTGTGCCTCCCATCGGCTGGATTATTACTGTGCCTGCATGGTCCCACGCCAGAGGTCAGCCACAGGCGCCAAGTATCCATGTGTCTGAGGCAGGGCTGTGAAACATGTGGTTGGCTGAATTTTTCCACCAGGAACACAACAGGTTTTGCCCAATGTGGTGACTTTTCTAGTGTGGACAATTTAACCACTGTAACTTAGTTATACTCAAATTACATCCTGTTCATTTAAAAAGTAAACATAGCAAAACAAGACATCTCTAAGTAGAACAGATCATCTCCTGTCTCCAAAGTCCCTGCTCTCCTGGCTTTCTGCTAGTCTAAGCGCTGGGCATCTCCACTGGCCTGCATGATGTGACCTGCTAGGCACTGCAGCCTTGCTGCTGGCCAAGTGGGAGTCATGCCCAGGGGCTGGTATCAAGCTGATGTCAATGCCTGGCCAAAGCCCAGCTCTACCCACATCCAGGCAGGAGAAAGCCACTGCCATTTCTGTGCCATCTGAGTTTCTGGTCTGAAAAGGTCATTCATGTAAGTAAACGATTAGTAAATGACTGGCCCCTATCTGGTGACTCCATGGTCACCATTAATAACCCTAACACAATCTGTGATCATAGCCCAAGAGAAAAGTAAAGCAATTTCCTCCTTAAAAGGCCATCAGCTAATGCTGGAGTGATGTCAGCACAGCTCCACAGCTCAAAGGCTTTGACATCATCTCACGAATTAGGAAGACTTCCAGGCCAGACAACGCTTTAGGAGTCTGCATGGGCATTGAAGGGCTGTCATAATGAGCCTTGTAAAATAAAATGCTGACTACAAAAAGGAGGAAACAACTGGTTGCCTTCAGCATTCAGGATCATGTATGAGGCCAAAATCAGCTTCGTGGATGTGATTTGATCCCGACTCCTTGTAGCATGTACCTGGAGTTAGCAGCTTTGCAGTTACTGATGATGATGGAGTGAGATGAGACACCTGCCTAGGACATATGGGAAGTGGTAGCAGAGTAAGGGCATGAAGAGAAAAAGAAACTACATCTTGCTGTCAAAGTTAGGTTGCAGTGACTAATCAGGGGGAATAAGTGTCTATTTGCTTTGCAAACAAATCACAACCTTAGTTATCTAGGCCCTGATCTTGCTTTTCCTGAAGTCAGTGCCAAAGTGCTCCTTGACTTCACCCTTGCACAGCAAGCTCCAGCTTGTTTTGCCCATGAGTGATACTCTGCCCCTTGGAAAAGATCCATGCAAGCGAAGTGGTGAGCCGGTCAATACAGTTCCCTGTGCCAATGGTAAAGCTGATCTCAGGGGAAGTTCCTGTGCCAAAGCTTTTAGCCAGTAAACTTCTGGGCAGCAGTCACACAACTGTTCAGAATCATTTAGATATGCAAGTAGCCAGAAAAATCAATGGAATCACTTAGATGATTAAAATGACTTGGTCCAAAATGTTTCTAGCTTCTGAACAGGACCTTGGTCTGTATGGATGGCTTGTACACAGATCTGTGTACTTGCAAAGATTAAAACCATACTTTTTCATTAAGAGAACTCGCTCTGCTTGAATACAGAGTAGGTGACTATGAGTAAAGCAAGTTGTTATTTTCCCACTGGCATATGTTGTTTCCAGGTCTCTCTCTGTTTTATTATACAGATACTGCCTGTGAGAGACACAAAACACACCAAGCTCAGTGAGCTCCTGATGCTTCCAAGTGTGTTTTCTTTATTTTTAGTATTTCCTGAAGAAGGGTTGAATCCAGCGATGTGCAAAAGATTGCAGCTGACAGAGAGGGGAGGCAGGCATGTGTTTGGAGACATGTGCCTGGGGTGGCTGTGGTTATATAAGGGCTCTTTTGACACAGCCAATTACATAAAATGATAATGCTGAGAAAGAAGGCAGCAAATGAATGCAGGGAAGGGATCTGTTTGTAGCAATGGAGCCTGTGTCCCCGCAGGTGATAGGAATGAAGCAGAAGAAGGGTCACTGGGTTCATCATGGTTGGGCATGGCTGGTAATCCCCAGGTGCTGCTGACTGAGCAAGCTGCAGCCCCTGTGTTGGATGGCCATCAGCAGCCATATGGTAATGCCTCTGCAAGCACTGGGGAAGAATGAGGCCAGGAAGCATCCCAGTGAGTAAGGTGCAATCTTTGGAAAGCTGTTTCTTCCATTATATTTTTAACAGAAACATCTTCCCCAAGCTGCAGGACACAGCAGGGCCGGTCCTGCCCCTGCAGCACTAGGAGGGGGGTAAGTACTAGTGCTGGATTGATGATGCAGTGTGTGTGCATCCCACAGAGGACACAGGCAGGAATGCCCAGTGAAGCACATATTCTGGCTGCAGGAGCTCATCCCCAGGGGAGGATCCACAGCTCTGAAATCCCTGAAGCTGGCACATGGGATTGAGAAAGGGTTTTCCCTGTGAAAACCAAGTTCGGAATTATCTGGGCAGGCAGTAGATGATCAGCCCAAACCCAACCATAGATTTTCCTCAGCATACAAGGAGGGCCCCACTGCCACGGCACACTCACTTTTATCTATAAGAGTCTTTCCTGGGCATTACTGCTGCCTCGCTGGTGTAATGGCACTGTGCCTGCTGGCAGGGAGGGAGAGGATGGAGGTTTGTGCCACTTGGCCTGTCCTACTGCATTGCAGGCAAGAAATCAGAGAGCTCCCATGAGAAAGCTATAAAGCATATATACTTCATGTGTTTTAACCTATACCAACCTTCCCAGGTGTAAAGTCCAGCACTGCGACCACCCAGAGGGCCACAAAGGGCTAAATTTTGTCCCTAAGGTTAATCTATCATGTCTGCTGTACAGCTCCCAGTGAGCCATGCTGTCTGTGCAGCTTGCAGCCTGGGCTCAGGGCATAGTGACCTCCCTGTGACACAGATCTTCAGGACACCCCTTAGGTTTGCAGTTCACTGCTGAGGACCATGTTCATGTCTTCACATCGATGCAGTCACCAGGCTCAGCAGCAGGAAGGAGCACCCAGGTGTGTGGGGGGGGCTTCAGGAGTTTGCCTTCCCCTGGGGAAATACACATATAATATGTTTTGGTTGGTAGTCCCCTGGTGAACTGGGGCATTGGGGCATCCATCCCCAAGCTGTGCATGTCAGCATGACAGGATCTGTGTCTCAGCATCAGCTGAGAACATGCAGTGCAGGCTGGCCAGTTTTAATGCATTTCCAACAGATGGTGCTGCGATGCCGCTAAAAGCCGGATGAATGCACATATGGAGGAGAGCTTTTAGAGCCAGTTCCCTGCTCCCCATGGTTTCCCAGTTGAATTGTAGTGGGTTTTATTTGCCCCACAACAATCTGCACAGACTTTTCCTGGCTTCAGTGTTTACCCCCAACAGCCCAACAAGGTCACTGCTATGCAGGAGCCAGCCTGCAGATTTTCCACCTTTCTGGTCACTCCATTTGATCCTCCTGCTTTTGCAGATAAGCTGTGACCTGCCAGAGCTTGACATGGACATCGCTGCTGCAGTCCACATCCAGTGATGTGGAAGCAACTCTGTCACATGCCAGCAGCATGGAGACTTCAGTCAACCCCTTGCCACACTGCATGGCTGCCTTTTGGCATTGCTGCACTTCCTTCTGCCTAAATGCTATTCATGTTGTTATTTTCTTTCTTGAGATAATGGCAGGGCTTTTAATGTCCTGGGGCTTTGAAGACTCATGGGGCTTAGGGCTGTCAGCAGTGGAGTCTTCAAGTCTTCACATTAAGCTGTGATAAGCAGTCATGTTGGCAAGGGAGCCATCCCTGCCTGGATGGTTTGGCCCATGGAGGGAGGTTTCTTGTGTCTGATTAAAGGAATCTTTCCTGATTCCTTTACATCTTCTGCCTATCTGCTCACACTGGAGGAGGGGTAAGATCCCGTTGCATGGACCTTCCCCAGGAGACGTCCCCCCTAGTCCTGCAGCCACTGGGGACAGTAAGGATTAGGTACCACCTGCAGTCTGGAGAAGGCTGCCTCTCCTGCCAGCTGCCTCCAGGGCCTGAGCACTCTCATAGGTCTTAATTGCCCCAACCAGCTTCACCTGAGGCCTCCCCTTCCACCACCTGTGGGCCAGGAGCTCTATTTAAGCTCAGCCCAAGAAGTCAGGTTCTTTTTCAGTTGTGTTGTAAGGGTTGTGGTCTCCAGCTCGGCTGCAGCTGTGTTTTACCTGGCCAAGTTACTGCTTTGTCATTGGGAAGTTGTCTGGTGACCTCAACTGCTGCTGGAACCTGGAGGTCTCTGTGCATTCCCTGCTCACCATGCTCAGGTACTTGGGGTGGTCCACCGGCTGTTATCCCACTTGGTCCTTAGGGTGCAGCTGGCCCTTGCTGTGCCCTGCTACTGCTTGTGCTCTGTGTCTGAACCCAAGAGATGCTGTGAATGCTCCATGTAAAGGAAGATGCTGTTTATGTGGGGAGTAGGTGGTTTGATTTCATCAGTACTTGTGGAAAGAGGAGATAAAAGTACAACCACATGTGTGCGGTTAGTACTTACCTGCCTGCTCTCTGTTGTTACTCATGGGAGCTGTGCTTGAGTGGCTTAGTGTCTCCCCATTGTTGGCCTTGGAGGCGCAGGGTACCTATCTGCTGCCCCTCTCTGTACCCGATCCTGTTTCTGCATGATTTCGGAAACTCAGTTTCCCTCTGATGTGCCATGACGAAGTTGTGCCAGGGAGCAAAGCTCACAAAGAATTTGTGAGTGGTAGAGAGCTTCCCCCTTGACAGCGGGGAACCGCATGAGGGATGTGCT
Organism: Amazona ochrocephala; assembly: GCA_039720435.1. Lineage (NCBI taxonomy): Eukaryota > Metazoa > Chordata > Aves > Psittaciformes > Psittacidae > Amazona > Amazona ochrocephala. Next base: position 15,718,581 of record CM077886.1, on the reverse strand, counting down.
CTGGGCTGAGCATGTAGGCATTTGCAGGGGCTCCACAAGAAGGCTGTGGTGCGGCATCAGCTGTTCTCACTTTTTGAAAGCCTCTTGGAGTCGACATGTGTAACCTCTTTATCTCTTCCATTTAAAACTGGTGTCCTTCTTCTAGTGCCTTTCCTCCAAAAATCTGATGCTTTCAAACAGTTCACAAACAAATCAAGTGATCTTTAGGGGCTGCCAAAGAATGATCCTGGGAAACTGAACTTTTTGATAATGTTCTGGGTTCAGCAGTAGCAGTCATTTTTCTCTTTCTTAGTAGCTGGTGCAGCGCTGTATTTTTGACTTTCAGACTGGGAACAGCGCTGACAACACTGATGTTTTTAGTTGCTGCTTGGAATGTTTTGGTCTGACCAAGGACTTTCTGAGCCTCATGCTCTGCCAGGGAGGAGGAGAAGCTGGGAGGAAGCAGAGGCAGGTACCTGACCCAAACTGACCAAAGAGGTATTCCGTACCCCAGTACGTCATGCCCAGGATGTAAAATGGAGAGGAGAGACCTGGAAGGGGGTGTGTGTGTGTGTGTGTGTGCACTGCTTGGTTGGGCTGGGTGTAGGTGGTGAGCGATTGTATTCTTTTCCCTTGTATTTTCTCTTCTCATTGTTATTATTGGTGGTAGCAGTAGTGATTTGTGTTATACCTCAGTTACTAAACTGCTCTTATCTCAACCTGTGGGAGTTGCATCTTCTGATTCTCCTTCCCATCCCTCTGGGAGCAGCGGAAGAAAGAGGGGGGAGTGAGAAAAACTGTGTGGCTGAGAGGCTTAAACCATGACAGATAAGGACTCGGTTTCTTGCCTTGGTCTCAGTGAGTGCACAGATAAAGCTAGCAGTGCTCTAACACTGCTACGTAATGCTTCTGTAGCTTTGCCTAGCAGGGATTTTGTGGTTGCACTGAGAGTTGCTGCTGGCTTTGGTGTGAGCAAGTATGTGCCTGTTAATCACCCAAGTCTTGCATAGAACCTTTACTTTTCTGCTTGAACACACACAGAGTCCTGTGGAAGGTTATGAATGCTCTGTATCTCCCCAGTCCAGATTTCATGGCTTGGCTGCAGAAGAGTCTGGGGAAAGAAGTCCTGCATGGCACTGGGGTTAGCAACATGTGCTTCAGAGGGCTGGCTCTCTGGTGAGGAAGGGCTATTTAAACACCAGAAGAAGTTGGTACACTTTAAGCAGTAAGGGTGGCTTTGCTATGATGTCTGCAGCTAGGAGCTGCTGTGGGTGCAGGGCAAGGGACTGCAGGCTGGAGTAGCTTCTGGGCTGCAGAGAGGATGGTCAGTGCCACCTCATGTCCCCTCTGCCACTGAGGCTGTGTGGCAATGTGTCTTCAGGAGTGCAAGTGAACTGCTATGTCCTGGGGAATGCAGAGTCATGTTGTGTTTAACACTGAAGCACTGAGGCTGTGGCATGCTTAGGTAAAGCTGGCTCTGGTCTAGGAAGGGCTGCACGGACCTTCCTGTCCTTGCTCCCTTCAGCCTGCCCTGGCAGTGAGGTGCTCCCTTGCTTTGCCTTGGAGAGAAGGGGGTGCCTCTCTCATTGCACACTGAAATCATGTCTGCTTTTAGTACAGCCTTGCTCGGGAGTATCTGCAGCCTAACAATGCCTCAGGGAGGTGGATAGGAGGGTCTGGGACATGCTGTGTATGATTTGAGTGAAACCCATGTTTAGCAGGGTCAGGAGCTGCTGTGACACACTGTGCTGTGACATCCGCTTGTCCCTAGAAGTGCTCCTGGTCCTTCTGTGGGTGGGGCTGACAGGTCTGCTATCCCCTCTTTAGCCCCAGACATAGGTCAGGAGCATCCTGGTGTTGTGTTATGGTGATATTAGTGCCAGGGAGGTGGTAGTGCAGAGGCAATGATAAGGGGTGGGCTGGGTGCAGCAGTGGGGGGATGTTTTCTGCCTTGCTGAGGCTGCTGTTTGCCTGAGTGCAGACCTACACAAACACTGGCTGGCTCACCGGGCCTCCTCGTGCTCCCTGCGTGCCACTTCATCTGTGCCCTGTGTCCCTGCAGCCTGCCTCCACTGCGTGATGAATTTGTTGTTGTTGACTAGTAATAGTGCTTAAAGACTATAGGGGAATATATGAAAATACATCAAGATAAAGAATGTAACATTCGAGTTCACTTTACAGCAGTTTATTTTGTCAATACCCAGCCCCTTGCAAAGCCTGCATGGCTCCTGGCTCCAGGAGACATTCTGAGATGAGCAGTGCTGGAGCCATGAGCAGCCTCTCAAAGCATTGATCAGATCCAATTAAGAGATCCAAACAGCAGCTTGGGCATTGATCTATGAGCTGACAACACTGTGCTGATTGGCCAGGACTCTGATCTAAATGAGCACCCCATCTTTCAGATCCAACTTCATCCTCTTGCCAAAACCCGAAATTGCCTTTTTGTCTCTGAAGGCTGTGAAATCAAGTGATTCCTTTTCAGGTCATGTGCACCCCTGGAAAAGAGAGACTGGGCTGATTTTCCAGAAACCCAATGGGAACCCTTGAATAAATGCACAATCAAGTGACCAGTGCACCTAATTAATGCTGATAGTAAAATTTGACCTCTTTCTCCATGCAGAAGAAATGATGATTCCAAGATCAATTCACCCTAATTTAGTCGAAATTACCTGGATGTATGCATGGTTGCACTTTGGAATAGTAAGAACATTTTGGCTGTATTCCTGCAGGAGTGTTTTCCCAGTGGATGCAGTCTTAATAATCATGCACTTAATAATGGATGCATTCAGGAAAGAAAAGGACTTTTGAATACCATATCCCTTTAAATAAGTGCCTCTTATAACTGTCTGCAATTTCTTGGGCTGAAGTGCCATCCTGAAGGGAGAGCCTTGGTAGCAGTGATGCTTTTATTGTACTTCTGTGTGGCAGGTGAAAAGCTCAGCAAGGCAGCCAGTCTCCTTCTGTTCTGCCTTTGGCATTTGTGCTCTAGCTTGCAGCACAGTGAAAATATCTGCTCATATGCAGCAGGGTATAAAGCAGTAACCTGTGCCTAAGCCAGCCTTCGTCACATGGCACAGCTTTCAGAAACAGGCTGCCTCATCTTGTTTAGTGCATCCTGCCATTACAGCAGCATTGGTGGGCCATGGCTCTGCTCTTGGGGGGGCTGAGGTTTCACTCTGCCTCCTGGTTTTCTGGGTTTGTCCTGTTCCTGAGCAGGGAAACACTGAAATCTGGTGGGTCTCTGCACAGGGTCACCAAAGCTTTGGGGCTTGCTCGCACACCCGGTGTCTGTGCAGTCTTTGTTGGGATTTTTGCTAATGAAGCCAGGACTGGTGCAACTGTGTCATTATTCACGTGGCTGTGCTGCTGCAGTCATCTGAGCGTATGCCTCTGTCACATGTGGACTTCCCATGGATGGGCCCTGGGGAGAGTCTTGTCTTTGCTGGTGTCACCAAGAACTTGTCTCCTTTTTGCCCCATGTGTCTGTTCTGGCCCCAGGATTCCAGACACGCAGCCCCTCTTGGATATAATAAACATCTGCTTCAGGGAGGTCTGACAGCTCTATTACACCCTGCAGGTGTTCGAGCCGGAAGGGTAGGATTTTAGCCTGTTCTTGTGTCTGATCTGACCTCTGGCTGCTCCTGAGCTGCAGTCCTCCTGGAGGGCTGTGAGGGGTGACTGGGCCTCCTGGGAGTGCAGGGGTCTGTGGTGAGGAAGCTTGGCTGAGTTGTGGTGATGGGACATGATCCCTTTCTCTTCCTCTGGGAGAAGCAAGGTGAAGGCAGGCAATGGGAAGTCAGGGTACAGTCAGCCCTCACAGCGAGCAGGAGCACCTCCACAGCTGCCCTCTCCAGAGCTTGTCCCTGAGACCTGGACCCCAAAGCTCAAGAGGAATTCTGCCCCTGATGCCTTCCTTGCTAGGGTACCACCCTCACCAGTGTGACAGCGGATGCTAAACCCCATCCCACCGTGGGCTGTCTAGGGAAGAACTGCGCGAACAAAAGGCTGGGGCTGGACCTCAAGGGGAAGCCAGTTTGCATCCCAAAGGATGCGCAAGGGAAGCATCACTTCACAGCGAGAGCTGCCCTGTCCGGAGCCAGGGCTGGGGACACTAGGTGGCACCATTGAATTAGGAGCGAGGAGTTGGGACGCGCAGGACTCGGCCAGCAGCTGTCTGCCAAGGGACCAAGGTGGAGATGCTGGGGGTATCTTCAGCCACAGCTTTAGTCTGTGTATCTTTTCCCAGCGCTGAGGGTATGTGCACCCTTCATACTCAGAATAATTGAACACCAGAGCTGTCTTTCACCCTGGCCTCCCTGTGCTATGGGCCCATGGAGCTTCTCTACTGTTCCCTGCTGAGCAGTGTGGGTGCAGGTCCCAGCACAGCTGGAGGGGCTGTGGGTTCATCTGAGAAAGAGTAAAGTGAATGCTCAATATTGCTGCTGTTCTTTGTCCCTCGCCGACACCCCATGGTCTTGCTGGGTAATTAGCTCTTCTGGCAGCAACTTGTCACAGTGGGAAGGAGAGGATTTTCCTTTTACTGTTTCACTTCATCATTTCTCCATTCCTGGCCTTTTATCTTGTTCTTGTCCAGCGTTACAGGGTCTTTGCTATAAGCTAGTGCTTTGCTCAAAGCCAGCCTGTACCAAGAGAGCTTGCCATGGGCATTCTGACAGTGATACAAGCAGTAACTGCAGGAAGAGCTATTCCAAGAAGATTTTTCCTACAACTTTCTTATTTTAAGATAATCAAAGCATTCACTGGAACATCTGTTTCTTTTAATTGGAAGCCAATACTTTCTGGGGGTATTTTGGTTGTAAATATTTAATGTGACACTTCTGCCACAGAACCCAAGTGTAAAGTAATGGAAAAATAGTGCTGGGAGTAGGAAGGGATAGTAGGCAATGTGCAGAAAAAATGAGACTAACTATCAAAGGTAGCTGAAATAGAAAGTTGCTGTAACTGAATAGTGATTGATTAAAACTTGTATTGCATTCTGAGAACAAGCATATGAAACACATTCAAAAAAGGCCAGGTTGGATGGAGCTTTGAGCAACCTGCTCTGGGGGAAGGTGTCCCTGCCCATGGCAGGGGGTTGGAACTGGATGAGCTGTAAGGTATGTTCCAGTCCTTTCTGACCCAAACCAGCCTCTGATTACATCATTCTTCTGTTACAGGAAAAATGATTGTTGCCCACTTGTTCCCCTTTGCTAACACTATGATGATCAGGGGCAAACCCAGCACAGCAGGGCTGTGTTAGCCTGCTGCTGGAGGGGAATGGCCCTGTGTTTCTGGAGGATGCTTGTGCAGGGGGTAGGATTAGTTGCAGCTCTTTGGGAAGAGTGCATAGCCTGCAGCGAGTCCTGGGCTGGTGGCTGCAGCAGCATGGAGGCAGCTCTGTGTGCTGATGAGCATCCTTATCTGGGAGGAAGCTGCAGCTTTTGTTGCTGTACACATTAAAAATGCTGCTCTCCAGTGCTGGCTCATCAAGGATTGTGCTGATGAGGGTCCTGTCAGGTGGTAGGGCTCAGTGTCCTCTGATTTGTACTGGTGGAAACGAAGAACCACTTTCTAGACCTGGGTATAACCCAGCCTGAAGAGGGTGGGAGGGCAGGAAGCTTGTGTAGGCACTAAAAGCCAGTGAGTCCGTCCTGCTCTTGAGCTGTTTGCACTCAGGCAAGGGAGTACTCGAGGGCTGACACAAAGGTAAGTGGTGGCCTCTAAGCTGGTGAGCGCATAAGTGCACCTGAAGTACAGAGGAGCTCTGCATTGACAACCCAGGTGGAAACGAACTGCAAAGTTCAGGGCTGAGCTTTTCCCAGTGCCTGGGTTTGCCCAAGCTGATGTTCTGGTTTGGATGAGAACCAAATCTTCAAGCACGGGACTGTTTGAACAAGTACTGCTGTTGATCTGTATGGTGTGCTCCACCTAGCAGATCATGGTGCCTGGTATGAAGTGCTGGCGCCCAGTGTCACAGGACCTGCTAGGCTGTGTCAGCTGGGAATAGTTTCCTTATGGTGGATATTCATGGTTTCTAAACCCTGGGGAGTCTGCTGGTGCCCCCAGTGCCCTGGTGGCAGGAGGGGCTCTGGCAAAGGGGACCCACTGAAGCCATGTGGCAGCAGAAGTGCAGTGGTGGCAGGATTAGGTGTTCCCCTGATGGATCTAGAAATCTGTGCTGCTCCCATAGATCCTTCCTGAGCAGTCATCAAGCTGGGAAAACCAAGGTGACCTGAAGGGAGACCCTACACATCTTCCCCTTCTGTGCTGCTGCCTGCAGCCTGAGCTGGATCAGCCTGAGTTGCCTGGGGGGGCCTTGGGCTGGCTTACAGAATGTAGAGTGAAAGCCCTGTAGTTACAGCCAATGTATTACTCAAACCTTAGGTGGTTATTATATTATATAAATACATTATCCTATTACCCATTATAATATGGTAAGTGTATACCAGTAATATGTCATTATATGCTTGGGTAAATTTTGCTACCTCTGATTCAAGTTTGTTCCTCTCTGGAAAAATCACCCTGAGCTCTTCTCTCCTGGTCTGCCTGCTCCTGCCCGCCCAGCACCCACCCCAGCCTTGCCTGGCTCCTGTCCTGATTCCTCTCCCTGGGAAAGGCACCAGCTGAAATACAGTACAAAAAAACCTTATTTCACCCTAAAATATGAGACATGTCAGTGGTTTAGAGCAGTTGCTGCTGTTATTGTCAGTGCATGATTATTTCACTTAAAATGTGTTCAGCTTTTTGACTTCCCGTTCAGAAAACGTGTGACAAGGAATAACCATGGATGAGTAAGCACAAGTTTGGGCAGTTGGAGCTGAAGATGCTGCCTGAGATTTGGCATCAGGAGCTTTTTGAAGAGCTTATGTTCTCTTTTTAATGCCATAAAGTAGCAGATAAGGCATTGAATACAGGGTATCAGGACCGTCACACGGGGTATCAGGACCATGATTAGGCAGTTTCTCAGGCTTACCTGTCAGCAGAAAGATATGATCTTGGCATCTCTTCTGAAACAGTTTGTTGAGACTTTGGGAGAGACAGATCAAGTTTTCTCTGATTAGGTGAGGACTTGAGGAACCAAATGGCAGGAGTGATAAGTGATGCATGATGGTGGGGAAAAATGCTAGAAGCTGCAAGGGATGGAGCTAGAGGCTCAGGTGGGGATGGAGAGAATCTGAAATGAGCTGAAAATATAATTGGCACTCTGTTTATCCTTTCTTCCCGTTTTGCTCTTTGCCTAACCCCTGGTTGATTGAACAGTGACCCATCCTTATCCCTAAAGGTTATTTCATTTAAAAAGTGCAGCCGAGACACTGAAATCAGAACTCCGTTCATTTGTGCATGCTGATGGCAGGGTTTAGAGCTGCCTGGTGTCAGTGATGCTGGCTGCTGAGTCTGTGGCTGCTGCTTTCCAAGGGAATTTCACCTTCTTGGGTGCTGCACCTCATTCAAGCTTCCTGAACTCTCCTGTCTGCCGTGCAGTTCCTCTCTTTACAAATGCACTGCTGGGTATGAACCTTAGCTTTAGGGAAGCGAGTGTTCAAATGAGAACCCGGGGGAAAACATGGGAATTCTTCCTTGTTGCTGTGCTTTGACAAGCACAGTGACTTTACCGGAGGATGGTCCTGTAACCTGTCCTCCTCCATGCAGGTTCCTGTGCTGTGTGCATGTGTATCTTTAGTTTCTGAGCCCTCCAGGCATTAACATGGCTAACATTAGTCACGGGCCAGTTTCCCTTTATCTGGTCCTCAGGACAAGAATGGGCAGTGAGGATCTTGCAATGGTAAATAGCTGTTGGTTCTTAATGTATCATCTCTTGTTAGCAGAGGTAAAAAGCCCTGACTCTTTGGATCCCCTTGAATTAAACACTTTCTGCCAATTCTGTAGACCAAGAAAACTTCTCTTCGTGTCTCAGCTTTCAGCAGGGAGTGGAAGGTGATCTTTTAGCATGGTGAGGCATGGAGCATATGAAAGATACTGCCACTCTTGTGAAGTCAGCATGTGGCGATGGACCCTGGTTTGTGTTGCTGGAGTGGTTGGTATGGAAGAGCTTTGAGTTAAACAGGCTGATCCTGAAGTCCTGGGGACTTGCTTGAGGGGGGCAGGCTTGACAGCGGGTGGCACTTTGCCAAAACCATGCGAAGTACCAGGCACTTGTCCCAGTGTGGCAATGGAGGCTCCAAAGAAAGCACAAACGGCTAAGGTTCTCCATGGAGTGCTGGTGTTGGTGTCCTGGAGCTGCGTTAGCCTCAGCAAGACATTGCAGCGAATGTATGTCCCAGTTTAGGGAAAAGGAAAAGAATAATGGTCTTGTCAAGGCCACTGTCTTAACATCCAGTCTTGCTCCACTTAGGCTCTGATGCAGTGAAATTGATACTTAAGAAGCCTCCCTGCTCTACCCAGAGACAGCCTGTGCTGAAAGCCTCTCCAATCTCATTTTATGCAAATGTTCCCCATTCTCTGCATTAAGATGCTGTCCCATTTTTACCTCTTCCTTTTGAATAGTGCCTCTTTTCAGACCAGAAAGACAGGAAATGAGTAAAAAGACCTTGAGAAGTGTAAATTCTGCACTAAGGGCCCATCAGCCTGGTCTGAATTAGGATGAATGCTCCGTGCTTGATGTGTGAGATGGGCTGCCTGCTTTTGGCAGGATGGTACTTCATTGAGAGGCTGCACCTAGTTCTGTTGCAGTTTTATGATTGGCACCACCCTCCCCCTTTCCTAATCTGATTTGCTTAGGCTTGCCATTGTTAGTGTGCACCAATTTGGTAAACATTGTTCTGCTGTACAGCCCATCATTAGATTAGTATTAACTGCAGTATTGTCTTCCGCCTTTTTTTAATCCGCCATCTATAAAGAATATCCTTCAGATATTTTTTATAGGATGCTACAGTGCAAGCGATTTGATTTGTGCCTTTTGAAATTCATCCCTGACCTTCTATTAGAAGTCAATGGAAGCTTTGTTGCCCTAAGCCAATGTATATATGCAAGGAATATTCAGAATGAGAGCAGGTTTTGATGCTGCCGGGTTTGGCCTCAGTACAGAGTACCAGCCTTGGGCATCTGTACTCTTTTGCTGCTGTGATGCTGGGTCAATCACTAGGAAGTGCAAACAGACTTCCCAGCTCAGCCTTCCCTGTAGCTGTGCTAACTGCCCCATTTCTACAGATCTGGGGTCAAGGGTGGTGCTTCAAGGATTACCCTGTGCTGCCTTAAAATGCTTCCAGAGAATGAATGGGGCTGTTGCAGCTTGAGCAGCTTTCCCTTGCAGTACCTACCAAGGGTGTTCAAGCTTCATTTGGGTGGGTGTTCGGGACCAGTAACAAACTAGAACCTCACCTAAGAATGACAACGTCTAAAGAGAGGATGGCAAAGAGATTGTGTGCTGAAGGGCACTTGCTGGAAAAAATCATTAAAGGCTGATTTTGGTGGCATAGAATCATATATTAATGAAATGGTGCAATGTTGTGCTGAGTTCCTTGATAGAATGAGAAACTGCTGCTCGGGAAAGCGGGGACACTGCTCCTGCCTGTGCTGCCCTGAACTGACCTCCTGCAGACAGACATATTGGAGGCAGTAGGTGACTTAGCCTTAGGAATGGAGTCGGAGTTCCTCACTCTCAGGTCTTCACGTCTAGCATAGCTATGAGCCATGTAACCCTACCGATGTTTGCTTCTCTGCTCACCACAAATGGAAAAGCCAAATGGGGAGCTGGCTGTGAGTGGGATGGGCAGGTCTGTGGCAATGCAGCTGCTGGTCCTGAGGCAAATCGATGTCTTGGGCGTTGTACCATGGAGCTGGGGTTGGCCTGCCTAGGAGGATGGCGGAGGGAAGGTGGCCTGTAGAGCTGATCTCCACTCTGCTGGAGATGCACAGAGGTGTTCAGCAGCCCTTGCTGTCCATGCGAGTCACCTCCTTCATGTCTTCACCTCCTTCTGCAGCCTGTAAGCTACCCTTTAGTGTGTTATCCGTCCTGCTGTCTGTGTGCTGGATCACAGCGCTTACCACGTGTTCCCAGGCTGCTGGAAGGCTTTTAACAGTGGTCCTTTTTGCCCTCCCCTTCAACGGCTGCAGCACTATTCCTGCCAGCTCTGCCTCTCTCTCTATTTGCTTTGTGCCTTCAAATCACAAAGGGATAAGGGAAGCAGAGTCCTTTGTGCACGTGACCCCCAAAGCCAGGCCACCCAAAGTGTCTATGTGTAGTTTAGAAAGTGACTAACCTTTAGACAGTAGGCTTGAGCTTTATTAAAACAGCTGGAGCTATTCTGACAGTCGGCTTCTCAAGCACTGGAGATGGATGAAACAGATAAGTGCTGCTAATTGCAGATGCTCATAGAATCACAGAATCATTTAGGTTGGAAAAGACCATTAATATTGAGTCCGACCATTAGCCCAGGACTGCCAAGCCCACTACTAAACTGTGCCACTAAGTGCTGCATCTGCACATATGAAAGCCAATGTCTTTTAAGGGGTCAAACCACACCACTGCCTTCAATGCAGGCAGCGCATGGCAGGTCACTACAGCATGGAGATGCAATTGAGAAGGCTTCTGTATCCCTGTGCTCCTTGCTTAGTGGGAAGTGCTGGAGGAGCTCTGACTGTTGCTGGCTGTAATGTGGCTTACTTTATCTTTTTATGATAGGAAGAGTTGAGTGCAAGTATAGAGAGGGCTTGAATGCTTTTGGTGCTGCTATTGGGAAGCCGGCCACTCGCAGAGCTGCCAGGCAGAAGTTCAGATCCATGTATCTTTCTGAAGCCCTGGGGAGGTGTAGAGCTTAAGGCTGGTGCTGCATCTCAGAGGTCTGGGTTACCCTGAGGGAGGAATAGAAGAAAATGGGTAGCATAAAAAATGCTGGAGCACAAATAAACTCTGTTTTTCCCTTTGTGTGTTTTGGCTGTGCTTTACCATGCTGAGCCCAAGTGTAAATACAAAATAAATAGAAATACTTATTTACTATTAATACTGTGTTTTTCCTACCCAAAGTCACCCTGGTGCCGTGTGAACCCCATCATGTTGTTAATTAGGAATGGTCTAATCCGCCTCCGTTATTAAAATTCTTCCTACTTCTTGCCTTTTAACTAACTACAGTGCCTTTGGGCTTGTGCCAGCTCCAGTTTCAAACCTTTGAAAAAATCTCTAATCTGCACAGCACAGACAGTCTATTTGTTCTTTTATAAACAGTAAATATCCATTGATCATAGATCTCTTTGTTGCTATGAGGATGCCTTTTAATATGAGATCCATTTTCTTTCTTCGTATCTTGCTAGGGAGAAAAACACTTGGGAGATGCCTTCTAGTAAGTGAGTGGAAGAAAAGGTGGTAGAAGACCAGCTGTTTAAGACAATGCTTTTTGCTGAATGCATCCAGTTTGGAGCTTTATCATGCATTCAAATGAGGATCATTTGTTTGGAGAGGTTGGATGCTGTGCATTCTTTTCCTGTTAATAAATCCTGGAGACACAGAGCAAAACAGTGACAGAGTGGGTGTCTTTGTCAGAGCCTGATCCTGGGCTCAGGAGTCAGACATTGTGTGCCAGGACATCTATTGAGAAACAGCACCCTGAGGGGTTACCAAACACTTGCTGCTTAATTGCATAAGGTTTGGGTTTGCTGTAGTTTTATGAGAGCTGAGCCATTTCGGGTGAGACTTTCCATGCCACCTTTACATTTTGGGAAAGGTATTTTTTGCGTGGAGGAGAAAGAATTGAGATTAAAGTAAATCCATGCCTGTTCTGGATGAACACAACCACCTGATGGTAACTCACATCACCTTGGGTATTGAACTATAAAAGGTACTTAGACTATAAACTATAGCAGTAGCACAAGTTTGGTTCCAAACCAAAGGCTTTCAGGATGTTATTTTCTTTGATTAAAAGTCAAGTTTTGTTCTCTTGCATTTCCTTATATAAGGAGGTCTTGTCCTCATTACTGCAGACTTGCTGTTATTTATTCTTGGGGGGTTTGTGCCATGTCAAAACATTAGTTAGGGAGTAGATCCGTACAGATAAAGAAGAGGAAAGCTCAGATGTAACCCAGTGGAAAGACCAATGCTGACCTGTGGAAAGATATTTTTAAGCTGTGCATATCTGTTGTTTTGTAATGCGTATGACTGCGAAGCAATGACCTAGCAAAACTCCTGAAGCTGCAGTCAGAAAAGCTCTGGTGGCACTTCCCAAAACTGGTGCTGGGACCCTTTATAAAGGAGTGCTAAATGCATCTTCCTAGCAAGCCTTGCTTGGCTTTGTTCTTCCCTCTCCGGATGTACCATTGCATTGAGAAAGAGCAGTCAGAGACTGTCTGACCCACTTGAGATAAAGTAAAATGCAAGAAATTGCACTGTCATCTGTTAAATAAGTGCTGTAAAAAGGAAGCCAAAGGAATAACATCCTTTGTTATCATGCTCAGCAGTGGTCATCTGAGGAAGTTGAGAAGACACAATTAACAAGGTGACTTTGGTAGACTTAAAAATAGGTCTGTGAAAGTGCTTTTAAGGATCTGGGAAGACTTGTGTCATCTTGCTGGGGCACTGGGGGCTGTGTCAGGGAGAAAGCTATATGGAAAGGTAAAACAGGAAAGTAAAATGGAGGAGAGTTCTTCTTTAGCTGTTACTGATTGTCTTAAGTGTTTTGGGGTCAGCAGAGTTCTGTGCTTTTCATTTGATTGTAGACTGAGCAGGTAATTAATCGCACAAATGAGAACCTTGTGATGCTTTTAAATAAACAATATATACAGTTTAATGTTTGTGGCTTGTAAGTACTGCAAGCTTTGTTACTGCCTTTAGAGCATGGATGTGTGGTTTATAGATTGGTGGTCAGTGGTGCTCTCTGAATGGGAGTTGTGCTAATGAAATCTGGACGCTCCTATGGCATCAGAGCTGTTCTCAAGAACAAATAGTTCTGATGACTCTCTGGCTCTTCAGAAGCCCTCTGTGTGTGAAGTCCAGGCTCATATTATAAAAGTGTGTGTGGGGACCCAACTACTTTGAAAATGGGACTCTAGGATGTTTCTCAGCATGTGCTTTTGAGGGAAAGGCCCTGTTTCTACAGCCTTGACATACAAGTGATCCCAGTTGGTGCCTCTCGTACAGGACAATTTTAAGACACATGACATACAGGTAAAATACAGACATGTAACTATGTGGTGTATTGTATGTGCTCCTTGTGCAACCTAAGAGCGTCTTGTACGTGACTACTTATTCACCATCACATGAAAAACATTGCATGTGTTCAATCTAGTGTGCTGGTGTGTGTCAGCTTGTTAGAAGTGGCCTTTTTCATCTTGGAGAGACAGGTAATCGAAGGGGAGAAGCAGAGGAGGATGTTGGTGGGTGGATTTGCAGGTATCTCTTTGCAGTGTGTTTTCTGTCTTGTTAGTTGCCCTTGAAGCTGGTGACATCAACAAGGCTTCTGGCTTCACTAAGGCTTCACTTTGTTTCATGATCTGTGGCTCCTACTCCTCCCATTCCCTCCTCTCTCCAATGCACACATGTTTTAGGCCATCAGTGGAACTGGCTGAGACATCCTTTGCCAAAGACCTACTTTCTCATCTGACTTCTTCTATGTCAACTGCTGTTCTCTGCATCTTTTTACCTTCCTTTCTCTCCTGGCTTTCAGTTCAATTCCCTAAGCTCCTCAGTGAAGAGGTGGGCTTCTTTAGCTCTGGTAACTGGAGTCAAAGTACTTCAAGAACTGATTTTTATATTTTATCTCAGGTTTGCTCTTTTAGGACACTCTTCTTGTCAGTTAGAGGCTCCACAGCTTAAGACAAACTGGTGGTAGGGTCTGTGGGCAGTGGATGAGTTGCAAGGGGTTTGTGCCCTTCATGTGGCCAGGAAGGAGGAATTTATGGAGCCAAAGATGGTGTCACACAAAGATCGGGTCCAGTTCTGTCTCTTGATGGATCGTTGCTCTGCTGAGAACAAAAAGGATGCCTAGTCTGACCTCCAGCACGTGTGCTGCTCTTGCGTAGCCCATGATGGAACTTCAGCATCTCCTTTAGGCTGTTAATGTCAAGCTACTGGCTCTGGATGGTGAAGGATTTTTTCTTAAGCCAGGTAATTTTCTGTTTGCAGACAGTCAGTGATGCTCTGCTCTGCCCTGCCCTTAGCTCACTGCAGTCGCCAGTTTTTCTCTCAGGCCAGATGCTGGTGGCAGGTATCTGGCTCAGTGATTTGAGCACGGACTTTCTTCGTGAGCTCTGTGAGACACACTGCAAGTAGGAGTAATGTCACTGAATGAGTTGGCTGGAGAGCTGGGCATGCTGACAGTAATTTCCCCAGCCAGTAACAGTTAGGCAGCTGTGATAGAGGTCTAACAAATTAGATGAGTCTCTCCTCTTTCTTTCCACCCTTAGGCCCTTTTACAGTAGTTCGCAATTTATAGCGAAGACTGGAGCCTTTCACCTTGTGCCTCGTGAGGACATCGTTGCCCAAGATGTATGGTACCCTGCGTACTTCGTCTAGCTGGTTTTACTGTATGAAACAGACCATGAGAGTAGGGAGATATTCCAGCACACTGTTCTGTTTTCCCTGAGAAATGGAAGCTAGCAAGTGAGACAATAGAACATGTTTCATACCAGCATAACGAGGGGAATACCAGCATAATGGAGGGGAAAAAGAAGGAAATTAAATGGGGTGGCAGGGACAATTAGGAAATCAAAAAGCAATTGAAACCCAGCCCCTCCCTAATGATTTAAACTAATGCAGTGTTTATTTAAAGTAGCTAATGGTCTGATGTCTGAGTCCTTGTGCCCCTGGGGACAGGCAGTGGGTGCTGAGGGCTGTCTGGGAAGGCATAGAGCAGGTCCCAGTATCCGCTATCAGCAGCACTGTTAGTGGCGAGTGTGTAAGCAAGAAACTGGGCTGGTACCAGAAATAACCCCTGATTTCCGCACTGCAGGCAGTAACACTGTGACTGCTGCCCTGGCATTGCAGGGCAAGCCTGTGTCTGGAGACAACAGTTTGTGTCCTATTCCCAGTCCCACAGAGACACCCAACCCTCACTTCTTTACTTTCACCTTTCCCTTGGGGTTAAACGCAACAGCAGGAAACAAATTTACAGCCCATGGTGCTAGTGCCAAGGTCCTTACTCCACCTTTTGAGTTTTATCCTTTCCCATTTGTTATCCTTGCTTTAGCCACTTGTTGCTGCCACTAAAGTGTGTTGTCAGTGCCTAGCTGTGCCAGATGTAGTATTTTTACTTCCAAAATGATTTTAAAACCTTGCTTGATTTATTGTCCATTAAAGAAAATTATCCTTGGGATGTAAATCTTGATCTGAGGATGAAGAGATCATACAAAGGAAGGCAGAAGCTTTGAGTTTCCTGGTAACACCAAACAGCAGCTAGCCCAATGATCCCTCTATTCCTGCTGTGCTGTCACAGGACTAGCAGTCACTCAGTAAGTCCCATGTTACCTTGTTCTCTTGCCTAGACATCAGACCAACATGTCTTCTCTTGAGCTAGTTTTCATTGATCTAGCGTATCTCCCTTGCTCAAAACTTTGGGTTTAAAGAGATGAGCCTGTAAGAGTCAGCCTGCACTCTTTGAGAGCTGTGTTTCCCCTCATGTGCTCAGCTTTCTCTGCCAGATCCTATGTGTGGGTTAGCAGATGAGATGTACAATGCTGCCCTGGACCTGCCAATCTGAAAGCTTTCCTGGGATGTGAGGTGGGTGCCAGAAGTCCCTGCTCATTGCAGGTGGGTTGGACTCGGTGACCTTTGAAAGGTCCCTTCCAACCCAAACTATTCTAGGATTTGATGTTATTCTAAATGTGTGAACCACCCTGACGGATAGCAGTGCACCGCTGGGAAGCGTCACCATGAAGGTGGAAACCTGAGCACGTCACCCCAGGAACACCAGGACTAAAAACTTTCCGGTTTTCTTTTTTCCAACCACCTTGCACACGCTGTTTTACGGAGCTGAGAAACAGGCAGAACATGTGAGTAAATCTGAAGCAACCACTGAGTGCTGAGCTTTCTTTTAGGGCTTTTTTCCCCTTTATCAGCTACATCTTCCATCAAAGTGGTCCCGTCTTATTCAATTCAACTTGTAAGAAATTTGACCGTGCATTTTATCTCCCTAGGACAGAGCTGCAACTGGGGAGTGAATGTCTGAATTAACCTCCCAGGTAGAATCACGGGATGACTTGTCACTGGGAAGAGTGACTTTGTTCTTTCTTTTGTTCATTTATTTTTGCAAGGCAAGCCCAAGTGCTGGCGTGAGTCTGACTGCAGGTGAAAACTGATCAGTGACATCACCGCATGAATGAGCAAAATGCTACCAGCAAGTTGTGAAAAATACTTTAATCATAATTAACAGGACAAAATTAACACTGAACTTTAACTCTTCCCTGGTGTTTTAGTTAATAGTGAAGTTTAACGGTGGTTATGGCACATCTTCGCATGCTTTGAGGTACCTGTGGCAGGGCAGCCAGGAGAACATAGTTCTAGAAACTTCTATGATGATGTATTCATAAACTTAGGCTGGAGGGACCTTTATGAGCAGTTTGCGCCATTCTGTAAAAACAGTCCTCTAAGATCAGTGGACTGATGTAACATGGGACAGGGCATTCAGGTGCAGGGTGGTGTTAACTACACCTTGTGTAACTATCTGGTACATCTGCTATCTGGGGCAGGTGCTACAGCTGCTTCACAAGCTATTTCTACTGTTTAGCCAATCTGTTTTGCATTGAAAGTGCAATCTCTTCCTCATAAGTTTCATCTATCATCCCTTTAGAGTGCTGCGGACCCCCTGAGAAGTATAGGCCAGGAGATGCTATCTGGAGATTTAGGGTTTTTTTAACCCACCTTGAGCTACAGGCTGGTTTCCAGAAATGGGATTGCCTGTGGTGGGGGCTACGGGGAGCAGATGTGATCCCCAGTGGTTTGCAGTGGCTGTGCTTTTCCTCAGTGCTCAGCTCCCTGATCCCAGGCAGAGCACTGACTTCTGCCACCTTTCTGCTCCATGTGGATAGGCTGAAAATGCTTCTCCTGTGGGTACCTGTTCTGTGTTCAATCCTCCTTCAGAGTATACCCGGGAAACAAGAGGGGTATGTGAACATGTACCTGAAGTGGATGGGTGCTCAGAAGTTACAAGCAGGTCTGTAGCACTGCGTACTGTAACAACCAAGTTCTACAATACAGTCTGAAGGTGGTTGGGAAGCCCATGGGCAAAGCTGGTGGCCTGGTAGGGAAAAGTGCATAGAAGATGGCAACTTTTATTTCTAAGGCACCTGTTCTGAAGCTCTGATGATGCATAGTTGGACTGACTGATATTAGTGGCAATGAAGTGTGTTTGGTGACTGCTGTCTGTCTGGGGCTGCTGATGGATGCTGAACCAGCACATGGTTCTGCACACCGTGCTTGGGGTCTTTGGGACTGTGTGATGGTGTGTGAGGACACTCATGCCATGGGCTCACTCAGAGCTCATCCTTCCCTTAGGGATCAGCCTTGTGCTGACTGTTCCCTGGCATGGAGTGTGCTATCTCAAAAGCATGGATAAGGCACTTGTCCAGCTAGCGAGGGATGATTCTGAAACTGCAGGAGTTGCAGTGGTCTTTGCTGTCCTGGCCATGCTGACTTGAAACTCTTCCACAGGAGCCTGCCTGGGAGGAATCAAATGTCTTTTAAAAAAGGCAAACCAGGAGGAAAAAGTCAGTCTTGGGATGTCTTGAAACTCAGGGCTGTAGTCCTGGCTGCTCAGGGATGGATGGAAGTGGGGTATGGAAACTGGGAGACTTCCTGTGCTGCACCGGAAAGGACTTGCAGAGGAAGGGGGATATGTTGTCTCTTTTGACCCACAGGGTGATAACACCTCTCCCAAAAATGCAGGCTTGGGCCTGAACAGCTGTGGGATTGTAGAAATACTCCTGCTCACTTCAGCGAGCTGTCTCGGTGTGAAACACCCCTTGCTTATGTGTGTTGTGCTTTCAAATATGTCCACCTTCAAAATGAAACTGGTGAATGTCATGGGTGTTAAAAGATGGGTGATGTGAGGAAGCTGAAGTCATCATCCAGTCAACAGTGCACACGTGTGACTTCTTATGGCCTCTTAATGAGGCAAATCTTACCTATGCAGGAAGATGGCCGTGAGATGAGCAGTGCTGAGGGCAGTTGTTTTCAGAAGGTCTCTGCCTTTGTTTGCAGGTGCTTGCAGAGTCCCATATGACGTTGATCCAGTGGTGACCATACTGTTTGGAAGCACTGCTAAGAATAGCTGACTGTTTCTGGCTTTACAGGAGTGTTTTCAAACATTAGCAGTAACTCAGGCAATTCCTTACCTTTCCCACCTTTTCCTTCATCCTGCAAGCTTCCTTAGTGTTTGCATTGCTTCTGTGTTCCCTGAATGGTCTGAAGGCGCAGCAAACTCGAAGGAACTGTTACAAGTTGGTAGAAAGCGAGCTTTGAGGCTACAAATGCAAAAATTCATCCTGGGATGGTGACTGTGGTGTTGTCCAGTCAGGAGTAAACCACTCTCGAGTCAGAGGTTGAATCTAAACTGTGCACCAGAGATTTGCATTTCAAATCTCAAGCAGTTGCACTGCGGAGCTCATAAACAAGTTACAGATCAGGAATCAGTCACCAAAACCATTGTGACTAATTTTAAATAACACATGGTGGGGGGAAGCAGAATCTGCTCAGAGATCACTTGCAAGCTGAAGAGAATAGGCTAAAAATTATTCATCGAGCTTATCAAGCTTTATTCTTGAGTAATGTTGTGTCATCACTAGCAGGTGGTGGGAGAAATGGCATAGCATACCATAATTGGTAATAGTCATGTATTTTTGATACTGGTTTATCTGTGATGTATGTCCAGATGGCTTTGAAAATGGAATCAAGATAAAATACAGCTTCCTGAATCAGAATTTGCTTCTAGTTAATGAGTTAATTCAAAGCTCATTTCTGTTTTACAAGAAATTATTCTAGGTTACGAAGGAATAGTATTAAATATTGGGATCCATTCCAGCTTTATCATTGGATTTCTATTTTAGATGAATATGGCACATGAACATTGCTGCAGGTATGTGTTATAATGCCATCTTATTATGTGCCTGCCCACAGAAATGTTTCCGCTTGGTGCAGATGGTCGCCATGTACCTTTGCCAAACTTCAGCTGCTGACCTTCAAATGTTACCAACTGGAAACAGCAGGAACTTCCTCCAATGGGCCTAATCCTCTCTTAAAGAAGCACTGCTCATTCATGAAATACACTCTTTGGGTCACAGAGTTGTCATCTACATGTCTGTAGCTTTTGCTAATATAATTTTGCTTTCAAGTAGCCTTCAGCTCCAGCAAACACCTCTTCAAGTTGTGTCTGAATCTCTTGACCTGGTGTACTTGGACATATTTTGCAGAATGGTTCTAGGATATCTCCAAGTAATTTCTTGTTTCCCTTTCTGACCCCCTGAGCAAGACCACAACCTTGCTGACACACATCAGTAGTGCTATTTGTGGACAACTGCAGGTGAGCGTGCATCATTTTGTAGAATTTAGTCACCATTCCAGCTGAAGAACAGTGGGTTTCCTGTCACCCTAAGTTTAGACATCTGCTCAATTTAAGGTAGTTGTTTACACTCCTTCTATGGCCAGTAGAGAGAAATAGCTTCAGATCCATCCTATCTCAAGAGAAGCTTCTGAATTGCAGCATCTTGCTTAGACTGTGATAACTATTTGCTGCTTCGGTGAGATGAATTTCACCCTGGGTTTCCAGCTGACCGCAGTTGGTGACTACTTCTTATGTAAACACAGATACTAAATAATCTGGCTCTGTTCTGATTGATATACTACAGTGGTAAACTTTGAGTTCATATCAGAACCTAATGATGGTTTTCTTGGGGGGGGGGGGGGGGAAGGAGGGAGAGGTAAAGGGATGGAAACAGAAATCCTGTATGATCTGGTGTTCTTTGTGCCAACCAACAAAGGTGAGGAAAACTGCTATTAGGAGATTTGAGTGTTTGTCATGAGTGCTGGTTACTGGGAGACAAATTGTCTCTGGGTGCAGCTGAGGAGTATCATGCCTCTTCTAACACTGATAGTAAAGAAACACCAAGGAGCACTCTATCTAGATATGACTCTTCAGACATTGTCCTTGAAAGCAGTCTACTTGTTAGAGTCTGTGACAATAGGAGCTCTGTGTTTTCAGAGTGACTCCACACGCTTCAGTGATTGGCAGCTTAGCTTCTCAGGAAATTCCTATGACTGAACTGGGCTCCTGGCATGAGAAACACTTCTGAATTTGCTATTGGAAGCTTTTCTTCCAGTAGAACAGGTATTTCAGAAGGATGCTTGTATCTGTTTCCTGATATGAGTATCTTTGATGCTTAACCATCCTTTCATGCACCAAGTAATTTCAGTTGTCCACGTGGGGCACAATGCCTCTCACCAAGCAGCATGCTGTGACTTGCACTGGGCTGGTTTCTGGTGCTGACGTCCTTTTCTGTGCCTAGGCCTGCTTTATGGTCAGTCCCAGTGCATGTAGCACCCAACAGTACTACCCAAGGTGTAGAGATTCTTTGAGCAAAATCTGAATAGTAACATATATATGTAATAATAGTTATAATGTAGATGTATGTGGAGGTGGATACTATGAGCACATTCTCTGACATGTAAGGGTCATTACAAAAAGAATAAGTTATCACCAAAACTGCAGTTAACATTTGGGGTGAGAGTGCTTACAAACAGTTCAGTGAGACAAAAATATCCTTGTATCTGGCTTAATCTGCAAAAGGAGTCCAGGTTAAAATGATTTACAGTGAGTGGTCAGATCAGTGTGGGTTGGGAAACTTAGCATCCTGACTCAGTAAAGGAAGAGAAGGTTATGCTTTGGTTTTGCATCACCACGAGATGGTGTCTTTGGGCACAGAGCCTCTGGTGTCATCACTCAGAGTGAGGAAAAGGGATCTGTGCTGGAAGATGTGTTTTTGCGACCCTTGGGGGTTATCATTCTGCCTTGAGCTCCCAGAAAGGGGATCAAGTAGTGAATGTGTGCCCTTTTCCAAATGAACCCAGTGAAGTTTGTTCGCAGGAATTCAATTCTCTGGTGAATAACTTTTTCCTGGGCAGGACAAGAACAAAGCATGAAGGTATCCTCCTGGGATGCAGATGAGGGAGCAAGCCACCTCCCTGGAAACAACCGGTGTTGTAGGGAAGGAGGTTGTGCTGTCTGGTAGTTAACAGGTTGAGCAAATGCCAGCTCACAAGTCAGGTTAGTGAGCAGGGTGAAATAATGCCTTTATCAGATGGAATGGTGATTGTGTGGATTTGTGTAATCCAGATAATGTTTCTGTTTCTGGAGATTTCAATGCAAGAAATAGCATCACTTCGAGCAGAACCATGAGTGGATGTGTTAAACGTACACCTGGGTGAGGTAGAGAGGCTACAGGCAGGAAAACAGAGAAGTAAAGGCCAACAGCTTCTCAGGAAGTGGAGGGTGGGGGAAATCCCCATATCTCTGGACCTGAGTTTTGAAAGCCACAGCCCTTAGCTCCTTCTGAAGCTTTTCAGTACCTGCTACTTTCAGCTGAGCTGTCTGGATAAGCCGGGTCTTTGGAAACAGATTAATACAAGCTAAAACAGATATGGCACAAGTCTCTGTAAAACATCTGCCTTATCTTTACATAATGAATTAACGAAGATGAGCTTTGAAAGAAATGTAATAAATTATTCAAAAACCTCCTATGCTTTTGAAATGCTAACAAGTTAAATCCTTTGAGTCTGCTTGATCAGATTATGGTGTATCGTACAGTAAATCTAATTGCTTATATCCAGTCCTGAATGATCAGATTTACTAGTTTGGCCCAAATAATGTAAGCAGGGTGTAGAGCATCAGTGCTGGGTGTAACTGAAATAATGCCAAACTTTTTTAATTAAAATAAATTGGCTTTCACAAAATACGGAACTCAACCCAAATTCTCTACAGTCTGGGAGCTGGGAAGCATTTGTTCTTTTACCAAATCTCTGCTCAGCAGCAGGTCTCATGGCTTCCTTCCCACTCTTTGGGTGCCCAGCTTGAGACTGAGTGCCCTAATTTATTAAGTAGGTGCCTGGGACTTTCTGAGAACCAGATTTCTTTTAAGGCAAATATATAACCACAAGAAAGACTAAGCATTCAAATGGAGTTTGAATTTGTTTAACTTCAATGCTTCTGACCTAAATATTAGCATGACATATACACTGAAGTAGTTGGCTTCAGCTCCAGACACATTACATGGGGCAGAAATAAGCTTGCTATAGGACCCTAACCTTAGCACCTTTTATGTACCTTGGTAAGGACAAATCCTTTAACACAATTCACTCATGTTCATAACATTCTGTGAATCCCATTCTTTGTAATGACCTAAACTGGAACAGTATTTATGTGCTTATCAGTGTACTTCAGTGAATAGAGCTGACCTTGCCGAATTAAAGCCAATGAAAGAAGCAGCAGAAGTCCTTCTCTTCAATACATAGGCTCTGTGCTCTCTTCAGCAACAGTTTTAGGGTGCAGCTTCCAATCAAAGTCTCTCACAAAGGAGAGGACCACATCTTATGCTGACTGGGAAAATAAGCATATCCCTTAAAAACCCATGGTTGCCGTGGATGTTGCATGGACTCACAACAATATTTGTTCTCTCTAGAATATTTTCCTGGCTGAGAAAAATAGGTAAAATGTGGTGATTGTTTCCAGAGCTGTTCAGTTGCCCAAACAACTTCCTTCAAAGGCTTTATCTCTGTGTATGGGTTTGAGCTAGTATAGACTGGCAAAGGGATCCCTGGCGCTGCTCAGCACTTGATTCTTCCTCTTCCAAGCCTTTGGGACAAGCTGATCCAGACAAGGGAGCACCCAGGTCTTAGAAGGGATGCAAATGCTGGGGGTGTGACCCTGTGCTGGTTCCCTGTCCCGGTGTGAAGGTGAGCTCCTGGTGCATGGCCGCACTCAGGGCTGCAGGGAGGGGAATGGGGTACTCAGCAGACCCACCGTATCTGACAGGGTATTTATTACTGCTCATCTGCTGAGGCTCAGAACATCTCTGGGAGAAGCTTTAATTATTGCTTTCTCTTTTACAGCAAATAACAAGGAACACTGCTATGCTTTTGAAGACTTTTGGTGGGCTCCTCTGTCTGTCTCTGTGTGAAGAAATAATAAGGCTTGAACAGTAAAAGCATTCTCCTTTTGGAAATGTGTTTTCCAGTGCTTGACCTGTGCTGATTGATAATGCATTTGCTGATAGAGCAAATTCTTTACTAGCCTTAGCTATCCCAATGCCAACTGCATTTGTTATTCAGGAGCAGTTAACACTGACCAGTGCTCTTATCTCATTGCTTAGTGAAGAGGAAGAATGAATGAATCAGTCCCATTTATGGGTGGTAAATGTTCAGGCTGGGAGCACAGAAGCTAGGGAGAAGCTGCTGTCCTTTGTCCAGACTGGCCTCTCTGCAGGGGGACGGTGGCCAGGGCTTTATTCTGTCTTGGGAGCAGTGGAGGGGGGAAATACCACAGCTACACCCAGAAATGCTGCTTTCTTCCTTCCCCAGCCTTCGTCCAGACCCTTGGGTAAGTGGTGATGTGCCATTGTGCTGGGGCAGCACATCACAATGCTTTTGTCAACTGCAGAATATGAGAAATTGGGATTAAAAACTGAGGGCAGAGGAGCCCTTGGATGTTCCAGGGGCTTTATGTATAAATGAGTATTTGGTGCCAAATTCTGAACTCCTTGAAAAGCTCTGATATGAGGAATATAGTACTGGGAGGAAATGGGGCTTTGGTGTAGAGCCAGCTCTCCGCTGGCGATGCCCATCTCTGGGGGGAGATGTGGCAGTCATCCAAAAAGCAGCTTAGCTAGCTGTGAAGCTGGTGCCAGCATTGGAAAAGATGGGGAGCCAGGCTGTCCCCATGCCTCCATCATCAGCCATCATCTGTCCATAGAGTGGTCTGGACCCTGTTTATGAGCTGCTCCTGTGGTGCTTTTGCCTGAAGTTAAAACCTTGGGTCTGGTACAAACTAAGAGTAGTAAATGCTCTGTTGGTGTACAGTTGGTGTGATAAGAGCATCTTCCTTGGCAGGTGATAGGGCAGTGCATGATACTGAATGCGAAGAAGAGGGGTGATATAAGCCAAAAGCAGTTTGTATGGTACGCCTCAATTCCCAGGGAGGAAGCTCTGCAAAGACAGTGCTGAGCAGCACAAAGAACTAACAGCTTGTGTGTAAACAGAATAATGTGTAATGAGACAGCTAGACAGAGGCACAGCCAGGCTGGTTTAAGACAGGCTAGGGTGCTAAAGGCAAATATTGTGATGAGTGCTAACGCAGTACAGCGAGTGCTCGGGTACAGTCTGTGCTGGGGAGCAAACAGACCTGCATGGGGGCCTGCCATGCCTCATGCTGCTTTGGAGACGGGGGCAGACAAGTGAACTGGACAAATACAGAACAAACCTGTTGGTTTGCTGCCCTGAGGTGGGTACTTTCTGAGCAACTCTTATGTTCTAAAGCATGCTGTAGTCCTCGGAGGTGCCTGAATCCAGCCCTGCTGCCCAGAGCTGGGGGATTTGTCTGGGGCACTGCATAAGTGTGAAGGGAATGCAGCCTGAGCCCTTAGTTTGCTCTGCTGATGCTCTTGTTGGGGTGAATGGCTTGTCCCGGGTGCAGGAATATGTTGTGTTGTGTTTCTGGCTGCACCATGGCCAGACCTGCGGTGCAGGAGACCTCCTGCTGCTCCCTCCATGGCTGTGAACAAGCAAGCTAAGGTGGGTCTCTGACCTACAATACGCTGGTGTTCAGCACATGGACAAGTTTAATGGCCTAAAATCAGCGGTTATCTAATGAGGCAAGGGGCAACTTTGGTATTTGGGCACAGTCAGATGCCACTGCAGATCCAGGGGTGTGAGAAGGGACCTGCATCCATGGGCACCCCAGCAAAGCCTGGCAGGGCTGGTGCTGCAGCTGGGTACTGCAGACATCTCCCAGTGTGTTTGTCCATTTTGCAATTAACTCATTGAGAAGTTGAGTGCTCATAAGGCTTTCTCATGATAGAGTAGGAGAGAAAACAGGCTTGTGTGTGTTTCAGTAATACCCTTAAAGTGTCAGCTGAAGAGACAAAGCTGGTCCCTTGCTCCGGAGTGAGTCATGGTTAGAAGCTGGCCATTTGTGGGGAATCACAGGCACGTGGGTGAGTGCCTGGCAGATGTTTAATCATTTTGTGGGTTCTGCCCTTTCTGCTTAATTAAAAATCTGCCTGGTGGCAAACCTGTGCTGCAGAGCACAGCTCCTTCTGCACTTGCGTGTGGGGAGAGGTTTGGGGTGGTTTGCCATGATGAAGGCTCAGGTTGTGCAATAATGCCTCAGCCAGACAGGGCTGTGATGGACTGTGGAAGTTTTGACTTACAGTGACTGAATATGACTCCTGTACGTTAAGCTAGCCTACGAGGGCTGGCTGTTCCCACTCCTTTGGGTGGAGGTGTTGGCCAGGAGGGGCTGCCTGTAGAAATGCTTCTGCTTTATCTGTGAAAAAGCCTGTGAAATTATTGTTTCTCAGGGCAAGAGCCCTTTTGCAGAGGGTTGAAGTGGCTGCAAAAAGCTTGGCGATGCAGAAGGGTACAATGGCTGTTTGATGGTGGAAGGTCAGAGAGACTTCAATAGCTTTCCTCTTCTGTGATGTGCTTTAGTTGTCCTTAGCCCCTACGTAGGCAACAGAATGCATGTCTTCTTTGAAGGTAGACCTGACATTGCTGCTGGAGACCAGTAGTGAGGTGACAGTGTGCAGGGAAGGTGTCCTGTGGTCTGACTGCCTGGTGTAGTTACAAGTGAAAGTGAGTGGGGCACAGAGAGGGTGACAGCAGCGCCTGCAGTCCGGGACTTGTGCAGGCTGGCTCTCTTGGCCACCCATTGCTGGCTCTGACATGAGTGCCTGGCTTTCCTGTAGTGGTTTCCTTCTGGATAAGAAGTGGAACTTCTCATTCGAGTCAGTTTGACAGCCTGAGAAAAGGGAATTAAATGCATCAATGCTGCTAGCAGAAGCTCACAAATCCTTGGGTTTTCTCAACTGGTCTCCACAGAGCTGTAAAATCCATGGAGAGCTGCAGTGGAGAAATGATGTACATATTCCCAGCTTAAAATGCCACAGTCCAATTTGCTGGAAATGATCTGCCATGGCAGACGTATTGTGTGCTGTCTGCTGGGTAACCACTGGGAGACAAGAGCTGCCAGAGCAAAAGAAAAATGTCCTTCTGCCCCTCTTATGTTCTGCTAAAATTGCCTATAGGTCATTGTTCACCCTTTTCATTCAAGCTGACAAGTGTCCTGAGTAGGTGAGAGAATTTTCTACATGTGCTTTAAGCAAGATGGTAAAGGCACAGCTGTGTTTCTCTGCTTCATGTGATGACATAGGGATGCAGAAGGCCTGGAGCTGCTCAGTACCTCTTGTACATCCCCGGCACTGGTGTGAGTGGGAATACCTACAAAGCTCACAGGCTTTCCACCTCACATTTGCAGATGGGAAACCTTCACCTTGTCCTGCCTGTGTGACTACCACCACCAGTTGCAGTGCTAAGGGCGCCTGCTTCTGCTCCAAAGGAGAGCCTCGAAGGGGAGGCGGTGAAGGATTTGGAGGCAATACCAAGTTGATCTCTGTGTAAAATACCAGCTGCAGCGTTTCTGAATGCAACTCTCTTAATCAAGAGGGGGTTTTGTCTTATAGCCCTGTGTGGGGTGAGAACCAGACATTAGTGGTGGTTTATGGCTCTGTGGGCTAGCTACTCAAAATGAATGGCTGCAGACCTGCTTGCTGCAGGTGCCACCAGATCTTGATTTATAGGTGACACGAAAAACACATGAAAGCTTCCTCAGGCTCCTACTGGGAAAGATGCTGGTCCAGATACTCAGCTAGTGCAAACCAGTGTAACTCCGCTGAAATCCATACAGATTGATTGGCCATGTTGGAGGATCTGCGCTGCTGGCCTTTACTGAAATACTGCTAAAGTTAACAGGTACTTCACATGGGCTTTTGCTGTGGGGAAGGACTACTGAGTGGTTTGAGAGCAGTGAGATATTGATTTGGAGAGACACCAGTAAGCAGTTTGTCCTCACAATCAATCCCAGGAAGGTTTTGTTTTAAATTAAATCCACATCACCAAAGATGATGCGGTGAACTTGCAAGTTTGTCCCTGTATTTCTCTCCCTTGGGTAGGGGGTGGGTTGACGGCAGAGCTCTGATTCTGTTTCAGAACTCTTGATTTGGGCACTTGCTTTCCACCTTCCCTAGCACTGCCCTGTACCACCCCTTCCTCAACCAGCCAGGCTGCCTGGCTCCCTGTATCCTTTCCACCTTATTTCAGAGACAGCAGTGGGTGAATGCTGTAAACCCTCAGTGTCCAGTACTGCTCCTGCTGTCAGAGGAGCCCTGGAGCAGTGATGTGCCTGGCTGGCCACACCTCTGGGGAGTGCATGGAGTGATGGTAAGGTTGAGGGGGTATTGATGTGACCCCAGACTGGACTGGGAAACAGTGGTGCATGTTAGAGATGTCATGTTTATTTCCTTGCCCTGTCCTGGCAGAGAATCCCCATCCCAGGACACGGGGGAGGCTGATGCTGCTCTCCCTGGCAGGGCTCACCTCTGGAGGCAGTCTGTTTGCTCTGCTGAGAGCACGGGATGCTGCCAGTGACACTGCCTGAGAGGTACTAAATGATGGCTTGAGTGCACTGCACTTTCTTGATGGAAGGATCTCCATTTCAGGCAGCTTCAGTACTAGTTTCATGCCTGCATTATCAAAGGCTTCACTTATTCCTTTCAGTTTCCATGGACTTGAATTAGTCCTTATTTGTCCAAGCGATATTAACATCGCATCAGAACTGACAGACACATAGAAATGCAATGTAGTACAACTTTTTACAGTGGTCACTGCTCCAAAACAATTTTTGTTTTGTCTTTCTAAAATAGTAAAAGCTCTTAATTCCACCAGGAGTCTTTATCTGTGTTTAAAAGCTGCTTCTAGACAAGTTTTGGTTCATGTGTTCAATTGTCTTTAATCAGCTGCATTAGAGCTTCTTCCATAGGGTTACCCTGATTTGTGTCAGCAAATGATCTGGTGTCTCATGTCACAGACCCATCTTTATTGCTAGCTGACTGTACACAGGCTAACTTAGTAGTTGGTACTCTTATTTGAGAGGTGCCCATTAGTTCCAACTTTAACTGCACTGGGTTTCTTAGCACCAACTTTGTGTTCTAATAAATCCTGTTATATAAAAATGTGCTGAAATCTTTGAACTTTATATGAATGAAATTAGGAACTCAGCAAATGGGTACTGACAAAACCATGCAGTCCTCCTGATGCTGGTATGGTTTCAGTGAGTGTATTTGAAGAAGGATGCTCATCTCTGCACTGACACTACCTATGATGAATAGTCACTACCAGAATGCTTGCTAAACATGTGCTGTGTGCATGGAAATCATATTTGGTGTGGGGAAAGCATCTGTTAATCCTGTTGCCTCAGTGAACATGCACAAGAAGTACAAGGAGTGCACTGTATGCAGAGCAGGCCATGCCAGCTGGAAGCTGTTGGCCTGTAGTCTGTCCTCTGCTGGGAACAAGACTGCAAAGACTTGGGTTTAGCAAAGACTGGGAATTATCTGAAAAAGGGGAGGTTGTTCAAAGGACTTCTTTAAGTTGCAATAATTAGGAATCTGGCTGTAGAAAGACAGCAAGATTAGTGTGGTGACTGACAAATGGTTGGGTCCTTGGCAAGCGAAACTTCATAAGTAAAGAAATTATCTTTGTAAACTTCATAATAAAGAAATCGTCTTTAGCAGCTGACTAATCCACAAAGAAAAGGAACTCTGATTTTAGTCACTGGCAAACCATTAGTTTGCCAAGGTCCCTTCCAAACCATATGGCAATCTTTGGTAAGATACCTCATTGCTACAGTAAGCTTAATTCAAGCATGTGGAGGGAGCAAATGAAACCTTTTGCTTGTTTGTTTGCCTGGAAGGGCAGGTCTCACTGAGATACCTATGGAGAAACTGCTGAACTCATTGTAATCAGCCATAAAGCTCAGTTCTTGTGGTGTTAACAGTGTTCAAAATGGAATTTCCTTCCTGTTTTCTCTGACACCTGAGATGTTGTCATTAGGTGATCTGAAAGGCAAACCATTGATGTTTGATCTTGTAGACTCAAATCCATGCCAGTAGATACCACCATAAGTGCTATAAATCATAGGTGGGTGATTAAGGGGCTGTCTTGAGTGTGTGTGTGTGTGTATCCCTGAAAATCTGCCTGGCCTCATCATGGACTTGTAGTTTTTACCCATATCCCATTTTTGTAGGGGTTACTGTATTGAACCACATTGAAAGTACGTCTCTTGGCAACTGGCTTCTGGCACTGGTTATTAGGTGGTTAAAAGTCCTTAGCTTCTGCTTTTATTACATGTTATCTGTATATTTTTGCAGCGAATAGGTTATCAATGCCTGTATTTAGTATTTGAAGTGGACTGAAAGCAAATAGAAGTAGTGTTTCCTTTTCAAAGCCTTGCAGTGATTGCTCAGGGTCTACTCATTCTGTGCTGTTTGGAAAGGTGCATTTGCAGGAATGAACCTTCCTGGTTTGTATCGTGGTTTTCACTGTTTTCCCTTTGAATCCAACCTGCGTGTCCTCTCTACACATATGTACATTTGAGGAAGGAGCTGTGTGAATGTGGAGTTGGAGTTAGTCTTCATGTAAATAGTTCGTATGTCTTTCCCCATGTCTACACATCTTGGACACGCAGCTACCATTTTGCTATTTCATGCTCTATTTCTTTTCTCCCCAGATCCTGGTAATAATTGATTTGGGACCTCTCTTTTCTCATTTGCTTCCTTCTTCAGACATAGTAATTTTCCCTTGTCCCAGGATCTATATTATTGATCTCGCTTGGTCCACTTCACTCTGGCGAATGTTTCTATTCCAGTTCCAATTGGACTGACTTTGGTTTGCTGGCCAATTTGAGAGCTGGCAAGCTCCTAAGTGACTCCTGGTGTCTGTGTAATACAGTGAAAGGCAAGATTCAGCTGTAATGATTCTGAAGGGGGATATTTATTAAGGGCACTTGGTGTTCAGAGGATCTTGTTGTACTCTCTCGCTTTCTAGCCCTCAGGCAAATTAAGTTGTTGACTTCTGTCAGTCTCCCATAGTTTCCTTAAACTGGGCTGGGTCCTGGGGACCATTTAAGTTACACAACCTGCCTTGTGTCCTTAGAGCAAGAGCTTGGCCAGAAAATCGGGAAACACTTCCTGATGATAACTATATGAAACTATTATGACATTCTTACATAAGGCCCATTTGTGCCAATAAAAGATACACAAAATATCTGTCCTTTTCCATTAAAAAAACCCAGTGGTACTGCACTTAGTGATGATGGTCACCAGGTCAGCCAGCACTTCAGAGCAGGAGTGGGATGAAGCAGTTACTGGCACACCAGTGAGAACAGCCTGAATGAGATGCTGAATGGCTGTTGCTTCAACTTCTGCTCCTAAGCTGCCTTGTTGGGGTTTGCTCCCTGAGCTCCCACTCCCTTTTAATTTATCTGATCGTATATACCCCTTACAGACTGCGGAAAACTGACTTTGTTTCCCCATCCTGAAGATGTGCAGCTCTGTCACGGGGAGCTGCATCCAATCAACATCATCCCTAAGAAGTTGCCACTGGGGTCCGTTGAACTTATCTGTGTGTTTTTTCAAGGAGAAGCATCAAGATCAAAGTCTGAGAAAACCATTTGATCTTTCAGCTGTAAACAACTACTAAAAGAGAACATACGCTATATTCGATTACCCTCCATTGAGGTGCTTGTATACAAACTACGACAAGCTGATTGAGTTTCTTTTCTCCTTGTTTAAAGCTGTAGGTAAAGGAGATGGGAAGTGCAAGAAAAGGTGAGTGAAGAGACAGGAGAGCTGAACAAGTTTCAGTCCTTTAACCTTTTTATTTCCTGCTGGAACTACTAGAATCGAGCTGGGATGTTGGTTTT
Source organism: Amazona ochrocephala (assembly GCA_039720435.1). NCBI lineage: Eukaryota > Metazoa > Chordata > Aves > Psittaciformes > Psittacidae > Amazona > Amazona ochrocephala. The sequence goes on along the minus strand of CM077886.1, from coordinate 15,687,637 downwards.
GCTTTGGGAGTGCACCCATGGGAGCTCAGTCTCCCATTTGTGTATCCACTGACTGTTCACAAAACCATCATCTGGAAAGCTCTTGTCAATGTGTCCTTATTCTCAGAAGTTTTATATGTACCTGCCAACGATAAAACTGGCAGATGGTTAAATCTGAACAGTAGCTCTCAGTTTTATAGTTAATTATCAGAAAGACCTTGCTTTGCTTCACTCCCTTCCCCCACACTCATCAAATACTTGAACAAGATGAAGTGGTGACCTGATCACACCAAAGCTTATTGGGGTTTTGTAGAAAAAATGAAGTCAGTTCACTGGTCTAGTAAAGCACTTGTGTTGAACTATCAGCACATCAATCCTGACCCTCATGGAATTGTCTGTATGCTGAAGTTCACATCTGCTTTTACATTTTAGAGCAGCACCCAGATGTCAAAATCCAGTAGAAAGTAGATTTCCTACTAACATATGTGGATTATTGTGTTGTTACTGTAACAAGGAGTTATTATCTACATTGCCTTGGAAGGTTGACTCGCCACATTGATAACTGATCAATCTGGAATATTTCCAGTCTCTAGGAGCATTAAAAAAGGCAACAGATAGAGATCCAACACAATGAATGTGCTTCTCTTTCTTACGAGGAGACCTGTTGCACTGTTCACTGGATTTATAGTAACCAAATTTACAAGATTCAAGGTTTGGCATATTCTGCCTCAGTGTTTGATACTTTTGAAAAAAGATAGTAAGTAATTGGGTTAAATTACCCTGGAATTTCCCTGGAAACCTGTTTTTCTTCTTTGTTTTTTCCTTTCCCAAGCTTCTTAGGTATGATTTTGTTCTAAAACAATGATGCATAGCCATGAAATGGCTTTGCCCTTTATCACTCCAGCATGGGAGGAGATAAACCAAACAGACCTGTTTATTCATTTTGGAGGAAAAACAAAATTAAAAGGCTTCTGTGTATTGTGATAATGTAATTCTTAATCAGTGACAGTGGGTTTAACAGATTTATGGGTTTTTAACTTGCAAGATTAATGACAGCATACATTGATGCTGTCAAAATGACAGTATCATGGTCACGTACCTCATGGAGCAGATAGCAACCTTCTGCCAGACATGTCCCTAAGGAAATGCAATTATTGCTACCCATTTTACAGTGCTTAACTTTTTTTCTCTTGGTAAGTGACAACAGAATGGGGTTTGAGCATAAATTAATCTTTCTAAATGAACTGTTAACCCTTCATGCCTAGCAGCTAGTTTTATTAGCTCAATGCCTGCATACTGTTTTCTAGGGTGGCCCTGGTAAATAAAATAAAGTGGTGCCAGAAGTACCATCTGGAGGCTCTCTGGAGCACTCTGTTCCAACAGCCATGTGGAGGATCAAGTCTGCAATGTGACTGTCTCGTATTGGACTTTGTTACTGAAGCAGTTACTGATAGTGCCCTTGGCAACACAACTTTTCCAAATGTATATGGTGCACACACAAGCATATAGAGGTATATGCATTTATACATACATACAGCATAGCAGTAAGCCTCTGCATGTGCAATGTACTGCAGGCAGGTAGCTAGCAAATGTGATGTGGGGGAATATCTGCTCTAGCTGTGGCTATTCCCAGGACAGTGGAGTTACCATAACATCTGATATGTGTATGTGATTACAAGATTATCTGACTGCCTGAATCTTAAGAGCTAGGTGTGAGGTACCAGGTCTGGGACGTGGTCAGGCTGAGAGCTGCAATCACTATCATGGTTCTGTTGCTGGACGGCTGAAATGTCCCATTCTTGCCTGTGGATCTCCCACCTTGGGCTGGGCTGCAAAACATGCCAGCACAGCCTCTTCTTGGGAGTGAAAACTGATGGTTGATAAAACACCTGTGAAATGTGGTGAAGGGGGGGACATGCAGGAGTCTTAGTGGAGGCTTAGAAATCCCAATGACAACTTATAGATAGCAGGAGAGCAAGACTGTCCAGTGCTGGTCCCAGATGCTGCTGGGAACCAGCATGCTGTGCTCTGTTTCTGTGCTGTTATGATCTTCTCATCTTTCTGCTTCCTCATGTGCTGTAACTCCTGAGTACATACACTGCAAGCCCATCCTTTTGTTCTCAGGCTATTTATTTTTTGGGAATGATCAGGTTCAGTTGTTCCCGTTACTGACACTTGCCAAGCTGGATGCAGAAGCAGCTTTTCTCCATGTGAGCTGTTCACGTGGTGTAATTACACTATTGGTTCTTGGAATTGAACAAACTTGTGTTGTGCCCAGAAGCAGAAGGGTGCAGAAGGGTTGTTTTGGTTCTTGTTTTGGGATGTTTCCTTGGGGTTTGCTTTGGGATTTTTGTTTGTTTTGGGGTTGTTTTTTGAATTTTTTTTGCTTTTCCAGAACGGGGGATTGAATACTTGGTCACCTGGGTTTTGGTGGTAGATGGTCTTGTCAGGGCAGCCACTCTTCCTTGTTCACCTGCCATTTTTACCATCGTCACCTCTGGTGGGGCACAGCAGTTGAGGTGAGGCTGCAGCTCTTTTGTATGAAATAAAGCTCAACCGCTCATTTTAATGTGTAAGAATTTGTCATTGCAGTTGGTTTCCTTTGCTTCCTGGTAAGTATAATGATGATTTGGCCAAAGTAGTGGTAAATACTCCATCCCTGGCAATGTTCAAGTCCAGGTTGGACAGAGCCTTTTGCGGCATGGTTTAGTGTGAGGTGTCCCTGACTGTGTCAGGGGGGTTGGAACTAGATGATCCTAAGGTCCTTTCCAACCTTTACCATTCTATGATTCTATGGCAAGCAATCGTAGACCTTATTTTTGTCTTGTGAGTCCTGAACAAACATAACATTCAAGTTTGTCCCCCCCAGTATTCCTCCAGAGATTTCAAGGGGATAGAAGCTGCTAGAATGTTAATAGCCATCCTGGAAAAGTAGTGTCCTGATCTCCTGGATTTTACAGCTCTGTTCTCACATTCTGGAGCTTTCTGTCCATTTATAACTTCTCTTAGTGTTTCATATTCATCTTTTTCTTGCATTCAGTGCAAAAAAGCATACAAAGAAGTTCTTGGCCTCTCCCTGTTGATGACCTCGCTTGCATATATAAGGCATTGTCCTCTGGATCTGGCTGCTTGTTCCAGAGCAGAAGATGGCAACGTAGCAAGGCCAGCATGACCTAAATTGCTGACCTGGATGTTGGTACATGTTCCCTGGAAATATGCAGGTTTCTTATTCCTGAATCTTTAGACCTTTAAGAAAACCCAGGTTTTTCTCTATAGTTTTGCTATGAAGTCAATTGTGTTGGCCACAGGAACTTGTCCCAAGTGACCAGACATGGTGCTAGCAGCATTTGGTATTGATGGAGTCATGTTCAACTTGGTTCAGCTTCGTCAGAAAACACTGGCTTTAGCACAGCTGTCCCTGCATGCCGGGTTTCCTGACAGAGGGCAGAGGTCGTTTGGATCATGCACTGGCTTTTAAAGTGGCTGTTTAATGTCAGATCATGTATTTGCAGTAATCCTTACAGCAGTTTCTGCAGCACTGCAGTTCTCTAAGCAAAGCATTAATAGAAAGGCAGTGCTCCTGGAGAGTATCCCCATGGTCCTGAAAAGCAGCTGTCTATCCTAACCCCAGGTCTTGAAGCAGGTCTCCATACCTGCCAGGAGGCCAGCCTGGCCAGAGAAACCTTAATAGTGTGCACGGTTCAGTTTATACTGTATTCACAAAGCATTAGTGTGCCTGCAGGTGTCCTTTGTCTGACTGCACTAACGCAGCCTTCAGCCCCTGATTGTTTAATTATGTGAAAGAAAGGTTGCTTTAGGAGCTGTAAAACTGAGCTGTCTGGCAAGAAAGATGTGATTTAAAAGACTGATCCAGATGAGCTGCTTCTGAAACATTGTTTTGATGGATAGATATTCTGATCATCCATTGCTTAGCTGGGAGCTCACCGGACATGAGCAGCTCCCATTTCTGAGCCCCTGAGTGTTTGAACTGTGTCACAAACTTCATCAATGAGCATCACATGGCCGGTGGGAATGTACTGAGGAGATAGGGCTTTGCAGGTGCAGGAAGTGGCTTTGGTGGGAGGTAATGTTGGCATGGTGGCATTTACGACTGGCAAGAGGCTGGTTCATTGGTTGAGAACTCACAGCAACATTCGTTTCTCCACCTGCTTTCCCCATAATACGAGAGCTGATTGAGGCTGCCAGACGCTCCTGGCCCATGAGGTTTGTGTTGAGTCAGTTGAAGTGTTTGCTACAAAAGGCTGGTGTGACTCCAGGTGAGGGTGGTGGCTGCTCATGGGAGATATCCAAGCTCAGAGTGTCTTCTGTAAGAATGCAAAAGCTGGATTTTCCCTGATGTCTACTGCCAGAAGCTATTGCTTAATGAGAGGGGTCTGTGTTCCTCTGTGAAACACTGGTGCATTAGAGAAATGGATGGGGAGGGACTGCGTTGTGGTCCTGGTCTAGCTGTTAGTAGGTGTGTGGCTCGTGAACTCAGAAGGATGTTCAATGGCCTGGGGAGGAGGAATGATGGCTGCAGATGCAGGAAGAATGAATGTTGTAATCTAAGTGCACACTGAGGTTTGCCTGTTAGACAAATAGACGAAGGAAGGTACAGCAACCTTTGGAACTCAGAATGTAGTAGTTTGTTTTCTGGAAAACACTGAAAAAGTGTGCAACGTAGATTTTAAATGCTCGGTCTCCTGTGAGCATGTGGAGATGAGGTTTGCTGAATCCATTCAGTAGTTACTACTTGCATCTCCTGGAACACTCCAAGCTTTAGAATCTGGTATCAGGCACAGTAAATGCTAGAACAGAGAAAGGAAAAACGCCTTATTTTTTCTAGTGCAAGTTGCAGGTTCATCTTTGGAAAGGAGCTGTTCACCTGAATGAACTCAATGTAGAAAGAGATGATGTCTTTTAGTGGCAATTCAGTGCAGCCTCTTGCTGGCTCCTTTGCAAGTCATGGGAACCCAGATGCTGGCAGACACTAAACTGATGTGAACACTGTGCCCTTTCACATGGAACATGCAGGCTAAGGGATACTTTGTCTAAATCCTGCAGGATCTTGTATTGCTGTTGTTCTGTGGCCGTTATGGAAATCAGGGCTCTGGCCATCCCCTTATCACCATCTCCTGCTCTGTGGCAATGCTCGGCTGGGCCCTGCACCTTTGTGCATGAGGGTCTCATCAAATGGGCACCCAGTGACTCAGGTCAGGTCTGGACCAACACCAGTTTGTAGGACATATAGATGCATGTGCTAATTCAGAGAATAGGGGATTTGGCAGCCTGGTGCACAAACAGAGCACTGGTGTGATGGGGCATGGATTTTGGAAGCTTAGAAACCCGAGATTAGCAACCTGTAAAGGGCAGATAGAGCAGACAAACCATTATATGGAGGTTTTATATGCTTTCTGGCATGAAAAGTATTAAAATTCTCCAGCTGCCACTCAGTCTAGTAATTATGTGTGGTCCATTTCTTAAAGGCACCCAAGCATGATTGGGGCTGGAGAAGCAATTTCCCCTGGAGGTTAGGTTTATGAATGCTTTTGGTAAAGTGGAGCACCTTCACATGCAGACTGAAGCAAATGTTTGAGTCAGTGGCATTTCCACCCTCTTTGCACCTGAGAGGGTGGAATCTTGCCCAGTTTTACCCACTGTGGTAAGTGCAAGTGCCAACGGTACTCACCTGCATGGGGCAACAAACTGTCCTGCACAGCCGTGCTCAGCTGGGGAGGGAGCCCAGAGAAGACCTGGGAAAAGAAGGGCTGCTTTCAAAACCATGTAGAGCTGTGTGGTTCCAACTGCAGCCCCATTCAGCTCTCCTGGAGTGTAGGCACAGCTCTGATGGGAGCAGAGCCTGGCAGTTTCTTGGTGTTCATAAAAGTGACTTTTGGTCTCCAGAGGTGGGTCCTGTGTTGCTGAAGAGGGCACTGTGGGGTGCTTGTGAGCAGCATCTTCCATCTGGGGCTTTCTGTCCCTGGTATAAATCAAATAACTTTCCAAGTGGGCAAGGCCAGGGATCGCTGACAGCAGGGAAAAATAACTTGTCCTCCTCAAAAAGGACAAGTCCTCATAAGGTCCCCAAGACTTGTACAGGCAGGGACAAGATGATGACAGACTTAGCTGTAAGGAAGAAGGGAGGGGGGAAGTCTACTCGCTATTTCTCCTTTTCTGTTTTATGGAGTTCAAGAGGATAACTGGTGCAGAGAGGCCTCAGTGGAGAATGGTTTGTTTTTGTTTAACCTACATCAGCAGCACTGATTAGTTGTCATCTCTGCCGTTGCCTTTTTCTACTTGATTGTGGCTGACTCTGTGCTCAGGGGGTACCTTGCAGCGTGTCAGCTTGATGAGATGCAGTAATTGTTCCATTTGGCAGACATGGAGTGGTTACTGAACAAGCAGTAGCTCCTGTCTCTTTATGAAGTGATGTGGATAATGTGTGTGGTTATGCATAGAGCCTTAAAACCAATGTGCCTTTGTGTTGGGAAGTGGTTGTGCTGCATGGACAGCTCCCCCTGTTCTGGGAAAGGAGAAGGGAAGGTTGGCTGTAGCCATGGGAGGTTGTGCTGAGGGATGGTCATGAGCCTTGGTGAGTGCAGAGGGAGATGTGCCTGTAGCTCCATTCTCACTCCCCACAAATGCAGGTAGCGCTGCTGGTGGTGTGCAGGCTTGGCCTGCCTTTGCTCAGGGCCAGTGTTGTGGGCATTGCTGCATGGAGTCCCCCTTAGCAGCAATGTGCAGTGGCCAGGATCAAGGCATGCTCACACGTGCCATTTTGCTACATCAGTCTCCAAAGCTGCTTTCCTTTCCCGAGGTTTCTCCAGGCTTGGAGAAGAGCAGAGCCTCTTGCGGCACATCTGCTGGCTGCCACTTAAGGGAGACTTATGGTCTCTGGCTGCAACAGGTTATGGGTGGCCCTGAAGAAGAGCTCATTCTGCATTGCCCTCGGCCTCTGTCGGGATCTGGTAGGACCCCTCTGAGATGGTGATCCAGAAGAACACTGGCCCTTCTGATACTTTAGGCTATGGTTGTGCTCAGTATTAGGAGTCTTTTCCAACCTAAATGATTCTGTGCTGCCCTAATTCTTATCTTTATTCCTCCTGGATTGCCTTCTGGATCCTCCCTGCAGAGACCCACTGATGCTTTTGAGATTTAAATTTCCTTTATTTATACTAATATACTCCTGTATTAGATGACAGCTTAGCGAAGTGGCCATTGCCTTCTGCCCATGGATTCCCCTGTGCCTTTTTTCTCAGTTTTCCCCACTTTGATAATTCCTAGTAGTTTAATTAAACTGCAGATTTCATCCTTACTCATTCTCATCTCTGAATCACTGGTGCAGTTGCTCACACAGAGCGTGGTGGTTTTGCATGTTAAGCAGGTCTCTTCTGCTAGGCTGCAGATGCGTATCCTTATCTTTACCCCACGAGCACTGCTACCCTCTCTGTGCTCGCAGACACAAACACAAAGTGCTCTTCTCTCTGGTGTATGCTGGGTTCGGCCACGAGCGGTGAATTGTCAAGCATGAGCCTTCCCGCATGCAGCTGCTGAGCATTAGAGCTGTTGATTGCTGGAGTTTACACATAGACACTCCTGGAAAAGGTCACACCAGTGCAATATTGGCTTAAATGAAAATTGGTTTATTATGCATGTGGCTCTTCCCGCAGGCAGCTGATTAGGCAGCCAGCTGTGGCCAGATGTCTGCTGGAGATCCTCTGGGATGCACACAGCTTTAAAAGATGTTTTGGATGACTTGTAGTTGAGCCTGTCTTGGCTCAGTTGGGCTGGTGGTACTTTTCATGGCAATTGGGCACAGTGCTTCTCACCAGCACATGCAGGGCTGCTTGTCACTTGCACCACTGCTATGTGGAGCACCAGAAGGGGAAGAACCACCTCTGCTTCACTTGGAGTGCACAGGCTGTGCTGGGCACTGGGAAGGACTCATTTCAGACACTTTATTGGGGTGTATCAGAAGCAAAACGTATGAGAAGTAAATTGGTTTTCTTTACTTAGGCTGTACTTTTCTAACCTGAGTTAGCTGTAATCTATAAAGCAGCTTTCAGCTAATGTTTTCTACACATAACCTCTAGTTATATTTGTGATAAAGAACAGTAGATGCTATTTTAAAGAGACTATTTGATCAGATCAGAAAGATGTAGACAGTGTGATTCATTTGAGAAGGGAAAGGGGTGCAGGTTGGGGGTGCTGGGGCTGTGCAGGTTGGGGAAGAAGACTGAAGAGCAAACAGCCATGGCTGGGCACAAGGGCCAATATGGGGCAGGAGTGGAGCTGGTAGGGCAGAGAGAGCAGGAGCTGCTGTGGGAGCCAGGGCATTTTGAACATCACTGTTCAACCAACATGGACTTGTTGTCTTAAACAGAAGCAAAGCGTTTATCTAACATCGTTTGACCCCTGTTCAGTAGGACCTGTTAAGGATTCATAGCATGACATGAGGGGTTGGGTGGTTTCTGCTTAAATTGAGCCCCCTAGTGACAAAGCTGAAAGATGAGGTAATACTGATGATCCCTCTGATACTTCTGTTATTGGGCATAATTATCCCTTCCTTGAGACTGCCTGTGGTTCAATCAGGTAGTTTCCTGTGGAACTCCCAAGTAGATAAAAGGAGGAAAAACTCCACAGCATGGGCTCTTTTTCTTCATTTTCTTCATATAGAAGTAAATCAGGGAAAGGCATCTCTGCTAAAGGCTGTTTTAAGCAATGTTTGCAAAATGCACAATTTGGGTTGGCTGCATGGCTGTGTGATTTGACTGTCATGTGGCCTGAAGTACCAGAATACCTGAGATGTGTGCTAGTCAGAGGCTCTGATGGATTTCCTCATGAGTGCAACATCTCAGACTTGGACTCTTATTTTACCTCTTTTATCCCAGAAACATAGCAGTGCTGAAGGTCTGTACCTGCAGGACAGAAACCTGAGAGAGCTCAGTCCAGCAGAATCAGTTCCATTTACAAAGATGACTGTGAGAAATGACTGGTAAGGTACTGCAGGAAACCAGTGCCTGTCACTCGCATTACAGTGACATTTTACTTCACAAGGTTGAATGTCTCTAATGCTGTCGTTGGAAAGCCTGGCTGTCCTGAGGCTGGGCTGAAAAATTCATTGTAGAGTCCAACAGGGTAAAGTTTTAACTCATGTAAATTTAAATGTAAATGTAAACCTGTTTTTTAAGCCCTTTTCTAGATGGGGCAGCATGGCTGGTGGAGGCAGGGTGCATTTGCTTTCACTTTTACAATGAAGGCAGTGACTTGGGGGCATGGCATGTGGGGCTCTTCTGCTGTGCCTTGGGCAGTTCCAACAGCTGAGATGAATTTTGCTTTGCTGGTTGGGTGAGTGGCCGATGGGGAGCTGTCTACATGATGGGCATCTCCATCGTGTGAGGAGAATCCCACCTGCAAGGCAGATCTGCAGGGATGGCAAAGGGACACAGGGCACGTCTACCATAGCTGGGATGCTTTGCTGTGCTGTGACACTGCAAGGGCAGGAGTCGCTGATGTTTTAAAGCACCAAAAGCTGATCCATTCTGTGGCAGTAACCTTTTGCTGCCTTTTGTTTGGGGATATGAAGGCCATTGTTCACCTGCAGTGCTGTGTCTGTACCCTGGGTTCACTGCCCCATTAGGAGTTGTGTGCCAGCAGCAGGACCTGTCCTGAGACCTCTCTCCTTGCCATGGTGAGGACATCATAGGGTGCCTATCTGTTCCATGTTATTTTATTGCCTTTCTCATGACCTGTTTCCAAGTCTAACCTGCACCTGATGGACCTTCTGGAGCACTAGGCTGTCTGCCTGGCCACCAAGTGTGCTACAGAGTCCTCAGGCCAGGAGCTGTTTCGTTGTGCTGCTGTACACCCCCAGCCAATGCAAGGTGCAGCTGGAGATCTTTGGTACACTCTGTTACACCAAATTAATCTTCTGACTATAATATTCAATATCATACTTTTGCCTGCCGTTCATCTTGTCCATTTAGTCTGCTAAAAGAAGGTACTGAGGGAGAGAAATGGGTGGAGCGAGGTTTCTAGCCTGTTGGATAGGCAGGAACACATGAGCCTTTAATGTTTCTATTTACATGATTTTGTAATTGTAATAAATATTTGTGCCTTTGGTCCCCTGTAACAAGGTAATAGTAAATTCAGTTGTGAAGCCTATTTATTACAAAAGGCTGGAGCCTTTCAACCCCTTTGTTGTGTCTGGCAACTCCTGGGAATTAATTGCATGCTGTCAGAAAGGCAGGTCTCCCAAATCCAGCCCCAGCCTGCTAATGGTGGAGTTATTATTTAACAGTTCAAGACTCAGTGAGGCTGCTTTTTATTCTGCTCTGCTGGGCAGCTATAAAGAGGTTTTAGGGAACTGAGCAGCTGAAGCAGAAGTCAGTTGCAAGTTGCCCCACTCATAGCATCCTCTGTGACTGCTGCTGAGCTAATTGTGCCAGCGCAGAGGAATCACTTTGAATAGCTGATGGTTCTCATGCTGGATGTCTCCCTTGAAGCAGCCCCAGTGCGGTGAACAGGCCTGGGGGACACCTCTGCTGTCCTTCAAGCTGAGCTAGTGACCTGCTGAGCTGCCTAGTGGGTGCAGTGCAGGTTAGGGGTGTGGACTACCAGCTCCGAGGATGCAAAGTACAGGTCCATCCTGCTGCCTGCCTTGTCTCAATCCTGTCTATGAACCCCCAGAACTCCATTTAAAAGCAGTGGGGAGATCTTGGCTGCTGGAGAGGCTTTTGCTGAGACTCCTTGCTTTGCTAGCTAGAGACTGTCTTCTAACTCCCAGGGCAGATTTACCTCAGGAAAGTTCACAACTTATTCTTGTTCCAGCTCTGTTTATCAAGTTCTTCTCTCTTGCAGTTTATCCCTTTATATATATATATATATGAATGCATATGGCCCATGAAGTCTTGTAAAATGTAATTAATTCTATGCTGTAGCTTTAGAAATGTCTGTGATTAAACTCTGGGATTTTTCTCAGCTGCTTTCTGTTGGTGACTCATGGCCATTCAAGCCCAGCTGGCACAATTGGCTTCTTGGTTGTTTCTGACTACTGAGGGTTTATAGCAAATGCATTGTTGCAGGCAGACAATTGGAGAGCCTTGTTTATTGCTATTGAATTCATCCCATTTTATCACTCGAATCTTCAAGGTCATCCGGCTCTTACATGAAATACCTTGCCGGCGGGGGACTGAAGGAAGTACAATGCCTTTTTTAATAATCTGGGAGCTTCAGCAGTACTCTGCATGCCACGGCTGTTAATGAAAGTATGGAGACAGGCAGATCTCAGGCCCCCTCCATAAGGAACAACTGATAAGCTCCATCAAATCTGACACCTTGAGCACCTTTCAGCAATGTGCCTTCCCCATTTATCTCTCTTTGATGCTCTCCTTTATAAATGGTTCCCAAGCCTTTTACAGCAGGGAGACTTGACAAGTGGGTTGGGCATTACCTGGATCACCCTCTCCTCTTATGTGCTTAACACTGATAAATGTTTATCATTTCTTGGTCTCTAAGACACTGGACTTTCCTAATCAGCTCCTTCCCTAGTCCGCTTTCTGTTTAGTCTTAATAATGAAAATATTCTTCTAATGCCCTGTTACTTCTCCAGAGAAGCCAGGAGCTTGAGCCCACAAAGTTTTACATCTGATGGAGGCACAGATTCTGCAGTGTTGGTATTCTTCATCTGAAGAAATATTGGGCTTCCTCCACAGGCAGTCCCCTGAGGTCCTGAATCCACTCTAGGAGTTCGTATTTTCTGATCATAGTTCTTTTCTTGCACTTCCTATTTCTGGCAACATAATATGTTTATCATGTTCACATAAGTAACAATACACAAATCTGTAATGTTTTACTGAGTAATGGTTGCCAAGGACTGGTCTTACTTATAGTATAAGTACCTATAAATCAAAAGTGTATAATAAGAATCTGTAAATCAAACAATAGCTCCAAATACAGTAATAAGTTATGCACCATCTCATAATTTATTATAATACAAACAAGTTTGTCAAACACAATATATTGTCTACTTATGAAAATATCAATAGTCACAATTTAAATAGGTGATAGGTCCCATAATTTTATGTACCAGCAACTCATCCAAAAAGTCTTTTGTTCCTATCTGTGGTCTTCAAGGACACATACCTGTAAGTAACTGTAAAACTGTCCATTCACAGCTTATTTTTTCTACTTGTAGATATTTGAAATATAAATTAAATAGAGTACAAAAGACCATCTCCACAACAGAGATGGTTTTGTCTCCAGGATACTTTTCCCCCAAATAATGGCACTATATGTGCTTGGTTAAGTTTTTACTATCGGAAAATTAGGAGGTATGAATAATACAGCAAGACATCGGCTAGTTAGCAACAGTCATTGCAAGACGCTTCACACGACCAAAAATAAGGCAAGTATTATCAACAGCAGCTTCCATATGGCAGACTAAAAAGTCAAGGCTTTATTATCCAAACTGGACTCTAAGAAGGCTTCAAATGTCCATTAGCAAGATACAGCTTGATCCAAAGCCCTCATAAATTGATGGGGATTGGAAAAATGAACCACAAAACCCACAAGCAACCTTCCCTTTGACTTCAAGGGGCTTTGGAAGTAAGCTCTTAAAACCCTAAATTATCAGAAATGAAATGACTGATCCACCACACATGGAAATTGCACCTTGTCATTTCTAAAATGATATGGGAAAGGATGGCGACGTTTTTCAAATGAAGTTACAATTTAATGGGTTATTTTTAGTGGGAAATAAAATATTCACACAAAGGTTTTGTTTTCAGATATGATAATTTACAAAAATACATCATCAGAACAGGAAAAATCAGATGACACTGCTTGTTTGCAGGATAAACATTATGTTACAGAAACTAATAAATCACACCATGTGAATGGCAGCATATGCCATGCACCTAATTGAACCTTTTCAATAAATAAAAGCCCTAAACATTCACTATTTTCTGTAAGGTTACTATTATATTAAGTAGAATAGTGAATTTCTTGTATAAATAGTTTTTTTCAATAGATACATTCTCCAAAATGAACCACTTATCTATACAGATATTGCACTTCAGACTCATTCACATGTAACTCAGACAAGCATTCCTCATAACAAATTTAGAATAAAAATAAGTTATAAATACAGTGTTTTCCCGAAATGAAACATACAGTACCTTTTTCATAAGGTAACTTTGGTTACTATCAACTGACAAAGAGCAGAGAGAGGTTTCTGAGAGGAGAGTAAAAGGCATGGCCCCAAAACTGAATTTCTGTAAAACTCTGGCAAAGGGAGCAATCATTTCAACCTTGCCATGGCAAGCGCAGCAAGGCTGAGCATCCCTCTTATGCTTTATTATTGCAAGTAAGTGTGAAGCTTTGCTGAGATCACAGGGACAAGCAGCCTACAGGATGAGGAAGCTCCTCATTTTCCTTTCAGTTTGGGGAGATTTAGGTGGGTAGCATCCCTTTGGTGGGTGAGGGTGGAAAGGGTCACCTCTTGCTCTCAGCTCCCCTTCTCTTTGCTTTTACCAGAGTGGTCCCTGTGGTGCTCCAGCAGCTCACAGAGGAGTGCTGAGCAGCTCTCCAGGCTGCTCTGTTGGTAGGAGAGGGTTGGGTAGTGCGTGCCTCCCGAGGCACTGGGCATTCTGTCTCTGTGCTCCTGACTGACCTGAGTAGCCTCGATCTGTCCTGAGAAAGCCCCTCCACACACAAGCCAGCCTTTGCCTGGGGTCCTAATCTTCATAGCTTGTGCCGCTGTTCCCTCCTGGGGAGGGCATGCTCAGGTCTGGCATGGGTTTTGCTCTTGCAGGATGCCAGTATAAGTAGGTGTGCAAATGCAACCTTTGTGGCAGAAGGGCACCAAGCTGCTGTCCTCAGTAGGACTCTTGCATCTTGGTGTTTCTTAGGGGAGATGCACCAAAACTGAGCCGTCCATGGGGTTTAGAGAGATGCTTTTAGCCCTCGTATCCCACCAAATTGGGATTGACTGGATCCCTTCTCAGAGGACCTTGATGTTAGCCGCTGATGCCCCACTGGAAATGGAGATGGGCCCAGACACAAACGCAGAGCTAGCACCAGGCTGCTTCTCATTTGCTGGGAAGCTGCTGTGTCCACTGACCGCATTGTGCTTGTGTTCACCACACAAGGAAGTCTGCTCTCATTCAGTAAGGCTGCATTAAGTGTCTGATACAGAAGAGGGACCACATGCCAGGGTCTGAGAAGGAGAGAAATTAAAAGAAATGCATTTTCAGCCTTCCTGTAAATCTCTTCTCAATTTCTGCACCCAGCATTACTGGGATTGAATGTAAAGGAGGAGAAGTTAAGCTAATTGAAATAAGATAAATACTCAAAAGCCTTAGTCCAAGCTGATCTATGTTTTTGCTGCTGTGGGATATTTAATGGACTTGTTTCACAAATTGTTTTTTTTTTTTTTAACAATTAAATGGCAAATCTGCAATAAGGGAGCATAAACTGTCAGAAGAAAAATCTTAGACTGAGTTTTTTTATATGCTAATGCCTGAAGGCCTGAACATGGGAATAACTGAGAATCTTTATTGATTAAGAGGGAACCTGAAGGCTGTGATCACTCGAAACCTCGCAGGAGCAGCTTCAGTGGGATCTCTGCTTTAGGCAGGACTTGGCCTCACACTTAAAAGTCTGTAGACACCATAACTGAAATAGCTGGGAAAAGATGCTGCTTTTGTTCTTGGCTCTAGAAACCTCCCCCCCTCCCTTGAGCTCTCCTGTCTTGGTCTCATTCTTAAATAACAACTTAAAACATATGAATATTGGCAGCTTGCAGGATTGCTTTCCGTGCCAAGGCTGTGACAGGTACTATATTGGTCCTCGAGCCTTGTTCAGGTGAGCCAAAAAGGGCATGTCGCCATTTGTGTCTCGCAGGCTGCCTTGTGCAGCAAGGTCTTGATAGCAAGACTGGGGTAGTATTTCGTGTTAGCAACAACATATCATTTTTTGGCAAGTGCACACACCAGAAATGGCACCTTCCACAGTACATAAAAGCATCCATTTGCTCTGTCGATAGTGAACTGCAAGGTCAAGTAAGGTTTTGTTGTTGTGTTTTAGAAGTTGTAATTAAACACTGTTGTGGCTTCCCTCCTCCAATGACTTCAGACTGCACTGGTGCTGGGATGCAAAACGTTTGAGTGCGACTGAACACTAAGACTTGAACTCTGAAGCATATTCAAGACGCTATGTAAGAGATGGAAGCATATGCCTTCTCACTTTTGCTCCTAAAATCAAGTGCTCCTGATCCCTCCTTAACAGTCTGCTCTGCCCTCGGTCTCCCAGGGAAATGAAATCAAATGACCACTTGTCAAAACAGCCATTTCAGCAAATTACACCCTGAAGATGTAACCACTTGAAAACTTGCATCCAGAAATTCAAACTGTTGCCCTTTTCATGGTGATATTTTTATAGGCTTTCCATTCTTATCATACTGGTAAACAAGCATTTTGATGCAGTGCGAGTTGGCTGGGGAAATCCAAGGGCTGCTTGTTATGGAAAAGTTATGGTTTGTATAGAATTGCACAGGTTGCTTCTGACACTTAAAGAAGGCTTTCAGCGTGGCAGCTGCCATTGTGCGAAATCTTTTGCTAATAAAACAGTAGAGGAAGAAATTAATTGCAGTGTTCAGCAGCGCGAGCATATTGGCGATGTCTGACACAATATGTACCACCCAGCTGTTGCTTATAGGTGATACGTAGAGGTGATACAGTATCATGATTACTCTTGGTGCCCAAAGTATGGCAAAAATAGAAGTTATAGTAAACAAAATGGCTGTTGTTTTCCCTGTGGAGTACCCTCGCAGTCGGAAATGGCTCTTTCGACGCAGCTTGTACACGATGATGGAATTCAGGATGAAGAAGATGGAGCAGGGCACCAAGTAAACGGTGAAGCAGTGGATCCAGATGAGGACGTGATGCATTGATGTGCTTATGTAGTCTTCAATCCAAATGTTAGGCCACCAGTAGTAGGGGATGCTGGTCAAAAAGCAGGTGATGTAGACACTTACAATGACTTTTCGAGTACGAGCAGGGTAGGAGACTGTGTGATACTTCAGCGGATGGCACACAGCTATATACCTATCGATTGTTAGCGGAACCGTAATCCAAATGGAGGTGTGGATAGAAGAGAACTCCAAGACCTCAATTATTTTGTCCAGTACCTGAGGCATCTGTTTGTTTAAGATGAAGTCTTCCATGAGGAAGTCAACGAAGACGATGAAGAACAGAACCAGGATGTCAGCAGCAGCTAGAGCTAGAAGGTAGTTATAGGAGGACTTCTGCCTGCGAGCCACGAGCTGAGAAAGGATGATAACTGTCAAGATGTTTGCTGTGGAAACAGAAACACAGAGTTAGGCTGTTAAGACATAACACTACCTTTCCTGAGCACTTGCTTGGAGCAGTAGCTCTGTTCAGTCACCTATCAACATGACCACCTTTAATGAAGTTCGAGAAACCAAAAGGAAAGCGCTACAGTTGGGTCCCTCAGAGAAGCTGTTGCAATGAGGAGCATGTGGCTCTGCTCCCAGATGTGGGATACACTAACACTCAGTGTCCCAGCAGACTGGGATGAGAGACAGAGGAATGTGGGACTCCAGGCATGGGGTTAGGTAGTATGCAACATCCCTTGGCTGTCTCCTTGGAGCAGACGTAGAGTTATGGCCCTAGCTCTGTTGCTGCTGTCTGGTGAGTCCTGCTGCTGCTGTGGGCACAGCAGCAGCATTGTAAGCAGGGGGTGCTGGGACCCTGCCTGTGCACTGCAAGGAAGGTCAGCAGGAGAAAGAAATTGGTATCTCTCACACACACACTGTTATTTCCCCACTTGCTTTTTTCACTTTTTGAACAACTATGACAGATCGGAAGGGTATGGTGGGCTGTGGAGGGAGACGTTTTGTTCCTCATCCCAGCTCATGGTGCTTGCCTGTTCCAGTTTAGAACTCTGTCTGGAAAGAGCTGAAAGGCCACCTGGATTAGGTGGTTCTTCCTTGACTGAGTGGGAACCTAATCTAGAGAGAGTCTATCCAGGAAACATGTCCTTGGGTCTCCTGGGAGCTGGAGGTGTGTTACAGCACACCAAGTTTTCAGCTCTGCCCAGGATGAGTCTCCTGTAATTGTCATCTCCTACAGATAGGCTCTGAAGAAGCATCTCCCTTCCCACCACTGAAACAGTCTGTTCCAGACTTGCTTGCTTAGCCAGAGCTGTTCTTTAGAAGTCCTTCAGCTGGAAGGCAGTTTTCCTCTGGAGTGATACAGCTGAGTCTTTAAGGAAATCCTGCTGGTCACTTCAGACATGATGGATGTTCTGATTCAGGCTGAGTATAAACATCCTTGAGTTTCCTGAAAAGGCATCTGCTTGCAACTCTCTGGCCACAGTACAGACCCATCACCTAAACCATGACTAGATATATTGCATGACACTAAATATTGCAGTGCAGTGAATGTTCTGTCTCTGCTGTTTCACTGTCTGGTTTGCTTCAGCCTTCTAAAGCTGTGATATATTTTGGTGTCTGCTAGAACCAGTGCTGTAAGGGATGTTCTAGGAAGGACTCAGTCCTCCAGCCCCTGGCTGGGAAGAGCTGCTCACCATGGCTGTAAACAGCCCTTGCAGTCCTTGAGAGCCTTCCTGGAGCACTAAGGTGTAGCTGAACTTTAACTACTTGCTCACATTTAATAGAACTTACTGTGGAGTCTTGAATAGGGGAAAAAAATCCTGTTATTACTAGTGGTATGTCTGGAACGAGACAGGTGAAACTGTTCCCATCAGAAGTTTGGATCATTTGCCTACAATACCTGAAGTGGTGCTTAAAAATCAGGGATCTGGTTTACTGTACTAGAGACTGCCAAGTGTTTGTATTTGACGTTTTTGTAAATGTTCTATAAATCACCTCTTCTGTGAACTCAGTGCTTCAAACGTTTCTGTCAGCTTTGATGGATTTCCCAAAACAAATCAACAGTAACTGTAAGGACTCTTAAATCAGAGAGAAAGGAAGTTGCTGATGTTAAGGTAATGATGACCTAGGACATATGTCCTACAACTGAAAATGCTCATTCTTTTTGAAGTGTTGGCACTGGAGAAAACTTGTGCTTTCATAAATGCCTTCAAAGCCTGTTGTCTGGGTGCAGATTTCTGCCACCAGGGAAATGAACTGCAGCAGAGTGAATGATATTGAGTAATAGCCCTTATAAGTGCCACCTTCTTTTGTATCAACTTCATATATTAATTTTGTGACTCTGAACAAACCAAAATGAAACATGGCAATCAACTGATTCCTTCCCTAAATAAAAAAATAAGCATGAACTTTCCAACAACATTGTCTCAAATCGCCTTCAGGGTAATTTTCCCAGTTCTGCCCTCTATTAACATGAATGCAACTGCATTGATTTCCACTCAGAGCAGGTGTGGGAGATGGGGGGCAATGCAGCTAGAACTGCTGTGTCACTTTTCACTTACTTGCTTATGAAATGCCTCTGTTATGCCTGCTGCTGTGCTGTAGAGGTACAGTGAGTGATGTACTGTCAAGGAAATCCTCAAGCTGGAATGTTTATCTTGACTCTGCAGCAAATGTTGGTTTTGGCCAGCCAGGCTGAGTGGCTTGGCTTCATAATTACTGGATGTGACCCACAGGGTTCATCTTCTTTTTAAATCCTCTGGATTTGACTCACTTCAGTGGCAGCAGCTGAAGCCAGTGTGCAGCAAGGGGAATGCATGAGGACACTGGCCACTGCTGGTATCTGGCCTGCCTGTCAGAGGGTACCCTGCAGGGATGCTGAAGTCATACCATGTCCAGGCACAGCAGCCTTGCTCCCCACCCCTTCTGCCCATTGTGGGGATCCTGCTGTTCGGTTCTAACCCCACTCTCAGTTTTCTACAGGAGTAGATTTATGAGCAGTCCTTTCCTGTGTACCCTCTCTGCCTGTCTTTCTCAGGGTTCCCAGCAATAGCAGTAATAGCATGTACTGAAATGCAAGTTACTCACTTACTGCCAGCGAGCTTTGCTTGGTGAGCTGGATTAGAAAATTGATCTGACAAAGTACATGCAATTTTTTTGCAAGGGTTACAGTATCGTGTATTGGAAATGCTTTCTCTGGGATCACATTAGGGCTTTTTCTGGCTGGATGATATGAAATATTGTAATATCATTTACTTTATGAAAGCAGACATACACTGGGGTGCAGCTGAAAGTTGCCAATATTACAGTGCCTTAGCACAGGGCTTGGGACTATTTTTCCTGCTGCATGATGTATAGGGAAAGGGAAGATGAGCTATGGATAAGTCGCAGTCCTTCACCCATTTCTGACCCAGTGTCCTCACTCGTGTGTCCTCAAACGCTGTCTAAAGCTCAGTAAAATGGGAAATGGGTGGGAACAACACTGTATGAATAATTGTGTCCTTGTGCCAGCACCTTGGTGACTCCTGGGTCATACTCAGTGCCCCACAAGCCCTCCTGTAGGCAAAAATTATCTACTCCAGGTGAAAGGTGATAAAGAAGTACTTGCAACCAGATCTTAACCTAGTTTACCCTAATTCTTGCACTGATATTGTAGTCAGTGATAAAGACTATGGTAGAGATGGTGATGGAGATATAGAAGTGTTTGTCCCTACTGTAACTATTGAGCTGCAGCTACTGGATAGGTCAGTGCCCCTAAATTGTCCTGCATGGTATACTGCACATTTCTTGCAGTGTTTTTTCTAGATACAAAGTAGTTAGGGTCATTTGAATTTGAAAGACTTTGATCACTGTGCTGGGAGTTGATTAGGGGATGATAGATGGGAATTTCCGCCAGTGTTGCTTGCTGTGGTGCAGCATTCTGAATTTATAAGTATGTGGTTGAGAACTAGGGCTTGATTAGGGGCTAGGTGGCTGAAGCCTTGAGATGCCTCTAGCAGATGATGAGAAGTAACTGAAAGAATGCCAGTCTCAAGTCTTTCCCTTCAGACATTGAGACACAACATCAGAATGTCTCTTGACACCCAAACTTAATTGGTCCATACTTCTCAAGATACAGCAACCTTCTAACCCAGGCAGGCTTCATCATGGGATACTTGTATCTCTGCTTTGACATCTCCTTTGACTCCTCTTCTGAGTACAAACTGTAGCCTGAAATTCATGCCACTGGGGGTCCTATGTATCTGAAAGGGGTCATCCTTTAGGAGGAACCCTTGTTCTCATGTGGATTTAGGTCTGTTTCCCATACCAACACCATGCTGCCTTGCCTGCAGACCCCAGTCAGTCTTCTGTGCCTCTTCAAAGCAGTGCCTGTGACCTAAAGGCACAGTTTTTTCTCCACCTTCTTGTTTTATGGATTACAGTCATAGCTCAAATGCGGGGGGATTCGCAGAGCTCCTTCCACTGGCTGTTATCACAGTGTGTGAGCTTAAGCAGGAGCAATTGTATTTGTCTAAAGAAGAAATAGGCATGTTTCTGGGTTTTGGTGTTTTTTTTATTGAGAGCATTTTGCATGTACACAGCAGCCTGTGCAGTGAAATAGCCTTTACAATACAAGTGGTAGCACCGCTGAGTTGGGAATAAGGCGTGCTGTGTGGTTCAGTAGTTCAGCATCATAAACCACCTAAATGAAGTAGCCGTGAGTGTCGCTTACCGAGTGTGATAAACATTAGGTCACTGACTATAATGGACACCTTTTACTGAATGCAGTTGTTGCTAGGATCCCTACGAATTATTGTGCAGGGCATGAAACTACTCTGCAGGCCTTGTGTTGGTCACCTGACTGGTGCAAAGAGATGGTTACAAACAGGAAAACTTAAATTGCTATAGAAAACATGTTTGTAACACCTCCTCCTTAGATTTAGAAACTCAGTACAATATGCTGAAAGTACACGGTGAAAAAAGGTGATGTCTTGGCTAGATGGGAATAGATTATTTCCTCTAATCTGGAAGGTAATAGTATTAAGATGTAAACAGGTACAGTGTCCAACAGCCAAATCTGACCATGGTTACGAACATAGTCACTTGGCAGTAGCTAGCAGATTGGAGATGAGGATGGTGTTCAGCACTCACTCTGCGTGTGGGCTCTCTGGAGAAGATGAAGACAATGAGAGATTTCTGACAGAAGCTACACAACAGAACTGTTAAATTAAAGCGCTGTGGTAACAGAAACGTGTTTATTACTGGTTATGTGGCCTTCTAAAATGACCCCTGGATGCTGTCTGCCCCTGAAGAAGATGGGGTAGTTACATGTTTTCATCTTACAACTGGTATTGGACAAACTCAACACTACAGCATACAGGGACAGACCCTGTGAATGGTGCCTGCTCATGGCTAACAATTTGTTCCTCTCTTTTATTATTGTATTCTGAGATCCTTCCTTAAACCATTGTGAAGTGTAAAGAGATACTTTATAGACTATAATTAGTGCAATACGAGGCTTTCCTTCCCTGAGAGTTCCTGTGAGGATTGACTTTTAAAATAAATTGATTTATTTGTTGTTCTGTTATCTGAGCGCGCTGAATGGCATGGACCTGCTCACCCCTGGGGGAGGTGAGAGCCCTCAGCCCCTTCTGCTGGTGCCTGCGTCACCTCCTAGGGAATGGAGAGGGGTCTAAGATGGAAAATGATCATCACAAAAGCTACTGTAGGGGCATGGATGCAGGACTGCCACTGGAGAAGGTTTTGAACATTGTTGGAAGGCTCTCATGTGGTTTGTGCTTAGAAATCACATGTACAGGGACAGTCTGTGCCAGTTTTAAAGGTGGGAGTGAACCCGAAGGTAGAGGATGATCAAGCTCCTGCCCAGGGCAACCCAAACACCCCTCCATATGCAGGAGACTGGGTTAGTGATGCCAGAGGAAACATGGCATGGCCTTGCACTTACAAGTCACAAGTGAATTAAAGAGTTAGTGCCAGAGGCCAAATTCTGATGATGAAATCTGGCCTCCAGGGCTGTTTTTCTCACAGATAGCTTTATTAGCTGAGGTGGCTCTGGGGAAGAATGCAGTGAATGGGGTACTCTGCTCCATAGCTGGCACTAGATGTCAGTGGGTCATGGAGGCCAGAGAAGGATTTTAATCCAACCAAAAGCACTTCCTCTCTGTTGGAGGGCACAGATACGGTAATGGTGTGGAGATGCCAATGGTGGGTATTCACTTTGAGCCTTGCCAACCACTCAGGCTTAAGTGCAGTAACTTGTCTGGCAGACAGGTGTAATTACCTTGTGTTGTTTTTGGCTTTCTTAGACCATTGGAGTAGGCTTTTTTCACTAATCTTTATAAAATAGGGCTACTTCTGCAATATTAGAATGGCCCAGAGGATCCCTAGGCTAGGATATGGGGAGGACCAGTACATGCTCACTGATGGCACATGTAAATGTGACAGGGATCTGGTTCTTGCCGTCTTCACCCTCCTTATGCACATGTCCTGAGCAGTGCAGAAAGCCTCTAATGACTCTTGGATGTTCTCCCCCTCCTTGAAGCCTTTCTTAAAGGCACACACACCAAGACAAAAATGTTTAATACTCCCATCTCACAATCTAGTGTTGCATCTTGCCATCATAGCAGTAAAGCTTTCTCACGAAATTGGTGCTGGGGGGAGGAAAAAGCGATCTGCAAGATAATGGTTATTCATGTAACATATCTGGACAGACGGAAATTTTCAAGGCAATTCGGGTAACTCATTTGGCAGGTGTCTGTGGCTTCTAAATGTAGGCTGTCAGTAAAGTTTAAGAGGTCTCAAGCTGAGTAACTTGAGAAAGATGGCATTATACCCTTCTGATACCAAACACCAAAGCATTAAGGCAGGTGCCAAAGGTATTTGATGAGATGACTAGGACGGAGGGAGGACGTGATTTCATAAGGGCACCAGCATGAATTCTTTACTGAACATGAATAATTAAGAGGATTTTACTTTAGATTGAGGTTTTTCTAAAAAAAAACCCACCCAGTCTTTATGTCTTCCTAAAGCATTAGCTAATGCAATAGGAGCTCATGCTTGCAAACCCCATGGCCAAGCTTTCTCAGAGACTCTGCCAATTTCACACAATATGCAGGAAATTACAAACTATGTAAAATCATCACAGTTTGGCTTTATTTCCCCCACACAGAATGCACTGCATCCATACTGGATAGATCACTCTTTGGTGTGCTAGTCTGGACATAGAGGAAAACACACACTTGGAATGAACAAATGTTCGTGAGATGTCCTAGTCTGATGTAACTGACGGGTAATTTTTCTTGAAACCAAAGGCAACCTCTAGTGCACCTGTCCATAGAGTCAATGCACCGTATGATTGAAAAAATGGAGAAGTTAAGTGACTCTCTATTCCAGGGACTATCAGTTTCAGATGGCAGAAAAGAACAATTTCAGTGAAAAACATGTTCAGTGTTTCATAGGCAGGCTTCTCTCTTCTGCCATATATAAAGGGGTGAAACTCCTTGTAGTCATCCTCTGTACTGGTAATTCTGGTCCTACTTGGTTGCCTCTACTCCATTTCCTCTGCACAACCATACTTGTGTCCTGGGTGGGAACCCAATACCATCTGCTCCCATCAGGTCACTCCTAGAACAGCACCAACAGCACTCCAGACACTAGGGTTTAGGATGCTTACACACATATGTATCTTTACACTGCAGAATAAAAATGGAATTGTGTGCAAGGCCTCCTATGCTCAAGAGGTTAATTTGAGCTTTGTTTCCTTTTCTGGCGTCTCAAAGTTAATGGGAAAAGAGATTAAAGGCTCAAAAAGACCACCTGAAACAGAAGGTTATAGGCCAGGGAGTGTTTTGCCCTTGGCATGTGAAAGCCGAGAGTGCACCACATCAGGACAGATATCTCCATGTTGTTTGTTGCCTATAGCAAATTGTTTTGATGTATGTGGATGAAGGCCTTCTCCAGCTGGCTTGTTTCTGCTGATTCACCCCCGTTTTACAGAAGAGAGCAGAAAGAGGAGGAGGAGGATAGAACTAAGGGATTGGATGAAGAACAGCAGGGTATTAGACTGCCTAGTGCTTCTGAATGCTTGACTTCTTAACAACTGGGGGCTCTGCATTACCCACCTACAGTGAAAACTGGCTGTGCTCTCTCTTTTGTGTTGTTGTCATTTCAAGGAAAAATCTCCTTTGGAGTTTTTCCTTCCCAATCCATTTTAGCAGCCTGCCATGCAAGGTTGTGCACTTCATAGTCTACTGAGCCTCCCAAATATTGCACCTCGTTATCATTACAGCCCTGACAGTGCTGTTTCCTACTGATGTGGCAGAAGAAAACCTAAGTTAGCAGCTGTACTCTGTAGTGGTGTTCAGAGATGTACAATCAAGTCCTCTTCTGCATGAGCATGGATTCAGCCACACGCTGCCATTCAGGATGTAAGGTTTTAGTGGCCACAGTCTCCAGACATAGTGACCGAACTAAATCGCTCCCATCTGTCACTGGTTCTATGCAGAGACACTGTAATGAAACTATTCTTTTTCCTAATGATTCTTCTTCCCTTAAAGAAAAAGCATTCATTTTACAACAAAAAATGACTCATTTTAAGCATGCTAGCTGAAGTTTTGTTTCCCTCTGTCCAGTAGTGCTACTGTAATGTGCTGCAGTGCCCTTCAGTTGCTCCGACAGCTGAGCTAAAGTTCTGCTAGTTTATTTGCCCTCCTTTAAGCAGGATGCAATATACTGGCTTTGAGTCCAATTCAAATTTTAAGTCAGAGAAAGTGTGGCCTTTAAAAGGGGGTTTGAATAAGGCCTCAGGAGTGTTCGGTTCTTATTCATTGTATGAACTCTATCAAATGAGGAACAGCTAAAGACTGCTGTTTTTTCAAGGTCATAACTCTGCTTGTAACAATTTTTCCTACTCATATTTTCAGATCTTCCTCTAGCACTTCTATTGTTCAGGTGTTCTTTTGTGAAAAAGGCTATTTATTCAGGTGCTGGAAATGCTGTCTTTAATCGGAAGCCTGTACTGTGATTGCAGAAGAATATACTAGGCAGCAGATGGCAGGAATCCAAAACAGGTCAGACGCACTTCTGCACTGCTGTGTGCTGTGTGTACACCTACCTTCTGCCTGCTTTGGTATTTACTGGGTATTACCTGCCATGTGAGTCATCAACAAACATTGCTACCTGTCCTTCCTACTTGTGGTACTAACTAGGTCATGGCTATAAGCACAGAGATGGCAAAGTTCTTCAGGTCCATTCCCCCCATACCGTGTGAGCAGAGCTAGCACAGCTGGGCTGCTGCATGGTGGTGGCCTCTTAGATCAGGGGTGCAGAGCCCACCAGCGCTACCTGCCTTGCCAGGATAACGACCCTGGCTTGCATTCCTCCTGAGTAGCCTCCTTATTCCACACTGCATCTGGGCAGAAGGCTGCAGAAGGAGCAGTTCTTCACTGTTTCAGTTTGCCTGTGACTGTACTGCTGTTTGCATGGGCAGAGTGTAAATGTTATGCTCCTGAGTGTCAATCCAACACCCTAGGGAGCATCTGGCTTGCTGTGTGAGGACACCCAGTCTGTTGGGGGAAGGTCTATAATGTTGTACCTATCTTTTGACAGTGTGTTATAAAGGTCAGGCACCCTGCAGAGCTTACTTCCTCTAGGTCAGGACTACAGCTTCTCTCCCTCGGCCTGGAAGCCACTGAGTACACTCTGTGCATGGCTGGGCTTTGGAGGATACAGGTTGTGCCCACCTCCACAACACCTTGTTCAGCAGCAGGTCTGACATGAGAGCTATCTGCTTGCACCCAAGTGTGTCCAGCCTGCTTTCCCAAGCTTGCAATCCTGAATTTGTGTTTAGATGGGATCAGCTTTAAGGACAAAGAAAAGAAGCATTTGTGGGCTTTCAAAGTTTGGAGTGGTACTTCCGTGGGACGTTGGTTTGCAACCTCCCAGAGATGCTGTAAGGATACCGGGTATGTGTCTGTACTTTGTGTCACTGCGATGTGACGACCTCTGAAGCAGAGTTGCTCCCCAGGTAGGTGACTCACTGGGGAGCAAAATGGAACCAGCGATCACACGGTAAGAAAGCCAGATTTTACTCTCCTTCTCCAGGAGGAGGAGACCCCTGGTTAAGTAGGGATCAGGCCAGGCCCCGGTGTGGGAAATGCTGCCGCTTTGTCTTTTCTGCAGCAATACACTACACCCTGGACAGGGAAGGTGACTGCACGGAAGGCAACTCTGTTGCTGCTGCACCTTCTAACGAAGCAGGAATCAGGGTCAAGGCCCAGGTGCCTGCAGCAAGCATTGCTGCTTCTCTGCCTGACTTTCCTGGCCATGTTCAGAGGCACAGCCATAGCAGGAGCTCTTTGGTGTAACTCCTCTGTGCAGCTCTCGCTGGCAAAGGGATGGACTAAGAGTTGGTACCTGTTGCTCTTTGCTTCCTCACCTGACCAGCCCCCTTCTAGATTGAATCAAAGCAATTTCTTCTCTCCCCCACATCCAACATCTCTTCTCTGGCATTTTCTCTCACTAAAGCAAGAAACACTTCCATTAAGCCTTCCTGCAGCCCTGCTCTTGCCTCCTGGCTAACTGGAGGTGCTTGAGAAGTTCTCTCTGACTCAGTCAAGGGGAGTGCAGGGGTGGTAGAACAGGGACTGCAAAACAGCTCTGTAAACTATACCATTTCCCTGACAAATGGGAGCATGACCCCAGTTCCAGTGCTACTGCCTCACTCTGCTCCCCACCCTTGCACCAGCAGCTTCTCCCTGTCTCACACAGCCTGCTTCTGGCAGCAGGACTGCACACTTGTGGGACACCTTTGCACATCTGCACTCAGAATAAGTTTGAGAAAACAGTTTCTGTCTCACCAGTCTCTGCTTAGAGGAAAAAGAGATCTCCCATCCCTGCTGATCAGGAGGCAGGATCACCTCTGGCAGACTGTACCTACAGTACAGTACCAGACCACCTGGGGACACAGTACCTGCTGCAGCAGGGTCTGCTTGCACTGGTGCCTCTGTGATTGCCCCTCTTTGCAGGGCACAGCTTGGAACTTGCCTCTGTGTGCCACTGCCAGAGCAGGGGTGAAGGAGTTCACTCTGCGCTCTCTTGTCTCTGCCTTTCTCAGACTTTCTGGTGCCTGGTTGAACAGGGAGGGAGAAAAAGTCGCTGCTGAAAACAGGATCTGCTGAGGTGCCTGGGTTATGCAAGGGAGGGGAAAGGATGCTTTCTCTGCACGCACAATCAGGCCTGGCATCACTTGGCCTCAAAGCGGAGTTGTTGAGTTAGTGAAATTTCTTTCAGACACTAGAGCAGGAGAGGCAGAAACAGTTAATTGGTTTCTCATCAGTCTGTCGTCAAGATTGGTGGCAAGGAGTAAACCGTTTGCATTTCAGCAAAACACTGCACTAGTGCTGTGTTTGAGAACAGATTCTAGACGCTGTTTCTCTTAAATTCTTGGCACTACACAAAGCTAATTACTCTGATCCCAGAGACTTCAGGGTTCTTTTCCTACAGGTAATAAGTGTGCTACCTTTACCATTTTCTAATGTCAGCAAACTGAAAAGCAGCTTCAAATTAAAACATGAAAAGCTCTTTTTAGCACCGCTCTCACCCTGTAACATATCCTCAATGAAGCTTGACTATTTGAGTCTTCCCCTAAACATATCCAGCTTGTTCTCATCTCTGTGCAGTCTTCAGATGAGAATCATGAATTTCTCATGCACTCAGCACATT
Organism: Amazona ochrocephala; assembly: GCA_039720435.1. Lineage (NCBI taxonomy): Eukaryota > Metazoa > Chordata > Aves > Psittaciformes > Psittacidae > Amazona > Amazona ochrocephala. The sequence continues at coordinate 15,660,021 of CM077886.1, read as the reverse complement.
GTGCATGTGCAGTGTTTTCAGGTGTTAGTGCCAATGTTATCCTCAGATAATGTGCACTGAACAAGCTGACGCATTCATACCTGATGTGAGTTCACTGAATCCAGCACTGTTTCACCACCAAATGCTTTGGCCAGTTCTGTTAAGTGCTACCATTGGTGCCACTGCTCTAATCAACTGATGTCCGATTCCTTGAGAAATGCATGTCACCATTGCTAATGTGGATTGTACACCAACTTTAACCATGTTCTTAAAGAGTTATATCTGTAATTACAATGCAGTATCCCTAGGGAGCTGGTGCAAGTATGTGTTGAACACTCATTAAGTGATCTTTCTTGTCTGTGCATGTAAGACCTTCCCTGTTCCGGAGACGTACAAAGGCAAGTTTAGCTACAGACTGCTTCATAACAACTTCTTCACCTAATAATCTTGAGAGGGTCTTGGTCAGTTCCTAGGGGACAGGTGTTGAAATAGAGCTTGTCATTACTGTGGGCATCCAGGGCACTAATGAAGAGGAAACTATCTCCTTACCCCTGCTGGCTGGGTCCCTTCAGGTCAGAGCTGATACTCATCAATACTGTGGAGCAGTGACACTTGTCTATGCCCTACGTCCTCTGTGGGGAAATACAGGACTTAACTTCCCAGTTTTCTGAAGTATTGGTCTGAACTATTAGCCAATCTTCAAATTTTAATTATAAGCCAGGGAGGAATAAAAAAACCCAAACCAAACCCCACCACAAAGAACATCATTTCATGCAGATACCTGCTATGGTAGGCTGCTCTTCATGTCTGATTAGATTTTTTTTCTATGAATTAATTGCTTGAAGAAGGAATTTAGGTGAACAAAACATTTAGAAATTGTAGACTACTGAATGTCACTGCTGCTTGTCATTTTACACAGCGAATTAAATGTGTAGCTGTACATAGACACAATCAAACTCTTGTATTGCACCCTTAAAATACCGATTCACCCTGGTGCATCACATTGCTCTAACTTTTCCTCGACTCATTCTGCCTGTCCTTGGGATCGCTGTAGGTCACTCTGAGGCTTGGAGATGTTAAGTGAGGGAGCAAGCCATGATGTTTGCCCACCCAAGCTGTGCTGGGCTGGCAGCTCTGCCTGCTGAAGCCCAGTCTTTCACTGCAGAAGTGGTGCTGCACGAGCAGTTCCCTGTGGTCCTATATGCCAAGGTGTCTCACTGAGAGCCTCAGACAGTCCCCTCCGGGAAGTGAAACCTGCTCATTCCCTTGTCTCAGCTGACACACTGATGCTGATGTGATGCTCATGTGGCATCTGCACATTCTGAGCTGTGGATATGTGCATGCCGGCAATGGTGCCTCACAGGTATTCACACCCAAGCCTGAAACATCCTTTGCTTCCCCATTTGGGGTCTCTCTTGCTTTTCTCATCTCTGGCATCTCTATATCGTCTTTGTCCCCTTTCTAAGTAGGAGATTTCACTGAAGGTTATGCAGGCTGGAGGCTGGTGCCTGTGAGCTGGGACTTTCTTCTGAGCCCTGTACCTGCACTCGGGGATCTCTGTGTCAGTATTCCCATTGCCCTTGCAGGGCCCTGACCCCAAAACCGTACTTTCTAGGTACTGTCCTGCTCCATCGGCTGTAGACACAGGCTCGTGAGTAAGACAAAACTGCTTGCTTACCTCTTAATAGCGTGCTCCATCCCCAGCCTAGTTCCTCACTGGTGGCATGCTGCTCCTAAAGCCAACCTTGCCCCAGATTTACACTACAAAACCTCGTCAGCTACACTTCTCATTACAGCCAGCCCGGCCCGCGATCGACAGGGGGCAGACCCGGCTGTCCTCGCACCGCTCCGTCCTCACATCGCCAAACTGATAACGGCAGGAACTTCACGACAGGCTGAGACTTTGTATGTCAAGTTCAAAGTCAGAGCGCCAGAGGCCGGGTGGCAAAGCGGCTGCAGCGGTGCGAGGGCAGGCGGGGACAAACCCCGGCGAGCGACCAAAACGCAGGGACAGCGGCGTGTCGGGCGGCGAAGGAGTTGTCTAAGAAACACCCGCGCTCAGCCCCGCCGAGAACCCGCTCCCGAGGACGCCGCGGGGCGCCCATCCCGCACCGCGCCGCAGGCAGCCGGGCAGAGGACTCTCCGGCGGGCGCTGCCGGCAGCTCTGCGGGAGCCTCTCCCGGCGCCTCTCCCGGCAGCGGCAGCTCCCGGGGCAGCCCGGGCACGGCGGCGCGTCCCCGCCCGGCACTCACCCGGCAGCCCGAGGCACAGCAGCAGGCTGTAGTAGACGACAGGTGCGTACCCCAAGCCGCAGCCATAGCGGTGGTGCGCCAGGAGGGAGCCGTTGTGCAGGTGGACGTGGTTGTGCTCCATGGACCCGCTCTCCCCGCGGCCGCGCTACCGGCGCCCGCTCCGCCGCACGGGCCGCCCCGCCCGCCCCTCGCGCGCTCAGCGGCGGCGAGCAAAGCGCGGCACGCGGCGGCGCGGGGCGGGGCGGGACCAGCCGGCGGCGGGGCGGGGAGCGCAGCCCCCGCCTCAGGCTCTTCCCGCCTCAGGGCAGCCCCCGCCGCACGCCGCCCTGGCTGCCGCCGCCTTGGAGCAGCCCTGTCCTGGGGCTGTCCCCGTCTGAGTGCTGCCGCCGCTCTTAGGCCGTTCCCGCCTCAGGGCACCCCCCCGCCTGAGAGCAGCCCCGGCTGCCGCCGCCGCTCGAGTGATAGAGTCTGGGACCCCCCGCTCGGCAGAAGCAGGTCTGGGGCCGAGAAGGAGGGGTAGCCCGGCGGAGTAGGGCCTGAGGAGGATTCTGAGGGCACCCTGCCTCGGGGCTGCACCTTGGCTCCCCCGGGATCCTCCTCCTTCTGCCCGGGGCAGCGCGGGGGTGCTCCGCTGTCACCCCGGCTGTGGAGCCGGGCCGGGTGCCGCCGACCCCACGGCGAAGAGCGGCAGGGGAGTTCCCACGAGGCAGTAGGGTAGGGAGAGAGGCGCGCAGGGTTTTTCAGCGGCCTGGAGCTGTCCGACAGCCCGGGTTGCGCTTCAAAACACGCTGTGAAGGAAGTAGTAAATCCAGGAATGAGCGTTTATAGCTGCAAAACTGAAACGCAAACCTGGGGTTAATTACACTGTCACTCTTCTCCCCACAGAGAGACATGGCCAGCAGTGAAATACACCGTGATCCCCCCACCCAGGAACCACGGGTGTGTGTGCAATTCCTGTGAGGTAAAGCAGAAGGGAAATCAGGATGTGTAAATTCGTTTCCACCCTTTCCTTGACGCTTACGTATTTCAGTACATAGTCCTGTGTGTAGCTCGCAAAGAGTAGAGTTACGTTCATTACGTTAAGGTGGTAGATAGAGCCTTGTGTTTTATGCTGCCTGTCAGTGGGCTGGATGCTGATGTGGTGAGGAGGTCACAGTTTAGTGATAAAATAGATGTTTGATTACACTTCTACTGAGCAGAAAACATGACTTTTTATCACCTAGAGTGCGTAGGGTTGAGTCCCACAGCCTGGCACTGCATATGGAAAGCATCCCCTGGATTGTTGCCAGGGCAGGCCAAGGAGGTTTGTGTGCACAATACCTTTGAGGTTGGTCACTGAGGCATGTCTGTTGGGATGCACACAAGGTACAGTGGGTGGGTTACAAAGCTAAATAAAGATGTGGTCTCTTGCGCTTTGAAAACACCCAACATGACAGTAATACAGCGTAAAATGTGTGCTATAGGTGGGAAGGCACTAGTAGGGCAAGTGCTGTAACAGTCCATCAGGTGGCTAAGCAATGGCATGTATATCTTTGGATTTCTGTGAGCTTGTTTGAAGTTGTTGAAATGTAGTTTAGCTTCTGTTTAGAAACAGCAAGGAGCAAGCAAGGCTCTGGTCCTGCAAGGGATTGGGCAGGTTACTTTGCTGGGAGACTCAGCGAGATTATTCACCTGCTTTTTAACAGAAGAGGTCTTTTTTAACTATACTGAAACCACTGTTAAGTTTCCCAGGTTAAACATGCTGGAAAAAAACCCATATTTATTCTCTTCTTATTTGGTTGGAGTCTCTGTGAACGTAGCTTTAGACATAGTTACAATCTGCTAGTATGGCCTTTAAGTGTTTGTTTTCTTAAAATGAAGTCTTTTGAATCTCTTTATTCAAATGATCAACAAATTGCATGAAGTGGTGTGTGCGGGGTGTGATTATACAGTACAAAGGCTTGTGAATTCAGCTCTACCTGGGTGGCTTGTGTTTTTTTATAGACAGTTAACCTACAGGGTTTTCTTATTATTTTAAACAGTGTAATTTCTTCTCATGTTCCTCCAACAGACCTGGTGAGGAAAGAGAATTCTAATTGCCTCCCAAAAGGAAAGTGGTGATTGCTAAAACTTTTTCTTGAGTGAAGTAAGTGCATCAGCAGGGTTGAAAGCATGACCCCCTGTTTCAAATTTATGTGAAGTTTACTGGGAAAGCAGCACACAAAAGGAGAGGGCAGTGAAGCAGTAGTCAGCAAGCGATGGTTAAAAAGCCTCACATCCCGTTTGCAGTGCCCTGGGTCTCTCAACTTCCCAATTAACAGCATTGAAATCCAGCAGAGGCTGGAGTGCTGCCTCTCTGAGGCACGGTGGCCTGGTTTAGGGTCGGCACAGGCAATCACCTACTCGCGATCGCGGGTCCATTAGCACGCAGACACCAATGTGGTGGACGGCAAATGGCGTTTATTGCAGAGTGACACCGCATTATATAGCTTTGGTTTACAACGTCACTTCCGTCTGCTTACGTCACAAAGCTAAGACCTGGGGAGGGGCTCTGTCTTTCCGTTACAGCGCGACATCTTCCGACCACGAAGCCCTGGCTGCCTACAGGGGGGGAAGCCTGCCTGCAAGGGAAGCGAGCGGGGCCGGAGCCCGAGAAGCGGATGGGGCCGGAGCCCGAGTAACGGGCGGGGTCTGTACTGGGTCGGGGTTGTGTGAGGGGCTGTGCCGCCATGGGGAAGTCGGATTTCCTCAGCCCCAAGGCCATCGCTAATCGCATCAAGTCCAAGGGGCTGCAGAAGCTGCGCTGGTACTGTCAGATGTGCCAGAAGCAGTGCCGCGATGAGAATGGCTTCAAATGTCACTGCATGTCCGAGTCCCACCAGAGGCAATTGCTGCTGGCTTCCGAAAATCCTCAGCAGTTCATGGATTACTTTTCTGAGGAATTCCGAAATGATTTCCTAGAGCTGCTCAGGAGGAGATTTGGAACAAAGAGAGTCCACAATAATATTGTGTACAATGAATATATCAGCCATAGAGAACACATCCACATGAATGCCACACAGTGGGAGACTCTGACTGATTTCACTAAGTGGCTGGGGAGGGAAGGTCTTTGCAAGGTGGATGAGACTCCAAAAGGCTGGTATATCCAGTATATTGACAGGGACCCGGAGACTATTCGCAGGCAACAAGAGCAAGAGAGGAAGAAGAAACAGGACCTTGATGATGAAGAAAAAACTGCAAAATTCATTGAACAGCAAGTTAGAAGAGGTTTGGAGGGGAAAGAACTGGAGAAGCCAGTGTATACTGAGCTGAACAGAGAAAACGAAGAAGAAAAAGTTGCATTTAATTTAAACAAAGGAGCAAGTACTTCAATAGCTGCATCTTCTAAAACAAGCAGTGGCCTTGGACCGAATGCACTGAAGATGGTGGAAGGGGCAGTTAAAAGGAAAGAATCAGCTCATAGCTCTGGTCAGTCCAAAGAGAAAAAGAAGAAATCTGCACTGGATGAGATTATGGAGCTTGAAGAGGAGAAGAAGAGAACAGCTCGGAGAGACTACTGGTTACAGCCTGAAATCGTTGTAAAAATTGTAACAAAAAAGCTTGGAGAGAAGTATCACAGGAAGAAGGCAATTGTTAAGGAAGTGATTGACAAATATACGGCGGTTGTGAAGATGATTGATTCTGGAGACAAACTGAAGCTTGATCAGACACATCTAGAAACTGTCATACCAGCACCAGGCAAGAAAGTGATGGTCTTAAATGGTGGCAAGCCCTGGCTAAGGGCTTAGTCTCCAACTAAGGAAGCACCTCTGCCATACATTTTTTTGTTGTACTGCTGCCACGATTCTGTCTGGCCTAGTTTTGAACATCCTGAGCAATAGGACTTCCCTGGAGAGGTTTCTGTAATAGTAGCATTCGTTTCTTTGGAGTTAGACTTGTCTCCAGGGCCCTGTTCAGGTAGCTGCTCATGTGCTGAGAAGAGTTTTTGGTCATAAGAGAATCTTTTGCCGTCTTCCCACCTTGAGCTCTCACTAGAGCTTTGCAGATGCAATCTGATACGTTTCCTTTGTATGAGGGGAAAAACTGGAAAATTTGATCATGTTCACTGGCACTTCCTCTGGCCTGCCCTGCAAATGGAGAGGCCAGAGAAAATTAATCTGCTCCTGGTGCCTCAGATTGATTCAAGTTTGTTTGAGGAACTTTTCTGCCTTGCTGCACCCAGAGATTCTAAGAACAGAATGGACCAAGTTTCAGGTCTGATTTGCTTTTGTTTCACTGAAGACAAGTTAACAAAATACTTTGTAATATATCAGAATTAAAGGCTCAAAGATTGCTCTTCTGTTCAGTGTGTAAAAGGTTATTTGAGAGTGTTCTGTCCTTCAAATAACTTCAAATGAGTTTTTGCCCTCAATGAAATGAATTTGGTTATTCTGCTCTCTGAATTGTGCGGTAACAGAGCCTTGGACACAAAGAAGTTTCAATAAAGCCAATCCAAACCTAACCACAGTGTTTGCTTCTCCTTGAAGCTGTTTATCTTTAAACTTCTTGTTGTTTTCTAGCTACTTTCTGAAGGGATGACATTTACATGTAACATCAGGCCCTCAGTGAGAAGAGCACTGTGTTCTGCTTGTGAATTAACAGTGAAGGCAGAATTCCTCTGGAGCTTTAAGGAGGATGGTTTCTGAATCTCATCTCACAAACAGCCATGTGCTCAGACAATGAATAACATTTATTTTTTTTCCAAAGAGCTCTTTATTCTTTGTATGACATGCTACATAAGAGATGGGTGTACTTTGCCTTTCAAACTCTAGAGCTATTTGAACTTGGTTAGCTTTCTCTTTATCAGAGGAACTGAGCCTCCCTGTAAATTGCTAGGCAGTGGTCCTTGGGGAAGGAAGATCGAACAGTATGTTAGTCACATACCCCTCCTCCACTCATGCTGTGGAGGAAAGCAGTAGTTACTTCAAGAGAAATGAGGCATTGACTCAAAGGGTCTGGAAGAACTAAATGTTGTGTTGTTGCGAGACACTGACATGAGTAACATGCCTGGAAGGTAGCAAGGGTGAAACTGGAAGACAAATGCATGGCGTCTGTACAAGGGATTAGGAGAGGCATTGTGAGGATAGAGGAGTCTTTCAAAGGAAGAAGTATAATTTGGACAAAAAGAAAGGGGACTAACAATTACAAGAGGAAGGGACATTGGCAACAGAACTGGTTTACTTGATCAAGGTTGTCTTACTTGTGTAGTGGTGCTGCAGGAATTTGTTTCAGAGCTACTACAGAGAAAATGGTAGCTGTATGAATGACAAGTCTTAGGTTATACTTTATTAGATGCTTGTGTATAATTTTGCTGTAATTAAACCCTTCTCTTCAAAGCAATATTTTTATCTTTTCCTACTGTTAGCCTGCAGAATAATTGAGTCAAATTCTACTCCCGAGTAGAAGGACTGTCTTTGTCAATACCATTCTCCAGGTCTCTTCAGGCTTGGAAGGGGAGAAAGACCTTCCTGTGTTCTCATAAAAGCTGTTAAGAAGAAAATGTGATTATGAAAGTGCTTGACTGGAGCCTCCTCAGTGCCTTTGAATAGGCAGGCTCTAGTTTTACAAGAGGACACTGAAGATTTATTCATTTTTAAGGTGGAAAGTTTTTCTTGTGCTGGTGGTGATTGCTGGAGAAGGCTGCAGGGCCAGAATACTGGTGCATCAAGGCTTCTGCTTGTGCTACGGGTTCACGGCCTGCACCCTCAGGCTCCCCACCCTGTAGACTTCACCTCCTCTTCCTGTGGCCTTACGTCTCTCTGGAGACCTCATGAAGGTTACATCAGGTCTCAAACTGTGGCTGTAATGGAGCTTTGCCTATTTGAACCATCTGAAAACGTGTTTAAAGCTATTAAACACCTACTTTTTTCCTCCTAAAATTAAGTGTTTATTCCCTGACCTCCCTTTTAGGTTTCAACTGACAAATCTCATTGTAATTCATTTGAGCACTATTGCGAGTATACTTTCCAAGGGAACAGAAAACAGATGTGATGAGTGCCTGAACATGAGATTTAACCTAACATCTGTTGTTTTAAAGAAGCATTGCAAAACAAAGGAAGGTAACTCTGTTTTGTTTGCATTTAACCAATAGGTGATACACCTGATTTTCCATAGTAGTCTTTTCAGGTTACATTGAAAACATGGGGCAGAAATGTGCCCTGAGATAAACCCATTTCACCTGTCCAGTTTGCAGTGGTTATGACAAATTAATACTATTTTTGCGACCGTCAGCATATAGGTGGTGTTTCAGGTAAAATTAATTGATTATAATATAAACTAAATGCTTTCTGCTGGATAAGGAAGTGGGAAGTATCCATCAGAGTTTGCATGATGCTTAACTGTAGTGTTAATGGGCTAATTCATATGTTTAGCATAAGGATATGCTCAAGTGCTTTGCCCGATTCAGGCATAAATAAATTAGGATTAAAATGTAACTACTTGACAAATACTTGTAAAGGCTGAGGCTAATTTAATCCTCTCCCCAAGGTGAAAAGAAAGCACATGAGATTCATGTCACAGGCGCTCTGCGTTTCTTCTGCTGGGATTTTTAGAAGTTGAATAATAAAGTACTTCAATATTGAAGTTTTTGCTTGGGCTGGAAATTCCACGTGGTTTAACTGTAGAAAAGATAGAGTGTGCAAAGGCCTAACAAATGGAGGTGAAACTTTCTTGTTCCATTACTGTGCAGAAGTCAAGTCCAGCCTTTGAATGCCAAGAAAAAGAGTGAAAGCAGATCAGATTATCTCTTACTTTAAAATCATTATAACAATTATTTGTACTAATTATTGCAGAAGATGTTCTTATTACAACAGTGTGTTCATATTCATCATGCTAAACCTCATTGGACCTCATTTCAAGATCAAGTCACAAAGTTACATACTTTGTTCTGTAGTTTCCTATGTAAATGCCATGTTTAGTTGGTTTAGTTAAATCCTCCTTGCACATCTCAAGATAAAGCTTTCATTTAGATTTGGAGCTTTTCTTCAAGAAAAAAATACACTCCTTCCCCATATGTACTTGTTGATGCCTTCGCATTACTGGAACACAAGAAGCACCAGAAAAATTAATGCACTTCTTCATGAGAGCTGGGAATGGTTTCTGTATAGAGCAGTCATCACTGGCTGGTAATGAGGCGCCTACAGAGAGTGTCTTGTCAGGAGTGGTGGCTCTGGCATTGGTGTGCTTGTCACGGGCACGTGCAGAAGCAACCCCTGTAGCTGCGGGAGCTGAGTGCTGGAGGCAGCTTCTCCACTGGCTTGTATGTGGCTTATTACTGACAGCCTGATAGAGCTGAAGGAAGGTCTTGCAGCATCACTTTTATTTTCTATGGGGAGGGGCAGGAGGCATAGAAGAGTGTAGCTCCATGGACAAAAAGCTGATGTAGACTCTGATCCTGTGGCCAATTAAAGAGATTGCAAGGCCCCTTGTTAACTTCTGCCTGTCCACCAAATGAGCAGCAGCCCGAGCAGAATACGATTATGTTCTCATTTTACATATGGTTTTCACATGCTATCCCTCCTATTAATTAACTAGATTAAAGGTTTTGTCTTCCTTGAACTCTTATTTTTCTTGTCTGATACACTCTGAATTAGATGTAACCATTATAAAACATACGGATGTAACCATTATGAAACATACCAGAAGCAGAAGACTAATTTTTTCTGACTTTCTAAGTATTATGGGTATCTTTAGGTACCACACTTGGCAGATACAACAAAAATACCTTCCTGCAGGTCCGTGTTTTAAGTGAACATAAAAGCTGCTGTTTATCTGGCTTTTATTTCCTTGACGTAAAAAAATCTATTTTGAATCTTCAGTAAGAGTAATTTGTCTGTCAGTGTATTTGTCAGTCGTATTTTCCTGCTTTGGGATTGTCCTTTTTGTTGTTGTTTTAGCTCTAGATAAAGAGAACTAGCGTTTATTCAAACAGCAGTGCTGTTAAAAACGCTAATGAGCTTTGTACCCAGTCTTACTCTCATATGGTTTCACTGACTGGGCCACAGTTTCTCCTGATTTACCTTGGCGTAAGTGAGGCATAAGCAGGATCTGGCTCAGGCTAGCCTCAGTTTTACTGTAATCCGTAAGGCCAGTGAGAGCACAAAAAGAAGGTAGCAGTACATAATCGGAAATTAAATAATATAGTCTCTCTACATCTCTGCTTAGTTGCTTGCTGGTGATGTTGAGCATATGTCCGAGCCTACACTAGAGGCACAGCAAGCAGTTGCCAGGGGGAAGAGCAGCAAGACCAGTGGCGTATCTGAGCTCCAAGACTAGAAATGGTTTTGATTAAATTCGTGTCATTTTACAGACAGGTGCAGCGCTCTGATATCCTTATGTTTATTCTGCAGCTCACCTAGCTTTGTCTGTGGCAGGAGGAAAAGATGTTGGAACACATCATTGAAGAAAGGAAAAAAAAGGAAACCGAAAATTGAACTTGTCAGTATTAGCAGGGAGAGGGATGTAACTGCAAGCAAACTGATGTGGTTCAACTCAGCCGAGACAAGTGAGCAGCAGAGGCTGAGCTGCAATAAGGCTGCTTTCTAGGTGGGGACCAGTTTCATTAACTTCAATAAGATTGCTTCACTGAGTGGGATGGGCAGGATTTGGCTTTTACAAAACTGCAGAGACTATTATTGCAGGGTTCTCAAATTTTTTTCCCCTGTTTAAATTGGCTCAGCAGGCCTTGCAAAAATCCCTGTGGGTTTGAACAAAAAATGATTTGCAGTTTCCTAGAGGCCGACAACTGTTTCTCCTCTAATCAGATATTGCCCTGAAGAAAGCTTTGGTCTCCCTGTGGATCCAGCAGCGGTAATCTAAAGTTACTTACAGGGGGCCTAATCCTGCTTGCCCAGCATGTTTTAAAGAGGGTTAGTAGATTATTTTACACATAAGACCACATACTCTCTGCATGATATAGATAGTGTGGTAAGATTGCATGGCAAAAGTTTCTGTCCTTGATGATATTAGTGCTTGGGCACACTTTTGACAAAGACATACGGCTGTGATTTTCCTACCTTGAACTTGAAAGAGAAGTCAGGATTTAATTTTATGTCAGCACCTGGAGGCTCTTTGTTTCTTGCCTTTGCTGTTTATTGCTCCCACACTGCAAAAACATACACCAAACTGAAGCCTCTAATAATACAGTCTATGGAAATCACAAATGCAAGGTCACACAAGCGCTTGCTATTGGCCCCTGAAGTCCAACTTGGACACTGCTATAAAAGCAGAGACTCTTCTGCCATTCACTCTTCTCTTGCACTGCTGTTGGCCTGGGAACACTAGAGCACTTACTAGACTACAGGGCTCTTCTTCCAGATACATCATGAACAGAACAGTATTTTCCAAAGGGGCCACTGACTTTTCACCTAGAGACAGTGGAAGCTGTCAGTGGTCAGCATTTCCAGTATGAGGCCTGAAGTTTGTAGTCGTGTTGCTGCTCCTGCTGTTGGTATGCACAGGCTTTGTCGGATCAATGGCAGTGTTGCATTCCTGAGTCAGACTTGGCCTTGGGTTTTTTTTCTCAGTGCAATTGGGTTTATGTGAGAGGGGAAGGAAAGCTATCAGGAGGACTTCATCCCTTTCTTTTTCCTCTTTTTGTACTGGCCAGTGCTTCTGGCCCAGATGATGCAGGTGTAAGTTTCTGTGGATGTGTATAAGCATTGATGGAGTACTGTGCTAGCAGTGAGTTGCCTGCAGCTGTGGGTTGAATACTCTCTTTTTAGTCTTTGAATGAACCTACATATTTCTGAACTTCACTTATTTTACACGATACTGGTGGTAGGTTTTAAAATACTCCTCAGCTCGGACACTCAAGCGTTTCCTCATTTTCAGGGGTTTGTTCTGCTTTGTGGTGGTTGTACAATGACCGATGAAATAAGCATTTGGTTTTCAGTTTGGGGTAGCTAATGGATTTCAAGGCTATTTGCTGTTGTAATTTTTCACCTAATTGTTTTCTCTCTGTGACTGTATGCCTTCGCTTCCAGGATTTACTCCTACATTCCCATGTAGTTAGTTTGATGCAGATTCTGTATGCTTCCACAAAATGACTCTGTTCTATAGCAATCAAGGTTGCAGACAGGGGAGACAGAGGCTGCAAGATTATTTTAATCTTCCACTCGAAATGTAATTTCTGACCTGCTTTTGGAAAAAATGACACCCCAATCTCAGAAAATGGGTAACGTATCATTGTATATGGCAATCATTTGGAAGTGCTGGGCAGCTGCCTAATGAGAGAGACAAACAGGCTGTGCATGAGTCAAATTTCTGATTCGCTTTTACAAAGGCGTTTTTTTGCGCAGGTACCAGTTTATAACCAATGTGCTTTAGATTTGGTCCAGCATGTGGGAAGCTTCTTGTAGGTCGGCATCACTTTGAGCATTAGGGTGGTATCTAGTTTCTCTAAATATTGATTTCTCTTTAAACAGGTTGACTTTAACTTGTTTTTAATTAGTAATGGCAGATGTTCAGCTGGAAGAACACCTAGGGATCATTATTCTAATAATGTCCTATTAGCTTTTAAACCTTCCTCTTAATGTAAATATATAATTAGAGTGGTGCTCTATCTGCTGCATCCTACTACAAAATCTGTCTGTAAGCCAATACACTGGGATGCCAAAGAGCTGCAGGGATTGTAAATAGTGTCTTATGACTCTGTGTTTCAGATAATTGCACTCTGAGGACAAAGCAGAGTAACACAGCAGAGCTGCAGCAGCAGCCCCCATCATCTTCCAGTTCAAAGGAAGGATATTCCCTTGGGTGGAGGATGCTTTGACAGCAAAGGAAGACTGAAGAGGTGGAGCATTGTTTGCAGTCATTATGTCCCACTGAGACAGAATCCAGATGCAGAACAGCCCTTGGAGTTGATGGCAGTGTGTTCTCCAGCCTTCCCCACACCTCCCTTGCAAGGGCAAGCTTGGTGATGGTCTGTCCCAGCAGGGCAGGGCAAGAGGATGCCTCTGGTCCTGGGGGGAGACTATTGTCCTCTGAGTTTGGTCAAGGGTCTGTCAGAATTAAGACTATTTCATGTAGGTCCCTGGCTACATGAGTGAGATAACATGGAAGGTATCTGAGGAGGCTTTACCTGTGCTGGAAATTTTTGGCTTTTTATGTGTTTAGGTGAATGTTTCTCACCTATGTCATTATTTCACTACCTCACATGTGTTCAGTCCCAAACATTATGGCACCGACTGGTCACTTCCTTAAAGTGATTTTATATCAGCACATCTCTAATGACTCTCACCAAGCCATTCCAGCACCAAACTGATATAAACAAGTGAACCAGGTCGTGAGCTGTGTCTGTAAGCACACATGTAGAATTTTGATAGCTTAGTTGGTTTATCCTTGTAACTTGTCTCTTGCAAACAAAACCCAACCCATTTCATTCACTGCCCTCTGGTGGCATATTCATTTTTCCTGATATTAATCCTTCCTCATGTACAAATATATCATCCGTTTCATCTGTGGATCCCAAAGGAGAAGCTGATGTCATTATTTGCACATAGCAAAACCAGATGTGCAGAGACCTTCTTAGTTGCCTACAGTAACACTGGCAATATCCAGAGTTTCAGAGGACCCCATGGGGTGTGGATCCACAGTCCCCTGGCTCCCACCCCACCTCCTGTGAGAGGTGCTCTTCAATCTATTACTCACAAACCACTAATTCCATTCACATTTTCCATTGCAATAGAAAATACTCATTCTTGCTATCAGATGGCAGGGCATATGTGACTATATGTTTTATGTTTCCCTTGAGAATGCAGCTTCATTAAACTCCTTCATTGTTGAATCTTAACTGTGTGCCCACACTGAAATAAAATGACATTCTAAAAAGCTCACTCCAACTTTCCAGCCTCCTGGAGTCAAGCCTAGAGTGGCATAAATCTGCCATGCTGTCTGTGAGAGACTTATTTCTAGTCCTGCAGTGACACAATCTTTCTGACTTATCTGCAAAGATTTCCTTCCTTGCTCTCTTCCCATCCCACTCACTGTCTCTTCCTGCAGGCACAGTGCTTAGCTACTGGCTTAATTTAAAATAAATAAATAATGCTCTAAGGTGTCCATCTGACTCTTTTCAGGATCACTCTTGAAAGGTCACCCCGGACTCACATGTCATGTTGAAGTTACCAGAGCCTGCTGGCTTGTTTCTCTTATTTATCCTCCAGACTTCACACTGGCAGTGTCTGCCTTTAGTAATTGGATAATCTGCACAAATGGAGTCAACAGGTGCCAGGTTTTATGCTGATGCAGGAAAAGAACCAGACTCTATCTTTCTTTGCATTTCTTTTACAAGACAAAGACACCTGATACTCTTGAAAGCCGTCAAACTGCCATCCTGATGTCTGCTGGTATGTCCACTTTATTTCCTTTAAGTCCATACTCTGCTCCCTTCCAGTATGCTGTGCAGTATTACTCGAAGGCTTTCCTGTATGTTACCTCTTGCTTTTTAGGGAAGAAAATATTAGGGTTCTTTTCTTAATTACTTTACATTTCTCAGTGTTTAACTTCATTCTTTCATTCAGGCAGTGCCTGAAGCATATCCTGCCTGATGTGACTAAGCTGTTGACTCACTCCTTTTATGGCTGTAATAAAACTAGATCTAATGACCAATGTCTGGATATCAAACACAAACAGTATTTGCAAAAAAAATCCAGATTGTTCCTTTTCAAGGTTGTGTGTCCTGGTATAACATTCACTTAATTTCAAGTATCAAGTAAGTATGGCCCAGATGTAATCACAGTTTTGTTTTCTTCTTTAATAGAGATGACCTGCTTGGCTTTAACATTATCCCAGACCCTCCAGTTCTGAAAGTTTTAAATAGCAGTGTTTTGGAATCTGTCCCTGCAACCATTAGAACTGGTAATTGCACTCAAAGACTTAATGTAGACAATTAGCCTTGCACTGGGCCCTAGGGATTCAATAATTTTATGAATTTGCAGCTTGCTTCAATTTTACCATCCGGCTGGTGTAACTCTGGGGCCTCTCAGACCCTGCTGTCATCTCAGGTGGGTTATTGTCTGTGTTTCCAAGCATGTCTATACCACACAGGGATGGGGAAGAGCAGGCCTCTAATTTTTGGTTGTGGGTGACCCCAACAAGTGCCCCCAATATAAGGAAGGCTGTGGTGAGCATCTGCATGAGAATATGGCCCTTACAATTCTGCTTATGTCTTTGTTGAGTATAAGTTGAATTTCATGCTTGGGAAGGTGGTGTGAGAGAAGCCATTTCCTCTCCATATATCCTTGGTAGCTTCCTTGCCAGTGGCAAAATAGTGGACTATTAAATGTAGTACAGGGCATGGATAGGGAGGAGAACTGGGGACCTGGAGCTGGTTCCCTAGAGACCCCACCATCTGCTGTGCTGAGAAAGCTCACAATAATTCTACGCATTGAAGCCATACTCAGGGAAACAGTGGGGCTTAGCCGTAAGACATCTACAGTCTTTTCCAAATTGATATTGTATCACAGTATTTGGTGCTGGAGTCATTCAATTACATAAGATTCTAGTTTCACTTACAAGAAAAAATAGGTTTCTGTACTGCAGAGTACCAAAGATTAGCTTGCAGAGATGAGCTGAGGGACTAGGAAAGGCTCACAGTCCATGGACTGAAGAGTCTGATGTTTGTTTGACATCTCATCAATTTAGAACCCATCTCACTGTGCAGCCAGCCTCATAATGGGAAGTTCCTTTCAGTGAATGCTAAGTTTTATTATTTTAAAAAAGCCCCAAATCCAACAGTGGCAGTTTCAGCAGATCTGAAGCTTTCCATGAATTCAGATGATATTCAGCAAATACTTTGGGAGGGAAACAGGAGACATTTGCTTTGGAGACGCTGAATTACTTTTCTCAAACATTCTAGTTTTTGCTCTGACCCGATGTTTACATTAGAGAATTGAGTTGTTCTTAACAGAGGAAATTAAACAAAGAAGATAAACAAAAGAATAGGGGATGATTTAAAAAATATGGAAGGTGCAGAGATTTTGATTTGACATAATATATACCCATTATATGCACACTCTTAGTTTGGAGATGTGGCCGGCAAGCTTTTGTTCTTTTGGGGAAGAGTGCTGCAGGGAAAGCTGCCCTGGAAAAATAGAGCCAAGACCTTAAACATGCTGCAGTGGTTTGTGCCTTAGTACCAATGGAGAAAAATCCAGTGCTCCTCAGGATCTGGCCCACTTCTCCAAGGAAGTGGTAAATGCTCCATCCCTGGCAGTGTTCAAGGCCAGGTTGGACAGAGCCTTGGGCAACGTGGTCTAGTGTGAGGTAGCCCTGCCCATGGCAGGGGGATTGGAACTAGATGATCTTAAGGTCCCTTTCCAGCCTTAACAATTCTATGATTCTGTGTGTGCAGGTATTATGGGCTTCCTTTCCTTTGGCTTTCTTGTCTTGCCACAAAGTGAGCTCACCTGAACACCTCACCTCCTGGCTGTAATCAGCAGAGCATTAAAACACACATCTGGGCCTTGGTTTGAAAGAAGTTTTGAGGTTATACTAAATCACCTTGTCAAACCCAGTAACACTGACTTGGAATCTGGCTCTTCTGACTGATGCTTCTTGCTTCTCATGTGCTTGTCCATGGGCAGTCAGCTCCTGCAGGCTTTAGCTAGGGTTGTATTTAGAGTGGGGGGATGGGAGTGAGGAGACGGACTGTGCCTGTCTTCCTGCAGCGCAGCCAATACTCCTTGGTATGTGTTGGGGAGAGACCATGGCACTGTGTGGATCTGCTGGCACCACCCTCATGGCATCCACCTTGCCTAATCTGGCGAGCTAGTGGAAATGGGGACATCCATGGTACTGGTTGTGTGTGTGAGAAAAGCTTTTCTTCTCTTTTTTGCCGTGATTTTGTAGAGCAGAAGGTTTTGGGGCAGTGATGGTCAGTTTTCTTTTTGTACCGTGCTGAGCTGAGGACTTCAGACCTCATAGGTGTCAACTGGCAGCATCATTTTTATTAACAAGGTAACTGGTATGTTTCTAGTGCCAATACTGGTAGATGTTACCCCAGACTTTCCAGAAACATCTGACCCTAGAGAAACTGCCTATTGAAAGACTGGGGGAGGAAATAGCACCTTACTTTCTTCTGATAAAAGCTAGCGATGGTACCAAGGAGACATCTCAGGATCTGATCCCACTTAAGGAATTCTGCCTGGGAAACCTCAGGGTCTGGCTTGACTGTTGCATTTCCGCAGCTCTCACAGTGTCCAGGATCCTTAAAAAAATAGGGACTTTTCAGTGGAGCTGAGTGAGAAGTTTTTATGCTCAGTTCTAAGAGCAGCACTGGCTTTTGATAAATGGTTGAGTGGTTTTAAACAATGAAAAATTAAAACAATCATTCAATTACATGTGAGCAGATGCCCTGAAGTGAACTGGTGTGGCTAACTTTACAGTTTTATTGATGATAAGGCTTGGAAGTATTTGATCATTCTTATTTCATGGCTCTCCCTTGCTTAGTATAATCCTTTTTTATAGCTGAGGTGGTTTTAAAACATGAGATAAATTTTTGCAGCAGCAATATATTTTCCTGAAGAAAATGCAAATCTCCAGGAATGACTTATTTAGAGTATACTGAGCCAGAGGAGGTCTGACTCGGCTTTTATTTAGAGCAAGATTTCACAAGTTATTTAGGTGTCTGTATGGGATATGAACAACTGGGCTTTTCAGAATCACTTTGCCAAAGCCCCCCATGAATGCTTTTTGAAAATGGGCCTTTATTTCATATGGAGACAAAAATCCCTGTTAATAAAGCATTCATGCTCTCTTTGATCCCCTAAAGGCAGGAGCTGCTCCATCTCGGCACCTGCAGGGACTACTATTGCATGAAAGCAGGAGCAAAACCACTTTCAAAGAAAAATGACCCCTATTTTATTTGCCTGTTCTTTTGCCAAACCTGAAAACTTCTGCTTTAGCAGACTTCATCCCCAACTGTCTTAAATGCACTGTATTAATTGATGCTCAACTATTTTCTGAAGGTCTGGGTTTCATATTTATTTTGGTTTTAAACTCTTGTAAGCTTTTGGAGTCAAGGGAAAGTAACGGGGAGAAGGCCAAGCCTGGGGATCCTTCTGTTATTGCACTCAGAAGAGGGAACTTGTATCCCTGTACCCTGGATCCTAGTATAAAAATAGCTTGATGAAGAATCCCCAAGTATGGGAAGCTGCCCTGTTTCATTCTTTCGTTCTGAGAAGCAGAAAGAACTTCAAAGTCCACATTTTTGTTGCCTTAGATTTCACCTGCTCTGTTGTAGACCTATTCCTCTCTTCCATCCGTCCCAGCTGTGTCCCTGCCAGGCCAGTAGAGCAGTGGCATTCAGCAGGTCCCATCCACCCAAGCTGTCCCTGGAGTCCTGCTGCCTTGCACTGAGGTGCTGGATGTGCTCTGCCCCGTGAACATCCCCTGCCAGCCTCTCTGCATGGTGCAGTGCTCGCTGTGCCCCAGCTTGTGTTTCGTGTGCTGGGAATGGCCATGTCATGTTCAACATGCAGAGTGCCTCAGGGACACAGGCTGAAGAATCAGAGGGCAACTGATTGCCCTCTTCACTGCCAAAGCTGGACACTAATGAGGTGAGTGTCTGAAAAGCAGCTTGTCTTGTCACTGATTTGACTATTTGTTTATGTCTGGTCCATTTTGTCATTTTCAGGAGCATTTCCTCCTTGTTTCTGTATATACGGGTTTTGCAGCATTTCCGAATAAGCCGGGCAATACCTTCCACCCCCATTACAAATGCAGAAGGCAGTGCAAGTACTGAAAAGCAGGAAGAGTGCAAATAATTACTTCCTTGGAAAGGTGAGATGTGGTTTACCTCATTAGAGTAAACTAATTAAAGCTGGACTCAAATCCTACCCTTTGGGCTATGCATTGACACCTGGTGATAATCCGGCCAAGTATTATCACATAAGTCAATGGGAAATAAAAGTCCCTATTTGTATTAATATAGCAGAATGAGCTTTAACCTTCCCTTTGGGTTTCTAAGAGGGACTATTAACAGGAAGGAAATACACAGTTCTGGATAAGAATTTAATTTTCTGGAGGCAAAGCCTGTAAAGATATTGTCTGCTAAAGGCCTACTCAGGCTTTACCTCTCTCTGAAGCTACCTCATGCCTCAAAATGCTCTGCACTGCTCCCTCAAACCAGGTTGACCTTAAGAGGTTCACATTTTCCTTCACCATGAGATGATGACTGTTTCAATCCTGGTTGAGAACTGAAGAGATTTCCTTATCTCTTCCTTTGTTTTCTGCCTTCTTTTCCCAAATCCAACACCACTAATATTTTAGAGGCTCTTCCACAAGTTCCCTGCGGAAGTTGCACCTGTACTCTTGGGCAGCAATTGCTCATGATGCCTCCTCCTCTCTTGTCTTTTGATTTCAGTGGATTTTGCCTTGAACCAGTCTCTGTCTGTATGGCCATGCTGCAGCATTTGTGGCTTTGGATCCCAAAGGGATTTTTTATTCTGGAATGCAATTGCTAGTTATTTACTGGTAATAAACTAGAAATAACTCACCTGTCTGCAAGTACAGGTAAAGAAATGCAGTGAAGAATGCCAGCGAAGCCAGCCAGCAGGTTGCATTTTTGAGGGAGTGTGAAACTCAGTTCTAGTCTGAGCAGAGAGAGCAGCATAAGCAGCTCTTACATGCCTTAGAAGTGTCATTTGAAAGGTACCACTGATACTACTGGCTCTTTAGCCATGCCACTGCTTAGCAACTGCACATTAAAATGTCCAAAAGCTCTGTGTTAACTTGAAAGAGGAGAAACAGAGATAATAACTTCAAAGTTGGAGGCACCAGTGCTTTAGCTATCAGTTTGAAAACCCCGCAAGAGGGACCATATGCGATACTGTAGTCATCTGGGGCCAGATGATCAAACCAAGAAGCCATCTCCGCACCTAAGCTGGGTTCTTAGCAGATGGTAGAGCCAATCCACCTTTTCATGAGGCTGTAAAACATTTGTGGGGCTAGTCCATGGCAGCCGTGGTGCTGCTGTTGTCCCTCGTGTGGTATCAGCTTGGGCTCTGAAAAACTGGCTTCAATGGTGGCAGACCCTGCCCAGCTCTAATCTATGCCAAACCGGGAGAAAATGAACCTAGGAAAAGGAGGAGCTGTAACGTGGGTGCAAGGGGGCTGCCTGCTGCAGGCTTGCAGGGAGGTTGCTTAGGCTTTGTGCTGCTCCTCTGAGGGCTATTGAGTTAGAGGGGAACTGGAAATCCCTTGCTCTGTTTACTAGATGTTCTCCCAAGAGATCTGTTCTGCTTAGGTAATTCTTTGGTTACCATTTGTCACAGAAACACATAATAATATCACAGAGGACAGGAAGAATGTCATGCTGAGTGGCTGTGTCTGGGAATTAGAGGAGAACATTCATAACATCACTTGGGATCTCTCAAACACTCCTTTAAGGCAAAATGAAAAAGTTAACATGAAATACGGAGTCTGAATTTAACTGTTCTGATTTGGGTTTTGAACTCTTAAACAAATCCTTTGAAAACATCAATCAGAGTTTTGATTTTGACAGAGTGTTATTCAGTATAAAACTGCTGAACAAATTCAATTCAAGTAGGAATGTTTTGTTTAAAGAATTCATTTCAGAGATGCCTGAAGTCAAGGGATACCTACAACCTCTGTTAAGTGGTACACTGTGATGTTCCTGATGGGACTAAGAGATTATGTTTTATATATTTCAAGTTATTTTCTCAAAGGCTTTTAAGATGAAAGACCATATTTTGAAGAAGAAAAGTCTGTGGAACATGTTTGATGGGGAAAAAAGCAACATCTGTAAAATGGAAGTGTGCATTCATCACAGCAAAGATTGATTGTCAGAAAGGGTGGTAGTTACGAATAACAGCATGGTAAATTGAAAATGTCTGAAAATACTGTGCAAGGTTCAAAATCTGTCAGTGGCAGACAGGGAAAATTAAAGGTGAAGAGAATGCAAGCATTACAGAGTGCACAAAGTGTAAACCTGCCTTTTTTTCCGATTAGAAATACACCAGCTAAATAAAATGAAGAAACATCACTTGTCTGAGTCAGAATCTGAAAAAGGTTAGAAGAAGAAATCTTTTGAAAGTGTTTACAAGCCACAGGGGGGTGTAAATCCCACTTGAGCTTTACAAGCTCAGAGGCACTGGTTTGAACTCATATTTTTGTGAATATCCTTGTACATGTTTTCATAATGTACTGTGTTTTTTCCCCTTTTTTGGAATGGTGGCACTGGTTTCTGTGCTCAACAGAACAGATTTAAAGAATCTTTCAGGGAACGAGAAGTTATAAATGTCTGCTTGTGGCCACAAAGTTTTTCATTACTAAAAATGAATCCATATGGAAGACACTCTCTGGCTTAAGCATATAGGAACTTTGCAGATATCTGAATGAATAGAGTTTTTAGTTCAAATTTGACCATGCTGAAGATCATAAGTGATCACATACCATGCTGCTTTCATGAGCAATTCCTGCTATCGTGGAAAAACGTCTTTATCAATAGAACACTTTACTACAGAAGGAAACACTGTGGTGGCTTGTGAGGAGCCAGAGGACAACTGAAGTCCTAAACTGTTCCCATCTCTGTGATGCATTGCACATAATTAACAGGAATGATGAAGAAACTGGAGGCAGAAATCTCCTGAGCAGAATGTAGGGTGAAATGGTCTCTGTGTACTTATTGAATCTAATAATTTACATCTCATTGAATCCAATCAAGTTAGCAGTTTATCACATTAAGATTGCATTAAGTTGGTTGTCTCCAGCAAGCCTGAATTATTGCTGGAGGGGATCCTACAGCTTTGTGCTTGGGGCTTTTATATTCCCCAAGTAAAAGGTCTAACTCTGGCTGGGATGTGCCTTTGCAGAGGGCACCTTGCCTGACATAGCTCCATGTCTTACTGACTAGTGATGAAAGAAAGCTGTTGGCAATCAAAAGGAGATGGCTCCACACTCACATCTGGTCTACACTCAGTCACTGAAATGTCACGGAAATCAGCAGGTTTATTTGGAATTTTCTTCCTTGCAGCTGAGGTCTGATCAAATCCTTTAAATGTAGTTTTATGGTAGAAGGCTCTTGTTAGCCAGGTCTGTAGGTGGGTGGCAGCAACAGCAGTTGTGTAATGCCCCTTTGCCTTCACCTGTTGAGAATATGCAGTTACTGGAATATTTTGAAATTCAGAAGTTGATCAGGTGTGACCAGAAAGAAAACCACCCAATTTTCCAATTTCCAACTGATTCTATGATTCAGCAATGCCCACTGGCTATAGAAATGTACGGCAAGAGTGAAGGACAGAGTTAATCTCAACACTGAAAAATTTAAGTTAGAAAATGAGATATTTTGTGTAGCCCACTTACAATATCCCAGATTGTATGAAAATAGTTTTTGTAACTAACTCTTGCTTATGAGGCAAAACCAAATTACTGTGCTTTTTGTTTTTCATCTGAAAGTACTCAGTCTGTAAATTGGAATGAGCCTGAAGAGAAGAGTGCTCTGCAGAGGTGACTTGGGTGCCATATAGATTTTTATGGGGAATTTCACCTCCGCAGTAGAACTCTGGTGGGTGGTTTTACAGTTCTGGGGAAAGATTGTTCCTGTTTCTTGAAGAGCTTCATCTAAACGCATGGGTCCTGCTGGTGCTGCTGCTGTTCAGCTTTGCAGGGCACAGCCCACAGCCCTGCTTCTAGGAGCCAGCGCCCAGGGGGTAGGCGGAGGCCACACGGGGTGGGTGCAGTCAAGACCAGTGTCTCCTGACCTACGGGGTTTTTTTGTGTGGTTGCAAGGGTTGTCTTCTATGCAGTCGGTAGTGTCTGACCTTAGAGACTACTGGTGCGGTCTTGACCTAATCACTGGAGGTATAAATACAAAGCATAAAACCAAATGAAAAACGTGATGGGAGCAAGCTGGTTACTGTGCACAGCTTACAGGTATAAAGGCAAAGGTTTTCATTGGCAGTAGACTTCTAAATAGCTTTTTCTTCAGGGTTGCAGCTGCTGATTGCACAATGTCATAAAGCCTCATGGTCTGATTCTCCATTTTCTCCCTGCTCTGCAGTTTTCCCCCTGTTCTGCAGCCCGCTCACATTCTGCTGAGTAGTGTGCAGAGCAGAGTTTTAATAATCTTTAGAACAGCTTGTGGGCAGTTGATCCAAGATTACCAGTGTCCTGCAAATGGTTGTCGTTATTTAAACATCAGATAGAGAATCTCTGCCCTGGGGTCTAGGCCAAATAAATAAGGTTTTGCTGCAAAATGGTTTCATAATAATAATTTGAATGTGAGCTGAAGAGAGGGGAAGGCCTTCGTCTGGCTTCCCATATCTCATTACAACTTACTCCAGTGCAGTAATATGGGAATCATCAGGAAAGGCAGCTCAGTTTTTATCAAAGACTCGGTGTCATTTTTCTTGGGGCTTGCAGTAGCTGCAAACTGATTAGGTTTGTTTTGGAATAGGCTGGATAAAGTAGGATTCCACAGAGGTTGAATGAAAACCTGGGTTATTTCTAAATGATAATTCTGGGATTACTAGAGAGGCATTTAAGTAAGTACTGTATTTTCAGAAAGGAATGCAGGTTTTTAGTAGTTTTCTATTTCTCTTCTGGACCTATTAAAAGTCAGTGGAGTTGCCTTTGGATAGTGACCCAATGTTCTCATCTGTATTTAGCCCAGTGTTGAGTAATTATGCAATGTGGTCCATGTGACCTCATTTTCTAGAGCCCTCTGGACAACCGAACTGCCTTTCAGGTCCTGCAATCCTTCAATTAGCTGGATTTTTTCTCAGCTGCCATCTTCTGTGTAGCAATACTTTTAGTCCTTGCAAAGACCTTTCAAGTTTTCAGGAGGGTTCACACCTGTTTTAATTCAGCCAGAAGCTGGTGCAGAATGGGGCTAAAGGGACATGCATATATTGAAGCTTGGCTGGTTTAACAAAGGTGACTTTGAACTACCACTGTGCTCCAGTAATTGTGAGATTGGTGAGCTCTGAAGGAGAACTGGAAGGGAAACAAGATTACATCAGTGTATGATATCTTTTCTTTGCCATCACTTACATGTTTCTGAGACAGGGGTACCGTTAACACATCCAGATGATTTTATGTAAAGACTCACCAAATCATTGGATTAGTCTTGCTATTTTGAAGTCTGACTTTTACTATCACAAAAGAGATTTAATGCACTAACGAATGGAGTCAGTAAGTTTAAAGATTTGGCCAATGAGCAGCTGGACAGAAAAGACTTTAAGTAAAGTTATCACATAGGTAAAGATGTTTTTACTCTGCTCTTTTTGCTCTTTCACGGGGTTTATTCAACAATAAACACAATTAATTTCGTGGCTATACTCCACATCATCTACGTGTTATTCACAGAGAAATAATACAAAATACTCAAGGGTGTTGTTCCAGTGATTTCTCTTGGTGAGCAGTTTAATATGGCTGTTACATTTGGACTTGGTGGAAAATCCAATTTCCAAGACTGGAAAATACTTTATTTTTTAAAAACAGGCATGTTTATTAAACTCATAAAAGTTAATGGAAACAACAAAAAGCCAATAAGATCCGGGAAGAGATAACAAGGTTTCTCTCCTTAATAAAGCTACCTTGCCTGGATGGCATTTTCTGTCCCTCTCTGCAGGGAGCGAGGCAGCCCCTGGTGCTGGGGGAGGAAGGCTGAGTCAGTGGCAGCGCTCACAGGTAACCATCAGGACAGAATAACCCTGAAAAACCTCTCAGACACTGTGAGCTCGCCCTTGAAATCAAGAATATGCAGTGGAGCTCGGGAAAGCAGCCTCTTAATGAAAGCCTCTGAGTCTACCCCTGGGCCAGACAGGGCCTTGAACTAGGGCTTTCTAGGGGGATTTTCAGCAGCGATGGAGCTCCCAGATGAGTATCTGCAGCATGAAGAGAGCAGAGTGAGGCCGGCATGTCCCACCCTGGTGACCTGCTTCCCTGGCCAGGCAGTGGTGGTGTAGGAACCCTGACCTGTCCTTTGGGGTCATCTCTGCAGAGATGCTTCCTACTGTCAGCTTCACTGGAGTCCCTATCTAAGGATAGGATTAACTCAGTGACAGTGCAGACAAAGTTTTACTCGTTCCCAGGATTGAAATTGTATTTTGTAGAAGCAGACTCTGATCCTGCTGAAGCACTGGCCTTTGGGAAAGATTATCAAGCACAACTCCCATTTATTTTTGAACACACAGGAGAGAGAACAAGGTACTTACTCTGTTCTGCTTGGTTTGAGGGTTTTCTTTTTAGCAGTCAGTGTCTCCACAAACTTGGCAAAAGACCCAGAAAATAAAACACATGGACTGGCTCTCTGGTAGTAATGGAAACAGCAGTGGGAAGGCTCAAATCGTACCACAGCCAGGTTATGTTACGGAGACAAGGACTGCTGTGAAGCAGGGGAAGGGCTGTCTTATTTTTCTGCAGAGTAAACTGAATTACAAGGAGGAAGCCCATCTTCTCCTAGGCATATACAGAAGACATCATTAACTATTTTGGTCACGAGAAACAAGGAAAGGGATGCATTTAATGACTCTGTGTTAGAGCTGTGGAAGATTAATAGATTCCTTGGAAATAGCTGGCATTTGGGTAAGAGCATCCTTCAACAAAGAGCCCAGCTGTGATCCTGTTTCTCTGTAGGGCTATTCTCTCTGCCAGGTGCCTGCCCCCGAGAGAGCAGCGAGTGCTGGGCTGCCAGTCAGGCTGGATGGCGAGATGCTGAGAGAGCCCCAGTTGTTAGCAGAATGTGTGGCTTTATTCCTTTTCAATTAACGTCATCATGTGTAAATCTGCTGTGGGACTCCAGTGATAAAGAAAACTGACATGCACCACTCCAGTGCAATAAATCTTTAGGCTCTGGCTGTGGGGATGCCAAATCCACTCATCAGCTTGTTATTCTTGAGCTCATCAATTGTGTGGCAGTTGCTGCTGCAGTCTGAACACTATTGTTTTGTGCAGAGGCTGAGCTCTGGTTGGGCAACTGAACAAATCCGTAAGTGTGAAGCTTAGGTTTTGCTTCTCCTTTTTCTATCATAGATCATGTTCAATAATCATTTTAAGAGCCTGTAGTTGACTTCCCTGCCACATCTTCACTATTGACGGTTTTATATTTCGGTTTTCAACACGTGCTTGTGTATCTGTGTGCACAGCACATGCATGCGGAGGGGCTTTAAAGTTGCAGTCAGACAACTTTCTAACCTAACTGATTAATTTCTACTGGGATGGTTTTGCACCATCATTTCTGGGCATCCTGGGTTTGGAGTGAATCCAGGCAGAATGGACTCAGGTCTCTCTGCTCTCTGTGTATTTCTATAGGACCTACTGCATGAAGGATTTGTTCATGGCTGGGGCTCCTGAGTATGTGCATGCTAAGATGAGAACAATTTGAATTAATCTACTCCCAGACCAAGATGTAGCTCCTGATGGTGAAGTATCCCAGCCTTGAGTTTAAAGGAGTTCTCTGGTCTGAAGCTTTGTGACATTAAAGAAGTTGAACATTATCTTTCTTTAAATAAATCACATTATTTTGCTGGAGACCTCAGTATTTTCTCCAGCTGTTGTCTCGTTTAGTACAGTACATCAGACTGGCTGGCTGAGGTATTCGCAAAAGCCATGCAGTTCCTAGCGATGGACCATTTGGGGCTTATTCTCATTATAAGCTTTTTTATCATTATTCTTAAAGTAGAAGCCTGCCACAAATAATGTATGTAGTATCTGGCATGAACTAACTAATGGCCTGCTGGCAGGGCAGCTCTTTTGCTGCCTACAGTACTTTGTACTTGAATATTCTAGTGGGATGGGAACTATGTAATGCTAACTGTAGTAATGATGGGCTGCCTGCACAAGCCTATATATATGTCCCAGAAAACTGCTTCCTTTGGTACTCATTTGTTCTTTAAGCACCTCATATTACATAGGCTATAATAACACCACAATTTAATATCAGAAAAATTAGGTGAAATGAAAAAACACCCTTAAAGTTGCGCATAAATCGTATTACTCCATTTTTCAGAACCACTTTATTTCTTGAAGAGAAGGTGAGGAGCCGTGAGAGTTGAAATTCCCTTTCTGAGCAATCCTTATAATTATTTATACCACATCATGACAGCAGTCCCACTAAGGGATGCTGTCTTTATGGTGGTTGTATAGTGGCATGAAAGATGAGGTACTGCTACAGGAGAGCTGTGTCGATGTATTACAGTACCTGGAGAGCTGGGGGAGCAAATTTGGGTTTGGGAAGCTTGTGAAAATGGTGTGGAAGGAAAGAGACATAGCAAAAAATTATTTTTAAAGTGGATTTTTTTAATTTCTTTACTATTCAGATTTTCTTTTTTAATAAGTTGATGACACAAAATTTCAACCAACTCCACGACAGAGCAACTCCAAAATGTTCAGTACGATTTGTCATTATGATGTTGGAGCTGCGTCTTTTCTTCCCTTACTTCTCCATTAGCTAGCAAAGTGAAAAACCCTCTAGATTCTCTTTTAAAACTTGACAAAATCTGAGCAGCTGCAGGGAAGGAGTTTTGTTGCAGTCAGCCATTGCTATTTCTATATAAGTATTATTAGGTTTTGGAAATAATTTCTATATGTAAAAGGGAAAAGCTAAGTAATTTTTGAGTGAATATATATGATTGTAGCATAATCATGTTTATGTTCTGTACCTGCATTATTAACATATTTCAGTTTTGTGTGTTGATGAGACAACTGGACGAGTGAACAGCGAGTTACCAGAGCTGATTGTATTTTCCTTCTCCCATCTATCAGAGAATCACAGAATAGTTAGGGTTGGAAAGGACCTTAAGATCATCCAGTTCCAACCTTCCTGCCATGGGCAAGGACACCTCACACTAAACTATGCCACCCAAGGCTCTGTCCAACCCAGCCTTAAACACCATCAGGGATGGAGCAGTTACAACTTCCTTGAGCAGCTCATTCCAGTGCCTCACCACCCTCACAGTAAAGAATTTCCTCCTTATATCTAACCTGAATTTCCCCTGTTTAAGTTTGAATCCATTACCCCTTGTCCTATCACTGCAGTCCCTCATGAAGAGTCCCTCCCCAGCATCCTCGTAGGCCCCCTTTAGATACTAGAAGGCTGCTATGAGGTCTCCCCACAGCCTTCTCTTCTCCAGGCTGAACAGCCCCAACTTTCTCAGCCTATCTTCATACGGGAAGTGCTTGAGCTCCTGTGTCATCCTTGTGGCCCTCCTCTGGACTTGTTCCAACAGCTCCATGTCCTTCTTATGTTGAGGACACCATAATGATCTTTCTTTTTCTTTCTATGTAGTTCAAAGTAAATATGATTGAGCAATTCATATAATATATTTGCACACGAAATTGAATCTGCTCAAGCTGCTGATGCACGAGCAATGCAGGATCAAGCTCATAAACTTTCCAAAAATTTCTGCTGCTTTCTGCATGCATTTAGCCCACTTAACTTGGAATCCACATTAAAAGCGAAATGCTTCAGCAGCTGCCATCACTATGTAATGTGTCAGTTAATGCTTGTGTTGCTGTATTCAGACAAAATTGAGGCAACACAGAATTTTCCAATATTTGTTTAATTACCCAAGTCACTTTTTAATAAATGAGGAAGTTGTTTCACTTCTTGTAAACGCATCTATTTGCATGAAACTCCAGGAAAGCTGTCAAACCATCATTCTTGCTTGAATTTGGGGTGTCACTTTTTATCACTGTCAAGATGATGGAATTTAAATTAGTGATTAAAAACAACGCTCTTAAGGATCTCATTTGCTTTTAAGATCCCTGAAAATACAAGTGGCTCAATTCAGACCTGCCAGTTAAGACAAGTCGTTAGAGTTTGTGGAAATGTGAGAGACACCACTAATGAGAACTATGCATCTGCTCTCGGATAGCATGGAGGTGGGTTTAACTCTCTGGAAATTCCCTGAAAACAGTCTCTTTTAAGGCACTTGGCAGGCAGGAGAGGAAGAGCAGACTTCATTTCAGACACATTTTGTTTCCAGCTTCATTTTTGCTCCTTTCCAATTCCTATTTATTCTCAGCTATTATAATACTTACTAAACACCTAGATAACCAAATACATACATACACAGAGAGAAATAAAATATTGATGTTATCTGGACATGCTGTGCTCCTGCAGCAATAAAGTAAACTATTTATGCTCTCTGAATAACAGTGTAAATTATACATCAGATAATTATACCATGTGATTGCTGAAAATAATAGGATGAAACTTAAGCAAAACAAAGCAGGTATGTAGAGGAAGTAGCCTTACGCTCTGCACTAGCTTTAGATGGCATTAACTGAGTGAAAGGAAAAGGTTCAGGCTTTGTTGATGCCAACTATGCAAATAATATTTGTTGCCTGGGCTGCATATAATCATAGCTGGTGATGAGAGCCTGTGATTTGAATGCGATGTAGAACAACTGATTTAAAGAGGGATTTTGGTCCAGGAATTTTAATTCAACCTCCTCCAGATTTCTAGAAAATCTGAAAAAAGCATCTTAGTTTTACGTTTGAGATGTAGAGATTTCACTAACAATTGTGCATTAATTTGTTTTAACAGGGGCATGATCTTTTGAAAGAACGAATTGTGTTTGGCGATATTTAAATGAAAGCTTTCTTGTATTTGGTTGGACAACTGGCAGGGTTTGAATGAAGGTGAGCTTCAGAGCTTTGCCAAAGTAGCACATTACTGATTTTTTTTTCTCCTTGTCCTTAAATGACCGAGTCTACAAAATGCCTGAGAGAAAAGATAGGCACAGCATGCCAACAGAATCTGGCAGAAGAAGGAGGAAAGCATTCTCCATAGGTGTTTTCACTGGTAATTCCTTATCACTGAATACCCTCAGTTACATAACAGCGACTCCCATATGGATCTTGGCTGCAACAATGTAGTATGTTCTGATGGCTCCCAAAACCTGAACCTTTCTGTTGACTTCACTGGGTCACAGCTGAGCTGCTTTGGAGAAAGGGCCATCTCTCTGCTACTCAGATCCCAAACTGTCATCAGTTCAGAGCATTGGGGTAGCCATTACTTGCACATGGGAAGGATCCAGCACCTCAGCTTCTCCGACATTATGTTTGCACTGATGTGTACATCATGCTTAGAACCAGCATTTGGTAACTGATAATGAGGCTCTTTTTCTGCAAGATGCCAAGGGAGCTGAAGAGCCTGAAAGAATGAAGCTCTTTGAAGTGGTAGCCCAGACACTCATTAAATGCCCCTGTTGGGTTTTCATCCTTCCTCTGGACCTCTGTCTGCAACTGCTCAATTGTTTCCATTTCTTCCAGACACGCTATTTCATTACGATGCCTCCTGGATTAGATAGAAAAGCAATAATAAGTTTAATTGTTTAATCATTGATGAGGTTAGACTGAACTAGACATGAATTCAGTTATGTAATTCTGTATATAATATTTTGAGATTGAACTGAGAACAGAGCTGGTCCAAACCTCGGGCAAAGGAGGCAGGAGTCTGGCCTTGCAGGCTGCAGGGGACACCTCTCCTTGTCCAGGAATCAGCGTAGGGAGGGATAGGAAGAGCTCAGCCCTGCTCCCAGATCCCGTAGCTCTCTGCCAGGGGAGGGGGAGGAGGGAGTGGAAGGCTCTTACCCGTGCTGCCAGCACTGGCTTCATCCTTTTCTCCATCTCCCTGGCAGCAGGAACAGGAATCTCTGGGGTTTTGTCCTTCTGTGGTCCTTTCCCAAAGTCTCACTGCCAGATAGTGCCTGGCCAGGGATAGGACTAGGACAGCAAGAAGCATCCTGTGCCTGGGACACTGGGGAAGGAACAGAGCATCTGGAAGCAGGGAAGGGCTATGCCTTACTCATTTCCAAGCCCTTCAGCAGCCCCCCTCAAAAATCCTATTCACCCCTCCCAGCCCTCATCTCCTGACAGCTTCCTTACCCTCCCTGGCACCTCCCTTCACACTCTTGCCACCAGCACTCTCTTCCCTTGCACATCCTCATTGTCACATCCTGGCTTGTATCCAACCAGACTCTGAAAATCGTGGATCTCCCAGAAAGACGTCTCATCCATCTACCCCCTGCCATTCTCTTCCTGCCCCTAGCACAAAGTGGGATTTTGCCTCCATGGCTGGGGTATTTGGAGATGGCATCAGTTACAACATCCAGTGGGTGAGTGCTGTGGTGATGAGAGATTGTTGGGACAGGAGTTCAAAATGAAGTCTCTGCTCTGGAGTAACTGGTTGCAAGCATCACTGCAGCTGCCTGAGTTTAGATTGCAATGCTTACCCAAGCAAATCAATAATGCCTGGTGGGGGATGATACGCTGATGTGGGTACCAATAAGTAACTTGGTGCCATCATAAATGAACAGAAGGAAACTGCGTACATCAGCATAACAATGTGGACATAGATTTGCATGAATTTATTAATTTTATTCATAAGAGCCTCCTGTATTCTGCTCCCCATTTTTATTGCCTGTTGTATATACTCATATGCTGGAGTTTGCTTTGCTATGAAGGAAAAATAATAAAAGATGAACCTGCAGGTATCATCATTGTTTATAGCTCTCATATATCCTTGCAAAGCAAAACTGATTATTAGAAAGCCTAGATACTGAGCAAAGTTATCTGCAGCATATAAGATGCTTTTCCAAACACTGTAGTAAATACACAGAGTAGTGACACCCCAACTGTTCCCTGGCATGTTAATGAACTAACAGAAAGCTAAGAACCTGCTCAGTCTAAGCCCCCGTGTAGATAGCCTTGCTGATTTACAGTGCTACTTTCAAAGTAATTGAGTAATGTGCTTGAGACATTTTTCTCTGGAGCCTTTTATTCAGCAGTTTTACAACCATAAGTAACTGCAGTGAGTTGATGCATCAGCTGGTGCAGCTCAGGACAGCTCCACTGAAATCACTGAAATAAGTCCTGTATTAAAATTGCCTGATTATTTGTAGGAATTAATTCTTGATTCATTCTGTGCAGATCTAAGTGTAAGTTAAGAGTCTTTGTGTACCATGAAAGTACTCTGTAGTTGTTAGGTTAGCAATGACCTAATACCAGAACTTTTCTAGGCATGCTTATATGTCTGTATGTTGATACAGTTACCTTTTCAGTTGGATGGGTTGTGTTAGTTGGATGCTAAATACTATTTCATGACATCAAGAGATAAATCGTGTTATCAAATCTTTATGAGCAAATCAACCTGTAAATATGAATCTATTCTTCTACTACTAGCTAGCAATGGAGTCTAATTTTAATCAGAATATTTATCTATATGGAAGAACCCCAACATGCAATGATTTGAGCTGTAATGATTTGATGGATCTTGAATTTCAAGATCACTTTTTGCTATACAACAAAGATGGTGTGTTTTTTGGAGTTACCTGTATCTGTAATTCTCAGGTATAGTTGTATATACAGCATTAAGAAAAGATGAAAATCATATGTGAAGGAGAACTTTTAGATACATATGTTTTGGTGGGGCTTATGGGGTTGTAGCCCACCCCCTGGGCACAGGGCACTTTGAAGCATGCTGCATATGGTGTTACGGGAAAGGCCACACTGTGTTATGTCCCGATTGGGGTCACAGCTGTATAAGAGATATTCCTATTCCTATCAGTAACAGTTATGAAGACCTTTGCAAGTTTGAAATCGGTTGTCCTTGCATCACCTCTGAAGTAATATTATATCCATTTTACAAATGGGAAGCTGAAGCACAGAGAAAGTAGATGACTGTCTGTAGCCTCATCCTCAATCAATGTGTATCAAATTAGCTTAATGTTCATCCGAGCGCTCAGATTTGTCTAGAAGAAAGTGTGATCATCACCAGATAATGTCATTCACTTGTCATTATAGTCAAAATGACTAGACAGCATAAAGATATGTTGCTTCTTGTCCTGAGAGCCAAGTCACCCAAGTTGTGTGTTTCAGTGGTAAAGCTTCACCCTATGAGTGGTCAAGTTGCAGTGGGTTCAGCTCCCCAGCTTTGAGCTGAGCACATTATCTGTTCTCTCTGTTCTCCCCATTAGGTGCTACTGGCATAGTTTAATGTAAGTATAGGATGACTGTCTTGAATGACGAATCCTATTTTCTGTAAAGCAGCAGGCAGGCTCCCCAGTTCTTATATCCTGTACAACAGATAGATAAGTAAATGCAGTTACTCCCAGGTCACCTCTGGTGAATGCATGACTTTGCCTGCTGGGACAAGGAGTAGTGTATGTCCTAATAAAAGGAATAATGACATGAGAAGAAAAACTCATTTTCAAATCAGAGAGTCTGGCTACAAAGCAATTATTTTATATGTTTACAGAAAAGTAACTCCCTCCAGGCTATGATTTTTTGCAGGGCCATAGAGGCACTTCATACTTCCATGGTGCTGTGGTGTAGAGAAAATGTGTGTTAGCTAATGTCATTCTAATTGGTTAATCTTACTCTGTGATTTACAGCACATGGGCCATAGCACTAAAGACGCACCAAAAAATACCTGAAAGTACCTAGAGCTGCTTTCAACATGGACAAACTGCTTTTGGAAATGTTTGGATGGGTCATGATTTCCTTCCACCTCTTATTATCCTCCACACACTTTCCCAGAGATGGTATTTTGAACACTGGACATCAAGAATGATGGGTCAGGTATATATTTGTGTTAGACTGTAAGCTTTTAGAGACTTCATGAGGTTTGTAGAGCTGCCTGTAATACTGCGTGTTCTACCTGTAGATTTGTTACCAGGCTCTTTTTATACTGACAACCATGCTGTTTGCACATTATGCTGAAGACAGTTCAGCAGTGGAAGGGGTTTGTTCCTGTGCAAGGGTTAGCTCTGATTAAGCTACATTTTATTGTTGAAGTTATAACTGCAGGTGAGACGGTTCAGGTGAGGAGAAAAAGGGAACAATGGGTATCTAAGAAACTGCTACAGTAGTTTCCAGACAGTTTTCCAGAACCTACTAGGAAGAAGACTCAAACCTAGTTGCTGGTGCGTAGGTGGTTGGATGGACCCTGGTAAGACAGGCGTTTGCTTAGGCTGGCTACAGCAGTCATCATTGTTTGTTCAATGTTGTTTCCAATATTGCGTTTAAACCAAGTTGTTATTCTCTTTAATTCTGTTTTGAGTCTTCTAAAATGTCAAATGTTGTGGTTCTAAATGGAAAAATGCTAGGGAGGACAAACCCAACCTGACATATCCATGTAGCTGAGACCAGTATAACAGGAGTCAGAGGTGAAGGCTAATGAAGAGATTGGAAAGGGGAAGGGTATTGCTATCCTCAAAACGTAGACTATGAGTGTCTTTTTCATTATAGTTGCGGGCTCTGTACTTTAATATCTTTGTGTACTAACATCTCTTTGTATAACCATCTCTTTGTAGAGCTGTATGCTCAACGATCCCCTTGCTGACATCAGGGTTTGTGCTGCAGTAGATTTCTTATCCCAGTAAAATGAGTGGAAAGCAACCTAACCTATTCACCTCTCTTGATGGATCATTTTAAGTTAAATTCTGATAAGGCCCCTTCGCAGTCCTATCTGGTGGCTCTGAAATCCTTGGTCAGATTAAATGTAGGTTGCTTATGTTATGGTTATCTGCTGTTAGATTCTCCCCAGCATCCCTCTAGGGCAGACAGGTCTCAGTTTACATTGTTCAGGAATGTTTTATGTTCTCAGTTAAGCTCTTGGTTTGGTGAAAATTTTGTATCCTGTTTTGGAGTACAGTGAATAGACTGTGCAGTAGTCTATTGAAGGAAGAGGAATTTATGTCTTTCATTAACTTCACTTCTGGAGCATTACTTCAACTACTTGATGTCTGAAGCCAGATCCAGTGTTGTTTTCTATCTCTTTAACTCAGCTGCCTTCTTTCTAGCCTGTTGCTGTATCACTTGCTTTTACCCCAGCGAACAGTGCCAACAGTACTGAGTAACAGTGTGCAGAGCCACAGTGGTAGCTGACCATGCTGGGTTGATGTGGGATGGATGAGGGGGCTGTGTTTATGCTGTTGCTCTTGCTGGGTTTCAGATGGCTGTGAAACTGTAGCACGAGGGGAGCATCGCCCCAGCATTGCAAGCTGACCTCTGGGAGGCTGTGGGATATCACAGCTATCTCCTGGCCCCGCAGGAGGGGACTACGTACTGCTCTGCATCTTTGACAGAAATGATTGCTTTGCTATGTATTCTGGGAATATGAATGATACTCAAATCTACAAAGTAGATTGCCAAAAGAGTCCCTCTCTCCTGAGGAAAGCCCTAGTGATGAGCAGTAGGGAGAAGTAACTTTTGCCATCAGCCTTCTCCTGGGGAGGACCACTTTGTACTTCTCAGATATCAGTCTAATACATACAACAAGCATGAGGAGACTGTGCTGCTGAGATTAGAGAATCTTTTAACTTTACGATTCCTGATCAAGGACAGAAGAAATAAAGATTAATACTAAGATGTGAAGTACTAGATTTGAGTGAGTACCACAAATGCTGTCTAACACGGAAATTAAATCCAATGAAGCAGGGAGCAATATATACCTTCAAATAAACAAAAAGCAGTTCATTTTGACCAAGACTGCTGATCTGATCTCTGATTCCAATTATTTTGCCAAATCATGTTTAAAGAACGTGAAAAAGCCCGAGACAGAATAGCTGAAGAGATTTCAAATGGAATAAGGAGTGCTGCAGATGTCTCTTGAAATTGCTGTTAGGTATTCAGCTTGAGTTTCTCTGTATTGAGACATATGTATAAAGATCTGAAAGGGCTGCAATAACATCTGGATGGTGTTTTGGTGGCATAATGGGCTGGTAAATAACATTACTGAAAGTGAGGAATGATGCTGCGCATATCTTTTTTTTTCTCTTTCCACTCTAGCAGGAGTTTTAAAACAAAGATGCCTGATTAATGACTCATCCAGGTACTTGTATCAGATTTGCAGCACTGTTCTCAAGGGTGAAAGTCGCTAATAACTAATATTTGTTCTATTAAGTTTCCTAAACTAATGTCTGACTGACCTGGTGGAATCCTAAATCCTGAGCAAGAGTAGTGCTACTCTTCAAGGGCATTTTATAGCCTTAATAATATATTGCTAGCTGTAAGGAAGACTCAAAGCTAGGAAAATTGAGAAGCAAAACCCATGGGATTCCAATGAGCACCTATCCCAACTTCTAGAGCCAGTGCTCCAGTGGTATAAGCCAGTATTTTCCGTGGCAGTCAGTGGAGTTGTACCAGTTTACAGTAGATGAGAGCTGGGTCCTGAACTTCACTAGACTGTAAATGTCAGCTCTTACCAGCAGACATAGAAAATAGAGAGCATTGTTGTGATGCACTGCATGATCTTCAGCCCTTAATCCATTTAATCAAGCAGAAATAATAGAAACTGGCTAATTCTGACACCCTCACTGTTCCTTAGCTGGGCAGAGTGTTGACTTTCTCAGAGATCCCTGTACTAATGAATTTTTAGCAATATGACTAAAAGGGAAAATGCAAATGACAGTGAGTTTGTTACTTGCACGTGGTTCCTATCATATAACATGAAGCTAATTCCAGCTGTTCATATAAAGGTACACTCTTGTCTCCAAATACTTCATCATTTCATTAGCGTTCTTCTAAAACACATTTCCTATGTAATCCAGGATTACTTTATAGTTACTGACAGTGGAAGGGCATTTGAAAAACAAATAGATACAAGTACAGTACCATAATCTGTTTAGAAAGGAGTGTGTTAAATCAAGTCCTGAATAAAATAAAGGAAACTCCACAGGCTCAGGTTAATTTCTTCTGTATGTATTTGCTTCTGTTCATTATATGGCTGCAATACAAAGTCGAGATAAGATAGACTTTGGCCCTGATATAATTCTTTCTGCAGTAGCTCAACCTCCAAGAATAAACAGCTCAGATGAGATCCTCTAAGTGGAGCTTTGAAGAATTTTAGGTTTTTTAATCTTATTTTTATTTAGTTTGCTTGAAGATACTGACATGGAGGCAAAGGGAAGAGCAGCTCTTTCAGCTGCTACTAAGTATGGGCATAAACAGTACAGCCAAAATGCAAAACTTTTCAGGATGTGCTTTGGTTTATGGGGTGCTATGTCTGAAGTATTCACAGGGACCTTTGGTTAAGACAAGCCTACACAAACCATCCTCACTGATGGTGCTCTGACTGAGCTTTTAAAGCAGAAAAGGGCATAGTGGGATTGGAGACCTCCCAGGATGAAGGAAGAGGAACATCCCTCTTTTGTCTCAGACAGTCCCACAGCACCTCTCATTAACAACTTTGTATGTATCCTATAGTCAGTGTCACCAAGCTGTGTGGTTCGGTTGATACGTTGGAGGGAAGGAATGCCATCCAGAGGGACCTTGACACGTTGTGAGGTGGGCTGATGCCAACCTGATGAAGTTTAACCATGCCAAGTGCAAGGTCCTACACCTGGGTCGGAGCAATGCCAGGCACAGCTACAGATTGGGCACAGAAGAGATTCAGAGCAGCCCTGCGGAGAAGGACTTGGGGGTGTTGGTCGATGAGAAAATGAACATGAACCGGCAGTATCTGCCTGCAGCCCAGAAAGCCAACTGTATCCTGGGCTGCATCAAAAGGAGTGTGACCAGCAGGTCAAAGGAGATGATCCTCCCCCTCTATTCTGCTCTTGTGAGACCTCACTTGGAGTATTGTGTGCAGTTCTGGTGTCCTCAACATAAAAAGGACATGGAACTGTTAGAACAAGTGCAGAGGAGGCCACGAGGATGATCAGGGGACTGGAGCACCTCCCATATGAAGATAGGCTGAGAAAGTTGGGGCTGTTCAGCCTGGAGAAGAGAAGGCTGCATGGAGACCTCATAGCAGCCTTCCAGTACCTGAAGGGGGCCTATAAGGATGCTGGGGAGGGACTCTTCATGAGGGACTGTAGTGATAGGACAAGGGGTAATGGGTTCAAATTTAAACAGGGGAAGTTTAGATTGGATATGAGGAAGAAATTCTTTACTGTGAGGGTGGTGAGGCACTGGAATGGGTTGCCCAGGGAAGTTGTGGATGCTCCATCGCTGGCAGTGTTCAAGGCCAGGTTGGACAGAGCCTTGGATGGCATGGTTTAGTGTGAGGTGTCCCTACCCATGGCAGGGGTGTTGGAACTAGATGATCTTAAGGTCCTTTCCAGTCCTAAGTATTCTGTGATTCTATGATGCTATATTAGAGGTCCCATCAAAGCATTTCTGAATGTGGGTGTTAAGGTTGCATATTCTGATTTGAATGCAGGAGCAGATACAATCAGTGGAAACTGGAGGAGCACGTCATTAAGGAGCCAATCAGGTAGATTTTATGCAAACACAATTAGGGCTTTGCATGACTCAGTCACTGGTGCTCTTGCTATCTCCTTCCCGCATTTATTCAGTACCCGCTGTCAGTGCAGCTGAGCACATACCAGATACTGAGGCATGCAAACATTGTCTTTGTTTGTATAAAGTCACTTTTTGGCAAATTGGCTTCATAAACCGTGATTATGCATTGATAGCGTTGATGTGTGTAGTGAAACTAATCCCGAAATACAGAGACAAGCGATCCATTTTGAATTAAAACGTTGCTGAGAGAGCCGCTATTGTCATGGGGAAACACTGGGACGTTCCATTAAGAAGGGGTAGATTTTGTTGAAGTTATAAAATGCTGATGTAGCTGCTCTGAAACTGGTAGTAAGGAATGATTTCTAGTGTCAGTTTCATGTCTGCACGATGTTAGGGAGAGAGAAGCTTTTTTGGCACGTACTGTGGCAGAATTTAAGAGCTGAGACTTTCTGGAAAGGCAAATAGCTAACGAGGAAGATCAAGAATGGCTCTAATTTGGTAACTGATTGCTATGCTGAAACATTTCTCAAAGTTTATTGTTGATCATGGTACGTTTCTGCCATGCAGCAGCGCAGTGTCCATGTGACTTGGCAAGATCCCTTCCCTTTAGATACTCTCCACTCTCAGGTTTCCAGGCACAAGTGGCACACCCAGCCCTTATGCAGCAGTAAGTTTAGTTTAGGTCTTGCTTCACTGTCTGGATGTCTGGGTCCTTCCTCTGTAACATAGTGGACGCCTTATGCAGGGCATCTCTGCTCCCTGCTGCTGCAGTGTTTGCTGGGCCTGGTGCATGTACAGGTGTCAGGATGAGAGCTGGGAGAGCCTCAGTGCTCCTGGTGTTCCTTGGCTGTGCTCCTGAGGAGCTTGGCTGGCACTGTGGGCAGGGAGGAACCTCTGCTCAGCCTGGTATAGCCAGGGTTATCATATTAATTCTGTGCAAAATGAAGATTAAAGTTTCTTTGGGAAGCATTGATGTAGATAAGCAAGTTTTCATGGTTTCAGTATATATCATTTATTATTCTTCCAGACACATCTTCCTTGTAGATAAACAGGCTTTGTCTTTTTTTGACCCCTTTTTTGTTGCCCAGTGGGTGTTTGGGTTGATGTATACTGTCTTTGTTAACCAGGAGGGTGGAAATTCCTTGTAATTCTGAAGAGGAGGGCTGGACAAGCGAAACCATTGCTTTTTCTGACTCTTCTGCCACGATCCTGCAGCTCTGGAAACAGGTTATCAGCCTGAGCTCAGCAGGCTGTTGGGGACTTCTAGGGGTCAGAGTTGTAACAGTATTTCATTTTGGAGAGCAAACCAGATTTGAGAGCCTTTGTGTCACACTGACAGCAATGACAGAGCAAGCGGCATTCGTGGGGTGTCCCAGCACCGCAGGAGGACTTGGCAGCTCTAGTTTCAGGTGCTGGATCTGCTCCTGACTCACTAGGGAACTTCAGGTAAATGACCTGAAATTGCCTTCGGGCAGCTTGGGTCTGTCTTGGGAACAGTGCTGAAGTGATGGTCACTGCCTCTGTGGAGGAATTGTCTGGAAAAGAGGTTTTAAAATTATCTTCAGGTCACAGACATGTCCCAGGAGTAGGTGGCCATTGAAATGTTAAAACGCAGGGAGTTCTGCCTCAGGTGAGCTGGTCGGAGGTGTGAGAGTTTGGATGACCGTAAGAATTTCAGTGCTTGGAAAACATGGAAGGTACATAGGTGAGAGGCAGTGAGGGGAGAGGTGCCAAGAACGAGGTAGCCCTTGGGGTTCCGTTGTTGTGACCTCTTGAGAACATCAAGTGGGCAGCAGGTGTTCAGGCAGACTCAGGTGTGCCAAGCCCAACAGCTTATGTGCTTTCTGTTCTCACTTTGCCTTTATGTCTATTCATAGGAAAAACCGAGACCAGGATGAAGCATACACAACTCTGTGCTTGCTCCTAGATTACAAGAGTGCTTGAGCCTATGCAGAGATGCCAAAGGTGGTGAGACTGATTCCTCTGGAGAGCTCAGGTTGAGTTTGCATCTCAGTGCATGCTGGTATATGAAGTGTGGCTGGTAAGTGACTCTAGGTTTGAGAGCAGGCTTAGGCTTAAGCTAAATGGCAGTGAAGGCATCTTATAGATTCTAGGAAAGGAGTAAGGTATAGCTAGACATCCCCGCCCTCCTTTAGAAGGTCTCTATAATGTCTGATAGCAGTATTGGATATCCAAGAGAATTCTGGAGCAAGAATCACAGCAGATGCAACAAGGTTTCTTAGGTTAACGCAGCCCTTGTCAAATAATAAAAATGTGCTTAAACCTGAAGATGGCACTGGAGGTGTCAATGGATCAGGAAGCTGGATTTGCATATTCTTGTGAAGTATTTTGCAAACTATTGGGGCTGCAGAAAGCCTGGCATAACCTCCCTTCAGGCTGGGATCCTGGGTAACCAGGATGCTTTTGCTATTCTGAGCATAGCAGTCTTGAATCTTTGCATGGGAACGTTCACTGAGGGATGATGTAAATGGACTGCGGTAGATATAAATTAGGTTTTAAAGATATAAAATATTCTAACTTTATTTAACTAATGCTTTGAAATATTGCATTCCCTGTAAAGGGAGACTCTTAAATTGGAGGTACTGAGTGGGCACGCATTGCAACTTAGTTAACTTTTGCATTTATTTGTTATCCAGGGTATCACTGGAATAGTATGATATTTATACAAAGTGTGCTTGGGCTTAGTGTTTTTCCATTTCCAAATTCTTACTTTTATTTTCAATAGCAGGGAAACTGCTATCAAATGTATTTACAGCTTGTGCAATATGAGTCTTAAAAGTGCAACGCTTCGAGAACCTAAGAGATAAGTGACATAATACATGATGAATGGATGAATGAATGAATGAATGAATGCAGCTAGAATGGTTAACAGCTCCATAGCAATAGGTCTTCATAGAAAGACATAGGAACCATGTCTGAGATGCAGCATTCATTTTTACTGGTGTTTAAGATGGCAAGACTGAGATGATGAGATCATTAAATGAATCACAGAACCATAGACTGGTCTGAGTTGGAAGACACCTTAAAGACCACCCAGTTCCAAACCCCCTACCATGGGCAGGGACCCTTTCACTAGACCGGGTTGATCAAGACCCCATCCAGCCTGGCCTTGAACCCTTCCAGGGATGAGGCAGCCACAATTCCTCTGAGCAACCTGTTCATTGTGAAGAACTTTTTCCTACTATCTAGTCTGAATGTCCCCTCTGTCAGGTTAAAGCTGTTCCCCCTCATCCTGGCTCTCTCCAGATTTCTTGTCAGCTCGTTTGGGCACTGGAAGATCGAAGGTCTCCTCAGAGCCTTCTCTTCTCTAGGCTGAACAAGTCCAGCTGTCTCAGCCTGTCTCCATAGCAGAGCTGCTCCAGCCCCAGAGCTTCGTAGTGGCCTTCATTAAAAAAAAAAGTGGAGGAAAAAAAAAACCAAAAAAGCCTTTTTTTCAGTCTATTTCTCTGACCATTGTTTAAGGGTTTAAGGTCAAAGAGCTCTTATGTGTCTTGGCACTGGCAGTAGCTGGTGATCCCAGCTGAAATGTCTTTTAACAGTGGCAGTGTTGGTGCTGGCAATGGCAACTAAAGGGTGGAGTGAGGTGGGGGATGAATGATAAACACTGGAATCCTTTCCAAAGGAGGCATGAGGATGTGTGACAGGCATTAGCATCTGTGTCCCACAGGATGGACTCTGTGTCACAGACTACAGGGACTTTCGCTACATACTGCAGGCTTAGCAGTTGGAGACCGTAAACTTAAGTCAATTGTAATAAAATGAGCTGTCAAAGTGTTCAGTCTGAAATGGGCTGGTATGGTCCTCGACTGCATCAATGAAAATATTCTTGGTGATGGTGGGCAGTGTTTATACTATAGTATAAGACATTTTCAAGACTGCATTTAGAACTACAAATACAAGAAAAACTATAAATTATATTTAAAAGCATCAGTGTTTTAAATAAAATAAGAAATGTCAAGCCGGTTAAAGCTCTTCAAGGACAAAGTCCATTCACAGCCAGTGGGATTCTGTCCAGAAATCCACACTTCTCATTTGCTGCATAACATTTCTCAGCTTCAGTGAATTAGCCTCTAATTAGAGGTCAAGCTTTTATAAACTAAACATGGGAAAATAGGAAAAGGCAACCTACAGTAAGTCATCTTGAAAGACAAACTTGGAGGAAAAAATAGATGTTTCCCTATGTGCAGAAAATATTACAACAATTTATCTTTGGATGTCATCCTCTAGGAAGGATGTAAAGCAAGGAAAAATGATAGTGATGCCAGATATTAAGTTTAGAATTGTAGCACTTCATTTATTAGACAGCAGAAATCAAAATGTCCCAAAATGTCTATTTTGTCTGGAAGCAAATGACTTAAAACAATCCATGTAATGGCTTATTGCACTGGTAAACATTTTGGGAAGCTCTGTATGGAGAAGCTTGTAAGGAAATTAGTTAAATTGAATTTTGTGTAAAGAACACATCGGTTAATGACTCTTCAGAGAGCCTACACACTGGGGAATCTTAATAAATATGAAAAATAGGAATTTTGAATTCTGCTTAACACTCAGGACCTGATTATTTCCTTGCTGCTAAGGAAATGGGAGACCTGCCTTTCCAGGTAAACAGAAGAGGCCACAGAGTCCACTTTTCCAAGGTATATATTACCAGGGAGTAACACAGTCTGACTGAACCCTTACAGCATGTCCCCAGATCTCATTGTGGATGTAAAGCCTCTGCATATGCTGTTGGTGCCTGTCAGTTTAGGATTGTTTACAGCTGTTTGTGTACATCTTTAGAAGCAGAAGTGAGCACAAAGCTGCTTTGACAGATTTGGTATTTGCCTGCATGGGAAATGCCCAGTTTTAAACATATGTGTGTGAATGCTCCTGGGGCTGAATGCTGAGTATATTCAGCAAAATATTTAGACTCTTATCTATGAGGTCAAGATGAACCAATAGTCACATGATATCATGCCCAGTATGACACAGGCTGTAAAACCTCATTTACTGCAGAGGGAAATATCCTTCTGTGCCACTTAAGAAAGCACAGTTTGCATGCAGCTGAGAACGTATGTTTTTTTGCATTCATAATAGTACACACACACTTATACAGATCAGGCTGATGGTCTCAACTTTTGCATATGTCCAGTCTTTTGAGCACCAGGACCATTACCAGCCTCGAGTCAAGAAAGTGTACTGGGGAAAGCTTACTGTTCTCAGGCCTGATCATCATCGGGAGCAGATGCAACAAAAATACCATTAAAAAGTCATTTTACATCAAGAGCTGTAAAAAGAAATCTGTTTACAGGCAATTGCATGGATATTTCCTATAAAAAGATGAGAAAGAAGAAGCCAACCAAAACTATTGTAATGGTATAATATCCCATTAC
Source organism: Amazona ochrocephala (assembly GCA_039720435.1). Classification (NCBI taxonomy): domain Eukaryota; kingdom Metazoa; phylum Chordata; class Aves; order Psittaciformes; family Psittacidae; genus Amazona; species Amazona ochrocephala. The sequence continues at coordinate 15,616,163 of CM077886.1, read as the reverse complement.
CACAGTTCATGGAATGGCATTGTACACAGTATTGAAAGAGAGTAAAGGCATGAGCCATTAAGCTGTATTCAGAGTAATTGCAACCTCCAAGTTTAAAACATATTGGGGCTTATCTTCTGCAGGTGTAAATGAGTTTTGCTGTACTGTTGTCAATGGAGCTGTACCCGCTTACAGCCGCCAAGGACCTGTCTCATTAGGTTCATCTGACATGCTGTGCTGGAAACCATGTCTTTTGCAAGCTCTACAGTTATTGCTGCCAAAACTTTTCAACCTTGAGAGAGTGAAAGAAATGTGTGACAAAACAATTGCACTTTGGGGATAAAGCATGTCCTGAAAAAAATCTGTTTTTCTTTGTCTGGTTGCCAAATGCTTCCTTCTGCATAAGCAATTGAAAAGTCTCATTTGAGCAGCTTCTCAGGAATAGTGTAGCTGTTGCAAAAAATGTATGGTCTGAAAGCCCATCATAAGTATTTGAAACAATCTTTTCTCAGAACCAAGATGAATAGAAGAGCTGCCAACCTTCTCTCACAAGCAAGTTCTGGCTGAATGTGAGGTTGCTGGTAAGACAGGCAAAAACTTGGAAGATGAACCTTTGTCCCTTTCCTTCCCAGGAATATGTGCCATGCCAGAGCTCTCACACCAGCTACAAGGCTGATCACCTGCCCATTCCCTTTCTGTGGTCAGTCATGGGATCTTCACAACAACCCAGAGTGTTTCTTTAGGTCACTACCAGAATTTCATAAGTAGCAAAACAATCCCTTGATTCATACAGGTACGAAAAAGTGCCTGAGAGGCAGAGCTATCCTTGTTTAGTGATCTGAGATGAGGAGACATTTAAATCTGCAGGAAGCATGGGGTTAGGTCAGAGTAGCAGCCATGTCTGCTGCTCCCTGGAAAATCATGCTCTTCATTACCTCCAGGCTAACTCAGCCAGACACCACAGTGATAAATAATCAGAAGCGCAGAGCAACTTGATCAAATAAGGAGCAATGCTAGAAACTTGCTGGAATCACTGACAAACAAGAAAAGGAAAGCAAGGTGGGAACAGGTGTAATATGGGTCCAATCACAAAGATGTGATTGAAGGCCCAGGACGGAGTTCTTCTGTCACAAAACCACAGTGGTGAACAATGCTAGGTGAGAAACCATCAGGAAGGCTTAGTCTTGGGCACTAACACCTTCCAGGCTCTTCAAATGTGCCTGTCTGTGTAGGATGTGACTCCGGAGTTTGGGCTAACGGCTTGCAGGTGGAAAAGTGTTTGGAGGAGGCTGCAGACAGGTTATAATGTTTCTCAGACTGGTGTTTCTCTGTGCTGCTGGTACAAGAGTATCTCCCCCAAGTAGCTACACTCCTCCGGTGTTGCTACATCAGGGACTGAGTGCGACCCTGTGAGGCTAATGGGCATTGATAGGACTGTTGGTGCTCTGGTGTTCAAAATGTCGAGTGGCAGATGATTGATGTTTTACCTTGCCTTCTAAAATTTAAGTGAAAAGTTTGAACTGCTCTTGTCATCTGATGTACAGGGGTTTTGTACATTAAAGGTTCTGTTATTGTAACATTTATATAGCCGGAGAAGTCCTAAGGTACCCCTGTTGATTTTAACTTTGACTTACGTTCGCCCTGTGGGTAAGCTTCTTCAAAAATCAATACTTTTACATTTGGCAATCTGTTGCAAATGCATTGTTTTACCTATGAAATGGGAAGAAAAGGAAAGCTGGTCAGCATAAAACCTTCCTCATCTTACTTAATATTGCTCATAGTAAGCCTCATAGAGCATATGCGGTATATGCTCTCTCCTAAGTGACCAGGATTTGCATTTAAGGTCTCACTTGAAATTTTGGCATTGTGGGCTATCTTACACCACAAAGCTGGTAATTTAGCAACAGCACTAGGGAGAAAGTTTCCAAGAGTATTAAGCTTTAAAAGCACATAGAGGTACTGATGGCCACTGGCATGCTCATTTTGCAGGCAGAGGGGAAAAAAGGACTGTCAAGGTGACAGGAAGGCTGTACAGCAAATTAGGAATTTCCTCCTAGTGGAAGTGCAGCTTCTGTTCGGGCAGTTTGGTGGAGCACATCTCACTGCATAGGACCAAACTTCCTTCTGGTGTAAGTACCCAAAACTGATGTTGCATAGGGCGCTTGTGGACAGTGTCTAAAAGTTCTGCTTCGTTGCTTCACTGAAAGCCACGGGACTTTGTCATTGACTTCCACAGCCACAAAGACAGCTCCAAAATATTTTTATACTCTTATTTTTTTAAAAAACTAGGCTGCTTCCATTAGAACTTCCCTTAAGCAACATTAACTGCTGTGACCGCACTTAGCAGGTCATCTGGGGTCCCACTGACGTTGGCAGGATTAAGCGGGGCCTTAATTTTAATAATGAGAAGCTGTCAGACAAATAATTTTGACTGCTGTTTATTCAGAAATGTAAATTCCTTTAACAGTCATTGAGGGCTCTGAAGGACACGTGTTGTTGTTTAATTTCTACCGGCAAATGCATTTATTATGATTATGTGGCCGTCAGAGCCAGGAGCACTGCCCTGCCTTTCACCAGGAGCAGAGGGGAAGGATGATGGGTGCCACAAAGTCCAGTTAAATCTGCCCAGAAGGCAAATACCTGAGTGTGCTGCCACACACTTCTCAGCATGGATCTGCTTTAGGGAAAGTCAGAGGCCAGGAGCCGCTATCACAGCTCCTACTGATTTCAGCTGAAAAATGGCCTTTAATTCACAGCATTCCTCAGACACAGGAGCCTACTGCTGCATCCCATCCCAGTGAGGATGAAGTTGAGGGAAGCTCCTGCTGCAGTCCCCGAAGGTGCTTTTGTCTGGCCCTGCTCCCCTCCACGCTGCTGTGTGCAGTGGCTGCAGCCCAGGATCTGCTATGTCCCAGCCAAGCAGGAGTGCCTTCATGCCTTCAGAACAAGGGAGAGGGCGTCCCCCTCAATGAAGCAGCCTTCCTGTGACTAGCAGGAAACTGTTCTCCTACTGAAGTGTTAATGTAAGGTGAAGTCTCCCATGTCTTCTTCTTGTAGCCCTGCTCACAAGCTTCTTGAAGTGCACACAAGGAGTGCTCAAAGGCAGGAACTGCCTTTCAAACAGAATGAATGCTGATGGCACATAATGCTTATTGCTAAATCCATTCTGCATCTGATAGCGTCACATTGGATAGTTACACTTAGTTGTCCATTATTCTTCATCCCTAACCAGCAGGAAGAGCAGTGTTCAAGAACGTCAGACAGAGTAGCACAAGGTAAGATACAGGCTTGTTAAAAGGAGAGAGTGAATCAAGAGCAGAAAATGAGAGGTCTGGAAGCCCTGCAAAATGAGGCTCTGAAATACATATTGCTATTATTTAATGATAGTATTAATCCAGCCAGCCAGTTTATTGCTTCCTGCTCTTACCCAACCCCGTAAGCCATCATCCATCTACTGTACAGTCTCAGTTGCTTTGGAAAAGTTTCTCTGTCCAACAGAGAAAACAGGAAGAACAGCTAGAGACTACTCTGCAGTTCCTCAAATGCCTTGTAGTGTCAGTCACACACTGATCTGTCCCTGGGGAATTCAGGGTCTTCCTCTGTAACTCCAGAGGACAGTCCTGGAGCCCTTCCTCCTGGAGACAGCACTGGCTCCAAAGTCACTGGACTGCTGGAACACATGTATTTCCTTTTCAGTTTTGAGATACTCCCTGCGGTAGTTACAGTGTCTTCTAACAAAGATCCTATATTCTTTTGAGATTATAGACCAATGGCTTGATTTCCTGAGAAGGGTGCCCAGGGTGTCCCCGGCCCAGGTTTCAATGCAGTAATCGCAGAGATCTTGCTTTGACGAGTAAGAATGGGGAGAGCCTTCCCAATTTCTAGAGGCCAAGGACAGCCCCAGGCATGAGTTATGCATGCAAGTCCTGTTTTGTGGTTCCTTGTCATTTCTGCTAATCAGTAGCATCCATGAGCTTCGTATCAACTGCCTCTCTGATTTAGGGGATAGAGATCAATTGTCTAATAGTATAGTATTACCCTTTTGATAGTTACTAATATTAGCTATACATAAAATGATAACAAGGCAGTGATTGGAGTGCCTTAGTGTGAGTTATTTATAGCTTATTGCTTATATCTAATCTCAGTGCTACTTTGTACAGTTTTCTGGGCCCTCTGAAAAGCTGTGAACACTCCTACAGTTTTACATCAAGCTGTGAAGTGCTATAGTGCTGAGAGTATGCCGTACATCAGATGGAAACTCAAGCATGCTCGGGGCATGAGCGCATCAGTGCTGAACTATAACATCAGGAGTTAAAATCTGAGTTAAGAGGAGTTAAGGAAGGTGTGACTGCACTTCTGGAGTTTTTCCCCACTCCAAGGACAGGATGCCATTCACACTTTTGCCCTTTTTGGTTTTAGATGCAAGACTGAATGAAGCCAAAGAGATCTTGTTTTGCTGAGATGTTAAACAACCCTTTTATTTTTTAAATAAAAGGACTCAGCTAAGTAATTCTGACCATTTAATTGGAAAATACTCTGTACTGTTCTTGCTGACCCCTCTGAACAAGGCAACATTATCACCAGCATGCAGAAAAGTCCCTGGCAGAAAGCACACATTCAGAGTATCTTTAATAAGAGGGTGGGACTGAACTTTGGGGTGCCTTTGCAGTCATGCCATCTATTCCTCTGAAAGTGCATGCCCTCTGCCTGCTTCCAGGGAAACATCAAATTGAATTATCAGCTGCTCTGAATGCACAGAACTGGTGCAGAGATTAGAGCATCTGACAGCAGCAACTGTTTGTTCTGCATTCAGTAGCATCCTTTTCCACAGACATCCCTTATCTCTAATATTGTATATTGGGTCAGTACATTCGAGTAACGCACAGAAGTAGAATATCTGAGGTGGAATCCAGACTGGCACAGACTGAATCACATCAGAAGTATAAAAAGCCGTTTTAGCAATGCTGGACAGTAAAGCCAGAAAAAACACAATTGGTGCTATCTGAAATTCACCAGTTTCTGCAGAGTGGCAGGAAACTTCCTGTATACCTTCTTTGGGTTTGCTTGCTAACTGTTTTCCCAGGACTGAAAGCTGTTTCCCTCTCTGTTTGAAATGACTGTCAGTACCTGCAGCCAGCTGGGGAGGGAGAGCAGGGGGAGCACATTGTTGGTGCCACCTGAACGTGTGGCATGTGGGCATCTCTTTCCCACAGCCCTCACTGCCGCTATGGTGCTCCAGCTACTCCCAGGCCTCATCATCCAGCATCCTCAATGCAAACATCGCCACTGCTTTAACAAATGGTGCAGTACTGAAACAAATGCATTCCCACAGGAAAACGTCTTGGCTTTTTTGTCAAAGTGCTGATTATTGCTTTTTAGTTAACATTTTCCATCAAATGGGTTTCAATTCCAGAACCTAGAGAGCACCTTGAAGGTTGGTAGCTTTGCTTTGTTATGAATATCGTACCTGTTTGTTAATGCTACAGGTCCTTCCTTGCTCTTCTGTCCCCACAAGGGTCGAGGCATCACTTTTGTCATAAATAGGAAACACAGTTATTTTCTATTCATAGGGGAAGCACTTTGTTCTCAGAGAAGAATGAATTATGTAGTCCAAACAGGTGAGACATAGTAGATGTTGTTGCTTTCCACAACCTGAGCTGTAACCCAGCTGTGCCCTTTGCTTTTGCAGATGTCAGCTGTACCATCTGCTGATAAAAAAGAAATAGATGCATCACTGTGGAAACACTGAGCAGTTCTGTGGTCTTTTCTGCACTCTGCTCAGGCTGTGCATTTTTAAATAGCATGACCTTTATTGATTCTTTCAAAAATGAACTGTCCAAGATGGAAAACCTGAAAAGTATATTGTCAGAGATTCCTGTTAGGACAAAGAATACAATCCTTTTACAGAAGTGTTCAAGCCAGAAGAGATGAAAGCAGTTAATTTCCTCTGAATATGTTTGGAAGAGCTTCAGAAAAATAGAATGAGTGATAACAGGAAACAGAGCTGCTCAGAGGGAGAGTGGGATGGGAAAAATACTTGCTCCGTTGAAGTCAGAGGTAGTTTTGGAATTGCTTTCAGTGGAACAAGGGTTTCATCAACTATAATGTTTAATGCACCACAATTTTATAGCATTTTCCATAAGGACAATGCTGTAATCCTCCTGAAATCCTTCTCTCTGCTGTAGGCATAAGCTGGCACCTGGTAGTTACCTGCTGTCAGGGGCTGGCTGGGAAGCAATTGCGAACAGTCAGGGAAAGGAAAACCTGTGTGCAGTGTGAGCCTTACCGCTTTGCATGCCTCCAATTTCCTGCCAGTTGTTGTCTTCCTCCTCTCATGAGAGCTACAGAGATGTTGTCTTTCCTTACATGAGGTCCTCCACTCTGGTTTCTCCAAGGGTCCCTAGGACAGCTTCTCTCAGCTGGCCCTCCTGAGGGTTTATTCCCAGACCTGTCAAATCAGTTTTGCTTTTCCGCTTTGTTCCATGCCACTGCCCCATGTTCTATCGACACTGAGAAGACAGGCCAGAAAATACAAGCCCTTTTGAAGCCTCCATCGTTGTTCATGTCTACTCCTGGCCACAGCTGGATAGCAGGTCTGCAGTTGTAGTCTGTATTACTAGGCTCTAGTGAGACAACCTGAACTAAAACACTGAAGCAATTGCTTTGTGTGCTGTAAAGAACTTAAGAGTGGTTTTGTTTCTTCTTCTTCAATTAATGAAATTTTAGATGGTTCTAGAAGGAACACAAGTGTTGTGGTTTAGCAGGCGACCAAATAGTTTCAGTGTGCTGAAGAGCACAGCAAGTAGTTTTAACTCTGCAGTGTCGTGCTCTTCATGGCTACTACTATCATGAAGTACAAAAAAAGTGTACAAGTGCTCAAATGAAATAACTCAAATATAACTTGGAAAATATAACTGTCCTCCCTGGGTTCAGATTTGCAGTGTCTATGTTCTTCTGGGACTAATGGCAGCAAACTTCATTTCTGCTCTTGCATAGCTTTTACGTGCAAGCTCCATTTGAGTAAGTACTCAAAAGTCTAGGCTTAACAAACCAGCTTTCAGAATTCAAAGGGGATGGACGACAAATTTAGGAAGTACTGTGCTGCTTTGTGTTACTGTGAAACAGCATGTATTCTTCAAACAGCCACAAACAATGTCAAGTGTCTTCAGACTCCCTGAAGAAGGACGAAAATGGGAAGATCCTACTAAAAATAGGAAAACAGGGACTCGTGCTATTAGACCATTAGTCTGGCTGGTCTGAGAGGGGCAATCTAGTGGAGGGGCTGGCTGCTGTATTCATCAGCATTGTCTGCAGCCTGCAGATTCCTTATGGCTGATGAAGAATCCTGACAGTTTTCTATGTCTGGTTATGTGAAGGCTGTTTGTGGAAGTTATGACACTTAAATTTGTGCAGGATATTTCTGAGGCTGTTTCTGGGAGATGATTTACCATAATAGTAGGTGAAACTGCAGACTCCTCCAGAAGAGAACATTTGATGTCTAACACAGACAGCTCCTGATGTAAATGTTTAGGAAGAGTTTGTTAAATATGTGACATTGCCTGTATGGTAATGCAGAAATGATCCTGCTAGTGAATGATATGTTGTGATTATAAAAATCAGTGGACAAGGAATGGATGAGAACGGTGCCAAAACAGGACACTGCTGTGACAAATGCAGTGCCAAGCAAGTGCAGCAAGAAGAAAGTCTATTAACTACATATATTCACTTAGTGGCATATCTTGAATTCGTCATTTTATGATGCTATTAAAATTAATGCTGTCCTGAGAGGTGCTTTTGGAACTATGTATAAAATTGCCTAATTAGTGAAAAAAAAGAAAAAGGCATTCCAATTAGATGCTAAATCTTGGGAGAGAAGCAGTGAGCAGCTCAGAAAGCCACAAAGCACTCATAAAATGGACTCTCCTTGGAGAAGAGTGCTTTGCCTCTGATTTCCAAGAACTGCCTTGCAGCAGGAACTGAAGATCATATCTGCAAATCTTTCAATTTCGAAAGGTATTCTTTTATTTATTAAAAAGGCATTTTATTGAATGGATCCAGACTGCAAATCAGTGGGTTTAATTAAGTGAAATAAATTGCCCTCTTACCGAAACTGTCTTTCATTTAAAGATGCAGGCCTTGAAACCACCGGTCACTAGCTTCCATGTCCATAATTTAATCTCACAGTGAAACAGAGGGAATCCCTGATATTTACCTCTGGCAAAACGAATGCAAACATTTATCAGATATTTTCTTTTCCTGTCTGGTCCTCTGTAGGACCCAGAACAGCTTCAGTGACCTGTCTGTGTGCTGTGGGATCTGTAAAATAATCAGAATAGCTAAACCTCTGGTCCTACTGGGCTAACAGCTGATAGGAGAGACCAACGCATTTTAGAAGGCAGAATGGTGTCAGAAATAAAGGAAAAGCACAGGAAGGTGCAGGAACATTATGCATACATAGGGAGGGAAGTGCTGGAAATGCCCGAAGACACAGGCAGGGGGATGCACTGGAGCAAATAGGGACTTCCGGAGGTCCAAGCTGTGATAACCAGATCTCTTTCAGGTGGGGTTATTCTCTGAGCTGCACCAGTTGAGTTGTGAGTGTGGTTAAAGGTGGGGAGGGACTGAGCCAAGCATTTCTGCAACCCAGACAGAGCCTCTGGTGTCCCTGCACCTGGATTTATCCTCCCCACCGTCAGTGGCTGTGAGTGTTCATACTTTCTGGCAGTAGGCACCTACAGGTATAATCTTCTCTACCGTGGCGGTACCCAAGTCAATAAGTGAAATCATAGCCTTGTATTGATTTTATGTTCTGCTGATAATGAATTTGGGAATCCTCTGGGATTAGGTATATGTGCTGACACAGAGCTGTGGGGAGAGTTCCTGTATTCCTGTTGCACAGCAGCTAGCCATTATTGACACACACGTTTTTGTAACAGTGATGTATTAAAATTCAATATGTGTTTCATTTGAAGTAAGAGGTGGGGGAGGTGTAAAGGGGCCTGCTAATCCCAATAAAAGGAAACCCATTCAAATGAGAAATTTTATAAACTACCAAGCACTTGTGCTGAATAAGAAGTTATTGCCAGAGCTACTTCTATTAGCTCTGGTAATAACAGGCTGCTTTTGGTTATTAAAGCCACCATGAGGGAATACCTAGCAGCAGATGCTGCCAGTGAACCACGCAGACTTTGGGCAGGAGATCCTTTCAATATGCAAGTGTAGGGAAACATTTCCTTTGATAAAAGAGAAGAAAATGAGATTCCCACTACATTCAAAACAAAACTATTCTGCAAAAAAATTACGATGGTACTATCATGCTGTATATAAAAGATCTTTTTGCTGTGCTAGGAGGTATACATTGTGCAGTACGAACACACCATTGCACAATCCACTGCTGTGCAATGCTTAAAACACATGCAGCAGAGACAGAGATACAGGGGAACGTGCACCAGGAAACCTGGATGTCGTGGTTTAAGTCATAACTCATGCAGTTTACTCACTCTCCCCTCCTTCTTCCCCCCCACTCCTGGAGGGATGGGGAGGAGAATCGAAAGCATGTAACTCCCATGGGATGAGAACAGTCCGGTAACTAACGTATAACACAAGTCACTGCTGCTACCACCAATAATAATAACCAGGGAAATACAAGGGAAGAGAATACAACTGCTCACCACCCGACGACCGAGCCATGAACTAACTCTTCCGGGTTCCTGCCCCCAGTTTTTTACATCCTGGGCATGACGTGCTGTGGTATGGAATACCTCTTTGGTCAGTTTGGGTCAGGTGTCCTGTTTCTGCTTCCTCCCGGCTTCCTCTCCTCCCTGGCAGAGCATGAGGCTCAGAAAGTCCTTGGTCAGAGTAAACATTACTGGGCAGCAACTAAAAACATCAGAGTTATCAGTGCTGTTCCCAGGCCATCCACTGCTCTCAGTGTCAGACCCTGCCTTGGGCAGACACTGTTACAGCCATTTCCCTCTGAGTAGAGGAAGACACAGAACAGAAGCCCCATGTGAACAGCCTGCAGTAAATATTAGAAACCTTTTGAGAACTAACTTTCAGAGTTAAAATTTGATGCTTGTACTTTGGCAATTTATATATTAACATTTCCTGATTCTTACTCATGGAAGGCAGCACTTGTAACATTTACAAAGCTCCCACAATCCTCAGAATTTGCTTAGATAGTGATTTTGAAGGCATGTGCTGCTAATCAATGTGTTAATGATTTCTTCCATGCTGTAATCCATCATTTTATCACAGCACACAATTTAGCAATTTGCTTATGCTAATTACTACAACAGCCAGAGCAGTTCTGAGCACAGCTCTAGGCTATGGCTAGAAAAATGTTTGCTGTGTTATTTACATTTACTCCGTTTACCAGGGGGAAGGCCCAGAATCCACAGTACACCAGGAAATATTTACTTAAATACCAAAGATGCACATCTTGCAATGAGCAGGTTTTCCTCGGTGATCACTGCAAAGGAGATATAAGGAGACTCATGTCCTGAACCCACTGCACTTGGAGATGTAGATGCAAGCAGGCTACAGACAAGAATCAGAAGTAAAAAAGTCTTTTTGCACTGCTGCTTGTAGCAGGGTAAATGTGTTCAGGGATCAGGGCTGTTAATCACAAGAGCAAAGCAGAGACAGCAGTTTGGCAGATAGAGTACTAGGCAGACATCGCATTTAGACTTATCTTCCATCTTTTGTTGTATTGCCTGTTTAGGCTGCTTTGACCTTTCTAAGGGCAGGAAGCATTGCCAGGGAATCCTGCTGGCGTGTGTTCCTAACTGAAGGTATTTTGCCAGTGCAGTCAGCAGTGTGTGGGCATGTGTCCCTGCTCTAGACTGTCCACTGGGGTAAACAGAGCTCCCCTCTTTCCTCTCTGTGCTGTAGAAATTTTATGCACGGCTTAAGCACAAGAAGGGGATTTGCTATATCTAACCAGTAATGCAGCCTCTCAGTACAGCAGCTGATGGCAGCGCTAAGTGAGCCTTCAGGGTGTCCTGATGTGGGATTTAGTCAGTGGTCCAGTGTGACCACTCTGTCCAGTATGACATAGAGTGTGGCAGCTCTGAGGGAGCTGCCAGGCATTATATGGGCACAGAGATACCCTTCTCCATCCCATCCTGGGGGAACCCAGCAAACATCCTCATCAACTGGGGAAGTGTCAGATGCTCTCCTGGTCAGAGCTCTGCACCTTGGTGAGTGCAATAGCCAGTGGCCCAAGAGAGTGAGCACTTGGGTGTTTTAGAGGGCAGCTGTGGCTGGAGGGCATTTGAACCTACTGCCATGCCCCTGGCCTTGCTGGGAACTTGAAGGCAATGTTGAAATTGCAGCCTGTCATGGAACAATAGTTTTCAACCTCCATCATAATTGCCCTCTTAAAAGTAGCACAGAAGACTTTCCTGACAAGGCCATTACTGCTGAAAGGACAAAGGGAAAGTAGTTAGTCGGCTGTGTTCAGAACTGGGTTATCAAATTAGCTTCAGCCACTTTCAATTACAGAATCTCATGGTTTTGAAATGAGCTCTAAATGAGGGGCTATAATTCTTTGTCAGCAGTGAGCAAAAAGAACATAATCATCATTATTTAACAGGAGCCTACAGTCTAGCTAGCTCCAGGATAAGTTTGTCCAAGAAAAGAAAGGATTCAGTTGGCATAAGCAAGGCAAAAGATTATCAGCTGGCCAGGCTTCAGTGCATTTCTCCAACTGCAGCTATGGAAGTGACCTTGGGGCTCATCCAGGAGGGATTTACTCCCAGAGGCACTCTGAACCACTAGGTAATGAAACATAAAAGAGAGCAGTATGGGTTGTCCCAAGCATGCATCAGTCCACCTTAAGATGGTGCTTTCATCTGCTGTGACTTCCACTCTGCTTGAAGGCTGTTGTTGTTATTATAATGATGGTGTTAAATTCTACCTGTCTGATGGCTGTTGGGTGTTAGCGCTGCTTTGTATCACCATAACAAGGAGAGAGAAGATCTGAGCTCATGCCAATAGAAAGAAGGTTCATTTGTAGGATCAGGCAGCCTGCTGGAACCAGTGCTTGTCCTGCTGCGCCTCAGTTTCCCAACGCAGTCAGCCAGCCTCTTGGTCTGGTACAGTAGACAAGCTTGCCCAGGGGCCGCTGGATCACCAGCAGTGGGTGCAAATCCAGAAATGCAAGGGCACTTAGGGTCTCTGAGGAGCTGATGCCATGCTGTCACCATCCTCCAGGGTGCTTCAGGAACCCATAGCCAGGTTCAAGAGAATGGCTGTTCCTGTGCAGCCTCGCAGCCTTCCTCCCTGGTCAGTCTGTTGTTAGGTTGCTTGGAGTGGTCAAAATCTGAGAGTCAGGGCAGTGCCTGAGACCTCCGAGGACATCTTCCAAACACAGTCCTTTAACAATATGCACAGACAACATCAGTGAAATTGTCCGGGCTTCTTGGTCTCTGAGGGAGCTCATGATGACATCCAGATTGCTTTTCAGTGCATGGTCCAGAGCACCTACAGTGAAATAAGTTGCAAGACCACCATTGTCATGCAGGCGTTGGTGAGCCACCAAGGGAGATCAACAGATATCTTGGCAGGCTTCATTGCACGCTTCATGACATTTATGTTCTCTCTAACTCAGGCTCTGAAACCAGTTTTAATACATTAAAGAGGTTGAATTATGGTCTTCCTTTTTTCCAGTGCCTCCATCTGGAAATGTGAGACCATACTGCTTCTCTATATCTCAGGATGGCAGCTGTAAGGGTAAGTGTGAGAAGATGAGAAAATTCAGGGGTGGAGTCATGGTAACCCCTAGTTAGCAAAACAGTATAGGCTTGTGTATATGGCACGATACATGGTGCCATGGATGGATGTATATACCACATGAGATAGTCTGCACTAATCCTCCCACTGCATGCTCTTAACACAAAGTAAGCATGAGGTCATTTGTCACATTTTGAAGGTAAATTCTGATCTGGCCTATCTCACTTGAAGCTATGTGATTACTCCACCTCACTCTAGATCGACACATCTACTTAAGGAGCTTACGCCACCCCTGAGGTAGTGGAGAAAGAGGTGTCAGCAGATGTATGATAAGGTGGGGGTAGGAAAGCACGTTTGAGCATTGTCTGATACATTTTCAGGAGAATTTTGCAGAGCAGATGAACAATCCGGAGACCATTTTCCTCCTTCTATTGACTGGATTTCAGAGATCGCATTTACTGCCTTCTGGCTGTTGATAAGTTTGGCCCAAACATCTGGGGCGAAATTCTGTCTCTGCTGAAGTCAAGAGAGTTTTGTCATTTATTTCAACAGGTCATTGACTCTTTAATTTGTGTTCTGCCTTTCTGAATCAACATTGCCCTCAGGCTTGGGAATATATTTAGATTTACACAGTCATGAATACACACACAAATGAAAGCGACAGAGGAAGAAACCATTGCAAGTCCCACAGCTTTCATTAATTTGTTCAGTCCTTGCTCTGTACATTCATTTTATTTTCAACAAGATGTCTATTCTATACAAGTTACAAAATGGATATCCGGGGAAAACTCACGCCATTTCGCACTAGATTTGTTGTTACTGTCAGGAATTGGGACATTGACTTTCTTGTTTTCCTTGACATTTTTGTGGGGTTTATTCTGTTCTTCACCATAAATGGAGTTCTGCTGACAATGCCTAATAGCTGCTGAAATTGCTTTGAAGTTTTCCTTGGGAAACATCATAATATTGTATTTGAAAATTAAATGATTGTAATGATGTGGAGGTCAGTCAATAGTGCAGTATAAGATTGTAGCAAAAAAGGTGCAAAATGTTTCCTTAATGGATGCATTGCTTGATTAAGGGTTATAGCATTTACCCTCAACTTGCTGGTCAGAATGGCGAAGAACTCTCCTCTTGAAAAATTAAAGTAGATAGAAAATTAGCATTCTGATTAGCCCTGGAATGGAAGGATCTCTTTTCTCATCACAGAGACAGACACTGAGAAGACCAGCATGTAATTTGGGCATCAGAACAGGAGTTTTATTCAGGTGCTGAATGAAAAAGCAGGGCTTGGGTTCACTCCTGGGTTTGTTGCCAGGGTCATGTGCTGCTTCAGTGCTGCGGTTTCACTCACAGGAAATGGGAGCTTGATCTTTTGCCTTCCTTGTGTTTTCTTTTTCTGTGTTGACACTCAGGTTTTAGACACTTTACAGGAAACAGAAGGAGTCTTGGGGCCTTGATTTTGTCAGGTCCACATAGTCCTGCTAGAAATCTAAGTGTTATTAATTACAGACAGTTCTGTATACATTGTCAAGTCCCGAAGTGCTAGTTGGCTCTTGTAGAACCTGTTGTCAACTCTGTTAGTGCAAGGAAGATAGTTCCAATTTTGAGCTCTAAACATACTGGAGACCATTAGCAAGTCAAAGCCTTCTCTCAGGGATCTGTGAAATTCCCTGCAGTTCCTCTTTGGCTTTCAGGAAAGAGAAATCCCACCACCTTCCCTTGCCTCCATGACCATAGTACATGCATATGCTCATGCATAGAGTGCAGTACATGTGCACTCACAGCCAGTAAGAGGAATTAGCACTTCAGTGTGCAAAACAAAGGGCCAGCTGGTGTGGCTGTGTTATGTTTACACACCTTATTCATGCAAAGCTCTGTTAAATGGCCTAATAAAACAAGGTGCTCTGAGGGAAAAGCCCATTTAACAGAATAACAAATCCCATTAAGCTCAGTGGAGCTGGAAATCTACTGCATAATAAATTAACTCTGAATTTGTGGCTTTGAACATAAATTTCCAAGTCTAGACTGATAAATTTTTAAAATTGTATGCAACTTGGCTAATAAGCTCAGCATTGGTTTTCCTTCAGATACATTTTGCTGATAGTTTTTCTCTGTTTCTATAAAAGCAGCAGTTTTATTGCTCTGTCCTCCTGCTACAGAAGGAAGAGCTGTCATTACTCAAACTGCAGGAGCACTTTGCATTGATGTTCAAGAGTGAGACCACAAGATGGAAGGTTTCACCCAGACCTGTAAGCAAAGGACTGTCCCTGTCCCAAAGGCCTGGCAATCTAAGGCAGTCTAATACAGTCCATGTATCCACAGATCAGGAGAGAGAAATGCTGTCTTAAAGTGACACAGTCAGCTGCACACAAGCCCTTTTAGGCTGGGAAACAGAGTGGTTGTATATGACTTGGTACAGGGCCCACAGTAATAAGCCAGGAGACAGGTTTTACTGATCTGAATATAATTCAGCATGAATGTGGCTATGCAACTTCCAGGCCAGATCTGGAGTGCCCACTGCACTGTGGGAACCTACTTGGGGCCTGTCCAACATCTCAGCTTTGGGCTCTGTCACGCAGTGTAAACATATGTTGTCTCCAGTGCAGCGTGCATCAAGTCTTGTCTTGAAATGGTCTTGTTGGCATGCTACCCAAGAGATACAGGAGCGTCAACACAGTAAAATCCTGGTAGAATTAATTTGAGCAGCTTCCCTTTCAGTTACTGCTTCTGACTGATCACAGCAGCTACATGGATTAAACAGTGAAATCACCAAATCAGACTACTTGAATAAAAGCTGAATTTCCATCCTGTGAAGCCCTTCACTGACAAGGCAGCTCAGTCAGGTTATATAATTGGCACCCTCATAAGCTTTTAATCTTTGGCAGAGTGGTACTCGAAAGGAGTGAAGTTCTCTCCTACCCTTGAAAATATCAATGAAACTCAGAGAGTGCTTACTGCTGAATGTCCCGTGATCACAAGAAGCCAAGGGCACCCTGCCTTAGCACCAACAAGAAAGGAGCTTTTGGAAAGTCGATCTCCTTCCTCTTAAAAAAATAAAATATATATATAAAAAATCAGTGATTTTGGGGAGTGTTCCCACCAAAACAACTTAGGTCCTTTGGGTCACTAATTCCTACTTTATGTGATATGAGAGCTCCAGATCCAATCCAGAGGCTATTTTTTCACAGCTTGTATTCAGGAACAGTGGGAATGTGTTCTCTGCCTTCCTGTGGCAGAATGGAGGCTTTGCCTAGCCTTTCTGGACATACCATGGTGGTGCAGTTAGCCCCTCAACACGGCATTTACAGCCTCCCAAGGGACCAGGTGAGCTTGGGACCGTGGGAGCACATTTTGGGCCTTGAGTTTGAGCAAGCAATGACTCTGTCCTTGTGGGCTGACGGTGCGCATGCTTTTCATGGGCAACAAAGGTGCAGACAGCTCAAGCCTTAACTTACTGGGGTGAATCAATTCTGATATAACTTCGTGCATGTCAGTAAAATTACACTTGGTGGAGGATCTGTACATTCTGAGTATGTCACTGAATTTATTGCTGCCTTCTATAGAGCAACTGAGATGTTTCTGTGAGGAGAACTGTCAAGGGCAGAACACCAGCATCCCACCAGGACATCAGAAAGGTTAGCTGGATGGTGTTATTAAATCTCTGTTAATATTCGGGGTCAGTAAACCCTCTGCAGAGTGCCAGTCCATCAGCAGCAGGTAAATAGGTGGAGAAGACCTCTCCGAGGGGAGCTGTAGCTGCTGGAATCTTCTCATCCTTGTTGAGAAAATGACAAGTACATTGGGACCTGCATTTTGGATTAACATACACCTGTTTATGCTCACTTTTTGGTCTGGTTTGGGAATGAGGGCTGTTTGTTCAATAACAGGTAATGATGAGGGCCATCACCAGTGGTGCTTGAGGACCCGTTTAAAGTCAGGAACACAGGAAGGTGGCCAGAACCCTGGGAGTTAGGAGGAAATTGCTATGCATCAGTACATTTTGCTACGTGTCAGGCTGTTTTTCTTTATTTAACCTTTAGGACAGCCTGACTAGGCTCTTTGCTTGCTTTTAACTCCCTTCAGCCTTGTTACTTTTCCTGGGCTTCTTAGAACCAGAAAGGTGCCAACAGGCTATGGGAAACGTCTTAAGAGGACAACAGAGCCTATTAAGGACTGAAACGGGGATGTGAAGCAAACGCTGAGCAGAGACGGGACCTACAATCGATGGTAATCGCTAAAGGCGACCCCTCCCCGCCGCCCGCCTCAGCGGGACACCGAGCGGCGGCTCGGCGGGCCGAAGGCCATCGCCCCGGCTGCTGCACCCGAGGCTGGCGACCAAGAGAGGCGGGGATGCTGATGGGGCCCCTGTGGGCGCCGAGCATGCCGGGGAGACCCCGGCCGTAAAGGCGCGGCCCGGGCGGGGGCGTGCGGTTTGTAGTGGGCATGAGCGGGGTTGTGGTGCGTGAGGGAAGTCGGGCTTCTGTTGGGGCCTCGTGTGGAGGCGGCAGCCTGCTCCAGCTGCTGCGCTGAGGGCTTGGCAAGGCGGAGGTAAGGCTGGTACCTGTGAGCATCAGCAGTGCTGTCGTGGACTTTACAGAGGGCAGGTGCTGTGAGCACGAGCTGCCCTCAAATTGCATTCTGCGCAAGTTGTTTTCCTGTGGCTGTATATCTCACATGAGAGGAAAAGCTGAGTGCTGTTTGTGCAACACATTAACTAACAGGCTTCCTCCTGCACGTCCTCCCCGGAGGGTTCCTGTCAGCCCTGAGATCTTCGCCAGGATGCCCACGGGATGTTTGGGGGGGGGGGCAGAGCCGCCATCTTGGCTCTCCCCCACTACGTAGCCCTGCATGGCGGCTGTGGTGGCAGCCAGGGTGCTGGTGGGGTGAGCTGCACGGGGCTTTGGTGCTGAGCTGGATTGTGCCCACTGGCCTGTGTCTGCTCTCATTGCCCAGACAGAATCATAGAATAGTCAGGGTTGGAAAGGACTTTAAGATCATCTAATTCCAACCCCCCTGCCGCAGGCAGGGACGCCTCCCATTAAACCATGTCACCCAAAGGAAGGAGTCTGAAGCTTTTCCTTATTCTAACGTGATTTTTCAGCATGTTAATGCTTGGGGATGATGTTGTTTAGCTCCTTATTTATTTTCTGGACTTCCCTGGAGTAAACCATGAAGCTGGAGCATCTGAGGGGAAGGGGGAAGTGGCTGGTGGAATGTTTTTACAGGTGTTTACGGTAGGAAAAAAGAATTATTGAATACTGTGGTGGGAAAGATAAATCTGTGAACACTATTTTTGCTGCGATGCATTTCAGCTTGGTCAAATAACCTGCTGAAGGCAAGAGGAGAAATATACAGCTGATACTTTACAGAAAGCATGTCCCTGGGCCTGTGCTTTAGCTCATACTGTGTATTCCGGTACCTCATTAGGTGAGTTGCGCTCAGGTGGAAAGCAGAGGAGGGTGGGACTCTAGACATCTTTTTTGTGAAGTTAAGGTGGTTGTTAAATAAGTAGAGTTTATCTTCTGCTAGTGCTGTAGGTTCAGGATGATCCCCAGATACTAGAGCTGAGCATGAGCAGCTTCTGCACTGGAGTTGCATAAACAGCTAAGATGAACTTGGATTAACCTTCTGTATTGTCATCTTTAGCATGAGGTAGTTCATTGTTCCAGCTAGCCTCAAAGTCACAGCAGAGCACTGATACTTGTGGAATTTAATATTCCTAAAATTGGCAATTCTTGTTGCCCATAAAGTTCACTGCACCCTGTTGTCTAGTGTCTGCACTTCTGCCACTTGACAATTTTCACACTGCCATTTTAAATAGTATTATTAATCTCCAAAACAATTAAGGTGCGTTTTATTGCTTATTGGAGAGATGGAAGATGCGTAGAGACTGTTAATTTCTTGTGCATGGGATTCACAGACTTGTTTGACCATGGGTATTAAAATTGGAATTGAACTCATCTGTATTTTTGAATGTATAAATCAAAAATGAACTCTCATGGCTTGTACCAAAAACTTTAAAGTGAGAGACTCTGTAGCTCTTCATAAGTTTTGTAGGAGCATCATTTGTTTATTTTGGATTTTTTAAAGTATGCTGTAAGAGCTGTTTGCTCTCTGAATCTTTATATATAGCACACAGCATTTTTTCTGTTAAAGCAAAGTTCAAATAGAGAAGAGCGTCTTGCTTTCTTTTGTGTGCATTTCTGTGTAGTAGCTTCTCAGAGGACTATTCCTAAAATGAAACTGTTTACAATAACCTCCTCAGATAAAAACATTTGAGCACAAAATTTTCATGTCTTGCACTTTAGCTCTGATGTGCCTTGCTCTTGTATTTTGCCCAGAGGCTTGGTTATTGTTCCATTACTGATACAAATGGAGGAGCTTCTGTTGCAATTCAGGCTTTTCAGGTAAACTCTCTGAATCATCAAGGTCTAGGCACTGTACTTTTTTAATCTCTAGCTATAACTTTCTTGCTTTTCCACTTATTGTTTAAAATCTGTTTTCTGTTCACCCTTTTATAACTTGAATGTAATGATGTTTCTCCTCTTTTCATCATTGTTCTCCTTGCTTTCCATCTTTTTTGCTTTGCCATACCCTTATGATGGTGTTTATTGCTTGAATTCTCTTCAGGCAACTTGAACCCTGCAGACAGCGCAAGTGTGTCTGAAGAAACAGGTAAGAGGATAGCATTTCCCAATACCCAAGAGTACAGCACTACTTATAATACTGA
Organism: Amazona ochrocephala; assembly: GCA_039720435.1. Lineage (NCBI taxonomy): Eukaryota > Metazoa > Chordata > Aves > Psittaciformes > Psittacidae > Amazona > Amazona ochrocephala. The sequence goes on along the minus strand of CM077886.1, from coordinate 15,596,716 downwards.
TTAGAGTTATTGCTGGGTACTACAAACTACTGTGTGCATTGAAAAAGTCCGGTTCATTGCCTATCAACTTGGTAATTCAAGTAAGCAATTGTTTAAGTGATGCATTTGCTTGTTCAGTGTTTCAGTACTACAGGTTCATGGTTCTGCAAGTTGCCCCAGTGTCAAAATGGACTTTGTTTCCTTGCAGGGGAGGCAAATGAAGAAAGTGCTTCTTCTGACAGAAATTTCATAACAATAGCAAAAATGAAATAACATTGTATCTTCTTTGCAGTAATCTTAGACTTTCTCTTTGGCATTTCTGTACAGTTTTACTGTAGCATACACGTACAAATTATAGCTCTGATGAACAGTCATCGAGGGCATCCAGAACTCAGTGCTGTTACTGTATCTCCTTGTTTTTACTTAGAATATTGAGTGTCAGATTAACTACATTGGAATATGTCTGAGTCTGCTGAAGTGAAAGTGTCATTTTCTTAATAGGGTTTTGTTCTATGACTGCATTGCGAATGGCCTGTGCACCCTGCTTCCTAGCAATGGCCTAATTAAAGGTTTGACATTGAAAAAGTAATAAAAATTTACATGAAAAAGTATTGAAGGGATTATTTTATTTTTTTTTTCTGGTGAGTCGATAAGAACTAACGTGTTTTGGTAAATACTCGATCTCTGATGCAATGGACTTGCTGGACAGAAGCATCTATTCAAGGGATGGCATTTGATGCTTACTAATTCTGTTGAGACTTAAGCATGTGTTTGAAGTTAAGTAGATGTTACAAATGTTGTATCCTGAATAGGAAGTGAAGCCTGTACGCCAGTACTTGGCAGAATTATACTCGTAACTCTTTGTATATATTTACTTTTGAATATACTTTTGGCAGTTTTAAAGGATGGCCCTTTACAAAATTTAATAGGTGAATAACTAATATAGGGTTTAGGTTCTGGGTAACCTTGCTTGTACTGAGCAGTACACGCTTCAAACAATAGCCCTGCTGAAGTAATAGACTATCAAAAACGTATCAGTAAAACTGTTGGAATCTGTCCCATTGATGGTGGCTGGATGAGAGTATCAATATTACTCATGCCAAGTCTGAATTCAGCAATATATATTTTTAAAAGGCACCTGGTTTTGCAGCAAGCAGGTAACAGGCCTTTGTATAGACACAGTGGCATAATTCTTCCTCCCAGTGCAACTGTATTGACTTAAGTGAAGTTGTTCAAGTTGGTACTTGATCTATGGAATAGAAACTGTAGAACTACTGGAGGGAACTTTCTAGTTGCTGTTGTATTGTCAGAGAACTGCTTCATCTATCCCCACTGCCATGATACAGTGTTTTCAAAAGGATTCCATCCTGCGGGCAACTTCTGTGCTCATCTCTAGTGCTTGAAATGTGACATGCAAATCAACTAAGGGCAATTACAAGAATTGCCAGGAGCTGCAAGCACATGACTGAATGCTCATGGGCAGGAACATACTGTGCATTGGATGTCTATGGATCTCAATTGTGCAAGTAGGTCTTTCCTCCTTTAAGCTGTGTGTACATGTGCAGGTTTCTGTATTAGTTACCTCTGCTCAGTGAGGAAGAAAAGACTTGCTGGTCATCACAAGCCCTGTATCAGGGCTCTTCATGAGCAAAGTAAGCTAGGAAGTGTCTCAGTGCATCGTACAATTCTATGTTAACTGTTTTTTTTGACTGTTCTTTTGAAGTGTGCCTGCAAGGACTGATTGTGAAGTATCTGTAGCAATTTATGCTCTGGCGTATCAGGTTCAAGTAGAGAAGGCTCTTGTTGCTGTCTCATAAATAGATATACCATGTTATGGAGAGATGGCATATTTTGAAGACTTGAACATGAGATTTCTAGGAATACAAAATTCAAATGTTTGAGGAGCTACTAGTCAGATGAGGCAGGCTGCCAAAACAAAGATCAGGGCTCCTGTTACAGTATTAGTGAGGGGAAAATCTGAGTGTACTGTAATTCTGTTGAGAATCCAAACTTCTGTTTAGTAATTCCCTGTAGAAACATAAAACCTTCTGCATGAAGATCTGACCCACTTCAGGCATTGAAACCTTATATCAGACTTTGACAGAAGACAAGTAACTAGATTGTTAAGAAGAATCATTTGGGAATTGGGTAATTTGAATCTTACAAACCCAGTGGGGAGAGAGCTCTCTTGAGTGAGTTAGGATCTCTAGCAATTCCCTGCATTTCCTGGAAGCAGTATGTCTGTCCTGCTACTGGCCATCTTGCAGTCTGACCTCTCTGTTGTTCAGTTTTACCCCCAATTAACCTAAATATGACGATCCAAACAAAAGGGAGGGTTCTGCATCAATGTAGGCACTGATCTGTACTAAATTATTCCCGTGCCTGTGGCCCGAGAGGCCTTTTCTTCAGGTGTAGATAGCCAGAGCCATAAGAATGTTGTGTGGGTCCCTGGATCTTTGGTGGGTATGTGTCGGAAAAGCCTCTAAGTATATTTTTCACTGTAGCTATGAAGCTGCCTCTTTTGTGGAGTTGATAATCCTGAATTGCTTCTTTGCATCCACGTGGCGAAGAAATGGCCCTTGTCAGTGTCCCTCCTGCAGGAGGAACCTTGCATGCCAGTGTATCTGAGCAGAAAACTGAACCTATGCGTTCCCACTGGGAAGCTGTTGTACCATGTTTATAAGCTGCTCAGATAGCCTGCCTGCCTTCTACTCCCTCTTTATACATGCTTTAAGGCAAAAAGCAAATGTGGTTTTGTTTCTTCTTCGCCTGGGCTTTATTTTTTTCTATGGCCTGGTGTCAGTCTTTTTTGATTTGTGCATGCGAAGTACATGGAGGGAAATCATTCTTGAACCTAGTAAGCTTTTTCCCCAAGCCAAAGATTAAAAACCCAAACTAAAAACTTCCTTGTGAGAATGTGAGCTCACTAGCTGGAGATGTTCTGCTTGATCTGTTTGGATACAAAGGCTTGATCTGTTTAGATACAAAGGCAATGCTTGCTCAGTGTCAGGCTTTTAGGACTGCTGCAGCACGAATGAATGATGCCACGAACTGTTGGTTTTTATTCCCTGTGCATAGACAGAGGCAGCAGTATATCTGCATAGGCAGGGTACTAGTGTGAATTAATTCAACTCTTGGAAAAAAAGAGAAAAGTAAACCTGACTTCATTACACCCAGATGCAACTGAACAGGAATGCTCATTTTAAGAGGCTTATTAAACTTTGAAAAAGCACAGTATACAATAGAAGGAGGATGTGCTATGCATAGGTAATTATTGCCCTTAAATGCTCTCCCTGGGCACAGGAAGAAGGAATAAACCTGCACAATAGGACTACAGGGGGGCGAAATGCATAAAACAACAAAGTCTGTCCAAAAGACTCTTGACAAAACCAAATACTGTGGAAACTGCAGAGCCTTTGCAGGTTTTTGATAAGCAGTGGTTCAACACTTGGATACTTGGAAAACAGGCCTTTTAGCATGGGAAGTAAATTTGTTTTAGTGGTGTGTAAGCTTATATTCTACTTTCCTGTATTCAGTAGCCATCTCTGCCTGAAGAGAATGATAGCTTGAAATTCAAGAAGAGCTGCTTAGCTTAGGTACCTCTGTTGCTTGTCACAGCACTGTTTCCCCCAGCTTGCTTCTCAGTGCTGCCATACATCCAGTCCTCTGTGAGATGCAAGTCTGACATGTTCCTTGGGTTGATGTTTGTTGGCTTAATACAGTCTCCCTGATGCTCATAGTAAATGAGCAGACATGGGACTTGGTGAGCAAAGGCGACTCATTTGAAATGAATGATAGTAAATGTGTAAATAATTCACAGCCTTTATCTAGCTCTTTGCACATCCCACACTATATATATGTGAAACCTACCATCTCTAGTAATTTCAAACATGAATATGGGAGCCAACCTTGTTCAGTGTTATTCTATCAAGCAAATGTACATATTTTACAAACGAAAAATTGTGGTTTTAATGATGCTGCTGAGAATCTATCAGTGCTGGTCAGGGCCCAGTGTGCAATGCACTGTACGAGAGAAAACAGCCTTGCCAGGAAGAGCATCCAGTCAAAGCATAAATGCCAAATGGCAATGGGCAATGGAAATAAATGCTGTGGTAATGGTTACACTGGGTGCCCTAGCAGCCTATTAAATGTATCTTGTAGATGTCCCAGGAAAAGTGGGATCTGAACAAGAGTGAAGCTGATGTTTGTATGTGCAAAGTCTCTTTGCACAGTTACTGTTAGGTAAAAATGCCTTTGCAGGAGGAGGAAATGTAACATATTCTCTCTGTATACCTATATGTGTGTGTATGTGTAGAGTTTTTTTTATGATATACTTATGTTAGTGGTAGTAATTACACTGTGCAAAAGAAGAATTATAAATAATGAAGGAAGAATGAGCTTTGGGCGACCTAATTAAAAACCTGCTCTCTTTATTGGTTAGCAAAGTAATTTAAGTCAACCTCTGGCTCTAAAGATTTTTTCACTGTATTGTAAAGGAAATTAATCATCTCTTAAAGAGTATTTTCTTTAACTCTTCACCTTGACAAGAGTGTTGGTTCAAAATAGATTTTGGAAGAAAATGAATAGGTGAAGCTGGAAATACTACTTTTTTAATTTGGATGTACATTCTTTCATAGGTAGAAACAGCTGCATGTTGCTTCCTGTCTGGTACCTGCCAGTCTGGAGCACTTCACACTAAATAACTTGCATCCAGGGCAAACTCCACATGTGTACTTACCCTCTTGAGTCCAGTGCTTCTGATAAAACTTGTTCAAGTTTATGTTCTCTTAACTGCTGAATTGTTTTTCTGTCAGTTTAAGATACTATTACAGGTTTAAATAATTGATTTTTACTTGTGTTTTGATAATAGCCCTGGCTGGGAAATGTGAGGAAAGAAGACAACAGTAATTTTCTAAAAATACTCATGCTTTTAAACAGTTCACTGAAGAATGAAGTAGTTCTTCATTGGAAGTTACTGTGTGCCAGCACGCATGAACCAAATGGTTCCTTGATTTTATGAAGTTTTCAGGAAAAAAAATGGGGGAGGAAGAGTTTTGGAAGAGGAGAAAGATAATGGGCCTTTCTGTAGCACTCAGGCATGCCAGGGCCTCTTGAATTATTAAACTTCATTAGTTTCATTTGTTATTCCTGCAGGCTACAAATATTAAATGCTAATCTAAAGTGTGGTGTGTTTGATGTGGTGGGATCATGGATTTGGGAATATACTGCAATGCCGCTAAACTTATGAATAAACCCATGGTTCTGCTGTGCTCTCGTTTCATGAAGAGCGCATGTATTTTCTTAGAATGCTGGTAGAAAATAAGAGCATCTTAAAATGTGCTTGGCATTGTGTGATACCTCAGTAGTCCCGGGGATGCTTCAGTCTGTGATTCTGAAGTTATTTAGGTCCTGATTTCGTATAAGCTTGTGTGTGTGCAGAACATCATTCGTTGATTGCAAGTGCCTGTGCAAACTGTTGCAATAGATGTCACTTCTGGCAAACGTGGCTTCTGAAAAGTGATGTTTTTCTTTGGCTTGTAGTTAATAACCTCTCAGGGTATTGTATCTTGGTAACTAATACAGCCAGTTATCTGATGTTGAGAAAATACTTCATCTACACAAAAGAAATGAGAAAATTTGATCCCTGCCCCATGCTAATTATGCTCCTGAAACAGACAAATAAGAAAACACTTTTAGCTGTGATAGGCAAGGAGTATCCTGTACAGACAGCAGAAGTCTAGCACAGAGCTTGTCAATTACTGGAACAAAGTAGCTTTTTCTTTTACCTAAAAAAGCTGATCTTGACAAGTGGGGAGATGTCAGGTAGCAGTGGAAATCAAAACCTGGCTGCAGTGCTCCAGTCATTGCTGTGCTATTGCTGCCAGCCTCAGATTCCTTTTAACGGATGATCATGGACACCAGGTCTAACATGCCATCACTAGCTTGTTAGTCTGCAACTCCTGTGTGAGTTCAAGAGCATCCTTCCTGCTCTTGAGAACTAGTAACCCTCTGAAATGAAGTTTTGCTGTAAGCAGGATAAAGAGGGTGTGGAAATAATTTGGTACAGAGTAGGAAGAGGTTTGTTGTGTAAGACTTTTTTTTTCTTTCACATACTTTTTCAGAGACGACCTTCCAGAATTTTAGGTACTTTTTGCCAGCACTAACTTCCTAGATAGCTACTTCCAGAAGGCCATTAAACTCCTTCAAAGTAGGAGGAGGAACAGCTAAGTACAGCAGTGCAGACTAGAAAGGCAGAACTATATTGAAGTGGGCCCAATTTAGTCACTTAAAAATTCATTGAAGCCTACAGTTACTTAATCCTGTGAAGAACAGGCTCTCCTAGCCTGGCTGACGTTTTGGTACTCTGTCTTCATTTGTGGCTCAGGTGAGATTTTTCTGACCTTCACAAAACAGTGACTTGATTCAACTTCTGACCAAATTTGAGCTCTTGGATCCATTTTACATCTTAATCAATAGTAATGGTTGATTAAGGAAGGAAGGGTAATAAAAATTACTCTAAATCATGGGCCTGTCCCTGGCTGTGTTAGCTGATCACGTTTACTGTTAACCTCTCTTTTTGGAAAGATGGTGTGCACCATCTTTGTTGTATTCTAGTTGTAAATTAATCTGTTGGAAAATAATTGATCAGTCTTATATAGTATTAAAGGCAGTGAAAATGCAAGAAGGCAATTCTCATACCAGAGTTAGTGCAAGCTAGAAGAGGATAGTCCATTTAGATGGAAAAGGGCATGAATTTTGCGAAACTTAATGAAAAAATCAAATTTGGAAGAAGGAGAGATGGAAGGGGAAAGACGATGATGAAAGGAGTGTTGGAGTTTTACCACACTCCAGTTTTCAGCACAATTCATATATGCAGACCCAGTAACTGAGTGGTGATTTACAGTCAAGTCAGCTGTCTTTTCAATCATTCCAGGGATTTTGGTATTCCCATACAGTGCACTGCATTAATGCTTTAATAATGTTGCATTTTGCTACTAATTATGCTCCTGTACTGTTTGAGTCATGTGAGAGATTTAGTTTTAGGCTGGTCATTCTTTTCAATTATGAATTAGTAATGGGCTTGTTTCCCTACTGGTTTTATTTTCTGATCATATCTTGGAATATACTAAAAGAACATCAACAGGCTGCTGCTTAGTTGGGAGATTTTATCTTTAAAGAAAACAGGGAGGGTGAAAGGACGAATGGGCAACAGTGACATCCTAAAGCAGTATGTAGGTATAAAATAATATATTGCCCTAAAGGTCTAATTAGTAATGAATCACCTGTAGTGAGAGACTGCTTTCTTAAATGATCTTCTGAGCCCCATTCATACATGGGTTTGTACTACCATCTTTTATAAGGTATGTTAGGATATTTCTATAGAGGTGAGAGAGGGGAAGAGAATATGTGCACTGTCAGATTCCCCTTAATGACTTGGATGGCTCAGGTGGGAGGGTGTCCTTAACGCACAGCATAAAGCACAGAGATGATTTTGCAAGGGATTTGTTGTTATAAACTGTGGAGAGGAGAGATGACAGGAAAGTCTCAAGCAGCAGCAAAAATGTACTAGTCAACATAGAAGGTGTCTAATGAATCACAGAGCTAAATCACTGAGAATTGTTACTTGGGATACCTTTATCTCAAAAACTTAATTCATGTGTTGACCAGGAAAAAAATGTGAAACAAAAGTAGCTGTATTTAATAGTAATTATCATACTTTGATCTATTTATGGAATGGGATACTGTAAAGTATCCCCAGTCCTTCATCAAAACTGGGCATGATGCAGGTTACTACTAACAGGCAGCTCCTGCTTTCTGTGGTGTAATCCTTAATGCTAGTACTATACTGATGTTAAGACTCCTGTGAAAAAGCTGCTTACAGCAGTTAGCTCTGAACGTCTTTAGTATTGTCTTTATGTTAGGTCACAAATGCTGATTCCTGAATGGTTCTGAGTGCCTGTAATACAAAAAGATTTAATTTAAGGTTTGATTTTTATTTATTTCCCAGTGGAAACTCAATCTGTGTGCTCAGCAGATGCTCAGCTTCTGTCAGGAACCAAGCCCTGATTAATTCATATTCCCTTTTTTGTATTTATTCTCTGAATGTTTTGCAGTGTGGATGAAGCTCTTGAATTTAAAAACACTTATAAGATCGAAACATCTGAAAATGTGCTCCTTAAAATTCAGTACTTTGTGAATCAGCACTAATCTCTGAAAATAAAATCAGATTTTTCAAGCAGAATGGATTTGCAATTGGTCACCAGATTTATGTTCCTTCTAAATCCAGACAGTCAGACGTTGGTAGTTTGGGTATAACACTACCCACATCTAGGAAGGAATTGGATATGCAGTAAACATGAACTGTTGACAGAAAGCATGTTAATCTCTTCTGTTTTGACATCAGATTAAAAAAATGGCTCAGTTGCCTCAAACTATGAGGTAAGCTTACTGGAGGAGATTAATACAGGAAACATCCTGGGGTATCTCACTGTATTCTTGGGGCCAGATTCTGTCATCCAGCATAGCTGTGTCCTAGCTGCTGCTCCTCCAAGATCAGTTTAAAATAGGTGACTATAAAGAGTTTTGATTGAGGGCTCAGGTGCCCTTGCTTAATTTTGAAGTCAAAACAGAACAAAAGGGCTGACACAGCCTCCAAATCATTTTGCAGTCACTGTGCTTGGTTCTACGTTAGCATAGTTTTGAGGTCTCCTGTTCCTGTTTTCTTAGTAGAGACTTCCAGAAGAATGAGGTTCTGTTTTGGTTTGATCAGTGTATCCTGGCTAGGTGAAATACAGAGTTTATGAAATATTTAGCCGTGGAAAATGTAACACTTGGCACCTCTTCCTAACTAAATGACACATGAAGTCAGATAAAATGCAGAAGGAGCTTGTGCTATGCTTGTGAGTAAAAGCACAAGCGTAGTGGGAATAAACTGAACTTGTGAAAGCTGACCCCCTTGAAAATAATCATTTAAGCATCCAAAAAACCCCAACAAATATCCAAGGGCTGCTGTCTTTCTGATGGACTTGATTTGCTGTCCTTTGCTGGAGGAAAAACAGCCAAATGAGGACAGGCTGTGGGGAACACAGGCTGGCAAAGAGGGTGATGAATCTGCTCACTGTAGTCTAATAACATTGTTCCTGTCTTATTAAAGGTAATGAGCTTCTATGAGAAATGAGCAACTTCCAGAGAAGATGTTTGGCAGGGGCAGAGTGGAGAGGCCCCAGCCTGCCCTCCTGCTGCAGAGCAGGGGGAAGTACTCAATGCTACCTGCATGCTGAATTCAGAAGTCAACACATGCCTCATCCTTTTATTAAAGTGCTGAACAGATCTCCACCATTTCTTATTTGAAAAAGCACATTAATACACTGCTTCAGTTGAGATGATGCAAATGAAATAATAAATGGTGGTTTCAGTCAACTGACTTGCTGGTGTGAGAGGGGAGAGCGGCTGTTCTCCAGTGTTGTGCAGTGATTTTCTGTGTCCCTGTAGAATAGGTCCGCTATCTAATTCCCCACTAATAATTAATTTCTCTTTTTTTTTTCCTTTTTATAAGCAGTTTGAAATAGCATATATATTCTGGGGCATTTAAAGTATATACTCTGGACCTTTAGTGATGCAAGAGCTTTTGAAGCCACTGTATTGGCAGTCATATTTTGAAGAGATGCTGCTGTAGCTGTGGAGCTGTTTTTTTACAGGACTTAGCAGTCAACAAATGGAGTCGGCTGTCTGTAACCAGCGGTTCCAAGCCTCTAGAAATGGGTTTGACAGGTAGCTGCCTACAGCTGGTACTCTTTAGGATGGGGGGAAATGCCATTAGAAAAATAACAACAAAGAGGGAGCAAAGTAACCACCTAACTTCACTCTGTGTATTCCAGTCTTTTCACAGGGGTTGGACGTTGCAAACAACGAGCAGATATGTCCCTTTGACTCACAAATCCAAAGTCAAATAACCTGTGAATAACACTTGCGAGTAGTGGTAAATATTTCATTGGATATGGGAGCATTACAGCATCTGAGCTTCATGTAGATCTTCGAACTGGTCTGTTTGATCAGAAAGCTTACTTACAGCATACTTTTGGTACTGGAAAAATGAAAGCAGGAAATGATTAGTATTTCATAGAAAGTATACCTCTTTACTTAACAGAGAAAGTTATTTGCTTTAGTGACTTCTTGGAGAAGAGCCACTTACAAAATTTCAGTAAACTTAGTTTGTTCACAACAGGCTCAGGACTTTACCTGTTTCTGATACAAAATTAAAAGCCTGAGCTCCCCCAGCAAAGAAAGGTTTGATCAGTCAGTTGGAAAGGTGGTTCTTAAAGTTCATAATTCAGTACAGTACAAGCAGGGTTGGAGACAGGGAAATCACTTATCATAATGACATTGACTGTCCTAAGGATTAAAATCAGAAGAGAGAGGCTTTAAAGCAGTGCAGACATTAATGGAACATCGAAGAGCAGCTGTGATCCAGAGCACATCCCAATTTGTTGGTGTGGTCTTATCAGTACCAGCTACTGCAGAAATGCAAGCAATATTTTCCTCTTTCACTTATTTCAGTGCTGGCCGATGACCTGCAGGGTGGCAGTTAGCATCCAGCTGTTATCAGCAATGTTTGCATTAAATAATTGAAAAGAAATGTGGGTGTTAATTTAAAGAAAAAAATAAAACCAGTATTTAAACTGGCTCCAATTTTCCTCAAATCAGCAGGAGTGTGCCACTTTAAATAAAGGCTTAGGCTAAATCTATAACATTAGAAACAAGACAAAAATAATGCCCTCTCCCTTTACCCCTCTGCTTTCCATTTTTCCCAGTGGTGTCTGGAAAGATGCTGTATGTGGTAAATGTGTCTGGAAGAAAGGGCATGCTTTCTATGTCCAGAAAGCATGGGTCTGCTGGCATGTGAGCAGGACAGTGCCACAGAGCTTGCAGTGCTGGAGGTGAGGTGAGCCTCTGCTGTGCCCTAGCAGGACTGTGGGATGTTTTACCCATTGACAAAGTCTCCACTTCACTACAGTGACTTGTGGCTTGTGTATTATTTTCCTGGAGCTGTTCTGGGGGGGATACAAAGCTTGCTGTGGACTTGGCAATGTGGCAAAACAGCTGTCACCTGCAAGAATCTGTCAGTCCTAAATACTGTAAGTATCTTTGGAAATTGCTTTTGTAATTGCCCTGTTGTTGCATTGAACAGATGTTCAGATTAGAACTACTGAAAAGTCTCTTAAATAAGGTCAATACATACACAGCCAAAGAAATAGCTTTAAAACCGTTGGAACAGTCTTTAAAAACATGACAAAATTGATTTTGAGTCTTATTCTTCACTAGTGTTCTGCTGATTTCAATGGAGCTGACCCAGTTTTCACTTACACCAAAAGAATTTAGTGTTTTAGTCTGGCTTTGCTTTAAACCTTTCAACAGCCTGTGTATGTGCTTGCTGCGAGTGATGCGCAGGAGCTGTGCTGGAGGACCATAGTTACACTGGCAATCCAGGCTCTGCACGTTCAGGCAGGATCAGGTCTGTGTGCCTTCATGGGAGAGTTGCTTATTTGAGGATTTGGGATGGATTTCCATTGCTCTAAAAACAGTTCTACTTTTGAAGTAGGGAAGGAGGTGGATCGTGAAGCACTCTTGAAGTGAGTCAGGTTTGTTGCTGGGATGATGTTCTTCCTCTACCCTGTGTGGAAATACAGTGCAGGGTAGTGGTGATGGGAATGAGTCAGCTGTTTTGCATCAGATCATCCAGCTGCTCAGAGGAAGAGAAAGCATGGGAAAAGGTTTTATATATTGAGTTTCAGTATATGTGTGCAGCTTTGCACATTTTATAGTGTTCTCCTTCCTCTAAACATAACCTCTAAAGATATTTATCTTCTGCATGGGAAAATTACCGCACAATCTGCTGTAAGACTATACATCTTTAAAGTGTCACAGTGCAGTATCTTGGGGTATAATACTGCCTTCTTGTCCTCTTTTTTTTTTTTGTGTTTTGAAACATCCTTTGCTACCCAAACCGGACAAGTTGGCAGCTTGACAAAGAGAAGCTTTGCGGTTTCAGTTTCATGAACTTACTGCCTGACACCTCACACAAAGCTGCTAATTTCTTTGGCCATAAAGCAAAGGTTGAGATGCAGAATGGCTTCTGGGTACATGTTGTATACAATGAAATCTTAGTTTGGGGATTCATTCTCAGCTCAATATTCAAGGCTTGAGTCTGATTCCTCAGATGTGGAAAATGTTCAGTGTTCCTCTTAAGGCCAGTGTGTGGGCACTGTTACATGACAGAGGGTACATCTGCTGTCTGCTTGCTCCATTCACAATTTTGTTATTTTGCAAACACATTCCTTTTTCTAATGTCTGTGCCCCCAAAATTTATAGCATGAAAATACATGACCTATTGTTTTTGATGCCAACTGTGCTCTGTAGGCAGTGGTGTGAGGCAGAATAAATGTGACCTTTTCAGGCTGCTAAATAACTCCAAATGTTGCAGTATCCTGGAAACTTTAAAATGTTACTTACTGTGAAGATCACAGCTCATTCACATCTCTAATCAGAGTGAGAGGTATTCTGTCTTAGTGTGATAGTTTTAGTCCTCAGCCTGCAAGCTGGTTTAAATCATGTAGCTGAAACACAAAGAAATAGCAGTAATGAAAATAAGCAGTGATCAGTGGTTCTCCGGGTAAATCTTGGCCTGTTACAAAACCACTGGACCAAAGCTCCTTCAAGTCACACCATGTTGTACTTGTGTGTTCTTGGGCTTCCCTTTATTTGACTGGGATACAGCACTGCCTTTACTTTGAGCCTCCAGCATGTCTGAGCCCAGTGTCAGTCTTTTATCTCCTCCATGTGGAAGTGGCTTTTAGGATGAATGCCTCTTAGCCCGTCTTGTAGATGCTACTTTTCCCAGCACCCATTTTCCAATCCCATTGGATTTACAGTTTACCTCTCAAAAAGCGGAAGATGCTTCAGTCATGTAGGGTTTATAAAGGGTTACCCTAAACTCTGAGGAAACAAGTGGCACCCTTTTGGCACCCTTCGTTATCAATGCATTTGCTGCAGTCTTGACTTCTACCTTGATGTGGAGACCAAAGGGGATAGCAGAAAACCAAACTCCATATTGTGTCAAAATGCACAGTCTGTACTCAGAGTCCCCACCTTTACAGGCCTCATGGCAGATCCACAGTAGGAAATCTGCCAGAAACATACCGTCAAGGCACACCTGAATCTTTCAGTGGTCTGGCATTTGCTGTGCATCCAGCACCATAAACAGGCTGGAAGGAAAAGAGGTGAAATGAAGGTGCTTTGAGACCCACTGCTAGGATCTGCTGTGGGCCCGCCGCAGGCATCAAATGCTGGTTTTGCTTCTACTGACCAGGAGCCTTGTGAGCATGGAAGTTGGTGTTGTCCTGAGTTCAGAGTAAGTTTCCCTTCCTTGCCTGTTCCTCCTAATCGCTTCAAATCTTGCATAAATGCAGTCTGCTGTTGGTGTCCCAGACCAAGCAAAACATCCATGGGGAACTTTGGATCAGCAAGAGTAGTAGTCCCATGTCTATGGAGACATCTGAATTTCTGGTTACCTTCCAGTGCATTTCTGCTAATGGCTGATATTCAGCTTCAGAGCACATAAAAAATTTAAAGAATCACTAAATGCTAAGAAAAATAAATACAATGGAGTTCTCTGCACTCAGTGAAATTATTGAAGCAATAAAGAATAATGCTTTTGCAAATGAGGCTCCAGACCAGGCATTGCAGAGTAAATCAATAATGTCATACTTCTTGCCAGAATCAAAATACTAGTGGAAATAGCTGTGGAATGGAAGGGGGAAAGGTTTGTTTCAATCAGTCATGCTTGTTGTATAATGCAGTATCACAGACCAAACTAACTTGCTTGCTAGGGACTTTAAGAGCTTGAAAAGCATTTAATCAAAAATGTAGAGGCACTGTTTATCCTGAAGGCTCATTATAGAGGGAGAATGTGATGGATACAGGGGAGACAGGCTAAACCAGCAAGGTTGCATTGGGTCCAGGATACTTCCTCTGCATGTCCGCATGCAAAAATCAGGTTTCTGAAGCTTCAAGCGTGACTTTTAGTTCAGAGCATCTCAATGCATGTTCAGCCTGTGGCTGCCAGTGAAACGGGGAGAAATGCCCAGTCAGGGTGTGCAGGCTGAAAGCAGCTTGCTTGGTGTCTTGATGTTTGCAATGCAGCATTGCGCTGGAGTCCAGCTGTGAGTTATTCTCTACTCTCTGCCAGCTGTTACAGGTTACTCAGTGTTTAGGTGGTCCTGCTCTTGGGTAACTTACAGTTTAAGCAGTTAGTGTGTGCTTGGAGTAGGTGAAAATGCTAATGAAATTAAATGACCTGCTGAGGAAACATGTAGTGGAGTTGAGAGCTGAAAACAGAACTCATGAATCCTAGTCCCAAAATTTTATAGCCAAGCTGTCGTTTGTAGACAGCACCAAGCTAATGCAGGCAAACAAATTTGGATTAGAATTGCTCCCTGAACATGGCTGTGGTTGACAGCAGCTCATGTTAGTGTGTCTAGGGCCCAAAGACTGTTACAAAGGGATAATTCATGATACAGTAAATGGCCATCCAGTAGTATTGCCCAGGGTTTGGTTCAGGAGCTCCTGTTGCAGCTGCACAGGAGCTCTTCAGATGTAGAGCGTCAGACAACACTCTGAACTTAGTGCTGGTTTGTTTAAATGATACCTCTTTTGATAGCTGTATTGAATGTGTCCCTGGAACCTCAATTCACCAGGTGTGAGAAAACTCTTTCATAGTTTCCCTGTTCAAAAAATTAGGGTTTTTTTCAAAAAAAGAGGAACATGATCTTCAGCTCCTACTGAACAGAATGATGCAACAGAAGTGATTGTTGCTGTAGTACACACACTCTGTGAAGCACCCTGTATTGTGTATTGATCAAGAGGATGTGACAATTTCCCTCTCTTTTGATGTCAGTATTTTATTGCTGAAAGGGCAGCAACTCCAATTTCAGCAGCTTTTCAGGATTTGAAACGCATTAATTCTGCTGTGGAGCAATATGAACTCTATTTTTATATGAATGTGGAATTGCTGTAACTTAGTTTCCAGGGTGAAAGTCCAGTTTTGTGTGGGACACCAAGATCCATGTGCTCTGACTGACACGTAGGAGTTCATCTGCTTAGGTAATTTCTTGTCCCAGATATTCCTGACTTGGCCAGAACAGGGAACTGAACCAAAGTCTCCCTTCATGCTATGATGTAGTCATCTCTGGTTTTATTTTTTTGATTTCAAAAATGTTCAAACTAATTAATTGCCACAAATTATTTGCTAAACCAGCACAATTCTACGAGATCCAGCTGAACCAGCAAAGTTTTGATCACAGTAGTTAAACTGTCTTGCAGTTCTCTTGAAGGTCATCTCAAGGATTGAAGCTTTTTGGGTTTTGGAATGGAAATTGTCATCGTCATTCATTTTGAGTAATAGTGGAAGGAACTAGAATTATAAATTGAGATTCAGTTCTTCCTCATTCAGCTACTGAATGAAAAAAGTTGCATAAAATGAGATCCATCTTCTGATTACTCAGAACAGGATTTTCAGCCTCTCATAAGGCAGGTCAAACAATGCCCAGAAAGTTTCCCCTGCTTTCCTTAGGCCATTAGAGAATTAAATTGATTGCATCATTTTCAGCATCATTTCACAACAGTCAATAGTCCATCTTCCAAATTACATCAGTGCCTCGTACCATAATACCCATCTGGAAGAAGGAGCAGCTGCCCCTTCCTGATGCACAAGGCATTTAAAATTCTCCTACAGAAAATTATTCAAACAAAACAGCAAAATGGCAGCAATTTACCAGCTATTTTCTCCTGCAAATAGTGTTCTGTAAGAAAAAATTATTTACTGTTGTTCTTTTTTAATTCTCCCATTAAGTAGCCTAAATTCACCATTATGTGGAGAAGTTTAGATCAAAAGAGAATACACGTAGTAACTGTGCTGTAATAGTCATAGGCATTAACTGAATAAAGCAAAGTCAAGAAGTCAGCTTGAAGGCTGGGAGGAATCAATTCTGACAGTGTGCTGCTCTGTTGTACTGTTGTGTCTTCTTACCTGGAGGCTTATTTAGTGATGGAAAGGGGAAAGACTGCCAGCCTGGCTGGTGTGTGCCTTGGGATTGAAGCAGGAAAGGCAGTAGGAACTGGAATATAGTTTCACGCTTCTGGAGGCTTTTTTGCTGCCAAGCTGCAGTTATTTTTCATAACCGCTTCATGAAAAATACTCTGTCCCTGGCTGACCCCTTTACAGATGATCCTCCTCCTGAACTTAGTGGTGTAAAGAAGAACTACTTAAATTTACCCTGTAAATGTATTCTGTATCAGTAACAGGGTGCAGCTGTGGTCCAGAGCAAATACTAACTTTAACCTTTCTGCCCTCGAGTTCTGGATATGAATCAAACCAATTTATGTGTGTATTTTTGTTGTGTGATCAGCCCACAAGGAGGAGACATGTTAATAGGCTTGTACCAAATCTAGCCCCAGTCCTCCTTTCTGCTCCCCCTCAACTGTTGTCCCAGCCCCCTCTTGTCAGCCACAGCCTGTGACCATAGGAGGTTGCTGCTGATGCTCCTGCCTAGGTTAAAAAATACAGAAAGCATGTTATAAGCAGCAACAGTTTATCAGTTACTGGCTCAGTATGACTGCCAATGGGCCAGCAAAGACTGGCCATCACACTCTTAAATTGAATAATTTCTGCTTTTTTTCCTGAGGCTTAGTGTTCCCAGAATATCAGTGAGTTAAAGGGCATGAGATAGAAAGCACATGTTTCAGGTGGCCTGACCTGTGTGTTAACTGAACAAGGTGGACTCTGGACCATAGTACATTTCAATTGCTCAGCCCAAACTTCTGCAGCCCTGAAAATGTTGCTGCAGCGCTTGGTGTGAACAGCTCAGAGTGAGCCCTTTCTACGCTTGCTTATGGTTTGGGGGATCTCTGAGCTCAGAATTTTCTTTTCCTAGTAGACCTACAGGATTTTCCAAAGCACTGCTAAAGTAAAACATTTGCTCACCTCTGTTGGCTCAACATGGAGTTGGTCCCTGTGGTAAGGTTGAGCTGTAGCAGTGTGTGTGTCTGCTGAGGTGTGATCGATAGAATTTTAGGACAAATTGAAAGAAAATGCAGAAATTCACAATTTGCTTTTGGTAAGGTATTTGTTAAGACCCAAAAGACTTGAAGAGTGTATGGCAGAGTTTGCCTGTAGCTGTTCTCTTTGATTCCTTTCACTTTGTTGTATTTTTCCCCCAAATAGAAATGCTAGTGCTTATTTCTTTTTCTGTAGCAAGACAGAGGGTGATAGCTGCATGAAAGGCAACCATAGTTTATATTTTTACTTTGATTTGTTGTCATGGTAGCATATGGAACAGCTAGTGAGGCGTTTAAGGAATGTATTCAACATCACTGCTTTTGCTTGGAAATGTGGTTCAGTGGTAGACTGGCTGCATAAGAAACAGTTCTTTCTTTTTCATCCCAGATGAAGAGGTATAGAAGCGTCCAGGGACTACCTCCCCTTTAGGCAATGGCTTGATCAGATTGCTGCCTGGATTATAGAGTCTCCTGGTGCCTTGCGGTCAGTGTACACGATTGCCACATGGATAGAACTTAGGGACAGAGTTCAGATTCAACACTAGAGCTGGTGAACTTTTCACCACTTTGATCCATCTGTCCATCCTCTTTGTCCTGCAAACCAGTCTCCAGAAAGTGCTTTCTGAACCTCTTTGCTGCTCCCTTGCCTTTAGCAGAATCTCTCTGCTAAAACTTCATTCTGCTTGCATTTTGCCACTGCAACACCTCATAGTCCCCAGGGCTCCCTACGAGTTTGCCTCTTGGACATTTTCCAAACTGCAAAGGGTCTGCTTCCCCATCTTGCTGTGCTGAGGACTGTTTCAGGGCAGCTTCTGTGGCATAGATATTACAAGGGCATCCTTGGTTCAGTGATCCTAAATAGGAGGAAGGCTATACCAGCAGTAATGATCCAGTGCTGTGTCCTGGAAACATGAGCTGTAAGCTGTAAGAATAAAATCTAGCAAACATTAATTCTCAGCATGGTCTTGGTGCAGAGAAGCCTTTGGCAGGAGCAGTTCTCACATCCAGGGAAGCATGATAACCACTGCAGTGCTGCCAGGTAGTCTGGCTTGGAGAAGTTGGGAAGTGATCCATCAGTCCCATCCACCGTGCAAACCAGACCAACTTACAGTGGCTTGAAACATGGAGGAGTCAGGTGGAGTTTGGTGCCATGTCCCCTTGCACTGATTTGGTTAAAATCAGCTGCAGTCAGCAGGGCTTAATGATTTCAGGCCCGGCACCTTGCTAATGCTGTTACTGGGCTTCTGGTTTTGGCCTTCTGGTAACAGCTACTTGTTCAGAGCTCTCTGCACTGTACTTGGTTTGGGGTGTAGCTGCTCCCTATGTGTGTAATAGAGGTATAGATAAACCGACGCTAATACTGCTGCTGACCAACACTAATCTATAATGGTTTTTTTTGTTATTGATCTCAGCCAGTGTTACCTCATCTGTATCCTACCTCAAATGCATACATTTAGACAGCAAAGTAACTTTCCCTCCTGTGATTGCCACGTGTAAGTGAAGGCCTTGCTCCACAGGAACCGCTGGGTATGTGACTGCAATCCTCCCACCAGACCATCTGGCTGCAGTCACCAAGTTATTTTGATCCAGACCACTGTTACAAGGCTGGTAACAGAAAATCCCTTTTGGGATTGAGGTTTGAATAAGGAAGAGTAAAATCTTGATGTAGGAAAGTCTGATGGTGTATTAACCTGCCAGTTTAGGAGGTACCCACCCCACTGTGAATATAAACATGCTCTTAATTCGAGTGCAGAAACTGTCAGGGAGCATTTTTGAAGTGAAAACAGACTCTTCAGCAAGCACTGTAATCTGTTAAATTGCAGAATTACTGTTTGAGGTGATACAGGGAGGTGAGAAGAGTCCTTAGCTTGTCTAAGAAAGTAATCATTTCGGGTATGATGAGAGTTATTTCTGATAAGGTTACTTGTAACAGTTCCAACCACGTAATTTCAGTCTCCCTGGGAGTTAATACGTAACCAGAAAACAGGTCTCTGGGTTTAAGTGGGAGATACAAAGCTAGTGATCACATCCGTGCAGCCTAGAGCTACTCCAGTTGTACCCTCTCATTTTCCCAGAGGCACATCTAGGCTCACATAGAAGTTTCTCCATATCATCTGAGACAAATCTGTTGTTCCAGATTTCCCCCTGTCTCAGTGGATGAGGTATCCTCTCAGGAAACATCATACTCTTTTCCTGGATATTTGACAGTGGCCATTCCCCTGGCTGTTATTACATGTTTACCAGCAAGTAGAATATATTGAAGGCCAGATATGGGAAATGAGATGTATAAAGTGCCTGAGAGCGTAATATATGCCTCTGATAACAGAACTTCTCCGAGTAGGTCATGTTAATAGGACACTTGTATCTATAGAGTTTCCTCCAAAGACCTGTGGAGGCTCCATCACAGGCTTTGCACAGTTGAAAGCAGCTGTAGTGGTTTAAACCTGGGCAGCAACTAAGCCCCACTCAGCCGCATGCTCCCTATCCCCCAATGGGTCAGGTGAGAAATCAGAGAAGTGAGAAAACTTGTGGGTCGAGATACAGACAGTTTAATAGGTAAAGCACAAACCATGCACACAAGCAAAACTAAACAAGAAATCCATTCACCACTTCCCATAGTCGGGGAGTTGTTCAGCATTTCCAGGAAAGCAGAGCTCCATCATGCATAATGATGACTTGGAAAGACAAAACACCATCACTCCAAGCGTATGTTCCCTCTTCCTTCGCTATTATACTGAGCGTGACATCACAGGGTATGGAGTATGAATGGCTTGGAAGGAGCATTCTTTGGCTACAAGTTTGGAGGGATTGTTTTTTTCCTGCACTAGGTGAGTTGTGGCAGGCCATGTTAGGGATGGAATAGCGTAGCTGTATCTGTGGATGTCTGCCTGGTGCAACCAGCAGCCTGCATGCCTCACTGAGCACTACTGACGGTGGGTTGATACCATGAGCCTCCTGCTTCTAGGTTGTCTTGTATTTTCAAAGTGATGTGGACTGTATTCTGCGTGCTACTGAGGTTTGGTTGCAGAGGGAGTCAGAAACAAACTGGAAAGTGCAAATGACTGCAGCTGCACCACAATGTTCTACACAACCTGCTGTGACCTCAATGAGAGTCTTCATGGCTCATCAGGTGAATTTATCTACTCCAAAGCCAGTGTGAGATTGTGTCAAGCTCCCAAAGAAGCAGGGGGAGAGATTATCCCGTATATCACTGTCAGCAGTATCATGCCACTCAGAAGGTGAAGAAGTTGCATCTTCTTGCTGTTACTATCAGCCTTTACTTTGACATTAGAATTAACATGATTTCCTCCAAAATGCATTTGTGTTGACCAGCAGAGACATATGTGATCAGCAGACCTACATATTCAGATATATTTTCTTGCTTTTTGTTTCTTTTCTCCAAATGACACTTTGGTCTAATAGCACTCCTACAGTCTCTTTCAGAAATTATAACTGCTGTAGACTGCATGCCGCAGGAGGTGAGCTCAGGAAATTGGCAGTTTTGCCTCTCTCTAAATCTTCTGCCAACTTGCAGAGTTCATGTGGTTCACCCTTCAGGCTAACAGCTTATTTATATTTAAGCACACACATGCACTTTCCCTCACAGTTAGTTTTTTATCTTAACTCAGAAAAGCATTGCAGCCTTTTTGCTATTTCATTATACATTTAAATGAAAATTGGCACTCCCTTTTTTTAATATAGCCACATTAGCTGGTCAGTTACTGTGTTTGATCTTCTGGTAACTTTAGAGGAGAAAAGGGGGTTTGGGTTTGGCTTTCTCTGTGCTTATGCTGGGCACTTTAGGAACAACATGTAATGTAAATGATAGCTGATGTGAGCAATAGATGTAATCACTGTTAGGTCTGTTAAAGATAGCAGGTATGTTGTACTCCAGATATGCTGTGCCATGATTGTGTGTCTGCCACATTCCCCATGCTATACTGTTCATCTGAAAAACCTATGCCAACCAAAAGGGGCAAAGTTAATACTGTTATAGAACCATCAATAGATGTGCTTAATTAGTCACACATCTATTCTTTGCTTTTAAGGTGATTCTTCCATGGCTAATTACTCTTGTAATAACTCATGTATTGCTTTTACTTCTTGGAGTCAGTTCTGGCAAGGAAATACTAACTGTACAGTGCCTACATGACATACATTTGGCAAACATAGCTGGTGCTTGGGAATGTGCTTTTAAGCATTTAGATTCAGAAAAAGACAAGAATGAGATTTTTATAAGTTATTCTGAAACATAACATTTATGGATCCACTGCAAAATTCAGTAGCAGGGATTCAGGCTGAAGACACTGACCTGAACACCAGTTTGAATTTGTTTGTTATTTGCTCAGCTATTCTTTCTTGTTTACCCTTTGCCGTAAAGTAACAGCTCTTTGGGCCAAGTGCTGTTTTAGCTCTTATCCCACATCCTAAAGTCACAAGGGCTGCTCAGAGCTCAAGAGCAAAGCCAAAACTTGAAGATAAAATTCTCTTGCTCTCCCAAACCTGGAAAGCTCTCTGTTCCCCTGTTGCCATAGTAACACCTCCCATCCACATTCCTTCATCACTGCTCACTATTACCTTGCTCTATGGCTGTCTTGAAGCAATCATTGTCTTTTTCTATCTCTGTGCTGAAGCAAGGAGAAAAATTACGTAGAAACTGAAGGAACAGCCATAAGCACACAAGGATAGGTTCATTCTGGGTATAAAACCACCAAGGTGATTAGTCCTGAGGACAGGATAGTCAGAGAACGAACAAATTGTGGATTGGAAAGGACAGCTCTGGTGCTCATCAGTAATTCCCTGCCTAACTTTTACATTGATGGTTGCACAGATCATTCCCTGGCATAGCTGCTTTCAGTTATGCCTCTGAAATTTGGGATTGTTTAGGGAGGTTATTGCTTGGGATTTCTCTCGAGTCATGGTGGGCCACCTGGCCAAGCTAAAGGGTGTCTGGTGTAGGGTTTGTCTCAGAAAGCAAACTGGCTTGAGACTGTGGAAAATGCTGTGAAGGTGGTTAAGATGAGATGCCTGCACTGCCACTTCCCAGAGGCTCTATTCCTCAAAGTGGTGTCCAGTAGATTCATTGAAATAGGCTTGGCCCAAGCTTCAGTTACGTAGCTGCTGATCTTCGTAGAGGCTGTAGTTCTTTCTACAAGAAAATGCTTGATGGCAGCCAGCCTGGCAAACTCTCCTTGTAGATAATATGTATATCGCCCAAATGCATGTATGTGTGCTACTTCCCTGAGTGCAGTGAGGTTTGCAGGTTTGTCAGTAGGTCTGTACCTCTGCTTTTGGTGTAGCTGGGTAAGGATAAAAAGTTTTTTGTGTTCTCTGAACCTACGTGGCTATGCAGCACAAGAAAGTGTGGGCCTTGTCTTATTTTGATGCAAAGGTAATCGCATGTAATTACACAGTTCTGTACGGTTACCTATCTTTAATTAGAAACATTGATAATTATCTGTTCAAAAGTGGATAATTACAGTACTTCAACTAAAACTCACTTGTTGGTGTCTCCTAGAATGTGAATGAGGGCTGTTCTCCTGCTCCTGAAGTGTACATTTTACCTGTCACGGTGTGAGACAAGGTGAGTGACATCATGGGATGTCCTAATCTCTCATCTGTACTTGGTCTTTTTCCTGGCAACATGGTAACTGATGTACTTGGAACAGTAACCTAGCACAGCCTGGTGTAACCACATATCCACTGTGAATACTGCACAGTCTTAACGGAAACTTCATAATCAGAATTATTCCAGGAAACTGGTTTTATATCATAGTGATAGTTTTCACTCTAGGTTTAACTGGAATGTTCTCCACTGCCTGGCACTTTTCTGAGATTCAATAAAACTGCTTCTCCTAAGTGGAGGCATTGTAAATCAAACCCAAATGATTCCATAGTGGAATCCAAAGGCTTTTATTGGAAACGGGCTGGGGAGACTTGCACTGATAGTTGATCTTCTGTGTGTGAGGTGTCTTAAGGATGATGTGGCTGTGTATTTAGGACTGGATGGGGGAGTAGTCAGCAGTAAAGCTTCCCCTCTCTTATAAAATCAGTTCTTTCTTCTTCTGTTCTTTGTGCTTATATGCTTCTCTTCTCATGAAGACTTGGCCTGTCCTACTTAGTATTTTTAGGTTTTCTTCTTTTGGGCATCTCTCATTTTGGCAGTGGCTTGCTCTCCCACTAGTCCCATGGTATGTCTTTATTTCACAGGTCACTTTCCACTCTGCTCTTCCCTTTGTATTTTTTGCGACACTAGAAGAACAGGGTGGGGAAAGATGGGTACAACACAATAAAGATGAGAGATTGTGTCATTGTCTGCTTGAATATGGTGTCGTATATGTAGAAAAGTAGTATCTGCTGGAGGAATGACATGCGCAGAGCACAGGTCTTTCATGGTGTCCTCTAAAAGATTTCTGCTGAGATCCCATAAGATTGAAAGGATAGCGGAAAATTTAATCAAATTAATTTCTTCTCTCTATAACCAAATGGATTGATAGCATTAAGCTTTGAGGAATGCTGGATTCCCTTCAACAAGATGTTCATTGTGTCTTGCTCCAAAGCCTTATCCTATTCCTAATGTTATACGGAGTCTGCTAAATATAGGTAATTTTTCTGATATTCAGACATGAAGAGAAGGTAATTAGTGGTGTTTGTGTACAGAGGAAGCTGATCTGTGCAGGGAAGACACAAACTGTGCTTCCCTCATTTCCACGACAGAGTGAGTTTAAAACTGTAACATGTCCTTTTTCCTTCTTGCCTCCTCAGAGAGAGGGGAAAGAAGAAAACGAGGTTCTTTAGTCAAAAATGCACTCAGAGAAACTGGGAGAGTTCATCCGACACACTAACTTGAGCAACTTTAATTGAGGATATTTAGTAGCTGGTCATGATCATGAGCAAATGAAAATCAGAATTGGGATGATGTCAGTCCAGTTAACTTTAATTTAATTCTCAACATGCCTCAGTCAGCATAGCTCCATTAGTTGAAGAGCATGTGTCTGATCCTGTTGCTGTTGTCATCAGAGCTCTTCTACACAAGAGCATTAAAATCAACAAATCAATAAGATGGAAATGAACCATCAGCAGGAACCCTGCTGCTCCTGAAAGCTTCAAAAAATCCAGAGAAGCTTCTTACACACAGAGAAAATCACAACTCTTGCACAACCAACCTCAGCTTTTGGCATCTGCCTATTTATCCAGGTTTACCTGGTAAGCTAACCCTGCCCCAGCACCTCCTGATGCTCAGTGGTGCTAGCAGAGTATTCAGACTCCAGTAAAACAAGAAGAGGTTGGCATGGAGTGGCATATACTGACCTGGGGCTGTAAGTATCCTGCTCTTCTGTAGTATGCATAGTATTTTTCCAGTAAGCATTAGCTTGAGATTCTTATGCAGTAGTGCATCCATATTTGTATAACAGAGGTAGCTCTGAAATGAAAAAATAAATATATCGACAGCTCACAAGTCAGTGGATAAAGGTACATAAAGCTGCCAAGTACATACAGAAATGTCTTGCAGTGTGAGGGGAATCTATGTCCGGTCTGTTGAATTGTGGTAGAAAATAGCCCTCTGTTGTCTTTCATCAGGTGTAGGTGTTGCAGGTATATGCTGAGGGTTGGTGGTGTGGTCAGAGACAAATGTAGTGCTGCCATGAAAAGCCAGGCAGTTCAAAGTTACCATCATCACTATGCTATGAGCTATGCCATGCTTCACTGTCCTCCAACCTCAGTTTTCACTCCTGACTTTGAGCCAGTGAGGAACTGTGGAGGAATTCTTCATGAAAAGGGGATTGAGATCCACTGAGAAAATACCTGTCTCTAAACCAAACTCTCTTTAATGCTTCAAATTTCCCTAATAATGTGTGCTGCATACAAAAAGTTGCTCATGAATAACAAAGCTCATATTGCCAGCCTGCAGAGTGCTGATGCGTACTCTTCCAGGGCAAAGCATTACTCATTTGAGCTTGATAGAAAGGTACTGCCTCTGCTGAGAGGGTCACTGGAATGGTACTTCGTTGAAAATACAGATATCAGAAGGAACAGATAGCATTTTGAATGCATGGCATTTCCCTTACACTTCTAGTCACTATTCATTGTAGTTTGTATTTTACTATGTTATGTCCCTTTTCTTTTGACTGTATTTTTAGGGGATTTTGAAATTACTGCTTAAAAACCTGTCTCCATTCCTTTGGGATACAAAATGCAGATCTCACATAGTCATCTTTTCCACACTTTAAAGTTCTCTTGGGATTGGTTTAGGAGGGGCATTCTCCATTATTGTACAGCTGTGGTGCAGCAACTGTGGTGTCCAAAAAGTGATGTGTAAGAGAAGCTGTTGTAGTGCAAGCTAAGGAAAACATAAATGGGGAACATAGAGCAGGCTTCAGAGTGTTTACATGATCTTGTAAAGGTTTTATTTTTAATCAGTTAAAGTGAGTGTTTATTCAAATACTTGTTATGCTAATGGTGGAATGGCTGTGTCGCCTCCATAACAAATGTGTAAACGCATTTGAGTGTGACGTTAAAACAACAGTGGTTGCGATGGGAAGCCCCCAACCTAATATTGAATGCAGATTGTGTTTCAGCGTTGTCAGTCAATATGGTAATCAATTAGGAACAAATTCTTCTGTTTTTGTCTTAGCTTTGAAAAGTTCAGAGAGATCAAAATCAACTGGTACTTTGCTGCCTGTACTTGATTTTTCTGCACGTACAAAGAATTAGTTTTGTACAGCAGAGATCTTTGGTCACCTGTAATGTGCTCTACATTGGCCTCATTACATCACTGTCTCTGCAGATGCCCCTCTGTAAGCACTAGTGCATAGTCCTTCAGAGACAACAGTTTTTGCCAGGGAGGGGATAAAGTCTTGAGTCTTCTGTATGAAGAGAACCAAAGAAACTAGAGCCAGGAAGATGAAGAAGTATTAGAGGAAATGATGATAATGAAGATCTCGTAAAGAAGAACTGGGCAGATCCTGGAAGTCTTCAAAAATAGGATTATCTTGGAGGAGTAAGCCAGTGGGATACGAAAACCAGCAAAACCCATGACCGTGGACAATAGCTGGTCTAGTAGGATCAGGAGGAAGCTGTCTTGGGGTATTACCCTTGCTGTGAATTTGTTTTGTCAATTCTGTGGCTCAGTATAGATGCTAGATCTCTACCTTTTCTGTAAACGTCAGCATCCCACTTGCTATATTTCCAGGGCGACATTATTTAAATTGCAGTCTGATCTCATGATAGACTCAGCAGTGTTGTGTTTGCAGCTTCTCAGAGCACATTAACATGGTAGCTCTGTTGTAGTGATGTGTTTCGATGTGAGGAGTTCAACTGGCATGTCATGTATAGAATGTACTGATGTGTTCTGTTTCTGTTTCAAATTTGTAGAATTGGGAAAAGTGTTTTGATATTCTTGAAAGAGACCTAAAGACCTTGCTGTGATTTTATGGATTGACATACAGTGGTAACTTTGACATAGTAAGACTTTGGGTGGAGGTCAAGATATTTCTGTTTTAACTTTCTAGGTTGAGCTTTTTTCTTGGTTTCATTTTTTCATATTTGAAAAATCATGGCAGTCAGGTGAAGTTCCCAACGACTGGAAAAAGGGAAATATCACCCCCATTTTCAAGAAGGGGAAAATGGATGAGCTGGGGAACTACAGACCAGTCAGCCTCACCTCTGTGCCTGGCAAAATCTTGGAGCGGATTCTCCTGGAAGGCATGCTGAGGCACATGAAAGCCACTTCACTATGAAAAGCTTCACTAAGGGGAAATCCTGCCTGACCAATCTGGTGGCCTTCTATGATGGGCTATGGAACTGATGGACAGGGGTAGAGCAGTTGATGTCACCTACCTGGACTTGTGCAAAGCGTTTGACACTGTCTCACATGACATCCTTGTCTCTAAGTTGGGGAGACATCAGTTTCATAGGTGGACCACTCGGTGGATAAAGAACTGACTGGATGGCTGCACGCAAAGAGTTGTGCTCAATGTCCAGCTGGAGACCAGTAACGAGTGGTGTCCCCCAGGGATCGGTGTTGGGACCGGTCATGTTCAGCATTTTTGTTGGTGACGTGGACAGTGGGATTGAGTGCGCCCTCAGCAAGTTTGCTGATGACACCAAGCTGTGTGGTTCGGTTGATACGTTGGAGGGAAGGAATGGCATCCAGAGGGACCTTGACACGCTTGTGAGGTGGGCTGATGCCAACCTGATGAAGTTTAACCATGCCAAGTGCAAGGTCCTCCACCTGGGTCGGAGCAATGCCAGGCACAGCTACAGATTGGGCACAGAAGAGATTCAGAGCAGCCCTGCGGAGAAGGACTTGGGGGTGTTGGTCGATGAGAAAATGAACATGAGCCGGCAGTGTGCGCTTGCAGCCCAGAAAGCCAACCGTATCCTGGGCTGCATCAAAAGGAGTGTGACCAGCAGGTCGAGGGAGGTGATCGTGCCCCTCTGCTCTGCTCTCGTGAGACCTCACTTGGAGTATTGTGTGCAGTTCTGGTGTCCTCAACATAAAAAGGATATGGAACTGTTGGAAAAAGTCCAGAGGAGGGCCACGAGGATGATCAGGGGACTGGAGCACCTCCCATATGAAGATAGGCTGAGAAAATTGGGGCTGCTCAGCCTGGAGAAGAGAAGGCTGCATGGAGACCTCATAGCAGCCTTCCAGTACCTGAAGTGGGCCTATAAGGATGCTGGGGAGGGACTCTTCATGAGGGACTGTAGTGAGAGGACAAGGGGTAACGGGTTCAAACTTAAACAGGGGAGGTTTAGATTGGATCTGAGGAAGAAATTCTTTACTGTGAGGGTGGTGAGGCCCTGGAATGGGTTGCCCAGAGAAGCTGTGAATGCTCCATCGGCTGGCAGTGTTCAAGGTGGGGTTGGGCATAGCCTTGGGTGGCATGGTTTAGTGGGAGGTGTCCCTGCCCATGGCAGGGGTGTTGGAACTCGATGATCTTAAGGTCCTTTCCAACCCTATCTATTCTATGATTCTAACTTTGTACCGCTGTTTTTTCACTGATGTTTAGTTTTGCAAAAAGTGTCTGATCTGTCAGGCCAATTCCAGAAGGCCGGAATTACTCCTGTTCTGGGTAGCTTGATGTCACCATTCCTTAGCTGGAAGTCACTGGTTAACTGGATTTATTAAATGCATTGGCACTCATCTGAACTCTCCAGCTAGTCCTGGAGCTTGGTGAGAGTGTTACATGCAGATATGAAGGATCAAGTAGATCTTCATTCAGATGTTCTCTTTCACATGGATGGGTCAGTGATCCTTAGGGTCTCTATAGGTGTTGCCCATGAAGTCTTTTCTCTGCCAGATACGACGTTCGTTGGACCTGTTGTTACTCTGTATTGTGGCCCCCGGGTCACCAAGTCCTGCAAGGAGCCAACACGGAGAGTATGATCTTCGGATTTACCAGCAGGTGGCATTAACGGAGCAGATAGAGATATGCTCTGGGCGTTGCTAATGAAGAAATCAGTGGTACTGGCTTCCTGGGAAGCTTGACTTATTCCTGGTACCTTGTTACTTGCCAGGTCATTCCCTTAGACTGCGCCTGGGCAGCTTTCCTGACACTTTTAAATCTTGTGCAGAACGATGGCCTTAAGTTTCTGTTGTTTAACACTCAGTGATCTTTCTGAAGTCATATGGCCTGATTTCTCATCTCTGACTGTACCATTGAAATACGTTGTTGTACTAGGCTTAGATGAATTATTAGGAACAAGCTTGTGGAGGAATAAACATATTTGGAAAATTATTTTATGTGCTCCCAATGTAAATGAGAATGTGTTCACTTCAAAACTGCAGTGGCTGTCAGTTGGAAGAGAAGATTTCAGATTGCACAATTATTTTCATTTCAAAATGAAGGCAGTCATTTCTCCAAATGGATGTTCTTTTCCTATATTCACCTTCACCAATGACTGTTCAATAGAAAGCCATCTTTCTTGTCCTGTATGAAGTCTTCCGGTTGCTGACAGAGCACATCCTTCACGTTTCCACATCAGTGAGCCGAAGAAATCGCCCAAAGAATTCTTGTGCCAACCAGCATCTTAGTGCCAGGGTTTTAAGGGGGAAAATACACAGATGAATTTACAGCAAAGGCTGTCAAGCGCACACTAAAAAGTGTCCAGTTTCTTCTTTCAGTGAGTCTTAATAAAGGATTATGTGGGAAGTTATCAATGTCTAGAACAAAACCAGTTCAAACTAGAGGCATATATTTAACGCCAGTGGGAAAGTTGTTACATCCTGCTCATGGCTCTTACAAAGGCTGTAATTGCCACCCATAAACCAAGTATTCCTGGAGGCACCTGATGCTATGCAGCCAGGTTAAAACAGTGATACAGACGTTTGCAATATGGTCTGAGTCTTCCATGCACATGTGATTTCTGGGCAAATGCCTTTGTCCACTGAAGTTACTAGACTTCGGCAAGTAGCTGTTTATGAAGTGTCAGGATGTGGTGGAAGAGGGTGGGTATTTTCCTATAGCAGTGCTTTGGAGGAAAAGTGAGGCATCAGAGACCCAGCAGTGTCAAACTGCGTGAAGGGAAATAATAGTTACCCAATATTTATGAACCCTTCCATCCATTACCGGTCTTAAGGAACTGTATTTCTGACAACCATAGATGACATAACCTGGGATGTAGAGGCTGGAGGGATTGTTTTCCCAGCATATTGCTTTAGCTCAGGAGCAGTGTCTGAGGCCGTTAGCATGTAGTGTGCATGCTAAGAAATAACCAGTAGTTGCTCAAAAATGGCAAGGCCAGAGAAAAGAAATTTAGGCAGAATTCCCAAATTATTTCAGTCTATTAAATGCATGCTTTGAAAAGCTCAGGCTTCGGCAGTGATGTTCACACATGTATGGTCTTTAGCTTCTGCTGACTAATGATTCTACCTATGTTGTTCTTGGCAAGCAGACAGCATTTGTTCAAGGGGGCTCCTGCCAACTGCGCTGTTGAAAGTGCTGTTCAATAAGATTCTGATTAAATGTTTTATTAATATTTATTATTCACTGGTTGCAGTTGTTGGTAACATGTATTTGCCCAGGAGAGCTTAAATGAAATGCAGGAAGGCGTTAACTGCTGGGGAGGGGAAGAAAAACAATTCTGAGGTTGTTTGTGTTCACTGCCTGGTGTATAAGTGCTGATATAGACACAGCATGTGGATGATGCGGGTGCCTGTTCAGTGAATCCCACCCATGACCTGGTATAATGTAGCTGGCAGGCTCTGGTGGAAAGGCAGCCATTGCATGTTTGTTCAGTAGTGAGAGGCGTGGGCAGCAGGGCTGGCATGGCTTTAGCTCTGCCAGGAACTACTTCCAGGTGATTCTCAGAAACTGGAAAATGAGGACACATTGGGCGCTGTGTGTTCCTCTTGGTCCAGTACTGCACCATGACAAATTGCTGCCTCCTCCAACACTAATGAAAGAGCTCGATTTGGCTTGGCCTTTCAGTCACGGTAGTTCCCACATGTAGTGAATCAAATGTGAACCACAAGCAGTGGAATTTACCTGGAAGCCCCCTGAACTGGACACAAACTTGAGTTGAATAATTGACAGCTTCTGTGGGACTCTTGATTCACGGAGGCAGTAGCGTGATCACAAGCCCAGGTGGGTTTGAAGCATTTCCCAAATCAAAGTTTCAGATGAGCACAACCTCCTTCCCCCTGTCACCGCTGATTATACCAAGCGCAGTTTTCCAGCATCTGAGCTGAATAACTTCCATCAGCCAAACTCCACTTTACACAATAGCACATTTTTATTAAAGTGTGAATTGTTACTTTTTGTTATTATTTCTGCATAAAATCATTGTGGCCTTGTGGCAAACTCCCCTCTCTTTGCTCTCAGGAGTGAGTGTGAGAGAAAGGAAAGACAGTTAAAGGCTTCCTAATGTGAAGTTTGTTAATCCAAGTCTTTGAATTAAATGCCTGAAATTTAGACACCTCACTCTGGCCATCCCATCAGTCTTCAAACATGTAACATATAGTTTTCAAGCACATGTATATGTAAGGCATATGTATATCTCTAGCAAAGCCAAACTTCTGACCTTCAAGCCAGACCTTCAGATTTATACCAATTATGCCGCTTCCACACATCAGGGGTTTTTGAACAGTCAACATATTTGTTGTGCATTTGTATTAATCTCTTTTAATGTACTGTGGTTCTGTTTCTGTTATGCTGATGACAGCTGAGTGTAACTCCTGGAGAGTTAAGCTAGGATGAAACTGTTGTAAAGAGGAAAAGAATTATTGCATTTCTCTTTAGGACTGATTTTTCCTTTGCATTTGAGCATTTATGAATGATTGTCAATTCTGAACAACATTTTTCTTCCCTGAGACTTAAGAAAAGGACGAGATGAATTGCCAGCTGCAAGATGTTCAGAGGTGCGTTTTAAGACAGAATAGGCTGACATTTAGTGAAAAAGGAGTCAGCATTTCTTGGGGATGGTTCAGGTTTACCCCTTTTTTTGTATTAAACCTTGCTGTGCTTCACATTTTGTTTGTGAGCTCTTTCATAAATAAAATTTTTAGCTGTGAGTGGAGCTTCCTGTGCTCCGTGTTGATAACCAGACCATCTTGACATTGCCCATGAAACCAGCTCCATGCTTGGTACACACTGATCTCTTTTTACTTAGTCCTGTTGATCTTAATTGATAGGGCTTATTTATGTGCATGAGGAGATTTTTCATATGATTGGTGTATTCAGAATATTGGTATTCATTTACAGGAACAAATTTGACTAATAAACATTGACTTTTTTTTTTTTGATAGATTTAAATAATTTTTAGAATGTTTGAGCGCAGTTATAATGGTGTACTCTTTAGAATTAAACAGATTCGCTTCATGTTTAGACTGAAATAAAAGCAGTGTTTGACTTAGCAAAGTTTGGAGAAGTGGTTCCATTTCAGACATTTAGGGTTCAATTCTGCTTGTTATAGTTGAGGAGCCACTACAGTGTTATGAATTTTGTTTGTTGACAGAAGCTGGCATGATAGAGTAAGTGGGTTGGTGGTGGATTATCTGAATCTGCTTAAAACCCCTTTACATTTTTGTTCCAGGAAAATATTCTGGAACTTTGGATCAGAGGGAAAATGAGACAACATGTAAGGCCACTTGCCTGGCACAGGGAGCATGTCCTGCCTTGGCCAAGTGTTGGAGGAGCCTCACCCAGCCAGGAAGGAGGCAGGCTTTCGACCACAGGAGGAGCTGCCTTTCAGACAGGCTTTTACCAGATGCTTTTCAAAGTAGATTTACAACTCTTGTCATGCACCAGGGCATAGCATGTGTGTCTGCGCTTGGCCTCTTGTCTTGACACAGCATCTGAGAGTGGCTGGAATAGAAATGAGAACATCATTTGCCGAGATGGCACATGTTTTCATTAAAATGTAATCTTACACCTTATAATGGGATAGATAGCAGCTTCAGGATTGAGCCTTGTGTACAGTGTGTGGACACAGTGAAAATTAATTTTTTTTTCATTATCTTGAATGGTAAACCCATCTGCCAGATACAGAGTGGTACTGAACAGTGCTTGCTCTGGCTTTCTGTGAGGAAACTAATTAAAAGATTATAGCTTCTGTGTTTAATAGTTGTTCAAAATACATTGGTGGCAATGCTTGCCATTCGAATTTCATCATGTTGCAAGCAGCAAAGGGAGAGCATACTGACGCTTCCCTCGCTTTGGGATTTACTTCATCTCATTTGCTTTCTAATCTATCTTCCAGGATATCAAATGAGAGCTTCTGTTTGTTAATGAATGCCCAATGTTAAATGAAAGTGAAATGAAACCTGATATCCAGCAGTGTGTAAGACCCTTCTGGCAATGTCCCAGAGAATTCATGTTTGTGTCCAAAGGAGAACTGACTTTCTCAGTTGTGTGCAAGAGTAACAGCTTTGGCACACTTCAGTGGTTGCGTTGACAAGACATTGTTTCTATCAGATACTTGTAAGTAAAGTCCTCTTAACAAGGATGCTGAGAAACACTTCCTGTTTCCTGGATCCCACACTGTCCAGTTGATTTGTTGGGTACTGCAGTTCTGTCAAAAACTTGCTCTGCCCAAGACCCATGAGAATTCAGCTTTACTCGGCATCTCCAAAGAATATTTCTGCTTTTAAGTGGTAGTACCTCACCTGGGTAGACAATTAGAAGTGAAGGAGCAGGCTGCAGCTCTTGGATCTACCATTCTGACTTTTGAGCTACTGTTTTTCCTATGTAGGTTTAAGGTCCTTTTGCCCTTGTAGATAATGTTGCTGGGACAGAGGAAGGAGCTGCAGCTGGCGCAAACCTGCATGCGTGGAGCCCGTTTGATCAGTTATCTCCACCAATTTCAGGTAGTTAAGTAAACTGCTCATAAACTAGGTCCAAGACCTTCAAAACCCAGGTGGACCATACTGTTAATGATCTACCACTGAAC
Source organism: Amazona ochrocephala (assembly GCA_039720435.1). Lineage (NCBI taxonomy): Eukaryota > Metazoa > Chordata > Aves > Psittaciformes > Psittacidae > Amazona > Amazona ochrocephala. The sequence goes on along the minus strand of CM077886.1, from coordinate 15,563,230 downwards.
ACTTCCACAGGAATCGTCTTCTGTTAACAGGATTTAGTTGAAGTCCCAATGAATGTTAACCCCAACAGAGATTTGTGCCTGCAAAGTATCACCATAAACTGTTGTACTTTGTGTTGTCTTGTTAACTCCTCATCAGTGAAGGCCAGCTCATGGGGTATGTGTGTTGCATGTTGAGTGCTGTTTATTTGGATAAACTGAAGTAGAGAAGTTAATATTTCATCTTAAATCTCCAAGAGCAGGTGCACATTGCAGCCTTCATAGCATACAAGATATCTCACATGTACTGCACTTTTAGCAAATAATTGTAAGAGATTCAGTACTTTAAAATTGTCCATTTCTTGTTGACTTATGTGACAGGTGAGAGTTGGGAGATTGCCACTATTCTTTCAGTGCTGTATTCTTCACTGCTGTGATTAATCCTCTTTCCATTCAAATGGGTGTTCCTTAATTTTGTAAGATTTCACCTTTTTTTCTTCTGCTTACATAGGAAAGTAGCTTATTAGCATTAACAAGTTGGGAACAAAGACTTTTGGAAACCTGCTTTTGAAATGAAATGCTAATGAATGAATTTCCTTCTCTAATTGTGTAGGAAAAGGTTTCAGATTTTCAGAATTATTTCTGCTTTATCTGGCCCTTGCAGGAAGAAAGAAATTAGCATTGTTCAGCAGTTCCACCAGCTGCACTTGCATAACTTTATATGTGGGATGGCTAAGGGACCTAACATAACTGAACTGTGCATCATACCTGTGACTTTGTTTATTAGATATGATCTTTTTCTTACTGGAATTAAATTATATCTTTATTTTTGCATTTTTTGTACTGCTTGATAATAAAATCACAAACTGCCCTTTGGTGCCCCTTCGGGCATAGCCCTTAGCTTCAGTTATTACTTTGGAAGATTACTTTAGAAATGCTCTTTGTAATGTGAGTCCCATCTTCTGTGAGCTTTTCATCTCCTTTGAAAACAACAGGGCTGTCTTAGGGTACATTGGAAAGCAACTGGTTACAAACCTGTAGCAAATTTTGTTCAAAAATAATAGTTTTATATCTTGATCTGTTTGCCATGGCACATGCACCTTCTGAACTGAGAGCAGTTTTAGCAATAATACAGGCATCATTTGAGTAAAATTCACAATAGATTAAGAACCGATGACAACTGATCCCAGTAAAACTAGGAGTGAAATTGGATTCAGAAGAGAGGTCACGCATAACAAGCCATTGATTACGAATTCTTTACTTTTATTCTTTGATCCAGCTCTGTGTTCATTCTTCCAGTGAGTCCCTTCCAGGAAGGATTCCCCACAATCCTCGGAATTTTGCTCTTTGTGCTACTGAACTTCTTCTTTCTCCATTGTTACAGTTTCTTTTTGGCTGAGTCCTCTTTGATTCCTCCCAAAGGATCCTTTTATAAAAGGAAATGCAAGAGCTAGGCTGCTTATTGCAAAAAAAATTGCTCTAATAATTGTTTCCTTCCCTCCCCCCCTCCCCCCCCAAAAAAAAATTGATTATATGAAATGCAGATTTTCAGCTATCTAACCAAGAAACTTGAAGACTTGTTAATGAGGTCAGAAGTAGTGCAGCTGTTGCTAAAATGTGTTAAAATTAATGTGTTAAACTGGCCTTTTAACTTATTCTTTCCTGTGAAATAAAGCATGAAGAAGAGATGACAGAATGTACGCAGCTCGGACATTATATCTAAAAGGCTGTGTAGGACTTGAAACACATCACTACAGAACATGCAACAGGGGCAGATACCACATGTAGGCTGAGTATTGGAAAACGGAATTGTGCGATGACTGGGCAGAGCTCAATGTCTCATCCTTCACTGCAGACTTAAGTGTCCCAGTGTTTGTGTTGTCATCTCTCTCCATTTGTAACCACCTGTTTGAGCAGTGAATTTGGGAGCAAATCGAAGCCTCTGGTGGAAATAAGTCTGCAAACTCAAAACTGTTTCCCTGCTGGTTGAAAAGATCATTTGCTATCCTGTTGATCTACTTCACTTCCAGGCAGAATGGGCCCATGATTCTTATACTGGATGGACAGTGTCTCCATCTTATGTGTCAGTTTTTTGTCTTGCTTGGAGCTGTCTGTGTGGAGGTTGATAATATAGTTCACATACAGTATGTCTTTTTGCAGTGAAGTGTCTGGGATTGGGGAACATCCTAGGCTGATCTGGGACAGCTAATGCTTATCTGTTCTGATTTACAGTGGAGGAGAAGGGGTTGAGGAATTGGACAATAATCATAACCAGATTGCCAAGAGATTAGACAGTATCTGCTCTCAGTTGTGCCCTTGCTTTATGAAGAAGAGAAGCTGCACTGAATGTAGCAGGATGAGGCAGGCAATGGATGTTTGAACCACTCCAACTATAGCTAAAACTAACTTAGCTGGGGCTTCTTTCTCTGACTAAAATCCTGATGAAGTTTTGCTTACACCTGTTAAGGTGCAGATTCCTTTCTGCCATGCAGTACTTAGTATCAGAGTGTTAATGTAGCACTTCAGCGATGACTTGAGAGTGGGAGAAGTGTTTTTTTGTGTGATGAAAACAAGGATGCGAGTGGGTATGTGCCTGCCAGGCAGTGATACATGACTGCAGCTAGCGTGGTCATCCCAACCTAGTCAGCTTGGAACCAGCTAAGAGCTGGTAAGAACCACTCAGGCATTGACAGGAGCAGTGGCTGAAGCCCATACGTGTGGCTGTGCTATAGGCAGTTCAGCCATGCCTGTACAAGGTGCGAACATGCCTGGGATTACACAGCAAATCAGTCAGTGTCTGGATCAAATGCCTTACCTTCTCTTCTGCTTTTGTCTTGTTTTGTTCTTCTAAGAATTCAGAAAATGCCTCCAAGGTGTGCTCCCCAGCATAGGCCACCTCCTGAAAGAGTTTTAAGGTTAAGTATTAACTCTGTACACAAAATGCTGGAAATAATGCCATAATCAGATGCAGGATTTCAGTTCTTTAGAATGACTGAACTCTAGACTTTTGTGCTTAGTTTAGAAAGCGAGGGCAGAGGCACAGCAGGTTCCAACGTCATCTGAAACTCAAATGTGAAGAAGACATAGATGTGTGTCCCTCAGAAGGAAAGAATTTTTATCAAAACCATAACCATTATTGTAATAATACCAATACGACACCAGTGTATTTTTGTGTTCAACAGTAAGTGCTTGCAAGATATTTTGAAGAGCAGAGTCTTTCGAGTGTCCAGCCGTGATATTTAGTGCTGGCTAAAGATTTTAATGGAAATAGAGTTTCTGAAAAAGCTTGGAAATACACAATCCAGAAGTACCAGCTGTTGCACAGCTTGAAAGAGCAAGATGATGATGAGCAGTGATATTAATTTTCTTACACTTCGTGTTAAGTTAGGGGGTTACTGAGGATTTTCTTCTGAGGAATTTTAATGGAAGAAGCACTTTCAGTTTAGAGCTTTAAATTGTCTGGGTAGATCTAAGCACCATACTGTATTTTAAAGATCCACCAGTCCACCGCACCTTTGCTATCTGGAAGTATGAAAAGATCTTGCACAAGCCTTCTAACAAAAAATTGTAGAAGCTCGTGTGCATGACACTGGGAATTGTCTGCTGTTGCCTGAGTATATCTAGAAATAGGCAGGTACCTATTCTCACTTGGGTTAAGCTTACTTATTCCCACTGAAACGAATAGTGCTGTGCTACTTTACACTAGTTAGTCTTACACTTGATGAGAGTTAAAAGGACTGTTAACGAAACACCTCCATTCTCTGCTGAATTCACTAGAAGTATGCACAGGTTTGATGGTTCCATTCAGTAAGGTGTTCTCTTGTAATAATAAGTGTGTCAGATGGAACAGCAATTTCTCAGAGCCCAATGTCCTGTGAAGCCAGAGAGGCAGCTGATCCCTGCACTGGTTACTGAGGGTATGTGTCAGCACTTCTCAATAGAGTAATTGTGCATAAGAGTATGTAAATGTTATTTTTCTCACTTAATCCATAGAAACAAATGGAATAATCTTAAATCTGTCTGCATGTTTTTCTCTTACATTTGGTGTGGATGATGCAGTGGATGAGCTGTTCATCAGCTTCACAGATGGAGCTCAGATGATGCCTGGTCACTCCCTCCTCCATGTAATTCCTCAGATTCCCTCTCTTGTTCCTTCAGCTCTGGCTATAGCTATTCCTCAGCATAGAAACACTCAGTGCTTCGGAAAACTGGGCACATGCTTAAGCACCCAACTATAGATCTAGGTGTCTTAGTTCATGCAACTCCACTGAACTCCAATTAACCTGGATTGGCTCCTGATTTAAAAATGTTGTGCACCTAGTTTTGCATCCACTGAAATTAGAGGGTGACTTGTCATTAACTTCAGGAAAAGTTCAGCTGATTCTTAAACAGACTTCAGAGTGACAATCCACAGACAGTTCATAGCCTGAAGACTTAGCAGATACTTCTGTTCAAAGGATGATATTGAATACGATCTCATCAGGTGAGAGGGCTTGGAAGATACTGCATAATAATGTGTTCTGTATATGGCTTTGCCTCTAAGGGGGTGTAAGGTTGTCTCTGGTCTCCAGAGAACTTAATCTGGTTCTGGAAAACAGCTTTGGGTCATGTTAGCTACATTTCCCTTTGTTCACCAGGAGCAGGTTCAGACTTCTTTTATGTGCATTTTGATGTGCTTTCTAGAGTCTTCTTAACCCAGGACAATGCTGTGATAATACATTTGTATTCTGTGCTCTGACTTTGGTTACCTTCCAGAAAAGGACAAGTATATGTGGGAGAATTCGCAGTGTAACTGCTGGTTGAGTGGGCTATGACTGCTGCATTGACTGTGTGTTAACAGCTTGAGTGTGTCTCAGATCATTTATGATTGCCTGTAGTGAATAAAGATGATGTGGCCAGCTGTTCATATAGTGCCATAAGAAGGAAGGCCAGAGTCAAACATCTCTGCACTGGTAGTCATGTCCAAGTTAAAATCCTGAAGTTGAGGGAACTAGTATAAAAACCATGGTCCACAAGGAAGAAGGTAAGATTTCAAATATTCTTTAATTTTGTGGTGTTGTACATATGAAACAATGCCTTAATAGTTAATGAAAATTGTTACTGATATTTCTCAACAAACTGACATTTATTATGAGCATTTAATGGGTTCCTGCTTTCCTGCATAAAGAGTGAACACAGTGTGAGTGTGCAGGACTGCAGTTCAACTTGTTAGGAGCTGTGCATGCACATCTGAGAAGAAAATCTTTCCCTCAAAGATTAAATGAGGACATGGGCAAATGTCTTAGAATTTAATTTAAGTTTAGGACTAAAGAAAAATGAAAAGCTTAGTAATGTCTTAATTATAACAGTGTCTTAGCATTGAATTTTTTATTAATTTTTTTTTGCTTCAGAGATATTTTCTTTTTAATTAGGTTATGTAGATGGAGGAATGTAACTTTAATATTTTTCTTTGCCTCTTTCTGCAGCATTTTCTGATTTATTGTGTAACATAGCTGATTATAGCTGATAACTGTAGCTGATAGGTAGCATATTGTAGAGATCAGTGGTCTTAACAACAAGTATTTATTCCAAATTGAGGCTGTGATGCTAGAATGAAGTAAAATTACTGGCATAAGTGTATAGAATAAAGTTGGGGGTTTGGATTTTGTGAAAATACAGAGGATATCAAGAGTAGCACCAGCATTTTAGAGGGTATAGTCATACCTGCTCTAGAAACAACCATGGCAGGGTAGTTCTGTAACAGTACATCTCTACTCATGGCTTGAAGTAGAAAGACACTGCAGTGATGAGGAGGTATCTGTAAATTCACTCTGAGTTGAGACTGTTGCTACAACCCAACAGGCAGATTGGAGGTTATTCAACAGCAGAACGTAAGGTTGTAGTGACTTGCAGGTCCAAGTTGGTAAATGATGCATGGGCTTTTGCCACAGCCTCCTACACAGGAAAAGGCAACAGAAAGTCTTCTCCTCTAATTCACATACTTGACAGCAATGTATCTAGTGTTGAGTAGATAAGGACCAAAGATTGCTCGCTTAAAGGGCTCCTTGCTATGACAGACACATGCAGACACACACACACATTCCTCCTCAGTGTCTCCACATTATTCCCTGACAGCTCCTCGCTTGGTAGTCTGGTCCAGCAGGAAAGAGTCTGAAGACTGGATAGCGAGCTAATCCAACGGACAGGATGTTGTTTGCTGTGACATCTGTCTTTGCAATGATTATGTCTGTGCGACTTTCATAGCGCTCTCCTCATTCATCCCAGATTGGCAGGATTTTTCTGCAGTCATAGGACTAAGGGGCATCTGCAAAATTAAAAATGAAAGTGGAAGGATAGAGTTTGGCAGAGAGCATGTGCTGGTGCAATCACTGGGACACATTTAGCCCTTAAAATTAACAGGGGTTTGGATTTCAGTTGTGGTCAGTCTCTACTTGAAACCATTCACCCTTCATGAATTTCATTAGTTTTCATGTAGTGAAAACTGACAGCAGTGCTGCTTTAGCTCTGTTTAGGTTTTTTATGACTATAACAAACACACAGCCCTTGCCATATGACTTTGCTGTAGGGATGTGCCAGATGACCAATGCAACCTAAGTACGTCTTGCATCATTCCTATGGTGAAATACTTGCCAGAAGCACAAAATGCTTTCTGCATACTAAAATTAACCATGTTAATAAACTATGCTATATTTACATTAAAAGGAGGAGTTTGAGCTATGATGGTGTTTTGACTCTGAGCACTGCATGCATGCTGGTTAACAAAAAGACTGCTGAGAACACAGTATCCCCTTAAATAGCATACAAAATGGTCGCAGTCCTTCAATGATGAGAACAGTGCTCAAACTCAATTTGGATGGATTTAAACTTCCCTGAATACGCTACATCCCATTTATCCCATTTATCAGCCTTTCATTTCCAGCAGACTTGGTTCAATTCTTGCCTAGATCAGTCTGTTCATGATGCTGCAATGTAAAGATGACTTGCATGAATTAAATGGCTGCAGCCAACAAGGAGGATTGCAGGAACATACTACCTTTAAGAACTTTAGAATTCCAGGTAGTACAGCTACTTGTTGTTGTCAATGCTGTATGTCTGCTCTACTGAAGTAATTAAGGCACAAAGTAATCCCTGGTGTCTGGTGCAGGGATGGGGCATTGGTTTCTTCCTGGAAAGAGTCAAGCAGGAAAGCCACTTTCCTTGCAGGAAGAGGAGCAAAAAGGAGTTACAATGTGCTAAACCACAACTCCTCTCTGGGATTTAATCCTAGAACATGATAACCTGACAACCTCATTTAGCTCTCCCTCTGTCCTTGAAAGACAGACCGACTCGTGCTGTACAGCACCCTGTAATGTTGTGTTGTACAACATGATGCTCTAGTGTCATTTTGTCTTTCAATACTGACATTTGATATGGCCTTGTCAAATATTTATTTAAGGGAGCCAGTGTTATTCAGTACAGCCCTAAGTCAGCAAAGGTATCACAGTGTTTCCATAGATATGACACATTTTTTCTTCAATGCTTTCATCGGACAATGAAAATTCATTAAACTCGGCTCCTGTAAAGTGCGAAGATGAGTTCGGTATGTAAGCATGAGCTTTTGTTTTTCACTTCAGATTGATTAAGTTAAATCAACTTGAAACCTGAATACAACAATAACACTTAAAAAACATAACAAACACAGTCCTGGTCTTATCAAAGACAATACTGTTAAAATTCTTCCCAACAAGCACTTTGACAGGCATCTTGTGCCAATCCTCTGGAATTTCCTCACTGGAGAGGTCTAGCTAAGCAGGAACAGAAACACTTCCGTGAAAGAGCAAGGAGCATGGAGGAAGCGTACTGTAGCTCAAGTTACTGTGAGACCAGTGGGACATTTCTCTACCTAATGTGCACTATTACTATGTGGATTTTTTAATATATTTATAACCAGCCTTCATGTGCTAGTACCTTCTCTCCCTTCAGCAGGGAGCTGAGGTCTTGCACCCCTGTGTAATTGGGAGTCAGAATTACTCATCCCTCTCTTGAATACGGACTCCGTAGTACACAGTCTGAAAATGACCCTTTGAAACACGTTGGCATTCATTGTGCTGAATTCTTTCTGCCCAGTGTTCAGAAGCTTGACTACTGAAAAGCTTAGCTATTGTTGGCTTTCAAAAGTGATGTAAAATACACAAGACAGTGTGCATTGCTGCTTAAATCTCTGCCTTTTCCACCAGTGACAGTCCTCACAGAACTGCTACAATTTACAGTATATTAGCTGGCAGTGTCTTTTCTTTTACACGCCAGCGCTGTAGTAGAAAGGCACACATTCCCTGTGGAAGCTGTTCCCTGCCAGGCGTTTGTCACTCAAGTAGATCTTGGTGGAGAAGAGGTAACATCCCCACCTCTTTTGTCCTCCTGCCCCCCCTCCAACATTGAAATCAGGATCTACTACTCTAATATCTTAAAATCTGTCTGCTCTCGGATGGACTATTTCATATTTTCTTCTCATGATGGAAACAAAAGTAAATCACCCTGAAGAGCACTGAGTAAATGAAACATTTTAGTGTATTTTTGTTGTGAGTGTGGAGAATGATGCTTCATTATGATAATAAATACTGCGTTTACCATTGGGAATAATTCTCCTGGTGCAAATTCACTCTGAGTTTGCTTACAACAAATACCAAATCTTACTCCACTCTGAAACTCAATTTTCTATATGTTGGACTTCTCCAAATCCTCAGAATCTGTTGCAGTCATTGTTTGCATCTCTCCCAAGGGAATTTAATAGCTCCATTTTAGTATTGGCAAGATCAAGACATAGGGAGTTTGAGTTTTTAAACCGCTGAAGTACATCAGCTGAAATCAACTAGAACATTGTTCGATAAATGGTTTATCCAGTTTTTTTACATAGGAGGACTAGGGAAATTTGTAGTCTACATCAGTTGTTAAATACTGAAGAAAGCTCTGTCAGCAACTGTAGATGAATGCTTTGGAAGGAGAGTAAGTTACTAAACCGATGATCAGAACAGCACATTGTTATCATTTAAAAAAGGATGTTTTGCAAATTTGTCAGTGTTTTAGCTGGGGTAGTAAAGACATGTCTCATTAGTAACGGACATACCTTTGCTTTTCCATTTAGGTCGCTCTGGAAGACTTCTTTCAGGTTCTCCACAGTCACCTCATCTGCAGGCATTTGTACGTTGCCTCACTAGTCAGATTTAGGATTCTCACGGCAGGAACGTCAACCTCCCTGATGCGAAAGTACTCAAAAAACTCATCCTTTCCTTGGTTCATTAATATCCACCAAGACAAACATTATCTGGTAAGAAAGAGTTCTGCATCTGGTTGAGTCTTCCAGCTTTGGTTTAGCCATTTTAGAGAAGTGGCCTATGGAGCTGGACAGTGGGTTAGGGTCTGACATTAAATGCAAGAAATTGTGTAGAACGAGGAATTGTAGGTTGTTTGGTCTCAGTCCAACAACCAGCAGTTCTGTGGACTTCATCATACCTTGATCCTAGTTAATAACAAGTGCTGAAGGAGCCAAAAGGAACAAAGCTTTTCCCTCAGTCATTTGCAGTGGTTTGCTATCACCTATTTTAGTAACACTTCTAAATTATCCCTCAAAAGTTCTATTACTCTGCCTAATAAATCTTAACAGGACAAAAGAGCTGAAATGTCTGTAATCCAATGTCTTTACCAATGTGATGGTGGCAGAAATTGCCAGAACCTTGCTAAAACTATCTTCGGTTGGAAGTAGCTCCTACGAAGTCATATTTGCAATATCAGAAACAAGTTTGTTGGGAGCAGCTGGAATAAAGTGTTCGTTAGTGTGATTGTTGCATTTTAAAGAATCATTTTCAAGTGAAGGTTCTTTTTCAGCTTGTCCCCCTAACATCTGAAGAATAGTTGCTGATACTGTTTTAAAACGATTTGGTAGACTTAGAAGATGGACTGACAGCAGTGTACTTTTACCGGTATGGTTAGTGAGTGTTTTTCCATTGATCATTTGGCATTCGTATTTGCAAAGCAGGAATTCAGCATTACAGACCTTCCCCGTAAATTCTGCAGCAGCAGGTTTGTAGTTTTCATAAATTGCACTGAACATCTCCGAGTTCGTTGGGGCGAACAGCAGGATGTGATTTTCAACAGGGACATCAAAAGTCTTCACAGATGTCTGGGAAACAAAAGACTCAACATCTGTTCCACTCTTTGTAAGCAGAGCAGTGAATCAGAGGCTCAGCGTATCAGTATCATTTAGTCGTGCTATTGCAAATTTTGCTTTTTAAGACTCAGTTCCCAATCATTTCCATAACTGTTGGGTTTTTTCATTGTTTTAAAGAAGATAAAGTGAGAAAAATCAGCAGCTGCTGAGTGTTTTCTCTGTTCCAGGGAAAACCTCATTGTTATTCATAGATTTTTACAGTCAGAAGGGACTGTTGTGGTTGCCAGTCTGACCTCCTGTGTAACACACACTGAAGAATTAACACTAAAGATGTGCTGGAAGTAAAAAGCATTGTTATCCAGGAAGGCCCAGCTGCATCTGCTGCGGACACTGGACCTGGTTGGGGTACTTCCTTCTTTTCTGGGTGGCATCAGCAGCTTACATCTCTTTCCCTGCATAGAGTTGCCATTTCTCTCATGCCACCCCACTGGGATCAAAAGCAATGGGATGTCCCCCCAGTAAGCGAGTATTTCCATGATTTCCATGTCTTCCCCTTCCTGTCTGCACTAACAGTTATTGCTGGCTTCTTTCTTCCTCTCCTTAGCCAAGAGGACCTGTTTGTTGCATGGGAGTGGAAGAATTGAAAACCTTCCAACCTCCAGCCCGACGTAGTTACTGCAGAAGCAGCTCAGGCCTTTGTGTTGGCTCCGTAGGAGGGAGGTGTTTGTGTATGCAGGCAAGTTCGCTGTTTGGCCAGCTATTCCTCATCTAAGAAGCGTCTTGCTGGAGGGAAGCATACTTTGGCATGGATTAGACCAAGAGCTGCCTGTTGGGTTCTGCTGATATTTCTGGATGTGTTTAAGGCTAGCCTAGTCAAACAAGCAAGCAATATTCTTGAACACTAAGGAGCAGAATAGCTCCCTAAGTCTTTTTCTACATGGGTTCTTGTCTTTCTTGTCTTTCTCTTGTGATTTTTGTTAATACATTGAAATACACATGCCTCAAAATTATATTCAGTGACCAAGGCCAGGATAAAGGTTTTTATTAGCCTCATTAGATCCAGTTTGTTCTGTCTGCCATCTTGCCAACCTAATGACGTTTAACCATGCTAAGTGCAAAGTCCTACACCTGGGTTGGAGCAATGCCAGGCACAGCTACAGGTTGGGCGGGGAGGAGATTCAGAGCAGCCCTGTGGAGAAGGACTCGGGGGTGTGGGTTGATGAGAAAATGAACATGAGCCGGCAGTGTGCGCTTGCAGCCCAGAAGGCCAACCGTATCCTGGGCTGCATCAAAAGGAGTGTGACCAGCAGGTCGAGGGAGGTGATCCTGCCCCTCTACTCTACTCTCGTGAGACCTCACTTGGAGTATTGTGTGCAGTTCTGGTGTCCTCAACATAAAAAGGACATGGAAGTGTTAGAACAAGTGCAGAGGAGGGCCACGAGGATGATCAGGGGACTGGAGCACCTCCTGTATGAAGATAGGCTGAGAAAATTGGGGCTGTTCAGCCTGGAGAAGAGAAGGCTGCGTGGAGACCTCATAGCAGCCTTCCAATACCTGAAGGGGGCCTATAGGGATGCTGGGGAGGGACTCTTCATTAGGGATTGTGGTGAGAGGACAAGGGGTAATGGGTTTAAACTTAAACAGGGGAGGTTTAGATTGGATCTGAGGAAGAAATTCTTTACTGTGAGGGTGGTGGGGCCCTGGAATGGGTTGCCCAGGGAGGTTGTGGATGCTTCATCCCTGGCGGTGTTCAAGGTGGGGTTGGACATAGCCTTGGATGGCATGGTTTAGTGGGAGGTGTCCCTGCCCATGGCAGGGGGGTTGGAACTCGATGATCTTGAGGTCCTTTCCAACCCTTAC